>OY720625.1:20332271-25332271 GCA_963170105.1 Cantharis lateralis | reverse complement strand
TAACTTGAAGATCTGAACCTGTAATAGGTAAATACAGAACTTCGAATTGTTAAATTCAAACTAAGATTGCAAATAATAATTCGAAGATCTGAACTTGTAATAGTCAAATACAGAACTTCTAATTGTTAAATACAAATTATTAGTGCAAATTATAACTTGAAGATCTGAACTAGTAATTGTCAAATACAGAACTTAAAATTGATAGCTTCTAATTATTATTGCAAATTATAACTTGAAGATCTGAACTTGTAATTGTCAAATACAGAACTACTAATTGTTAAATACAAATTATAACTTGAAGATCTGAACTTGTAATTGTCAAATACAGAACTTAAATTGATAGCTTCTAATTATTATTGCAAATTATAACTTGAAGATCTGAACTTGTAATAGTCAAATACAGAACTTAAAATTGATAGCTTCTAATTATTATTGTAAATTATAACTTGAAGATCTGAACTTGTAATTGTCAAATACAGAACTTAAAATTGATAGCTTCTAATTATTATTGCAAATAATAACTTGGAGATCTGAACTAGTAATTGTCAAATACAGAACTTAAAATTGATAGCTTCGAATTATTATTGCAAATTATAACTTGAAGATCTGAACTTGTAATTGTCAAATACAGAACTTAAAATTGATAGCTTCTAATTATTATTGCAAATAATAACTTGAAGATCTGAACTTGTAATTGTCAAATACAGAACTTAAATTGATAGCTTCTAATTATTATTGCAAATTATAACTTGAAGATCTGAACTTGTAATAGTCAAATACAGAACTTAAAATTGATAGCTTCTAATTATTATTGTAAATTATAACTTGAAGATCTGAACTTGTAATTGTCAAATACAGAACTTAAAATTGATAGCTTCTAATTATTATTGCAAATAATAACTTGAAGATCTGAACTTGTAATTGTCAAATGCAGAACTTAAAATTGATAGCTTATAATTATTATTGCATATTATAACTTGAAGATCTGAACTTGTAATTGTGAAATACAGAACTTAAAATTGATAGCTTCTAATTATTATTGTAAATTATAACTTCAAGATCTGAACTTGTAATTGTCAAATACAGAACTTAAAATTGATAGCTTCTAATTATTATTGCAAATAATAACTTGAAGATCTGAACTTGTAATTGTCAAATACAGAACTTAAAATTGATAGCTTCTAATTATTATTGCAAATTATAATTTGAAGATCTGAACTTGTAATAGACAAATACGCAACTTAGCATTGTTAAATACAAATTGTGATTGCAAATTATAACTTGAAGATCTGAACCTGTAATAGATAAATACAGAACTTCGAATTGTTAAATTCAAACTAAGATTGCAAATAATAATTCGAAGATCTGAACTTGTAATAGTCAAATACAGAACTTCAAATTGTTAAATACAAATTATTAGTGCAAATTATAACTTGAAGATCTGAACTAGTAATTGTCAAATACAGAACTTAAAATTGATAGCTTCTAATTATTATTGCAAATTATAACTTGAAGATCTGAACTTGTAATTGTCAAATACAGAACTACTAATTGTTAAATACAAATTATAACTTGAAGATCTGAACTTGTAATTGTCAAATACAGAACTTAAAATTGATAGCTTCTAATTATTATTGCAAATTATAACTTGAAGATCTGAACTTGTAATAGTCAAATACAGAACTTAAAATTGATAGCTTCTAATTATTATTGTAAATTATAACTTGAAGATCTGAACTTGTAATTGTCAAATACAGAACTTAAAATTGATAGCTTCTAATTATTATTGCAAATTATAACTTGAAGATCTCAACTTGTAATTGTCAAATACAGAACTTATAATTGATAGCTTCTAATTATTATTGTAAATTATAACTTGAAGATCTGAACTTGTAATAGTGAATTACAGAACTTAGATTTGTTAAATTCAAATTATTATTTCAAATTATAACTTGAAGATCTGAACTAGTAATTGTCAAATACAGAACTTAAAATTGATAGCTTCTAATTATTATTGCATATTATAACTTGAAGATCTGAACTTGTAATTGTGAAATACAGAACTTAAAATTGATAGCTTCTAATTATTATTGTAAATTATAACTTCAAGATCTGAACTTGTAATCGTCAAATACAGAACTTAAAATTGATAGCTTCTAATTATTATTGCAAATAATAACTTGAAGATCTGAACTTGTAATTGTCAAATACAGAACTTAAAATTGATAGCTTCGAATTATTATTGCAAATTATAACTTGAAGATCTGAACTTGTAATTGTCAAATACAGAACTTAAAATTGATAGCTTCTAATTATTATTGCAAATAATAACTTGAAGATCTGAACTTGTAATTGTCAAATGCAGAACTTAAAATTGATAGCTTATAATTATTATTGCATATTATAACTTGAAGATCTGAACTTGTAATTGTGAAATACAGAACTTAAAATTGATAGCTTCTAATTATTATTGCAAATTATAACTTGAAGATCTGAACTTGTAATTGTCAAATACAGAACTACTAATTGTTAAATACAAATTATTAGTGCAAATTATAACTTGAAGATCTGAACTAGTAATTGTCAAATACAGAACTTAAAATTGATAGCTTCTAATTATTATTGCAAATTATAACTTGAAGATCTGAACTAGTAATTGTCAAATACAGAACTTAAAATTGATAGCTTCTAATTATTATTGCAAATTATAACTTGAAGATCTGAACTTGTAATTGTCAAATACAGAACTACTAATTGTTAAATACAAATTATAACTTGAAGATCTGAACTTGTAATTGTCAAATACAGAACTTAAAATTGATAGCTTCTAATTATTATTGCAAATTATAACTTGAAGATCTGAACTTGTAATAGTCAAATACAGAACTTAAAATTGATAGCTTCTAATTATTATTGTAAATTATAACTTGAAGATCTGAACTTGTAATTGTCAAATACAGAACTTAAAATTGATAGCTTCTAATTATTATTGCAAATTATAACTTGAAGATCTCAACTTGTAATTGTCAAATACAGAACTTAAAATTGATAGCTTCTAATTATTATTGTAAATTATAACTTGAAGATCTGAACTTGTAATAGTGAATTACAGAACTTAGATTTGTTAAATTGAAATTATTATTTCAAATTATAACTTGAAGATCTGAACTAGTAATTGTCAAATACAGAACTTAAAATTGATAGCTTCTAATTATTATTGCATATTATAACTTGAAGATCTGAACTTGTAATTGTGAAATACAGAACTTAAAATTGATAGCTTCTAATTATTATTGTAAATTATAACTTCAAGATCTGAACTTGTAATCGTCAAATACAGAACTTAAAATTGATAGCTTCTAATTATTATTGCAAATAATAACTTGAAGATCTGAACTTGTAATTGTCAAATACAGAACTTAAAATTGATAGCTTCTAATTATTATTGCAAATTATAATTTGAAGATCTGAACTTGTAATAGACAAATACGCAACTTAGCATTGTTAAATACAAATTGTGATTGCAAATTATAACTTGAAGATCTGAACCTGTAATAGGTAAATACAGAACTTCGAATTGTTAAATTCAAACTAAGATTGCAAATAATAATTCGAAGATCTGAACTTGTAATAGTCAAATACAGAACTTCTAATTGTTAAATACAAATTATTAGTGCAAATTATAACTTGAAGATCTGAACTAGTAATTGTCAAATACAGAACTTAAAATTGATAGCTTCTAATTATTATTGCAAATTATAACTTGAAGATCTGAACTTGTAATTGTCAAATACAGAACTACTAATTGTTAAATACAAATTATAACTTGAAGATCTGAACTTGTAATTGTCAAATACAGAACTTAAATTGATAGCTTCTAATTATTATTGCAAATTATAACTTGAAGATCTGAACTTGTAATAGTCAAATACAGAACTTAAAATTGATAGCTTCTAATTATTATTGTAAATTATAACTTGAAGATCTGAACTTGTAATTGTCAAATACAGAACTTAAAATTGATAGCTTCTAATTATTATTGCAAATAATAACTTGGAGATCTGAACTAGTAATTGTCAAATACAGAACTTAAAATTGATAGCTTCGAATTATTATTGCAAATTATAACTTGAAGATCTGAACTTGTAATTGTCAAATACAGAACTTAAAATTGATAGCTTCTAATTATTATTGCAAATAATAACTTGAAGATCTGAACTTGTAATTGTCAAATACAGAACTTAAATTGATAGCTTCTAATTATTATTGCAAATTATAACTTGAAGATCTGAACTTGTAATAGTCAAATACAGAACTTAAAATTGATAGCTTCTAATTATTATTGTAAATTATAACTTGAAGATCTGAACTTGTAATTGGCAAATACAGAACTTAAAATTGATAGCTTCTAATTATTATTGCAAATAATAACTTGAAGATCTGAACTTGTAATTGTCAAATGCAGAACTTAAAATTGATAGCTTCTAATTATTATTGCATATTATAACTTGAAGATCTGAACTTGTAATTGTGAAATACAGAACTTAAAATTGATAGCTTCTAATTATTATTGTAAATTATAACTTCAAGATCTGAACTTGTAATTGTCAAATACAGAACTTAAAATTGATAGCTTCTAATTATTATTGCAAATAATAACTTGAAGATCTGAACTTGTAATTGTCAAATACAGAACTTAAAATTGATAGCTTCTAATTATTATTGCAAATTATAATTTGAAGATCTGAACTTGTAATAGACAAATACGCAACTTAGCATTGTTAAATACAAATTGTGATTGCAAATTATAACTTGAAGATCTGAACCTGTAATAGGTAAATACAGAACTTCGAATTGTTAAATTCAAACTAAGATTGCAAATAATAATTCGAAGATCTGAACTTGTAATAGTCAAATACAGAACTTCAAATTGTTAAATACAAATTATTAGTGCAAATTATAACTTGAAGATCTGAACTAGTAATTGTCAAATACAGAACTTAAAATTGATAGCTTCTAATTATTATTGCAAATTATAACTTGAAGATCTGAACTTGTAATTGTCAAATCCAGAACTACTAATTGTTAAATACAAATTATAACTTGAAGATCTGAACTTGTAATTGTCAAATACAGAACTTAAAATTGATAGCTTCTAATTATTATTGCAAATTATAACTTGAAGATCTGAACTTGTAATAGTCAAATACAGAACTTAAAATTGATAGCTTCTAATTATTATTGTAAATTATAACTTGAAGATCTGAACTTGTAATTGTCAAATACAGAACTTAAAATTGATAGCTTCTAATTATTATTGCAAATAATAACTTGAAGATCTGAACTTGTAATTGTCAAATACAGAACTTAAAATTGATAGCTTCTAATTATTATTGCAAATTATAATTTGAAGATCTGAACTTGTAATAGACAAATACGCAACTTAGCATTGTTAAATACAAATTGTGATTGCAAATTATAACTTGAAGATCTGAACCTGTAATAGGTAAATACAGAACTTCGAATTGTTAAATTCAAACTAAGATTGCAAATAATAATTCGAAGATCTGAACTTGTAATAGTCAAATACAGAACTTCTAATTGTTAAATACAAATTATTAGTGCAAATTATAACTTGAAGATCTGAACTAGTAATTGTCAAATACAGAACTTAAAATTGATAGCTTCTAATTATTATTGCAAATTATAACTTGAAGATCTGAACTTGTAATTGTCAAATACAGAACTACTAATTGTTAAATACAAATTATAACTTGAAGATCTGAACTTGTAATTGTCAAATACAGAACTTAAATTGATAGCTTCTAATTATTATTGCAAATTATAACTTGAAGATCTGAACTTGTAATAGTCAAATACAGAACTTAAAATTGATAGCTTCTAATTATTATTGTAAATTATAACTTGAAGATCTGAACTTGTAATTGTCAAATACAGAACTTAAAATTGATAGCTTCTAATTATTATTGCAAATTATAACTTGGAGATCTGAACTAGTAATTGTCAAATACAGAACTTAAAATTGATAGCTTCGAATTATTATTGTAAATTATAACTTGAAGATCTGAACTTGTAATTGTCAAATACAGAACTTAAAATTGATAGCTTCTAATTATTATTGCAAATAATAACTTGGAGATCTGAACTAGTAATTGTCAAATACAGAACTTAAAATTGATAGCTTCGAATTATTATTGCAAATTATAACTTGAAGATCTGAACTTGTAATTGTCAAATACAGAACTTAAAATTGATAGCTTCTAATTATTATTGCAAATAATAACTTGAAGATCTGAACTTGTAATTGTCAAATACAGAACTTAAATTGATAGCTTCTAATTATTATTGCAAATTATAACTTGAAGATCTGAACTTGTAATTGTCAAATACAGAACTACTAATTGTTAAATACAAATTATAACTTGAAGATCTGAACTTGTAATTGTCAAATACAGAACTTAAAATTGATAGCTTCTAATTATTATTGCAAATTATAACTTGAAGATCTGAACTTGTAATAGTCAAATACAGAACTTAAAATTGATAGCTTCTAATTATTATTGTAAATTATAACTTGAAGATCTGAACTTGTAATTGTCAAATACAGAACTTAAAATTGATAGCTTCTAATTATTATTGCAAATAATAACTTGAAGATCTGAACTTGTAATTGTCAAATACAGAACTTAAAATTGATAGCTTCTAATTATTATTGTAAATTATAACTTGAAGATCTGAACTTGTAATTGTCAAATACAGAACTTAAAATTGATAGCTTCTAATTATTATTGCAAATAATAACTTGAAGATCTGAACTTGTAATTGTCAAATACAGAACTTAAAATTGATAGCTTCTAATTATTGTTGCAAATTATAATTTGAAGATCTGAACTTGTAATAGACAAATACGCAACTTAGCATTGTTAAATACAAATTGTGATTGCAAATTATAACTTGAAGATCTGAACCTGTAATAGGTAAATACAGAACTTCGAATTGTTAAATTCAAACTAAGATTGCAAATAATAATTCGAAGATCTGAACTTGTAATAGTCAAATACAGAACTTCTAATTGTTAAATACAAATTATTAGTGCAAATTATAACTTGAAGATCTGAACTAGTAATTGTCAAATACAGAACTTAAAATTGATAGCTTCTAATTATTATTGCAAATTATAACTTGAAGATCTGAACTTGTAATTGTCAAATACAGAACTACTAATTGTTAAATACAAATTATAACTTGAAGATCTGAACTTGTAATTGTCAAATACAGAACTTAAATTGATAGCTTCTAATTATTATTGCAAATTATAACTTGAAGATCTGAACTTGTAATAGTCAAATACAGAACTTAAAATTGATAGCTTCTAATTATTATTGTAAATTATAACTTGAAGATCTGAACTTGTAATTGTCAAATACAGAACTTAAAATTGATAGCTTCTAATTATTATTGCAAATTATAACTTGGAGATCTGAACTAGTAATTGTCAAATACAGAACTTAAAATTGATAGCTTCGAATTATTATTGTAAATTATAACTTGAAGATCTGAACTTGTAATTGTCAAATACAGAACTTAAAATTGATAGCTTCTAATTATTATTGCAAATAATAACTTGGAGATCTGAACTAGTAATTGTCAAATACAGAACTTAAAATTGATAGCTTCGAATTATTATTGCAAATTATAACTTGAAGATCTGAACTTGTAATTGTCAAATACAGAACTTAAAATTGATAGCTTCTAATTATTATTGCAAATAATAACTTGAAGATCTGAACTTGTAATTGTCAAATACAGAACTTAAATTGATAGCTTCTAATTATTATTGCAAATTATAACTTGAAGATCTGAACTTGTAATTGTCAAATACAGAACTACTAATTGTTAAATACAAATTATAACTTGAAGATCTGAACTTGTAATTGTCAAATACAGAACTTAAAATTGATAGCTTCTAATTATTATTGCAAATTATAACTTGAAGATCTGAACTTGTAATAGTCAAATACAGAACTTAAAATTGATAGCTTCTAATTATTATTGTAAATTATAACTTGAAGATCTGAACTTGTAATTGTCAAATACAGAACTTAAAATTGATAGCTTCTAATTATTATTGCAAATTATAACTTGAAGATCTCAACTTGTAATTGTCAAATACAGAACTTAAAATTGATAGCTTCTAATTATTATTGTAAATTATAACTTGAAGATCTGAACTTGTAATAGTGAATTACAGAACTTAGATTTGTTAAATTCAAATTATTATTTCAAATTATAACTTGAAGATCTGAACTAGTAATTGTCAAATACAGAACTTAAAATTGATAGCTTCTAATTATTATTGCATATTATAACTTGAAGATCTGAACTTGTAATTGTGAAATACAGAACTTAAAATTGATAGCTTCTAATTATTATTGTAAATTATAACTTCAAGATCTGAACTTGTAATCGTCAAATACAGAACTTAAAATTGATAGCTTCTAATTATTATTGCAAATAATAACTTGAAGATCTGAACTTGTAATTGTCAAATACAGAACTTAAAATTGATAGCTTCTAATTATTATTGCAAATTATAATTTGAAGATCTGAACTTGTAATAGACAAATACGCAACTTAGCATTGTTAAATACAAATTGTGATTGCAAATTATAACTTGAAGATCTGAACCTGTAATAGGTAAATACAGAACTTCGAATTGTTAAATTCAAACTAAGATTGCAAATAATAATTCGAAGATCTGAACTTGTAATAGTCAAATACAGAACTTCTAATTGTTAAATACAAATTATTAGTGCAAATTATAACTTGAAGATCTGAACTAGTAATTGTCAAATACAGAACTTAAAATTGATAGCTTCTAATTATTATTGCAAATTATAACTTGAAGATCTGAACTTGTAATTGTCAAATACAGAACTACTAATTGTTAAATACAAATTATAACTTGAAGATCTGAACTTGTAATTGTCAAATACAGAACTTAAATTGATAGCTTCTAATTATTATTGCAAATTATAACTTGAAGATCTGAACTTGTAATAGTCAAATACAGAACTTAAAATTGATAGCTTCTAATTATTATTGTAAATTATAACTTGAAGATCTGAACTTGTAATTGTCAAATACAGAACTTAAAATTGATAGCTTCTAATTATTATTGCAAATAATAACTTGGAGATCTGAACTAGTAATTGTCAAATACAGAACTTAAAATTGATAGCTTCGAATTATTATTGCAAATTATAACTTGAAGATCTGAACTTGTAATTGTCAAATACAGAACTTAAAATTGATAGCTTCTAATTATTATTGCAAATAATAACTTGAAGATCTGAACTTGTAATTGTCAAATACAGAACTTAAATTGATAGCTTCTAATTATTATTGCAAATTATAACTTGAAGATCTGAACTTGTAATAGTCAAATACAGAACTTAAAATTGATAGCTTCTAATTATTATTGTAAATTATAACTTGAAGATCTGAACTTGTAATTGTCAAATACAGAACTTAAAATTGATAGCTTCTAATTATTATTGCAAATAATAACTTGAAGATCTGAACTTGTAATTGTCAAATGCAGAACTTAAAATTGATAGCTTCTAATTATTATTGCATATTATAACTTGAAGATCTGAACTTGTAATTGTGAAATACAGAACTTAAAATTGATAGCTTCTAATTATTATTGTAAATTATAACTTCAAGATCTGAACTTGTAATTGTCAAATACAGAACTTAAAATTGATAGCTTCTAATTATTATTGCAAATAATAACTTGAAGATCTGAACTTGTAATTGTCAAATACAGAACTTAAAATTGATAGCTTCTAATTATTATTGCAAATTATAATTTGAAGATCTGAACTTGTAATAGACAAATACGCAACTTAGCATTGTTAAATACAAATTGTGATTGCAAATTATAACTTGAAGATCTGAACCTGTAATAGGTAAATACAGAACTTCGAATTGTTAAATTCAAACTAAGATTGCAAATAATAATTCGAAGATCTGAACTTGTAATAGTCAAATACAGAACTTCAAATTGTTAAATACAAATTATTAGTGCAAATTATAACTTGAAGATCTGAACTAGTAATTGTCAAATACAGAACTTAAAATTGATAGCTTCTAATTATTATTGCAAATTATAACTTGAAGATCTGAACTTGTAATTGTCAAATACAGAACTACTAATTGTTAAATACAAATTATAACTTGAAGATCT
This sequence comes from Cantharis lateralis, assembly GCA_963170105.1. NCBI lineage: Eukaryota > Metazoa > Arthropoda > Insecta > Coleoptera > Cantharidae > Cantharis > Cantharis lateralis. The sequence continues at coordinate 25,321,998 of OY720625.1, read as the reverse complement.
GAACTTGTAATTGTCAAATACAGAACTTAAAATTGATAGCTTCTAATTATTATTGCAAATTATAACTTGAAGATCTGAACTTGTAATAGTCAAATACAGAACTTAAAATTGATAGCTTCTAATTATTATTGTAAATTATAACTTGAAGATCTGAACTTGTAATTGTCAAATACAGAACTTAAAATTGATAGCTTCTAATTATTATTGCAAATAATAACTTGGAGATCTGAACTAGTAATTGTCAAATACAGAACTTAAAATTGATAGCTTCTAATTATTATTGCAAATTATAACTTGAAGATCTGAACTTGTAATTGTCAAAAACAGAACTTAAAATTGATAGCTTCTAATTATTATTGCAAATTATAACTTGAAGTTCTGAACTTGTAATTGTCAAATACAGAACTTAAAATTGATAGCTTCTAATTATTATTGCAAATTATAATTTGAAGATCTGAACTTGTAATAGACAAATACGCAACTTAGCATTGTTAAATACAAATTGTGATTGCAAATTATAACTTGAAGATCTGAACCTGTAATAGGTAAATACAGAACTTCGAATTGTTAAATTCAAACTAAGATTGCAAATAATAATTCGAAGATCTGAACTTGTAATAGTCAAATACAGAACTTCTAATTGTTAAATACAAATTATTAGTGCAAATTATAACTTGAAGATCTGAACTAGTAATTGTCAAATACAGAACTTAAAATTGATAGCTTCTAATTATTATTGCAAATTATAACTTGAAGATCTGAACTTGTAATTGTCAAATACAGAACTTAAATTGATAGCTTCTAATTATTATTGCAAATTATAACTTGAAGATCTGAACTTGTAATAGTCAAATACAGAACTTAAAATTGATAGCTTCTAATTATTATTGTAAATTATAACTTGAAGATCTGAACTTGTAATTGTCAAATACAGAACTTAAAATTGATAGCTTCTAATTATTATTGCAAATAATAACTTGGAGATCTGAACTAGTAATTGTCAAATACAGAACTTAAAATTGATAGCTTCTAATTATTATTGCAAATTATAACTTGAAGATCTGAACTTGTAATTGTCAAATACAGAACTTAAAATTGATAGCTTCTAATTATTATTGCAAATTATAACTTGAAGATCTGAACTTGTAATTGTCAAATACAGAACTTAAAATTGATAGCTTCTAATTATTATTGCAAATAATAACTTGAAGATCTGAACTTGTAATTGTCAAATGCAGAACTTAAAATTGATAGCTTCTAATTATTATTGCATATTATAACTTGAAGATCTGAACTTGTAATTGTGAAATACAGAACTTAAAATTGATAGCTTCTAATTATTATTGTAAATTATAACTTCAAGATCTGAACTTGTAATTGTCAAATACAGAACTTAAAATTGATAGCTTCTAATTATTATTGCAAATAATAACTTGAAGATCTGAACTTGTAATTGTCAAATACAGAACTTAAAATTGATAGCTTCTAATTATTATTGCAAATTATAATTTGAAGATCTGAACTTGTAATAGACAAATACGCAACTTAGCATTGTTAAATACAAATTGTGATTGCAAATTATAACTTGAAGATCTGAACCTGTAATAGGTAAATACAGAACTTCGAATTGTTAAATTCAAACTAAGATTGCAAATAATAATTCGAAGATCTGAACTTGTAATAGTCAAATACAGAACTTCAAATTGTTAAATACAAATTATTAGTGCAAATTATAACTTGAAGATCTGAACTAGTAATTGTCAAATACAGAACTTAAAATTGATAGCTTCTAATTATTATTGCAAATTATAACTTGAAGATCTGAACTTGTAATTGTCAAATACAGAACTACTAATTGTTAAATACAAATTATAACTTGAAGATCTGAACTTGTAATTGTCAAATACAGAACTTAAAATTGATAGCTTCTAATTATTATTGCAAATTATAACTTGAAGATCTGAACTTGTAATAGTCAAATACAGAACTTAAAATTGATAGCTTCTAATTATTATTGTAAATTATAACTTGAAGATCTGAACTTGTAATTGTCAAATACAGAACTTAAAATTGATAGCTTCTAATTATTATTGCAAATAATAACTTGGAGATCTGAACTAGTAATTGTCAAATACAGAACTTAAAATTGATAGCTTCTAATTATTATTGCAAATTATAACTTGAAGATCTGAACTTGTAATTGTCAAAAACAGAACTTAAAATTGATAGCTTCTAATTATTATTGCAAATTATAACTTGAAGTTCTGAACTTGTAATTGTCAAATACAGAACTTAAAATTGATAGCTTCTAATTATTATTGCAAATTATAATTTGAAGATCTGAACTTGTAATAGACAAATACGCAACTTAGCATTGTTAAATACAAATTGTGATTGCAAATTATAACTTGAAGATCTGAACCTGTAATAGGTAAATACAGAACTTCGAATTGTTAAATTCAAACTAAGATTGCAAATAATAATTCGAAGATCTGAACTTGTAATAGTCAAATACAGAACTTCTAATTGTTAAATACAAATTATTAGTGCAAATTATAACTTGAAGATCTGAACTAGTAATTGTCAAATACAGAACTTAAAATTGATAGCTTCTAATTATTATTGCAAATTATAACTTGAAGATCTGAACTTGTAATTGTCAAATACAGAACTTAAATTGATAGCTTCTAATTATTATTGCAAATTATAACTTGAAGATCTGAACTTGTAATAGTCAAATACAGAACTTAAAATTGATAGCTTCTAATTATTATTGTAAATTATAACTTGAAGATCTGAACTTGTAATTGTCAAATACAGAACTTAAAATTGATAGCTTCTAATTATTATTGCAAATAATAACTTGGAGATCTGAACTAGTAATTGTCAAATACAGAACTTAAAATTGATAGCTTCTAATTTTTATTGCAAATTATAACTTGAAGATCTGAACTTGTAATTGTCAAATACAGAACTTAAAATTGATAGCTTCTAATTATTATTGCAAATTATAACTTGAAGATCTGAACTTGTAATAGTCAAATACAGAACTTAAAATTGATAGCTTCTAATTATTATTGTAAATTATAACTTGAAGATCTGAACTTGTAATTGTCAAATACAGAACTTAAAATTGATAGCTTCTAATTATTATTGCAAATAATAACTTGGAGATCTGAACTAGTAATTGTCAAATACAGAACTTAAAATTGATAGCTTCTAATTATTATTGCAAATTATAACTTGAAGATCTGAACTTGTAATTGTCAAAAACAGAACTTAAAATTGATAGCTTCTAATTATTATTGCAAATTATAACTTGAAGATCTGAACTTGTAATTGTCAAATACAGAACTTAAAATTGATAGCTTCTAATTATTATTGCAAATTATAATTTGAAGATCTGAACTTGTAATAGACAAATGCGCAACTTAGCATTGTTAAATACAAATTGTGATTGCAAATTATAACTTGAAGATCTGAACCTGTAATAGGTAAATACAGAACTTCGAATTGTTAAATTCAAACTAAGATTGCAAATAATAATTCGAAGATCTGAACTTGTAATAGTCAAATACAGAACTTCTAATTGTTAAATACAAATTATTAGTGCAAATTATAACTTGAAGATCTGAACTAGTAATTGTCAAATACAGAACTTAAAATTGATAGCTTCTAATTATTATTGCAAATTATAACTTGAAGATCTGAACTTGTAATTGTCAAATACAGAACTTAAATTGATAGCTTCTAATTATTATTGCAAATTATAACTTGAAGATCTGAACTTGTAATAGTCAAATACAGAACTTAAAATTGATAGCTTCTAATTATTATTGTAAATTATAACTTGAAGATCTGAACTTGTAATTGTCAAATACAGAACTTAAAATTGATAGCTTCTAATTATTATTGCAAATAATAACTTGGAGATCTGAACTAGTAATTGTCAAATACAGAACTTAAAATTGATAGCTTCTAATTATTATTGCAAATTATAACTTGAAGATCTGAACTTGTAATTGTCAAATACAGAACTTAAAATTGATAGCTTCTAATTATTATTGCAAATAATAACTTGAAGATCTGAACTTGTAATTGTCAAATACAGAACTTAAAATTGATAGATTCTAATTATTATTGCAAATTATAACTTGAAGATCTGAACTTGTAATTGTCAAATACAGAACTTCAAATTGTTAAATACAAATTATTAGTGCAAATTGTAACTTGAAGATCTGAACTTGTAATTGTCAAATACAGAACTTAAAATTGATAGCTTCTAATTATTATTGTAAATTATAACTTGAACATCTGAACTTGTAATAGTGAATTACAGAACTTAGATTTGTTAAATTCAAATTATTATTTCAAATTATAACTTGAAGATCTGAACTAGTAATTGTCAAATACAGAACTTAAAATTGATAGCTTCTAATTATTATTGCATATTATAACTTGAAGATCTGAACTTGTAATTGTGAAATACAGAACTTAAAATTGATAGCTTCTAATTATTATTGTAAATTATAACTTCAAGATCTGAACTTGTAATTGTCAAATACAGAACTTAAAATTGATAGCTTCTAATTATTATTGCAAATAATAACTTGAAGATCTGAACTTGTAATTGTCAAATACAGAACTTAAAATTGATAGCTTCTAATTATTATTGCAAATTATAATTTGAAGATCAGAACTTGTAATAGACAAATACGCAACTTAGCATTGTTAAATACAAATTGTGATTGCAAATTATAACTTGAAGATCTGAACCTGTAATAGGTAAATACAGAACTTCGAATTGTTAAATTCAAACTAAGATTGCAAATAATAATTCGAAGATCTGAACTTGTAATAGTCAAATACAGAACTTCAAATTGTTAAATACAAATTATTAGTGCAAATTATAACTTGAAGATCTGAACTAGTAATTGTCAAATACAGAACTTAAAATTGATAGCTTCTAATTATTATTGCAAATTATAACTTGAAGATCTGAACTTGTAATTGTCAAATACAGAATTTAAAATTGATAGCTTCTAATTATTATTGCAAATTATAACTTGAAGATCTGAACTTGTAATTGTCAAATACAGAACTTAAAATTGATAGCTTCTAATTATTATTGCAAATTATAACTTGAAGATCTGAACTTGTAATTGTCAAATACAGAACTTCAAATTGTTAAATACAAATTATTAGTGCAAATTATAACTTGAAGATCTGAACTTGTAATTGTCAAATACAGAACTTAAAATTGATAGCTTCTAATTATTATTGCATATTATAACTTGAAGATCTGAACTTGTAATTGTGAAATACAGAACTTAAAATTGATAGCTTCTAATTATTATTGTAAATTATAACTTCAAGATCTGAACTTGTAATTGTCAAATACAGAACTTAAAATTGATAGCTTCTAATTATTATTGCAAATAATAACTTGAAGATCTGAACTTGTAATTGTCAAATACAGAACTTAAAATTGATAGCTTCTAGTTATTATTGCAAATTATAATTTGAAGTTCTGAACTTGTAATAGACAAATACGCAACTTAGCATTGTTAAATACAAATTGTGATTGCAAATTATAACTTGAAGATCTGAACCTGTAATAGGTAAATACAGAACTTCGAATTGTTAAATTCAAACTAAGATTGCAAATAATAATTCGAAGATCTGAACTTGTAATAGTCAAATACAGAACTTCTAATTGTTAAATACAAATTATTAGTGCAAATTATAACTTGAAGATCTGAACTAGTAATTGTCAAATACAGAACTTAAAATTGATAGCTTCTAATTATTATTGCAAATTATAACTTGAAGATCTGAACTTGTAATTGTCAAATACAGAACTACTAATTGTTAAATACAAATTATAACTTGAAGATCTGAACTTGTAATTGTCAAATACAGAACTTAAATTGATAGCTTCTAATTATTATTGCAAATTATAACTTGAAGATCTGAACTTGTAATAGTCAAATACAGAACTTAAAATTGATAGCTTCTAATTATTATTGTAAATTATAACTAGAAGATCTGAACTTGTAATTGTCAAATACAGAACTTAAAATTGATAGCTTCTAATTATTATTGCAAATAATAACTTGGAGATCTGAACTAGTAATTGTCAAATACAGAACTTAAAATTGATAGCTTCTAATTATTATTGCAAATTATAACTTGAAGATCTGAACTTGTAATTGTCAAATACAGAACTTAAAATTGATAGCTTCTAATTATTATTGCAAATAATAACTTGAAGATCTGAACTTGTAATTGTCAAATACAGAACTTAAAATTGATAGATTCTAATTATTATTGCAAATTATAACTTGAAGATCTGAACTTGTAATTGTCAAATACAGAACTTCAAATTGTTAAATACAAATTATTAGTGCAAATTATAACTTGAAGATCTGAACTTGTAATTGTCAAATACAGAACTTAAAATTGATAGCTTCTAATTATTATTGTAAATTATAACTTGAAGATCTGAACTTGTAATAGTGAATTACAGAACTTAGATTTGTTAAATTCAAATTATTATTTCAAATTATAACTTGAAGATCTGAACTAGTAATTGTCAAATACAGAACTTAAAATTGATAGCTTCTAATTATTATTGCATATTATAACTTGAAGATCTGAACTTGTAATTGTGAAATACAGAACTTAAAATTGATAGCTTCTAATTATTATTGTAAATTATAACTTCAAGATCTGAACTAGTAATTGTCAAATACAGAAGTTAAAATTGATAGCTTCTAATTATTATTGCAAATAATAACTTGAAGATCTGAACTTGTAATTGTCAAATACAGAACTTAAAATTGATAGCTTCTAATTATTATTGCAAATTATAATTTGAAGATCTGAACTTGTAATAGACAAATACGCAAATTAGCATTGTTAAATACAAATTGTGATTGCAAATTATAACTTGAAGATCTGAACCTGTAATAGGTAAATACAGAACTTCGAATTGTTAAATTCAAACTAAGATTGCAAATAATAATTCGAAGATCTGAACTTGTAATAGTCAAATACAGAACTTCAAATTGTTAAATACAAATTATTAGTGCAAATTATAACTTGAAGATCTGAACTAGTAATTGTCAAATACAGAACTTAAAATTGATAGCTTCTAATTATTATTGCAAATTATAACTTGAAGATCTGAACTTGTAATTGTCAAATACAGAACTACTAATTATTATTGCATATTATAACTTGAAGATCTGAACTTGTAATTGTTAAATACAGAACTTAAAATTGATAGCTTCTAATTATTATTGCAAATTATAACTTGAAGATCTGAACTTGTAATAGTCAAATACAGAACTTAAAATTGATAGCTTCTAATTATTATTGTAAATTATAACTTGAAGATCTGAACTTGTAATTGTCAAATACAGAACTTAAAATTGATAGCTTCTAATTATTATTGCAAATAATAACTTGGAGATCTGAATTAGTAATTGTCAAATACAGAACTTAAAATTGATAGCTTCTAATTATTATTGCAAATTATAACTTGAAGATCTGAACTTGTAATTGTCAAATACAGAACTTAAAATTGATAGCTTCTAATTATTATTGCAAATTATAACTTGAAGATCTGAACTTGTAATTGTCAAATACAGAACTTAAAATTGATAGCTTCTAATTATTATTGCAAATTATAACTTGAAGATCTGAACTTGTAATTGTCAAATACAGAACTTAAAATTGATAGCTTCTAATTATTATTGCAAATTATAACTTGAAGATCTGAACTTGTAATTGTCAATTACAGAACTTAAAATTGATAGCTTCTAATTATTATTGTAAATTATAACTTGAAGATCTGAACTTGTAATAGTGAATTACAGAACTTAGATTTGTTAAATTCAAATTATTATTTCAAATTATAACTTGAAGATCTGAACTAGTAATTGTCAAATACAGAACTTAAAATTGATAGCTTCTAATTATTATTGCATATTATAACTTGAAGATCTGAACTTGTAATTGTTAAATACAGAACTTAAAATTGATAGCTTCTAATTATTATTGTAAATTATAACTTCAAGATCTGAACTTGTAATTGTCAAATACAGAACTTAAAATTGAGAGCTTCTAATTATTATTGCAAATAATAACTTGAAGATCTGAACTTGTAATTGTCAAATACAGAACTTAAAATTGATAGCTTCTAATTATTATTGCAAATTATAATTTGAAGATCTGAACTTGTAATAGACAAACACGCAACTTAGCATTGTTAAATACTAATTGTGATTGCAAATTATAACTTGAAGATCTGAACCTGTAATAGGTAAATACAGAACTTCGAATTGTTAAATTCAAACTAAGATTGCAAATAATAATTCGAAGATCTGAACTTGTAATAGTCAAATACAGAACTTCTAATTGTTAAATAAAAATTATTAGTGCAAATTATAACTTGAAGATCTGAACTAGTAATTGTCAAATACAGAACTTAAAATTGATAGCTTCTAATTATTATTGCAAATTATAACTTGAAGATCTGAACTTGTAATTGTCAAATACAGAACTTCTAATTGTTAAATACAAATTATTAGTGCAAATTATAACTTGAAGATCTGAACTTGTAATTGTCAAATACAAAACTTAAAATTGATAGCTTCTAATTATTATTGCAAATTATAACTTGAAGATCTGAACTTGTAATAGTCGAATACAGAACTTAAAATTGATAGCTTCTAATTATTATTGTAAATTATAACTTCAAGATCTGAACTTGTAATTGTCAAATACAGAACTTAAAATTGATAGCTTCTAATTATTATTGCAAATAATAACTTCAAGATCTGAACTTGTAATTGTCAAATACAGAACTTAAAATTGATAGCTTCTAATTATTATTGCAAATTATAACTTGAAGATCTGAACTTGTAATTGTCAAATACAGAACTACTAATTGTTAAATACAAATTATAACTTGAAGATCTGAACTTGTAATTGTCAAATACAGAACTTAAAATTGATAGCTTCTAATTATTATTGCAAATTATAACTTGAAGATCTGAACTTGTAATAGTCAAATACAGAACTTAAAATTGATAGCTTCTAATTATTATTGTAAATTATAACTTGAAGATCTGAACTTGTAATTGTCAAATACAGAACTTAAAATTGATAGCTTCTAATTATTATTGCAAATAATAACTTGGAGATCTGAACTAGTAATTGTCAAATACAGAACTTAAAATTGATAGCTTCTAATTATTATTGCAAATTATAACTTGAAGATCTGAACTTGTAATTGTCAAATACAGAACTTAAAATTGATAGCTTCTAATTATTATTGCAAATTATAACTTGAAGATCTGAACTTGTAATTGTCAAATACAGAACTTAAAATTGATAGCTTCTAATTATTATTGCAAATTATAACTTGAAGATCTGAACTTGTAATTGTCAAATACAGAACTTCAAATTGTTAAATACAAATTATTAGTGCAAATTATAACTTGAAGATCTGAACTTGTAATTGTCAAATACAGAACTTAAAATTGATAGCTTCTAATTATTATTGTAAATTATAACTTGAAGATCTGAACTTGTAATAGTGAATTACAGATCTTAGATTTGTTAAATTCCAATTATTATTTCAAATTATAACTTGAAGATCTGAACTAGTAATTGTCAAATACAGAACTTAAAATTGATAGCTTCTAATTATTATTGCATATTATAACTTGAAGATCTGAACTTGTAATTGTTAAATACAGAACTTAAAATTGATAGCTTCTAATTATTATTGTAAATTATAACTTCAAGATCTGAACTTGTAATTGTCAAATACAGAACTTAAAATTGATAGCTTCTAATTATTATTGCAAATAAAAACTTGAAGATCTGAACTTGTAATTGTCAAATACAGAACTTAAAATTGATAGCTTCTAATTATTATTGCAAATTATAATTTGAAGATCTGAACTTGTATTAGACAAACACGCAACTTAGCATTGTTAAATACAAATTGTGATTGCAAATTATAACTTGAAGATCTGAACCTGTAATAGGTAAATACAGAACTTCGAATTGTTAAATTCAAACTAAGATTGCAAATAATAATCCGAAGATCTGAACTTGTAATAGTCAAATACAGAACTTCTAATTGTTAAATACAAATTATTAGTGCAAATTATAACTTGAAGATCTGAACTAGTAATTGTCAAATACAGAACTTAAAATTGATAGCTTCTAATTATTATTGCAAATTATAACTTGAAGATCTGAACTTGTAATAGTCAAATACAGAACTTAAAATTGATAGCTTCTAATTATTATTGTAAATTATAACTTCAAGATCTGAACTTGTAATTGTCAAATACAGAACTTAAAATTGATAGCTTCTAATTATTATTGCAAATAATAACTTCAAGATCTGAACTTGTAATTGTCAAATACAGAACTTAAAATTGATAGCTTCTAATTATTATTGCAAATAATAACTTGAAGATCTGAACTTGTAATTGTCAAATACAGAACTTAAAATTGATAGATTCTAATTATTATTGCAAATTATAACTTGAAGATCTGAACTTGTAATTGTCAAATACAGAACTTCAAATTGCTAAATACAAATTATTAGTGCAAATTATAACTTGAAGATCTGAACTTGTAATTGTCAAATACAGAACTTCGAATTGTTAAATTCAAACTAAGATTGCAAATAATAATTCGAAGATCTGAACTTGTAATAGTCAAATACAGAACTTCTAATTGTTAAATACAAATTATTAGTGCAAATTATAACTTGAAGATCTGAACTAGTAATTGTCAAATACAGAACTTAAAATTGATAGCTTCTAATTATTATTGCAAATTATAACTTGAAGATCTGAACCTGTAATAGGTAAATACAGAACTTCGAATTGTTAAATTCAAACTAAGATTGCAAATAATAATTCGAAGATCTGAACTTGTAATAGTCAAATACAGAACATCAAATTGTTAAATACAAATTATTAGTGCAAATTATAACATGAAGATCTGAACTAGTAATTGTCAAATACAGAACTTAAAATTGATAGCTTCTAATTATTATTGCAAATTATAACTTGAAGATCTGAACTTGTAATTGTCAAATACAGAACTTAAAATTGATAGCTTCTAATTATTATTGCAAATTATAACTTGAAGATCTGAACTTGTAATTGTCAAATACAGAACTTCAAATTGTTAAATACAAATTATTAGTGCAAATTATAACTTGAAGATCTGAACTTGTAATTGTCAAATACAGAACTTAAAATTGATAGCTTCTAATTATTATTGTAAATTATAACTTGAAGATCTGAACTTGTAATAGTGAATTACAGAACTTAGATTTGTTAAATTCAAATTATTATTTCAAATTATAACTTGAAGATCTGAACTAGTAATTGTCAAATATAGAACTTAAAATTGATAGCTTCTAATTATTATTGCATATTATAACTTGAAGATCTGAACTTGTAATTGTGAAATACAGAACTTAAAATTGATAGCTTCTAATTATTATTGTAAATTATAACTTCAAGATCTGAACTTGTAATTGTCAAATACAGAACTTAAAATTGATAGCTTCTAATTATTATTGCAAATAATAACTTGAAGATCTGAACTTGTAATTGTCAAATACAGAACTTAAAATTGATAGCTTCTAATTATTATTGCAAATTATAATTTGAAGATCTGAACTTGTAATAGACAAATACGCAACTTAGCATTGTTAAATACAAATTGTGATTGCAAATTATAACTTGAAGATCTGAACCTGTAATAGGTAAATACAGAACTTCGAATTGTTAAATTCAAACTAAGATAGCAAATAATAATTCGAAGATCTGAACTTGTAATAGTCAAATACAGAACTTCTAATTGTTAAATACAAATTATTAGTGCAAATTATAACTTGAAGATCTGAACTAGTAATTGTCAAATACAGAACTTAAAATTGATAGCTTCTAATTATTATTGCAAATTATAACTTGAAGATCTGAACTTGTAATTGTCAAATACAGAACTTAAAATTGATAGCTTCTAATTATTATTGCAAATTATAACTTGAAGATCTGAACTTGTAATAGTCAAATACAGAACTTAAAATTGATAGCTTCTAATTATTATTGCAAATAATAACTTGGAGATCTGAACTAGTAATTGTCAAATACAGAACTTAAAATTGATAGCTTCAAATTATTATTGCAAATTATAACTTGAAGATCTGAACTTGTAATTGTCAAATACAGAACTTAAAATTGATAGCTTCTAATTATTATTGCAAATTATAACTTGAAGATCTGAACTTGTAATTGTCAAATACAGAACTTAAAATTGATAGCTTCTAATTATTATTGCAAATTATAACTTGAAGATCTGAACTTGTAATTGTCAAATACAGAACTTCAAATTGTTAAATACAAATTATTAGTGCAAATTATAACTTGAAGATCTGAACTTGTAATTGTCAAATACAGAACTTAAAATTGATAGCTTCTAATTATTATTGTAAATTATAACTTGAAGATCTGAACTTGTAATAGTGAATTACAGATCTTAGATTTGTTAAATTCCAATTATTATTTCAAATTATAACTTGAAGATCTGAACTAGTAATTGTCAAATACAGAACTTAAAATTGATAGCTTCTAATTATTATTGCATATTATAACTTGAAGATCTGAACTTGTAATTGTTAAATACAGAACTTAAAATTGATAGCTTCTAATTATTATTGTAAATTATAACTTCAAGATCTGAACTTGTAATTGTCAAATACAGAACTTAAAATTGATAGCTTCTAATTATTATTGCAAATAAAAACTTGAAGATCTGAACTTGTAATTGTCAAATACAGAACTTAAAATTGATAGCTTCTAATTATTATTGCAAATTATAATTTGAAGATCTGAACTTGTATTAGACAAACACGCAACTTAGCATTGTTAAATACAAATTGTGATTGCAAATTATAACTTGAAGATCTGAACCTGTAATAGGTAAATACAGAACTTCGAATTGTTAAATTCAAACTAAGATTGCAAATAATAATCCGAAGATCTGAACTTGTAATAGTCAAATACAGAACTTCTAATTGTTAAATACAAATTATTAGTGCAAATTATAACTTGAAGATCTGAACTAGTAATTGTCAAATACAGAACTTAAAATTGATAGCTTCTAATTATTATTGCAAATTATAACTTGAAGATCTGAACTTGTAATAGTCAAATACAGAACTTAAAATTGATAGCTTCTAATTATTATTGTAAATTATAACTTCAAGATCTGAACTTGTAATTGTCAAATACAGAACTTAAAATTGATAGCTTCTAATTATTATTGCAAATAATAACTTCAAGATCTGAACTTGTAATTGTCAAATACAGAACTTAAAATTGATAGCTTCTAATTATTATTGCAAATAATAACTTGAAGATCTGAACTTGTAATTGTCAAATACAGAACTTAAAATTGATAGATTCTAATTATTATTGCAAATTATAACTTGAAGATCTGAACTTGTAATTGTCAAATACAGGACTTCAAATTGCTAAATACAAATTATTAGTGCAAATTATAACTTGAAGATCTGAACTTGTAATTGTCAAATACAGAACTTCGAATTGTTAAATTCAAACTAAGATTGCAAATAATAATTCGAAGATCTGAACTTGTAATAGTCAAATACAGAACTTCTAATTGTTAAATACAAATTATTAGTGCAAATTATAACTTGAAGATCTGAACTAGTAATTGTCAAATACAGAACTTAAAATTGATAGCTTCTAATTATTATTGCAAATTATAACTTGAAGATCTGAACCTGTAATAGGTAAATACAGAACTTCGAATTGTTAAATTCAAACTAAGATTGCAAATAATAATTCGAAGATCTGAACTTGTAATAGTCAAATACAGAACATCAAATTGTTAAATACAAATTATTAGTGCAAATTATAACATGAAGATCTGAACTAGTAATTGTCAAATACAGAACTTAAAATTGATAGCTTCTAATTATTATTGCAAATTATAACTTGAAGATCTGAACTTGTAATTGTCAAATACAGAACTTAAAATTGATAGCTTCTAATTATTATTGCAAATTATAACTTGAAGATCTGAACTTGTAATTGTCAAATACAGAACTTCAAATTGTTAAATACAAATTATTAGTGCAAATTATAACTTGAAGATCTGAACTTGTAATTGTCAAATACAGAACTTAAAATTGATAGCTTCTAATTATTATTGTAAATTATAACTTGAAGATCTGAACTTGTAATAGTGAATTACAGAACTTAGATTTGTTAAATTCAAATTATTATTTCAAATTATAACTTGAAGATCTGAACTAGTAATTGTCAAATATAGAACTTAAAATTGATAGCTTCTAATTATTATTGCATATTATAACTTGAAGATCTGAACTTGTAATTGTGAAATACAGAACTTAAAATTGATAGCTTCTAATTATTATTGTAAATTATAACTTCAAGATCTGAACTTGTAATTGTCAAATACAGAACTTAAAATTGATAGCTTCTAATTATTATTGCAAATAATAACTTGAAGATCTGAACTTGTAATTGTCAAATACAGAACTTAAAATTGATAGCTTCTAATTATTATTGCAAATTATAATTTGAAGATCTGAACTTGTAATAGACAAATACGCAACTTAGCATTGTTAAATACAAATTGTGATTGCAAATTATAACTTGAAGATCTGAACCTGTAATAGGTAAATACAGAACTTCGAATTGTTAAATTCAAACTAAGATAGCAAATAATAATTCGAAGATCTGAACTTGTAATAGTCAAATACAGAACTTCTAATTGTTAAATACAAATTATTAGTGCAAATTATAACTTGAAGATCTGAACTAGTAATTGTCAAATACAGAACTTAAAATTGATAGCTTCTAATTATTATTGCAAATTATAACTTGAAGATCTGAACTTGTAATTGTCAAATACAGAACTTAAAATTGATAGCTTCTAATTATTACTGCAAATTATAACTTGAAGATCTGAACTTGTAATAGTCAAATACAGAACTTAAAATTGATAGCTTCTAATTATTATTGTAAATTATAACTTGAAGATCTGAACTTGTAATTGTCAAATACAGAACTTAAAATTGATAGCTTCTAATTATTATTGCAAATAATAACTTGGAGATCTGAACTAGTAATTGTCAAATACAGAACTTAAAATTGATAGCTTCTAATTATTATTGCAAATTATAACTTGAAGATCTGAACTTGTAATTGTCAAATACAGAACTTAAAATTGATAGCTTCTAATTAGTATTGCAAATTATAACTTGAAGATCTGAACTTGTAATTGTCAAATACAGAACTTAAAATTGATAGCTTCTAATTATTATTGCAAATAATAACTTGAAGATCTGAACTTGTAATTGTCAAATACAGAACTTAAAATTGATAGCTTCTAATTATTACTGCAAATTATAATTTGAAGATCTGAACTTGTAATAGACAAACACGCAACTTAGCATTGTTAAATACAAATTGTGATTGCAAATTATAACTTGAAGATCTGAACCTGTAATAGGTAAATACAGAACTTCGAATTGTTAAATTCAAACTAAGATTGCAAATAATAATTCGAAGATCTGAACTTGTAATAGTCAAATACAGAACTTCTAATTGTTAAATAAAAATTATTAGTGCAAATTATAACTTGAAGATCTGAACTAGTAATTGTCAAATACAGAACTTAAAATTGATAGCTTCTAATTATTATTGCAAATTATAACTTGAAGATCTGAACTTGTAATTGTCAAATACAGAACTTCTAATTGTTAAATACAAATTATTAGTGCAAATTATAACTTGAAGATCTGAACTTGTAATTGTCAAATACAGAACTTAAAATTGATAGCTTCTAATTATTATTGCAAATTATAACTTGAAGATCTGAACTTGAAATATTCAAATACAGAACTTAAAATTGATAGCTTCTAATTATTATTGTAAATTATAACTTCAAGATCTGAACTTGTAATTGTCAAATACAGAACTTAAAATTGATAGCTTCTAATTATTATTGCAAATAATAACTTCAAGATCTGAACTTGTAATTGTCAAATACAGAACTTAAAATTGATAGCTTCTAATTATTATTGCAAATAATAACTTGAAGATCTGAACTTGTAATTGTCAAATACAGAACTTAAAATTGATAGATTCTAATTATTATTGCAAATTATAACTTAAAGATCTGAACTTGTAATTGTCAAATACAGAACTTCAAATTGTTAAATACAAATTATTAGTGCAAATTATAACTTGAAGATCTGAACTAGTAATTGTCAAATACAGAACTTAAAATTGATAGCTTCTAATTATTATTGCAAATTATAACTTGAAGATCTGAACTTGTAATTGTCAAATACAGAACTTAAAATTGATAGCTTCTAATTATTATTGCAAATTATAACTTGAAGATCTGAACTTGTAATTGTCAAATACAGAACTTAAAATTGATAGCTTCTAATTATTATTGCAAATTATAACTTGAAGATCTGAACTTGTAATTGTCAAATACAGAACTTCAAATTGTTAAATACAAATTATTAGTGCAAATTATAACTTGAAGATCTGAACTTGTAATTGTCAAATACAGAACTTAAAATTGATAGCTTCTAATTATTATTGTAAATTATAACTTGAAGATCTGAACTTGTAATAGTGAATTACAGAACTTAGATTTGTTAAATTCAAATTATTATTTCAAATTATAACTTGAAGATCTGAACTAGTAATTGTCAAATACAGAACTTAAAATTGATAGCTACTAATTATTATTGCATATTATAACTTGAAGATCTGAACTTGTAATTATGAAATACAGAACTTAAAATTGATAGCTTCTAATTATTATTGTAAATTATAACTTCAAGATCTGAACTTGTAATTGTCAAATACAGAACTTAAAATTGATAGCTTCTAATTATTATTGCAAATAATAACTTGAAGATCTGAACTTGTAATTGTCAAATACAGAACTTAAAATTGATAGCTTCTAATTATTATTGCAAATTATAATTTGAAGATCTGAACTTGTAATAGACAAATACGCAACTTAGCATTGTTAAATACAAATTGTGATTGCAAATTATAACTTGAAGATCTGAACTAGTAATTGTCAAATACAGAACTTAAAATTGATAGCTTCTAATTATTATTGCAAATTATAACTTGAAGATCTGAACTTGTAATTGTCAAATACAGAACTTCTAATTGTTAAATACAAATTATTAGTGCAAATTATAACTTGAAGATCTGAACTTGTAATTGTCAAATACAGAACTTAAAATTGATAGCTTCTAATTATTATTGCAAATTATAACTTGAAGATCTGAACTTGAAATAGTCAAATACAGAACTTAAAATTGATAGCTTCTAATTATTATTGTAAATTATAACTTCAAGATCTGAACTTGTAATTGTCAAATACAGAACTTAAAATTGATAGCTTCTAATTATTATTGCAAATAATAACTTCAAGATCTGAACTTGTAATTGTCAAATACAGAACTTAAAATTGATAGCTTCTAATTATTATTGCAAATAATAACTTGAAGATCTGAACTTGTAATTGTCAAATACAGAACTTAAAATTGATAGATTCTAATTATTATTGCAAATTATAACTTAAAGATCTGAACTTGTAATTGTCAAATACAGAACTTCAAATTGTTAAATACAAATTATTAGTGCAAATTATAACTTGAAGATCTGAACTAGTAATTGTCAAATACAGAACTTAAAATTGATAGCTTCTAATTATTATTGCAAATTATAACTTGAAGATCTGAACTTGTAATTGTCAAATACAGAACTTAAAATTGATAGCTTCTAATTATTATTGCAAATTATAACTTGAAGATCTGAACTTGTAATTGTCAAATACAGAACTTAAAATTGATAGCTTCTAATTATTATTGCAAATAATAATCCGAAGATCTGAACTTGTAATAGTCAAATACAGAACTTCTAATTGTTAAATACAAATTATTAGTGCAAATTATAACTTGAAGATCTGAACTAGTAATTGTCAAATACAGAACTTAAAATTGATAGCTTCTAATTATTATTGCAAATTATAACTTGAAGATCTGAACTTGTAATAGTCAAATACAGAACTTAAAATTGATAGCTTCTAATTATTATTGTAAATTATAACTTCAAGATCTGAACTTGTAATTGTCAAATACAGAACTTAAAATTGATAGCTTCTAATTATTATTGCAAATAATAACTTCAAGATCTGAACTTGTAATTGTCAAATACAGAACTTAAAATTGATAGCTTCTAATTATTATTGCAAATAATAACTTGAAGATCTGAACTTGTAATTGTCAAATACAGAACTTAAAATTGATAGATTCTAATTATTATTGCAAATTATAACTTGAAGATCTGAACTTGTAATTGTCAAATACAGAACTTCAAATTGCTAAATACAAATTATTAGTGCAAATTATAACTTGAAGATCTGAACTTGTAATTGTCAAATACAGAACTTCGAATTGTTAAATTCAAACTAAGATTGCAAATAATAATTCGAAGATCTGAACTTGTAATAGTCAAATACAGAACTTCTAATTGTTAAATACAAATTATTAGTGCAAATTATAACTTGAAGATCTGAACTAGTAATTGTCAAATACAGAACTTAAAATTGATAGCTTCTAATTATTATTGCAAATTATAACTTGAAGATCTGAACCTGTAATAGGTAAATACAGAACTTCGAATTGTTAAATTGAAACTAAGATTGCAAATAATAATTCGAAGATCTGAACTTGTAATAGTCAAATACAGAACATCAAATTGTTAAATACAAATTATTAGTGCAAATTATAACTTGAAGATCTGAACTAGTAATTGTCAAATACAGAACTTAAAATTGATAGCTTCTAATTATTATTGCAAATTATAACTTGAAGATCTGAACTTGTAATTGTCAAATACAGAACTTAAAATTGATAGCTTCTAATTATTATTGCAAATTATAACTTGAAGATCTGAACTTGTAATTGTCAAATACAGAACTTCAAATTGTTAAATACAAATTATTAGTGCAAATTATAACTTGAAGATCTGAACTTGTAAATGTCAAATACAGAACTTAAAATTGATAGCTTCTAATTATTATTGTAAATTATAACTTGAAGATCTGAACTTGTAATAGTGAATTACAGAACTTAGATTTGTTAAATTCAAATTATTATTTCAAATTATAACTTGAAGATCTGAACTAGTAATTGTCAAATATAGAACTTAAAATTGATAGCTTCTAATTATTATTGCATATTATAACTTGAAGATCTGAACTTGTAATTGTGAAATACAGAACTTAAAATTGATAGCTTCTAATTATTATTGTAAATTATAACTTCAAGATCTGAACTTGTAATTGTCAAATACAGAACTTAAAATTGATAGCTTCTAATTATTATTGCAAATAATAACTTGAAGATCTGAACTTGTAATTGTCAAATACAGAACTTAAAATTGATAGCTTCTAATTATTATTGCAAATTATAATTTGAAGATCTGAACTTGTAATAGACAAATACGCAACTTAGCATTGTTAAATACAAATTGTGATTGCAAATTATAACTTGAAGATCTGAACCTGTAATAGGTAAATACAGAACTTCGAATTGTTAAATTCAAACTAAGATAGCAAATAATAATTCGAAGATCTGAACTTGTAATAGTCAAATACAGAACTTCTAATTGTTAAATACAAATTATTAGTGCAAATTATAACTTGAAGATCTGAACTAGTAATTGTCAAATACAGAACTTAAAATTGATAGCTTCTAATTATTATTGCAAATTATAACTTGAAGATCTGAACTTGTAATTGTCAAATACAGAACTTAAAATTGATAGCTTCTAATTATTATTGCAAATTATAACTTGAAGATCTGAACTTGTAATAGTCAAATACAGAACTTAAAATTGATAGCTTCTAATTATTATTGTAAATTATAACTTGAAGATCTGAACTTGTAATTGTCAAATACAGAACTTAAAATTGATAGCTTCTAATTATTATTGCAAATAATAACTTGGAGATCTGAACTAGTAATTGTCAAATACAGAACTTAAAATTGATAGCTTCTAATTATTATTGCAAATCATAACTTGAAGATCTGAACTTGTAATTGTCAAATACAGAACTTAAAATTGATAGCTTCTAATTAGTATTGCAAATTATAACTTGAAGATCTGAACTTGTAATTGTCAAATACAGAACTTAAAATTGATAGCTTCTAATTATTATTGCAAATTATAACTTGAAGATCTGAACTTGTAATTGTCAAATACAGAACTTCAAATTGTTAAATACAAATTATTAGTGCAAATTATAACTTGAAGATCTGAACTTGTAATTGTCAAATACAGAACTTAAAATTGATAGCTTCTAATTATTATTGTAAATTATAACTTGAAGATCTGAACTTGTAATAGTGAATTACAGAACTTAGATTTGTTAAATTCCAATTATTATTTCAAATTATAACTTGAAGATCTGAACTAGTAATTGTCAAATACAGAACTTAAAATTGATAGCTTCTAATTATTATTGCATATTATAACTTGAAGATCTGAACTTGTAATTGTTAAATACAGAACTTAAAATTGATAGCTTCTAATTATTATTGTAAATTATAACTTCAAGATCTGAACTTGTAATTGTCAAATACAGAACTTAAAATTGATAGCTTCTAATTATTATTGCAAATAATAACTTGAAGATCTGAACTTGTAATTGTCAAATACAGAACTATAAATTGATAGCTTCTAATTATTACTGCAAATTATAATTTGAAGATCTGAACTTGTAATAGACAAACACGCAACTTAGCATTGTTAAATACAAATTGTTATTGCAAATTATAACTTGAAGATCTGAACCTGTAATAGGTAAATACAGAACTTCGAATTGTTAAATTCAAACTAAGATTGCAAATAATAATTCGAAGATCTGAACTTGTAATAGTCAAATACAGAACTTCTAATTGTTAAATAAAAATTATTAGTGCAAATTATAACTTGAAGATCTGAACTAGTAATTGTCAAATACAGAACTTAAAATTGATAGCTTCTAATTATTATTGCAAATTATAACTTGAAGATCTGAACTTGTAATTGTCAAATACAGAACTTCTAATTGTTAAATACAAATTATTAGTGCAAATTATAACTTGAAGATCTGAACTTGTAATTGTCAAATACAGAACTTAAAATTGATAGCTTCTAATTATTATTGCAAATTATAACTTGAAGATCTGAACTTGTAATATTCAAATACAGAACTTAAAATTGATAGCTTCTAATTATTATTTTAAATTATAACTTCAAGATCTGAACTTGTAATTGTCAAATACAGAACTTAAAATTGATAGCTTCTAATTATTATTGCAAATAATAACTTCAAGATCTGAACTTGTAATTGTCAAATACAGAACTTAAAATTGATAGCTTCTAATTATTATTGCAAATAATAACTTGAAGATCTGAACTTGTAATTGTCAAATACAGAACTTAAAATTGATAGATTCTAATTATTATTGCAAATTATAACTTAAAGATCTGAACTTGTAATTGTCAAATACAGAACTTCAAATTGTTAAATACAAATTATTAGTGCAAATTATAACTTGAAGATCTGAACTAGTAATTGTCAAATACAGAACTTAAAATTGATAGCTTCTAATTATTATTGCAAATTATAACTTGAAGATCTGAACTTGTAATTGTCAAATACAGAACTTAAAATTGATAGCCTCTAATTATTATTGCAAATTATAACTTGAAGATCTGAACTTGTAATTGTCAAATACAGAACTTAAAATTGATAGCTTCTAATTATTATTGCAAATTATAACTTGAAGATCTGAACTTGTAATTGTCAAATACAGAACTTCAAATTGTTAAATACAAATTATTAGTGCAAATTATAACTTGAAGATCTGAACTTGTAATTGTCAAATACAGAACTTAAAATTGATAGCTTCTAATTATTATTGTAAATTATAACTTGAAGATCTGAACTTGTAATAGTGAATTACAGAACTTAGATTTGTTAAATTCAAATTATTATTTCAAATTATAACTTGAAGATCTGAACTAGTAATTGTCAAATACAGAACTTAAAATTGATAGCTACTAATTATTATTGCATATTATAACTTGAAGATCTGAACTTGTAATTGTGAAATACAGAACTTAAAATTGATAGCTTCTAATTATTATTGTAAATTATAACTTCAAGATCTGAACTTGTAATTGTCAAATACAGAACTTAAAATTGATAGCTTCTAATTATTATTGCAAATAATAACTTGAAGATCTGAACTTGTAATTGTCAAATACAGAACTTAAAATTGATAGCTTCTAATTATTATTGCAAATTATAATTTGAAGATCTGAACTTGTAATAGACAAATACGCAACTTAGCATTGTTAAATACAAATTGTGATTGCAAATTATAACTTGAAGATCTGAACTAGTAATTGTCAAATACAGAACTTAAAATTGATAGCTTCTAATTATTATTGCAAATTATAACTTGAAGATCTGAACTTGTAATTGTCAAATACAGAACTTCTAATTGTTAAATACAAATTTATAGTGCAAATTATAACTTGAAGATCTGAACTTGTAATTGTCAAATACAGAACTTAAAATTGATAGCTTCTAATTATTATTGCAAATTATAACTTGAAGATCTGAACTTGAAATAGTCAAATACAGAACTTAAAATTGATAGCTTCTAATTATTATTGTAAATTATAACTTCAAGATCTGAACTTGTAATTGTCAAATACAGAACTTAAAATTGATAGCTTCTAATTATTATTGCAAATAATAACTTCAAGATCTGAACTTGTAATTGTCAAATACAGAACTTAAAATTGATAGCTTCTAATTATTATTGCAAATAATAACTTGAAGATCTGAACTTGTAATTGTCAAATACAGAACTTAAAATTGATAGATTCTAATTATTATTGCAAATTATAACTTAAAGATCTGAACTTGTAATTGTCAAATACAGAACTTCAAATTGTTAAATACAAATTATTAGTGCAAATTATAACTTGAAGATCTGAACTAGTAATTGTCAAATACAGAACTTAAAATTGATAGCTTCTAATTATTATTGCAAATTATAACTTGAAGATCTGAACTTGTAATTGTCAAATACAGAACTTAAAATTGATAGCTTCTAATTATTATTGCAAATTATAACTTGAAGATCTGAACTTGTAATTGTCAAATACAGAACTTAAAATTGATAGCTTCTAATTATTATTGCAAATTATAACTTGAAGATCTGAACTTGTAATTGTCAAATACAGAACTTCAAATTGTTAAATACAAATTATTAGTGCAAATTATAACTTGAAGATCTGAACTTGTAATTGTCAAATACAGAACCTAAAATTGATAGCTTCTAATTATTATTGTAAATTATAACTTGAAGATCTGAACTTGTAATAGTGAATTACAGAACTTAGATTTGTTAAATTCAAATTATTATTTCAAATTATAACTTGAAGATCTGAACTAGTAATTGTCAAATACAGAACTTAAAATTGATAGCTTCTAATTATTATTGCATATTATAACTTGAAGATCTGAACTTGTAATTGTGAAATACAGAACTTAAAATTGATAGCTTCTAATTATTATTGTAAATTATAACTTCAAGATCTGAACTTGTAATTGTCAAATACAGAACTTAAAATTGATAGCTTCTAATTATTATTGCAAATAATAACTTGAAGATCTGAACTTGTAATTGTCAAATACAGAACTTAAAATTGATAGCTTCTAATTATTATTGCAAATTATAATTTGAAGATCTGAACTTGTAATAGACAAATACGCAACTTAGCATTGTTAAATACAAATTGTGATTGCAAATTATAACTTGAAGATCTGAACTAGTAATTGTCAAATACAGAACTTAAAATTGATAGCTTCTAATTATTATTGCAAATTATAACTTAAAGATCTGAACTTGTAATTGTCAAATACAGAACTTCTAATTGTTAAATACAAATTATTAGTGCAAATTATAACTTGAAGATCTGAACTTGTAATTGTCAAATACAGAACTTAAAATTGATAGCTTCTAATTATTATTGCAAATTATAACTTGAAGATCTGAACTTGAAATAGTCAAATACAGAACTTAAAATTGATAGCTTCTAATTATTATTGTAAATTATAACTTCAAGATCTGAACTTGTAATTGTCAAATACAGAACTTAAAATTGATAGCTTCTAATTATTATTGCAAATAATAACTTCAAGATCTGAACTTGTAATTGTCAAATACAGAACTTAAAATTGATAGCTTCTAATTATTATTGCAAATAATAACTTGAAGATCTGAACTTGTAATTGTCAAATACAGAACTTAAAATTGATAGCTTCTAATTATTATTGCAAATTATAACTAGAAGATCTGAACTTGTTATTGTCAAATACAGAACTTCAAATTGTTAAATACAAATTATTAGTGCAAATTATAACTTGAAGATCTGAACTTGTAACTGTCAAATACAGAACTTAAAATTGATAGCTTCTAATTATTATTGTAAATTATAACTAGAAGATCTGAACTTGTAATAGTGAATTACAGAACTTAGATTTGTTAAATTCAAATTATTATTTCAAATTATAACTTGAAGATCTGAACTAGTAATTGTCAAATACAGAACTTAAAATTGATAGCTTCTAATTATTATTGCATATTATAACTTGAAGATCTGAACTTGTAATTGTGAAATACAGAACTTAAAATTGATAGCTTCTAATTATTATTGCAAATTATAATTTGAAGATCTGAACTTGTAATAGACAAATACGCAACTTAGCATTGTTAAATACAAATTGTGATTGCAAATTATAACTTGAAGATCTGAACTAGTAATTGTCAAATACAGAACTTAAAATTGATAGCTTCTAATTATTATTGCAAATTATAACTTGAAGATCTGAACTTGTAATTGTCAAATACAGAACTTCTAATTGTTAAATACAAATTATTAGTGCAAATTATAACTTGAAGATCTGAACTTGTAATTGTCAAATACAGAACTTAAAATTGATAGCTTCTAATTATTATTGCAAATTATAACTTGAAGATCTGAACTTGAAATAGTCAAATACAGAACTTAAAATTGATAGCTTCTAATTATTATTGTAAATTATAACTTCAAGATCTGAACTTGTAATTGTCAAATACAGAACTTAAAATTGATAGCTTCTAATTATTATTGCAAATAATAACTTCAAGATCTGAACTTGTAATTGTCAAATACAGAACTTAAAATTGATAGCTTCTAATTATTATTGCAAATAATAACTTGAAGATCTGAACTTGTAATTGTCAAATACAGAACTTAAAATTGATAGATTCTAATTATTATTGCAAATTATAACTTAAAGATCTGAACTTGTAATTGTCAAATACAGAACTTCAAATTGTTAAATACAAATTATTAGTGCAAATTATAACTTGAAGATCTGAACTAGTAATTGTCAAATACAGAACTTAAAATTGATAGCTTCTAATTATTATTGCAAATTATAACTTGAAGATCTGTACTTGTAATTGTCAAATACAGAACTTAAAATTGATAGCTTCTAATTATTATTGCAAATTATAACTTGAAGATCTGAACTTGTAATTGTCAAATACAGAACTTAAAATTGATAGCTTCTAATTATTATTGCAAATTATAACTTGAAGATCTGAACTTGTAATTGTCAAATACAGAACTTCAAATTGTTAAATACAAATTATTAGTGCAAATTATAACTTGAAGATCTGAACTTGTAATTGTCAAATACAGAACTTAAAATTCATAGCTTCTAATTATTATTGTAAATTATAACTTGAAGATCTGAACTTGTAATAGTGAATTACAGAACTTAGATTTGTTAAATTCAAATTATTATTTCAAATTATAACTTGAAGATCTGAACTAGTAATTGTCAAATACAGAACTTAAAATTGATAGCTTCTAACTATTATTGCATATTATAACTTGAAGATCTGAACTTGTAATTGTGAAATACAGAACTTAAAATTGATAGCTTCTAATTATTATTGTAAATTATAACTTCAAGATCTGAACTTGTAATTGTCAAATACAGAACTTAAAATTGATAGCTTCTAATTATTATTGCAAATAATAACTTGAAGATCTGAACTTGTAATTGTCAAATACAGAACTTAAAATTGATAGATTCTAATTATTATTGCAAATTATAACTTAAAGATCTGAACTTGTAATTGTCAAATACAGAACTTCAAATTGTTAAATACAAATTATTAGTGCAAATTATAACTTGAAGATCTGAACTAGTAATTGTCAAATACAGAACTTAAAATTGATAGCTTCTAATTATTATTGCAAATTATAACTTGAAGATCTGAACTTGTAATTGTCAAATACAGAACTTAAAATTGATAGCTTCTAATTATTATTGCAAATTATAACTTGAAGATCTGAACTTGTAATTGTCAAATACAGAACTTAAAATTGATAGCTTCTAATTATTATTGCAAATTATAACTTGAAGATCTGAACTTGTAATTGTCAAATACAGAACTTCAAATTGTTAAATACAAATTATTAGTGCAAATTATAACTTGAAGATCTGAACTTGTAACTGTCAAATACAGAACTTAAAATTGATAGCTTCTAATTATTATTGTAAATTATAACTAGAAGATCTGAACTTGTAATAGTGAATTACAGAACTTAGATTTGTTAAATTCAAATTATTATTTCAAATTATAACTTGAAGATCTGAACTAGTAATTGTCAAATACAGAACTTAAAATTGATAGCTTCTAATTATTATTGCATATTATAACTTGAAGATCTGAACTTGTAATTGTGAAATACAGAACTTAACATTGATAGCTTCTAATTATTATTGTAAATTATAACTTCAAGATCTGAACTTGTAATTGTCAAATACAGAACTTAAAATTGATAGCTTCTAATTATTATTGCAAATAATAACTTGAAGATCTGAACTTGTAATTGTCAAATACAGAACTTAAAATTGATAGCTTCTAATTATTATTGCAAATTATAATTTGAAGATCTGAACTTGTAATAGACAAATACGCAACTTAGCATTGTTAAATACAAATTGTGATTGCAAATTATAACTTGAAGATCTGAACTTGTAATTGTCAAATACAGAACTTAAAATTGATAGCTTCTAATTATTATTGCAAATTATAACTTGAAGATCTGAACTTGTAATTGTCAAATACAGAACTTCTAATTGTTAAATACAAATTATTAGTGCAAATTATAACTTGAAGATCTGAACTTGTAATTGTCAAATACAGAACTTAAAATTGATAGCTTCTAATTATTATTGCAAATTATAACTTGAAGATCTGAACTTGAAATAGTCAAATACAGAACTTAAAATTGATAGCTTCTAATTATTATTGTAAATTATAACTTCAAGATCTGAACTTGTAATTGTCAAATACAGAACTTAAAATTGATAGCTTCTAATTATTATTGCAAATAATAACTTCAAGATCTGAACTTGTAATTGTCAAATACAGAACTTAAAATTGATAGCTTCTAATTATTATTGCAAATAATAACTTGAAGATCTGAACTTGTAATTGTCAAATACAGAACTTAAAATTGATAGATTCTAATTATTATTGCAAATTATAACTTAAAGATCTGAACTTGTAATTGTCAAATACAGAACTTCAAATTGTTAAATACAAATTATTAGTGCAAATTATAACTTGAAGATCTGAACTAGTAATTGTCAAATACAGAACTTAAAATTGATAGCTTCTAATTATTATTGCAAATTATAACTAGAAGATCTGAACTTGTAATTGTCAAATACAGAACTTAAAATTGATAGCTTCTAATTATTATTGCAAATTATAACTTGAAGATCTGAACTTGTAATTGTCAAATACAGAACTTAAAATTGATAGCTTCTAATTATTATTGCAAATTATAACTTGAAGATCTGAACTTGTAATTGTCAAATACAGAACTTCAAATTGTTAAATACAAATTATTAGTGCAAATTATAACTTGAAGATCTGAACTAGTAATTGTCAAATACAGAACTTAAAATTGATAGCTTGTAATTATTATTGTAAATTATAACTTGAAGATCTGAACTTGTAATAGTGAATTACAGAACTTAAATTTGTTAAATTCAAATTATTATTTCAAATTATAACTTGAAGATCTGAACTAGTAATTGTCAAATACAGAACTTAAAATTGATAGCTTCTAATTATTATTGCATATTATAACTTGAAGATCTGAACTTGTAATTGTGAAATACAGAACTTAAAATTGATAGCTTCTAATTATTATTGTAAATTATAACTTCCAGATCTGAACTTGTAATTGTCAAATACAGAACTTAAAATTGATAGCTTCTAATTATTATTGCAAATAATAACTTGAAGATCTGAACTTGTAATTGTCAAATACAGAACTTAAAATTGATAGCTTCTAATTATTATTGCAAATTATAATTTGAAGATCTGAACTTGTAATAGACAAATACGCAACTTAGCATTGTTAAATACAAATTGTGATTGCAAATTATAACTTGAAGATCTGAACCTGTAATAGGTAAATACAGAACTTCGAATTGTTAAATTCAAACTAAGATTGCAAATAATAATTCGAAGATCTGAACTTGTAATAGTCAAATACAGAACTTCTAATTGTTAAATACAAATTATTAGTGCAAATTATAACTTGAAGATCTGAACTAGTAATTGTCAAATACAGAACTTAAAATTGATAGCTTCTAATTATTATTGCAAATAATAACTTGCAGATCTGAACTTGTAATTGTCAAATACAGAACTTAAAATTGATAGCTTCTAATTATTATTGCAAATTATAACTTGAAGATCTGAACTTGTAATAGTCAAATACAGAACTTAAAATTGATAGCTTCTAATTATTATTGCAAATAATAACTTGAAGATCTGAACTTGTAATTGTCAAATACAGAACTTAAAATTGATAGCTTCTAATTATTATTGCAAATTATAATTTGTAGATCTGAACTTGTAATAGACAAATACGCAACTTAGCATTGTTAAATACAAATTGTGATTGCAAATTATAACTTGAAGATCTGAACTTGTAATTGTCAAATACAGAACTTAAAATTGATAGCTTCTAATTATTATTGCAAATTATAACTTGAAGATCTGAACTTGTAATTGTCAAATACAGAACTTCTAATTGTTAAATACAAATTATTAGTGCAAATTATAACTTGAAGATCTGAACTTGTAATTGTCAAATACAGAACTTAAAATTGATAGCTTCAAATTATTATTGCAAATTATAACTTGAAGATCTGAACTTGAAATAGTCAAATACAGAACTTAAAATTGATAGCTTCTAATTATTATTGTAAATTATAACTTCAAGATCTGAACTTGTAATTGTCAAATACAGAACTTAAAATTGATAGCTTCTAATTATTATTGCAAATAATAACTTCAAGATCTGAACTTGTAATTGTCAAATACAGAACTTAAAATTGATAGCTTCTAATTATTATTGCAAATAATAACTTGAAGATCTGAACTTGTAATTGTCAAATACAGAACTTAAAATTGATAGATTCTAATTATTATTGCAAATTATAACTTAAAGATCTGAACTTGTAATTGTCAAATACAGAACTTCAAATTGTTAAATACAAATTATTAGTGCAAATTATAACTTGAAGATCTGAACTAGTAATTGTCAAATACAGAACTTAAAATTGATAGCTTCTAATTATTATTGCAAATTATAACTAGAAGATCTGAACTTGTAATTGTCAAATACAGAACTTAAAATTGATAGCTTCTAATTATTATTGCAAATTATAACTTGAAGATCTGAACTTGTAATTGTCAAATACAGAACTTAAAATTGATAGCTTCTAATTATTATTGCAAATTATAACTTGAAGATCTGAACTTGTAATTGTCAAATACAGAACTTCAAATTGTTAAATACAAATTATTAGTGCAAATTATAACTTGAAGATCTGAACTAGTAATTGTCAAATACAGAACTTAAAATTGATAGCTTGTAATTATTATTGTAAATTATAACTTGAAGATCTGAACTTGTAATAGTGAATTACAGAACTTAAATTTGTTAAATTCAAATTATTATTTCAAATTATAACTTGAAGATCTGAACTAGTAATTGTCAAATACAGAACTTAAAATTGATAGCTTCTAATTATTATTGCATATTATAACTTGAAGATCTGAACTTGTAATTGTGAAATACAGAACTTAAAATTGATAGCTTCTAATTATTATTGTAAATTATAACTTCAAGATCTGAACTTGTAATTGTCAAATACAGAACTTAAAATTGATAGCTTCTAATTATTATTGCAAATAATAACTTGAAGATCTGAACTTGTAATTGTCAAATACAGAACTTAAAATTGATAGCTTCTAATTATTATTGCAAATTATAATTTGAAGATCTGAACTTGTAATAGACAAATACGCAACTTAGCATTGTTAAATACAAATTGTGATTGCAAATTATAACTTGAAGATCTGAACCTGTAATAGGTAAATACAGAACTTCGAATTGTTAAATTCAAACTAAGATTGCAAATAATAATTCGAAGATCTGAACTTGTAATAGTCAAATACAGAACTTCTAATTGTTAAATACAAATTATTAGTGCAAATTATAACTTGAAGATCTGAACTAGTAATTGTCAAATACAGAACTTAAAATTGATAGCTTCTAATTATTATTGCAAATAATAACTTGCAGATCTGAACTTGTAATTGTCAAATACAGAACTTAAAATTGATAGCTTCTAATTATTATTGCAAATTATAACTTGAAGATCTGAACTTGTAATAGTCAAATACAGAACTTAAAATTGATAGCTTCTAATTATTATTGTAAATTATAACTTGAAGATCTGAACTTGTAATTGTCAAATACAGAACTTAAAATTGATAGCTTCTAATTATTATTGCAAATAATAACTTGGAGATCTGAACTAGTAATTGTCAAATACAGAACTTAAAATTGATAGCTTCTAATTATTATTGCAAATTATAACTTGAAGATCTGAACTTGTAATTGTCAAATACAGAACTTAAAATTGATAGCTTCTAATTATTATTGCAAATTATAACTTGAAGATCTGAACTTGTAATTGTCAAATACAGAACTTAAAATTGATAGCTTCTAATTATTATTGCAAATTATAACTTGAAGATCTGAACTTGTAATTGTCAAATACAGAACTTCAAATTGTTAAATACAAATTATTAGTGCAAATTATAACTTGAAGATCTGAACTTGTAATTGTCAAATACAGAACTTAAAATTGATAGCTTCAAATTATTATTGTAAATTATAACTTGAAGATCTGAACTTGTAATAGTGAATTACAGAACTTAGATTTGTTAAATTCCAATTATTATTTCAAATTATAACTTGAAGATCTGAACTAGTAATTGTCAAATACAGAACTTAAAATTGATAGCTTCTAATTATTATTGCATATTATAACTTGAAGATCTGAACTTGTAATTGTTAAATACAGAACTTAAAATTGATAGCTTCTAATTATTATTGTAAATTATAACTTCAAGATATGAACTTGTAATTGTCAAATACAGAACTTAAAATTGATAGCTTCTAATTATTATTGCAAATAATAACTTGAAGATCTGAACTTGTAATTGTCAAATACAGAACTTAAAATTGATAGCTTCTAATTATTACTGCAAATTATAATTTGAAGATCTGAACTTGTAATAGACAAACACGCAACTTAGCATTGTTAAATACAAATTGTGATTGCAAATTATAACTTGAAGATCTGAACCTGTAATAGGTAAATACAGAACTTCGAATTGTTAAATTCAAACTAAGATTGCAAATAATAATTCGAAGATCTGAACTTGTAATAGTCAAATACAGAACTTCTAATTGTTAAATAAAAATTATTAGTGCAAATTATAACTTGAAGATCTGAACTAGTAATTGTCAAATACAGAACTTAAAATTGATAGCTTCTAATTATTATTGCAAATTATAACTTGAAGATCTGAACTTGTAATTGTCAAATACAAAACTTCTAATTGTTAAATACAAATTATTAGTGCAAATTATAACTTGAAGATCTGAACTTGTAATTGTCAAATACAGAACTTAAAATTGATAGCTTCTAATTATTATTGCAAATTATAACTTGAAGATCTGAACTTGAAATAGTCAAATACAGAACTTAAAATTGATAGCTTCTAATTATTATTGTAAATTATAACTTCAAGATCTGAACTTGTAATTGTCAAATACAGAACTTAAAATTGATGGCTTCTAATTATTATTGCAAATAATAACTTCAAGATCTGAACTTGTAATTGTCAAATACAGAACTTAAAATTGATAGCTTCTAATTATTATTGCAAATAATAACTTGAAGATCTGAACTTGTAATTGTCAAATACAGAACTTAAAATTGATAGATTCTAATTATTATTGTAAATTATAACTTAAAGATCTGTACTTGTAATTGTCAAATACAGAACTTCAAATTGTTAAATACAAATTATTAGTGCAAATTATAACTTGAAGATCTGAACTAGTAATTGTCAAATACAGAACTTAAAATTGATAGCTTCTAATTATTATTGCAAATTATAACTTGAAGATCTGAACTTGTAATTGTCAAATACAGAACTTAAAATTGATAGCTTCTAATTATTATTGCAAATTATAACTTGAAGATCTGAACTTGTAATTGTCAAATACAGAACTTAAAATTGATAGCTTCTAATTATTATTGCAAATTATAACTTGAAGATCTGAACTTGTAATTGTCAAATACAGAACTTCAAATTGTTAAATACAAATTATTAGTGCAAATTATAACTTGAAGATCTGAACTTGTAATTGTCAAATACAGAACTACTAATTGTTAAATACAAATTATAACTTGAAGATCTGAACTTGTAATTGTCAAATACAGAACTTAAAATTGATAGCTTCTAATTATTATTGCAAATTATAACTTGAAGATCTGAACTTGTAATAGTCAAATACAGAACTTAAAATTGATAGCTTCTAATTATTATTGTAAATTATAACTTGAAGATCTGAACTTGTAATTGTCAAATACAGAACTTAAAATTGATAGCTTCTAATTATTATTGCAAATAATAACTTGGAGATCTGAACTAGTAATTGTCAAATACAGAACTTAAAATTGATAGCTTCTAATTATTATTGCAAATTATAACTTGAAGATCTGAACTTGTAATTGTCAAATACAGAACTTAAAATTGATAGCTTCTAATTATTATTGCAAATTATAACTTGAAGATCTGAACTTGTAATTGTCAAATACAGAACTTAAAATTGATAGCTTCTAATTATTATTGCAAATTATAACTTGAAGATCTGAACTTGTAATTGTCAAATACAGAACTTAAAATTGATAGCTTCTAATTATTATTGCAAATTATAACTTGAAGATCTGAACTTGTAATTGTCAAATACAGAACTTAAAATTGATAGCTTCTAATTATTAGTGCAAATTATAACTTGAAGATCTGAACTTGTAATTGTCAAATACAGAACTTAAAATTGATAGCTTCTAATTATTATTGTAAATTATAACTTGAAGATCTGAACTTGTAATAGTGAATTACAGATCTTAGATTTGTTAAATTCCAATTATTATTTCAAATTATAACTTGAAGATCTGAACTAGTAATTGTCAAATACAGAACTTAAAATTGATAGCTTCTAATTATTATTGCATATTATAACTTGAAGATCTGAACTTGTAATTGTGAAATACAGAACTTAAAATTGATAGCTTCTAATTATTATTGTAAATTATAACTTCAAGATCTGAACTTGTAATTGTCAAATACAGAACTTAAAATTGATAGCTTCTAATTATTATTGCAAATAATAACTTGAAGATCTGAACTTGTAATTGTCAAATACAGAACTTAAAATTGATAGCTTCTAATTATTATTGCAAATTATAATTTGAAGATCTGAACTTGTAATAGACAAATACGCAACTTAGCATTGTTAAATACAAATTGTGATTGCAAATTATAACTTGAAGATCTGAACTTGTAATTGTCAAATACAGAACTTAAAATTGATAGATTCTAATTATTATTGCAAATTATAACTTAAAGATCTGAACTTGTAATTGTCAAATACAGAACTTCAAATTGTTAAATACAAATTATTAGTGCAAATTATAACTTGAAGATCTGAACTAGTAATTGTCAAATACAGAACTTAAAATTGATAGCTTCTAATTATTATTGCAAATTATAACTTGAAGATCTGAACTTGTAATTGTCAAATACAGAACTTAAAATTGATAGCTTCTAATTATTATTGCAAATTATAACTTGAAGATCTGAACTTGTAATTGTCAAATACAGAACTTAAAATTGATAGCTTCTAATTATTATTGCAAATTATAACTTGAAGATCTGAACTTGTAATTGTCAAATACAGAACTTCAAATTGTTAAATACAAATTATTAGTGCAAATTATAACTTGAAGATCTGAACTTGTAACTGTCAAATACAGAACTTAAAATTGATAGCTTCTAATTATTATTGTAAATTATAACTAGAAGATCTGAACTTGTAATAGTGAATTACAGAACTTAGATTTGTTAAATTCAAATTATTATTTCAAATTATAACTTGAAGATCTGAACTAGTAATTGTCAAATACAGAACTTAAAATTGATAGCTTCTAATTATTATTGCATATTATAACTTGAAGATCTGAACTTGTAATTGTGAAATACAGAACTTAAAATTGATAGCTTCTAATTATTATTGTAAATTATAACTTCAAGATCTGAACTTGTAATTGTCAAATACAGAACTTAAAATTGATAGCTTCTAATTATTATTGCAAATAATAACTTGAAGATCTGAACTTGTAATTGTCAAATACAGAACTTAAAATTGATAGCTTCTAATTATTATTGCAAATTATAATTTGAAGATCTGAACTTGTAATAGACAAATACGCAACTTAGCATTGTTAAATACAAATTGTGATTGCAAATTATAACTTGAAGATCTGAACTAGTAATTGTCAAATACAGAACTTAAAATTGATAGCTTCTAATTATTATTGCAAATTATAACTTGAAGATCTGAACTTGTAATTGTCAAATACAGAACTTCTAATTGTTAAATACAAATTATTAGTGCAAATTATAACTTGAAGATCTGAACTTGTAATTGTCAAATACAGAACTTAAAATTGATAGCTTCTAATTATTATTGCAAATTATAACTTGAAGATCTGAACTTGAAATAGTCAAATACAGAACTTAAAATTGATAGCTTCTAATTATTATTGTAAATTATAACTTCAAGATCTGAACTTGTAATTGTCAAATACAGAACTTAAAATTGATAGCTTCTAATTATTATTGCAAATAATAACTTCAAGATCTGAACTTGTAATTGTTAAATACAGAACTTAAAATTGATAGCTTCTAATTATTATTGCAAATAATAACTTGAAGATCTGAACTTGTAATTGTCAAATACAGAACTTAAAATTGATAGATTCTAATTATTATTGCAAATTATAACTTAAAGATCTGAACTTGTAATTGTCAAATACAGAACTTCAAATTGTTAAATACAAATTATTAGTGCAAATTATAACTTGAAGATCTGAACTAGTAATTGTCAAATACAGAACTTAAAATTGATAGCTTCTAATTATTATTGCAAATTATAACTTGAAGATCTGAACTTGTAATTGTCAAATACAGAACTTAAAATTGATAGCTTCTAATTATTATTGCAAATTATAACTTGAAGATCTGAACTTGTAATTGTCAAATACAGAACTTAAAATTGATAGCTTCTAATTATTATTGCAAATTATAACTTGAAGATCTGAACTTGTAGTTGTCAAATACAGAACTTCAAATTGTTAAATACAAATTATTAGTGCAAATTATAACTTGAAGATCTGAACTTGTAATTGTCAAATACAGAACTTAAAATTGATAGCTTCTAATTATTATTGTAAATTATAACTTGAAGATCTGAACTTGTAATAGTGAATTACAGAACTTAGATTTGTTAAATTCAAATTATTATTTCAAATTATAACTTGAAGATCTGAACTAGTAATTGTCAAATACAGAACTTAAAATTGATAGCTTCTAATTATTATTGCATATTATAACTTGAAGATCTGAACTTGTAATTGTGAAATACAGAACTTAAAATTGATAGCTTCTAATTATTATTGTAAATTATAACTTCAAGATCTGAACTTGTAATTGTCAAATACAGAACTTAAAATTGATAGCTTCTAATTATTATTGCAAATAATAACTTGAAGATCTGAACTTGTAATTGTCAAATACAGAACTTAAAATTGATAGATTCTAATTATTATTGCAAATTATAACTTAAAGATCTGAACTTGTAATTGTCAAATACAGAACTTCAAATTGTTAAATACAAATTATTAGTGCAAATTATAACTTGAAGATCTGAACTAGTAATTGTCAAATACAGAACTTAAAATTGATAGCTTCTAATTATTATTGCAAATTATAACTTGAAGATCTGAACTTGTAATTGTCAAATACAGAACTTAAAATTGATAGCTTCTAATTATTATTGCAAATTATAACTTGAAGATCTGAACTTGTAATTGTCAAATACAGAACTTAAAATTGATAGCTTCTAATTATTATTGCAAATTATAACTTGAAGATCTGAACTTGTAATTGTCAAATACAGAACTTCAAATTGTTAAATACAAATTATTAGTGCAAATTATAACTTGAAGATCTGAACTTGTAATTGTCAAATACAGAACTTAAAATTGATAGCTTCTAATTATTATTGTAAATTATAACTAGAAGATCTGAACTTGTAATAGTGAATTACAGAACTTAGATTTGTTAAATTCAAATTATTATTTCAAATTATAACTTGAAGATCTGAACTAGTAATTGTCAAATACAGAACTTAAAATTGATAGCTTCTAATTATTATTGCATATTATAACTTGAAGATCTGAACTTGTAATTGTGAAATACAGAACTTAAAATTGATAGCTTCTAATTATTATTGTAAATTATAACTTCAAGATCTGAACTTGTAATTGTCAAATACAGAACTTAAAATTGATAGCTTCTAATTATTATTGCAAATAATAACTTGAAGATCTGAACTTGTAATTGTCAAATACAGAACTTAAAATTGATAGCTTCTAATTATTATTGCAAATTATAATTTGAAGATCTGAACTTGTAATAGACAAATACGCAACTTAGCATTGTTAAATACAAATTGTGATTGCAAATTATAACTTGAAGATCTGAACTTGTAATTGTCAAATACAGAACTTAAAATTGATAGCTTCTAATTATTATTGCAAATTATAACTTGAAGATCTGAACTTGTAATTGTCAAATACAGAACTTCTAATTGTTAAATACAAATTATTAGTGCAAATTATAACTTGAAGATCTGAACTTGTAATTGTCAAATACAGAACTTAAAATTGATAGCTTCTAATTATTATTGCAAATTATAACTTGAAGATCTGAACTTGAAATAGTCAAATACAGAACTTAAAATTGATAGCTTCTAATTATTATTGTAAATTATAACTTGAAGATCTGAACTTGTAATAGTCAAATACAGAACTTAAAATTGATAGCTTCTAATTATTATTGCAAATAATAACTTCAAGATCTGAACTTGTAATTGTCAAATACAGAACTTAAAATTGATAGCTTCTAATTATTATTGCAAATAATAACTTGAAGATCTGAACTTGTAATTGTCAAATACAGAACTTAAAATTGATAGATTCTAATTATTATTGCAAATTATAACTTAAAGATCTGAACTTGTAATTGTCAAATACAGAACTTCAAATTGTTAAATACAAATTATTAGTGCAAATTATAACTTGAAGATCTGAACTAGTAATTGTCAAATACAGAACTTAAAATTGATAGCTTCTAATTATTATTGCAAATTATAACTTGAAGATCTGAACTTGTAATTGTCAAATACAGAACTTAAAATTGATAGCTTCTAATTATTATTGCAAATTATAACTTGAAGATCTGAACTTGTAATTGTCAAATACAGAACTTAAAATTGATAGCTTCTAATTATTATTGCAAATTATAACTTGAAGATCTGAACTTGTAATTGTCAAATACAGAACTTAAAATTGATAGCTTGTAATTATTATTGTAAATTATAAATTGAAGATCTGAACTTGTAATAGTGAATTACAGAACTTAGATTTGTTAAATTCCAATTATTATTTCAAATTATAACTTGAAGATCTGAACTAGTAATTGTCAAATACAGAACTTAAAATTGATAGCTTCTAATTATTATTGCATATTATAACTTGAAGATCTGAACTTGTAATTGTTAAATACAGAACTTAAAATTGATAGCTTCTAATTATTATTGTAAATTATAACTTCAAGATCTGAACTTGTAATTGTCAAATACAGAACTTAAAATTGATAGCTTCTAATTATTAATGCAAATAATAACTTGAAGATCTGAACTTGTAATTGTCAAATACAGAACTTAAAATTGATAGCTTCTAATTATTACTGCAAATTATAATTTGAAGATCTGAACTTGTAATAGACAAACACGCAACTTAGCATTGTTAAATACAAATTGTGATTGCAAATTATAACTTGAAGATCTGAACCTGTAATAGGTAAATACAGAACTTCGAATTGTTAAATTCAAACTAAGATTGCAAATAATAATTCGAAGATCTGAACTTGTAATAGTCAAATACAGAACTTCTAATTGTTAAATAAAAATTATTAGTGCAAATTATAACTTGAAGATCTGAACTAGTAATTGTCAAATACAGAACTTAAAATTGATAGCTTCTAATTATTATTGCAAATTATAACTTGAAGATCTGAACTTGTAATTGTCAAATACAGAACTTCTAATTGTTAAATACAAATTATTAGTGCAAATTATAACTTGAAGATCTGAACTTGTAATTGTCAAATACAGAACTTAAAATTGATAGCTTCTAATTATTATTGCAAATTATAACTTGAAGATCTGAACTTGAAATAGTCAAATACAGAACTTAAAATTGATAGCTTCTAATTATTATTGTAAATTATAACTTCAAGATCTGAACTTGTATTTGTCAAATACAGAACTTAAAATTGATAGCTTCTAATTATTATTGCAAATAATAACTTCAAGATCCGAACTTGTAATTGTAAAATACAGAACTTAAAATTGATAGCTTCTAATTATTATTGAAAATAATAACTTGAAGATCTGAACTTGTAATTGTCAAATACAGAACTTAAAATTGATAGATTCTAATTATTATTGCAAATTATAACTTGAAGATCTGAACTTGTAATTGTCAAATACAGAACTTCAAATTGCTAAATACAAATTATTAGTGCAAATTATAACTTGAAGATCTGAACTTGTAATTGTCAAATACAGAACTTCGAATTGTTAAATTCAAACTAAGATTGCAAATAATAATTCGAAGATCTGAACTTGTAATAGTCAAATACAGAACTTCTAATTGTTAAATACAAATTATTAGTGCAAATTATAACTTGAAGATCTGAACTAGTAATTGTCAAATACAGAACTTAAAATTGATAGCTTCTAATTATTATTGCAAATTATAACTTGAAGATCTGAACTTGAAATAGTCAAATACAGAACTTAAAATTGATAGCTTCTAATTATTATTGTAAATTATAACTTCAAGATCTGAACTTGTAATTGTCAAATACAGAACTTAAAATTGATAGCTTCTAATTATTATTGCAAATAATAACTTCAAGATCTGAACTTGTAATTGTCAAATACAGAACTTAAAATTGATAGCTTCTAATTATTATTGCAAATAATAACTTGAAGATCTGAACTTGTAATTGTCAAATACAGAACTTAAAATTGATAGATTCTAATTATTATTGTAAATTATAACTTAAAGATCTGTACTTGTAATTGTCAAATACAGAACTTCAAATTGTTAAATACAAATTATTAGTGCAAATTATAACTTGAAGATCTGAACTAGTAATTGTCAAATACAGAACTTAAAATTGATAGCTTCTAATTATTATTGCAAATTATAACTTGAAGATCTGAACTTGTAATTGTCAAATACAGAACTTAAAATTGATAGCTTCTAATTATTATTGCAAATTATAACTTGAAGATCTGAACTTGTAATTGTCAAATACAGAACTTAAAATTGATAGCTTCTAATTATTATTGCAAATTATAACTTGAAGATCTGAACTTGTAATTGTCAAATACAGAACTTCAAATTGTTAAATACAAATTATTAGTGCAAATTATAACTTGAAGATCTGAACTTGTAATTGTCAAATACAGAACTACTAATTGTTAAAT
Organism: Cantharis lateralis; assembly: GCA_963170105.1. NCBI lineage: Eukaryota > Metazoa > Arthropoda > Insecta > Coleoptera > Cantharidae > Cantharis > Cantharis lateralis. Next base: position 25,281,367 of record OY720625.1, on the reverse strand, counting down.
ACAAATTATAACTTGAAGATCTGAACTTGTAATTGTCAAATACAGAACTTAAAATTGATAGCTTCTAATTATTATTGCAAATTATAACTTGAAGATCTGAACTTGTAATAGTCAAATACAGAACTTAAAATTGATAGCTTCTAATTATTATTGTAAATTATAACTTGAAGATCTGAACTTGTAATTGTCAAATACAGAACTTAAAATTGATAGCTTCTAATTATTATTGCTAATAATAACTTGGAGATCTGAACTAGTAATTGTCAAATACAGAACTTAAAATTGATAGCTTCTAATTATTATTGCAAATTATAACTTGAAGATCTGAACTTGTAATTGTCAAATACAGAACTTAAAATTGATAGCTTCTAATTATTATTGCAAATTATAACTTGAAGATCTGAACTTGTAATTGTCAAATACAGAACTTAAAATTGATAGCTTCTAATTATTATTGCAAATTATAACTTGAAGATCTGAACTTGTAATTGTCAAATACAGAACTTAAAATTGATAGCTTCTAATTATTATTGCAAATTATAACTTGAAGATCTGAACTTGTAATTGTCAAATACAGAACGTAAAATTGATAGCTTCTAATTATTAGTGCAAATTATAACTTGAAGATCTGAACTTGTAATTGTCAAATACAGAACTTAAAATTGATAGCTTCTAATTATTATTGTAAATTATAACTTGAAGATCTGAACTTGTAATAGTGAATTACAGATCTTAGATTTGTTAAATTCCAATTATTATTTCAAATTATAACTTGAAGATCTGAACTAGTAATTGTCAAATACAGAACTTAAAATTGATAGCTTCTAATTATTATTGCATATTATAACTTGAAGATCTGAACTTGTAATTGTGAAATACAGAACTTAAAATTGATAGCTTCTAATTATTATTGTAAATTATAACTTCAAGATCTGAACTTGTAATTGTCAAATACAGAACTTAAAATTGATAGCTTCTAATTATTATTGCAAATAATAACTTGAAGATCTGAACTTGTAATTGTCAAATACAGAACTTAAAATTGATAGCTTCTAATTATTATTGCAAATTATAATTTGAAGATCTGAACTTGTAATAGACAAATACGCAACTTAGCATTGTTAAATACAAATTGTGATTGCAAATTATAACTTGAAGATCTGAACCTGTAATAGGTAAATACAGAACTTCGAATTGTTAAATTCAAACTAAGATTGCAAATAATAATCCGAAGATCTGAACTTGTAATAGTCAAATACAGAACTTCTAATTGTTAAATACAAATTTTTAGTGCAAATTATAACTTGAAGATCTGAACTAGTAATTGTCAAATACAGAACTTAAAATTGATAGCTTCTAATTATTATTGCAAATTATAACTTGAAGATCTGAACTTGTAATTGTCAAATACAGAACTTAAAATTGATAGCTTCTAATTATTATTGCAAATTATAACTTGAAGATCTGAACTTGTAATTGTCAAATACAGAACTTAAAATTGATAGCTTCTAATTATTATTGCAAATTATAACTTGAAGATCTGAACTTGTAATTGTCAAATACAGAACGTAAAATTGATAGCTTCTAATTATTAGTGCAAATTATAACTTGAAGATCTGAACTTGTAATTGTCAAATACAGAACTTAAAATTGATAGCTTCTAATTATTATTGTAAATTATAACTTGAAGATCTGAACTTGTAATAGTGAATTACAGATCTTAGATTTGTTAAATTCCAATTATTATTTCAAATTATAACTTGAAGATCTGAACTAGTAATTGTCAAATACAGAATTTAAAATTGATAGCTTCTAATTATTATTGCATATTATAACTTGAAGATCTGAACTTGTAATTGTGAAATACAGAACTTAAAATTGATAGCTTCTAATTATTATTGTAAATTATAACTTCAAGATCTGAACTTGTAATTGTCAAATACAGAACTTAAAATTGATAGCTTCTAATTATTATTGCAAATAATAACTTGAAGATCTGAACTTGTAATTGTCAAATACAGAACTTAAAATTGATAGCTTCTAATTATTATTGCAAATTATAATTTGAAGATCTGAACTTGTAATAGACAAATACGCAACTTAGCATTGTTAAATACAAATTGTGATTGCAAATTATAACTTGAAGATCTGAACCTGTAATAGGTAAATACAGAACTTCGAATTGTTAAATTCAAACTAAGATTGCAAATAATAATCCGAAGATCTGAACTTGTAATAGTCAAATACAGAACTTCTAATTGTTAAATACAAATTTTTAGTGCAAATTATAACTTGAAGATCTGAACTAGTAATTGTCAAATACAGAACTTAAAATTGATAGCTTCTAATTATTATTGCAAATTATAACTTGAAGATCTGAACTTGTAATAGTCAAATACAGAACTTAAAATTGATAGCTTCTAATTATTATTGTAAATTATAACTACAAGATCTGAACTTGTAATTGTCAAATACAGAACTTAAAATTGATAGCTTCTAATTATTATTGCAAATAATAACTTCAAGATCCGAACTTGTAATTGTAAAATACAGAACTTAAAATTGATAGCTTCTAATTATTATTGAAAATAATAACTTGAAGATCTGAACTTGTAATTGTCAAATACAGAACTTAAAATTGATAGATTCTAATTATTATTGCAAATTATAACTTGAAGATCTGAACTTGTAATTGTCAAATACAGAACTTCAAATTGCTAAATACAAATTATTAGTGCAAATTATAACTTGAAGATCTGAACTTGTAATTGTCAAATACAGAACTTCGAATTGTTAAATTCAAACTAAGATTGCAAATAATAATTCGAAGATCTGAACTTGTAATAGTCAAATACAGAACTTCTAATTGTTAAATACAAATTATTAGTGCAAATTATAACTTGAAGATCTGAACTAGTAATTGTCAAATACAGAACTTAAAATTGATAGCTTCTAATTATTATTGCAAATTATAACTTGAAGATCTGAACTTGAAATAGTCAAATACAGAACTTAAAATTGATAGCTTCTAATTATTATTGTAAATTATAACTTCAAGATCTGAACTTGTAATTGTCAAATACAGAACTTAAAATTGATAGCTTCTAATTATTATTGCAAATAATAACTTCAAGATCTGAACTTGTAATTGTCAAATACAGAACTTAAAATTGATAGCTTCTAATTATTATTGCAAATAATAACTTGAAGATCTGAACTTGTAATTGTCAAATACAGAACTTAAAATTGATAGATTCTAATTATTATTGTAAATTATAACTTAAAGATCTGTACTTGTAATTGTCAAATACAGAACTTCAAATTGTTAAATACAAATTATTAGTGCAAATTATAACTTGAAGATCTGAACTAGTAATTGTCAAATACAGAACTTAAAATTGATAGCTTCTAATTATTATTGCAAATTATAACTTGAAGATCTGAACTTGTAATTGTCAAATACAGAACTTAAAATTGATAGCTTCTAATTATTATTGCAAATTATAACTTGAAGATCTGAACTTGTAATTGTCAAATACAGAACTTAAAATTGATAGCTTCTAATTATTATTGCAAATTATAACTTGAAGATCTGAACTTGTAATTGTCAAATACAGAACTTCAAATTGTTAAATACTAATTATTAGTGCAAATTATAACTTGAAGATCTGAACTTGTAATTGTCAAATACAGAACTACTAATTGTTAAATACAAATTATAACTTGAAGATCTGAACTTGTAATTGTCAAATACAGAACTTAAAATTGATAGCTTCTAATTATTATTGCAAATTATAACTTGAAGATCTGAACTTGTAATAGTCAAATACAGAACTTAAAATTGATAGCTTCTAATTATTATTGTAAATTATAACTTGAAGATCTGAACTTGTAATTGTCAAATACAGAACTTAAAATTGATAGCTTCTAATTATTATTGCAAATAATAACTTGGAGATCTGAACTAGTAATTGTCAAATACAGAACTTAAAATTGATAGCTTCTAATTATTATTGCAAATTATAACTTGAAGATCTGAACTTGTAATTGTCAAATACAGAACTTAAAATTGATAGCTTCTAATTATTATTGCAAATTATAACTTGAAGATCTGAACTTGTAATTGTCAAATACAGAACTTAAAATTGATAGCTTCTAATTATTATTGCAAATTATAACTTGAAGATCTGAACTTGTAATTGTCAAATACAGAACTTAAAATTGATAGCTTCTAATTATTATTGCAAATTATAACTTGAAGATCTGAACTTGTAATTGTCAAATACAGAACGTAAAATTGATAGCTTCTAATTATTAGTGCAAATTATAACTTGAAGATCTGAACTTGTAATTGTCAAATACAGAACTTAAAATTGATAGCTTCTAATTATTATTGTAAATTATAACTTGAAGATCTGAACTTGTAATAGTGAATTACAGATCTTAGATTTGTTAAATTCCAATTATTATTTCAAATTATAACTTGAAGATCTGAACTAGTAATTGTCAAATACAGAACTTAAAATTGATAGCTTCTAATTATTATTGCATATTATAACTTGAAGATCTGAACTTGTAATTGTGAAATACAGAACTTAAAATTGATAGCTTCTAATTATTATTGTAAATTATAACTTCAAGATCTGAACTTGTAATTGTCAAATACAGAACTTAAAATTGATAGCTTCTAATTATTATTGCAAATAATAACTTGAAGATCTGAACTTGTAATTGTCAAATACAGAACTTAAAATTGATAGCTTCTAATTATTATTGCAAATTATAATTTGAAGATCTGAACTTGTAATAGACAAATACGCAACTTAGCATTGTTAAATACAAATTGTGATTGCAAATTATAACTTGAAGATCTGAACCTGTAATAGGTAAATACAGAACTTCGAATTGTTAAATTCAAACTAAGATTGCAAATAATAATCCGAAGATCTGAACTTGTAATAGTCAAATACAGAACTTCTAATTGTTAAATACAAATTTTTAGTGCAAATTATAACTTGAAGATCTGAACTAGTAATTGTCAAATACAGAACTTAAAATTGATAGCTTCTAATTATTATTGCAAATTATAACTTGAAGATCTGAACTTGTAATAGTCAAATACAGAACTTAAAATTGATAGCTTCTAATTATTATTGTAAATTATAACTACAAGATCTGAACTTGTAATTGTCAAATACAGAACTTAAAATTGATAGCTTCTAATTATTATTGCAAATAATAACTTCAAGATCCGAACTTGTAATTGTAAAATACAGAACTTAAAATTGATAGCTTCTAATTATTATTGAAAATAATAACTTGAAGATCTGAACTTGTAATTGTCAAATACAGAACTTAAAATTGATAGATTCTAATTATTATTGCAAATTATAACTTGAAGATCTGAACTTGTAATTGTCAAATACAGAACTTCAAATTGCTAAATACAAATTATTAGTGCAAATTATAACTTGAAGATCTGAACTTGTAATTGTCAAATACAGAACTTCGAATTGTTAAATTCAAACTAAGATTGCAAATAATAATTCGAAGATCTGAACTTGTAATAGTCAAATACAGAACTTCTAATTGTTAAATACAAATTATTAGTGCAAATTATAACTTGAAGATCTGAACTAGTAATTGTCAAATACAGAACTTAAAATTGATAGCTTCTAATTATTATTGCAAATTATAACTTGAAGATCTGAACCTGTAATAGGTAAATACAGAACTTCGAATTGTTAAATTCAAACTAAGATTGCAAATAATAATTCGAAGATCTGAACTTGTAATAGTCAAATACAGAACTTCAAATTGTTAAATACAAATTATTAGTGCAAATTATAACTTGAAGATCTGAACTAGTAATTGTCAAATACAGAACTTAAAATTGATAGCTTCTAATTATTATTGCAAATTATAACTTGAAGATCTGAACTTGTAATTGTCAAATACAGAACTTAAAATTGATAGCTTCTAATTATTATTGCAAATTATAACTTGAAGATCTGAACTTGTAATTGTCAAATACAGAACTTAAAATTGATAGCTTCTAATTATTATTGCAAATTATGACTTGAAGATCTGAACTTGTAATTGTCAAATACAGAACTTCAAATTGATAGCTTCTAATTATTACTGCAAATTATAATTTGAAGATCTGAACTTGTAATAGACAAACACGCAACTTAGCATTGTTAAATACAAATTTTGATTGCAAATTATAACTTGAAGATCTGAACCTGTAATAGGTAAATACAGAACTTCGAATTGTTAAATTCAAACTAAGATTGCAAATAATAATTCGAAGATCTGAACTTGTAATAGTCAAATACAGAACTTCTAATTGTTAAATAAAAATTATTAGTGCAAATTATAACTTGAAGATCTGAACTAGTAATTGTCAAATACAGAACTTAAAATTGATAGCTTCTAATTATTATTGCAAATTATAACTTGAAGATCTGAACTTGTAATTGTCAAATACAGAACTTCTAATTGTTAAATACAAATTATTAGTGCAAATTATAACTTGAAGATCTGAACTTGTAATTGTCAAATACAGAACTTAAAATTGATAGCTTCTAATTATTATTGCAAATTATAACTTGAAGATCTGAACTTGAAATATTCAAATACAGAACTTAAAATTGATAGCTTCTAATTATTATTGTAAATTATAACTTCAAGATCTGAACTTGTAATTGTCAAATACAGAACTTAAAATTGATAGCTTCTAATTATTATTGCAAATAATAACTTCAAGATCTGAACTTGTAATTGTCAAATACAGAACTTAAAATTGATAGCTTCTAATTATTATTGCAAATAATAACTTGAAGATCTGAACTTGTAATTGTCAAATACAGAACTGAAAATTGATAGATTCTAATTATTATTGCAAATTATAACTTAAAGATCTGAACTTGTAATTGTCAAATACAGAACTTCAAATTGTTAAATACAAATTATTAGTGCAAATTATAACTTGAAGATCTGAACTAGTAATTGTCAAATACAGAACTTAAAATTGATAGCTTCTAATTATTATTGCAAATTATAACTTGAAGATATGAACTTGTAATTGTCAAATACAGAACTTAAAATTGATAGCTTCTAATTATTATTGCAAATTATAACTTGAAAATCTGAACTTGTAATTGTCAAATACAGAACTTAAAATTGATAGCTTCTAATTATTATTGCAAATTATAACTTGAAGATCTGAACTTGTAATTGTCAAATACAGAACTTCAAATTGTTAAATACAAATTATTAGTGCAAATTATAACTTGAAGATCTGAACTTGTAATTGTCAAATACAGAACTTCAAATTGTTAAATACAAATTATTAGTGCAAATTATAACTTGAAGATCTGAACTTGTAATTGTCAAATACAGAACTTAAAATTGATAGCTTCTAATTATTATTGTAAATTATAACTTGAAGATCTGAACTTGTAATAGTGAATTACAGAACTTAGATTTGTTAAATTCAAATTATTATTTCAAATTATAACTTGAAGATCTGAACTAGTAATTGTCAAATACAGAACTTAAAATTGATAGCTTCTAATTATTATTGCATATTATAACTTGAAGATCTGAACTTGTAATTGTGAAATACAGAACTTAAAATTGATAGCTTCTAATTATTATTGTAAATTATAACTTCAAGATCTGAACTTGTAATTGTCAAATACAGAACTTAAAATTGATAGCTTCTAATTATTATTGCAAATAATAACTTGAAGATCTGAACTTGTAATTGTCAAATACAGAACTTAAAATTGATAGCTTCTAATTATTATTGCAAATTATAATTTGAAGATCTGAACTTGTAATAGACAAATACGCAACTTAGCATTGTTAAATACAAATTGTGATTGGAAATTATAACTTGAAGATCTGAACCTGTAATAGGTAAATACAGAACTTCGAATTGTTAAATTCAAACTAAGATTGCAAATAATAATTCGAAGATCTGAACTTGTAATAGTCAAATACAGAACTTCTAATTGTTAAATACAAATTATTAGTGCAAATTATAACTTGAAGATCTGAACTAGTAATTGTCAAATACAGAACTTAAAATTGATAGCTTCTAATTATTATTGCAAATTATAACTTGAAGATCTGAACTTGTAATTGTCAAATACAGAACTTAAAATTGATAGCTTCTAATTATTATTGCAAATTATAACTTGAAGATCTGAACTTGTAATAGTCAAATACAGAACTTAAAATTGATAGCTTCTAATTATTATTGTAAATTATAACTTGAAGATCTGAAATTGATAGCTTCTAATTATTATTGCAAATAATAACTTGGAGATCTGAACTAGTAATTGTCAAATACAGAACTTAAAATTGATAGCTTCTAATTATTATTGCAAATTATAACTTGAAGATCTGAACTTGTAATTGTCAAATACAGAACTTAAAATTGATAGCTTCTAATTATTATTGCAAATTATAACTTGAAGATCTGAACTTGTAATTGTCAAATACAGAACTTAAAATTGATAGCTTCTAATTATTATTGCAAATTATAACTTGAAGATCTGAACTTGTAATTGTCAAATACAGAACTTCAAATTGATAGCTTCTAATTATTACTGCAAATTATAATTTGAAGATCTGAACTTGTAATAGACAAACACGCAACTTAGCATTGTTAAATACAAATTGTGATTGCAAATTATAACTTGAAGATCTGAACCTGTAATAGGTAAATACAGAACTTCGAATTGTTAAATTCAAACTAAGATTGCAAATAATAATTCGAAGATCTGAACTTGTAATAGTCAAATACAGAACTTCTAATTGTTAAATAAAAATTATTAGTGCAAATTATAACTTGAAGATCTGAACTAGTAATTGTCAAATACAGAACTTAAAATTGATAGCTTCTAATTATTATTGCAAATTATAACTTGAAGATCTGAACTTGTAATTGTCAAATACAGAACTTCTAATTGTTAAATACAAATTATTAGTGCAAATTATAACTTGAAGATCTGAACTTGTAATTGTCAAATACAGAACTTCAAATTGTTAAATACAAATTATTAGTGCAAATTATAACTTGAAGATCTGAACTAGTAATTGTCAAATACAGAACTTAAAATTGATAGCTTCTAATTATTATTGCAAATTATAACTTGAAGATATGAACTTGTAATTGTCAAATACAGAACTTAAAATTGATAGCTTCTAATTATTATTGCAAATTATAACTTGAAGATCTGAACTTGTAATTGTCAAATACAGAACTTAAAATTGATAGCTTCTAATTATTATTGCAAATTATAACTTGAAGATCTGAACTTGTAATTGTCAAATACAGAACTTAAAATTGTTAAATACAAAATTATTAGTGCAAATTATAACTTGAAGATCTGAACTTGTAATTGTCAAATACAGAACTTAAAATTGATAGCTTCTAATTATTATTGTAAATTATAACTTGAAGATCTGAACTTGTAATAGTGAATTACAGAACTTAGATTTGTTAAATTCAAATTATTATTTCAAATTATAACTTGAAGATCTGAACTAGTAATTGTCAAATACAGAACTTAAAATTGATAGCTTCTAATTATTATTGCATATTATAACTTGAAGATCTGAACTTGTAATTGTGAAATACAGAACTTAAAATTGATAGCTTCTAATTATTATTGTAAATTATAACTTCAAGATCTGAACTTGTAATTGTCAAATACAGAACTTAAAATTGATAGCTTCTAATTATTATTGCAAATAATAACTTGAAGATCTGAACTTGTAATTGTCAAATACAGAACTTAAAATTGATAGCTTCTAATTATTATTGCAAATTATAATTTGACGATCTGAACTTGTAATAGACAAATACGCAACTTAGCATTGTTAAATACAAATTGTGATTGCAAATTATAACTTGAAGATCTGAACTAGTAATTGTCAAATACAGAACTTAAAATTGATAGCTTCTAATTATTATTGCAAATTATAACTTGAAGATCTGAACTAGTAATTGTCAAATACAGAACTTAAAATTGATAGCTTCTAATTATTATTGCAAATTATAACTTGAAGATCTGAACTTGTAATTGTCAAATACAGAACTTAAAATTGATAGCTTCTAATTATTATTGCAAATTATAACTTGAAGATCTGAACTTGTAATTGTCAAATACAGAACTTAAAATTGATAGCTTCTAATTATTATTGCAAATTATAACTTGAAGATCTGAACTTGTAATTGTCAAATACAGAACTTCAAATTGTTAAATACAAATTATTAGTGCAAATTATAACTTGAAGATCTGAACTTGTAATTGTCAAATACAGAACTTAAAATTGATAGCTTCTAATTATTATTGTAAATTATAACTTGAAGATCTGAACTTGTAATAGTGAATTACAGATCTTAGATTTGTTAAATTCCAATTATTATTTCAAATTATAACTTGAAGATCTGAACTAGTAATTGTCAAATACAGAACTTAAAATTGATAGCTTCTAATTATTATTGCATATTATAACTTGAAGATCTGAACTTGTAATTGTGAAATACAGAACTTAAAATTGATAGCTTCTAATTATTATTGTAAATTATAACTTCAAGATCTGAACTTGTAATTGTCAAATACAGAACTTAAAATTGATAGCTTCTAATTATTATTGCAAATAATAACTTGAAGATCTGAACTTGTAATTGTCAAATACAGAACTTAAAATTGATAGCTTCTAATTATTATTGCAAATTATAATTTGAAGATCTGAACTTGTAATAGACAAATACGCAACTTAGCATTGTTAAATACAAATTGTGATTGCAAATTATAACTTGAAGATCTGAACCTGTAATAGGTAAATACAGAACTTCGAATTGTTAAATTCAAACTAAGATTGCAAATAATAATTCGAAGATCTGAACTTGTAATAGTCAAATACAGAACTTCTAATTGTTAAATACAAATTATTAGTGCAAATTAAAACTTGAAGATCTGAACTAGTAATTGTCAAATACAGAACTTAAAATTGATAGCTTCTAATTATTATTGCAAATTATAACTTGAAGATCTGAACTTGTAATTGTCAAATACAGAACTTAAAATTGATAGCTTCTAATTATTATTGCAAATTATAACTTGAAGATCTGAACTTGTAATAGTCAAATACAGAACTTAAAATTGATAGCTTCTAATTATTATTGTAAATTATAACTTGAAGATCTGAACTTGTAATTGTCAAATACAGAACTTAAAATTGATAGCTTCTAATTATTATTGCAAATAATAACTTGGAGATCTGAACTAGTAATTGTCAAATACAGAACTTAAAATTGATAGCTTCTAATTATTATTGCAAATTATAACTTGAAGATCTGAACTAGTAATTGTCAAATACAGAACTTAAAATTGATAGCTTCTAATTATTATTGCAAATTATAACTTGAAGATCTGAACTTGTAATTGTCAAATACAGAACTTAAAATTGATAGCTTCTAATTATTATTGCAAATTATAACTTGAAGATCTGAACTTGTAATAGTCAAATACAGAACTTAAAATTGATAGCTTCTAATTATTATTGTAAATTATAACTTGAAGATCTGAAATTGATAGCTTCTAATTATTATTGCAAATAATAACTTGGAGATCTGAACTAGTAATTGTCAAATACAGAACTTAAAATTGATAGCTTCTAATTATTATTGCAAATTATAACTTGAAGATCTGAACTTGTAATTGTCAAATACAGAACTTAAAATTGATAGCTTCTAATTATTATTGCAAATTATAACTTGAAGATCTGAACTTGTAATTGTCAAATACAGAACTTAAAATTGATAGCTTCTAATTATTATTGCAAATTATAACTTGAAGATCTGAACTTGTAATAGACAAACACGCAACTTAGCATTGTTAAATACAAATTGTGATTGCAAATTATAACTTGAAGATCTGAACCTGTAATAGGTAAATACAGAACTTCGAATTGTTAAATTCAAACTAAGATTGCAAATAATAATTCGAAGATCTGAACTTGTAATAGTCAAATACAGAACTTCTAATTGTTAAATAAAAATTATTAGTGCAAATTATAACTTGAAGATCTGAACTAGTAATTGTCAAATACAGAACTTAAAATTGATAGCTTCTAATTATTATTGCAAATTATAACTTGAAGATCTGAACTTGTAATTGTCAAATACAGAACTTCTAATTGTTAAATACAAATTATTAGTGCAAATTATAACTTGAAGATCTGAACTTGTAATTGTCAAATACAGAACTTCAAATTGTTAAATACAAATTATTAGTGCAAATTATAACTTGAAGATCTGAACTAGTAATTGTCAAATACAGAACTTAAAATTGATAGCTTCTAATTATTATTGCAAATTATAACTTGAAGATATGAACTTGTAATTGTCAAATACAGAACTTAAAATTGATAGCTTCTAATTATTATTGCAAATTATAACTTGAAGATCTGAACTTGTAATTGTCAAATACAGAACTTAAAATTGATAGCTTCTAATTATTATTGCAAATTATAACTTGAAGATCTGAACTTGTAATTGTCAAATACAGAACTTAAAATTGTTAAATACAAAATTATTAGTGCAAATTATAACTTGAAGATCTGAACTTGTAATTGCCAAATACAGAACTTAAAATTGATAGCTTCTAATTATTATTGTAAATTATAACTTGAAGATCTGAACTTGTAATAGTGAATTACAGAACTTAGATTTGTTAAATTCAAATTATTATTTCAAATTATAACTTGAAGATCTGAACTAGTAATTGTCAAATACAGAACTTAAAATTGATAGCTTCTAATTATTATTGCATATTATAACTTGAAGATCTGAACTTGTAATTGTGAAATACAGAACTTAAAATTGATAGCTTCTAATTATTATTGTAAATTATAACTTCAAGATCTGAACTTGTAATTGTCAAATACAGAACTTAAAATTGATAGCTTCTAATTATTATTGCAAATAATAACTTGAAGATCTGAACTTGTAATTGTCAAATACAGAACTTAAAATTGATAGCTTCTAATTATTATTGCAAATTATAATTTGACGATCTGAACTTGTAATAGACAAATACGCAACTTAGCATTGTTAAATACAAATTGTGATTGCAAATTATAACTTGAAGATCTGAACTAGTAATTGTCAAATACAGAACTTAAAATTGATAGCTTCTAATTATTATTGCAAATTATAACTTGAAGATCTGAACTTGTAATTGTCAAATACAGAACTTCTAATTGTTAAATACAAATTATTAGTGCAAATTATAACTTGAAGATCTGAACTTGTAATTGTCAAATACAGAACTTAAAATTGATAGCTTCTAATTATTATTGCAAATAATAACTTGAAGATCTGAACTTGTAATTGTCAAATACAGAACTTAAAATTGATAGCTTCTAATTATTATTGCAAATTATAATTTGAAGATCTGAACTTGTAATAGACAAATACGCAACTTAGCATTGTTAAATACAAATTGTGATTGCAAATTATAACTTGAAGATCTGAACTAGTAATTGTCAAATACAGAACTTAAAATTGATAGCTTCTAATTATTATTGCAAATTATAACTTGAAGATCTGAACTTGTAATTGTCAAATACAGAACTTCTAATTGTTAAATACAAATTATTAGTGCAAATTATAACTTGAAGATCTGAACTTGTAATTGTCAAATACAGAACTTAAAATTGATAGCTTCTAATTATTATTGCAAATTATAACTTGAAGATCTGAACTTGTAATTGTCAAATACAGAACTTAAAATTGATAGCTTCTAATTATTATTGCAAATTATAACTTGAAGATCTGAACTTGAAATAGTCAAATACAGAACTTAAAATTGATAGCTTCTAATTATTATTCTAAATTATAACTTCAAGATCTGAACTTGTAATTGTCAAATACAGAACTTAAAATTGATAGCTTCTAATTATTATTGCAAATAATAACTTCAAGATCTGAACTTGTAATTGTCAAATACAGAACTTAAAATTGATAGCTTCTAATTATTATTGCAAATTATAACTTGAAGATCTGAACTTGAAATATTCAAATACAGAACTTAAAATTGATAGCTTCTAATTATTATTGTAAATTATAACTTCAAGATCTGAACTTGTAATTGTCAAATACAGAACTTAAAATTGATAGCTTCTAATTATTATTGCAAATAATAACTTCAAGATCTGAACTTGTAATTGTCAAATGCAGAACTTAAAATTGATAGCTTCTAATTATTATTGCAAATAATAACTTGAAGATCTGAACTTGTAATTGTCAAATACAGAACTTAAAATTGATAGCTTCTAATTATTATTGCAAATTATAACTTGAAGATCTGAACTTGTAATTGTCAAATACAGAACTTCAAATTGTTAAATACAAATTATTAGTGCAAATTATAACTTGAAGATCTGAACTTGTAATTGTCAAATACAGAACTTAAAATTGATAGCTTCTAATTATTATTGTAAATTATAACTTGAAGATCTGAACTTGTAATAGTGAATTACAGAACTTAGATTTGTTAAATTCAAATTATTATTTCAAATTATAACTTGAAGATCTGAACTAGTAATTGTCAAATACAGAACTTAAAATTGATAGCTTCTAATTATTATTGCATATTATAACTTGAAGATCTGAACTTGTAATTGTGAAATACAGAACTTAAAATTGATAGCTTCTAATTATTATTGTAAATTATAACTTCAAGATCTGAACTTGTAATTGTCAAATACAGAACTTAAAATTGATAGCTTCTAATTATTATTGCAAATAATAACTTGAAGATCTGAACTTGTAATTGTCAAATACAGAACTTAAAATTGATAGCTTCTAATTATTATTGCAAATTATAATTTGAAGATCTGAACTTGTAATAGACAAATACGCAACTTAGCATTGTTAAATACAAATTGTGATTGCAAATTATAACTTGAAGATCTGAACCTGTAATAGGTAAATACAGAACTTCGAATTGTTAAATTCAAACTAAGATTGCAAATAATAATTCGAAGATCTGAACTTGTAATAGTCAAATACAGAACTTCTAATTGTTAAATACAAATTATTAGTGCAAATTAAAACTTGAAGATCTGAACTAGTAATTGTCAAATACAGAACTTAAAATTGATAGCTTCTAATTATTATTGCAAATTATAACTTGAAGATCTGAACTTGTAATTGTCAAATACAGAACTTAAAATTGATAGCTTCTAATTATTATTGCAAATTATAACTTGAAGATCTGAACTTGTAATAGTCAAATACAGAACTTAAAATTGATAGCTTCTAATTATTATTGTAAATTATAACTTGAAGATCTGAACTTGTAATTGTCAAATACAGAACTTAAAATTGATAGCTTCTAATTATTATTGCAAATAATAACTTGGAGATCTGAACTAGTAATTGTCAAATACAGAACTTAAAATTGATAGCTTCTAATTATTATTGCAAATTATAACTTGAAGATCTGAACTTGTAATTGTCAAATACAGAACTTAAAATTGATAGCTTCTAATTATTATTGCAAATTATAACTTGAAGATCTGAACTTGTAATTGTCAAATACAGAACTTAAAATTGATAGCTTCTAATTATTATTGCAAATTATAACTTGAAGATCTGAACTTGTAATTGTCAAATACAGAACTTCAAATTGATAGCTTCTAATTATTACTGCAAATTATAATTTGAAGATCTGAACTTGTAATAGACAAACACGCAACTTAGCATTGTTAAATACAAATTGTGATTGCAAATTATAACTTGAAGATCTGAACCTGTAATAGGTAAATACAGAACTTCGAATTGTTAAATTCAAACTAAGATTGCAAATAATAATTCGAAGATCTGAACTTGTAATAGTCAAATACAGAACTTCTAATTGTTAAATAAAAATTATTAGTGCAAATTATAACTTGAAGATCTGAACTAGTAATTGTCAAATACAGAACTTAAAATTGATAGCTTCTAATTATTATTGCAAATTATAACTTGAAGATCTGAACTTGTAATTGTCAAATACAGAACTTCTAATTGTTAAATACAAATTATTAGTGCAAATTATAACTTGAAGATCTGAACTTGTAATTGTCAAATACAGAACTTAAAATTGATAGCTTCTAATTATTATTGCAAATTATAACTTGAAGATCTGAACTTGAAATATTCAAATACAGAACTTAAAATTGATAGCTTCTAATTATTATTGTAAATTATAACTTCAAGATCTGAACTAGTAATTGTCAAATACAGAACTTAAAATTGATAGCTTCTAATTATTATTGCAAATTATAACTTGAAGATCTGAACTTGTAATTGTCAAATACAGAACTTAAAATTGATAGCTTCTAATTATTATTGCAAATTATAACTTGAAGATCTGAACTTGAAATAGTCAAATACAGAACTTAAAATTGATAGCTTCTAATTATTATTCTAAATTATAACTTCAAGATCTGAACTTGTAATTGTCAAATACAGAACTGAAATTGATAGCTTCTAATTATTATTGCAAATAATAACTTCAAGATCTGAACTTGTAATTGTCAAATACAGAACTTAAAATTGATAGCTTCTAATTATTATTGCAAATAATAACTTGAAGATCTGAACTTGTAATTGTCAAATACAGAACTTAAAATTGATAGATTCTAATTATTATTGCAAATTATAACTTAAAGATCTGAACTTGTAATTGTCAAATACAGAACTTCAAATTGTTAAATACAAATTATTAGTGCAAATTATAACTTGAAGATCTGAACTAGTAATTGTCAAATACAGAACTTAAAATTGATAGCTTCTAATTATTATTGCAAATTATAACTTGAAGATCTGAACTTGTAATTGTCAAATACAGAACTTAAAATTGATAGCTTCTAATTATTATTGCAAATTATAACTTGAAGATCTGAACTTGTAATTGTCAAATACAGAACTTAAAATTGATAGCTTCTAATTATTATTGCAAATTATAACTTGAAGATCTGAACTTGTAATTGTCAAATACAGAACTTCAAATTGTTAAATACAAATTATTAGTGCAAATTATAACTTGAAGATCTGAACTTGTAATTGTCAAATACAGAACTTAAAATTGATAGCTTCTAATTATTATTGTAAATTATAACTTGAAGATCTGAACTTGTAATAGTGAATTACAGAACTTAGATTTGTTAAATTCAAATTATTATTTCAAATTATAACTTGAAGATCTGAACTAGTAATTGTCAAATACAGAACTTAAAATTGATAGCTTCTAATTATTATTGCATATTATAACTTGAAGATCTGAACTTGTAATTGTGAAATACAGAACTTAAAATTGATAGCTTCTAATTATTATTGTAAATTATAACTTCAAGATCTGAACTTGTAATTGTCAAATACAGAACTTAAAATTGATAGCTTCTAATTATTATTGCAAATAATAACTTGAAGATCTGAACTTGTAATTGTCAAATACAGAACTTAAAATTGATAGCTTCTAATTATTATTGCAAATTATAATTTGAAGATCTGAACTTGTAATAGACAAATACAGAACTTAAAATTGATAGATTCTAATTATTATTGCAAATTATAACTTAAAGATCTGAACTTGTAATTGTCAAATACAGAACTTCAAATTGTTAAATACAAATTATTAGTGCAAATTATAACTTGAAGATCTGAACTAGTAATTGTCAAATACAGAACTTAAAATTGATAGCTTCTAATTATTATTGCAAATTATAACTTGAAGATCTGAACTTGTAATTGTCAAATACAGAACTTAAAATTGATAGCTTCTAATTATTATTGCAAATTATAACTTGAAGATCTGAACTTGAAATAGTCAAATACAGAACTTAAAATTGATAGCTTCTAATTATTATTCTAAATTATAACTTCAAGATCTGAACTTGTAATTGTCAAATACAGAACTTAAAATTGATAGCTTCTAATTATTATTGCAAATAATAACTTCAAGATCTGAACTTGTAATTGTCAAATACAGAACTTAAAATTGATAGCTTCTAATTATTATTGCAAATAATAACTTGAAGATCTGAACTTGTAATTGTCAAATACAGAACTTAAAATTGATAGATTCTAATTATTATTGCAAATTATAACTTAAAGATCTGAACTTGTAATTGTCAAATACAGAACTTCAAATTGTTAAATACAAATTATTAGTGCAAATTATAACTTGAAGATCTGAACTAGTAATTGTCAAATACAGAACTTAAAATTGATAGCTTCTAATTATTATTGCAAATTATAACTTGAAGATCTGAACTTGTAATTGTCAAATACAGAACTTAAAATTGATAGCTTCTAATTATTATTGCAAATTATAACTTGAAGATCTGAACTTGTAATTGTCAAATACAGAACTTAAAATTGATAGCTTCTAATTATTATTGCAAATTATAACTTGAAGATCTGAACTTGTAATTGTCAAATACAGAACTTCAAATTGTTAAATACAAATTATTAGTGCAAATTATAACTTGAAGATCTGAACTTGTAATTGTCAAATACAGAACTTAAAATTGATAGCTTCTAATTATTATTGTAAATTATAACTTGAAGATCTGAACTTGTAATAGTGAATTACAGAACTTAGATTTGTTAAATTCAAATTATTATTTCAAATTATAACTTGAAGATCTGAACTAGTAATTGTCAAATACAGAACTTAAAATTGATAGCTTCTAATTATTATTGCATATTATAACTTGAAGATCTGAACTTGTAATTGTGAAATACAGAACTTAAAATTGATAGCTTCTAATTATTATTGTAAATTATAACTTCAAGATCTGAACTTGTAATTGTCAAATACAGAACTTAAAATTGATAGCTTCTAATTATTATTGCAAATAATAACTTGAAGATCTGAACTTGTAATTGTCAAATACAGAACTTAAAATTGATAGCTTCTAATTATTATTGCAAATTATAATTTGAAGATCTGAACTTGTAATAGACAAATACGCAACTTAGCATTGTTAAATACAAATTGTGATTGCAAATTATAACTTGAAGATCTGAACTAGTAATTGTCAAATACAGAACTTAAAATTGATAGCTTCTAATTATTATTGCAAATTATAACTTGAAGATCTGAACTTGTAATTGTCAAATACAGAACTTCTAATTGTTAAATACAAATTATTAGTGCAAATTATAACTTGAAGATCTGAACTTGTAATTGTCAAATACAGAACTTAAAATTGATAGCTTCTAATTATTATTGCAAATTATAACTTGAAGATCTGAACTTGAAATAGTCAAATACAGAACTTAAAATTGATAGCTTCTAATTATTATTGTAAATTATAACTTCAAGATCTGAACTTGTAATTGTCAAATACAGAACTTAAAATTGATAGCTTCTAATTATTATTGCAAATAATAACTTCAAGATCTGAACTTGTAATTGTCAAATACAGAACTTAAAATTGATAGCTTCTAATTATTATTGCAAATAATAACTTGAAGATCTGAACTTGTAATTGTCAAATACAGAACTTAAAATTGATAGATTCTAATTATTATTGCAAATTATAACTTAAAGATCTGAACTTGTAATTGTCAAATACAGAACTTCAAATTGTTAAATACAAATTATTAGTGCAAATTATAACTTGAAGATCTGAACTAGTAATGGTCAAATACAGAACTTAAAATTGATAGCTTCTAATTATTATTGCAAATTATAACTTGAAGATCTGAACTTGTAATTGTCAAATACAGAACTTAAAATTGATAGCTTCTAATTATTATTGCAAATTATAACTTGAAGATCTGAACTAGTAATTGTCAAATACAGAACTTAAAATTGATAGCTTCTAATTATTATTGCAAATTATAACTTGAAGATCTGAACTTGTAATTGTCAAATACAGAACTTAAAATTGATAGCTTCTAATTATTATTGCAAATTATAACTTGAAGATCTGAACTTGTAATTGTCAAATACAGAACTTAAAATTGATAGCTTCTAATTATTATTGCAAATTATAACTTGAAGATCTGAACTTGTAATTGTCAAATACAGAACTTAAAATTGATAGCTTCTAATTATTATTGTAAATTATAACTTGAAGATCTGAACTTGTAATAGTGAATTACAGAACTTAGATTTGTTAAATTCCAATTATTATTTCAAATTATAACTTGAAGATCTGAACTAGTAATTGTCAAATACAGAACTTAAAATTGATAGCTTCTAATTATTATTGCATATTATAACTTGAAGATCTGAACTTGTAATTGTTAAATACAGAACTTAAAATTGATAGCTTCTAATTATTATTGTAAATTATAACTTCAAGATCTGAACTTGTAATTGTCAAATACAGAACTTAAAATTGATAGCTTCTAATTATTATTGCAAATAATAACTTGAAGATCTGAACTTGTAATTGTCAAATACAGAACTTAAAATTGATAGCTTCTAATTATTACTGCAAATTATAATTTGAAGATCTGAACTTGTAATAGACAAACACGCAATTTAGCATTGTTAAATACAAATTGTGATTGCAAATTATAACTTGAAGATCTGAACCTGTAATAGGTAAATACAGAACTTCGAATTGTTAAATTCAAACTAAGATTGCAAATAATAATTCGAAGATCTGAACTTGTAATAGTCAAATACAGAACTTCTAATTGTTAAATAAAAATTATTAGTGCAAATTATAACTTGAAGATCTGAACTAGTAATTGTCAAATACAGAACTTAAAATTGATAGCTTCTAATTATTATTGCAAATTATAACTTGAAGATCTGAACTTGCAATTGTCAAATACAGAACTTCTAATTGTTAAATACAAATTATTAGTGCAAATTATAACTTGAAGATCTGAACTTGTAATTGTCAAATACAGAACTTAAAATTGATAGCTTCTAATTATTATTGCAAATTATAACTTGAAGATCTGAACTTGAAATAGTCAAATACAGAACTTAAAATTGATAGCTTCTAATTATTATTGTAAATTATAACTTCAAGATCTGAACTTGTAATTGTCAAATACAGAACTTAAAATTGATAGCTTCTAATTATTATTGCAAATAATAACTTCAAGCTCTGAACTTGTAATTGTCAAATACAGAACTTAAAATTGATAGCTTCTAATTATTATTGCAAATAATAACTTGAAGATCTGAACTTGTAATTGTCAAATACAGAACTTAAAATTGATAGATTCTAATTATTATTGCAAATTATAACTTAAAGATCTGAACTTGTAATTGTCAAATACAGAACTTCAAATTGTTAAATACAAATTATTAGTGCAAATTATAACTTGAAGATCTGAACTAGTAATTGTCAAATACAGAACTTAAAATTGATAGCTTCTAATTATTATTGCAAATTATAACTTGAAGATCTGAACTTGTAATTGTCAAATACAGAACTTAAAATTGATAGCTTCTAATTATTATTGCAAATTATAACTTGAAGATCTGAACTTGTAATTGTCAAATACAGAACTTAAAATTGATAGCTTCTAATTATTATTGCAAATTATAACTTGAAGATCTGAACTTGTAATTGTCAAATACAGAACTTAAAATTGATAGCTTCTAATTATTATTGTAAATTATAACTTGAAGATCTGAACTTGTAATAGTGAATTACAGAACTTAGATTTGTTAAATTCAAATTATTATTTCAAATTATAACTTGAAGATCTGAACTAGTAATTGTCAAATACAGAACTTAAAATTGATAGCTTCTAATTATTATTGCATATTATAACTTGAAGATCTGAACTTGTAATTGTGAAATACAGAACTTAAAATTGATAGCTTCTAATTATTATTGTAAATTATAACTTCAAGATCTGAACTTGTAATTGTCAAATACAGAACTTAAAATTGAGAGCTTCTAATTATTATTGCAAATAATAACTTGAAGATCTGAACTTGTAATTGTCAAATACAGAACTTAAAATTGATAGCTTCTAATTATTATTGCAAATTATAATTTGAAGATCTGAACTTGTAATAGACAAATACGCAACTTAGCATTGTTAAATACAAATTGTGATTGCAAATTATAACTTGAAGATCTGAACTAGTAATTGTCAAATACAGAACTTAAAATTGATAGCTTCTAATTATTATTGCAAATTATAACTTGAAGATCTGAACTTGTAATTGTCAAATACAGAACTTCTAATTGTTAAATAAAAATTATTAGTGCAAATTATAACTTGAAGATCTGAACTTGTAATTGTCAAATACAGAACTTAAAATTGATAGCTTCTAATTATTATTGCAAATTATAACTTGAAGATCTGAACTTGAAATAGTCAAATACAGAACTTAAAATTGATAGCTTCTAATTATTATTGTAAATTATAACTTCAAGATCTGAACTTGTAATTGTCAAATACAGAACTTAAAATTGATAGCTTCTAATTATTATTGCAAATAATAACTTCAAGATCTGAACTTGTAATTGTCAAATACAGAACTTAAAATTAATAGCTTCTAATTATTATTGCAAATAATAACTTGAAGATCTGAACTTGTAATTGTCAAATACAGAACTTAAAATTGATAGATTCTAATTATTATTGCAAATTATAACTTAAAGATCTGAACTTGTAATTGTCAAATACAGAACTTCAAATTGTTAAATACAAATTATTAGTGCAAATTATAACTTGAAGATCTGAACTAGTAATTGACAAATACAGAACTTAAAATTGATAGCTTCTAATTATTATTGCAAATTATAACTTGAAGATCTGAACTTGTAATTGTCAAATACAGAACTTAAAATTGATAGCTTCTAATTATTATTGCAAATTATAACTTGAAGATCTGAACTTGTAATTGTCAAATACAGAACTTAAAATTGATAGCTTCTAATTATTATTGCAAATTATAACTTGAAGATCTGAACTTGTAATTGTCAAATACAGAACTTCAAATTGTTAAATACAAATTATTAGTGCAAATTATAACTTGAAGATCTGAACTTGTAATTGTCAAATACAGAACTTAAAATTGATAGCTTCTAATTATTATTGTAAATTATAACTTGAAGATCTGAACTTGTAATAGTGAATTACAGAACTTAGATTTGTTAAATTCAAATTATTATTTCAAATTATAACTTGAAGATCTGAACTAGTAATTGTCAAATACAGAACTTAAAATTGATAGCTTCTAATTATTATTGCATATTATAACTTGAAGATCTGAACTTGTAATTGTGAAATACAGAACTTAAAATTGATAGCTTCTAATTATTATTGTAAATTATAACTTCAAGATCTGAACTTGTAATTGTCAAATACAGAACTTAAAATTGAGAGCTTCTAATTATTATTGCAAATAATAACTTGAAGATCTGAACTTGTAATTGTCAAATACAGAACTTAAAATTGATAGCTTCTAATTATTATTGCAAATTATAATTTGAAGATCTGAACTTGTAATAGACAAATACGCAACTTAGCATTGTTAAATACAAATTGTGATTGCAAATTATAACTTGAAGATCTGAACTAGTAATTGTCAAATACAGAACTTAAAATTGATAGCTTCTAATTATTATTGCAAATTATAACTTGAAGATCTGAACTTGTAATTGTCAAATACAGAACTTAAAATTAATAGCTTCTAATTATTATTGCAAATAATAACTTGAAGATCTGAACTTGTAATTGTCAAATACAGAACTTAAAATTGATAGATTCTAATTATTATTGCAAATTATAACTTAAAGATCTGAACTTGTAATTGTCAAATACAGAACTTAAAATTGATAGCTTCTAATTATTATTGCAAATTATAACTTGAAGATCTGAACTTGAAATAGTCAAATACAGAACTTAAAATTGATAGCTTCTAATTATTATTGTAAATTATAACTTCAAGATCTGAACTTGTAATTGTCAAATACAGAACTTAAAATTGATAGCTTCTAATTATTATTGCAAATAATAACTTCAAGATCTGAACTTGTAATTGTCAAATACAGAACTTAAAATTAATAGCTTCTAATTATTATTGCAAATAATAACTTGAAGATCTGAACTTGTAATTGTCAAATACAGAACTTAAAATTGATAGATTCTAATTATTATTGCAAATTATAACTTAAAGATCTGAACTTGTAATTGTCAAATACAGAACTTCAAATTGTTAAATACAAATTATTAGTGCAAATTATAACTTGAAGATCTGAACTAGTAATTGACAAATACAGAACTTAAAATTGATAGCTTCTAATTATTATTGCAAATTATAACTTGAAGATCTGAACTTGTAATTGTCAAATACAGAACTTAAAATTGATAGCTTCTAATTATTATTGCAAATTATAACTTGAAGATCTGAACTTGTAATTGTCAAATACAGAACTTAAAATTGATAGCTTCTAATTATTATTGCAAATTATAACTTGAAGATCTGAACTTGTAATTGTCAAATACAGAACTTCAAATTGTTAAATACAAATTATTAGTGCAAATTATAACTTGAAGATCTGAACTTGTAATTGTCAAATACAGAACTTAAAATTGATAGCTTCTAATTATTATTGTAAATTATAACTTGAAGATCTGAACTTGTAATAGTGAATTACAGAACTTAGATTTGTTAAATTCAAATTATTATTTCAAATTATAACTTGAAGATCTGAACTAGTAATTGTCAAATACAGAACTTAAAATTGATAGCTTCTAATTATTATTGCATATTATAACTTGAAGATCTGAACTTGTAATTGTGAAATACAGAACTTAAAATTGATAGCTTCTAATTATTATTGTAAATTATAACTTCAAGATCTGAACTTGTAATTGTCAAATACAGAACTTAAAATTGATGGCTTCTAATTATTATTGCAAATAATAACTTGAAGATCTGAACTTGTAATTGTCAAATACAGAACTTAAAATTGATAGCTTCTAATTATTATTGCAAATTATAATTTGAAGATCTGAACTTGTAATAGACAAATACGCAACTTAGCATTGTTAAATACAAATTGTGATTGCAAATTATAACTTGAAGATCTGAACTAGTAATTGTCAAATACATAACTTAAAATTGATAGCTTCTAATTATTATTGCAAATTATAACTTGAAGATCTGAACTTGTAATTGTCAAATACAGAACTTCTAATTGTTAAATACAAATTATTAGTGCAAATTATAACTTGAAGATCTGAACTTGTAATTGTCAAATACAGAACTTAAAATTGATAGCTTCTAATTATTATTGCAAATTATAACTTGAAGATCTGAACTTGAAATAGTCAAATACAGAACTTAAAATTGATAGCTTCTAATTATTATTGTAAATTATAACTTCAAGATCTGAACTTGTAATTGTCAAATACAGAACTTAAAATTGATAGCTTCTAATTATTATTGCAAATAATAACTTCAAGATCTGAACTTGTAATTGTCAAATACAGAACTTAAAATTGATAGCTTCTAATTATTATTGCAAATAATAACTTGAAGATCTGAACTTGTAATTGTCAAATACAGAACTTAAAATTGATATATTCTAATTATTATTGCAAATTATAACTTAAAGATCTGAACTTGTAATTGTCAAATACAGAACTTCAAATTGTTAAATACAAATTATTAGTGCAAATTATAACTTGAAGATCTGAACTAGTAATTGTCAAATACAGAACTTAAAATTGATAGCTTCTAATTATTATTGCAAATTATAACTTGAAGATCTGAACTTGTAATTGTCAAATACAGAACTTAAAATTGATAGCTTCTAATTATTATTGCAAATTATAACTTGAAGATCTGAACTTGTAATTGTCAAATACAGAACTTAAAATTGATAGCTTCTAATATTTATTGCAAATTATAACTTGAAGATCTGAACTTGTAATTGTCAAATACAGAACTTCAAATTGTTAAATACAAATTATTAGTGCAAATTATAACTTGAAGATCTGAACTTGTAATTGTCAAATACAGAACTTAAAATTGATAGCTTCTAATTATTATTGTAAATTATAACTTGAAGATCTGAACTTGTAATAGTGAATTACAGAACTTAGGTTTGTTAAATTCAAATTATTATTTCAAATTATAACTTGAAGATCTGAACTAGTAATTGTCAAATACAGAACTTAAAATTGATAGCTTCTAATTATTATTGCATATTATAACTTGAAGATCTGAACTTGTAATTGTGAAATACAGAACTTAAAATTGATAGCTTCTAATTATTATTGAAAATTATAACTTCAAGATCTGAACTTGTAATTGTCAAATACAGAACTTAAAATTGATAGCTTCTAATTATTATTGCAAATAATAAGTTGAAGATCTGAACTTGTAATTGTCAAATACAGAACTTAAAATTGATAGCTTCTAATTATTATTGCAAATTATAATTTGAAGATCTGAACTTGTAATAGACAAATACGCAACTTAGCATTGTTAAATACAAATTGTGATTGCAAATTATAACTTGAAGATCTGAACTAGTAATTGTCAAATACAGAACTTAAAATTGATAGCTTCTAATTATTATTGCAAATTATAACTTGAAGATCTGAACTTGTAATTGTCAAATACAGAACTTCTAATTGTTAAATACAAATTATTAGTGCAAATTATAACTTGAAGATCTGAACTTGTAATTGTCAAATACAGAACTTAAAATTGATAGCTTCTAATTATTATTGCAAATTATAACTTGAAGATCTGAACTTGAAATAGTCAAATACAGAACTTAAAATTGATAGCTTCTAATTATTATTGTAAATTATAACTTCAAGATCTGAACTTGTAATTGTCAAATACAGAACTTAAAATTGATAGCTTCTAATTATTATTGCAAATAATAACTTCAAGATCTGAACTTGTAATTGTCAAATACAGAACTTAAAATTGATAGCTTCTAATTATTATTGCAAATAATAACTTGAAGATCTGAACTTGTAATTGTCAAATACAGAACTTAAAATTGATAGATTCAATTATTATTGCAAATTATAACTTAAAGATCTGAACTTGTAATTGTCAAATACAGAACTTCAAATTGTTAAATACAAATTATTAGTGCAAATTATAACTTGAAGATCTGAACTAGTAATTGTCAAATACAGAACTTAAAATTGATAGCTTCTAATTATTATTGCAAATTATAACTTGAAGATCTGAACTTGTAATTGTCAAATACAGAACTTAAAATTGATAGCTTCTAATTATTATTGCAAATTATAACTTGAAGATCTGAACTTGTAATTGTCAAATACAGAACTTAAAATTGATAGCTTCTAATTATTATTGCAAATTATAACTTGAAGATCTGAACTTGTAATTGTCAAATACAGAACTTCAAATTGTTAAATACAAATTATTTTATGCAAATTATAACTTGAAGATCTGAACTTGTAATTGTCAAATACAGAACTTAAAATTGATAGCTTCTAATTATTATTGTAAATTATAACTTGAAGATCTGAACTTGTAATAGTGAATTACAGAACTTAGATTTGTTAAATTCAAATTATTATTTCAAATTATAACTTGAAGATCTGAACTAGTAATTGTCAAATACAGAACTTAAAATTGATAGCTTCTAATTATTATTGCATATTATAACTTGAAGATCTGAACTTGTAATTGTGAAATACAGAACTTAAAATTGATAGCTTCTAATTATTATTGTAAATTATAACTCCAAGATCTGAACTTGTAATTGTCAAATACAGAACTTAAAATTGATAGCTTCTAATTATTATTGCAAATAATAACTTGAAGATCTGAACTTGTAATTGTCAAATACAGAACTTAAAATTGATAGATTCTAATTATTATTGCAAATTATAACTTAAAGATCTGAACTTGTAATTGTCAAATACAGAACTTCAAATTGTTAAATACAAATTATTAGTGCAAATTATAACTTGAAGATCTGAACTAGTAATTGTCAAATACAGAACTTAAAATTGATAGCTTCTAATTATTATTGCAAATTATAACTTGAAGATCTGAACTTGTAATTGTCAAATACAGAACTTAAAATTTATAGCTTCTAATTATTATTGCAAATTATAACTTGAAGATCTGAACTTGTAATTGTCAAATACAGAACTTAAAATTGATAGCTTCTAATTATTATTGCAAATTATAACTTGAAGATCTGAACTTGTAATTGTCAAATACAGAACTTCAAATTGTTAAATACAAATTATTAGTGCAAATTATAACTTGAAGATCTGAACTTGTAATTGTCAAATACAGAACTTAAAATTGATAGCTTCTAATTATTATTGTAAATTTCAAATTATAACTTGAAGATCTGAACTAGTAATTGTCAAATACAGAACTTAAAATTGATAGCTTCTAATTATTATTGCATATTATAACTTGAAGATCTGAACTTGTAATTGTGAAATACAGAACTTAAAATTGATAGCTTCTAATTATTATTGTAAATTATAACTTCAAGATCTGAACTTGTAATTGTTAAATACAGAACTTAAAATTGATAGCTTCTAATTATTATTGCAAATAATAACTTGAAGATCTGAACTTGTAATTGTCAAATACAGAACTTAAAATTGATAGCTTCTAATTATTATTGCAAATTATAATTTGAAGATCTGAACTTGTAATAGACAAATACGCAACTTAGCATTGTTAAATACAAATTGTGAATACAAATTATAACTTGAAGATCTGAACTTGTAATTGTCAAATACAGAACTTCTAATTGTTAAATACAAATTATTAGTGCAAATTATAACTTGAAGATCTGAACTTGTAATTGTCAAATACAGAACTTAAAATTGATAGCTTCTAATTATTATTGCAAATAATAACTTGGAGATCTGAACTGGTAATTGTCAAATACAGAACTTAAAATTGATAGCTTCTAATTATTATTGCAAATTATAACTTGAAGATCTGAACTTGTAATTGTCAAATACAGAACTTAAAATTGATAGCTTCTAATTATTATTGCAAATTATAACTTGAAGATCTGAACTTGTAATTGTCAAATACAGAACTTAAAATTGATAGCTTCTAATTATTATTGCAAATTATAACTTGAAGATCTGAACTTGTAATTGTCAAATACAGAACTTCAAATTGTTAAATACAAATTATTAGTGCAAATTATAACTTGAAGATCTGAACTTGTAATTGTCAAATACAGAACTTAAAATTGATAGCTTCTAATTATTATTGCAAATTATAACTTGAAGATCTGAACTTGTAATTGTCAAATACAGAACTTCAAATTGTTAAATACAAATTATTAGTGCAAATTATAACTTGAAGATCTGAACTTGTAATTGTCAAATACAGAACTTAAAATTGATAGCTTCTAATTATTATTGCAAATTATAACTTGAAGATCTGAACTTGAAATAGTCAAATACAGAACTTAAAATTGATAGCTTCTAATTATTATTGTAAATTATAACTTCAAGATCTGAACTTGTAATTGTCAAATACAGAACTTAAAATTGATAGCTTCTAATTATTATTGCAAATAATAACTTCAAGATCTGAACTTGTAATTGTCAAATACAGAACTTAAAATTAATAGCTTCTAATTATTATTGCAAATAATAACTTGAAGATCTGAACTTGTAATTGTCAAATACAGAACTTAAAATTGATAGATTCTAATTATTATTGCAAATTATAACTTAAAGATCTGAACTTGTAATTGTCAAATACAGAACTTCAAATTGTTAAATACAAATTATTAGTGCAAATTATAACTTGAAGATCTGAACTAGTAATTGACAAATACAGAACTTAAAATTGATAGCTTCTAATTATTATTGCAAATTATAACTTGAAGATCTGAACTTGTAATTGTCAAATACAGAACTTAAAATTGATAGCTTCTAATTATTATTGCAAATTATAACTTGAAGAACTGAACTTTTAATTGTCAAATACAGAACTTAAAATTGATAGCTTCTAATTATTATTGCAAATTATAACTTGAAGATCTGAACTTGTAATTGTCAAATACAGAACTTCAAATTGTTAAATACAAATTATTAGTGCAAATTATAACTTGAAGATCTGAACTTGTAATTGTCAAATACAGAACTTAAAATTGATAGCTTCTAATTATTATTGTAAATTATAACTTGAAGATCTGAACTTGTAATAGTGAATTACAGAACTTAGATTTGTTAAATTCAAATTATTATTTCAAATTATAACTTGAAGATCTGAACTAGTAATTGTCAAATACAGAACTTAAAATTGATAGCTTCTAATTATTATTGCATATTATAACTTGAAGATCTGAACTTGTAATTGTGAAATACAGAACTTAAAATTGATAGCTTCTAATTATTATTGTAAATTATAACTTCAAGATCTGAACTTGTAATTGTCAAATACAGAACTTAAAATTGAGAGCTTCTAATTATTATTGCAAATAATAACTTGAAGATCTGAACTTGTAATTGTCAAATACAGAACTTAAAATTGATAGCTTCTAATTATTATTGCAAATTATAATTTGAAGATCTGAACTTGTAATAGACAAATACGCAACTTAGCATTGTTAAATACAAATTGTGATTGCAAATTATAACTTGAAGATCTGAACTAGTAATTGTCAAATACAGAACTTAAAATTGATAGCTTCTAATTATTATTGCAAATTATAACTTGAAGATCTGAACTTGTAATTGTCAAATACAGAACTTCTAATTGTTAAATAAAAATTATTAGTGCAAATTATAACTTGAAGATCTGAACTTGTAATTGTCAAATACAGAACTTAAAATTGATAGCTTCTAATTATTATTGCAAATTATAACTTGAAGATCTGAACTTGAAATAGTCAAATACAGAACTTAAAATTGATAGCTTCTAATTATTATTGTAAATTATAACTTCAAGATCTGAACTTGTAATTGTCAAATACAGAACTTAAAATTGATAGCTTCTAATTATTATTGCAAATAATAACTTCAAGATCTGAACTTGTAATTGTCAAATACAGAACTTAAAATTAATAGCTTCTAATTATTATTGCAAATAATAACTTGAAGATCTGAACTTGTAATTGTCAAATACAGAACTTAAAATTGATAGATTCTAATTATTATTGCAAATTATAACTTAAAGATCTGAACTTGTAATTGTCAAATACAGAACTTCAAATTGTTAAATACAAATTATTAGTGCAAATTATAACTTGAAGATCTGAACTAGTAATTGACAAATACAGAACTTAAAATTGATAGCTTCTAATTATTATTGCAAATTATAACTTGAAGATCTGAACTTGTAATTGTCAAATACAGAACTTAAAATTGATAGCTTCTAATTATTATTGCAAATTATAACTTGAAGATCTGAACTTGTAATTGTCAAATACAGAACTTAAAATTGATAGCTTCTAATTATTATTGCAAATTATAACTTGAAGATCTGATCTTGTAATTGTCAAATACAGAACTTCAAATTGTTAAATACAAATTATTAGTGGAAATTATAACTTGAAGATCTGAACTTGTAATTGTCAAATACAGAACTTAAAATTGATAGCTTCTAATTATTATTGTAAATTATAACTTGAAGATCTGAACTTGTAATAGTGAATTACAGAACTTAGATTTGTTAAATTCAAATTATTATTTCAAATTATAACTTGAAGATCTGAACTAGTAATTGTCAAATACAGAACTTAAAATTGATAGCTTCTAATTATTATTGCATATTATAACTTGAAGATCTGAACTTGTAATTGTGAAATACAGAACTTAAAATTGATAGCTTCTAATTATTATTGTAAATTATAACTTCAAGATCTGAACTTGTAATTGTCAAATACAGAACTTAAAATTGAGAGCTTCTAATTATTATTGCAAATAATAACTTGAAGATCTGAACTTGTAATTGTCAAATACAGAACTTAAAATTGATAGCTTCTAATTATTATTGCAAATTATAATTTGAAGATCTGAACTTGTAATAGACAAATACGCAACTTAGCATTGTTAAATACAAATTGTGATTGCAAATTATAACTTGAAGATCTGAACTAGTAATTGTCAAATACAGAACTTAAAATTGATAGCTTCTAATTATTATTGCAAATTATAACTTGAAGATCTGAACTTGTAATTGTCAAATACAGAACTTCTAATTGTTAAATACAAATTATTAGTGCAAATTATAACTTGAAGATCTGAACTTGTAATTGTCAAATACAGAACTTAAAATTGATAGCTTCTAATTATTATTGCAAATTATAACTTGAAGATCTGAACTTGAAATAGTCAAATACAGAACTTAAAATTGATAGCTTCTAATTATTATTGTAAATTATAACTTCAAGATCTGAACTTGTAATTGTCAAATACAGAACTTAAAATTGATAGCTTCTAATTATTATTGCAAATAATAACTTCAAGATCTGAACTTGTAATTGTCAAATACAGAACTTAAAATTGATAGCTTCTAATTATTATTGCAAATAATAACTTGAAGATCTGAACTTGTAATTGTCAAATACAGAACTTAAAATTGATATATTCTAATTATTATTGCAAATTATAACTTAAAGATCTGAACTTGTAATTGTCAAATACAGAACTTCAAATTGTTAAATACAAATTATTAGTGCAAATTATAACTTGAAGATCTGAACTAGTAATTGTCAAATACAGAACTTAAAATTGATAGCTTCTAATTATTATTGCAAATTATAACTTGAAGATCTGAACTTGTAATTGTCAAATACAGAACTTAAAATTGATAGCTTCTAATTATTATTGCAAATTATAACTTGAAGATCTGAACTTGTAATTGTCAAATACAGAACTTAAAATTGATAGCTTCTAATATTTATTGCAAATTATAACTTGAAGATCTGAACTTGTAATTGTCAAATACAGAACTTCAAATTGTTAAATACAAATTATTAGTGCAAATTATAACTTGAAGATCTGAACTTGTAATTGTCAAATACAGAACTTAAAATTGATAGCTTCTAATTATTATTGTAAATTATAACTTGAAGATCTGAACTTGTAATAGTGAATTACAGAACTTAGGTTTGTTAAATTCAAATTATTATTTCAAATTATAACTTGAAGATCTGAACTAGTAATTGTCAAATACAGAACTTAAAATTGATAGCTTCTAATTATTATTGCATATTATAACTTGAAGATCTGAACTTGTAATTGTGAAATACAGAACTTAAAATTGATAGCTTCTAATTATTATTGAAAATTATAACTTCAAGATCTGAACTTGTAATTGTCAAATACAGAACTTAAAATTGATAGCTTCTAATTATTATTGCAAATAATAAGTTGAAGATCTGAACTTGTAATTGTCAAATACAGAACTTAAAATTGATAGCTTCTAATTATTATTGCAAATTATAATTTGAAGATCTGAACTTGTAATAGACAAATACGCAACTTAGCATTGTTAAATACAAATTGTGATTGCAAATTATAACTTGAAGATCTGAACTAGTAATTGTCAAATACAGAACTTAAAATTGATAGCTTCTAATTATTATTGCAAATTATAACTTGAAGATCTGAACTTGTAATTGTCAAATACAGAACTTCTAATTGTTAAATACAAATTATTAGTGCAAATTATAACTTGAAGATCTGAACTTGTAATTGTCAAATACAGAACTTAAAATTGATAGCTTCTAATTATTATTGCAAATTATAACTTGAAGATCTGAACTTGAAATAGTCAAATACAGAACTTAAAATTGATAGCTTCTAATTATTATTGTAAATTATAACTTCAAGATCTGAACTTGTAATTGTCAAATACAGAACTTAAAATTGATAGCTTCTAATTATTATTGCAAATAATAACTTCAAGATCTGAACTTGTAATTGTCAAATACAGAACTTAAAATTGATAGCTTCTAATTATTATTGCAAATAATAACTTGAAGATCTGAACTTGTAATTGTCAAATACAGAACTTAAAATTGATAGATTCTAATTATTATTGCAAATTATAACTTAAAGATCTGAACTTGTAATTGTCAAATACAGAACTTCAAATTGTTAAATACAAATTATTAGTGCAAATAATAACTTGAAGATCTGAACTAGTAATTGTCAAATACAGAACTTAAAATTGATAGCTTCTAATTATTATTGCAAATTATAACTTGAAGATCTGAACTTGTAATTGTCAAATACAGAACTTAAAATTGATAGCTTCTAATTATTATTGCAAATTATAACTTGAAGATCTGAACTTGTAATTGTCAAATACAGAACTTAAAATTGATAGCTTCTAATTATTATTGCAAATTATAACTTGAAGATCTGAACTTGTAATTGTCAAATACAGAACTTCAAATTGTTAAATACAAATTATTAGTGCAAATTATAACTTGAAGATCTGAACTTGTAATTGTCAAATACAGAACTTAAAATTGATAGCTTCTAATTATTATTGTAAATTATAACTTGAAGATCTGAACTTGTAATAGTGAATTACAGAACTTAGATTTGTTAAATTCAAATTATTATTTCAAATTATAACTTGAAGATCTGAACTAGTAATTGTCAAATACAGAACTTAAAATTGATAGCTTCTAATTATTATTGCATATTATAACTTGAAGATCTGAACTTGTAATTGTGAAATACAGAACTTAAAATTGATAGCTTCTAATTATTATTGTAAATTATAACTCCAAGATCTGAACTTGTAATTGTCAAATACAGAACTTAAAATTGATAGCTTCTAATTATTATTGCAAATAATAACTTGAAGATCTGAACTTGTAATTGTCAAATACAGAACTTAAAATTGATAGATTCTAATTATTATTGCAAATTATAACTTAAAGATCTGAACTTGTAATTGTCAAATACAGAACTTCAAATTGTTAAATACAAATTATTAGTGCAAATTATAACTTGAAGATCTGAACTAGTAATTGTCAAATACAGAACTTAAAATTGATAGCTTCTAATTATTATTGCAAATTATAACTTGAAGATCTGAACTTGTAATTGTCAAATACAGAACTTAAAATTTATAGCTTCTAATTATTATTGCAAATTATAACTTGAAGATCTGAACTTGTAATTGTCAAATACAGAACTTAAAATTGATAGCTTCTAATTATTATTGCAAATTATAACTTGAAGATCTGAACTTGTAATTGTCAAATACAGAACTTCAAATTGTTAAATACAAATTATTAGTGCAAATTATAACTTGAAGATCTGAACTTGTAATTGTCAAATACAGAACTTAAAATTGATAGCTTCTAATTATTATTGTAAATTTCAAATTATAACTTGAAGATCTGAACTAGTAATTGTCAAATACAGAACTTAAAATTGATAGCTTCTAATTATTATTGCATATTATAACTTGAAGATCTGAACTTGTAATTGTGAAATACAGAACTTGAAATTGATAGCTTCTAATTATTATTGTAAATTATAACTTCAAGATCTGAACTTGTAATTGTTAAATACAGAACTTAAAATTGATAGCTTCTAATTATTATTGCAAATAATAACTTGAAGATCTGAACTTGTAATTGTCAAATACAGAACTTAAAATTGATAGCTTCTAATTATTATTGCAAATTATAATTTGAAGATCTGAACTTGTAATAGACAAATACGCAACTTAGCATTGTTAAATACAAATTGTGATTACAAATTATAACTTGAAGATCTGAACTTGTAATTGTCAAATACAGAACTTCTAATTGTTAAATACAAATTATTAGTGCAAATTATAACTTGAAGATCTGAACTTGTAATTGTCAAATACAGAACTTAAAATTGATAGCTTCTAATTATTATTGCAAATAATAACTTGGAGATCTGAACTGGTAATTGTCAAATACAGAACTTAAAATTGATAGCTTCTAATTATTATTGCAAATTATAACTTGAAGATCTGAACTTGTAATTGTCAAATACAGAACTTAAAATTGATAGCTTCTAATTATTATTGCAAATTATAACTTGAAGATCTGAACTTGTAATTGTCAAATACAGAACTTAAAATTGATAGCTTCTAATTATTATTGCAAATTATAACTTGAAGATCTGAACTTGTAATTGTCAAATACAGAACTTCAAATTGTTAAATACAAATTATTAGTGCAAATTATAACTTGAAGATCTGAACTTGTAATTGTCAAATACAGAACTTAAAATTGATAGCTTCTAATTATTATTGTAAATTATAACTTGAAGATCTGAACTTGTAATAGTGAATTACAGAACTTAGATTTGTTAAATTCCAATTATTATTTCAAATTATAACTTGAAGATCTGAACTAGTAATTGTCAAATACAGAACTTAAAATTGATAGCTTCTAATTATTATTGTAAATTATAACTTCAAGATCTGAACTTGTAATTGTCAAATACAGAACTTAAAATTGATAGCTTCTAATTATTATTGCAAATAATAACTTGAAGATCTGAACTTGTAATTGTCAAATACAGAACTTAAAATTGATAGCTTCTAATTATTACTGCAAATTATAATTTGAAGATCTGAACTTGTAATAGACAAACACGCAACTTAGCATTGTTAAATACAAATTGTGATTGCAAATTATAACTTGAAGATCTGAACCTGTAATAGGTAAATACAGAACTTCGAATTGTTAAATTCAAACTAAGATTGCAAATAATAATTCGAAGATCTGAACTTGTAATAGTCAAATACAGAACTTCTAATTGTTAAATAAAAATTATTAGTGCAAATTATAACTTGAAGATCTGAACTAGTAATTGTCAAATACAGAACTTAAAATTGATAGCTTCTAATTATTATTGCAAATTATAACTTGAAGATCTGAATTTGTAATTGTCAAATGCAGAACTTCTAATTGTTAAATACAAATTATTAGTGCAAATTATAACTTGAAGATCTGAACTTGTAATTGTCAAATACAGAACTTAAAATTGATAGCTTCTAATTATTATTGCAAATTCTAACTTGCAGATCTGAACTTGTAATAGTCAAATACAGAACTTAAAATTGATAGCTTCTAATTATTATTGTAAATTATAACTACAAGATCTGAACTTGTAATTGTCAAATACAGAACTTAAAATTGATAGCTTCTAATTATTATTGCAAATAATATCTTCAAGATCTGAACTTGTAATTGTCAAATACAGAACTTAAAATTGATAGCTTCTAATTATTATTGCAAATAATAACTTGAAGATCTGAACTAGTAATTGTCAAATACAGAACTTAAAATTGATAGATTCTAATTATTATTGCAAATTATAACTTAAAGATCTGAACTTGTAATTGTCAAATACAGAACTTCAAATTGTTAAATACAAATTATTAGTGCAAATTATAACTTGAAGATCTGAACTTGTAATTGTCAAATACAGAACTTAAAATTGATAGCTTCTAATTATTATTTTAAATTATAACTTGAAGATCTGAACTTGTAATAGTGAATTACAGAACTTAGATTTGTTAAATTCAAATTATTATTTCAAATTAT
Source organism: Cantharis lateralis (assembly GCA_963170105.1). Classification (NCBI taxonomy): domain Eukaryota; kingdom Metazoa; phylum Arthropoda; class Insecta; order Coleoptera; family Cantharidae; genus Cantharis; species Cantharis lateralis. The sequence goes on along the minus strand of OY720625.1, from coordinate 25,243,792 downwards.
AACTTGAAGATCTGAACTAGTAATTGTCAAATACAGAACTTAAAATTGATAGCTTCTAATTATTATTGCATATTATAACTTGAAGAACTGAACTTGTAATTGTGAAATACATTACTTAAAATTGATAGCTTCTAATTATTATTGTAAATTATAACTTCAAGATCTTAACTTGTAATTGTCAAATACAGAACTTAAAATTGATAGCTTCTAATTATTATTGCAAATAATAACTTGAAGATCTGAACTTGTAATTGTCAAATACAGAACTTAAAATTGATAGCTTCTAATTATTATTGCAAATTATAATTTGAAGATCTGAACTTGTAATAGACAAATACGCAACTTAGCATTGTTAAATACAAATTGTGATTGCAAATTATAACTTGAAGATCTGAACCTGTAATAGGTAAATACAGAACTTCGAATTGTTAAATTCAAACTAAGATTGCAAATAATAATTCGAAGATCTGAACTTGTAATAGTCAAATACAGAACTTCAAATTGTTAAATACAAATTATTAGTGCAAATTATAACTTGAAGATCTGAACTAGAAATTGTCAAATACAGAACTTAAAATTGATAGCTTCTAATTATTATTGCAAATTATAACTTGAAGATCTGAACTTGTAATTGTCAAATACAGAACTACTGATTGTTAAATACAAATTATAACTTGAAGATCTGAACTTGTAATTGTCAAATACAGAACTCAAAATTGATAGCTTCTAATTATTATTGCAAATTATAACTTGAAGATCTGAACTTGTAATAGTCAAATACAGAACGTAAAATTGATAGCTTCTAATTATTATTGTAAATTATAACTTGAAGATCTGAACTTGTAATTGTCAAATACAGAACTTAAAATTGATAGCTTCTAATTATTATTGCAAATAATAACTTGGAGATCTGAACTAGTAATTGTCAAATACAGAACTTAAAATTGATAGCTTCTAATTATTATTGCAAATTATAACTTGAAGATCTGAACTTGTAATTGTCAAATACAGAACTTAAAATTGATAGCTTCTAATTATTATTGCAAATTATAACTTGAAGATCTGAACTTGTAATTGTCAAATACAGAACTTAAAATTGATAGCTTCTAATTATTATTGCAAATTATAACTTGAAGATCTGAACTTGTAATTGTCAAATACAGAACTTCAAATTGTTAAATACAAATTATTAGTGCAAATTATAACTTGAAGATCTGAACTTGTAATTGTCAAATACAGAACTTAAAATTGATAGCTTCTAATTATTAATGTAAATTATAACTTGAAGATCTGAACTTGTAATAGTGAATTACAGAACTTAGATTTGTTAAATTCAAATTATTATTTCAAATTATAACTTGAAGATCTGAACTAGTAATTGTCAAATACAGAACTTAAAACTGATAGCTTCTAATTATTATTGCATATTATAACTTGAAGATCTGAACTTGTAATTGTTAAATACAGAACTTAAAATTGATAGCTTCTAATTATTATTGTAAATTATAACTTCAAGATCTGAACTTGTAATTGTCAAATACAGAACTTAAAATTGATAGCTTCTAATTATTATTGCAAATAATAACTTGAAGATCTGAACTTGTAATTGTCAAATACAGAACTTAAAATTGATAGCTTCTAATTATTATTGCAAATTATAATTTGAAGATCTGAACTTGTAATAGACAAACACGCAACTTATGATTGTTAAATACAAATTGTGATTGCAAATTATAACTTGAAGATCTGAACCTGTAATAGGTAAATACAGAACTTCGAATTGTTAAATTCAAACTAAGAATGCAAATAATAATTCGAAGATCTGAACTTGTAATAGTCAAATACAGAACTTCTAATTGTTAAATACAAATTATTAGTGCAAATTATAACTTGAAGATCTGAACTAGTAATTTTCAAATACAGAACTTAAAATTGATAGCTTCTAATTATTATTGCAAATTATAACTTGAAGATCTGAACTTGTAATTGTCAAATACAGAACTTCTAATTGTTAAATACAAATTATTAGTGCAAATTATAACTAGAAGATCTGAACTTGTAATTGTCAAATACAGAACTTAAAATTGATAGCTTCTAATTATTATTGCAAATTATAACTTGAAGATCTGAACTTGTAATAGTCAAATACAGAACTTAAAATTGATAGCTTCTAATTATTATTGTAAATTATAACTTGAAGATCTGAACTTGTAATTGTCAAATACAGAACTTAAAATTGATAGCTTCTAATTATTATTGCAAATAATAACTTGGAGATCTGAACTAGTAATTGTCAAATACAGAACTTAAAATTGATAGCTTCTAATTATTATTGCAAATTATAACTTGAAGATCTGCACTTGTAATTGTCAAATACAGAACTTAAAAATGATAGCTTCTAATTATTATTGCAAATTATAACTTGAAGATCTGAACTTGTAATTGTCAAATACAGAACATAAAATTGATAGCTTCTAATTATTATTTCAAATTATAACTTGAAGATCTGAACTTGCAATTGTCAAATACAGAACTTAAAATTAATAGCTTCTAATTATTATTGCAAACTATAACTTGAAGATCTGAACTTGTAATTGTCAAATACAAAACTTAAAATTGATAGCTTCTAATTATTATTGTAAATTATAACTTGAAGATCTGAACTTGTAATAGTGAATTACAGAACTTAGATTTGTTAAATTCAAATTATTATTTCAAATTATAACTTGAAGATCTGAACTAGTAATTGTCAAATACAGAACTTAAAATTGATAGCTTCTAATTATTACTGCATATTATAACTTGAAGATCTGAACTTGTAATTGTTAAATACAGAACTTAAAATTGATAGCTTCTAATTATTATTGTAAATTATAACTTCAAGATCTAAACTTGTAATTGTCAAATACAGAACTTAAAATTGATAGCTTCTAATTATTATTGCAAATAATAACTTGAAGATCTGAACTTGTAATTGTCAAATACAGAACTTAAAATTGATAGCTTCAAATTATTATTGCAAATTATAACTTGAAGATCTGAACTTGTAATTGTCAAATACAGAACTTCAAATTGTTAAATACAAATTATTAGTGCAAATTATAACTTGAAGATCTGAACTTGTAATTGTCAAATACAGAACTTAAAATTGATAGCTTCTAATTATTATTGTAAATTATAACTTGAAGATCTGAACTTGTAATAGTGAATTACAGAACTTAGATTTGTTAAATTCAAATTATTATTTCAAATTATACCTTGAAGATCTGAACTAGTAATTGTCAAATACAGAACTTAAAATTGATAGCTTCTAATTATTATTGCATATTGTAACTTGAAGATCTGAACTTGTAATTGTTAAATACAGAACTTAAAATTGATAGCTTCTAATTATTATTGTAAATTATAACTTCAAGATCTGAACTTGTAATTGTCAAATACAGAACTTAAAATTGATAGCTTCTAATTATTACTGCAAATAATAACTTGAAGATCTGAACTTGTAATTGTCAAATACAGAACTTAAAATTGATAGCTTCTAATTATTATTGCAAATTATAATTTGAAGATCTGAACTTGTAATAGACTAACACGCAACTTAGCATTGTTAAATACAAATTGTGATTGCAAATTATAACTTGAAGATCTGAACCTGTAATAGGTAAATACAGAACTTCGAATTGTTAAATTCAAACTAAGATTGCAAATAATAATTCGAAGATCTGAACTTGTAATAGTCAAATACAGAACTTCTAATTGTTAAATACAAATTATTAGTGCAAATTATAACTTGAAGATCTGAACTAGTAATTGTCAAATACAGAACTTAAAATTGATAGCTTCTAATTATTATTGCAAATTATAACTTGAAGATCTGAACTTGTAATTGTCAAATACAGAACTTCTAATTGTTAAATACAAATTATTAGTGCAAATTATAACTTGAAGATCTGAACTTGTAATTGTCAAATACAGAACTTAAAATTGATAGCTTCTAATTATTATTGCAAATTATAACTTGAAGATCTGAACTTGTAATAGTCAAATACAGAACTTAAAATTGATAGCTTCTAATTATTATTGTAAATTATAACTTGAAGATCTGAACTTGTAATAGTGAATTACAGAACTTAGATTTGTTAAATTCAAATTATTATTTCAAATTATAACTTGAAGATCTGAACTAGTAATTGTCAAATACAGAACTTAAAATTGATAGCTTCTAATTATTATTGCAAATTATAACTTGAAGATCTGAACTTGTAATTGTCAAATACAGAACTTAAAATTGATAGCTTCTAATTATTATTGTAAATTATAACTTGAAGATCTGAACTTGTAATAGTCAAATACAGAACTTAAAATTGATAGCTTCTAATTATTATTGCAAATAATAACTTGGAGTTCTGAACTAGTAATTGTCAAATACAGAACTTAAAATTGATAGCTTCTAACTATTATTGCAAATTATAACTTGAAGATCTGAACTTGTAATTGTCAAATACAGAACTTAAAATTGATTGCTTCTAATTATTATTGCAAATTATAACTTGAAGATCTGAACTTGTAATTGTCAAATACAGAACATAAAATTGATAGCTTCTAATTATTATTTCAAATTATAACTTGAAGATCTGAACTTGCAATTGTCAAATACAGAACTTAAAATTAATAGCTTCTAATTATTATTGCAAATTATAACTTGAAGATCTGAACTTGTAATTGTCAAATACAGAACTTAAAATTGATAGCTTCTAATTATTATTGCAAATTATAACTTGAAGATCTGAACTTGAAATAGTCAAATACAGAACTTAAAATTGATAGCTTCTAATTATTATTGTAAATTATAACTTCAAGATCTGAACTTGTAATTGTCAAATACAGAACTTAAAATTGATAGCTTCTAATTATTATTGCAAATAATAACTTCAAGATCTGAACTTGTAATTGTCAAATACAGAACTTAAAATTGATAGCTTCTAATTATTATTGCAAATAATAACTTGAAGATCTGAACTTGTAATTGTCAAATACAGAACTTAAAATTGATAGATTCTAATTATTATTGCAAATTATAACTTAAAGATCTGAACTTGTAATTGTCAAATACAGAACTTCAAATTGTTAAATACAAATTATTAGTGCAAATTATAACTTGAAGATCTGAACTAGTAATTGTCAAATACAGAACTTAAAATTGATAGCTTCTAATTATTATTGCAAATTATAACTTGAAGATCTGAACTTGTAATTGTCAAATACAGAACTTAAAATTGATAGCTTCTAATTATTATTGCAAATTATAATTTGAAGATCTGAACTTGTAATTGTCAAATACAGAACTTAAAATTGATAGCTTCTAATTATTATTGCAAATTATAACTTGAAGATCTGAACTTGTAATTGTCAAATACAGAACTTAAAATTGATAGCTTCTAATTATTATTGTAAATTATAACTTGAAGATCTGAACTTGTAATAGTGAATTAAAGAACTTATATTTGTTAAATTCAAATTATTATTTCAAATTATAACTTGAAGATCTGAACTAGTAATTGTCAAATACAGAACTTAAAATTGATAGCTTCTAATTATTATTGCATATTATAACTTGAAGATCTGAACTTGTAATTGTGAAATACAGAACTTAAAATTGATAGCTTCTAATTATTATTGTAAATTATAACTTCAAGATCTGAACTTGTAATTGTCAAATACAGAACTTAAAATTGAGAGCTTCTAATTATTATTGCAAATAATAACTTGAAGATCTGAACTTGTAATTGTCAAATACAGAACTTAAAATTGATAGCTTCTAATTATTATTGCAAATTATAATTTGAAGATCTGAACTTGTAATAGACAAATACGCAACTTAGCATTGTTAAATACAAATTGTGATTGCAAATTATAACTTGAAGATCTGAACTAGTAATTGTCAAATACAGAACTTAAAATTGATAGCTTCTAATTATTATTGCAAATTATAACTTGAAGATCTGAACTTGTAATTGTCAAATACAGAACTTCTAATTGTTAAATAAAAATTATTAGTGCAAATTATAACTTGAAGATCTGAACTTGTAATTGTCAAATACAGAACTTAAAATTGATAGCTTCTAATTATTATTGCAAATTATAACTTGAAGATCTGAACTTGAAATAGTCAAATACAGAACTTAAAATTGATAGCTTCTAATTATTATTGTAAATTATAACTTCAAGATCTGAACTTGTAATTGTCAAATACAGAACTTAAAATTGATAGCTTCTAATTATTATTGCAAATAATAACTTCAAGATCTGAACTTGTAATTGTCAAATACAGAACTTAAAATTGATAGCTTCTAATTATTATTGCAAATAATAACTTGAAGATCTGAACTTGTAATTGTCAAATACAGAACTTAAAATTGATAGCTTCTAATTATTATTGTAAATTATAACTTGAAGATCTGAACTTGTAATTGTCAAATACAGAACTTAAAATTGATAGCTTCTAATTATTATTGTAAATTATAACTTCAAGATCTGAACTTGTAATTGTCAAATGCAGAACTTAAAATTGATAGCTTCTAATTATTATTGCAAATCATAACTTGAAGATCTGAACTTGTAATTGTCAAATACAGAACTTAAAATTGATAGCTTCTAATTATAATTGCAAATTATAATTTGAAGATCTGAACTTGTAATAGACAAATACGCAACTTACCATTGTTAAATACAAATTTTGATTGCAAATTATAACTTGAAGATCTGAACCTGTAATAGGTAAATACAGAACTTCGAATTGTTAAATTCAAACTAAGATTGCAAATAATAATTCGAAGATCTGAACTTGTAATAGTCAAATACAGAACTTCTAATTGTTAAATACAAATTATTAGTGCAAATTATAACTTGAAGATCTGAACTTGTAACTGTCAAATACAGAACTTAAAATTGATAGCTTCTAATTATTATTGCAAATTATAACTTGAAGATCTGAACTTGTAATAGTCAAATACAGAACTTAAAATTGATAGCTTCTAATTATTATTGTAAATTATAACTTGAAGATCTGAACTTGTAATAGTGAATTACAGAACTTAGATTTGTTAAATTCAAATTATTATTTCAAATTATAACTTGAAGATCTGAACTAGTAATTGTCAAATACAGAACTTAAAATTGATAGCTACTAATTATTATTGCAAATTATAACTTGAAGATCTGAACTTGTAATTGTCAAATACAGAACTTAAAATTGATAGCTTCTAATTATTATTGTAAATTATAACTTGAAGATCTGAACTTGTAATTGTCAAATACAGAACTTAAAATTAATAGCTTCTAATTATTATTGCAAATAATAACTTAGAGATCTGAACTAGTAATTGTCAAATACAGAATTTAAAATTGATAGCTTCTAATTATTATTGCAAATTATAACTTGAAGATCTGAACTTGTAATTGTAAAATACAGAACTTAAAATTGATAGCTTCTAATTATTATTGCAACTTATAACTTGAAGATCTGAACTTGTAATTGTCCAATACAGAACATAAAATTGATAGCTTCTAATTATTATTTCAAATTATAACTTGAAGATCTGAACTTGTAATTGTCAAATACAGAACTTAAAATTAATAGCTTCTAATTATTATTGCAAATTATAACTTGAAGATCTAAACTAGTAATTGTCAAATACAGAACTTAAAATTGATAGCTTCTAATTATTATTGTAAATTATAACTTGAAGATCTGAACTTGTAATAGTGAATTACAGAACTTAGATTTGTTAAATTCAAATTATTATTTCAAATTATAACTTGCAGATCTGAACTAGTAATTGTCAAATACAGAACTTAAAATTGATAGCTTCTAATTATTATTGCAAATTATAACTTGAAGATCTGAACTTGTAATTGTCAAATACAGAACTTAAAATTGATTGCTTCTAATTATTATTGCAAATTATAACTTGAAGATCTGAACTTGTAATTGTCAAATACAGAACTTAAAATTGATAGCTTTTAATTATTATTGCAAATTATAACTTGAAGATCTGCACTTGTAATTGTCAAATACAGAACTTAAAATTGATAGCTTCTAATTATTATTGTAAATTATAACTTGAAGATCTGAACTTGTAATAGTGAATTACAGAACTTAGATTTGTTAAATTCAAATTATTATTTCAAATTATAACTTGTAGATCTGAACTTGTAATTGTCAAATACAGAACTTAAAATTGATAGCTTCAAATTATTATTGTAAATTATAACTTGAAGATCTGAACTTGTAATTGTCAAATACAGAACTTAAAATTGATAGCTTCTAATTATTATTGCAAATAATAACTTAGAGATCTGAACTAGTAATTGTCAAATACAGAATTTAAAATTGATAGCTTCTAATTATTATTGCAAATTATAACTTGAAGATCTGAACTTGTAATTGTAAAATACAGAACTTAAAATTGATAGCTTCTAATTATTATTGCAACTTATAACTTGAAGATCTGAACTTGTAATTGTCCAATACAGAACATAAAATTGATAGCTTCTAATTATTATTTCAAATTATAACTTGAAGATCTGAACTTGTAATTGTCAAATACAGAACTTAAAATTAATAGCTTCTAATTATTATTGCAAATTATAACTTGAAGATCTAAACTTGTAATTGTCAAATACAGAACTTAAAATTGATAGCTTCTAATTATTATTGTAAATTATAACTTGAAGATCTGAACTTGTAATAGTGAATTACAGAACTTAGATTTGTTAAATTCAAATTATTATTTCAAATTATAACTTGGAGATCTGAACTAGTAATTGTCAAATACAGAACTTAAAATTGATAGCTTCTAATTATTATTGCAAATTATAACTTGAAGATCTGAACTTGTAATTGTCAAATACAGAACTTAAAATTGATTGCTTCTAATTATTATTGCATATTATAACTTGAAGATCTGAACTTGTAATTGTCAAATACAGAACATAAAATTGATAGCTTCTAATTATTATTTCAAATTATAACTTGAAGATCTGAACTTGCAATTGTCAAATACAGAACTTAAAATTAATAGCTTCTAATTATTATTGCAAATTATAACTTGAAGATCTGAACTTGTAATTGTCAAATACAAAACTTAAAATTGATAGCTTCTAATTATTATTGTAAATTATAACTTGAAGATCTGAACTTGTAATAGTGAATTACAGAACTTAGATTTGTTAAATTCAAATTATTATTTCAAATTATAACTTGAAGATCTGAACTAGTAATTGTCAAATACAGAACTTAAAATTGATAGCTTCTAATTATTACTGCATATTATAACTTCAAGATCTAAACTTGTAATTGTCAAATACAGAACTTAAAATTGATAGCTTCTAATTATTATTGCAAATAATAACTTGAAGATCTGAACTTGTAATTGTCAAATACAGAACTTAAAATTGATAGCTTCTAATTATTATTGCAAATTATAACTTGAAGATCTGAACTTGTAATTGTCAAATACAGAACTTCAAATTGTTAAATACAAATTATTAGTGCAAATTATAACTTGAAGATCTGAACTTGTAATTGTCAAATACAGAACTTAAAATTGATAGCTTCTAATTATTATTGTAAATTATAACTTGAAGATCTGAACTTGTAATAGTGAATTACAGAACTTAGATTTGTTAAATTCAAATTATTATTTCAAATTATAACTTGAAGATCTGAACTAGTAATTGTCAAATACAGAACTTAAAATTGATAGCTTCTAATTATTATTGCATATTATAACTTGAAGATCTGAACTTGTAATTGTTAAATACAGAACTTATAATTGATAGCTTCTAATTATTATTGTAAATTATAACTTCAAGATCTGAACTTGTAATTGTCAAATACAGAACTTAAAATTGATAGCTTCTAATTATTATTGCAAATAATAACTTGAAGATCTGAACTTGTAATTGTCAAATACAGAACTTAAAATTGATAGCTTCTAATTATTATTGCAAATTATAATTTGAAGATCTGAACTTGTAATAGACAAATACGCAACTTAGCATTGTTAAATACAAATTGTGATTGCAAATTATAACTTGAAGATCTGAACCTGTAATAGGTAAATACAGAACTTAAAATTGATAGCTTCTAATTATTATTGCAAATTATAACTTGAAGATCTGAACTTGTAATAGTCAAATACAGAACTTAAAATTGATAGCTTCTAATTATTATTGTAAATTATAACTTGTAGATCTGAACTTGTAATAGTGAATTACAGAACTTAGATTTTTTAAATTCAAATTATTATTTCAAATTATAACTTGAAGATCTGAACTAGTAATTGTCAAATACAGAACTTAAAATTGATAGCTTCTAATTATTATTGCAAATTATAACTTGAAGATCTGAACTTGTAATTGTCAAATACAGAACTTAAAATTGATAGCTTCTAATTATTATTGTAAATTATAACTTGAAGATCTGAACTTGTAATGGTCAAATACAGAACTTAAAATTGATAGCTTCTAATTATTATTGCAAATAACAACTTGGAGATCTGAACTAGTAATTGTCAAATACAGAACTTAAAATTGATAGCTTCTAATTATTATTGCAAATTATAACTTGAAGATCTGAACTTGTAGTTGTCAAATACAGAACTTAAAATTGATAGCTTCTAATTATTATTGCACATTATAACTTGATGATCTGAACTTGTAATTGTCAAATACAGAACTTAAAATTAATAGCTTCTAATTATTATTGCAAATTATAACTTGAAGATCTGAACTTGTAATTGTCAAATACAGAACTTAAAATTGATAGCTTCTAATTATTATTGTAAATTATAACTTGAAGATCTGAACTTGTAATAGTGAATTACAGAACTTAGATTTGTTAAATTCAAATTATTATTTCAAATTATAACTAGAAGATCTGAACTAGTAATTGTCAAATACAGAACTTAAAATTGATAGCTTCTAATTATTATTGCATATTATAACTTGAGATCTGAACTTGTAATTGTTAAATACAGAACTTAAAATTGATAGCTTCTAATTATTATTGTAAATTATAACTTCAAGATCTGAACTTGTAATTGTCAAATGCAGAACTTAAAATTGATAGCTTCTAATTATTATTGCAAATAATAACTTGAAGATCTGAACTTGTAATTGTCAAATACAGAACTTAAAATTGATAGCTTCTAATTATTATTGCAAATTATAATTTGAAGATCTGAACTTGTAATAGACAAATACGCAACTTAGCATTGTTAAATACAAATTGTGATTGCAAATTATAACTTGAAGATCTGAACCTGTAATAGGTAAATACAGAACTTCGAATTGTTAAATTCAAACTAAGATTGCAAATAATAATGCGAAGATCTGAACTTGTAATAGTCAAATACAGAACTTCTAATTGTTAAATACAAATTATTAGTGCAAATTATAACTTGAAGATCTGAACTTGTAACTGTCAAATACAGAACTTAAAATTGATAGCTTCCAATTATTATTGCAAATTATAACTTGAAGATCTGAACTTGTAATAGTCAAATACAGAACTTAAAATTGATAGCTTCTAATTATTATTGTAAATTATAACTTGAAGATCTGAACATGTAATAGTGAATTACAGAACTTAGATTTGTTAAATTCAAATTATTATTTCAAATTATAACTTGAAGATCTGAACTAGTAATTGTCAAATACAGAACTTAAAATTGATAGCTACTAATTATTATTGCAAATTATAACTTGAAGATCTGAACTTGTAATTGTCAAATACAGAACTTAAAATTGATAGCTTCTAATTATTATTGTAAATTATAACTTGAAGATCTGAACTTGTAATTGTCAAATACAGAACTTAAAATTGATAGCTTCTAATTATTATTGCAAATAATAACTTGGAGATCTGAACTAGTAATTGTCAAATACAGAATTTAAAATTGATAGCTTCTAATTATTATTGCAAATTATAACTTGAAGATTTGAACTTGTAATTGTAAAATACAGAACTTAAAATTGATAGCTTCTAATTATTATTGCAACTTATAACTTGAAGATCTGAACTTGTAATTGTCCAATACAGAACATAAAATTGATAGCTTCTAATTATTATTTCAAATTATAACTTGAAGATCTGAACTTGTAATTGTCAAATACAGAACTTAAAATTAATAGCTTCTAATTATTATTGCAAATTATAACTTGAAGATCTAAACTTGTAATTGTCAAATACAGAACTTAAAATTGATAGCTTCTAATTATTATTGTAAATTATAACTTGAAGATCTGAACTTGTAATAGTGAATTACAGAACTTAGATTTGTTAAATTCAAATTATTATTTCAAATTATAACTTGGAGATCTGAACTAGTAATTGTCAAATACAGAACTTAAAATTGATAGCTTCTAATTATTATTGCAAATTATAACTTGAAGATCTGAACTTGTAATTGTCAAATACAGAACTTAAAATTGATTGCTTCTAATTATTATTGCAAATTATAACTTGAAGATCTGAACTTGTAATTGTCAAATACAGAACATAAAATTGATAGCTTCTAATTATTATATCAAATTATAACTTGAAGATCTGAACTTGCAATTGTCAAATACAGAACTTAAAATTAATAGCTTCTAATTATTATTGCAAATTATAACTTGAAGATCTGAACTTGTAATTGTCAAATACAAAACTTAAAATTGATAGCTTCTAATTATTATTGTAAATTATAACTTGAAGATCTGAACTTGTAATAGTGAATTACAGAACTTAGATTTGTTAAATTCAAATTATTATTTCAAATTATAACTTGAAGATCTGAACTAGTAATTGTCAAATACAGAACTTAAAATTGATAGCTTCTAATTATTACTGCATATTATAACTTCAAGATCTAAACTTGTAATTGTCAAATACAGAACTTAAAATTGATAGCTTCTAATTATTATTGCAAATAATAACTTGAAGATCTGAACTTGTAATTGTCAAATACAGAACTTAAAATTGATAGCTTCTAATTATTATTGCAAATTATAACTTGAAGATCTGAACTTGTAATAGTCAAATACAGAACTTAAAATTGATAGCTTCTAATTATTATTGTAAATTATAACTTGAAGATCTGAACTTGTAATAGTGAATTACAGAACTTAGATTTTTTAAATTCAAATTATTATTTCAAATTATAACTTGAAGATCTGAACTAGTAATTGTCAAATACAGAACTTAAAATTGATAGCTTCTAATTATTATTGCAAATTATAACTTGAAGATCTGAACTTGTAATTGTCAAATACAGAACTTAAAATTGATAGCTTCTAATTATTATTGTAAATTATAACTTGTAGATCTGAACTTGTAATAGTGAATTACAGAACTTAGATTTTTTAAATTCAAATTATTATTTCAAATTATAACTTGAAGATCTGAACTAGTAATTGTCAAATACAGAACTTAAAATTGATAGCTTCTAATTATTATTGCAAACTATAACTTGAAGATCTGAACTTGTAATTGTCAAATACAGAACTTAAAATTGATAGCTTCTAATTATTATTGTAAATTATAACTTGAAGATCTGAACTTGTAATGGTCAAATACAGAACTTAAAATTGATAGCTTCTAATTATTATTGCAAATAACAACTTGGAGATCTGAACTAGTAATTGTCAAATACAGAACTTAAAATTGATAGCTTCTAATTATTATTGCAAATTATAACTTGAAGATCTGAACTTGTAGTTGTCAAATACAGAACTTAAAATTGATAGCTTCTAATTATTATTGCACATTATAACTTGATGATCTGAACTTGTAATTGTCAAATACAGAACTTAAAATTAATAGCTTCTAATTATTATTGCAAATTATAACTTGAAGATCTGAACTTGTAATTGTCAAATACAGAACTTAAAATTGATAGCTTCTAATTATTATTGTAAATTATAACTTGAAGATCTGAACTTGTAATAGTGAATTACAGAACTTAGATTTGTTAAATTCAAATTATTATTTCAAATTATAACTAGAAGATCTGAACTAGTAATTGTCAAATACAGAACTTAAAATTGATAGCTTCTAATTATTATTGCATATTATAACTTGAGATCTGAACTTGTAATTGTTAAATACAGAACTTAAAATTGATAGCTTCTAATTATTATTGTAAATTATAACTTCAAGATCTGAACTTGTAATTGTCAAATGCAGAACTTAAAATTGATAGCTTCTAATTATTATTGCAAATAATAACTTGAAGATCTGAACTTGTAATTGTCAAATACAGAACTTAAAATTGATAGCTTCTAATTATTATTGCAAATTATAATTTGAAGATCTGAACTTGTAATAGACAAATACGCAACTTAGCATTGTTAAATACAAATTGTGATTGCAAATTATAACTTGAAGATCTGAACCTGTAATAGGTAAATACAGAACTTCGAATTGTTAAATTCAAACTAAGATTGCAAATAATAATGCGAAGATCTGAACTTGTAATAGTCAAATACAGAACTTCTAATTGTTAAATACAAATTATTAGTGCAAATTATAACTTGAAGATCTGAACTTGTAACTGTCAAATACAGAACTTAAAATTGATAGCTTCCAATTATTATTGCAAATTATAACTTGAAGATCTGAACTTGTAATAGTCAAATACAGAACTTAAAATTGGTAGCTTCTAATTATTATTGTAAATTATAACTTGAAGATCTGAACTTGTAATAGTGAATTACAGAACTTAGATTTGTTAAATTCAAATTATTATTTCAAATTATAACTTGAAGATCTGAACTAGTAATTGTCAAATACAGAACTTAAAATTGATAGCTACTAATTATTATTGCAAATTATAACTTGAAGATCTGAACTTGTAATTGTCAAATACAGAACTTAAAATTGATAGCTTCTAATTATTATTGTAAATTATAACTTGAAGATCTGAACTTGTAATTGTCAAATACAGAACTTAAAATTGATAGCTTCTAATTATTATTGCAAATAATAACTTGGAGATCTGAACTAGTAATTGTCAAATACAGAATTTAAAATTGATAGCTTCTAATTATTATTGCAAATTATAACTTGAAGATTTGAACTTGTAATTGTAAAATACAGAACTTAAAATTGATAGCTTCTAATTATTATTGCAACTTATAACTTGAAGATCTGAACTTGTAATTGTCCAATACAGAACATAAAATTGATAGCTTCTAATTATTATTTCAAATTATAACTTGAAGATCTGAACTTGTAATTGTCAAATACAGAACTTAAAATTAATAGCTTCTAATTATTATTGCAAATTATAACTTGAAGATCTAAACTTGTAATTGTCAAATACAGAACTTAAAATTGATAGCTTCTAATTATTATTGTAAATTATAACTTGAAGATCTGAACTTGTAATAGTGAATTACAGAACTTAGATTTGTTAAATTCAAATTATTATTTCAAATTATAACTTGGAGATCTGAACTAGTAATTGTCAAATACAGAACTTAAAATTGATAGCTTCTAATTATTATTGCAAATTATAACTTGAAGATCTGAACTTGTAATTGTCAAATACAGAACTTAAAATTGATTGCTTCTAACTATTATTGCAAATTATAACTTGAAGATCTGAACTTGTAATTGTCAAATACAGAACATAAAATTGATAGCTTCTAATTATTATATCAAATTATAACTTGAAGATCTGAACTTGCAATTGTCAAATACAGAACTTAAAATTAATAGCTTCTAATTATTATTGCAAATTATAACTTGAAGATCTGAACTTGTAATTGTCAAATACAAAACTTAAAATTGATAGCTTCTAATTATTATTGTAAATTATAACTTGAAGATCTGAACTTGTAATAGTGAATTACAGAACTTAGATTTGTTAAATTCAAATTATTATTTCAAATTATAACTTGAAGATCTGAACTAGTAATTGTCAAATACAGAACTTAAAATTGATAGCTTCTAATTATTACTGCATATTATAACTTCAAGATCTAAACTTGTAATTGTCAAATACAGAACTTAAAATTGATAGCTTCTAATTATTATTGCAAATAATAACTTGAAGATCTGAACTTGTAATTGTCAAATACAGAACTTAAAATTGATAGCTTCTAATTATTATTGCAAATTATAACTTGAAGATCTGAACTTGTAATAGTCAAATACAGAACTTAAAATTGATAGCTTCTAATTATTATTGTAAATTATAACTTGAAGATCTGAACATGTAATAGTGAATTACAGAACTTAGATTTTTTAAATTCAAATTATTATTTCAAATTATAACTTGAAGATCTGAACTAGTAATTGTCAAATACAGAACTTAAAATTGATAGCTTCTAATTATTATTTCAAATTATAACTTGAAGATCTGAACTTGTAATTGTCAAATACAGAACTTAAAATTGATAGCTTCTAATTATTATTGTAAATTATAACTTGAAGATCTGAACTTGTAATTGTCAAATACAGAACTTAAAATTGATAGCTTCTAATTATTATTGCAAATAACAACTTGGAGATCTGAACTAGTAATTGTCAAATACAGAACTTAAAATTGATAGCTTCTAATTATTATTGCAAATTATAACTTGAAGATCTGAACTTGTAGTTGTCAAATACAGAACTTAAAATTGATAGCTTCTAATTATTATTGCACATTATAACTTGAAGATCTGAACTTGTAATTGTCAAATACAGAACTTAAAATTAATAGCTTCTAATTATTATTGCAAATTATAACTTGAAGATCTGAACTTGTAATTGTCAAATACAGAACTTAAAATTAATAGCTTCTAATTATTATTGCAAATTATAACTTGAAGATCTGAACTTGTAATTGTCAAATACAGAACTTAAAATTGATAGCTTCTAATTATTATTGTAAATTATAACTTGAAGATCTGAACTTGTAATAGTGAATTACAGAACTTAGATTTGTTAAATTCAAATTATTATTTCAAATTATAACTAGATGATCTGAACTAGTAATTGTCAAATACAGAACTTAAAATTGATAGCTTCTAATTATTATTGCATATTATAACTTGAGATCTGAACTTGTAATTGTTAAATACAGAACTTAAAATTGATAGCTTCTAATTATTATTGTAAATTATAACTTGAAGATCTGAACTTGTAATAGTGAATTACAGAACTTAGATTTGTTAAATTCAAATTATTATTTCAAATTATAACTTGAAGATCTGAACTAGTAATTGTCAAATACAGAACTTAAAATTGATAGCTACTAATTATTATTGCAAATTATAACTTGAAGATCTGAACTTGTAATTGTCAAATACAGAACTTAAAATTGATAGCTTCTAATTATTATTGTAAATTATAACTTGAAGATCTGAACCTGTAATTGTCAAATACAGAACTTAAAATTGATAGCTTCTAATTATTATTGCAAATAATAACTTGGAGATCTGAACTAGTAATTGTCAAATACAGAATTTAAAATTGATAGCTTCTAATTATTATTGCAAATTATAACTTGAAGATTTGAACTTGTAATTGTAAAATACAGAACTTAAAATTGATAGCTTCTAATTATTATTGCAACTTATAACTTGAAGATCTGAACTTGTAATTGTCCAATACAGAACATAAAATTGATAGCTTCTAATTATTATTTCAAATTATAACTTGAAGATCTGAACTTGTAATTGTCAAACACAGAACTTAAAATTAATAGCTTCTAATTATTATTGCAAATTATAACTTGAAGATCTAAACTTGTAATTGTCAAATACAGAACTTAAAATTGATAGCTTCTAATTATTATTGTAAATTATAACTTGAAGATCTGAACTTGTAATAGTGAATTACAGAACTTAGATTTGTTAAATTCAAATTATTATTTCAAATTATAACTTGGAGATCTGAACTAGTAATTGTCAAATACAGAACTTAAAATTGATAGCTTCTAATTATTATTGCAAATTATAACTTGAAGATCTGAACTTGTAATTGTCAAATACAGAACTTAAAATTGATTGCTTCTAATTATTATTGCAAATTATAACTTGAAGATCTGAACTTGTAATTGTCAAATACAGAACATAAAATTGATAGCTTCTAATTATTATATCAAATTATAACTTAAAGATCTGAACTTGCAATTGTCAAATACAGAACTTAAAATTAATAGCTACTAATTATTATTGCAAATTATAACTTGAAGATCTGAACTTGTAATTGTCAAATACAAAACTTAAAATTGATAGCTTCTAATTATTATTGTAAATTATAACTTGAAGATCTGAACTTGTAATAGTGAATTACAGAACTTAGATTTGTTAAATTCAAATTATTATTTCAAATTATAACTTGAAGATCTGAACTAGTAATTGTCAAATACAGAACTTAAAATTGATAGCTTCTAATTATTACTGCATATTATAACTTCAAGATCTAAACTTGTAATTGTCAAATACAGAACTTAAAATTGATAGCTTCTAATTATTATTGCAAATAATAACTTGAAGATCTGAACTTGTAATTGTCAAATACAGAACTTAAAATTGATAGCTTCTAATTATTATTGCAAATTATAACTTGAAGATCTGAACTTGTAATAGTCAAATACAGAACTTAAAATTGATAGCTTCTAATTATTATTGTAAATTATAACTTGAAGATCTGAACTTGTAATAGTGAATTACAGAACTTAGATTTTTTAAATTCAAATTATTATTTCAAATTATAACTTGAAGATCTGAACTAGTAATTGTCAAATACAGAACTTAAAATTGATAGCTTCTAATTATTATTGCAAATTATAACTTGAAGATCTGAACTTGTAATTGTCAAATACAGAACTTAAAATTGATAGCTTCTAATTATTATTGTAAATTATAACTTGAAGATCTGAACTTGTAATTGTCAAATACAGAACTTAAAATTGATAGCTTCTAATTATTATTGCAAATAACAACTTGGAGATCTGAACTAGTAATTGTCAAATACAGAACTTAAAATTGATAGCTTCTAATTATTATTGCAAATTATAACTTGAAGATCTGAACTTGTAGTTGTCAAATACAGAACTTAAAATTGATAGCTTCTAATTATTATTGCACATTATAACTTGAAGATCTGAACTTGTAATTGTCAAATACAGAACTTAAAATTAATAGCTTCAAATTATTATTGCAAATTATAACTTGAAGATCTGAACTTGTAATTGTCAAATACAGAACTTAAAATTAATAGCTTCTAATTATTATTGCAAATTATAACTTGAAGATCTGAACTTGTAATTGTCAAATACAGAACTTAAAATTGATAGCTTCTAATTATTATTGTAAATTATAACTTGAAGATCTGAACTTGTAATAGTGAATTACAGAACTTAGATTTGTTAAATTCAAATTATTATTTCAAATTATAACTAGATGATCTGAACTAGTAATTGTCAAATACAGAACTTAAAATTGATAGCTTCTAATTATTATTGCATATTATAACTTGAGATCTGAACTTGTAATTGTTAAATACAGAACTTAAAATTGATAGCTTCTAATTATTATTGTAAATTATAACTTCAAGATCTGAACTTGTAATTGTCAAATGCAGAACTTAAAATTGATAGCTTCTAATTATTATTGCAAATAATAACTTGAAGATCTGAACTTGTAATTGTCAAATACAGAACTTAAAATTGATAGCTTCTAATTATTATTGCAAATTATAATTTGAAGATCTGAACTTGTAATAGACAAATACGCAACTTAGCATTGTTAAATACAAATTGTGATTGCAAATTATAACTTGAAGATCTGAACCTGTAATAGGTAAATACAGAACTTCGAATTGTTAAATTCAAACTAAGATTGCAAATAATAATGCGAAGATCTGAACTTGTAATAGTCAAATACAGAACTTCTAATTGTTAAATACAAATTATTAGTGCAAATTATAACTTGAAGATCTGAACTTGTAACTGTCAAATACAGAACTTAAAATTGATAGCTTCTAATTATTATTGCAAATTATAACTTGAAGATCTGAACTTGTAATAGTCAAATACAGAACTTAAAATTGATAGCTTCTAATTATTATTGTAAATTATAACTTGAAGATCTGAACTTGTAATAGTGAATTACAGAACTTAGATTTGTTAAATTCAAATTATTATTTCAAATTATAACTTGAAGATCTGAACTAGTAATTGTCAAATACAGAACTTAAAATTGATAGCTACTAATTATTATTGCAAATTATAACTTGAAGATCTGAACTTGTAATTGTCAAATACAGAACTTAAAATTGATAGCTTCTAATTATTATTGTAAATTATAACTTGAAGATCTGAACTTGTAATTGTCAAATACAGAACTTAAAATTGATAGCTTCTAATTATTATTGCAAATAATAACTTGGAGATCTGAACTAGTAATTGTCAAATACAGAATTTAAAATTGATAGCTTCTAATTATTATTGCAAATTATAACTTGAAGATTTGAACTTGTAATTGTAAAATACAGAACTTAAAATTGATAGCTTCTAATTATTATTGCAACTTATAACTTGAAGATCTGAACTTGTAATTGTCCAATACAGAACATAAAATTGATAGCTTCTAATTATTATTTCAAATTATAACTTGAAGATCTGAACTTGTAATTGTCAAATACAGAACTTAAAATTAATAGCTTCTAATTATTATTGCAAATTATAACTTGAAGATCTAAACTTGTAATTGTCAAATACAGAACTTAAAATTGATAGCTTCTAATTATTATTGTAAATTATAACTTGAAGATCTGAACTTCTAATAGTGAATTACAGAACTTAGATTTGTTAAATTCAAATTATTATTTCAAATTATAACTTGGAGATCTGAACTAGTAATTGTCAAATACAGAACTTAAAATTGATAGCTTCTAATTATTATTGCAAATTATAACTTGAAGATCTGAACTTGTAATTGTCAAATACAGAACTTAAAATTGATTGCTTCTAATTATTATTGCAAATTATAACTTGAAGATCTGAACTTGTAATTGTCAAATACAGAACATAAAATTGATAGCTTCTAATTATTATATCAAATTATAACTTGAAGATCTGAACTTGCAATTGTCAAATACAGAACTTAAAATTAATAGCTTCTAATTATTATTGCAAATTATAACTTGAAGATCTGAACTTGTAATTGTCAAATACAAAACTTAAAATTGATAGCTTCTAATTATTATTGTAAATTATAACTTGAAGATCTGAACTTGTAATAGTGAATTACAGAACTTAGATTTGTTAAATTCAAATTATTATATCAAATTATAACTTGAAGATCTGAACTAGTAATTGTCAAATACAGAACTTAAAATTGATAGCTTCTAATTATTACTGCATATTATAACTTCAAGATCTAAACTTGTAATTGTCAAATACAGAACTTAAAATTGATAGCTTCTAATTATTATTGCAAATAATAACTTGAAGATCTGAACTTGTAATTGTCAAATACAGAACTTAAAATTGATAGCTTCTAATTATTATTGCAAATTATAACTTGAAGATCTGAACTTGTAATTGTCAAATACAGAACTTCAAATTGTTAAATACAAATTATTAGTGCAAATTATAACTTGAAGATCTGAACTTGTAATTGTCAAATACAGAACTTAAAATTGATAGCTTCTAATTATTATTGTAAATTATAACTTGAAGATCTGAACTTGTAATAGTGAATTACAGAACTTAGATTTGTTAAATTCAAATTATTATTTCAAATTATAACTTGAAGATCTGAACTAGTAATTGTCAAATACAGAACTTAAAATTGATAGCTTCTAATTATTATTGCATATTATAACTTGAAGATCTGAACTTGTAATTGTTAAATACAGAACTTAAAATTGATAGCTTTTAATTATTATTGTAAATTATAACTTCAAGATCTGAACTTGTAATTGTCAAATACAGAACTTAAAATTGATAGCTTCTAATTATTATTGCAAATAATAACTTGAAGATCTGAACTTGTAATTGTCAAATACAGAACTTAAAATTGATAGCTTCTAATTATTATTGCAAATAACAACTTGGAGATCTGAACTAGTAATTGTCAAATACAGAACTTAAAATTGATAGCTTCTAATTATTATTGCAAATTATAACTTGAAGATCTGAACTTGTAGTTGTCAAATACAGAACTTAAAATTGATAGCTTCTAATTATTATTGCACATTATAACTTGAAGATCTGAACTTGTAATTGTCAAATACAGAACTTAAAATTAATAGCTTCTAATTATTATTGCAAATTATAACTTGAAGATCTGAACTTGTAATTGTCAAATACAGAACTTAAAATTGATAGCTTCTAATTATTATTGTAAATTATAACTTGAAGATCTGAACTTGTAATAGTGAATTACAGAACTTAGATTTGTTAAATTCAAATTATTATTTCAAATTATAACTTGAAGATCTGAACTAGTAATTGTCAAATACAGAACTTAAAATTGATAGCTTCTAATTATTATTGCATATTATAACTTGAGATCTGAACTTGTAATTGTTAAATACAGAACTTAAAATTGATAGCTTCTAATTATTATTGTAAATTATAACTTCAAGATCTGAACTTGTAATTGTCAAATGCAGAACTTAAAATTGATAGCTTCTAATTATTATTGCAAATAATAACTTGAAGATCTGAACTTGTAATTGTCAAATACAGAACTTAAAATTGATAGCTTCTAATTATTATTGCAAATTATAATTTGAAGATCTGAACTTGTAATAGACAAATACGCAACTTAGCATTATTAAATACAAATTGTGATTGCAAATTATAACTTGAAGATCTGAACCTGTAATAGGTAAATACAGAACTTCGAATTGTTAAATTCAAACTAAGATTGCAAATAATAATGCGAAGATCTGAACTTGTAATAGTCAAATACAGAACTTCTAATTGTTAAATACAAATTATTAGTGCAAATTATAACTTGAAGATCTGAACTTGTAACTGTCAAATACAGAACTTAAAATTGATAGCTTCTAATTATTATTGCAAATTATAACTTGAAGATCTGAACTTGTAATAGTCAAATACAGAACTTAAAATTGATAGCTTCTAATTATTATTGTAAATTATAACTTGAAGATCTGAACTTGTAATAGTGAATTACAGAACTTAGATTTGTTAAATTCAAATTATTATTTCAAATTATAACTTGAAGATCTGAACTAGTAATTGTCAAATACAGAACTTAAAATTGATAGCTACTAATTATTATTGCAAATTATAACTTGAAGATCTGAACTTGTAATTGTCAAATACAGAACTTAAAATTGATAGCTTCTAATTATTATTGTAAATTATAACTTGAAGATCTGAACTTGTAATTGTCAAATACAGAACTTAAAATTGATAGCTTCTAATTATTATTGCAAATAATAACTTGGAGATCTGAACTAGTAATTGTCAAATACAGAATTCAAAATTGATAGCTTCTAATTATTATTGCAAATTATAACTTGAAGATTTGAACTTGTAATTGTAAAATACAGAACTTAAAATTGATAGCTTCTAATTATTATTGCAACTTATAACTTGAAGATCTGAACTTGTAATTGTCCAATACAGAACATAAAATTGATAGCTTCTAATTATTATTTCAAATTATAACTTGAAGATCTGAACTTGTAATTGTCAAATACAGAACTTAAAATTAATAGCTTCTAATTATTATTGCAAATTATAACTTGAAGATCTAAACTTGTAATTGTCAAATACAGAACTTAAAATT
This sequence comes from Cantharis lateralis, assembly GCA_963170105.1. Lineage (NCBI taxonomy): Eukaryota > Metazoa > Arthropoda > Insecta > Coleoptera > Cantharidae > Cantharis > Cantharis lateralis. The sequence continues at coordinate 25,219,975 of OY720625.1, read as the reverse complement.
GATAGCTTCTAATTATTATTGTAAATTATAACTTGAAGATCTGAACTTGTAATAGTGAATTACAGAACTTAGATTTGTTAAATTCAAATTATTATTTCAAATTATAACTTGGAGATCTGAACTAGTAATTGTCAAATACAGAACTTAAAATTGATAGCTTCTAATTATTATTGCAAATTATAACTTGAAGATCTGAACTTGTAATTGTCAAATACAGAACTTAAAATTGATTGCTTCTAATTATTAATGCAAATTATAACTTGAAGATCTGAACTTGTAATTGTCAAATACAGAACATAAAATTGATAGCTTCTAATTATTATATCAAATTATAACTTGAAGATCTGAACTTGCAATTGTCAAATACAGAACTTAAAATTAATAGCTTCTAATTATTATTGCAAATTATAACTTGAAGATCTGAACTTGTAATTGTCAAATACAAAACTTAAAATTGATAGCTTCTAATTATTATTGTAAATTATAACTTGAAGATCTGAACTTGTAATAGTGAATTACAGAACTTAGATTTGTTAAATTCAAATTATTATTTCAAATTATAACTTGAAGATCTGAACTAGTAATTGTCAAATACAGAACTTAAAATTGATAGCTTCTAATTATTACTCCATATTATAACTTCAAGATCTAAACTTGTAATTGTCAAATACAGAACTTAAAATTGATAGCTTCTAATTATTATTGCAAATAATAACTTGAAGATCTGAACTTGTAGTTGTCAAATACAGAACTTAAAATTGATAGCTTTTAATTATTATTGTAAATTATAACTTCAAGATCTGAACTTGTAATTGTCAAATACAGAACTTAAAATTGATAGCTTCTAATTATTATTGCAAATAATAACTTGAAGATCTGAACTTGTAATTGTCAAATACAGAACTTAAAATTGATAGCTTCTAATTATTATTGCAAATTATAACTTGAAGATCTGAACTTGTAATAGTCAAATACAGAACTTAAAATTGATAGCTTCTAATTATTATTGTAAATTATAACTTGAAGATCTGAACTTGTAATAGTGAATTACAGAACTTAGATTTTTTAAATTCAAATTATTATTTCAAATTATAACTTGAAGATCTGAACTAGTAATTGTCAAATACAGAACTTAAAATTGATAGCTTCTAATTATTATTGCAAATTATAACTTGAAGATCTGAACTTGTAATTGTCAAATACAGAACTTAAAATTGATAGCTTCTAATTATTATTGTAAATTATAACTTGAAGATCTGAACTTGTAATTGTCAAATACAGAACTTAAAATTGATAGCTTCTAATTATTATTGCAAATAACAACTTGGAGATCTGAACTAGTAATTGTCAAATACAGAACTTAAAATTGATAGCTTCTAATTATTATTGCAAATTATAACTTGAAGATCTGAACTTGTAGTTGTCAAATACAGAACTTAAAATTGATAGCTTCTAATTATTATTGCAAATAATAACTAGAAGATCTGAACTTAAAATTGTCAAATTCAGAACTTAAAATTGATAGCTTCTAATTATTATTGCAAATTATAATTTGAAGACCTGAACTTGTAATAGACAAATACGCAACTTAGCATTGTTAAATACAAATTGTGATTGCAAATTATAACTTGAAGATCTGATCCTGTAATAGGTAAATACAGAACTTCGAATTGTTAAATTCAAACTAAGATTGCAAATAATAATGCGAAGATCTGAACTTGTAATAGTCAAATACAGAACTTCTAATTGTTAAATACAAATTATTAGTGCAAATTATAACTTGAAGATCTGAACTTGTAACTGTCAAATACAGAACTTAAAATTGATAGCTTCTAATTATTATTGCAAATTATAACTTGAAGATCTGAACTTGTAATAGTCAAATACAGAACTTAAAATTGATAGCTTCTAATTATTATTGTAAATTATAACTTGAAGATCTGAACTTGTAATAGTGAATTACAGAACTTAGATTTGTTAAATTCAAATTATTATTTCAAATTATAACTTGAAGATCTGAACTAGTAATTGTCAAATACAGAACTTAAAATTGATAGCTACTAATTATTATTGCAAATTATAACTTGAAGATCTGAACTTGTAATTGTCAAATACAGAACTTAAAATTGATAGCTTCTAATTATTATTGTAAATTATAACTTGAAGATCTGAACTTGTAATTGTCAAATACAGAACTTAAAATTGATAGCTTCTAATTATTATTGCAAATAATAACTTGGAGATCTGAACTAGTAATTGTCAAATACAGAATTCAAAATTGATAGCTTCTAATTATTATTGCAAATTATAACTTGAAGATTTGAACTTGTAATTGTAAAATACAGAACTTAAAATTGATAGCTTCTAATTATTATTGCAACTTATAACTTGAAGATCTGAACTTGTAATTGTCCAATACAGAACATAAAATTGATAGCTTCTAATTATTATTTCAAATTATAACTTGAAGATCTGAACTTGTAATTGTCAAATACAGAACTTAAAATTAATAGCTTCTAATTATTATTGCAAATTATAACTTGAAGATCTAAACTTGTAATTGTCAAATACAGAACTTAAAATTGATAGCTTCTAATTATTATTGTAAATTATAACTTGAAGATCTGAACTTGTAATAGTGAATTACAGAACTTAGATTTGTTAAATTCAAATTATTATTTCAAATTATAACTTGGAGATCTGAACTAGTAATTGTCAAATACAGAACTTAAAATTGATAGCTTCTAATTATTATTGCAAATTATAACTTGAAGATCTGAACTTGTAATTGTCAAATACAGAACTTAAAATTGATTGCTTCTAATTATTAATGCAAATTATAACTTGAAGATCTGAACTTGTAATTGTCAAATACAGAACATAAAATTGATAGCTTCTAATTATTATATCAAATTATAACTTGAAGATCTGAACTTGCAATTGTCAAATACAGAACTTAAAATTAATAGCTTCTAATTATTATTGCAAATTATAACTTGAAGATCTGAACTTGTAATTGTCAAATACAAAACTTAAAATTGATAGCTTCTAATTATTATTGTAAATTATAACTTGAAGATCTGAACTTGTAATAGTGAATTACAGAACTTAGATTTGTTAAATTCAAATTATTATTTCAAATTATAACTTGAAGATCTGAACTAGTAATTGTCAAATACAGAACTTAAAATTGATAGCTTCTAATTATTACTCCATATTATAACTTCAAGATCTAAACTTGTAATTGTCAAATACAGAACTTAAAATTGATAGCTTCTAATTATTATTGCAAATAATAACTTGAAGATCTGAACTTGTAGTTGTCAAATACAGAACTTAAAATTGATAGCTTTTAATTATTATTGTAAATTATAACTTCAAGATCTGAACTTGTAATTGTCAAATACAGAACTTAAAATTGATAGCTTCTAATTATTATTGCAAATAATAACTTGAAGATCTGAACTTGTAATTGTCAAATACAGAACTTAAAATTGATAGCTTCTAATTATTATTGCAAATTATAACTTGAAGATCTGAACTTGTAATAGTCAAATACAGAACTTAAAATTGATAGCTTCTAATTATTATTGTAAATTATAACTTGAAGATCTGAACTTGTAATAGTGAATTACAGAACTTAGATTTTTTAAATTCAAATTATTATTTCAAATTATAACTTGAAGATCTGAACTAGTAATTGTCAAATACAGAACTTAAAATTGATAGCTTCTAATTATTATTGCAAATTATAACTTGAAGATCTGAACTTGTAATTGTCAAATACAGAACTTAAAATTGATAGCTTCTAATTATTATTGTAAATTATAACTTGAAGATCTGAACTTGTAATTGTCAAATACAGAACTTAAAATTGATAGCTTCTAATTATTATTGCAAATAACAACTTGGAGATCTGAACTAGTAATTGTCAAATACAGAACTTAAAATTGATAGCTTCTAATTATTATTGCAAATTATAACTTGAAGATCTGAACTTGTAGTTGTCAAATACAGAACTTAAAATTGATAGCTTCTAATTATTATTGCACATTATAACTTGAAGATCTGAACTTGTAATTGTCAAATACAGAACTTAAAATTAATAGCTTCTAATTATTATTGCAAATTATAACTTGAAGATCTGAACTTGTAATTGTCAAATACAGAACTTAAAATTGATAGCTTCTAATTATTATTGTAAATTATAACTTGAAGATCTGAACTTGTAATAGTGAATTACACAACTTAGATTTGTTAAATTCAAATTATTATTTCAAATTATAACTTGAAGATCTGAACTAGTAATTGTCAAATACAGAACTTAAAATTGATAGCTTCTAATTATTATTGCATATTATAACTTGAGATCTGAACTTGTAATTGTTAAATACAGAACTTAAAATTGATAGCTTCTAATTATTATTGTAAATTATAACTTCAAGATCTGAACTTGTAATTGTCAAATGCAGAACTTAAAATTGATAGCTTCTAATTATTATTGCAAATAATAACTTGAAGATCTGAACTTGTAATTGTCAAATACAGAACTTAAAATTGATAGCTTCTAATTATTATTGCAAATTATAATTTGAAGATCTGAACTTGTAATAGACAAATACGCAACTTAGCATTGTTAAATACAAATTGTGATTGCAAATTATAACTTGAAGATCTGAACCTGTAATAGGTAAATACAGAACTTCGAATTGTTAAATTCAAACTAAGATTGCAAATAATAATGCGAAGATCTGAACTTGTAATAGTCAAATACAGAACTTCTAATTGTTAAATACAAATTATTAGTGCAAATTATAACTTGAAGATCTGAACTTGTAACTGTCAAATACAGAACTTAAAATTGATAGCTTCTAATTATTATTGCAAATTATAACTTGAAGATCTGAACTTGTAATAGTCAAATACAGAACTTAAAATTGATAGCTTCTAATTATTATTGTAAATTATAACTTGAAGATCTGAACTTGTAATAGTGAATTACAGAACTTAGATTTGTTAAATTCAAATTATTATTTCAAATTATAACTTGAAGATCTGAACTAGTAATTGTCAAATACAGAACTTAAAATTGATAGCTACTAATTATTATTGCAAATTATAACTTGAAGATCTGAACTTGTAATTGTCAAATACAGAACTTAAAATTGATAGCTTCTAATTATTATTGTAAATTATAACTTGAAGATCTGAACTTGTAATTGTCAAATACAGAACTTAAAATTGATAGCTTCTAATTATTATTGCAAATAATAACTTGGAGATCTGAACTAGTAATTGTCAAATACAGAATTCAAAATTGATAGCTTCTAATTATTATTGCAAATTATAACTTGAAGATTTGAACTTGTAATTGTAAAATACAGAACTTAAAATTGATAGCTTCTAATTATTATTGCAACTTATAACTTGAAGATCTGAACTTGTAATTGTCCAATACAGAACATAAAATTGATAGCTTCTAATTATTATTTCAAATTATAACTTGAAGATCTGAACTTGTAATTGTCAAATACAGAACTTAAAATTAATAGCTTCTAATTATTATTGCAAATTATAACTTGAAGATCTAAACTTGTAATTGTCAAATACAGAACTTAAAATTGATAGCTTCTAATTATTATTGTAAATTATAACTTGAAGATCTGAACTTGTAATAGTGAATTACAGAACTTAGATTTGTTAAATTCAAATTATTATTTCAAATTATAACTTGGAGATCTGAACTAGTAATTGTCAAATACAGAACTTAAAATTGATAGCTTCTAATTATTATTGCAAATTATAACTTGAAGATCTGAACTTGTAATTGTCAAATACAGAACTTAAAATTGATTGCTTCTAATTATTATTGCAAATTATAACTTGAAGATCTGAACTTGTAATTGTCAAATACAGAACATAAAATTGATAGCTTCTAATTATTATATCAAATTATAACTTGAAGATCTGAACTTGCAATTGTCAAATACAGAACTTAAAATTAATAGCTTCTAATTATTATTGCAAATTATAACTTGAAGATCTGAACTTGTAATTGTCAAATACAAAACTTAAAATTGATAGCTTCTAATTATTATTGTAAATTATAACTTGAAGATCTGAACTTGTAATAGTGAATTACAGAACTTAGATTTGTTAAATTCAAATTATTATTTCAAATTATAACTTGAAGATCTGAACTAGTAATTGTCAAATACAGAACTTAAAATTGATAGCTTCTAATTATTACTGCATATTATAACTTCAAGATCTAAACTTGTAATTGTCAAATACAGAACTTAAAATTGATAGCTTCTAATTATTATTGCAAATAATAACTTGAAGATCTGAACTTGTAATTGTCAAATACAGAACTTAAAATTGATAGCTTCTAATTATTATTGCAAATTATAACTTGAAGATCTGAACTTGTAATAGTCAAATACAGAACTTAAAATTGATAGCTTCTAATTATTATTGTAAATTATAACTTGAAGATCTGAACTTGTAATAGTGAATTACAGAACTTAGATTTTTTAAATTCAAATTATTATTTCAAATTATAACTTGAAGATCTGAACTAGTAATTGTCAAATACAGAACTTAAAATTGATAGCTTCTAATTATTATTGCAAATTATAACTTGAAGATCTGAACTTGTAATTGTCAAATACAGAACTTAAAATTGATAGCTTCTAATTATTATTGTAAATTATAACTTGAAGATCTGAACTTGTAATTGTCAAATACAGAACTTAAAATTGATAGCTTCTAATTATTATTGCAAATAACAACTTGGAGATCTGAACTAGTAATTGTCAAATACAGAACTTAAAATTGATAGCTTCTAATGATTATTGCAAATTATAACTTGAAGATCTGAACTTGTAGTTGTCAAATACAGAACTTAAAATTGATAGCTTCTAATTATTATTGCACATTATAACTTGAAGATCTGAACTTGTAATTGTCAAATACAGAACTTAAAATTAATAGCTTCTAATTATTATTGCAAATTATAACTTGAAGATCTGAACTTGTAATTGTCAAATACAGAACTTAAAATTGATAGCTTCTAATTATTATTGTAAATTATAACTTGAAGATCTGAACTTGTAATAGTGAATTACAGAACTTAGATTTGTTAAATTCAAATTATTATTTCAAATTATAACTTGAAGATCTGAACTAGTAATTGTCAAATACAGAACTTAAAATTGATAGCTTCTAATTATTATTGCATATTATAACTTGAGATCTGAACTTGTAATTGTTAAATACAGAACTTAAAATTGATAGCTTCTAATTATTATTGTAAATTATAACTTCAAGATCTGAACTTGTAATTGTCAAATGCAGAACTTAAAATTGATAACTTCTAATTATTATTGCAAATAATAACTTGAAGATCTGAACTTGTAATTGTCAAATACAGAACTTAAAATTGATAGCTTCTAATTATTATTGCAAATTATAATTTGAAGATCTGAACTTGTAATAGACAAATACGCAACTTAGCATTGTTAAATACAAATTGTGATTGCAAATTATAACTTGAAGATCTGAACCTGTAATAGGTAAATACAGAACTTCGAATTGTTAAATTCAAACTAAGATTGCAAATAATAATGCGAAGATCTGAACTTGTAATAGTCAAATACAGAACTTCTAATTGTTAAATACAAATTATTAGTGCAAATTATAACTTGAAGATCTGCACTTGTAACTGTCAAATACAGAACTTAAAATTGATAGCTTCTAATTATTATTGCAAATTATAACTTGAAGATCTGAACTTGTAATAGTCAAATACAGAACTTAAAATTGATAGCTTCTAATTATTATTGTAAATTATAACTTGAAGATCTGAACTTGTAATAGTGAATTACAGAACTTAGATTTGTTAAATTCAAATTATTATTTCAAATTATAACTTGAAGATCTGAACTAGTAATTGTCAAATACAGAACTTAAAATTGATAGCTACTAATTATTATTGCAAATTATAACTTGAAGATCTGAACTTGTAATTGTCAAATACAGAACTTAAAATTGATAGCTTCTAATTATTATTGTAAATTATAACTTGAAGATCTGAACTTGTAATTGTCAAATACAGAACTTAAAATTGATAGCTTCTAATTATTATTGCAAATAATAACTTGGAGATCTGAACTAGTAATTGTCAAATACAGAATTTAAAATTGATAGCTTCTAATTATTATTGCAAATTATAACTTGAAGATTTGAACTTGTAATTGTAAAATACAGAACTTAAAATTGATAGCTTCTAATTATTATTGCAACTTATAACTTGAAGATCTGAACTTGTAATTGTCCAATACAGAACATAAAATTGATAGCTTCTAATTTTTATTTCAAATTATAACTTGAAGATCTGAACTTGTAATTGTCAAATACAGAACTTAAAATTAATAGCTTCTAATTATTATTGCAAATTATAACTTGAAGATCTAAACTTGTAATTGTCAAATACAGAACTTAAAATTGATAGCTTCTAATTATTATTGTAAATTATAACTTGAAGATCTGAACTTGTAATAGTGAATTACAGAACTTAGATTTGTTAAATTCAAATTATTATTTCAAATTATAACTTGGAGATCTGAACTAGTAATTGTCAAATACAGAACTTAAAATTGATAGCTTCTAATTATTATTGCAAATTATAACTTGAAGATCTGAACTTGTAATTGTCAAATACAGAACTTAAAATTGATTGCTTCTAATTATTATTGCAAATTATAACTTGAAGATCTGAACTTGTAATTGTCAAATACAGAACATAAAATTGATAGCTTCTAATTATTATATCAAATTATAACTTGAAGATCTGAACTTGCAATTGTCAAATACAGAACTTAAAATTAATAGCTTCTAATTATTATTGCAAATTATAACTTGAAGATCTGAACTTGTAATTGTCAAATACAAAACTTAAAATTGATAGCTTCTAATTATTATTGTAAATTATAACTTGAAGATCTGAACTTGTAATAGTGAATTACAGAACTTAGATTTGTTAAATTCAAATTATTATTTCAAATTATAACTTGAAGATCCGAACTAGTAATTGTCAAATACAGAACTTAAAATTGATAGCTTCTAATTATTATTGCAAATTATAACTTGTAGATCTGAACTTGTAATAGTCAAATACAGAACTTAAAATTGATAGCTTCTAATTATTATTGTAAATTATAACTTGAAGATCTGAACTTGTAATAGTGAATTACAGAACTTAGATTTGTTAAATTCAAATTATTATTTCAAATTATAACTTGAAGATCTGAACTAGTAATTGTCAAATACAGAACTTAAAATTGATAGCTTCTAATTATTATTGCAAATTATAACTTGAAGATCTGAACTTGTAATTGTCAAATACAGAACTTAAAATTGATAGCTTCTAATTATTATTGTAAATTAGTACTTGAAGATCTGAACTTGTAATTGTCAAATACAGAACTTAAAATTGATAGATTCTAATTATTATTGCAAATAATAACTTGGAGATCTGAACTAGTAATTGTCAAATACAGAACTTAAAATTGATAGCTTCTAATTATTATAGCAAATTATAACTTGAAGATCTGAACTTGTAATTGTCAAATACAGAACTTAAAATTGATAGCTTCTAATTATTATTGCAAATTATAACTTGTAGATCTGAACTTGTAATTGTCAAATACAGAACATAAAATTGATAGCTTCTAATTATTATTTCAAATTATAACTTGAAGATCTGAACTTGTAATTGTCAAATACAGAACTTAAAATTAATAGCTTCTAATTATTATTGCAAATTATAACTTGAAGATCTAAACTTGTAATTGTCAAATACAGAACTTAAAATTGATAGCTTCTAATTATTATTGCAAATTATAACTTGAAGATCTGAACTTGTAATAGTCAAATACAGAACTTAAAATTGATAGCTTCTAATTATTATTGTAAATTATAACTTGAAGATCTGAACTTGTAATAGTGAATTACAGAACTTAGATTTTTTAAATTCAAATTATTATTTCAAATTATAACTTGAAGATCTGAACTAGTAATTGTCAAATACAGAACTTAAAATTGATAGCTTCTAATTATTATTGCAAATTATAACTTGAAGATCTGAACTTGTAATTGTCAAATACAGAACTTAAAATTGAAAGCTTCTAATTATTATTGTAAATTATAACTTGAAGATCTGAACTTGTAATTGTCAAATACAGAACTTAAAATTGATAGCATCTAATTATTATTGCAAATAATAACTTGGAGATCTGAACTAGTAATTGTCAAATACAGAACTTAAAATTGATAGCTTCTAATTATTATTGCAAATTATAACTTGAAGATCTGAACTTGTAGTTGTCAAATACAGAACTTAAAATTGATAGCTTCTAATTATTATTGTAAATTATAACTTGAAGATCTGAACTTGTAATAGTGAATTACAGAACTTAGATTTGTTAAATTCAAATTATTATTTCAAATTATAACTTGAAGATCTGAACTAGTAATTGTCAAATACAGAACTTAAAATTGATAGCTTCTAATTATTATTGCATATTATAACTTGAGATCTGAACTTGTAATTGTTAAATACAGAACTTAAAATTGATAGCTTCTAATTATTATTGTAAATTATAACTTCAAGATCTGAACTTGTAATTGTCAAATGCAGAACTTAAAATTGATAGCTTCTAATTATTATTGCAAATAATAACTTGAAGATCTGAACTTGTAATTGTCAAATACAGTACTTAAAATTGATAGCTTCTAATTATTATTGCAAATTATAACTTGAAGATCTGAACTTGTAATTGTCAAATACAGAACTTCAAATTGTTAAATACAAATTATTAGTTCAAATTATAACTTGAAGATCTGAACTTGTAATTGTCAAATACAGAACTTAAAATTGATAGCTTCTAATTATTATTGTAAATTATAACTTGAAGATCTGAACTTGTAATAGTGAATTACAGAACTTAGATTTGTTAAATTCAAATTATTATTTCAAATTATAACTTGAAGATCTGAACTAGTAATTGTCAAATACAGAACTTAAAATTGATAGCTTCTAATTATTATTGCAAATTATAACTTGTAGATCTGAACTTGTAATAGTCAAATACAGAACTTAAAATTGATAGCTTCTAATTATTATTGTAAATTATAACTTGAAGATCTGAACTTGTAATAGTGAATTACAGAACTTAGATTTGTTAAATTCAAATTATTATTTCAAATTATAACTTGAAGATCTGAACTAGTAATTGTCAAATACAGAACTTAAAATTGATAGCTTCTAATTATTATTGCAAATTATAACTTGAAGATCTGAACTTGTAATTGTCAAATACAGAACTTAAAATTGATAGCTTCTAATTATTATTGTAAATTAGTACTTGAAGATCTGAACTTGTAATTGTCAAATACAGAACTTAAAATTGATAGATTCTAATTATTATTGCAAATAATAACTTGGAGATCTGAACTAGTAATTGTCAAATACAGAACTTAAAATTGATAGCTTCTAATTATTATAGCAAATTATAACTTGAAGATCTGAACTTGTAATTGTCAAATACAGAACTTAAAATTGATAGCTTCTAATTATTATTGCAAATTATAACTTGTAGATCTGAACTTGTAATTGTCAAATACAGAACATAAAATTGATAGCTTCTAATTATTATTTCAAATTATAACTTGAAGATCTGAACTTGTAATTGTCAAATACAGAACTTAAAATTAATAGCTTCTAATTATTATTGCAAATTATAACTTGAAGATCTGAACTTGTAATTGTCAAATACAGAACTTAAAATTGATAGCTTCTAATTATTATTGCAAATTATAACTTGAAGATCTGAACTTGTAATAGTCAAATACAGAACTTAAAATTGATAGCTTCTAATTATTATTGTAAATTATAACTTGAAGATCTGAACTTGTAATAGTGAATTACAGAACTTAGATTTTTTAAATTCAAATTATTATTTCAAATTATAACTTGAAGATCTGAACTAGTAATTGTCAAATACAGAACTTAAAATTGATAGCTTCTAATTATTATTGCAAATTATAACTTGAAGATCTGAACTTGTAATTGTCAAATACAGAACTTAAAATTGAAAGCTTCTAATTATTATTGTAAATTATAACTTGAAGATCTGAACTTGTAATTGTCAAATACAGAACTTAAAATTGATAGCATCTAATTATTATTGCAAATAATAACTTGGAGATCTGAACTAGTAATTGTCAAATACAGAACTTAAAATTGATAGCTTCTAATTATTATTGCAAATTCTAACTTGAAGATCTGAACTTGTAGTTGTCAAATACAGAACTTAAAATTGATAGCTTCTAATTATTATTGTAAATTATAACTTGAAGATCTGAACTTGTAATAGTGAATTACAGAACTTAGATTTGTTAAATTCAAATTATTATTTCAAATTATAACTTGAAGATCTGAACTAGTAATTGTCAAATACAGAACTTAAAATTGATAGCTTCTAATTATTATTGCATATTATAACTTGAGATCTGAACTTGTAATTGTTAAATACAGAACTTAAAATTGATAGCTTCTAATTATTATTGTAAATTATAACTTCAAGATCTGAACTTGTAATTGTCAAATGCAGAACTTAAAATTGATAGCTTCTAATTATTATTGCAAATAATAACTTGAAGATCTGAACTTGTAATTGTCAAATACAGTACTTAAAATTGATAGCTTCTAATTATTATTGCAAATTATAACTTGAAGATCTGAACTTGTAATTGTCAAATACAGAACTTCAAATTGTTAAATACAAATTATTAGTTCAAATTATAACTTGAAGATCTGAACTTGTAATTGTCAAATACAGAACTTAAAATTGATAGCTTCTAATTATTATTGTAAATTATAACTTGAAGATCTGAACTTGTAATAGTGAATTACAGAACTTAGATTTGTTAAATTCAAATTATTATTTCAAATTATAACTTGAAGATCTTAACTAGTAATTGTCAAATACAGAACTTAAAATTGATAGCTTCTAATTATTATTGCATATTATAACTTGAAGATCTGAACTTGTAATTGTTAAATACAGAACTTAAAATTGATAGCTTCTAATTATTATTGCAAATTATAACTTGAAGATCTAAACTTGTAATTGTCAAATACAGAACTTAAAATTGATAGCTTCTAATTATTATTGTAAATTATAACTTGAAGATCTGAACTTGTAATAGTGAATTACAGAACTTAGATTTGTTAAATTCAAATTATTATTTCAAATTATAACTTGGAGATCTGAACTAGTAATTGTCAAATACAGAACTTAAAATTGATAGCTTCTAATTATTATTGCAAATTATAACTTGAAGATCTGAACTTGTAATTGTCAAATACAGAACTTAAAATTGATTGCTTCTAATTATTATTGCAAATTATAACTTGAAGATCTGAACTTGTAATTGTCAAATACAGAACATAAAATTGATAGCTTCTAATTATTATATCAAATTATAACTTGAAGATCTGAACTTGCAATTGTCAAATACAGAACTTAAAATTAATAGCTTCTAATTATTATTGCAAATTATAACTTGAAGATCTGAACTTGTAATTGTCAAATACAAAACTTAAAATTGATAGCTTCTAATTATTATTGTAAATTATAACTTGAAGATCTGAACTTGTAATAGTGAATTACAGAACTTAGATTTGTTAAATTCAAATTATTATTTCAAATTATAACTTGAAGATCCGAACTAGTAATTATCAAATACAGAACTTAAAATTGATAGCTTCTAATTATTATTGCAAATTATAACTTGTAGATCTGAACTTGTAATAGTCAAATACAGAACTTAAAATTGATAGCTTCTAATTATTATTGTAAATTATAACTTGAAGATCTGAACTTGTAATAGTGAATTACAGAACTTAGATTTGTTAAATTCAAATTATTATTTCAAATTATAACTTGAAGATCTGAACTAGTAATTGTCAAATACAGAACTTAAAATTGATAGCTTCTAATTATTATTGCAAATTATAACTTGAAGATCTGAACTTGTAATTGTCAAATACAGAACTTAAAATTGATAGCTTCTAATTATTATTGTAAATTAGTACTTGAAGATCTGAACTTGTAATTGTCAAATACAGAACTTAAAATTGATAGATTCTAATTATTATTGCAAATAATAACTTGGAGATCTGAACTAGTAATTGTCAAATACAGAACTTAAAATTGATAGCTTCTAATTATTATAGCAAATTATAACTTGAAGATCTGAACTTGTAATTGTCAAATACAGAACTTAAAATTGATAGCTTCTAATTATTATTGCAAATTATAACTTGTAGATCTGAACTTGTAATTGTCAAATACAGAACATAAAATTGATAGCTTCTAATTATTATTTCAAATTATAACTTGAAGATCTGAACTTGTAATTGTCAAATACAGAACTTAAAATTAATAGCTTCTAATTATTATTGCAAATTATAACTTGAAGATCTGAACTTGTAATTGTCAAATACAGAACTTAAAATTGATAGCTTCTAATTATTATTGCAAATTATAACTTGAAGATCTGAACTTGTAATAGTCAAATACAGAACTTAAAATTGATAGCTTCTAATTATTATTGTAAATTATAACTTGAAGATCTGAACTTGTAATAGTGAATTACAGAACTTAGATTTTTTAAATTCAAATTATTATTTCAAATTATAACTTGAAGATCTGAACTAGTAATTGTCAAATACAGAACTTAAAATTGATAGCTTCTAATTATTATTGCAAATTATAACTTGAAGATCTGAACTTGTAATTGTCAAATACAGAACTTAAAATTGAAAGCTTCTAATTATTATTGTAAATTATAACTTGAAGATCTGAACTTGTAATTGTCAAATACAGAACTTAAAATTGATAGCATCTAATTATTATTGCAAATAATAACTTGGAGATCTGAACTAGTAATTGTCAAATACAGAACTTAAAATTGATAGCTTCTAATTATTATTGCAAATTATAACTTGAAGATCTGAACTTGTAGTTGTCAAATACAGAACTTAAAATTGATAGCTTCTAATTATTATTGTAAATTATAACTTGAAGATCTGAACTTGTAATAGTGAATTACAGAACTTAGATTTGTTAAATTCAAATTATTATTTCAAATTATAACTTGAAGATCTGAACTAGTAATTGTCAAATACAGAACTTAAAATTGATAGCTTCTAATTATTATTGCATATTATAACTTGAGATCTGAACTTGTAATTGTTAAATACAGAACTTAAAATTGATAGCTTCTAATTATTATTGTAAATTATAACTTCAAGATCTGAACTTGTAATTGTCAAATGCAGAACTTAAAATTGATAGCTTCTAATTATTATTGCAAATAATAACTTGAAGATCTGAACTTGTAATTGTCAAATACAGTACTTAAAATTGATAGCTTCTAATTATTATTGCAAATTATAACTTGAAGATCTGAACTTGTAATTGTCAAATACAGAACTTCAAATTGTTAAATACAAATTATTAGTTCAAATTATAACTTGAAGATCTGAACTTGTAATTGTCAAATACAGAACTTAAAATTGATAGCTTCTAATTATTATTGTAAATTATAACTTGAAGATCTGAACTTGTAATAGTGAATTACAGAACTTAGATTTGTTAAATTCAAATTATTATTTCAAATTATAACTTGAAGATCTGAACTAGTAATTGTCAAATACAGAACTTAAAATTGATAGCTTCTAATTATTATTGCAAATTATAACTTGTAGATCTGAACTTGTAATAGTCAAATACAGAACTTAAAATTGATAGCTTCTAATTATTATTGTAAATTATAACTTGAAGATCTGAACTTGTAATAGTGAATTACAGAACTTAGATTTGTTAAATTCAAATTATTATTTCAAATTATAACTTGAAGATCTGAACTAGTAATTGTCAAATACAGAACTTAAAATTGATAGCTTCTAATTATTATTGCAAATTATAACTTGAAGATCTGAACTTGTAATTGTCAAATACAGAACTTAAAATTGATAGCTTCTAATTATTATTGTAAATTAGTACTTGAAGATCTGAACTTGTAATTGTCAAATACAGAACTTAAAATTGATAGATTCTAATTATTATTGCAAATAATAACTTGGAGATCTGAACTAGTAATTGTCAAATACAGAACTTAAAATTGATAGCTTCTAATTATTATAGCAAATTATAACTTGAAGATCTGAACTTGTAATTGTCAAATACAGAACTTAAAATTGATAGCTTCTAATTATTATTGCAAATTATAACTTGTAGATCTGAACTTGTAATTGTCAAATACAGAACATAAAATTGATAGCTTCTAATTATTATTTCAAATTATAACTTGAAGATCTGAACTTGTAATTGTCAAATACAGAACTTAAAATTAATAGCTTCTAATTATTATTGCAAATTATAACTTGAAGATCTGAACTTGTAATTGTCAAATACAGAACTTAAAATTGATAGCTTCTAATTATTATTGCAAATTATAACTTGAAGATCTGAACTTGTAATAGTCAAATACAGAACTTAAAATTGATAGCTTCTAATTATTATTGTAAATTATAACTTGAAGATCTGAACTTGTAATAGTGAATTACAGAACTTAGATTTTTTAAATTCAAATTATTATTTCAAATTATAACTTGAAGATCTGAACTAGTAATTGTCAAATACAGAACTTAAAATTGATAGCTTCTAATTATTATTGCAAATTATAACTTGAAGATCTGAACTTGTAATTGTCAAATACAGAACTTAAAATTGAAAGCTTCTAATTATTATTGTAAATTATAACTTGAAGATCTGAACTTGTAATTGTCAAATACAGAACTTAAAATTGATAGCATCTAATTATTATTGCAAATAATAACTTGGAGATCTGAACTAGTAATTGTCAAATACAGAACTTAAAATTGATAGCTTCTAATTATTATTGCAAATTCTAACTTGAAGATCTGAACTTGTAGTTGTCAAATACAGAACTTAAAATTGATAGCTTCTAATTATTATTGTAAATTATAACTTGAAGATCTGAACTTGTAATAGTGAATTACAGAACTTAGATTTGTTAAATTCAAATTATTATTTCAAATTATAACTTGAAGATCTGAACTAGTAATTGTCAAATACAGAACTTAAAATTGATAGCTTCTAATTATTATTGCATATTATAACTTGAGATCTGAACTTGTAATTGTTAAATACAGAACTTAAAATTGATAGCTTCTAATTATTATTGTAAATTATAACTTCAAGATCTGAACTTGTAATTGTCAAATGCAGAACTTAAAATTGATAGCTTCTAATTATTATTGCAAATAATAACTTGAAGATCTGAACTTGTAATTGTCAAATACAGTACTTAAAATTGATAGCTTCTAATTATTATTGCAAATTATAACTTGAAGATCTGAACTTGTAATTGTCAAATACAGAACTTCAAATTGTTAAATACAAATTATTAGTTCAAATTATAACTTGAAGATCTGAACTTGTAATTGTCAAATACAGAACTTAAAATTGATAGCTTCTAATTATTATTGTAAATTATAACTTGAAGATCTGAACTTGTAATAGTGAATTACAGAACTTAGATTTGTTAAATTCAAATTATTATTTCAAATTATAACTTGAAGATCTTAACTAGTAATTGTCAAATACAGAACTTAAAATTGATAGCTTCTAATTATTATTGCATATTATAACTTGAAGATCTGAACTTGTAATTGTTAAATACAGAACTTAAAATTGATAGCTTCTAATTATTATTGTAAATTATAACTTCAAGATCTGAACTTGTAATTGTCAAATACAGAACTTAAAATTGATAGCTTCTAATTATTATTGCAAATAATAACTTGAAGATCTGAACTTGTAATTGTCAAATACAGAACTTAAAATTGATAGCTTCTAATTATTATTGCAAATTATAATTTGAAGATCTGAACTTGTAATAGACAAATACGCAACTTAGCATTGTTAAATACAAATTGTGATTTTAAATTATAACTTGAAGATCTGAACCTGTAATTGTCAAATACAGAACTTAAAATTGATAGCTTCTAATTATTATTGCAAATTATAACTTGAAGATCTGAACTTGTAATAGTCAAATACAGAACTTAAAATTGATAGCTTCTAATTATTATTGTAAATTATAACTTGAAGATCTGAACTTGTAATAGTGAATTACAGAACTTAGATTTTTTAAATTCAAATTATTATTTCAAATTATAACTTGAAGATCTGAACTAGTAATTGTCAAATACAGAACTTAAAATTGATAGCTTCTAATTATTATTGCAAATTATAACTTGAAGATCTGAACTTGTAATTGTCAAATACAGAACTTAAAATTGAAAGCTTCTAATTATTATTGTAAATTATAACTTGAAGATCTGAACTTGTAATAGTCAAATACAGAACTTAAAATTGATAGCTTCTAATTATTATTGTAAATTATAACTTGAAGATCTGAACTTGTAATAGTGAATTACAGAACTTAGATTTTTTAAATTCAAATTATTATTTCAAATTATAACTTGAAGATCTGAACTAGTAATTGTCAAATACAGAACTTAAAATTGATAGCTTCTAATTATTATTGCAAATTATAACTTGAAGATCTGAACTTGTAATTGTCAAATACAGAACTTAAAATTGAAAGCTTCTAATTATTATTGTAAATTATAACTTGAAGATCTGAACTTGTAATTGTCAAATACAGAACTTAAAATTGATAGCATCTAATTATTATTGCAAATAATAACTTGGAGATCTGAACTAGTAATTGTCAAATACAGAACTTAAAATTGATAGCTTCTAATTATTATTGCAAATTATAACTTGAAGATCTGAACTTGTAGTTGTCAAATACAGAACTTAAAATTGATAGCTTCTAATTATTATTGTAAATTATAACTTGAAGATCTGAACTTGTAATAGTGAATTACAGAACTTAGATTTGTTAAATTCAAATTATTATTTCAAATTATAACTTGAAGATCTGAACTAGTAATTGTCAAATACAGAACTTAAAATTGATAGCTTCTAATTATTATTGCATATTATAACTTGAGATCTGAACTTGTAATTGTTAAATACAGAACTTAAAATTGATAGCTTCTAATTATTATTGTAAATTATAACTTCAAGATCTGAACTTGTAATTGTCAAATGCAGAACTTAAAATTGATAGCTTCTAATTATTATTGCAAATAATAACTTGAAGATCTGAACTTGTAATTGTCAAATACAGTACTTAAAATTGATAGCTTCTAATTATTATTGCAAATTATAACTTGAAGATCTGAACTTGTAATTGTCAAATACAGAACTTCAAATTGTTAAATACAAATTATTAGTTCAAATTATAACTTGAAGATCTGAACTTGTAATTGTCAAATACAGAACTTAAAATTGATAGCTTCTAATTATTATTGTAAATTATAACTTGAAGATCTGAACTTGTAATAGTGAATTACAGAACTTAGATTTGTTAAATTCAAATTATTATTTCAAATTATAACTTGAAGATCTTAACTAGTAATTGTCAAATACAGAACTTAAAATTGATAGCTTCTAATTATTATTGCATATTATAACTTGAAGATCTGAACTTGTAATTGTTAAATACAGAACTTAAAATTGATAGCTTCTAATTATTATTGTAAATTATAACTTCAAGATCTGAACTTGTAATTGTCAAATACAGAACTTAAAATTGATAGCTTCTAATTATTATTGCAAATAATAACTTGAAGATCTGAACTTGTAATTGTCAAATACAGAACTTAAAATTGATAGCTTCTAATTATTATTGCAAATTATAATTTGAAGATCTGAACTTGTAATAGACAAATACGCAACTTAGCATTGTTAAATACAAATTGTGATTTTAAATTATAACTTGAAGATCTGAACCTGTAATTGTCAAATACAGAACTTAAAATTGATAGCTTCTAATTATTATTGCAAATTATAACTTGAAGATCTGAACTTGTAATAGTCAAATACAGAACTTAAAATTGATAGCTTCTAATTATTATTGTAAATTATAACTTGAAGATCTGAACTTGTAATAGTGAATTACAGAACTTAGATTTTTTAAATTCAAATTATTATTTCAAATTATAACTTGAAGATCTGAACTAGTAATTGTCAAATACAGAACTTAAAATTGATAGCTTCTAATTATTATTGCAAATTATAACTTGAAGATCTGAACTTGTAATTGTCAAATACAGAACTTAAAATTGAAAGCTTCTAATTATTATTGTAAATTATAACTTGAAGATCTGAACTTGTAATTGTCAAATACAGAACTTAAAATTGATAGCATCTAATTATTATTGCAAATAATAACTTGGAGATCTGAACTAGTAATTGTCAAATACAGAACTTAAAATTGATAGCTTCTAATTATTATTGCAAATTATAACTTGAAGATCTGAACTTGTAGTTGTCAAATACAGAACTTAAAATTGATAGCTTCTAATTATTATTGCACATTATAACTTGAAGATCTGAACTTGTAATTGTCAAATACAGAACTTAAAATGAATAGCTTCTAATTATTATTGCAAATTCTAACTTGAAGATCTGAACTTGTAATTGTGAAATACAGAACTTAAAATTGATAGCTTCTAATTATTATTGTAAATTATAACTTGAAGATCTGAACTTGTAATAGTGAATTACAGAACTTAGATTTGTTAAATTCAAATTATTATTTCAAATTATAACTTGAAGATCTGAACTAGTAATTGTCAAATACAGAACTTAAAATTGATAGCTTCTAATTATTATTGCATATTATAACTTGAGATCTGAACTTGTAATTGTTAAATACAGAACTTAAAATTGATAGCTTCTAATTATTATTGTAAATTATAACTTCAAGATCTGAACTTGTAATTGTCAAATGCAGAACTTAAAATTGATAGCTTCTAATTATTATTGCAAATAATAACTTGAAGATCTGAACTTGTAATTGTCAAATACAGTACTTAAAATTGATAGCTTCTAATTATTATTGCAAATTATAACTTGAAGATCTGAACTTGTAATTGTCAAATACAGAACTTCAAATTGTTAAATACAAATTATTAGTTCAAATTATAACTTGAAGATCTGAACTTGTAATTGTCAAATACAGAACTTAAAATTGATAGCTTCTAATTATTATTGTAAATTATAACTTGAAGATCTGAACTTGTAATAGTGAATTACAGAACTTAGATTTGTTAAATTCAAATTATTATTTCAAATTATAACTTGAAGATCTTAACTAGTAATTGTCAAATACAGAACTTAAAATTGATAGCTTCTAATTATTATTGCATATTATAACTTGAAGATCTGAACTTGTAATTGTTAAATACAGAACTTAAAATTGATAGCTTCTAATTATTATTGTAAATTATAACTTCAAGATCTGAACTTGTAATTGTCAAATACAGAACTTAAAATTGATAGCTTCTAATTATTATTGCAAATAATAACTTGAAGATCTGAACTTGTAATTGTCAAATACAGAACTTAAAATTGATAGCTTCTAATTATTATTGCAAATTATAATTTGAAGATCTGAACTTGTAATAGACAAATACGCAACTTAGCATTGTTAAATACAAATTGTGATTTTAAATTATAACTTGAAGATCTGAACCTGTAATAGGTAAATACAGAACTTCGAATTGTTAAATTCAAATTAAGATTGCAAATAATAATTCGAAGATCTGAACTTATAATAGTCAAATACAGAACTTCTAATTGTTAAATACAAATTATTAGTGCAAATTATAACTTGAAGATCTGAACTAGTAATTGTCAAATACAGAACTTAAAATTGATAGCTTCTAATTATTATTGCAAATTATAACTTGAAGATCTGAACTTGTAATTGTCAAATACAGAACTTCTAATTGTTAAATACAAATTATTAGTGCAAATTATAACTTGAAGATCTGAACTTGTAATTGTCAAATACAGAACTTAAAATTGATAGCTTCTAATTATTATTGCAAATTATAACTTGAAGATCTGAACTTGTAATAGTCAAATACAGAACTTAAAATTGATAGCTTCTAATTATTATTGTAAATTATAACTTGAAGATCTGAACTTGTAATAGTGAATTACAGAACTTAGATTTGTTAAATTCAAATTATTATTTCAAATTATAACTTGAAGATCTGAACTAGTAATTGTCAAATACAGAACTTAAAATTGATAGCTTCTAATTATTATTGCAAATTATAACTAGAAGATCTGAACTTGTAATTGTCAAATACAGAACTTAAAATTGATAGCTTCTAATTATTATTATAAATTATAACTTGAAGATCTGAACTTGTAATAGTGAATTACAGAACTTAGATTTGTTAAATTCAAATTATTATTTCAAATTATAACTTGAAGATCTGAACTAGTAATTGTCAAATACAGAACTTAAATTGATAGCTTCTAATTATTATTGCAAATTATAATTTGAAGATCTGAACTTGTAATAGACAAATACGCAACTTAGCATTGGTAAATACAAATTGTGATTGCAAATTATAACTTGAAGATCTGAACCTGTAATAGGTAAATACAGAACTTCGAATTGTTAAATTCAAACTAAGATTGCAAATATTAATTCGAAGATCTGAACTTGTAATAGTCAAATACAGAACTAAAATTGATAGCTTCTAATTATTATTGTAAATTATAACTTCAAGATCTGAACTTGTAATTGTCAAATACAGAACTTAAAATTGATAGCTTCTAATTATTATTGCAAATTATAATTTGAAGATCTGAACTTGTAATAGACAAATACGCAACTTAGCATTGGTAAATACAAATTGTGATTGCAAATTATAACTTGAAGATCTGAACCTGTAATAGGTAAATACAGAACTTCGAATTGTTAAATTCAAACTAAGATTGCAAATATTAATTCGAAGATCTGAACTTGTAATAGTCAAATACAGAACTTCTAATTGTTAAATACAAATTATTAGTGCAAATTATAACTTGAAGATCTGAACTAGTAATTGTCAAATACAGAACTTAAAATTGATTGCTTCTAATTATTATTACAAATTATAACTTGAAGATCTGAACTTGTAATTGTCAAATACAGAACTTAAAATTGATAGCTTCTAATTATTATTGCAAATTATAACTTGAAGATCTGAACTTGTAATAGTCAAATACAGAACTTAAAATTGATAGCTTCTAATTATTATTGTAAATTATAACTTGAAGATCTGAACTTGTAATAGTGAATTACAGAACTTAGATTTGTCAAATTCTAATTATTAATTCTAATTATAACTTGAAGATCTGAACTAGTAATTGTCAAATACAGAACTTAAAATTGATAGCTTCTAATTATTATTGCAAATTATAACTAGAAGATCTGAACTTGTAATTGTCAAATACAGAACTTAAAATTGATAGCTTCTAATTATTATTGTAAATTATAACTTGAAGATCTGAACTTGTAATAGTGAATTACAGAACTTAGATTTGTTAAATTCAAATTATTATTTCAAATTATAACTTGAAGATCTGAACTAGTAATTGTCAAATACAGAACTTAAATTGATAGCTTCTAATTATTATTGCATATTATAACTTAAAGATCTGAACTTGTAATTGTTAAATACAGAACTAAAATTGATAGCTTCTAATTATTATTGTAAATTATAACTTCAAGATCTGAACTTGTAATTGTCAAATACAGAACTTAAAATTGATAGCTTCTAATTATTATTGCAAATTATAATTTGAAGATCTGAACTTGTAATAGACAAATACGCAACTTAGCATTGGTAAATACAAATTGTGATTGCAAATTATAACTTGAAGATCTGAACCTGTAATAGGTAAATACAGAACTTCGAATTGTTAAATTCAAACTAAGATTGCAAATATTAATTCGAAGATCTGAACTTGTAATAGTCAAATACAGAACTTCTAATTGTTAAATACAAATTATTAGTGCAAATTATAACTTGAAGATCTGAACTAGTAATTGTCAAATACAGAACTTAAAATTGATTGCTTCTAATTATTATTACAAATTATAACTTGAAGATCTGAACTTGTAATTGTCAAATACAGAACATCAAATTGATAGCTTCTAATTATTATTTCAAATTATAACTTGAAGATCTAAACTTGTAATTGTCAAATACAGAACTTAAAATTAATAGCTTCTAATTATTATTGCAAATTATAACTTGAAGATCTGAACTTGTAATTGTCAAATACAGAACTTAAAATTGATAGCTTAAAATTATTATTGTAAATTATAACTTGAAGATCTGAACTTGTAATAGTGAATTACAGAACTTAGATTTGTTAAATTCAAATTATTATTTCAAATTATAACTTGAAGATCTGAACTAGTAATTGTCAAATACAGAACTTAAATTGATAGCTTCTAATTATTATTGCATATTATAACTTGAAGATCTGAACTTGTAATTGTTAAATACAGAACTTAAAATTGATAGCTTCTAATTATTATTGTAAATTATAACTTCAAGATCTGAACTTGTAATTGTCAAATACAGAACTTAAAATTGATAGCTTCTAATTATTATTGCAAATTATAATTTGAAGATCTGAACTTGTAATAGACAAATACGCAACTTAGCATTGGTAAATACAAATTGTGATTGCAAATTATAACTTGAAGATCTGAACCTGTAATAGGTAAATACAGAACTTCGAATTGTTAAATTCAAACTAAGATTGCAAATATTAATTCGAAGATCTGAACTTGTAATAGTCAAATACAGAACTTCTAATTGTTAAATACAAATTATTAGTGCAAATTATAACTTGAAGATCTGAACTAGTAATTGTCAAATACAGAACTTAAATTGATAGCTTCTAATTATTATTGCAAATTATAATTTGAAGATCTGAACTTGTAATTGTCAAATACAGAACTTCTAATTGTTAAATACAAATTATTAGTGCAAATTATAACTTGAAGATCTGAACTTGTAATTGTCAAATACAGAACTTAAAATTGATAGCTTCTAATTATTATTGCAAATTATAACTTGAAGATCTGAACTTGTAATAGTCAAATACAGAACTTAAAATTGATAGCTTCTAATTATTATTGTAAATTATAACTTGAAGATCTGAACTTGTAATAGTGAATTACAGAACTTAGATTTGTTAAATTCAAATTATTATTTCAAATTATAACTTGAAGATCTGAACTAGTAATTGTCAAATACAGAACTTATAATTGATAGCTTCTAATTATTATTGTAAATTATAACTTGAAGATCTGAACTTGTAATTGTCAAATACAGAACTTAAAATTGATAGCTTCTAATTATTATTGCAAATTATAATTTGAAGATCTGAACTTGTAATAGACAAATACAGAACTTAGCATTGTTAAATACAAATTGTGATTGCAAATTATAACTTGAAGATCTGAACCTGTAATAGGTAAATACAGAACTTCGAATTGTTAAATTCAAACTAAGATTGCAAATAATAATTCGAAGATCTGAACTTGTAATAGTCAAATACAGAACTTCTAATTGTTAAATACAAATTATTAGTGCAAATTATAACTTGAAGATCTGAACTAGTAATTGTCAAATACAGAACTTAAAATTGATAGCTTCTAATTATTATTGCAAATTATAACTTGAAGATCTGAACTTGTAATTGTCAAATACAGAACTTAAAATTGATAGCTTCTAATTATTATTGCAAATAATAACTTGGAGATCTGAACTAGTAATTGTCAAATACAGAACTTAAAATTGATAGCTTCTAATTATTATTGCAAATTATAACTTGAAGATCTGAACTTGTAATTGTCAAATACAGAACTTAAAATTGATTGCTTCTAATTATTATTGCAAATTATAACTTGAAGATCTGAACTTGTAATTGTCAAATACAGAACATAAAATTGATAGCTTCTAATTATTATTTCAAATTATAACTTGAAGATCTGAACTAGTAATTGTCAAATACAGAACTTAAAATTGATAGCTTCTAATTATTATTGCAAATTATAACTTGAAGATCTGAACTTGTAATTGTCAAATACAGAACTTAAAATTGATTGCTTCTAATTATTATTGCAAATTATAACTTGAAGATCTGAACTTGTAATTGTCAAATACAGAACATAAAATTGATAGCTTCTAATTATTATTTCAAATTATAACTTGAAGATCTGAACTTGCAATTGTCAAATACAGAACTTAAAATTCATAGCTTCTAATTATTATTGCAAATTATAACTTGAAGATCTGAACTTGTAATTGTCAAATACAAAACTTAAAATTGATAGCTTCTAATTATTATTGTAAATTATAACTTGAAGATCTGAACTTGTAATAGTGAATTACAGAACTTAGATTTGTTAAATTCAAATTATTATTTCAAATTATAACTTGAAGATCTGAACTAGTAATTGTCAAATACAGAACTTAAAATTGATAGCTTCTAATTATTACTGCATATTATAACTTGAAGATCTGAACTTGTAATTGTTAAATACAGAACTTAAAATTGATAGCTTCTAATTATTATTGTAAATTATAACTTCAAGATCTAAACTTGTAATTGTCAAATACAGAACTTAAAATTGATAGCTTCTAATTATTATTGCAAATAATAACTTGAAGATCTGAACTTGTAATTGTCAAATACAGAACTTATAATTGATAGCTTCTAATTATTATTGCAAATTATAACTTGAAGATCTGAACTTGTAATTGTCAAATACAGAACTTCAAATTGTTAAATACAAATTATTAGTGCAAATTATAACTTGAAGATCTGAACTTGTAATTGTAAAATACAGAGCTTAAAATTGATAGCTTCTAATTATTATTGTAAATTATAACTTGAAGATCTGAACTTGTAATAGTGAATTACAGAACTTAGATTTGTTAAATTCAAATTATTATTTCAAATTATAACTTGAAGATCTGAACTAGTAATTGTCAAATACAGAACTTAAAATTGATAGCTTCTAATTATTATTGCATATTATAACTTGAAGATCTGAACTTGTAATTGTTAAATACAGAACTTAAAATTGATAGCTTCTAATTATTATTGTAAATTATAACTTCAAGATCTGAACTTGTAATTGTCAAATACAGAACTTAAAATTGATAGCTTCTAATTATTATTGCAAATAATAACTTGAAGATCTGAACTTGTAATTGTCAAATACAGAACTTAAAATTGATAGCTTCTAATTATTATTGCAAATTATAATTTGAAGATCTGAACTTGTAATAGACAAATACGCAACTTAGCATTGTTAAATACAAATTGTGATTGCAAATTATAACTTGAAGATCTGAACCTGTAATAGGTAAATACAGAACTTCGAATTGTTAAATTCAAACTAAGATTGCAAATAATAATTCGAAGATCTGAACTTGTAATAGTCAAATACAGAACTTCTAATTGTTAAATACAAATTATTAGTGCAAATTATAACTTGAAGATCTGAACTAGTAATTGTCAAATACAGAACTTAAAATTGATAGCTTCTAATTATTATTGCAAATTATAACTTGAAGATCTGAACTTGTAATTGTCAAATACAGAACTTAAAATTGATAGCTTCTAATTATTATTGCAAATAATAACTTGGAGATCTGAACTAGTAATTGTCAAATACAGAACTTAAAATTGATAGCTTCTAATTATTATTGCAAATTATAACTTGAAGATCTGAACTTGTAATTGTCAAATACAGAACTTAAAATTGATTGCTTCTAATTATTATTGCAAATTATAACTTGAAGATCTGAACTTGTAATTGTCAAATACAGAACATAAAATTGATAGCTTCTAATTATTATTTCAAATTATAACTTGAAGATCTGAACTAGTAATTGTCAAATACAGAACTTAAAATTGATAGCTTCTAATTATTATTGCAAATTATAACTTGAAGATCTGAACTTGTAATTGTCAAATACAGAACTTAAAATTGATTGCTTCTAATTATTATTGCAAATTATAACTTGAAGATCTGAACTTGTAATTGTCAAATACAGAACATAAAATTGATAGCTTCTAATTATTATTTCAAATTATAACTTGAAGATCTGAACTTGCAATTGTCAAATACAGAACTTAAAATTCATAGCTTCTAATTATTATTGCAAATTATAACTTGAAGATCTGAACTTGTAATTGTCAAATACAAAACTTAAAATTGATAGCTTCTAATTATTATTGTAAATTATAACTTGAAGATCTGAACTTGTAATAGTGAATTACAGAACTTAGATTTGTTAAATTCAAATTATTATTTCAAATTATAACTTGAAGATCTGAACTAGTAATTGTCAAATACAGAACTTAAAATTGATAGCTTCTAATTATTACTGCATATTATAACTTGAAGATCTGAACTTGTAATTGTTAAATACAGAACTTAAAATTGATAGCTTCTAATTATTATTGTAAATTATAACTTCAAGATCTAAACTAGTAATTGTCAAATACAGAACTTAAAATTGATAGCTTCTAATTATTATTGCAAATAATAACTTGAAGATCTGAACTTGTAATTGTCAAATACAGAACTTATAATTGATAGCTTCTAATTATTATTGCAAATTATAACTTGAAGATCTGAACTTGTAATTGTCAAATACAGAACTTCAAATTGTTAAATACAAATTATTAGTGCAAATTATAACTTGAAGATCTGAACTTTTAATTGTCAAATACAGAGCTTAAAATTGATAGCTTCTAATTATTATTGTAAATTATAACTTGAAGATCTGAACTTGTAATAGTGAATTACAGAACTTAGATTTGTTAAATTCAAATTATTATTTCAAATTATAACTTGAAGATCTGAACTAGTAATTGTCAAATACAGAACTTAAAATTGATAGCTTCTAATTATTATTGCATATTATAACTTGAAGATCTGAACTTGTAATTGTTAAATACAGAACTTAAAATTGATAGCTTCTAATTATTATTGTAAATTATAACTTCAAGATCTGAACTTGTAATTGTCAAATACAGAACTTAAAATTGATAGCTTCTAATTATTATTGCAAATAATAACTTGAAGATCTGAACTTGTAATTGTCAAATACAGAACTTAAAATTGATAGCTTCTAATTATTATTGCAAATTATAATTTGAAGATCTGAACTTGTAATAGACAAATACGCAACTTAGCATTGTTAAATACAAATTGTGATTGCAAATTATAACTTGAAGATCTGAACCTGTAATAGGTAAATACAGAACTTCGAATTGTTAAATTCAAACTAAGATTGCAAATAATAATTCGAAGATCTGAACTTGTAATAGTCAAATACAGAACTTCTAATTGTTAAATACAAATTATTAGTGCAAATTATAACTTGAAGATCTGAACTAGTAATTGTCAAATACAGAACTTAAAATTGATAGCTTCTAATTATTATTGCAAATTATAACTTGAAGATCTGAACTTGTAATTGTCAAATACAGAACTTCTAATTGTTAAATACAAATTATTAGTGCAAATTATAACTTGAAGATCTGAACTTGTAATTGTCAAATACAGAACTTAAAATTGATAGCTACTAATTATTATTGCAAATTATAACTTGAAGATCTGAACTTGTAATAGTCAAATACAGAACTTAAAATTGATAGCTTCTAATTATTATTGTAAATTATAACTTGAAGATCTGAACTTGTAATAGTGAATTACAGAACTTAGATTTGTTAAATTCAAATTATTATTTCAAATTATAACTTGAAGCTCTGAACTAGTAATTGTAAAATACAGAACTTAAAATTGATAGCTTCTAATTATTATTGCAAATTATAACTTGAAGATCTGAACTTGTAATTGTCAAATACAGAACTTAAAATTGATAGCTTCTAATTATTATTGTAAATTAAAACTTGAAGATCTGAACTTGTAATTGTCAAATACAGAACTTAAAATTGATAGCTTCTAATTATTATTGCAAATAATAACTTGGAGATCTGAACTAGTAATTGTCAAATACAGAACTTAAAATTGATAGCTTCTAATTATTATTGCAAATTATAACTTGAAGATCTGAACTTGTAATTGTCAAATACAGAACTTAAAATTGATAGCTTCTAATTATTTTTGCAAATTATAACTTGAAGATCTGAACTTGTAATTGTCAAATACAGAACATAAAATTGATAGCTTCTAATTATTATTTCAAATTATAACTTGAAGATCTGAACTTGTAATTGTCAAATACAGAACTTAAAATTAATGGCTTCTAATTATTATTGCAAATTATAACTTGAAGATCTGAACTTGTAATTGTCAAATACAGAACTAAAATTGATAGCTTCTAATTATTATTGTAAATTATAACTTGAAGATCTGAACTAGTAATTGTCAAATACAGAACTTAAAATTGATAGCTGCTAATTATTATTGCATATTATAACTTGAGATCTGAACTTGTAATTGTTAAATACAGAACTTAAAATTGATTGCTTCTAATTATTATTGTAAATTATAACTTCAAGATCTGAACTTGTAATTGTCAAATGCAGAACTTAAAATTGATAGCTTCTAATTATTATTGCAAATAATAACTTGAAGATCTGAACTTGTAATTGTCAAATACAGAACTTAAAATTGATAGCTTCTAATTATTATTGCAAATTATAATTTGAAGATCTGAACTTGTAATAGACAAATACGCAACTTAGCATTGTTAAATACAAATTGTGATTGCAAATTATAACTTGAAGATCTGAACCTGTAATAGGTAAATACAGAACTTCGAATTGTTAAATTCAAACTAAGATTGCAAATAATAATTCGAAGATCTGAACTTGTAATAGTCAAATACAGAACTTCTAATTGTTAAATACAAATTATTAGTGCAAATTATAACTTGAAGATCTGAACTAGTAATTGTCAAATACAGAACTTAAAATTGATAGCTTCTAATTATTATTGCAAATTATAACTTGAAGATCTGAACTTGTAATTGTCAAATACAGAACTTAAAATTGATAGCTTCTAATTATTATTGCAAATAATAACTTGGAGATCTGAACTAGTAATTGTCAAATACAGAACTTAAAATTGATAGCTTCTAATTATTATTGCAAATTATAACTTGAAGATCTGAACTTGTAATTGTCAAATACAGAACTTAAAATTGATTGCTTCTAATTATTATTGCAAATTATAACTTGAAGATCTGAACTTGTAATTGTCAAATACAGAACATAAAATTGATAGCTTCTAATTATTATTTCAAATTATAACTTGAAGATCTGAACTAGTAATTGTCAAATACAGAACTTAAAATTGATAGCTTCTAATTATTATTGCAAATTATAACTTGAAGATCTGAACTTGTAATTGTCAAATACAGAACTTAAAATTGATTGCTTCTAATTATTATTGCAAATTATAACTTGAAGATCTGAACTTGTAATTGTCAAATACAGAACATAAAATTGATAGCTTCTAATTATTATTTCAAATTATAACTTGAAGATCTGAACTTGCAATTGTCAAATACAGAACTTAAAATTCATAGCTTCTAATTATTATTGCAAATTATAACTTGAAGATCTGAACTTGTAATTGTCAAATACAAAACTTAAAATTGATAGCTTCTAATTATTATTGTAAATTATAACTTGAAGATCTGAACTTGTAATAGTGAATTACAGAACTTAGATTTGTTAAATTCAAATTATTATTTCAAATTATAACTTGAAGATCTGAACTAGTAATTGTCAAATACAGAACTTAAAATTGATAGCTTCTAATTATTACTGCATATTATAACTTGAAGATCTGAACTTGTAATTGTTAAATACAGAACTTAAAATTGATAGCTTCTAATTATTATTGTAAATTATAACTTCAAGATCTAAACTAGTAATTGTCAAATACAGAACTTAAAATTGATAGCTTCTAATTATTATTGCAAATAATAACTTGAAGATCTGAACTTGTAATTGTCAAATACAGAACTTATAATTGATAGCTTCTAATTATTATTGCAAATTATAACTTGAAGATCTGAACTTGTAATTGTCAAATACAGAACTTCAAATTGTTAAATACAAATTATTAGTGCAAATTATAACTTGAAGATCTGAACTTTTAATTGTCAAATACAGAGCTTAAAATTGATAGCTTCTAATTATTATTGTAAATTATAACTTGAAGATCTGAACTTGTAATAGTGAATTACAGAACTTAGATTTGTTAAATTCAAATTATTATTTCAAATTATAACTTGAAGATCTGAACTAGTAATTGTCAAATACAGAACTTAAAATTGATAGCTTCTAATTATTATTGCATATTATAACTTGAAGATCTGAACTTGTAATTGTTAAATACAGAACTTAAAATTGATAGCTTCTAATTATTATTGTAAATTATAACTTCAAGATCTGAACTTGTAATTGTCAAATACAGAACTTAAAATTGATAGCTTCTAATTATTATTGCAAATAATAACTTGAAGATCTGAACTTGTAATTGTCAAATACAGAACTTAAAATTGATAGCTTCTAATTATTATTGCAAATTATAATTTGAAGATCTGAACTTGTAATAGACAAATACGCAACTTAGCATTGTTAAATACAAATTGTGATTGCAAATTATAACTTGAAGATCTGAACCTGTAATAGGTAAATACAGAACTTCGAATTGTTAAATTCAAACTAAGATTGCAAATAATAATTCGAAGATCTGAACTTGTAATAGTCAAATACAGAACTTCTAATTGTTAAATACAAATTATTAGTGCAAATTATAACTTGAAGATCTGAACTAGTAATTGTCAAATACAGAACTTAAAATTGATAGCTTCTAATTATTATTGCAAATTATAACTTGAAGATCTGAACTTGTAATTGTCAAATACAGAACTTCTAATTGTTAAATACAAATTATTAGTGCAAATTATAACTTGAAGATCTGAACTTGTAATTGTCAAATACAGAACTTAAAATTGATAGCTACTAATTATTATTGCAAATTATAACTTGAAGATCTGAACTTGTAATAGTCAAATACAGAACTTAAAATTGATAGCTTCTAATTATTATTGTAAATTATAACTTGAAGATCTGAACTTGTAATAGTGAATTACAGAACTTAGATTTGTTAAATTCAAATTATTATTTCAAATTATAACTTGAAGCTCTGAACTAGTAATTGTAAAATACAGAACTTAAAATTGATAGCTTCTAATTATTATTGCAAATTATAACTTGAAGATCTGAACTTGTAATTGTCAAATACAGAACTTAAAATTGATAGCTTCTAATTATTATTGTAAATTAAAACTTGAAGATCTGAACTTGTAATTGTCAAATACAGAACTTAAAATTGATAGCTTCTAATTATTATTGCAAATAATAACTTGGAGATCTGAACTAGTAATTGTCAAATACAGAACTTAAAATTGATAGCTTCTAATTATTATTGCAAATTATAACTTGAAGATCTGAACTTGTAATTGTCAAATACAGAACTTAAAATTGATAGCTTCTAATTATTTTTGCAAATTATAACTTGAAGATCTGAACTTGTAATTGTCAAATACAGAACATAAAATTGATAGCTTCTAATTATTATTTCAAATTATAACTTGAAGATCTGAACTTGTAATTGTCAAATACAGAACTTAAAATTAATGGCTTCTAATTATTATTGCAAATTATAACTTGAAGATCTGAACTTGTAATTGTCAAATACAGAACTAAAATTGATAGCTTCTAATTATTATTGTAAATTATAACTTGAAGATCTGAACTAGTAATTGTCAAATACAGAACTTAAAATTGATAGCTGCTAATTATTATTGCATATTATAACTTGAGATCTGAACTTGTAATTGTTAAATACAGAACTTAAAATTGATTGCTTCTAATTATTATTGTAAATTATAACTTCAAGATCTGAACTTGTAATTGTCAAATGCAGAACTTAAAATTGATAGCTTCTAATTATTATTGCAAATAATAACTTGAAGATCTGAACTTGTAATTGTCAAATACAGAACTTAAAATTGATAGCTTCTAATTATTATTGCAAATTATAATTTGAAGATCTGAACTTGTAATAGACAAATACGCAACTTAGCATTGTTAAATATAAATTGTGATTGGAAATTATAACTTGAAGATCTGAACCTGTAATAGGTAAATATAGAACTTCGAATTGTTAAATTCAAACTAAGATTGCAAATAATAATTCGAAGATCTGAACTTGTAATAGTCAAATACAGAACTTCTAATTGTAAAATACAAATTATTAGTGCAAATTATTAACATGAAGATCTGAACTAGTAATTGTCAAATACAGAACTTCTAATTGTTAAATACAAATTATTAGTGCAAATTATAACTTGAAGATCTGAACTTGTAATTGTCAAATACAGAACTTAAAATTGATAGCTACTAATTATTATTGCAAATTATAACTTGAAGATCTGAACTTGTAATAGTCAAATACAGAACTTAAAATTGATAGCTTCTAATTATTATTGTAAATTATAACTTGAAGATCTGAACTTGTAATAGTGAATTACAGAACTTAGATTTGTTAAATTCAAATTATTATTTCAAATTATAACTTGAAGCTCTGAACTAGTAATTGTAAAATACAGAACTTAAAATTGATAGCTTCTAATTATTATTGCAAATTATAACTTGAAGATCTGAACTTGTAATTGTCAAATACAGAACTTAAAATTGATAGCTTCTAATTATTATTGTAAATTAAAACTTGAAGATCTGAACTTGTAATTGTCAAATACAGAACTTAAAATTGATAGCTTCTAATTATTATTGCAAATAATAACTTGGAGATCTGAACTAGTAATTGTCAAATACAGAACTTAAAATTGATAGCTTCTAATTATTATTGCAAATTATAACTTGAAGATCTGAACTTGTAATTGTCAAATACAGAACTTAAAATTGATAGCTTCTAATTATTTTTGCAAATTATAACTTGAAGATCTGAACTTGTAATTGTCAAATACAGAACATAAAATTGATAGCTTCTAATTATTATTTCAAATTATAACTTGAAGATCTGAACTTGTAATTGTCAAATACAGAACTTAAAATTAATGGCTTCTAATTATTATTGCAAATTATAACTTGAAGATCTGAACTTGTAATTGTCAAATACAGAACTAAAATTGATAGCTTCTAATTATTATTGTAAATTATAACTTGAAGATCTGAACTAGTAATTGTCAAATACAGAACTTAAAATTGATAGCTGCTAATTATTATTGCATATTATAACTTGAGATCTGAACTTGTAATTGTTAAATACAGAACTTAAAATTGATTGCTTCTAATTATTATTGTAAATTATAACTTCAAGATCTGAACTTGTAATTGTCAAATGCAGAACTTAAAATTGATAGCTTCTAATTATTATTGCAAATAATAACTTGAAGATCTGAACTTGTAATTGTCAAATACAGAACTTAAAATTGATAGCTTCTAATTATTATTGCAAATTATAATTTGAAGATCTGAACTTGT
The DNA here is from genome assembly GCA_963170105.1 of Cantharis lateralis. NCBI lineage: Eukaryota > Metazoa > Arthropoda > Insecta > Coleoptera > Cantharidae > Cantharis > Cantharis lateralis. The sequence continues at coordinate 25,184,300 of OY720625.1, read as the reverse complement.
AATAGACAAATACGCAACTTAGCATTGTTAAATATAAATTGTGATTGGAAATTATAACTTGAAGATCTGAACCTGTAATAGGTAAATATAGAACTTCGAATTGTTAAATTCAAACTAAGATTGCAAATAATAATTCGAAGATCTGAACTTGTAATAGTCAAATACAGAACTTCTAATTGTAAAATACAAATTATTAGTGCAAATTATTAACATGAAGATCTGAACTAGTAATTGTCAAATACAGAACTTAAAATTGATAGCTTCTAATTATTATTGCAAATTATAACTTGTAGATCTGAACTTGTAATTGTCAAATACAGAACTTCTAATTGTTAAATACAAATTATTAGTGCAAATTATAACTTGAAGATCTGAACTTGTAATTGTCAAATACAGAACTTAAAATTGATAGCTTCTAATTATTATTGCAAATTATAACTTGAAGATCTGAACTTGTAATAGTCAAATACAGAACTTAAAATAGATAGCTTCTAATTATTATTGTAAATTATAACTTGAAGATCTGAACTTGTAATAGTGAATTACAGAACTTAGATTTTTTAAATTCAAATTATTATTTCAAATTATAACTTGAAGATCTGAACTAGTAATTGTCAAATACAGAACTTAAAATTGATAGCTTCTAATTATTATTGCAAATTATAACTTGAAGATCTGAACTTGTAATTGTCAAATACAGAACTTAAAATTGATAGCTTCTAATTATTATTGTAAATTATAACTTGAAGATCTGAACTTGTAATTGTCAAATACAGAACTTAAAATTGATAGCTTCTAATTATTATTGCAAATAATAACTTGGAGATCTGAACTAGTAATTGTCAAATACAGAACTTAAAATTGATAGCTTCTAATTATTATTGCAAATTATAACTTGAAGATCTGAACTTGTAGTTGTCAAATACAGAACTTAAAATTGATAGCTTCTAATTATTATTGCACATTATAACTTGAAGATCTGAACTTGTAATTGTCAAATACAGAACTTAAAATTAATAGCTTCTAATTATTATTGCAAATTATAACTTGAAGATCTGAACTTGTAATTGACAAATACAGAACTTAAAATTGATAGCTTCTAATTATTATTGCAAATTATAATTTGAAGATCTGAACTTGTAATAGACAAATACGCAACTTAGCATTGTTAAATACAAATTGTGATTTTAAATTATAACTTGAAGATCTGAACCTGTAATTGTCAAATACAGAACTTAAAATTGATAGCTTCTAATTATTATTGCAAATTATAACTTGAAGATCTGAACTTGTAATAGTCAAATACAGAACTTAAAATTGATAGCTTCTAATTATTATTGTAAATTATAACTTGAAGATCTGAACTTGTAATAGTGAATTACAGAACTTAGATTTTTTAAATTCAAATTATTATTTCAAATTATAACTTGAAGATCTGAACTAGTAATTGTCAAATACAGAACTTAAAATTGATAGCTTCTAATTATTATTGCAAATTATAACTTGAAGATCTGAACTTGTAATTGTCAAATACAGAACTTAAAATTGAAAGCTTCTAATTATTATTGTAAATTATAACTTGAAGATCTGAACTTGTAATTGTCAAATACAGAACTTAAAATTGATAGCATCTAATTATTATTGCAAATAATAACTTGGAGATCTGAACTAGTAATTGTCAAATACAGAAATTAAAATTGATAGCTTCTAATTATTATTGCAAATTATAACTTGAAGATCTGAACTTGTAGTTGTCAAATACAGAACTTAAAATTGATAGCTTCTAATTATTATTGCACATTATAACTTGAAGATCTGAACTTGTAATTGTCAAATACAGAACTTAAAATGAATAGCTTCTAATTATTATTGCAAATTATAACTTGAAGATCTGAACTTGTAATTGTCAAATACAGAACTTAAAATTGATAGCTTCTAATTATTATTGTAAATTATAACTTGAAGATCTGAACTTGTAATAGTGAATTACAGAACTTAGATTTGTTAAATTCAAATTATTATTTCAAATTATAACTTGAAGATCTGAACTAGTAATTGTCAAATACAGAACTTAAAATTGATAGCTTCTAATTATTATTGCATATTATAACTTGAGATCTGAACTTGTAATTGTTAAATACAGAACTTAAAATTGATAGCTTCTAATTATTATTGTAAATTATAACTTCAAGATCTGAACTTGTAATTGTCAAATGCAGAACTTAAAATTGATAGCTTCTAATTATTATTGCAAATAATAACTTGAAGATCTGAACTTGTAATTGTCAAATACAGTACTTAAAATTGATAGCTTCTAATTATTATTGCAAATTATAACTTGAAGATCTGAACTTGTAATTGTCAAATACAGAACTTCAAATTGTTAAATACAAATTATTAGTTCAAATTATAACTTGAAGATCTGAACTTGTAATTGTCAAATACAGAACTTAAAATTGATAGCTTCTAATTATTATTGTAAATTATAACTTGAAGATCTGAACTTGTAATAGTGAATTACAGAACTTAGATTTGTTAAATTCAAATTATTATTTCAAATTATAACTTGAAGATCTTAACTAGTAATTGTCAAATACAGAACTTAAAATTGATAGCTTCTAATTATTATTGCATATTATAACTTGAAGATCTGAACTTGTAATTGTTAAATACAGAACTTAAAATTGATAGCTTCTAATTATTATTGTAAATTATAACTTCAAGATCTGAACTTGTAATTGTCAAATACAGAACTTAAAATTGATAGCTTCTAATTATTATTGCAAATAATAACTTGAAGATCTGAACTTGTAATTGTCAAATACAGAACTTAAAATTGATAGCTTCTAATTATTATTGCAAATTATAATTTGAAGATCTGAACTTGTAATAGACAAATACGCAACTTAGCATTGTTAAATACAAATTGTGATTTTAAATTATAACTTGAAGATCTGAACCTGTAATAGGTAAATACAGAACTTCGAATTGTTAAATTCAAATTAAGATTGCAAATAATAATTCGAAGATCTGAACTTGTAATAGTCAAATACAGAACTTCTAATTGTTAAATACAAATTATTAGTGCAAATTATAACTTGAAGATCTGAACTAGTAATTGTCAAATACAGAACTTAAAATTGATAGCTTCTAATTATTATTGCAAATTATAACTTGAAGATCTGAACTTGTAATTGTCAAATACAGAACTTCTAATTGTTAAATACAAATTATTAGTGCAAATTATAACTTGAAGATCTGAACTTGTAATTGTCAAATACAGAACTTAAAATTGATAGCTTCTAATTATTATTGCAAATTATAACTTGAAGATCTGAACTTGTAATAGTCAAATACAGAACTTAAAATTGATAGCTTCTAATTATTATTGTAAATTATAACTTGAAGATCTGAACTTGTAATAGTGAATTACAGAACTTAGATTTGTTAAATTCAAATTATTATTTCAAATTATAACTTGAAGATCTGAACTAGTAATTGTCAAATACAGAACTTAAAATTGATAGCTTCTAATTATTATTGCAAATTATAACTAGAAGATCTGAACTTGTAATTGTCAAATACAGAACTTAAAATTGATAGCTTCTAATTATTATTATAAATTATAACTTGAAGATCTGAACTTGTAATAGTGAATTACAGAACTTAGATTTGTTAAATTCAAATTATTATTTCAAATTATAACTTGAAGATCTGAACTAGTAATTGTCAAATACAGAACTTAAATTGATAGCTTCTAATTATTATTGCATATTATAACTTGAAGATCTGAACTTGTAATTGTTAAATACAGAACTAAAATTGATAGCTTCTAATTATTATTGTAAATTATAACTTCAAGATCTGAACTTGTAATTGTCAAATACAGAACTTAAAATTGATAGCTTCTAATTATTATTGCAAATTATAATTTGAAGATCTGAACTTGTAATAGACAAATACGCAACTTAGCATTGGTAAATACAAATTGTGATTGCAAATTATAACTTGAAGATCTGAACCTGTAATAGGTAAATACAGAACTTCGAATTGTTAAATTCAAACTAAGATTGCAAATATTAATTCGAAGATCTGAACTTGTAATAGTCAAATACAGAACTTCTAATTGTTAAATACAAATTATTAGTGCAAATTATAACTTGAAGATCTGAACTAGTAATTGTCAAATACAGAACTTAAAATTGATTGCTTCTAATTATTATTACAAATTATAACTTGAAGATCTGAACTTGTAATTGTCAAATACAGAACTTAAAATTGATAGCTTCTAATTATTATTGCAAATTATAACTTGAAGATTTGAACTTGTAATAGTCAAATACAGAACTTAAAATTGATAGCTTCTAATTATTATTGTAAATTATAACTTGAAGATCTGAACTTGTAATAGTGAATTACAGAACTTAGATTTGTCAAATTCTAATTATTAATTCTAATTATAACTTGAAGATCTGAACTAGTAATTGTCAAATACAGAACTTAAAATTGATAGCTTCTAATTATTATTGCAAATTATAACTAGAAGATCTGAACTTGAAATTGTCAAATACAGAACTTAAAATTGATAGCTTCTAATTATTATTGTAAATTATAACTTGAAGATCTGAACTTGTAATAGTGAATTACAGAACTTAGATTTGTTAAATTCAAATTATTATTTCAAATTATAACTTGAAGATCTGAACTAGTAATTGTCAAATACAGAACTTAAATTGATAGCTTCTAATTATTATTGCATATTATAACTTGAAGATCTGAACTTGTAATTGTTAAATACAGAACTAAAATTGATAGCTTCTAATTATTATTGTAAATTATAACTTCAAGATCTGAACTTGTAATTGTCAAATACAGAACTTAAAATTGATAGCTTCTAATTATTATTGCAAATTATAATTTGAAGATCTGAACTTGTAATAGACAAATACGCAACTTAGCATTGGTAAATACAAATTGTGATTGCAAATTATAACTTGAAGATCTGAACCTGTAATAGGTAAATACAGAACTTCGAATTGTTAAATTCAAACTAAGATTGCAAATATTAATTCGAAGATCTGAACTTGTAATAGTCAAATACAGAACTTCTAATTGTTAAATACAAATTATTAGTGCAAATTATAACTTGAAGATCTGAACTAGTAATTGTCAAATACAGAACTTAAAATTGATTGCTTCTAATTATTATTACAAATTATAACTTGAAGATCTGAACTTGTAATTGTCAAATACAGAACATCAAATTGATAGCTTCTAATTATTATTTCAAATTATAACTTGAAGATCTAAACTTGTAATTGTCAAATACAGAACTTAAAATTAATAGCTTCTAATTATTATTGCAAATTATAACTTGAAGATCTGAACTTGTAATTGTCAAATACAGAACTTAAAATTGATAGCTTAAAATTATTATTGTAAATTATAACTTGAAGATCTGAACTTGTAATAGTGAATTACAGAACTTAGATTTGTTAAATTCAAATTATTATTTCAAATTATAACTTGAAGATCTGAACTAGTAATTGTCAAATACAGAACTTAAATTGATAGCTTCTAATTATTATTGCATATTATAACTTGAAGATCTGAACTTGTAATTGTTAAATACAGAACTTAAAATTGATAGCTTCTAATTATTATTGTAAATTATAACTTCAAGATCTGAACTTGTAATTGTCAAATACAGAACTTAAAATTGATAGCTTCTAATTATTATTGCAAATTATAATTTGAAGATCTGAACTTGTAATAGACAAATACGCAACTTAGCATTGGTAAATACAAATTGTGATTGCAAATTATAACTTGAAGATCTGAACCTGTAATAGGTAAATACAGAACTTCGAATTGTTAAATTCAAACTAAGATTGCAAATATTAATTCGAAGATCTGAACTTGTAATAGTCAAATACAGAACTTCTAATTGTTAAATACAAATTATTAGTGCAAATTATAACTTGAAGATCTGAACTAGTAATTGTCAAATACAGAACTTAAATTGATAGCTTCTAATTATTATTGCAAATTATAATTTGAAGATCTGAACTTGTAATTGTCAAATACAGAACTTAAAATTGATAGCTTCTAATTATTATTGCAAATAATAACTTGGAGATCTGAACTAGTAATTGTCAAATACAGAACTTAAAATTGATAGCTTCTAATTATTATTGCAAATTATAACTTGAAGATCTGAACTTGTAATTGTCAAATACAGAACTTAAAATTGATTGCTTCTAATTATTATTGCAAATTATAACTTGAAGATCTGAACTTGTAATTGTCAAATACAGAACATAAAATTGATAGCTTCTAATTATTATTTCAAATTATAACTTGAAGATCTGAACTAGTAATTGTCAAATACAGAACTTAAAATTGATAGCTTCTAATTATTATTGCAAATTATAACTTGAAGATCTGAACTTGTAATTGTCAAATACAGAACTTAAAATTGATTGCTTCTAATTATTATTGCAAATTATAACTTGAAGATCTGAACTTGTAATTGTCAAATACAGAACATAAAATTGATAGCTTCTAATTATTATTTCAAATTATAACTTGAAGATCTGAACTTGCAATTGTCAAATACAGAACTTAAAATTCATAGCTTCTAATTATTATTGCAAATTATAACTTGAAGATCTGAACTTGTAATTGTCAAATACAAAACTTAAAATTGATAGCTTCTAATTATTATTGTAAATTATAACTTGAAGATCTGAACTTGTAATAGTGAATTACAGAACTTAGATTTGTTAAATTCAAATTATTATTTCAAATTATAACTTGAAGATCTGAACTAGTAATTGTCAAATACAGAACTTAAAATTGATAGCTTCTAATTATTACTGCATATTATAACTTGAAGATCTGAACTTGTAATTGTTAAATACAGAACTTAAAATTGATAGCTTCTAATTATTATTGTAAATTATAACTTCAAGATCTAAACTTGTAATTGTCAAATACAGAACTTAAAATTGATAGCTTCTAATTATTATTGCAAATAATAACTTGAAGATCTGAACTTGTAATTGTCAAATACAGAACTTATAATTGATAGCTTCTAATTATTATTGCAAATTATAACTTGAAGATCTGAACTTGTAATTGTCAAATACAGAACTTCAAATTGTTAAATACAAATTATTAGTGCAAATTATAACTTGAAGATCTGAACTTGTAATTGTCAAATACAGAGCTTAAAATTGATAGCTTCTAATTATTATTGTAAATTATAACTTGAAGATCTGAACTTGTAATAGTGAATTACAGAACTTAGATTTGTTAAATTCAAATTATTATTTCAAATTATAACTTGAAGATCTGAACTAGTAATTGTCAAATACAGAACTTAAAATTGATAGCTTCTAATTATTATTGCATATTATAACTTGAAGATCTGAACTTGTAATTGTTAAATACAGAACTTAAAATTGATAGCTTCTAATTATTATTGTAAATTATAACTTCAAGATCTGAACTTGTAATTGTCAAATACAGAACTTAAAATTGATAGCTTCTAATTATTATTGCAAATAATAACTTGAAGATCTGAACTTGTAATTGTCAAATACAGAACTTAAAATTGATAGCTTCTAATTATTATTGCAAATTATAATTTGAAGATCTGAACTTGTAATAGACAAATACGCAACTTAGCATTGTTAAATACAAATTGTGATTGCAAATTATAACTTGAAGATCTGAACCTGTAATAGGTAAATACAGAACTTCGAATTGTTAAATTCAAACTAAGATTGCAAATAATAATTCGAAGATCTGAACTTGTAATAGTCAAATACAGAACTTCTAATTGTTAAATACAAATTATTAGTGCAAATTATAACTTGAAGATCTGAACTAGTAATTGTCAAATACAGAACTTAAAATTGATAGCTTCTAATTATTATTGCAAATTATAACTTGAAGATCTGAACTTGTAATTGTCAAATACAGAACTTAAAATTGATAGCTTCTAATTATTATTGCAAATAATAACTTGGAGATCTGAACTAGTAATTGTCAAATACAGAACTTAAAATTGATAGCTTCTAATTATTATTGCAAATTATAACTTGCAGATCTGAACTTGTAATTGTCAAATACAGAACTTAAAATTGATTGCTTCTAATTATTATTGCAAATTATAACTTGAAGATCTGAACTTGTAATTGTCAAATACAGAACATAAAATTGATAGCTTCTAATTATTATTTCAAATTATAACTTGAAGATCTGAACTAGTAATTGTCAAATACAGAACTTAAAATTGATAGCTTCTAATTATTATTGCAAATTATAACTTGAAGATCTGAACTTGTAATTGTCAAATACAGAACTTAAAATTGATTGCTTCTAATTATTATTGCAAATTATAACTTGAAGATCTGAACTTGTAATTGTCAAATACAGAACATAAAATTGATAGCTTCTAATTATTATTTCAAATTATAACTTGAAGATCTGAACTTGCAATTGTCAAATACAGAACTTAAAATTCATAGCTTCTAATTATTATTGCAAATTATAACTTGAAGATCTGAACTTGTAATTGTCAAATACAAAACTTAAAATTGATAGCTTCTAATTATTATTGTAAATTATAACTTGAAGATCTGAACTTGTAATAGTGAATTACAGAACTTAGATTTGTTAAATTCAAATTATTATTTCAAATTATAACTTGAAGATCTGAACTAGTAATTGTCAAATACAGAACTTAAAATTGATAGCTTCTAATTATTACTGCATATTATAACTTGAAGATCTGAACTTGTAATTGTTAAATACAGAACTTAAAATTGATAGCTTCTAATTATTATTGTAAATTATAACTTCAAGATCTAAACTAGTAATTGTCAAATACAGAACTTAAAATTGATAGCTTCTAATTATTATTGCAAATAATAACTTGAAGATCTGAACTTGTAATTGTCAAATACAGAACTTATAATTGATAGCTTCTAATTATTATTGCAAATTATAACTTGAAGATCTGAACTTGTAATTGTCAAATACAGAACTTCAAATTTTAAATACAAATTATTAGTGCAAATTATAACTTGAAGATCTGAACTTGTAATTGTCAAATACAGAGCTTAAAATTGATAGCTTCTAATTATTATTGTAAATTATAACTTGAAGATCTGAACTTGTAATAGTGAATTACAGAACTTAGATTTGTTAAATTCAAATTATTATTTCAAATTATAACTTGAAGATCTGAACTAGTAATTGTCAAATACAGAACTTAAAATTGATAGCTTCTAATTATTATTGCATATTATAACTTGAAGATCTGAACTTGTAATTGTTAAATACAGAACTTAAAATTGATAGCTTCTAATTATTATTGTAAATTATAACTTCAAGATCTGAACTTGTAATTGTCAAATACAGAACTTAAAATTGATAGCTTCTAATTATTATTGCAAATAATAACTTGAAGATCTGAACTTGTAATTGTCAAATACAGAACTTAAAATTGATAGCTTCTAATTATTATTGCAAATTATAATTTGAAGATCTGAACTTGTAATAGACAAATACGCAACTTAGCATTGTTAAATACAAATTGTGATTGCAAATTATAACTTGAAGATCTGAACCTGTAATAGGTAAATACAGAACTTCGAATTGTTAAATTCAAACTAAGATTGCAAATAATAATTCGAAGATCTGAACTTGTAATAGTCAAATACAGAACTTCTAATTGTTAAATACAAATTATTAGTGCAAATTATAACTTGAAGATCTGAACTAGTAATTGTCAAATACAGAACTTAAAATTGATAGCTTCTAATTATTATTGCAAATTATAACTTGAAGATCTGAACTTGTAATTGTCAAATACAGAACTTCTAATTGTTAAATACAAATTATTAGTGCAAATTATAACTTGAAGATCTGAACTTGTAATTGTCAAATACAGAACTTAAAATTGATAGCTACTAATTATTATTGCAAATTATAACTTGAAGATCTGAACTTGTAATAGTCAAATACAGAACTTAAAATTGATAGCTTCTAATTATTATTGTAAATTATAACTTGAAGATCTGAACTTGTAATAGTGAATTACAGAACTTAGATTTGTTAAATTCAAATTATTATTTCAAATTATAACTTCAAGATCTGAACTTGTAATTGTCAAATACAGAACTTAAAATTGATAGCTTCTAATTATTATTGCAAATAATAACTTGAAGATCTGAACTTGTAATTGTCAAATACAGAACTTAAAATTGATAGCTTCTAATTATTATTGCAAATTATAATTTGAAGATCTGAACTTGTAATAGACAAATACGCAACTTAGCATTGTTAAATACAAATTGTGATTTTAAATTATAACTTGAAGATCTGAACCTGTAATAGGTAAATACAGAACTTCGAATTGTTAAATTCAAATTAAGATTGCAAATAATAATTCGAAGATCTGAACTTGTAATAGTCAAATACAGAACTTCTAATTGTTAAATACAAATTATTAGTGCAAATTATAACTTGAAGATCTGAACTAGTAATTGTCAAATACAGAACTTAAAATTGATAGCTTCTAATTATTATTGCAAATTATAACTTGAAGATCTGAACTTGTAATTGTCAAATACAGAACTTCTAATTGTTAAATACAAATTATTAGTGCAAATTATAACTTGAAGATCTGAACTTGTAATTGTCAAATACAGAACTTAAAATTGATAGCTTCTAATTATTATTGCAAATTATAACTTGAAGATCTGAACTTGTAATAGTCAAATACAGAACTTAAAATTGATAGCTTCTAATTATTATTGTAAATTATAACTTGAAGATCTGAACTTGTAATAGTGAATTACAGAACTTAGATTTGTTAAATTCAAATTATTATTTCAAATTATAACTTGAAGATCTGAACTAGTAATTGTCAAATACAGAACTTAAAATTGATAGCTTCTAATTATTATTGCAAATTATAACTAGAAGATCTGAACTTGTAATTGTCAAATACAGAACTTAAAATTGATAGCTTCTAATTATTATTATAAATTATAACTTGAAGATCTGAACTTGTAATAGTGAATTACAGAACTTAGATTTGTTAAATTCAAATTATTATTTCAAATTATAACTTGAAGATCTGAACTAGTAATTGTCAAATACAGAACTTAAATTGATAGCTTCTAATTATTATTGCATATTATAACTTGAAGATCTGAACTTGTAATTGTTAAATACAGAACTAAAATTGATAGCTTCTAATTATTATTGTAAATTATAACTTCAAGATCTGAACTTGTAATTGTCAAATACAGAACTTAAAATTGATAGCTTCTAATTATTATTGCAAATTATAATTTGAAGATCTGAACTTGTAATAGACAAATACGCAACTTAGCATTGGTAAATACAAATTGTGATTGCAAATTATAACTTGAAGATCTGAACCTGTAATAGGTAAATACAGAACTTCGAATTGTTAAATTCAAACTAAGATTGCAAATATTAATTCGAAGATCTGAACTTGTAATAGTCAAATACAGAACTTCTAATTGTTAAATACAAATTATTAGTGCAAATTATAACTTGAAGATCTGAACTAGTAATTGTCAAATACAGAACTTAAAATTGATTGCTTCTAATTATTATTACAAATTATAACTTGAAGATCTGAACTTGTAATTGTCAAATACAGAACTTAAAATTGATAGCTTCTAATTATTATTGCAAATTATAACTTGAAGATCTGAACTTGTAATAGTCAAATACAGAACTTAAAATTGATAGCTTCTAATTATTATTGTAAATTATAACTTGAAGATCTGAACTTGTAATAGTGAATTACAGAACTTAGATTTGTCAAATTCTAATTATTAATTCTAATTATAACTTGAAGATCTGAACTAGTAATTGTCAAATACAGAACTTAAAATTGATAGCTTCTAATTATTATTGCAAATTATAACTAGAAGATCTGAACTTGAAATTGTCAAATACAGAACTTAAAATTGATAGCTTCTAATTATTATTGTAAATTATAACTTGAAGATCTGAACTTGTAATAGTGAATTACAGAACTTAGATTTGTTAAATTCAAATTATTATTTCAAATTATAACTTGAAGATCTGAACTAGTAATTGTCAAATACAGAACTTAAATTGATAGCTTCTAATTATTATTGCATATTATAACTTGAAGATCTGAACTTGTAATTGTTAAATACAGAACTAAAATTGATAGCTTCTAATTATTATTGTAAATTATAACTTCAAGATCTGAACTTGTAATTGTCAAATACAGAACTTAAAATTGATAGCTTCTAATTATTATTGCAAATTATAATTTGAAGATCTGAACTTGTAATAGACAAATACGCAACTTAGCATTGGTAAATACAAATTGTGATTGCAAATTATAACTTGAAGATCTGAACCTGTAATAGGTAAATACAGAACTTCGAATTGTTAAATTCAAACTAAGATTGCAAATATTAATTCGAAGATCTGAACTTGTAATAGTCAAATACAGAACTTCTAATTGTTAAATACAAATTATTAGTGCAAATTATAACTTGAAGATCTGAACTAGTAATTGTCAAATACAGAACTTAAAATTGATTGCTTCTAATTATTATTACAAATTATAACTTGAAGATCTGAACTTGTAATTGTCAAATACAGAACATCAAATTGATAGCTTCTAATTATTATTTCAAATTATAACTTGAAGATCTAAACTTGTAATTGTCAAATACAGAACTTAAAATTAATAGCTTCTAATTATTATTGCAAATTATAACTTGAAGATCTGAACTTGTAATTGTCAAATACAGAACTTAAAATTGATAGCTTAAAATTATTATTGTAAATTATAACTTGAAGATCTGAACTTGTAATAGTGAATTACAGAACTTAGATTTGTTAAATTCAAATTATTATTTCAAATTATAACTTGAAGATCTGAACTAGTAATTGTCAAATACAGAACTTAAATTGATAGCTTCTAATTATTATTGCATATTATAACTTGAAGATCTGAACTTGTAATTGTTAAATACAGAACTTAAAATTGATAGCTTCTAATTATTATTGTAAATTATAACTTCAAGATCTGAACTTGTAATTGTCAAATACAGAACTTAAAATTGATAGCTTCTAATTATTATTGCAAATTATAATTTGAAGATCTGAACTTGTAATAGACAAATACGCAACTTAGCATTGGTAAATACAAATTGTGATTGCAAATTATAACTTGAAGATCTGAACCTGTAATAGGTAAATACAGAACTTCGAATTGTTAAATTCAAACTAAGATTGCAAATATTAATTCGAAGATCTGAACTTGTAATAGTCAAATACAGAACTTCTAATTGTTAAATACAAATTATTAGTGCAAATTATAACTTGAAGATCTGAACTAGTAATTGTCAAATACAGAACTTAAATTGATAGCTTCTAATTATTATTGCAAATTATAATTTGAAGATCTGAACTTGTAATTGTCAAATACAGAACTTAAAATTGATAGCTTCTAATTATTATTGCAAATAATAACTTGGAGATCTGAACTAGTAATTGTCAAATACAGAACTTAAAATTGATAGCTTCTAATTATTATTGCAAATTATAACTTGAAGATCTGAACTTGTAATTGTCAAATACAGAACTTAAAATTGATTGCTTCTAATTATTATTGCAAATTATAACTTGAAGATCTGAACTTGTAATTGTCAAATACAGAACATAAAATTGATAGCTTCTAATTATTATTTCAAATTATAACTTGAAGATCTGAACTAGTAATTGTCAAATACAGAACTTAAAATTGATAGCTTCTAATTATTATTGCAAATTATAACTTGAAGATCTGAACTTGTAATTGTCAAATACAGAACTTAAAATTGATTGCTTCTAATTATTATTGCAAATTATAACTTGAAGATCTGAACTTGTAATTGTCAAATACAGAACATAAAATTGATAGCTTCTAATTATTATTTCAAATTATAACTTGAAGATCTGAACTTGCAATTGTCAAATACAGAACTTAAAATTCATAGCTTCTAATTATTATTGCAAATTATAACTTGAAGATCTGAACTTGTAATTGTCAAATACAAAACTTAAAATTGATAGCTTCTAATTATTATTGTAAATTATAACTTGAAGATCTGAACTTGTAATAGTGAATTACAGAACTTAGATTTGTTAAATTCAAATTATTATTTCAAATTATAACTTGAAGATCTGAACTAGTAATTGTCAAATACAGAACTTAAAATTGATAGCTTCTAATTATTACTGCATATTATAACTTGAAGATCTGAACTTGTAATTGTTAAATACAGAACTTAAAATTGATAGCTTCTAATTATTATTGTAAATTATAACTTCAAGATCTAAACTTGTAATTGTCAAATACAGAACTTAAAATTGATAGCTTCTAATTATTATTGCAAATAATAACTTGAAGATCTGAACTTGTAATTGTCAAATACAGAACTTATAATTGATAGCTTCTAATTATTATTGCAAATTATAACTTGAAGATCTGAACTTGTAATTGTCAAATACAGAACTTCAAATTGTTAAATACAAATTATTAGTGCAAATTATAACTTGAAGATCTGAACTTGTAATTGTCAAATACAGAGCTTAAAATTGATAGCTTCTAATTATTATTGTAAATTATAACTTGAAGATCTGAACTTGTAATAGTGAATTACAGAACTTAGATTTGTTAAATTCAAATTATTATTTCAAATTATAACTTGAAGATCTGAACTAGTAATTGTCAAATACAGAACTTAAAATTGATAGCTTCTAATTATTATTGCATATTATAACTTGAAGATCTGAACTTGTAATTGTTAAATACAGAACTTAAAATTGATAGCTTCTAATTATTATTGTAAATTATAACTTCAAGATCTGAACTTGTAATTGTCAAATACAGAACTTAAAATTGATAGCTTCTAATTATTATTGCAAATAATAACTTGAAGATCTGAACTTGTAATTGTCAAATACAGAACTTAAAATTGATAGCTTCTAATTATTATTGCAAATTATAATTTGAAGATCTGAACTTGTAATAGACAAATACGCAACTTAGCATTGGTAAATACAAATTGTGATTGCAAATTATAACTTGAAGATCTGAACCTGTAATAGGTAAATACAGAACTTCGAATTGTTAAATTCAAACTAAGATTGCAAATATTAATTCGAAGATCTGAACTTGTAATAGTCAAATACAGAACTTCTAATTGTTAAATACAAATTATTAGTGCAAATTATAACTTGAAGATCTGAACTAGTAATTGTCAAATACAGAACTTAAATTGATAGCTTCTAATTATTATTGCAAATTATAATTTGAAGATCTGAACTTGTAATTGTCAAATACAGAACTTAAAATTGATAGCTTCTAATTATTATTGCAAATAATAACTTGGAGATCTGAACTAGTAATTGTCAAATACAGAACTTAAAATTGATAGCTTCTAATTATTATTGCAAATTATAACTTGAAGATCTGAACTTGTAATTGTCAAATACAGAACTTAAAATTGATTGCTTCTAATTATTATTGCAAATTATAACTTGAAGATCTGAACTTGTAATTGTCAAATACAGAACATAAAATTGATAGCTTCTAATTATTATTTCAAATTATAACTTGAAGATCTGAACTAGTAATTGTCAAATACAGAACTTAAAATTGATAGCTTCTAATTATTATTGCAAATCATAACTTGAAGATCTGAACTTGTAATTGTCAAATACAGAACTTAAAATTGATTGCTTCTAATTATTATTGCAAATTATAACTTGAAGATCTGAACTTGTAATTGTCAAATACAGAACATAAAATTGATAGCTTCTAATTATTATTTCAAATTATAACTTGAAGATCTGAACTTGCAATTGTCAAATACAGAACTTAAAATTCATAGCTTCTAATTATTATTGCAAATTATAACTTGAAGATCTGAACTTGTAATTGTCAAATACAAAACTTAAAATTGATAGCTTCTAATTATTATTGTAAATTATAACTTGAAGATCTGAACTTGTAATAGTGAATTACAGAACTTAGATTTGTTAAATTCAAATTATTATTTCAAATTATAACTTGAAGATCTGAACTAGTAATTGTCAAATACAGAACTTAAAATTGATAGCTTCTAATTATTACTGCATATTATAACTTGAAGATCTGAACTTGTAATTGTTAAATACAGAACTTAAAATTGATAGCTTCTAATTATTATTGTAAATTATAACTTCAAGATCTAAACTTGTAATTGTCAAATACAGAACTTAAAATTGATAGCTTCTAATTATTATTGCAAATAATAACTTGAAGATCTGAACTTGTAATTGTCAAATACAGAACTTATAATTGATAGCTTCTAATTATTATTGCAAATTATAACTTGAAGATCTGAACTTGTAATTGTCAAATACAGAACTTCAAATTGTTAAATACAAATTATTAGTGCAAATTATAACTTGAAGATCTGAACTTGTAATTGTCAAATACAGAGCTTAAAATTGATAGCTTCTAATTATTATTGTAAATTATAACTTGAAGATCTGAACTTGTAATAGTGAATTACAGAACTTAGATTTGTTAAATTCAAATTATTATTTCAAATTATAACTTGAAGATCTGAACTAGTAATTGTCAAATACAGAACTTAAAATTGATAGCTTCTAATTATTATTGCATATTATAACTTGAAGATCTGAACTTGTAATTGTTAAATACAGAACTTAAAATTGATAGCTTCTAATTATTATTGTAAATTATAACTTCAAGATCTGAACTTGTAATTGTCAAATACAGAACTTAAAATTGATAGCTTCTAATTATTATTGCAAATAATAACTTGAAGATCTGAACTTGTAATTGTCAAATACAGAACTTAAAATTGATAGCTTCTAATTATTATTGCAAATTATAATTTGAAGATCTGAACTTGTAATAGACAAATACGCAACTTAGCATTGTTAAATACAAATTGTGATTGCAAATTATAACTTGAAGATCTGAACCTGTAATAGGTAAATACAGAACTTCGAATTGTTAAATTCAAACTAAGATTGCAAATAATAATTCGAAGATCTGAACTTGTAATAGTCAAATACAGAACTTCTAATTGTTAAATACAAATTATTAGTGCAAATTATAACTTGAAGATCTGAACTAGTAATTGTCAAATACAGAACTTAAAATTGATAGCTTCTAATTATTATTGCAAATTATAACTTGAAGATCTGAACTTGTAATTGTCAAATACAGAACTTAAAATTGATAGCTTCTAATTATTATTGCAAATAATAACTTGGAGATCTGAACTAGTAATTGTCAAATACAGAACTTAAAATTGATAGCTTCTAATTATTATTGCAAATTATAACTTGAAGATCTGAACTTGTAATTGTCAAATACAGAACTTAAAATTGATTGCTTCTAATTATTATTGCAAATTATAACTTGAAGATCTGAACTTGTAATTGTCAAATACAGAACATAAAATTGATAGCTTCTAATTATTATTTCAAATTATAACTTGAAGATCTGAACTAGTAATTGTCAAATACAGAACTTAAAATTGATAGCTTCTAATTATTATTGCAAATTATAACTTGAAGATCTGAACTTGTAATTGTCAAATACAGAACTTAAAATTGATTGCTTCTAATTATTATTGCAAATTATAACTTGAAGATCTGAACTTGTAATTGTCAAATACAGAACATAAAATTGATAGCTTCTAATTATTATTTCAAATTATAACTTGAAGATCTGAACTTGCAATTGTCAAATACAGAACTTAAAATTCATAGCTTCTAATTATTATTGCAAATTATAACTTGAAGATCTGAACTTGTAATTGTCAAATACAAAACTTAAAATTGATAGCTTCTAATTATTATTGTAAATTATAACTTGAAGATCTGAACTTGTAATAGTGAATTACAGAACTTAGATTTGTTAAATTCAAATTATTATTTCAAATTATAACTTGAAGATCTGAACAAGTAATTGTCAAATACAGAACTTAAAATTGATAGCTTCTAATTATTACTGCATATTATAACTTGAAGATCTGAACTTGTAATTGTTAAATACAGAACTTAAAATTGATAGCTTCTAATTATTATTGTAAATTATAACTTCAAGATCTAAACTAGTAATTGTCAAATACAGAACTTAAAATTGATAGCTTCTAATTATTATTGCAAATAATAACTTGAAGATCTGAACTTGTAATTGTCAAATACAGAACTTATAATTGATAGCTTCTAATTATTATTGCAAATTATAACTTGAAGATCTGAACTTGTAATTGTCAAATACAGAACTTCAAATTGTTAAATACAAATTATTAGTGCAAATTATAACTTGAAGATCTGAACTTGTAATTGTCAAATACAGAGCTTAAAATTGATAGCTTCTAATTATTATTGTAAATTATAACTTGAAGATCTGAACTTGTAATAGTGAATTACAGAACTTAGATTTGTTAAATTCAAATTATTATTTCAAATTATAACTTGAAGATCTGAACTAGTAATTGTCAAATACAGAACTTAAAATTGATAGCTTCTAATTATTATTGCATATTATAACTTGAAGATCTGAACTTGTAATTGTTAAATACAGAACTTAAAATTGATAGCTTCTAATTATTATTGTAAATTATAACTTCAAGATCTGAACTTGTAATTGTCAAATACAGAACTTAAAATTGATAGCTTCTAATTATTATTGCAAATAATAACTTGAAGATCTGAACTTGTAATTGTCAAATACAGAACTTAAAATTGATAGCTTCTAATTATTATTGCAAATTATAATTTGAAGATCTGAACTTGTAATAGACAAATACGCAACTTAGCATTGTTAAATACAAATTGTGATTGCAAATTATAACTTGAAGATCTGAACCTGTAATAGGTAAATACAGAACTTCGAATTGTTAAATTCAAACTAAGATTGCAAATAATAATTCGAAGATCTGAACTTGTAATAGTCAAATACAGAACTTCTAATTGTTAAATACAAATTATTAGTGCAAATTATAACTTGAAGATCTGAACTAGTAATTGTCAAATACAGAACTTAAAATTGATAGCTTCTAATTATTATTGCAAATTATAACTTGAAGATCTGAACTTGTAATTGTCAAATACAGAACTTCTAATTGTTAAATACAAATTATTAGTGCAAATTATAACTTGAAGATCTGAACTTGTAATTGTCAAATACAGAACTTAAAATTGATAGCTACTAATTATTATTGCAAATTATAACTTGAAGATCTGAACTTGTAATAGTCAAATACAGAACTTAAAATTGATAGCTTCTAATTATTATTGTAAATTATAACTTGAAGATCTGAACTTGTAATAGTGAATTACAGAACTTAGATTTGTTAAATTCAAATTATTATTTCAAATTATAACTTGAAGATCTGAACTAGTAATTGTAAAATACAGAACTTAAAATTGATAGCTTCTAATTATTATTGCAAATTATAACTTGAAGATCTGAACTTGTAATTGTCAAATACAGAACTTAAAATTGATAGCTTCTAATTATTATTGTAAATTAAAACTTGAAGATCTGAACTTGTAATTGTCAAATACAGAACTTAAAATTGATAGCTTCTAATTATTATTGCAAATAATAACTTGGAGATCTGAACTAGTAATTGTCAAATACAGAACTTAAAATTGATAGCTTCTTATTATTATTGCAAATTATAACTTGAAGATCTGAACTTGTAATTGTCAAATACAGAACTTAAAATTGATAGCTTCTAATTATTTTTGCAAATTATAACTTGAAGATCTGAACTTGTAATTGTCAAATACAGAACATAAAATTGATAGCTTCTAATTATTATTTCAAATTATAACTTGAAGATCTGAACTTGTAATTGTCAAATACAGAACTTAAAATTAATGGCTTCTAATTATTATTGCAAATTATAACTTGAAGATCTGAACTTGTAATTGTCAAATACAGAACTAAAATTGATAGCTTCTAATTATTATTGTAAATTATAACTTGAAGATCTGAACTAGTAATTGTCAAATACAGAACTTAAAATTGATAGCTGCTAATTATTATTGCATATTATAACTTGAGATCTGAACTTGTAATTGTTAAATACAGAACTTAAAATTGATTGCTTCTAATTATTATTGTAAATTATAACTTCAAGATCTGAACTTGTAATTGTCAAATGCAGAACTTAAAATTGATAGCTTCTAATTATTATTGCAAATAATAACTTGAAGATCTGAACTTGTAATTGTCAAATACAGAACTTAAAATTGATAGCTTCTAATTATTATTGCAAATTATAATTTGAAGATCTGAACTTGTAATAGACATATACGCAACTTAGCATTGTTAAATATAAATTGTGATTGGAAATTATAACTTGAAGATCTGAACCTGTAATAGGTAAATACAGAACTTCGAATTGTTAAATTCAAACTAAGATTGCAAATAATAATTCGAAGATCTGAACTTGTAATAGTCAAATACAGAACTTCTAATTGTAAAATACAAATTATTAGTGCAAATTATTAACATGAAGATCTGAACTAGTAATTGTCAAATACAGAACTTAAAATTGATAGCTTCTAATTATTATTGCAAATTATAACTTGTAGATCTGAACTTGTAATTGTCAAATACAGAACTTCTAATTGTTAAATACAAATTATTAGTGCAAATTATAACTTGAAGATCTGAACTTGTAATTGTCAAATACAGAACTTAAAATTGATAGCTTCTAATTATTATTGCAAATTATAACTTGAAGATCTGAACTTGTAATAGTCAAATACAGAACTTAAAATAGATAGCTTCTAATTATTATTGTAAATTATAACTTGAAGATCTGAACTTGTAATAGTGAATTACAGAACTTAGATTTTTTAAATTCAAATTATTATTTCAAATTATAACTTGAAGATCTGAACTAGTAATTGTCAAATACAGAACTTAAAATTGATAGCTTCTAATTATTATTGCAAATTATAACTTGAAGATCTGAACTTGTAATTGTCAAATACAGAACTTAAAATTGATAGCTTCTAATTATTATTGTAAATTATAACTTGAAGATCTGAACTTGTAATTGTCAAATACAGAACTTAAAATTGATAGCTTCTAATTATTATTGCAAATAATAACTTGGAGATCTGAACTAGTAATTGTCAAATACAGAACTTAAAATTGATAGCTTCTAATTATTATTGCAAATTATAACTTGAAGATCTGAACTTGTAGTTGTCAAATACAGAACTTAAAATTGATAGCTTCTAATTATTATTGCACATTATAACTTGAAGATCTGAACTTGTAATTGTCAAATACAGAACTTAAAATTAATAGCTTCTAATTATTATTGCAAATTATAACTTGAAGATCTGAACTTGTAATTGTCAAATACAGAACTTAAAATTGATAGCTTCTAATTATTATTGTAAATTATAACTTGAAGATCTGAACTTGTAATAGTGAATTACAGAACTTAGATTTGTTAAATTCAAATTATTATTTCAAATTATAACTTGAAGATCTGAACTAGTAATTGTCAAATACAGAACTTAAAATTGATAGCTTCTAATTATTATTGCATATTATAACTTGAGATCTGAACTAGTAATTGTTAAATACAGAACTTAAAATTGATAGCTTCTAATTATTATTGTAAATTATAACTTCAAGATCTGAACTTGTAATTGTCAAATGCAGAACTTAAAATTGATAGCTTCTAATTATTATTGCAAATAATAACTTGAAGATCTGAACTTGTAATTGTCAAATACAGAACTTAAAATTGATAGCTTCTAATTATTATTGCAAATTATAATTTGAAGATCTGAACTTGTAATAGACAAATACGCAACTTAGCATTGTTAAATACAAATTGTGATTGCAAATTATAACTTGAAGATCTGAACCTGTAATAGGTAAATACAGAACTTCGAATTGTTAAATTCAAACTAAGATTGCAAATAATAATTCGAAGATCTGACCTTGTAATAGTCAAATACAGAACTTCTAATTGTTAAATACAAATTATTAGTGCAAATTATAACTTGAAGATCTGAACTTGTAATTGTCAAATACAGAACTTAAAATTGATAGCTTCTAATTATTATTGCAAATTATAACTTGAAGATCTGAACTTGTAATAGTCAAATACAGAACTTAAAATTGATAGCTTCTAATTATTATTGTAAATTATAACTTGAAGATCTGAACTTGTAATAGTGAATTACAGAACTTAGATTTGTTAAATTCAAATTATTATTTCAAATTATAACTTTAAGATCTGAACTAGTAATTGTCAAATACAGACCTTAAAATTGATAGCTTCTAATTATTATTGCAAATTATAACTTGAAGATCTGTACTTGTAATTGTCAAATACAGAACTTAAAATTGATAGCTTCTAATTATTATTGTAAATTATAACTTGAAGATCTGAACTTGTAATTGTCAAATACAGAACTTAAAATTGATACCCAGGTAACATTTTGGTCAATTACGTGACGAAAAAATTTTGGACTTGACGAAATCGTGACGAACTGTCGATATAACGATGTTTTTATTTAAAATTTATTTAAAAACGGTGAAAAAAATCGTTGAAAATAGTGGTATGGAAATACGATTTAAAATTTAAATAAAACATCGTCGGAAAATAGTTGACGTTAAAACGTGGTAAATACGTCACCAATAATTTCCAACTTTTCGGTTAGGTAATTATTTTAAAAGAATCTGTGAAGATTTTACGTAAAATTTCGTCAGAAAACAGATAACCTTAAAACGTGACAAAAAACGGCACTAATAATAAATTGTCAAAATTTTTAATTGAATTCTTATTTTAATAGAAATCTGTGAAGATTTTACCTAAAACTTCGTTAGAAAATAGTTGACATGTTGACATTAAAACGTGGCATATACGAGTTGTATGTCACCAACAATTTTCAACTTTTTGATTAGGTGATTATTTTAAAAGAATCTGTGAAGATTTTACGTAAAATTTCGTCAGAAAATAGATAACGTTATAACCTGACAAACACGTCACTAAAATTGTCAACATTTTTTAAACGAAATCTATTTAAAACTTCGTCAGAAAATAGTTAACATTGAAACGTGACATTTACGTCACAAACAATTTTCAACTTTTTGGTTAAGTAAAAATTTAAAGCATGAAGTGAAGATGTGACTGTATCGTGAAACAGAATGCAGCGCCGTCGTAAGGCGCGGCGTCATAATATGTCATGTTTAAGTTCGTATGCGACGAACACCTAATAGCAGGAATGATCCCTCCAATCAGAATGAAGCTAAGCAAAATCACTGGGAGCAAAGAAATGTGTTTTCAAATTACTGTTGAAATGAAAAACCAATCTTCGCCGACCTAATCTTACTTTCTGTATGATATCTAGTGTGATTTATGCACTTGCAGTGACCAAATTAAAAATTGCTCAGGGGGGTGGGCAAATCAGAGTATTTTGTGGATTCTCGTTAATCCATTCATGCGCGTCCGTTGTAAAGAGATAATACTGACAAATTCATCACTGACGTTTGAAATATAGAAGTTATTATTAATCCTATTGTAATTGGAAAACCCTGCTAAGGGTAAAGAATTAAATAATCATTATTTTTTATCATGCAGGGCTTCAGGGATACAATCCGAGTCATCCTTGGGGGTGGGGGGGAGTAATTGCCCCTTTGTCCGCTCTAAGTACTCCACTGTGCACTTGGCTTAATAAGGAAGATGCATAATTTTCTTTTAGTATAATTGGATCAAAAATACTTAAATATATTGATTAATACTATTTAATTAATTTATTTGCGTGTTGATGACAATTTAGAATATGTCAGATAATATACGCAATAAAATAAACCAAACACGGTGAGTAATTTAAATGCTTGGCTCTCATTTTAAATCTCACTTTAAATTTCATTTAAAGTGGGGGGGGGGGACATCGAAAATCTCCCGTCAACTTATTAGGGCTATTAAGAAAAGGGGTGGGGTAAGCTGAGGTGAGGACTCTGCCATAATTACTTCAATTATTTAAAAATTATCGGATAAATCTTACATGAAGTAGGGGGGGTTTCATCACATCTTACCAAATCTTGTAAAGGGGAGAGGGGGAGGTCCAAATTAAAAAAAAGCACCTCAAGTAATCAATTGACGTCCCCTTCCTACTTTTTACGCCGTGAACGCTGCCATTTTAACCTCTCTTTTCGGGCGTTTGTTATTATTTTGAAATTTTACTTACAGAGTGAATCATTATCTAATCATCTAATGTTTCTACACTAAATTTAATTAAAAAAATTTTAAAAAAACAATTGCTTCAAATTTAAAAATATTATAATATTAGAAAATATTTCCTTGACAAATATTTTTGTTTTCCGTAACAAACAAAACAAGTTATAAATTCCTCAACTTCTCCAAGTTTTCCATACAAGTTAATGGGGACCCTATATATTTCTCAAAGCTGATTACCAACTCACAATCAGTTGTATTTTGTTATGAAAATGCCGATGTGTTTTTAAAATACAAAATATAATTTATTAACTATTTATTAAATTTTAAAATGTACTAGTACCAGGCGAAAATGTTTGTGTGATCGCTACATACGGGATGTACGTAGCGATGTATGTAGTATATTTTTTATAGACTTTTTACGTGATCACGTGGTACCTAGTGAAACATGTGGTAATATGAGTCATGACAACTTGAGTTTTTATGATGAAGAAGATTCTAGTATTTGTTTGTGCAAAGTATTAGGTATACTTATAAATTGTTTTAATTTAGGTATAAATAAGATGTTTTTATGAAAATAGATACCTAATATTTAAATTTGTGTTTGACGGTTGGTACGCAACAGTACTTTTGGTTATTTAAGTTAACAGTTGCAAAGGGAATAGGCAGGTGAGTGATCACACGTTTTTTTTAATTTATGTTTTTACAATTTGTGTTTTTAGAATAGCTGAAAAATGTCAATGTTCTGATGTTGAGGAATCTGCGGCATTAGCGGTTCAAGCTCTAATTCCACAAAAATCATGGGGCAAATATGAAAAGGCATATCTGCAATTTAACACGTGGTGCAAAGAAAGGCGAGTGATAAACGTAAGAGAATGTTTAACCATGCCGACGTGGTGGCGATGACGACACGTTTTTATTAATGAAGGTAATAAAATTTTACTATTTCGCTGATTTTACAAGATTTTTCATTGTTTTAGGTGGTCATGATAATTGGTATCAGCGGTGCGTGTCGCAGAGAAGAACTTGGAATAAATCAGAAAAAATAATATAGATCCTGAGCCAGCCAAACTTCAGAATATTACCTCGTCTGAGGTTACTCAACAGACATAATTTCTATGAATCTTTGTTTTTGTGATTTTTAAATAAAAATTTCTCTAAATGTATATCTACATATTTGTTTTAATGCTAACCCAACAACCTATATTTTTATTCAGGGTCGGATCCAGCTATTTCAGTGCCGGGTGCAGATTAATTACTAAATATTATAACGTATAAAATATCATCAAAGAAAACCATGTAGTAATTTGGAATCACAATGCACTTTATACTTACTCTTAATAACCAAAAAGTATTAAATCTATTATTAAATATAGTAAGGTGGGATAAGTGTGTATCCGGGGTAAGTGTGTAAGCACGAAATAATTCTTATTCTAATAATATGCAGGTGCCTCTGTCTATGGTACATTAAATAACGGGCCATAAGAAACCATTGTAACCTACAATAGAAGTTAAGATACTTGCTATATTGGCGGGATAATATAATCTTTTATAACCTCTTGTTATATTATAGTATATAATATGTAAATAGTATAATACATATAACTTGAAAAGTTTAACAATTAATAAAAAATTTCTTGCAGCAATGGAAGAATTAAATACCACAGTTCTACACATTTACCTCAGACTTTGTCATTTCTTGATATGTGTAATAAATTTAGATCGCCTACACACTTTCCCAATTTTATGTGGGAAGTGTGTACTATGGACATAAAAAATGTATATGTAGAAATAAATGCAAAAAGTTGTTCATAATAAAGTTTTGTTCTGAAGACTTGTAGGATATACCCATAATTATATTATGCTAAAATTTGAAATCTGCAACTTAAATGCTTTACTCAGAAATATGGTACTTATATGAACTATCAAAATATTGCTACACACTTACCCCACCTTACCATACTCATAAAATTTGTTATAAAAACATTAAACATGGAGGAACAAAATCGAACCTACGAATATCGTAAATTGTTAGTCACGTTATTTTCACGTCTTTTCATAATATTTTCATACGATTGCGTCACGTTTTTTAACACGATATCTTCACATTTTTAGTACGATATCTTCACGGTCTCGTTGCACACTTTTGTCACGATTTTGTAACAGATAGAAGTGACGAATCTTCGAAGTTTTTGTCAATGTTTCGTAATGGTTATTCAACGTTCAAAAGTCGCGTTAGCGTGACGAATTCGGGGGTTAAATTTAGAGCGGTTTTATAACGTATTAGTCACAAATTTTTTCACGAATTCGGGATCTCGGTTAACTCACGAAAGATAAAAACGTCACATTTTCGGTCGCTTTTTCGTCGCTGAATGTTACCTGGGTAGCTTCTAATTATTATTGCAAATAATAACTTGGAGATCTGAACTAGTAATTGTCAAATACAGAACTTAAAATTGATAGCTTCTAATTATTATTGCAAATTATAACTTGAAGATCTGAACTTGTAATTGTAAAATACAGAACTTAAAATTGATAGCTTCTAATTATTATTGCAACTTATAACTTGAAGATCTGAACTTGTAATTGTCAAATACAGAACATAAAATTGATAGCTTCTAATTATTATTTCAAATTATAACTTGAAGATCTGAACTTGTAATTGTCAAATACAGAACTTAAAATTAATAGCTTCTAATTATTATTGCAAATTATAACTTGAAGATCTAAACTTGTAATTGTCAAATACAGAACTTAAAATTGATAGCTTCTAATTATTATTGTAAATTATAACTTGAAGATCTGAACTTGTAATAGTGAATTACAGAACTTAGATTTGTTAAATTCAAATTATTATTTCAAATTATAACTTGGAGATCTGAACTAGTAATTGTCAAATACAGAACTTAAAATTGATAGCTTCTAATTATTATTGCAAATTATAACTTGAAGATCTGAACTTGTAATTGTCAAATACAGAACTTAAAATTGATTGCTTCTAATTATTATTGCAAATTATAACTTGAAGATCTGAACTTGTAATTGTCAAATACAGAACATAAAATTGATAGCTTCTAATTATTATTTCAAATTATAACTTGAAGATCTGAACTTGCAATTGTCAAATACAGAACTTAAAATTAATAGCTTCTAATTATTATTGCAAATTATAACTTGAAGATCTGAACTTGTAATTGTCAAATACAAAACTTAAAATTGATAGCTTCTAATTATTATTGTAAATTATAACTTGAAGATCTGAACTTGTAATAGTGAATTACAGAACTTAGATTTGTTAAATTCAAATTATTATTTCAAATTATGACTTGAAGATCTGAACTAGTAATTGTCAAATACAGAACTTAAAATTGATAGCTTCTAATTATTACTGCATATTATAACTTGAAGATCTGAACTTGTAATTGTTAAATACAGAACTTAAAATTGATAGCTTCTAATTATTATTGTAAATTATAACTTCAAGATCTAAACTTGTAATTGTCAAATACAGAACTTAAAATTGATAGCTTCTAATTATTATTGCAAATAATAACTTGAAGATCTGAACTTGTAATTGTCAAATACAGAACTTAAAATTGATAGCTTCTAATTATTATTGCAAATTATAACTTGAAGATCTGAATTTGTAATTGTCAAATACAGAACTTCAAATTGTTAAATACAAATTATTATTGCAAATTATAACTTGAAGATCTGAACTTGTAATTGTCAAATACAGAACTTAAAATTGATAGCTTCTAATTATTATTGTAAATTATAACTTGAAGATCTGAACTTGTAATAGTGAATTACAGAACTTAGATTTGTTAAATTCAAATTATTATTTCAAATTATAACTTGAAGATCTGAACTAGTAATTGTCAAATACAGAACTTAAAATTGATACTTCTAATTATTATTGCATATTATAACTTGAGATCTGAACTTGTAATTGTTAAATACAGAACTTAAAATTGATAGCTTCTAATTATTATTGTAAATTATAACTTCAAGATCTGAACTTGTAATTGTCAAATGCAGAACTTAAAATTGATAGCTTCTAATTATTATTGCAAATAATAACTTGAAGATCTGAACTTGTAATTGTCAAATACAGAACTTAGATTTGTTAAATTCAAATTATTATTTCAAATTATAACTTGAAGATCTGAACTAGTAATTGTCAAATACAGAACTTAAAATTGATACTTCTAATTATTATTGCATATTATAACTTGAGATCTGAACTTGTAATTGTTAAATACAGAACTTAAAATTGATAGCTTCTAATTATTATTGCAAATTATAATTTGCAGATCTGAACTTGTAATAGACAAATACGCAACTTACCATTGTTAAATACAAATTGTGATTGCAAATTATAACTTGAAGATCTGAACCTGTAATAGGTAAATACAGAACTTCGAATTGTTAAATTCAAACTAAGATTGCAAATAATAATTCGAAGATCTGAACTTGTAATAGTCAAATACAGAACTTCTAATTGTTAAATACAAATTATTAGTGCAAATTATAACTTGAAGATCTGAACTTGTAACTGTCAAATACAGAACTTAAAATTGATAGCTTCTAATTATTATTGCAAATTATAACTTGAAGATCTGAACTTGTAATAGTCAAATACAGAACTTAAAATTGATAGCTTCTAATTATTATTGTAAATTATAACTTGAAGATCTGAACTTGTAATAGTGAATTACAGAACTTAGATTTGTTAAATTCAAATTATTATTTCAAATTATAACTTGAAGATCTGAACTAGTAATTGTCAAATACAGAACTTAAAATTGATAGCTACTAATTATTATTGCAAATTATAACTTGAAGATCTGAACTTGTAATTGTCAAATACAGAACTTAAAATTGATAGCTTCTAATTATTATTGTAAATTATAACTTGAAGATCTGAACTTGTAATTGTCAAATACAGAACTTAAAATTGATAGCTTCTAATTATTATTGCAAATAATAACTTAGAGATCTGAACTAGTAATTGTCAAATACAGAATTTAAAATTGATAGCTTCTAATTATTATTGCAAATTATAACTTGAAGATCTGAACTTGTAATTGTAAAATACAGAACTTAAAATTGATAGCTTCTAATTATTATTGCAACTTATAACTTGAAGATCTGAACTTGTAATTGTCCAATACAGAACATAAAATTGATAGCTTCTAATTATTATTTCAAATTATAACTTGAAGATCTGAACATGTAATTGTCAAATACAGAACTTAAAATTAATAGCTTCTAATTATTATTGCAAATTATAACTTGAAGATCTAAACTTGTAATTGTCAAATACAGAACTTAAAATTGATAGCTTCTAATTATTATTGTAAATTATAACTTGAAGATCTGAACTTGTAATAGTGAATTACAGAACTTAGATTTGTTAAATTCAAATTATTATTTCAAATTATAACTTGAAGATCTGAACTAGTAATTGTCAAATACAGAACTTAAAATTGATAGCTTCTAATTATTACTGCATATTATAACTTCAAGATCTAAACTTGTAATTGTCAAATACAGAACTTAAAATTGATAGCTTCTAATTATTATTGCAAATAATAACTTGAAGATCTGAACTTGTAATTGTCAAATACAGAACTTAAAATTGATAGCTTCTAATTATTATTGCAAATTATAACTTGAAGATCTGAACTTGTAATTGTCAAATACAGAACTTCAAATTGTTAAATACAAATTATTAGTGCAAATTATAACTTGAAGATCTGAACTAGTAATTGTCAAATACAGAACTTAAAATTGATAGCTTCTAATTATTATTGCATATTATAACTTGAAGATCTGAACTTGTAATAGTGAATTACAGAACTTAGATTTGATAAATTCAAATTATTATTTCAAATTATAACTTGAAGATCTGAACTAGTAATTGTCAAATACAGAACTTAAAATTGATAGCTTCTAATTACTATTGCAAATTATAACTTGAAGATCTGAACTTGTAATTGTCAAATACAGAACTTAAAATTGATAGCTTCTAATTATTGTTGTAAATTATAACTTGCAGATCTGAACTTGTAATTGTCAAATACAGAACTTAAAATTGATAGCTTCTAATTATTATTGTAAATAATAACTTGAAGATCTGAACTTGTAATTGTCAAATACAGAACTTAAAATTGATAGCTTCTAATTATTATTGCAAATAATAATTCGAAGATCAGAACTTGTAATAGTCAAATACAGAACTTCTAATTGTTAAATACAAATCATTAGTGCAAATTATAATTTGAAGATCTGAACTAGTAATTGTCAAATACAGAACTTAAAATTGATAGCTTCTAATTATTATTGCAAATTATAACTTGAAGATCTAAACTTTTAATTGTCAAATACAGAACTTCTAATTGTTAAATACAAATTATTAGTGCAAATTATAACTTGAAGATCTGAACTTGTAATTGTCAAATACAGAATTTAAATTGATAGCTTCTAATTATTATTGTAAATTATAACTTGAAGATCTGAACTTTTAATTGTCAAATACAGAACTTCTAATTGTTAAATACTAATTATTAGTGCAAATTATAACTTGAAGTTCTGAACTAGTAATTGTCAAATACAGATCTTAAAATTGATAGCTTCTAATTATTATTGCAAATTATAACTAGAAGATCTGAACTTGTAATTGTCAAATACAGAACTTACAAATTGATAGCTCCTAATTATTATTTCAAATTATAACTTGAAGATCTGAACTTGTAATTGTCAAATACAGAACTTAAAATTGATAGCTTCTAATTATTATTGTAAATTATAACTTGAAGATCTGAACTTGTAATAGTGAATTACAGAACTTAGATTTGTTAAATTCAAACTAAGATTGCAAATAATAATTCGAAGATCTGAACTTGTAATAGTCAAATACAGAACTTCTAATTGTTAAATACAAATTATTAGTGCAAATTATAACTTGAAGATCTGAACTTGTAACTGTCAAATACAGAACTTAAAATTGATAGCTTCTAATTATTATTGCAAATTATAACTTGAAGATCTGAACTTGTAATAGTCAAATACAGAACTTAAAATTGATAGCTTCTAATTATTATTGTAAATTATAACTTGAAGATCTGAACTTGTAATAGTGAATTACAGAACTTAGATTTGTTAAATTCAAATTATTATTTCAAATTATAACTTGAAGATCTGAACTAGTAATTGTCAAATACAGAACTTAAAATTGATAGCTACTAATTATTATTGCAAATTATAACTTGAAGATCTGAACTTGTAATTGTCAAATACAGAACTTAAAATTGATAGCTACTAATTATTATTGTAAATTATAACTTGAAGATCTGAACTTGTAATTGTCAAATACAGAACTTAAAATTGATAGCTTCTAATTATTATTGCAAATAATAACTTAGAGATCTGAACTAGTAATTGTCAAATACAGAATTTAAAATTGATAGCTTCTAATTATTATTGCAAATTATAACTTGAAGATCTGAACTTGTAATTGTAAAATACAGAACTTAAAATTGATAGCTTCTAATTATTATTGCAACTTATAACTTGAAGATCTGAACTTGTAATTGTCCAATACAGAACATAAAATTGATAGCTTCTAATTATTATTTCAAATTATAACTAGAAGATCTGAACTTGTAATTGTCAAATACAGAACTTAAAATTAATAGCTTCTAATTATTATTGCAAATTATAACTTGAAGATCTAAACTTGTAATTGTCAAATACAGAACTTAAAATTGATAGCTTCTAATTATTATTGTAAATTATAACTTGAAGATCTGAACTTGTAATAGTGAATTACAGAACTTAGATTTGTAAAATTCAAATTATTATTTCAAATTATAACTTGGAGATCTGAACTAGTAATTGTCAAATACAGAACTTAAAATTGATAGCTTCTAATTATTATTGCAAATTATAACTTGAAGATCTGAACTTGTAATTGTCAAATACAGAACTTAAAATTGATTGTTTCTAATTATTATTGCATATTATAACTTGAAGATCTGAACTTGTAATTGTCAAATACAGAACATAAAATTGATAGCTTCTAATTATTATTTCAAATTATAACTTGAAGATCTGAACTTGCAATTGTCAAATACAGAACTTAAAATTAATAGCTTCTAATTATTATTGCAAATTATAACTTGAAGATCTGAACTTGTAATTGTCAAATACAAAACTTAAAATTGATAGCTTCTAATTATTATTGTAAATTATAACTTGTAGATCTGAACTTGTAATAGTGAATTACAGAACTTAGATTTGTTAAATTCAAATTATTATTTCAAATTATAACTTGAAGATCTGAACTAGTAATTGTCAAATACAGAACTTAAAATTGATAGCTTCTAATTATTACTGCATATTATAACTTCAAGATCTAAACTTGTAATTGTCAAATACAGAACTTAAAATTGATAGCTTCTAATTATTATTGCAAATAATAACTTGAAGATCTGAACTTGTAATTGTCAAATACAGAACTTAAAATTGATAGCTTCTAATTATTATTGCAAATTATAACTTGAAGATCTGAACTTGTAATTGTCAAATACAGAACTTCAAATTGTTAAATACAAATTATTAGTGCAAATTATAACTTGAAGATCTGAACTAGTAATTGTCAAATACAGAACTTAAAATTGATAGCTTCTAATTATTATTGCATATTATAACTTGAAGGTCTGAACTTGTAATAGTGAATTACAGAACTTAGATTTGATAAATTCAAATTATTATTTCAAATTATAACTTGAAGATCTGAACTAGTAATTGTCAAATACAGAACTTAAAATTGATAGCTTCTAATTACTATTGCAAATTATAACTTGAAGATCTGAACTTGTAATTGTCAAATACAGAACTTAAAATTGATAGCTTCTAATTATTATTGTAAATTATAACTTGAAGATCTGAACTTGTAATTGTCAAATACAGAACTTAAAATTGATAGCTTCTAATTATTATTGTAAATAATAACTTGAAGATCTGAACTTGTAATTGTCAAATACAGAACTTAAAATTGATAGCTTCTAATTATTATTGCAAATAATAATTCGAAGATCTGAACTTGTAATAGTCAAATACAGAACTTCTAATTGTTAAATACAAATCATTAGTGCAAATTATAATTTGAAGATCTGAACTAGTAATTGTCAAATACAGATCTTAAAATTGATAGCTTCTAATTATTATTGCAAATTATAACTTGAAGATCTAAACTTTTAATTGTCAAATACAGAACTTCTAATTGTTAAATACAAATTATTAGTGCAAATTATAACTTGAAGATCTGAACTTGTAATTGTCAAATACAGAATTTAAATTGATAGCTTCTAATTATTATTGTAAATTATAACTTGAAGATCTGAACTTGTAATTGTCAAATACAGAACTTCTAATTGTTAAATACTAATTATTAGTGCAAATTATAACTTGAAGTTCTGAACTAGTAATTGTCAAATACAGATCTTAAAATTGATAGCTTCTAATTATTATTTCAAATTATAACTTGAAGATCTGAACTTGTAATTGTCAAATACAGAACTTAAAATTGATAGCTTCTAATTATTATTGTAAATTATAACTTGAAGATCTGAACTTGTAATAGTGAATTACAGAACTTAGATTTGTTAAATTCAAATTATTATTTCAAAATATAACTTGAAGATCTGAACTAGTAATTGTCAAATACAGAGCTTAAAATTGATAGCTTCTAATAATAATTGCAAATTATAACTTGAAGATCTGAACTTGTAATTGTCAAATACAGAACTTAAAATTGATAGCTTCTAATTATTATTGCAAATTATAACTTGAAGATCTGAACTTGTAATTGTCAAATACAGAACATAAAATTGATAGCTTCTAATTATTATTTCAAATTATAACTTGAAGATCTGAACTTGTAATTGTCAAATACAGAACTTAAAATTAATAGCTTCTAATTATTATTGCAAATTATAACTTGAAGATCTGAACTTGTAATTGTCAAATACAGAACTTAAAATTGATAGCTTCTAATTATTATTGTAAGTTATAACTTGAAGATCTGAACTTGTAATCGTGAATTACAGAACTTAGATTTGTTAAATACAAATTATTATTTCAAATTATAACTTGAAGATCTGAACTAGTAATTGTCAAATACAGAACTTAAAATTGATAGCTTCTAATTATTATTGCAAATTATAACTTGAAGATCTGAACTTGTAATTGTTAAATACAGAACTTCAAATTGTTAAATACAAATTATTAGTGCAAATTATAACTAGAAGATCTGAACTTGTAATTGTCAAATACAGCACTTAAAATTGATAGCTTCTAATTATTATTGTAAATTATAACTTGAAGATCTGAACTTGTAATAGTGAATTAGAGAACTTAGATTTGATAAATTCAAATTATTATTTCAAATTATAACTTGAAGATCAGAACTAGTAATTGTCAAATACAGAACTTAAAATTGATAGCTTCTAATTACTATTGCAAATTATAACTTGAAGATCTGAACTTGTAATTGTCAAATACAGAACTTAAAATTGATAGCTTCTAATTATTATTGTAAATTATAACTTGAAGATCTGAACTTGTAATTGTCAAATACAGAACTTAAAATTGATAGCTTCTAATTATTATTGCAAATAATAACTTGAAGATCTGAACTTGTAATTGTCAAATACAGAACTTAAAATTGATAGCTTCTAATTATTATTGCAAAATATAATTTGAAGATCTGAACTTGTAATAGTCAAATACAGAACTTAAAATTGATAGCTTCTAATTATTACTGCATATTATAACTTCAAGATCTAAACTTGTAATTGTCAAATACAGAACTTAAATTTGATAGCTTCTAATTATTATTGCAAATTATAACTTGAAGATCTGAACTTGTAATTGTCAAATACAAAACTTAAAATTGATAGCTTCTAATTATTATTGTAAATTATAACTTGTAGATCTGAACTTGTAATAGTGAATTACAGAACTTAGATTTGTTAAATTCAAATTATTATTTCAAATTATAACTTGAAGATCTGAACTAGTAATTGTCAAATACAGAACTTAAAATTGATAGCTTCTAATTATTACTGCATATTATAACTTCAAGATCTAAACTTGTAATTGTCAAATACAGAACTTAAAATTGATAGCTTCTAATTATTATTGCAAATAATAACTTGAAGATCTGAACTTGTAATTGTCAAATACAGAACTTAAAATCGATAGCTTCTAATTATTATTGCAAATTATAACTTGAAGATCTGAACTTGTAATTGTCAAATACAGAACTTCAAATTGTTAAATACAAATTATTAGTGCAAATTATAACTTGAAGATCTGAACTAGTAATTGTCAAATACAGAACTTAAAATTGATAGCTTCTAATTATTATTGCATATTATAACTTGAAGATCTGAACTTGTAATAGTGAATTACAGAACTTAGATTTGATAAATTCAAATTATTATTTCAAATTATAACTTGAAGATCTGAACTAGTAATTGTCAAATACAGAACTTAAAATTGATAGCTTCTAATTACTATTGCAAATTATAACTTGAAGATCTGAACTTGTAATTGTCAAATACAGAACTTAAAATTGATAGCTTCTAATTATTATTGTAAATTATAACTTGAAGATCTGAACTTGTAATTGTCAAATACAGAACTTAAAATTGATAGCTTCTAATTATTATTGTAAATAATAACTTGAAGATCTGAACTTGTAATTGTCAAATACAGAACTTAAAATTGATAGCTTCTAATTATTATTGCAAATAATAATTCGAAGATCTGAACTTGTAATAGTCAAATACAGAACTTCTAATTGTTAAATACAAATCATTAGTGCAAATTATAATTTGAAGATCTGAACTAGTAATTGTCAAATACAGATCTTAAAATTGATAGCTTCTAATTATTATTGCAAATTATAACTTGAAGATCTAAACTTTTAATTGTCAAATACAGAACTTCTAATTGTTAAATACAAATTATTAGTGCAAATTATAACTTGAAGATCTGAACTTGTAATTGTCAAATACAGAATTTAAATTGATAGCTTCTAATTATTATTGTAAATTATAACTTGAAGATCTGAACTTGTAATTGTCAAATACAGAACTTCTAATTGTTAAATACTAATTATTAGTGCAAATTATAACTTGAAGTTCTGAACTAGTAATTGTCAAATACAGATCTTAAAATTGATAGCTTCTAATTATTATTTCAAATTATAACTTGAAGATCTGAACTTGTAATTGTCAAATACAGAACTTAAAATTGATAGCTTCTAATTATTATTGTAAATTATAACTTGAAGATCTGAACTTGTAATAGTGAATTACAGAACTTAGATTTGTTAAATTCAAATTATTATTTCAAAATATAACTTGAAGATCTGAACTAGTAATTGTCAAATACAGAGCTTAAAATTGATAGCTTCTAATAATAATTGCAAATTATAACTTGAAGATCTGAACTTGTAATTGTCAAATACAGAACTTAAAATTGATAGCTTCTAATTATTATTGCAAATTATAACTTGAAGATCTGAACTTGTAATTGTCAAATACAGAACATAAAATTGATAGCTTCTAATTATTATTTCAAATTATAACTTGAAGATCTGAACTTGTAATTGTCAAATACAGAACTTAAAATTAATAGCTTCTAATTATTATTGCAAATTATAACTTGAAGATCTGAACTTGTAATTGTCAAATACAGAACTTAAAATTGATAGCTTCTAATTATTATTGTAAGTTATAACTTGAAGATCTGAACTTGTAATCGTGAATTACAGAACTTAGATTTGTTAAATACAAATTATTATTTCAAATTATAACTTGAAGATCTGAACTAGTAATTGTCAAATACAGAACTTAAAATTGATAGCTTCTAATTATTATTGCAAATTATAACTTGAAGATCTGAACTTGTAATTGTTAAATACAGAACTTCAAATTGTTAAATACAAATTATTAGTGCAAATTATAACTAGAAGATCTGAACTTGTAATTGTCAAATACAGCACTTAAAATTGATAGCTTCTAATTATTATTGTAAATTATAACTTGAAGATCTGAACTTGTAATAGTGAATTAGAGAACTTAGATTTGATAAATTCAAATTATTATTTCAAATTATAACTTGAAGATCAGAACTAGTAATTGTCAAATACAGAACTTAAAATTGATAGCTTCTAATTACTATTGCAAATTATAACTTGAAGATCTGAACTTGTAATTGTCAAATACAGAACTTAAAATTGATAGCTTCTAATTATTATTGTAAATTATAACTTGAAGATCTGAACTTGTAATTGTCAAATACAGAACTTAAGGGGTTATGCCTACTTAGGAGGCCAAAAAAATGCGACTATTTGTTGTTTTTTTTTGGAAAAGTGTATATATTTTATGGCACAACAATTATTTTATTCAAAAGAACATTATTTTAAAAATACAATGTAATTTTTTTGTACAAAATTATTAAAAATTTATCCATCCACAGCCGATGTTCGACGACCCTATTTTAAAAATGCATTTTGCGGTGGGCAAATCTATGCGGAATCGGTTTATCAAAAATCAAAAATTCAAAAAGATATAGTAAATACATAAGTTTATCTCGTCCTTAACGGAGCCATTTTTCTAAAAGTTGAATTTTGACAAAATGGCAGCTGTTCAAAGTTACCATATCGATTTTTGTAAAAAAAAAGAGTTACTTTTCACCCATAACATAAAAACTACGCATTCAAATAAAAAAACCCTCCGTTAAGGACAAGATTTTGATGTCTAAAAGAAGTACACAAAATTTAAAATGGATATCTGCACTAGTTTTTGAAATATGTTGCCCACCGACTTTGAAAATGTAGTTTTTCATAAACGGCGATTGAAGTTTTAAATGCAGTTTACACTAAAGTAAAGTAAAATTATAAAAAAATATGTTGCAACCTTAAACCAATAATTATTTATGACCCGTGAAAACTAGAAACGTTCTAGAAATACTTGTCATAAATTTTGTGCTTATGTGTCATAAGTGTGGCAAACATAATTTTTACTCATAGGCGAAAAACAATAAATTAGTATATACGAAGTTACTACAACGCAATGTTGTATGTCAAGCAGTGTAACTTTGTTAACAATAATCAGATCGATGTAAAATTTTTACCAAACATGGATAACATTATATTCTTCAAGAAAATGAGGTTTTCGAAAAATCGATTATTTTGAATTTCTAAGTAGGCATAACCCCTTAAAATTGATAGCTTCTAATTATTATTGCAAATAATAACTTGAAGATCTGAACTTGTAATTGTCAAATACAGAACTTAAAATTGATAGCTTCTAATTATTATTGCAAAATATAATTTGAAGATCTGAACTTGTAATAGTCAAATACAGAACTTAAAATTGATAGCTTCTAATTATTACTGCATATTATAACTTCAAGATCTAAACTTGTAATTGTCAAATACAGAACTTAAATTTGATAGCTTCTAATTATTATTGCAAATTATAACTTGAAGATCTGAACTTGTAATTGTCAAATACAAAACTTAAAATTGATAGCTTCTAATTATTATTGTAAATTATAACTTGTAGATCTGAACTTGTAATAGTGAATTACAGAACTTAGATTTGTTAAATTCAAATTATTATTTCAAATTATAACTTGAAGATCTGAACTAGTAATTGTCAAATACAGAACTTAAAATTGATAGCTTCTAATTATTACTGCATATTATAACTTCAAGATCTAAACTTGTAATTGTCAAATACAGAACTTAAAATTGATAGCTTCTAATTATTATTGCAAATAATAACTTGAAGATCTGAACTTGTAATTGTCAAATACAGAACTTAAAATTGATAGCTTCTAATTATTATTGCAAATTATAACTTGAAGATCTGAACTTGTAATTGTCAAATACAGAACTTCAAATTGTTAAATACAAATTATTAGTGCAAATTATAACTTGAAGATCTGAACTAGTAATTGTCAAATACAGAACTTAAAATTGATAGCTTCTAATTATTATTGCATATTATAACTTGAAGATCTGAACTTGTAATAGTGAATTACAGAACTTAGATTTGATAAATTCAAATTATTATTTCAAATTATAACTTGAAGATCTGAACTAGTAATTGTCAAATACAGAACTTAAAATTGATAGCTTCTAATTACTATTGCAAATTATAACTTGAAGATCTGAACTTGTAATTGTCAAATACAGAACTTAAAATTGATAGCTTCTAATTATTATTGTAAATTATAACTTGAAGATCTGAACTTGTAATTGTCAAATACAGAACTTAAAATTGATAGCTTCTAATTATTATTGTAAATAATAACTTGAAGATCTGAACTTGTAATTGTCAAATACAGAACTTAAAATTGATAGCTTCTAATTATTATTGCAAATAATAATTCGAAGATCTGAACTTGTAATAGTCAAATACAGAACTTCTAATTGTTAAATACAAATCATTAGTGCAAATTATAATTTGAAGATCTGAACTAGTAATTGTCAAATACAGATCTTAAAATTGATAGCTTCTAATTATTATTGCAAATTATAACTTGAAGATCTAAACTTTTAATTGTCAAATACAGAACTTCTAATTGTTAAATACAAATTATTAGTGCAAATTATAACTTGAAGATCTGAACTTGTAATTGTCAAATACAGAATTTAAATTGATAGCTTCTAATTATTATTGTAAATTATAACTTGAAGATCTGAACTTGTAATTGTCAAATACAGAACTTCTAATTGTTAAATACTAATTATTAGTGCAAATTATAACTTGAAGTTCTGAACTAGTAATTGTCAAATACAGATCTTAAAATTGATAGCTTCTAATTATTATTTCAAATTATAACTTGAAGATCTGAACTTGTAATTGTCAAATACAGAACTTAAAATTGATAGCTTCTAATTATTATTGTAAATTATAACTTGAAGATCTGAACTTGTAATAGTGAATTACAGAACTTAGATTTGTTAAATTCAAATTATTATTTCAAAATATAACTTGAAGATCTGAACTAGTAATTGTCAAATACAGAGCTTAAAATTGATAGCTTCTAATAATAATTGCAAATTATAACTTGAAGATCTGAACTTGTAATTGTCAAATACAGAACTTAAAATTGATAGCTTCTAATTATTATTGCAAATTATAACTTGAAGATCTGAACTTGTAATTGTCAAATACAGAACATAAAATTGATAGCTTCTAATTATTATTTCAAATTATAACTTGAAGATCTGAACTTGTAATTGTCAAATACAGAACTTAAAATTAATAGCTTCTAATTATTATTGCAAATTATAACTTGAAGATCTGAACTTGTAATTGTCAAATACAGAACTTAAAATTGATAGCTTCTAATTATTATTGTAAGTTATAACTTGAAGATCTGAACTTGTAATCGTGAATTACAGAACTTAGATTTGTTAAATACAAATTATTATTTCAAATTATAACTTGAAGATCTGAACTAGTAATTGTCAAATACAGAACTTAAAATTGATAGCTTCTAATTATTATTGCAAATTATAACTTGAAGATCTGAACTTGTAATTGTTAAATACAGAACTTCAAATTGTTAAATACAAATTATTAGTGCAAATTATAACTAGAAGATCTGAACTTGTAATTGTCAAATACAGCACTTAAAATTGATAGCTTCTAATTATTATTGTAAATTATAACTTGAAGATCTGAACTTGTAATAGTGAATTAGAGAACTTAGATTTGATAAATTCAAATTATTATTTCAAATTATAACTTGAAGATCAGAACTAGTAATTGTCAAATACAGAACTTAAAATTGATAGCTTCTAATTACTATTGCAAATTATAACTTGAAGATCTGAACTTGTAATTGTCAAATACAGAACTTAAAATTGATAGCTTCTAATTATTATTGTAAATTATAACTTGAAGATCTGAACTTGTAATTGTCAAATACAGAACTTAAAATTGATAGCTTCTAATTATTATTGCAAATAATAACTTGAAGATCTGAACTTGTAATTGTCAAATACAGAACTTAAAATTGATAGCTTCTAATTATTATTGCAAAATATAATTTGAAGATCTGAACTTGTAATAGATAAATACGCAACTTAGCATTGTTAAATACAAATTGTGATTGCAAATTATAACTTGAAGATCTGAACCTGTAATAGGTAAATACAGAACTTCGAATTGTTAAATTCAAACTAAGATTGCAAATAATAATTCGAAGATCTGAACTTGTAATAGTCAAATACAGAACTTCTAATTGTTAAATACAAATTATTAGTGCAAATTATAACTTGAAGATCTGAACTTGTAATTGTCAAATTCAGAACTTAAAATTGATAGCTTCTAATTATTATTGCAAATTATAACTTGAAGATCTGAACTTGTAATAGTGAATTACAGAACTTAGATTTGTTAAATTCAAATTATTATTTCAAATTATAACTTGAAGATCTGAACTAGTAACTGTCAAATACAGAACTTAAAATTGATAGCTTCTAATTATTATTGCATATTATAACTTGAAGATCTGAACTTGTAATTGTCAAATACAGAACTTAAAATTGATAGCTTCTAATTATTATTGCAAATTATAATTTGAAGATCTGAACTTGTAATAGACAAATACGCAACTTAGCATTGTTAAATACAAATTGTGATTGCAAATTATAACTTGAAGATCTGAACCTGTAATAGGTAAATACAGAACTTCGAATTGTTAAATTCAAACTAAGATTGCAAATAATAATTCGAAGATCTGAACTTGTAATAGTCAAATACAGAACTTCTAATTGTTAAATACAAATTATTAGTGCAAATTATAACTTGAAGATCTGAACTAGTAATTGTCAAATACAGAACTTAAAATTGATAGCTTCTAATTATTATTGTAAATTATAACTTGAAGATCTGAACTTGTAATTGTCAAATACAGAACTTAAAATTGATTGCTTCTAATTATTATTGCAAATTATAACTTGAAGATCTGAACTAGTAATTGTTAAATACAGAACTTCAAATTGTTAAATACAAATTATTAGTGCAAATTATAACTAGAAGATCTGAACTTGTAATTGTCAAATACAGCACTTAAAATTGATAGCTTCTAATTATTATTGTAAATTATAACTTGAAGATCTGAACTTGTAATAGTGAATTACAGAACTTAGATTTGATAAATTCAAATTATTATTTCAAATTATAACTTGAAGATCTGAACTAGTAATTGTCAAATACAGAACTTAAAATTGATAGCTTCTAATTACTATTGCAAATTATAACTTGAAGATCTGAACTTGTAATTGTCAAATACAGAACTTAAAATTGATAGCTTCTAATTATTATTGTAAATTATAACTTGAAGATCTGAACTTGTAATTGTCAAATACAGAACTTAAAATTGATAGCTTCTAATTATTATTGCAAATAATAACTTGAAGATCTGAACTCGTAATAGTCAAATACAGAACTTAAAATTGATAGCTTCTAATTATTATTGCAAATAATAATTCGAAGATCTGAACTTGTAATAGTCAAATACAGAACTTCTAATTGTTAAATACAAATCATTAGTGCAAATTATAATTTGAAAATCTGAACTAGTAATTGTCAAATACAGAACTTAAAATTGATAGCTTCTAATTATTATTGCAAATTATAACTTGAAGATCTAAACTTTTAATTGTCAAATACAGAACTTCTAATTGTTAAATACAAATTATTAGTGCAAATTATAACTTGAAGATCTGAACTTGTAATTGTCAAATACAGAACTTAAAATTGATAGCTTCTAATTATTATTGCAAATTATAACTTGAAGATCTGAACTTGTAATTGTCAAATACAGAACTTCTAATTGTTAAATACTAATTATTAGTGCAAATTATAACTTGAAGTTCTGAACTAGTAATTGTCAAATACAGATCTTAAAATTGATAGCTTCTAATTATTATTGCAAATTATAACTAGAAGATCTGAACTTGTAATTGTCAAATACAGAACTTAAAATTGATAGCTTCTAATTATTATTTCAAATTATAACTTGAAGATCTGAACTTGTAATTGTCAACTACAGAACTTAAAATTGATAGCTTCTAATTATTATTGTAAATTATAACTTGAAGATCTGAACTTGTAATAGTGAATTACAGAACCTAGATTTGTTAAATTCAAATTATTATTTCAAAATATAACTTGAAGATCTGAACTAGTAATTGTCAAATACAGAACTTAAAATTGATAGCTTCTAATTATTATTGTAAATTATAACTTCAAGATCTGAACTTGTAATTGTCAAATACAGAACTTAAAATTGATAGCTTCTAATTATTATTGCAAATAATAACTTGAAGATCTGAACTTGTAATTGTCAAATACAGAACTTAAAATTGATAGCTTCTAATTATTATTGCAAATTATAACTTGAAGATCTGAACTTGTAATTGTCAAATACAGAACTTGTAATTGTTAAATACTAATTATTAGTGCAAATTATAACTTGAAGTTCTGAACTAGTAATTGTCAAATACAGATCTTAAAATTGATAGCTTCTAATTATTATTGCAAATTATAACTAGAAGATCTGAACTTGTAATTGTCAAATACAGAACTTAAAATTGATAGCTTCTAATTATTATTTCAAATTATAACTTGAAGATCTGAACTAGTAATTGTCAAATACAGAACTTAAAATTGATAGCTTCTAATTATTATTGTAAATTATAACTTGAAGATCTGAACTTGTAATTGTCAAATACAGAACTTAAAATTGATTGCTTCTAATTATTATTGCAAATTATAACTTGAAGATCTGAACTAGTAATTGTTAAATACAGAACTTCAAATTGTTAAATACAAATTATTAGTGCAAATTATAACTAGAAGATCTGAACTTGTAATAGACAAATACGCAACTTAGCATTGTTAAATACAAATTGTGATTGCAAATTATAACTTGAAGATCTGAACCTGTAATAGGTAATTACAGAACTTCGAATTGTTAAATTCAAACTAAGATTGCAAATAATAATTCGAAGATCTGAACTTGTAATAGTCAAATACAGAATTTCTAATTGTTAAATACAAATTATTAGTGGAAATTATAACTTGAAGATCTGAACTAGTAATTGTCAAATACAGAACTTAAAATTGATAGCTTCTAATTATTATTGCAAATAATAACTTGAAGATCTGAACTTGTAATTGTCAAATACAGAACTTAAAATTGATAGCTTCTAATTATTATTGTAAATTATAACTTGTAGATCTGAACTTGTAATAGTGAATTACAGAACTTAGATTTGTTAAATTCAAATTATTATTTCAAATTATAACTTGAAGATCTGAACTAGTAATTGTCAAATACAGAACTTAAAATTGATAGCTTCTAATTATTATTGCAAATTAT
Source organism: Cantharis lateralis (assembly GCA_963170105.1). Classification (NCBI taxonomy): domain Eukaryota; kingdom Metazoa; phylum Arthropoda; class Insecta; order Coleoptera; family Cantharidae; genus Cantharis; species Cantharis lateralis. The sequence goes on along the minus strand of OY720625.1, from coordinate 25,139,469 downwards.
AACTTGAAGATCTGAACTTGTAATTGTCAAATACAGAACTTAAAATGGATAGCTTCTAATTATTATTGTAAATTATAACTTGAAGATCTGAACTTGTAATTGTCAAATACAGAACTTAAAATTGATAGCTTCTAATTATTATTGCAAATAATAACTTGGAGATCTGAACTAGTAATTGTCAAATACAGAACTTAAAATTGATAGCTTCTAATTATTATTGCAAATTATAACTTGAAGATCTGAACTTGTAATAGTGAATTACAGAACTTAGATTTGTTAAATTCTAATTATTATTTCAAATTATAACTTGAAGATCTGAACTAGTAATTGTCAAATACAGAACTTAAAATTGATAGCTTCTAATTATTATTGCATATTATAACTTGAAGATCTGAACTTGTAATTGTTAAATACAGAATTTAAAATTGATAGCTTCTAATTATTATTGCAAATAATAACTTGAAGATCTGAACTTGTAATTGTCAAATACAGAACTTAAAATTGATAGCTTCTAATTATTATTGCAAATTATAATTTGAAGATCTGAACTTGTAATAGACAAATACGCAACTTAGCATTGTTAAATACAAATTGTGATTGCAAATTATAACTTGAAGATCTGAACCTGTAATTGTCAAATACAGAACTTAAAATTGATAGCTTCTAATTATTATTGCAAATAATAACTTGAAGATCTGAACTTGTAATTGTCAAATACAGAACTTAAAATTGATAGCTTCTAATTATTATTGCAAATTATAATTTGAAGATCTGAACTTGTAATAGACAAATACGCAACTTAGCATTGTTAAATACAAATTATTATTTCAAATTATTACTTGAAGATCTGAACTAGTAATTGTCAAATACAGAACTTAAAATTGATAGCTTCTAATTATTATTGCAAATTATAACTTGAAGATCTGAACTTGTAATTGTCAAATACAGAACTTAAAATTGATAGCTTTTAATTATTATTGCAAATTATAATTTGAAGATCTGAACTTGTAATAGACAAATACGCAACTTAGCATTGTTAAATACAAATTGTGATTGCAAATTATAACTTGAAGATCTGAACCTGTAATAGGAATATACAGAACTTCGAATTGTTAAATTCAAACTAAGATTGCAAATAATAATTCGAAGATCTGAACTTGTAATAATCAAATACAGAACTTCTAATTGTTAAATACAAATTATTAGTGCATATTATAACTTGAAGTTCTGAACTAGTAATTGTCAAATACAGATCTTAAAATTGATAGCTTCTAATTATTATTGCAAATTATAACTAGAAGATCTGAACTTGTAATTGTCAAATACAGAACTTAAAATTGATAGCTTCTAATTATTATATCAAATTATAACTTGAAGATCTGAACTTGTAATTGTCAAATACAGAACTTAAAATTGATAGCTTCTAATTATTATTGCAAATTATAACTTGAAGATCTGAACTTGTAATTGTCAAATACAGAACTTCTAATTGTTAAATACAAATTATTAGTGCAAATTATAACTTGAAGATCTGAACTTGTAATTGTCAAATACAGAACTTAAAATTGATAGCTTCTAATTATTATTAAAATTATAACTTGAAGATCTGAACTTGTAATAGTGAATTACAGAACTTAGATTTGTTAAATTCAAATTATTATTTCAAATTATAACTTGAAGATCTGAACTAGTAATTGTCAAATACAGAACTTAAAATTTAAGCTTCTAATTACTATTGCAAATTATAACTTGAAGATCTGAACTTGTAATTGTCAAATACAGAACTTAAAATTGATAGCTTCTAATTATTATTGTAAATTATAACTTGAAGATCTGAACTTGTAATTGTCAAATACAGAACTTAAAATTGATTGCTTCTAATTATTATTGCAAATTATAACTTGAAGATCTGAACTAGTAATTGTTAAATACAGAACTTCAAATTGTTAAATACAAATTATTAGTGCAAATTATAACTAGAAGATCTGAACTTGTAATTGTCAAATACAGCACTTAAAATTGATAGCTTCTAATTATTATTGTAAATTATAACTTGAAGATCTGAACTTGTAATAGTGAATTACAGAACTTAGATTTGATAAATTCAAATTATTATTTCAAATTATAACTTGAAGATCTGAACTAGTAATTGTCAAATACAGAACTTATAATTGATAGCTTCTAATTACTATTGCAAATTATAACTTGAAGATCTGAACTTGTAATTGTCAAATACAGAACTTAAAATTGATAGCTTCTAATTATTATTGTAAATTATAACTTGAAGATCTGAACTTGTAATTGTCAAATACAGAACTTAAAATTGATAGCTTCTAATTATTATTGCAAATAATAACTTGAAGATCTGAACTTGTAATAGTCAAATACAGAACTTAAAATTGATAGCTTCTAATTATTATTGCAAATAATAATTCGAAGATCTGAACTTGTAATAGTCAAATACAGAACTTCTAATTGTTAAATACAAATCATTAGTGCAAATTATAATTTGAAAATCTGAACTAGTAATTGTCAAATACAGAACTTAAAATTGATAGCTTCTAATTATTATTGCAAATTATAACTTGAAGATCTAAACTTTTAATTGTCAAATACAGAACTTCTAATTGTTAAATACAAATTATTAGTGCAAATTATAACTTGAAGATCTGAACTTGTAATTGTCAAATACAGAACTTAAAATTGATAGCTTCTAATTATTATTGCAAATTATAACTTGAAGATCTGAACTTGTAATTGTCAAATACAGAACTTCTAATTGTTAAATACTAATTATTAGTGCAAATTATAACTTGAAGTTCTGAACTAGTAATTGTCAAATACAGATCTTAAAATTGATAGCTTCTAATTATTATTGCAAATTATAACTAGAAGATCTGAACTTGTAATTGTCAAATACAGAACTTAAAATTGATAGCTTCTAATTATTATTTCAAATTATAACTTGAAGATCTGAACTTGTAATTGTCAACTACAGAACTTAAAATTGATAGCTTCTAATTATTATTGTAAATTATAACTTGAAGATCTGAACTTGTAATAGTGAATTACAGAACCTAGATTTGTTAAATTCAAATTATTATTTCAAAATATAACTTGAAGATCTGAACTAGTAATTGTCAAATACAGAACTTAAAATTGATAGCTTCTAATTATTATTGTAAATTATAACTTAAAGATCTGAACTTGTAATTGTCAAATACAGAACTTAAAATTGATAGCTTCTAATTATTATTGCAAATAATAACTTGAAGATCTGAACTTGTAATTGTCAAATACAGAACTTAAAATTGATAGCTTCTAATTATTATTGCAAATTATAACTTGAAGATCTGAACTTGTAATTGTCAAATACAGAACTTGTAATTGTTAAATACTAATTATTAGTGCAAATTATAACTTGAAGTTCTGAACTAGTAATTGTCAAATACAGATCTTAAAATTGATAGCTTCTAATTATTATTGCAAATTATAACTAGAAGATCTGAACTTGTAATTGTCAAATACAGAACTTAAAATTGATAGCTTCTAATTATTATTTCAAATTATAACTTGAAGATCTGAACTAGTAATTGTCAAATACAGAACTTAAAATTGATAGCTTCTAATTATTATTGTAAATTATAACTTGAAGATCTGAACTTGTAATTGTCAAATACAGAACTTAAAATTGATTGCTTCTAATTATTATTGCAAATTATAACTTGAAGATCTGAACTAGTAATTGTTAAATACAGAACTTCAAATTGTTAAATACAAATTATTAGTGCAAATTATAACTAGAAGATCTGAACTTGTAATAGACAAATACGCAACTTAGCATTGTTAAATACAAATTGTGATTGCAAATTATAACTTGAAGATCTGAACCTGTAATAGGTAACTACAGAACTTCGAATTGTTAAATTCAAACTAAGATTGCAAATAATAATTCGAAGATCTGAACTTGTAATAGTCAAATACAGAATTTCTAATTGTTAAATACAAATTATTAGTGGAAATTATAACTTGAAGATCTGAACTAGTAATTGTCAAATACAGAACTTGAAATTGATAGCTTCTAATTATTATTGCAAATAATAACTTGAAGATCTGAACTTGTAATTGTCAAATACAGAACTTAAAATTGATAGCTTCTAATTATTATTGTAAATTATAACTTGAAGATCTGAACTTGTAATAGTGAATTACAGAACTTAGATTTGTTAAATTCAAATTATTATTTCAAATTATAACTTGAAGATCTGAACTAGTAATTGTCAAATACAGAACTTAAAATTGATAGCTTCTAATTATTATTGCAAATTATAACTTGAAGATCTGAACTTGTAATTGTCAAATACAGAACTTAAAATGGATAGCTTCTAATTATTATTGTAAATTATAACTTGAAGATCTGAACTTGTAATTGTCAAATACAGAACTTAAAATTGATAGCTTCTAATTATTATTGCAAATAATAACTTGGAGATCTGAACTAGTAATTGTCAAATACAGAACTTAAAATTGATAGCTTCTAATTATTATTGCAAATTATAACTTGAAGATCTGAACTTGTAATAGTGAATTACAGAACTTAGATTTGTTAAATTCTAATTATTATTTCAAATTATAACTTGAAGATCTGAACTAGTAATTGTCAAATACAGAACTTAAAATTGATAGCTTCTAATTATTATTGCATATTATAACTTGAAGATCTGAACTTGTAATTGTTAAATACAGAATTTAAAATTGATAGCTTCTAATTATTATTGCAAATAATAACTTGAAGATCTGAACTTGTAATTGTCAAATACAGAACTTAAAATTGATAGCTTCTAATTATTATTGCAAATTATAATTTGAAGATCTGAACTTGTAATAGACAAATACGCAACTTAGCATTGTTAAATACAAATTGTGATTGCAAATTATAACTTGAAGATCTGAACCTGTAATTGTCAAATACAGAACTTAAAATTGATAGCTTCTAATTATTATTGCAACTAATAACTTGAAGATCTGAACTTGTAATTGTCAAATACAGAACTTAAAATTGATAGCTTCTAATTATTATTGCAAATTATAATTTGAAGATCTGAACTTGTAATAGACAAATACGCAACTTAGCATTGTTAAATACAAATTATTATTTCAAATTATTACTTGAAGATCTGAACTAGTAATTGTCAAATACAGAACTTCTAATTGTTAAATACAAATTATTAGTGCAAATTATAACTTGAAGATCTGAACTTGTAATTGTCAAATACAGAACTTAAAATTGATAGCTTCTAATTATTATTAAAATTATAACTTGAAGATCTGAACTTGTAATAGTGAATTACAGAACTTAGATTTGTTAAATTCAAATTATTATTTCAAATTATAACTTGAAGATCTGAACTAGTAATTGTCAAATACAGAACTTAAAATTGATAGCTTCTAATTACTATTGCAAATTATAACTTGAAGATCTGAACTTGTAATTGTCAAATACAGAACTTAAAATTGATAGCTTCTAATTATTATTGTAAATTATAACTTGAAGATCTGAACTTGTAATTGTCAAATACAGAACTTAAAATTGATAGCTTCTAATTATTATTGCAAATAATAACTTGAAGATCTGAACTTGTAATTGTCAAATACAGAACTTAAAATTGATAGCTTCTAATTATTATTGCAAAATATAATTTGAAGATCTGAACTTGTAATAGATAAATACGCAACTTAGCATTGTTAAATACAAATTGTGATTGCAAATTATAACTTGAAGATCTGAACCTGTAATAGGTAAATACAGAACTTCGAATTGTTAAATTCAAACTAAGATTGCAAATAATAATTCGAAGATCTGAACTTGTAATAGTCAAATACAGAACTTCTAATTGTTAAATACAAATTATTAGTGCAAATTATAACTTGAAGATCTGAACTAGTAATTGTCAAATACAGAACTTAAAATTGATAGCTTCTAATTATTATTGTAAATTATAACTTGAAGATCTGAACTTGTAATTGTCAAATACAGAACTTAAAATTGATTGCTTCTAATTATTATTGCAAATTATAACTTGAAGATCTGAACTAGTAATTGTTAAATACAGAACTTCAAATTGTTAAATACAAATTATTAGTGCAAATTATAACTAGAAGATCTGAACTTGTAATAGACAAATACGCAACTTAGCATTGTTAAATACAAATTGTGATTGCAAATTATAACTTGAAGATCTGAACCTGTAATAGGTAATTACAGAACTTCGAATTGTTAAATTCAAACTAAGATTGCAAATAATAATTCGAAGATCTGAACTTGTAATAGTCAAATACAGAATTTCTAATTGTTAAATACAAATTATTAGTGGAAATTATAACTTGAAGATCTGAACTAGTAATTGTCAAATACAGAACTTAAAATTGATAGCTTCTAATTATTATTGCAAATAATAACTTGAAGATCTGAACTTGTAATTGTCAAATACAGAACTTAAAATTGATAGCTTCTAATTATTATTGTAAATTATAACTTGAAGATCTGAACTTGTAATAGTGAATTACAGAACTTAGATTTGTTAAATTCAAATTATTATTTCAAATTATAACTTGAAGATCTGAACTAGTAATTGTCAAATACAGAACTTAAAATTGATAGCTTCTAATTATTATTGCAAATTATAACTTGAAGATCTGAACTTGTAATTGTCAAATACAGAACTTAAAATGGATAGCTTCTAATTATTATTGTAAATTATAACTTGAAGATCTGAACTTGTAATTGTCAAATACAGAACTTAAAATTGATAGCTTCTAATTATTATTGCAAATAATAACTTGGAGATCTGAACTAGTAATTGTCAAATACAGAACTTAAAATTGATAGCTTCTAATTATTATTGCAAATTATAACTTGAAGATCTGAACTTGTAATAGTGAATTACAGAACTTAGATTTGTTAAATTCTAATTATTATTTCAAATTATAACTTGAAGATCTGAACTAGTAATTGTCAAATACAGAACTTAAAATTGATAGCTTCTAATTATTATTGCATATTATAACTTGAAGATCTGAACTTGTAATTGTTAAATACAGAATTTAAAATTGATAGCTTCTAATTATTATTGCAAATAATAACTTGAAGATCTGAACTTGTAATTGTCAAATACAGAACTTAAAATTGATAGCTTCTAATTATTATTGCAAATTATAATTTGAAGATCTGAACTTGTAATAGACAAATACGCAACTTAGCATTGTTAAATACAAATTGTGATTGCAAATTATAACTTGAAGATCTGAACCTGTAATAGGAATATACAGAACTTCGAATTGTTAAATTCAAACTAAGATTGCAAATAATAATTCGAAGATCTGAACTTGTAATAATCAAATACAGAACTTCTAATTGTTAAATACAAATTATTAGTGCATATTATAACTTGAAGTTCTGAACTAGTAATTGTCAAATACAGATCTTAAAATTGATAGCTTCTAATTATTATTGCAAATTATAACTAGAAGATCTGAACTTGTAATTGTCAAATACAGAACTTAAAATTGATAGCTTCTAATTATTATATCAAATTATAACTTGAAGATCTGAACTTGTAATTGTCAAATACAGAACTTAAAATTGATAGCTTCTAATTATTATTGCAAATTATAACTTGAAGATCTGAACTTGTAATTGTCAAATACAGAACTTCTAATTGTTAAATACAAATTATTAGTGCAAATTATAACTTGAAGATCTGAACTTGTAATTGTCAAATACAGAACTTAAAATTGATAGCTTCTAATTATTATTAAAATTATAACTTGAAGATCTGAACTTGTAATAGTGAATTACAGAACTTAGATTTGTTAAATTCAAATTATTATTTCAAATTATAACTTGAAGATCTGAACTAGTAATTGTCAAATACAGAACTTAAAATTGATAGCTTCTAATTACTATTGCAAATTATAACTTGAAGATCTGAACTTGTAATTGTCAAATACAGAACTTAAAATTGATAGCTTCTAATTATTATTGTAAATTATAACTTGAAGATCTGAACTTGTAATTGTCAAATACAGAACTTAAAATTGATAGCTTCTAATTATTATTGCAAATAATAACTTGAAGATCTGAACTTGTAATTGTCAAATACAGAACTTATAATTGATAGCTTCTAATTATTATTGCAAAATATAATTTGAAGATCTGAACTTGTAATAGATAAATACGCAACTTAGCATTGTTAAATACAAATTGTGATTGCAAATTATAACTTGAAGATCTGAACTAGTAATTGTCAAATACAGAACTTAAAATTGATAGCTTCTAATTATTATTGCAAATTATAACTTGAAGATCTGAACTTGTAATTGTCAAATACAGAACTTAAAATGGATACCTTCTAATTATTATTGTAAATTATAACTTGAAGATCTGAACTTGTAATTGTCAAATACAGAACTTAAAATTGATAGCTTCTAATTATTATTGCAAATAATAACTTGGAGATCTGAACTAGTAATTGTCAAATACAGAACTTAAAATTGATAGCTTCTAATTATTATTGCAAATTATAACTTGAAGATCTGAACTTGTAATTGTCAAATACAGAACTTAAAATTGATAGCTTCTAATTATTATTGCAAATTATAACTTGAAGATCTGAACTTGTAATTGTCAAATACAGAACATAAAATTGATAGCTTCTAATTATTATTTCAAATTATAACTTGAAGATTAGAACTTGTAATTGTCAAATACAGAACTTAAAATTAATAGCTTCTTATTATTATTGCAAATTATAACTTGAAGATCTGAACTTGTAATTGTCAAATACAGAACTTAAAATTGATAGCTTCTAATTATTATTGTAAATTATAACTTGAAGATCTGAACTTGTAATAGTGAATTACAGAACTTAGATTTGTTAAATTCAAATTATTATTTCAAATTATAACTTGAAGATCTGAACTAGTAATTGTCAAATACAGAACTTAAAATTGATAGCTTCTAATTATTATTGCATATTATAACTTGAAGATCTGAACTTGTAATTGTTAAATACAGAATTTAAAATTGATAGCTTCTAATTATTATTGCAAATAATAACTTGAAGATCTGAACTTGTAATTGTCAAATACAGAACTTAAAATTGATAGCTTCTAATTATTATTGCAAATTATAATTTGAAGATCTGAACTTGTAATAGACAAATACGCAACTTAGCATTGTTAAATACAAATTGTGATTGCAAATTATAACTTGAAGATCTGAACCTGTAATTGTCAAATACAGAACTTAAAATTGATAGCTTCTAATTATTATTGCAAATAATAACTTGAAGATCTGAACTTGTAATTGTCAAATACAGAACTTAAAATTGATAGCTTCTAATTATTATTGCAAATTATAATTTGAAGATCTGAACTTGTAATAGACAAATACGCAACTTAGCATTGTTAAATACAAATTATTATTTCAAATTATTACTTGAAGATCTGAACTAGTAATTGTCAAATACAGAACTTAAAATTGATAGCTTCTAATTATTATTGCAAATTATAACTTGAAGATCTGAACTTGTAATTGTCAAATACAGAACTTAAAATTGATAGCTTTTAATTATTATTGCAAATTATAATTTGAAGATCTGAACTTGTAATAGACAAATACGCAACTTAGCATTGTTAAATACAAATTGTGATTGCAAATTATAACTTGAAGATCTGAACCTGTAATAGGAATATACAGAACTTCGAATTGTTAAATTCAAACTAAGATTGCAAATAATAATTCGAAGATCTGAACTTGTAATAATCAAATACAGAACTTCTAATTGTTAAATACAAATTATTAGTGCATATTATAACTTGAAGTTCTGAACTAGTAATTGTCAAATACAGATCTTAAAATTGATAGCTTCTAATTATTATTGCAAATTATAACTAGAAGATCTGAACTTGTAATTGTCAAATACAGAACTTAAAATTGATAGCTTCTAATTATTATATCAAATTATAACTTGAAGATCTGAACTTGTAATTGTCAAATACAGAACTTAAAATTGATAGCTTCTAATTATTATTGCAAATTATAACTTGAAGATCTGAACTTGTAATTGTCAAATACAGAACTTCTAATTGTTAAATACAAATTATTAGAGCAAATTATAACTTGAAGATCTGAACTTGTAATTGTCAAATACAGAACTTAAAATTGATAGCTTCTAATTATTATTAAAATTATAACTTGAAGATCTGAACTTGTAATAGTGAATTACAGAACTTAGATTTGTTAAATTCAAATTATTATTTCAAATTATAACTTGAAGATCTGAACTAGTAATTGTCAAATACAGAACTTAAAATTGATAGCTTCTAATTACTATTGCAAATTATAACTTGAAGATCTGAACTTGTAATTGTCAAATACAGAACTTAAAATTGATAGCTTCTAATTATTATTGTAAATTATAACTTGAAGATCTGTACTTGTAATTGTCAAATACAGAACTTAAAATTGATAGCTTCTAATTATTATTGCAAATAATAACTTGAAGATCTGAACTTGTAATTGTCAAATACAGAACTTAAAATTGATAGCTTCTAATTATTATTGCAAAATATAATTTGAAGATCTGAACTTGTAATAGATAAATACGCAACTTAGCATTGTTAAATACAAATTGTGATTGCAAATTATAACTTGAAGATCTGAACCTGTAATAGGTAAATACAGAACTTCGAATTGTTAAATTCAAACTAAGATTGCAAATAATAATTCGAAGATCTGAACTTGTAATAGTCAAATACAGAACTTCTAATTGTTAAATACAAATTATTAGTGCAAATTATAACTTGAAGATCTGAACTAGTAATTGTCAAATACAGAACTTAAAATTGATAGCTTCTAATTACTATTGCAAATTATAACTTGAAGATCTGAACTTGTAATTGTCAAATACAGAACTTAAAATTGATAGCTTCTAATTATTATTGTAAATTATAACTTGAAGATCTGAACTTGTAATTGTCAAATACAGAACTTAAAATTGATAGCTTCTAATTATTATTGCAAATAATAACTTGAAGATCTGAACTTGTAATAGTCAAATACAGAACTTAAAATTGATAGCTTCTAATTATTATTGCAAATAATAATTCGAAGATCTGAACTTGTAATAGTCAAATACAGAACTTCTAATTGTTAAATACAAATCATTAGTGCAAATTATAATTTGAAAATCTGAACTAGTAATTGTCAAATACAGAACTTCTAATTGTTAAATACTAATTATTAGTGCAAATTATAACTTGAAGTTCTGAACTAGTAATTGTCAAATACAGATCTTAAAATTGATAGCTTCTAATTATTATTGCAAATTATAACTAGAAGATCTGAACTTGTAATTGTCAAATACAGAACTTAAAATTGATAGCTTCTAATTATTATTACAAATTATAACTTGAAGATCTGAACTTGAAATTGTCAACTACAGAACTTAAAATTGATAGCTTCTAATTATTATTGTAAATTATAACTTGAAGATCTGAACTTGTAATAGTGAATTACAGAACCTAGATTTGTTAAATTCAAATTATTATTTCAAAATATAACTTGAAGATCTGAACTAGTAATTGTCAAATACAGAACTTAAAATTGATAGCTTCTAATTATTATTGTAAATTATAACTTCAAGATCTGAACTTGTAATTGTCAAATACAGAACTTAAAATTGATAGCTTCTAATTATTATTGCAAATAATAACTTGAAGATCTGAACTTGTAATTGTCAAATACAGAACTTAAAATTGATAGCTTCTAATTATTATTGCAAATTATAATTTGAAGATCTGAACTTGTAATAGACAAATACGCAACTTAGCATTGTTAAATACAAATTGTGATTGCAAATTATAACTTGAAGATCTGAACCTGTAATAGGTAAATACAGAACTTCGAATTGTTAAATTCAAACTAAGATTGCAAATAATAATTCGAAGATCTGAACTTGTAATAGTCAAATACAGAATTTCTAATTGTTAAATACAAATTATTAGTGCAAATTATAACTTGAAGATCTGAACTAGTAATTGTCAAATACAGAACTTAAAATTGATAGCTTCTAATTATTATTGCAAATAATAACTTGAAGATCTGAACTTGTAATTGTCAAATACAGAACTTAAAATTGATAGCTTCTAATTATTATTGTAAATTATAATTTGAAGATCTGAACTTGTAATAGACAAATACGCAACTTAGCATTGTTAAATACAAATTGTGATTGCAAATTATAACTTGAAGATCTGAACCTGTAATAGGAATATACAGAACTTCGAATTGTTAAATTCAAACTAAGATTGCAAATAATAATTCGAAGATCTGAACTTGTAATAATCAAATACAGAACTTCTAATTGTTAAATACAAATTATTAGTGCATATTATAACTTGAAGTTCTGAACTAGTAATTGTCAAATACAGATCTTAAAATTGATAGCTTCTAATTATTATTGCAAATTATAACTAGAAGATCTGAACTTGTAATTGTCAAATACAGAACTTAAAATTGATAGCTTCTAATTATTATATCAAATTATAACTTGAAGATCTGAACTTGTAATTGTCAAATACAGAACTTTAAAATTGATAGCTTCTAATTATTATTGCAAATTATAACTTGAAGATCTGAACTTGTAATTGTCAAATACAGAACTTCTAATTGTTAAATACAAATTATTAGAGCAAATTATAACTTGAAGATCTGAACTTGTAATTGTCAAATACAGAACTTAAAATTGATAGCTTCTAATTATTATTAAAATTATAACTTGAAGATCTGAACTTGTAATAGTGAATTACAGAACTTAGATTTGTTAAATTCAAATTATTATTTCAAATTATAACTTGAAGATCTGAACTAGTAATTGTCAAATACAGAACTTAAAATTGATAGCTTCTAATTACTATTGCAAATTATAACTTGAAGATCTGAACTTGTAATTGTCAAATACAGAACTTAAAATTGATAGCTTCTAATTATTATTGTAAATTATAACTTGAAGATCTGAACTTGTAATTGTCAAATACAGAACTTAAAATTGATAGCTTCTAATTATTATTGTAAATTATAACTTGAAGATCTGAACTTGTAATAGTGAATTACAGAACTTAGATTTGTTAAATTCAAATTATTATTTCAAATTATAACTTGAAGATCTGAACTAGTAATTGTCAAATACAGAACTTAAAATTGATAGCTTCTAATTATTACTGCATATTATAACTTCAAGATCTAAACTTGTAATTGTCAAATACAGAACTTAAAATTGATAGCTTCTAATTATTATTGCAAATAATAACTTGAAGATCTGAACTTGTAATTGTCAAATACAGAACTTAAAATTGATAGCTTCTAATTATTATTGCAAATTATAACTTGAAGATCTGAACTTGTAATTGTCAAATACAGAACTTCAAATTGTTAAATACAAATTATTAGTGCAAATTATAACTTGAAGATCTGAACTAGTAATTGTCAAATACAGAACTTAAAATTGATAGCTTCTAATTATTATTGCATATTATAACTTGAAGATCTGAACTTGTAATAGTGAATTACAGAACTTAGATTTGATAAATTCAAATTATTATTTCAAATTATAACTTGAAGATCTGAACTAGTAATTGTCAAATACAGAACTTAAAATTGATAGCTTCTAATTACTATTGCAAATTATAACTTGAAGATCTGAACTTGTAATTGTCAAATACAGAACTTAAAATTGATAGCTTCTAATTATTGTTGTAAATTATAACTTGCAGATCTGAACTTGTAATTGTCAAATACAGAACTTAAAATTGATAGCTTCTAATTATTATTGTAAATAATAACTTGAAGATCTGAACTTGTAATTGTCAAATACAGAACTTAAAATTGATAGCTTCTAATTATTATTGCAAATAATAATTCGAAGATCAGAACTTGTAATAGTCAAATACAGAACTTCTAATTGTTAAATACAAATCATTAGTGCAAATTATAATTTGAAGATCTGAACTAGTAATTGTCAAATACAGAACTTAAAATTGATAGCTTCTAATTATTATTGCAAATTATAACTTGAAGATCTAAACTTTTAATTGTCAAATACAGAACTTCTAATTGTTAAATACAAATTATTAGTGCAAATTATAACTTGAAGATCTGAACTTGTAATTGTCAAATACAGAATTTAAATTGATAGCTTCTAATTATTATTGTAAATTATAACTTGAAGATCTGAACTTTTAATTGTCAAATACAGAACTTCTAATTGTTAAATACTAATTATTAGTGCAAATTATAACTTGAAGTTCTGAACTAGTAATTGTCAAATACAGATCTTAAAATTGATAGCTTCTAATTATTATTGCAAATTATAACTAGAAGATCTGAACTTGTAATTGTCAAATACAGAACTTACAAATTGATAGCTCCTAATTATTATTTCAAATTATAACTTGAAGATCTGAACTTGTAATTGTCAAATACAGAACTTAAAATTGATAGCTTCTAATTATTATTGTAAATTATAACTTGAAGATCTGAACTTGTAATAGTGAATTACAGAACTTAGATTTGTTAAATTCAAACTAAGATTGCAAATAATAATTCGAAGATCTGAACTTGTAATAGTCAAATACAGAACTTCTAATTGTTAAATACAAATTATTAGTGCAAATTATAACTTGAAGATCTGAACTTGTAACTGTCAAATACAGAACTTAAAATTGATAGCTTCTAATTATTATTGCAAATTATAACTTGAAGATCTGAACTTGTAATAGTCAAATACAGAACTTAAAATTGATAGCTTCTAATTATTATTGTAAATTATAACTTGAAGATCTGAACTTGTAATAGTGAATTACAGAACTTAGATTTGTTAAATTCAAATTATTATTTCAAATTATAACTTGAAGATCTGAACTAGTAATTGTCAAATACAGAACTTAAAATTGATAGCTACTAATTATTATTGCAAATTATAACTTGAAGATCTGAACTTGTAATTGTCAAATACAGAACTTAAAATTGATAGCTTCTAATTATTATTGTAAATTATAACTTGAAGATCTGAACTTGTAATTGTCAAATACAGAACTTAAAATTGATAGCTTCTAATTATTATTGCAAATAATAACTTAGAGATCTGAACTAGTAATTGTCAAATACAGAATTTAAAATTGATAGCTTCTAATTATTATTGCAAATTATAACTTGAAGATCTGAACTTGTAATTGTAAAATACAGAACTTAAAATTGATAGCTTCTAATTATTATTGCAACTTATAACTTGAAGATCTGAACTTGTAATTGTCCAATACAGAACATAAAATTGATAGCTTCTAATTATTATTTCAAATTATAACTAGAAGATCTGAACTTGTAATTGTCAAATACAGAACTTAAAATTAATAGCTTCTAATTATTATTGCAAATTATAACTTGAAGATCTAAACTTGTAATTGTCAAATACAGAACTTAAAATTGATAGCTTCTAATTATTATTGTAAATTATAACTTGAAGATCTGAACTTGTAATAGTGAATTACAGAACTTAGATTTGTAAAATTCAAATTATTATTTCAAATTATAACTTGGAGATCTGAACTAGTAATTGTCAAATACAGAACTTAAAATTGATAGCTTCTAATTATTATTGCAAATTATAACTTGAAGATCTGAACTTGTAATTGTCAAATACAGAACTTAAAATTGATTGCTTCTAATTATTATTGCATATTATAACTTGAAGATCTGAACTTGTAATTGTCAAATACAGAACATAAAATTGATAGCTTCTAATTATTATTTCAAATTATAACTTGAAGATCTGAACTTGCAATTGTCAAATACAGAACTTAAAATTAATAGCTTCTAATTATTATTGCAAATTATAACTTGAAGATCTGAACTTGTAATTGTCAAATACAAAACTTAAAATTGATAGCTTCTAATTATTATTGTAAATTATAACTTGTAGATCTGAACTTGTAATAGTGAATTACAGAACTTAGATTTGTTAAATTCAAATTATTATTTCAAATTATAACTTGAAGATCTGAACTAGTAATTGTCAAATACAGAACTTAAAATTGATAGCTTCTAATTATTACTGCATATTATAACTTCAAGATCTAAACTTGTAATTGTCAAATACAGAACTTAAAATTGATAGCTTCTAATTATTATTGCAAATAATAACTTGAAGATCTGAACTTGTAATTGTCAAATACAGAACTTAAAATTGATAGCTTCTAATTATTATTGCAAATTATAACTTGAAGATCTGAACTTGTAATTGTCAAATACAGAACTTCAAATTGTTAAATACAAATTATTAGTGGAAATTATAACTTGAAGATCTGAACTAGTAATTGTCAAATACAGAACTTAAAATTGATAGCTTCTAATTATTATTGCATATTATAACTTGAAGATCTGAACTTGTAATAGTGAATTACAGAACTTAGATTTGATAAATTCAAATTATTATTTCAAATTATAACTTGAAGATCTGAACTAGTAATTGTCAAATACAGAACTTAAAATTGATAGCTTCTAATTACTATTGCAAATTATAACTTGAAGATCTGAACTTGTAATTGTCAAATACAGAACTTAAAATTGATAGCTTCTAATTATTATTGTAAATTATAACTTGAAGATCTGAACTTGTAATTGTCAAATACAGAACTTAAAATTGATAGCTTCTAATTATTATTGTAAATAATAACTTGAAGATCTGAACTTGTAATTGTCAAATACAGAACTTAAAATTGATAGCTTCTAATTATTATTGCAAATAATAATTCGAAGATCTGAACTTGTAATAGTCAAATACAGAACTTCTAATTGTTAAATACAAATCATTAGTGCAAATTATAATTTGAAGATCTGAACTAGTAATTGTCAAATACAGATCTTAAAATTGATAGCTTCTAATTATTATTGCAAATTATAACTTGAAGATCTAAACTTTTAATTGTCAAATACAGAACTTCTAATTGTTAAATACAAATTATTAGTGCAAATTATAACTTGAAGATCTGAACTTGTAATTGTCAAATACAGAATTTAAATTGATAGCTTCTAATTATTATTGTAAATTATAACTTGAAGATCTGAACTTGTAATTGTCAAATACAGAACTTCTAATTGTTAAATACTAATTATTAGTGCAAATTATAACTTGAAGTTCTGAACTAGTAATTGTCAAATACAGATCTTAAAATTGATAGCTTCTAATTATTATTTCAAATTATAACTTGAAGATCTGAACTTGTAATTGTCAAATACAGAACTTAAAATTGATAGCTTCTAATTATTATTGTAAATTATAACTTGAAGATCTGAACTTGTAATAGTGAATTACAGAACTTAGATTTGTTAAATTCAAATTATTATTTCAAAATATAACTTGAAGATCTGAACTAGTAATTGTCAAATACAGAGCTTAAAATTGATAGCTTCTAATAATAATTGCAAATTATAACTTGAAGATCTGAACTTGTAATTGTCAAATACAGAACTTAAAATTGATAGCTTCTAATTATTATTGCAAATTATAACTTGAAGATCTGAACTTGTAATTGTCAAATACAGAACATAAAATTGATAGCTTCTAATTATTATTTCAAATTATAACTTGAAGATCTGAACTTGTAATTGTCAAATACAGAACTTAAAATTAATAGCTTCTAATTATTATTGCAAATTATAACTTGAAGATCTGAACTTGTAATTGTCAAATACAGAACTTAAAATTGATAGCTTCTAATTATTATTGTAAGTTATAACTTGAAGATCTGAACTTGTAATCGTGAATTACAGAACTTAGATTTGTTAAATACAAATTATTATTTCAAATTATAACTTGAAGATCTGAACTAGTAATTGTCAAATACAGAACTTAAAATTGATAGCTTCTAATTATTATTGCAAATTATAACTTGAAGATCTGAACTTGTAATTGTTAAATACAGAACTTCAAATTGTTAAATACAAATTATTAGTGCAAATTATAACTAGAAGATCTGAACTTGTAATTGTCAAATACAGCACTTAAAATTGATAGCTTCTAATTATTATTGTAAATTATAACTTGAAGATCTGAACTTGTAATAGTGAATTAGAGAACTTAGATTTGATAAATTCAAATTATTATTTCAAATTATAACTTGAAGATCAGAACTAGTAATTGTCAAATACAGAACTTAAAATTGATAGCTTCTAATTACTATTGCAAATTATAACTTGAAGATCTGAACTTGTAATTGTCAAATACAGAACTTAAAATTGATAGCTTCTAATTATTATTGTAAATTATAACTTGAAGATCTGAACTTGTAATTGTCAAATACAGAACTTAAAATTGATAGCTTCTAATTATTATTGCAAATAATAACTTGAAGATCTGAACTTGTAATTGTCAAATACAGAACTTAAAATTGATAGCTTCTAATTATTATTGCAAAATATAATTTGAAGATCTGAACTTGTAATAGTCAAATACAGAACTTAAAATTGATAGCTTCTAATTATTACTGCATATTATAACTTCAAGATCTAAACTTGTAATTGTCAAATACAGAACTTAAATTTGATAGCTTCTAATTATTATTGCAAATTATAACTTGAAGATCTGAACTTGTAATTGTCAAATACAAAACTTAAAATTGATAGCTTCTAATTATTATTGTAAATTATAACTTGTAGATCTGAACTTGTAATAGTGAATTACAGAACTTAGATTTGTTAAATTCAAATTATTATTTCAAATTATAACTTGAAGATCTGAACTAGTAATTGTCAAATACAGAACTTAAAATTGATAGCTTCTAATTATTACTGCATATTATAACTTCAAGATCTAAACTTGTAATTGTCAAATACAGAACTTAAAATTGATAGCTTCTAATTATTATTGCAAATAATAACTTGAAGATCTGAACTTGTAATTGTCAAATACAGAACTTAAAATCGATAGCTTCTAATTATTATTGCAAATTATAACTTGAAGATCTGAACTTGTAATTGTCAAATACAGAACTTCAAATTGTTAAATACAAATTATTAGTGCAAATTATAACTTGAAGATCTGAACTAGTAATTGTCAAATACAGAACTTAAAATTGATAGCTTCTAATTATTATTGCATATTATAACTTGAAGATCTGAACTTGTAATAGTGAATTACAGAACTTAGATTTGATAAATTCAAATTATTATTTCAAATTATAACTTGAAGATCTGAACTAGTAATTGTCAAATACAGAACTTAAAATTGATAGCTTCTAATTACTATTGCAAATTATAACTTGAAGATCTGAACTTGTAATTGTCAAATACAGAACTTAAAATTGATAGCTTCTAATTATTATTGTAAATTATAACTTGAAGATCTGAACTTGTAATTGTCAAATACAGAACTTAAAATTGATAGCTTCTAATTATTATTGTAAATAATAACTTGAAGATCTGAACTTGTAATTGTCAAATACAGAACTTAAAATTGATAGCTTCTAATTATTATTGCAAATAATAATTCGAAGATCTGAACTTGTAATAGTCAAATACAGAACTTCTAATTGTTAAATACAAATCATTAGTGCAAATTATAATTTGAAGATCTGAACTAGTAATTGTCAAATACAGATCTTAAAATTGATAGCATCTAATTATTATTGCAAATTATAACTTGAAGATCTAAACTTTTAATTGTCAAATACAGAACTTCTAATTGTTAAATACAAATTATTAGTGCAAATTATAACTTGAAGATCTGAACTTGTAATTGTCAAATACAGAATTTAAATTGATAGCTTCTAATTATTATTGTAAATTATAACTTGAAGATCTGAACTTGTAATTGTCAAATACAGAACTTCTAATTGTTAAATACTAATTATTAGTGCAAATTATAACTTGAAGTTCTGAACTAGTAATTGTCAAATACAGATCTTAAAATTGATAGCTTCTAATTATTATTTCAAATTATAACTTGAAGATCTGAACTTGTAATTGTCAAATACAGAACTTAAAATTGATAGCTTCTAATTATTATTGTAAATTATAACTTGAAGATCTGAACTTGTAATAGTGAATTACAGAACTTAGATTTGTTAAATTCAAATTATTATTTCAAAATATAACTTGAAGATCTGAACTAGTAATTGTCAAATACAGAGCTTAAAATTGATAGCTTCTAATAATAATTGCAAATTATAACTTGAAGATCTGAACTTGTAATTGTCAAATACAGAACTTAAAATTGATAGCTTCTAATTATTATTGCAAATTATAACTTGAAGATCTGAACTTGTAATTGTCAAATACAGAACATAAAATTGATAGCTTCTAATTATTATTTCAAATTATAACTTGAAGATCTGAACTTGTAATTGTCAAATACAGAACTTAAAATTAATAGCTTCTAATTATTATTGCAAATTATAACTTGAAGATCTGAACTTGTAATTGTCAAATACAGAACTTAAAATTGATAGCTTCTAATTATTATTGTAAGTTATAACTTGAAGATCTGAACTTGTAATCGTGAATTACAGAACTTAGATTTGTTAAATACAAATTATTATTTCAAATTATAACTTGAAGATCTGAACTAGTAATTGTCAAATACAGAACTTAAAATTGATAGCTTCTAATTATTATTGCAAATTATAACTTGAAGATCTGAACTTGTAATTGTTAAATACAGAACTTCAAATTGTTAAATACAAATTATTAGTGCAAATTATAACTAGAAGATCTGAACTTGTAATTGTCAAATACAGCACTTAAAATTGATAGCTTCTAATTATTATTGTAAATTATAACTTGAAGATCTGAACTTGTAATAGTGAATTAGAGAACTTAGATTTGATAAATTCAAATTATTATTTCAAATTATAACTTGAAGATCAGAACTAGTAATTGTCAAATACAGAACTTAAAATTGATAGCTTCTAATTACTATTGCAAATTATAACTTGAAGATCTGAACTTGTAATTGTCAAATACAGAACTTAAAATTGATAGCTTCTACTTATTATTGTAAATTATAACTTGAAGATCTGAACTTGTAATTGTCAAATACAGAACTTAAGGGGTTATGCCTACTTAGGAGGTCAAAAAAATGCGACTATTTGTTGTTTTTTTTTGGAAAAGTGTATATATTTTATGGCACAACAATTATTTTATTCAAAAGAACATTATTTTAAAAATACAATGTAATTTTTTTGTACAAAATTATTAAAAATTTATCCATCCACAGCCGATGTTCGACGACCCTATTTTAAAAATGCATTTTGCGGTGGGCAAATCTATGCGGAATCGGTTTATCAAAAATCAAAAATTCAAAAAGATATAGTAAATACATAAGTTTATCTCGTCCTTAACGGAGCCATTTTTCTAAAAGTTGAATTTTGACAAAATGGCAGCTGTTCAAAGTTACCATATCGATTTTTGTAAAAAAAAAGAGTTACTTTTCACCCATAACATAAAAACTACGCATTCAAATAAAAAAACCCTCCGTTAAGGACAAGATTTTGATGTCTAAAAGAAGTACACAAAATTTAAAATGGATATCTGCACTAGTTTTTGAAATATGTTGCCCACCGACTTTGAAAATGTAGTTTTTCATAAACGGCGATTGAAGTTTTAAATGCAGTTTACACTAAAGTAAAGTAAAATTATAAAAAAATATGTTGCAACCTTAAACCAATAATTATTTATGACCCGTGAAAACTAGAAACGTTCTAGAAATACTTGTCATAAATTTTGTGCTTATGTGTCATAAGTGTGGCAAACATAATTTTTACTCATAGGCGAAAAACAATAAATTAGTATATACGAAGTTACTACAACGCAATGTTGTATGTCAAGCAGTGTAACTTTGTTAACAATAATCAGATCGATGTAAAATTTTTACCAAACATGGATAACATTATATTCTTCAAGAAAATGAGGTTTTCGAAAAATCGATTATTTTGAATTTCTAAGTAGGCATAACCCCTTAAAATTGATAGCTTCTAATTATTATTGCAAATAATAACTTGAAGATCTGAACTTGTAATTGTCAAATACAGAACTTAAAATTGATAGCTTCTAATTATTATTGCAAAATATAATTTGAAGATCTGAACTTGTAATAGTCAAATACAGAACTTAAAATTGATAGCTTCTAATTATTACTGCATATTATAACTTCAAGATCTAAACTTGTAATTGTCAAATACAGAACTTAAATTTGATAGCTTCTAATTATTATTGCAAATTATAACTTGAAGATCTGAACTTGTAATTGTCAAATACAAAACTTAAAATTGATAGCTTCTAATTATTATTGTAAATTATAACTTGTAGATCTGAACTTGTAATAGTGAATTACAGAACTTAGATTTGTTAAATTCAAATTATTATTTCAAATTATAACTTGAAGATCTGAACTAGTAATTGTCAAATACAGAACTTAAAATTGATAGCTTCTAATTATTACTGCATATTATAACTTCAAGATCTAAACTTGTAATTGTCAAATACAGAACTTAAAATTGATAGCTTCTAATTATTATTGCAAATAATAACTTGAAGATCTGAACTTGTAATTGTCAAATACAGAACTTAAAATTGATAGCTTCTAATTATTATTGCAAATTATAACTTGAAGATCTGAACTTGTAATTGTCAAATACAGAACTTCAAATTGTTAAATACAAATTATTAGTGCAAATTATAACTTGAAGATCTGAACTAGTAATTGTCAAATACAGAACTTAAAATTGATAGCTTCTAATTATTATTGCATATTATAACTTGAAGATCTGAACTTGTAATAGTGAATTACAGAACTTAGATTTGATAAATTCAAATTATTATTTCAAATTATAACTTGAAGATCTGAACTAGTAATTGTCAAATACAGAACTTAAAATTGATAGCTTCTAATTACTATTGCAAATTATAACTTGAAGATCTGAACTTGTAATTGTCAAATACAGAACTTAAAATTGATAGCTTCTAATTATTATTGTAAGTTATAACTTGAAGATCTGAACTTGTAATTGTCAAATACAGAACTTAAAATTGATAGCTTCTAATTATTATTGTAAATAATAACTTGAAGATCTGAACTTGTAATTGTCAAATACAGAACTTAAAATTGATAGCTTCTAATTATTATTGCAAATAATAATTCGAAGATCTGAACTTGTAATAGTCAAATACAGAACTTCTAATTGTTAAATACAAATCATTAGTGCAAATTATAATTTGAAGATCTGAACTAGTAATTGTCAAATACAGATCTTAAAATTGATAGCTTCTAATTATTATTGCAAATTATAACTTGAAGATCTAAACTTTTAATTGTCAAATACAGAACTTCTAATTGTTAAATACAAATTATTAGTGCAAATTATAACTTGAAGATCTGAACTTGTAATTGTCAAATACAGAATTTAAATTGATAGCTTCTAATTATTATTGTAAATTATAACTTGAAGATCTGAACTTGTAATTGTCAAATACAGAACTTCTAATTGTTAAATACTAATTATTAGTGCAAATTATAACTTGAAGTTCTGAACTAGTAATTGTCAAATACAGATCTTAAAATTGATAGCTTCTAATTATTATTTCAAATTATAACTTGAAGATCTGAACTTGTAATTGTCAAATACAGAACTTAAAATTGATAGCTTCTAATTATTATTGTAAATTATAACTTGAAGATCTGAACTTGTAATAGTGAATTACAGAACTTAGATTTGTTAAATTCAAATTATTATTTCAAAATATAACTTGAAGATCTGAACTAGTAATTGTCAAATACAGAGCTTAAAATTGATAGCTTCTAATAATAATTGCAAATTATAACTTGAAGATCTGAACTTGTAATTGTCAAATACAGAACTTAAAATTGATAGCTTCTAATTATTATTGCAAATTATAACTTGAAGATCTGAACTTGTAATTGTCAAATACAGAACATAAAATTGATAGCTTCTAATTATTATTTCAAATTATAACTTGAAGATCTGAACTTGTAATTGTCAAATACAGAACTTAAAATTAATAGCTTCTAATTATTATTGCAAATTATAACTTGAAGATCTAAACTTGTAATTGTCAAATACAGAACTTAAAATTGATAGCTTCTAATTATTATTGTAAGTTATAACTTGAAGATCTGAACTTGTAATCGTGAATTACAGAACTTAGATTTGTTAAATACAAATTATTATTTCAAATTATAACTTGAAGATCTGAACTAGTAATTGTCAAATACAGAACTTAAAATTGATAGCTTCTAATTATTATTGCAAATTATAACTTGAAGATCTGAACTTGTAATTGTTAAATACAGAACTTCAAATTGTTAAATACAAATTATTAGTGCAAATTATAACTAGAAGATCTGAACTTGTAATTGTCAAATACAGCACTTAAAATTGATAGCTTCTAATTATTATTGTAAATTATAACTTGAAGATCTGAACTTGTAATAGTGAATTAGAGAACTTAGATTTGATAAATTCAAATTATTATTTCAAATTATAACTTGAAGATCAGAACTAGTAATTGTCAAATACAGAACTTAAAATTGATAGCTTCTAATTACTATTGCAAATTATAACTTGAAGATCTGAACTTGTAATTGTCAAATACAGAACTTAAAATTGATAGCTTCTAATTATTATTGTAAATTATAACTTGAAGATCTGAACTTGTAATTGTCAAATACAGAACTTAAAATTGATAGCTTCTAATTATTATTGCAAATAATAACTTGAAGATCTGAACTTGTAATTGTCAAATACAGAACTTAAAATTGATAGCTTCTAATTATTATTGCAAAATATAATTTGAAGATCTGAACTTGTAATAGATAAATACGCAACTTAGCATTGTTAAATACAAATTGTGATTGCAAATTATAACTTGAAGATCTGAACCTGTAATAGGTAAATACAGAACTTCGAATTGTTAAATTCAAACTAAGATTGCAAATAATAATTCGAAGATCTGAACTTGTAATAGTCAAATACAGAACTTCTAATTGTTAAATACAAATTATTAGTGCAAATTATAACTTGAAGATCTGAACTTGTAATTGTCAAATTCAGAACTTAAAATTGATAGCTTCTAATTATTATTGCAAATTATAACTTGAAGATCTGAACTTGTAATAGTGAATTACAGAACTTAGATTTGTTAAATTCAAATTATTATTTCAAATTATAACTTGAAGATCTGAACTAGTAATTGTCAAATACAGAACTTAAAATTGATAGCTTCTAATTATTATTGCATATTATAACTTGAAGATCTGAACTTGTAATTGTCAAATACAGAACTTAAAATTGATAGCTTCTAATTATTATTGCAAATTATAATTTGAAGATCTGAACTTGTAATAGACAAATACGCAACTTAGCATTGTTAAATACAAATTGTGATTGCAAATTATAACTTGAAGATCTGAACCTGTAATAGGTAAATACAGAACTTCGAATTGTTAAATTCAAACTAAGATTGCAAATAATAATTCGAAGATCTGAACTTGTAATAGTCAAATACAGAACTTCTAATTGTTAAATACAAATTATTAGTGCAAATTATAACTTGAAGATCTGAACTAGTAATTGTCAAATACAGAACTTAAAATTGATAGCTTCTAATTATTATTGTAAATTATAACTTGAAGATCTGAACTTGTAATTGTCAAATACAGAACTTAAAATTGATTGCTTCTAATTATTATTGCAAATTATAACTTGAAGATCTGAACTAGTAATTGTTAAATACAGAACTTCAAATTGTTAAATACAAATTATTAGTGCAAATTATAACTAGAAGATCTGAACTTGTAATTGTCAAATACAGCACTTAAAATTGATAGCTTCTAATTATTATTGTAAATTATAACTTGAAGATCTGAACTTGTAATAGTGAATTACAGAACTTAGATTTGATAAATTCAAATTATTATTTCAAATTATAACTTGAAGATCTGAACTAGTAATTGTCAAATACAGAACTTAAAATTGATAGCTTCTAATTACTATTGCAAATTATAACTTGAAGATCTGAACTTGTAATTGTCAAATACAGAACTTAAAATTGATAGCTTCTAATTATTATTGTAAATTATAACTTGAAGATCTGAACTTGTAATTGTCAAATACAGAACTTAAAATTGATAGCTTCTAATTATTATTGCAAATAATAACTTGAAGATCTGAACTCGTAATAGTCAAATACAGAACTTAAAATTGATAGCTTCTAATTATTATTGCAAATAATAATTCGAAGATCTGAACTTGTAATAGTCAAATACAGAACTTCTAATTGTTAAATACAAATCATTAGTGCAAATTATAATTTGAAAATCTGAACTAGTAATTGTCAAATACAGAACTTAAAATTGATAGCTTCTAATTATTATTGCAAATTATAACTTGAAGATCTAAACTTTTAATTGTCAAATACAGAACTTCTAATTGTTAAATACAAATTATTAGTGCAAATTATAACTTGAAGATCTGAACTTGTAATTGTCAAATACAGAACTTAAAATTGATAGCTTCTAATTATTATTGCAAATTATAACTTGAAGATCTGAACTTGTAATTGTCAAATACAGAACTTCTAATTGTTAAATACTAATTATTAGTGCAAATTATAACTTGAAGTTCTGAACTAGTAATTGTCAAATACAGATCTTAAAATTGATAGCTTCTAATTATTATTGCAAATTATAACTAGAAGATCTGAACTTGTAATTGTCAAATACAGAACTTAAAATTGATAGCTTCTAATTATTATTTCAAATTATAACTTGAAGATCTGAACTTGTAATTGTCAACTACAGAACTTAAAATTGATAGCTTCTAATTATTATTGTAAATTATAACTTGAAGATCTGAACTTGTAATAGTGAATTACAGAACCTAGATTTGTTAAATTCAAATTATTATTTCAAAATATAACTTGAAGATCTGAACTAGTAATTGTCAAATACAGAACTTAAAATTGATAGCTTCTAATTATTATTGTAAATTATAACTTCAAGATCTGAACTTGTAATTGTCAAATACAGAACTTAAAATTGATAGCTTCTAATTATTATTGCAAATAATAACTTGAAGATCTGAACTTGTAATTGTCAAATACAGAACTTAAAATTGATAGCTTCTAATTATTATTGCAAATTATAACTTGAAGATCTGAACTTGTAATTGTCAAATACAGAACTTGTAATTGTTAAATACTAATTATTAGTGCAAATTATAACTTGAAGTTCTGAACTAGTAATTGTCAAATACAGATCTTAAAATTGATAGCTTCTAATTATTATTGCAAATTATAACTAGAAGATCTGAACTTGTAATTGTCAAATACAGAACTTAAAATTGATAGCTTCTAATTATTATTTCAAATTATAACTTGAAGATCTGAACTAGTAATTGTCAAATACAGAACTTAAAATTGATAGCTTCTAATTATTATTGTAAATTATAACTTGAAGATCTGAACTTGTAATTGTCAAATACAGAACTTAAAATTGATTGCTTCTAATTATTATTGCAAATTATAACTTGAAGATCTGAACTAGTAATTGTTAAATACAGAACTTCAAATTGTTAAATACAAATTATTAGTGCAAATTATAACTAGAAGATCTGAACTTGTAATAGACAAATACGCAACTTAGCATTGTTAAATACAAATTGTGATTGCAAATTATAACTTGAAGATCTGAACCTGTAATAGGTAATTACAGAACTTCGAATTGTTAAATTCAAACTAAGATTGCAAATAATAATTCGAAGATCTGAACTTGTAATAGTCAAATACAGAATTTCTAATTGTTAAATACAAATTATTAGTGGAAATTATAACTTGAAGATCTGAACTAGTAATTGTCAAATACAGAACTTAAAATTGATAGCTTCTAATTATTATTGCAAATAATAACTTGAAGATCTGAACTTGTAATTGTCAAATACAGAACTTAAAATTGATAGCTTCTAATTATTATTGTAAATTATAACTTGAAGATCTGAACTTGTATAGTGAATTACAGAACTTAGATTTGTTAAATTCAAATTATTATTTCAAATTATAACTTGAAGATCTGAACTAGTAATTGTCAAATACAGAACTTAAAATTGATAGCTTCTAATTATTATTGCAAATTATAACTTGAAGATCTGAACTTGTAATTGTCAAATACAGAACTTAAAATGGATAGCTTCTAATTATTATTGTAAATTATAACTTGAAGATCTGAACTTGTAATTGTCAAATACAGAACTTAAAATTGATAGCTTCTAATTATTATTGCAAATAATAACTTGGAGATCTGAACTAGTAATTGTCAAATACAGAACTTAAAATTGATAGCTTCTAATTATTATTGCAAATTATAACTTGAAGATCTGAACTTGTAATAGTGAATTACAGAACTTAGATTTGTTAAATTCTAATTATTATTTCAAATTATAACTTGAAGATCTGAACTAGTAATTGTCAAATACAGAACTTAAAATTGATAGCTTCTAATTATTATTGCATATTATAACTTGAAGATCTGAACTAGTAATTGTCAAATACAGAACTTAAAATTGATAGCTTCTAATTATTATTGCAAATAATAACTTGAAGATCTGAACTTGTAATTGTCAAATACAGAACTTAAAATTGATAGCTTCTAATTATTATTGTAAATTATAACTTGAAGATCTGAACTTGTAATAGTGAATTACAGAACTTAGATTTGTTAAATTCAAATTATTATTTCAAATTATAACTTGAAGATCTGAACTAGTAATTGTCAAATACAGAACTTAAAATTGATAGCTTCTAATTATTATTGCAAATTATAACTTGAAGATCTGAACTTGTAATTGTCAAATACAGAACTTAAAATGGATAGCTTCTAATTATTATTGTAAATTATAACTTGAAGATCTGAACTTGTAATTGTCAAATACAGAACTTAAAATTGATAGCTTCTAATTATTATTGCAAATAATAACTTGGAGATCTGAACTAGTAATTGTCAAATACAGAACTTAAAATTGATAGCTTCTAATTATTATTGCAAATTATAACTTGAAGATCTGAACTTGTAATAGTGAATTACAGAACTTAGATTTGTTAAATTCTAATTATTATTTCAAATTATAACTTGAAGATCTGAACTAGTAATTGTCAAATACAGAACTTAAAATTGATAGCTTCTAATTATTATTGCATATTATAACTTGAAGATCTGAACTTGTAATTGTTAAATACAGAATTTAAAATTGATAGCTTCTAATTATTATTGCAAATAATAACTTGAAGATCTGAACTTGTAATTGTCAAATACAGAACTTAAAATTGATAGCTTCTAATTATTATTGCAAATTATAATTTGAAGATCTGAACTTGTAATAGACAAATACGCAACTTAGCATTGTTAAATACAAATTGTGATTGCAAATTATAACTTGAAGATCTGAACCTGTAATTGTCAAATACAGAACTTAAAATTGATAGCTTCTAATTATTATTGCAAATAATAACTTGAAGATCTGAACTTGTAATTGTCAAATACAGAACTTAAAATTGATAGCTTCTAATTATTATTGCAAATTATAATTTGAAGATCTGAACTTGTAATAGACAAATACGCAACTTAGCATTGTTAAATACAAATTATTATTTCAAATTATTACTTGAAGATCTGAACTAGTAATTGTCAAATACAGAACTTAAAATTGATAGCTTCTAATTATTATTGCAAATTATAACTTGAAGATCTGAACTTGTAATTGTCAAATACAGAACTTAAAATTGATAGCTTTTAATTATTATTGCAAATTATAATTTGAAGATCTGAACTTGTAATAGACAAATACGCAACTTAGCATTGTTAAATACAAATTGTGATTGCAAATTATAACTTGAAGATCTGAACCTGTAATAGGAATATACAGAACTTCGAATTGTTAAATTCAAACTAAGATTGCAAATAATAATTCGAAGATCTGAACTTGTAATAATCAAATACAGAACTTCTAATTGTTAAATACAAATTATTAGTGCATATTATAACTTGAAGTTCTGAACTAGTAATTGTCAAATACAGATCTTAAAATTGATAGCTTCTAATTATTATTGCAAATTATAACTAGAAGATCTGAACTTGTAATTGTCAAATACAGAACTTAAAATTGATAGCTTCTAATTATTGTTATATATTTAATAAGACTCGATATTTTAATGTATCTTTAATTTAGAACATGACACAACACTACTTAGATTTTTACATAAAAATAATTAATCTAAACAATAAACATTACAGGGTTGATATAACATACACAACATTTCTCCCCCCTTAAAAAGGAAAGCGTTGAGGTTTTTTAATAATCCGTGTAGATCTTCGTAATGTCGGCTCCTCTACGGAATTTTCCTCTCCCACTACTTCCTTCTCAGGTACAATAATTTCCTCTGACTCGTTGGGCAATTCAATAGTATGTGTTGCGCAATCCTCTCGTATATCAAGATTTGCATCTACAAAATTATCCACTGGAACTTTTTTTAAGTGCTCAACATGGGTAAGTCTTTCGACATTTCCTTGTTTAACAATATATGTTACCGGACTAACTTGTTGTTTTATATTTCCACGAGACCATCTATCTTTCTCCCCTCTTAAATTTTTTACGTACACTTTTTCATCTTTGTCGTAGTTAGTATAATTTTCAATGTTCATCTTTTCGTTACTTCGTTCTAATCTGTTCATAATGCGATCTTTTATTTTTTGTTCTGGTTTCGGTTTCAATAAGCAAAGTCTTGTTTGTGGTCGGTGCTTTAACAAAATATCGGCTGGTGACATTTTCGTAACACTGTGTGGTAGATTTCTATAGTAAAATAAAAAGTTATCTAACTTGGTTTGAGGGTCAGATTTTTCTTTAAATTTCTCATCAAATATTTGCTTTAGTAAATTATTTTTAAATGTCTGAATAACTCTCTCGGTTATCCCATTTGATTATGGGTGTATGGGCGGTGATTTGATTAAATTAATTCCATTTGAAGTACAAAATTTTAAAAGTTCTTCGGAACCAAACGGGGGACCATTATCTGAATGCATTTCTTCTGGTAACCCAAACACCGAAAATGACTTTCTTAAACATGCTATGACGTCTTTGGCTGTAGTTGTTTTTAAAATCCAAGCGTCTACCCATTTACTTCCGGCATCAATTAATAATAGAAAATTAACTCCATCTTTCTTTGCAAAATCTAGGTGTAATCTTTTCCATTTTCTCGTACACCATGTCCACGATGTTGATGGAACTCGAGGGTTAGTAGTTGACATTAACTGACAGCATTCACAGTTTCTTGCTACTGCTTCTAAATCTTTATTAATATTATGCCAGTAGACATGTTGTCTGGCTAACATTTTCATTTTTACTATGCCAGGATGTTGTTCGTGCAATAAACTTAAAATTTCGTTTCTTAAAATTTTTGGTATTATTACTCGGTTGCTAAACGTCAAACAATCGATGTCTAAATTAAGGTTTTCACGTATTTTAAAATATGGTAGTAGTTGCTCATCTACTTGCCTTCCTTCAGGCCAACCATTTAATACACAATCTTTTACTACTCTTAAAATTTCGTCTTTATCTGTTTCTTTCGCAATTTCTTTACATCCTAACGGAATTCTTTTTACTACCGAAAAGTATTTAATCGTTTCTTCCGTTTTATTTTCTTTCAATGGTAATCTCGATAACGCATCCGCGTTCATAAGCTTTTTCCCTTGTCTATACTGAATCGTATAATCGTACATTGCTAATGCAACGGCCCATCGCTGTGTTCTCGCTGCAGCTAGTGGTGGTAAACTTTTACTTGATGACAAAATATATTGTAATGGTTTGTGATCGTTATATAATATAAATTTTTGTCCGTATATGTAATTATGAAACTTTTTAACTCCATACATGATGCTCAATGCTTCTCGATCTAACTGACTATAATTTGTCTCGGCCTTTGATAATGTTGCAGACGTATACATGATTGGTCTTTCAGATCCATCCGGCATAACGTGTGCTAAAACTGCTCCCACTCCATACGGTGATGCGTCACATGCTAAACTGATTGGATATTTTGGATTAAAGGCCATCAGCACATCGGATTTGACTAACAACTTCTTGCTCTTTTCAAAACAGTTATTTACCTCTTCTGTCCATTTGAAGACTGTATCTTTTCTCAACAACTCGTACAATATCTTGACTTTTTCTGACAACATCGGTATGAATTTTGAATAATAATGTAATAATCCTAAATATGATTGTAGTTGTTGTTTGTTTTTTGGCGCTGGGGCTTCTACTAAAGCTTTGACCTTGTCTTCGCACGGCTCGACCCCTTTTGCTGACAGATTATGGCCAAGGAATTGAATCTTCTCCACGAAAAATTTACTTTTGTTCAAATTTACACAAAGGTTGTAACGGCTGAATCTATCTAAAACAGTTTCTAATTTATTTTTCATTTCTTCGTGACTTCGTGCTGTTATCAAACAATCGTCCAAATAGCAATGAACTCCTTCGATATCCTTTAAGATACTGTCCATAACGGATTGAAATACATGTGGAGCTACCTTTATTCCAAAGGGTAGCCTCGTATAGGTGAATAAACCAATTGGTGTGTTAATCGTTAACAATTTCTTACTTTCTTCGCTGACTTTTAATTGAAAATAGGCGTTTTTCAAATCTATTACTGAAAAAACTGTACCTCCGGATAATGATGCAAAAATCTCTTCGACTGTTGGTAAAGGATAATAATGATTTTCCATGTGTGGATTAATTGTAGTTTTAAAATCACCACATATTCTTATGTTTCCATTTGGTTTTGGTACAATGACAATAGGACTCGCCCATTCGGATGTTTCTACTGGTTCCAAAATTTTTTCTTTCACGAGTTTCTTTATCTCCGCTGTTACCGTTTCCTTCATTGCATATGGTATTCGGTATGGCTTACAAAACTTTGGAGTAGCATTCGTAGCAATTTTGATATTAGCTACAAAATCTTTGATACATCCTGAATTACTAAATACACATTTATAACGAACTTTAAGTTCTTCTAATGATTTTGATTCCCTAACTTCTAACTTGTTTACTCTATCTGACTTCACATTATCTAACAATATTTCTCGCCAGTTAGGTAACAATACATTTAACCAGCTGCGACCTAACAAGCAAACGTCATTTTTAAACTCTACGATTTTCAACTCTAACTCTACATTTAACTTTGCATACTTTACATTAACTAACGCTCTGAACACCTCGTGACTTACTTGACCAAACAATGTTTTTAATTTAACATTTTCTCTGAATAACTCTAACTTAGGAAAATTACTTTTAAACATACGTAACGACATAATCGAACTGTCAGCCCCCGTATCGATTTCCATTTTTACAGGTACATTTTCGATCAGTGGCTGCACTATGACAGGATCAACTTTACCGGTTATTTTTGACTGATGTAACTCTTCGACTTGATTAATACTTGTCCAATAAACGACATTGCTGTAATTTTCATGTTCGTCATCACTTTCTTGGTCGACTATTTCGTATTCTTCCTCGTACTCATCTTCTTCGACGTAGTTAACTCTATTTTTGCACATTGGTGCTTTGGCGGTGTGACCCACTTTGCCACAAGCATAACATTTCCAATTTACAGCAGGACACTTGGACTCATCGTAATGCCTTCTTACACATCTTTGACATTTCTTCGGAACTGACTGACTCGTTGAAGACTGACTTACAAATTGATTTGACTTTTCGTGACTCGACTGCTTTGACTGACTCGACCGATACACTGGCCTTTTTTCAAACTTCCTGAACGACACCTTATTTACTGACTCTGGACCTATGGCTCTCGCTTGACCCTCTGCTAGTTCCATAGCTCTTGCAATTTGACATGCTCTTGTAAAAGTTAATTTATCTTCACCTAATAACTTTTTCTTTATACTTTCGGACTTTAAACCGCATACAAACTTATCTCGTAATGCTTCATCTAGAAATTCTCCAAAAGCACAATGTTTTGCTAGACTTCTGATTTTCATCATATACATATTTATATCCTCATTAACTTCTTGCTTACCATTGTAAAACTGGTATCTTTCGGCTATTACCAACTTTTTTGGTTCATAATATATCAATAGTTCATTTTTCAACTGTGAGTACGTTCTGGTACTTGGTAACTCTGGCGCTATCAAGTTTTTAATTACATTATATGCTTCGCCCCCTATAAGTGTTAGAAATAGCGGCACTTTTTTGTCTTCTACGATGGAATTGCACAAGAATAATTGCTCCATCCGTTCCACATAGGAAGTGACTTCTGACTCCTTCGGATCGTAACTTTCGATTGACCCAATTAACGACATATTTTGACTTTTGACTTTAAAATATACGTACTACCTTTAGACTCGACTACTCGACTACCTTTAAACTCGAATGTTGGTTCGACAATATCCTCGTCGCCAAATGTTATATATTTAATAAGACTCGATATTTTAATGTATCTTTAATTTAGAACATGACACAACACTACTTAGATTTTTACATAAAAATAATTAATCTAAACAATAAACATTACAGGGTTGATATAACATACACAACAATTATTATATCAAATTATAACTTGAAGATCTGAACTTGTAATTGTCAAATACAGAACTTAAAATTGATAGCTTCTAATTATTATTGCAAATTATAACTTGAAGATCTGAACTTGTAATTGTCAAATACAGAACTTCTAATTGTTAAATACAAATTATTAGTGCAAATTATAACTTGAAGATCTGAACTTGTAATTGTCAAATACAGAACTTAAAATTGATAGCTTCTAATTATTATTAAAATTATAACTTGAAGATCTGAACTTGTAATAGTGAATTACAGAACTTAGATTTGTTAAATTCAAATTATTATTTCAAATTATAACTTGAAGATCTGAACTAGTAATTGTCAAATACAGAACTTAAAATTTAAGCTTCTAATTACTATTGCAAATTATAACTTGAAGATCTGAACTTGTAATTGTCAAATACAGAACTTAAAATTGATAGCTTCTAATTATTATTGTAAATTATAACTTGAAGATCTGAACTTGTAATTGTCAAATACAGAACTTAAAATTGATTGCTTCTAATTATTATTGCAAATTATAACTTGAAGATCTGAACTAGTAATTGTTAAATACAGAACTTCAAATTGTTAAATACAAATTATTAGTGCAAATTATAACTAGAAGATCTGAACTTGTAATTGTCAAATACAGCACTTAAAATTGATAGCTTCTAATTATTATTGTAAATTATAACTTGAAGATCTGAACTTGTAATAGTGAATTACAGAACTTAGATTTGATAAATTCAAATTATTATTTCAAATTATAACTTGAAGATCTGAACTAGTAATTGTCAAATACAGAACTTATAATTGATAGCTTCTAATTACTATTGCAAATTATAACTTGAAGATCTGAACTTGTAATTGTCAAATACAGAACTTAAAATTGATAGCTTCTAATTATTATTGTAAATTATAACTTGAAGATCTGAACTTGTAATTGTCAAATACAGAACTTAAAATTGATAGCTTCTAATTATTATTGCAAATAATAACTTGAAGATCTGAACTTGTAATAGTCAAATACAGAACTTAAAATTGATAGCTTCTAATTATTATTGCAAATAATAATTCGAAGATCTGAACTTGTAATAGTCAAATACAGAACTTCTAATTGTTAAATACAAATCATTAGTGCAAATTATAATTTGAAAATCTGAACTAGTAATTGTCAAATACAGAACTTAAAATTGATAGCTTCTAATTATTATTGCAAATTATAACTTGAAGATCTAAACTTTTAATTGTCAAATACAGAACTTCTAATTGTTAAATACAAATTATTAGTGCAAATTATAACTTGAAGATCTGAACTTGTAATTGTCAAATACAGAACTTAAAATTGATAGCTTCTAATTATTATTGCAAATTATAACTTGAAGATCTGAACTTGTAATTGTCAAATACAGAACTTCTAATTGTTAAATACTAATTATTAGTGCAAATTATAACTTGAAGTTCTGAACTAGTAATTGTCAAATACAGATCTTAAAATTGATAGCTTCTAATTATTATTGCAAATTATAACTAGAAGATCTGAACTTGTAATTGTCAAATACAGAACTTAAAATTGATAGCTTCTAATTATTATTTCAAATTATAACTTGAAGATCTGAACTTGTAATTGTCAACTACAGAACTTAAAATTGATAGCTTCTAATTATTATTGTAAATTATAACTTGAAGATCTGAACTTGTAATAGTGAATTACAGAACCTAGATTTGTTAAATTCAAATTATTATTTCAAAATATAACTTGAAGATCTGAACTAGTAATTGTCAAATACAGAACTTAAAATTGATAGCTTCTAATTATTATTGTAAATTATAACTTCAAGATCTGAACTTGTAATTGTCAAATACAGAACTTAAAATTGATAGCTTCTAATTATTATTGCAAATAATAACTTGAAGATCTGAACTTGTAATTGTCAAATACAGAACTTAAAATTGATAGCTTCTAATTATTATTGCAAATTATAACTTGAAGATCTGAACTTGTAATTGTCAAATACAGAACTTGTAATTGTTAAATACTAATTATTAGTGCAAATTATAACTTGAAGTTCTGAACTAGTAATTGTCAAATACAGATCTTAAAATTGATAGCTTCTAATTATTATTGCAAATTATAACTAGAAGATCTGAACTTGTAATTGTCAAATACAGAACTTAAAATTGATAGCTTCTAATTATTATTTCAAATTATAACTTGAAGATCTGAACTAGTAATTGTCAAATACAGAACTTAAAATTGATAGCTTCTAATTATTATTGTAAATTATAACTTGAAGATCTGAACTTGTAATTGTCAAATACAGAACTTAAAATTGATTGCTTCTAATTATTATTGCA
The DNA here is from genome assembly GCA_963170105.1 of Cantharis lateralis. Classification (NCBI taxonomy): domain Eukaryota; kingdom Metazoa; phylum Arthropoda; class Insecta; order Coleoptera; family Cantharidae; genus Cantharis; species Cantharis lateralis. Next base: position 25,102,374 of record OY720625.1, on the reverse strand, counting down.
AATTATAACTTGAAGATCTGAACTAGTAATTGTTAAATACAGAACTTCAAATTGTTAAATACAAATTATTAGTGCAAATTATAACTAGAAGATCTGAACTTGTAATAGACAAATACGCAACTTAGCATTGTTAAATACAAATTGTGATTGCAAATTATAACTTGAAGATCTGAACCTGTAATAGGTAACTACAGAACTTCGAATTGTTAAATTCAAACTAAGATTGCAAATAATAATTCGAAGATCTGAACTTGTAATAGTCAAATACAGAATTTCTAATTGTTAAATACAAATTATTAGTGGAAATTATAACTTGAAGATCTGAACTAGTAATTGTCAAATACAGAACTTAAAATTGATAGCTTCTAATTATTATTGCAAATAATAACTTGAAGATCTGAACATGTAATTGTCAAATACAGAACTTAAAATTGATAGCTTCTAATTATTATTGTAAATTATAACTTGAAGATCTGAACTTGTAATAGTGAATTACAGAACTTAGATTTGTTAAATTCAAATTATTATTTCAAATTATAACTTGAAGATCTGAACTAGTAATTGTCAAATACAGAACTTAAAATTGATAGCTTCTAATTATTATTGCAAATTATAACTTGAAGATCTGAACTTGTAATTGTCAAATACAGAACTTAAAATGGATAGCTTCTAATTATTATTGTAAATTATAACTTGAAGATCTGAACTTGTAATTGTCAAATACAGAACTTAAAATTGATAGCTTCTAATTATTATTGCAAATAATAACTTGGAGATCTGAACTAGTAATTGTCAAATACAGAACTTAAAATTGATAGCTTCTAATTATTATTGCAAATTATAACTTGAAGATCTGAACTTGTAATAGTGAATTACAGAACTTAGATTTGTTAAATTCTAATTATTATTTCAAATTATAACTTGAAGATCTGAACTAGTAATTGTCAAATACAGAACTTAAAATTGATAGCTTCTAATTATTATTGCATATTATAACTTGAAGATCTGAACTTGTAATTGTTAAATACAGAATTTAAAATTGATAGCTTCTAATTATTATTGCAAATAATAACTTGAAGATCTGAACTTGTAATTGTCAAATACAGAACTTAAAATTGATAGCTTCTAATTATTATTGCAAATTATAATTTGAAGATCTGAACTTGTAATAGACAAATACGCAACTTAGCATTGTTAAATACAAATTGTGATTGCAAATTATAACTTGAAGATCTGAACCTGTAATTGTCAAATACAGAACTTAAAATTGATAGCTTCTAATTATTATTGCAACTAATAACTTGAAGATCTGAACTTGTAATTGTCAAATACAGAACTTAAAATTGATAGCTTCTAATTATTATTGCAAATTATAATTTGAAGATCTGAACTTGTAATAGACAAATACGCAACTTAGCATTGTTAAATACAAATTATTATTTCAAATTATTACTTGAAGATCTGAACTAGTAATTGTCAAATACAGAACTTAAAATTGATAGCTTCTAATTATTATTGCAAATTATAACTTGAAGATCTGAACTTGTAATTGTCAAATACAGAACTTAAAATTGATAGCTTTTAATTATTATTGCAAATTATAATTTGAAGATCTGAACTTGTAATAGACAAATACGCAACTTAGCATTGTTAAATACAAATTGTGATTGCAAATTATAACTTGAAGATCTGAACCTGTAATAGGAATATACAGAACTTCGAATTGTTAAATTCAAACTAAGATTGCAAATAATAATTCGAAGATCTGAACTTGTAATAATCAAATACAGAACTTCTAATTGTTAAATACAAATTATTAGTGCATATTATAACTTGAAGTTCTGAACTAGTAATTGTCAAATACAGATCTTAAAATTGATAGCTTCTAATTATTATTGCAAATTATAACTAGAAGATCTGAACTTGTAATTGTCAAATACAGAACTTAAAATTGATAGCTTCTAATTATTATATCAAATTATAACTTGAAGATCTGAACTTGTAATTGTCAAATACAGAACTTAAAATTGATAGCTTCTAATTATTATTGCAAATTATAACTAGAAGATCTGAACTTGTAATTGTCAAATACAGAACTTCTAATTGTTAAATACAAATTATTAGTGCAAATTATAACTTGAAGATCTGAACTTGTAATTGTCAAATACAGAACTTAAAATTGATAGCTTCTAATTATTATTAAAATTATAACTTGAAGATCTGAACTTGTAATAGTGAATTACAGAACTTAGATTTGTTAAATTCAAATTATTATTTCAAATTATAACTTGAAGATCTGAACTAGTAATTGTCAAATACAGAACTTAAAATTGATAGCTTCTAATTACTATTGCAAATTATAACTTGAAGATCTGAACTTGTAATTGTCAAATACAGAACTTAAAATTGATAGCTTCTAATTATTATTGTAAATTATAACTTGAAGATCTGAACTTGTAATTGTCAAATACAGAACTTAAAATTGATAGCTTCTAATTATTATTGCAAATAATAACTTGAAGATCTGAACTTGTAATTGTCAAATACAGAACTTAAAATTGATAGCTTCTAATTATTATTGCAAAATATAATTTGAAGATCTGAACTTGTAATAGATAAATACGCAACTTAGCATTGTTAAATACAAATTGTGATTGCAAATTATAACTTGAAGATCTGAACCTGTAATAGGTAAATACAGAACTTCGAATTGTTAAATTCAAACTAAGATTGCAAATAATAATTCGAAGATCTGAACTTGTAATAGTCAAATACAGAACTTCTAATTGTTAAATACAAATTATTAGTGCAAATTATAACTTGAAGATCTGAACTAGTAATTGTCAAATACAGAACTTAAAATTGATAGCTTCTAATTATTATTGTAAATTATAACTTGAAGATCTGAACTTGTAATTGTCAAATACAGAACTTAAAATTGATTGCTTCTAATTATTATTGCAAATTATAACTTGAAGATCTGAACTAGTAATTGTTAAATACAGAACTTCAAATTGTTAAATACAAATTATTAGTGCAAATTATAACTAGAAGATCTGAACTTGTAATAGACAAATACGCAACTTAGCATTGTTAAATACAAATTGTGATTGCAAATTATAACTTGAAGATCTGAACCTGTAATAGGTAATTACAGAACTTCGAATTGTTAAATTCAAACTAAGATTGCAAATAATAATTCGAAGATCTGAACTTGTAATAGTCAAATACAGAATTTCTAATTGTTAAATACAAATTATTAGTGGAAATTATAACTTGAAGATCTGAACTAGTAATTGTCAAATACAGAACTTAAAATTGATAGCTTCTAATTATTATTGCAAATAATAACTTGAAGATCTGAACTTGTAATTGTCAAATACAGAACTTAAAATTGATAGCTTCTAATTATTATTGTAAATTATAACTTGAAGATCTGAACTTGTAATAGTGAATTACAGAACTTAGATTTGTTAAATTCAAATTATTATTTCAAATTATAACTTGAAGATCTGAACTAGTAATTGTCAAATACAGAACTTAAAATTGATAGCTTCTAATTATTATTGCAAATTATGACTTGAAGATCTGAACTTGTAATTGTCAAATACAGAACTTAAAATGGATAGCTTCTAATTATTATTGTAAATTATAACTTGAAGATCTGAACTTGTAATTGTCAAATACAGAACTTAAAATTGATAGCTTCTAATTATTATTGCAAATAATAACTTGGAGATCTGAACTAGTAATTGTCAAATACAGAACTTAAAATTGATAGCTTCTAATTATTATTGCAAATTATAACTTGAAGATCTGAACTTGTAATAGTGAATTACAGAACTTAGATTTGTTAAATTCTAATTATTATTTCAAATTATAACTTGAAGATCTGAACTAGTAATTGTCAAATACAGAACTTAAAATTGATAGCTTCTAATTATTATTGCATATTATAACTTGAAGATCTGAACTTGTAATTGTTAAATACAGAATTTAAAATTGATAGCTTCTAATTATTATTGCAAATAATAACTTGAAGATCTGAACTTGTAATTGTCAAATACAGAACTTAAAATTGATAGCTTCTAATTATTATTGCAAATTATAATTTGAAGATCTGAACTTGTAATAGACAAATACGCAACTTAGCATTGTTAAATACAAATTGTGATTGCAAATTATAACTTGAAGATCTGAACCTGTAATAGGAATATACAGAACTTCGAATTGTTAAATTCAAACTAAGATTGCAAATAATAATTCGAAGATCTGAACTTGTAATAATCAAATACAGAACTTCTAATTGTTAAATACAAATTATTAGTGCATATTATAACTTGAAGTTCTGAACTAGTAATTGTCAAATACAGATCTTAAAATTGATAGCTTCTAATTATTATTGCAAATTATAACTAGAAGATCTGAACTTGTAATTGTCAAATACAGAACTTAAAATTGATAGCTTCTAATTATTATATCAAATTATAACTTGAAGATCTGAACTTGTAATTGTCAAATACAGAACTTAAAATTGATAGCTTCTAATTATTATTGCAAATTATAACTTGAAGATCTGAACTTGTAATTGTCAAATACAGAACTTCTAATTGTTAAATACAAATTATTAGTGCAAATTATAACTTGAAGATCTGAACTTGTAATTGTCAAATACAGAACTTAAAATTGATAGCTTCTAATTATTATTAAAATTATAACTTGAAGATCTGAACTTGTAATAGTGAATTACAGAACTTAGATTTGTTAAATTCAAATTATTATTTCAAATTATAACTTGAAGATCTGAACTAGTAATTGTCAAATACAGAACTTAAAATTGATAGCTTCTAATTACTATTGCAAATTATAACTTGAAGATCTGAACTTGTAATTGTCAAATACAGAACTTAAAATTGATAGCTTCTAATTATTATTGTAAATTATAACTTGAAGATCTGAACTTGTAATTGTCAAATACAGAACTTAAAATTGATAGCTTCTAATTATTATTGCAAATAATAACTTGAAGATCTGAACTTGTAATTGTCAAATACAGAACTTAAAATTGATAGCTTCTAATTATTATTGCAAAATATAATTTGAAGATCTGAACTTGTAATAGATAAATACGCAACTTAGCATTGTTAAATACAAATTGTGATTGCAAATTATAACTTGAAGATCTGAACTAGTAATTGTCAAATACAGAACTTAAAATTGATAGCTTCTAATTATTATTGCAAATTATAACTTGAAGATCTGAACTTGTAATTGTCAAATACAGAACTTAAAATGGATACCTTCTAATTATTATTGTAAATTATAACTTGAAGATCTGAACTTGTAATTGTCAAATACAGAACTTAAAATTGATAGCTTCTAATTATTATTGCAAATAATAACTTGGAGATCTGAACTAGTAATTGTCAAATACAGAACTTAAAATTGATAGCTTCTAATTATTATTGCAAATTATAACTTGAAGATCTGAACTTGTAATTGTCAAATACAGAACTTAAAATTGATAGCTTCTAATTATTATTGCAAATTATAACTTGAAGATCTGAACTTGTAATTGTCAAATACAGAACATAAAATTGATAGCTTCTAATTATTATTTCAAATTATAACTTGAAGATTAGAACTTGTAATTGTCAAATACAGAACTTAAAATTAATAGCTTCTAATTATTATTGCAAATTATAACTTGAAGATCTGAACTTGTAATTGTCAAATACAGAACTTAAAATTGATAGCTTCTAATTATTATTGTAAATTATAACTTGAAGATCTGAACTTGTAATAGTGAATTACAGAACTTAGATTTGTTAAATTCAAATTATTATTTCAAATTATAACTTGAAGATCTGAACTAGTAATTGTCAAATACAGAACTTAAAATTGATAGCTTCTAATTATTATTGCATATTATAACTTGAAGATCTGAATTTGTAATTGTTAAATACAGAATTTAAAATTGATAGCTTCTAATTATTATTGCAAATAATAACTTGAAGATCTGAACTTGTAATTGTCAAATACAGAACTTAAAATTGATAGCTTCTAATTATTATTGCAAATTATAATTTGAAGATCTGAACTTGTAATAGACAAATACGCAACTTAGCATTGTTAAATACAAATTGTGATTGCAAATTATAACTTGAAGATCTGAACCTGTAATTGTCAAATACAGAACTTAAAATTGATAGCTTCTAATTATTATTGCAAATAATAACTTGAAGATCTGAACTTGTAATTGTCAAATACAGAACTTAAAATTGATAGCTTCTAATTATTATTGCAAATTATAATTTGAAGATCTGAACTTGTAATAGACAAATACGCAACTTAGCATTGTTAAATACAAATTATTATTTCAAATTATTACTTGAAGATCTGAACTAGTAATTGTCAAATACAGAACTTAAAATTGATAGCTTCTAATTATTATTGCAAATTATAACTTGAAGATCTGAACTTGTAATTGTCAAATACAGAACTTAAAATTGATAGCTTTTAATTATTATTGCAAATTATAATTTGAAGATCTGAACTTGTAATAGACAAATACGCAACTTAGCATTGTTAAATACAAATTGTGATTGCAAATTATAACTTGAAGATCTGAACCTGTAATAGGAATATACAGAACTTCGAATTGTTAAATTCAAACTAAGATTGCATATAATAATTCGAAGATCTGAACTTGTAATAATCAAATACAGAACTTCTAATTGTTAAATACAAATTATTAGTGCATATTATAACTTGAAGTTCTGAACTAGTAATTGTCAAATACAGATCTTAAAATTGATAGCTTCTAATTATTATTGCAAATTATAACTAGAAGATCTGAACTTGTAATTGTCAAATACAGATCTTAAAATTGATAGCTTCTAATTATTATATCAAATTATAACTTGAAGATCTGAACTTGTAATTGTCAAATACAGAACTTAAAATTGATAGCTTCTAATTATTATTGCAAATTATAACTTGAAGATCTGAACTTGTAATTGTCAAATACAGAACTTCTAATTGTTAAATACAAATTATTAGAGCAAATTATAACTTGAAGATCTGAACTTGTAATTGTCAAATACAGAACTTAAAATTGATAGCTTCTAATTATTATTAAAATTATAACTTGAAGATCTGAACTTGTAATAGTGAATTACAGAACTTAGATTTGTTAAATTCAAATTATTATTTCAAATTATAACTTGAAGATCTGAACTAGTAATTGTCAAATACAGAACTTAAAATTGATAGCTTCTAATTACTATTGCAAATTATAACTTGAAGATCTGAACTTGTAATTGTCAAATACAGAACTTAAAATTGATAGCTTCTAATTATTATTGTAAATTATAACTTGAAGATCTGAACTTGTAATTGTCAAATACAGAACTTAAAATTGATAGCTTCTAATTATTATTGCAAATAATAACTTGAAGATCTGAACTTGTAATTGTCAAATACAGAACTTAAAATTGATAGCTTCTAATTATTATTGCAAAATATAATTTGAAGATCTGAACTTGTAATAGATAAATACGCAACTTAGCATTGTTAAATACAAATTGTGATTGCAAATTATAACTTGAAGATCTGAACCTGTAATAGGTAAATACAGAACTTCGAATTGTTAAATTCAAACTAAGATTGCAAATAATAATTCGAAGATCTGAACTTGTAATAGTCAAATACAGAACTTCTAATTGTTAAATACAAATTGTGATTGCAAATTATAACTTGAAGATCTGAACTAGTAATTGTCAAATACAGAACTTAAAATTGATAGCTTCTAATTACTATTGCAAATTATAACTTGAAGATCTGAACTTGTAATTGTCAAATACAGAACTTAAAATTGATAGCTTCTAATTATTATTGTAAATTATAACTTGAAGATCTGAACTTGTAATTGTCAAATACAGAACTTAAAATTGATAGCTTCTAATTATTATTGCAAATAATAACTTGAAGATCTGAACTTGTAATAGTCAAATACAGAACTTAAAATTGATAGCTTCTAATTATTATTGCAAATAATAATTCGAAGATCTGAACTTGTAATAGTCAAATACAGAACTTCTAATTGTTAAATACAAATCATTAGTGCAAATTATAATTTGAAAATCTGAACTAGTAATTGTCAAATACAGAACTTCTAATTGTTAAATACTAATTATTAGTGCAAATTATAACTTGAAGTTCTGAACTAGTAATTGTCAAATACAGATCTTAAAATTGATAGCTTCTAATTATTATTGCAAATTATAACTAGAAGATCTGAACTTGTAATTGTCAAATACAGAACTTAAAATTGATAGCTTCTAATTATTATTACAAATTATAACTTGAAGATCTGAACTTGAAATTGTCAACTACAGAACTTAAAATTGATAGCTTCTAATTATTATTGTAAATTATAACTTGAAGATCTGAACTTGTAATAGTGAATTACAGAACCTAGATTTGTTAAATTCAAATTATTATTTCAAAATATAACTTGAAGATCTGAACTAGTAATTGTCAAATACAGAACTTAAAATTGATAGCTTCTAATTATTATTGTAAATTATAACTTCAAGATCTGAACTTGTAATTGTCAAATACAGAACTTAAAATTGATAGCTTCTAATTATTATTGCAAATAATAACTTGAAGATCTGAACTTGTAATTGTCAAATACAGAACTTAAAATTGATAGCTTCTAATTATTATTGCAAATTATAATTTGAAGATCTGAACTTGTAATAGACAAATACGCAACTTAGCATTGTTAAATACAAATTGTGATTGCAAATTATAACTTGAAGATCTGAACCTGTAATAGGTAAATACAGAACTTCGAATTGTTAAATTCAAACTAAGATTGCAAATAATAATTCGAAGATCTGAACTTGTAATAGTCAAATACAGAATTTCTAATTGTTAAATACAAATTATTAGTGCAAATTATAACTTGAAGATCTGAACTAGTAATTGTCAAATACAGAACTTAAAATTGATAGCTTCTAATTATTATTGCAAATAATAACTTGAAGATCTGAACTTGTAATTGTCAAATACAGAACTTAAAATTGATAGCTTCTAATTATTATTGTAAATTATAATTTGAAGATCTGAACTTGTAATAGACAAATACGCAACTTAGCATTGTTAAATACAAATTGTGATTGCAAATTATAACTTGAAGATCTGAACCTGTAATAGGAATATACAGAACTTCGAATTGTTAAATTCAAACTAAGATTGCAAATAATAATTCGAAGATCTGAACTTGTAATAATCAAATACAGAACTTCTAATTGTTAAATACAAATTATTAGTGCATATTATAACTTGAAGTTCTGAACTAGTAATTGTCAAATACAGATCTTAAAATTGATAGCTTCTAATTATTATTGCAAATTATAACTAGAAGATCTGAACTTGTAATTGTCAAATACAGAACTTAAAATTGATAGCTTCTAATTATTATATCAAATTATAACTTGAAGATCTGAACTTGTAATTGTCAAATACAGAACTTTAAAATTGATAGCTTCTAATTATTATTGCAAATTATAACTTGAAGATCTGAACTTGTAATTGTCAAATACAGAACTTCTAATTGTTAAATACAAATTATTAGAGCAAATTATAACTTGAAGATCTGAACTTGTAATTGTCAAATACAGAACTTAAAATTGATAGCTTCTAATTATTATTAAAATTATAACTTGAAGATCTGAACTTGTAATAGTGAATTACAGAACTTAGATTTGTTAAATTCAAATTATTATTTCAAATTATAACTTGAAGATCTGAACTAGTAATTGTCAAATACAGAACTTAAAATTGATAGCTTCTAATTACTATTGCAAATTATAACTTGAAGATCTGAACCTGTAATTGTCAAATACAGAACTTAAAATTGATAGCTTCTAATTATTATTGTAAATTATAACTTGAAGATCTGAACTTGTAATTGTCAAATACAGAACTTAAAATTGATAGCTTCTAATTATTATTGCAAATAATAACTTGAAGATCTGAACTTGTAATTGTCAAATACAGAACTTAAAATTGATAGCTTCTAATTATTATTGCAAAATATAATTTGAAGATCTGAACTTGTAATAGATAAATACGCAACTTAGCATTGTTAAATACAAATTGTGATTGCAAATTATAACTTGAAGATCTGAACCTGTAATAGGTAAATACAGAACTTCGAATTGTTAAATTCAAACTAAGATTGCAAATAATAATTCGAAGATCTGAACTTGTAATAGTCAAATACAGAACTTCTAATTGTTAAATACAAATTATTAGTGCAAATTATAACTTGAAGATCTGAACTAGTAATTGTCAAATACAGAACTTAAAATTGATAGCTTCTAATTACTATTGCAAATTATAACTTGAAGATCTGAACTTGTAATTGTCAAATACAGAGCTTAAAATTGATAGCTTCTAATTATTATTGTAAATTATAACTTGAAGATCTGAACTTGTAATTGTCAAATACAGAACTTAAAATTGATAGCTTCTAATTATTATTGCAAATAATAACTTGAAGATCTGAACTTGTAATAGTCAAATACAGAACTTAAAATTGATAGCTTCTAATTATTATTGCAAATAATAATTCGAAGATCTGAACTTGTAATAGTCAAATACAGAACTTCTAATTGTTAAATACAAATCATTAGTGCAAATTATAATTTGAAAATCTGAACTAGTAATTGTCAAATACAGAACTTCTAATTGTTAAATACTAATTATTAGTGCAAATTATAACTTGAAGTTCTGAACTAGTAATTGTCAAATACAGATCTTAAAATTGATAGCTTCTAATTATTATTGCAAATTATAACTAGAAGATCTGAACTTGTAATTGTCAAATACAGAACTTAAAATTGATAGCTTCTAATTATTATTTCAAATTATAACTTGAAGATCTGAACTTGTAATTGTCAACTACAGAACTTAAAATTGATAGCTTCTAATTATTATTGTAAATTATAACTTGAAGATCTGAACTTGTAATAGTGAATTACAGAACCTAGATTTGTTAAATTCAAATTATTATTTCAAAATATAACTTGAAGATCTGAACTAGTAATTGTCAAATACAGAACTTAAAATTGATAGCTTCTAATTATTATTGTAAATTATAACTTCAAGATCTGAACTTGTAATTGTCAAATACAGAACTTAAAATTGATAGCTTCTAATTATTATTGCAAATAATAACTTGAAGATCTGAACTTGTAATTGTCAAATACAGAACTTAAAATTGATAGCTTCTAATTATTATTGCAAATTATAATTTGAAGATCTGAACTTGTAATAGACAAATACGCAACTTAGCATTGTTAAATACAAATTGTGATTGCAAATTATAACTTGAAGATCTGAACCTGTAATAGGTAAATACAGAACTTCGAATTGTTAAATTCAAACTAAGATTGCAAATAATAATTCGAAGATCTGAACTTGTAATAGTCAAATACAGAATTTCTAATTGTTAAATACAAATTATTAGTGCAAATTATAACTTGAAGATCTGAACTAGTAATTGTCAAATACAGAACTTAAAATTGATAGCTTCTAATTATTATTGCAAATAATAACTTGAAGATCTGAACTTGTAATTGTCAAATACAGAACTTAAAATTGATAGCTTCTAATTATTATTGTAAATTATAACTTGAAGATCTGAACTTGTAATAGTGAATTACAGAACTTAGATTTGTTAAATTCAAATTATTATTTCAAATTATAACTTGAAGATCTGAACTAGTAATTGTCAAATACAGAACTTAAAATTGATAGCTTCTAATTATTATTGCAAATTATAACTTGAAGATCTGAACTTGTAATTGTCAAATACAGAACTTAAAATGGATAGCTTCTAATTATTATTGTAAATTATAACTTGAAGATCTGAACTTGTAATTGTCAAATACAGAACTTAAAATTGATAGCTTCTAATTATTATTGCAAATAATAACTTGGAGATCTGAACTAGTAATTGTCAAATACAGAACTTAAAATTGATAGCTTCTAATTATTATTGCAAATTATAACTTGAAGATCTGAACTTGTAATTGTCAAATACAGAACTTAAAATGGATAGCTTCTAATTATTATTGCAAATTATAACTTGAAGATCTGAACTTGTAATTGTCAAATACAGAACATAAAATTGATAGCTTCTAATTATTATTTCAAATTATAACTTGAAGATCAGAACTTGTAATTGTCAAATACAGAACTTAAAATTAATAGCTTCTAATTATTATTGCAAATTATAACTTGAAGATCTGAACTTGTAATTGTCAAATACAGAACTTAAAATTGATAGCTTCTAATTATTATTGCAAATTATAATTTGAAGATCTGAACTTGTAATAGACAAATACGCAACTTAGCATTGTTAAATACAAATTGTGATTGCAAATTATACCTTGAAGATCTGAACCTGTAATTGTCAAATACAGAACTTAAAATTGATAGCTTCTAATTATTATTACAAATAATAACTTGAAGATCTGAACTTGTAATTGTCAAATACAGAACTTAAAATTGATAGCTTCTAATTATTATTGCAAATTATAATTTGAAGATCTGAACTTGTAATAGACAAATACGCAACTTAGCATTGTTAAATACAAATTATTATTTCAAATTATTACTTGAAGATCTGAACTAGTAATTGTCAAATACAGAACTTAAAATTGATAGCTTCTAATTATTATTGCAAATTATAACTTGAAGATCTGAACTAGTAATTGTCAAATACAGAACTTAAAATTGATAGCTTCTAATTATTATTGCAAATTATAATTTGAAGATCTGAACTTGTAATTGTCAAATACAGAACTTAAAATTGATAGCTTCTAATTATTATATCAAATTATAACTTGAAGATCTGAACTTGTAATAATCAAATACAGAACTTCTAATTGTTAAATACAAATTATTAGTGCATATTATAACTTGAAGTTCTGAACTAGTAATTGTCAAATACAGATCTTAAAATTGATTGCTTCTAATTATTATTGCAAATTATAACTAGAAGATCTGAACTTGTAATTGTCAAATACAGAACTTAAAATTGATAGCTTCTAATTATTATATCAAATTATAACTTGAAGATCTGAACTTGTAATTGTCAAATACAGAACTTAAAATTGATAGCTTCTAATTATTATTGCAAATTATAACTTGAAGATCTGAACTTGTAATTGTCAAATACAGAACTTCTAATTGTTAAATACAAATTATTAGTGCAAATTATAACTTGAAGATCTGAACTTGTAATTGTCAAATACAGAACTTAAAATTGATAGCTTCTAATTATTATTGTAAATTATAACTTGAAGATCTGAACTTGAAATAGTGAATTACAGAACTTAGATTTGTTAAATTCAAATTATTATTTCAAAATATAACTTGAAGATCTGAACTAGTAATTGTCAAATACAGAACTTAAAATTGATAGCTTCTAATAATTATTGAAAATTATAACTTGAAGATCTGAACTTGTAATTGTCAAATACAGAACTTAAAATTGATAGCTTCTAATTATTATTGCGAATTATAACTTGAAGATCTGAACTTGTAATTGTCAAATACAGAACATAAAATTGATAGCTTCTAATTATTATTTCAAATTATAACTTGAAGATCTGAACTTGTAATTGTCAAATACAGAACTTAAAATTAATAGCTTCTAATTATTATTGCAAATTATAACTTGAAGATCTGAACTTGTAATTGTCAAATACAGAACTTAAAATTGATAGCTTCTAATTATTATTGTAAGTTATAACTTGAAGATCTGAACTTGTAATCATGAATTACAGAACTTAGATTTGTTAAATTCAAATTATTATTTCAAATTATAACTTGAAGATCTGAACTAGTAATTGTCAAATGCAGAACTTAAAATTGATAGCTTCTAATTATTATTGCAAATTATAACTTGAAGATCTGAACTTGTAATTGTCAAATACAGAACTTAAAATTGATAGCTTCTAATTATTATTGTAAATTATAACTTGAAGATCTGAACTTGTAATTGTCAAATACAGAACTTAAGATTGATAGCTTCTAATTATTATTGCAAATAATAACTTGAAGATCTGATCTTTTAATTGTCAAATTCAGAACTTAAAATTGATAGCTTCTAATTATTATTGCAAATTATAACTTGAAGATCTGAACTTGTAATTGTCAAATACAGAACTTAAAATTAATAGCTTCTAATTATTATTGCAAATTATAACTTGAAGATCTGAACTTGTTATTGTCAAATACAGAACTTAAAATTGATAGCTTCTAATTATTATTGTAAGTTATAACTTGAAGATCTGAACTTGTAATCATGAATTACAGAACTTAGATTTGTTAAATTCAAATTATTATTTCAAATTATAACTTGAAGATCTGAACTAGTAATTGTCAAATGCAGAACTTAAAATTGATAGCTTCTAATTATTATTGCAAATTATAACTTGAAGATCTGAACTTGTAATTGTCAAATACAGAACTTAAAATTGATAGCTTCTAATTATTATTGTAAATTATAACTTGAAGATCTGAACTTGTAATTGTCAAATACAGAACTTAAGAGTGATAGCTTCTAATTATTATTGCAAATAATAACTTGAAGATCTGAACTTGTAATTGTCAAATTCAGAACTTAAAATTGATAGCTTCTAATTATTATTGCAAATTATAATTTGAAGATCTGAACTTGTAATAGACAAATACGCAACTTAGCATTGTTAAATACAAATTGTGATTGCAAATTATAACTTGAAGATCTGAACCTGTAATTGTCAAATACAGAACTTAAAATTGAGAGCTTCTAATTATTATTTCAAATTATAACTTGAAGATCTGAACTTGTAATTGTCAAATACAGAACATAAAATTGATAGCTTCTAATTATTATTGCAAATTATAACTTGCAGATCTGAACTTGTAATTGTCAAATACAGAACTTCAAATTGTTAAATACAAATTATTAGTGCAAATTATAACTTGAAGATCTGAACTTGTAATTGTCAAATACAGAACTTAAAATTGATAGCTTCTAATTATTATTGTAAATTATAACTTGAAGATCTGAACTTGTAATAGTGAATTACAGAACTTAGATTTGTTAAATTCTAATTATTATTTCAAAATATAACTTGAAGATCTGAACTAGTAATTGTCAAATACAGAACTTAAAATTGATAGCTTCTAATTATTATTGCAAATTATAATTTGAAGATCTGAACTTGTAATAGACAAATACGCAACTTAGCATTGTTAAATACAAATTGTGATTGCAAATTATAACTTGAAGATCTGAACCTGTAATTGTCAAATACAGAACTTAAAATTGAGAGCTTCTAATTATTATTTCAAATTATAACTTGAAGATCTGAACTTGTAATTGTCAAATACAGAACATAAAATTGATAGCTTCTAATTATTATTGCAAATTATAACTTGCAGATCTGAACTTGTAATTGTCAAATACAGAACTTCAAATTGTTAAATACAAATTATTAGTGCAAATTATAACTTGAAGATCTGAACTTGTAATTGTCAAATACAGAACTTAAAATTGATAGCTTCTAATTATTATTGTAAATTATAACTTGAAGATCTGAACTTGTAATAGTGAATTACAGAAGTTAGATTTGTTAAATTCTAATTATTATTTCAAAATATAACTTGAAGATCTGAACTAGTAATTGTCAAATACAGAACTTAAAATTGATAGCTTCTAATAATTATTGCAAATTATAACTTGGAGATCTGAACTTGTAATTGTCAAATACAGAACTTAAAATTGATAGCTTCTAATTATTATTGCAAATTATAACTTGAAGATCTGAACTTGTAATTGTCAAATACAGAACATAAAATTGATAGCTTCTAATTATTATTTCAAATTATAACTTGAAGATCTGAACTTGTAATTGTCAAATACAGAACTTAAAATTAATAGCTTCTAATTATTATTGCAAATTATAACTTGAAGATCTGAACTTGTAATTGTCAAATACAGAACTTAAAATTGATAGCTTCTAATTATTATTGTAAGTTATAACTTGAAGATCTGAACTTGTAATCGTGAATTACAGAACTTAGATTTGTTAAATTCAAATTATTATTTCAAATTATAACTTGAAGATCTGAACTAGTAATTGTCAAATACAGAACTTAAAATTGATAGCTTCTAATTATTATTGCAAATTATAACTTGAAGATCTGAACTTGTAATTGTTAAATACAGAACTTCAAATTGTTAAATACAAATTATTAGTGCAAATTATAACTAGAAGATCTGAACTTGTAATTGTCAAATACAGCACTTAAAATTGATAGTGTTGGTTTGTAGTTGTATGTAGTGGAACGTTAGATTGTTGTAATATAATTGGATTAAAAACGATTTTATAGTTTACCATTTTATTAACTGCATTTTAACATGTAACATTCTTGTATATAATACCAACTTAAAAATTTATGCATTGAAAATCCTAAACACTAAATAGCGCCACAAAAGGTGAGGCGCGCAATTCAAAATATA
Source organism: Cantharis lateralis (assembly GCA_963170105.1). Taxonomy (NCBI): domain Eukaryota; kingdom Metazoa; phylum Arthropoda; class Insecta; order Coleoptera; family Cantharidae; genus Cantharis; species Cantharis lateralis. Next base: position 25,085,777 of record OY720625.1, on the reverse strand, counting down.
TTTAAATGAAAAACATAACAGTCCTCCCCTTGTTACAAAATATGATTACATCATTAATCGTTGAGGAGGTCTACGTATGCGCTCCGAACGACGCAAGGTACAAGTGTCACTTGTAGTAGGTATAGGCACTTCTGCGATGGTATCTTGAATGTCAGAAGAGTTTTGTGGTTGCACTTCGAGATTTACATTTGAATTTTCATTTTGAGGAGATTGTATTGCAGTTGGCGTTATACCCGCATTCTGCATTGAATTATTTAAATTTGGTAAAGTAAGACTCTCAACAGGCAATGTAGGAATAAAATTTTGGTTTACCGTAATAGGAGTATTTTCCCCAATTGACCTAATTTGGTCAATGTGTCTTTTCCACACGCGCTCATTATCAAGTTTAATCAAGTAATGTAATCTACCTAATTTCTTTTGTATATTACCAAATTCCCATTTGTTATTATGTAAATAATCGCGTACGGACACTCTTTCCCCTTCCGTAAATGATCTAACTTTAAGATTTTCAGTGTAATTTGTATTGTTAGGAAAATTTGGTTTTAAAAGATCTAACCTTGATCGAATTTGGCGTCCAAACATCCTATAGGAAGGACTAACCAATGTAACTGAATGTGGAGTTTTCCTGTAATGGAGTAAAAATTGTGTTAAATTTTTATCCACATCTCGATCCTGCTCGCACATTCTTTTTAATGCATTTTTAAATGTTTGCACATAGCGTTCCGCTAATCCGTTTGTAGCTGGGTGATAGGGTGCTGAAAATTTATGTACTATACCATTTTCTTGTAAAAATCTTTTAAATGCATATGAAACAAATGTAGGGCCGTTATCACTAACCAAAACATGAGGAATACCGAATGTACTGAAAATTTTTCTTAGTAAGGAAATTGTAGTTGTAGTGGTCATGTTTTTAATTTCGTGGATTTCCGGCCAACGTGTATAAGAGTCCACCAGTATTAAAAAATAACAATTCATAAATGGGCCAGCGAAATCTATGTGTACTCTTTCGAATGGTTTTGAAGTTTCTTCCCAGGGGTGAATTTGTACTTTAACAGGGTTATTTTTGTATTTATTACATTGTATGCAATTCTTCACCTCGTTTTCAATATCCAATGAAATTTCTGGCCACCAGCAATAGCTCCTGGCAAGTTGCTTCATTTTGATTATACCGGGGTGTGTAATGTGTAACTCTTTTAAAATTTTTTTCCGTAAGGTTTGTGGTATAACCGCAGTTTGTAAACGAAACAAACAGTCTTGTTGTAGTGTAAATTCAGTTTGTTCTACATTAAATCTATGTTCCTTGTTAACTAATTTCCCGCATCGTAAACCGTGTATTATCTTAGCAAAACTTGTATCTTTCATAGTTTCCGTAGCTAATTGTTTTAGTGTAACTGGTAAAGTTTCAATTTGAAAAATTTCGAAAGAATCACATTCATCGTATGTACTTATTTGTTTTGAGTTTGTAGGAAGCCTTGACATAGCGTCAGCATTAGAATTTAATTTTGTATTTTTGTATCTGATATCGTATTGAAAATTTTGTAAAAATAAAGCATAATGTTGCATTCGCGTAGTAGTTAAAATTGGCAATTTTTTTGATGGTGAAAATATCTGTACTAACGGCTTATGATCCGTGTATAAAATGAAATTTCTACCGAACAAATAGTAATAAAATTTTTTTACGCCGAAAATTAGGCTATATGCCTCTTTATCGATTTGAGCATACTTTTGTTGTATTGTTGTAAGAGTTTGTGATGCAAACTGGATTGGCCGCTCGGTACCATCCGGGTATACGTGTGAAAGTACAGCTCCAACAGCGTATGGGCTGGCATCTGTAGCCAAAATAAGAGGCAATCGTGGATCGAAATGAGCTAAAACTCGCTCAGAAAGTATTTCTTTCTTTACTGCTTCAAAAGCTTTTTGACAATTTTTGTCCCATAAAAATCGTACGCCATCTTTAAGTAAATTGTAAATTGGGTATAATGTATGACTCAAATTTTGTAAAAATCTTGCGTAATAATTTACCAAACCGGCAAAAGCTCGTACTTCGGTTTTATTTGTAGGTATCTTTGCATTTTGAATAGCATCAATCTTTTGTTTTGTTTTATGAATTCCATTTTTATCAATAACGTATCCACAATATTCAATTTGATCTTCCATAAAAGAACATTTTTCGTAATTTACCCTTATATTGAAATCTGATAGTCGCGATAGAACCTGATCTAATCTTTTGAAATGTGTAACATCGTCTGGCGCTGTAACTCGTATGTCATCTAAAAATACAGAAACACCCTCAATGTCTCTTAAAATATTTTCAATTTCACGTTGCCATACAGCAGGTCCACTTGCAATCCCGTACAGAAGTCTTGTACTTTGGTACAGACCCTTTGGTGTACTTAAAGTGAGATACTTTCTATCCTCCGGGCATACCTCTAATTGTAAATATGCTTGTTGTAAGTCAAGCTTCGTAAATTTATCCCCACCCGCCATAGATGAGAATAAAGTTTCAATGGATGGTAATGGGTGTTCATCCACTATTAAACTAGGGTTTACGGTAGTTTTAAAATCCCCACAAATTCTAATCTTCCCATTAGATTTGACCACCGGAACAATGGGTGTAGCCCACTCAGAACTATTAACTTTAATTAATATTCCCTCCATTTCTAAATAATTTAATTCGTCCTCGACTTTTTGTAACAATGCGTATGGAACTTTACGTGCTTTGATAAAAATAGGTTGTGTATTTGCTTTCACTCGTAAGTGTGCTTGTAAATTTTTTATCTTACCCATATCCTTTTTAAACAGGATAGGATATTTTTGTAAAATTTGTTGTACATGTGTATGTATTTGTGTTGTACTAATGTAAGAGATATTTTCTGTAAATGAAATAGGTAATTGCCGAATCCACTCGCGACCTAAAATGGGATTTCTATCTGAATTAACAACGTATAAATTTAAAAACTTTTCGTTACCCCTGTATATGCATTGAACCTGTGAGAATCCTACAATATCCAACTCGCTCTTACAATACGTAATTAATTTTAAATTTGTATTGTGAATTTGTAAATTTGGAAAAAGAGATTTAAATTGTTTTAAACTTACGATCGTGACAGCTGCTCCACTATCAACCTCGAATGTAATTGTATGACCTTCTACCTGAAGTGCAATCATAAACTTTTCTCTGTATTCCCTATGTTCATCAATTGATAAAATTTCTTCAATCTGATTCGCATTTTCCGTACCTTTTTTCCTTATGCATACCTTTGACAAATGACCCTTGGTCTTGCAAAAACTGCAAAATACATTTGTAAGTTTACATTTGTTAGCAAAATGTTGTGGCGAACCACATCTGTAACAAAATAAATGATTAGTTTGCTTATGTAGTCCTGTATTGGATGTATTTGAACTGTTTCCATCGCTGTAGCTCTTCCTTCTTGAATTTTCTGAACTTTTCTTTCTTGTACCTTGAATTTTTGTATTGATGCTGTTGATCGTAACTGCAGAACGATGTAGTTGGGCAGCATCCCTTGCAGAAGTTTCCATGCCTATTTCCACTTCTAACGCCTTCTCGATAGTTAAATCCTTGTGTTCAAGTAACCGACTTTGAATATTTTGCGTACGTAAACCAAATACAAATTGATTTCTCAGCGCCTTCTTTAAGTAATTTCCAAAATTGCATGTAGTCGCTAACTTCTGAAGTGAAGCTAAATACTCTTGAACCGTCTCTCCTTCATTTTGCTTGCGTTGTAGAAAACGAAAATTTTCGGCAATTTCCAAAGGTTCTGGATTGTAATGTAATTGCATGGCAGTTGTAATTTCTTCGTAACTTTTTTCATCTGGTGTATCGGGTGAAACTTTGTCACAAAGTACATCGTATGCTTCAGGACCCATGTAATGTAACAAATATGCAGCTTTTTTGTCTTCTGGAACGGCGAATACTCTGAATGCGCTTTCCAATCGCATTAACCAACGATCAAATTTTAAACTTGGATTGTAAGTTTCAATTGAAAAAACTGTATGTATTGAATGTACAGGTACACCTGCAGTCGCACTAGGATTGTCGCCAGGCATTTTGAATGTAATTGTAATTGTATGTTGTAATGTTGTATGTATGTAAAAATTGTAAAACTCACGTTTTAATTGGAAAAAAAACTTGCAAAAATGTGCGTTGCACTAACTTTTATTTTGTTAATTCTTCCTATTTGTAAGTATGTAACACGCGTAATAATCTTCTTTTTATCCTCGTCGCCAATGTTGGTTTGTAGTTGTATGTAGTGGAACGTTAGATTGTTGTAATATAATTGGATTAAAAACGATTTTATAGTTTACCATTTTATTAACTGCATTTTAACATGTAACATTCTTGTATATAATACCAACTTAAAAATTTATGCATTGAAAATCCTAAACACTAAATAGCGCCACAAAAGGTGAGGCGCGCAATTCAAAATATATTTAAATGAAAAACATAACAGATAGCTTCTAATTATTATTGTAAATTATAACTTGAAGATCTGAACTTGTAATAGTGAATTACAGAACTTAGATTTGATAAATTCAAATTATTATTTCAAATTATAACTTGAAGATCTGAACTAGTAATTGTCAAATACCGAACTTAAAATTGATAGCTTCTAATTATTATTGCAAATTATAACTTGAAGATCTGAACTTGTAATTGTCAAATACAGAACTTAAAATTGATAGCTTCTAATTATTATTGTAAATTATAACTTGAAGATCTGAACTTGTAATTGTGAAATACTGAACTTAAAATTGATAGCTTCTAATTATTATTGCAAATAATAACTTGAAGATCTGAACTTGTAATTGTCAAATACAGAACTTAAAATTGATAGCTTCTAATTATTATTGCAAAATATAATTTGAAGATCTGAACTTGTAATAGACAAATACGCAACTTAGCATTGTTAAATACAAATTGTGATTGCAAATTATAACTTGAAGATCTGAACCTGTAATAGGAAAATACAGAACTACGAATTGTTAAATTCAAACTAAGATTGCAAATAATAATTCGAAGATCTGAACTTGTAATAGTCAAATACAGAACTTCTAATTGTTAAATACAAATTTTTATTGCAAATTATAACTTGAAGTTCTGAACTAGTAATTGTCAAATACAGATCTTAAAATTGATAGCTTCTAATTATTATTGCAAATTATAACTAGAAGATCTGAACTTGTAATTGTCAAATACAGAACTTAAAATTGATAGCTTCTAATTATTATTTCAAATTATAACTTGAAGATCTGAACTTGTAATTGTCAAATACAGAACTTAAAATTGATAGCTTCTAATTATTATTGCAAATTATAACTTGAAGATCTGAACTTGTAATTGTCAAATACAGAACTTAAAATTGATAGCTTCTAATTATTATTGTAAGTTATAACTTGAAGATCTGAACTTGTAATCGTGAATTACAGAACTTAGATTTGTTAAATTCAAATTATTATTTCAAATTATAACTTGAAGATCTGAACTAGTAATTGTCAAATACAGAACTTAAAATTGATAGCTTCTAATTATTATTGCAAATTATAACTTGAAGATCTGAACTTGTAATTGTTAAATACAGAACTTCAAATTGTTAAATACAAATTATTAGTGCAAATTATAACTAGAAGATCTGAACTTGTAATTGTCAAATACAGCACTTAAAATTGATAGCTTCTAATTATTATTGTAAATTATAACTTGAACATCTGAACTTGTAATAGTGAATTACAGAACTTAGATTTGATAAATTCAAATTATTATTTCAAATTATAACTTGAAGATCTGAACTAGTAATTATCAAATACAGAACTTAAAATTGATAGCTTCTAATTATTATTGCAAATTATAACTTGAAGATCTGAACTTGTAATTGTCAAATACAGAACTTAAAATTGATAGCTTCTAATTATTATTGCAAATTATAACTTGAAGATCTGAACTTGTAATTGTTAAATACAGAACTTCAAATTGTTAAATACAAATTATTAGTGCAAATTATAACTAGAAGATCTGAACTTGTAATTGTTAAATACAGCACTTAAAATTGATAGCTTCTAATTATTATTGTAAATTATAACTTGAACATCTGAACTTGTAATAGTGAATTACAGAACTTAGATTTGATAAATTCAAATTATTATTTCAAATTATAACTTGAAGATCTGAACTAGTAATTGTCAAATACCGAACTTAAAATTGATAGCTTCTAATTATTATTGCAAATTATAACTTGAAGATCTGAACTTGTAATTGTCAAATACAGAACTTAAAATTGATAGCTTCTAATTATTATTGTAAATTATAACTTGAAGATCTGAACTTGTAATTGTGAAATACTGAACTTAAAATTGATAGCTTCTAATTATTATTGCAAATAATAACTTGAAGATCTGAACTTGTAATTGTCAAATACAGAACTTAAAATTGATAGCTTCTAATTATTATTGCAAAATATAATTTGAAGATCTGAACTTGTAATAGACAAATACGCAACTTAGCATTGTTAAATACAAATTGTGATTGCAAATTATAACTTGAAGATCTGAACCTGTAATAGGAAAATACAGAACTTCGAATTGTTAAATTCAAACTAAGATTGCAAATAATAATTCGAAGATCTGAACTTGTAATAGTCAAATACAGAACTTCTAATTGTTAAATACAAATTTTTATTGCAAATTATAACTTGAAGTTCTGAACTAGTAATTGTCAAATACAGATCTTAAAATTGATAGCTTCTAATTATTATTGCAAATTATAACTAGAAGATCTGAACTTGTAATTGTCAAATACAGAACTTAAAATTGATAGCTTCTAATTATTATTTCAAATTATAACTTGAAGATCTGAACTTGTAATTGTCAAATACAGAACTTAAAATTGATAGCTTCTAATTATTATTGCAAATTATAACTTGAAGATCTGAACTTGTAATTGTCAAATACAGAACTTAAAATTGATAGCTTCTAATTATTATTGTAAGTTATAACTTGAAGATCTGAACTTGTAATCGTGAATTACAGAACTTAGATTTGTTAAATTCAAATTATTATTTCAAATTATAACTTGAAGATCTGAACTAGTAATTGTCAAATACAGAACTTAAAATTGATAGCTTCTAATTATTATTGCAAATTATAACTTGAAGATCTGAACTTGTAATTGTTAAATACAGAACTTCAAATTGTTAAATACAAATTATTAGTGCAAATTATAACTAGAAGATCTGAACTTGTAATTGTCAAATACAGCACTTAAAATTGATAGCTTCTAATTATTATTGTAAATTATAACTTGAACATCTGAACTTGTAATAGTGAATTACAGAACTTAGATTTGATAAATTCAAATTATTATTTCAAATTATAACTTGAAGATCTGAACTAGTAATTATCAAATACAGAACTTAAAATTGATAGCTTCTAATTATTATTGAAAATTATAACTTGAAGATCTGAACTTGTAATTGTCAAATACAGAACTTAAAATTGATAGCTTCTAATTATTATTGCAAATTATAACTTGAAGATCTGAACTTGTAATTGTTAAATACAGAACTTCAAATTGTTAAATACAAATTATTAGTGCAAATTATAACTATAAGATCTGAACTTGTAATTGTTAAATACAGCACTTAAAATTGATAGCTTCTAATTATTATTGTAAATTATAACTTGAACATCTGAACTTGTAATAGTGAATTACAGAACTTAGATTTGATAAATTCAAATTATTATTTCAAATTATAACTTGAAGATCTGAACTAGTAATTGTCAAATACCGAACTTAAAATTGATAGCTTCTAATTATTATTGCAAATTATAACTTGAAGATCTGAACTTGTAATTGTCAAATACAGAACTTAAAATTGATAGCTTCTAATTATTATTGTAAATTATAACTTGAAGATCTGAACTTGTAATTGTGAAATACAGAACTTAAAATTGATAGCTTCTAATTATTATTGCAAATAATAACTTGAAGATCTGAACTTGTAATTGTCAAATACAGAACTTAAAATTGATAGCTTCTAATTATTATTGCAAAATATAATTTTAAGATCTGAACTTGTAATAGTCAAATACAGAACTTCTAATTGTTAAAAACAAATTTTTATTGCAAATTATAACTTGAAGTTCTGAACTAGTAATTGTCAAATACAGATCTTAAAATTGATAGCTTCTAATTATTATTGCAAATTATAACTAGAAGATCTGAACTTGTAATTGTCAAATACAGAACTTAAAATTGATAGCTTCTAATTATTATTTCAAATTATAACTTGAAGATCTGAACTTGTAATTGTCAAATACAGAACTTAAAATTGATAGCTTCTAATTATTATTGCAAATTATAACTTGAAGATCTGAACTTGTAATTGTCAAATACAGAACTTAAAATTGATAGCTTCTAATTATTATTGTAAGTTATAACTTGAAGATCTGAACTTGTAATCGTGATTTACAGAACTTAGATTTGTTAAATTCAAATTATTATTTCAAATTATAACTTGAAGATCTGAACTAGTAATTGTCAAATACAGAACTTAAAATTGATAGCTTCTAATTATTATTGCAAATTATAACTTGAAGATCTGAACTTGTAATTGTTAAATACAGAACTTCAAATTGTTAAATACAAATTATTAGTGCAAATTATAACTAGAAGATCTGAACTTGTAATTGTCAAATACAGCACTTAAAATTGATAGCTTCTAATTATTATTGTAAATTATAACTTGAACATCTGAACTTGTAATAGTGAATTACAGAACTTAGATTTGATAAATTCAAATTATTATTTCAAATTATAACTTGAAGATCTGAACTAGTAATTATCAAATACAGAACTTAAAATTGATAGCTTCTAATTATTATTGCAAATTATAACTTGAAGATCTGAACTTGTAATTGTCAAATACAGAACTTAAAATTGATAGCTTCTAATTATTATTGTAAATTATAACTTGAAGATCTGAACTTGTAATTGTGAAATACAGAACTTAAAATTGATAGCTTCAAATTATTATTGCAAATAATAACTTGAAGATCTGAACTTGTAATTGTCAAATACAGAACTTAAAATTGATAGCTTCTAATTATTATTGCAAATTATAATTTGAAGATCTGAACTTGTAATAGACAAATACGCAACTTAGCATTGTTAAATACAAATTGTGATTGCAAATTATAACTTGAAGATCTGAACCTGTAATAGGAAAATACAGAACTTCGAATTGTTAAATTCAAACTAAGATTGCAAATAATAATTCGAAGATCTTAACTTGTAATAGTCAAATACAGAACTTCTAATTGTTAAATACAAATTATTATTGCAAATTATAACTTGAAGTTCTGAACTAGTAATTGTCAAATACAGATCTTAAAATTGATAGCTTCTAATTATTATTGCAAATTATAACTAGAAGATCTGAACTTGTAATTGTCAAATACAGAACTTAAAATTGATAGCTTCTAATTATTATTTCAAATTATAACTTGAAGATCTGAACTTGTAATTGTCAAATACAGAACTTAAAATTGATAGCTTCTAATTATTATTGCAAATTATAACTTGAAGATCTGAACTTGTAATTGTTAAATACAGAACTTCAAATTGTTAAATACAAATTATTATTGCAAATTATAACTAGAAGATCTGAACTTGTAATTGTCAAATACAGAACTTAAAATTGATAGCTTCTAATTATTATTGCAAATTATAACTTGAAGATCTGAACTTGTAATTGTTAAATACAGAACTTCAAATTGTTAAATACAAATTATTAGTGCAAATTATAACTAGAAGATCTGAACTTGTAATTGTTAAATACAGCACTTAAAATTGATAGCTTCTAATTATTATTGTAAATTATAACTTGAACATCTGAACTTGTAATAGTGAATTACAGAACTTAGATTTGATAAATTCAAATTATTATTTCAAATTATAACTTGAAGATCTGAACTAGTAATTGTCAAATACCGAACTTAAAATTGATAGCTTCTAATTATTATTGCAAATTATAACTTGAAGATCTGAACTTGTAATTGTCAAATACAGAACTTAAAATTGATAGCTTCTAATTATTATTGTAAATTATAACTTGAAGATCTGAACTTGTAATTGTGAAATACAGAACTTAAAATTGATAGCTTCTAATTATTATTGCAAATAATAACTTGAAGATCTGAACTTGTAATTGTCAAATACAGAACTTAAAATTGATAGCTTCTAATTATTATTGCAAAATATAATTTGAAGATCTGAACTTGTAATAGACAAATACGCAACTTAGCATTGTTAAATACAAATTGTGATTGCAAATTATAACTTGAAGATCTGAACCTGTAATAGGAAAATACAGAACTTCGAATTGTTAAATTCAAACTAAGATTGCAAATAATAATTCGAAGATCTGAACTTGTAATAGTCAAATACAGAACTTCTAATTGTTAAAAACAAATTTTTATTGCAAATTATAACTTGAAGTTCTGAACTAGTAATTGTCAAATACAGATCTTAAAATTGATAGCTTCTAATTATTATTGCAAATTATAACTAGAAGATCTGAACTTGTAATTGTCAAATACAGAACTTAAAATTGATAGCTTCTAATTATTATTTCAAATTATAACTTGAAGATCTGAACTTGTAATTGTCAAATACAGAACTTAAAATTGATAGCTTCTAATTATTATTGCAAATTATAACTTGAAGATCTGAACTTGTAATTGTCAAATACAGAACTTAAAATTGATAGCTTCTAATTATTATTGTAAGTTATAACTTGAAGATCTGAACTTGTAATCGTGAATTACAGAACTTAGATTTGTTAAATTCAAATTATTATTTCAAATTATAACTTGAAGATCTGAACTAGTAATTGTCAAATACAGAACTTAAAATTGATAGCTTCTAATTATTATTGCAAATTATAACTTGAAGATCTGAACTTGTAATTGTTAAATACAGAACTTCAAATTGTTAAATACAAATTATTAGTGCAAATTATAACTAGAAGATCTGAACTTGTAATTGTCAAATACAGCACTTAAAATTGATAGCTTCTAATTATTATTGTAAATTATAACTTGAACATATGAACTTGTAATAGTGAATTACAGAACTTAGATTTGATAAATTCAAATTATTATTTCAAATTATAACTTGAAGATCTGAACTAGTAATTATCAAATACAGAACTTAAAATTGATAGCTTCTAATTATTATTGCAAATTATAACTTGAAGATCTGAACTTGTAATTGTCAAATACAGAACTTAAAATTGATAGCTTCTAATTATTATTGTAAATTATAACTTGAAGATCTGAACTTGTAATTGTGAAATACAGAACTTAAAATTGATAGCTTCAAATTATTATTGCAAATAATAACTTGAAGATCTGAACTTGTAATTGTCAAATACAGAACTTAAAATTGATAGCTTCTAATTATTATTGCAAATTATAATTTGAAGATCTGAACTTGTAATAGACAAATACGCAACTTAGCATTGTTAAATACAAATTGTGATTGCAAATTATAACTTGAAGATCTGAACCTGTAATAGGAAAATACAGAACTTCGAATTGTTAAATTCAAACTAAGATTGCAAATAATAATTCGAAGATCTTAACTTGTAATAGTCAAATACAGAACTTCTAATTGTTAAATACAAATTATTATTGCAAATTATAACTTGAAGTTCTGAACTAGTAATTGTCAAATACAGATCTTAAAATTGATAGCTTCTAATTATTATTGCAAATTATAACTAGAAGATCTGAACTTGTAATTGTCAAATACAGAACTTAAAATTGATAGCTTCTAATTATTATTTCAAATTATAACTTGAAGATCTGAACTTGTAATTGTCAAATACAGAACTTAAAATTGATAGCTTCTAATTATTATTGCAAATTATAACTTGAAGATCTGAACTTGTAATTGTTAAATACAGAACTTCAAATTGTTAAATACAAATTATTATTGCAAATTATAACTAGAAGATCTGAACTTGTAATTGTCAAATACAGCACTTAAAATTGATAGCTTCTAATTATTATTGTAAATTATAACTTGAAGATCTGAACTTGTAATAGTGAATTACAGAACTTAGATTTGATAAATTCAAATTATTATTTCAAATTATAACTTGAAGATCTGAACTAGTAATTGTCAAATACAGAACTTAAAATTGATAGCTTCTAATTATTATTGCAAATTATAACTTGAAGATCTCAACTTGTAATTGTCAAATACAGAACTTAAAATTGATAGCTTCTAATTATTATTGTAAATTATAACTTGAAGATCTGAACTTGTAATTATGAAATACAGAACTTAAAATTGATAGCTTCTAATTATTATTGCAAATAATAACTTGAAGATCTGAACTTGTAATTGTCAAATACAGAACTTAAAATTGATAGCTTCTAATTATTATTGCAAAATATAATTTGAAGATCTGAACTTGTAATAGACAAATACGCAACTTAGCATTGTTAAATACAAATTGTGATTGCAAATTATAACTTGAAGATCTGAACCTGTAATAGGAAAATACAGAACTTCGAATTGTTAAATTCAAACTAAGATTGCAAATAATAATTCGAAGATCTGAACTTGTAATAGTCAAATACAGAACTTCTAATTGTTAAATACAAATTATTAGTGCAAATTATAACTTGAAGATCTGAACTAGTAATTGTCAAATACAGAACTTAAAATTGATAGCTTCTAATTATTATTGCAAATTATAACTTGAAGATCTGAACTTGTAATTGTCAAATACAGAACTTCTAATTGTTAAATACAAATTATTAGTGCAAATTATAACTTGAAGATCTGAACTTGTAATTGTCAAATACAGAACTTAAAATTTATAGCTTCTAATTATTATTGCAAATTATAACTTGAAGATCTGAACTTGTAATGGTCAAATACAGAACTTAAAATTGATAGCTTCTAATTATTATTTCAAATTATAACTTGAATATCTGAACTTGTAATTGTCAAATACAGAACTTCTAATTGTTAAATACAAATTATTAGTGCAAATTATAACTTGTAGATCTGAACTTGTAATTGTCAAATACAGAAATTAAAATTGATAGCTTCTAATTATTATTGTAAATTATAACTAGAAGATCTGAACTTGTAATAGTCAAATACAGAACTTCTAATTGTTAAATACAAATTATTAGTGCAAATTATAACTTGAAGATCTGAACTAGTAATTGTCAAATACAGAACTTAAAATTGATAGCTTCTAATTATTATTGCAAATTATAACTTGAAGATCTGAACTTGTAATAGACAAATACGCAACTTAGCATTGTTAAATACAAATTGTGATTGCAAATTATAACTTGAAGATCTGAACCTGTAATAGGAAAATACAGAACTTCGAATTGTTAAATTCAAACTAAGATTGCAAATAATAATTCGAAGATCTGAACTTGTAATAGTCAAATACAGAACTTCTAATTGTTAAATACAAATTTTTATTGCAAATTATAACTTGAAGTTCTGAACTAGTAATTGTCAAATACAGATCTTAAAATTGATAGCTTCTAATTATTATTGCAAATTATAACTAGGAGATCTGAACTTGTAATTGTCAAATACAGAACTTAAAATTGATAGCTTCTAATTATTATTTCAAATTATAACTTGAAGATCTGAACTTGTAATTGTCAAATACAGAACTTAAAATTGATAGCTTCTAATTATTATTGCAAATTATAACTTGAAGATCTGAACTTGTAATTGTCAAATACAGAACTTAAAATTGATAGCTTCTAATTATTATTTTAAGTTATAACTTGAAGATCTGAACTTGTAATCGTGAATTACAGAACTTAGATTTGTTAAATTCAAATTATTATTTCAAATTATAACTTGAAGATCTGAACTAGTAATTGTCAAATACAGAACTTAAAATTGATAGCTTCTAATTATTATTGCAAATTATAACTTGAAGATCTGAACTTGTAATTGTTAAATACAGAACTTCAAATTGTTAAATACAAATTATTAGTGCAAATTATAACTAGAAGATCTGAACTTGTAATTGTCAAATACAGCACTTAAAATTGCTAGCTTCTAATTATTATTGTAAATTATAACTTGAACATCTGAACTTGTAATAGTGAATTACAGAACTTAGATTTGATAAATTCAAATTATTATTTCAAATTATAACTTGAAGATCTGCACTAGTAATTATCAAATACAGAACTTAAAATTGATAGCTTCTAATTATTATTGCAAATTATAACTTGAAGATCTGAACTTGTAATTGTCAAATACAGAACTTAAAATTGATAGCTTCTAATTATTATTGCAAATTATAACTTGAAGATCTGAACTTGTAATTGTTAAATACAGAACTTCAAATTGTTAAATACAAATTATTAGTGCAAATTATAACTAGAAGATCTGAACTTGTAATTGTTAAATACAGCACTTAAAATTGATAGCTTCTAATTATTATTGTAAATTATAACTTGAACATCTGAACTTGTAATAGTGAATTACAGAACTTAGATTTGATAAATTCAAATTATTATTTCAAATTATAACTTGAAGATCTGAACTAGTAATTGTCAAATACCGAACTTAAAATTGATAGCTTCTAATTATTATTGCAAATTATAACTTGAAGATCTGAACTTGTAATTGTCAAATACAGAACTTAAAATTGATAGCTTCTAATTATTATTGTAAATTATAACTTGAAGATCTGAACTTGTAATTGTGAAATACAGAACTTAAAATTGATAGCTTCTAATTATTATTGCAAATAATAACTTGAAGATCTGAACTTGTAATTGTCAAATACAGAACTTAAAATTGATAGCTTCTAATTATTATTGCAAAATATAATTTGAAGATCTGAACTTGTAATAGACAAATACGCAACTTAGCATTGTTAAATACAAATTGTGATTGCAAATTATAACTTGAAGATCTGAACCTGTAATAGGAAAATACAGAACTTCGAATTGTTAAATTCAAACTAAGATTGCAAATAATAATTCGAAGATCTGAACTTGTAATAGTCAAATACAGAACTTCTAATTGTTAAAAACAAATTTTTATTGCAAATTATAACTTGAAGTTCTGAACTAGTAATTGTCAAATACAGATCTTAAAATTGATAGCTTCTAATTATTATTGCAAATTATAACTAGAAGATCTGAACTTGTAATTGTCAAATACAGAACTTAAAATTGATAGCTTCTAATTATTATTTCAAATTATAACTTGAAGATCTGAACTTGTAATTGTCAAATACAGAACTTAAAATTGATAGCTTCTAATTATTATTGCAAATTATAACTTGAAGATCTGAACTTATAATTGTCAAATACAGAACTTAAAATTGATAGCTTCTAATTATTATTGTAAGTTATAACTTGAAGATCTGAACTTGTAATCGTGATTTACAGAACTTAGATTTGTTAAATTCTAATTATTATTTCAAATTATAACTTGAAGATCTGAACTAGTAATTGTCAAATACAGAACTTAAAATTGATAGCTTCTAATTATTATTGCAAATTATAACTTGAAGATCTGAACTTGTAATTGTTAAATACAGAACTTCAAATTGTTAAATACAAATTATTAGTGCAAATTATAACTAGAAGATCTGAACTTGTAATTGTCAAATACAGCACTTAAAATTGATAGCTTCTAATTATTATTGTAAATTATAACTTGAACATCTGAACTTGTAATAGTGAATTACAGAACTTAGATTTGATAAATTCAAATTATTATTTCAAATTATAACTTGAAGATCTGAACTAGTAATTATCAAATACAGAACTTAAAATTGATAGCTTCTAATTATTATTGCAAATTATAACTTGAAGATCTGAACTTGTAATTGTCAAATACAGAACTTAAAATTGATAGCTTCTAATTATTATTGTAAATTATAACTTGAAGATCTGAACTTGTAATTGTGAAATACAGAACTTAAAATTGATAGCTTCAAATTATTATTGCAAATAATAACTTGAAGATCTGAACTTGTAATTGTCAAATACAGAACTTAAAATTGATAGCTTCTAATTATTATTGCAAATTATAATTTGAAGATCTGAACTTGTAATAGACAAATACGCAACTTAGCATTGTTAAATACAAATTGTGATTGCAAATTATAACTTGAAGATCTGAACCTGTAATAGGAAAATACAGAACTTCGAATTGTTAAATTCAAACTAAGATTGCAAATAATAATTCGAAGATCTTAACTTGTAATAGTCAAATACAGAACTTCTAATTGTTAAATACAAATTATTATTGCAAATTATAACTTGAAGTTCTGAACTAGTAATTGTCAAATACAGATCTTAAAATTGATAGCTTCTAATTATTATTGCAAATTATAACTAGAAGATCTGAACTTGTAATTGTCAAATACAGAACTTAAAATTGATAGCTTCTAATTATTATTTCAAATTATAACTTGAAGATCTGAACTTGTAATTGTCAAATACAGAACTTAAAATTGATAGCTTCTAATTATTATTGCAAATTATAACTTGAAGATCTGAACTTGTAATTGTTAAATACAGAACTTCAAATTGTTAAATACAAATTATTATTGCAAATTATAACTAGAAGATCTGAACTTGTAATTGTCAAATACAGAACTTAAAATTGATAGCTTCTAATTATTATTGCAAATTATAACTTGAAGATCTGAACTTGTAATTGTTAAATACAGAACTTCAAATTGTTAAATACAAATTATTAGTGCAAATTATAACTAGAAGATCTGAACTTGTAATTGTTAAATACAGCACTTAAAATTGATAGCTTCTAATTATTATTGTAAATTATAACTTGAACATCTGAACTTGTAATAGTGAATTACAGAACTTAGATTTGATAAATTCAAATTATTATTTCAAATTATAACTTGAAGATCTGAACTAGTAATTGTCAAATACCGAACTTAAAATTAATAGCTTCTAATTATTATTGCAAATTATAACTTGAAGATCTGAACTTGTAATTGTCAAATACAGAACTTAAAATTGATAGCTTCTAATTATTATTGTAAATTATAACTTGAAGATCTGAACTTGTAATTGTGAAATACAGAACTTAAAATTGATAGCTTCTAATTATTATTGCAAATAATAACTTGAAGATCTGAACTTGTAATTGTCAAATACAGAACTTAAAATTGATAGCTTCTAATTATTATTGCAAAATATAATTTGAAGATCTGAACTTGTAATAGACAAATACGCAACTTAGCATTGTTAAATACAAATTGTGATTGCAAATTATAACTTGAAGATCTGAACCTGTAATAGGAAAATACAGAACTTCGAATTGTTAAATTCAAACTAAGATTGCAAATAATAATTCGAAGATCTGAACTTGTAATAGTCAAATACAGAACTTCTAATTGTTAAAAACAAATTTTTATTGCAAATTATAACTTGAAGTTCTGAACTAGTAATTGTCAAATACAGATCTTAAAATTGATAGCTTCTAATTATTATTGCAAATTATAACTAGAAGATCTGAACTTGTAATTGTCAAATACAGAACTTAAAATTGATAGCTTCTAATTATTATTTCAAATTATAACTTGAAGATCTGAACTTGTAATTGTCAAATACAGAACTTAAAATTGATAGCTTCTAATTATTATTGCAAATTATAACTTGAAGATCTGAACTTGTAATTGTCAAATACAGAACTTAAAATTGATAGCTTCTAATTATTATTGTAAGTTATAACTTGAAGATCTGAACTTGTAATCGTGAATTACAGAACTTAGATTTGTTAAATTCAAATTATTATTTCAAATTATAACTTGAAGATCTGAACTAGTAATTGTCAAATACAGAACTTAAAATTGATAGCTTCTAATTATTATTGCAAATTATAACTTGAAGATCTGAACTTGTAATTGTTAAATACAGAACTTCAAATTGTTAAATACAAATTATTAGTGCAAATTATAACTAGAAAATCTGAACTTGTAATTGTCAAATACAGCACTTAAAATTGATAGCTTCTAATTATTATTGTAAATTATAACTTGAACATATGAACTTGTAATAGTGAATTACAGAACTTAGATTTGATAAATTCAAATTATTATTTCAAATTATAACTTGAAGATCTGAACTAGTAATTATCAAATACAGAACTTAAAATTGATAGCTTCTAATTATTATTGCAAATTATAACTTGAAGATCTGAACTTGTAATTGTCAAATACAGAACTTAAAATTGATAGCTTCTAATTATTATTGTAAATTATAACTTGAAGATCTGAACTTGTAATTGTGAAATACAGAACTTAAAATTGATAGCTTCAAATTATTATTGCAAATAATAACTTGAAGATCTGAACTTGTAATTGTCAAATACAGAACTTAAAATTGATAGCTTCTAATTATTATTGCAAATTATAATTTGAAGATCTGAACTTGTAATAGACAAATACGCAACTTAGCATTGTTAAATACAAATTGTGATTGCAAATTATAACTTGAAGATCTGAACCTGTAATAGGAAAATACAGAACTTCGAATTGTTAAATTCAAACTAAGATTGCAAATAATAATTCGAAGATCTTAACTTGTAATAGTCAAATACAGAACTTCTAATTGTTAAATACAAATTATTATTGCAAATTATAACTTGAAGTTCTGAACTAGTAATTGTCAAATACAGATCTTAAAATTGATAGCTTCTAATTATTATTGCAAATTATAACTAGAAGATCTGAACTTGTAATTGTCAAATACAGAACTTAAAATTGATAGCTTCTAATTATTATTTCAAATTATAACTTGAAGATCTGAACTTGTAATTGTCAAATACAGAACTTAAAATTGACAGCTTCTAATTATTATTGCAAATTATAACTTGAAGATCTGAACTTGTAATTGTTAAATACAGAACTTCAAATTGTTAAATACAAATTATTATTGCAAATTATAACTAGAAGATCTGAACTTGTAATTGTCAAATACAGCACTTAAAATTGATAGCTTCTAATTATTATTGTAAATTATAACTTGAAGATCTGAACTTGTAATAGTGAATTACAGAACTTAGATTTGATAAATTCAAATTATTATTTCAAATTATAACTTGAAGATCTGAACTAGTAATTGTCAAATACAGAACTTAAAATTGATAGCTTCTAATTATTATTGCAAATTATAACTTGAAGATCTCAACTTGTAATTGTCAAATACAGAACTTAAAATTGATAGCTTCTAATTATTATTGTAAATTATAACTTGAAGATCTGAACTTGTAATTATGAAATACAGAACTTAAAATTGATAGCTTCTAATTATTATTGCAAATAATAACTTGAAGATCTGAACTTGTAATTGTCAAATACAGTACTTAAAATTGATAGCTTCTAATTATTATTGCAAAATATAATTTGAAGATCTGAACTTGTAATAGACAAATACGCAACTTAGCATTGTTAAATACAAATTGTGATTGCAAATTATAACTTGAAGATCTGAACCTGTAATAGGAAAATACAGAACTTCGAATTGTTAAATTCAAACTAAGATTGCAAATAATAATTCGAAGATCTGAACTTGTAATAGTCAAATACAGAACTTCTAATTGTTAAATACAAATTATTAGTGCAAATTATAACTTGAAGATCTGAACTAGTAATTGTCAAATACAGAACTTAAAATTGATAGCTTCTAATTATTATTGCAAATTATAACTTGAAGATCTGAACTTGTAATTGTCAAATACAGAACTTCTAATTGTTAAATACAAATTATTAGTGCAAATTATAACTTGAAGATCTGAACTTGTAATTGTCAAATACAGAACTTAAAATTTATAGCTTCTAATTATTATTGCAAATTATAACTTGAAGATCTGAACTTGTAATGGTCAAATACAGAACTTAAAATTGATAGCTTCTAATTATTATTTCAAATTATAACTTGAATATCTGAACTTGTAATTGTCAAATACAGAACTTCTAATTGTTAAATACAAATTATTAGTGCAAATTATAACTTGTAGATCTGAACTTGTAATTGTCAAATACAGAAATTAAAATTGATAGCTTCTAATTATTATTGTAAATTATAACTAGAAGATCTGAACTTGTAATAGTCAAATACAGAACTTCTAATTGTTAAATACAAATTATTAGTGCAAATTATAACTTGAAGATCTGAACTAGTAATTGTCAAATACAGAACTTAAAATTGATAGCTTCTAATTATTATTGCAAATTATAACTTGAAGATCTGAACTTGTAATTGTCAAATACAGAACTTCTAATTGTTAAATACAAATTATTAGTGCAAATTATAACTTGAAGATCTGAACTTGTAATTGTCAAATACAGAACTTAAAATTTATAGCTTCTAATTATTATTGCAAATTATAACTTGAAGATCTGAACTTGTAATTGTCAAATACAGAACTTAAAATTGATAGCTTCTAATTATTATTGCAAATTATAACTTGAAGATCTGAACTTGTAATTGTCAAATACAGAACTTAAAATTGATAGCTTATAATTATAATTCAAATTATAACTTGAAGATCAGAACTTGTAATAGTCAAAAACAGAACTTCGAACTGTTAAATACAAATTATTAGTGCAAATTATAACTTGAAGATCTGAACTAGTAATTGTCAAATACAGCACTTAAAATTGATAGCTTCTAATTATTATTGTAAATTATAACTTGAAGATCTGAACTTGTAATAGTGAATTACAGAACTTAGATTAGTTAAATTCAAATTATTATTTCAAATTATTATTTGATGACTGAACTAGTAATTGTCAAATACAGAACTTAAAATTGATAGCTTCTAATTATTATTGCAAATTATAACTTGTAGATCTGAACTTGTAATTGTCAAATACAGAACTTCTAATTGTTAAATACAAATTATTAGTGCAAATTATAACTTGAAGATCTGAACTTGTAATTGTCAAATACAGAACTTAAAATTGATAGCTTCTAATTATTATTGCAAATTATAACTTGAAGATCTGAACTTGTAATTGTCAAATACAGAACTTAAAATTAATAGCTTCTAATTATTATTGCAAATTATAATTTGAAGATCTGAACTTGTAATTGTCAAATACAGAACTTAAAATTGATAGCTTCTAATTATTATTGCAAATTATAACTTGAAGATCTGAACTTATAATTGTCAAAAACAGAACTTAAAATTGATAGCTTCTAATTATTATTTCAAATTATAACTTGAAGATCTGAACTTGTAATTGTCAAATACAGAACTTCTAATTGTTAAATACAAATTATTAGTGCAAATTATAACTTGTAGATCTGAACTTGTAATTGTCAAATACAAAACTTAAAATTGATAGCTTCTAATTATTATTGTAAATTATAACTTGAAGATCTGAACTTGTAATAGTGAATTACAGAACTTAGATTTGTCAAATTCAAATTATTTTTTCTAATTATAACTTGAAGATCTGAACTAGTTCTGTCAAATACAGAACTTAAAATTGATAGCTTCTAATTATTATTGCAAATTATAACTTGAAGATCTGAACTTGTAATTGTCAAATACAGAAATTAAAATTAATAGCTTCTAATTATTATTGCAAATAATAACTTGAAGATCTGAACTTGTAATTGTCAAATGCAGAACTTAAAATTGATAGCTTCTAATTATTATTGCAAATAATAATTTGAAGATCTGTACTTGTAATTGTCAAATACAGAACTTAAAATTGATATCTTATAATTATATTTCAAATTATAACTTGAAGATCTGAACTTGTAATAGTTAAATACAGAACTTCGAAATGTCTAATACAAATTATTAGTGCAAATTATAACTTGAAGATCTGAACTAGTAATTGTCAAATACAGCACTTAAAATTGATAGCTTCTAGTTATTATTGTAAATTATAACTTGTAGATCTGAACTTGTAATAGTGAATTACAGAACTTAGATTTGTTAAATTCAAATTATTATTTCAAATTATTACTTGAAGATCTGAACTAGTAATTGTCAAATACAGAACTTAAAATTGATAGCTTCTAATTATTATTACAAATTATAACTTGAAGATCTGAACTTGTAATTGTCAAATACAGAACTTAAAATTGATAGCTTCTAATTATTATTGCAAATTATAATTTGAAGATCTGAACTTGTAATAGACAAATACGCAACTTAGCATTGTTAAATACAAATTGTGATTGCAAATTATAACTTGAAGATCTGAACCTGTAATAGGAATATACAGAACTTCGAATTGTTAAATTCAAACTAAGATTGCAAATAATAATTCGAAGATCTGAACTTGTAATAGTCAAATACAGAACTTCTAATTGTTAAATACAAATTATTAGTGCAAATTATAACTTGAAGTTCTGAACTAGTAATTGTCAAATACAGATCTTAAAATTGATATCTTCTAATTATTATTGCAAATTATAACTAGAAGATCTGAACTTGTAATTGTCAAATACAGAACTGAAAATTGATAGCTTCTAATTATTATATCAAATCATAACTTGAAGATCTGAACTTGTAATTGTCAAATACAGAACTTAAAATTGATAGCTTCTAATTATTATATCAAATCATAACTTGAAGATCTGAACTTGTAATTGTCAAATACAGAACTTAAAATTGATAGCTTCTAATTATTATTGTAAATTATAACTTGAAGATCTAAACTTGTAATAGTGAATTACAGAACTTAGATTTGTTAAATTCAAATTATTATTTCAAAATATAACTTGAAGATCTGAACTAGTAATTGTCAAATACAGAACTTAAAATTGATAGCTTCTAATAATTATTGAAAATTATAACTTGAAGATCTGAACTTGTAATTGTCAAATACAGAACTTAAAATTGATAGCTTCTAATTATTATTGCGAATTATAACTAGAAGATCTGAACTTGTAATTGTCAAATACAGAACATAAAATTGATAGCTTCTAATTATTATTTCAAATTATAACTTGAAGATCTGAACTTGTAATTGTCAAATACAGAACTTAAAATTAATAGCTTCTAATTATTATTGCAAATTATAACTTGAAGATCTGAACTTGTAATTGTCAAATACAGAACTGAAAATTGATAGCTTCTAATTATTATTGTAAGTTATAACTTGAAGATCTGAACTTGTAATCATGATTTACAGAACTTAGATTTGTTAAATTCAAATTATTATTTCAAATTATAACTTGAAGATCTGAACTAGTAATTGTCAAATGCAGAACTTAAAATTGATAGCTTCTAATTATTATTGCAAATTATAACTTGAAGATCTGAACTTGTAATTGTCAAATACAGAACTTAAAATTGATAGCTTCTAATTATTATTGTAAATTATAACTTGAAGATCTGAACTTGTAATTGTCAAATACAGAACTTATGATTGATAGCTTCTAATTATTATTGCAAATAATAACTTGAAGATCTGAACTTGTAATTGTCAAATTCAGCACTTAAAATTGATAGCTTCTAATTATTATTGCAAATTATAACTTGAAGATCTGAACTTGTAATTGTCAAATACAGAACTTAAAATTAATAGCTTGTAATTATTATTGCAAATTATAACTTGAAGATCTGAACTTGTTATTGTCAAATACAGAACTTAAAATTGATAGCTTCTAATTATTATTGTAAGTTATAACTTGAAGATCTGAACTTGTAATCATGAATTACAGAACTTAGATTTGTTAAATTCAAATTATTATTTCAAATTATAACTTGAAGATCTGAACTAGTAATTGTCAAATGCAGAACTTAAAATTGATAGCTTCTAATTATTATTGCAAATTATAACTTGAAGATCTGAACTTGTAATTGTCAAATACGGAACTTAAAATTGATAGCTTCTAATTATTATTGTAAATTATAACTTGAAGATCTGAACTTGTAATTGTCAAATACAGAACTTAAGAGTGATAGCTTCTAGTTATTATTGCAAATAATAACTTGAAGATCTGAACTTGTAATTGTCAAATTCAGAACTTAAAATTGATAGCTTCTAATTATTATTGCAAATTATAATTTGAAGATCTGAACTTGTAATAGACAAATACGCAACTTAGCATTGTTAAATACAAATTGTGATTGCAAATTATAACTTGAAGATCTGAACCTGTAATAGGTAAGTACAGAACTTCGAATTGTTAAATTCAAACTAAGATTGCAAATAATAATTCGAAGATCTGAACTTGTAATAGTCAAATACAGAACTTCTAATTGTTAAATACATATTATTAGTGCAAATTATAACTTGAAGATCTGAACTAGTAATTGTCAAATACAGAACTTAAAATTGATAGCTTCTAATTATTATTGCAAATTATAACTTGAAGATCTGAACTTGTAATTGTCAAATACAGAACTTCTAATTGTTAAATACAAATTATTAGTGCAAATTATAACTTGAAGATCTGAACTTGTAATTGTAAAATACAGAACTTAAAATTGATAGCTTCTAATTATTATTGCACATTATAACTTGAAGATCTGAACTTGTAATTGTCAAATACAGAACATAAAATTGATAGCTTCTAATTATTATTTCAAATTATAACTTGAAGATCTGAACTTGTAATTGTCAAATACAGAACTTAAAATTGATAGCTTCTAATTATTATTGTAAATTATAACTTGAAGATCTGAACTTGTAATTGTCAAATACAGAACTTAAGATTGATAGCTTCTAATTATTATTGCAAATAATAACTTGAAGATCTGAACTTGTAATTGTCAAATTCAGAACTTAAAATTGATAGCTTCTAATTATTATTGCAAATAATAACTTGAAGATCTGAACTTGTAATTGTCAAATTCAGAACTTAAAATTGATAGCTTCTAATTATTATTGCAAATTATAACTTGAAGATCTGAACTTGTAATTGTCAAATACAGAACTTAAAATTAATAGCTTCTAATTATTATTGCAAATTATAACTTGAAGATCTGAACTTGTTATTGTCAAATACAGAACTTAAAATTGATAGCTTCTAATTATTATTGCAAATAATAACTTGAAGATCTGAACTTGTAATTGTCAAATTCAGAACTTAAAATTGATAGCTTCTAATTATTATTGCACATTATAACTTGAAGATCTGAACTTGTAATTGTCAAATACAGAACGTCTAATTGTTAAATACAAATTATTAGTGCAAATTATAACTTGAAGATCTGAACTTGTAATTGTCAAATACAGAACTTAAAATTGATAGCTTCTAATTATTATTGCACATTATAACTTGAAGATCTGAACTTGTAATTGTCAAATACAGAACATAAAATTGATAGCTTCTAATTATTATTTCAAATTATAACTTGAAGATCTGAACTTGTAATTGTCAAATACAGAACTTAAAATTGATAGCTTCTAATTATTATTGTAAGTTATAACTTGAAGATCTGAACTTGTAATAGTGAATTACAGAACTTAGATTTGTTAAATTCAAATTATTATTTCAAATTATAACTTGAAGATCTGAACTAGTAATTGTCAAATACAGAACTTAAAATTGATAGCTTCTAATTATTATTGCAAATTATAACTTGAAGATCTGAACTTGTAATTGTCAAATACAGAACTTAAAATTGATAGCTTCTAATTATTATTTCAAATTATAACTTGAAGATCTGAACTTGTAATTGTCAAATACAGAACTTCTAATTGTTAAATACAAATTATTAGTGCAAATTATAACTTGTAGATCTGAACTTGTAATTGTCAAATACAGAACTTAAAATTGATAGCTTCTAATTATTATTGTAAATTATAACTTGAAGATCTGAACTTGTAATAGTGAATTACAGAACTTAGATTTGTCAAATTCAAATTATTTTTTCTAATTATAACTTGAAGATCTGAACTAGTAATTGTCAAATACAGAACTTAAAATTGATAGCTTCTAATTATTATTGCAAATTATAACTTGAAGATCTGAACTTGTAATTGTCAAATACAGAACTTAAAATTAATAGCTTCTAATTATTATTGCAAATAATAACTTGAAGATCTGAACTTGTAATTGTCAAATACAGAACTTAAAATTAATAGCTTCTAATTATTATTGCAAATAATAACTTGAAGATCTGAACTTGTAATTGTCAAATACAGAACTTCTAATTGTTAAATACAAATTATTATTGCTAATTATAACTTGAAGATCTGAACTAGTAATTGTCAAATACAGAACTTAAAATTGATAGCTTCTAATTATTATTGCAAATTATAACTTGAAGATCTGAACTTGTAATTGTCAAATACAGAACTTAAAATTGATAGCTTATAATTATAATTCAAATTATAACTTGAAGATCAGAACTTGTAATAGTCAAATACAGAACTTCGAATTGTTAAATACAAATTATTAGTGCTAATTATAACTTGAAGATCTGAACTAGTAATTGTCAAATACAGCACTTAAAATTGATAGCTTCTAATTATTATTGTAAATTATAACTTGAAGATCTGAACTTGTAATAGACAAATACGCAACTTGGCATTGTTAAATACAAATTGTGATTGCAAATTATAACTTGAAGATCTGAACCTGTAATAGGAATATACAGAACTTCGAATTGTTAAATTCAAACTAAGATTGCAAATAATAATTCGAAGATCTGAACTTGTAATAGTCAAATACAGAACTTCTAATTGTTAAATACAAATTATTAGTGCAAATTATAACTTGAAGTTCTGAACTAGTAATTGTCAAATACAGAACTTAAAATTGATAGCTTCTAATTATTATTGTAAATTATAACTTGAAGATCTGAACTTGTAATAGTGAATTACAGAACTTAGATTTGTCAAATTCAAATTATTTTTTCTAATTATAACTTGAAGATCTGAACTAGTAATTGTCAAATACAGAACTTAAAATTGATAGCTTCTAATTATTATTGCAAATTATAACTTGAAGATCTGAACTTGTAATTGTCAAATACAGAACTTAAAATTAATAGCTTCTAATTATTATTGCAAATAATAACTTGAAGATCTAAACTTGTAATTGTCAAATACAGAACTTAAAATTAATAGCTTCTAATTATTATTGCAAATAATAACTTGAAGATCTGAACTTGTAATTGTCAAATACAGAACTTCTAATTGTTAAATACAAATTATTAGTACAAATTATAACTTGTAGATCTGAACTTGTAATTGTCAAATACAGAACTTAAAATTGATAGCTTCTAATTATTATTGTAAATTATAACTTGAAGATCTGAACTTGTAATAGTGAATTACAGAACTTAGATTTGTCAAATTCAAATTATTATTGCTAATTATAACTTGAAGATCTGAACTAGTAATTGTCAAATACAGAACTTAAAATTGATAGCTTCTAATTATTATTGCAAATTATAACTTGAAGATCTGAACTTGTAATTGTCAAATACAGAACTTAAAATTGATAGCTTATAATTATAATTCAAATTATAACTTGAAGATCAGAACTTGTAATAGTCAAATACAGAACTTCGAATTGTTAAATACAAATTATTAGTGCTAATTATAACTTGAAGATCTGAACTAGTAATTGTCAAATACAGCACTTAAAATTGATAGCTTCTAATTATTATTGTAAATTATAACTTGAAGATCTGAACTTGTAATAGACAAATACGCAACTTGGCATTGTTAAATACAAATTGTGATTGCAAATTATAACTTGAAGATCTGAACCTGTAATAGGAATATACAGAACTTCGAATTGTTAAATTCAAACTAAGATTGCAAATAATAATTCGAAGATCTGAACTTGTAATAGTCAAATACAGAACTTCTAATTGTTAAATACAAATTATTAGTGCAAATTATAACTTGAAGTTCTGAACTAGTAATTGTCAAATACAGATCTTAAAATTGATAGCTTCTAATTATTATTGCAAATTATAACTAGAAGATCTGAACTTGTAATTGTCAAATACAGAACTGAAAATTGATAGCTACTAATTATTATATCAAATCATAACTTGAAGATCTGAACTTGTAATTGTCAAATACAGAACTTAAAATTGATAGCTTCTAATTATTATATCAAATCATAACTTGAAGATCTGAACTTGTAATTGTCAAATACAGAACTTAAAATTGATAGCTTCTAATTATTATTGTAAATTATAACTTGAAGATCTAAACTTGTAATAGTGAATTACAGAACTTAGATTTGTTAAATTCAAATTATTATTTCAAAATATAACTTGAAGATCTGAACTAGTAATTGTCAAATACAGAACTTAAAATTGATAGCTTCTAATAATTATTGAAAATTATAACTTGAAGATCTGAACTTGTAATTGTCAAATACAGAACTTAAAATTGATAGCTTCTAATTATTATTGCGAATTATAACTAGAAGATCTGAACTTGTAATTGTCAAATACAGAACATAAAATTGATAGCTTCTAATTATTATTTCAAATTATAACTTGAAGATCTGAACTTGTAATTGTCAAATACAGAACTTAAAATTAATAGCTTCTAATTATTATTGCAAATTATAACTTGAAGATCTGAACTTGTAATTGTCAAATACAGAACTGAAAATTGATAGCTTCTAATTATTATTGTAAGTTATAACTTGAAGATCTGAACTTGTAATCATGATTTACAGAACTTAGATTTGTTAAATTCAAATTATTATTTCAAATTATAACTTGAAGATCTGAACTAGTAATTGTCAAATGCAGAACTTAAAATTGATAGCTTCTAATTATTATTGCAAATTATAACTTGAAGATCTGAACTTGTAATTGTCAAATACAGAACTTAAAATTGATAGCTTCTAATTATTATTGTACATTATAACTTGAAGATCTGAACTTGTAATTGTCAAATACAGAACTTATGATTGATAGCTTCTAATTATTATTGCAAATAATAACTTGAAGATCTGAACTTGTAATTGTCAAATTCAGCACTTAAAATTGATAGCTTCTAATTATTATTGCAAATTATAACTTGAAGATCTGAACTTGTAATTGTCAAATACAGAACTTAAAATTAATAGCTTGTAATTATTATTGCAAATTATAACTTGAAGATCTGAACTTGTTATTGTCAAATACAGAACTTAAAATTGATAGCTTCTAATTATTATTGTAAGTTATAACTTGAAGATCTGAACTTGTAATCATGAATTACAGAACTTAGATTTGTTAAATTCAAATTATTATTTCAAATTATAACTTGAAGATCTGAACTAGTAATTGTCAAATGCAGAACTTAAAATTGATAGCTTCTAATTATTATTGCAAATTATAACTTGAAGATCTGAACTTGTAATTGTCAAATACGGAACTTAAAATTGATAGCTTCTAATTATTATTGTAAATTATAACTTGAAGATCTGAACTTGTAATTGTCAAATACAGAACTTAAGAGTGATAGCTTCTAATTATTATTGCAAATAATAACTTGAAGATCTGAACTTGTAATTGTCAAATTCAGAACTTAAAATTGATAGCTTCTAATTATTATTGCAAATTATAATTTGAAGATCTGAACTTGTAATAGACAAATACGCAACTTAGCATTGTTAAATACAAATTGTGATTGCAAATTATAACTTGAAGATCTGAACCTGTAATAGGTAAGTACAGAACTTCGAATTGTTAAATTCAAACTAAGATTGCAAATAATAATTCGAAGATCTGAACTTGTAATAGTCAAATACAGAACTTCTAATTGTTAAATACATATTATTAGTGCAAATTATAACTTGAAGATCTGAACTAGTAATTGTCAAATACAGAACTTAAAATTGATAGCTTCTAATTATTATTGCAAATTATAACTTGAAGATCTGAACTTGTAATTGTCAAATACAGAACTTCTAATTGTTAAATACAAATTATTAGTGCAAATTATAACTTGAAGATCTGAACTTGTAATTGTAAAATACAGAACTTAAAATTGATAGCTTCTAATTATTATTGCACATTATAACTTGAAGATCTGAACTTGTAATTGTCAAATACAGAACATAAAATTGATAGCTTCTAATTATTATTTCAAATTATAACTAGAAGATCTGAACTTGTAATTGTCAAATACAGAACTTAAAATTGATAGCTTCTAATTATTATTGTAAATTATAACTTGAAGATCTGAACTTGTAATTGTCAAATACAGAACTTAAGATTGATAGCTTCTAATTATTATTGCAAATAATAACTTGAAGATCTGAACTTGTAATTGTCAAATTCAGAACTTAAAATTGACAGCTTCTAACTATTATTGCAAATAATAACTTGAAGATCTGAACTTGTAATTGTCAAATTCAGAACTTAAAATTGATAGCTTCTAATTATTATTGCAAATTATAACTTGAAGATCTGAACTTGTAATTGTCAAATACAGAACTTAAAATTAATAGCTTCTAATTATTATTGCAAATTATAACTTGAAGATCTGAACTTGTTATTGTCAAATACAGAACTTAAAATTGATAGCTTCTAATTATTATTGCAAATAATAACTTGAAGATCTGAACTTGTAATTGTCAAATTCAGAACTTAAAATTGATAGCTTCTAATTATTATTGCACATTATAACTTGAAGATCTGAACTTGTAATTGTCAAATACAGAACGTCTAATTGTTAAATACAAATTATTAGTGCAAATTATAACTTGAAGATCTGAACTTGTAATTGTCAAATACAGAACTTAAAATTGATAGCTTCTAATTATTATTGCACATTATAACTTGAAGATCTGAACTTGTAATTGTCAAATACAGAACATAAAATTGATAGCTTCTAATTATTATTTCAAATTATAACTTGAAGATCTGAACTTGTAATTGTCAAATACAGAACTTAAAATTGATAGCTTCTAATTATTATTGTAAGTTATAACTTGAAGATCTGAACTTGTAATAGTGAATTACAGAACTTAGATTTGTTAAATTCTAATTATTATTTCAAATTATAACTTGAAGATCTGAACTAGTAATTGTCAAATACAGAACTTAAAATTGATAGCTTCTAATTATTATTGCAAATTATAACTTGAAGATCTGAACTTGTAATTGTCAAATACAGAACTTAAAATTGATAGCTTCTAATTATTATTTCAAATTATAACTTGAAGATCTGAACTTGTAATTGTCAAATACAGAACTTCTAATTGTTAAATACAAATTATTAGTGCAAATTATAACTAGTAGATCTGAACTTGTAATTGTCAAATACAGAACTTAAAATTGATAGCTTCTAATTATTATTGTAAATTATAACTTGAAGATCTGAACTTGTAATAGTGAATTACAGAACTTAGATTTGTCAAATTCAAATTATTTTTTCTAATTATAACTTGAAGATCTGAACTAGTAATTGTCAAATACAGAACTTAAAATTGATAGCTTCTAATTATTATTGCAAATTATAACTTGAAGATCTGAACTTGTAATTGTCAAATACAGAACTTAAAATTAATAGCTTCTAATTATTATTGCAAATAATAACTTGAAGATCTGAACTTGTAATTGTCAAATACAGAACTTAAAATTAATAGCTTCTAATTATTATTGCAAATAATAACTTGAAGATCTGAACTTGTAATTGTCAAATACAGAACTTCTAATTGTTAAATACAAATTATTAGTACAAATTATAACTTGTAGATCTGAACTTGTAATTGTCAAATACAGAACTTAAAATTGATAGCTTCTAATTATTATTGTAAATTATAACTTGAAGATCGGAACTTGTAATAGTGAATTACAGAACTTAGATTTGTCAAAATCAAATTATTATTGCTAATTATAACTTGAAGATCTGAACTAGTAATTGTCAAATACAGAACTTAAAATTGATAGCTTCTAATTATTATTGCAAATTATAACTTGAAGATCTGAACTTGTAATTGTCAAATACAGAACTTAAAATTGATAGCTTATAATTATAATTCAAATTATAACTTGAAGATCAGAACTTGTAATAGTCAAATACAGAACTTCGAATTGTTAAATACAAATTATTAGTGCTAATTATAACTTGAAGATCTGAACTAGTAATTGTCAAATACAGCACTTAAAATTGATAGCTTCTAATTATTATTGTAAATTATAACTTGAAGATCTGAACTTGTAATAGTGAATTACAGAACTTAGATTAGTTAAATTCAAATTATTATTTCAAATTATTATTTGATGACTGAACTAGTAATTGTCAAATACAGAACTTAAAATTGATAGCTTCTAATTATTATTGCAAATTATAACTTGTAGATCTGAACTTGTAATTGTCAAATACAGCACTTCTAATTGTTAAATACAAATTATTAGTGCAAATTATAACTTGAAGATCTGAACTTGTAATTGTCAAATACAGAACTTAAAATTGATAGCTTCTAATTATTATTGCAAATTATAACTTGAAGATCTGAACTTGTAATTGTCAAATACAGAACTTAAAATTAACAGCTTCTAATTATTATTGCAAATTATAACTTGAAGATCTGAACTTGTAATTGTCAAATACAGAACTTAAAATTGATAGCTTCTAATTATTATTGCAAATTATAACTTGAAGATCTGAACTTCTAATTGTCAAAAACAGAACTTAAAATTGATAGCTTCTAATTATTTTTTCAAATTATAACTTGAAGATCTGAACTTGTAATTGTCAAATACAGAACTTCTAATTGTTAAATACAAATTATTAGTGCAAATTATAACTTGAAGATCTGAACTTGTAATTGTCAAATACAGAACTTAAAATTGATAGCTTCTAATTATTATTGTAAATTATAACTTGAAGATCTGAACTAGTAATTGTCAAATACAGAACTTAAAATTGATAGCTTCTAATTATTATTGCAAATTATAACTTGAAGATCTGAACTTGTAATTGTCAAATACAGAACTTAAAATTAATAGCTTCTAATTATTATTGCAAATAATAACTTGAAGATCTGAACTTGTAATTGTCAAATGCAGAACTTAAAATTGATAGCTTCTAATTATTATTGCAAATAATAATTTGAAGATCTGAACTTGTAATTGTCAAATACAAAACTTAAAATTGATAGCTTCTAGTTATTATTGTAAATTATAACTTGTAGATCTGAACTTGTAATAGTGAATTACAGAACTTAGATTTTTTAAATTCAAATTATTATTTCAAATTATTACTTGATGATCTGAACTAGTAATTGTCAAATACAGAACTTAAAATTGATAGCTTCTAATTATTATTGCAAATTATAACTTGAAGATCTGAACTTGTAATTGTCAAATACAGAACTTAAAATTGATAGCTTCTAATTATTATTGCAAATTATAATTTGAAGATCTGAACTTGTAATAGACAAATACGCAACTTAGTATTGTTAAATACAAATTATGATTGCAAATTATAACTTGAAGATCTGAACCTGTAATAGGAATATACAGAACTTCGAATTGTTAAATTCAAACTAATATTGCAAATAATAATTCGAAGATCAGAACTTGTAATAGTCAAATACAGAACTTCTAATTGTTAAATACAAATTATTAGTGCAAATTATAACTTGAAGTTCTGAACTAGTAATTGTCAAATACAGATCTTAAAATTGATAGCTTCTAATTATTATTGCAAATTATAACTAGAAGATCTGAACTTGTAATTGTCAAATACAGAACTTAAAATTGATAGCTTCTAATTATTATATCAAATTAAAACTTGAAGATCTGAACTTGTAATTGTCAAATACAGAACTTAAAATTGATAGCTTCTAATTATTATTGCAAATTATAACTTGAAGATCTGAACTTGTAATTGTCAAATACAGAACTTCTAATTGTTAAATACAAATTATTAGTGCAAATTATAACTTGAAGATCTGAACTTGTAATTGTCAAATACAGAACTTAAAATTGATAGCTTCTAATTATTATTGTAAATTATAACTTGAAGATCTGAACTTGTAATAGTGAATTACAGAACTTAGATTTGTTAAATTCAAATTATTATTTCAAAATATAACTTGAAGATCTGAACTAGTAATTGTCAAATACAGAACTTAAAATTGATAGCTTCTAATAATTATTGAAAATTATAACTTGAAGAGCTGAACTTATAATTGTCAAATACAGAACTTAAAATTGATAGCTTCTAATTATTATTGCGAATTATAACTTGAAGATCTGAACTTGTAATTGTCAAATACAGAACATAAAATTGATAGCTTCTAATTATTATTTCAAATTATAACTTGAAGATCTGAACTTGTAATTGTCAAATACAGAACTTAAAATTAATAGCTTGTAATTATTATTGCAAATTATAACTTGAAGATCTGAACTTGTTATTGTCAAATACAGAATTTAAAATTGATAACTTCTAATTATTATTGTAAGTTATAACTTGAAGATCTGAACTTGTAATCATGAATTACAGAACTTAGATTTGTTAAATTCAAATTATTATTTCAAATTATAACTTGAAGATCTGAACTAGTAATTGTCAAATGCAGCACTTAAAATTGATAGCTTCTAATTATTATTGCAAATTATAACTTGAAGATCTGAACTTGTAATTGTCAAATACGGAACTTAAAATTGATAGCTTCTAATTATTATTGTAAATTATAACTTGAAGATCTGAACTTGTAATTGTCAAATACAGAACTTAAGAGTGATAGCTTCTAATTATTATTGCAAATAATAACTTGAAGATCTGAACTTGTAATTGTCAAATTCAGAACTTAAAATTGATAGCTTCTAATTATTATTGCAAATTATAATTTGAAGATCTGAACTTGTAATAGACAAATACGCAACTTAGCATTGTTAAATACAAATTGTGATTGCAAATTATAACTTGAAGATCTGAACTTGTAATTGTCAAATGCAGAACTTAAAATTGATAGCTTCTAATTATTATTGCAAATAATAATTTGAAGATCTGTACTTGTAATTGTCAAATACAGAACTTAAAATTGATATCTTATAATTATATTTCAAATTATAACTTGAAGATCTGAACTTGTAATAGTCAAATACAGAACTTCGAAATGTCTAATACAAATTATTAGTGCAAATTATAACTTGAAGATCTGAACTAGTAATTGTCAAATACAGCACTTAAAATTGATAGCTTCTAGTTATTATTGTAAATTATAACTTGTAGATCTGAACTTGTAATAGTGAATTACAGAACTTAGATTTGTTAAATTCAAATTATTATTTCAAATTATTACTTGAAGATCTGAACTAGTAATTGTCAAATACAGAACTTAAAATTGATAGCTTCTAATTATTATTACAAATTATAACTTGAAGATCTGAACTTGTAATTGTCAAATACAGAACTTAAAATTGATAGCTTCTAATTATTATTGTAAGTTATAACTTGAAGATCTGAACTTGTAATCATGAATTACAGAACTTAGATTTGTTAAATTCAAATTATTATTTCAAATTATAACTTGAAGATCTGAACTAGTAATTGTCAAATGCAGCACTTAAAATTGATAGCTTCTAATTATTATTGCAAATTATAACTTGAAGATCTGAACTTGTAATTGTCAAATACGGAACTTAAAATTGATAGCTTCTAATTATTATTGTAAATTATAACTTGAAGATCTGAACTTGTAATTGTCAAATACAGAACTTAAGAGTGATAGCTTCTAATTATTATTGCAAATAATAACTTGAAGATCTGAACTTGTAATTGTCAAATTCAGAACTTAAAATTGATAGCTTCTAATTATTATTGCAAATTATAATTTGAAGATCAGAACTTGTAATAGACAAATACGCAACTTAGCATTGTTAAATACAAATTGTGATTGCAAATTATAACTTGAAGATCTGAACTTGTAATTGTCAAATACAGAACTTAAAATTAATAGCTTCTAATTATTATTGCAAATTATAAGTTGAAGATCTGAACTTGTAATTGTCAAATACAGAACTTAAAATTGATAGCTTCTAATTATTATTGCAAATTATAACTTGAAGATCTGAACTTATAATTGTCAAAAACAGAACTTAAAATTGATAGCTTCTAATTATTATTTCAAATTATAACTTGAAGATCTGAACTTGTAATTGTCAAATACAGAACTTTTAATTGTTAAATACAAATTATTAGTGCAAATTATAACTTGTAGATCTGAACTTGTAATTGTCAAATACAAAACTTAAAATTGATAGCTTCTAATTATTATTGTAAATTATAACTTGAAGATCTGAACTTGTAATAGTGAATTACAGAACTTAGATTTGTCAAATTCAAATTATTTTTTCTAATTATAACTTGAAGATCTGAACTAGTTCTGTCAAATACAGAACTTACAATTGATAGCTTCTAATTATTATTGCAAATTATAACTTGAAGATCTGAACTTGTAATTGTCAAATACAGAAATTAAAATTAATAGCTTCTAATTATTATTGCAAATAATAACTTGAAGATCTGGACTTGTAATTGTCAAATGCAGAACTTAAAATTGATAGCTTCTAATTATTATTGCAAATAATAATTTGAAGATCTGTACTTGTAATTGTCAAATACAGAACTTAAAATTGATATCTTATAATTATATTTCAAATTATAACTTGAAGATCTGAACTTGTAATAGTCAAATACAGAACTTTGAAATGTCTAATACAAATTATTAGTGCAAATTATAACTTGAAGATCTGAACTAGTAATTGTCAAATACAGCACTTAAAATTGATAGCTTCTAGTTATTATTGTAAATTATAACTTGTAGATCTGAACTTGTAATAGTGAATTACAGAACTTAGATTTGTTAAATTCAAATTATTATTTCAAATTATTACTTGAAGATCTGAACTAGTAATTGTCAAATACAGAACTTAAAATTGATAGCTTCTAATTATTATTACAAATTATAACTTGAAGATCTGAACTTGTAATTGTCAAATACAGAACTTAAAATTGATAGCTTCTAATTATTATTGCAAATTATAATTTGAAGATCTGAACTTGTAATAGACAAATACGCAACTTAGCATTGTTAAATACAAATTGTGATTGCAAATTATAACTTGAAGATCTGAACCTGTAATAGGAATATACAGAACTTCGAATTGTTAAATTCAAACTAAGATTGCAAATAATAATTCGAAGATCTGAACTTGTAATAGTCAAATATAGAACTTCTAATTGTTAAATACAAATTATTAGTGCAAATTATAACTTGAAGTTCTGAACTAGTAATTGTCAAATACAGATCTTAAAATTGATAGCTTCTAATTATTATTGCAAATTATAACTAGAAGATCTGAACTTGTAATTGTCAAATACAGAACTTAAAATTGATAGCTTCTAATTATTATATCAAATCATAACTTGAAGATCTGAACTTGTAATTGTCAAATACAGAACTTAAAATTGATAGCTTCTAATTATTATATCAAATCATAACTTGAAGATCTGAACTTGTAATTGTCAAATACAGAACTTAAAATTGATAGCTTCTAATTATTATTGTAAATTATAACTTGAAGATCTAAACTTGTAATAGTGAATTACAGAACTTAGATTTGTTAAATTCAAATTATTATTTCAAAATATAACTTGAAGATCTGAACTAGTAATTGTCAAATACAGAACTTAAAATTGATAGCTTCTAATAATTATTGAAAATTATAACTTGAAGATCTGAACTTGTAATTGTCAAATACAGAACTTAAAATTGATAGCTTCTAATTATTATTGCGAATTATAACTAGAAGATCTGAACTTGTAATTGTCAAATACAGAACATAAAATTGATAGCTTCTAATTATTATTTCAAATTATAACTTGAAGATCTGAACTTGTAATTGTCAAATACAGAACTTAAAATTAATAGCTTCTAATTATTATTGCAAATTATAACTTGAAGATCTGAACTTGTAATTGTCAAATACAGAACTTAAAATTGATAGCTTCTAATTATTATTGTAAGTTATAACTTGAAGATCTGAACTTGTAATCATGATTTACAGAACTTAGATTTGTTAAATTCAAATTATTATTTCAAATTATAACTTGGAGATCTGAACTAGTAATTGTCAAATGCAGAACTTAAAATTGATAGCTTCTAATTATTATTGCAAATTATAACTTGAAGATCTGAACTTGTAATTGTCAAATACAGAACTTAAAATTGATAGCTTCTAATTATTATTGTAAATTATAACTTGAAGATCTGAACTTGTAATTGTCAAATACAGAACTTAAGATTGATAGCTTCTAATTATTATTGCAAATAATAACTTGAAGATCTGAACTTGTAATTGTCAAATTCAGCACTTAAAATTGATAGCTTCTAATTATTATTGCAAATTATAACTTGAAGATCTGAACTAGTAATTGTCAAATACAGAACTTAAAATTAATAGCTTGTAATTATTATTGCAAATTATAACTTGAAGATCTGAACTTGTTATTGTCAAATACAGAACTTAAAATTGATAGCTTCTAATTATTATTGTAAGTTATAACTTGAAGATCTGAACTTGTAATCATGAATTACAGAACTTAGATTTGTTAAATTCAAATTATTATTTCAAATTATAACTTGAAGATCTGAACTAGTAATTGTCAAATGCAGAACTTAAAATTGATAGCTTCTAATTATTATTGCAAATTATAACTTGAAGATCTGAACTTGTAATTGTCAAATACGGAACTTAAAATTGATAGCTTCTAATTATTATTGTAAATTATAACTTGAAGATCTGAACTTGTAATTGTCAAATACAGAACTTAAGAGTGATAGCTTCTAATTATTATTGCAAATAATAACTTGAAGATCTGAACTTGTAATTGTCAAATTCAGAACTTAAAATTGATAGCTTCTAATTATTATTGCAAATTATATTTTGAAGATCTGAACTTGTAATAGACAAATACGCAACTTAGCATTGTTAAATACAAATTGTGATTGCAAATTATAACTTGAAGATCTGAACCTGTAATAGGTAAGTACAGAACTTCGAATTGTTAAATTCAAACTAAGATTGCAAATAATAATTCGAAGATCTGAACTTGTAATAGTCAAATACAGAACTTCTAATTGTTAAATACATATTATTAGTGCAAATTATAACTTGAAGATCTGAACTAGTAATTGTCAAATACAGAACTTAAAATTGATAGCTTCTAATTATTATTGCAAATTATAACTTGAAGATCTGAACTTGTAATTGTCAAATACAGAACTTCTAATTGTTAAATACAAATTATTAGTGCAAATTATAACTTGAAGATCTGAACTTGTAATTGTAAAATACAGAACTTAAAATTGATAGCTTCTAATTATTATTGCACATTATAACTTGAAGATCTGAACTTGTAATTGTCAAATACAGAACATAAAATTGATAGCTTCTAATTATTATTTCAAATTATAACTTGAAGATCTGAACTTGTAATTGTCAAATACAGAACTTAAAATTGATAGCTTCTAACTATTATTGTAAATTATAACTTGAAGATCTGAACTTGTAATTGTCAAATACAGAACTTAAGATTGATAGCTTCTAATTATTATTGCAAATAATAACTTGAAGATCTGAACTTGTAATTGTCAAATTCAGAACTTAAAATTGATAGCTTCTAATTATTATTGCAAATAATAACTTGAAGATCTGAACTTGTAATTGTCAAATTCAGAACTTAAAATTGATAGCTTCTAATTATTATTGCAAATTAAAACTTGAAGATCTGAACTTGTAATTGTCAAATACAGAACTTAAAATTAATAGCTTCTAATTATTATTGCAAATTATAACTTGAAGATCTGAACTTGTTATTGTCAAATACAGAACTTAAAATTGATAGCTTCTAATTATTATTGCAAATAATAACTTGAAGATCTGAACTTGTAATTGTCAAATTCAGAACTTAAAATTGATAGCTTCTAATTATTATTGCACATTATAACTTGAAGATCTGAACTTGTAATTGTCAAATACAGAACGTCTAATTGTTAAATACAAATTATTAGTGCAAATTATAACTTGAAGATCTGAACTTGTAATTGTCAAATACAGAACTTAAAATTGATAGCTTCTAATTATTATTGCACATTATAACTTGAAGATCTGAACTTGTAATTGTCAAATACAGAACATAAAATTGATAGCTTCTAATTATTATTTCAAATTATAACTTGAAGATCTGAACTTGTAATTGTCAAATACAGAACTTAAAATTGATAGCTTCTAATTATTATTGTAAGTTATAACTTGAAGATCTGAACTTGTAATAGTGAATTACAGAACTTAGATTTGTTAAATTCAAATTATTATTTCAAATTATAACTTGAAGATCTGAACTAGTAATTGTCAAATACAGAACTTAAAATTGATAGCTTCTAATTATTATTGCAAATTATAACTTGAAGATCTGAACTTGTAATTGTCAAATACAGAACTTAAAATTGATAGCTTCAAATTATTATTTCAAATTATAACTTGAAGATCTGAACTTGTAATTGTCAAATACAGAACTTCTAATTGTTAAATACATATTATTAGTGCAAATTATAACTTGTAGATCTGAACTTGTAATTGTCAAATACAGAACTTAAAATTGATAGCTTCTAATTATTATTGTAAATTATAACTTGAAGATCTGAACTTGTAATTGTCAAATACAGAACTTAAAATTGATAGCTTCTAATTATTATTGCAAATTATAACTTGAAGATCTGAACTTCTAATTGTCAAAAACAGAACTTAAAATTGATAGCTTCTAATTATTATTTCAAATTATAACTTGAAGATCTGAACTTGTAATTGTCAAATACAGAACTTCTAATTGTTAAATACAAATTATTAGTGCAAATTATAACTTGAAGATCTGAACTTGTAATTGTCAAATACAGAACTTAAAATTGATAGCTTCTAATTATTATTGTAAATTATAACTTGAAGATCTGAACTAGTAATTGTCAAATACAGAACTTAAAATTGATAGCTTCTAATTATTATTGCAAATTATAACTTGAAGATCTGAACTTGTAATTGTCAAATACAGAACTTAAAATTAATAGCTTCTAATTATTATTGCAAATAATAACTTGAAGATCTGAACTTGTAATTGTCAAATGCAGAACTTAAAATTGATAGCTTCTAATTATTATTGCAAATAATAATTTGAAGATCTGAACTTGTAATTGTCAAATACAGCACTTAAAATTGATAGCTTCTAGTTATTATTGTAAATTATAACTTGTAGATCTGAACTTGTAATAGTGAATTACAGTACTTAGATTTTTTAAATTCAAATTATTATTTCAAATTATTACTTGATGATCTGAACTAGTAATTGTCAAATACAGAACTTAAAATTGATAGCTTCTAATTATTATTGCAAATTATAACTTGAAGATCTGAACTTGTAATTGTCAAATACAGAACTTAAAATTGATAGCTTCTAATTATTATTGCAAATTATAATTTGAAGATCTGAACTTGTAATAGACAAATACGCAACTTAGTATTGTTAAATACAAATTATGATTGCAAATTATAACTTGAAGATCTGAACCTGTAATAGGAATATACAGAACTTCGAATTGTTAAATTCAAACTAAGATTGCAAATAATAATTCGAAGATCTGAACTTGTTATAGTCAAATACAGAACTTCTAATTGTTAAATACAAATTATTAGTGCAAATTATAACTTGAAGTTCTGAACTAGTAATTGTCAAATACAGATCTTAAAATTGATAGCTTCTAATTATTATTGCAAATTATAACTAGAAGATCTGAACTTGTAATTGTCAAATACAGAACTTAAAATTGATAGCTTCTAATTATTATATCAAATTATAACTTGAAGATCTGAACTTGTAATTGTCAAATACAGAACTTAAAATTGATAGCTTCTAATTATTATTGCAAATTATAACTTGAAGATCTGAACTTGTAATTGTCAAATACAGAACTTCTAATTGTTAAATACAAATTATTAGTGCAAATTATAACTTGAAGATCTGAACTTGTAATTGTCAAATACAGAACTTAAAATTGATAGCTTCTAATTATTATTGTAAATTATAACTTGAAGATCTGAACTTGTAATAGTGAATTACAGAACTTAGATTTGTTAAATTCAAATTATTATTTCAAAATATAACTTGAAGATCTGAACTAGTAATTGTCAAATACAGAACTTAAAATTGATAGCTTCTAATAATTATTGAAAATTATAACTTGAAGAGCTGAACTTATAATTGTCAAATACAGAACTTAAAATTGATAGCTTCTAATTATTATTGCGAATTATAACTTGAAGATCTGAACTTGTAATTGTCAAATACAGAACTTAAAATTGATAGCTTCTAATTATTATTTCAAATTATAACTTGAAGATCTGAACTTGTAATTGTCAAATACAGAACTTAAAATTAATAGCTTGTAATTATTATTGCAAATTATAACTTGAAGATCTGAACTTGTTATTGTCAAATACAGAACTTAAAATTGATAGCTTCTAATTATTATTGTAAGTTATAACTTGAAGATCTGAACTTGTAATCATGAATTACAGAACTTAGATTTGTTAAATTCAAATTATTATTTCAAATTATAACTTGAAGATCTGAACTAGTAATTGTCAAATGCAGCACTTAAAATTGATAGCTTCTAATTATTATTGCAAATTATAACTTGAAGATCTGAACTTGTAATTGTCAAATACGGAACTTAAAATTGATAGCTTCTAATTATTATTGTAAATTATAACTTGAAGATCTGAACTTGTAATTGTCAAATACAGAACTTAAGAGTGATAGCTTCTAATTATTATTGCAAATAATAACTTGAAGATCTGAACTTGTAATTGTCAAATTCAGAACTTAAAATTGATAGCTTCTAATTATTATTGCAAATTATAATTTGAAGATCTGAACTTGTAATAGACAAATACGCAACTTAGCATTGTTAAATACAAATTGTGATTGCAAATTATAACTTGAAGATCTGAACCTGTAATAGGTAAATACAGAACTTCGAATTGTTAAATTCAAACTAAGATTGCAAATAATAATTCGAAGATCTGAACTTGTAATAGTCAAATACAGAACTTCTAATTGTTAAATACATATTATTAGTGCAAATTATAACTTGAAGATCTGAACTAGTAATTGTCAAATACAGAACTTAAAATTGATAGCTTCTAATTATTATTGCAAATTATAAGTTGAAGATCTGAACTTGTAATTGTCAAATACAGAACTTCTAATTGTTAAATACAAATTATTAGTGCAAATTATAACTTGAAGATCTGAACTTGTAATTGTAAAATACAGAACTTAAAATTGATAGCTTCTAATTATTATTGCACATTATAACTTGAAGATCTGAACTTGTAATTGTCAAATACAGAACATAAAATTGATAGCTTCTAATTATTATTTCAAATTATAACTTGAAGATCTGAACTTGTAATTGTCAAATACAGAACTTAAAATTGATAGCTTCTAATTATTATTGTAAATTATAACTTGAAGATCTGAACTTGTAATTGTCAAATACAGAACTTAAGATTGATAGCTTCTAATTATTATTGCAAATAATAACTTGAAGATCTGAACTTGTAATTGTCAAATTCAGAACTTAAAATTGATAGCTTCTAATTATTATTGCAAATTATAACTTGAAGATCTGAACTTGTAATTGTCAAATACAGAACTTAAAATTAATAGCTTCTAATTATTATTGCAAATTATAACTTGAAGATCTGAACTTGTTATTGTCAAATACTGAACTTAAAATTGATAGCTTCTAATTATTATTGCAAATAATAACTTGAAGATCTGAACTTGTAATTGTCAAATTCAGAACTTAAAATTGATAGCTTCTAATTATTATTGCACATTATAACTTGAAGATCTGAACTTGTAATTGTCAAATACAGAACGTCTAATTGTTAAATACAAATTATTAGTGCAAATTATAACTTGAAGATCTGAACTTGTAATTGTCAAATACAGAACTTAAAATTAATAGCTTCTAATTATTATTGCACATTATAACTTGAAGATCTGAACTTGTAATTGTCAAATACAGAACATAAAATTGATAGCTTCTAATTATTATTTCAAATTATAACTTGAAGATCTGAACTTGTAATTGTCAAATACAGAACTTAAAATTGATAACTTCTAATTATTATTGTAAGTTATAACTTGAAGATCTGAACTTGTAATAGTGAATTACAGAACTTAGATTTGTTAAATTCAAATTATTATTTCAAATTATAACTTGAAGATCTGAACTAGTAATTGTCAAATACAGAACTTAAAATTGATAGCTTCTAATTATTATTGCAAATTATAACTTGAAGATCTGAACTTGTAATTGTCAAATACAGAACTTAAAATTGAAAGCTTCTAATTATTATTTCAAATTATAACTTGAAGATCTGAACTTGTAGTAGTGAATTACAGAACTTAGATTTGATAAATTCAAATTATTATTTCAAATTATAACTTGAAGATCTGAACTAGTAATTGTCAAATACAGAACTTAAAATTGATTGCTTCTAATTATTATTGCAAATTATAACATGAAGATCTCAACTTGTAATTGTCAAATACAGAACTTAAAATTGATAGCTTATAATTATAATTCAAATTATAACTTGAAGATCAGAACTTGTAATAGTCAAATACAGAACTTCGAATTGTTAAATACAAATTATTAGTGCAAATTATAACTTGAAGATCTGAACTAGTAATTGTCAAATACAGCACTTA
This sequence comes from Cantharis lateralis, assembly GCA_963170105.1. Classification (NCBI taxonomy): domain Eukaryota; kingdom Metazoa; phylum Arthropoda; class Insecta; order Coleoptera; family Cantharidae; genus Cantharis; species Cantharis lateralis. The sequence continues at coordinate 25,040,967 of OY720625.1, read as the reverse complement.
AAATTGATAGCTTCTAATTATTATTGTAAATTATAACTTGAAGATCTGAACTTGTAATAGTGAATTACAGAACTTAGATTAGTTAAATTCAAATTATTATTTCAAATTATTATTTGATGACTGAACTAGTAATTGTCAAATACAGAATTATAATTGATAGCTTCTAATTATTATTGCAAATTATAACATGAAGATCTGAACTTGTAATTGTCAAATACAGAACTTAAAATTGATAGCTTATAATTATAATTCAAATTATAACTTGAAGATCAGAACTTGTAATAGTCAAATACAGAACTTCGAATTGTTAAATACAAATTATTAGTGCAAATTATAACTTGAAGATCTGAACTAGTAATTGTCAAATACAGCACTTAAAATTGATAGCTTCTAATTATTATTGTAAATTATAACTTGAAGATCTGAACTTGTAATAGTGAATTACAGAACTTAGATTAGTTAAATTCAAATTATTATTTCAAATTATTATTTGATGACTGAACTAGTAATTGTCAAATACAGAACTTAAAATTGATAGCTTCTAATTATTATTGCAAATTATAACTTGTAGATCTGAACTTGTAATTGTCAAATACAGAACTTCTAATTGTTAAATACAAATTATTAGTGCAAATTATAACTTGAAGATCTGAACTTGTAATTGTCAAATACAGAACTTAAAATTGATAGCTTCTAATTATTATTGCAAATTATAACTTGAAGATCTGAACTTGTAATTGTCAAATACAGAACTTAAAATTAATAGCTTCTAATTATTATTGCAAATTATAACTTGAAGATCTGAACTTGTAATTGTCAAATACAGAACTTAAAATTGATAGCTTCTAATTATTATTGCAAATTATAACTTGAAGATCTGAACTTCTAATTGTCAAAAACAGAACTTAAAATTGATAGCTTCTAATTATTATTTCAAATTATAACTTGAAGATCTGAACTTGTAATTGTCAAATACAGAACTTCTAATTGTTAAATACAAATTATTAGTGCAAATTATAACTTGTAGATCTGAACTTGTAATTGTCAAATACAGAACTTAAAATTGATAGCTTCTAATTATTATTGTAAATTATAACTTGAAGATCTGAACTTGTAATAGTGAATTACAGAACTTAGATTTGTCAAATTCAAATTATTTTTTCTAATTATAACTTGAAGATCTGAACTAGTAATTGTCAAATACAGAACTTAAAATTGATAGCTTCTAATTATTATTGCAAATTATAACTTGAAGATCTGAACTTGTAATTGTCAAATACAGAACTTAAAATTAATAGCTTCTAATTATTATTGCAAATAATAACTTGAAGATCTGAACTTGTAATTGTCAAATACAGAACTTAAAATTAATAGCTTCTAATTATTATTGCAAATAATAACTTGAAGATCTGAACTTGTAATTGTCAAATACAGAACTTCTAATTGTTAAATACAAATTATTAGTGCTAATTATAACTTGAAGATCTGAACTAGTAATTGTCAAATACAGCACTTAAAATTGATAGCTTCTAATTATTATTGTAAATTATAACTTGAAGATCTGAACTTGTAATAGTGAATTACAGAACTTAGATTAGTTAAATTCAAATTATTATTTCAAATTATTATTTGATGACTGAACTAGTAATTGTCAAATACAGAACTTAAAATTGATAGCTTCTAATTATTATTGCAAATTATCACTTGTAGATCTGAACTTGTAATTGTCAAATACAGAACTTCTAATTGTTAAATACAAATTATTAGTGCAAATTATAACTTGAAGATCTGAACTTGTAATTGTCAAATACAGAACTTAAAATTGATAGCTTCTAATTATTATTGCAAATTATAACTTGAAGATCTGAACTTGTAATTGTCAAATACAGAACTTAAAATTAATAGCTTCTAATTATTATTGCAAATTATAACTTGAAGATCTGAACTTGTAATTGTCAAATACAGAACTTAAAATTGATAGCTTCTAATTATTATTGCAAATTATAACTTGAAGATCTGAACTTCTAATTGTCAAAAACAGAACTTAAAATTGATAGCTTCTAATTATTATTTCAAATTATAACTTGAAGATCTGAACTTGTAATTGTCAAATACAGAACTTCTAATTGTTAAATACAAATTATTAGTGCAAATTATAACTTGTAGATCTGAACTTGTAATTGTCAAATACAGAACTTAAAATTGATAGCTTCTAATTATTATTGCAAATTATAACTTGAAGATCTGAACTTGTAATTGTCAAATACAGAACTTAAAATTAATAGCTTCTAATTATTATTGCAAATAATAACTTGAAGATCTGAACTTGTAATTGTCAAATGCAGAACTTAAAATTGATAGCTTCTAATTATTATTGCAAATAATAATTTGAAGATCTGTACTTGTAATTGTCAAATACAGAACTTAAAATTGATATCTTATAATTATATTTCAAATTATAACTTGAAGATCTGAACTTGTAATAGTCAAATACAGAACTTCTAATTGTCTAATACAAATTATTAGTGCAAATTATAACTTAAAGATCTGAACTAGTAATTGTCAAATACAGCACTTAAAATTGATAGCTTCTAGTTATTATTGTAAATTATAACTTGTAGATCTGAACTTCTAATAGTGAATAACAGAACTTAGATTTTTTAAATTCAAATTATTATTTCAAATTATTACTTGAAGATCTGAACTAGTAATTGTCAAATACAGAACTTAAAATTGATAGCTTCTAATTATTATTGCAAATTATAACTTGAAGATCTGAACTTGTAATTGTCAAATACAGAACTTAAAATTGATAGCTTCTAATTATTATTGCAAATTATAATTTGAAGATCTGAACTTGTAATAGACAAATACGCAACTTAGTATTGTTAAATACAAATTGTGATTGCAAATTATAACTTGAAGATCTGAACCTGTAATAGGAATATACAGAACTTCGAATTGTTAAATTCAAACTAAGATTGCAAATAATAATTCGAAGATCTGAACTTGTAATAGTCAAATACAGAACTTCTAATTGTTAAATACAAATTATTAGTGCAAATTATAACTTGAAGTTCTGAACTAGTAATTGTCAAATACAGATCTTAAAATTGATAGCTTCTAATTATTATTGCAAATTATAACTAGAAGATCTGAACTTGTAATTGTCAAATACAGAACTTAAAATTGATAGCTTCTAATTATTATATCAAATTATAACTTGAAGATCTGAACTTGTAATTGTCAAATACAGAACTTAAAATTGATAGCTTCTAATTATTATTGCAAATTATAACTTGAAGATCTGAACTTGTAATTGTCAAATACAGAACTTCTAATTGTTAAATACAAATTATTAGTGCAAATTATAACTTGAAGATCTGAACTTGTAATTGTCAAATACAGAACTTAAAATTGATAGCTTCTAATTATTATTGTAAATTATAACTTGAAGATCTGTACTTGTAATAGTGAATTACAGAACTTAGATTAGTTAAATTCAAATTATTATTTCAAATTATTATTTGATGACTGAACTAGTAATTGTCAAATACAGAACTTAAAATTGATAGCTTCTAATTATTATTGCAAATTATAACTTGTAGATCTGAACTTGTAATTGTCAAATACAGAACTTCTAATTGTTAAATACAAATTATTAGTGCAAATTATAACTTGAAGATCTGAACTTGTAATTGTCAAATACAGAACTTAAAATTGATAGCTTCTAATTATTATTGCAAATTATAACTTGAAGATCTGAACTTGTAATTGTCAAATACAGAACTTAAAATTAATAGCTTCTAATTATTATTGCAAATTATAACTTGAAGATCTGAACTTGTAATTGTCAAATACAGAACTTAAAATTGATAGCTTCTAATTATTATTGCAAATTATAACTTGAAGATCTGAACTTCTAATTGTCAAAAACAGAACTTAAAATTGATAGCTTCTAATTATTATTTCAAATTGTAACTTGAAGATCTGAACTTGTAATTGTCAAATACAGAACTTCTAATTGTTAAATACAAATTATTAGTGCAAATTATAACTTGTAGATCTGAACTTGTAATTGTCAAATACAGAACTTAAAATTGATAGCTTCTAATTATTATTGTAAATTATAACTTGAAGATCTGAACTTGTAATAGTGAATTACAGAACTTAGATTTGTCAAATTCAAATTATTTTTTCTAATTATAACTTGAAGATCTGAACTAGTAATTGTCAAATACAGAACTTAAAATTGATAGCTTCTAATTATTATTGCAAATTATAACTTGAAGATCTGAACTTGTAATTGTCAAATACAGAACTTATAATTAATAGCTTCTAATTATTATTGCAAATAATAACTTGAAGATCTGAACTTGTAATTGTCAAATACAGAACTTAAAATTAATAGCTTCTAATTATTATTGCAAATAATAACTTGAAGATCTGAACTTGTAATTGTCAAATACAGAACTTCTAATTGTTAAATACAAATTATTAGTGCAAATTATAACTTGTAGATCTGAACTTGTAATTGTCAAATACAGAACTTAAAATTGATAGCTTCTAATTATTATTGTAAATTATAACTTGAAGATCTGAACTTGTAATAGTGAATTACAGAACTTAGATTTGTCAAATTCAAATTATTATTGCTAATTATAACTTGAAGATCTGAACTAGTAATTGTCAAATACAGAACTTAAAATTGATAGCTTCTAATTATTATTGCAAATTATAACTTGAAGATCTGAACTTGTAATTGTCAAATACGGAACTTAAAATTGATAGCTTCTAATTATTATTGTAAATTATAACTTGAAGATCTGAACTTGTAATTGTCAAATACAGAACTTAAGAGTGATAGCTTCTAATTATTATTGCAAATAATAACTTGAAGATCTGAACTTGTAATTGTCAAATTCAGAACTTAAAATTGATAGCTTCTAATTATTATTGCAAATTATAATTTGAAGATCTGAACTTGTAATAGACAAATACGCAACTTAGCATTGTTAAATACAAATTGTGATTGCAAATTATAACTTGAAGATCTGAACCTGTAATAGCTAAATACAGAACTTCGAATTGTTAAATTCAAACTAAGATTGCAAATAATAATTCGAAGATCTGAACTTGTAATAGTCAAATACAGAACTTCTAATTGTTAAATACATATTATTAGTGCAAATTATAACTTGAAGATCTGAACTAGTAATTGTCAAATACAGAACTTAAAATTGATAGCTTCTAATTATTATTGCAAATTATAAGTTGAAGATCTGAACTTGTAATTGTCAAATACAGAACTTCTAATTGTTAAATACAAATTATTAGTGCAAATTATAACTTGAAGATCTGAACTTGTAATTGTAAAATACAGAACTTAAAATTGATAGCTTCTAATTATTATTGCACATTATAACTTGAAGATCTGAACTTGTAATTGTCAAATACAGAACATAAAATTGATAGCTTCTAATTATTATTTCAAATTATAACTTGAAGATCTGAACTTGTAATTGTCAAATACAGAACTTAAAATTGATAGCTTCTAATTATTATTGTAAATTATAACTTGAAGATCTGAACTTGTAATTGTCAAATACAGAACTTAAGATTGATAGCTTCTAATTATTATTGCAAATAATAACTTGAAGATCTGAACTTGTAATTGTCAAATTCAAAACTTAAAATTGATAGCTTCTAATTATTATTGCAAATAATAACTTGAAGATCTGAACTTGTAATTGTCAAATTCAGAACTTAAAATTGATAGCTTCTAATTATTATTGCAAATTATAACTTGAAGATCTGAACTTGTAATTGTCAAATACAGAACTTAAAATTAATAGCTTCTAATTATTATTGCAAATTATAACTTGAAGATCTGAACTTGTTATTGTCAAATACTGAACTTAAAATTGATAGCTTCTAATTATTATTGCAAATAATAACTTGAAGATCTGAACTTGTAATTGTCAAATTCAGAACTTAAAATTGATAGCTTCTAATTATTATTGCACATTATAACTTGAAGATCTGAACTTGTAATTGTCAAATACAGAACGTCTAATTGTTAAATACAAATTATTAGTGCAAATTATAACTTGAAGATCTGAACTTGTAATTGTCAAATACAGAACTTAAAATTGATAGCTTCTAATTATTATTGCACATTATAACTTGAAGATCTGAACTTGTAATTGTCAAATACAGAACATAAAATTGATAGCTTCTAATTATTATTTCAAATTATAACTTGAAGATCTGAACTTGTAATTGTCAAATACAGAACTTAAAATTGATAGCTTCTAATTATTATTGTAAGTTATAACTTGAAGATCTGAACTTGTAATAGTGAATTACAGAACTTAGATTTGTTAAATTCAAATTATTATTTCAAATTATAACTTGAAGATCTGAACTAGTAATTGTCAAATACAGAACTTAAAATTGATAGCTTCTAATTATTATTGCAAATTATAACTTGAAGATCTGAACTTGTAATTGTCAAATACAGAACTTAAAATTGAAAGCTTCTAATTATTATTTCAAATTATAACTTGAAGATCTGAACTTGTAGTAGTGAATTACAGAACTTAGATTTGATAAATTCAAATTATTATTTCAAATTATAACTTGAAGATCTGAACTAGTAATTGTCAAATACAGAACTTAAAATTGATAGCTTCTAATTATTATTGCAAATTATAACATGAAGATCTCAACTTGTAATTGTCAAATACAGAACTTAAAATTGATAGCTTATAATTATAATTCAAATTATAACTTGAAGATCAGAACTTGTAATAGTCAAATACAGAACTTCGAATTGTTAAATACAAATTATTAGTGCAAATTATAACTTGAAGATCTGAACTAGTAATTGTCAAATACAGCACTTAAAATTGATAGCTTCTAATTATTATTGTAAATTATAACTTGAAGATCTGAACTTGTAATAGTGAATTACAGAACTTAGATTAGTTAAATTCAAATTATTATTTCAAATTATTATTTGATGACTGAACTAGTAATTGTCAAATACAGAATTATAATTGATAGCTTCTAATTATTATTGCAAATTATAACATGAAGATCTGAACTTGTAATTGTCAAATACAGAACTTAAAATTGATAGCTTATAATTATAATTCAAATTATAACTTGAAGATCAGAACTTGTAATAGTCAAATACAGAACTTCGAATTGTTAAATACAAATTATTAGTGCAAATTATAACTTGAAGATCTGAACTAGTAATTGTCAAATACAGCACTTAAAATTGATAGCTTCTAATTATTATTGTAAATTATAACTTGAAGATCTGAACTTGTAATAGTGAATTACAGAACTTAGATTAGTTAAATTCAAATTATTATTTCAAATTATTATTTGATGACTGAACTAGTAATTGTCAAATACAGAACTTAAAATTGATAGCTTCTAATTATTATTGCAAATTATAACTTGTAGATCTGAACTTGTAATTGTCAAATACAGAACTTCTAATTGTTAAATACAAATTATTAGTGCAAATTATAACTTGAAGATCTGAACTTGTAATTGTCAAATACAGAACTTAAAATTGATAGCTTCTAATTATTATTGCAAATTATAACTTGAAGATCTGAACTTGTAATTGTCAAATACAGAACTTAAAATTAATAGCTTCTAATTATTATTGCAAATTATAACTTGAAGATCTGAACTTGTAATTGTCAAATACAGAACTTAAAATTGATAGCTTCTAATTATTATTGCAAATTATAACTTGAAGATCTGAACTTCTAATTGTCAAAAACAGAACTTAAAATTGATAGCTTCTAATTATTATTTCAAATTATAACTTGAAGATCTGAACTTGTAATTGTCAAATACAGAACTTCTAATTGTTAAATACAAATTATTAGTGCAAATTATAACTTGTAGATCTGAACTTGTAATTGTCAAATACAGAACTTAAAATTGATAGCTTCTAATTATTATTGTAAATTATAACTTGAAGATCTGAACTTGTAATAGTGAATTACAGAACTTAGATTTGTCAAATTCAAATTATTTTTTCTAATTATAACTTGAAGATCTGAACTAGTAATTGTCAAATACAGAACTTAAAATTGATAGCTTCTAATTATTATTGCAAATTATAATTTGAAGATCTGAACTTGTAATTGTCAAATACAGAACTTAAAATTAATAGCTTCTAATTATTATTGCAATTAATAACTTGAAGATCTGAACTTGTAATTGTCAAATACAGAACTTAAAATTAATAGCTTCTAATTATTATTGCAAATAATAACTTGAAGATCTGAACTTGTAATTGTCAAATACAGAACTTCTAATTGTTAAATACAAATTATTAGTGCAAATTATTACTTGTAGATCTGAACTTGTAATTGTCAAATACAGAACTTAAAATTGATAGCTTCTAATTATTATTGTAAATTATAACTTGAAGATCTGAACTTGTAATAGTGAATTACAGAACTTAGATTTGTCAAATTCAAATTATTATTGCTAATTATAACTTGAAGATCTGAACTAGTAATTGTCAAATACAGAACTTAAAATTGATAGCTTCTAATTATTATTGCAAATTATAACTTGAAGATCTGAACTTGTAATTGTCAAATACAGAACTTAAAATTGATAGCTTATAATTATAATTCAAATTATAACTTGAAGATCAGAACTTGTAATAGTCAAATACAGAACTTCGAATTGTTAAATACAAATTATTAGTGCTAATTATAACTTGAAGATCTGAACTAGTAATTGTCAAATACAGCACTTAAAATTGATAGCTTCTAATTATTATTGTAAATTATAACTTGAAGATCTGAACTTGTAATAGTGAATTACAGAACTTAGATTAGTTAAATTCAAATTATTATTTCAAATTATTATTTGATGACTGAACTAGTAATTGTCAAATACAGAACTTAAAATTGATAGCTTCTAATTATTATTGCAAATTATAACTTGTAGATCTGAACTTGTAATTGTCAAATACAGAACTTCTAATTGTTAAATACAAATTATTAGTGCAAATTATAACTTGAAGATCTGAACTTGTAATTGTCAAATACAGAACTTAAAATTGATAGCTTCTAATTATTATTGCAAATTATAACTTGAAGATCTGAACTTGTAATTGTCAAATACAGAACTTAAAATTAATAGCTTCTAATTATTATTGCAAATTATAACTTGAAGATCTGAACTTGTAATTGTCAAATACAGAACTTAAAATTGATAGCTTCTAATTATTATTGCAAATTATAACTTGAAGATCTGAACTTCTAATTGTCAAAAACAGAACTTAAAATTGATAGCTTCTAATTATTATTTCAAATTATAACTTGAAGATCTGAACTTGTAATTGTCAAATACAGAACTTCAAATTGTTAAATACAAATTATTAGTGCAAATTATAACTTGTAGATCTGAACTTGTAATTGTCAAATACAGAACTTAAAATTGATAGCTTCTAATTATTATTGCAAATTATAACTTGAAGATCTGAACTTGTAATTGTCAAATACAGAACTTAAAATTAATAGCTTCTAATTATTATTGCAAATAATAACTTGAAGATCTGAACTTGTAATTGTCAAATACAGAACTTAAAATTGATAGCTTATAATTATAATTCAAATTATAACTTGAAGATCAGAACTTGTAATAGTCAAATACAGAACTTCGAATTGTTAAATACAAATTATTAGTGCTAATTATAACTTGAAGATCTGAACTAGTAATTGTCAAATACAGCACTTAAAATTGATAGCTTCTAATTATTATTGTAAATTATAACTTGAAGATCTGAACTTGTAATAGTGAATTACAGAACTTAGATTGGTTAAATTCAAATTATTATTTCAAATTATTATTTGATGACTGAACTAGTAATTGTCAAATACAGAACTTAAAATTGATAGCTTCTAATTATTATTGCAAATTATAACTTGTAGATCTGAACTTGTAATTGTCAAATACAGAACTTCTAATTGTTAAATACAAATTATTAGTGCAAATTATAACTTGAAGATCTGAACTTGTAATTGTCAAATACAGAACTTAAAATTGATAGCTTCTAATTATTATTGCAAATTATAACTTGAAGATCTGAACTTGTAATTGTCAAATACAGAACTTAAAATTAATAGCTTCTAATTATTATTGCAAATTATAACTTGAAGATCTGAACTTGTAATTGTCAAATACAGAACTTAAAATTGATAGCTTCTAATTATTATTGCAAATTATAACTTGAAGATCTGAACTTCTAATTGTCAAAAACAGAACTTAAAATTGATAGCTTCTAATTATTATTTCAAATTATAACTTGAAGATCTGAACTTGTAATTGTCAAATACAGAACTTCTAATTGTTAAATACAAATTATTAGTGCAAATTATAACTTGTAGATCTGAACTTGTAATTGTCAAATACAGAACTTAAAATTGATAGCTTCTAATTATTATTGCAAATTATAACTTGAAGATCTGAACTTGTAATTGTCAAATACTGAACTTAAAATTGATAGCTTCTAATTATTATTGCAAATAATAACTTGAAGATCTGAACTTGTAATTGTCAAATTCAGAACTTAAAATTGATAGCTTCTAATTATTATTGCACATTATAACTTGAAGATCTGAACTTGTAATTGTCAAATACAGAACGTCTAATTGTTAAATACAAATTATTAGTGCAAATTATAACTTGAAGATCTGAACTTGTAATTGTCAAATACAGAACTTAAAATTGATAGCTTCTAATTATTATTGCACATTATAACTTGAAGATCTGAACTTGTAATTGTCAAATACAGAACATAAAATTGATAGCTTCTAATTATTATTTCAAATTATAACTTGAAGATCTGAACTTGTAATTGTCAAATACAGAACTTAAAATTGATAACTTCTAATTATTATTGTAAGTTATAACTTGAAGATCTGAACTTGTAATAGTGAATTACAGAACTTAGATTTGTTAAATTCAAATTATTATTTCAAATTATAACTTGAAGATCTGAACTAGTAATTGTCAAATACAGAACTTAAAATTGATAGCTTCTAATTATTATTGCAAATTATAACTTGAAGATCTGAACTTGTAATTGTCAAATACAGAACTTAAAATTGAAAGCTTCTAATTATTATTTCAAATTATAACTTGAAGATCTGAACTTGTAGTAGTGAATTACAGAACTTAGATTTGATAAATTCAAATTATTATTTCAAATTATAACTTGAAGATCTGAACTAGTAATTGTCAAATACAGAACTTAAAATTGATAGCTTCTAATTATTATTGCAAATTATAACATGAAGATCTCAACTTGTAATTGTCAAATACAGAACTTAAAATTGATAGCTTATAATTATAATTCAAATTATAACTTGAAGATCAGAACTTGTAATAGTCAAATACAGAACTTCGAATTGTTAAATACAAATTATTAGTGCAAATTATAACTTGAAGATCTGAACTAGTAATTGTCAAATACAGCACTTAAAATTGATAGCTTCTAATTATTATTGTAAATTATAACTTGAAGATCTGAACTTGTAATAGTGAATTACAGAACTTAGATTAGTTAAATTCAAATTATTATTTCAAATTATTATTTGATGACTGAACTAGTAATTGTCAAATACAGAATTATAATTGATAGCTTCTAATTATTATTGCAAATTATAACATGAAGATCTGAACTTGTAATTGTCAAATACAGAACTTAAAATTGATAGCTTATAATTATAATTCAAATTATAACTTGAAGATCAGAACTTGTAATAGTCAAATACAGAACTTCGAATTGTTAAATACAAATTATTAGTGCAAATTATAACTTGAAGATCTGAACTAGTAATTGTCAAATACAGCACTTAAAATTGATAGCTTCTAATTATTATTGTAAATTATAACTTGAAGATCTGAACTTGTAATAGTGAATTACAGAACTTAGATTAGTTAAATTCAAATTATTATTTCAAATTATTATTTGATGACTGAACTAGTAATTGTCAAATACAGAACTTAAAATTGATAGCTTCTAATTATTATTGCAAATTATAACTTGTAGATCTGAACTTGTAATTGTCAAATACAGAACTTCTAATTGTTAAATACAAATTATTAGTGCAAATTATAACTTGAAGATCTGAACTTGTAATTGTCAAATACAGAACTTAAAATTGATAGCTTCTAATTATTATTGCAAATTATAACTTGAAGATCTGAACTTGTAATTGTCAAATACAGAACTTAAAATTAATAGCTTCTAATTATTATTGCAAATTATAACTTGAAGATCTGAACTTGTAATTGTCAAATACAGAACTTAAAATTGATAGCTTCTAATTATTATTGCAAATTATAACTTGAAGATCTGAACTTCTAATTGTCAAAAACAGAACTTAAAATTGATAGCTTCTAATTATTATTTCAAATTATAACTTGAAGATCTGAACTTGTAATTGTCAAATACAGAACTTCTAATTGTTAAATACAAATTATTAGTGCAAATTATAACTTGTAGATCTGAACTTGTAATTGTCAAATACAGAACTTAAAATTGATAGCTTCTAATTATTATTGTAAATTATAACTTGAAGATCTGAACTTGTAATAGTGAATTACAGAACTTAGATTTGTCAAATTCAAATTATTTTTTCTAATTATAACTTGAAGATCTGAACTAGTAATTGTCAAATACAGAACTTAAAATTGATAGCTTCTAATTATTATTGCAAATTATAACTTGAAGATCTGAACTTGTAATTGTCAAATACAGAACTTAAAATTAATAGCTTCTAATTATTATTGCAAATAATAACTTGAAGATCTGAACTTGTAATTGTCAAATACAGAACTTAAAATTAATAGCTTCTAATTATTATTGCAAATAATAACTTGAAGATCTGAACTTGTAATTGTCAAATACAGAACTTCTAATTGTTAAATACAAATTATTAGTGCAAATTATTACTTGTAGATCTGAACTTGTAATTGTCAAATACAGAACTTAAAATTGATAGCTTCTAATTATTATTGTAAATTATAACTTGAAGATCTGAACTTGTAATAGTGAATTACAGAACTTAGATTTGTCAAATTCAAATTATTATTGCTAATTATAACTTGAAGATCTGAACTAGTAATTGTCAAATACAGAACTTAAAATTGATAGCTTCTAATTATTATTGCAAATTATAACTTGAAGATCTGAACTTGTAATTGTCAAATACAGAACTTAAAATTGATAGCTTATAATTATAATTCAAATTATAACTTGAAGATCAGAACTTGTAATAGTCAAATACAGAACTTCGAATTGTTAAATACAAATTATTAGTGCTAATTATAACTTGAAGATCTGAACTAGTAATTGTCAAATACAGCACTTAAAATTGATAGCTTCTAATTATTATTGTAAATTATAACTTGAAGATCTGAACTTGTAATAGTGAATTACAGAACTTAGATTAGTTAAATTCAAATTATTATTTCAAATTATTATTTGATGACTGAACTAGTAATTGTCAAATACAGAACTTAAAATTGATAGCTTCTAATTATTATTGCAAATTATCACTTGTAGATCTGAACTTGTAATTGTCAAATACAGAACTTCTAATTGTTAAATACAAATTATTAGTGCAAATTATAACTTGAAGATCTGAACTTGTAATTGTCAAATACAGAACTTAAAATTGATAGCTTCTAATTATTATTGCAAATTATAACTTGAAGATCTGAACTTGTAATTGTCAAATACAGAACTTAAAATTAATAGCTTCTAATTATTATTGCAAATTATAACTTGAAGATCTGAACTTGTAATTGTCAAATACAGAACTTAAAATTGATAGCTTCTAATTATTATTGCAAATTATAACTTGAAGATCTGAACTTCTAATTGTCAAAAACAGAACTTAAAATTGATAGCTTCTAATTATTATTTCAAATTATAACTTGAAGATCTGAACTTGTAATTGTCAAATACAGAACTTCTAATTGTTAAATACAAATTATTAGTGCAAATTATAACTTGTAGATCTGAACTTGTAATTGTCAAATACAGAACTTAAAATTGATAGCTTCTAATTATTATTGCAAATTATAACTTGAAGATCTGAACTTGTAATTGTCAAATACAGAACTTAAAATTAATAGCTTCTAATTATTATTGCAAATAATAACTTGAAGATCTGAACTTGTAATTGTCAAATGCAGAACTTAAAATTGATAGCTTCTAATTATTATTGCAAATAATAATTTGAAGATCTGTACTTGTAATTGTCAAATACAGAACTTAAAATTGATATCTTATAATTATATTTCAAATTATAACTTGAAGATCTGAACTTGTAATAGTCAAATACAGAACTTCTAATTGTCTAATACAAATTATTAGTGCAAATTATAACTTAAAGATCTGAACTAGTAATTGTCAAATACAGCACTTAAAATTGATAGCTTCTAGTTATTATTGTAAATTATAACTTGTAGATCTGAACTTCTAATAGTGAATTACAGAACTTAGATTTTTTAAATTCAAATTATTATTTCAAATTATTACTTGAAGATCTGAACTAGTAATTGTCAAATACAGAACTTAAAATTGATAGCTTCTAATTATTATTGCAAATTATAACTTGAAGATCTGAACTTGTAATTGTCAAATACAGAACTTAAAATTGATAGCTTCTAATTATTATTGCAAATTATAATTTGAAGATCTGAACTTGTAATAGACAAATACGCAACTTAGTATTGTTAAATACAAATTGTGATTGCAAATTATAACTTGAAGATCTGAACCTGTAATAGGAATATACAGAACTTCGAATTGTTAAATTCAAACTAAGATTGCAAATAATAATTCGAAGATCTGAACTTGTAATAGTCAAATACAGAACTTCTAATTGTTAAATACAAATTATTAGTGCAAATTATAACTTGAAGTTCTGAACTAGTAATTGTCAAATACAGATCTTAAAATTGATAGCTTCTAATTATTATTGCAAATTATAACTAGAAGATCTGAACTTGTAATTGTCAAATACAGAACTTAAAATTGATAGCTTCTAATTATTATATCAAATTATAACTTGAAGATCTGAACTTGTAATTGTCAAATACAGAACTTAAAATTGATAGCTTCTAATTATTATTGCAAATTATAACTTGAAGATCTGAACTTGTAATTGTCAAATACAGAACTTCTAATTGTTAAATACAAATTATTAGTGCAAATTATAACTTGAAGATCTGAACTTGTAATTGTCAAATACAGAACTTAAAATTGATAGCTTCTAATTATTATTGTAAATTATAACTTGAAGATCTGTACTTGTAATAGTGAATTACAGAACTTAGATTAGTTAAATTCAAATTATTATTTCAAATTATTATTTGATGACTGAACTAGTAATTGTCAAATACAGAACTTAAAATTGATAGCTTCTAATTATTATTGCAAATTATAACTTGTAGATCTGAACTTGTAATTGTCAAATACAGAACTTCTAATTGTTAAATACAAATTATTAGTGCAAATTATAACTTGAAGATCTGAACTTGTAATTGTCAAATACAGAACTTAAAATTGATAGCTTCTAATTATTATTGCAAATTATAACTTGAAGATCTGAACTTGTAATTGTCAAATACAGAACTTAAAATTAATAGCTTCTAATTATTATTGCAAATTATAACTTGAAGATCTGAACTTGTAATTGTCAAATACAGAACTTAAAATTGATAGCTTCTAATTATTATTGCAAATTATAACTTGAAGATCTGAACTTCTAATTGTCAAAAACAGAACTTAAAATTGATAGCTTCTAATTATTATTTCAAATTGTAACTTGAAGATCTGAACTTGTAATTGTCAAATACAGAACTTCTAATTGTTAAATACAAATTATTAGTGCAAATTATAACTTGTAGATCTGAACTTGTAATTGTCAAATACAGAACTTAAAATTGATAGCTTCTAATTATTATTGTAAATTATAACTTGAAGATCTGAACTTGTAATAGTGAATTACAGAACTTAGATTTGTCAAATTCAAATTATTTTTTCTAATTATAACTTGAAGATCTGAACTAGTAATTGTCAAATACAGAACTTAAAATTGATAGCTTCTAATTATTATTGCAAATTATAACTTGAAGATCTGAACTTGTAATTGTCAAATACAGAACTTATAATTAATAGCTTCTAATTATTATTGCAAATAATAACTTGAAGATCTGAACTTGTAATTGTCAAATACAGAACTTAAAATTAATAGCTTCTAATTATTATTGCAAATAATAACTTGAAGATCTGAACTTGTAATTGTCAAATACAGAACTTCTAATTGTTAAATACAAATTCTTAGTGCAAATTATAACTTGTAGATCTGAACTTGTAATTGTCAAATACAGAACTTAAAATTGATAGCTTCTAATTATTATTGTAAATTATAACTTGAAGATCTGAACTTGTAATAGTGAATTACAGAACTTAGATTTGTCAAATTCAAATTATTATTGCTAATTATAACTTGAAGATCTGAACTAGTAATTGTCAAATACAGAACTTAAAATTGATAGCTTCTAATTATTATTGCAAATTATAACTTGAAGATCTGAACTTGTAATTGTCAAATACGGAACTTAAAATTGATAGCTTCTAATTATTATTGTAAATTATAACTTGAAGATCTGAACTTGTAATTGTCAAATACAGAACTTAAGAGTGATAGCTTCTAATTATTATTGCAAATAATAACTTGAAGATCTGAACTTGTAATTGTCAAATTCAGAACTTAAAATTGATAGCTTCTAATTATTATTGCAAATTATAATTTGAAGATCTGAACTTGTAATAGACAAATACGCAACTTAGCATTGTTAAATACAAATTGTGATTGCAAATTATAACTTGAAGATCTGAACCTGTAATAGCTAAATACAGAACTTCGAATTGTTAAATTCAAACTAAGATTGCAAATAATAATTCGAAGATCTGAACTTGTAATAGTCAAATACAGAACTTCTAATTGTTAAATACATATTATTAGTGCAAATTATAACTTGAAGATCTGAACTAGTAATTGTCAAATACAGAACTTAAAATTGATAGCTTCTAATTATTATTGCAAATTATAAGTTGAAGATCTGAACTTGTAATTGTCAAATACAGAACTTCTAATTGTTAAATACAAATTATTAGTGCAAATTATAACTTGAAGATCTGAACTTGTAATTGTAAAATACAGAACTTAAAATTGATAGCTTCTAATTATTATTGCACATTATAACTTGAAGATCTGAACTTGTAATTGTCAAATACAGAACATAAAATTGATAGCTTCTAATTATTATTTCAAATTATAACTTGAAGATCTGAACTTGTAATTGTCAAATACAGAACTTAAAATTGATAGCTTCTAATTATTATTGTAAATTATAACTTGAAGATCTGAACTTGTAATTGTCAAATACAGAACTTAAGATTGATAGCTTCTAATTATTATTGCAAATAATAACTTGAAGATCTGAACTTGTAATTGTCAAATTCAAAACTTAAAATTGATAGCTTCTAATTATTATTGCAAATAATAACTTGAAGATCTGAACTTGTAATTGTCAAATTCAGAACTTAAAATTGATAGCTTCTAATTATTATTGCAAATTATAACTTGAAGATCTGAACTTGTAATTGTCAAATACAGAACTTAAAATTAATAGCTTCTAATTATTATTGCAAATTATAACTTGAAGATCTGAACTTGTTATTGTCAAATACTGAACTTAAAATTGATAGCTTCTAATTATTATTGCAAATAATAACTTGAAGATCTGAACTTGTAATTGTCAAATTCAGAACTTAAAATTGATAGCTTCTAATTATTATTGCACATTATAACTTGAAGATCTGAACTTGTAATTGTCAAATACAGAACGTCTAATTGTTAAATACAAATTATTAGTGCAAATTATAACTTGAAGATCTGAACTTGTAATTGTCAAATACAGAACTTAAAATTGATAGCTTCTAATTATTATTGCACATTATAACTTGAAGATCTGAACTTGTAATTGTCAAATACAGAACATAAAATTGATAGCTTCTAATTATTATTTCAAATTATAACTTGAAGATCTGAACTTGTAATTGTCAAATACAGAACTTAAAATTGATAGCTTCTAATTATTATTGTAAGTTATAACTTGAAGATCTGAACTTGTAATAGTGAATTACAGAACTTAGATTTGTTAAATTCAAATTATTATTTCAAATTATAACTTGAAGATCTGAACTAGTAATTGTCAAATACAGAACTTAAAATTGATAGCTTCTAATTATTATTGCAAATTATAACTTGAAGATCTGAACTTGTAATTGTCAAATACAGAACTTAAAATTGAAAGCTTCTAATTATTATTTCAAATTATAACTTGAAGATCTGAACTTGTAGTAGTGAATTACAGAACTTAGATTTGATAAATTCAAATTATTATTTCAAATTATAACTTGAAGATCTGAACTAGTAATTGTCAAATACAGAACTTAAAATTGATAGCTTCTAATTATTATTGCAAATTATAACATGAAGATCTCAACTTGTAATTGTCAAATACAGAACTTAAAATTGATAGCTTATAATTATAATTCAAATTATAACTTGAAGATCAGAACTTGTAATAGTCAAATACAGAACTTCGAATTGTTAAATACAAATTATTAGTGCAAATTATAACTTGAAGATCTGAACTAGTAATTGTCAAATACAGCACTTAAAATTGATAGCTTCTAATTATTATTGTAAATTATAACTTGAAGATCTGAACTTGTAATAGTGAATTACAGAACTTAGATTAGTTAAATTCAAATTATTATTTCAAATTATTATTTGATGACTGAACTAGTAATTGTCAAATACAGAATTATAATTGATAGCTTCTAATTATTATTGCAAATTATAACATGAAGATCTGAACTTGTAATTGTCAAATACAGAACTTAAAATTGATAGCTTATAATTATAATTCAAATTATAACTTGAAGATCAGAACTTGTAATAGTCAAATACAGAACTTCGAATTGTTAAATACAAATTATTAGTGCAAATTATAACTTGAAGATCTGAACTAGTAATTGTCAAATACAGCACTTAAAATTGATAGCTTCTAATTATTATTGTAAATTATAACTTGAAGATCTGAACTTGTAATAGTGAATTACAGAACTTAGATTAGTTAAATTCAAATTATTATTTCAAATTATTATTTGATGACTGAACTAGTAATTGTCAAATACAGAACTTAAAATTGATAGCTTCTAATTATTATTGCAAATTATAACTTGTAGATCTGAACTTGTAATTGTCAAATACAGAACTTCTAATTGTTAAATACAAATTATTAGTGCAAATTATAACTTGAAGATCTGAACTTGTAATTGTCAAATACAGAACTTAAAATTGATAGCTTCTAATTATTATTGCAAATTATAACTTGAAGATCTGAACTTGTAATTGTCAAATACAGAACTTAAAATTAATAGCTTCTAATTATTATTGCAAATTATAACTTGAAGATCTGAACTTGTAATTGTCAAATACAGAACTTAAAATTGATAGCTTCTAATTATTATTGCAAATTATAACTTGAAGATCTGAACTTCTAATTGTCAAAAACAGAACTTAAAATTGATAGCTTCTAATTATTATTTCAAATTATAACTTGAAGATCTGAACTTGTAATTGTCAAATACGGAACTTAAAATTGATAGCTTCTAATTATTATTGTAAATTATAACTTGAAGATCTGAACTTGTAATTGTCAAATACAGAACTTAAGAGTGATAGCTTCAAATTATTATTGCAAATAATAACTTGAAGATCTGAACTTGTAATTGTCAAATTCAGAACTTAAAATTGATAGCTTCTAATTATTATTGCAAATTATAATTTGAAGATCTGAACTTGTAATAGACAAATACGCAACTTAGCATTGTTAAATACAAATTGTGATTGCAAATTATAACTTGAAGATCTGAACCTGTAATAGCTAAATACAGAACTTCGAATTGTTAAATTCAAACTAAGATTGCAAATAATAATTCGAAGATCTGAACTTGTAATAGTCAAATACAGAACTTCTAATTGTTAAATACATATTATTAGTGCAAATTATAACTTGAAGATCTGAACTAGTAATTGTCAAATACAGAACTTAAAATTGATAGCTTCTAATTATTATTGCAAATTATAAGTTGAAGATCTGAACTTGTAATTGTCAAATACAGAACTTCTAATTGTTAAATACAAATTATTAGTGCAAATTATAACTTGAAGATCTGAACTTGTAATTGTAAAATACAGAACTTAAAATTGATAGCTTCTAATTATTATTGCACATTATAACTTGAAGATCTGAACTTGTAATTGTCAAATACAGAACATAAAATTGATAGCTTCTAATTATTATTTCAAATTATAACTTGAAGATCTGAACTTGTAATTGTCAAATACAGAACTTAAAATTGATAGCTTCTAATTATTATTGTAAATTATAACTTGAAGATCTGAACTTGTAATTGTCAAATACAGAACTTAAGATTGATAGCTTCTAATTATTATTGCAAATAATAACTTGAAGATCTGAACTTGTAATTGTCAAATTCAAAACTTAAAATTGATAGCTTCTAATTATTATTGCAAATAATAACTTGAAGATCTGAACTTGTAATTGTCAAATTCAGAACTTAAAATTGATAGCTTCTAATTATTATTGCAAATTATAACTTGAAGATCTGAACTTGTAATTGTCAAATACAGAACTTAAAATTAATAGCTTCTAATTATTATTGCAAATTATAACTTGAAGATCTGAACTTGTTA
This sequence comes from Cantharis lateralis, assembly GCA_963170105.1. Lineage (NCBI taxonomy): Eukaryota > Metazoa > Arthropoda > Insecta > Coleoptera > Cantharidae > Cantharis > Cantharis lateralis. The sequence goes on along the minus strand of OY720625.1, from coordinate 25,020,040 downwards.
TTGTCAAATACTGAACTTAAAATTGATAGCTTCTAATTATTATTGCAAATAATAACTTGAAGATCTGAACTTGTAATTGTCAAATTCAGAACTTAAAATTGATAGCTTCTAATTATTATTGCACATTATAACTTGAAGATCTGAACTTGTAATTGTCAAATACAGAACGTCTAATTGTTAAATACAAATTATTAGTGCAAATTATAACTTGAAGATCTGAACTTGTAATTGTCAAATACAGAACTTAAAATTGATAGCTTCTAATTATTATTGCACATTATAACTTGAAGATCTGAACTTGTAATTGTCAAATACAGAACATAAAATTGATAGCTTCTAATTATTATTTCAAATTATAACTTGAAGATCTGAACTTGTAATTGTCAAATACAGAACTTAAAATTGATAGCTTCTAATTATTATTGTAAGTTATAACTTGAAGATCTGAACTTGTAATAGTGAATTACAGAACTTAGATTTGTTAAATTCAAATTATTATTTCAAATTATAACTTGAAGATCTGAACTAGTAATTGTCAAATACAGAACTTAAAATTGATAGCTTCTAATTATTATTGCAAATTATAACTTGAAGATCTGAACTTGTAATTGTCAAATACAGAACTTAAAATTGAAAGCTTCTAATTATTATTTCAAATTATAACTTGAAGATCTGAACTTGTAGTAGTGAATTACAGAACTTAGATTTGATAAATTCAAATTATTATTTCAAATTATAACTTGAAGATCTGAACTAGTAATTGTCAAATACAGAACTTAAAATTGATAGCTTCTAATTATTATTGCAAATTATAACATGAAGATCTCAACTTGTAATTGTCAAATACAGAACTTAAAATTGATAGCTTATAATTATAATTCAAATTATAACTTGAAGATCAGAACTTGTAATAGTCAAATACAGAACTTCGAATTGTTAAATACAAATTATTAGTGCAAATTATAACTTGAAGATCTGAACTAGTAATTGTCAAATACAGCACTTAAAATTGATAGCTTCTAATTATTATTGTAAATTATAACTTGAAGATCTGAACTTGTAATAGTGAATTACAGAACTTAGATTAGTTAAATTCAAATTATTATTTCAAATTATTATTTGATGACTGAACTAGTAATTGTCAAATACAGAATTATAATTGATAGCTTCTAATTATTATTGCAAATTATAACATGAAGATCTGAACTTGTAATTGTCAAATACAGAACTTAAAATTGATAGCTTATAATTATAATTCAAATTATAACTTGAAGATCAGAACTTGTAATAGTCAAATACAGAACTTCGAATTGTTAAATACAAATTATTAGTGCAAATTATAACTTGAAGATCTGAACTAGTAATTGTCAAATACAGCACTTAAAATTGATAGCTTCTAATTATTATTGTAAATTATAACTTGAAGATCTGAACTTGTAATAGTGAATTACAGAACTTAGATTAGTTAAATTCAAATTATTATTTCAAATTATTATTTGATGACTGAACTAGTAATTGTCAAATACAGAACTTAAAATTGATAGCTTCTAATTATTATTGCAAATTATAACTTGTAGATCTGAACTTGTAATTGTCAAATACAGAACTTCTAATTGTTAAATACAAATTATTAGTGCAAATTATAACTTGAAGATCTGAACTTGTAATTGTCAAATACAGAACTTAAAATTGATAGCTTCTAATTATTATTGCAAATTATAACTTGAAGATCTGAACTTGTAATTGTCAAATACAGAACTTAAAATTAATAGCTTCTAATTATTATTGCAAATTATAACTTGAAGATCTGAACTTGTAATTGTCAAATACAGAACTTAAAATTGATAGCTTCTAATTATTATTGCAAATTATAACTTGAAGATCTGAACTTCTAATTGTCAAAAACAGAACTTAAAATTGATAGCTTCTAATTATTATTTCAAATTATAACTTGAAGATCTGAACTTGTAATTGTCAAATACAGAACTTCTAATTGTTAAATACAAATTATTAGTGCAAATTATAACTTGTAGATCTGAACTTGTAATTGTCAAATACAGAACTTAAAATTGATAGCTTCTAATTATTATTGTAAATTATAACTTGAAGATCTGAACTTGTAATAGTGAATTACAGAACTTAGATTTGTCAAATTCAAATTATTTTTTCTAATTATAACTTGAAGATCTGAACTAGTAATTGTCAAATACAGAACTTAAAATTGATAGCTTCTAATTATTATTGCAAATTATAACTTGAAGATCTGAACTTGTAATTGTCAAATACAGAACTTAAAATTAATAGCTTCTAATTATTATTGCAATTAATAACTTGAAGATCTGAACTTGTAATTGTCAAATACAGAACTTAAAATTAATAGCTTCTAATTATTATTGCAAATAATAACTTGAAGATCTGAACTTGTAATTGTCAAATACAGAACTTCTAATTGTTAAATACAAATTATTAGTGCAAATTATTACTTGTAGATCTGAACTTGTAATTGTCAAATACAGAACTTAAAATTGATAGCTTCTAATTATTATTGTAAATTATAACTTGAAGATCTGAACTTGTAATAGTGAATTACAGAACTTAGATTTGTCAAATTCAAATTATTATTGCTAATTATAACTTGAAGATCTGAACTAGTAATTGTCAAATACAGAACTTAAAATTGATAGCTTCTAATTATTATTGCAAATTATAACTTGAAGATCTGAACTTGTAATTGTCAAATACAGAACTTAAAATTGATAGCTTATAATTATAATTCAAATTATAACTTGAAGATCAGAACTTGTAATAGTCAAATACAGAACTTCGAATTGTTAAATACAAATTATTAGTGCTAATTATAACTTGAAGATCTGAACTAGTAATTGTCAAATACAGCACTTAAAATTGATAGCTTCTAATTATTATTGTAAATTATAACTTGAAGATCTGAACTTGTAATAGTGAATTACAGAACTTAGATTAGTTAAATTCAAATTATTATTTCAAATTATTATTTGATGACTGAACTAGTAATTGTCAAATACAGAACTTAAAATTGATAGCTTCTAATTATTATTGCAAATTATAACTTGTAGATCTGAACTTGTAATTGTCAAATACAGAACTTCTAATTGTTAAATACAAATTATTAGTGCAAATTATAACTTGAAGATCTGAACTTGTAATTGTCAAATACAGAACTTAAAATTGATATCTTCTAATTATTATTGCAAATTATAACTTGAAGATCTGAACTTGTAATTGTCAAATACAGAACTTAAAATTAATAGCTTCTAATTATTATTGCAAATTATAACTTGAAGATCTGAACTTGTAATTGTCAAATACAGAACTTAAAATTGATAGCTTCTAATTATTATTGCAAATTATAACTTGAAGATCTGAACTTCTAATTGTCAAAAACAGAACTTAAAATTGATAGCTTCTAATTATTATTTCAAATTATAACTTGAAGATCTGAACTTGTAATTGTCAAATACAGAACTTCTAATTGTTAAATACAAATTATTAGTGCAAATTATAACTTGTAGATCTGAACTTGTAATTGTCAAATACAGAACTTAAAATTGATAGCTTCTAATTATTATTGCAAATTATAACTTGAAGATCTGAACTTGTAATTGTCAAATACAGAACTTAAAATTAATAGCTTCTAATTATTATTGCAAATAATAACTTGAAGATCTGAACTTGTAATTGTCAAATACAGAACTTAAAATTGATAGCTTATAATTATAATTCAAATTATAACTTGAAGATCAGAACTTGTAATAGTCAAATACAGAACTTCGAATTGTTAAATACAAATTATTAGTGCTAATTATAACTTGAAGATCTGAACTAGTAATTGTCAAATACAGCACTTAAAATTGATAGCTTCTAATTATTATTGTAAATTATAACTTGAAGATCTGAACTTGTAATAGTGAATTACAGAACTTAGATTAGTTAAATTCAAATTATTATTTCAAATTATTATTTGATGACTGAACTAGTAATTGTCAAATACAGAACTTAAAATTGATAGCTTCTAATTATTATTGCAAATTATAACTTGTAGATCTGAACTTGTAATTGTCAAATACAGAACTTCTAATTGTTAAATACAAATTATTAGTGCAAATTATAACTTGAAGATCTGAACTTGTAATTGTCAAATACAGAACTTAAAATTGATAGCTTCTAATTATTATTGCAAATTATAACTTGAAGATCTGAACTTGTAATTGTCAAATACAGAACTTAAAATTAATAGCTTCTAATTATTATTGCAAATTATAACTTGAAGATCTGAACTTGTAATTGTCAAATACAGAACTTAAAATTGATAGCTTCTAATTATTATTGCAAATTATAACTTGAAGATCTGAACTTCTAATTGTCAAAAACAGAACTTAAAATTGATAGCTTCTAATTATTATTTCAAATTATAACTTGAAGATCTGAACTTGTAATTGTCAAATACAGAACTTCTAATTGTTAAATACAAATTATTAGTGCAAATTATAACTTGTAGATCTGAACTTGTAATTGTCAAATACAGAACTTAAAATTGATAGCTTCTAATTATTATTGCAAATTATAACTTGAAGATCTGAACTTGTAATTGTCAAATACAGAACTTAAAATTAATAGCTTCTAATTATTATTGCAAATAATAACTTGAAGATCTGAACTTGTAATTGTCAAATGCAGAACTTAAAATTGATAGCTTCTAATTATTATTGCAAATAATAATTTGAAGATCTGTACTTGTAATTGTCAAATACAGAACTTAAAATTGATATCTTATAATTATATTTCAAATTATAACTTGAAGATCTGAACTTGTAATAGTCAAATACAGAACTTCTAATTGTCTAATACAAATTATTAGTGCAAATTATAACTTAAAGATCTGAACTAGTAATTGTCAAATACAGCACTTAAAATTGATAGCTTCTAGTTATTATTGTAAATTATAACTTGTAGATCTGAACTTCTAATAGTGAATTACAGAACTTAGATTTTTTAAATTCAAATTATTATTTCAAATTATTACTTGAAGATCTGAACTAGTAATTGTCAAATACAGAACTTAAAATTGATAGCTTCTAATTATTATTGCAAATTATAACTTGAAGATCTGAACTTGTAATTGTCAAATACAGAACTTAAAATTGATAGCTTCTAATTATTATTGCAAATTATAATTTGAAGATCTGAACTTGTAATAGACAAATACGCAACTTAGTATTGTTAAATACAAATTGTGATTGCAAATTATAACTTGAAGATCTGAACCTGTAATAGGAATATACAGAACTTCGAATTGTTAAATTCAAACTAAGATTGCAAATAATAATTCGAAGATCTGAACTTGTAATAGTCAAATACAGAACTTCTAATTGTTAAATACAAATTATTAGTGCAAATTATAACTTGAAGTTCTGAACTAGTAATTGTCAAATACAGATCTTAAAATTGATAGCTTCTAATTATTATTGCAAATTATAACTAGAAGATCTGAACTTGTAATTGTCAAATACAGAACTTAAAATTGATAGCTTCTAATTATTATATCAAATTATAACTTGAAGATCTGAACTTGTAATTGTCAAATACAGAACTTAAAATTGATAGCTTCTAATTATTATTGCAAATTATAACTTGAAGATCTGAACTTGTAATTGTCAAATACAGAACTTCTAATTGTTAAATACAAATTATTAGTGCAAATTATAACTTGAAGATCTGAACTTGTAATTGTCAAATACAGAACTTAAAATTGATAGCTTCTAATTATTATTGTAAATTATAACTTGAAGATCTGAACTTGTAATAGTGAATTACAGAACTTAGATTAGTTAAATTCAAATTATTATTTCAAATTATTATTTGATGACTGAACTAGTAATTGTCAAATACAGAACTTAAAATTGATAGCTTCTAATTATTATTGCAAATTATAACTTGTAGATCTGAACTTGTAATTGTCAAATACAGAACTTCTAATTGTTAAATACAAATTATTAGTGCAAATTATAACTTGAAGATCTGAACTTGTAATTGTCAAATACAGAACTTAAAATTGATAGCTTCTAATTATTATTGCAAATTATAACTTGAAGATCTGAACTTGTAATTGTCAAATACAGAACTTAAAATTAATAGCTTCTAATTATTATTGCAAATTATAACTTGAAGATCTGAACTTGTAATTGTCAAATACAGAACTTAAAATTGATAGCTTCTAATTATTATTGCAAATTATAACTTGAATATCTGAACTTCTAATTGTCAAAAACAGAACTTAAAATTGATAGCTTCTAATTATTATTTCAAATTATAACTTGAAGATCTGAACTTGTAATTGTCAAATACAGAACTTCTAATTGTTAAATACAAATTATTAGTGCAAATTATAACTTGTAGATCTGAACTTGTAATTGTCAAATACAGAACTTAAAATTGATAGCTTCTAATTATTATTGTAAATTATAACTTGAAGATCTGAACTTGTAATAGTGAATTACAGAACTTAGATTTGTCAAATTCAAATTATTTTTTCTAATTATAACTTGAAGATCTGAACTAGTAATTGTCAAATACAGAACTTAAAATTGATAGCTTCTAATTATTATTGCAAATTATAACTTGAAGATCTGAACTTGTAATTGTCAAATACAGAACTTAAAATTAATAGCTTCTAATTATTATTGCAAATAATAACTTGAAGATCTGAACTTGTAATTGTCAAATACAGAACTTAAAATTAATAGCTTCTAATTATTATTGCAAATAATAACTTGAAGATCTGAACTTGTAATTGTCAAATACAGAACTTCTAATTGTTAAATACAAATTATTAGTGCAAATTATAACTTGTAGATCTGAACTTGTAATTGTCAAATACAGAACTTAAAATTGATAGCTTCTAATTATTATTGTAAATTATAACTTGAAGATCTGAACTTGTAATAGTGAATTACAGAACTTAGATTTGTCAAATTCAAATTATTATTGCTAATTATAACTTGAAGATCTGAACTAGTAATTGTCAAATACAGAACTTAAAATTGATAGCTTCTAATTATTATTGCAAATTATAACTTGAAGATCTGAACTTGTAATTGTCAAATACAGAACTTAAAATTGATAGCTTATAATTATAATTCAAATTATAACTTGAAGATCAGAACTTGTAATAGTCAAATACAGAACTTCGAATTGTTAAATACAAATTATTAGTGCTAATTATACCTTGAAGATCTGAACTAGTAATTGTCAAATACAGCACTTAAAATTGATAGCTTCTAATTATTATTGTAAATTATAACTTGAAGATCTGAACTTGTAATAGTGAATTACAGAACTTAGATTAGTTAAATTCAAATTATTATTTCAAATTATTATTTGATGACTGAACTAGTAATTGTCAAATACAGAACTTAAAATTGATAGCTTCTAATTATTATTGCAAATTATAACTTGTAGATCTGAACTTGTAATTGTCAAATACAGAACTTCTAATTGTTAAATACAAATTATTAGTGCAAATTATAACTTGAAGATCTGAACTTGTAATTGTCAAATACAGAACTTAAAATTGATAGCTTCTAATTATTATTGCAAATTATAACTTGAAGATCTGAACTTGTAATTGTCAAATACAGAACTTAAAATTAATAGCTTCTAATTATTATTGCAAATTATAACTTGAAGATCTGAACTTGTAATTGTCAAATACAGAACTTAAAATTGATAGCTTCTAATTATTATTGCAAATTATAACTTGAAGATCTGAACTTCTAATTGTCAAAAACAGAACTTAAAATTGATAGCTTCTAATTATTATTTCAAATTATAACTTGAAGATCTGAACTTGTAATTGTCAAATACAGAACGTCTAATTGTTAAATACAAATTATTAGTGCAAATTATAACTTGTAGATCTGAACTTGTAATTGTCAAATACAGAACTTAAAATTGATAGCTTCTAATTATTATTGTAAATTATAACTTGAAGATCTGAACTAGTAATTGTCAAATACAGAACTTAAAATTGATAGCTTCTAATTATTATTGCAAATTATAACTTGAAGATCTGAACTTGTAATTGTCAAATACAGAACTTAAAATTAATAGCTTCTAATTATTATTGCAAATAATAACTTGAAGATCTGAACTTGTAATTGTCAAATGCAGAACTTAAAATTGATAGCTTCTAATTATTATTGCAAATAATAATTTGAAGATCTGTACTTGTAATTGTCAAATACAGAACTTAAAATTGATATCTTATAATTATATTTCAAATTATAACTTGAAGATCTGAACTTGTAATAGTCAAATACAGAACTTCTAATTGTCTAATACAAATTATTAGTGCAAATTATAACTTAAAGATCTGAACTAGTAATTGTCAAATACAGCACTTAAAATTGATAGCTTCTAGTTATTATTGTAAATTATAACTTGTAGATCTGAACTTCTAATAGTGAATTACAGAACTTAGATTTTTTAAATTCAAATTATTATTTCAAATTATTACTTGAAGATCTGAACTAGTAATTGTCAAATACAGAACTTAAAATTGATAGCTTCTAATTATTATTGCAAATTATAACTTGAAGATCTGAACTTGTAATTGTCAAATACAGAGCTTAAAATTGATAGCTTCTAATTATTATTGCAAATTATAATTTGAAGATCTGAACTTGTAATAGACAAATACGCAACTTAGTATTGTTAAATACAAATTGTGATTGCAAATTATAACTTGAAGATCTGAACCTGTAATAGGAATATACAGAACTTCGAATTGTTAAATTCAAACTAAGATTGCAAATAATAATTCGAAGATCTGAACTTGTAATAGTCAAATACAGAACTTCTAATTGTTAAATACAAATTATTAGTGCAAATTATAACTTGAAGTTCTGAACTAGTAATTGTCAAATACAGATCTTAAAATTGATAGCTTCTAATTATTATTGCAAATTATAACTAGAAGATCTGAACTTGTAATTGTCAAATACAGAACTTAAAATTGATAGCTTCTAATTATTATATCAAATTATAACTTGAAGATCTGAACTTGTAATTGTCAAATACAGAACTTAAAATTGATAGCTTCTAATTATTATTGCAAATTATAACTTGAAGATCTGAACTTGTAATTGTCAAATACAGAACTTCTAATTGTTAAATACAAATTATTAGTGCAAATTATAACTTGAAGATCTGAACTTGTAATTGTCAAATACAGAACTTAAAATTGATAGCTTCTAATTATTATTGTAAATTATAACTTGAAGATCTGAACTTGTAATAGTGAATTACAGAACTTAGATTTGTTAAATTCAAATTATTATTTCAAAATATAACTTGAAGATCTGAACTAGTAATTGTCAAATACAGAACTTAAAATTGATAGCTTCTAATAATTATTGAAAATTATAACTTGAAGAGCTGAACTTGTAATTGTCAAATACAGAACTTAAAATTGATAGCTTCTAATTATTATTGCGAATTATAACTTGAAGATCTGAACTTGTAATTGTCAAATACAGAACTTAAAATTGATAGCTTCTAATTATTATTGCGAATTATAACTTGAAGATCTGAACTTGTAATTGTCAAATACAGAACATAAAATTGATAGCTTCTAATTATTATTTCAAATTATAACTTGAAGATCTGAACTTGTAATTGTCAAATACAGAACTTAAAATTAATAGCTTCTAATTATTATTGCAAATTATAACTTGAAGATCTGAACTTGTAATTGTCAAATACAGAACTTAAAATTGATAGCTTCTAATTATTATTGTAAATTATAACTTGAAGATCTGAACTTGTAATAGTGAATTACAGAACTTAGATTTGTTAAATTCAAATTATTATTTCAAAATATAACTTGAAGATCTGAACTAGTAATTGTCAAATACAGAACTTAAAATTGATAGCTTCTAATAATTATTGAAAATTATAACTTGAAGAGCTGAACTTGTAATTGTCAAATACAGAACTTAAAATTGATAGCTTCTAATTATTATTGCGAATTATAACTTGAAGATCTGAACTTGTAATTGTCAAATACAGAACATAAAATTGATAGCTTCTAATTATTATTTCAAATTATAACTTGAAGATCTGAACTTGTAATTGTCAAATACAGAACTTAAAATTAATAGCTTCTAATTATTATTGTAAATTATAACTTGAAGATCTGAACTTGTAATTGTCAAATACAGAACTTAAGATTGATAGCTTCTAATTATTATTGCAAATAATAACTTGAAGATCTGAACTTGTAATTGTCAAATTCAGAACTTAAAATTGATAGCTTCTAATTATTATTGCAAATTATAACTTGAAGATCTGAACTTGTAATTGTCAAATACAGAACTTAAAATTAATAGCTTCTAATTAATATTGCTAATTATAACTTGAAGATCTGAACTTGTTATTGTCAAATACAGAACTTAAAATTGATAGCTTCTAATTATTATTGTAAGTTATAACTTGAAGATCTGAACTTTTAATCATGAATTACAGAACTTAGATTTGTTAAATTCAAATTATTATTTCAAATTATAACTTGAAGATCTGAACTAGTAATTGTCAAATGCAGAACTTAAAATTGATAGCTTCTAATTATTATTGCAAATTATAACTTGAAGATCTGAACTTGTAATTGTCAAATACAGAACTTAAAATTGATAGCTTCTAATTATTATTGTAAATTATAACTTGAAGATCTGAACTTGTAATTGTCAAATACAGAACTTAAGAGTGATAGCTTCTAATTATTATTGCAAATAATAACTTGAAGATCTGAACTTGTAATTGTCAAATTCAGAACTTAAAATTGATAGCTTCTAATTATTATTGCAAATTATAATTTGAAGATCTGAACATGTAATAGACAAATACGCAACTTAGCATTGTTAAATACAAATTGTGATTGCAAATTATAACTTGAAGATCTGAACCTGTAATAGGTAAATACAGAACTTCGAATTGTTAAATTCAAATTATTATTTCAAATTATAACTTGAAGATCTGAACTAGTAATTGTCAAATACAGAACTTAAAATTGATAGCTTCTAATTATTATTGCAAATTATAACTTGAAGATCTGAACTTGTAATTGTCAAATACAGAACTTAAAATTGATAGCTTCTAATTATTATTGCAAATTATAATTTGAAGATCTGAACTTGTAATAGACAAATACGCAACTTAGTATTGTTAAATACAAATTGTGATTGCAAATTATAACTTGAAGATCTGAACCTGTAATAGGAATATACAGAACTTCGAATTGTTAAATTCAAACTAAGATTGCAAATAATAATTCGAAGATCTGAACTTGTAATAGTCAAATACAGAACTTCTAATTGTTAAATACAAATTATTAGTGCAAATTATAACTTGAAGTTCTGAACTAGTAATTGTCAAATACAGATCTTAAAATTGATAGCTTCTAATTATTATTGCAAATTATAACTAGGAGATCTGAACTTGTAATTGTCAAATACAGAACTTAAAATTGATAGCTTCTAATTATTATATCAAATTATAACTTGAAGATCTGAACTTGTAATTGTCAAATACAGAACTTAAAATTGATAGCTTCTAATTATTATTGCAAATTATAACTTGAAGATCTGAACTTGTAATTGTCAAATACAGAACTTCTAATTGTTAAATACAAATTATTAGTGCAAATTATAACTTGAAGATCTGAACTTGTAATTGTCAAATACAGAACTTAAAATTGATAGCTTCTAATTATTATTGTAAATTATAACTTGAAGATCTGAACTTGTAATAGTGAATTACAGAACTTAGATTTGTTATATTCAAATTAATATTTCAAAATATAACTTGAAGATCTGAACTAGTAATTGTCAAATACAGAACTTAAAATTGATAGCTTCTAATAATTATTGAAAATTATAACTTGAAGAGCTGAACTTGTAATTGTCAAATACAGAACTTAAAATTGATAGCTTCTAATTATTATTGCGAATTATAACTTGAAGATCTGAACTTGTAATTGTCAAATACAGAACATAAAATTGATAGCTTCTAATTATTATTTCAAATTATAACTTGAAGATCTGAACTTGTAATTGTCAAATACAGAACTTAAAATTAATAGCTTCTAATTATTATTGCAAATTATAACTTGAAGATCTGAACTTGTAATTGTCAAATACAGAACTTAAAATTGATAGCTTCTAATTATTATTGTAAGTTATAACTTGAAGATCTGAACTTGTAATCATGAATTACAGAACTTAGATTTGTTAACTTCAAATTATTATTTCAAATTATAACTTGAAGATCTGAACTAGTAATTGTCAAATGCAGAACTTAAAATTGATAGCTTCTAATTTTTATTGCAAATTATAACTTGAAGATCTGAACTTGTAATTGTCAAATACAGAACTTAAAATTGATAGCTTCTAATTATTATTGTAAATTATAACTTGAAGATCTGAACTTGTAATTGTCAAATACAGAACTTAAGATTGATAGCTTCTAATTATTATTGCAAATAATAACTTGAAGATCTGAACTTGTAATTGTCAAATTCAGAACTTAAAATTGATAGCTTCTAATTATTATTGCAAATTATAACTTGAAGATCTGAACTTGTAATTGTCAAATACAGAACTTAAAATTAATAGCTTCTAATTAATATTGCTAATCATAACTTGAAGATCTGAACTTGTTATTGTCAAATACAGAACTTAAAATTGATAGCTTCTAATTATTATTGTAAGTTATAACTTGAAGATCTGAACTTTTAATCATGAATTACAGAACTTAGATTTGTTAAATTCAAATTATTATTTCAAATTATAACTTGAAGATCTGAACTAGTAATTGTCAAATGCAGAACTTAAAATTGATAGCTTCTAATTATTATTGCAAATTATAACTTGAAGATCTGAACTTGTAATTGTCAAATACAGAACTTAAAATTGATAGCTTCTAATTATTATTGTAAATTATAACTTGAAGATCTGAACTTGTAATTGTCAAATACAGAACTTAAGAGTGATAGCTTCTAATTATTATTGCAAATAATAACTTGAAGATCTGAACTTGTAATTGTCAAATTCAGAACTTAAAATTGATAGCTTCTAATTATTATTGCAAATTATAATTTGAAGATCTGAACTTGTAATAGACAAATACGCAACTTAGCATTGTTAAATACAAATTGTGATTGCAAATTATAACTTGAAGATCTGAACCTGTAATAGGTAAATACAGAACTTCGAATTGTTAAATTCAAATTATTATTTCAAATTATAACTTGAAGATCTGAACTAGTAATTGTCAAATACAGAACTTAAAATTGATAGCTTCTAATTATTATTGCAAATTATAACTTGAAGATCTGAACTTGTAATTGTCAAATACAGAACTTAAAATTGATAGCTTCTAATTATTATTTCAAATTATAACTTGAAGATCTGAACTTGTAATAGTCAAATACAGAACTTCTAATTGTTAAATACAAATTATTAGTGCAAATTATAACTTGAAGTTCTGAACTAGTAATTGTCAAATACAGATCTTAAAATTGATAGCTTCTAATTATTATTGCAAGTTATAACTAGAAGATCTGAACTTGTAATTGTCAAATACAGAACTTAAAATTGAGATCTTCTAATTATTATTTCAAATTATAACTTGAAGATCTGAACTTGTAATTGTCAAATACAGAACTTAAAATTGTTAGCTTCTAATTATTATTGCAAATTATAACTTGAAGATCTGAACTTGTAATTGTCAAATACAGAACTTCAAATTGTTAAATACAAATTATTAGTGCAAATTATAACTTGAAGATCTGAACTTGTAATTGTCAAATACAGAACTTAAAATTGATAGCTTCTAATTATTATTGTAAATTATAACTTGAAGATCTGAACTTGTAATAGTGAATTACAGAACTTAGATTTGTTAAATTCAAATTATTATTTCAAAATATAACTTGAAGATCTGAACTAGTAATTGTCAAATACAGAACTTAAAATTGATAGCTTCTAATAATTATTGCAAATTATAACTTGGAGATCTGAACTTGTAATTGTCAAATACAGAACTTAAAATTGATTGCTTCTAATTATTATTGCAAATTATAACTTGAAGATCTGAACTTGTAATTGTCAAATACAGAACATAAAATTGATAGCTTCTAATTATTATTTCAAATTATAACTTGAAGATCTGAACTTGTAATTGTCAAATACAGAACTTAAAATTAATAGCTTCTAATTATTATTGCAAATTATAACTTGAAGATCTGAACTTGTAATTGTCAAATACAGAACTTAAAATTGATAGCTTCTAATTATTATTGTAAGTTATAACTTGAAGATCTGAACTTGTAATCGTGAATTACAGAACTTAGATTTGTTAAATTCAAATTATTATTTCAAATTATAACTTGAAGATCTGAACTAGTAATTGTCAAATACAGAACTTAAAATTGATAGCTTCTAATTATTATTGCAAATTATAACTTGAAGATCTGAACTTGTAATTGTTAAATACAGAACTTCAAATTGTTAAATACAATTTATTAGTGCAAATTATAACTAGAAGATCTGAACTTGTAATTGTCAAATACAGCACTTAAAATTGATAGCTTCTAATTATTATTGTAAATTATAACTTGAAGATCTGAACTTGTAGTAGTGAATTACAGAACTTAGATTTGATAAATTCAAATTATTATTTCAAATTATAACTTGAAGATCTGAACTAGTAATTGTCAAATACAGAACTTAAAATTGATAGCTTCTAATTATTATTGCAAATTATAACTTGAAGATCTGAACTTGTAATTGTCAAATACAGAACTTAAAATTGATAGCTTCTAATTATTATTGTAAATTATAACTTGAAGATCTGAACTTGTAATTGTGAAATACAGAACGTAAAATTGATAGCTTCTAATTATTATTGCAAATTATAACTTGAAGATCTGAACTTGTAATTGTCAAATACAGAACTTAAAATTGATAGCTTCTAATTATTATTGCAAAATATAATTTGAATATCTGAACTTGTAATAGACAAATACGCAACTTAGCATTGTTAAATACAAATTGTAATTGCAAATTATAACTTGAAGATCTGAACCTGTAATAGGAAAATACAGAACTTCGAATTGTTAAATTCAAACTAAGATTGCAAATAATAATTCGAAGATCTGAACTTGTAATAGTCAAATACAGAACTTCTAATTGTTAAATACAAATTATTATTGCAAATTATAACTTGAAGTTCTGAACTAGTAATTGTCAAATACAGATCTTAAAATTGATAGCTTCTAATTATTATTGCAAATTATAACTAGAAGATCTGAACTTGTAATTGTCAAATACAGAACTTAAAATTGATAGCTTCTAATTATTATTTCAAATTATAACTTGAAGATCTGCACTTGTAATTGTCAAATACAGAACTTAAAATTGATAGCTTCTAATTATTATTGCAAATTATAACTTGAAGATCTGAACTAGTAATTGTCAAATACAGAACTTAAATTTGATAGCTTCTAATTATTATTGCAAATTATAACTTGAAGATCTGAACTTGTAATTGTTAAATACAGAACTTCAAATTGTTAAATACAAATTATTAGTGCAAATTATAACTAGAAGATCTGAACTTGTAATTGTCAAATACAGCACTTAAAATTGATAGCTTCTAATTATTATTGTAAATTATAACTTGAACATCTGAACTTGTAATAGTGAATTACAGAACTTAGATTTGATAAATTCAAATTATTATTTCAAATTATAACTTGAAGATCTGAACTAGTAATTGTCAAATACAGAACTTAAAATTGATAGCTTCTAATTATTATTGCAAATTATTACTTGAAGATCTGAACTTGTAATTGTCAAATACAGAACTTAAAATTGATAGCTTCTAATTATTATATCAAATTATAACTTGAAGATCTGAACTTGTAATTGTCAAATACAGAACTTAAAATTGATAGCTTCTAATTATTATTGCAAATTATAACTTGAAGATCTGAACTTGTAATTGTCAAATACAGAACTTCTAATTGTTAAATACAAATTATTAGTGCAAATTATAACTTGAAGATCTGAACTTGTAATTGTCAAATACAGAACTTAAAATTGATAGCTTCTAATTATTATTGTAAATTATAACTTGAAGATCTGAACTTGTAATAGTGAATTACAGAACTTAGATTTGTTAAATTCAAATTATTATTTCAAAATATAACTTGAAGATCTGAACTAGTAATTGTCAAATACAGAACTTAAAATTGATAGCTTCTAATAATTATTGAAAATTATAACTTGAAGATCTGAACTTGTAATTGTCAAATACAGAACTTAAAATTGATAGCTTCTAATTATTATTGCGAATTATAACTTGAAGATCTGAACTTGTAATTGTCAAATACAGAACATAAAATTGATAGCTTCTAATTATTATTACAAATTATAACTTGAAGATCTGAACTTGTAATTGTCAAATACAGAACTTAAAATTAATAGCTTCTAATTATTATTGCAAATTATAACTTGAAGATCTGAACTTGTAATTGTCAAATACAGAACTTAAAATTGATAGCTTCTAATTATTATTGTAAGTTATAACTTGAAGATCTGAACTTGTAATCATGAATTACAGAACTTAGATTTGTTAAATTCAAATTATTATTTCAAATTATAACTTGAAGATCTGAACTAGTAATTGTCAAATGCAGAACTTAAAATTGATAGCTTCTAATTATTATTGCAAATTATAACTTGAAGATCTGAACTTGTAATTGTCAAATACAGAACTTAAAATTGATAGCTTCTAATTATTATTGTAAATTATAACTTGAAGATCTGAACTTGTAATTGTCAAATACAGAACTTAAGATTGATAGCTTCTAATTATTATTGCAAATAATAACTTGAAGATCTGAACTTGGAATTGTCAAATTCAGAACTTAAAATTGATAGCTTCTAATTATTATTGCAAATTATAACTTGAAGATCTGAACTTGTAATTGTCAAATACAGAACTTAAAATTAATAGCTTCTAATTATTATTGCAAATTATAACTTGAAGATCTGAACTTGTTATTGTCAAATACAGAACTTAAAATTGATAGCTTCTAATTATTATTGTAAGTTATAACTTGAAGATCTGAACTTGTAATCATGAATTACAGAACTTAGATTTGTTAAATTCAAATTATTATTTCAAATTATAACTTGAAGATCTGAACTAGTAATTGTCAAATACAGAACTTAAAATTGATAGCTTCTAATTATTATTGCAAATTATAACTTGAAGATCTGAACTTGTAATTGTTAAATACAGAACTTCAAATTGTTAAATACAATTTATTAGTGCAAATTATAACTAGAAGATCTGAACTTGTAATTGTCAAATACAGCACTTAAAATTGATAGCTTCTAATTATTATTGTAAATTATAACTTGAAGATCTGAACTTGTAATAGTGAATTACAGAACTTAGATTTGATAAATTCAAATTATTATTTCAAATTATAACTTGAAGATCTGAACTAGTAATTGTCAAATACAGAACTTAAAATTGATAGCTTCTAATTATTATTGCAAATTATAACTTGAAGATCTGAACTTGTAATTGTCAAATACAGAACTTAAAATTGATAGCTTCTAATTATTATTGTAAATTATAACTTGAAGATCTGAACTTGTAATTGTGAAATACAGAACGTAAAATTGATAGCTTCTAATTATTATTGCAAATTATAACTTGAAGATCTGAACTTGTAATTGTCAAATACAGAACTTAAAATTGATAGCTTCTAATTATTATTGCAAAATATAATTTGAATATCTGAACTTGTAATAGACAAATACGCAACTTAGCATTGTTAAATACAAATTGTAATTGCAAATTATAACTTGAAGATCTGAACCTGTAATAGGAAAATACAGAACTTCGAATTGTTAAATTCAAACTAAGATTGCAAATAATAATTCGAAGATCTGAACTTGTAATAGTCAAATACAGAACTTCTAATTGTTAAATACAAATTATTATTGCAAATTATAACTTGAAGTTCTGAACTAGTAATTGTCAAATACAGATCTTAAAATTGATAGCTTCTAATTATTATTGCAAATTATAACTAGAAGATCTGAACTTGTAATTGTCAAATACAGAACTTAAAATTGATAGCTTCTAATTATTATTTCAAATTATAACTTGAAGATCTGCACTTGTAATTGTCAAATACAGAACTTAAAATTGATAGCTTCTAATTATTATTGCAAATTATAACTTGAAGATCTGAACTAGTAATTGTCAAATACAGAACTTAAATTTGATAGCTTCTAATTATTATTGCAAATTATAACTTGAAGATCTGAACTTGTAATTGTTAAATACAGAACTTCAAATTGTTAAATACAAATTATTAGTGCAAATTATAACTAGAAGATCTGAACTTGTAATTGTCAAATACAGCACTTAAAATTGATAGCTTCTAATTATTATTGTAAATTATAACTTGAACATCTGAACTTGTAATAGTGAATTACAGAACTTAGATTTGATAAATTCAAATTATTATTTCAAATTATAACTTGAAGATCTGAACTAGTAATTGTCAAATACAGAACTTAAAATTGATAGCTTCTAATTATTATTGCAAATTATTACTTGAAGATCTGAACTTGTAATTGTCAAATACAGAACTTAAAATTGATAGCTTCTAATTATTATATCAAATTATAACTTGAAGATCTGAACTTGTAATTGTCAAATACAGAACTTAAAATTGATAGCTTCTAATTATTATTGCAAATTATAACTTGAAGATCTGAACTTGTAATTGTCAAATACAGAACTTCTAATTGTTAAATACAAATTATTAGTGCAAATTATAACTTGAAGATCTGAACTTGTAATTGTCAAATACAGAACTTAAAATTGATAGCTTCTAATTATTATTGTAAATTATAACTTGAAGATCTGAACTTGTAATAGTGAATTACAGAACTTAGATTTGTTAAATTCAAATTATTATTTCAAAATATAACTTGAAGATCTGAACTAGTAATTGTCAAATACAGAACTTAAAATTGATAGCTTCTAATAATTATTGAAAATTATAACTTGAAGATCTGAACTTGTAATTGTCAAATACAGAACTTAAAATTGATAGCTTCTAATTATTATTGCGAATTATAACTTGAAGATCTGAACTTGTAATTGTCAAATACAGAACATAAAATTGATAGCTTCTAATTATTATTACAAATTATAACTTGAAGATCTGAACTTGTAATTGTCAAATACAGAACTTAAAATTAATAGCTTCTAATTATTATTGCAAATTATAACTTGAAGATCTGAACTTGTAATTGTCAAATACAGAACTTAAAATTGATAGCTTCTAATTATTATTGTAAGTTATAACTTGAAGATCTGAACTTGTAATCATGAATTACAGAACTTAGATTTGTTAAATTCAAATTATTATTTCAAATTATAACTTGAAGATCTGAACTAGTAATTGTCAAATGCAGAACTTAAAATTGATAGCTTCTAATTATTATTGCAAATTATAACTTGAAGATCTGAACTTGTAATTGTCAAATACAGAACTTAAAATTGATAGCTTCTAATTATTATTGTAAATTATAACTTGAAGATCTGAACTTGTAATTGTCAAATACAGAACTTAAGATTGATAGCTTCTAATTATTATTGCAAATAATAACTTGAAGATCTGAACTTGGAATTGTCAAATTCAGAACTTAAAATTGATAGCTTCTAATTATTATTGCAAATTATAACTTGAAGATCTGAACTTGTAATTGTCAAATACAGAACTTAAAATTAATAGCTTCTAATTATTATTGCAAATTATAACTTGAAGATCTGAACTTGTTATTGTCAAATACAGAACTTAAAATTGATAGCTTCTAATTATTATTGTAAGTTATAACTTGAAGATCTGAACTTGTAATCATGAATTACAGAACTTAGATTTGTTAAATTCAAATTATTATTTCAAATTATAACTTGAAGATCTGAACTAGTAATTGTCAAATGCAGAACTTAAAATTGATAGCTTCTAATTATTATTGCAAATTATAACTTGAAGATCTGAACTTGTAATTGTCAAATACAGAACTTAAAATTGATAGCTTCTAATTATTATTGTAAATTATAACTTGAAGATCTGAACTTGTAATTGTCAAATTCAGAACTTAAGAGTGATAGCTTCTAATTATTATTGCAAATAATAACTTGAAGATCTGAACTTGTAATTGTCAAATTCAGAATTTAAAATTGATAGCTTCTAATTATTATTGCAAATTATAATTTGAAGATCTGAACTTGTAATAGACAAATACGCAACTTAGCATTGTTAAATACAAATTGTGTTTGCAAATTATAACTTGAAGATCTGAACCTGTAATAGGTAAATACAGAACTTCGAATTGTTAAATTCAAACTAAGATTGCAAATAATAATTCGAAGATCTGAACTTGTAATAGTCAAATACAGAACTTCTAATTGTTAAATACATATTATTAGTGCAAATTATAACTTGAAGATCTGAACTAGTAATTGTCAAATACAGAACTTAAAATTGATAGCTTCTAATTATTATTGCAAATTATAACTTGAAGATCTGAACTTGTAATTGTCAAATACAGAACGTCTAATTGTTAAATACAAATTATTAGTGCAAATTATAACTTGAAGATCTGAACTTGTAATTGTCAAATACAGAACTTAAAATTGATAGCTTCTAATTATTATTGCAAATTATAACTTGAAGATCTGAACTTGTAATTGTCAAATACAGAACTTAAAATTGATAGCTTCTAATTATTATTTCAAATTATAACTTGAAGATCTGAACTTGTAATAGTCAAATACAGAACTTCTAATTGTTAAATACAAATTATTAGTGCAAATTATAACTTGAAGTTCTGAACTAGTAATTGTCAAATACAGATCTTAAAATTGATAGCTTCTAATTATTATTGCAAATTATAACTAGAAGATCTGAACTTGTAATTGTCAAATACAGAACTTAAAATTGAGAGCTTCTAATTATTATTTCAAATTATAACTTGAAGATCTGAACTTGTAATTGTCAAATACAGAACTTAAAATTGTTAGCTTCTAATTATTATTGCAAATTATAACTTGAAGATCTGAACTTGTAATTGTCAAATACAGAACTTCAAATTGTTAAATACAAATTATTAGTGCAAATTATAACTTGAAGATCTGAACTTGTAATTGTCAAATACAGAACTTAAAATTGATAGCTGCTAATTATTATTGTAAATTATAACTTGAAGATCTGAACTTGTAATAGTGAATTACAGAACTTAGATTTGTTAAATTCAAATTATTATTTCAAAATATAACTTGAAGATCTGAACTAGTAATTGTCAAATACAGAACTTAAAATTGATAGCTTCTAATAATTATTGCAAATTATAACTTGGAGATCTGAACTTGTAATTGTCAAATACAGAACTTAAAATTGATAGCTTCTAATTATTATTGCAAATTATAACTTGAAGATCTGAACTTGTAATTGTCAAATAAGGAACATAAAATTGATAGCTTCTAATTATTATTGCAAATTATAACTTGAAGATCTGAACTTGTAATTGTTAAATACAGAACTTCAAATTGTTAAATACAAATTAGTAGTGCAAATTATAACTTGAAGATCTGAACTAGTAATTGTCAAATACAGAACTTAAATTTGATAGCTTCTAATTATTATTGCAAATTATAACTTGAAGATCTGAACTTGTAATTGTTAAATACAGAACTTCAAATTGTTAAATACAAATTATTAGTGCAAATTATAACTAGAAGATCTGAACTTGTAATTGTCAAATACAGCACTTAAAATTGATAGCTTCTAATTATTATTGTAAATTATAACTTGAACATCTGAACTTGTAATAGTGAATTACAGAACTTAGATTTGATAAATTCAAATTATTATTTCAAATTATAACTTGAAGATCTAAACTAGTAATTGTCAAATACAGAACTTAAAATTGATAGCTTCTAATTATTATTGCAAATTATTACTTGAAGATCTGAACTTGTAATTGTCAAATACAGAACTTAAAATTGATAGCTTCTAATTATTATATCAAATTATAACTTGTAGATCTGAACTTGTAATTGTCAAATACAGAACTTAAAATTGATAGCTTCTAATTATTATTGCAAATTATAACTTGAAGATCTGAACTTGTAATTGTCAAATACAGAACGTCTAATTGTTAAATACAAATTATTAGTGCAAATTATAACTTGAAGATCTGAACTTGTAATAGTGAATTACAGAACTTAGATTTGATAAATTCAAATTATTATTTCAAATTATAACTTGAAGATCTGAACTTGTAATTGTCAAATACAGAACTTAAAATTGATAGCTTCTAATTATTATATCAAATTATAACTTGAAGATCTGAACTTGTAATTGTCAAATACAGAACTTCTAATTGTTAAATACAAATTATTAGTGCAAATTATAACTTGAAGATCTGAACTTGTAATTGTCAAATACAGAACTTAAAATTGATAGCTTCTAATTATTATTGTAAATTATAACTTGAAGATCTGAACTTGTAATAGTGAATTACAGAACTTAGATTTGTTAAATTCAAATTATTATTTCAAAATATAACTTGAAGATCTGAACTAGTAATTGTCAAATACAGAACTTAAAATTGATAGCTTCTAATAATTATTGAAAATTATAACTTGAAGATCTGAACTTGTAATTGTCAAATACAGAACTTAAAATTGATAGCTTCTAATTATTATTGCGAATTATAACTTGAAGATCTGAACTTGTAATTGTCAAATACAGAACATAAAATTGATAGCTTCTAATTATTATTTCAAATTATAACTTGAAGATCTGAACTTGTAATTGTCAAATACAGAACTTAAAATTAATAGCTTCTAATTATTATTGCAAATTATAACTTGAAGATCTGAACTTGTAATTGTCAAATACAGAACTTAAAATTGATAGCTTCTAATTATTATTGTAAGTTATAACTTGAAGATCTGAACTTGTAATCATGAATTACAGAACTTAGATTTGCTAAATTCAAATTATTATTTCAAATTATAACTTGAAGATCTGAACTAGTAATTGTCAAATGCAGAACTTAAAATTGATAGCTTCTAATTATTATTGCAAATTATAACTTGAAGATCTGAACTTGTAATTGTCAAATACAGAACTTAAAATTGATAGCTTCTAATTATTATTGTAAATTATAACTTGAAGATCTGAACTTGTAATTGTCAAATACAGAACTTAAGATTGATAGCTTCTAATTATTATTGCAAATAATAACTTGAAGATCTGAACTTGGAATTGTCAAATTCAGAACTTAAAATTGATAGCTTCTAATTATTATTGCAAATTATAACTTGAAGATCTGAACTTGTAATTGTCAAATACAGAACTTAAAATTAATAGCTTCTAATTATTATTGCAAATTATAACTTGAAGATCTGAACTTGTTATTGTCAAATACAGAACTTAAAATTGATAGCTTCTAATTATTATTGTAAGTTATAACTTGAAGATCTGAACTTGTAATCATGAATTACAGAACTTAGATTTGTTAAATTCAAATTATTATTTCAAATTATAACTTGAAGATCTGAACTAGTAATTGTCAAATGCAGAACTTAAAATTGATAGCTTCTAATTATTATTGCAAATTATAACTTGAAGATCTGAACTTGTAATTGTCAAATACAGAACTTAAAATTGATAGCTTCTAATTATTATTGTAAATTATAACTTGAAGATCTGAACTTGTAATTGTCAAATACAGAACTTAAGAGTGATAGCTTCTAATTATTATTGCAAATAATAACTTGAAGATCTGAACTTGTAATTGTCAAATTCAGAATTTGAAATTGATAGCTTCTAATTATTATTGCAAATTATAATTTGAAGATCTGAACTTGTAATAGACAAATAAGCAACTTAGCATTGTTAAATACAAATTGTGTTTGCAAATTATAACTTGAAGATCTGAACCTGTAATAGGTAAATACAGAACTTCGAATTGTTAAATTCAAACTAAGATTGCAAATAATAATTCGAAGATCTGAACTTGTAATAGTCAAATACAGAACTTCTAATTGTTAAATACATATTATTAGTGCAAATTATAACTTGAAGATCTGAACTAGTAATTGTCAAATACAGAACTTAAAATTGATAGCTTCTAATTATTATTGCAAATTATAACTTGAAGATCTGAACTTGTAATTGTCAAATACAGAACGTCTAATTGTTAAATACAAATTATTAGTGCAAATTATAACTTGAAGATCTGAACTTGTAATTGTCAAATACAGAACTTAAAATTGATAGCTTCTAATTATTATTGCAAATTATAACTTGAAGATCTGAACTTGTAATTGTCAAATACAGAACCTAAAATTGATAGCTTCTAATTATTATTTCAAATTATAACTTGAAGATCTGAACTTGTAATAGTCAAATACAGAACTTCTAATTGTTAAATACAAATTATTAGTGCAAATTATAACTTGAAGTTCTGAACTAGTAATTGTCAAATACAGATCTTAAAATTGATAGCTTCTAATTATTATTGCAAATTATAACTAGAAGATCTGAACTTGTAATTGTCAAATACAGAACTTAAAATTGAGTGCTTCTAATTATTATTTCAAATTATAACTTGAAGATCTGAACTTGTAATTGTCAAATACAGAACTTAAAATTGTTAGCTTCTAATTATTATTGCAAATTATAACTTGAAGATCTGAACTTGTAATTGTCAAATACAGAACTTCAAATTGTTAAATACAAATTATTAGTGCAAATTATAACTTGAAGATCTGAACTTGTAATTGTCAAATACAGAACTTAAAATTGATAGCTGCTAATTATTATTGTAAATTATAACTTGAAGATCTGAACTTGTAATAGTGAATTACAGAACTTAGATTTGTTAAATTCAAATTATTATTTCAAAATATAACTTGAAGATCTGAACTAGTAATTGTCAAATACAGAACTTAAAATTGATAGCTTCTAATAATTATTGCAAATTATAACTTGGAGATCTGAACTTGTAATTGTCAAATACAGAACTTAAAATTGATAGCTTCTAATTATTATTGCAAATTATAACTTGAAGATCTGAACTTGTAATTGTCAAATACAGAACATAAAATTGATAGCTTCTAATTATTATTTCAAATTATAACTTGAAGATCTGAACTTGTAATTGTCAAATACAGAACTTAAAATTAATAGCTTCTAATTATTATTGCAAATTATAACTTGAAGATCTGAACTTGTAATTGTCAAATACAGAACTTAAAATTGATAGCTTCTAATTATTATTGTAAGTTATAACTTGAAGATCTGAACTTGTAATCGTGAATTACAGAACTTAGATTTGTTAAATTCAAATTATTATTTCAATTTATAACTTGAAGATCTGAACTAGTAATTGTCAAATACAGAACTTAAAATTGATAGCTTCTAATTATTATTGCAAATTATAACTTGAAGATCTGAACTTGTAATTGTTAAATACAGAACTTCAAATTGTTAAATACAAATTATTAGTGCAAATTATAACTAGAAGATCTGAACTTGTAATTGTCAAATACAGCACTTAAAATTGATAGCTTCTAATTATTATTGTAAATTATAACTTGAAGATCTGAACTTGTAATAGTGAATTACAGAACTTAGATTTGATAAATTCAAATTATTATTTCAAATTATAACTTGAAGATCTGAACTAGTAATTGTCAAATACAGAACTTAAAATTGATAGCTTCTAATTATTATTGCAAATTATAACTTGAAGATCTGAACTTGTAATTGTCAAATACAGAACTTAAAATTGATAGCTTCTAATTATTATTGTAAATTATAACTTGAAGATCTGAACTTGTAATTGTGAAATACAGAACTTAAAATTGATAGCTTCTAATTATTATTGCAAATAATAACTTGAAGATCTGAACTTGTAATTGTCAAATACAGAACTTAAAATTTATAGCTTCTAATTATTATTGCAAAATATAATTTGAAGATCTGAACTTGTAATGGACAAATACGCAACTTAGCATTGTTAAATACAAATTGTGATTGCAAATTATAACTTGAAGATCTGAACCTGTAATAGGAAAATACAGAACTTCGAATTGTTAAATTCAAACTAAGATTGCAAATAATAATTCGAAGATCTGAACTTGTAATAGTCAAATACAGAACTTCTAATTGTTAAATACAAATTATTATTGCAAATTATAACTTGAAGTTCTGAACTAGTAATTGTCAAATACAGATCTTAAAATTGATAGCTTCTAATTATTATTGCAAATTATAACTAGAAGATCTGAACTTGTAATTGTCAAATACAGAACTTAAAATTGATAGCTTCTAATTATTATTGCAAAATATAATTTGAAGATCTGAACTTGTAATAGACAAATACGCAACTTAGCATTGTGAAATACAAATTGTGATTGCAAATTATAACTTGAAGATCTGAACCTGTAATAGGAAAATACAGAACTTCGAATTGTTAGCTTCTAATTATTATTGCAAATTATAACTTGAAGATCTGAACTTGTAATTGTTAAATACAGAACTTCAAATTGTTAAATACAAATTATTAGTGCAAATTATAACTAGAAGATCTGAACTTGTAATTGTCAAATACAGAACTTAAAATTGATAGCTTCTAATTATTATTGTAAGTTATAACTTGAAGATCTGAACTTGTAATCGTGAATTACAGAACTTCAAATTGTTAAATACAAATTATTAGTGCAAATTATAACTAGAAGATCTGAACTTGTAATTGTCAAATACAGCACTTAAAATTGATAGCTTCTAATTATTATTGTAAATTATAACTTGAAGATCTGAACTTGTAATAGTGAATTACAGAACTTAGATTTGATAAATTCAAATTATTATTTCAAATTATAACTTGAAGATCTGAACTAGTAATTGTCAAATACAGAACTTAAAATTGATAGCTTCTAATAATTATTGCAAATTATAACTTGAAGATCTGAACTTGTAATTGTCAAATACAGATCTTAAAATTGATAGCTTCTAATTATTATTGCAAATTATAACTAGAAGATCTGAACTGGTAATTGTCAAATACAGAACTTAAAATTGATAGCTTCTAATTATTATTTCAAATTATAACTTGAAGATCTGAACTTGTAATTGTCAAATACAGAACTTAAAATTGATAGCTTCTAATTATTATTGCAAATTATAACTTGAAGATCTGAACTTGTAATTGTCAAATACAGAACTTCTAATTGTTAAATACATATTATTAGTGCAAATTATAACTTGAAGATCTGAACTTGTAATTGTCAAATACAGAACTTAAAATTGATAGCTTCTAATTATTATTGTAAATTATAACTTGAAGATCTGAACTTGTAATAGTGAATTACAGAACTTAGATTTGTTAAATTCAAATTATTATTTCAAAATATAACTTGAAGATCTGAACTAGTAATTGTCAAATACAGAACTTAAAATTGATAGCTTCTAATAATTATTGCAAATTATAACTTGAAGATCTGAACTTGTAATTGTCAAATACAGAACTTAAAATTGATAGCTTCTAATTATTATTGCAAATTATAACTTGAAGATCTGAACTTTTAATTGTCAAATACAGAACTTCTAATTGTTAAATACAAATTATTAGTGCAAATTATAACTTGAAGATCTGAACTTGTAATTGTCAAATACAGAACTTAAAATTGATAGCTTCTAATTATTATTTCAAATTATAACTTGAAGATCTGAACTTGTAATTGTCAAATACAGAACTTAAAATTGATAGCTTCTAATTATTATTGCAAATTATAACTTGAAGATCTGACCTTGTAATTGTCAAATACAGAACTTCTAATTGTTAAATACAAATTATTAGTGCAAATTTTAACTTGAAGATCTGAACTTGTAATTGTCAAATACAGAACTTAAAATTCATAGCTTCTAATTATTATTATAAATTATAACTTGAAGATCTGAACTTGTAATAGTGAATTACAGAACTTAGATTTGTTAAATTCAAATTATTATTTCAAAATATAACTTGAAGATCTGAACTAGTAATTGTCAAAAACAGAACTTAAAATTGATATCTTCTAATAATTATTGCAAATTATAACTTGAAGATCTGAACTTGTAATTGTCAAATACAGAACTTAAAATTGATAGCTTCTAATTATTATTGCAAATTATAACTTGAAGATCTGAACATGTAATTGTCAAATACAGAACATAAAATTGATAGCTTCTAATTATTATTTCAAATTATAACTTGAAGATCTGAACTTGTAATAGTCAAATACAGAACTTCTAATTGTTAAATACAAATTATTAGTGCAAATTATAACTTGAAGTTCTGAACTAGTAATTGTCAAATACAGATCTTAAAATTGATAGCTTCTAATTATTATTGCAAATTATAACTAGAAGATCTGAACTTGTAATTGTCAAATACAGAACTTAAAATTGAGTGCTTCTAATTATTATTTCAAATTATAACTTGAAGATCTGAACTTGTAATTGTCAAATACAGAACTTAAAATTGTTAGCTTCTAATTATTATTGCAAATTATAACTTGAAGATCTGAACTTGTAATTGTCAAATACAGAACTTCAAATTGTTAAATACAAATTATTAGTGCAAATTATAACTTGAAGATCTGAACTTGTAATTGTCAAATACAGAACTTAAAATTGATAGCTGCTAATTATTATTGTAAATTATAACTTGAAGATCTGAACTTGTAATAGTGAATTACAGAACTTAGATTTGTTAAATTCAAATTATTATTTCAAAATATAACTTGAAGATCTGAACTAGTAATTGTCAAATACAGAACTTAAAATTGATAGCTTCTAATAATTATTGCAAATTATAACTTGGAGATCTGAACTTGTAATTGTCAAATACAGAACTTAAAATTGATAGCTTCTAATTATTATTGCAAATTATAACTTGAAGATCTGAACTTGTAATTGTCAAATACAGAACATAAAATTGATAGCTTCTAATTATTATTTCAAATTATTACTTGAAGATCTGAACTTGTAATTGTCAAATACAGAACTTAAAATTAATAGCTTCTAATTATTATTGCAAATTATAACTTGAAGATCTGAACTTGTAATTGTCAAATACAGAACTTAAAATTGATAGCTTCTAATTATTATTGTAAGTTATAACTTGAAGATCTGAACTTGTAATCGTGAATTACAGAACTTAGATTTGTTAAATTCAAATTATTATTTCAATTTATAACTTGAAGATCTGAACTAGTAATTGTCAAATACAGAACTTAAAATTGATAGCTTCTAATTATTATTGCAAATTATAACTTGAAGATCTGAACTTGTAATTGTTAAATACAGAACTTCAAATTGTTAAATACAAATTATTAGTGCAAATTATAACTAGAAGATCTGAACTTGTAATTGTCAAATACAGCACTTAAAATTGATAGCTTCTAATTATTATTGTAAATTATAACTTGAAGATCTGAACTTGTAATAGTGAATTACAGAACTTAGATTTGATAAATTCAAATTATTATTTCAAATTATAACTTGAAGATCTGAACTAGTAATTGTCAAATACAGAACTTAAAATTGATAGCTTCTAATAATTATTGCAAATTATAACTTGAAGATCTGAACTTGTAATTGTCAAATACAGATCTTAAAATTGATAGCTTCTAATTATTATTGCAAATTATAACTAGAAGATCTGAACTGGTAATTGTCAAATACAGAACTTAAAATTGATAGCTTCTAATTATTATTTCAAATTATAACTTGAAGATCTGAACTTGTAATTGTCAAATACAGAACTTAAAATTGATAGCTTCTAATTATTATTTCAAATTATAACTTGAAGATCTGAACTTGTAATAGTCAAATACAGAACTTCTAATTGTTAAATACAAATTATTAGTGCAAATTATAACTTGAAGTTCTGAACTAGTAATTGTCAAATACAGATCTTAAAATTGATATCTTCTAATAATTATTGCAAATTATAACTTGAAGATCAGAACTTGTAATTGTCAAATACAGAACTTAAAATTGATAGCTTCTAATTATTATTGCAAATTATAACTTGAAGATCTGAACTTGTAATTGTCAAATACAGAACATAAAATTGATAGCTTCTAATTATTATTTCAAATTATAACTTGAAGATCTGAACTTGTAATAGTCAAATACAGAACTTCTAATTGTTAAATACAAATTATTAGTGCAAATTATAACTTGAAGTTCTGAACTAGTAATTGTCAAATACAGATCTTAAAATTGATAGCTTCTAATTATTATTGCAAATTATAACTAGAAGATCTGAACTTGTAATTGTCAAATACAGAACTTAAAATTGAGTGCTTCTAATTATTATTTCAAATTATAACTTGAAGATCTGAACTTGTAATTGTCAAATACAGAACTTAAAATTGTTAGCTTCTAATTATTATTGCAAATTATAACTTGAAGATCTGAACTTGTAATTGTCAAATACAGAACTTCAAATTGTTAAATACAAATTATTAGTGCAAATTATAACTTGAAGATCTGAACTTGTAATTGTCAAATACAGAACTTAAAATTGATAGCTGCTAATTATTATTGTAAATTATAACTTGAAGATCTGAACTTGTAATAGTGAATTACAGAACTTAGATTTGTTAAATTCAAATTATTATTTCAAAATATAACTTGAAGATCTGAACTAGTAATTGTCAAATACAGAACTTAAAATTGATAGCTTCTAATAATTATTGCAAATTATAACTTGGAGATCTGAACTTGTAATTGTCAAATACAGAACTTAAAATTGATAGCTTCTAATTATTATTGCAAATTATAACTTGAAGATCTGAACTTGTAATTGTCAAATACAGAACTTCTAATTGTTAAATACATATTATTAGTGCAAATTATAACTTGAAGATCTGAACTTGTAATTGTCAAATACAGAACTTAAAATTGATAGCTTCTAATTATTATTGTAAATTATAACTTGAAGATCTGAACTTGTAATAGTGAATTACAGAACTTAGATTTGTTAAATTCAAATTATTATTTCAAAATATAACTTGAAGATCTGAACTAGTAATTGTCAAATACAGAACTTAAAATTGATAGCTTCTAATAATTATTGCAAATTATAACTTGAAGATCTGAACTTGTAATTGTCAAATACAGATCTTAAAATTGATAGCTTCTAATTATTATTGCAAATTATAACTAGAAGATCTGAACTGGTAATTGTCAAATACAGAACTTAAAATTGATAGCTTCTAATTATTATTTCAAATTATAACTTGAAGATCTGAACTTGTAATTGTCAAATACAGAACTTAAAATTGATAGCTTCTAATTATTATTGCAAATTATAACTTGAAGATCTGAACTTGTAATTGTCAAATACAGAACTTCTAATTGTTAAATACATATTATTAGTGCAAATTATAACTTGAAGATCTGAACTTGTAATTGTCAAATACAGAACTTAAAATTGATAGCTTCTAATTATTATTGTAAATTATAACTTGAAGATCTGAACTTGTAATAGTGAATTACAGAACTTAGATTTGTTAAATTCAAATTATTATTTCAAAATATAACTTGAAGATCTGAACTAGTAATTGTCAAATACAGAACTTAAAATTGATAGCTTCTAATAATTATTGCAAATTATAACTTGAAGATCTGAACTTGTAATTGTCAAATACAGAACTTAAAATTGATAGCTTCTAATTATTATTGCAAATTATAACTTGAAGATCTGAACTTTTAATTGTCAAATACAGAACTTCTAATTGTTAAATACAAATTATTAGTGCAAATTATAACTTGAAGATCTGAACTTGTAATTGTCAAATACAGAACTTAAAATTGATAGCTTCTAATTATTATTTCAAATTATAACTTGAAGATCTGAACTTGTAATTGTCAAATACAGAACTTAAAATTGATAGCTTCTAATTATTATTGCAAATTATAACTTGAAGATCTGACCTTGTAATTGTCAAATACAGAACTTCTAATTGTTAAATACAAATTATTAGTGCAAATTATAACTTGAAGATCTGAACTTGTAATTGTGAAATACAGAACTTAAAATTCATAGCTTCTAATTATTATTATAAATTATAACTTGAAGATCTGAACTTGTAATAGTGAATTACAGAACTTAGATTTGTTAAATTCAAATTATTATTTCAAAATATAACTTGAAGATCTGAACTAGTAATTGTCAAAAACAGAACTTAAAATTGATATCTTCTAATAATTATTGCAAATTATAACTTGAAGATCTGAACTTGTAATTGTCAAATACAGAACTTAAAATTGATAGCTTCTAATTATTATTGCAAATTATAACTTGAAGATCTGAACTTGTAATTGTCAAATACAGAACATAAAATTGATAGCTTCTAATTATTATTTCAAATTATAACTTGAAGATCTGAACTTGTAATTGTCAAATACAGAACTTCAAATTAATAGCTTCTAATTATTATTGCAAATTATAACTTGAAGATCTGAACTTGTAATTGTCAAATACAGAACTTATAATTGATAGCTTCTAATAATTATTGTAAGTTATAACTTGAAGATCTGAACTTGTAATCGTGAATTACAGAACTTAGATTTGTTAAATTCAAATTATTATTTCAAATTATAACTTGAAGATCTGAACTAGTAATTGTCAAATACAGAACTTAAAATTGATAGCTTCTAATTATTATTGCAAATTATAACTTGAAGATCTGAACTTGTAATTGTTAAATACAGAACTTCAAATTGTTAAATACAAATTATTAGTGCAAATTATAACTAGAAGATCTGATCTTGTAATTGTCAAATACAGCACTTAAAATTGATAGCTTCTAATTATTATTGTAAATTATAACTTGAAGATCTGAACTTGTAATAGTGAATTACAGAACTTAGATTTGATAAATTCAAATTATTATTTCAAATTATAACTTGTAGATCTGAACTAGTAATTGTCAAATACAGAAGTTAAAATTGATAGCTTCTAATTATTATTGCAAATTATAACTTGAAGATCTGAACTTGTAATTGTCAAATACAGAACTTAAAATTGATAGCTTCTAATTATTATTGTAAATTATAACTTGAAGATCTGAACTTGTAATTGTCAAATACAGAACTTAAAATTGATAGCTTCTAATTATTATTGTAAGTTATAACTTGAAGATCTGAACTTGTAATCGTGAATTACAGAACTTAGATTTGTTAAATTCAAATTATTATTTCAATTTATAACTTGAAGATCTGAACTAGTAATTGTCAAATACAGAACTTAAAATTGATAGCTTCTAATTATTATTGCAAATTATAACTTGAAGATCTGAACTTGTAATTGTTAAATACAGAACTTCAAATTGTTAAATACAAATTAGTAGTGCAAATTATAACTAGAAGATCTGAACTTGTAATTGTCAAATACAGCACTTAAAATTGATAGCTTCTAATTATTATTGTAAATTATAACTTGAAGATCTGAACTTGTAATAGTGAATTACAGAACTTAGATTTGATAAATTCAAATTATTATTTCAAATTATAACTTGAAGATCTGAACTAGTAATTGTCAAATACAGAACTTAAAATTGATAGCTTCTAATTATTATTGCAAATTATAACTTGAAGATCTGAACTTGTAATTGTCAAATACAGAACTTAAAATTGATAGCTTCTAATTATTATTGTAAATTATAACTTGAAGATCTGAACTTGTAATTGTGAAATACAGAACTTAAAATTGATAGCTTCTAATTATTATTGCAAATAATAACTTGAAGATCTGAACTTGTAATTGTCAAATACAGAACTTAAAATTGATAGCTTCTAATTATTATTGTAAGTTATAACTTGAAGATCTGAACTTGTAAT
The DNA here is from genome assembly GCA_963170105.1 of Cantharis lateralis. Classification (NCBI taxonomy): domain Eukaryota; kingdom Metazoa; phylum Arthropoda; class Insecta; order Coleoptera; family Cantharidae; genus Cantharis; species Cantharis lateralis. Next base: position 24,985,929 of record OY720625.1, on the reverse strand, counting down.
CGTGAATTACAGAACTTCAAATTGTTAAATACAAATTATTAGTGCAAATTATAACTAGAAGATCTGAACTTGTAATTGTCAAATACAGCACTTAAAATTGATAGCTTCTAATTATTATTGTAAATTATAACTTGAAGATCTGAACTTGTAATAGTGAATTACAGAACTTAGATTTGATAAATTCAAATTATTATTTCAAATTATAACTTGAAGATCTGAACTAGTAATTGTCAAATACAGAACTTAAAATTGATAGCTTCTAATAATTATTGCAAATTATAACTTGAAGATCTGAACTTGTAATTGTCAAATACAGATCTTAAAATTGATAGCTTCTAATTATTATTGCAAATTATAACTAGAAGATCTGAACTGGTAATTGTCAAATACAGAACTTAAAATTGATAGCTTCTAATTATTATTTCAAATTATAACTTGAAGATCTGAACTTGTAATTGTCAAATACAGAACTTAAAATTGATAGCTTCTAATTATTATTGCAAATTATAACTTGAAGATCTGAACTTGTAATTGTCAAATACAGAACTTCTAATTGTTAAATACATATTATTAGTGCAAATTATAACTTGAAGATCTGAACTTGTAATTGTCAAATACAGAACTTAAAATTGATAGCTTCTAATTATTATTGTAAATTATAACTTGAAGATCTGAACTTGTAATAGTGAATTACAGAACTTAGATTTGTTAAATTCAAATTATTATTTCAAAATATAACTTGAAGATCTGAACTAGTAATTGTCAAATACAGAACTTAAAATTGATAGCTTCTAATAATTATTGCAAATTATAACTTGAAGATCTGAACTTGTAATTGTCAAATACAGAACTTAAAATTGATAGCTTCTAATTATTATTGCAAATTATAACTTGAAGATCTGACCTTGTAATTGTCAAATACAGAACTTCTAATTGTTAAATACAAATTATTAGTGCAAATTATAACTTGTAGATCTGAACTTGTAATTGTCAAATACAGATCTTAAAATTGATAGCTTCTAATTATTATTGTAAATTATAACTTGAAGATCTGAACTTGTAATAGTGAACTACAGAACTTAGATTTGTCAAATTCAAATTATTATTTCAAATTATAACTTGAAGATCTGAACTAGTAATTGTCAAATACAGAACTTAAAATTGATAGCTTCTAATTATTATTGCAAATTATAACTTGAAGATCTGAACTTGTAATTTTCAAATACAGAACTTAAAATTGATAGCTTCTAATTATTATTTCAAATTATAACTTGAAGATCTGAACTTGTAATTGTCAAATACAGAACTTCTAATTGTTAAATACAAATTATTAGTGCAAATTATAACTTGTAGATCTGAACTTGTAATTGTCAAATACAGAACTTAAAATTGATAGCTTCTAATTATTATTGTAAATTATAACTTGAAGATCTGAACTTGTAATAGTGAATTACAGAACTTAGATTTGTCAAATTCAAATTATTATTTCTAATTATAACTTGAAGATCTGAACTAGTAATTGTCAAATACAGAACTTAAAATTGATAGCTTCTAATTATTATTGCAAATTATAACTTGAAGATCTGAACTTGTAATTGTCAAATACAGAACTTAAAATTGAGAGCTTCAAATTATTATTTCAAATTATAACTTGAAGAACTGAACTTGTAATTGCCAAATACAGAACTTAAAATTAATACCTTCTAATTATTATTGCAAATAATAACTTGAAGATCTGAACTTGTAATTGTCAAATGCAGAACTTAAAATTGATAGCTTCTAATTATTATTGCAAATATTAATTTGAAGATCTGTACTTGTAATTGTCAAATACAGAACTTAAAATTGATAGCTTATAATTATAATTCAAATTATAACTTGAAGATCTGAACTTGTAATAGTCAAATACAGAACTTCTAACTGTTAAATACAAATTATTAGTGCAAATTATAACTTGAAGATCTGAACTAGTAATTGTCAAATACAGAACTTAAAATTGATAGCTTCTAATTATTATTGCAAATTATAACTATAAGATCTGAACTTCTAATTGTCAAATACAGAACTTAAAATTGATAGCTTCTAATTATTATTGTAAATTATAACTTGAAGATCTGAACTTGTAATTGTCAATTACAGAACTTAAAATTGATAGCTTCTAATTATTATTGCAAATAATAACTTGAAGATCTGAACTTGTAATTGTCAAATACAGAACTTAAAATTGATAGCTTCTAATTATTATTGCAAATTATAATTTGAAGATCTGAACTTGTAATAGACAAATACGCAACTTAGCATTGTTAAATACAAATTGTGATTGCAAATTATAACTTGAAGATCTGAACCTTTAATAGGTAAATACAGAACTTCGAATTGTTAAATTCAAGCTAAGATTGCAAATAATAATTCGAAGATCTGAACTTGTAATAGTCAAATACAGAACTTCTAATTGTTAAATACAAATTATTAGTGCAAATTATAACTTGAAGATCTGAACTAGTAATTGTCAAATACAGAACTTAAAATTGATAGCTTCTAATTATTATTGCAAATTATAACTTGAAGATCTGAACTTGTAATTGTCAAATACAGAACTTCTAATTGTTAAATACAAATTATTAGTGCAAATTATAACTTGAAGATCTGAACTTGTAATTGTCAAATACAGAACTTAAAATTGATAGCTTCTAATTATTATTGCAAATTATAACTTGAAGATCTGAACTTCTAATTGTCAAATACAGAACTTCTAATTGTTAAATACAAATTATTAGTGCAAATTATTACTTGAAGATCTGAACATGTAATTGACAAATACAGAACTTAAAATTGATAGCTTCTAATTATTATTGTAAATTATAACTTGAAGATCTGAACTTGTAATAGTGAATTACAGAACTTAGATTTGTTAAATTCAAATTATTACTTCAAATTATAACTTGAAGATCTGAACTAGTAATTGTCAAATACAGAACTTAAAATTGATAGCTTCTAATTATTATTGCAAATTATAACTTGAAGATCTGAACTTGTAATTGTCAAATACAGAACTTAAAATTATTAGCTTCTAATTATTATTGCAAATTATAACTTGAAGATATGAACTTGTAATTGTCAAATACAGAACTTAAAATTGATAGCTTCTAATTATTATTGTAAATTATAACTTGAAGATCTGAACTCGTAATAGTCAAATACAGAACTTAAAATTGATAGCTTCTAATTATTATTGTAAATTATAACTTGAAGATCTGAACTAGTAATAGTGAATTACAGAACTTAGATTTGTTAAATTCAAATTATTATTTCAAAGTATAACTTGAAGATCTGAACTAGTAATTGTCAAATACAGAACTTAAAATTGATAGCTTCTAATTATTATTGCAAATTATAACTTGATGATCTGAACTTGTAATTGTCAAATGCAGAACTTAAAATTGATAGCTTCTAATTATTATTTCAAATTATAACTTGAAGATCTGAACTTGTAATTGTCAAATACAGAACTTAAAATTGATAGCTTCTAATTATTATTGCAAATAATAACTTGCAGATCTGTACTTGTAATTGTCAAATACAGAACTTAAAACTGATAGCTTATAATTATAGTTCAAATTATAACTTGAAGATCTGAACTTGTAATAGTCAAATACAGAACATCGAATTGTTAAATACAAATTATTAGTGCAAATTATAACTTGAAGATCTGAACTTGTAATAGGTAAATACAGAACTTCTAATTGTTAAATTCAAACTAAGATTGCAAATAATAATTTGAAAATCTGAACTAGTAATAGTCAAATACAGAACTTCTAACTGTTAAAAACAAATTATTAGTGCAAATTATAACTTGAAGATCTGAACTTGTAATTGTCAAATACAGAACTTAAAATTGATAGCTTCTAATTATTATTGCAAATTATAACTTGTAGATCTGAACTTGTAATAGTGAATTACAAAACTTAGATTTGTTAAATTCAAATTATTAATTCAAATTATAACTTGAAGATCTGAACCAGTAATTGTCAAATACAGAACTTAAATTGATAGCTTATAATTATTATTGCAAATAATAATTTGAAGATCTGAACTTGTAATAGTCAAATACAGAACTTCCAATTGTTAAATACAAATTATTAGTGCAAATTATAACTTGAAGATCTGAACTAGTAATTGTCAAATACAGAACTTAAAATTGATAGCTTCTAATTATTATTGCAAATTATAAGTTGAAGATCTGAATTTGTAATAGTGAATTACAGAACTAAGATTTGTTAAATTCAAATTATTATTTCAAATTATAACTTGAAGATCTGAACTAGTAATTGTCAAATACAGAACTTCTAATTATTAAATACAAATTATTAGTGCAAATTATAACTTGAAGATCTGAACTAGTAATTTTCAAATACAGAACTTAATATTGATAGCTTCTAATTATTATTGCAAATTATAACTAAAGATCTGAACTTGTAATTGTCAAATACAGAACTTCTAATTGTTAAATACAAATTATTAGTGCAAATTATAACTTGAAGATCTGAACTAGTAATTTTCAAATACAGAACTTAATATTGATAGCTTCTAATTATTATTGCAAATTATAACTAGAAGATCTGAACTTGTAATTGTCAAATACAGAACTTAAAATTGATAGCTTCTAATTATTATTGTAAATTATAACTTGAAGATCTGAACTTGTAATTGTCAATTACAGAACTTAAAATTGATAGCTTCTAATTATTATTGCAAATAATAACTTGAAGATCTGAACTTGTAATTGTCAAATACAGAACTTAAAATTGATAGCTTCTAATTATTATTGCAAATTATAATTTGAAGATCTGAACTTGTAATAGACAAATACGCAACTTAGCATTGTTAAATAAAAATTGTGATTGCAAATTATAACTTGAAGATCTGAACCTTTAATAGGTAAATACAGAACTTCGAATTGTTAAATTCAAACTAAGATTGCAAATAATAATTCGAAGATCTGAACTTGTAATAGTCAAATACAGAACTTCTAATTGTTAAATACAAATTATTAGTGCAAATTATAACTTGAAGATCTGAACTAGTAATTGTCAAATACAGAACTTAAAATTGATAGCTTCTAATTATTATTGCAAATTATAACTTGAAGATCTGAACTTGTAATTGTCAAATACAGAACTTTTTAATTGTTAAATACAAATTATTAGTGCAAATTATAACTTGAAGATCTGAACTTGTAATTGTCAAATACAGAACTTAAAATTGATAGCTTCTAATTATTATTGCAAATTATAACTTGAAGATCTGAACTTGTAATAATCAAATACAGAACTTAAAATTGATAGCTTCTAATTATTATTGCAAATTATAACTTGAAGATCTGAACTTCTAATTGTCAAATACAGAACTTCTAATTGTTAAATACAAATTATTAGTGCAAATTATTACTTGAAGATCTGAACATGTAATTGTCAAATACAGAACTTAAAATTGATAGCTTCTAATTATTATTGTAAATTATAACTTGAAGATCTGAACTTGTAATAGTGAATTACAGAACTTAGATTTGTTAAATTCAAATTATTACTTGAAATTATAACTTGCAGATCTGAACTAGTAATTGTCAAATACAGAACTTAAAATTGATAGCTTCTAATTATTATTGCAAATTATAACTTGAAGATCTGAACTTGTAATTGTCAAATACAGAACTTAAAATTAATAGCTTCTAATTATTATTGCAAATTATAACTTGAAGATATGAACTTGTAATTGTCAAATACAGAACTTAAAATTGATAGCTTCTAATTATTATTGTAAATTATAACTTGAAGATCTGAACTCGTAATAGTCAAATACAGAACTTAAAATTGATAGCTTCTAATTATTATTGTAAATTATAACTTGAAGATCTGAACTTGTAATAGTGAATTACAGAACTTAGATTTGTTAAATTCAAATTATTATTTCAAAGTATAACTTGAAGATCTGAACTAGTAATTGTCAAATACAGAACTTAAAATTGATAGCTTCTAATTATTATTGCAAATTATAACTTGAAGATCTGAACTTGTAATTGTCAAATGCAGAACTTAAAATTGATAGCTTCTAATTATTATTTCAAATTATAACTTGAAGTTCTGAACTTGTAATTGTCAAATACAGAACTTAAAATTGATAGCTTCTAATTATTATTGCAAATAATAACTTGCAGATCTGTACTTGTAATTGTCAAATACAGAACTTAAAACTGATAGCTTATAATTATAGTTCAAATTATAACTTGAAGATCTGAACTTGTAATAGTCAAATACAGAACATCGAATTGTTAAATACAAATTATTAGTGCAAATTATAACTTGAAGATCTGAACTTGTAATAGGTAAATACAGAACTTCTAATTGTTAAATTCAAACTAAGATTGCAAATAATAATTTGAAAATCTGAACTAGTAATAGTCAAATACAGAACTTCTAACTGTTAAAAACAAATTATTAGTGCAAATTATAACTTGAAGATCTGAACTTGTAATTGTCAAATACAGAACTTAAAATTGATAGCTTCTAATTATTATTGCAAATTATAACTTGTAGATCTGAACTTGTAATAGTGAATTACAAAACTTAGATTTGTTAAATTCAAATTATTATTTCAAATTATAACTTGAAGATCTGAACCAGTAATTGTCAAATACAGAACTTAAATTGATAGCTTATAATTATTATTGCAAATAATAATTTGAAGATCTGAACTTGTAATAGTCAAATACAGAACTTCCAATTGTTATATACAAATTATTAGTGCAAATTATAACTTGAAGATCTGAACTAGTAATTGTCAAATACAGAACTTAAAATTGATAGCTTCTAATCATTATTGCAAATTATAACTTGAAGATCTGAATTTGTAATAGTGAATTACAGAACTAAGATTTGTTAAATTCAAATTATTATTTCAAATTATAACTTGAAGATCTGAACTAGTAATTGTCAAATACAGAACTTCTAATTATTAAATACAAATTATTAGTGCAAATTATAACTTGAAGATCTGAACTAGTAATTTTCAAATACAGAACTTAATATTGATAGCTTCTAATTATTATTGCAAATTATAACTAAAGATCTGAACTTGTAATTGTCAAATACAGAACTTCTAATTGTTAAATACAAATTATTAGTGCAAATTATAACTTGAAGATCTGAACTAGTAATTTTCAAATACAGAACTTAATATTGATAGCTTCTAATTATTATTGCTAATTATAACTAGAAGATCTGAACTTGTAATTGTCAAATACAGAACTTAAAATTGATAGCTTCTAATTATTATTTCAAATTATAACTTGAAGATCTGAACCAGTAATTGTCAAATACAGAACTTAAATTGATAGCTTATAATTATTATTGCAAATAATAATTTGAAGATCTGAACTTGTAATAGTCAAATACAGAACTTCCAATTGTTATATACAAATTATTAGTGCAAATTATAACTTGAAGATCTGAACTAGTAATTGTCAAATACAGAACTTAAAATTGATAGCTTCTAATTATTATTGCAAATTATAACTTGAAGATCTGAATTTGTAATAGTGAATTACAGAACTAAGATTTGTTAAATTCAAATTATTATTTCAAATTATAACTTGAAGATCTGAACTAGTAATTGTCAAATACAGAACTTCTAATTATTAAATACAAATTATTAGTGCAAATTATAACTTGAAGATCTGAACTAGTAATTTTCAAATACAGAACTTAATATTGATAGCTTCTAATTATTATTGCAAATTATAACTAAAGATCTGAACTTGTAATTGTCAAATACAGAACTTCTAATTGTTAAATACAAATTATTAGTGCAAATTATAACTTGAAGATCTGAACTTGTAATTGTCAAATACAGAACTTCTAATTGTTAAATACAAATTTGTAGTGCAAATTATAACTTGAAGATCTGAACTTGTAATTATCAAATACAGAACTTAAAATTGAAAGCTTCTAATTATTATTGTAAATTATAACTTGAAGATCTGAACTTGTAATAGTGAATTACAGAACTTAGATTTGTTAAATTCAAATTATTATTTCAAATTATAACTTGAAGATCTGAACTAGTAATTGTCAAATACAGAACTAAAATTGATAGCTTCTAATTATTATTGCAAATTATAACTTGAAGATCTGAACTAGTAATTGTCAAATACAGAACTCAAAAAATTGATAGCTTCTAATTATTATTGTAAATTATAACTTGAAGATCTGAACTTGTAATTGTCAAACACAGAACTTAAAATTGATAGCTTCTAATTATTATTGCAAATAATAACTTGGAGAACTGAACTAGTAATTGTCAAATACAGAACTTAAAATTGATAGCTTCTAATTATTATTGCAAATTATAACTTGAAGATCTGAACTTGTAATTGTCAAATACAGAACTTAAAATTGATAGCTTCTAATTATTATTGCAAATTATAACTTGAAGATCTGCACTTGTAATTGTCAAATACAGAACATAAAATTGATAGCTTCTAATTATTATTTCAAATTATAACTTGACGATCTGAACTTGTAAGATCTGAACTTGTAATTGTCAAATACAGAACTTAAAATTGAGAGCTTCAAATTATTATTTCAAATTATAACTTGAAGAACTGAACTTGTAATTGCCAAATACAGAACTTAAAATTAATACCTTCTAATTATTATTGCAAATAATAACTTGAAGATCTGAACTTGTAATTGTCAAATACAGAACTTAAAATTGATAGCTTCTAATTATTATTGCAAATTATAACTTGAAGATCTGAACTTGTAATTGTCAAATACAGAACTTAAAATTGATAGCTTCTAATTATTATTGCAAATTATAACTTGAAGATCTGCACTTGTAATTGTCAAATACAGAACATAAAATTGATAGCTTCTAATTATTATTTCAAATTATAACTTGACGATCTGAACTTGTAATTGTCAAATACAGAACTTAAAATTAATAGCTTCTAATTATTATTGCAAATTATAACTTGAAGATCTGAACTTGTAATTGTCAAATACAGAACTTCAAATTGTTAAATACAAATTATTAGTGCAAATTATAACTTGAAGATCTGAACTAGTAATTGTCAAATACAGAACTTAAAATTGATAGCTTCTAATTATTATTGTAAATTATAACTTGAAGATCTGAACTTGTAATAGTGAATAACAGAACTTAGATTTGTTAAATTCAAATTATTATTTCAAATTATAACTTGAAGATCTGAACTAGTAATTGTCAAATACAGAACTTAAAATTGATAGCTTCTAATTATTATTGCATATTATAACTTGAAGATCTGAACTTGTAATTGTTAAATACAGAACTTAAAATTGATAGCTTCTAATTATTATTGTAAATTATAACTTCAAGATCTGAACTTGTAATTGTCAAATACAGAACTTAAAATTGATAGCTTCTAATTATTATTTCAAATAATAACTTGAAGATCTGAACTTGTAATTGTCAAATACAGAACATAAAATTGATAGCTTCTAATTATTATTTCAAATTATAACTTGACGATCTGAACTTGTAAGATCTGAACTTGTAATTGTCAAATACAGAACTTAAAATTGAGAGCTTCAAATTATTATTTCAAATTATAACTTGAAGAACTGAACTTGTAATTGCCAAATACAGAACTTAAAATTAATACCTTCTAATTATTATTGCAAATAATAACTTGAAGATCTGAACTTGTAATTGTCAAATACAGAACTTAAAATTGATAGCTTCTAATTATTATTGCAAATTATAACTTGAAGATCTGAACTTGTAATTGTCAACTACAGAACTTAAAATTGATAGCTTCTAATTATTATTGCAAATTATAACTTGAAGATCTGCACTTGTAATTGTCAAATACAGAACATAAAATTGATAGCTTCTAATTATTATTTCAAATTATAACTTGACGATCTGAACTTGTAATTGTCAAATACAGAACTTAAAATTAATAGCTTCTAATTATTATTGCAAATTATAACTTGAAGATCTGAACTTGTAATTGTCAAATACAGAACTTCAAATTGTTAAATACAAATTATTAGTGCAAATTATAACTTGAAGATCTGAACTAGTAATTGTCAAATACAGAACTTAAAATTGATAGCTTCTAATTATTATTGTAAATTATAACTTGAAGATCTGAACTTGTAATAGTGAATAACAGAACTTAGATTTGTTAAATTCAAATTATTATTTCAAATTATAACTTGAAGATCTGAACTAGTAATTGTCAAATACAGAACTTAAAATTGATAGCTTCTAATTATTATTGCATATTATAACTTGAAGATCTGAACTTGTAATTGTTAAATACAGAACTTAAAATTGATAGCTTCTAATTATTATTGTAAATTATAACTTCAAGATCTGAACTTGTAATTGTCAAATACAGAACTTAAAATTGATAGCTTCTAATTATTATTTCAAATAATAACTTGAAGATCTGAACTTGTAATTGTCAAATACAGAACTTAAAATTAATAGCTTCTAATTATTATTGCAAATTATAATTTGAAGATCTGAACTTGTAATAGACAAATACGCAACTTAGCATTGTTAAATACAAATTGTGATTGCAAATTATAACTTGAAGATCTGAACCTGTAATAGGTAAATACAGAACTTCGAATTGTTAAATTCAAACTAAGATTGCAAATAATAATTCGAAGATCTGAACTTGTAATAGTCAAATACAGAACTTCTAATTGTTAAATACAAATTATTAGTGCAAATTATAACTTGAAGATCTGAACTAGTAATTGTCAAATACAGAACTTAAAATTGATAGCTTCTAATTATTATTGCAAATTATAACTTGAAGATCTGAACTTGTAATTGTCAAATACAGAACTTCTAATTGTTAAATACAAATTATTAGTGCAAATTATAACTTGAAGATCTGAACTTGTAATTGTCAAATACAGAACTTAAAATTTATAGCTTCTAATTATTATTGCAAATTATAACTTGAAGATCTGAACTTGTAATAGTCAAATACAGAACTTAAAATTGATAGCTTCTAATTATTATTGTAAATTATAACTTGAAGATCTGAACTTGTAATAGTGAATTACAGAACTTAGATTTGTTAAATTCAAATTATTATTTCAGATTATAACTTGAAGATCTGAACTTGTAATTGTCAAATACAGAACTTAAAATTGATAGCTTCTAATTATTATTGCGAATTATAACTTGAAGATCTGAACTTGTAATTGTCAAATACAGAACATAAAATTGATAGCATCTAATTATTATTTCAAATTATAACTTGAAGATCTGAACTTGTAATTGTCAAATACAGAACTTAAAATTAATAGCTTCTAATTATTATTGCAAATTATAACTTGAAGATCTGAACTTGTAATTGTCAAATACAGAACTTAAAATTGATAGCTTCTAATTATTATTGTAAGTTATAACTTGAAGATCTGAACTTGTAATCATGAATTACAGAACTTAGATTTGTTAAATTCAAATTATTATTTCAAATTATAACTTGAAGATCTGAACTAGTAATTGTCAAATGCAGAACTTAAAATTGATAGCTTCTAATTATTATTGCAAATTATAACTTGAAGATCTGAACTTGTAGTTGTCAAATACAGAACTTAAAATTGATAGCTTCTAATTATTATTGTAAATTATAACTTGAAGATCTGAACTTGTAATTGTCAAATACAGAACTTAAGATTGATAGCTTCTAATTATTATTGCAAATAATAACTTGAAGATCTGAACTTGTAATTGTCAAATTCAGAACTTAAAATTGATAGCTTCTAATTATTATTGCAAATAATAACTTGAAGATCTTAACTTGTAATTGTCAAATACAGAACTTAAAATTAATAGCTTCTAATTATTATTGCAAATTATAACTTGAAGATCTGAACTTGTTATTGTCAAATACAGAACTTAAAATTGATAGCTTCTAATTATTATTGTAAGTTATAACTTGAAGATCTGAACCTGTAATCATGAATTACAGAACTTAGATTTGTTAAATTCAAATTATTATTTCAAATTATAACTTGAAGATCTGAACTAGTAATGGTCAAATGCAGAACTTAAAATTGATAGCTTCTAATTATTATTGCAAATTATAACTTGAAGATCTGAACTAGTAATTGTCAAATACAGAACTTAAAATTAATAGCTTCTAATTATTATTGCAAATTATAACTTGAAGATCTGAACTTGTAGATGTCAAATACAGAACTTAAAATTGATAGCTTCTAATTATTATTGTAAATTATAACTTGAAGATCTGAACTTGTAATTGTCAAATACAGAACTTCTAATTGTTAAATACAAATTATTAGTGCAAATTATAACTTGAAGATCTGAACTTGAAATTGTCAAATTCAGAACTTACAATTGATAGCATCTAATTATTATTGCAAATTATAACTTGAAGATCTGAACTTGTAATTGTCAAATACAGAACTTAAAATTAATAGCTTCTAATTATTATTGCAAATTATAACTTGAAGATCTGAACTTGTTATTGTCAAATACAGAACTTAAAATTGATAGCTTCTAATTATTATTGTAAGTTATAACTTGAAGATCTGAACTTGTAATCATGAATTACAGAACTTAGATTTGTTAAATTCAAATTATTATTTCAAATTATAACTTGATGATCTGAACTAGTAATTGTCAAATGCAGAACTTAAAATTGATAGCTTCTAATTATTATTGCAAATTATAACTTGAAGATCTGAACTTGTAATTGTCAAATACAGAACTTAAAATTGATAGCTTCTAATTATTATTGTAAATTATAACTTGAAGATCTGAACTTGTAATTGTCAAATACAGAACTTAAGAATGATAGCTTCTAATTATTATTGCAAATAATAACTTGAAGATCTGAACTTGTAATTGTCAAATTCAGAACTTAAAATTGATAGCTTCTAATTATTATTTCAAATTATAACTTGACGATCTGAACTTGTAATTGTCAAATACAGAACTTAAAATTAATAGCTTCTAATTATTATTGCAAATTATAACTTGAAGATCTGAACTTGTAATTGTCAAATACAGAACTTCAAATTGTTAAATACAAATTATTAGTGCAAATTATAACTAGAAGATCTGAACTTGTAATTGTCAAATACAGAACTTAAAATTGATAGCTTCAAATTATTATTGTAAATTATAACTTGAAGATCTGAACTTGTAATAGTGAATTACAGAACTTAGATTTGTTAAATTCAAATTATTATTTCAAATTATAACTTGAAGATCTGAACTAGTAATTGTCAAATACAGAACTTAAAATTGATAGCTTCTAATTATTATTGCATATTATAACTTGAAGATCTGAACTTGTAATTGTTAAATACAGAACTTAAAATTGATAGCTTCTAATTATTATTGTAAATTATAACTTCAAGATCTAAACTTGTAATTGTCAAATACAGAACTTAAAATTGATAGCTTCTAATTATTATTTCAAATAATAACTTGAAGATCTGAACTTGTAATTGTCAAATACAGAACTTAAAATTAATAGCTTCTAATTATTATTGCAAATTATAATTTGAAGATCTGAACTTGTAATAGACAAATACGCAACTTAGCATTGTTAAATACAAATTGTGATTGCAAATTATAACTTGAAGATCTGAACCTGTAATAGGTAAATACAGAACTTCGAATTGTTAAATTCAAACTAAGATTGCAAATAATAATTCGAAGATCTGAACTTGTAATAGTCAAATACAGAACTTCTAATTGTTAAATACTAATTATTAGTGCAAATTATAACTTGAAGATCTGAACTAGTAATTGTCAAATACAGAACTTAAAATTGATAGCTTCTAATTATTATTGCAAATTATAACTTGAAGATCTGAACTTGTAATTGTCAAATACAGAACTTCTAATTGTTAAATACAAATTATTAGTGCAAATTATAACTTGAAGATCTGAACTTGTAATTGTCAAATGCAGAACTTAAAATTGATAGCTTCTAATTATTATTGCAAATTATAACTTGAAGATCTGAACTAGTAATAGTCAAATACAGAACTTAAAATTGATAGCTTCTAATTATTATTGTAAATTATAACTTGAAGATCTGAACTTGTAATAGTGAATTACAGAACTTAGATTTGTTAAATTCAAATTATTATTTCAAATTATAACTTGAAGATCTGAACTTGTAATTGTCAAATACAGAACTTAAAATTGATAGCTTCTAATTATTATTGCGAATTATAACTTGAAGATCTGAACTTGTAATTGTCAAATACAGAACATAAAATTGATAGCTTCTAATTATTATTGTAAGTTATAACTTGAAGATCTGAACTTGTAATCATGAATTACAGAACTTAGATTTGTTAATTTCAAATTATTATTTCAAATTATAACTTGAAGATCTGAACTAGTAATTGTCAAATGCAGAACTTAAAATTGATAGCTTCTAATTATTATTGCAAATTATAACTTGAAGATCTGAACTTGTAGTTGTCAAATACAGAACTTAAAATTGATAGCTTCAAATTATTATTGTAAATTATAACTTGAAGATCTGAACTTGTAATTGTCAAATACAGAACTTAAGATTGATAGCTTCTAATTATTATTGCAAATAATAACTTGAAGATCTGAACTTGTAATTGTCAAATTCAGAACTTAAAATTGATAGCTTCTAATTATTATTGCAAATAATAACTTGAAGATCTGAACTTGTAATTGTCAAATACAGAACTTAAAATTAATAGCTTCTAATTATTATTGCAAATTATAACTTGAAGATCTGAACTTGTTATTGTCAAATACAGAACTTAAAATTGATAGCTTCTAATTATTATTGTAAGTTATAACTTGAAGATCTGAACCTGTAATCATGAATTACAGAACTTAGATTTGTTAAATTCAAATTATTATTTCAAATTATAACTTGAAGATCTGAACTAGTAATTGTCAAATGCAGAACTTAAAATTGATAGCTTCTAATTATTATTGCAAATTATAACTTGAAGATCTGAACTAGTAATTGTCAAATACAGAACTTAAAATTAATAGCTTCTAATTATTATTGCAAATTATAACTTGAAGATCTGAACTTGTTATTGTCAAATACAGATCTTAAAATTGATAGCTTCTAATTATTATTGCAAATTATAACTAGAAGATCTGAACTTGTAATTGTCAAATACAGAACTTAAAATTGAGAGCTTCTAATTATTATTTCAAATTATAACTTGAAGATCTGAACTTGTAATTGTCAAATACAGAACTTAAAATTGATAGCTTCTAATTATTATTGCAAATTATAACTTGAAGATCTGAACTTGTAATTGTCAAATACAGAACTTCAAATTGTTAAATACAAATTATTAGTGCAAATTATAACTTGAAGATCTGAACTTGTAATTGTCAAATACAGAACTTAAAATTGATAGCTTCTAATTATTATTGTAAATTATAACTTGAAGATCTGAACTTGTAATAGTGAATTACAGAACTTAGATTTGTTAAATTCAAATTATTATTTCAAAATATAACTTGAAGATCTGAACTAGTAATTGTCAAATACAGAACTTAAAATTGATAGCTTCCAATAATTATTGCAAATTATAACTTGGAGATCTGAACTTGTAATTGTCAAATGCAGAACTTAAAATTGATAGCTTCTAATTATTATTGCAAATTATAACTTGAAGATCTGAACTTGTAAGTGTCAAATACAGAACATAAAAATGATAGCTTCTAATTATTATTTCAAATTATAACTTGAAGATCTGAACTTGTAATTGTCAAATACAGAACTTAAAATTAATAGCTTCTAATTATTATTGCAAATTATAACTTGAAGATCTGAACTTGTAATTGTCAAATACAGAACTTAAAATTGATAGCTTCTAATTATTATTGTAAGTTATAACTTGAAGATCTGAACTTGTAATCGTGAATTACAGAACTTAGATTTGTTAAATTCAAATTATTATTTCAAATTATAACTTGAAGATCTGAACTAGTAATTGTCAAATACAGAACTTAAAATTGATAGCTTCTAATTATTATTGCAAATTATAACTTGAAGATCTAAACTTGTAATTGTCAAATACAGAACTTAAAATTGATAGCTTCTAATTATTATTGTAAATTATAACTTGAAGATCTGAACTTGTAATTGTGAAATACAGAACTTAAAATTGATAGCTTCTAATTATTATTGCAAATAATAACTTGAAGATCTGAACTTGTAATTGTCAAATACAGAACTTAAAATTAATAGCTTCTAATTATTATTGCAAAATATAATTTGAAGATCTGAACTTGTAATAGACAAATACGCAACTTAGCATTGTTAAATACAAATTGTGATTGCAGATTATAACTTGAAGATCTGAACCTGTAATAGGAAAATACAGAACTTCGAATTGTTAAATTCAAACTAAGATTGCAAATATTAATTCGAAGATCTGAACTTGTAATAGTCAAATACAGAACTTCTAATTGTTAAATACAAATTATTATTGCAAATTATAACTTGAAGTTCTGAACTAGTAATTGTCAAATACAGATCTTAAAATTGATAGCTTCTAATTATTATTGCAAATTATAACTTGAAGATCTGAACTTGTAATTGTCAAATACAGAACTTAAAATTAATAGCTTCTAATTATTATTGCAAATTATAACTTGAAGATCTGAACTAGTAATTGTCAAATACAGAACTTAAAATTGATAGCTTCTAATTATTATTGTAAATTATAACTTGAAGATCTGAAGTTGTAATTGTCAAATACAGAACTTAAAATTGATAGCTTCTTGATCTGAACTTGTAATCGTGAATTACAGAACTTAGATTTGTTAAATTCAAAATATTATTTCAAATTATAACTTGAAGATCTGAACTAGTAATTGTCAAATACAGAACTTAAAATTGATAGCTTCTAATTATTATTGCAAATTATAACTTGAAGATCTGAACTTGTAATAGTCAAATACAGAACTTCTAATTGTTAAATACAAATTATTATTGCAAATTATAACTTGAAGTTCTGAACTAGTAATTGTCAAATACAGATCTTAAAATTGATAGCTTCTAATTATTATTGCAAATTATAACTAGAAGATCTGAACTTGTAATTGTCAAATACAGAACTTATAATTGATAGCTTCTAATTATTATTTCAAATTTTAACTTGAAGATCTGAACTTGTAATTGTCAAATACAGAACTTAAAATTGATAGCTTCTAATTATTATTACAAATTATAACTTGAAGATCTGAACTTGTAATTGTTAAATACAGAACTTCAAATTGTTAAATACAAATTATTAGTGCAAATTATAACTAGAAGATCTGAACTTGTAATTGTTAAATACAGAACTTAAAATTGATAGCTTCTAATTATTATTGTAAGTTATAACTTGAAGATCTGAACTTGTAATCGTGAATTACAGAACTTAGATTTGTTAAATTCAAATTATTATTTCAAATTATAACTTGAAGATCTGAACTAGTAATTGTCAAATACAGAACTTAAAATTGATAGCTTCTAATTATTATTGCAAATTATAACTTGAAGATCTGAACTTGTAATTGTTAAATACAGAACTTCAAATTGTTAAATACAAATTATTAGTGCAAATTATAACTAGAAGATCTGAACTTGTAATTGTCAAATACAGCACTTAAAATTGATAGCTTCTAATTATTATTGTAAATTATAACTTGAAGATCTGAACTTGTAATAGTGAATTACAGAACTTAGATTTGATAAATTCAAATTATTATTTCAAATTATAACTTGAAGATCTGAACTAGTAATTGTCAAATACAGAACTTAAAATTGATAGCTTCTAATTATTATTGCAAATTATAACTTGAAGATCTCAACTTGTAATTGTCAAATACAGAACTTAAAATTGATAGCTTCTAATTATTATTGTAAATTATAACTTGAAGATCTGAACTTGTAATTGTGAAATACAGAACTTAAAATTGATAGCTTCTAATTATTATTGCAAATAATAACTTGAAGATCTGAACTTGTAATTGTCAAATACAGAACTTAAAATTGATAGCTTCTAATTATTATTGCAAAATATAATTTGAAGATCTGAACTTGTAATAGACAAATGCGCAACTTAGCATTGTTAAATACAAATTGTGATTGCAAGTAATAACTTGAAGATCTGAACCTGTAATAGGTAAATACAGAACTTCGAATTGTTAAATTCAAACTAAGATTGCAAATAATAATTCGAAGATCTGAACTTGTAATAGTCAAATACAGAACTTCTAATTGTTAAATACAAATTATTAGTGCAAATTATAATTTGAAGATCTGAACTAGTAATTGTCAAATACAGAACTTAAAATTGATAGCTTCTAATTATTATTGCAAATTATAACTTGAAGATCTGAACTTTTAATTGTCAAATACAGAACTTCAAATTGTTAAATACAAATTAGTAGTGCAAATTATAACTTGAAGATCTGAACTTGTAATTGTCAAATACAGAACTTAATATTGATAGCTTCTAATTATTATTTCAAATTATAACTTGAAGATCTGAACTTGTAATTGTCAAATACAGAACTTAAAATTATAGCTTCTAATTATAATTGCAAATTATAACATAAAGATCTGAACTTGTAATTGTCAAATACAGAACTTCTAATTGTTAAATACAAATTATTAGTGCAAATTATAACTTGAAGATCTGAACTTGTAATTGTCAAATACAGAACTTAAAATTCATAGCTTCTAATTATTATTATAAATTATAACTTGAAGATCTGAACTTGTAATAGTGAATTACAGAACTTAGATTTGTTAAATTCAAATTATTATTTCAAAATATAACTTGAAGATCTGAACTAGTAATTGTCAAATACAGAACTTAAAATTGATAGCTTCTAATAATTATTGCAAACTATAACTTGAAGATCTGAACTTGTAATTGTCAAATACAGAACTTAAAATTGATAGCTTCTAATTATTATTGCAAATTATAACTTGAAGATCTGAACTTGTAATTGTCAAATACAGAACATAAAATTGATAGCTTCTAATTATTATTTCAAATTATAACTTGAAGATCTGAACTTGTAATTGTCAAATAAAGAACTTAAAATTAATAGCTTCTAATTATTATTGCAAATTATAACTTGAAGATCTGAACTTGTAATTGTCAAATACAGAACTTAAAATTGATAGCTTCTAATTATTCTTGTAAGTTATAACTGGAAGATCTGAACTTGTAATCGTGAATTACAGAACTTAGATTTGTTAAATTCAAATTATTATTTCAAATTATAACTTGAAGATCTGAACTAGTAATTGTCAAATACAGAACTTAAAATTGATAGCTTCTAATTATTATTGCAAATTATAACTTGAAGATCTGAACTTGTAATTGTTAAATACAGAACTTCAAATTGTTAAATACAAATTATTAGTGCAAATTATAACTAGAAGATCTGAACTTGTAATTGTCAAATACAGCACTTAAAATTGATAGCTTCTAATTATTATTGTAAATTATAACTTGAAGATCTGAACTTGTAATAGTGAATTACAGAACTTAGATTTGATAAATTCAAATTATTATTTCAAATTATAACTTGTAGATCTGAACTAGTAATTGTCAAATACAGAAGTTAAAATTGATAGCTTCTAATTATTATTGCAAATTATAACTTGAAGATCTGAACTTGTAATTGTCAAATACAGAACTTAAAATTGATAGCTTCTAATTATTATTGTAAATTATAACTTGAAGATCTGAACTTGTAATTGTCAAATACAGAACTTAAAATTGATAGCTTCTAATTATTATTGCAAATAATAACTTGAAGATCTGAACTTGTAATTGTCAAATACAGAACTTAAATTTGATAGCTTCTAATTATTATTGCAAAATATAATTTGAAGATCTGAACTTGTAATAGACAAATACAGAACTTAAAATTGATAGCTTCTAATTATTATTTCAAATTATAACTTGAAGATCTGAACTTGTAATTGTCAAATACAGAACTTAAAATTGATAGCTTCTAATTATTATTGTAAATTATAACTTGAAGATCTGAACTTGTAATAGTGAATTACAGAACTTAGATTTGTCAAATTCAAATTATTATTTCTAATTATAACTTGAAGATCTGAACTAGTAATTGTCAAATACAGAACTTAAAATTGATAGCTTCTAATTATTATTGCAAATTATAACTTGAAGATCTGAACTTGTAATTGTCAAATACAGAACTTAAAATTGAGAGCTTCAAATTATTATTTCAAATTATAACTTGAAGAACTGAACTTGTAATTGCCAAATACAGAACTTAAAATTAATACCTTCTAATTATTATTGCAAATAATAACTTGAAGATCTGAACTTGTAATTGTCAAATGCAGAACTTAAAATTGATAGCTTCTAATTATTATTGCAAATAATAATTTGAAGATCTGTACTTGTAATTGTCAAATACAGAACTTATAATTGATAGCTTATAATTATAATTCAAATTATAACTTGAAGATCTGAACTTGTAATAGTCAAATACAGAACTTCTAACTGTTAAATACAAATTATTAGTGCAAATTATAACTTGAAGATCTGAACTAGTAATTGTCAAATACAGAACTTAAAATTGATAGCTTCTAATTATTATTGCAAATTATAACTTGAAGATCTGAACTTGTAATTGTCAAATACAGAACTTAAAATTGATAGCTTCTAATTATTATTGTAAATTATAACTTGAAGATCTGAACTTGTAATTGTCAATTACAGAACTTAAAATTGATAGCTTCTAATTATTATTGCAAATAATAACTTGAAGATCTGAACTTGTAATTGTCAAATACAGAACTTAAAATTAATAGCTTCTAATTATTATTGCAAATTATAATTTGAAGATCTGAACTTGTAATAGACAAATACGCAACTTAGCATTGTTAAATACAAATTGTGATTGCAAATTATAACTTGAAGATCTGAACCTTTAATAGGTAAATACAGAACTTCGAATTGTTAAATTCAAACTAAGATTGCAAATAATAATTCGAAGATCTGAACTTGTAATAGTCAAATACAGAACTTCTAATTGTTAAATACAAATTATTAGTGCAAATTATAACTTGAAGATCTGAACTAGTAATTGTCAAATACAGAACTTAAAATTGATAGCTTCTAATTATTATTGCAAATTATAACTTGAAGATCTGAACTTGTAATTGTCAAATACAGAACTTCTAATTGTTAAATACAAATTATTAGTGCAAATTATAACTTGAAGATCTGAACTTGTAATTGTCAAATACAGAACTTAAAATTGATAGCTTATAATTATTATTGCAAATTATAACTTGAAGATCTGAACTTCTAATTGTCAAATACAGAACTTCTAATTGTTAAATACAAATTATTAGTGCAAATTATTACTTGAAGATCTGAACATGTAATTGTCAAATACAGAACTTGAAATTGATAGCTACTAATTATTATTGTAAATTATAACTTGAAGATCTGAACTTGTAATAGTGAATTACAGAACTTAGATTTGTTAAATTCAAATTATTATTATTATTATTATAAAACGGGTTGTGGTGTTTCGCCCACTGCACTGAAGCTTAAGCTTATTGTGCCCCTCGTTCCTTGTCATTACTCCATCAGCTGCGTTTCCTCGACAAAGTCGAGTACACGGCCGATGGGTGCTTGTACTATCTCCTCGATTTCCAGGTCTGGAAATCCGAGGTGACGTGTTCTTTCACCCGTCAGTGCCGGGCATTT
Source organism: Cantharis lateralis (assembly GCA_963170105.1). Taxonomy (NCBI): domain Eukaryota; kingdom Metazoa; phylum Arthropoda; class Insecta; order Coleoptera; family Cantharidae; genus Cantharis; species Cantharis lateralis. The sequence continues at coordinate 24,964,099 of OY720625.1, read as the reverse complement.
ACATAAGATGTGGTGAGGAGTTTCATCTGCTTCACCACACATCCTACAAGTAGGATCTTCAACTATCCCCATTAAGTTGAGGTGTCTTTTCAGACAGCAGTGTCCTGTAAAAAGTCCTACTATCCTTCTCAGCTGTTTTCTACTCAGCTGGATTATTGCCTTACTCCTCGCTTCGTCTGAGGGGCCTCTTATGAACATCCGCGACTGCCTCAGTCCAGGAAGGCCCTCCCAGTGAGCAAGGTGCTGTCTCTTCAGTGTTTCCCTGATTCCTTCCCTTACGGTCTTGTATGAGATCCCGCAAGTAGGTTCAGGACCTATAAGGGTTGTATTTGCAGCCATTCTGGCCCGGCGGTCCGCCTCTTCGTTCCCCTTTATGCCCTGGTGTCCCGGCACCCACATGAGCGTGACGCTATTGCGGGTTGCCAGTTCTATCAGTGCATCAAGGCATTGTTTTACAACCTTGGAGTGTATTTCTACTCCTTCCAAGGCCTTTAATGCTGCCTGACTGTCTGTCATGATGCAGATTCGCCTATCTGTGTAGTCCCTCCGCATCATTTCATGCACGCAAGCCGAAATTGCAGTTACTTCTGCCTGGAATACAGTAGCGTGGCATCCCAGGTTGATGCCAAAGGCATCTCCTGTTCTGCTCCCGCTTATACCTGCTCCAGTACTTATCTTTGTCTTAGATCCATCTGTGTACCAGATGGTATTGTATCGGTTACCCAGCTCCTGCATGGTTTTTTCCTTGCCCCTCTCAGGTATTACTACACTGAATGGTTTTCGGAAGTCCCTTACAGTGCTAGTTCTGTCCGATTGCATGCAAAGCATGTTGTTGCTCTTTATAGAGTTAAAGATCATGGTATGGTGCCCCTTTGTTGGGGTTGCCATATCTAGTCCATTAATTGTCAGCCTGTAGGCCGCTAGTAGGGCCTCCGCCTCTACGACTAAGTGCAGTGGCTGCAGCCCCAGAAGAGCTTCCATGGCTGCGGTGGGCGTTGATCTTAGTGCCCCCGTGATTCCTAGACATGCTAGTCTTTGTAGCTTGCCTAGTTTATTTATGCTCTCCCTTTTCCTGGCAGCGTGCCACCAGATCAGGGCCGAATATGTCACAGTGGGTATCACCACTCTGGTGTATAGCCAAAGTACCATCCTCGGTTTCAATCCCCATGTCTTCCCAATCATGCATTTACAGGCCCATAGGGCCCGAGTCGCCTTGGTTGTGACATGTTGTAATTGAGAGGTAAAGTTTAGCTTGTCATCCAGGATTATACCCAGATACTTAACTTCCCTTACCACATGTAGTTCTTTTCCCCACATTTTTAGTGTTTTCACATCTTGCAGTTTCCTGCGTCGTGTGAAAGCGACCACTGAGGTTTTTTCCGGGTTGACCGATAATCCCTCTCGTGTACACCATCTTTCGACAGTCTTCAGTGCTCTTTGCATCATGGATGATACAGTTTCCCCGAATTTTCCGATCACTAGGATTGTGATGTCATCAGCAAATCCTTGTGCGTGAACTCCAGTCTGTTGCAGCTCCCCCAGTAGGCTGTCCACCACTAGGCACCACAGTAGGGGTGATAGAACCCCCCCCTGCGGACACCCACGCGCGGCAGAGACCTCCGCGGTTGCATGTCCCAGACTGGCACTTATCTCTCTACCCCTTAGGGTAGCACTGATCCAACCTGTTATGGTTGGGTGTACTCCCCGTCTGTCGACGGCTTCTTCTATTGAATCGAAGGACGTGTTGTCAAACGCCCCCTCGATGTCGAGAAAGGTTCCCAGAGCAATTTCTTGACTTCCGAGCGCCCTTTCAATCCTGTGCGTTAATTCGTGTATGCTTAACTCACATGATTTACCTGATTGGTATGCATACTGGTGTTTGTGTAGTGGCGAGTTGGCCAGCACATCATCCCTGATATGTCTATCAATCAGTTTCTCTAATGTCTTGAGCAGAAATGACATTAGGCTAATTGGGCGGAAGGACTTCGCCTGGGCGTAGGATGCACGCCCCGGCTTGGGTATAAATACCACTCTGACCTTCCGCCAGCTTTGGGGCACATAGTTCAGGGCTATACTCGCCCTGAATAAGGCACACAGAGGGGCAGCCAGTTCCTCCAGTCCCCACTGAAGTAGGGCAGGAAAGATACCGTCCACTCCCGGAGATTTGTATGGTCTAAAGGATCTTATCGCCCATGCAACTCTCGTTGTGTTAATAATTTTATCCGCCACCTTCCAGTGCTCCCTTTTCGCCCAACGCATTGGTATTTCAAGGGGACCCCGTTCAGTGACGTTACTGTCAGGTTTCGGCGTACACCCCGGGAAGTGCGTCCGGAGCAAGAGCCCCAGAGTTTCCTCCCCCGAGGATGTGCGTCCCCCCTGTGGATCTTCCATTGTTCCCACCTTACCGTGGTTTGCTTTTAGGAGTGCCTTCTGGAGTCTGGCACATTCTGGAGTTCTTTCGACCTCCTCGCAGTACCTCCTCCAGGAGTCCTCCTTTGCCTTTCGTATGGCATACGTGTATTTCAGACGGGTGCTCTTATAAGAGTCCCAGTCTCCAGTTCTTTTAGACCTGTTAAATTCTTTTCGAGTGTCCGCCCTGAGAGTCTCAAGCTCGCGATTCCACCAAGTGGCCTCGCGTTTTGCTCTCCTCTCCCTTAACGGACAGTTCGATTCGTATGCTGCCATGATGGTCGACGTGATCATGTCGTTCATCATTTCCAGCTCCGCTGTGTTGGATGGTTTCGACGGACATTCACCCAACCCCTGCTTAAGGCTTTCCTTATAGATTGCCCACTTGCAGGTTCTTGGGTTTCTGTACGTCGCCTCCTCCACGGGTGGTGTTTTGATGTTGAATCGAATATATTTATGATCAGACAGTGACTCCTCCCGCGAGACGTGCCACTCTCCGATCCATTGACTTGCGATAGGTGTCCCCAACGTCAAGTCAAGTACTTCCTTTCTTGTCGCTATGACAAAGGTAGGTTCATTGCCCCTATTTGCTATTTCTAGCTTATTACTGAAGATGAATTCCAAGAGAAATTCACCTCTGCTGTTCGTGTCCGTGCTCCCCCATATAATGTGGTGTGCGTTGGAGTCACAGCTAATGATCAATTCTGTGCCCCTGCTTTCGCAGTCCGCTACCAGGTCCACTACCTCCTTTGTTGGGGGTGGTTGTGGTTGATCATATGGAAGGTATGCTGATGCCACTACGAGGTCCCTCAGACCGCCTTCCACTGCAGTTTTGAACTTAGCCGCTATTAGGTCTCTAGTGCATAGTCCCCATAGCGGTAGCAGATTTAATCTTCTTCTTGAGATAATACAGACCCTGGGTTGATTATCTCCTGGGCTTATGAGTTCCCATTCTCCTGTAATATTGAGTCCCCTGACCCGTCCCCCGTATAACCAGGGTTCTTGTATCAGAGCCACGTCAATATTATTTTTTATTATGTATCTCTGCAGGGCAGCCGAAGCCGCCCTGCAGTGATGTACATTTATTTGTACACACCGGATGAAGGTCTCACATTAGTTGGGGAGCCCATCCTCCGGTGTCTTCTCTCCAGCATTGCTCGCTGGAGGTGGGGTTGGTGTGGGAGCATGCAACCCGGTTGAGGTTTCCTCCCCCGAATCACACTCCATATCCTCCCCCATTTCGCACACCTCCCTCTCCATTGTGCTTCCTTCCCCACTGTCCCCAGTGGGGGGGAGGAGAGGGTTAGCTGGATGAAGACTAGGTGTTTTGGTCACCTTTGTCTTCTCCGTTTTGTTGCCCTCCTTTTTCTTCCCCAGTTCCTTGACGGTTACCCTGGACAAGTTTAGGTAGGGTTTATATTGTAGTTCCTGGATTTTACTCCAGGACCTCTTGTCGACCAGCATAATAATTTGCTGGCCCTTCTTGTCAGGCTTTTGTTCCAAGACCCTCCAGTTCTCCGTATGGAGCCCTGAGTTCTGGACCGCCAGCCTTTTAAGAATTTTTACCGGTTCCTGTACGGGTCCCGGTATCCACATCATAGCCCTAATGGGCTTAGGGATGTCCTTGGCGTCAATTACGCCAAGTTCTGCGCCTTCCCAGGGTACGCTTACTGCAACCACCCGCGTCAACCAGTCCTTAGTGGCCTGATCAGCGCAGGAGGCAACCATCAGCCCCCCCTTCGGTTTGACTTCGGAGAACCTTGGTGCAGGTTCTCCTAAGTTGACGGTGTCCAGCGCATTAAGCATCATCCCTCTGATGAGGTCGTTCTGCTCAGCGCTGAACTGTGTTTCAGGATATCCTTTCGGCACAATTGCCACCTGGATATCCGTTAGGGCAGCACTGTAGGATAAGACAGGTTTGGTTGCCCTGCCTTTTTTCCTCAGTCGTCCCTCTATCGGTGTGGTGGACTCCGACCGGTTGCGTTTTAAGCCCCCGGTCGAGGACTCACCACCGTCGTTTGCATTGACTGCAGGTACCCTAGGGGTCCCTGCCTCAACGCCAGCTTGTTCTGCCTTGAGTTTTTTTAATTTCCTCTTGGCAGCACCAGAAAGTTTCTTTCCGGATGGGTCCTTCCTTTCGGAACCCCCTTCCGTGTTTTTATTAGTATTCGGTTCCATAATTGTTCCCACGAGTACTGGGGAAATAAATGGTCACCATCGCACAGCGCCCCATATGCGACAGAAGGCTAAATACAACGAGGTGCGCCGGGCCCCGAGGTTTCTGCGACTAGCAACTGAGCTACCCCTCAGCTTTGCATCCCTTAGGCGTCGCAGTACCGTAGGAGTGGGGAGATTTTTATAGTGGTGCCTCATCCACGTAGCCCGGGCGGTTAAGCCAAGACCCTCGTGCCCCTTGTCACTACTATCCCCCCAGAAACGTAGTCTGAGGAGGAGTCGTTGCAGCCCACAAGCGGTTTACGATTTGTTCTTTGTGTTTGCCGATTGGTCTGGTTTCCTCCACCACAACCATCATAACCATTAAGAAGATGGCAAGGACCGGACACAAAGAGTTTTAATTCCCGGCCGGCCCCGACCACCCCCCGTCGACCGATGAGGAGGTCATCCCCATCGCTCGCCCTGGAGTACATGCCTCCGGTTTCATTGGAAACACGCTAGCCCCCTCACCACGTCAAGGTTGCAAACACACGGAGGGGGAAATTCAAATTATTACTTCAAATTATAACTTGAAGATCTGAACTAGTAATTGTCAAATACAGAACTTAAAATTGATAGCTTCTAATTATTATTGCAAATTATAACTCGAAGATCTGAACTTGTAATTGTCAAATACAGAACTTAAAATTAATAGCTTCTAATTATTATTGCAAATTATAACTTGAAGATATGAACTTGTAATTGTCAAATACAGAACTTAAAATTGATAGCTTCTCATTATTATTGTAAATTATAACTTGAAGATCTGAACTCGTAATAGTCAAATACAGAACTTAAAATTGATAGCTTCTAATTATTATTGTAAATTATAACTTGAAGATCTGAACTTGTAATAGTGAATTACAGAACTTAGATTTGTTAAATTCAAATTATTATTTCAAAGTATAACTTGAAGATCTGAACTAGTAATTGTCAAATACAGAACTTAAAATTGATAGCTTCTAATTATTATTGCAAATTATAACTTGAAGATCTGAACTTGTAATTGTCAAATGCAGAACTTAAAATTGATAGCTTCTAATTATTATTTCAAATTATAACTTGAAGATCTGAACTTGTAATTGTCAAATACAGAACTTAAAATTGATAGCTTCTAATTATTATTGCAAATAATAACTTGCAGATCTGTACTTGTAATTGTCAAATACAGAACTTAAAATTGATAGCTTATAATTATAGTTCAAATTATAAATTGAAGATCTGAACTTGTAATAGTCAAATACAGAACATCGAATTGTTAAATACAAATTATTAGTGCAAATTATAACTTGAAGATCTGAACTTGTAATAGGTAAATACAGAACTTCTAATTGTTAAATTCAAACTAAGATTGCAAATAATAATTTGAAAATCTGAACTAGTAATAGTCAAATACAGAACTTCTAACTGTTAAAAACAAATTATTAGTGCAAATTATAACTTGAAGATCTGAACTTGTCATTGTCAAATACAGAACTTAAAATTGATAGCTTCTAATTATTATTGCAAATTATAACTAGAAGATCTGAACTTGTAATTGTCAAATACAGAACTTAAAATTGATAGCTTCTAATTATTATTTCAAATTATAACTTGAAGATCTGAACTTGTAATTGTCAAATACAGAACTTCTAATTGTTAAATACAAACTAAGATTGCAAATAATAATTCGAAGATCTGAACTTGTAATAGTCAAATACAGAACTTCTAATTGTTAAATACAAATTATTAGTGCAAATTATAACTTGAAGATCTGAACTTGTCATTGTCAAATACAGAACTTAAAATTGATAGCTTCTAATTATTATTGCAAATTATAACTTGAAGATCTGAACTTGTAATTGTCAAATACAGAACTTAAAATTGATAGCTTCTAATTATTATTTCAAATTATAACTTGAAGATCTGAACTTGTAATTGTCAAATACAGAACTTCGAATTGTTAAATTCAAACTAAGATTGCAAATAATAATTCGAAGATCTGAACTTGTAATAGTCAAATACAGAACTTCTAATTGTTAAATACAAATTATTAGTGCAAATTATAATTTGAAGATCTGAACTAGTAATTGTCAAATACAGAACTTAGAATTGATAGCTTCTAATTATTATTGCAAATTATAACTTGAAGATCTGAACTTTTAATTGTCAAATACAGAACTTCAAATTGTTAAATACAAATTATTAGTGCAAATTATAACTTGAAGATCTGAACTTGTAATTGTCAAATACAGAACTTAAAATTATAGAGTCTAATTATAATAGCAAATTATAACATGAAGATCTGAACTTGTAATTGTCAAATACAGAACTTCTAATTGTTAAATACAAATTATTAGTGCAAATTATAACTTGAAGATCTGAACTTGTAATTGTCAAATACAGAACTTAAAATTCATAGCTTCTAATTATTATTATAAATTATAACTTGAAGATCTGAACTTGTAATAGTGAATTACAGAACTTAGATTTGTTAAATTCAAATTATTATTTCAAAATATAACTTGAAGATCTGAACTAGTAATTGTCAAATACAGAACTTAAAATTGATAGCTTCTAATAATTATTGCAAATTATAACTTGAAGATCTGAACTTGTAATTGTCAAATACAGAACTTAAAATTGATAGCTTCTAATTATTATTGCAAATTATAACTTGAAGATCTGAACTTGTAATTGTCAAATACAGAACATAAAATTGATAGCTTCTAATTATTATTTCAAATTATAACTTGAAGATCTGAACTTGTAATTGTCAAATAAAGAACTTAAAATTAATAGCTTCTAATTATTATTGCAAATTATAACTTGAAGATCTGAACTTGTAATTGTCAAATACAGAACTTAAAATTGATAGCTTCTAATTATTCTTGTAAGTTATAACTTGAAGATCTGAACTTGTAATCGTGAATTACAGAACTTAGATTTGTTAAATTCAAATTATTATTTCAAATTATAACTTGAAGATCTGAACTAGTAATTGTCAAATACAGAACTTAAAATTGATAGCTTCTAATTATTATTGCAAATTATAACTTGAAGATCTGAACTTGTAATTATTAAATACAGAACTTCAAATTGTTAAATACAAATTATTAGTGCAAATTATAACTAGAAGATCTGAACTTGTAATTGTCAAATACAGCACTTAAAATTGATAGCTTCTAATTATTATTGTAAATTATAACTTGAAGATCTGAACTTGTAATAGTGAATTACAGAACTTAGATTTGATAAATTCAAATTATTATTTCAAATTATAACTTGTAGATCTGAACTAGTAATTGTCAAATACAGAAGTTAAAATTGATAGCTTCTAATTATTATTGCAAATTATAACTTGAAGATCTGAACTTGTAATTGTCAAACACAGAACTTAAAATTGATAGCTGCTAATTATTATTGTAAATTATAACTTGAAGATCTGAACTTGTAATTGTCAAATACAGAACTTAAAATTGATAGCTTCTAATTATTATTGCAAATAATAACTTGAAGATCTGAACTTGTAATTGTCAAATACAGAACTTAAATTTGATAGCTTCTAATTATTATTGCAAAATATAATTTGAAGATCTGAACTTGTAATAGACAAATACGCAACTTAGCATTGTTAAATACAAATTGTGATTGCAAATAATAACTTGAAGATCTGAACCTGTAATAGGTAAATACAGAACTTCTAATTGTTAAATGCAAATTATTAGTGCAAATTATAATTTGAAGATCTGAACTAGTAATTGTCAAATACAGAACTTAAAATTGATAGCTTCTAATTATTATTGCAAATAATAACTTGAAGATCTGAACTTGTAATTGTCAAATACAGAACTTAAAATTGATAGCTTCTAATTATTATTTCAAATTATAACTTGAAGATCTGAACTTGTAATTGTCAAATACAGAACTTCTAATTGTTAAATACAAATTATTAGTGCAAATTATAACTTGTAGATCTGAACTTGTAATTGTCAAATACAGAACTTAAAATTGATAGCTTCTAATTGTTATTGTAAATTATAACTTGAAGATCTGAACTTGTAATAGTGAATTACAGAACTTAGATTTGTCAAATTCAAATTATTATTTCTAATTATAACTTGAAGATCTGAACTAGTAATTGTCAAATACAGAACTTAAAATTGATAGCTTCTAATTATTATTGCAAATTATAACTTGAAGATCTGAACTTGTAATTGTCAAATACAGCACTTAAAATTGAGAGCTTCAAATTATTATTTCAAATTATAACTTGAAGAACTGAACTTGTAATTGCCAAATACAGAACTTAAAATTAATACCTTCTAATTATTATTGCAAATAATAACTTGAAGATCTGAACTTGTAATTGTCAAATGCAGAACTTAAAATTGATAGCTTCTAATTATTATTGCAAATAATAATTTGAAGATCTGTACTAGTAATTGTCAAATACAGAACTTAAAATTGATAGCTTATAATTATAATTCAAATTATAACTTGAAGATCTGAACTTGTAATAGTCAAATACAGAACTTCTAACTGTTAAATACAAATTATTAGTGCAAATTATAACTTGAAGATCTGAACTAGTAATTGTCAAATACAGAACTTAAAATTGATAGCTTCTAATTATTATTGCAAATTATAACTTGAAGATCTGAACTTGTAATTGTCAAATACAGAACTTAAAATTGATAGCTTCTAATTATTATTGTAAATTATAACTTGAAGATCTGAACTTGTAATTGTCAATTACAGAACTTAAAATTGATAGCTTCTAATTATTATTGCAAATAATAACTTGAAGATCTGAACTTGTAATTGTCAAATACAGAACTTAAAATTAATAGCTTCTAATTATTATTGCAAATTATAATTTGAAGATCTGAACTTGTAATAGACAAATACGCAACTTAGCATTGTTAAATACAAATTGTGATTGCAAATTATAACTTGAAGATCTGAACCTTTAATAGGTAAATACAGAACTTCGAATTGTTAAATTCAAACTAAGATTGCAAATAATAATTCGAAGATCTGAACTTGTAATAGTCAAATACAGAACTTCTAATTGTTAAATACAAATTATTAGTGCAAATTATAACTTGAAGATCTGAACTAGAAATTGTCAAATACAGAACTTAAAATTGATAGCTTCTAATTATTATTGCAAATTATAACTTGAAGATCTGAACTTCTAATTGTCAAATACAGAACTTCTAATTGTTAAATACAAATTATTAGTGCAAATTATAACTTGAAGATCTGAACTTGTAATTGTCAAATACAGAACTTAAAATTGATAGCTTATAATTATTATTGCAAATTATAACTTGAAGATCTGAACTTCTAATTGTCAAATACAGAACTTCTAATTGTTAAATACAAATTATTAGTGCAAATTATTACTTGAAGATCTGAACATGTAATTGTCAAATACAGAACTTGAAATTGATAGCTACTAATTATTATTGTAAATTATAACTTGAAGATCTGAACTTGTAATAGTGAATTACAGAACTTAGATTTGTTAAATTCAAATTATTACTTCAAATTATAACTTGAAGATCTGAACTAGTAATTGTCAAATACAGAACTTAAAATTGATAGCTTCTAATTATTATTGCAAATTATAACTTGAAGATCTGAACTTGTAATTGTCAAATACAGAACTTAAAATTAATAGCTTCTAATTATTATTGCAAATTATAACTTGAAGATATGAACTTGTAATTGTCAAATACAGAACTTAAAATTGATAGCTTCTCATTATTATTGTAAATTATAACTTGAAGATCTGAACTCGTAATAGTCAAATACAGAACTTAAAATTGATAGCTTCTAATTATTATTGTAAATTATAACTTGAAGATCTGAACTTGTAATAGTGAATTACAGAACTTAGATTTGTTAAATTCAAATTATTATTTCAAAGTATAACTTGAAGATCTGAACTAGTAATTGTCAAATACAGAACTTAAAATTGATAGCTTCTAATTATTATTGCAAATTATAACTTGAAGATCTGAACTTGTAATTGTCAAATGCAGAACTTAAAATTGATAGCTTCTAATTATTATTTCAAATTATAACTTGAAGATCTGAACTTGTAATTGTCAAATACAGAACTTAAAATTGATAGCTTCTAATTATTATTGCAAATAATAACTTGCAGATCTGTACTTGTAATTGTCAAATACAGAACTTAAAATTGATAGCTTATAATTATAGTTCAAATTATAACTTGAAGATCTGAACTTGTAATAGTCAAATACAGAACATCGAATTGTTAAATACAAATTATTAGTGCAAATTATAACTTGAAGATCTGAACTTGTAATAGGTAAATACAGAACTTCTAATTGTTAAATTCAAACTAAGATTGCAAATAATAATTTGAAAATCTGAACTAGTAATAGTCAAATACAGAACTTCTAACTGTTAAAAACAAATTATTAGTGCAAATTATAACTTGAAGATCTGAACTTGTCATTGTCAAATACAGAACTTAAAATTGATAGCTTCTAATTATTATTGCAAATTATAACTTGAAGATCTGAACTTGTAATTGTCAAATACAGAACTTAAAATTGATAGCTTCTAATTATTATTTCAAATTATAACTTGAAGATCTGAACTTGTAATTGTCAAATACAGAACTTCTAATTGTTAAATACAAATTATTAGTGCAAATTATAACTTGTAGATCTGAACTTGTAATTGTCAAATACAGAACTTAAAATTGATAGCTTCTAATTATTATTGTAAATTATAACTTGAAGATCTGAACTTGTAATAGTGAATTACAGAACTTAGATTTGTCAAATTCAAATTATTATTTCTAATTATAACTTGAAGATCTGAACTAGTAATTGTCAAATACAGAACTTAAAATTGATAGCTTCTAATTATTATTGCAAATTATAACTTGAAGATCTGAACTTGTAATTGTCAAATACAGAACTTAAAATTGAGAGCTTCAAATTATTATTTCAAATTATAACTTGAAGAACTGAACTTGTAATTGCCAAATACAGAACTTAAAATTAATACCTTCTAATTATTATTGCAAATAATAATTTGAAGATCTGAACTTGTAATTGTCAAATGCAGAACTTAAAATTGATAGCTTCTAATTATTATTGCAAATAATAATTTGAAGATCTGTACTTGTAATTGTCAAATACAGAACTTAAAATTGATAGCTTATAATTATAATTCAAATTATAACTTGAAGATCTGAACTTGTAATAGTCAAATACAGAACTTCTAACTGTTAAATACAAATTATTAGTGCAAATTATAACTTGAAGATCTGAACTAGTAATTGTCAAATACAGAACTTAAAATTGATAGCTTCTAATTATTATTGCAAATTATAACTTGAAGATCTGAACTTGTAATTGTCAAATACAGAACTTAAAATTGATAGCTTCTAATTATTATAGTAAATTATAACTTGAAGATCTGAACTTGTAATTGTCAATTACAGAACTTAAAATTGATAGCTTCTAATTATTATTGCAAATAATAACTTGAAGATCTGAACTTGTAATTGTCAAATACAGAACTTAAAATTAATAGCTTCTAATTATTATTGCAAATTATAATTTGAACATCTGAACTTGTAATAGACAAATACGCAACTTAGCATTGTTAAATACAAATTGTGATTGCAAATTATAACTTGAAGATCTGAACCTTTAATAGGTAAATACAGAACTTCGAATTGTTAAATTCAAACTAAGATTTCAAATAATAATTCGAAGATCTGAACTTGTAATAGTCAAATACAGAACTTCTAATTGTTAAATACAAATTATTAGTGCAAATTATAACTTGAAGATCTGAACTAGTAATTGTCAAATACAGAACTTAAAATTGATAGCTTCTAATTATTATTGCAAATTATAACTTGAAGATCTGAACTTGTAATTGTCAAATACAGAACTTCTAATTGTTAAATACAAATTATTAGTGCAAATTATAACTTGAAGATCTGAACTTGTAATTGTCAAATACAGAACTTAAAATTGATAGCTTATAATTATTATTGCAAATTATAACTTGAAGATCTGAACTTCTAATTGTCAAATACAGAACTTCTAATTGTTAAATACAAATTATTAGTGCAAATTATTACTTGAAGATCTGAACATGTAATTGTCAAATACAGAACTTGAAATTGATAGCTACTAATTATTATTGTAAATTATAACTTGAAGATCTGAACTTGTAATAGTGAATTACAGAACTTAGATTTGTTAAATTCAAATTATTACTTCAAATTATAACTTGAAGATCTGAACTAGTAATTGTCAAATACAGAACTTAAAATTGATAGCTTCTAATTATTATTGCAAATTATAACTTGAAGATATGAACTTGTAATTGTCAAATACAGAACTTAAAATTGATAGCTTCTAATTATTATTGTAAATTATAACTTGAAGATCTGAACTCGTAATAGTCAAATACAGAACTTAAAATTGATAGCTTCTAATTATTATTGTAAATTATAACTTGAAGATCTGAACTTGTAATAGTGAATTACAGAACTTAGATTTGTTAAATTCAAATTATTATTTCAAAGTATAACTTGAAGATCTGAACTAGTAATTGTCAAATACAGAACTTAAAATTGATAGCTTCTAATTATTATTGCAAATTATAACTTGAAGATCTGAACTTGTAATTGTCAAATGCAGAACTTAAAATTGATAGCTTCTAATTATTATTTCAAATTATAACTTGAAGATCTGAACTTGTAATTGTCAAATACAGAACTTAAAATTGATAGCTTCTAATTATTATTGCAAATAATAACTTGCAGATCTGTACTTGTAATTGTCAAATACAGAACTTAAAATTGATAGCTTATAATTATAGTTCAAATTATAACTTGAAGATCTGAACTTGTAATAGTCAAATACAGAACATCGAATTGTTAAATACAAATTATTAGTGCAAATTATAACTTGAAGATCTGAACTTGTAGTAGGTAAATACAGAACTTCTAATTGTTAAATTCAAACTAAGATTGCAAATAATAATTTGAAAATCTGAACTAGTAATAGTCAAATACAGAACTTCTAACTGTTAAAAACAAATTATTAGTGCAAATTATAACTTGAAGATCTGAACTTGTAATTGTCAAATACAGAACTTAAAATTGATAGCTTCTAATTATTATTGCAAATTATAACTTGAAGATCTGAACTTGTAATTGTCAAATACAGAACTTAAAATTAATAGCTTCTAATTATTATTGCAAATTATAACTTGAAGATATCAACTTGTAATTGTCAAATACAGAACTTAAAATTGATAGCTTCTAATTATTATTGTAAATTATAACTTGAAGATCTGAACTCGTAATAGTCAAATACAGAACTTAAAATTGATAGCTTCTAATTATTATTGTAAATTATAACTTGAAGATCTGAACTTGTAATAGTGAATTACAGAACTTAGATTTGTTAAATTCAAATTATTATTTCAAAGTATAACTTGAAGATCTGAACTAGTAATTGTCAAATACAGAACTTAAAATTGATAGCTTCTAATTATTATTGCAAATTATAACTTGAAGATCTGAACTTGTAATTGTCAAATGCAGAACTTAAAATTGATAGCTTTTAATTATTATTTCAAATTATAACTTGAAGATCTGAACTTGTAATTGTCAAATACAGAACTTAAAATTGATAGCTTCTAATTATTATTGCAAATAATAACTTGCAGATCTGTACTTGTAATTGTCAAATACAGAACTTAAAATTGATAGCTTATAATTATAGTTCAAATTATAACTTGAAGATCTGAACTTGTAATAGTCAAATACAGAACATCGAATTGTTAAATACAAATTATTAGTGCAAATTATAACTTGAAGATCTGAACTTGTAATAGGTAAATACAGAACTTCTAATTGTTAAATTCAAACTAAGATTGCAAATAATAATTTGAAAATCTGAACTAGTAATAGTCAAATACAGAACTTCTAACTGTTAAAAACAAATTATTAGTGCAAATTATAACTTGAAGATCTGAACTTGTAATTGTCAAATACAGAACTTAAAATTGATAGCTTCTAATTATTATTGCAAATTATAACTTGAAGATCTGAACTTGTAATTGTCAAATACAGAACTTAAAATTGATAGCTTCTAATTATTATTTCAAATTATAACTTGAAGATCTGAACTTGTAATTGTCAAATACAGAACTTCTAATTGTTAAATACAAATTATTAGTGCAAATTATAACTTGTAGATCTGAACTTGTAATTGTCAAATACAGAACTTAAAATTGATAGCTTCTAATTATTATTGTAAATTATAACTTGAAGATCTGAACTTGTAATAGTGAATTACAGAACTTAGATTTGTCAAATTCAAATTATTATTTCTAATTATAACTTGAAGATCTGAACTAGTAATTGTCAAATACAGAACTTAAAATTGATAGCTTCTAATTATTATTGCAAATTATAACTTGAAGATCTGAACTTGTAATTGTCAAATACAGAACTTAAAATTGAGAGCTTCAAATTATTATTTCAAATTATAACTTGAAGAACTGAACTTGTAATTGCCAAATACAGAACTTAAAATTAATACCTTCTAATTATTATTGCAAATAATAACTTGAAGATCTGAACTTGTAATTGTCAAATGCAGAACTTAAAATTGATAGCTTCTAATTATTATTGCAAATAATAATTTGAAGATCTGTACTTGTAATTGTCAAATACAGAACTTAAAATTGATAGCTTATAATTATAATTCAAATTATAACTTGAAGATCTGAACTTGTAATAGTCAAATACAGAACTTCTAACTGTTAAATACAAATTATTAGTGCAAATTATAACTTGAAGATCTGAACTAGTAATTGTCAAATACAGAACTTAAAATTGATAGCTTCTAATTATTATTGCAAATTATAACTTGAAGATCTGAACTTGTAATTGTCAAATACAGAACTAAAATTGATAGCTTCTAATTATTATTGTAAATTATAACTTGAAGATCTGAACTTGTAATTGTCAATTACAGAACTTAAAATTGATAGCTTCTAATTATTATTGCAAATAATAACTTGAAGATCTGAACTTGTAATTGTCAAATACAGAACTTAAAATTAATAGCTTCTAATTATTATTGCAAATTATAATTTGAACATCTGAACTTGTAATAGACAAATACGCAACTTAGCATTGTTAAATACAAATTGTGATTGCAAATTATAACTTGAAGATCTGAACCTTTAATAGGTAAATACAGAACTTCGAATTGTTAAATTCAAACTAAGATTGCAAATAATAATTCGAAGATCTGAACTTGTAATAGTCAAATACAGAACTTCTAATTGTTAAATACAAATTATTAGTGCAAATTATAACTTGAAGATCTGAACTAGTAATTGTCAAATACAGAACTTAAAATTGATAGCTTCTAATTATTATTGAAAATTATAACTTGAAGATCTGAACTTGTAATTGTCAAATACAGAACTTCTAATTGTTAAATACAAATTATTAGTGCAAATTATAACTTGAAGATCTGAACTTGTAATTGTCAAATACAGAACTTAAAATTGATAGCTTATAATTATTATTGCAAATTATAACTTGAAGATCTGAACTTCTAATTGTCAAATACAGAACTTCTAATTGTTAAATACAAATTATTAGTGCAAATTATTACTTGAAGATCTGAACATGTAATTGTCAAATACAGAACTTGAAATTGATAGCTACTAATTATTATTGTAAATTATAACATGAAGATCTGAACTTGTAATAGTGAATTACAGAACTTAGATTTGTTAAATTCAAATTATTACTTCAAATTATAACTTGAAGATCTGAACTAGTAATTGTCAAATACAGAACTTAAAATTGATAGCTTCTAATTATTATTGCAAATTATAACTTGAAGATATGAACTTGTAATTGTCAAATACAGAACTTAAAATTGATAGCTTCTAATTATTATTGTAAATTATAACTTGAAGATCTGAACTCGTAATAGTCAAATACAGAACTTAAAATTGATAGCTTCTAATTATTATTGTAAATTATAACTTGAAGATCTGAACTTGTAATAGTGAATTACAGAACTTAGATTTGTTAAATTCAAATTATTATTTCAAAGTATAACTTGAAGATCTGAACTAGTAATTGTCAAATACAGAACTTAAAATTGATAGCTTCTAATTATTATTGCAAATTATAACTTGAAGATCTGAACTTGTAATTGTCAAATGCAGAACTTAAAATTGATAGCTTCTAATTATTATTTCAAATTATAACTTGAAGATCTGAACTTGTAATTGTCAAATACAGAACTTAAAATTGATAGCTTCTAATTATTATTGCAAATAATAACTTGCAGATCTGTACTTGTAATTGTCAAATACAGAACTTAAAATTGATAGCTTATAATTATAGGTCAAATTATAACTTGAAGATCTGAACTAGAATAGTCAAATACAGAACATCGAATTGTTAAATACAAATTATTAGTGCAAATTATAACTTGAAGATCTGAACTTGTAATAGGTAAATACAGAACTTCTAATTGTTAAATTCAAACTAAGATTGCAAATAATAATTTGAAAATCTGAACTAGTAATAGTCAAATACAGAACTTCTAACTGTTAAAAACAAATTATTAGTGCAAATTATAACTTGAAGATCTGAACTTGTAATTGTCAAATACAGAACTTAAAATTGATAGCTTCTAATTATTATTGCAAATTATAACTTGAAGATCTGAACTTGTAATTGTCAAATACAGAACTTAAAATTGATAGCTTCTAATTATTATTTCAAATTATAACTTGAAGATCTGAACTTGTAATTGTCAAATACAGAACTTCTAATTGTTAAATACAAATTATTAGTGCAAATTATAACTTGTAGATCTGAACTTGTAATTGTCAAATACAGAACTTAAAATTGATAGCTTCTAATTATTATTGTAAATTATAACTTGAAGATCTGAACTTGTAATAGTGAATTACAGAACTTAGATTTGTCAAATTCAAATTATTATTTCTAATTATAACTTGAAGATCTGAACTAGTAATTGTCAAATACAGAACTTAAAATTGATAGCTTCTAATTATTATTGCAAATTATAACTTGAAGATCTGAACTTGTAATTGTCAAATACAGAACTTAAAATTGAGAGCTTCAAATTATTATTTCAAATTATAACTTGAAGAACTGAACTTGTAATTGCCAAATACAGAACTTAAAATTAATACCTTCTAATTATTATTGCAAATAATAACGTGAAGATCTGAACTTGTAATTGTCAAATGCAGAACTTAAAATTGATAGCTTCTAATTATTATTGCAAATAATAATTTGAAGATCTGTACTTGTAATTGTCAAATACAGAACTTAAAATTGATAGCTTATAATTATAATTCAAATTATAACTTGAAGATCTGAACTTGTAATAGTCAAATACAGAACTTCTAACTGTTAAATACAAATTATTAGTGCAAATTATAACTTGAAGATCTGAACTAGTAATTGTCAAATACAGAACTTAAAATTGATAGCTTCTAATTATTATTGCAAATTATAACTTGAAGATCTGAACTTGTAATTGTCAAATACAGAACTAAAATTGATAGCTTCTAATTATTATTGTAAATTATAACTTGAAGATCTGAACTTGTAATTGTCAATTACAGAACTTAAAATTGATAGCTTCTAATTATTATTGCAAATAATAACTTGAAGATCTGAACTTGTAATTGTCAAATACAGAACTTAAAATTAATAGCTTCTAATTATTATTGCAAATTATAATTTGAACATCTGAACTTGTAATAGACAAATACGCAACTTAGCATTGTTAAACACAAATTGTGATTGCAAATTATAACTTGAAGATCTGAACCTTTAATAGGTAAATACAGAACTTCGAATTGTTAAATTCAAACTAAGATTGCAAATAATAATTCGAAGATCTGAACTTGTAATAGTCAAATACAGAACTTCTAATTGTTAAATACAAATTATTAGTGCAAATTATAACTTGAAGATCTGAACTAGTAATTGTCAAATACAGAACTTAAAATTGATAGCTTCTAATTATTATTGAAAATTATAACTTGAAGATCTGAACTTGTAATTGTCAAATACAGAACTTCTAATTGTTAAATACAAATTATTAGTGCAAATTATAACTTGAAGATCTGAACTTGTAATTGTCAAATACAGAACTTAAAATTGATAGCTTATAATTATTATTGCAAATTATAACTTGAAGATCTGAACTTCTAATTGTCAAATACAGAACTTCTAATTGTTAAATACAAATTATTAGTGCAAATTATTACTTGAAGATCTGAACATGTAATTGTCAAATACAGAACTTGAAATTGATAGCTACTAATTATTATTGTAAATTATAACATGAAGATCTGAACTTGTAATAGTGAATTACAGAACTTAGATTTGTTAAATTCAAATTATTACTTCAAATTATAACTTGAAGATCTGAACTAGTAATTGTCAAATACAGAACTTAAAATTGATAGCTTCTAATTATTATTGCAAATTATAACTTGAAGATATGAACTTGTAATTGTCAAATACAGAACTTAAAATTGATAGCTTCTAATTATTATTGTAAATTATAACTTGAAGATCTGAACTCGTAATAGTCAAATACAGAACTTAAAATTGATAGCTTCTAATTATTATTGTAAATTATAACTTGAAGATCTGAACTTGTAATAGTGAATTACAGAACTTAGATTTGTTAAATTCAAATTATTATTTCAAAGTATAACTTGAAGATCTGAACTAGTAATTGTCAAATACAGAACTTAAAATTGATAGCTTCTAATTATTATTGCAAATTATAACTTGAAGATCTGAACTTGTAATTGTCAAATACAGAACTTCTAATTGTTAAATACAAATTATTAGTGCAAATTATAACTTGAAGATCTGAACTTGTAATTGTCAAATACAGAACTTAAAATTGATAGCTTATAATTATTATTGCAAATTATAACTTGAAGATCTGAACTTCTAATTGTCAAATACAGAACTTCTAATTGTTAAATACAAATTATTAGTGCAAATTATTACTTGAAGATCTGAACATGTAATTGTCAAATACAGAACTTGAAATTGATAGCTACTAATTATTATTGTAAATTATAACTTGAAGATCTGAACTTGTAATAGTGAATTACAGAACTTAGATTTGTTAAATTCAAATTATTACTTCAAATTATAACTTGAAGATCTGAACTAGTAATTGTCAAATACAGAACTTAAAATTGATAGCTTCTAATTATTATTGCAAATTATAACTTGAAGATATGAACTTGTAATTGTCAAATACAGAACTTAAAATTGATAGCTTCTAATTATTATTGTAAATTATAACTTGAAGATCTGAACTCGTAATAGTCAAATACAGAACTTAAAATTGATAGCTTCTAATTATTATTGTAAATTATAACTTGAAGATCTGAACTTGTAATAGTGAATTACAGAACTTAGATTTGTTAAATTCAAATTATTATTTCCAAGTATAACTTGAAGATCTGAACTAGTAATTGTCAAATACAGAACTTAAAATTGATAGCTTCTAATTATTATTGCAAATTATAACTTGAAGATCTGAACTTGTAATTGTCAAATGCAGAACTTAAAATTGATAGCTTCTAATTATTATTTCAAATTATAACTTGAAGATCTGAACTTGTAATTGTCAAATACAGAACTTAAAATTGATAGCTTCTAATTATTATTGCAAATAATAACTTGCAGATCTGTACTTGTAATTGTCAAATACAGAACTTAAAATTGATAGCTTATAATTATAGGTCAAATTATAACTTGAAGATCTGAACTAGAATAGTCAAATACAGAACATCGAATTGTTAAATACAAATTATTAGTGCAAATTATAACTTGAAGATCTGAACTTGTAATAGGTAAATACAGAACTTCTAATTGTTAAATTCAAACTAAGATTGCAAATAATAATTTGAAAATCTGAACTAGTAATAGTCAAATACAGAACTTCTAACTGTTAAAAACAAATTATTAGTGCAAATTATAACTTGAAGATCTGAACTTGTAATTGTCAAATACAGAACTTAAAATTGATAGCTTCTAATTATTATTGCAAATTATAACTTGAAGATATGAACTTGTAATAGTGAATTACAAAACTTAGATTTGTTAAATTCAAATTATTATTTCAAATTATAACTTGAAGATCTGAACCAGTAATTGTCAAATACAGAACTTAAATTGATAGCTTATAATTATTATTGCAAATAATAATTTGAAGATCTGAACTTGTAATAGTCAAATACAGAACTTCTAATTGTTAAATACAAATTATTAGTGCAAATTATAACTTGAAGATCTGAACTAGTAATTGTCAAATACAGAACTTAAAATTGATAGCTTCTAATTATTATTGCAAATTATAACTTGAAGATCTGAATTTGTAATAGTGAATTACAGAACTAAGATTTGTTAAATTCAAATTATTATTTCAAATTATAACTTGAAGATCTGAACTAGTAATTGTCAAATACAGAACTTCTAATTATTAAATACAAATTATTAGTGCAAATTATAACTTGAAGATCTGAACTAGTAATTTTCAAATACAGAACTTAATATTGATAGCTTCTAATTATTATTGCAAATTATAACTAGAAGATCTGAACTTGTAATTGTCAAATACAGAACTTCTAATTGTTAAATACAAATTATTAGTGCAAATTCTAACTTGAAGATCTGAACTTGTAATTGTCAAATACACAACTTAAAATTGATAGCTTCTAATTATTATTGCAAATTATAACTTGAAGATCTGAACTTGTAATTGTCAAATACAGAACTTCTAATTGTTAAATACAAATTTGTAGTGCAAATTCTAACTTGAAGATCTGAACTTGTAATTATCAAATACAGAACTTAAAATTGAAAGCTTCTAATTATTATTGTAAATTATAACTTGAAGATCTGAACTTGTAATAGTGAATTACAGAACTTAGATTTGTTAAATTCAAATTATTATTTCAAATTATAACTTGAAGATCTGAACTAGTAATTGTCAAATACAGAGCTAAAATTGATAGCTTCTAATTATTATTGCAAATTATAACTTGAAGATCTGAACTAGTAATTGTCAAATACAGAACTCAAAAAATTGATAGCTTCTAATTATTATTGTAAATTATAACTTGAAGATCTGAACTTGTAATTGTCAAATACAGAACTTAAAATTGATAGCTTCTAATTATTATTGCAAATAATAACTTGGAGAACTGAACTAGTAATTGTCAAATACAGAACTTAAAATTGATAGCTTCTAATTATTATTGCAAATTATAACTTGAAGATCTGAACTTGTAATTGTCAAATACAGAACTTAAAATTGATAGCTTCTAATTATTATTGCAAATTATAACTTGAAGATCTGCACTTGTAATTGTCAAATACAGAACATAAAATTGATAGCTTCTAATTATTATTTCAAATTATAACTTGACGATCTGAACTTGTAATTGTCAAATACAGACCTTAAAATTAATAGCTTCTAATTATTATTGCAAATTATAACTTGAAGATCTGAACTTGTATTTGTCAAATACAGAACTTCAAATTGTTAAATACAAATTATTAGTGCAAATTATAACTTGAAGATCTGAACTTGTAATTGTCAAATACAGAACTTAAAATTGATAGCTTCTAATTATTATTGCATATTATAACTTGAAGATCTGAACTTGTAATTGTTAAATACGCAACTTAGCATTGTTAAATACAAATTATGATTGCAAATTATAACTTGAAGATCTGAACCTGTAATAGGTAAATACAGAACTTCGAATTGTTAAATTCAAACTAAGATTGCAAATAATAATTCGAAGATCTGAACTTGTAATAGTCAAATACAGAACTTCTAATTGTTAAATACAAATTATTAGTGCAAATTATAACTTGAAGATCTGAACTAGTAATTGTCTAATACAGAACTTAAAATTGATAGCTTCTAATTATTATTGCAAATTATAACTTGAAGATCTGAACTTGTAATTGTCAAATACAGAACTTCTAATTGTTAAATACAAATTATTAGTGCAAATTATAACTTGAAGATCTGAACTTGTAATTGTCAAATACAGAACTTAAAATTGATAGCTTCTAATTATTATTGCAAATTATAACTTGAAGATCTGAACTTGTAATAGTCAAATACAGAACTTAAAATTGATAGCTTCTAATTATTATTGTAAATTATAACTTGAAGATCTGAACTTGTAATAGTGAATTACAGAACTTAGATTTGTTAAATTCAAATTATTATTTCAAATTATAACTTGAAGATCTGAACTAGTAATTGTCAAATACAGAACTTAAAATTGATAGCTTCTAATTATTATTGCAAATTATAACTTGAAGATCTGAACTTGTAATTGTCAAATACAGTACTTAAAATTGATAGCTTTTAATTATTATTGTAAATTATAACTTGAAGATCTGAACTTGTAATAGTCAAATACAGAACTTCGAATTGTTAAATACAAATTATTAGTACAAATTATAACTTGAAGATCTGAACTTGTAATAGGTAAATACAGAACTTCGAATTGTTAAATTCAAACTAAGATTGCAAATAATAATTTGAAGATCTGAACTTGTAATAGTCAAATACAGAACTTAAAATTGATAGCTTCTAATTATTATTGTAAATTATAACTTGAAGATCTGAACTTGTAATAGTGAATTACAGAACTTAGATTTGTTAAATTCAAATTATTATTTCAAAGTATAACTTGAAGATCTGAACTAGTAATTGTCAAATACAGAACTTAAAATTGATGGCTTCTAATTATTATTGCAAATTATAACTTGAAGATCTGAACTTGTAATTGTCAAATGCAGAACTTAAAATTGATAGTTTCTAATTATTATTTCAAATTATAACTTGAAGATCTGAACTTGTAATTGTCAAATACAGAACTTAAAATTGATAGCTTCTAATTATTATTGCAAATAATAACTTGAAGATCTGTACTTGTAATTGTCAAATACAGAACTTAAAATTGATAGCTTATAATTATAGTTCAAATTATAACTTGAAGATCTGAACTTGTAATAGTCAAATACAGAACATCGAATTGTTAAATACAAATTATTAGTGCAAATTATAACTTGAAGATCTGAACTTGTAATTGTCAAATACAGAACTTAAAATTGATAGCTTCTAATTATTATTGCAAATAATAACTTGAAGATCTGTACTTGTAATTGTCAAATACAGAACTTAAAATTGATAGCTTATAATTATAGTTCAAATTATATCTTGAAGATCTGAACTTGTAATTGTCAAATACAGAACATCGAATTGTTAAATACAAATTATTAGTGCAAATTATAACTTGAAGATCTGAACTTGTAATTGTCAAATACAGAACTTAAAATTGATAGCTTCTAATTATTATTGCAAATAATAACTTGAAGATCTGAACTTGTAATAGTGAATTACAAAACTTAGATTTGTTAAATTCAAATTATTATTTCAAATTATAACTTGAAGATCTGAACTAGTAATTGTCAAATACAGAACTTAAATTGATAGCTTATAATTATTATTGCAAATAATAATTTGAAGATCTGAACTTGTAATAGTCAAATTCAGAACTTCTAATTGTTAAATACAAATTATTTGTGCAAATTATAACTTGAAGATCTGAACTAGTAATTGTCAAATACAGAACTTAAAATTGATAGCTTCTAATTATTATTGCAAATTATAACTTGAAGATCTGCACTTGTAATTGTCAAATACAGAACATAAAATTGATAGCTTCTAATTATTATTTCAAATTATAACTTGACGATCTGAACTTGTAATTGTCAAATACAGAACTTAAAATTAATAGCTTCTAATTATTATTGCAAATTATAACTTGAAGATCTGAACTTGTAATTGTCAAATACAGAACTTCAAATTGTTAAATACAAATTATTAGTGCAAATTATAACTTGAAGATCTGAACTTGTAATTGTCAAATACAGAACTTAAAATTGATAGCTTCTAATTATTATTGCATATTATAACTTGAAGATCTGAACTTGTAATTGTTAAATACGCAACTTAGCATTGTTAAATACAAATTGTGATTGCAAATTATAACTTGAAGATCTGAACCTGTAATAGGTAAATACAGAACTTCGAATTGTTAAATTCAAACTAAGATTGCAAATAATAATTCGAAGATCTGAACTTGTAATAGTCAAATACAGAACTTCTAATTGTTAAATACAAATTATTAGTGCAAATTATAACTTGAAGATCTGAACTAGTAATTGTCTAATACAGAACTTAAAATTGATAGCTTCTAATTATTATTGCAAATTATAACTTGAAGATCTGAACTTGTAATTGTCAAATACAGAACTTCTAATTGTTAAATACAAATTATTAGTGCAAATTATAACTTGAAGATCTGAACTTGTAATTGTCAAATACAGAACTTAAAATTGATAGCTTCTAATTATTATTGCAAATTATAACTTGAAGATCTGAACTTGTAATAGTCAAATACAGAACTTAAAATTGATAGCTTCTAATTATTATTGTAAATTATAACTTGAAGATCTGAACTTGTAATAGTGAATTACAGAACTTAGATTTGTTAAATTCAAATTATTATTTCAAATTATAACTTGAAGATCTGAACTAGTAATTGTCAAATACAGAACTTAAAATTGATAGCTTCTAATTATTATTGCAAATTATAACTTGAAGATCTGAACTTGTAATTGTCAAATACAGTACTTAAAATTGATAGCTTTTAATTATTATTGTATATTATAACTTGAAGATCTGAACTTGTAATAGTCAAATACAGAACTTCGAATTGTTAAATACAAATTATTAGTACAAATTATAACTTGAAGATCTGAACTTGTAATAGGTAAATACAGAACTTCGAATTGTTAAATTCAAACTAAGATTGCAAATAATAATTTGAAGATCTGAACTTGTAATAGTCAAATACAGAACTTAAAATTGATAGCTTCTAATTATTATTGTAAATTATAACTTGAAGATCTGAACTTGTAATAGTGAATTACAGAACTTAGATTTGTTAAATTCAAATTATTATTTCAAAGTATAACTTGAAGATCTGAACTAGTAATTGTCAAATACAGAACTTAAAATTGATAGCTTCTAATTATTATTGCAAATTATAACTTGAAGATCTGAACTTGTAATTGTCAAATGCAGAACTTAAAATTGATAGTTTCTAATTATTATTTCAAATTATAACTTGAAGATCTGAACTTGTAATTGTCAAATACAGAACTTAAAATTGATAGCTTCTAATTATTATTGCAAATAATAACTTGAAGATCTGTACTTGTAATTGTCAAATACAGAACTTAAAATTGATAGCTTATAATTATAGTTCAAATTATAACTTGAAGATCTGAACTTGTAATAGTCAAATACAGAACATCGAATTGTTAAATACAAATTATTAGTGCAAATTATAACTTGAAGATCTGAACTTGTAATTGTCAAATACAGAACTTAAAATTGATAGCTTCTAATTATTATTGCAAATAATAACTTGAAGATCTGTACTTGTAATTGTCAAATACAGAACTTAAAATTGATAGCTTATAATTATAGTTCAAATTATAACTTGAAGATCTGTACTTGTAATTGTCAAATACAGAACTTAAAATTGATAGCTTATAATTATAGTTCAAATTATAACTTGAAGATCTGAACTTGTAATAGTCAAATACAGAACATCGAATTGTTAAATACAAATTATTAGTGCAAATTATAACTTGAAGATCTGAACTTGTAATTGTCAAATACAGAACTTAAAATTGATAGCTTCTAATTATTATTGCAAATTATAACTTGAAGATCTGAACTTGTAATAGTGAATTACAAAACTTGTATTTGTTAAATTCAAATTATTATTTCAAATTATAACTTGAAGATCTGAACTAGTAATTGTCAAATACAGAACTTAAATTGATAGCTTATAATTATTATTGCAAATAATAATTTGAAGATCTGAACTTGTAATAGTCAAATTCAGAACTTCTAATTGTTAAATACAAATTATTTGTGCAAATTATAACTTGAAGATCTGAACTAGTAATTGTCAAATACAGAACTTAAAATTGATAGCTTCTAATTATTATTGCAAATTATAACTTGAAGATCTGAACTTGTAATAGTGAATTACAGAACTAAGGTTTGTTAAATTCAAATTATTATTTCAAATTATAACTTGAAGATCTGAACTAGTAATTGTCAAATACAGAACTTCTAATTATTAAATACAAATTATTAGTGCAAATTATAACTTGAAGATCTGAACTAGTAATTTTCAAATACAGAACTTCATATTGATAGCTTCTAATTATTATTGCAAATTATAACTAGAAGATCTGAACTTGTAATTGTCAAATACAGAACTTCTAATTGTTAAATACAAATTATTAGTGCAAATTATAACTTGAAGATCTGTACTAGTAATTTTCAAATACAGAACTTAATATTGATAGCTTCTAATTATTATTGCAAATTATAACTAGAAGATCTGAACTTGTAATTGTCAAATACAGAACTTAAAATTGATAGCTTCTAATTATTATTTCAATTTATAACTTGAAGATCTGAACTTGTAATTGTCAAATACAGAACTTAAAATTGATAGCTTCTAATTATTATTGCAAATTATAACTTTTAGATCTGAACTTGTAATTGTCAAATACAGAACTTCAAATTGTTAAATACAAATTATTAGTGCAAATTATAACTTGAAGATCTGAACTTGTAATTGTCAAATACAGAACTTAAAATTGATAGCTTCTAATTATTATTGCAAATTATAACTTGAAGATCTGAACTTGTAATAGTCAAATACAGAACTTAAAATTGATAGCTTCTAATTATTATTGTAAATTATAACTTGAAGATCTGAACTTGTAATAGTGAATTACAGAACTTAGATTTGTTAAATACAAATTATTATTTCAAATAATAACTTGAAGATCTGAACTAGTAATTGTCAAATACAGAACTTAAAATTGATAGCTTCTAATTATTATTGCAAATTATAACTTGAAGATCTAAACTATTAATTGTCAAATACAGTACTTAAAATTGATAGGTTTTAATTATTATTGTAAATTATAACTTGAAGATCTGAACTTGTAATAGTCAAATACAGAACTTCGAATTGTTAAATACAAATTATTAGTACAAATTATAACTTGAAGATCTGAACTTGTAATAGGTAAATACAGAACTTCGAATTGTTAAATTCAAACTAAGATTGCAAATAATAATTTGAAGATCTGAACTTGTAATAGTCAAATACAGAACTTAAAATTGATAGCTTCTAATTATTATTGTAAATTATAACTTGAAGATCTGAACTTGTAATAGTGAATTACAGTACTTAGATTTGTTAAATTCAAATTATTATTTCAAAGTATAACTTGAAGATCTGAACTAGTGATTGTCAAATACAGAACTTAAAATTGATAGCTTCTGATTATTATTGCAAATTATAACTTGAAGATCTGAACTTGTA
Source organism: Cantharis lateralis (assembly GCA_963170105.1). Classification (NCBI taxonomy): domain Eukaryota; kingdom Metazoa; phylum Arthropoda; class Insecta; order Coleoptera; family Cantharidae; genus Cantharis; species Cantharis lateralis. The sequence continues at coordinate 24,935,845 of OY720625.1, read as the reverse complement.
ATTGTCAAATGCAGAACTTAAAATTGATAGCTTCTAATTATTATTTCAAATTATAACTTGAAGTTCTGAACTTGTAATTGTCAAATACAGAACTTAAAATTGATAGCTTCTAATTATTATTGCAAATAATAACTTGAAGATCAGTACTTGTAATTGTCAAATACAGAACTTAAAATTGATAGCTTATAATTATAGTTCAAATTATAACTTGAAGATCTGAACTTGTAATAGTGAATTACAGAACTTAGATTTGTTAAATTCAAATTATTATTTCAAATTATAACTTGAAGATCTGAACTAGTAATTGTCAAATACAGAACTTAAAATTGATAGCTTCTAATTATTATTGCAAATTATAACTTGAAGATCTGAACTTGTAATTGTCAAATACAGTACTTAAAATTGATAGCTTTTAATTATTATTGTAAATTATAACTTGAAGATCTGAACTTGTAATAGTCAAATACAGAACTTCGAATTGTTAAATACAAATTATTAGTACAAATTATAACTTGAAGATCTGAACTTGTAATAGGTAAATACAGAACTTCGAATTGTTAAATTCAAACTAAGATTGCAAATAATAATTTGAAGATCTGAACTTGTAATAGTCAAATACAGAACTTAAAATTGATAGCTTCTAATTATTATTGTAAATTATAACTTGAAGATCTGAACTTGTAATAGTGAATTACAGAACTTAGATTTGTTAAATTCAAATTATTATTTCAAAGTATAACTTGAAGATCTGAACTAGTAATTGTCAAATACAGAACTTAAAATTGATAGCTTCTAATTATTATTGCAAATTATAACTTGAAGATCTGAACTTGTAATTGTCAAATGCAGAACTTAAAATTGATAGTTTCTAATTATTATTTCAAATTATAACTTGAAGATCTGAACTTGTAATTGTCAAATACAGAACTTAAAATTGATAGCTTCTAATTATTATTGCAAATAATAACTTGAAGATCTGTACTTGTAATTGTCAAATACAGAACTTAAAATTGATAGCTTATAATTATAGTTCAAATTATAACTTGAAGATCTGAACTTGTAATAGTCAAATACAGAACATCGAATTGTTAAATACAAATTTTTAGTGCAAATTATAACTTGAAGATCTGAACTTGTAATTGTCAAATACAGAACTTAAAATTGATAGCTTCTAATTATTATTGCAAATAATAACTTGAAGATCTGTACTTGTAATTGTCAAATACAGAACTTAAAATTGATAGCTTATAATTATAGTTCAAATTATAACTTGAAGATCTGTACTTGTAATTGTCAAATACAGAACTTAAAATTGATAGCTTATAATTATAGTTCAAATTATAACTTGAAGATCTGAACTTGTAATAGTCAAATACAGAACATCGAATTGTTAAATACAAATTATTAGTGCAAATTATAACTTGAAGATCTGAACTTGTAATTGTCAAATACAGAACTTAAAATTGATAGCTTCTAATTATTATTGCAAATTATAACTTGAAGATCTGAACTTGTAATAGTGAATTACAAAACTTGTATTTGTTAAATTCAAATTATTATTTCAAATTATAACTTGAAGATCTGAACTAGTAATTGTCAAATACAGAACTTAAATTGATAGCTTATAATTATTATTGCAAATAATAATTTGAAGATCTGAACTTGTAATAGTCAAATTCAGAACTTCTAATTGTTAAATACAAATTATTTGTGCAAATTATAACTTGAAGATCTGAACTAGTAATTGTCAAATACAGAACTTAAAATTGATAGCTTCTAATTATTATTGCAAATTATAACTTGAAGATCTGAACTTGTAATAGTGAATTACAGAACTAAGATTTGTTAAATTCAAATTATTATTTCAAATTATAACTTGAAGATCTGAACTAGTAATTGTCAAATACAGAACTTCTAATTATTAAATACAAATTATTAGTGCAAATTATAACTTGAAGATCTGAACTAGTAATTTTCAAATACAGAACTTCATATTGATAGCTTCTAATTATTATTGCAAATTATAACTAGAAGATCTGAACTTGTAATTGTCAAATACAGAACTTCTAATTGTTAAATACAAATTATTAGTGCAAATTATAACTTGAAGATCTGTACTAGTAATTTTCAAATACAGAACTTAATATTGATAGCTTCTAATTATTATTGCAAATTATAACTAGAAGATCTGAACTTGTAATTGTCAAATACAGAACTTAAAATTGATAGCTTCTAATTATTATTTCAATTTATAACTTGAAGATCTGAACTTGTAATTGTCAAATACAGAACTTAAAATTGATAGCTTCTAATTATTATTGCAAATTATAACTTGAAGATCTGAACTTGTAATTGTCAAATACAGAACTTCTAATTGTTAAATACAAATTAGTAGTGCAAATTATAACTTGAAGATCTGAACTTGTAATTATCAAATACAGAACTTAAAATTGATAGCTTCTAATTATTATTGTAAATTATAACTTGAAGATCTGAACTTGTAATAGTGAATTACAGAACTTAGATTTGTTAAATTCAAATTATTATTTCAAATGATAACTTGAAGATCTGAACTAGTAATTGTCAAATACAGAACTTAAAATTGATAGCTTCTAATTATTACTGCAAATTATAACTTGAAGATCTGAACTTGTAATTGTCAAATACAGAACTTAAAATTGATAGCTTCTAATTATTATTGTAAATTATAACTTGAAGATCTGAACTTGTAATTGTCAAATACAGAACTTAAAATTGATAGCTTCTAATTATTATTGCAAATAATAACTTGGAGATCTGAACTAGTAATTGTCAAATACAGAACTTAAAATTGATAGCTTCTAATTATTATTGCAAATTATAACTTGAAGATCTGAACTTGTAATTGTCAAATACAGAACTTAAAATTGATAGCTTCTAATTATTATTGCAAATTATCACTTGAAGATCTGAACTTGTAATTGTCAAATACAGAACATAAAATTGATAGCTTCTAATTATTATTTCAAATTTTAACATGAAGATCTCAACTTGTAATTGTCAAATACAGAACTTAAAATTAATAGCTTCTAATTATTATTGCAAATTATAACTTGAAGATCTGAACTTGTAATTGTCAAATACAGAACTTCAAATTGTTAAATACAAATTATTAGTGCAAATTATAACTTGAAGATCTGAACTTGTAATTGTCAAATACAGAACTTAAAATTGATAGCTTCTAATTATTATTGCAAATTATAACTTGAAGATCTGAACTTGTAATAGTCAAATACAGAACTTAAAATTGATAGCTTCTAATTATTATTGTAAATTATAACTTGAAGATCTGAACTTGTAATAGTGAATTACAGAACTTAGATTTGTTAAATACAAATTATTATTTCAAATAATAACTTGAAGATCTGAACTAGTAATTGTCAAATACAGAACTTAAAATTGATAGCTTCTAATTATTATTGCAAATTATAACTTGAAGATCTAAACTATTAATTGTCAAATACAGTACTTAAAATTGATAGGTTTTAATTATTATTGTAAATTATAACTTGAAGATTAGAACTTGTAATAGTCAAATACAGAACTTCGAATTGTTAAATACAAATTATTAGTACAAATTATAACTTGAAGATCTGAACTTGTAATAGGTAAATACAGAACTTCGAATTGTTAAATTCAAACTAAGATTGCAAATAATAATTTGAAGATCTGAACTTGTAATAGTCAAATACAGAACTTAAAATTGATAGCTTCTAATTATTATTGTAAATTATAACTTGAAGATCTGAACTTGTAATAGTGAATTACAGAACTTAGATTTGTTAAATTCAAATTATTATTTCAAAGTATAACTTGAAGATCTGAACTAGTGATTGTCAAATACAGAACTTAAAATTGATAGCTTCTGATTATTATTGCAAATTATAACTTGAAGATCTGAACTTGTAATTGTCAAATGCAGAACTTAAAATTGATAGCTTCTAATTATTATTTCAAATTATAACTTGAAGTTCTGAACTTGTAATTGTCAAATACAGAACTTAAAATTGATAGCTTCTAATTATTATTGCAAATAATAACTTGAAGATCAGTACTTGTAATTGTCAAATACAGAACTTAAAATTGATAGCTTATAATTATAGTTCAAATTATAACTTGAAGATCTGAACTTGTAATAGTCAAATACAGAACATCGAATTGTTAAATACAAATTATTAGTGCAAATTATAACTTGAAGATCTGAACTTGTAATTGTCAAATACAGAACTTAAAATTGATAGCTTCTAATTATTATGGCAAATAATAACTTGAAGATCTGTACTTGTAATTGTCAAATACAGAACTTAAAATTGATAGCTTATAATTATAGTTCAAATTATAACTTGAAGATCTGAACTTGTAATAGTCAAATACAGAACATCGAATTGTTAAATACAAATTATTAGTGCAAATTATAACTTGAAGATCTGAACTTGTAATTGTCAAATACAGAACTTAAAATTGATAGCTTCTAATTATTATTGCAAATTATAACTTGAAGATCTGAACTTGTAATTGTCAAATACAGAACTTCTAATTGTTAAATACAAATTAGTAGTGCAAATTATAACTTGAAGATCTGAACTTGTAATTATCAAATACAGAACTTAAAATTGATAGCTTCTAATTATTATTGTAAATTATAACTTGAAGATCTGAACTTGTAATAGTGAATTACAGAACTTAGATTTGTTAAATTCAAATTATTATTTCAAATTATAACTTGAAGATCTGAACTAGTAATTGTCAAATACAGAACTTAAAATTGATAGCTTCTAACTATTATTGCAAATTATAACTTGAAGATCTGAACTTGTAATTGTCAAATACAGAACTTAAAATTGATAGCTTCTAATTATTATTGTAAATTATAACTTGAAGATCTGAACTTGTAATTGTCAAATACAGAACTTAAAATTGATAGCTTCAAATTATTATTGCAAATAATAACTTGGAGATCTGAACTAGTAATTGTCAAATACAGAACTTAAAATTGATAGCTTCTAATTATTATTGCAAATTATAACTTGAAGATCTGAACTTGTAATTGTCAAATACAGAACTTAAAATTGATAGCTTCTAATTATTATTGCAAATTATAACTTGAAGATCTGAACTTGTAATTGTCAAATACAGAACATAAAATTGATAGCTTCTAATTATTATTTCAAATTTTAACTTGAAGATCTCAACTTGTAATTGTCAAATACAGAACTTAAAATTAATAGCTTCTAATTATTATTGCAAATTATAACTTGAAGATCTGAACTTGTAATTGTCAAATACAGTACTTAAAATTGATAGCTTTTAATTATTATTGTAAATTATAACTTGAAGATCTGAACTTGTAATAGTCAAATACAGAACTTCGAATTGTTAAATACAAATTATTAGTACAAATTATAACTTGAAGATCTGAACTTGTAATAGGTAAATACAGAACTTCGAATTGTTAAATTCAAACTAAGATTGCAAATAATAATTTGAAGATCTGAACTTGTAATAGTCAAATACAGAACTTAAAATTGATAGCTTCAAATTATTATTGTAAATTATAACTTGAAGATCTGAACTTGTAATAGTGAATTACAGAACTTAGATTTGTTAAATTCAAATTATTATTTCAAAGTATAACTTGAAGATCTGAACTAGTAATTGTCAAATACAGAACTTAAAATTGATAGCTTCTAATTATTATTGCAAATTATAACTTGAAGATCTGAACTTGTAATTGTCAAATGCAGAACTTAAAATTGATAGCTTCTAATTATTATTTCAAATTATAACTTGAAGATCTGAACTTGTAATTGTCAAATACAGAACTTAAAATTGATAGCTTCTAATTATTATTGCAAATAATAACTTGAAGATCTGTACTTGTAATTGTCAAATACAGAACTTAAAATTGATAGCTTATAATTATAGTTCAAATTATAACTTGAAGATCTGAACTTGTAATAGTCAAATACAGAACATCGAATTGTTAAATACAAATTATTAGTGCAAATTATAACTTGAAGATCTGAACTTGTAATTGTCAAATACAGAACTTAAAATTGATAGCTTCTAATTATTATGGCAAATAATAACTTGAAGATCTGTACTTGTAATTGTCAAATACAGAACTTAAAATTGATAGCTTATAATTATAGTTCAAATTATAACTTGAAGATCTGTACTAGTAATTGTCAAATACAGAACTTAAAATTGATAGTTTATAATTATAGTTCAAATTATAACTTGAAGATCTGAACTTGTAATAGTCAAATACAGAACATCGAATTGTTAAATACAAATTATTAGTGCAAATTATAACTTGAAGATCTGAACTTGTAATTGTCAAATACAGAACTTAAAATTGATAGCTTCTAATTATTATTGCAAATATTAACTTGAAGATCTGAACTTGTAATAGTGAAATACAAAACTTAGATTTGTTAAATTCAAATTATTATTTCAAATTATAATTTGAAGATCTGAACTAGTAATTGTCAAATACAGAACTTAAATTGATAGCTTATAATTATTATTGCAAATAATAATTTGAAGATCTGAACTTGTAATAGTCAAATACAGAACTTCTAATTGTTAAATACAAATTATTAGTGCAAATTATAACTTGAAGATCTGAACTAGTAATTGTCAAATACCGAACTTAAAATTGATAGCTTCTAATTATTATTGCAAATTATAACTTGAAGATCTGAACTTGTAATAGTGAATTACAGAACTAAGATTTGTTAAATTTAAATTATTATTTCAAATTATAACTTGAAGATCTGAACTAGTAATTGTCAAATACAGAACTTCTAATTATTAAATACAAATTATTTGTGCAAATTATAACTTGAAGATCTGAACTAGTAATTTTCAAATACAGAACTTCATATTGATAGCTTCTAATTATTATTGCAAATTATAACTAGAAGATCTGAACTTGTAATTGTCAAATACAGAACTTCTCATTGTTAAATACAAATTATTAGTGCAAATTATAACTTGAAGATCTGTACTAGTAATTTTCAAATACAGAACTTAATATTGATAGCTTCTAATTATTATTGCAAATTATAACTAGAAGATCTGAACTTGTAATTGTCAAATACAGAACTTAAAATTGATAGCTTCTAATTATTATTTCAATTTATAACTTGAAGATCTGAACTTGTAATTGTCAAATACAGTACTTAAAATTGATAGCTTCTAATTATTATTGCAAATTATAACTGGAAGATCTGAACTTGTAATTGTCAAATACAGAACTTAAAATTGATAGCTTCTAATTATTATTGCAAATTATAACTTGAAGATCTGAACTTGTAATTGTCAAATACAGAACTTAAAATTGATAGCTTCTAATTATTATTTCAATTTATAACTTGAAGATCTGAACTTGTAATTGTCAAATACAGTACTTAAAATTGATAGCTTCTAATTATAAGTGCAAATTATAACTTGAAGATCTGTACTAGTAATTTTCAAATACAGAACTTAATATTGATAGCTTCTAATTATTATTGCAAATTATAACTAGAAGATCTGAACTTGTAATTGTCAAATACAGAACTTAAAATTGATAGCTTCTAATTATTATTTCAATTTATAACTTGAAGATCTGAACTTGTAATTGTCAAATACAGTACTTAAAATTGATAGCTTCTAATTATTATTGCAAATTATAACTGGAAGATCTGAACTTGTAATTGTCAAATACAGAACTTAAAATTGATAGCTTCTAATTATTATTGCAAATTATAACTTGAAGATCTGAACTTGTAATAGTGAATTACAAAACTTAGATTTGTTAAATTCAAATTATTATTTCAAATTATAATTTGAAGATCTGAACTAGTAATTGTCAAATACAGAACTTAAATTGATAGCTTATAATTATTATTGCAAATAATAATTTGAAGATCTGAACTTGTAATAGTCAAATACAGAACTTCTAATTGTTAAATACAAATTATTAGCGCAAATTATAACTTGAAGATCTGAACTAGTAATTGTCAAATACAGAACTTAAAATTGATAGCTTCTAATTATTATTGCAAATTATAACTTGAAGATCTGAACTTGTAATTATCAAATACAGAACTTAAAATTGATAGCTTCTAATTATTATTTCAAATTATAACTTGAAGATCTGAACTAGTAATTGTCAAATACAGAATTTAAAATTGATAGCTTCCAATTATTATTGCAAATTATAACTTGAAGATCTGAACTTGTAATTGTCAAATACAGAACTTAAAATTGATAGCTTCTAATTATTATTGTAAATTATAACTTGGAGATCTGAACTAGTAATTGTCAAATACAGAACTTAAAATTGATAGCTTCTAATTATTATTGCAAATTATAACTTGAAGATCTGAACTTGTAATTGTCAAATACAGAACTTAAAATTGATAGCTTCTAATTATTATTGCAAATTATAACTTGAAGATCTGAACTTGTAATTGTCAAATACAGAACATAAAATTGATAGCTTCTAATTATTATTTCAAATTTTAACTTGAAGATCTCAACTTGTAATTGTCAAATACAGAACTTAAAATTAATAGCTTCTAATTATTATTGCAAATTATAACTTGAAGATCTGAACTTGTAATTGTCAAATACAGAACTTCAAATTGTTAAATACAAATTATTAGTGCAAATTATAACTTGTAGATCTGAACTTGTAATTGTCAAATACAGAACTTAAAATTGATAGCTTCTAATTATTATTGTAAATTATAACTTGAAGATCTGAACTTGTAATAGTGAATTACAGAACTTAGATTTGTTAAATTCCAATTATTATTTCAAATTATAACTTGAAGATCTGAACTAGTAATTGTCAAATACAGAACTTAAAATTGATAGCTTCTAATTATTATTGCATATTATAACTTGAAGATCTGAACTTGTAATTGTAAAATTCAGAACTTAAAATTGATAGCTTCTAATTATTATTGTAAATTATAACTTCAAGATCTGAACTTGTAATTGTCAAATACAGAACTTAAAATTGATAGCTTCTAATCATTATTGCAAATAATAACTAGAAGATCTGAACTTGTAATTGTCAAATACAGAACTTAAAATTGATAGCTTCTAATCATTATTGCAAATAATAACTAGAAGATCTGAACTTGTAATTGTCAAATACAGAACTTAAAATTGATAGCTTCTAATTATTATTGCAAATTATAATTTGAAGATCTGAACTTGTAATAGACAAATACGCAACTTAGCATTGTTAAATACAAATTATTAGTGCAAATTATAACTTGAAGATCTGTACTAGTAATTTTCAAATACAGAACTTAATATTGATAGCTTCTAATTATCATTGCAAATTATAACTAGAAGATCTGAACTTGTAATTGTCAAATACAGAACTTAAAATTGATAGCTTCTAATTATTATTTCAATTTATAACTTGAAGATCTGAACTTGTAATTGTCAAATACAGAACTTAAAATTGATAGCTTCTAATTATTATTGCAAATTATAACTGGAAGATCTGAACTTGTAATTGTCAAATACACAACTTCTAATTGTTAAATACAAATTAGTAGTGCAAATTATAACTTGAAGATCTGAACTTGTAATTATCAAATACAGAACTTAAAATTGATAGCTTCTAATTATTATTTCAAATTATAACTTGAAGATCTGAACTAGTAATTGTCAAATACAGAACTTAAAATTGATAGCTTCCAATTATTATTGCAAATTATAACTTGAAGATCTGAACTTGTAATTGTCAAATACAGAACTTAAAATTGATAGCTTCTAATTATTATTGTAAATTATAACTTGAAGATCTGAACTTGTAATTGTCAAATACAGAACTTAAAATTGATAGCTTCTAATTATTATTGCAAATAATAACTTGGAGATCTGAACTAGTAATTGTCAAATACAGAACTTAAAATTGATAGCTTCTAATTATAATTGCAAATTATAACTTGAAGATCTGAACTTGTAATAGTGAATTACAGAACTTAGATTTGTTAAATTCAAATTATTATTTCAAATTATAACTTGAAGATCTGAACTAGTAATTGTCAAATACAGAACTTAAAATTGATAGCTTCTAATTATTATTGCATATTATAACTTGAAGATCTGAACTTGTAATTGTTAAATTCAGAACTTAAAATTGATAGCTTCTAATTGTTATTGTAAATTATAACTTCAAGATCTGAACTTGTAATAGTCAAATACAGAACTTCTAATTGTTACATACAAATTATTAGTGCAAATTATAACTTGAAGATCTGAACTAGTAATTGTCAAATACAGAACTTAAAATTGATAGCTTCTAATTATTATTGCAAATTATAACTTGAAGATCTGAACTTGTAATTGTCAAATACAGAACTTAAAATTGATAGCTTCTAATTATTATTTCAATTTATAACTTGAAGATCTGAACTTGTAATTGTCAAATACAGAACTTAAAATTGATAGCTTCTAATTATTATTGCAAATTATAACTGGAAGATCTGAACTTGTAATTGTCAAATACACAACTTCTAATTGTTAAATACAAATTAGTAGTGCAAATTATAACTTGAAGATCTGAACTTGTAATTATCAAATACAGAACTTAAAATTGATAGCTTCTAATTATTATTGTAAATTATAACTTGAAGATCTGAACTTGTAATTGTCAAATACAGTACTTAAAATTGATAGCTTTTAATTATTATTGTAAATTATAACTTGACGATCTGAACTTGTAATAGTCAAATACAGAACTTCGAATTGTTAAATACAAATTATTAGTACAAATTATAACTTGAAGATCTGAACTTGTAATAGGTAAATACAGAACTTCGAATTGTTAAATTCAAACTAAGATTGCAAATAATAATTTGAAGATCTGAACTTGTAATAGTCAAATACAGAACTTAAAATTGATAGCTTCTAATTATTATTGTAAATTATAACTTGAAGATCTGAACTTGTAATAGTGAATTACAGAACTTAGATTTGTTAAATTCAAATTATTATTTCAAAGTATAACTTGAAGATCTGAACTAGTAATTGTCAAATACAGAACTTAAAATTGATAGCTTCTAATTATTATTGCAAATTATAACTTGAAGATCTGAACTTGTAATTGTCAAATGCAGAACTTAAAATTGATAGCTTCTAATTATTATTTCAAATTATAACTTGAAGATCTGAACTTGTAATTGTCAAATACAGAACTTAAAATTGATAGCTTCTAATTATTATTGCAAATAATAACTTGAAGATCTGTACTTGTAATTGTCAAATACAGAACTTAAAATTGATAGCTTATAATTATAGTTCAAATTATAACTTGAAGATCTGAACTTGTAATAGTCAAATACAGAACATCGAATTGTTAAATACAAATTATTAGTGCAAATTATAACTTGAAGATCTGAACTTGTAATTGACAAATACAGAACTTAAAATTGATAGCTTCTAATTATTATGGCAAATAATAACTTGAAGATCTGTACTTGTAATTGTCAAATACAGAACTTAAAATTGATAGCTTATAATTATAGTTCAAATTATAACTTGAAGATCTGTACTTGTAATTGTCAAATACAGAACTTAAAATTGATAGCTTATAATTATAGTTCAAATTATAACTTGAAGATCTGAACTTGTAATAGTCAAATACAGAACATCGAATTGTTAAATACAAATTATTAGTGCAAATTATAACTTGAAGATCTGAACTTGTAATTGTCAAATACAGAACTTAAAATTGATAGCTTCTAATTATTATTGCAAATTATAACTTGAAGATCTGAACTTGTAATAGTGAATTACAAAACTTAGATTTGTTAAATTCAAATTATTATTTCAAATTATAATTTGAAGATCTGAACTAGTAATTGTCAAATACAGAACTTAAATTGATAGCTTATAATTATTATTGCAAATAATAATTTGAAGATCTGAACTTGTAATAGTCAAATACAGAACTTCTAATTGTTAAATACAAATTATTAGTGCAAATTATAACTTGAAGATCTGAACTAGTAATTGTCAAATACAGAACTTAAAATTGATAGCTTCTAATTATTATTGCAAATTATAACTTGAAGATCTGAACTTGTAATAGTGAATTACAGAACTAAGATTTGTTAAATTCAAATTATTATTTCAAATTATAACTTGAAGATCTGAACTAGTAATTGTCAAATACAGAACTTCTAATTATTAAATTTAAATTATTTGTGCAAATTATAACTTGAAGATCTGAACTAGTAATTTTCAAATACAGAACTTCATATTGATAGCTTCTAATTATTATTTCAAATTATAACTAGAAGATCTGAACTTATAATTGTCAAATACAGAACTTCTAATTGTTAAATACAAATTATTAGTGCAAATTATAACTTGAAGATCTGAACTTGTAATTGACAAATACAGAACTTAAAATTGATAGCTTCTAATTATTATGGCAAATAATAACTTGAAGATCTGTACTTGTAATTGTCAAATACAGAACTTAAAATTGATAGCTTATAATTATAGTTCAAATTATAACTTGAAGATCTGTACTTGTAATTGTCAAATACAGAACTTAAAATTGATAGCTTATAATTATAGTTCAAATTATAACTTGAAGATCTGAACTTGTAATAGTCAAATACAGAACATCGAATTGTTAAATACAAATTATTAGTGCAAATTATAACTTGAAGATCTGAACTTGTAATTGTCAAATACAGAACTTAAAATTGATAGCTTCTAATTATTATTGCAAATTATAACTTGAAGATCTGAACTTGTAATAGTGAATTACAAAACTTAGATTTGTTAAATTCAAATTATTATTTCAAATTATAATTTGAAGATCTGAACTAGTAATTGTCAAATACAGAACTTAAATTGATAGCTTATAATTATTATTGCAAATAATAATTTGAAGATCTGAACTTGTAATAGTCAAATACAGAACTTCTAATTGTTAAATACAAATTATTAGTGCAAATTATAACTTGAAGATCTGAACTAGTAATTGTCAAATACAGAACTTAAAATTGATAGCTTCTAATTATTATTGCAAATTATAACTTGAAGATCTGAACTTGTAATAGTGAATTACAGAACTAAGATTTGTTAAATTCAAATTATTATTTCAAATTATAACTTGAAGATCTGAACTAGTAATTGTCAAATACAGAACTTCTAATTATTAAATTTAAATTATTTGTGCAAATTATAACTTGAAGATCTGAACTAGTAATTTTCAAATACAGAACTTCATATTGATAGCTTCTAATTATTATTTCAAATTATAACTAGAAGATCTGAACTTATAATTGTCAAATACAGAACTTCTAATTGTTAAATACAAATTATTAGTGCAAATTATAACTTGAAGATCTGTACTAGTAATTTTCAAATACAGAACTTAATATTGATAGCTTCTAATTATCATTGCTAATTATAACTAGAAGATCTGAACTTGTAATTGTCAAATACAGAACTTAAAATTGATAGCTTCTAATTATTATTTCAATTTATAACTTGAAGATCTGAACTTGTAATTGTCAAATACAGAACTTAAAATTGATAGCTTCTAATTATTATTGCAAATTATAACTGGAAGATCTGAACTTGTAATTGTCAAATACACAACTTCTAATTGTTAAATACAAATTAGTAGTGCAAATTATAACTTGAAGATCTGAACTTGTAATTATCAAATACAGAACTTAAAATTGATAGCTTCTAATTATTATTTCAAATTATAACTTGAAGATCTGAACTAGTAATTGTCAAATACAGAACTTAAAATTGATAGCTTCCAATTATTATTGCAAATTATAACTTGAAGATCTGAACTTGTAATTGTCAAATACAGAACTTAAAATTGATAGCTTCTAATTATTATTGTAAATTATAACTTGAAGATCTGAACTTGTAATTGTCAAATACAGAACTTAAAATTGATAGCTTCTAATTATTATTGCAAATAATAACTTGGAGATCTGAACTAGTAATTGTCAAATACAGAACTTAAAATTGATAGCTTCTAATTATTATTGCAAATTATAACTTGAAGATCTGAACTTGTAATTGTCAAATACAGAACTTAAAATTGATAGCTTCTAATTATTATTGCAAATTATAACTTGAAGATCTGAACTTGTAATTGTCAAATACAGAACATAAAATTGATAGCTTCTAATTATTATTTCAAATTTTAACTTGAAGATCTCAACTTGTAATTGTCAAATACAGAACTTAAAATTAATAGCTTCTAATTATTATTGCAAATTATAACTTGAAGATCTGAACTTGTAATTGTCAAATACAGAACTTCAAATTGTTAAATACAAATTATTAGTGCAAATTATAACTTGAAGATCTGAACTTGTAATTGTCAAATACAGAACTTAAAATTGATAGCTTCTAATTATTATAGTAAATTATAACTTGAAGATCTGAACTTGTAATAGTGAATTACAGAACTTAGATTTGTTAAATTCAAATTATTATTTCAAATTATAACTTGAAGATCTGAACTAGTAATTGTCAAATACAGAACTTAAAATTGATAGCTTCTAATTATTATTGCATATTATAACTTGAAGATCTGAACTTGTAATTGTTAAATACAGAACTTAAAATTGATAGCTTCTAATTATTATTGTAAATTATAACTTCAAGATCTGAACATGTAATTGTCAAATACAGAACTTAAAATTGATAGCTTCTAATCATTATTGCAAATAATAACTAGAAGATCTGAACTTGTAATTGTCAAATACAGAACTTAAAATTGATAGCTTCTAATTATTATTGCAAATTATAATTTGAAGATCTGAACTTGTAATAGACAAATACGCAACTTAGCATTGTTAAATACAAATTGTGATTGCAAATTATAACTTGAAGATCTGAACCTGTAATAGGTAAATACAGAACTTCGAATTGTTAAATTCAAACTAAGATTTCAAATAATAATTCGAAGATCTGAACTTGTAATAGTCAAATACAGAACTTCTAATTGTTAAATACAAATTATTAGTGCAAATTATAACTTGAAGATCTGAACTAGTAATTGTCAAATACAGAACTTAAAATTGATAGCTTCTAATTATTATTGCAAATTATAACTTGAAGATCTGAACTTGTAATTGTCAAATACAGAACTTCTAATTGTTAAATACAAATTATTAGTGCAAATTATAACTTGAAGATCTGAACTTGTAATTGTCAAATACAGAACTTAAAATTGATAGCTTCTAATTATTATTGCAAATTATAACTTGAAGATCTGAACTTGTAATAGTCAAATACAGAACTTAAAATTGATAGCTTCTAATTATTATTGTAAATTATAACTTGAAGATCTGAACTTGTAATAGTGAATTACAGAACTTAGATTTGTTAAATTCAAATTATTATTTCAAATTATAACTTGAAGATCTGAACTAGTAATTGTCAAATACAGCCCTTAAAATTGATAGCTTCTAATTATTATTGCAAATTATAACTTGAAGATCTGAACTTGTAATTGTCAAATACAGTACTTAAAATTGATAGCTTCTAATTATTATTGCAAATTATAACTTGAAGATCTGAACTTGTAATGGTCAAATACAGAACTTAAAATTGATAGCATTTAATTATTATTGTAAATTATAACTTGAAGATCTGAACTTGTAATAGTCAAATACAGAACTTCGAATTGTTAAATACAAATTATTAGTACAAATTATAACTTGAAGATCTGAACTTGTAATAGGTAAATACAGAACTTCGAATTGTTAAATTCAAACTAAGATTGCAAATAATAATTTGAAGATCTGAACTTGTAATAGTCAAATACAGAACTTAAAATTGATAGTTTCTAATTATTATTGTAAATTATAACTTGAAGATCTGAACTTGTAATAGTGAATTACAGAACTTAGATTTGTTAAATTCAAATTATTATTTCAAATTATAACTTGAAGATCTGAACTAGTAATTGTCAAATACAGAACTTAAAATTGATAGCTTCTAATTATTATTGCAAATTATAACTTGAAGATCTGAACTTGTAATTGTCAAATGCAGAACTTAAAATTGATAGCTTCTAATTATTATTTCAAATTATAACTTGAAGATCTGAACTTGTAATAGGTAAATACAGAACTTCTAATTGTTAAATTCAAACTAAGATTGCAAATAATAATTTGAAAATCTGAACTAGTAATAGTCAAATACAGAACTTCTAACTGTTAAAAACAAATTATTAGTGCAAATTATAACTTGAAGATCTGAACTTGTAATTGTCAAATACAGAACTTAAAATTGATAGCTTCTAATTATTATTGCAAATTTATAACTTGAAGATCTGAAATTGTAATAGTGAATTACAAAACTTAGATTTGTTAAATTCAAATTATTATTTCAAATTATAACTTGAAGATCTGAACTAGTAATTGTCAAATACAGAACTTAAATTGATAGCTTATAATTATTATTGCAAATAATAATTAGAAGATCTGAACTTGTAATAGTCAAATACAGAACTTCTAATTGTTAAATACAAATTAATAGTGCAAATTATAACTTGAAGATCTGAACTAGTAATTGTCAAATACAGAACTTAAAATTGATAGCTTCTAATTATTATTGCAAATTATAACTTGAAGATATGAACTTGTAATTGTCAAATACAGAACTTCTAATTGTTAAATACAAATTATTAGTGCAAATTATAACTTGAAGATCTGAACTTGTAATTGTCAAATACAGAACTTAAAATTGATAGCTTCTAATTATTATTGCAAATTATAACTTGAAGATCTGAACTTGTAATTGTCAAATACAGAACTTCTAATTGTTAAATACAAATTATTAGTGCAAATTATAACTTGAAGATCTGAACATGTAATTGTCAAATACAGAACTTAAAATTGATAGCTTCTAATTATTATTGCAAATTATAACTTGAAGATCTGAACTTGTAATTGTCAAATACAGAACTTCTAATTGTTAAATACAAATTATTAGTGCAAATTATAACTTGAAGATCTGAACTTGTAATTGTCAAATACAGAACTTAAAATTGATAGCTTCTAATTATTATTGCAAATTATAACTTGAAGATCTGAACTTGTAATAGTCAAATACAGAACTTAAAATTGATAGCTTCTAATTATTATTGTAAATTATAACTTGAAGATCTGAACTTGTAATAGTGAATTACAGAACTTAGATTTGTTAAATTCAAATTATTATTTCAAATTATAACTTGAAGATCTGAACTAGTAATTGTCAAATACAGCCCTTAAAATTGATAGCTTCTAATTATTATTGCAAATTATAACTTGAAGATCTGAACTTGTAATTGTCAAATACAGTACTTAAAATTGATAGCTTCTAATTATTATTGCAAATTATAACTTGAAGATCTGAACTTGTAATTGTCAAATACAGAACTTAAAATTGATAGCATTTAATTATTATTGTAAATTATAACTTGAAGATCTGAACTTGTAATAGTCAAATACAGAACTTCGAATTGTTAAATACAAATTATTAGTACAAATTATAACTTGAAGATCTGAACTTGTAATAGGTAAATACAGAACTTCGAATTGTTAAATTCAAACTAAGATTGCAAATAATAATTTGAAGATCTGAACTTGTAATAGTCAAATACAGAACTTAAAATTGATAGCTTCTAATTATTATTGTAAATTATAACTTGAAGATCTGAACTTGTAATAGTGAATTACAGAACTTAGATTTGTTAAATTCAAATTATTATTTCAAATTATAACTTGAAGATCTGAACTAGTAATTGTCAAATACAGAACTTAAAATTGATAGCTTCTAATTATTATTGCAAATTATAACTTGAAGATCTGAACTTGTAATTGTCAAATGCAGAACTTAAAATTGATAGCTTCTAATTATTATTTCAAATTATAACTTGAAGATCTGAACTTGTAATTGTCAAATACAGAACTTAAAATTGATAGCTTCTAATTATTATTGCAAATAATAACTTGAAGATCTGTACTTGTAATTGTCAAATACAGAACTTAAAATTGATAGCTTATAATTATAGTTCAAATTATAACTTGTAGATCTGAACTTGTAATAGTCAAATACAGAACATCGAATTGTTAAATACAAATTATTAGTGCAAATTATAACTTGAAGATCTGAACTTGTAATAGGTAAATACAGAACTTCTAATTGTTAAATTCAAACTAAGATTGCAAATAATAATTTGAAAATCTGAACTAGTAATAGTCAAATACAGAACTTCTAACTGTTAAAAACAAATTATTAGTGCAAATTATAACTTGAAGATCTGAACTTGTAATTGTCAAATACAGAACTTAAAATTGATAGCTTCTAATTATTATTGCAAATTTATAACTTGAAGATCTGAAATTGTAATAGTGAATTACAAAACTTAGATTTGTTAAATTCAAATTATTATTTCAAATTATAACTTGAAGATCTGAACTAGTAATTGTCAAATACAGAACTTAAATTTATAGCTTATAATTATTATTGCAAATAATAATTAGAAGATCTGAACTTGTAATAGTCAAATACAGAACTTCTAATTGTTAAATACAAATTATTAGTGCAAATTATAACTTGAAGATCTGAACTAGTAATTGTCAAATACAGAACTTAAAATTGATAGCTTCTAATTATTATTGCAAATTATAACTTGAAGATATGAACTTGTAATTGTCAAATACAGAACTTCTAATTGTTAAATACAAATTATTAGTGCAAATTATAACTTGAAGATCTGAACTTGTAATTGTCAAATACAGAACTTAAAATTGATAGCTTCTAATTATTATTGCAAATTATAACTTGAAGATCTGAACTTGTAATTGTCAAATACAGAACTTCTAATTGTTAAATACAAATTATTAGTGCAAATTATAACTTGAAGATCTGAACATGTAATTGTCAAATACAGAACTTAAAATTGATAGCTTCTAATTATTATTGTAAATTATAACTTGAAGATCTGAACTTGTAATAGTGAATTACAGAACTTAGATTTGTTAAATTCATATTATTATTTCAAATTATAACTTGAAGATCTGAACTAGTAATTTTCAAATACAGAACTTAATATTGATAGCTTCTAATTATTATTGCAAATTATAACTAGAAGATCTGAACTTGTAATTGTCAAATACAGAACTTCTAATTGTTAAATACAAATTATTAGTGCAAATTATAACTTGAAGATCTGAACTAGTAATTTTCAAATACAGAACTTAATATTGATAGCTTCTAATTATTATTGCAAATTATAACTAGAAGATCTGAACTTGTAATTGTCAAATACAGAACTTTAAATTGATAGCTTCTAATTATTATTTCAATTTATAACTTGAAGATCTGAACTTGTAATTGTCAAATCCAGAACTTAAAATTAATAGCTTCTAATTATTATTGCAAATTATAACTTGAAGATCTGAACTTGTAATTGTCAAATACAGAACTTCTAATTGTTAAATACAAATTAGTAGTGCAAATTATAACTTGAAGATCTGAACTTGTAATTATCAAATACAGAACTTAAAATTGATAGCTTCTAATTATTATTGTAAATTATAACTTGAAGATCTGAACTTGTAATAGTGAATTACAGAACTTAGATTTGTTAAATTCAAATTATTATTTCAAATTATAACTTGAAGATCTGAACTAGTAATTGTCAAATACAGAACTTAAAATTGATAGCTTCTAATTATTATTGCAAATTATAACTTGAAGATCTGAACTTGTAATTGTCAAATACAGAACTTAAAATTGATAGCTTCTAATTATTATTGTAAATTATAACTTGAAGATCTGAACTTGTAATTGTCAAATACAGAACTTAAAATTGATAGCTTCTAATTATTATTGCAAATAATAACTTGAAGATCTGTAGTTGTAATTGTCAAATACAGAACTAAAAATTGATAGCTTATAATTATAGTTCAAATTATAACTTGAAGATCTGAACTTGTAATAGTCAAATACAGAACATCGAATTGTTAAATACAAATTATTAGTGCAAATTATAACTTGAAGATCTGAACTTGTAATAGGTAAATAGAGAACTTCTAATTGTTAAATTCAAACTAAGATTGCAAATAATAATTTGATAATCTGAACTAGTAATAGTCAAATACAGAACTTCTAACTGTTAAAAACAAATTATTAGTGCAAATTATAACTTGAAGATCTGAACTTGTAATTGTCAAATACAGAACTTAAAATTGATAGCTTCTAATTATTATTGCAAATTTATAACTTGAAGATCTGAAATTGTAATAGTGAATTACAAAACTTAGATTTGTTAAATTCAAATTATTATTTCAAATTATAACTTGAAGATCTGAACTAGTAATTGTCAAATACAGAACTTAAATTGATAGCTTATAATTATTATTGCAAATAATAATTAGAAGATCTGAACTTGTAATAGTCAAATACAGAACTTCTAATTGTTAAATACAAATTATTAGTGCAAATTATAACTTGAAGATCTGAACTAGTAATTGTCAAATACAGAACTTAAAATTGATAGCTTCTAATTATTATTGCAAATTATAACTTGAAGATATGAACTTGTAATTGTCAAATACAGAACTTCTAATTGTTAAATACAAATTATTAGTGCAAATTATAACTTGAAGATCTGAACTTGTAATTGTCAAATACAGAACTTAAAATTGATAGCTTCTAATTATTATTGCAAATTATAACTTGAAGATCTGAACTTGTAATTGTCAAATACAGAACTTCTAATTGTTAAATACAAATTATTAGTGCAAATTATAACTTGAAGATCTGAACATGTAATTGTCAAATACAGAACTTAAAATTGATAGCTTCTAATTATTATTGTAAATTATAACTTGAAGATCTGAACTTGTAATAGTGAATTACAGAACTTAGATTTGTTAAATTCAAATTATTATTTCAAATTATAACTTGAAGATCTGAACTAGTAATTTTCAAATACAGAACTTAATATTGATAGCTTCTAATTATTATTGCAAATTATAACTAGAAGATCTGAACTTGTAATTGTCAAATACAGAACTTCTAATTGTTAAATACAAATTATTAGTGCAAATTATAACTTGAAGATCTGAACTAGTAATTTTCAAATACAGAACTTAATATTGATAGCTTCTAATTATTATTGCAAATTATAACTAGAAGATCTGAACTTGTAATTGTCAAATACAGAACTTAAAATTGATAGCTTCTAATTATTATTTCAATTTATAACTTGAAGATCTGAACTTGTAATTGTCAAATACAGAACTTAAAATTAATAGCTTCTAATTATTATTGCAAATTATAACTTGAAGATCTGAACTTGTAATTGTCAAATACAGAACTTCTAATTGTTAAATACAAATTAGTAGTGCAAATTATAACTTGAAGATCTGAACTTGTAATTATCAAATACAGAACTTAAAATTGATAGCTTCTAATTATTATTGTAAATTATAACTTGAAGATCTGAACTTGTAATAGTGAATTACAGAACTTAGATTTGTTAAATTCAAATTATTATTTCAAATTATAACTTGAAGATCTGAACTAGTAATTGTCAAATACAGAACTTAAAATTGATAGCTTCTAATTATTATTGCAAATTATAACTAGAAGATCTGAACTTGTAATTGTCAAATACAGAACTTAAAATTGATAGCTTCTAATTATTATTGTAAATTATAACTTGAAGATCTGAACTTGTAATTGTCAAATACAGAACTTAAAATTGATAGCTTCTAATTATTATTGCAAATAATAACTTGAAGATCTGTACTTGTAATTGTCAAATACAGAACTAAAAATTGATAGCTTATAATTATAGTTCAAATTATAACTTGAAGATCTGAACTTGTAATAGTCAAATACAGAACATCGAATTGTTAAATACAAATTATTAGTGCAAATTATAACTTGAAGATCTGAACTTGTAATAGGTAAATAGAGATCTTCTAATTGTTAAATTCAAACTAAGATTGCAAATAATAATTTGATAATCTGAACTAGTAATAGTCAAATACAGAACTTCTAACTGTTAAAAACAAATTATTAGTGCAAATTATAACTTGAAGATCTGAACTTGTAATTGTCAAATACAGAACTTAAAATTGATAGCTTCTAATTATTATTGCAAATTTATAACTTGAAGATCTGAAATTGTAATAGTGAATTACAAAACTTAGATTTGTTAAATTCAAATTATTATTTCAAATTATAACTTGAAGATCTGAACTAGTAATTGTCAAATACAGAACTTAAATTGATAGCTTATAATTATTATTGCAAATAATAATTAGAAGTTCTGAACTTGTAATAGTCAAATACAGAACTTCTAATTGTTAAATACAAATTATTAGTGCAAATTATAACTTGAAGATCTGAACTAGTAATTGTCAAATACAGAACTTAAAATTGATAGCTTCTAATTATTATTGCAAATTATAACTTGAAGATATGAACTTGTAATTGTCAAATACAGAACTTCTAATTGTTAAATACAAATTATTAGTGCAAATTATAACTTGAAGATCTGAACTTGTAATTGTCAAATACAGAACTTAAAATTGATAGCTTCTAATTATTATTGCAAATTATAACTTGAAGATCTGAACTTGTAATTGTCAAATACAGAACTTCTAATTGTTAAATACAAATTATTAGTGCAAATTATAACTTGAAGATCTGAACATGTAATTGTCAAATACAGAACTTAAAATTGATAGCTTCTAATTATTATTGTAAATTATAACTTGAAGATCTGAACTTGTAATAGTGAATTACAGAACTTAGATTTGTTAAATTCAAATTATTATTTCAAATTATAACTTGAAGATCTGAACTAGTAATTTTCAAATACAGAACTTAATATTGATAGCTTCTAATTATTATTGCAAATTATAACTAGAAGATCTGAACTTGTAATTGTCAAATACAGAACTTCTAATTGTTAAATACAAATTATTAGTGCAAATTATAACTTGAAGATCTGAACTAGTAATTTTCAAATACAGAACTTAATATTGATAGCTTCTAATTATTATTGCAAATTATAACTAGAAGATCTGAACTTGTAATTGTCAAATACAGAACTTAAAATTGATAGCTTCTAATTATTATTTCAATTTATAACTTGAAGATCTGAACTTGTAATTGTCAAATACAGAACTTAAAATTAATAGCTTCTAATTATTATTGCAAATTATAACTTGAAGATCTGAACTTGTAATTGTCAAATACAGAACTTCTAATTGTTAAATACAAATTAGTAGTGCAAATTATAACTTGAAGATCTGAACTTGTAATTATCAAATACAGAACTTAAAATTGATAGCTTCTAATTATTATTGTAAATTATAACTTGAAGATCTGAACTTGTAATAGTGAATTACAGAACTTAGATTTGTTAAATTCAAATTATTATTTCAAATTATAACTTGAAGATCTGAACTAGTAATTGTCAAATACAGAACTTAAAATTGATAGCTTCTAATTATTATTGCAAATTATAACTTGAAGATCTGAACTTGTAATTGTCAAATACAGAACTTAAAATTGATAGCTTCTAATTATTATTGTAAATTATAACTTGAAGATCTGAACTTGTAATTGTCAAATACAGAACTTAAAATTGATAGCTTCTAATTATTATTGCAAATAATAACTTGAAGATCTGTACTTGTAATTGTCAAATACAGAACTAAAAATTGATAGCTTATAATTATAGTTCAAATTATAACTTGAAGATCTGAACTTGTAATAGTCAAATACAGAACATCGAATTGTTAAATACAAATTATTAGTGCAAATTATAACTTGAAGATCTGAACTTGTAATAGGTAAATAGAGAACTTCTAATTGTTAAATTCAAACTAAGATTGCAAATAATAATTTGATAATCTGAACTAGTAATAGTCAAATACAGAACTTCTAACTGTTAAAAACAAATTATTAGTGCAAATTATAACTTGAAGATCTGAACTTGTAATTGTCAAATACAGAACTTAAAATTGATAGCTTCTAATTATTATTGCAAATTTATAACTTGAAGATCTGAAATTGTAATAGTGAATTACAAAACTTAGATTTGTTAAATTCAAATTATTATTTCAAATTATAACTTGAAGATCTGAACTAGTAATTGTCAAATACAGAACTTAAATTGATAGCTTATAATTATTATTGCAAATAATAATTAGAAGATCTGAACTTGTAATAGTCAAATACAGAACTTCTAATTGTTAAATACAAATTATTAGTGCAAATTATAACTTGAAGATCTGAACTAGTAATTGTCAAATACAGAACTTAAAATTGATAGCTTCTAATTATTATTGCAAATTATAACTTGAAGATATGAACTTGTAATTGTCAAATACAGAACTTCTAATTGTTAAATACAAATTATTAGTGCAAATTATAACTTGAAGATCTGAACTTGTAATTGTCAAATACAGAACTTAAAATTGATAGCTTCTAATTATTATTGCAAATTATAACTTGAAGATCTGAACTTGTAATTGTCAAATACAGAACTTCTAATTGTTAAATACAAATTATTAGTGCAAATTATAACTTGAAGATCTGAACATGTAATTGTCAAATACAGAACTTAAAATTGATAGCTTCTAATTATTATTATAAATTATAACTTGAAGGTCTGAACTTGTAATAGTGAATTACAGAACTTAGATTTGTTAAATTCAAATTATTATTTCAAATTATAACTTGAAGATCTGAACTAGTAATTGTCAAATACAGAACTTCTAATTGTTAAATACAAATTATTAGTGCAAATTATAACTTGAAGATCTGAACTAGTAATTTTCAAATTCAGAACTTAATATTGATAGCTTCTAATTATTATTGCAAATTATAACTAGAAGATCTGAACTTGTAATTGTCAAATACAGAACTTCTAATTGTTAAATACAAATTATTAGTGCAAATTATAACTTGAAGATCTGAACTAGTAATTTTCAAATACAGAACTTAATATTGATAGCTTCTAATTATTATTGCAAATTATAACTAGAAGATCTGAACTTGTAATTGTCAAATACAGAACTTAAAATTGATAGCTTCTAATTATTATTTCAATTTATAACTTGAAGATCTGAACTTGTAATTGTCAAATACAGAACTTAAAATTAATAGCTTCTAATTATTATTGCAAATTATAACTTGAAGATCTGAACTTGTAATTGTCAAATACAGAACTTCTAATTGTTAAATACAAATTAGTAGTGCAAATTATAACTTGAAGATCTGAACTTGTAATTATCAAATACAGAACTTAAAATTGATAGCTTCTAATTATTATTGTAAATTATAACTTGAAGATCTGAACTTGTAATAGTGAATTACAGAACTTAGATTTGTTAAATTCAAATTATTATTTCAAATTATAACTTGAAGATCTGAACTAGTAATTGTCAAATACAGAACTTAAAATTGATAGCTTCTAATTATTATTGCAAATTATAACTTGAAGATCTGAACTTGTAATTGTCAAATACAGAACTTAAAATTGATAGCTTCTAATTATTATTGTAAATTATAACTTGAAGATCTGAACTTGTAATTGTCAAATACAGAACTTAAAATTGATAGCTTCTAATTATTATTGCAAATAATAACTAGATGATCTGAACTTGTAATTGTCAAATAACGAACTTAAAATTGATAGCTTCTAATTATTATTTCAATTTATAACTTGAAGATCTGAACTTGTAATTGTCAAATACAGAACTTAAAATTGATAGCTTCTAATTATTATTTCAATTTATAACTTGAAGATCTGAACTTGTAATTGTCAAATACACAACTTCTAATTGTTAAATACAAATTAGTAGTGCAAATTATAACTTGAAGATCTGAACTTGTAATTATCAAATACAGAACTTAAAATTGATAGCTTCTAATTATTATTTCAAATTATAACTTGAAGATCTGAACTAGTAATTGTCAAATACAGAACTTAAAATTGATAGCTTCCAATTATTATTGCAAATTATAACTTGAAGATCTGAACTTGCAATTGTCAAATACAGAACTTAAAATTGATAGCTTCTAATTATTATTGTAAATTATAACTTGAAGATCTGAACTTGTAATTGTCAAATACAGAACTTAAAATTGATAGCTTCTAATTATTATTGCAAATAATAACTTGGAGATCTGAACTAGTAATTGTCAAATACAGAACTAAAAATTGATAGCTTCTAATTATTATTGCAAATTATAACTTGAAGATCTGAACTTGTAATTGTCAAATACAGAACTTAAAATTGATAGCTTCTAATTATTATTGCAAATTATAACTTGAAGATCTGAACTTGTAATTGTCAAATACAGAACTTCTAATTGTTAAATACAAATTATTAGTGCAAATTATAACTTGAAGATCTGAACTTGTAATTGTCAAATACAGAACTTAAAATTGATAGCTTCAAATTATTATTGCAAATTATAACTTGAAGATCTGAACTTGTAATAGTCAAATACAGAACTTAAAATTGATAGCTTCTAATTATTATTGTAAATTATAACTTGAAGCTCTGAACTTGTAATAGTGAATTACAGAACTTAGATTTGTTAAATTCAAATTATTATTTCAAATTATAACTTGAAGATCTGAACTTGTAATTGTCAAATACAGTACTTAAAATTGATAGCTTCTAATTATTATTGCAAATTATAACTTGAAGATCTGAACTTGTAATTGTCAAATACAGAACTTAAAATTGATAGCATTTAATTATTATTGTAAATTATAACTTGAAGATCTGAACTTGTAATAGTCAAATACAGAACTTCGAATTGTTAAATACAAATTATTAGTACAAATTATAACTTGAAGATCTGAACTTGTAATAGGTAAATACAGAACTTCGAATTGTTAAAAACAAATTATTAGTGCAAATTATAACTTGAAGATCTGAACTTGTAATAGTCAATTACAGAACTTAAAATTGATAGCTTCTAATTATTATTGCAAATTTATAACTTGAAGATCTGAAATTGTAATAGTGAATTACAAAACTTAGATTTGTTAAATTCAAATTATTATTTCAAATTATAACTTGAAGATCTGAACTAGTAATTGTCAAATACAGAACTTAAATTGATAGCTTATAATTATTATTGCAAATAATAATTAGAAGATCTGAACTTGTAATAGTCAAATACAGAACTTCTAATTGTTAAATACAAATTATTAGTGCAAATTATAACTTGAAGATCTGAACTAGTAATTGTCAAATACAGAACTTAAAATTGATAGCTTATAATTATTATTGCAAATTATAACTTGAAGATATGAACTTGTAAGTGTCAAATACAGAACTTCTAATTGTTAAATACAAATTATTAGTGCAAATTATAACTTGAAGATCTGAACTTGTAATTGTCAAATACAGAACTTAAAATTGATAGCTTCTAATTATTATTGCAAATTATAACTTGAAGATCTGAACTTGTAATTGTCAAATACAGAACTTCTAATTGTTAAATACAAATTATTAGTGCAAATTATAACTTGAAGATCTGAACATGTAATTGTCAAATACAGAACTTAAAATTGATAGCTTCTAATTATTATTGTAAATTATA
Source organism: Cantharis lateralis (assembly GCA_963170105.1). NCBI lineage: Eukaryota > Metazoa > Arthropoda > Insecta > Coleoptera > Cantharidae > Cantharis > Cantharis lateralis. The sequence goes on along the minus strand of OY720625.1, from coordinate 24,908,149 downwards.
ACTTGTAGATCTGAACTTGTAATAGTGAATTACAGAACTTAGATTTGTTAAATTCAAATTATTATTTCAAATTATAACTTGAAGAACTGAACTAGTAATTGTCAAATACAGAACTTCTAATTATTAAATACAAATTATTAGTGCAAATTATAACTTGAAGATCTGAACTAGTAATTTTCAAATACAGAACTTAATATTGATAGCTTCTAATTATTATTGCAAATTATAACTAGAAGATCTGAACTTGTAATTGTCAAATACAGAACTTCTAATTGTTAAATACAAATTATTAGTGCAAATTATAACTTGAAGATCTGAACTAGTAATTTTCAAATACAGAACTTAATATTGATAGCTTCTAATTATTATTGCAAATTATAACTAGAAGATCTGAACTTGTAATTGTCAAATACAGAACTTAAAATTGATAGCTTCTAATTATTATTTCAATTTATAACTTGAAGATCTGAACTTGTAATTGTCAAATACAGAACTTAAAATTAATAGCTTCTAATTATTATTGCAAATTATAACTTGAAGATCTGAACTTGTAATTGTCAAATACAGAACTTCTAATTGTTAAATACAAATTAGTAGTGCAAATTATAACTTGAAGATCTGAACTTGTAATTATCAAATACAGAACTTAAAATTGATAGCTTCTAATTATTATTGTAAATTATAACTTGAAGATCTGAACTTGTAATAGTGAATTACAGAACTTAGATTTGTTAAATTCAAATTATTATTTCAAATTATAACTTGAAGATCTGAACTAGTAATTGTCAAATACAGAACTTAAAATTGATAGCTTCTAATTATTATTGCAAATTATAACTTGAAGATCTGAACTTGTAATTGTCAAATACAGAACTTCTAATTGTTAAATACAAATTATTAGTGCAAATTATAACTTGAAGATCTGAACATGTAATTGTCAAATACAGAACTTAAAATTGATAGCTTCTAATTATTATTGTAAATTATAACTTGAAGATCTGAACTTGTAATAGTGAATTACAGAACTTAGATTTGTTAAATTCAAATTATTATTTCAAATTATAACTAGAAGATCTGAACTAGTAATTGTCAAATACAGAACTTCTAATTATTAAATACAAATTATTAGTGCAAATTATAACTTGAAGATCTGAACTAGTAATTTTCAAATACAGAACTTAAGGGGTAAAACCACTGTAAAATCTTTAAAAAATAGCGTTTTTCTGCCAATTTTTCATGCATAGTAGGAAAGGTAATAGAATAATAATAATCTAGGTGGTAATTAAGTTTATATTTAAGTCCTTTAAACAAAAAATTATCATCACTAAATATAAAGAATTGGCGACACCGGAGGCATTCTCGTGATGGTTATTGAATTTGCGGCACGCAGTGTAGCGAGTTCAAATTTGAATTTTAAAAAAATAAAAAAATTTCACTTAATCTACGTGTTCATAGCTAGAGAAATACGTAGGGGATTTTAAAAATATTGATTTATGTATGTTGGAGGTGTATTTGAATGAAAACTTTAAATATTCGATCAAAAAATTGGTAATCATTTGTTAATAAATAATGTATAAATCAACTTATTGAAAATCCCGTACGTATTTCTCTTCAAAAGATTGTTTTAAAGATATTGTTAAAAATTCGAATGAAAATTACAAAAATTGTTTGAGTTAAGCTGCGTGCCGTTTTGAAAATGTTGTTTTGCAGCAATCCGACACTTTTGTGGTAGAGCTCGAAATTTCAATGAAAAACATTTCTTTCGGGTATTAAGTTTTTTGTCCTATATTCCAGAAGGTTCAAAGTATCTTTTAAGCCAATAAAAATAAAATTGAGTTTTTGAAAAATTTAGTGTGGTTTTACCCCTTAATATTGATAGCTTCTAATTATTATTGCAAATTATAACTAGAAGATCTGAACTTGTAATTGTCAAATATAGAACTTCAAATTGTTAAATACAAATTATTAGTGCAAATTATAACTTGAAGATCTGAACTAGTAATTTTCAAATACAGAACTTAATATTGATAGCTTCTAATTATTATTGCAAATTATAACTAGAAGATCTGAACTTGTAATTGTCAAATACAGAACTTAAAATTGATAGCTTCTAATTATTATTTCAATTTATAACTTGAAGATCTGAACTTGTAATTGTCAAATACAGAACTTAAAATTAATAGCTTCTAATTATTATTGCAAATTATAACTTGAAGATCTGAACTTGTAATTGTCAAATACAGAACTTCTAATTGTTAAATACAAATTAGTAGTGCAAATTATAACTTGAAGATCTGAACTTGTAATTATCAAATACAGAACTTAAAATTGATAGCTTCTAATTATTATTGTAAATTATAACTTGAAGATCTGGACTTGTAATAGTGAATTACAGAACTTAGATTTGTTAAATTCAAATTATTATTTCAAATTATAACTTGAAGATCTGAACTAGTAATTGTCAAATACAGAACTTAAAATTGATAGCTTCTAATTATTATTGCAAATTATAACTTGTAGATCTGAACTTGTAATTGTCAAATACAGAACTTAAAATTGATAGCTTCTAATTATTATTGTAAATTATAACTTGAAGATCTGAACTTGTAATTGTCAAATACAGAACTTAAAATTGATAGCTTCTAATTATTATTGCAAATAATAACTTGAAGATCTGTACTTGTAATTGTCAAATACAGAACTAAAAATTGATAGCTTATAATTATAGTTCAAATTATAACTTGAAGATCTGTACTTGTAATAGTCAAATACAGAACATCGAATTTCTAAATACAAATTATTAGTGCAAATTATAACTTGAAGATCTGAACTTGTAATAGGTAAATAGAGAACTTCTAATTGTTAAATTCAAACTAAGATTGCAAATAATAATTTGATAATCTGAACTAGTAATAGTCAAATACAGAACTTCTAACTGTTAAAAACAAATTATTAGTGCAAATTATAACTTGAAGATCTGAACTTGTAATTGTCAAATACAGAACTTAAAATTGATAGCTTCTAATTATTATTGCAAATTAATAACTTGAAGATCTGAAATTGTAATAGTGAATTACAAAACTTAGATTTGTTAAATTCAAATTATTATTTCAAATTATAACTTGAAGATCTGAACTAGTAATTGTCAAATACAGAACTTAAATTGATAGCTTATAATTGGACAGCGTTATGCATAACTTGACCAAACGCCATTTCTTAATTTTGCCAAAACAATGCCATTTGACACATATCCGCGTTACCCATCTTACAAAAAATCGGGTAATTATAGAAATAAGTATTTAATATATATTTCTATAAAGAAATATTTAATATTTTGTAAGATGGGTAACGCGGATATGTGTGAAATGGCATTGTTTTGGCAAAATTAAAAATGGCGTTTGGTCAAGTTATGCATAACGCAGTCCAATTATTATTGCAAATAATAATTAGAAGATCTGAACTTGTAATAGTCAAATACAGAACTTCTAATTGTTAAATACAAATTATTAGTGCAAATTATAACTTGAAGATCTGAACTAGTAATTGTCAAATACAGAACTTAAAATTGATAGCTTCTAATTATTATTGCAAATTATAACTTGAAGATATGAACTTGTAATTGTCAAATACAGAACTTCTAATTGTTAAATACAAATTATTAGTGCAAATTATAACTTGAAGATCTGAACTTGTAATTGTCAAATACAGAACTTAAAATTGATAGCTTCTAATTATTATTGCAAATTATAACTTGAAGATCTGAACTTGTAATTGTCAAATACAGAACTTCTAATTGTTAAATACAAATTATTAGTGCAAATTATAACTTGAAGATCTGAACATGTAATTGTCAAATACAGAACTTAAAATTGATAGCTTCTAATTATTATTGTAAATTATAACTTGAAGATCTGAACTTGTAATAGTGAATTACAGAACTTAGATTTGTTAAATTCAAATTATTATTTCAAATTATAACTTGAAGATCTGAACTAGTAATTGTCAAATACAGAACTTCTAATTGTTAAATACAAATTATTAGTGCAAATTATAACTTGAAGATCTGAACTAGTAATTTTCAAATTCAGAACTTAATATTGATAGCTTCTAATTATTATTGCAAATTATAACTAGAAGATCTGAACTTGTAATTGTCAAATACAGAACTTCTAATTGTTAAATACAAATTATTAGTGCAAATTATAACTTGAAGATCTGAACTAGTAATTTTCAAATACAGAACTTAATATTGATAGCTTCTAATTATTATTGCAAATTATAACTAGAAGATCTGAACTTGTAATTGTCAAATACAGAACTTAAAATTGATAGCTTCTAATTATTATTTCAATTTATAACTTGAAGATCTGAACTTGTAATTGTCAAATACAGAACTTAAAATTAATAGCTTCTAATTATTATTGCAAATTATAACTTGAAGATCTGAACTTGTAATTGTCAAATACAGAACTTCTAATTGTTAAATACAAATTAGTAGTGCAAATTATAACTTGAAGATCTGAACTTGTAATTATCAAATACAGAACTTAAAATTGATAGCTTCTAATTATTATTGTAAATTATAACTTGAAGATCTGAACTTGTAATAGTGAATTACAGAACTTAGATTTGTTAAATTCAAATTATTATTTCAAATTATAACTTGAAGATCTGAACTAGTAATTGTCAAATACAGAACTTAAAATTGATAGCTTCTAATTATTATTGCAAATTATAACTTGAAGATCTGAACTTGTAATTGTCAAATACAGAACTTAAAATTGATAGCTTCTAATTATTATTGTAAATTATAACTTGAAGATCTGAACTTGTAATTGTCAAATACAGAACTTAAAATTGATAGCTTCTAATTATTATTGCAAATAATAACTAGATGATCTGAACTTGTAATTGTCAAATACAGAACTTAAAATTGATAGCTTCTAATTATTATTTCAATTTATAACTTGAAGATCTGAACTTGTAATTGTCAAATACAGAACTTAAAATTGATAGCTTCTAATTATTATTTCAATTTATAACTTGAAGATCTGAACTTGTAATTGTCAAATACACAACTTCTAATTGTTAAATACAAATTAGTAGTGCAAATTATAACTTGAAGATCTGAACTTGTAATTATCAAATACAGAACTTAAAATTGATAGCTTCTAATTATTATTTCAAATTATAACTTGAAGATCTGAACTAGTAATTGTCAAATACAGAACTTAAAATTGATAGCTTCCAATTATTATTGCAAATTATAACTTGAAGATCTGAACTTGCAATTGTCAAATACAGAACTTAAAATTGATAGCTTCTAATTATTATTGAAAATTATAACTTGAAGATCTGAACTTGTAATTGTCAAATACAGAACTTAAAATTGATAGCTTCTAATTATTATTGCAAATAATCACTTGGAGATCTGAACTAGTAATTGTCAAATACAGAACTAAAAATTGATAGCTTCTAATTATTATTGCAAATTATAACTTGAAGATCTGAACTTGTAATTGTCAAATACAGAACTTAAAATTGATAGCTTCTAATTATTATTGCAAATTATAACTTGAAGATCTGAACTTGTAATTGTCAAATACAGAACTTCTAATTGTTAAATACAAATTATTAGTGCAAATTATAACTTGAAGATCTGAACTTGTAATTGTCAAATACAGAACTTAAAATTGATAGCTTCTAATTATTATTGCAAATTATAACTTGAAGATCTGAACTTGTAATAGTCAAATACAGAACTTAAAATTGATAGCTTCTAATTATTATTGTAAATTATAACTTGAAGATCTGAACTTGTAATAGTGAATTACAGAACTTAGATTTGTTAAATTCAAATTATTATTTCAAATTATAACTTGAAGATCTGAACTTGTAATTGTCAAATACAGTACTTAAAATTGATAGCTTCTAATTATTATTGCAAATTATAACTTGAAGATCTGAACTTGTAATTGTCAAATACAGAACTTAAAATTGATAGCATTTAATTATTATTGTAAATTATAACTTGAAGATCTGAACTTGTAATAGTCAAATACAGAACTTCGAATTGTTAAATACATATTATTAGTACAAATTATAACTTGAAGATCTGAACTTGTAATAGGTAAATACAGAACTTCGAATTGTTAAAAACAAATTATTAGTGCAAATTATAACTTGAAGATCTGAACTTGTAATAGTCAATTACAGAACTTAAAATTGATAGCTTCTAATTATTATTGCAAATTTATAACTTGAAGATCTGAAATTGTAATAGTGAATTACAAAACTTAGATTTGTTAAATTCAAATTATTATTTCAAATTATAACTTGAAGATCTGAACTAGTAATTGTCAAATACAGAACTTAAATTGATAGCTTATAATTATTATTGCAAATAATAATTAGAAGATCTGAACTTGTAATAGTCAAATACAGAACTTCTAATTGTTAAATACAAATTATTAGTGCAAATTATAACTAGAAGATCTGAACTTGTAATTGTCAAATATAGAACTTCTAATTGTTAAATACAAATTATTAGTGCAAATTATAACTTGAAGATCTGAACTAGTAATTTTCAAATACAGAACTTAATAGTAGCTTCTAATTATTATTGCAAATTATAACTAGAAGATCTGAACTTGTAATTGTCAAATACAGAACTTAAAATTGATAGCTTCTAATTATTATTTCAATTTATAACTTGAAGATCTGAACTTGTAATTGTCAAATACAGAACTTAAAATTAATAGATTCTAATTATTATTGCAAATTATAACTTGAAGATCTGAACTTGTAATTGTCAAATACAGAACTTCTAATTGTTAAATACAAATTAGTAGTGCAAATTATAACTTGAAGATCTGAACTTGTAATTATCAAATACAGAACTTAAAATTGATAGCTTCTAATTATTATTGTAAATTATAACTTGAAGATCTGAACTTGTAATAGTGAATTACAGAACTTAGATTTGTTAAATTCAAATTATTATTTCAAATTATAACTTGAAGATCTGAACTAGTAATTGTCAAATACAGAACTTAAAATTGATAGCTTCTAATTATTATTGCAAATTATAACTTGAAGATCTGAACTTGTAATTGTCAAATACAGAACTTAAAATTGATAGCTTCTAATTATTATTGTAAATTATAACTTGAAGATCTGAACTTGTAATTGTCAAATACAGAACTTAAAATTGATAGCTTCTAATTATTATTGCAAATAATAACTTGAAGATCTGTACTTGTAATTGTCAAATACAGAACTAAAAATTGATAGCTTATAATTATAGTTCAAATTATAACTTGAAGATCTGAACTTGTAATAGTCAAATACAGAACATCGAATTTCTAAATACAAATTATTAGTGCAAATTATAACTTGAAGATCTGAACTTGTAATAGGTAAATAGAGAACTTCTAATTGTTAAATTCAAACTAAGATTGCAAATAATAATTTGATAATCTGAACTAGTAATAGTCAAATACAGAACTTCTAACTGTTAAAAACAAATTATTAGTGCAAATTATAACTTGAAGATCTGAACTTGTAATTGTCAAATACAGAACTTAAAATTGATAGCTTCTAATTATTATTGCAAATTTATAACTTGAAGATCTGAAATTGTAATAGTGAATTACAAAACTTAGATTTGTTAAATTCAAATTATTATTTCAAATTATAACTTGAAGATCTGAACTAGTAATTGTCAAATACAGAACTTAAATTGATAGCTTATAATTATTATTGCAAATAATAATTAGAAGATCTGAACTTGTAATAGTCAAATACAGAACTTCTAATTGTTAAATACAAATTATTAGTGCAAATTATAACTTGAAGATCTGAACTAGTAATTGTCAAATACAGAACTTAAAATTGATAGCTTCTAATTATTATTGCAAATTATAACTTGAAGATATGAACTTGTAATTGTCAAATACAGAACTTCTAATTGTTAAATACAAATTATTAGTGCAAATTATAACTTGAAGATCTGAACTTGTAATTGTCAAATACAGAACTTAAAATTGATAGCTTCTAATTATTATTGCAAATTATAACTTGAAGATCTGAACTTGTAATTGTCAAATACAGAACTTCTAATTGTTAAATACAAATTATTAGTGCAAATTATAACTTGAAGATCTGAACATGTAATTGTCAAATACAGAACTTAAAATTGATAGCTTCTAATTATTATTGTAAATTATAACTTGAAGATCTGAACTTGTAATAGTGAATTACAGAACTTAGATTTGTTAAATTCAAATTATTATTTCAAATTATAACTTGAAGATCTGAACTAGTAATTGTCAAATACAGAACTTCTAATTGTTAAATACAAATTATTAGTGCAAATTATAACTTGAAGATCTGAACTAGTAATTTTCAAATTCAGAACTTAATATTGATAGCTTCTAATTATTATTGCAAATTATAACTAGAAGATCTGAACTTGTAATTGTCAAATACAGAACTTCTAATTGTTAAATACAAATTATTAGTGCAAATTATAACTTGAAGATCTGAACTAGTAATTTTCAAATACAGAACTTAATATTGATAGCTTCTAATTATTATTGCAAATTATAACTAGTAGATCTGAACTTGTAATTGTCAAATACAGAACTTAAAATTGATAGCTTCTAATTATTATTTCAATTTATAACTTGAAGATCTGAAATTGTAATTGTCAAATACAGAACTTAAAATTAATAGCTTCTAATTATTATTGCAAATTATAACTTGAAGATCTGAACTTGTAATTGTCAAATACAGAACTTCTAATTGTTAAATTCAAATTAGTAGTGCAAATTATAACTTGAAGATCTGAACTTGTAATTATCAAATACAGAACTTAAAATTGATAGCTTCTAATTATTATTGTAAATTATAACTTGAAGATCTGAACTTGTAATAGTGAATTACAGAACTTAGATTTGTTAAATTCAAATTATTATTTCAAATTATAACTTGAAGATCTGAACTAGTAATTGTCAAATACAGAACTTAAAATTGATAGCTTCTAATTATTATTGCAAAGTATAACTTGAAGATCTGAACTTGTAATTGTCAAATACAGAACTTAAAATTGATAGCTTCTAATTATTATTGTAAATTATAACTTGAAGATCTGAACTTGTAATTGTCAAATACAGAACTTAAAATTGATAGCTTCTAATTATTATTGCAAATAATAACTAGATGATCTGAACTTGTAATTGTCAAATACAGAACTTAAAATTGATAGCTTCTAATTATTATTTCAATTTATAACTTGAAGATCTGAACTTGTAATTGCCAAATACAGAACTTAAAATTGATAGCTTCTAATTATTATTTCAATTTATAACTTGAAGATCTGAACTTGTAATTGTCAAATACACAACTTCTAATTGTTAAATACAAATTAGTAGTGCAAATTATAACTTGAAGATCTGAACTTGTAATTATCAAATACAGAACTTAAAATTGATAGCTTCTAATTATTATTTCAAATTATAACTTGAAGATCTGAACTAGTAATTGTCAAATACAGAACTTAAAATTGATAGCTTCCAATTATTATTGCAAATTATAACTTGAAGATCTGAACTTGCAATTGTCAAATACAGAACTTAAAATTGATAGCTTCTAATTATTATTGTAAATTATAACTTGAAGATCTGAACTTGTAATTGTCAAATACAGAACTTAAAATTGATAGCTTCTAATTATTATTGCAAATAATAACTTGGAGATCTGAACTAGTAATTGTCAAATACAGAACTAAAAATTGATAGCTTCCCCAAGTAACATTTTGTGCTGAAAATCTTTGTCAGCAAATTTTAAGCTGACGCTTAGCAGTGTCAGCTTAAAATTCAGCTGTGTTTCAGCGTCAGCAAATTTTAACCTGACGCTTAGCTGGCTCAGCTTATAATTGAGCTATTTTTCAGCTAAAGCAAATTAACTGAATTTTAAGCTGACGCTTAGCTGCCTCAGCTTAAAGTTCAGCTATTTTTCAGCTTAAGCAAATTAACTGAATTTTAAGCTGACGCTTAGCTGCCTCAGCTTAAAATTCAGCTATTTTTCAGCTTAAGCAAATTAACTGAATTTCAAGCTGACGCTTAGCTGCCTCAGCTTAAAATTCAGCTATTTTTCAGCTATAGCAAATTAACTGAATTTTAAGCTGACGCTTAGCTGCCTCAGCTTAAAGTTCAGCTCTTTATCAGCTCAAGCAAATTAGGTGAATTTTGAGCTGACCCTTAGCTGCCTCAGCTTAAAATTCAGCTATTTTTCAGCTTAAGCAAATTAACTGAATTTTAAGCTGACGCTTAGCTGCCTCAGCTTAAAATTAAGCTCTTTATCAGCTCAAGCAAATTAGGTGAATTTTCAGCTGACGCTTAGCTGCCTCAGCTTAAAATTCAGCTAATAATCAGCTGAATTGACTCAATCAAGTGTCAGTTTCAAATTCAGCTGTTTCATTTGATTAAAATCTATAACCTAATATTTAACACGACTTAACTCGAAAAATTAACTTATCCCCCCCTCCATATAACAAAGTTTAAACATTAATTTTGAGGTCACAGGTAACGGAGAATTTTTCCACTTACGCAATCTGATTAGACATTCCATATTATATTATATTATGTAGTATCTACTTATTAAACATTTGGAATGAATGGCCATTATGCTTTACAAGGCATTTTATGTTTTTTATAATATATCCCCTGTGTTTTTTGAAAAATAACAGTCGGAGGTAAAAATAATTAAATAATGCTTTTCAAAATGAAAAATTGAAAATGAAAAATAATATTTAAAAAATAATTATTATTTTATATTATAATTATTATTTTTTTTAAATATTTAGTTTTTTAAATAATTTTATTTTTTTTAAATATTTTTTTAAATAAAATTAAAAGTAGAAAATTTTTTTTTCGATAAGTGATGGTCAAATACGGCACAATAAAACATATTTAAAAAAAAACAAAAAAGTTTCGTATAGCTTCACAGCCTAGAGAGTTAGGTGTTCAAGTTTCAAAGGAGGATCCACTGGTTCGAACCCCAGTCGAGGCGCGGCCGTAAAAAAAAATGTAAGTATAATTTAATAAATTTTAAAATTACCATTATATTCCAGATGGATTCTACTCGAAGAAATCGTTAACGATATAATATTGCAACTCTTATATTATAAGAAATGATAAATAAATATGCGTAATATTAAAAGGTATAAATAATAATAAATAACACATAATTATATTAAATGTAATTTATGATTGTATAAAAAATTAATAAACAAAATTAAAAAAAAAAAATATTAACTATAATTTTAAAATTTTGTAATTTAGTTATTTTATTTAAATTTATTTTAAAAAAATTTAATTCTTTTCGTTTAGTAACTCCATAAAGTAGAAGCTGATTTAGAACTGAATATCAGCTGATTCAGAAACTGAATTGCCACTGAATTGCTAATTTGGCGGCTGAAAACCAGCTGAAATTACTCTGCTTCAGCTGTTGAAAATGCTGAATCAGCTCATATTCAGCTCTGAATATCAGCTGATTCAGCTCTTAATATCAGCTGATTCAGCTCTGAATATCAGCTGATTCAGCATGTTCACCAGCTGAAGCAGAGTAATTTCAGCTGGTTTTCAGCCGCCAAATTAGCAATTCAGCAGCAAATCACCTTCTGAATCAGCTGTTTTTCAGTAGCTGACTCAGCTCAATAGCTGAGTTTTTAGCTGACACAGCGTGCTCGCAGATGATATTCAGCACAAAATGTTACTTGGGTAATTATTATTGCAAATTATAACTTGAAGATCTGAACTTGTAATTGTCAAATACAGAACTTAAAATTGATAGCTTCTAATTATTATTGCAAATTATAACTTGAAGATCTGAACTTGTAATTGTCAAATACAGAACTTCTAATTGTTAAATACAAATTATTAGTGCAAATTATAACTTGAAGATCTGAACTTGTAATTGTCAAATACAGAACTTAAAATTGATAGCTTCTAATTATTATTGCAAATTATAACTTGAAGATCTGAACTTGTAATAGGTAAATACAGAACTTCTAATTGTTAAATTCAAACTAAGATTGCAAATAATAATTTGAAAATCTGAACTAGTAATAGTCAAATACAGAACTTCTAACTGTTAAAAACAAATTATTAGTGCAAATTATAACTTGAAGATCTGAACTTGTAATTGTCAAATACAGAACTTAAAATTGATAGCTTCTAATTATTATTGCAAATTTATAACTTGAAGATCTGAAATTGTAATAGTGAATTACAAAACTTAGATTTGTTAAATTCAAATTATTATTTCAAATTATAACTTGAAGATCTGAACTAGTAATTGTCAAATACAGAACTTAAATTGATAGCTTATAATTATTATTGCAAATAATAATTAGAAGATCTGAACTTGTAATAGTCAAATACAGAACTTCTAATTGTTAAATACAAATTAATAGTGCAAATTATAACTTGAAGATCTGAACTAGTAATTGTCAAATACAGAACTTAAAATTGATAGCTTCTAATTATTATTGCAAATTATAACTTGAAGATATGAACTTGTAATTGTCAAATACAGAACTTCTAATTGTTAAATACAAATTATTAGTGCAAATTATAACTTGAAGATCTGAACTTGTAATTGTCAAATACAGAACTTAAAATTGATAGCTTCTAATTATTATTGCAAATTATAACTTGAAGATCTGAACTTGTAATTGTCAAATACAGAACTTCTAATTGTTAAATACAAATTATTAGTGCAAATTATAACTTGAAGATCTGAACATGTAATTGTCAAATACAGAACTTAAAATTGATAGCTTCTAATTATTATTGCAAATTATAACTTGAAGATCTGAACTTGTAATTGTCAAATACAGAACTTCTAATTGTTAAATACAAATTATTAGTGCAAATTATAACTTGAAGATCTGAACTTGTAATTGTCAAATACAGAACTTAAAATTGATAGCTTCTAATTATTATTGCAAATTATAACTTGAAGATCTGAACTTGTAATAGTCAAATACAGAACTTAAAATTGATAGCTTCTAATTATTATTGTAAATTATAACTTGAAGATCTGAACTTGTAATAGTGAATTACAGAACTTAGATTTGTTAAATTCAAATTATTATTTCAAATTATAACTTGAAGATCTGAACTAGTAATTGTCAAATACAGCCCTTAAAATTGATAGCTTCTAATTATTATTGCAAATTATAACTTGAAGATCTGAACTTGTAATTGTCAAATACAGTACTTAAAATTGATAGCTTCTAATTATTATTGCAAATTATAACTTGAAGATCTGAACTTGTAATTGTCAAATACAGAACTTAAAATTGATAGCATTTAATTATTATTGTAAATTATAACTTGAAGATCTGAACTTGTAATAGTCAAATACAGAACTTCGAATTGTTAAATACAAATTATTAGTACAAATTATAACTTGAAGATCTGAGCTTGTAATAGGTAAATACAGAACTTCGAATTGTTAAATTCAAACTAAGATTGCAAATAATAATTTGAAGATCTGAACTTGTAATAGTCAAATACAGAACTTAAAATTGATAGCTTCTAATTATTATTGTAAATTATAACTTGAAGATCTGAACTTGTAATAGTGAATTACAGAACTTAGATTTGTTAAATTCAAATTATTATTTCAAATTATAACTTGAAGATCTGAACTAGTAATTGTCAAATACAGAACTTAAAATTGATAGCTTCTAATTATTATTGCAAATTATAACTTGAAGATCTGAACTTGTAATTGTCAAATGCAGAACTTAAAATTGATAGCTTCTAATTATTATTTCAAATTATAACTTGAAGATCTGAACTTGTAATTGTCAAATACAGAACTTAAAATTGATAGCTTCTAATTATTATTGCAAATAATAACTTGAAGATCTGTACTTGTAATTGTCAAATACAGAACTTAAAATTGATAGCTTATAATTATAGTTCAAATTATAACTTGTAGATCTGAACTTGTAATAGTCAAATACAGAACATCGAATTGTTAAATACAAATTATTAGTGCAAATTATAACTTGAAGATCTGAACTTGTAATAGGTAAATACAGAACTTCTAATTGTTAAATTCAAACTAAGATTGCAAATAATAATTTGAAAATCTGAACTAGTAATAGTCAAATACAGAACTTCTAACTGTTAAAAACAAATTATTAGTGCAAATTATAACTTGAAGATCTGAACTTGTAATTGTCAAATACAGAACTTAAAATTGATAGCTTCTAATTATTATTGCAAATTTATAACTTGAAGATCTGAAATTGTAATAGTGAATTACAAAACTTAGATTTGTTAAATTCAAATTATTATTTCAAATTATAACTTGAAGATCTGAACTAGTAATTGTCAAATACAGAACTTAAATTTATAGCTTATAATTATTATTGCAAATAATAATTAGAAGATCTGAACTTGTAATAGTCAAATACAGAACTTCTAATTGTTAAATACAAATTATTAGTGCAAATTATAACTTGAAGATCTGAACTAGTAATTGTCAAATACAGAACTTAAAATTGATAGCTTCTAATTATTATTGCAAATTATAACTTGAAGATATGAACTTGTAATTGTCAAATACAGAACTTCTAATTGTTAAATACAAATTATTAGTGCAAATTATAACTTGAAGATCTGAACTTGTAATTGTCAAATACAGAACTTAAAATTGATAGCTTCTAATTATTATTGCAAATTATAACTTGAAGATCTGAACTTGTAATTGTCAAATACAGAACTTCTAATTGTTAAATACAAATTATTAGTGCAAATTATAACTTGAAGATCTGAACATGTAATTGTCAAATACAGAACTTAAAATTGATAGCTTCTAATTATTATTGTAAATTATAACTTGAAGATCTGAACTTGTAATAGTGAATTACAGAACTTAGATTTGTTAAATTCATATTATTATTTCAAATTATAACTTGAAGATCTGAACTAGTAATTTTCAAATACAGAACTTAATATTGATAGCTTCTAATTATTATTGCAAATTATAACTAGAAGATCTGAACTTGTAATTGTCAAATACAGAACTTCTAATTGTTAAATACAAATTATTAGTGCAAATTATAACTTGAAGATCTGAACTAGTAATTTTCAAATACAGAACTTAATATTGATAGCTTCTAATTATTATTGCAAATTATAACTAGAAGATCTGAACTTGTAATTGTCAAATACAGAACTTAAAATTGATAGCTTCTAATTATTATTTCAATTTATAACTTGAAGATCTGAACTTGTAATTGTCAAATCCAGAACTTAAAATTAATAGCTTCTAATTATTATTGCAAATTATAACTTGAAGATCTGAACTTGTAATTGTCAAATACAGAACTTCTAATTGTTAAATACAAATTAGTAGTGCAAATTATAACTTGAAGATCTGAACTTGTAATTATCAAATACAGAACTTAAAATTGATAGCTTCTAATTATTATTGTAAATTATAACTTGAAGATCTGAACTTGTAATAGTGAATTACAGAACTTAGATTTGTTAAATTCAAATTATTATTTCAAATTATAACTTGAAGATCTGAACTAGTAATTGTCAAATACAGAACTTAAAATTGATAGCTTCTAATTATTATTGCAAATTATAACTTGAAGATCTGAACTTGTAATTGTCAAATACAGAACTTAAAATTGATAGCTTCTAATTATTATTGTAAATTATAACTTGAAGATCTGAACTTGTAATTGTCAAATACAGAACTTAAAATTGATAGCTTCTAATTATTATTGCAAATAATAACTTGAAGATCTGTACTTGTAATTGTCAAATACAGAACTAAAAATTGATAGCTTATAATTATAGTTCAAATTATAACTTGAAGATCTGAACTTGTAATAGTCAAATACAGAACATCGAATTGTTAAATACAAATTATTAGTGCAAATTATAACTTGAAGATCTGAACTTGTAATAGGTAAATAGAGAACTTCTAATTGTTAAATTCAAACTAAGATTGCAAATAATAATTTGATAATCTGAACTAGTAATAGTCAAATACAGAACTTCTAACTGTTAAAAACAAATTATTAGTGCAAATTATAACTTGAAGATCTGAACTTGTAATTGTCAAATACAGAACTTAAAATTGATAGCTTCTAATTATTATTGCAAATTTATAACTTGAAGATCTGAAATTGTAATAGTGAATTACAAAACTTAGATTTGTTAAATTCAAATTATTATTTCAAATTATAACTTGAAGATCTGAACTAGTAATTGTCAAATACAGAACTTAAATTGATAGCTTATAATTATTATTGCAAATAATAATTAGAAGATCTGAACTTGTAATAGTCAAATACAGAACTTCTAATTGTTAAATACAAATTATTAGTGCAAATTATAACTTGAAGATCTGAACTAGTAATTGTCAAATACAGAACTTAAAATTGATAGCTTCTAATTATTATTGCAAATTATAACTTGAAGATATGAACTTGTAATTGTCAAATACAGAACTTCTAATTGTTAAATACAAATTATTAGTGCAAATTATAACTTGAAGATCTGAACTTGTAATTGTCAAATACAGAACTTAAAATTGATAGCTTCTAATTATTATTGCAAATTATAACTTGAAGATCTGAACTTGTAATTGTCAAATACAGAACTTCTAATTGTTAAATACAAATTATTAGTGCAAATTATAACTTGAAGATCTGAACATGTAATTGTCAAATACAGAACTTAAAATTGATAGCTTCTAATTATTATTGTAAATTATAACTTGAAGATCTGAACTTGTAATAGTGAATTACAGAACTTAGATTTGTTAAATTCAAATTATTATTTCAAATTATAACTTGAAGATCTGAACTAGTAATTTTCAAATACAGAACTTAATATTGATAGCTTCTAATTATTATTGCAAATTATAACTAGAAGATCTGAACTTGTAATTGTCAAATACAGAACTTCTAATTGTTAAATACAAATTATTAGTGCAAATTATAACTTGAAGATCTGAACTAGTAATTTTCAAATACAGAACTTAATATTGATAGCTTCTAATTATTATTGCAAATTATAACTAGAAGATCTGAACTTGTAATTGTCAAATACAGAACTTAAAATTGATAGCTTCTAATTATTATTTCAATTTATAACTTGAAGATCTGAACTTGTAATTGTCAAATACAGAACTTAAAATTAATAGCTTCTAATTATTATTGCAAATTATAACTTGAAGATCTGAACTTGTAATTGTCAAATACAGAACTTCTAATTGTTAAATACAAATTAGTAGTGCAAATTATAACTTGAAGATCTGAACTTGTAATTATCAAATACAGAACTTAAAATTGATAGCTTCTAATTATTATTGTAAATTATAACTTGAAGATCTGAACTTGTAATAGTGAATTACAGAACTTAGATTTGTTAAATTCAAATTATTATTTCAAATTATAACTTGAAGATCTGAACTAGTAATTGTCAAATACAGAACTTAAAATTGATAGCTTCTAATTATTATTGCAAATTATAACTAGAAGATCTGAACTTGTAATTGTCAAATACAGAACTTAAAATTGATAGCTTCTAATTATTATTGTAAATTATAACTTGAAGATCTGAACTTGTAATTGTCAAATACAGAACTTAAAATTGATAGCTTCTAATTATTATTGCAAATAATAACTTGAAGATCTGTACTTGTAATTGTCATATACAGAACTAAAAATTGATAGCTTATAATTATAGTTCAAATTATAACTTGAAGATCTGAACTTGTAATAGTCAAATACAGAACATCGAATTGTTAAATACAAATTATTAGTGCAAATTATAACTTGAAGATCTGAACTTGTAATAGGTAAATAGAGATCTTCTAATTGTTAAATTCAAACTAAGATTGCAAATAATAATTTGATAATCTGAACTAGTAATAGTCAAATACAGAACTTCTAACTGTTAAAAACAAATTATTAGTGCAAATTATAACTTGAAGATCTGAACTTGTAATTGTCAAATACAGAACTTAAAATTGATAGCTTCTAATTATTATTGCAAATTTATAACTTGAAGATCTGAAATTGTAATAGTGAATTACAAAACTTAGATTTGTTAAATTCAAATTATTATTTCAAATTATAACTTGAAGATCTGAACTAGTAATTGTCAAATACAGAACTTAAATTGATAGCTTATAATTATTATTGCAAATAATAATTAGAAGTTCTGAACTTGTAATAGTCAAATACAGAACTTCTAATTGTTAAATACAAATTATTAGTGCAAATTATAACTTGAAGATCTGAACTAGTAATTGTCAAATACAGAACTTAAAATTGATAGCTTCTAATTATTATTGCAAATTATAACTTGAAGATATGAACTTGTAATTGTCAAATACAGAACTTCTAATTGTTAAATACAAATTATTAGTGCAAATTATAACTTGAAGATCTGAACTTGTAATTGTCAAATACAGAACTTAAAATTGATAGCTTCTAATTATTATTGCAAATTATAACTTGAAGATCTGAACTTGTAATTGTCAAATACAGAACTTCTAATTGTTAAATACAAATTATTAGTGCAAATTATAACTTGAAGATCTGAACATGTAATTGTCAAATACAGAACTTAAAATTGATAGCTTCTAATTATTATTGTAAATTATAACTTGAAGATCTGAACTTGTAATAGTGAATTACAGAACTTAGATTTGTTAAATTCAAATTATTATTTCAAATTATAACTTGAAGATCTGAACTAGTAATTTTCAAATACAGAACTTAATATTGATAGCTTCTAATTATTATTGCAAATTATAACTAGAAGATCTGAACTTGTAATTGTCAAATACAGAACTTCTAATTGTTAAATACAAATTATTAGTGCAAATTATAACTTGAAGATCTGAACTAGTAATTTTCAAATACAGAACTTAATATTGATAGCTTCTAATTATTATTGCAAATTATAACTAGAAGATCTGAACTTGTAATTGTCAAATACAGAACTTAAAATTGATAGCTTCTAATTATTATTTCAATTTATAACTTGAAGATCTGAACTTGTAATTGTCAAATACAGAACTTAAAATTAATAGCTTCTAATTATTATTGCAAATTATAACTTGAAGATCTGAACTTGTAATTGTCAAATACAGAACTTCTAATTGTTAAATACAAATTAGTAGTGCAAATTATAACTTGAAGATCTGAACTTGTAATTATCAAATACAGAACTTAAAATTGATAGCTTCTAATTATTATTGTAAATTATAACTTGAAGATCTGAACTTGTAATAGTGAATTACAGAACTTAGATTTGTTAAATTCAAATTATTATTTCAAATTATAACTTGAAGATCTGAACTAGTAATTGTCAAATACAGAACTTAAAATTGATAGCTTCTAATTATTATTGCAAATTATAACTTGAAGATCTGAACTTGTAATTGTCAAATACAGAACTTAAAATTGATAGCTTCTAATTATTATTGTAAATTATAACTTGAAGATCTGAACTTGTAATTGTCAAATACAGAACTTAAAATTGATAGCTTCTAATTATTATTGCAAATAATAACTTGAAGATCTGTACTTGTAATTGTCAAATACAGAACTAAAAATTGATAGCTTATAATTATAGTTCAAATTATAACTTGAAGATCTGAACTTGTAATAGTCAAATACAGAACATCGAATTGTTAAATACAAATTATTAGTGCAAATTATAACTTGAAGATCTGAACTTGTAATAGGTAAATAGAGAACTTCTAATTGTTAAATTCAAACTAAGATTGCAAATAATAATTTGATAATCTGAACTAGTAATAGTCAAATACAGAACTTCTAACTGTTAAAAACAAATTATTAGTGCAAATTATAACTTGAAGATCTGAACTTGTAATTGTCAAATACAGAACTTAAAATTGATAGCTTCTAATTATTATTGCAAATTTATAACTTGAAGATCTGAAATTGTAATAGTGAATTACAAAACTTAGATTTGTTAAATTCAAATTATTATTTCAAATTATAACTTGAAGATCTGAACTAGTAATTGTCAAATACAGAACTTAAATTGATAGCTTATAATTATTATTGCAAATAATAATTAGAAGATCTGAACTTGTAATAGTCAAATACAGAACTTCTAATTGTTAAATACAAATTATTAGTGCAAATTATAACTTGAAGATCTGAACTAGTAATTGTCAAATACAGAACTTAAAATTGATAGCTTCTAATTATTATTGCAAATTATAACTTGAAGATATGAACTTGTAATTGTCAAATACAGAACTTCTAATTGTTAAATACAAATTATTAGTGCAAATTATAACTTGAAGATCTGAACTTGTAATTGTCAAATACAGAACTTAAAATTGATAGCTTCTAATTATTATTGCAAATTATAACTTGAAGATCTGAACTTGTAATTGTCAAATACAGAACTTCTAATTGTTAAATACAAATTATTAGTGCAAATTATAACTTGAAGATCTGAACATGTAATTGTCAAATACAGAACTTAAAATTGATAGCTTCTAATTATTATTATAAATTATAACTTGAAGGTCTGAACTTGTAATAGTGAATTACAGAACTTAGATTTGTTAAATTCAAATTATTATTTCAAATTATAACTTGAAGATCTGAACTAGTAATTGTCAAATACAGAACTTCTAATTGTTAAATACAAATTATTAGTGCAAATTATAACTTGAAGATCTGAACTAGTAATTTTCAAATTCAGAACTTAATATTGATAGCTTCTAATTATTATTGCAAATTATAACTAGAAGATCTGAACTTGTAATTGTCAAATACAGAACTTCTAATTGTTAAATACAAATTATTAGTGCAAATTATAACTTGAAGATCTGAACTAGTAATTTTCAAATACAGAACTTAATATTGATAGCTTCTAATTATTATTGCAAATTATAACTAGAAGATCTGAACTTGTAATTGTCAAATACAGAACTTAAAATTGATAGCTTCTAATTATTATTTCAATTTATAACTTGAAGATCTGAACTTGTAATTGTCAAATACAGAACTTAAAATTAATAGCTTCTAATTATTATTGCAAATTATAACTTGAAGATCTGAACTTGTAATTGTCAAATACAGAACTTCTAATTGTTAAATACAAATTAGTAGTGCAAATTATAACTTGAAGATCTGAACTTGTAATTATCAAATACAGAACTTAAAATTGATAGCTTCTAATTATTATTGTAAATTATAACTTGAAGATCTGAACTTGTAATAGTGAATTACAGAACTTAGATTTGTTAAATTCAAATTATTATTTCAAATTATAACTTGAAGATCTGAACTAGTAATTGTCAAATACAGAACTTAAAATTGATAGCTTCTAATTATTATTGCAAATTATAACTTGAAGATCTGAACTTGTAATTGTCAAATACAGAACTTAAAATTGATAGCTTCTAATTATTATTGTAAATTATAACTTGAAGATCTGAACTTGTAATTGTCAAATACAGAACTTAAAATTGATAGCTTCTAATTATTATTGCAAATAATAACTAGATGATCTGAACTTGTAATTATCAAATAACGAACTTAAAATTGATAGCTTCTAATTATTATTTCAATTTATAACTTGAAGATCTGAACTTGTAATTGTCAAATACAGAACTTAAAATTGATAGCTTCTAATTATTATTTCAATTTATAACTTGAAGATCTGAACTTGTAATTGTCAAATACACAACTTCTAATTGTTAAATACAAATTAGTAGTGCAAATTATAACTTGAAGATCTGAACTTGTAATTATCAAATACAGAACTTAAAATTGATAGCTTCTAATTATTATTTCAAATTATAACTTGAAGATCTGAACTAGTAATTGTCAAATACAGAACTTAAAATTGATAGCTTCCAATTATTATTGCAAATTATAACTTGAAGATCTGAACTTGCAATTGTCAAATACAGAACTTAAAATTGATAGCTTCTAATTATTATTGTAAATTATAACTTGAAGATCTGAACTTGTAATTGTCAAATACAGAACTTAAAATTGATAGCTTCTAATTATTATTGCAAATAATAACTTGGAGATCTGAACTAGTAATTGTCAAATACAGAACTAAAAATTGATAGCTTCTAATTATTATTGCAAATTATAACTTGAAGATCTGAACTTGTAATTGTCAAATACAGAACTTAAAATTGATAGCTTCTAATTATTATTGCAAATTATAACTTGAAGATCTGAACTTGTAATTGTCAAATACAGAACTTCTAATTGTTAAATACAAATTATTAGTGCAAATTATAACTTGAAGATCTGAACTTGTAATTGTCAAATACAGAACTTAAAATTGATAGCTTCTAATTATTATTGCAAATTATAACTTGAAGATCTGAACTTGTAATAGTCAAATACAGAACTTAAAATTGATAGCTTCTAATTATTATTGTAAATTATAACTTGAAGCTCTGAACTTGTAATAGTGAATTACAGAACTTAGATTTGTTAAATTCAAATTATTATTTCAAATTATAACTTGAAGATCTGAACTTGTAATTGTCAAATACAGTACTTAAAATTGATAGCTTCTAATTATTATTGCAAATTATAACTTGAAGATCTGAACTTGTAATTGTCAAATACAGAACTTAAAATTGATAGCATTTAATTATTATTGTAAATTATAACTTGAAGATCTGAACTTGTAATAGTCAAATACAGAACTTCGAATTGTTAAATACAAATTATTAGTACAAATTATAACTTGAAGATCTGAACTTGTAATAGGTAAATACAGAACTTCGAATTGTTAAAAACAAATTATTAGTGCAAATTATAACTTGAAGATCTGAACTTGTAATAGTCAATTACAGAACTTAAAATTGATAGCTTCTAATTATTATTGCAAATTTATAACTTGAAGATCTGAAATTGTAATAGTGAATTACAAAACTTAGATTTGTTAAATTCAAATTATTATTTCAAATTATAACTTGAAGATCTGAACTAGTAATTGTCAAATACAGAACTTAAATTGATAGCTTATAATTATTATTGCAAATAATAATTAGAAGATCTGAACTTGTAATAGTCAAATACAGAACTTCTAATTGTTAAATACAAATTATTAGTGCAAATTATAACTTGAAGATCTGAACTAGTAATTGTCAAATACAGAACTTAAAATTGATAGCTTATAATTATTATTGCAAATTATAACTTGAAGATATGAACTTGTAAGTGTCAAATACAGAACTTCTAATTGTTAAATACAAATTATTAGTGCAAATTATAACTTGAAGATCTGAACTTGTAATTGTCAAATACAGAACTTAAAATTGATAGCTTCTAATTATTATTGCAAATTATAACTTGAAGATCTGAACTTGTAATTGTCAAATACAGAACTTCTAATTGTTAAATACAAATTATTAGTGCAAATTATAACTTGAAGATCTGAACATGTAATTGTCAAATACAGAACTTAAAATTGATAGCTTCTAATTATTATTGTAAATTATAACTTGTAGATCTGAACTTGTAATAGTGAATTACAGAACTTAGATTTGTTAAATTCAAATTATTATTTCAAATTATAACTTGAAGAACTGAACTAGTAATTGTCAAATACAGAACTTCTAATTATTAAATACAAATTATTAGTGCAAATTATAACTTGAAGATCTGAACTAGTAATTTTCAAATACAGAACTTAATATTGATAGCTTCTAATTATTATTGCATATTATAACTAGAAGATCTGAACTTGTAATTGTCAAATACAGAACTTCTAATTGTTAAATACAAATTATTAGTGCAAATTATAACTTGAAGATCTGAACTAGTAATTTTCAAATACAGAACTTAATATTGATAGCTTCTAATTATTATTGCAAATTATAACTAGAAGATCTGAACTTGTAATTGTCAAATACAGAACTTAAAATTGATAGCTTCTAATTATTATTTCAATTTATAACTTGAAGATCTGAACTTGTAATTGTCAAATACAGAACTTAAAATTAATAGCTTCTAATTATTATTGCAAATTATAACTTGAAGATCTGAACTTGTAATTGTCAAATACAGAACTTCTAATTGTTAAATACAAATTAGTAGTGCAAATTATAACTTGAAGATCTGAACTTGTAATTATCAAATACAGAACTTAAAATTGATAGCTTCTAATTATTATTGTAAATTATAACTTGAAGATCTGAACTTGTAATAGTGAATTACAGAACTTAGATTTGTTAAATTCAAATTATTATTTCAAATTATAACTTGAAGATCTGAACTAGTAATTGTCAAATACAGAACTTAAAATTGATAGCTTCTAATTATTATTGCAAATTATAACTTGAAGATCTGAACTTGTAATTGTCAAATACAGAACTTCTAATTGTTAAATACAAATTATTAGTGCAAATTATAACTTGAAGATCTGAACATGTAATTGTCAAATACAGAACTTAAAATTGATAGCTTCTAATTATTATTGTAAATTATAACTTGAAGATCTGAACTTGTAATAGTGAATTACAGAACTTAGATTTGTTAAATTCAAATTATTATTTCAAATTATAACTAGAAGATCTGAACTAGTAATTGTCAAATACAGAACTTCTAATTATTAAATACAAATTATTAGTGCAAATTATAACTTGAAGATCTGAACTAGTAATTTTCAAATACAGAACTTAAGGGGTAAAACCACTGTAAAATCTTTAAAAAATAGCGTTTTTCTGCCAATTTTTCATGCATAGTAGGAAAGGTAATAGAATAATAATAATCTAGGTGGTAATTAAGTTTATATTTAAGTCCTTTAAACAAAAAATTATCATCACTAAATATAAAGAATTGGCGACACCGGAGGCATTCTCGTGATGGTTATTGAATTTGCGGCACGCAGTGTAGCGAGTTCAAATTTGAATTTTAAAAAAATAAAAAAATTTCACTTAATCTACGTGTTCATAGCTAGAGAAATACGTAGGGGATTTTAAAAATATTGATTTATGTATGTTGGAGGTGTATTTGAATGAAAACTTTAAATATTCGATCAAAAAATTGGTAATCATTTGTTAATAAATAATGTATAAATCAACTTATTGAAAATCCCGTACGTATTTCTCTTCAAAAGATTGTTTTAAAGATATTGTTAAAAATTCGAATGAAAATTACAAAAATTGTTTGAGTTAAGCTGCGTGCCGTTTTGAAAATGTTGTTTTGCAGCAATCCGACACTTTTGTGGTAGAGCTCGAAATTTCAATGAAAAACATTTCTTTCGGGTATTAAGTTTTTTGTCCTATATTCCAGAAGGTTCAAAGTATCTTTTAAGCCAATAAAAATAAAATTGAGTTTTTGAAAAATTTAGTGTGGTTTTACCCCTTAATATTGATAGCTTCTAATTATTATTGCAAATTATAACTAGAAGATCTGAACTTGTAATTGTCAAATATAGAACTTCAAATTGTTAAATACAAATTATTAGTGCAAATTATAACTTGAAGATCTGAACTAGTAATTTTCAAATACAGAACTTAATATTGATAGCTTCTAATTATTATTGCAAATTATAACTAGAAGATCTGAACTTGTAATTGTCAAATACAGAACTTAAAATTGATAGCTTCTAATTATTATTTCAATTTATAACTTGAAGATCTGAACTTGTAATTGTCAAATACAGAACTTAAAATTAATAGCTTCTAATTATTATTGCAAATTATAACTTGAAGATCTGAACTTGTAATTGTCAAATACAGAACTTCTAATTGTTAAATACAAATTAGTAGTGCAAATTATAACTTGAAGATCTGAACTTGTAATTATCAAATACAGAACTTAAAATTGATAGCTTCTAATTATTATTGTAAATTATAACTTGAAGATCTGAACTTGTAATAGTGAATTACAGAACTTAGATTTGTTAAATTCAAATTATTATTTCAAATTATAACTTGAAGATCTGAACTAGTAATTGTCAAATACAGAACTTAAAATTGATAGCTTCTAATTATTATTGCAAATTATAACTTGTAGATCTGAACTTGTAATTGTCAAATACAGAACTTAAAATTGATAGCTTCTAATTATTATTGTAAATTATAACTTGAAGATCTGAACTTGTAATTGTCAAATACAGAACTTAAAATTGATAGCTTCTAATTATTATTGTAAATTATAACTTGAAGATCTGAACTTGTAATTGTCAAATACAGAACTTAAAATTGATAGCTTCTAATTATTATTGCAAATAATAACTTGAAGATCTGTACTTGTAATTGTCAAATACAGAACTAAAAATTGATAGCTTATAATTATAGTTCAAATTATAACTTGAAGATCTGAACTTGTAATAGTCAAATACAGAACATCGAATTTCTAAATACAAATTATTAGTGCAAATTATAACTTGAAGATCTGAACTTGTAATAGGTAAATAGAGAACTTCTAATTGTTAAATTCAAACTAAGATTGCAAATAATAATTTGATAATCTGAACTAGTAATAGTCAAATACAGAACTTCTAACTGTTAAAAACAAATTATTAGTGCAAATTATAACTTGAAGATCTGAACTTGTAATTGTCAAATACAGAACTTAAAATTGATAGCTTCTAATTATTATTGCAAATTAATAACTTGAAGATCTGAAATTGTAATAGTGAATTACAAAACTTAGATTTGTTAAATTCAAATTATTATTTCAAATTATAACTTGAAGATCTGAACTAGTAATTGTCAAATACAGAACTTAAATTGATAGCTTATAATTGGACAGCGTTATGCATAACTTGACCAAACGCCATTTCTTAATTTTGCCAAAACAATGCCATTTGACACATATCCGCGTTACCCATCTTACAAAAAATCGGGTAATTATAGAAATAAGTATTTAATATATATTTCTATAAAGAAATATTTAATATTTTGTAAGATGGGTAACGCGGATATGTGTGAAATGGCATTGTTTTGGCAAAATTAAAAATGGCGTTTGGTCAAGTTATGCATAACGCAGTCCAATTATTATTGCAAATAATAATTAGAAGATCTGAACTTGTAATAGTCAAATACAGAACTTCTAATTGTTAAATACAAATTATTAGTGCAAATTATAACTTGAAGATCTGAACTAGTAATTGTCAAATACAGAACTTAAAATTGATAGCTTCTAATTATTATTGCAAATTATAACTTGAAGGTATGAACTTGTAATTGTCAAATACAGAACTTCTAATTGTTAAATACAAATTATTAGTGCAAATTATAACTTGAAGATCTGAACTTGTAATTGTCAAATACAGAACTTAAAATTGATAGCTTCTAATTATTATTGCAAATTATAACTTGAAGATCTGAACTTGTAATTGTCAAATACAGAACTTCTAATTGTTAAATACAAATTATTAGTGCAAATTATAACTTGAAGATCTGAACATGTAATTGTCAAATACAGAACTTAAAATTGATAGCTTCTAATTATTATTGTAAATTATAACTTGAAGATCTGAACTTGTAATAGTGAATTACAGAACTTAGATTTGTTAAATTCAAATTATTATTTCAAATTATAACTTGAAGATCTGAACTAGTAATTGTCAAATACAGAACTTCTAATTGTTAAATACAAATTATTAGTGCAAATTATAACTTGAAGATCTGAACTAGTAATTTTCAAATTCAGAACTTAATATTGATAGCTTCTAATTATTATTGCAAATTATAACTAGAAGATCTGAACTTGTAATTGTCAAATACAGAACTTCTAATTGTTAAATACAAATTATTAGTGCAAATTATAACTTGAAGATCTGAACTAGTAATTTTCAAATACAGAACTTAATATTGATAGCTTCTAATTATTATTGCAAATTATAACTAGAAGATCTGAACTTGTAATTGTCAAATACAGAACTTAAAATTGATAGCTTCTAATTATTATTTCAATTTATAACTTGAAGATCTGAACTTGTAATTGTCAAATACAGAACTTAAAATTAATAGCTTCTAATTATTATTGCAAATTATAACTTGAAGATCTGAACTTGTAATTGTCAAATACAGAACTTCTAATTGTTAAATACAAATTAGTAGTGCAAATTATAACTTGAAGATCTGAACTTGTAATTATCAAATACAGAACTTAAAATTGATAGCTTCTAATTATTATTGTAAATTATAACTTGAAGATCTGAACTTGTAATAGTGAATTACAGAACTTAGATTTGTTAAATTCAAATTATTATTTCAAATTATAACTTGAAGATCTGAACTAGTAATTGTCAAATACAGAACTTAAAATTGATAGCTTCTAATTATTATTGCAAATTATAACTTGAAGATCTGAACTTGTAATTGTCAAATACAGAACTTAAAATTGATAGCTTCTAATTATTATTGTAAATTATAACTTGAAGATCTGAACTTGTAATTGTCAAATACAGAACTTAAAATTGATAGCTTCTAATTATTATTGCAAATAATAACTAGATGATCTGAACTTGTAATTGTCAAATACAGAACTTAAAATTGATAGCTTCTAATTATTATTTCAATTTATAACTTGAAGATCTGAACTTGTAATTGTCAAATACAGAACTTAAAATTGATAGCTTCTAATTATTATTTCAATTTATAACTTGAAGATCTGAACTTGTAATTGTCAAATACACAACTTCTAATTGTTAAATACAAATTAGTAGTGCAAATTATAACTTGAAGATCTGAACTTGTAATTATCAAATACAGAACTTAAAATTGATAGCTTCTAATTATTATTTCAAATTATAACTTGAAGATCTGAACTAGTAATTGTCAAATACAGAACTTAAAATTGATAGCTTCCAATTATTATTGCAAATTATAACTTGAAGATCTGAACTTGCAATTGTCAAATACAGAACTTAAAATTGATAGCTTCTAATTATTATTGTAAATTATAACTTGAAGATCTGAACTTGTAATTGTCAAATACAGAACTTAAAATTGATAGCTTCTAATTATTATTGCAAATAATCACTTGGAGATCTGAACTAGTAATTGTCAAATACAGAACTAAAAATTGATAGCTTCTAATTATTATTGCAAATTATAACTTGAAGATCTGAACTTGTAATTGTCAAATACAGAACTTAAAATTGATAGCTTCTAATTATTATTGCAAATTATAACTTGAAGATCTGAACTTGTAATTGTCAAATACAGAACTTCTAATTGTTAAATACAAATTATTAGTGCAAATTATAACTTGAAGATCTGAACTTGTAATTGTCAAATACAGAACTTAAAATTGATAGCTTCTAATTATTATTGCAAATTATAACTTGAAGATCTGAACTTGTAATAGTCAAATACAGAACTTAAAATTGATAGCTTCTAATTATTATTGTAAATTATAACTTGAAGATCTGAACTTGTAATAGTGAATTACAGAACTTAGATTTGTTAAATTCAAATTATTATTTCAAATTATAACTTGAAGATCTGAACTTGTAATTGTCAAATACAGTACTTAAAATTGATAGCTTCTAATTATTATTACAAATTATAACTTGAAGATCTGAACTTGTAATTGTCAAATACAGAACTTAAAATTGATAGCATTTAATTATTATTGTAAATTATAACTTGAAGATCTGAACTTGTAATAGTCAAATACAGAACTTCGAATTGTTAAATACATATTATTAGTACAAATTATAACTTGAAGATCTGAACTTGTAATAGGTAAATACAGAACTTCGAATTGTTAAAAACAAATTATTAGTGCAAATTATAACTTGAAGATCTGAACTTGTAATAGTCAATTACAGAACTTAAAATTGATAGCTTCTAATTATTATTGCAAATTTATAACTTGGAGATCTGAAATTGTAATAGTGAATTACAAAACTTAGATTTGTTAAATTCAAATTATTATTTCAAATTATAACTTGAAGATCTGAACTAGTAATTGTCAAATACAGAACTTAAATTGATAGCTTATAATTATTATTGCAAATAATAATTAGAAGATCTGAACTTGTAATAGTCAAATACAGAACTTCTAATTGTTAAATACAAATTATTAGTGCAAATTATAACTAGAAGATCTGAACTTGTAATTGTCAAATATAGAACTTCTAATTGTTAAATACAAATTATTAGTGCAAATTATAACTTGAAGATCTGAACTAGTAATTTTCAAATACAGAACTTAATATTGATAGCTTCTAATTATTATTGCAAATTATAACTAGAAGATCTGAACTTGTAATTGTCAAATACAGAACTTAAAATTGATAGCTTCTAATTATTATTTCAATTTATAACTTGAAGATCTGAACTTGTAATTGTCAAATACAGAACTTAAAATTAATAGATTCTAATTATTATTGCAAATTATAACTTGAAGATCTGAACTTGTAATTGTCAAATACAGAACTTCTAATTGTTAAATACAAATTAGTAGTGCAAATTATAACTTGAAGATCTGAACTTGTAATTATCAAATACAGAACTTAAAATTGATAGCTTCTAATTATTATTGTAAATTATAACTTGAAGATCTGAACTTGTAATAGTGAATTACAGAACTTAGATTTGTTAAATTCAAATTATTATTTCAAATTATAACTTGAAGATCTGAACTAGTAATTGTCAAATACAGAACTTAAAATTGATAGCTTCTAATTATTATTGCAAATTATAACTTGAAGATCTGAACTTGTAATTGTCAAATACAGAACTTAAAATTGATAGCTTCTAATTATTATTGTAAATTATAACTTGAAGATCTGAACTTGTAATTGTCAAATACAGAACTTAAAATTGATAGCTTCTAATTATTATTGCAAATAATAACTTGAAGATCTGTACTTGTAATTGTCAAATACAGAACTAAAAATTGATAGCTTATAATTATAGTTCAAATTATAACTTGAAGATCTGAACTTGTAATAGTCAAATACAGAACATCGAATTTCTAAATACAAATTATTAGTGCAAATTATAACTTGAAGATCTGAACTTGTAATAGGTAAATAGAGAACTTCTAATTGTTAAATTCAAACTAAGATTGCAAATAATAATTTGATAATCTGAACTAGTAATAGTCAAATACAGAACTTCTAACTGTTAAAAACAAATTATTAGTGCAAATTATAACTTGAAGATCTGAACTTGTAATTGTCAAATACAGAACTTAAAATTGATAGCTTCTAATTATTATTGCAAATTTATAACTTGAAGATCTGAAATTGTAATAGTGAATTACAAAACTTAGATTTGTTAAATTCAAATTATTATTTCAAATTATAACTTGAAGATCTGAACTAGTAATTGTCAAATACAGAACTTAAATTGATAGCTTATAATTATTATTGCAAATAATAATTAGAAGATCTGAACTTGTAATAGTCAAATACAGAACTTCTAATTGTTAAATACAAATTATTAGTGCAAATTATAACTTGAAGATCTGAACTAGTAATTGTCAAATACAGAACTTAAAATTGATAGCTTCTAATTATTATTGCAAATTATAACTTGAAGATATGAACTTGTAATTGTCAAATACAGAACTTCTAATTGTTAAATACAAATTATTAGTGCAAATTATAACTTGAAGATCTGAACTTGTAATTGTCAAATACGGAACTTAAAATTGATAGCTTCTAATTATTATTGCAAATTATAACTTGAAGATCTGAACTTGTAATTGTCAAATACAGAACTTCTAATTGTTAAATACAAATTATTAGTGCAAATTATAACTTGAAGATCTGAACATGTAATTGTCAAATACAGAACTTAAAATTGATAGCTTCTAATTATTATTGTAAATTATAACTTGAAGATCTGAACTTGTAATAGTGAATTACAGAACTTAGATTTGTTAAATTCAAATTATTATTTCAAATTATAACTTGAAGATCTGAACTAGTAATTGTCAAATACAGAACTTCTAATTGTTAAATACAAATTATTAGTGCAAATTATAACTTGAAGATCTGAACTAGTAATTTTCAAATTCAGAACTTAATATTGATAGCTTCTAATTATTATTGCAAATTATAACTAGAAGATCTGAACTTGTAATTGTCAAATACAGAACTTCTAATTGTTAAATACAAATTATTAGTGCAAATTATAACTTGAAGATCTGAACTAGTAATTTTCAAATACAGAACTTAATATTGATAGCTTCTAATTATTATTGCAAATTATAACTAGTAGATCTGAACTTGTAATTGTCAAATACAGAACTTAAAATTGATAGCTTCTAATTATTATTTCAATTTATAACTTGAAGATCTGAACTTGTAATTGTCAAATACAGAACTTAAAATTAATAGCTTCTAATTATTATTGCAAATTATAACTTGAAGATCTGAACTTGTAATTGTCAAATACAGAACTTCTAATTGTTAAATTCAAATTAGTAGTGCAAATTATAACTTGAAGATCTGAACTTGTAATTATCAAATACAGAACTTAAAATTGATAGCTTCTAATTATTATTGTAAATTATAACTTGAAGATCTGAACTTGTAATAGTGAATTACAGAACTTAGATTTGTTAAATTCAAATTATTATTTCAAATTATAACTTGAAGATCTGAACTAGTAATTGTCAAATACAGAACTTAAAATTGATAGCTTCTAATTATTATTGCAAAGTATAACTTGAAGATCTGAACTTGTAATTGTCAAATACAGAACTTAAAATTGATAGCTTCTAATTATTATTGTAAATTATAACTTGAAGATCTGAACTTGTAATTGTCAAATACAGAACTTAAAATTGATAGCTTCTAATTATTATTGCAAATAATAACTAGATGATCTGAACTTGTAATTGTCAAATACAGAACTTAAAATTGATAGCTTCTAATTATTATTTCAATTTATAACTTGAAGATCTGAACTTGTAATTGCCAAATACAGAACTTAAAATTGATAGCTTCTAATTATTATTTCAATTTATAACTTGAAGATCTGAACTTGTAATTGTCAAATACACAACTTCTAATTGTTAAATACAAATTAGTAGTGCAAATTATAACTTGAAGATCTGAACTTGTAATTATCAAATACAGAACTTAAAATTGATAGCTTCTAATTATTATTTCAAATTATAACTTGAAGATCTGAACTAGTAATTGTCAAATACAGAACTTAAAATTGATAGCTTCCAATTATTATTGCAAATTATAACTTGAAGATCTGAACTTGCAATTGTCAAATACAGAACTTAAAATTGATAGCTTCTAATTATTATTGTAAATTATAACTTGAAGATCTGAACTTGTAATTGTCAAATACAGAACTTAAAATTGATAGCTTCTAATTATTATTGCAAATAATAACTTGGAGATCTGAACTAGTAATTGTCAAATACAGAACTAAAAATTGATAGCTTCGAATTATTATTGCAAATTATAACTTGAAGATCTGAACTTGTAATTGTCAAATACAGAACTTAAAATTGATAGCTTCTAATTATTATTGCAAATTATAACTTGAAGATCTGAACTTGTAATTGTCAAATACAGAACTTAAAATTGATAGCTTCTAATTATTATTGCAAATAATAACTAGATGATCTGAACTTGTAATTGTCAAATACAGAACTTAAAATTGATAGCTTCTAATTATTATTTCAATTTATAACTTGAAGATCTGAACTTGTAATTGCCAAATACAGAACTTAAAATTGATAGCTTCTAATTATTATTTCAATTTATAACTTGAAGATCTGAACTTGTAATTGTCAAATACACAACTTCTAATTGTTAAATACAAATTAGTAGTGCAAATTATAACTTGAAGATCTGAACTTGTAATTATCAAATACAGAACTTAAAATTGATAGCTTATAATTATTATTTCAAATTATAACTTGAAGATCTGAACTAGTAATTGTCAAATACAGAACTTAAAATTGATAGCTTCCAATTATTATTGCAAATTATAACTTGAAGATCTGAACTTGCAATTGTCAAATACAGAACTTAAAATTGATAGCTTCTAATTATTATTGTAAATTATAACTTGAAGATCTGAACTTGTAATTGTCAAATACAGAACTTAAAATTGATAGCTTCTAATTATTATTGCAAATTATAACTTGAAGATCTGAACTTGTAATTATCAAATACAGAACTTAAAATTGATAGCTTCTAATTATTATTTCAAATTATAACTTGAAGATCTGAACTAGTAATTGTCAAATACAGAACTTAAAATTGATAGCTTCCAATTATTATTGCAAATTATAACTTGAAGATCTGAACTTGTAATTGTCAAATACAGAACTTAAAATTGATAGCTTCTAATTATTATTGCAAATTATAACTTGAAGATCTGAACTTGTAATTGTCAAATACAGAACTTCTAATTGTTAAATACAAATTATTAGTGCAAATTATAACTTGAAGATCTGAACTTGTAATTGTCAAATACAGAACTTAAAATTGATAGCTTCTAATTATTATTGCAAATTATAACTTGAAGATCTGAACTTGTAATAGTCAAATACAGAACTTAAAATTGATAGCTTCTAATTATTATTGTAAATTATAACTTGAAGATCTGAACTTGTAATAGTGAATTACAGAACTTAGATTTGTTAAATTCAATTTATTATTTCAAATTATAACTTGAAGATCTGAACTTGTAATTGTCAAATACAGTACTTAAAATTGATAGCTTCTAATTATTATTGCAAATTATAACTTGAAGATCTGAACTTGTAATTGTCAAATACAGAACTTAAAATTGATAGCATTTAATTATTATTGTAAATTATAACTTGAAGATCTGAACTTGTAATAGTCAAATACAGAACTTCGAATTGTTAAATACATATTATTAGTACAAATTATAACTTGAAGATCTGAACTTGTAATAGGTAAATACAGAACTTCGAATTGTTAAAAACAAATTATTAGTGCAAATTATAACTTGAAGATCTGAACTTGTAATAGTCAATTACAGAACTTAAAATTGATAGCTTCTAATTATTATTGCAAATTTATAACTTGAAGATCTGAAATTGTAATAGTGAATTACAAAACTTAGATTTGTTAAATTCAAATTATTATTTCAAATTATAACTTGAAGATCTGAACTAGTAATTGTCAAATACAGAACTTAAATTGATAGCTTATAATTATTATTGCAAATAATAATTAGAAGATCTGAACTTGTAATAGTCAAATACAGAACTTCTAATTGTTAAATACAAATTATTAGTGCAAATTATAACTTGAAGATCTGAACTAGTAATTGTCAAATACAGAACTTAAAATTGATAGCTTATAATTATTATTGCAAATTATAACTTGAAGATATGAACTTGTAAGTGTCATATACAGAACTTCTAATTGTTAAATACAAATTATTAGTGCAAATTATAACTTGAAGATCTGAACTTGTAATTGTCAAATACAGAACTTATAATTGATAGCTTCTAATTATTATTGCAAATTATAACTTGAAGATCTGAACTTGTAATTGTCAAATACAGAACTTCTAATTGTTAAATACAAATTATTAGTGCAAATTATAACTTGAAGATCTGAACATGTAATTGTCAAATACAGAACTTAAAATTGATAGCTTCTAATTATTATTGTAAATTATAACTTGAAGATCTGAACTTGTAATAGTGAATTACAGAACTTAGATTTGTTAAATTCAAATTATTATTTCAAATTATAACTTGAAGATCTGAACTAGTAATTGTCAAATACAGAACTTCTAATTATTAAATACAAATTATTAGTGCAAATTATAACTTGAAGATCTGAACTAGTAATTTTCAAATACAGAACTTAATATTGATAGCTTCTAATTATTATTGCAAATTATAACTTGAAGATCTGAACTTGTAATTGTCAAATACAGAACTTCTAATTGTTAAATACAAATTAGTAGTGCAAATTATAACTTGAAGATCTGAACTTGTAATTATCAAATACAGAACTTAAAATTGATAGCTTCTAATTATTATTGTAAATTATAACTTGAAGATCTGAACTTGTAATAGTGAATTACAGAACTTAGATTTGTTAAATTCAAATTATTATTTCAAATTATAACTTGAAGATCTGAACTAGTAATTGTCAAATACAGAACTTAAAATTAATAAATTCTAATTATTATTGCAAATTATAACTTGAAGATCTGAACTTGTAATTGTCAAATACAGAACTTAAAATTGATAGCTTCTAATTATTATTGTAAATTATAACTTGAAGATCTGAACTTGTAATTGTCAAATACAGAACTTAAAATTGATAGCTTCTAATTATTATTGCAAATAATAACTTGGAGATCTGAACTAGTAATTGTCAAATACAGAACTTAAAATTGATAGCTTCTAATTATTATTGCAAATTATAACTTGAAGATCTGAACTTGTAATTGTCAAATACAGAACTTAAAATTGATAGCTTCTAATTATTATTGCAAATAATAACTTGAAGATCTGTACTTGTAATTGTCAAATACAGAACTAAAAATTGATAGCTTATAATTATAGTTAAAATTATAACTTGAAGATCTGAACTTGTAATAGTCAAATACAGAACATCGAATTGTTAAATACAAATTATTAGTGCAAATTATAACTTGAAGATCTGAACTTGTAATAGGTAAATAGAGAACTTCTAATTGTTAAATTCAAACTATGATTGCAAATAATAATTTGATAATCTGAACTAGTAATAGTCAAATACAGAACTTCTAACTGTTAAAAACAAATTATTAGTGCAAATTATAACTTGAAGATCTGAACTTGTAATTGTCAAATACAGAACTTAAAATTGATAGCTTCTAATTATTATTGCAAATTATAACTTGAAGATCTGAAATTGTAATAGTGAATTACAAAACTTAGATTTGTTAAATTCAAATTATTATTTCAAATTATAACTTGAAGATCTGAACTAGTAATTGTCAAATACAGAACTTAAATTGATAGCTTATAATTATTATTGCAAATAATAATTAGAAGATCTGAACTTGTAATAGTCAAATACAGAACTTCTAATTGTTAAATACAAATTATTAGTGCAAATTATAACTTGAAGATCTGAACTAGTAATTGTCAAATACAGAACTTAAAATTGATAGCTTCTAATTATTATTGCAAATTATAACTTGAAGATATGAACTTGTAATTGTCAAATACAGAACTTCTAATTGTTAAATACAAATTATTAGTGCAAATTATAACTTGAAGATCTGAACTTGTAATTGTCAAATACAGAACTTAAAATTGATAGCTTCTAATTATTATTGCAAATTATAACTTGAAGATCTGAACTTGTAATTGTCAAATACAGAACTTCTAATTGTTAAATACAAATTATTAGTGCAAATTATAACTTGAAGATCTGAACATGTAATTGTCAAATACAGAACTTAAAATTGATAGCTTCTAATTATTATTGTAAATTATAACTTGAAGATCTGAACTTGTAATAGTGAATTACAGAACTTAGATTTGTTAAATTCAAATTATTATTTCAAATTATAACTTGTAGATCTGAACTAGTAATTGTCAAATACAGAACTTCTAATTGTTAAATACAAATTATTAGTGCAAATTATAACTTGAAGATCTGAACTAGTAATTTTCTAATTCAGAACTTATTATTGATAGCTTCTAATTATTATTGCAAATTATAACTAGAAGATCTGAACTTGTAATTGTCAAATACAGAACTTCTAATTGTTAAATACAAATTATTAGTGCAAATTATAACTTGAAGATCTGAACTAGTAATTTTCAAATACAGAACTTAATATTGATAGCTTCTAATTATTATTGCAAATTATAACTAGAAGATCTGAACTTGTAATTGTCAAATACAGAACTTAAAATTGATAGCTTCTAATTATTATTTCAATTTATAACTTGAAGATCTGAACTTGTAATTGTCAAATACAGAACTTAAAATTAATAGCTTCTAATTATTATTGCAAATTATAACTTGAAGATCTGAACTTGTAATTGTCAAATACAGAACTTCTAATTGTTAAATACAAATTAGTAGTGCAAATTATAACTTGAAGATCTGAACTTGTAATTATCAAATACAGAACTTAAAATTGATAGCTTCTAATTATTATTGTAAATTATAACTTGAAGATCTGAACTTGTAATTGTCAAATACAGAAGTTAAAATTGATAGCTTCTAATTATTATTGTAAATTATAACTTGAAGATCTGAACTTGTAATTGTCAAATACAGAACTTAAAATTGATAGCTTCTAATTATTATTGCAAATAATAACTTGGAGATCTGAACTAGTAATTGTCAAATACAGAACTTAAAATTGATAGCTTCTAATTATTATTGCAAATTATAACTTGAAGATCTGAACTTGTAATTATCAAATACAGAACTTAAAATTGATAGCTTCTAATTATTATTGTAAATTATAAGTTGAAGATCTGAACTTGTAATAGTGAATTACAGAACTTAGATTTGTTAAATTCAAATTATTATTTCAAATTATAACTTGAAGATCTGAACTAGTAATTGTCAAATACAGAACTTAAAATTGATAGCTTCTAATTATTATTGCAAATTATATCTTGAAGATCTGAACTTGTAATTGTCAAATACAGAACTTAAAATTGATAGCTTCTAATTATATTGTAAATAATAACTTGAAGATCTGAACTTGTAATTGTCAAATACAGAACTTAAAATTGATAGCTACTAATTATTATAACAAATAATAACTTGGAGATCTGAACTAGTAATTGTCAAATACAGAACTTCTAATTGTTAAATACAAATTATTAGTGCAAATTATAACTTGAAGATCTGAACTAGTAATTTTCAAATACAGAACTTAATATTGATAGCTTCTAATTATTATTGCAAATTATAACTAGAAGATCTGAACTTGTAATTGTCAAATACAGAACTTAAAATTGATAGCTTCTAATTATTATTTCAATTTATAACTTGAAGATCTGAGCTTGTAATTTTCAAATACAGAACTTAATATTGATAGCTTCTAATTATTATTGCAAATTATAACTAGAAGATCTGAACTTGTAATTGTCAAATACAGAACTTAAAATTGATAGCTTCTAATTATTATTTCAATTTATAACTTGAAGATCTGAACTTGTAATTGTCAAATACAGAACTTAAAATTAATAGCTTCTAATTATTATTGCAAATTATAACTTGAAGATCTGAACTTGTAATTGTCAAATACAGAACTGCTAATTGTTAAATACAAATTAGTAGTGCAAATTATAACTTGAAGATCTGAACT
Organism: Cantharis lateralis; assembly: GCA_963170105.1. Lineage (NCBI taxonomy): Eukaryota > Metazoa > Arthropoda > Insecta > Coleoptera > Cantharidae > Cantharis > Cantharis lateralis. Next base: position 24,868,798 of record OY720625.1, on the reverse strand, counting down.
TGTAATTATCAAATACAGAACTTAAAATTGATAGCTTCTAATTATTATTGTAAATTATAACTTGAAGATCTGAACTTGTAATAGTGAATTACAGAACTTAGATTTGTTAAATTCAAATTATTATTTCAAATTATAACTTGAAGATCTGAACTAGTAATTGTCAAATACAGAACTTAAAATTGATAGCTTCTAATTATTATTGCAAATTATAACTTGAAGATCTGAACTTGTAATTGTCAAATACAGAACTTAAAATTGATAGCTTCTAATTATTATTGTAAATTATAACTTGAAGATCTGAACTTGTAATTGTCAAATACAGAACTTAAAATTGATAGCTTCTAATTATTATTGCAAATAATAACTTGGAGATCTGAACTAGTAATTGTCAAATACAGAACTTAAAATTGATAGCTTCTAATTATTATTGCAAATTATAACTTGAAGATCTGATCTTGTAATTGTCAAATACAGAACTTAAAATTGATAGCTTCTAATTATTATTGCAAATTATAACTTGAAGATCTGAACTTGTAATTGTCAAATACAGAACTTCTAATTGTTAAATACAAATTATTAGTGCAAATTATAACTTGAAGATCTGAACAAGTAATTGTCAAATACAGAACTTAAAATTGATAGCTTCTAATTATTATTGTAAATTATAACTTGTAGATCTGAACTTGTAATAGTGAATTACAGAACTTAGATTTGTTAAATTCAAATTATTATTTCAAATTATAACTTGAAGATCTGAACTAGTAATTGTCAAATACAGAACTTCTAATTATTAAATACAAATTATTAGTGCAAATTATAACTTGAAGATCTGAACTAGTAATTTTCAAATACAGAACTTAATATTGATAGCTTCTAATTATTATTGCAAATTATAACTAGAAGATCTGAACTTGTAATTGTCAAATACAGAACTTCTAATTGTTAAATACAAATTATTAGTGCAAATTATACCTTGAAGATCTGAATTAGTAATTTTCAAATACAGAACTTAATATTGATAGCTTCTAATTATTATTGCAAATTATAACTAGAAGATCTGAACTTGTAATTGTCAAATACAGAACTTAAAATTGATAGCTTCTAATTATTATTTCAATTTATAACTTGAAGATCTGAACTTGTAATTGTCAAATACAGAACTTAAAATTAATAGCTTCTAATTATTATTGCAAATTATAACTTGAAGATCTGAACTTGTAATTGTCAAATACAGAACTTCTAATTGTTAAATACAAATTAGTAGTGCAAATTATAACTTGAAGATCTGAACTTGTAATTATCAAATACCGAACTTAAAATTGATAGCTTCTAATTATTATTGTACATTATAACTTGAAGATCTGAACTTGTAATAGTGAATTACAGAACTTAGATTTGTTAAATTCAAATTATTATTTCAAATTATAACTTGAAGATCTGAACTAGTAATTGTCAAATACAGAACTTAAAATTGATAGCTTCTAATTATTATTGCAAATTATAACTTGAAGATCTGAACTTGTAATTGTCAAATACAGAACTTAAAATTGATAGCTTCTAATTATTATTGTAAATTATAACTTTAAGATCTGAACTTGTAATTGTCAAATACAGAACTTAAAATTGATAGCTTCTAATTATTATTGCAAATAATAACTTGGAGATCTGAACTAGTAATTGTCAAATACAGAACTTAAAATTGATAGCTTCTAATTATTATTGCAAATTATAACTTGAAGATCTGAACTTGTAATTGTCAAATACAGAACTTAAAATTGATAGCTTCTAATTATTATTGCAAATTATAACTTGAAGATCTGAACTTGTAATTGTCAAATACAGAACATAAAATTGATAGCTTCTAATTATTATTTCAAATTATAACTTGAAGATCTGAACTTGTAATTGTCAAATACAGAACTTAAAATTAATAGCTTCTAATTATTATTGCAAATTATAACTTGAAGATCTGAACTTGTAATTGTCAAATACAGAACTTCAAATTGTTAAATACAAATTATTAGTACGAATTATAACTTGAAGATCTGAACTTGTAATAGTGAATTACAGAACTTGGATTTGTTAAATTCAAATTATTATTTCAATGTATAACTTGAAGATCTGAACTAGTAATTGTCGAATACAGAACTTAAAATTGATAGCTTCTAATTATTATTGCATATTATAACTTGAAGATCTGAACTTGTAATTGTCAAATACAGAACTTCTAATTGTTAAATACAAATTATTAGTGCAAATTATAACTTGAAGATCTGAACTTGTAATTGTCAAATACAGAACTTAAAATTGGTAGCTTCTAATTATTATTTCAATTTATAACTTGAAGATCTGAACTTGTAATTGTCAAATACAGAACTTAAAATTGATAGCTTCTAATTATTATTGCAAATTATAACTTGAAGATCTGAACTTGTAATTGTCAAATACAGAACTTCTAATTGTTAAATACAAATTAGTAGTGCAAATTATAAGTTGAAGATCTGAACTTGTAATTATCAAATACAGAACTTAAAATTGATAGCTTCTAATTATTATTGTAAATTATAACTTGAAGATCTGAACTTGTAATAGTGAATTACAGAACTTAGATTTGTTAAATTCAAATTATTATTTCAAATTAAAACTTGAAAATCTGAACTAGTAATTGTCAAATACAGAACTTAAAATTGATAGCTTCTAATTATTATTGCAAATTATATCTTGAAGATCTGAACTTGTAATTGTCAAATACAGAACTTAAAATTGATAGCTTCTAATTATATTGTAAATTATAACTTGAAGATCTGAACGTGTAATTGTCAAATACAGAACTTAAAATTGATAGCTTCTAATTATTATAGCAAATAATAACTTGGAGATCTGAACTAGCAATTGTCCAATACAGAACTTAAAATTGATAGCTTCTAATTATTATTGCAAATTATAACTTGAAGATCTGAACTTGTAATTGTCAAATACAGAACTTAAAATTGATAGCTTCTAATTATTATTGCAAATAATAACTTGGAGATCTGAACTAGTAATTGTCAAATACAGAACTTAAAATTGATAGCTTCTAATTATTATTGCAAATTATAACTTGAAGATCTGAACTTGTAATTGTCAAATACAGAACTTAAAATTGATAGCTTCTAATTATTATTGCAAATTATAACTTGAAGATCTGAACTTGTAATTGTCAAATACAGAACATAAAATTGATAGCTTCTAATTATTATTTCAAATTATAACTTGAAGATCTGAACTTGTAATTGTCAAATACAGAACTTAAAATTAATAGCTTCTAATTATTATTGCAAATTATAACTTGAAGATCTGAACTTGTAATTGTCAAATCCAGAACTTCAAATTGTTAAATACAAATTATTAGTGCAAATTATAACTTGAAGATCTGAACTTGTAATAGTGAATTACAGAACTTATATTTGTTAAATTCTAATTATTATTTCAATTTATAACTTGAAGATCTGAACTTGTAATTGTCAAATACAGAACTTAAAATTGATAGCTTCTAATTATTATTGCAAATTATAACTTGAAGATCTGAACTTGTAATTGTCAAATACAGAACTTCTAATTGTTAAATACAAATTAGTAGTGCAAATTATAACTTGAAGATCTGAACTTGTAATTATCAAATACAGAACTTAAAATTGATAGCTTCTAATTATTATTGTAAATTATAAGTTGAAGATCTGAACTTGTAATAGTGAATTACAGAACTTAGATTTGTTAAATTCAAATTATTATTTCAAATTATAACTTGAAGATCTGAACTAGTAATTGTCAAATACAGAACTTAAAATTGATAGCTTCTAATTATTATTGCAAATTATATCTTGAAGATCTGAACTTGTAATTGTCAAATACAGAACTTAAAATTGATAGCTTCTAATTATATTGTAAATAATAACTTGAAGATCTGAACTTGTAATTGTCAAATACAGAACTTAAAATTGATAGCTACTAATTATTATAGCAAATAATAACTTGGAGATCTGAACTAGTAATTGTCCAATACAGAACTTAAAATTGATAGCTTCTAATTATTATTGCAAATTATAACTTGAAGATCTGAACTTGTAATTGTCAAATACAGAACTTAAAATTGATAGCTTCTAATTATTATTGCAAATTATAACTTGAAGATCTGAACTTGTAATTGACAAATACAGAACATAAAATTGATAGCTTCTAATTATTATTTCAAATTATAACTTGAAGATCTGAACATTGTAATTGTCAAATACAGAACTTACAATTGATAGCTTCTAATTATTATTGAAAATTATAACTTGAAGATCTGAACTTGTAATAGTGAATTACAGAACTTAGATTTGTTAAATTCAAATTATTATTTCAAAATATAACTTGAAGATCTGAACTAGTAATTGTCGAATACAGAACTTAAAATTGATAGCTTCTAATTATTATTGCATATTATAACTTGAAGATCTGAACTTGTAATTGTTAAATACAGAACTTAAAATTGATAGCTTCTAATTATTATTGTAAATTATAACTTCAAGATCTGAACTTGTAATTGTCAAATACAGAACTTAAAATTGATAGCTTCTAATTATTATTGCAAATAATAACTTGAAGATCTGAACTTGTAATTGTCAAATACAGAACTTAAAATTGATAGCTTCTAATTATTATTGCAAATTATAATTTGAAGATCTGAACTTGTAATAGACAAATACGCAACTTAGCATTGTTAAATACAAATTGTGATTGCAAATTATACCTTGAAGATCTGAACTTGTAATAGTGAATTACAGAACTTAGATTTGTAAAATTCAAATTATTATTTCAAATTATAACTTGAAGATCTGAACTAGTAATTGTCAAATACAGAACTTAAAATTGATAGCTTCTAATTATTATTGTAAATTATAACTTGAAGATCTGAACTTGTAATTGTCAAATGCAGAACTTAAAATTGATAGCTTCTAATTATAATTTCAAATTATAACTTGAAGATCTGAACTTGTAATTGTCAAATACAGAACTTAAAATTGATAGCTTCTAATTATTATTGCAAATAATAACTTGAAGATCTGTACTTTTAATTGTCAAATACAGAACTTAAAATTGATAGCTTATAATTATAGTTCAAGTTATAACTTGAAGATCTGAACTTGTAATAGTCAAATACAGAACTTAAAATTGATAGCTTCTAATTATTATTGTAAATTATAACTTGAAGATCTGAACTTGTAATTGTCAAATGCAGAACTTAAAATTGATAGCTTCTAATTATAATTTCAAATTATAACTTGAAGATCTGAACTTGTAATTGTCAAATACAGAACTTAAAATTGATAGCTTCTAATTATTATTGCAAATAATAACTTGAAGATCTGTACTTTTAATTGTCAAATATAGAACTTAAAATTGATAGCTTATAATTATAGTTCAAGTTATAACTTGAAGATCTGAACTTGTAATAGTCAAATACAGAACATCGAATTGTTAAATACAAATTATTAGTGCAAATTATAACTTGAAGATCTGAACATGTAATAGGTAAATACAGAACTTCTAATTGTTAAATTCAAACTAAGATTGCAAATAATAATTTGTAAATCTGAACTAGTAATAGTCAAATACAGAACTTCTAACTGTTAAAAACAAATTATTAGTGCAAATTATAACTTGAAGATCTGAACTTGTAATTGTCAAATACAGAACTTAAAATTGATAGCTTCTAATTATTATTGCAAATTATAACTTGAAGATCAGAACTTGTAATAGTGAATTACAAAACTTAGATTTGCTAAATTCAAATTATTATTTCAAATTATAACTTGAAGATCTGAACTAGTAATTGTCAAAATACAGAACTTAAATTGATAGCTTATAATTATTATTGCAAATAATAATTTGAAGATCTGAACTTGTAATAGTCAAATACAGAACTTCTAATTGTTAAATACAAATTATTAGTGCAAATTATAACTTGAAGATCTGAACTAGTAATTGTCAAATACAGAACTTAAAATTGATAGCTTCTAATTATTATTGCATATTATAACTTGAAGATCTGAACTTGTAATTGTCAAATACAGAACTTCTAATTGTTAAATAGAAATTATTAGTGCAAATTATAACTTGAAGATCTGAACTTGTAATTGTCAAATACAGAACTTAAAATTGATAGCTTCTAATTATTATTTCAATTTATAACTTGAAGATCTGAACTTGTAATTGTCAAATACAGAACTTAAAATTGATAGCTTCTAATTATTATTGCAAATTATAACTTGAAGATCTGAACTTGTAATTGTCAAATACAGAACTTCTAATTGTTAAATACAAATTAGTAGTGCAAATTATAACTTGAAGATCTGAACTTGTAATTATCAAATACAGAACTTAAAATTGATAGCTTCTAATTATTATTGTAAATTATAACTTGAAGATCTGAACTTGTAATAGTGAATTACAGAACTTAGATTTGTTAAATTCAAATTATTATTTCAAATTATAACTTGAAAATCTGAACTAGTAATTGTCAAATACAGAACTTAAAATTGATAGCTTCTAATTATTATTGCAAATTATATCTTGAAGATCTGAACTTGTAATTGTCAAATACAGAACTTAAAATTGATAGCTTCTAATTATATTGTAAATTATAACTTGAAGATCTGAACGTGTAATTGTCAAATACAGAACTTAAAATTGATAGCTTCTAATTATTATAGCAAATAATAACTTGGAGATCTGAACTAGTAATTGTCCAATACAGAACTTAAAATTGATAGCTTCTAATTATTATTGCAAATTATAACTTGAAGATCTGAACTTGTAATTGTCAAATACAGAACTTAAAATTGATAGCTTCTAATTATTATTGCAAATTATAACTTGAAGATCTGAACTTGTAATTGTCAAATACAGAACATAAAATTGATAGCTTCTAATTATTATTTCAAATTATAACTTGAAGATCTGAACTTGTAATTGTCAAATACAGAACTTAAAATTAATAGCTTCTAATTATTATTGCAAATTATAACTTGAAGATCTGAACTTGTAATTGTCAAATCCAGAACTTCAAATTGTTAAATACAAATTATTAGTGCAAATTATAACTTGAAGATCTGAACTTGTAATAGTGAATTACAGAACTTATATTTGTTAAATTCAAATTATTATTTCAAATTATAACTTGAAGATCTGAACTAGTAATTGTCGAATACAGAACTTAAAATTGATAGCTTCTAATTATTATTGCATATTATAACTTGAAGATCTGAACTTGTAATTGTCAAATACAGAACTTCTAATTGTTAAATACAAATTATTAGTGCAAATTATAACTTGAAGATCTGAACTTGTAATTGTCAAATACAGTACTTAAAATTGATAGCTTCTAATTATTATTTCAATTTATAACTTGAAGATCTGAACTTGTAATTGTCAAATACAGAACTTAAAATTGATAGCTTCTAATTATTATTGCAAATTATAACTTGAAGATCTGAACTTGTAATTGTCAAATACAGAACTTCTAATTGTTAAATACAAATTAGTAGTGCAAATTATAACTTGAAGATCTGAACTTGTAATTATCAAATACAGAACTTAAAATTGATAGCTTCTAATTATTATTGTAAATTATAACTTGAAGATCTGAACTTGTAATAGTGAATTACAGAACTTAGATTTGTTAAATTCAAATTATTATTTCAAATTATAACTTGAAGATCTGAACTAGTAATTGTCAAATACAGAACTTAAAATTGATAGCTTCTAATTATTATTGCAAATTATATCTTGAAGATCTGAACTTGTAATTGTCAAATACAGAACTTAAAATTGATAGCTTCTAATTATATTGTAAATTATAACTTGAAGATCTGAACTTGTAATTGTCAAATACAGAACTTAAAATTGATAGCTACTAATTATTATAGCAAATAATAACTTGGAGATCTGAACTAGTAATTGTCCAATACAGAACTTAAAATTGATAGCTTCTAATTATTATTGCAAATTATAACTTGAAGATCTGAACTTGTAATTGTCAAATACAGAACTTAAAATTGATAGTTTCTAATTATTATTGCAAATTATAACTTGAAGATCTGAACTTGTAATTGACAAATACAGAACATAAAATTGATAGCTTCTAATTATTATTTCAAATTATAACTTGAAGATCTGAACATTGTAATTGTCAAATACAGAACTTACAATTGATAGCTTCTAATTATTATTGTAAATTATAACTTGAAGATCTGAACTTGTAATAGTGAATTACAGAACTTAGATTTGTTAAATTCAAATTATTATTTCAAATTATAACTTGAAGATCTGAACTAGTAATTGTCAAATACAGAACTTAAAATTGGTAGCTTCTAATTATTATTGCAAATTATAACTTGAAGATCTGAACTTGTAATTGTCAAATACAGAACTTAAAATTGATAGCTTCTAATTATTATTGTAAATTATAACTTGAAGATCTGAACTTGTAATTGTCAAATACAGAACTTAAAATTGATAGCTTCTAATTATTATTGCAAATAATAACTTGGAGATCTGAACTAGTAATTGTCAAATACAGAACTTAAAATTGATAGCTTCTAATTATTATTACAAATTATAACTTGAAGATCTGATCTTGTAATTGTCAAATACAGAACTTAAAATTGATAGCTTCTAATTATTATTGCAAATTATAACTTGAAGATCTGAACTTGTAATAGTGAATTACAAAACTTAGATTTGCTAAATTCAAATTATTATTTCAAATTATAACTTGAAGATCTGAACTAGTAATTGTCAAATACAGAACTTAAATTGATAGCTTATAATTATTATTGCAAATAATAATTTGAAGATCTGAACTTGTAATAGTCAAATACAGAACTTCTAATTGTTAAATACAAATTATTAGTGCAAATTATAACTTGAAGATCTGAACTAGTAATTGTCAAATACAGAACTTAAAATTGATAGCTTCTAATTATTATTGCAAATTATAACTTGAAGATCTGAACTTGTAATAGTGAATTACAGAACTAAGATTTGCTAAATTCAAATTATTATTTCAAATTATAACTTGAAGATCTGAACTAGTAATTGTCAAATACAGAACTTCTAATTATTAAATACAAATTATTAGTGCAAATTATAACTTGAAGATCTGAACTAGTAATTTTCAAATACAGAACTTAATATTGATAGCTTCTAATTATTATTGCAAATTATAACTAGAAGATCTGAACTTGTAATTGTCAAATACAGAACTTCTAATTGTTAAATACAAATTATTAGTGCAAATTATAACTTGAAGATCTGAACTAGTAATTTTCAAATACAGAACTTAATATTGATAGCTTCTAATTATTATTGCAAATTATAACTAGAAGATCTGAACTTGTAATTGTCAAATACAGAACTTAAAATTGATAGCTTCTAATTATTATTTCAATTTATAACTTGAAGATCTGAACTTGTAATTGTCAAATACAGAACTAAAAATTGATAGCTTCTAATTATTATTGCAAATTATAACTTGAAGATCTGAACTTGTAATTGTCAAATACAGAACTTCTAATTGTTAAATACATATTAGTAGTGCAAATTATAACTGGAAGATCTGAACTTGTAATTATCAAATACAGAACTTAAAATTGATAGCTTCTAATTATTATTGTAAATTATAACTTGAAGATCTGAACTTGTAATAGTGAATTACAGAACTTAGATTTGTTAAATCTAATTATTATTTCAAATTATAACTTGAAGATCTGAACTAGTAATTGTCAAATACAGAACTTAAAATTGATAGCTTCTAATTATTATTGCAAATTATAACTTGAAGATCTGAACTTGTAATTGTCAAATACAGAACTTAAAATTGATAGCTTCTAATTATTATTGTAAATTATAACTTGAAGATCTGAACTTGTAATTGTCAAATAAGGAACTTAAAATTGATAGCTTCTAAGTATTATTGCAAATAATAACTTGGAGATCTGAACTAGTAATTGTCAAATACACTAGTAATTGTCAAATACAGAACTTAAAATTGATAGCTTCTAATTAGTATTGCAAATTATAACTTGAAGATCTGAACTAGTAATTTTCAAATACAGAACTTAATATTGATAGCTTCTAATTATTATTGCAAATTATAACTAGAAGATCTGAACTTGTAATTGTCAAATACAGAACTTCTAATTGTTAAATACAAATTATTAGTGCAAATTATAACTTGAAGATCTGAACTAGTAATTTTCAAATACAGAACTTAATATTGATAGCTTCTAATTATTATTGCAAATTATAACTAGAAGATCTGAACTTGTAATTGTCAAATACAGAACTTCTAATTGTTAAATACAAATTATTAGTGCAAATTATAACTTGAAGATCTGAACTAGTAATTTTCAAATACAGAACTTAATATTGATAGCTTCTAATTATTATTGCAAATTATAACTAGAAGATCTGAACTTGTAATTGTCAAATACAGAACTTAAAATTGATAGCTTCTAATTATTATTTCAATTTATAACTTGAAGATCTGAACTTGTAATTGTCAAATACAGAACTAAAAATTGATAGCTTCTAATTATTATTGCAAATTATAACTTGAAGATCTGAACTTGTAATTGTCAAATACAGAACTTCTAATTGTTAAATACAAATTAGTAGTGCAAATTATAACTTGAAGATCTGAACTTGTAATTGTCAAATACAGAACTTAAAATTGATAGCTTCTAATTATTATTTCAATTTATAACTTGAAGATCTGAACTTGTAATTGTCAAATACAGAACTAAAAATTGATAGCTTCTAATTATTATTGCAAATTATAACTTGAAGATCTGAACTTGTAATTGTCAAATACAGAACTTAAAATTGATAGCTTCTAATTATTATTGCAAATTATAACTTGAAGAACTGAACTTGTAATTGTCAAATACAGAAAATAAAATTGATACCTTCTAATTATTATTTCAAATTATAACTTGAAGATCTGAACTTGTAATTGTCAAATACAGAACTTAAAATTAAAAGCTTCTAATTATTATTGCAAATTATAACTTGAAGATCTGAACTTGTAATTGTCAAATACAGAACTTCAAATTGTTAAATACAAATTATTAGTGCAAATTATAACTTGAAGATCTGAACTTGTAATTGTCAAATACAGAACTTAAAATTGATAGCTTCTAATTATTATTGTAAATTATAACTTGAAGATCTGAACTCGTAATAGTGAATTACAGAACTTAGATTTGTTAAATTCAAATTATTATTTCAAATAATAACTTGAAGATCTGAACTAGTAATTGTCAAATACAGAACTTAAAATTGATAGCTTCTAATTATTATTGCATATTATAACTTGAAGATCTGAACTTGTAATTGTTAAATACAGAACTTAAAATTGATAGCTTCTAATTATTATTGTAAATTATAACTTCAAGATCTGAACTTGTAATTGTCAAATACAGAACTTAAAATTGATAGCTTCTAATTATTATTGCAAATAATAACTTGAAGATCTGAACTTGTAATTGTCAAATACAGAACTTAAAATTGATAGCTTCTAATTATTATTGCAAATTATAATTTGAAGATCTGAACTTGTAATAAACAAATACGCAACTTAGCATTGTTAAATACAAATTGTGATTGCAAATTATAACTTGAAGATCTGAACCTGTAATAGGTAAATACAGAACTTCGAATTGTTAAATTCAAACTAAGATTGCAAATAATAATTCGAAGATCTGAACTTGTAATAGTCAAATACGCAACTTAGCATTGTTAAATACAAATTGTGATTGCAAATTATAACTTGAAGATCTGAACTTGTAATAGTGAATTACAGAACTTAGATTTGTAAAATTCAAATTATTATTTCAAATTATAACTTGAAGATCTGAACTAGTAATTGTCAAATACAGAACTTAAAATTGATAGCTTCTAATTATTATTGTAAATTATAACTTGAAGATCTGAACTTGTAATAGTGAATTACAGAACTTAGATTTGTAAAATTCAAATTATTACTTCAAATTATAACTTGAAGATCTGAACTAGTAATTGTCAAATACAGAACTTAAAATTGATAGCTTCTAATTATTATTGTAAATTATAACTTGAAGATCTGAACTTGTAATTGTCAAATGCAGAACTTAAAATTGATAGCTTCTAATTATTATTTCAAATTATAACTTGAAGATCTGAACTTGTAATTGTCAAATACAGAACTTAAAATTGATAGCTTCTAATTATTATTGCAAATAATAACTGGAAGATCTGTACTTTTAATTGTCAAATACAGAACTTAAAATTGATAGCTTATAATTATAGTTCAAATTATAACTTGAAGATCTGAACTTGTAATAGTCAAATACAGAACATCGAATTGTTAAATACAAATTATTAGTGCAAATTATAACTTGAAGATCTGAACATGTAATAGGTAAATACAGAACTTCTAATTGTTAAATTCAAATTAAGATTGCAAATAATAATTTGAAAATCTGAACTAGTAATAGTCAAATACAGAACTTCTAACTGTTAAAAACAAATTATAAGTGCAAATTATAACTTGAAGATCTGAACTTGTAATTGTCAAATACAGAACTTAAAATTGATAGCTTCTAATTATTATTGCAAATTATAACATGAAGATCTGAACTAGTAATTGTCAAATACAGAACTTAAATTGATAGCTTATAATTATTATTGCAAATAATAACTTGAAGATCTGAACTTGTAATAGTCAAATACAGAACTTCTAATTGTTAAATACAAATTATTAGTGCAAATTATAACTTGAAGATCTGAACTAGTAATTGTCAAATACAGAACTTAAAATTGATAGCTTCTAATTATTATTGCAAATTATAACTTGAAGATCTGAACTTGTAATAGTGAATTACAGAACTAAGATTTGCTAAATTCAAATTATTATTTCAAATTATAACTTGAAGATCTGAACTAGTAATTGTCAAATACAGAACTTCTAATTATTAAATACTAATTATTAGTGCAAATTATAACTTGAAGATCTGAACTAGTAATTTTCAAATACAGAACTTAATATTGATAGCTTCTAATTATTATTGCAAATTATAACTAGAAGATCTGAACTTGTAATTGTCAAATACAGAACTTCTAATTGTTAAATACAAATTATTAGTGCAAATTATAACTTGAAGATCTGAATTAGTAATTTTCAAATACAGAACTTAATATTGATAGCTTCTAATTATTATTGCAAATTATAACTAGAAGATCTGAACTTGTAATTGTCAAGTACAGAACTTAAAATTGATAGCTTCTAATTATTATTTCAATTTATATCTTGAAGATCTGAACTTGTAATTGTCAAATACAGAACTTAAAATTAATAGCTTCTAAGTATTATTGCAAATTATAACTTGAAGATCTGAACTTGTAATTGTCAAATACAGAACTTCTAATTGTTAAATACAAATTAGTAGTGCAAATTATAACTTGAAGATCTGAACTTGTAATTATCAAATACAGAACTTAAAATTGATAGCTTCTAATTATTATTGTAAATTATAACTTGAAGATCTGAACTTCTAATAGTGAATTACAGAACTTAGATTTGTTAAATTCAAATTATTATTTCAAATTATAACTTGAAGATCTGAACTAGTAATTGTCAAATACAGAACTTAAAATTGATAGCTTCTAATTATTATTGCAAATTATAACTTGAAGATCTGAACTTGTAATTGTCAAATACAGAACTTACAATTGATAGCTTCTAATTATTATTGTAAATTATAACTTTAAGATCTGAACTTGTAATTGTCAAATACAGAACTTAAAATTGATAGCTTCTAATTATTATTGCAAATAATAACTTGGAGATCTGAACTAGTAATTGTCAAATACAGAACTTAAAATTGATAGCTTCTAATTATTATTGTAAATTATAACTTGAAGATCTGAACTTGTAATAGTGAATTACAGAACTTAGATTTGTTAAATTCAAATTATTATTTCAAATTATAACTTGAAGATCTGAACTAGTAATTGTCAAATACAGCCCTTAAAATTGATAGCTTCTAATTATTATTGCAAATTATAACTTGAAGATCTGAACTTGTAATTGTCAAATACAGTACTTAAAATTGATAGCTTCTAATTATTATTGCAAATTATAACTTGAAGATCTGAACTTGTAATTGTCAAATACAGAACTTAAAATTGATAGCATTTAATTATTATTGTAAATTATAACTTGAAGATCTGAACTTGTAATAGTCAAATACAGAACTTCGAATTGTTAAATACAAATTATTAGTACAAATTATAACTTGAAGATCTGAACTTGTAATAGGTAAATACAGAACTTCGAATTGTTAAATTCAAACTAAGATTGCAAATAATAATTTGAAGATCTGAACTTGTAATAGTCAAATACAGAACTTAAAATTGATAGCTTCTAATTATTATTGTAAATTATAACTTGAAGATCTGAACTTGTAATAGTGAATTACAGAACTTAGATTTGTTAAATTCAAATTATTATTTCAAATTATAACTTGAAGATCTGAACTAGTAATTGTCAAATTCAGAACTTAAAATTGATAGCTTCTAATTATTATTGCAAATTATAACTTGAAGATCTGAACTTGTAATTGTCAAATGCAGAACTTAAAATTGATAGCTTCAAATTATTATTTCAAATTATAACTTGAAGATCTGAACTCGTAATTGTCAAATACAGAACTTAAAATTGATAGCTTCTAATTATTATTGCAAATAATAACTTGAAGATCTGTACTTGTAATTGTCAAATACAGAACTTAAAATTGATAGCTTATAATTGTAGTTCAAATTATAACTTGTAGATCTGAACTTGTAATAGTCAAATACAGAACATCGAATTGTTAAATACAAATTATTAGTGCAAATTATAACTTGAAGATCTGAACTTGTAATAGGTAAATACAGAACTTCTAATTGTTAAATTCAAACTAAGATTGCAAATAATAATTTGAAAATCTGAACTAGTAATAGTCAAATACAGAACTTCTAACTGTTAAAAACAAATTATTAGTGCAAATTATAACTTGAAGATCTGAACTTGTAATTGTCAAATACAGAACTTAAAATTGATAGCTTCTAATTATTATTGCAAATTTATAACTTGAAGATCTGAAATTGTAATAGTGAATTACAAAACTTTGATTTGTTAAATTCAAATTATTATTTCAAATTATAACTTGAAGATCTGAACTAGTAATTGTCAAATACAGAACTTAAATTGATAGCTTATAATTATTATTGCAAATAATAATTAGAAGATCTGAACTTGTAATAGTCAAATACAGAACTTCTAATTGTTAAATACAAATGATTAGTGCAAATTATAACTTGAAGATCTGAACTAGTAATTGTCAAATACAGAACTTAAAATTGATAGCTTCTAATTATTATTGCAAATTATAACTTGAAGATATGAACTTGTAATTGTCAAATACAGAACTTCTAATTGTTAAATACAAATTATTAGTGCAAATTATAACTAGAAGATCTGAACTTGTAATTGTCAAATACAGAACTTAAAATTGATAGCTTCTAATTATTATTGCAAATTATAACTTGAAGATCTGAACTTGTAATTGTCAAATACAGAACTTCTAATTGTTAAATACAAATTATTAGTGCAAATTATAACTTGAAGATCTGAACATGTAATTGTCAAATACAGAACTTAAAATTGATAGCTTCTAATTATTATTGTAAATTATAACTTGAAGATCTGAACTTGTAATAGTGAATTACAGAACTGAGATTTGTTAAATTCAAATTATTATTTCAAATTATAACTTGAAGATCTGAACTAGTAATTGTCAAATACAGAACTTCTAATTGTTAAATACAAATTATTAGTGCAAATTATAACTTGAAGATCTGAACTAGTAATTTTCAAATTCAGAACTTAATATTGATAGCTTCTAATTATTATTGCAAATTATAACTAGAAGATCTGAACTTGTAATTGTCAAATACAGAACTTCTAATTGTTAAATACAAATTATTAGTGCAAATTATAACTTGAAGATCTGAACTAGTAATTTTCAAATACAGAACTTAATATTGATAGCTTCTAATTATTATTGCAAATTATAACTAGAAGATCTGAACTTGTAATTGTCAAATACAGAACTTAAAATTGATAGCTTCTAATTATTATTTCAATTTATAACATGAAGATCTGAACTTGTAATTGTCAAATACAGAACTTAAAATTAATAGCTTCTAATTATTATTGCAAATTATAACTTGAAGATCTGAACTTGTAATTGTCAAATACAGAACTTCTAATTGTTAAATACAAATTAGTAGTGCAAATTATAACTTGAAGATCTGAACTTGTAATTATCAAATACAGAACTTAAAATTGATAGCTTCTAATTATTATTGTAAATTATAACTTGAAGATCTGAACTTGTAATAGTGAATTACAGAACTTAGATTTGTTAAATTCAAATTATTATTTCAAATTATAACTTGAAGATCTGAACTAGTAATTGTCAAATACAGAACTTAAAATTGGTAGCTTCTAATTATTATTGCAAATTATAACTTGAAGATCTGAACTTGTAATTGTCAAATACAGAACTTAAAATTGATAGCTTCTAATTATTATTGTAAATTATAACTTGAAGATCTGAACTTGTAATTGTCAAATACAGAACTTAAAATTGATAGCTTCTAATTATTATTGCAAATAATAACTTGGAGATCTGAACTAGTAATTGTCAAATACAGAACTTAAAATTGATAGCTTCTAATTATTATTACAAATTATAACTTGAAGATCTGATCTTGTAATTGTCAAATACAGAACTTAAAAATTGATAGCTTCTAATTATTATTGCAAATTATAACTTGAAGATCTGAACTTGTAATTGTCAAATACAGAACTTCTAATTGTTAAATACAAATTATTAGTGCAAATTATAACTTGAAGATCTGAACATGTAATTGTCAAATACAGAACTTAAAATTGATAGCTTCTAATTATTATTGTAAATTATAACTTGAAGATCTGAACTTGTAATAGTGAATTACAGAACTTAGATTTGTTAAATTCAAATTATTATTTCAAATTATAACTTGAAGATCTGAACTAGTAATTGTCAAATACAGAACTTCTAATTATTAAATACAAATTATTAGTGCAAATTATAACTTGAAGATCTGAACTAGTAATTTTCAAATACAGAACTTAATATTGATAGCTTCTAATTATTATTGCAAATTATAACTAGAAGATCTGAACTTGTAATTGTCAAATACAGAACTTCTAATTGTTAAATACAAATTATTAGTGCAAATTATACCTTGAAGATCTGAATTAGTAATTTTCAAATACAGAACTTAATATTGATAGCTTCTAATTATTATTGGAAATTATAACTAGAAGATCTGAACTTGTAATTGTCAAATACAGAACTTAAAATTGATAGCTTCTAATTATTATTTCAATTTATAACTTGAAGATCTGAACTTGTAATTGTCAAATACAGAACTTAAAATGAATAGCTTCTAATTATTATTGCAAATTATAACTTGAAGATCTGAACTTGTAATTGTCAAATACAGAACTTCTAATTGTTAAATACAAATTAGTAGTGCAAATTATAACTTGAAGATCTGAACTTGTAATTATCAAATACAGAACTTAAAATTGATAGCTTCTAATTATTATTGTACATTATAACTTGAAGATCTGAACTTGTAATAGTGAATTACAGAACTTAGATTTGTTAAATTCAAATTATTATTTCAAATTATAACTTGAAGATCTGAACTAGTAATTGTCAAATACAGAACTTAAAATTGATAGCTTCTAATTATTATTGCAAATTATAACTTGAAGATCTGAACTTGTAATTGTCAAATACAGAACTTAAAATTGATAGCTTCTAATTATTATTGTAAATTATAACTTTAAGATCTGAACTTGTAATTGTCAAATACAGAACTTAAAATTGATAGCTTCTAATTATTATTGCAAATAATAACTTGGAGATCTGAACTAGTAATTGTCAAATACAGAACTTAAAATTGATAGCTTCTAATTATTATTGCAAATTATAACTTGAAGATCTGAACTTGTAATTGTCAAATACAGAACTTAAAATTGATAGCTTCTAATTATTATTGCAAATTATAACTTGTAGATCTGAACTTGTAATTGTCAAATACAGAACATAAAATTGATAGCTTCTAATTATTATTTCAAATTATAACTTGAAGATCTGAACTTGTAATTGTCAAATACAGAACTTAAAATTAATAGCTTCTAATTATTATTGCAAATTATAACTTGAAGATCTGAACTTGTAATTGTCAAATACAGAACTTCAAATTGTTAAATACAAATTATTAGTACGAATTATAACTTGAAGATCTGAACTTGTAATAGTGAATTACAGAACTTGGATTTGTTAAATTCAAATTATTATTTCAAATTATAACTTGAAGATCTGAACTAGTAATTGTCGAATACAGAACTTAAAATTGATAGCTTCTAATTATTATTGCATATTATAACTTGGAGATCTGAACTTGTAATTGTCAAATACAGAACTTCTAATTGTTAAATACAAATTATTAGTGCAAATTATAACTTGAAGATCTGAACTTGTAATTGTCAAATACAGAACTTAAAATTGATAGCTTCTAATTATTATTGCAAATTATATCTTGAAGATCTGAACTTGTAATTGTCAAATACAGAACTTAAAATTGATAGCTTCTAATTATATTGTAAATTATAACTTGAAGATCTGAACGTGTAATTGTCAAATACAGAACTTAAAATTGATAGCTTCTAATTATTATAGCAAATAATAACTTGGAGATCTGAACTAGTAATTGTCCAATACAGAACTTAAAATTGATAGCTTCTAATTATTATTGCAAATTATAACTTGAAGATCTGAACTTGTAATTGTCAAATACAGAACTTAAAATTGATAGCTTCTAATTATTATTGAAAATAATAACTTGGAGATCTGAACTAGTAATTGTCAAATACAGAACTTAAAAATTGATAGCTTCTAATTATTATTGCAAATTATAACTTGAAGATCTGAACTTGTAATTGTCAAATACAGAACATAAAATTGATAGCTTCTAATTATTATTTCAAATTATAACTTGAAGATCTGAACTTGTAATTGTCAAATACAGAACTTAAAATTAATAGCTTCTAATTATTATTGCAAATTATAACTTGAAGATCTGAACTTGTAATTGTCAAATCCAGAACTTCAAATTGTTAAATACAAATTATTAGTGCAAATTATAACTTGAAGATCTGAACTTGTAATAGTGAATTACAGAACTTATATTTGTTAAATTCAAATTATTATTTCAAATTATAACTTGAAGATCTGAACTAGTAATTGTCGAATACAGAACTGAACATTGATAGCTTCTAATTATTATTGCATATTATAACTTGAAGATCTGAACTTGTAATAGTCAAATACAGAACTTCTAATTGTTAAATACAAATTATTAGTGCAAATTATAACTTGAAGATCTGAACTTGTAATTGTCAAATACAGAACTTAAAATTGATAGCTTCTAATTATTATTTCAATTTATAACTTGAAGATCTGAACTTGTAATTGTCAAATACAGAACTTAAAATTGATAGCTTCTAATTATTATTGCAAATTATAACTTGAAGATCTGAACTTGTAATTGTCAAATACAGAACTTCTAATTGTTAAATACAAATTAGTAGTGCAAATTATAACTTGAAGATCTGAACTTGTAATTATCAAATACAGAACTTAAAATTGATAGCTTCTAATTATTATTGTAAATTATATCTTGAAGATCTGAACTTGTAATTGTCAAATACAGAACTTAAAATTGATAACTTCTAATTATATTGTAAATTATAACTTGAAGATCTGAACTTGTAATAGTGAATTACAGAACTTAGATTTGTTAAATTCAAATTATTATTTCAAATTATAACTTGAAGATCTGAACTGGTAATTGTCAAATACAGAACTTAAAATTGATAGCTTCTAATTATTATTGCAAATTATATCTTGAAGATCTGAACTTGTAATTGTCAAATACAGAACTTAAAATTGATAACTTCTAATTATATTGTAAATTATAACTTGAAGATCTGAACTTGTAATTGTCAAATACAGAACTTAAAATTGATAGCTACTAATTATTATAGCAAATAATAACTTGGAGATCTGAACTAGTAATTGTCCAATACAGAACTTAAAATTGATAGCTTCTAATTATTATTGCAAATTATAACTTGTAGATCTGAACTTGTAATTGTCAAATACAGAACTTAAAATTGATAGCTTCTAATTATTATTGCAAATTATAACTTGAAGATCTAAACTTGTAATTGACAAATACAGAACATAAAATTGATAGCTTCTAATTATTATTTCAAATTATAACTTGAAGATCTGAACTTGTAATTGTCAAATACGGAACTTAAAATTAATAGCTTCTAATTATTATTGCAAATTATAACTTGAAGATCTGAACTTGTAATAGTCAAATACAGAACTTCTAACTGTTAAAAACAAATTATTAGTGCAAATTATAACTTGAAGATCTGAACTTGTAATTGTCAAATACAGAACTTAAAATTGATAGCTTCTAATTATTATTGCTAATTATAACTTGAAGATCTGAACTTGTAATAGTGAATTACAAAACTTAGATTTGCTAAATTCAAATTATTATTTCAAATTATAACTTGAAGATCTGAACTAGTAATTGTCAAATACAGAACTTAAATTGATAGCTTATAATTATTATTGCAAATAATAATTTGAAGATCTGAACTTGTAATAGTCAAATACAGAACTTCTAATTGTTAAATACAAATTATTAGTGCAAATTATAACTTGAAGATCTGAACTAGTAATTGTCAAATACAGAACTTAAAATTGATAGCTTCTAATTATTATTGCAAATTATAACTTGAAGATCTGAACTTGTAATAGTGAATTACATAACTAAGATTTGCTAAATTCAAATTATTATTTCAAATTATAACTTGAAGATCTGAACTAGTAATTGTCAAATACAGAACTTCTAATTATTAAATACAAATTATTAGTGCAAATTATAACTTGAAGATCTGAACTAGTAATTTTCAAATACAGAACTTAATATTGATAGCTTCTAATTATTATTGCAAATTATAACTAGAAGATCTGAACTTGTAATTGTCAAATACAGAACTTCTAATTGTTAAATACAAATTATTAGTGCAAATTATAACTTGAAGATCTGAACTAGTAATTTTCAAATACAGAACTTAAAATTGATAGCTTCTAATTATTATTGCAAATTATAACTTGAAGATCTGAACTTGTAATTGTCAAATACAGAACTTAAAATTGATAGCTTCTAATTATTATTGTAAATTATAACTTGAAGATCTGAACTTGTAATTGTCAAATACAGAACTTAAAATTGATAGCTTTTAATTATTATTGCAAATAATAACTTGCAGATCTGAACTAGTAATTGTCAAATACACTAGTAATTGTCAAATACAGAACTTAAAATTGATAGCTTCTAATTATTATTGCAAATTATAACTTGAAGATCTGAACTAGTAATTTTCAAATACAGAACTTAATATTGATAGCTTCAAATTATTATTGCAAATTATAACTAGAAGATCTGAACTTGTAATTGTCAAATACAGAACTTCTAATTGTTAAATACAAATTATTAGTGCAAATTATAACTTGAAGATCTGAACTAGTAATTTTCAAATACAGAACTTAATATTGATAGCTTCTAATTATTATTGCAAATTATAACTAGAAGATCTGAACTTGTAATTGTTAAATACAGAACTTCTAATTGTTAAATACAAATTATTAGTGCAAATTATAACTTGAAGATCTGAACTAGTAATTTTCAAATACAGAACTTAATATTGATAGCTTCTAATTATTATTGCAAATTATAACTAGAAGATCTGAACTTGTAATTGTCAAATACAGAACTTAAAATTGATAGCTTCTAATTATTATTTCAATTTATAACTTGAAGATCTGAACTTGTAATTGTCAAATACAGAACTAAAAATTGATAGCTTCTAATTATTATTGCAAATTATAACTTGAAGATCTGAACTTGTAATTGTCAAATACAGAACTTCTAATTGTTAAATACAAATTAGTAGTGCAAATTATAACTTGAAGATCTGAACTTGTAATTATCAAATACAGAACTTAAAATTGATAGCTTCTAATTATTATTGTAAATTATAACTTGAAGATCTGAACTTGTAATAGTGAATTACAGAACTTAGATTTGTTAAATCTAATTATTATTTCAAATTATAACTTGAAGATCTGAACTAGTAATTGTCAAATACAGAACTTAAAATTGATAGCTTCTAATTATTATTGCAAATTATAACTTGAAGATCTGAACTTGTAATTGTCAAATACAGAACTTAAAATTGATAGCTTCTAATTATTATTGTAAATTATAACTTGAAGATCTGAACTTGTAATTGTCAAATACAGAACTTAAAATTGATAGCTTTTAATTATTATTGCAAATAATAACTTGGAGATCTGAACTAGTAATTGTCAAATACACTAGTAATTGTCAAATACAGAACTTAAAATTGATAGCTTCTAATTATTATTGCAAATTATAACTTGAAGATCTGAACTAGTAATTTTCAAATACAGAACTTAATATTGATAGCTTCAAATTATTATTGCAAATTATAACTAGAAGATCTGAACTTGTAATTGTCAAATACAGAACTTCTAATTGTTAAATACAAATTATTAGTGCAAATTATAACTTGAAGATCTGAACTAGTAATTTTCAAATACAGAACTTAATATTGATAGCTTCTAATTATTATTGCAAATTATAACTAGAAGATCTGAACTTGTAATTGTCAAATACAGAACTTCTAATTGTTAAATACAAATTATTAGTGCAAATTATAACTTGAAGATCTGAACTAGTAATTTTCAAATACAGAACTTAATATTGATAGCTTCTAATTATTATTGCAAATTATAACTAGAAGATCTGAACTTGTAATTGTCAAATACAGAACTTAAAATTGATAGCTTCTAATTATTATTTCAATTTATAACTTGAAGATCTGAACTTGTAATTGTCAAATACAGAACTAAAAATTGATAGCTTCTAATTATTATTGCAAATTATAACTTGAAGATCTGAACTTGTAATTGTCAAATACAGAACTTCTAATTGTTAAATACAAATTAGTAGTGCAAATTATAACTTGAAGATCTGAACTTGTAATTATCAAATACAGAACTTAAAATTGATAGCTTCTAATTATTATTGTAAATTATAACTTGAAGATCTGAACTTGTAATAGTGAATTACAGAACTTAGATTTGTTAAATCTAATTATTATTTCAAATTATAACTTGAAGATCTGAACTAGTAATTGTCAAATACAGAACTTAAAATTGATAGCTTCTAATTATTATTGCAAATTATAACTTGAAGATCTGAACTTGAAATTGTCAAATACAGAACTTAAAATTGATAGCTTCTAATTATTATTGTAAATTATAACTTGAAGATCTGAACTAGTATTTGTCAAATACAGAACTTAAAATTGATAGCTTCTAATTATTATTGCAAATAATAACTTGGAGATCTGAACTAGTAATTGTCAAATACAGAACTTAAAATTGATAGCTTCTAATTATTATTGCAAATTATAACTTGAAGATCTGAACTTGTAATTGTCAAATACAGAACTTAAAATTGATAGCTTCTAATTATTATTGCAAATTATAACTTGAAGAACTGAACTTGTAATTGTCAAATACAGAACATAAAATTGATACCTTCTAATTATTATTTCAAATTATAACTTGAAGATCTGAACTTGTAATTGTCAAATACAGAACTTAAAATTAATAGCTTCTAATTATTATTGCAAATTATAACTTGAAGATCTGAACTTGTAATTGTCAAATACAGAACTTCAAATTGTTAAATACAAATTATTAGTGCAAATTATAACTTGAAGATCTGAACTTGTAATTGTCAAATACAGAACTTAAAATTGATAGCTTCTAATTATTATTGTAAATTATAACTTGAAGATCTGAACTCGTAATAGTGAATTACAGAACTTAGATTTGTTAAATTCAAATTATTATTTCAAATAATAACTTGAAGATCTGAACTAGTAATTGTCAAATACAGAACTTAAAATTGATAGCTTCTAATTATTATTGCATATTATAACTTGAAGATCTGAACTTGTAATTGTTAAATACAGAACTTAAAATTGATAGCTTCTAATTATTATTGTAAATTATAACTTCAAGATCTGAACTTGTAATTGTCAAATACAGAACTTAAAATTGATAGCTTCTAATTATTATTGCAAATAATAACTTGAAGATCTGAACTTGTAATTGTCAAATACAGAACTTAAAATTGATAGCTTCTAATTATTATTGCAAATTATAATTTGAAGATCTGAACTTGTAATAAACAAATACGCAACTTAGCATTGTTAAATACAAATTGTGATTGCAAATTATAACTTGAAGATCTGAACCTGTAATAGGTAAATACAGAACTTCGAATTGTTAAATTCAAACTAAGATTGCAAATAATAATTCGAAGATCTGAACTTGTAATAGTCAAATACAGAACTTCTAATTGTTAAATACAAATTATTAGTGCAAATTATAACTTGAAGATCTGAACTAGTAATTGTCAAATACAGAACTTAAAATTGATAGCTTCTAATTATTATAGCAAATAATAACTTGGAGATCTGAACTAGTAATTGTCCAATACAGAACTTAAAATTGATAGCTTCTAATTATTATTGCAAATTATAACTTGAAGATCTGAACTTGTAATTGTCAAATACAGAACATAAAATTGATAGCTTCTAATTATTATTTCAAATTATAACTTGAAGATCTGAACTTGTAATTGTCAAATACAGAACTTAAAATTAATAGCTTCTAATTATTATTGCAAATTATAACTTGAAGATCTGAACTTGTAATTGTCAAATACAGAACTTCAAATTGTTAGATACAAATTATTAGTGCAAATTATAACTTGAAGATCTGAACTTGTAATTGTCAAATACAGAACTTAAAATTGATAGCTTCTAATTATTATGGTAAATTATAACTTGAAGATCTGAACTTGTAATAGTGAATTACAGAACTTAGATTTGTTAAATTCAAATTATTATTTCAAATTATAACTTGAAGATCTGAACTAGTAATTGTCGAATAAGGAACTTAAAATTGATAGCTTCTAATTATTATTGCATATTATAACTTGAAGATCTGAACTTGTAATTGTTAAATACAGAACTTAAAATTGATAGCTTCTAATTATTATTGTAAATTATAACTTCAAGATCTGAACTTGTAATTGTCAAATACAGAACTTAAAATTGATAGCTTCTAATTATTATTGCAAATAATAACTTGAAGATCTGAACTTGTAATTGTCAAATACAGAACTTAAAATTGATAGCTTCTAATTATTATTGCAAATTATAATTTGAAGATCTGAACTTGTAATAGACAAATACGCAACTTAGCATTGTTAAATACAAATTGTGATTGCAAATTATAACTTGAAGATCTGAACTTGTAATAGTGAATTACAGAACTTAGATTTGTAAAATTCAAATTATTATTTCAAATTATAACTTGAAGATCTGAACTAGTAATTGTCAAATACAGAACTTAAAATTGATAGCTTCTAATTATTATTGTAAATTATAACTTGAAGATCTGAACTTGTAATTATCAAATGCAGAACTTAAAATTGATAGCTTCTAATTATTATTTCAAATTATAACTTGAAGATCTGAACTTGTAATTGTCAAATACAGAACTTAAAATTGATAGCTTCTAATTATTATTGCAAATAATAACTGGAAGATCTGTACTTTTAATTGTCAAATACAGAACTTAAAATTGATAGCTTATAATTATAGTTCAAATTATAACTTGAAGATCTGAACTTGTAATAGTCAAATACAGAACATCGAATTGTTAAATACAAATTATTAGTGCAAATTATAACTTGAAGATCTGAACATGTAATAGGTAAATACAGAACTTCTAATTGTTAAATTCAAATTAAGATTGCAAATAATAATTTGAAAATCTGAACTAGTAATAGTCAAATACAGAACTTCTAACTGTTAAAAACAAATTATAAGTGCAAATTATAACTTGAAGATCTGAACTTGTAATTGTCAAATACAGAACTTAAAATTGATAGCTTCTAATTATTATTGCATATTATAACTTGAAGATCTGAACTAGTAATTGTCAAATACAGAACTTAAATTGATAGCTTATAATTATTATTGCAAATAATAACTTGAAGATCTGAACTTGTAATAGTCAAATACAGAACTTCTAATTGTTAAATACAAATTATTAGTGCAAATTATAACTTGAAGATCTGAACTAGTAATTGTCAAATACAGAACTTAAAATTGATAGCTTCTAATTATTATTGCAAATTATAACTTGAAGATCTGAACTTGTAATAGTGAATTACAGAACTAAGATTTGCTAAATTCAAATTATTATTTCAAATTATAACTTGAAGATCTGAACTAGTAATTGTCAAATACAGATCTTCTAATTATTAAATACTAATTATTAGTGCAAATTATAACTTGAAGATCTGAACTAGTAATTTTCAAATACAGAACTTAATATTGATAGCTTCTAATTTTTATTGCAAATTATAACTAGAAGATCTGAACTTGTAATTGTCAAATACAGAACTTCTAATTGTTAAATACAAATTATTAGTGCAAATTATAACTTTGAGATCTGAACTAGTAATTTTCAAATACAGAACTTAATATTGATAGCTTCTAATTATTATTGCAAATTATAACTAGAAGATCTGAACTTGTAATTGTCAAATACAGAACTTAAAATTGATAGCTTCTAATTATTATTTCAATTTATAACTTGAAGATCTGAACTTGTAATTGTCAAATACAGAACTAAAAATTGATAGCTTCTAATTATTATTGCAAATTATAACTGGAAGATCTGTACTTTTAATTGTCAAATACAGAACTTAAAATTGATAGCTTATAATTATAGTTCAAATTATAACTTGAAGATCTGAACTTGTAATAGTCAAATACAGAACATCGAATTGTTAAATACAAATTATTAGTGCAAATTATAACTTGAAGATCTGAACATGTAATAGGTAAATACAGAACTTCTAATTGTTAAATTCAAATTAAGATTGCAAATAATAATTTGAAAATCTGAACTAGTAATAGTCAAATACAGAACTTCTAACTGTTAAAAACAAATTATAAGTGCAAATTATAACTTGAAGATCTGAACTTGTAATTGTCAAATACAGAACTTAAAATTGATAGCTTCTAATTATTATTGCATATTATAACTTGAAGATCTGAACTAGTAATTGTCAAATACAGAACTTAAATTGATAGCTTATAATTATTATTGCAAATAATAACTTGAAGATCTGAACTTGTAATAGTCAAATACAGAACTTCTAATTGTTAAATACAAATTATTAGTGCAAATTATAACTTGAAGATCTGAACTAGTAATTGTCAAATACAGAACTTAAAATTGATAGCTTCTAATTATTATTGCAAATTATAACTTGAAGATCTGAACTTGTAATAGTGAATTACAGAACTAAGATTTGCTAAATTCAAATTATTATTTCAAATTATAACTTGAAGATCTGAACTAGTAATTGTCAAATACAGATCTTCTAATTATTAAATACTAATTATTAGTGCAAATTATAACTTGAAGATCTGAACTAGTAATTTTCAAATACAGAACTTAATATTGATAGCTTCTAATTTTTATTGCAAATTATAACTAGAAGATCTGAACTTGTAATTGTCAAATACAGAACTTCTAATTGTTAAATACAAATTATTAGTGCAAATTATAACTTTGAGATCTGAACTAGTAATTTTCAAATACAGAACTTAATATTGATAGCTTCTAATTATTATTGCAAATTATAACTAGAAGATCTGAACTTGTAATTGTCAAATACAGAACTTAAAATTGATAGCTTCTAATTATTATTTCAATTTATAACTTGAAGATCTGAACTTGTAATTGTCAAATACAGAACTAAAAATTGATAGCTTCTAATTATTATTGCAAATTATAACTTGAAGATCTGAACTTGTAATTGTCAAATACAGAACTTCTAATTGTTAAATACAAATTAGTAGTGCAAATTATAACTAGAAGATCTGAACTTGTAATAATCAAATACAGAACTTAAAATTGATAGCTTCTAATTATTATTGTAAATTATAACTTGAAGATCTGAACTTGTAATAGTGAATTACAGAACTTAGATTTGTTAAATCTAATTATTATTTCAAATTATAACTTGAAGATCTGAACTAGTAATTGTCAAATACAGAACTTAAAATTGATAGCTTCTAATTATTATTGCAAATTATAACTTGAAGATCTGAACTTGTAATTGTCAAATACAGAACTTAAAATTGATAGCTTCTAATTATTATTGTAAATTATAACTTGAAGATCTGAACTTGTAATTGTCAAATACAGAACTTAAAATTGATAGCTTCTAATTATTATTGCAAATAATAACTTGGAGATCTGAACTAGTAATTGTCAAATACAGAACTTAAAATTGATAGCTTCTAATTATTATTGCAAATTATAACTTGTAGATCTGAACTTGTAATTGTCAAATACAGAACTTAAAATTGATAGCTTCTAATTATTATTGCAAATTATAACTTGAAGATCTGAATTTGTAATTGTCAAATACAGAACTTAAAATTGATAGCTTCTAATTATTATTGAAAATTATAATTTGAAGATCTGAACTTGCAATAAACAAATACGCAACTTAGCATTGTTAAATACAAATTGTGATTGCAAATTATAACTTGAAGATCTGAACCTGTAATAGGTAAATACAGAACTTCGAATTGTTAAATTCAAACTAAGATTGCAAATAATAATTCGAAGATCTGAACTTGTAATAGTCAAATACAGAACTTCTAATTGTTAAATACAAATTATTAGTGCAAATTATAACTTGAAGATCTGAACTAGTAATTGTCAAATACAGAACTTAAAATTGATAGCTTCTAATTATTATTGCAAATTATAACTTGAAGATCTGAACTTGTAATTGTCAAATACAGAACTTCTAATTGTTAAATACAAATTATTAGTGCAAATTATAACTTGAAGATCTGAACTTGTAATTGTCAAATACAGAACTTAAAATTGATAGCTTCTAATTATTATTGCAAATTATAACTTGAAGATCTGAACTTCTAATAGTCAAATACAGAACTTAAAATTGATAGCTTCTAATTATTATTGTAAATTATAACTTGAAGATCTGAACTTGTAATAGTGAATCACAGAACTTAGATTTGTTAAATTCAAATTATTATTTCAAATTATAACTTGAAGATCTGAACTAGTAATTGTCAAATACAGAACTTAAAATTGATAGCTTCTAATTATTATTGCAAATTATAACTTGAAGATCTGAACTTGTAATTGTCAAATACAGTACTTAAAATTGATAGCTTCTAATTAATATTGCAAATTATAACTTGAAGATCTGAACTTGTAATTGTCAAATACAGAACTTAAAATTGATAGCTTTTAATTATTATTGTAAATTATAACTTGAAGATCTGAACTTGTAATAGTCAAATACAGAACTTCGAATTGTTAAATACAAATTATTAGTACAAATTATAACTTGAAGATCTGAACTTGTAATAGGTAAATACAAAACTTCGAATTGTTAAATTCAAACTAAGATTGCAAATAATAATTTGAAGATCTGAACTTGTAATAGTCAAATACAGAACTTAAAATTGATAGCTTCTAATTATTATTGTAAATTATAACTTGAAGATCTGAACTTGTAATAGTGAATTACAGAACTTAGATTTGTTAAATTCAAATTATTATTTCAAATTATAACTTGAAGATCTGAACTAGTAATTGTCAAATACAGAACTTAAAATTGATAGCTTCTAATTATTATTGCAAATTATAACTTGAAGATCTGAACTTGTAATTGTCAAATGCAGAACTTAAAATTGATAGCTTCTAATTATTATTTCAAATTATAACTTGAAGATCTGAACTTGTAATTGTCAAATACAGAACTTAAAATTGATAGCTTCTAATTATTATTGCAAATAATAACTTGAAGATCTGTACTTGTAATTGTCAAATACCGAACTTAAAATTGATAGCTTATAATTAAAGTTCAAATTATAACTTGAAGATCTGAACTTTTAATAGTCAAATACAGAACATCGAATTGTTAAATACAAATTATTAGTGCAAATTATAACTTGAAGATCTGAACTTGAAATAGGTAAATACAGAACTTCTAATTGTTAAATTCAAACTAAGATTGCAAATAATAATTTGAAAATCTCAACTAGTAATAGTCAAATACAGAACTTCTAACTGTTAAAATCAAATTATTATTTCAAATTATAACTTGAAGATCTGAACTAGTAATTGTCAAATACAGAACTTCTAATTATTAAATACAAATTATTAGTGCAAATTATAACTTGAAGATCTGAACTAGTAATTTTCAAATACAGAACTTAATATTGATAGCTTCTAATTATTAATGCAAATTATAACTAGAAGATCTGAACTTGTAATTGTCAAATACAGAACTTAAAATTGATAGCTTCTAATTATAATTTCAATTTATAACTTGAAGATCTGAACTTGTAATTGTCAAATACAGAACTTAAAATTGATAGCTTCTAATTATTATTGCAAATTATAACTTGAAGATCTGAACTTGTAATTGTCAAATACAGAACTTCTAATTGTTAAATACAAATTAGTAGTGCAAATTATAACTTGAAGATCTGAACTTGTAATTATCAAATACAGAACTTAAAATTGATAGCTTCTAATTATTATTGTAAATTATAACTTGAGGATCTGAACTTGTAATAGTGAATTACAGAACTTAGATTTGTTAAATTCAAATTATTATTTCAAATTATAACTTGAAGATCTGAACTAGTAATTGTCAAATACAGAACTTAAAATTGATAGCTTCTAATTATTATTGCAAATTATAACTTGAAGATCTAACTTGTAATTGTCAAATACAGAACTTAAAATTGATAGCTTCTAATTATTATTGTAAATTATAACTTGAAGATCTGAACTTGTAATTGTCAAATACAGAACTTAAAATTGATAGCTTCTAATTATTATTGCAAATATAAACTTGTAGATCTGAACTAGTAATTGTCAAATACAGAACTTAAAATTGATAGCTTCTAATTATTATTGCAAATTATAACTTGAAGATCTGAACTTGTAATTGTCAAATACAGAACTTAAAATTGATAGCTTCTAATTATTATTGCAAATTATAACTTGAAGATCTGAACTTGTAATTGTCAAATACAGAACATAAAATTGATAGCTTCTAATTATTATTTCAAATTATAACTTGAAGATCTGAACTTGTAATTGTCAAATACAGAACTTAAAATTAATAGCTTCCAATTATTATTGCAAATTATAACTTGAATATCTGAACTTGTAATTGTCAAATACAGAACTTCAAATTGTTAAATACAAATTATTAGTGCAAATTATAACTTGAAGATCTGAACTTGTAATTGTCAAATACAGAACTTAAAATTGATAGCTTCTAATTATTATTGTAAATTATAACTTGAAGATCTGAACTTGTAATAGTGAATTACAGAACTTAGATTTGTTAAATTCAAATTATTATTTCAAATTATAACTTGAAGATCTGAACTAGTAATTGTCAAATACAGAACTCAAAATTGATAGCTTCTAATTATTATTGCATATTATAACTTGAAGATCTGAACTTGTAATTGTTAAATACAGAACTTAAAATTGATAGCTTCTAATTATTATTGTAAATTATAACTTCAAGATCTGAACTTGTAATTGTCAAATACAGAACTTAAAATTGATAGCTTCTAATTATTATTGCAAATAATAACTTGAAGATCTGAACTTGTAATTGTCAAATACAGAACTTCTAATTGTTAAATACAAATTATTAGTGCAAATTATAACTTGAAGATCTGAACAAGTAATTGTCAAATACAGAACTTAAAATTGATAGCTTCTAATTATTATTGTAAATTATAACTTGAAGATCTGAACTTGTAATAGAGAATTACAGAACTTAGATTTGTTAAATTCAAATTATTATTTCAAATTATAACTTGAAGATCTGAACTTGTAATTGTCAAATACAGAACTTAAAATTGATAGCTTCTAATTATTATTGCAAATTATAACATGAAGATCTGAACTTGTAATTGTCAAATACAGAACTTAAAATTGATAGCTTCTAATTATTATTGCAAATTATAACTTGAAGATCTGAACTTGTAATAGTGAATTACAGAACTTAGATTTGTTAAATTCAAATTATTATTTCAAATTATAACTTGAAGATCTGAACTAGTAATTGTCAAATACAGAACTTAAAATTGATAGCTTCTAATTATTATTGCAAATTATAACTTGAAGATCTGAACTTGTAATTGTCAACTGCAGAACTTAAAATTGATAGCTTCTAATTATTATTTCAAATTATAACTTGAAGATCTGAACTTGTAATTGTCAAATACAGAACTTAAAATTGATAGCTTCTAATTATTATTGCAAATAATAACTTGAAGATCTGTACTTGTAATTGTCAAATACCGAACTTAAAATTGATAGCTTATAATTATAGTTCAAATTATAACTTGAAGATCTGAACTTTTAATAGTCTAATACAGAACATCGAATTGTTAAATACAAATTATTAGTGCAAATTATAACTTGAAGATCTGAACTTGTAATAGGTAAATACAGAACTTCTAATTGTTAAATTCAAACTAAGATTGCAAATAATAATTCGAAGATCTGAACTTGTAATAGTCAAATACAGAACTTCTAATTGTTAAATACAAATTATTAGTGCAAATTATAACTTGAAGATCTGAACTAGTAATTGTCAAATACAGAACTTAAAATTGATAGCTTCTAATTATTATTGCAAATTATAACTTGAAGATCTGAACTTGTAATTGTCAAATACAGAACTTCTAATTGTTAAATACAAATTATTAGTGCAAATTATAACTTGAAGATCTGAACTTGTAATTGTCAAATACAGAACTTAAAATTGATAGCTTCTAATTATTATTGCAAATTATAACTTGAAGATCTGAACTTCTAATAGTCAAATACAGAACTTAAAATTGATAGCTTCTAATTATTATTGTAAATTATAACTTGAAGATCTGAACTTGTAATAGTGAATCACAGAACTTAGATTTGTTAAATTCAAATTATTATTTCAAATTATAACTTGAAGATCTGAACTAGTAATTGTCAAATACAGAACTTAAAATTGATAGCTTCTAATTATTATTGCAAATTATAACTTGAAGATCTGAACTTGTAATTGTCAAATACAGTACTTAAAATTGACAGCTTCTAATTAATATTGCAAATTATAACTTGAAGATCTGAACTTGTAATTGTCAAATACAGAACTTAAAATTGATAGCTTTTAATTATTATTGTAAATTATAACTTGAAGATCTGAACTTGTAATAGTCAAATACAGAACTTCGAATTGTTAAATACAAATTATTAGTACAAATTATAACTTGAAGATCTGAACTTGTAATAGGTAAATACAAAACTTCGAATTGTTAAATTCAAACTAAGATTGCAAATAATAATTTGAAGATCTGAACTTGTAATAGTCAAATACAGAACTTAAAATTGATAGCTTCTAATTATTATTGTAAATTATAACTTGAAGATCTGAACTTGTAATAGTGAATTACAGAACTTAGATTTGTTAAATTCAAATTATTATTTCAAATTATAACTTGAAGATCTGAACTAGTAATTGTCAAATACAGAACTTAAAATTGATAGCTTCTAATTATTATTGCAAATTATAACTTGAAGATCTGAACTTGTAATTGTCAAATGCAGAACTTAAAATTGATAGCTTCTAATTATTATTTCAAATTATAACTTGAAGATCTGAACTTGTAATTGTCAAATACAGAACTTAAAATTGATAGCTTCTAATTATTATTGCAAATAATAACTTGAAGATCTGTACTTGTAATTGTCAAATACCGAACTTAAAATTGATAGCTTATAATTAAAGTTCAAATTATAACTTGAAGATCTGAACTTTTAATAGTCAAATACAGAACATCGAATTGTTAAATACAAATTATTAGCGCAAATTATAACTTGAAAATCTGAACTTGTAATAGGTAAATACAGAACTTCTAATTGTTAAATTCAAACTAAGATTGCAAATAATAATTTGAAAATCTCAACTAGTAATAGTCAAATACAGAACTTCTAACTGTTAAAATCAAATTATTAGTGCAAATTATAACTTGAAGATCTGAACTTGTAATTGTCAAATACAGAACTTAAAATTGATAGCTTCTAATTATTATTGCAAATTATAACTTGAAGATCTGAACTTGTAATTGTCAATTACAGAACTTCTAATTGTTAAATACAAATTATTAGTGCAAATTATAACTTGAAGATCAGAACATGTAATTGTCAAATACAGAACTTAAAATTGATAGCTTCTAATTATTATTGTAAATTATAACTTGAAGATCTGAACTTGTAATAGTGAATTACAGAACTTAGATTTGTTAAATTCAAATTATTATTTCAAATTATAACTTGAAGATCTGAACTAGTAATTGTCAAATACAGAACTTCTAATTATTAAATACAAATTATTAGTGCAAATTATAACTTGAAGATCTGAACTAGTAATTTTCAAATACAGAACTTAATATTGATAGCTTCTAATTATTAATGCAAATTATAACTAGAAGATCTGAACTTGTAATTGTCAAATACTGAACTTAAAATTGATAGCTTCTAATTATAATTTCAATTTATAACTTGAAGATCTGAACTTGTAATTGTCAAATACAGAACTTAAAATTGATAGCTTCTAATTATTATTGCAAATTATAACTTGAAGATCTGAACTTGTAATTGTCAAATACAGAACTTCTAATTGTTAAATACAAATTAGTAGTGCAAATTATAACTTGAAGATCTGAACTTGTAATTATCAAATACAGAACTTAAAATTGATAGCTTCAAATTATTATTGTAAATTATAACTTGAAGATCTGAACTTGTAATAGTGAATTACAGAACTTAGATTTGTTAAATTCAAATTATTATTTCAAATCATAACTTGAAGATCTGAACTAGTAATTGTCAAATACAGAACTTAAAATTGATAGCTTCTAATTATTATTGCAAATTATAACTTGAAGATCTAACTTGTAATTGTCAAATACAGAACTTAAAATTGATAGCTTCTAATTATTATTGTAAATTATAACTTGAAGATCTGAACTTGTAATTGTCAAATACAGAACTTAAAATTGATAGCTTCTAATTATTATTGCAAATATAAACTTGGAGATCTGAACTAGTAATTGTCAAATACAGAACTTAAAATTGATAGCTTCTAATTATTATTGCAAATTATAAC
This sequence comes from Cantharis lateralis, assembly GCA_963170105.1. Lineage (NCBI taxonomy): Eukaryota > Metazoa > Arthropoda > Insecta > Coleoptera > Cantharidae > Cantharis > Cantharis lateralis. The sequence goes on along the minus strand of OY720625.1, from coordinate 24,833,059 downwards.
TTGAAGATCTGAACTTGTAATTGTCAAATACAGAACTTAAAATTGATAGCTTCTAATTATTATTGCAAATTATAACTTGAAGATCTGAACTTGTAATTGTCATATACAGAACATAAAATTGATAGCTTCTAATTATTATTTCAAATTATAACTTGAAGATCTGAACTTGTAATTGTCAAATACAGAACTTAAAATTAATAGCTTCTAATTATTATTGCAAATTATAACTTGAATATCTGAACTTGTAATTGTCAAATACAGAACTTCAAATTGTTAAATACAAATTATTAGTGCAAATTATAACTTGAAGATCTGAACTTGTAATTGTCAAATACAGAACTTAAAATTGATAGCTTCTAATTATTATTGTAAATTATAACTTGAAGATCTGAACTTGTAATAGTGAATTACAGAACTTAGATTTGTTAAATTCAAATTATTATTTCAAATTATAACTTGAAGATCTGAACTAGTAATTGTCAAATACAGAACTCAAAATTGATAGCTTCTAATTATTATTGCATATTATAACTTGAAGATCTGAACTTGTAATTGTTAAATACAGAACTTAAAATTGATAGCTTCTAATTATTATTGTAAATTATAACTTCAAGATCTGAACTTGTAATTGTCAAATACAGAACTTAAAATTGATAGCTTCTAATTATTATTGCAAATAATAACTTGAAGATCTGAACTTGTAATTGTCAAATACAAAACTTCTAATTGTTAAATACAAATTATTAGTGCAAATTATAACTTGAAGATCTGAACAAGTAATTGTCAAATACAGAACTTAAAATTGATAGCTTCTAATTATTATTGTAAATTATAACTTGAAGATCTGAACTTGTAATAGTGAATTACAGAACTTAGATTTGTTAAATTCAAATTATTATTTCAAATTATAACTTGAAGATCTGAACTAGTAATTGTCAAATACAGAACTTAAAATTGATAGCTTCAAATTATTATTGCAAATTATAACTTGAAGATCTGAACTTGTAATTGTCAAATACAGAACTTAAAATTAATAGCTTCTAATTATTATTGCAAATTATAACATGAAGATCTGAACTTGTAATTGTCAAATACAGAACTTAAAATTGATAGCTTCTAATTATTATTGCAAATTATAACTTGAAGATCTGAACTTGTAATAGTGAATTACAGAACTTAGATTTGTTAAATGCAAATTATTATTTCAAATTATAACTTGAAGATCTGAACTAGTAATTGTCAAATACAGAACTTAAAATTGATAGCTTCTAATTATTATTGCAAATTATAACTTGAAGATCTGAACTTGTAATTGTCAAATGCAGAACTTAAAATTGATAGCTTCTAATTATTATTTCAAATTATAACTTGAAGATCTGAACTTGTAATTGTCAAATACAGAACTTAAAATTGATAGCTTCTAATTATTATTGCAAATAATAACTTGAAGATCTGTACTTGTAATTGTCAAATACCGAACTTAAAATTGATAGCTTATAATTATAGTTCAAATTATAACTTGAAGATCTGAACTTTTAATAGTCAAATACAGAACATCGAATTGTTAAATACAAATTATTAGTGCAAATTATAACTTGAAGATCTGAACTTGTAATAGGTAAATACAGAACTTCTAATTGTTAAATTCAAACTAAGATTGCAAATAATAATTTGAAAATCTCAACTAGTAATAGTCAAATACAGAACTTCTAACTGTTAAAATCAAATTATTAGTGCAAATTATAACTTGAAGATCTGAACTTGTAATTGTCAAATACAGAACTTAAAATTGATAGCTTCTAATTATTATTGCAAATTATAACTTGAAGATCTGAACTTGTAATAGTGAATTACAAAACTTAGATTTGTTAAATTCAAATTATTATTTCAAATTATAACTTGAAGATCTGAACTAGTAATTGTCAAATACAGAACTTAAATTGATAGCTTATAATTATTATTGCAAATAATAATTTGAAGATCTGAACTTGTAATAGTCAAATACAGAACTTCTAATTGTTAAATACCAATTATTAGTGCAAATTATAACTTGAAGATCTGAACTAGTAATTGTCAAATACAGAACTTAAAATTGATAGCTTCTAATTATTATTGCAAATTATAACTTGAAGATCTGAACTTGTAATTGTCAAATACAGAACTTCTAATTGTTAAATACAAATTATTAGTGCAAATTATAACTTGAAGATCTGAACTTGTAATTGTCAAATACAGAACTTAAAATTGATAGCTTCTAATTATTATTGCAAATTATAACTTGAAGATCTGAACTTGTAATTGTCAATTACAGAACTTCTAATTGTTAAATACAAATTATTAGTGCAAATTATAACTTGAAGATCAGAACATGTAATTGTCAAATACAGAACTTAAAATTGATAGCTTCTAATTATTATTGTAAATTATAACTTGAAGATCTGAACTTGTAATAGTGAATTACAGAACTTAGATTTGTTAAATTCAAATTATTATTTCAAATTATAACTTGAAGATCTGAACTAGTAATTGTCAAATACAGAACTTCTAATTATTAAATACAAATTATTAGTGCAAATTATAACTTGAAGATCTGAACTAGTAATTTTCAAATACAGAACTTAATATTGATAGCTTCTAATTATTATTGCAAATTATAACTAGAAGATCTGAACTTGTAATTGTCAAATACAGAACTTCTAATTGTTAAATACAAATTATTAGTGCAAATTATAACTTGAAGATCTGAACTAGTAATTTTCAAATAAAGAACTTAATATTGATAGCTTCTAATTATTATTGCAAATTATAACTAGAAGATCTGAACTTGTAATTGTCAAATACAGAACTTAAAATTGATAGCTTCTAATTATAATTTAAAATTATAACTTGAAGATCTGAACTTGTAATTGTCAAATACAGAACTTAAAATTGATAGCTTCTAATTATTATTGCAAATTATAACTTGAAGATCTGAACTTGTAATTGTCAAATACAGAACTTCTAATTGTTAAATACAAATTAGTAGTGCAAATTATAACTTGAAGATCTGAACTTGTAATTATCAAATACAGAACTTAAAATTGATAGCTTCTAATTATTATTGTAAATTATAACTTGAAGATCTGAACTTGTAATATTGAATTACAGAACTTAGATTTGTTAAATTCAAATTATTATTTCAAATTATAACTTGAAGATCTGAACTAGTAATTGTCAAATACAGAACTTAAAATTGATAGCTTCTAATTATTATTGCAAATTATAACTTGAAGATCTAACTTGTAATTGTCAAATACAGAACTTAAAATTGATAGCTTCTAATTATTATTGTAAATTATAACTTGAAGATCTGAACTTGTAATTGTCAAATACAGAACTTAAAATTGATAGCTTCTAATTATTATTGCAAATATAAACTTGGAGATCTGAACTAGTAATTGTCAAATACAGAACTTAAAATTGATAGCTTCTAATTATTATTGCAAATTATAACTTGAAGATCTGAACTTGTAATTGTCAAATACAGAACTTAAAATTGATAGCTTCTAATTATTATTGCAAATTATAACTTGAAGATCTGAACTTGTAATTGTCAAATACAGAACATAAAATTGATAGCTTCTAATTATTATTTCAAATTATAACTTGAAGATCTGAACTTGTAATTGTCAAATACAGAACTTAAAATTAATAGCTTCTAATTATTATTGCAAATTATAACTTGAATATCTGAACTTGTAATTGTCAAATACAGAACTTCAAATTGTTAAATACAAATTATTAGTGCAAATTATAACTTGAAGATCTGAACTTGTAATTGTCAAATCCAGAACTTAAAATTGATAGCTTCTAATTATTATTGTAAATTATAACTTGAAGATCTGAACTTGTAATAGTGAATTACAGAACTTAGATTTGTTAAATTCAAATTATTATTTCAAATTATAACTTGAAGATCTGAACTAGTAATTGTCAAATACAGAACTTAAAATTGATAGCTTCTAATTATTATTGCATATTATAACTTGAAGATCTGAACTTGTAATTGTTAAATACAGAACTTAAAATTGATAGCTTCTAATTATTATTGTAAATTATAACTTCAAGATCTGAACTTGTAATTGTCAAATACAGAACTTAAAATTGATAGCTTCTAATTATTATTGCAAATAATAACTTGAAGATCTGAACTTGTAATTGTCAAATACAGAACTTCTAATTGTTAAATACAAATTATTAGTGCAAATTATAACTTGAAGATCTGAACAAGTAATTGTCAAATACAGAACTTAAAATTGATAGCTTCTAATTATTATTGTAAATTATAACTTGAAGCTCTGAACTTGTAATAGTGAATTACAGAACTTAGATTTGTTAAATTCAAATTATTATTTCAAATTATAACTTGAAGATCTGAACTAGTAATTGTCAAATACAGAACTTAAAATTGATAGCTTCTAATTATTATTGCAAATTATAACTTGAAGATCTGAACTTGTAATTGTCAAATACAGAACTTAAAATTGATAGCTTCTAATTATTATTGCAAATTATAACATGAAGATCTGAACTTGTAATTGTCAAATACAGAACTTAAAATTGATAGCTTCTAATTATTATTGTAAATTATAACTTGAAGATCTGAACTTAAAATAGTCAAATACAGAACTTCTAATTGTTAAATACAAATTATTAGTGCAAATTGTAACTTGAAGATCTGAACTAGTAATTTTCAAATACAGAACTTAATATTGATAGCTTCTAATTATTATTGCAAATTATAACTAGAAGATCTGAACTTGTAATTGTCAAATACAGAACTTAAAATTGATAGCTTCTAATTATTATTTCAATTTATAACTTGAAGATCTGAACTTGTAATTGTCAAATACAGAACTTAAAATTGATAGCTTCTAATTATTATTGCAAATTATAACTTGAAGATCTGAACTTGTAATTGTCAAATACAGAACTTTTAATTGTTAAATTCAAATTAGTAGTGCAAATTATAACTTGAAGATCTGAACTTGTAATTATCAAATACAGAACTTAAAATTGATAGCTTCTAATTATTATTGTAAATTATAACTTGAAGATCTGAACTTGTAATAGTGAATTACAGAACTTAGATTTGTTAAATTCAAATTATTATTACAAATTATAACTTGAAGATCTGAACTAGTAATTGTCAAATACAGAACTTAAAATTGATAGCTTCTAATTATTATTGTAAATTATAACTTGAAGATCTGACCTTGTAATTGTCAAATACAGAACTTAAAATTGATATCTTCTAATTATTATTGCAAATAATAACTTGAAGATCTGAACTAGTAATTGTCAAATACAGCACTTAAAATTGATAGCTTCTAATTATTATTGCAAATTATAATTTGAAGATCTGAACTTGTAATAGACAAATACGCAACTTAGCATTGTTAAATACAAATTGTGATTGCAAATTATAACTTGAAGATCTGAACCTGTAATAGGCTAATACAGAACTTCGAATTGTTAAATTCTAACTAAGATTGCAAATAATAATTCGAAGATCTGAACTTGTAATAGTCAAATACAGAACTTCTAATTGTTAAATACAAATTATTAGTGCAAATTATAACTTGAAGATCTGAACTAGTAATTGTCAAATACAGAACTTAAAATTGATAGCTTCTAATTATTATTGCAAATTATAACTTGAAGATCTGAACTTGTAATTGTCAAATACAGAACTTCTAATTGTTAAATACAAATTATTAGTGCAAATTATAACTTGAAGATCTGAACTTGTAATTGTCAAATACAGAACTTAAAATTGATAGCTTCAAATTATTATTGCAAATTATAACTTGAAGATCTGAACTAGTAATTGTCAAATACAGAACTTAAAATTGATAGCTTCAAATTATTATTGCAAATTATAACTTGAAGATCTGAACTTGTAATTGTCAAATACAGAACTTAAAATTGATAGCTTCTAATTATTATTGCAAATTATAACATGAAGATCTGAACTTGTAATTGTCAAATACAGAACTTAAAATTGATAGCTTCTAATTATTATTGCAAATTATAACTTGAAGATCTGAACTTGTAATAGTGAATTACAGAACTTAGATTTGTTAAATTCAAATTATTATTTCAAATTATAACTTGAAGATCTGAACTAGTAATTGTCAAATACAGAACTTAAAATTGATAGCTTCTAATTATTATTGCAAATTATAACTTGAAGATCTGAACTTGTAATTGTCAAATGCAGAACTTAAAATTGATAGCTTCTAATTATTATTTCAAATTATAACTTGAAGATCTGAACTTGTAATTGTCAAATACAGAACTTAAAATTGATAGCTTCTAATTATTATTGCAAATAATAACTTGAAGATCTGTACTTGTAATTGTCAAATACCGAACTTAAAATTGATAGCTTATAATTATAGTTCAAATTATAACTTGAAGATCTGAACTTTTAATAGTCAAATACAGAACATCGAATTGTTAAATACAAATTATTAGTGCAAATTATAACTTGAAGATCTGAACTTGTAATAGGTAAATACAGAACTTCTAATTGTTAAATTCAAACTAAGATTGCAAATAATAATTTGAAAATCTCAACTAGTAATAGTCAAATACAGAACTTCTAACTGTTAAAATCAAATTATTAGTGCAAATTATAACTTGAAGATCTGAACTTGTAATTGTCAAATACAGAACTTAAAATTGATAGCTTCTAATTATTATTGCAAATTATAACTTGAAGATCTGAACTTGTAATAGTGAATTACAAAACTTAGATTTGTTAAATTCAAATTATTATTTCAAATTATAACTTGAAGATCTGAACTAGTAATTGTCAAATAAAGAACTTAAATTGATAGCTTATAATTATTATTGCAAATAATAATTTGAAGATCTGAACTTGTAATAGTCAAATACAGAACTTCTAATTGTTAAATACCAATTATTAGTGCAAATTATAACTTGAAGATCTGAACTAGTAATTGTCAAATACAGAACTTAAAATTGATAGCTTCTAATTATTATTGCAAATTATAACTTGAAGATCTGAACTTGTAATTGTCAAATACAGAACTTCTAATTGTTAAATACAAATTATTAGTGCAAATTATAACTTGAAGATCTGAACTTGTAATTGTCAAATACAGAACTTAAAATTGATAGCTTCTAATTATTATTGCAAATTATAACTTGAAGATCTGAACTTGTAATTGTCAATTACAGAACTTCTAATTGTTAAATACAAATTATTAGTGCAAATTATAACTTGAAGATCAGAACATGTAATTGTCAAATACAGAACTTAAAATTGATAGCTTCTAATTATTATTGTAAATTATAACTTGAAGATCTGAACTTGTAATAGTGAATTACAGAACTTAGATTTGTTAAATTCAAATTATTATTTCAAATTATAACTTGAAGATCTGAACTAGTAATTGTCAAATACAGAACTTCTAATTATTAAATACAAATTATTAGTGCAAATTATAACTTGAAGATCTGAACTAGTAATTTTCAAATACAGAACTTAATATTGATAGCTTCTAATTATTATTGCAAATTATAACTAGAAGATCTGAACTTGTAATTGTCAAATACAGAACTTCTAATTGTTAAATACAAATTATTAGTGCAAATTATAACTTGAAGATCTGAACTAGTAATTTTCAAATAAAGAACTTAATATTGATAGCTTCTAATTATTATTGCAAATTATAACTAGAAGATCTGAACTTGTAATTGTCAAATACAGAACTTAAAATTGATAGCTTCTAATTATAATTTAAAATTATAACTTGAAGATCTGAACTTGTAATTGTCAAATACAGAACTTAAAATTGATAGCTTCTAATTATTATTGCAAATTATAACTTGAAGATCTGAACTTGTAATTGTCAAATACAGAACTTCTAATTGTTAAATACAAATTAGTAGTGCAAATTATAACTTGAAGATCTGAACTTGTAATTATCAAATACAGAACTTAAAATTGATAGCTTCTAATTATTATTGTAAATTATAACTTGAAGATCTGAACTTGTAATATTGAATTACAGAACTTAGATTTGTTAAATTCAAATTATTATTTCAAATTATAACTTGAAGATCTGAACTAGTAATTGTCAAATACAGAACTTAAAATTGATAGCTTCTAATTATTATTGCAAATTATAACTTGAAGATCTAACTTGTAATTGTCAAATACAGAACTTAAAATTGATAGCTTCTAATTATTATTGTAAATTATAACTTGAAGATCTGAACTTGTAATTGTCAAATACAGAACTTAAAATTGATAGCTTCTAATTATTATTGCAAATATAAACTTGGAGATCTGAACTAGTAATTGTCAAATACAGAACTTAAAATTGATAGCTTCTAATTATTATTGCAAATTATAACTTGAAGATCTGAACTTGTAATTGTCAAATACAGAACTTAAAATTGATAGCTTCTAATTATTATTGCAAATTATAACTTGAAGATCTGAACTTGTAATTGTCAAATACAGAACATAAAATTGCTAGCTTCTAATTATTATTTCAAATTATAACTTGAAGATCTGAACTTGTAATTGTCAAATACAGAACTTAAAATTAATAGCTTCTAATTATTATTACAATTTATAACTTGAATATCTGAACTTGTAATTGTCAAATACAGAACTTCAAATTGTTAAATACAAATTATTAGTGCAAATTATAACTTGAAGATCTGAACTTGTAATTGTCAAATACTGAACTTAAAATTGATAGCTTCTAATTATTATTGTAAATTATAACTTGAAGATCTGAACTTGTAATAGTGAATTACAGAACTTAGATTTGTTAAATTCAAATTATTATTTCAAATTATAACTTGAAGATCTGAACTAGTAATTGTCAAATACAGAACTTAAAATTGATAGCTTCTAATTATTATTGCATATTATAACTTGAAGATCTGAACTTGTAATTGTTAAATACAGAACTTAAAATTGATAGCTTCTAATTATTATTGTAAATTATAACTTCAAGATCTGAACTTGTAATTGTCAAATACAGAACTTAAAATTGATAGCTTCTAATTATTATTGCAAATAATAACTTGAAGATCTGAACTTGTAATTGTCAAATACAGAACTTCTAATTGTTAAATACAAATTATTAGTGCAAATTATAACTTGAAGATCTGAACAAGTAATTGTCAAATACAGAACTTAAAATTGATAGCTTCTAATTATTATTGTAAATTATAACTTGAAGCTCTGAACTTGTAATAGTGAATTACAGAACTTAGATTTGTTAAATTCAAATTATTATTTCAAATTATAACTTGAAGATCTGAACTAGTAATTGTCAAATACAGAACTTAAAATTGATAGCTTCTAATTATTATTGCAAATTATAACTCGGAGATCTGAACTTGTAATTGTCAAATACAGAACTTAAAATTGATAGCTTCTAATTATTATTGCAAATTATAACATGAAGATCTGAACTTGTAATTGTCAAATACAGAACTTAAAATTGATAGCTTCTAATTATTATTGTAAATTATAACTTGAAGATCTGAACTTAAAATAGTCAAATACAGAACTTCTAATTGTTAAATACAAATTATTAGTGCAAATTGTAACTTGAAGATCTGAACTAGTAATTTTCAAATACAGAACTTAATATTGATAGCTTCTAATTATTATTGCAAATTATAACTAGAAGATCTGAACTTGTAATTGTCAAATACAGAACTTAAAATTGATAGCTTCTAATTATTATTTCAATTTATAACTTGAAGATCTGAACTTGTAATTGTCAAATACAGAACTTAAAATTGATAGCTTCTAATTATTATTGCAAATTATAACTTGAAGATCTGAACTTGTAATTGTCAAATACAGAACTTTTAATTGTTAAATTCAAATTAGTTGTGCAAATTATAACTTGAAGATCTGAACTTGTAATTATCAAATACAGAACTTAAAGTGATAGCTTCTAATTATTATTGTAAATTATAACTTGAAGATCTGAACTTGTAATAGTGAATTACAGAACTTAGATTTGTTAAATTCAAATTATTATTACAAATTATAACTTGAAGATCTGAACTAGTAATTGTCAAATACAGAACTTAAAATTGATAGCTTCTAATTATTATTGTAAATTATAACTTGAAGATCTGACCTTGTAATTGTCAAATATAGAACTTAAAATTGATATCTTCTAATTATTATTGCAAATAATAACTTGAAGATCTGAACTAGTAATTGTCAAATACAGCACTTAAAATTGATAGCTTCTAATTATTATTGCAAATTATAATTTGAAGATCTGAACTTGTAATAGACAAATACGCAACTTAGCATTGTTAAATACAAATTGTGATTGCAAATTATAACTTGAAGATCTGAACCTGTAATAGGTAAATACAGAACTTCGAATTGTTAAATTCTAACTAAGATTGCAAATAATAATTCGAAGATCTGAACTTGTAATAGTCAAATACAGAACTTCTAATTGTTAAATACAAATTATTAGTGCAAATTATAACTTGAAGATCTGAACTAGTAATTGTCAAATACAGAACTTAAAATTGATAGCTTCTAATTATTATTGCAAATTATAACTTGAAGATCTGAACTTGTAATTGTCAAATACAGAACTTAAAATTGATAGCTTCAAATTATTATTGCAAATTATAACTTGAAGATCTGAACTTGTAATTTTCAAATACAGAACTTCTAATTGTTAAATACAAATTATTAGTGCAAATTATAACTTGAAGAACTGAACTTGGAATTGTCAAATACAGAACTTCTAATTGTTAAATACAAATTATTAGTGCAAATTATAACTTGAAGATCTGAACTAGTAATTTTCAAATACAGAACTTAAAATTAATAGCTTCTAATTATTATTGCAAATTAAAACTTGAATGTCTGAACTTGTAATTGTCAAATACAGAACTTCTAATTGTTAAATACAAATTATTAGTGCAAATTATAACTTGAAGATCTGAACTAGTAATTTTCAAATACAGAACTTAAAATTAATAGCTTCTAATTATTATTGCAAATTAAAACTTGAATGTCTGAACTTGTAATTGTCAAATACAGAACTTCTAATTGTTAAATACAAATTATTAGTGCAAATTATAACTTGAAGATCTGAACTTGTAATTGTCAAATACAGAACTTAAAATTGATAGCTTCTAATTATTATTGCAAATTATAACATGAAGATCTGAACTTGTAATTGTCAAATACAGAACTTAAAATTGATAGCTTCTAATTATTATTGTAAATTATAACTTGAAGATCTGAACTTGTAATAGTCAAATACAGAACTTCTAATTGTTAAATACAAATTATTAGTGCAAATTATAACTTGAAGATCTGAACTAGTAATTTTCAAATACAGAACTTAATATTGATAGCTTCTAATTATTATTGCAAATTATAACTAGAAGATCTGAACTTGTAATTGTCAAATACAGAACTTAAAATTGATAGCTTCTAATTATTATTTCAATTTATAACTTGAAGATCTGAACTTGTAATTGTCAAATACAGAACTTAAAATTGATAGCTTCTAATTATTATTGCAAATTATAACTTGAAGATCTGAACTTGTAATTGTCAAATACAGAACTTTTAATTGTTAAATACAAATTAGTAGTGCAAATTATAACTTGAAGATCTGAACTTGTAATTATCAAATACAGAACTTAAAATTGATAGCTTCTAATTATTATTGTAAATTATAACTTGAAGATCTAAACTTGTAATAGTGAATTACAGAACTTAGATTTGTTAAATTCAAATTATTATTACAAATTATAACTTGAAGATTTGAACTAGTAATTGTCAAATTCAGAACTTAAAATTGATAGCTTCTAATTATTATTGCAAATCATAACTTGAAGATCTGAACTAGTAATTGTCAAATACAGAACTTAAAATTGATAGCTTCTAATTATTATTGTAAATTATAACTTGAAGATCTGACCTTGTAATTGTCAAATACAGAACTTAAAATTGATATCTTCTAATTATTATTGCAAATAATAACTTGAAGATCTGAACTAGTAATTGTCAAATACAGCACTTAAAATTGATAGCTTCTAATTATTATTGCAAATTATAATTTGAAGATCTGAACTTGTAATAGACAAATACGCAACTTAGCATTGTTAAATACAAATTGTGATTGCAAATTATAACTTGAAGATCTGAACCTGTAATAGGTAAATACAGAACTTCGAATTGTTAAATTCTAACTAAGATTGCAAATAATAATTCGAAGATCTGAACTTGTAATAGTGAATTACAGAACTTAGATTTGTTAAATTCAAATTATTATTTCAAATTATAACTTGAAGATCTGAACTAGTAATTGTCAAATACACAACTTAAAATTGATAGCTTCTAATTATTATTGCAAATTATAACTTGAAGATCTGAACTAGTAATTGTCAAATGCAGAACTTAAAATTGATAGCTTCTAATTATTATTTCAAATTATAACTTGAAGATCTGAACTTGTAATTGTCAAATACAGAACTTAAAATTGATAGCTTCTAATTATTATTGCAAATAATAACTTGAAGATCTGTACTTGTAATTGTCAAATACAGAACTTAAAATTGATAGCTTATAATTATAGTTCAAATTATAACTTGAAAATCTGAACTTGTAATAGTCAAATACAGAACATCGAATTGTTAAATACAAATTATTAGTGCAAATTATAACTTGAAGATCTGAACTTGTAATAGGTAAATACAGAACTTCTAATTGTTAAATTCAAACTAAGATTGCAAATAATAATTTGAAAATCTGAACTAGTAATAGTCAAATACAGAACTTCTAACTGTTAAAAACAAATTATTAGTGCAAATTATAACTTGAAGATCTGAACTTGTAATTGTCAAATACAGAACTTAAAATTGATAGCTTCTAATTATTATTGCAAATTATAACTTGAAGATCTGAACTTGTAATAGTGAATTACAAAACTTAGATTTGTTAAATTCAAATTATTATTTCAAATTATAACTTGAAGATCTGAACTAGTAATTGTCAAATACAGAACTTAAATTGATAGCTTATAATTATTATTGCAAATAATAATTTGAAGATCTGAACTTGTAATAGTCAAATACAGAACTTCTAATTGTTAAATACAAATTATTAGTGCAAATTATAACTTGAAGATCTGAACTAGTAATTGTCAAATACAGAACTTAAAATTGATAGCTTCTAATTATTATTGCAAATTATAACTAGAAGATCTGAACTTGTAATTGTCAAATACAGAACTTCTAATTGTTAAATACAACATATTAGTGCAAATTATAACTTGAAGATCTGAACTTGTAATTGTCAAATATAGAACTTAAAATTGATAGCTTCTAATTATTATTGCAAATTATAACTTGAAGATCTGAACTTGTAATTGTCAAATACAGAACTTCTAATTGTTAAATACAAATTATTAGTGCAAATTATAACTTGAAGATCTGAACAAGTAATTGTCAAATACAGAACTTAAAATTGATAGCTTCTAATTATTATTGTAAATTATAACTTGAAGATCTGAACTTGTAATAGTGAATTACAGAACTTAGATTTGTTAAATTCAAATTATTATTTCAAATTATAACTTGAAGATCTGAACTAGTAATTGTCAAATACAGAACTTAAAATTGATAGCTTCTAATTATTATTGCAAATTATAACTTGAAGATCTGAACTTGTAATTGTCAAATACAGAACTTAAAATTGATAGCTTCTAATTATTATTGCAAATTATAACATGAAGATCTGAACTTGTAATTGTCAAATACAGAACTTAAAATTGATAGCTTCTAATTATTATTGTAAATTATAACTTGAAGATCTGAACTTGTAATAGTCAAATACAGAACTTCTAATTGTTAAATACAAATTATTAGTGCAAATTATAACTTGAAGATCTGAACTAGTAATTTTCAAATACAGAACTTAATATTGATAGCTTCTAATTATTATTGCAAATTATAACTAGAAGATCTGAACTTGTAATTGTCAAATAAGGAACTTAAAATTGATAGCTTCTAATTATTATTTCAATTTATAACTTGAAGATCTGAACTTGTAATTGTCAAATACAGAACTTAAAATTGATAGCTTCTAATTATTATTGCAAATTATAACTTGAAGATCTGAACTTGTAATTGTCAAATACAGAACTTTTAATTGTTAAATTCAAATTAGTAGTGCAAATTATAACTTGAAGATCTGAACTTGTAATTATCAAATACAGAACTTAAAATTGATAGCTTCTAATTATTATTGTAAATTATAACTTGAAGATCTGAACTTGTAATAGTGAATTACAGAACTTAGATTTGTTAAATTCAAATTATTATTACAAATTATAACTTGAAGATCTGGACTATAATTGTCAAATACAGAACTTAAAATTGATAGCTTCTAATTATTATTGCAAATCATAACTTGAAGATCTGAACTAGTAATTGTCAAATACAGAACTTAAAATTGATAGCTTCTAATTATTATTGTAAATTATAACTTGAAGATCTGACCTTGTAATTGTCAAATACAGAACTTCTAATTGTTAAATACAAATTATTAGTGCAAATTATAACTTGAAGATCTGAACTAGTAATTTTCAAATACAGAACTTAATATTGATAGCTTCTAATTATTATTGCAAATTATAACTAGAAGATCTGAACTTGTAATTGTCAAATAAGGAACTTAAAATTGATAGCTTCTAATTATTATTTCAATTTATAACTTGAAGATCTGAACTTGTAATTGTCAAATACAGAACTTAAAATTGATAGCTTCTAATTATTATTGCAAATTATAACTTGAAGATCTGAACTTGTAATTGTCAAATACAGAACTTTTAATTGTTAAATTCAAATTAGTAGTGCAAATTATTACTTGAAGATCTGAACTTGTAATTATCAAATACAGAACTTAAAATTGATAGCTTCTAATTATTATTGTAAATTATAACTTGAAGATCTGAAATTGTAATAGTGAATTACAGAACTTAGATTTGTTAAATTCAAATTATTATTACAAATTATAACTTGAAGATCTGAACTAGTAATGGTCAAATACAGAACTTAAAATTGATAGCTTCTAATTATTATTGCAAATCATAACTTGATGATCTGAACTAGTAATTGTCAAATACAGAACTTAAAATTGATAGCTTCTAATTATTATTGTAAATTATAACTTGAAGATCTGACCTTGTAATTGTCAAATTCAGAACTTAAAATTGATATCTCCTAATTATTATTGCAAATAATAATTTGAAGATCTGAACTAGTAATTGTCAAATACAGCCCTTAAAATTGATAGCTTCTAATTATTATTGCAAATTATAATTTGAAGATCTGAACTTGTAATAGACAAATACGCAACTTAGCATTGTTAAATACAAATTGTGATTGCAAATTATAACTTGAAGATCTGAACTAGTAATTGTCAAATACAGAACTTCAATTGATAGCTTATAATTATTATTGCAAATAATAATTTGTAGATCTGAACTTGTAATAGTCAAATACAGAACTTCTAATTGTTAAATACAAATTATTAGTGCAAATTATAACTTGAAGATCTGAACTTGTAATAGGTAAATACAGAACTTCTAATTGTTAAATCCAAACTAAGATTGCAAATAATAATTTGAAAATCTGAACTAGTAATAGTCAAATACAGAACTTCTAACTGTTAAATACAAATTATTAGTGCAAATTATAACTTGAAGATCTGAACTTGTAATTGTCAAATACAGAACTTAAAATTGATAGCTTCTAATTATTATTGCAAATTATAACTTGAAGATCTAAACTTGTAATTGTCAATTACAGAACTTCTAATTGTTAAATACAAATTATTAGTGCAAATTATAACTTGAAGATCTGAACATGTAATTGTCAAATACAGAACTTAAAATTGATAGGTTCTAATTATTATTGTAAATTATAACTTGTAGATCTGAACTTGTAATTGTCAAATAAGGAACTTAAAATTGATAGCTTCTAATTATTATTTCAATTTATAACTTGAAGATCTGAACTTGTAATTGTCAAATACAGAACTAAAAATTGATAGCTTCTAATTATTATTGCAAATTATAACTTGAAGATCTGAACTTGTAATTGTCAAATACAGAACTTTTAATTGTTAAATTCAAATTAGTAGTGCAAATTATAACTTGAAGATCTGAACTTGTAATTATCAAATACAGAACTTAAAATTGATAGCTTCTAATTATTATTGTAAATTATAACTTGAAGATCTGAAATTGTAATAGTGAATTACAGAACTTAGATTTGTTAAATTCAAATTATTATTACAAATTATAACTTGAAGATCTAAACTAGTAATTGTCAAATACAGAACTTAAAATTGATAGCTTCTAATTATTATTGCAAATCATAACTTGAAGATCTGAACTAGTAATTGTCAAATACAGAACTTAAAATTGATAGCTTCTAATTATTATTGTAAATTATAACTTGAAGATCTGACCTTGTAATTGTCAAATTCAGAACTTAAAATTGATATCTTCTAATTATTATTGCAAATAATAACTTGAAGATCTGAACTAGTAATAGTCAAATACAGAACTTCTAACTGTTAAAAACAAATTATTAGTGCAAATTATAACTTGAAGATCTGAACTTGTAATTGTCAAATACAGAACTTAAAATTGATAGCTTCTAATTATTATTGTAAATTTTAACTTGAAGATGTGAACTTGTAATAGTGAATTACAAAACTTAGATTTGTTAAATTCAAATTATTATTTCAAATTATAACTTGAAGATCTGAACTAGTAATTGTCAAATACAGAACTTAAATTGATAGCTTATAATTATTATTGCAAATAATAATTTGAAGATCTGAACTTGTAATAGTCAAATACAGAACTTCTAATTGTTAAATACAAATTATTAGTGCAAATTATAACTTGAAGATCTGAACTAGTAATTGTCAAATACAGAACTTAAAATTGATAGCTTCTAATTATTATTGCAAATTATAACTAGAAGATCTGAACTTGTAATTGTCAAATACAGAACTTCTAATTGTTAAATACAAATTATTAGTGCAAATTATAACTTGAAGATCTGAACTTGTAATTATCAAATATAGAACTTAAAATTGATAGCTTCTAATTATTATTGCAAATTATAACTTGAAGATCTGAACTTGTAATTGTCAAATACAGAACTTCTAATTGTTAAATACAAATTATTAGTGCAAATTATAACTTGAAGATCTGAACAAGTAATTGTCAAATACAGAACTTAAAATTGATAGCTTCTAATTATTATTGTAAATTATAACTTGAAGATCTGAACTTGTAATAGTGAATTACAGAACTTAGATTTGTTAAATTCAAATTATTATTTCAAATTATAACTTGAAGATCTGAACTAGTAATTGTCAAATACAGAACTTAAAATTGATAGCTTCTAATTATTATTGCAAATTATAACTTGAAGATCTGAACTTGTAATTGTCAAATACAGAACTTAAAATTGATAGCTTCTAATTATTATTGCAAATTATAACATGAAGATCTGAACTTGTAATTGTCAAATACAGAACTTAAAATTGATAGCTTCTAATTATTATTGTAAATTATAACTTGAAGATCTGAAATTGTAATAGTCAAATACAGAACTTCTAATTGTTAAATACAAATTATTAGTGCAAATTATAACTTGAAGATCTGAACTAGTAATTTTCAAATACAGAACTTAATATTGATAGCTTCTAATTATTATTGCAAATTATAACTAGAAGATCTGAACTTGTAATTGTCAAATAAGGAACTTAAAATTGATAGCTTCTAATTATTATTTCAATTTATAACTTGAAGATCTGAACTTGTAATTGTCAAATACAGAACTTAAAATTGATAGCTTCTAATTATTATTGCAAATTATAACTTGAAGATCTGAACTTGTAATTGTCAAATACAGAACTTTTAATTGTTAAATTCAAATTAGTAGTGCAAATTATAACTTGAAGATCTGAACTTGTAATTATCAAATACAGAACTTAAAATTGATAGCTTCTAATTATTATTGTAAATTATAACTTGAAGATCTGAAATTGTAATAGTGAATTACAGAACTTAGATTTGTTAAATTCAAATTATTATTACAAATTATAACTTGAAGATCTGAACTAGTAATTGTCAAATACAGAACTTAAAATTGATAGCTTCTAATTATTATTGCAAATCATAACTTGATGATCTGAACTAGTAATTGTCAAATACAGAACTTAAAATTGATAGCTTCTAATTATTATTGTAAATTATAACTTGAAGATCTGACCTTGTAATTGTCAAATTCAGAACTTAAAATTGATATCTTCTAATTATTATTGCAAATAATAACTTGAAGATCTGAACTAGTAATTGTCAAATACAGCACTTAAAATTGATAGCTTCTAATTATTATTGCAAATTATAATTTGAAGATCTGAACTTGTAATAGACAAATACGCAACTTAGCATTGTTAAATACAAATTGTGATTGCAAATTATAACTTGAAGATCTGAACTAGTAATTGTCAAATACAGAACTTAAATTGATAGCTTATAATTATTATTGCAAATAATAATTTGAAGATCTGAACTTGTAATAGTCAAATACAGAACTTCTAATTGTTAAATACAAATTATTAGTGCAAATTATAACTTGAAGATCTGAACTTGTAATAGGTAAATACAGAACTTCTAATTGTTAAATCCAAACTAAGATTGCAAATAATAATTTGAAAATCTGAACTAGTAATAGTCAAATACAGAACTTCTAACTGATAAATACAAATTATTAGTGTAAATTATAACTTGAAGATCTGAACTTGTAATTGTCAAATACAGAACTTAAAATTGATAGCTTCTAATTATTATTGCAAATTATAACTTGAAGATCTAAACTTGTAATTGTCAATTACAGAACTTCTAATTGTTAAATACAAATTATTAGTGCAAATTATAACTTGAAGATCTGAACATGTAATTGTCAAATACAGAACTTAAAATTGATAGGTTCTAATTATTATTGTAAATTATAACTTGAAGATCTGAACTTGTAATTGTCAAATAAGGAACTTAAAATTGATAGCTTCTAATTATTATTTCAATTTATAACTTGAAGATCTGAACTTGTAATTGTCAAATACAGAACTTAAAATTGATAGCTTCTAATTATTATTGCAAATTATAACTTGAAGATCTGAACTTGTAATTGTCAAATACAGAACTTTTAATTGTTAAATTCAAATTAGTAGTGCAAATTATAACTTGAAGATCTGAACTTGTAATTATCAAATACAGAACTTAAAATTGATAGCTTCTAATTATTATTGTAAATTATAACTTGAAGATCTGAAATTGTAATAGTGAATTACAGAACTTAGATTTGTTAAATTCAAATTATTATTACAAATTATAACTTGAAGATCTAAACTAGTAATTGTCAAATACAGAACTTAAAATTGATAGCTTCTAATTATTATTGCAAATCATAACTTGAAGATCTGAACTAGTAATTGTCAAATACAGAACTTAAAATTGATAGCTTCTAATTATTATTGTAAATTATAACTTGAAGATCTGACCTTGTAATTGTCAAATTCAGAACTTAAAATTGATATCTTCTAATTATTATTGCAAATAATAACTTGAAGATCTGAACTAGTAATAGTCAAATACAGAACTTCTAACTGTTAAAAACAAATTATTAGTGCAAATTATAACTTGAAGATCTGAACTTGTAATTGTCAAATACAGAACTTAAAATTGATAGCTTCTAATTATTATTGTAAATTATAACTTGAAGATCTGAACTTGTAATAGTGAATTACAAAACTTAGATTTGTTAAATTCAAATTATTATTTCAAATTATAACTTGAAGATCTGAACTAGTAATTGTCAAATACAGAACTTAAATTGATAGCTTATAATTATTATTGCAAATAATAATTTGAAGATCTGAACTTGTAATAGTCAAATACAGAACTTCTAATTGTTAAATACAAATTATTAGTGCAAATTATAACTTGAAGATCTGAACTAGTAATTGTCAAATACAGAACTTAAAATTGATAGCTTCTAATTATTATTGCAAATTATAACTAGAAGATCTGAACTTGTAATTGTCAAATACAGAACTTCTAATTGTTAAATACAAATTATTAGTGCAAATTATAACTTGAAGATCTGAACTTGTAATTATCAAATATAGAACTTAAAATTGATAGCTTCTAATTATTATTGCAAATTATAACTTGAAGATCTGAACTTGTAATTGTCAAATACAGAACTTCTAATTGTTAAATACAAATTATTAGTGCAAATTATAACTTGAAGATCTGAACAAGTAATTGTCAAATACAGAACTTAAAATTGATAGCTTCTAATTATTATTGTAAATTATAACTTGAAGATCTGAACTTGTAATAGTGAATTACAGAACTTAGATTTGTTAAATTCAAATTATTATTTCAAATTATAACTTGAAGATCTGAACTAGTAATTGTCAAATACAGAACTTAAAATTGATAGCTTCTAATTATTATTGCAAATTATAACTTGAAGATCTGAACTTGTAATTGTCAAATACAGAACTTAAAATTGATAGCTTCTAATTATTATTGCAAATTATAACATGAAGATCTGAACTTGTAATTGTCAAATACAGAACTTAAAATTGATAGCTTCTAATTATTATTGTAAATTATAACTTGAAGATCTGAAATTGTAATAGTCAAATACAGAACTTCTAATTGTTAAATACAAATTATTAGTGCAAATTATAACTTGAAGATCTGAACTAGTAATTTTCAAATACAGAACTTAATATTGATAGCTTCTAATTATTATTGCAAATTATAACTAGAAGATCTGAACTTGTAATTGTCAAATAAGGAACTTAAAATTGATAGCTTCTAATTATTATTTCAATTTATAACTTGAAGATCTGAACTTGTAATTGTCAAATACAGAACTTAAAATTGATAGCTTCTAATTATTATTGCAAATTATAACTTGAAGATCTGAACTTGTAATTGTCAAATACAGAACTTTTAATTGTTAAATTCAAATTAGTAGTGCAAATTATAACTTGAAGATCTGAACTTGTAATTATCAAATACAGAACTTAAAATTGATAGCTTCTAATTATTATTGTAAGTTATAACTTGAAGATCTGAAATTGTAATAGTGAATTACAGAACTTAGATTTGTTAAATTCAAATTATTATTACAAATTATAACTTGAAGATCTGAACTAGTAATTGTCAAATACAGAACTTAAAATTGATAGCTTCTAATTATTATTGCAAATCATAACTTGATGATCTGAACTAGTAATTGTCAAATACAGAACTTAAAATTGATAGCTTCTAATTATTATTGTAAATTATAACTTGAAGATCTGACCTTGTAATTGTCAAATTCAGAACTTAAAATTGATATCTTCTAATTATTATTGCAAATAATAACTTGAAGATCTGAACTAGTAATTGTCAAATACAGCACTTAAAATTGATAGCTTCTAATTATTATTGCAAATTATAATTTGAAGATCTGAACTTGTAATAGACAAATACGCAACTTAGCATTGTTAAATACAAATTGTGATTGCAAATTATAACTTGAAGATCTGAACTAGTAATTGTCAAATACAGAACTTAAATTGATAGCTTATAATTATTATTGCAAATAATAATTTGAAGATCTGAACTTGTAATAGTCAAATACAGAACTTCTAATTGTTAAATACAAATTATTAGTGCAAATTATAACTTGAAGATCTGAACTTGTAATAGGTAAATACAGAACTTCTAATTGTTAAATCCAAACTAAGATTGCAAATAATAATTTGAAAATCTGAACTAGTAATAGTCAAATACAGAACTTCTAACTGTTAAATACAAATTATTAGTGTAAATTATAACTTGAAGATCTGAACTTGTAATTGTCAAATACAGAACTTAAAATTGATAGCTTCTAATTATTATTGCAAATTATAACTTGAAGATCTAAACTTGTAATTGTCAATTACAGAACTTCTAATTGTTAAATACAAATTATTAGTGCAAATTATAACTTGAAGATCTGAACATGTAATTGTCAAATACAGAACTTAAAATTGATAGGTTCTAATTATTATTGTAAATTATAACTTGAAGATCTGAACTTGTAATTGTCAAATAAGGAACTTAAAATTGATAGCTTCTAATTATTATTTCAATTTATAACTTGAAGATCTGAACTTGTAATTGTCAAATACAGAACTTAAAATTGATAGCTTCTAATTATTATTGCAAATTATAACTTGAAGATCTGAACTTGTAATTGTCAAATACAGAACTTTTAATTGTTAAATTCAAATTAGTAGTGCAAATTATAACTTGAAGATCTGAACTTGTAATTATCAAATACAGAACTTAAAATTGATAGCTTCTAATTATTATTGTAAATTATAACTTGAAGATCTGAAATTGTAATAGTGAATTACAGAACTTAGATTTGTTAAATTCAAATTATTATTACAAATTATAACTTGAAGATCTAAACTAGTAATTGTCAAATACAGAACTTAAAATTGATAGCTTCTAATTATTATTGCAAATCATAACTTGAAGATCTGAACTAGTAATTGTCAAATACAGAACTTAAAATTGATAGCTTCTAATTATTATTGTAAATTATAACTTGTAGATCTGACCTTGTAATTGTCAAATTCAGAACTTAAAATTGATATCTTCTAATTATTATTGCAAATAATAACTTGAAGATCTGAACTAGTAATAGTCAAATACAGAACTTCTAACTGTTAAAAACAAATTATTAGTGCAAATTATAACTTGAAGATCTGAACTTGTAATTGTCAAATACAGAACTTAAAATTGATAGCTTCTAATTATTATTGCAAATTATAACTTGAAGATCTGAACTTGTAATAGTGAATTACAAAACTTAGATTTGTTAAATTCAAATTATTATTTCAAATTATAACTTGAAGATCTGAACTAGTAATTGTCAAATACAGAACTTAAATTGATAGCTTATAATTATTATTGCAAATAATAATTTGAAGATCTGAACTTGTAATAGTCAAATACAGAACTTCTAATTGGTAAATACAAATTATTAGTGCAAATTATAACTTGAAGATCTGAACTAGTAATTGTCAAATACAGAACTTAAAATTGATAGCTTCTAATTATTATTGCAAATTATAACTAGAAGATCTGAACTTGTAATTGTCAAATACAGAACTTCTAATTGTTAAATACAAATTATTAGTGCAAATTATAACTTGAAGATCTGAACTTGTAATTGTCAAATATAGAACTTAAAATTGATAGCTTCTAATTATTATTGCAAATTATAACTTGAAGATCTGAACTTGTAATTGTCAAATACAGAACTTCTAATTGTTAAATACAAATTATTAGTGCAAATTATAACTTGAAGATCTGAACAAGTAATTGTCAAATACAGAACTTAAAATTGATAGCTTCTAATTATTATTGTAAATTATAACTTGAAGATCTGAACTTGTAATAGTGAATTACAGAACTTAGATTTGTTAAATTCAAATTATTATTTCAAATTATAACTTGAAGATCTGAACTAGTAATTGTCAAATACAGAACTTAAAATTGATAGCTTCTAATTATTATTGCAAATTATAACTTGAAGATCTGAACTTGTAATTGTCAAATACAGAACTTAAAATTGATAGCTTCTAATTATTATTGCAAATTATAACATGAAGATCTGAACTTGTAATTGTCAAATACAGAACTTAAAATTGATAGCTTCTAATTATTATTGTAAATTATAACTTGAAGATCTGAAATTGTAATAGTCAAATACAGAACTTCTAATTGTTAAATACAAATTATTAGTGCAAATTATAACTTGAAGATCTGAACTAGTAATTTTCAAATACAGAACTTAATATTGATAGCTTCTAATTATTATTGCAAATTATAACTAGAAGATCTGAACTTGTAATTGTCAAATAAGGAACTTAAAATTGATAGCTTCTAATTATTATTTCAATTTATAACTTGAAGATCTGAACTTGTAATTGTCAAATACAGAACTTAAAATTGATAGCTTCTAATTATTATTGCAAATTATAACTTGAAGATCTGAACTTGTAATTGTCAAATACAGAACTTTCAATTGTTAAATTCAAATTAGTAGTGCAAATTATAACTTGAAGATCTGAACTTGTAATTATCAAATAAAGAACTTAAAATTGATAGCTTCTAATTATTATTGTAAATTATAACTTGAAGATCTGAACTTGTAATAGTGAATTACAGAACTTAGATTTGTTAAATTCAAATTATTATTACAAATTATAACTTGAAGATCTGGACTATAATTGTCAAATACAGAATTTAAATTGATAGCTTCTAATTATTATTGCAAATCATAACTTGAAGATCTGAACTAGTAATTGTCAAATACAGAACTTAAAATTGATAGCTTCTAATTATCATTGTAAATTATAACTTGAAGATCTGACCTTGTAATTGTCAAATACAGAACTTCTAATTGTTAAATACAAATTATTAGTGCAAATTATAACTTGAAGATCTGAACTAGTAATTTTCAAATACAGAACTTAATATTGATAGCTTCTAATTATTATTGCAAATTATAACTAGAAGATCTGAACTTGTAATTGTCAAATAAGGAACTTAAAATTGATAGCTTCTAATTATTATTTCAATTTATAACTTGAAGATCTGAACTTGTAATTGTCAAATACAGAACTTAAAATTGATAGCTTCTAATTATTATTGCAAATTATAACTTGAAGATCTGAACTTGTAATTGTCAAATACAGAACTTTTAATTGTTAAATTCAAATTAGTAGTGCAAATTATAACTTGAAGATCTGAACTTGTAATTATCAAATACAGAACTTAAAATTGATAGCTTCTAATTATTATTGTAAATTATAACTTGAAGATCTGAAATTGTAATAGTGAATTACAGAACTTAGATTTGTTAAATTCAAATTATTATTACAAATTATAACTTGAAGATCTGAACTAGTAATTGTCAAATACAGAACTTAAAATTGATAGCTTCTAATTATTATTGCAAATCATAACTTGAAGATCTGAACTAGTAATTGTCAAATA
The DNA here is from genome assembly GCA_963170105.1 of Cantharis lateralis. Taxonomy (NCBI): domain Eukaryota; kingdom Metazoa; phylum Arthropoda; class Insecta; order Coleoptera; family Cantharidae; genus Cantharis; species Cantharis lateralis. The sequence goes on along the minus strand of OY720625.1, from coordinate 24,807,815 downwards.
CAGAACTTAAAATTGATAGCTTCTAATTATTATTGTAAATTATAACTTGAAGATCTGACCTTGTAATTGTCAAATTCAGAACTTAAAATTGATATCTTCTAATTATTATTGCAAATAATAACTTGAAGATCTGAACTAGTAATTGTCAAATACAGCACTTAAAATTGATAGCTTCTAATTATTATTGCAAATTATAATTTGAAGATCTGAACTTGTAATAGACAAATACGCAACTTAGCATTGTTAAATACAAATTGTGATTGCAAATTATAACTTGAAGATCTGAACTAGTAATTGTCAAATACAGAACTTAAATTGATAGCTTATAATTATTATTGCAAATAATAATTTGAAGATCTGAACTTGTAATAGTCAAATACAGAACTTCTAATTGTTAAATACAAATTATTAGTGCAAATTATAACTTGAAGATCTGAACTTGTAATAGGTAAATACAGAACTTCTAATTGTTAAATCCAAACTAAGATTGCAAATAATAATTTGAAAATCTGAACTAGTAATAGTCAAATACAGAACTTCTAACTGTTAAATACAAATTATTAGTGCAAATTATAACTTGAAGATCTGAACTTGTAATTGTCAAATACAGAACTTAAAATTGATAGCTTCTAATTATTATTGCAAATTATAACTTGAAGATCTAAACTTGTAATTGTCAATTACAGAACTTCTAATTGTTAAATACAAATTATTAGTGCAAATTATAACTTGAAGATCTGAACATGTAATTGTCAAATACAGAACTTAAAATTGATAGGTTCTAATTATTATTGTAAATTATAACTTGAAGATCTGAACTTGTAATTGTCAAATAAGGAACTTAAAATTGATAGCTTCTAATTATTATTTCAATTTATAACTTGAAGATCTGAACTTGTAATTGTCAAATACAGAACTTAAAATTGATAGCTTCTAATTATTATTGCAAATTATAACTTGAAGATCTGAACTTGTAATTGTCAAATACAGAACTTTTAATTGTTAAATTCAAATTAGTAGTGCAAATTATAACTTGAAGATCTGAACTTGTAATTATCAAATACAGAACTTAAAATTGATAGCTTCTAATTATTATTGTAAATTATAACTTAAAGATCTGAAATTGTAATAGTGAATTACAGAACTTAGATTTGTTAAATTCAAATTATTATTACAAATTATAACTTGAAGATCTGAACTAGTAATTGTCAAATACAGAACTTAAAATTGATAGCTTCTAATTATTATTGCAAATCATAACTTGAAGATCTGAATTAGTAATTGTCAAATACAGAACTTAAAATTGATAGCTTCTAATTATTATTGTAAATTATAACTTCAAGATCTGACCTTGTAATTGTCAAATTCAGAACTTAAAATTGATATCTTCTAATTATTATTGCAAATAATAACTTGAAGATCTGAACTAGTAATTGTCAAATACAGCACTTAAAATTGATAGCTTCTAATTATTATTGCAAATTATAATTTGAAGATCTGAACTTGTAATAGACAAATACGCAACTTAGCATTGTTAAATACAAATTGTGATTGCAAATTATAACTTGAAGATCTGAACTAGTAATTGTCAAATACAGAACTTAAATTGATAGCTTATAATTATTATTGCAAATAATAATTTGAAGATCTGAACTTGTAATAGTCAAATACAGAACTTCTAATTGTTAAATACAAATTATTAGTGCAAATTATAACTTGAAGATCTGAACTTGTAATAGGTAAATACAGAACTTCTAATTGTTAAATTCAAACTAAGATTGCAAATAATAATTTGAAAATCTGAACTAGTAATAGTCAAATACAGAACTTCTAACTGTTAAATACAAATTATTAGTGCAAATTATAACTTGAAGATCTGAACTTGTAATTGTCAAATACAGAACTTAAAATTGATAGCTTCTAATTATTATTGCAAATTATAACTTGAAGATCTAAACTTGTAATTGTCAATTACAGAACTTCTAATTGTTAAATACAAATTATTAGTGCAAATTATAACTTGAAGATCTGAACATGTAATTGTCAAATACAGAACTTAAAATTGATAGCTTCTAATTATTATTGTAAATTATAACTTGAAGATCTGAAGTTGTAATAGTAAATTTCAGAACTTAGATTTGTTAAATTCAAATTATTATTTCAAATTATAACTTGAAGATCTGAACTAGTAATTGTCAAATACAGAACTTCTAATTATTAAATACAAATTATTAGTGCAAATTATAACTTGAAGATCTGAACTAGTAATTTTCAAATACAGAACTTAATATTGATAGCTTCTAATTATTATTGCAAATTATAACTAGAAGATCTGAACTTGTAATTGTCAAATACAGAACTTCTAATTGTTAAATACAAATTATTAGTGCAAATTATAACTTGAAGATCTGAACTAGTAATTTTCAAATACAGAACTTAATATTGATAGCTTCTAATTATTATTGCAAATTATAACTAGAAGATCTGAACTTGTAATTGTCAAATAAGGAACTTAAAATTGATAGCTTCTAATTATTATTTCAATTTATAACTTGAAGATCTGAACTTGTAATTGTCAAATACAGAACTTAAAATTGATAGCTTCTAATTATTATTGCAAATTATAACTTGAAGATCTGAACTTGTAATTGTCAAATACAGAACTTTTAATTGTTAAATTCAAATTAGTAGTGCAAATTATAACTTGAAGATCTGAACTTGTAATTATCAAATACAGAACTTAAAATTGATAGCTTCTAATTATTATTGTAAATTATAACTTGAAGATCTGAAATTGTAATAGTGAATTACAGAACTTAGATTTGTTAAATTCAAATTATTATTACAAATTATAACTTGAAGATCTGAACTAGTAATTGTCAAATACAGAACTTAAAATTGATAGCTTCTAATTATTATTGCAAATCATAACTTGAAGATCTGAACTAGTAATTGTCAAATACAGAACTTAAAATTGATAGCTTCTAATTATTATTGTAAATTATAACTTGAAGATCTGACCTTGTAATTGTCAAATTCAGAACTTAAAATTGATATCTTCTAATTATTATTGCAAATAATAACTTGAAGATCTGAACTAGTAATTGTCAAATACAGCACTTAAAATTGATAGCTTCTAATTATTATTGCAAATTATAATTTGAAGATCTGAACTTGTAATAGACAAATACGCAACTTAGCATTGTTAAATACAAATTGTGATTGCAAATTATAACTTGAAGATCTGAACTAGTAATTGTCAAATACAGAACTTAAATTGATAGCTTATAATTATTATTGCAAATAATAATTTGAAGATCTGAACTTGTAATAGTCAAATACAGAACTTCTAATTGTTAAATACAAATTATTAGTGCAAATTATAACTTGAAGATCTGAACTTGTAATAGGTAAATACAGAACTTCTAATTGTTAAATCCAAACTAAGATTGCAAATAATAATTTGAAAATCTGAACTAGTAATAGTCAAATACAGAACTTCTAACTGTTAAATACAAATTATTAGTGCAAATTATAACTTGAAGATCTGAACTTGTAATTGTCAAATACAGAACTTAAAATTGATAGCTTCTAATTATTATAGCAAATTATAACTTGAAGATCTAAACTTGTAATTGTCAATTACAGAACTTCTAATTGTTAAATACAAATTATTAGTGCAAATTATAACTTGAAGATCTGAACATGTAATTGTCAAATACAGAACTTAAAATTGATAGGTTCTAATTATTATTGTAAATTATAACTTGAAGATCTGAACTTGTAATTGTCAAATAAGGAACTTAAAATTGATAGCTTCTAATTATTATTTCAATTTATAACTTGAAGATCTGAACTTGTAATTGTCAAATACAGAACTTAAAATTGATAGCTTCTAATTATTATTGCAAATTATAACTTGAAGATCTGAACTTGTAATTGTCAAATACAGAACTTTTAATTGTTAAATTCAAATTAGTAGTGCAAATTATAACTTGAAGATCTGAACTTGTAATTATCAAATACAGAACTTAAAATTGATAGCTTCTAATTATTATTGTAAATTATAACTTGAAGATCTGAAATTGTAATAGTGAATTACAGAACTTAGATTTGTTAAATTCAAATTATTATTACAAATTATAACTTGAAGATTTGAACTAGTAATTGTCAAATACAGAACTTAAAATTGATAGCTTCTAATTATTATTGCAAATCATAACTTGAAGATCTGAACTAGTAATTGTCAAATACAGAACTTAAAATTGATAGCTTCTAATTATTATTGTAAATTATAACTTCAAGATCTGACCTTGTAATTGTCAAATTCAGAACTTAAAATTGATATCTTCTAATTATTATTGCAAATTATAACTAGAAGATCTGAACTTGTAATTGTCAAATAAGGAACTTAAAATTGATAGCTTCTAATTATTATTTCAATTTATAACTTGAAGATCTGAACTTGTAATTGTCAAATACAGAACTTAAAATTGATAGCTTCTAATTATTATTGCAAATTATAACTTGAAGATCTGAACTTGTAATTGTCAAATACAGAACTTTTAATTGTTAAATTCAAATTAGTAGTGCAAATTATAACTTGAAGATCTGAACTTGTAATTATCAAATACAGAACTTAAAATTGATAGCTTCTAATTATTATTGTAAATTATAACTTGAAGATCTGAAATTGTAATAGTGAATTACAGAACTTAGATTTGTTAAATTCAAATTATTATTACAAATTATAACTTGAAGATCTGAACTAGTAATTGTCAAATACAGAACTTAAAATTGATAGCTTCTAATTATTATTGCAAATCATAACTTGAAGATCTGAACTAGTAATTGTCAAATACAGAACTTAAAATTGATAGCTTCTAATTATTATTGTAAATTATAACTTGAAGATCTGACCTTGTAATTGTCAAATTCAGAACTTAAAATTGATATCTTCTAATTATTATTGCAAATAATAACTTGAAGATCTGAACTAGTAATTGTCAAATACAGCACTTAAAATTGATAGCTTCTAATTATTATTGCAAATTATAATTTGAAGATCTGAACTTGTAATAGACAAATACGCAACTTAGCATTGTTAAATACAAATTGTGATTGCAAATTATAACTTGAAGATCTGAACTAGTAATTGTCAAATACAGAACTTAAATTGATAGCTTATAATTATTATTGCAAATAATAATTTGAAGATCTGAACTTGTAATAGTCAAATACAGAACTTCTAATTGTTAAATACAAATTATTAGTGCAAATTATAACTTGAAGATCTGAACTTGTAATAGGTAAATACAGAACTTCTAATTGTTAAATCCAAACTAAGATTGCAAATAATAATTTGAAAATCTGAACTAGTAATAGTCAAATACAGAACTTCTAACTGTTAAATACAAATTATTAGTGCAAATTATAACTTGAAGATCTGAACTTGTAATTGTCAAATACAGAACTTAAAATTGATAGCTTCTAATTATTATAGCAAATTATAACTTGAAGATCTAAACTTGTAATTGTCAATTACAGAACTTCTAATTGTTAAATACAAATTATTAGTGCAAATTATAACTTGAAGATCTGAACATGTAATTGTCAAATACAGAACTTAAAATTGATAGGTTCTAATTATTATTGTAAATTATAACTTGAAGATCTGAACTTGTAATTGTCAAATAAGGAACTTAAAATTGATAGCTTCTAATTATTATTTCAATTTATAACTTGAAGATCTGAACTTGTAATTGTCAAATACAGAACTTAAAATTGATAGCTTCTAATTATTATTGCAAATTATAACTTGAAGATCTGAACTTGTAATTGTCAAATACAGAACTTTTAATTGTTAAATTCAAATTAGTAGTGCAAATTATAACTTGAAGATCTGAACTTGTAATTATCAAATACAGAACTTAAAATTGATAGCTTCTAATTATTATTGTAAATTATAACTTGAAGATCTGAAATTGTAATAGTGAATTACAGAACTTAGATTTGTTAAATTCAAATTATTATTACAAATTATAACTTGAAGATCTGAACTAGTAATTGTCAAATACAGAACTTAAAATTGATAGCTTCTAATTATTATTGCAAATCATAACTTGAAGATCTGAACTAGTAATTGTCAAATACAGAACTTAAAATTGATAGCTTCTAATTATTATTGTAAATTATAACTTCAAGATCTGACCTTGTAATTGTCAAATTCAGAACTTAAAATTGATATCTTCTAATTATTATTGCAAATAATAACTTGAAGATCTGAACTAGTAATTGTCAAATACAGCACTTAAAATTGATAGCTTCTAATTATTATTGCAAATTATAATTTGAAGATCTGAACTTGTAATAGACAAATACGCAACTTAGCATTGTTAAATACAAATTGTGATTGCAAATTATAACTTGAAGATCTGAACTAGTAATTGTCAAATACAGAACTTAAATTGATAGCTTATAATTATTATTGCAAATAATAATTTGAAGATCTGAACTAGTAATAGTGAAATACAGAACTTCTAATTGTTAAATACAAATTATTAGTGCAAATTATAACTTGAAGATCTGAACTTGTAATAGGTAAATACAGAACTTCTAATTGTTAAATTCAAACTAAGATTGCAAATAATAATTTGAAAATCTGAACTAGTAATAGTCAAATACAGAACTTCTAACTGTTAAATACAAATTATTAGTGCAAATTATAACTTGAAGATCTGAACTTGTAATTGTCAAATACAGAACTTAAAATTGATAGCTTCTAATTATTATTGCAAATTATAACTTGAAGATCTAAACTTGTAATTGTCAATTACAGAACTTCTAATTGTTAAATACAAATTATTAGTGCAAATTATAACTTGAAGATCTGAACATGTAATTGTCAAATACAGAACTTAAAATTGATAGCTTCTAATTATTATTGTAAATTATAACTTGAAGATCTGAAGTTGTAATAATAAATTACAGAACTTAGATTTGTTAAATTCAAATTATTATTTCAAATTATAACTTGAAGATCTGAACTAGTAATTGTCAAATACAGAACTTCTAATTATTAAATACAAATTATTAGTGCAAATTATAACTTGAAGATCTGAACTAGTAATTTTCAAATACAGAACTTAATATTGATAGCTTCTAATTATTATTGCAAATTATAACTAGAAGATCTGAACTTGTAATTGTCAAATACAGAACTTCTAATTGTTAAATACAAATTATTAGTGCAAATTATAACTTGAAGATCTGAACTAGTAATTTTCAAATACAGAACTTAATATTGATAGCTTCTAATTATTATTGCAAATTATAACTAGAAGATCTGAACTTGTAATTGTCAAATACAGAACTTAAAATTGATAGCTTCTAATTATAATTTCAATTTATAACTTGAAGATCTGAACTTGTAATTGTCAAATTCAGAACTTAAAATTGATAGCTTCTAATTATTATTGCAAATTATAACTTGAAGATCTGAACTTGTAATTGTCAAATACAGAACTTCTAATTGTTAAATACAAATTAGTAGTGCAACTTATAACTTGAAGATCTGAACTTGTAATTATCAAATACAGAACTTAAAATTGATAGCTTCTAATTATTATTGTAAATTATAACTTGAAGATCTGAACTTGTAATAGTGAATTACAGAACTTAGATTTGTTAAATTCAAATTATTATTTCAAATTATAACTTGAAGATCTGAACTAGTAATTGTCAAATACAGAACTTAAAATTGATAGCTTCTAATTATTATTGCAAATTATAACTTGAAGATCTGAACTTGTAATTGTCAAATACAGAACTTCTAATTGTTAAATACAATTTAGTAGTGCAAATTATAACTTGAAGATCTGAACTTGTAATTATCAAATACAGAACTTAAAATTGATAGCTTCTAATTATTATTGTAAATTATAACTTGAAGATCTGAACTTGTAATAGTGAATTACAGAACTTAGATTTGTTAAATTCAAATTATTATTTCAAATTATAACTTGAAGATCTGAACTAGTAATTGTCAAATACAGAACTTAAAATTGATAGCTTCTAATTATTATTGCAAATATAAACTTGGAGATCTGAACTAGTAATTGTCAAATACAGAACTTAAAATTGATAGCTTCTAATTATTATTGCAAATTATAACTTGAAGATCTGAACTTGTAATTGTCAAATACAGAACTTAAAATTGATAGCTTCTAATTATTATTGCAAATTATAACTTGAAGATCTGAACTTGTAATTGTCAAATACAGAACATAAAATTGATAGCTTCTAATTATTATTTCAAATTATAACTTGAAGATCTGAACTTGTAATTGTCAAATACAGAACTTAAAATTAATAGCTTCTAATTATTATTGCAAATTATAACTTGAATATCTGAACTTGTAATTGTCAAATACAGAACTTCAAATTGTTAAATACAAATTATTAGTGCAAATTATAACTTGAAGATCTGAACTTGTAATTGTCAAATACAGAACTTAAAATTGATAGCTTCTAATTATTATTGTAAATTATAACTTGAAGATCTGAACTTGTAATAGTGAATTACAGAACTTATATTTGTTAAATACAAATTATTAGTGCAAATTATAACTTGAAGATCTGAACTTGTAATTGTCAAATACAGAACTTAAAATTGATAGCTTCAAATTATTATTGCAAATTATAACTTGAAGATCTGAACTTGTAATTTTCAAATACAGAACTTCTAATTGTTAAATACAAATTATTAGTGCAAATTATAACTTGAAGAACTGAACTTGGAATTGTCAAATACAGAACTTCTAATTGTTAAATACAAATTATTAGTGCAAATTATAACTTGAAGATCTGAACTAGTAATTTTCAAATACAGAACTTAAAATTAATAGCTTCTAATTATTATTGCAAATTAAAACTTGAATGTCTGAACTTGTAATTGTCAAATACAGAACTTCTAATTGTTAAATACAAATTATTAGTGCAAATTATAACTTGAAGATCTGAACTAGTAATTTTCAAATACAGAACTTAAAATTAATAGCTTCTAATTATTATTGCAAATTAAAACTTGAATGTCTGAACTTGTAATTGTCAAATACAGAACTTCTAATTGTTAAATACAAATTATTAGTGCAAATTATAACTTGAAGATCTGAACTTGTAATTGTCAAATACAGAACTTCTAATTGTTAAATACAAATTATTAGTGCAAATTATAACTTGAAGATCTGAACTTGTAATAGGTAAATACAGAACTTCTAATTGTTAAATCCAAACTAAGATTGCAAATAATAATTTCAAAATCTGAACTAGTAATAGTCAAATACAAAACTTCTAACTGTTAAATACAAATTATTAGTGCAAATTATAACTTGAAGATCTGAACTTGTAATTGTCAAATACAGAACTTAAAATTGATAGCTTCTAATTATTATTGCAAATTATAACTTGAAGATCTAAACTTGTAATTGTCAATTACAGAACTTCTAATTGTTAAATACAAATTATTAGTGCAAATTATAACTTGAAGATCTGAACATGTAATTGTCAAATACAGAACTTAAAATTGATAGGTTCTAATTATTATTGTAAATTATAACTTGAAGATCTGAACTTGTAATTGTCAAATAAGGAACTTAAAATTGATAGCTTCTAATTATTATTTCAATTTATAACTTGAAGATCTGAACTTGTAATTGTCAAATACAGAACTTAAAATTGATAGCTTCTAATTATTATTGCAAATTATAACTTGAAGATCTGAACTTGTAATTGTCAAATACAGAACTTTTAATTGTTAAATTCAAATTAGTAGTGCAAATTATAACTTGAAGATCTGAACTTGTAATTATCAAATACAGAACTTAAAATTGATAGCTTCTAATTATTATTGTAAATTATAACTTGAAGATCTGAAATTGTAATAGTGAATTACAGAACTTAGATTTGTTAAATTCAAATTATTATTACAAATTATAACTTGAAGATCTGAACTAGTAATTGTCAAATACAGAACTTAAAATTGATAGCTTCTAATTATTATTGCAAATCATAACTTGAAGATCTGAACTAGTAATTGTCAAATACAGAACTTAAAATTGATAGCTTCTAATTATTATTGTAAATTATAACTTGAAGATCTGACCTTGTAATTGTCAAATTCAGAACTTAAAATTGATATCTTCTAATTATTATTGCAAATAATAACTTGAAGATCTGAACTAGTAATAGTCAAATACAGAACTTCTAACTGTTAAAAACAAATTATTAGTGCAAATTATAACTTGAAGATCTGAACTTGTAATTGTCAAAAACCAGAACTTAAAATTGATAGCTTCTAATTATTATTGCAAATTATAACTTGAAGATCTGAACTTGTAATAGTGAATTACAAAACTTAGATTTGTTAAATTCAAATTATTATTTCGAATTATAACTTGAAGATCTGAACTAGTAATTGTCAAATACAGAACTTAAATTGATAGCTTATAATTATTATTGCAAATAATAATTTGAAGATCTGAACTTGTAATAGTCAAATACAGAACTTCTAATTGTTAAATACAAATTATTAGTGCAAATTATAACTTGAAGATCTGAACTAGTAATTGTCAAATACAGAACTTAAAATTGATAGCTTCTAATTATTATTGCAAATTATAACTAGAAGATCTGAACTTGTAATTGTCAAATACAGAACTTCTAATTGTTAAATACAAATTATTAGTGCAAATTATAACTTGAAGATCTGAACTTGTAATTGTCAAATATAGAACTTAAAATTGATAGCTTCTAATTATTATTGCAAATTATAACTTGAAGATCTGAACTTGTAATTGTCAAATACAGAACTTCTAATTGTTAAATACAAATTATTAGTGCAAATTATAACTTGAAGATCTGAACAAGTAATTGTCAAATACAGAACTTAAAATTGATAGCTTCTAATTATTATTGTAAATTATAACTTGAAGATCTGAACTTGTAATAGTGAATTACAGAACTTAGATTTGTTAAATTCAAATTATTATTTCAAATTATAACTTGAAGATCTGAACTAGTAATTGTCAAATACAGAACTTAAAATTGATAGCTTCTAATTATTATTGCAAATTATAACTTGAAGATCTGAACTTGTAATTGTCAAATACAGAACTTAAAATTGATAGCTTCTAATTATTATTGCAAATTATAACATGAAGATCTGAACTTGTAATTGTCAAATACAGAACTTAAAATTGATAGCTTCTAATTATTATTGTAAATTATAACTTGAAGATCTGAAATTGTAATAGTCAAATACAGAACTTCTAATTGTTAAAATCAAATTAGTAGTGCAAATTATAACTTGAAGATCTGAACTTGTAATTATCAAATACAGAACTTAAAATTGATAGCTTCTAATTATTATTGTAAATTATAACTTGAAGATCTGAACTTGTAATAGTGAATTACAGAACTTAGATTTGTTAAATTCAAATTATTATTACAAATTATATCTTGAAGATCTGGACTATAATTGTCAAATACAGAATTTAAATTGATAGCTTCTAATTATTATTGCAAATCATAACTTGAAGATCTGAACTAGTAATTGTCAAATACAGAACTTAAAATTGATAGCTTCTAATTATTATTGTAAATTATAACTTGAAGATCTGACCTTGTAATTGTCAAATACAGAACTTCTAATTGTTAAATACAAATTATTAGTGCAAATTATAACTTGAAGATCTAAACTAGTAATTTTCAAATACAGAACTTAATATTGATAGCTTCTAATTATTATTGCAAATTATAACTAGAAGATCTGAACTTGTAATTGTCAAATAAGGAACTTAAAATTGATAGCTTCTAATTATTATTTCAATTTATAACTTGAAGATCTGAACTAGTAATTGTCAAATACAGAACTTAAAATTGATAGCTTCTAATTATTATTGCAAATTATAACTTGAAGATCTGAACTTGTAATTGTCAAATACAGAACTTTTAATTGTTAAATTCAAATTAGTAGTGCAAATTATAACTTGAAGATCTGAACTTGTAATTACCAAATACAGAACTAAAAATTGATAGCTTCTAATTATTATTGTAAATTATAACTTGAAGATCTGAAATTGTAATAGTGAATTACAGAACTTAGATTTGTTAAATTCAAATTATTATTACAAATTATAACTTGAAGATCTGAACTAGTAATTGTCAAATACAGAACTTAAAATTGATAGCTTCTAATTATTATTGCAAATCATAACTTGAAGATCTGAACTAGTAATTGTCAAATACAGAACTTAAAATTGATAGCTTCTAATTATTATTGTAAATTATAACTTGAAGATCTGACCTTGTAATTGTCAAATTCAGAACTTAAAATTGATATCTTCTAATTATTATTGCAAATAATAACTTGAAGATCTGAACTAGTAATTGTCAAATACAGCACTTAAAATTGATAGCTTCTAATTATTATTGCAAATTATAATTTGAAGATCTGAACTTGTAATAGACAAATGCGCTACTTAGCATTGTTAAATACAAATTGTGATTGCAAATTATAACTTGAAGATCTGAACTAGTAATTGTCAAATACAGAACTTAAATTGATAGCTTATAATTATTATTGCAAATAATAATTTGAAGATCTGAACTTGTAATAGTCAAATACAGAACTTCTAATTGTTAAATACAAATTATTAGTGCAAATTATAACTTGAAGATCTGAACTTGTAATAGGTAAATACAGAACTTCTAATTGTTAAATCCAAACTAAGATTGCAAATAATAATTTGAAAATCTGAACTAGTAATAGTCAAATACAGAACTTCTAACTGTTAAATACAAATTATTAGTGCAAATTATAACTTGAAGATCTGAACTTGTAATTGTCAAATACAGAACTAAAATTGATAGCTTCTAATTATTATTGCAAATTATAACTTGAAGATCTAAACTTGTAATTGTCAATTACAGAACTTCTAATTGTTAAATACAAATTATTAGTGCAAATTATAACTTGAAGATCTGAACATGTAATTGTCAAATACAGAACTTAAAATTGATAGGTTCTAATTATTATTGTAAATTATAACTTGAAGATCTGAACTTGTAATTGTCAAATAAGGAACTTAAAATTGATAGCTTCTAATTATTATTTCAATTTATAACTTGAAGATCTGAACTTGTAATTGTCAAATACAGAACTTAAAATTGATAGCTTCTAATTATTATTGCAAATTATAACTTGAAGATCTGAACTTGTAATTGTCAAATACAGAACTTTTAATTGTTAAATTCAAATTAGTAGTGCAAATTATAACTTGAAGATCTGAACTTGTAATTATCAAATACAGAACTTAAAATTGATAGCTTCTAATTATTATTGTAAATTATAACTTGAAGATCTGAAATTGTAATAGTGAATTACAGAACTTAGATTTGTTAAATTCAAATTATTATTACAAATTATAACTTGAAGATCTGAACTAGTAATTGTCAAATACAGAACTTAAAATTGATAGCTTCTAATTATTATTGCAAATCATAACTTGAAGATCTGAACTAGTAATTGTCAAATACAGAACTTAAAATTGATAGCTTCTAATTATTATTGTAAATTATAACTTGAAGATCTGACCTTGTAATTGTCAAATTCAGAACTTAAAATTGATATCTTCTAATTATTATTGCAAATAATAACTTGAAGATCTGAACTAGTAATTGTCAAATACAGAACTTAAAATTGATAGCTTCTAATTATTATTGCAAATTATAACTTGAAGATCTAAACTTGTAATTGTCAATTACAGAACTTTTAATTGTTAAATTCAAATTAGTAGTGCAAATTATAACTTGAAGATCTGAACTTGTAATTATCAAATACAGAACTTAAAATTGATAGCTTCTAATTATTATTGTAAATTATAACTTGAAGATCTGAACTTGTAATAGTGAATTACAGAACTTAGATTTGTTAAATTCAAATTATTATTACAAATTATAACTTGAAGATCTGGACTATAATTGTCAAATACAGAATTTAAATTGATAGCTTCTAATTATTATTGCAAATCATAACTTGAAGATCTGAACTAGTAATTGTCAAATACAGAACTTAAAATTGATAGCTTCTAATTATTATTGTAAATTATAACTTGAAGATCTGACCTTGTAATTGTCAAATACAGAACTTCTAATTGTTAAATACAAATTATTAGTGCAAATTATAACTTGAAGATCTAAACTAGTAATTTTCAAATACAGAACTTAATATTGATAGCTTCTAATTATTATTGCATATTATAACTAGAAGATCTGAACTTGTAATTGTCACATAAGGAACTTAAAATTGATAGCTTCTAATTATTATTTCAATTTATAACTTGAAGATCTGAACTTGTAATTGTCAAATACAGAACTTAAAATTGATAGCTTCTAATTATTATTGCAAATTATAACTTGAAGATCTGAACTTGTAATTGTCAAATACAGAACTTTTAATTGTTAAATTCAAATTAGTAGTGCAAATTATAACTTGAAGATCTGAACTTGTAATTATCAAATACAGAACTTAAAATTGATAGCTTCTAATTATTATTGTAAATTATAACTTGAAGATCTGAAATTGTAATAGTGAATTACAGAACTTAGATTTGTTATATTCAAATTATTATTACAAATTATAACTTGAAGATCTGAACTAGTAATTGTCAAATACAGAACTTAAAATTGATAGCTTCTAATTATTATTGCAAATCATAACTTGAAGATCTGAACTAGTAATTGTCAAATACAGAACTTAAAATTGATAGCTTCTAATTATTATTGTAAATTATAACTTGAAGATCTGACCTTGTAATTGTCAAATTCAGAACTTAAAATTGATATCTTCTAATTATTATTGCAAATAATAACTTGAAGATCTGAACTAGTAATTGTCAAATACAGCACTTAAAATTGATAGCTTCTAATTATTATTGCAAATTATAATTTGAAGATCTGAACTTGTAATAGACAAATACGCAACTTAGCATTGTTAAATACAAATTGTGATTGCAAATTATAACTTGAAGATCTGAACTAGTAATTGTCAAATACAGAACTTAAATTGATAGCTTATAATTATTATTGCAAATAATAATTTGAAGATCTGAACTTGTAATAGTCAAATACAGAACTTCTAATTGTTAAATACAAATTATTAGTGCAAATTATAACTTGAAGATCTGAACTTGTAATAGGTAAATACAGAACTTCTAATTGTTAAATCCAAACTAAGATTGCAAATAATAATTTGAAAATCTGAACTAGTAATAGTCAAATACAGAACTTCTAACTGTTAAATACAAATTATTAGTACAAATTATAACTTGAAGATCTGAACTTGTAATTGTCAAATACAGAACTTAAAATTGATAGCTTCTAATTATTATTGCAAATTATAACTTGAAGATCTAAACTTGTAATTGTCAATTACAGAACTTCTAATTGTTAAATACAAATTATTAGTGCAAATTATAACTTGAAGATCTGAACATGTAATTGTCAAATACAGAACTTAAAATTGATAGGTTCTAATTATTATTGTAAATTATAACTTGAAGATCTGAACTTGTAATTGTCAAATAAGGAACTTAAAATTGATAGCTTCTAATTATTATTTCAATTTATAACTTGAAGATCTGAACTTGTAATTGTCAAATACAGAACTTAAAATTGATAGCTTCTAATTATTATTGCAAATTATAACTTGAAGATCTGAACTTGTAATTGTCAAATACAGAACTTTTAATTGTTAAATTCAAACTAGTAGTGCAAATTATAACTTGAAGATCTGAACTTGTAATTATCAAATACAGAACTTAAAATTGATAGCTTCTAATTATTATTGTAAATTATAACTTGAAGATCTGAAATTGTAATAGTGAATTACAGAACTTAGATTTGTTAAATTCAAATTATTATTACAAATTATAACTTGAAGATCTGAACTAGTAATTGTCAAATACAGAACTTAAAATTGATAGCTTCTAATTATTATTGCAAATCATAACTTGAAGATCTGAACTAGTAATTGTCAAATACAGAACTTAAAATTGATAGCTTCTAATTATTATTATAAATTATAACTTGAAGATCTGACCTTGTAATTGTCAAATTCAGAACTTAAAATTGATATCTTCTAATTATTATTGCAAATAATAACTTGAAGATCTGAACTAGTAATTGTCAAATACAGCATTTAAAATTGATAGCTTCTAATTATTATTGCAAATTATAATTTGAAGATCTGAACTTGTAATAGACAAATACGCAACTTAGCATTGTTAAATACAAATTGTGATTGCAAATTATAACTTGAAGATCTGAACTAGTAATTGTCAAATACAGAACTTAAATTGATAGCTTATAATTATTATTGCAAATAATAATTTGAAGATCTGAACTTGTAATAGTCAAATACAGAACTTCTAATTGTTAAATACAAATTATTAGTGCAAATTATAACTTGAAGATCTGAACTTGTAATAGGTATATACAGAACTACTAATTGTTAAATTCAATCTAAGATTGCAAATAATAATTTGAAAATCTGAACTAGTAATAGTCAAATACAGAACTTCTAACTGTTAAATACAAATTATTAGTGCAAATTATAACTTGAAGATCTGAACTTGTAATTGTCAAATACAGAACTTAAAATTGATAGCTTCTAATTATTATTGTAAATTATAACTTGAAGATCTGAAGTTGTAATAGTGAATTACAGAACTTAGATTTGTTAAATTCAAATTATTATTTCAAATTATAACTTGAAGATCTGAACTAGTAATTGTCAAATACAGAACTTCTAATTATTAAATACAAATTATTAGTGCAAATTATAACTTGAAGATCTGAACTAGTAATTTTCAAATACAGAACTTAATATTGATAGCTTCTAATTATTATTGCAAATTATAACTAGAAGATCTGAACTTGTAATTGTCAAATACAGAACTTCTAATTGTTAAATACAAATTATTAGTGCAAATTATAACTTGAAGATCTGAACTAGTAATTTTCAAATACAGAACTTAATATTGATAGCTTCTAATTATTATTGCAAATTATAACTAGAAGATCTGAACTTGTAATTGTCAAATACAGAACTTAAAATTGATAGCTTCTAATTATAATTTCAATTTATAACTTGAAGATCTGAACTTGTAATTGTCAAATTCAGAACTTAAAATTGATAGCTTCTAATTATTATTGCAAATTATAACTTGAAGATCTGAACTTGTAATTGTCAAATACAGAACTTCTAATTGTTAAATACAAATTAGTAGTGCAAATTATAACTTGAAGATCTGAACTTGTAATTATCAAATACAGAACTTAAAATTGATAGCTTCTAATTATTATTGTAAATTATAACTTGAAGATCTGAACTTGTAATAGTGAATTACAGAACTTAGATTTGTTAAATTCAAATTATTATTTCAAATTATAACTTGAAGATCTGAACTAGTAATTGTCAAATACAGAACTTAAAATTGATAGCTTCTAATTATTATTGCAAATTATAACTTGAAGATCTGAACTTGTAATTGTCAAATACAGAACTTCTAATTGTTAAATACAAATTAGTAGTGCAAATTATAACTTGAAGATCTGAACTTGTAATTATCAAATACAGAACTTAAAATTGATAGCTTCTAATTATTATTGTAAATTATAACTTGAAGATCTGAACTTGTAATAGTGAATTACAGAACTTAGATTTGTTAAATTCAAATTATTATTTCAAATTATAACTTGAAGATCTGAACTAGTAATTGTCAAATACAGAACTTAAAATTGATAGCTTCTAATTATTATTGCAAATTATAACTTGAAGATCTAACTTGTAATTGTCAAATACAGAACTTAAAATTGATAGCTTCTAATTATTATTGTAAATTATAACTTGAAGATCTGAACTTGTAATTGTCAAATACAGAACTTAAAATTGATAGCTTCTAATTATTATTGCAAATATAAACTTGGAGATCTGAACTAGTAATTGTCAAATACAGAACTTAAAATTGATAGCTTCTAATTATTATTGCAAATTATAACTTGAAGATCTGAACTTGTAATTGTCAAATACAGAACATAAAATTGATAGCTTCTAATTATTATTTCAAATTATAACTTGAAGATCTGAACTTGTAATTGTCAAATACAGAACTTAAAATTAATAGCTTCTAATTATTATTGCATATTATAACTTGAATATCTGAACTTGTAATTGTCAAATACAGAACTTCAAATTGTTAAATACAAATTATTAGTGCAAATTATAACTTGAAGATCTGAACTTGTAATTGTCAAATACAGAACTTAAAATTGATAGCTTCTAATTATTATTGTAAATTATAACTTGAAGATCTGAACTTGTAATAGTGAATTACAGAACTTAGATTTGTTAAATTCAAATTATTATTTCAAATTATATCTTGAAGATCTGAACTAGTAATTGTCAAATACAGAACTTAAAATTGATAGCTTCTAATTATTATTGCATATTATAACTTGAAGATCTGAACTTGTAATTGTTAAATACAGAACTTAAAATTGATAGCTTCAAATTATTATTGCAAATTATAACTTCAAGATCTGAACTTGTAATTGTCAAATACAGAACATAAAATTGATAGCTTCTAATTATTATTTCAAATTATAACTTGAAGATCTGAACTTGTAATTGTCAAATACAGAACTTAAAATTAATAGCTTCTAATTATTATTGCAAATTATAACTTGAATATCTGAACTTGTAATTGTCAAATACAGAACTTCAAATTGTTAAATACAAATTATTAGTGCAAATTATAACTTGAAGATCTGAACTTGTAATTGTCAAATACAGAACTTAAAATTGATAGCTTCTAATTATTATTGTAAATTATAACTTGAAGATCTGAACTTGTAATAGTGAATTACAGAACTTAGATTTGTTAAATACAAATTATTAGTGCAAATTATAACTTGAAGATCTGAACTTGTAATTGTCAAATACAGAACTTAAAATTGATAGCTTCAAATTATTATTGCAAATTATAACTTGAAGATCTGAACTTGTAATTTTCAAATACAGAACTTCTAATTGTTAAATACAAATTATTAGTGCAAATTATAACTTGAAGAACTGAACTTGGAATTGTCAAATACAGAACTTCTAATTGTTAAATACAAATTATTAGTGCAAATTATAACTTGAAGATCTGAACTAGTAATTTTCAAATACAGAACTTAAAATTAATAGCTTCTAATTATTATTGCAAATTAAAACTTGAATGTCTGAACTTGTAATTGTCAAATACAGAACTTCTAATTGTTAAATTCAAATTATTAGTGCAAATTATAACTTGGAGATCTGAACTAGTAATTTTCAAATACAGAACTTAAAATTAATAGCTTCTAATTATTATTGCAAATTAAAACTTGAATGTCTGAACTTGTAATTGTCAAATACAGAACTTCTAATTGTTAAATACAAATTATTAGTGCAAATTATAACTTGAAGATCTGAACTTGTAATTGTCAAATACAGAACTTAAAATTGATAGCTTCTAATTATTATTGCAAATTATAACTTGAAGATCTGAACTTGTAATTGTCAAATACAGAACATAAAATTGATAGCTTCTAATTATTATTTCAAATTATAACTTGAAGATCTGAACTTGTAATTGTCAAATACAGAACTTAAAATTAATAGCTTCTAATTATTATTGCAAATTATAACTTGAATATCTGAACTTGTAATTGTCAAATACAGAACTTCAAATTGTTAAATACAAATTATTAGTGCAAATTATAACTTGAAGATCTGAACTTGTAATTGTCAAATACAGAACTTAAAATTGATAGCTTCTAATTATTATTGTAAATTATAACTTGAAGATCTGAACTTGTAATAGTGAATTACAGAACTTAGATTTGTTAAATTCAAATTATTATTTCAAATTATATCTTGAAGATCTGAACTAGTAATTGTCAAATACAGAACTTAAAATTGATAGCTTCTAATTATTATTGCATATTATAACTTGAAGATCTGAACTTGTAATTGTTAAATACAGAACTTAAAATTGATAGCTTCAAATTATTATTGCAAATTATAACTTCAAGATCTGAACTTGTAATTGTCAAATACAGAACATAAAATTGATAGCTTCTAATTATTATTTCAAATTATAACTTGAAGATCTGAACTTGTAATTGTCAAATACAGAACTTAAAATTAATAGCTTCTAATTATTATTGCAAATTATAACTTGAATATCTGAACTTGTAATTGTCAAATACAGAACTTCAAATTGTTAAATACAAATTATTAGTGCAAATTATAACTTGAAGATCTGAACTTGTAATTGTCAAATACAGAACTTAAAATTGATAGCTTCTAATTATTATTGTAAATTATAACTTGAAGATCTGAACTTGTAATAGTGAATTACAGAACTTAGATTTGTTAAATACAAATTATTAGTGCAAATTATAACTTGAAGATCTGAACTTGTAATTGTCAAATACAGAAATTAAAATTGATAGCTTCAAATTATTATTGCAAATTATAACTTGAAGATCTGAACTTGTAATTTTCAAATACAGAACTTCTAATTGTTAAATACAAATTATTAGTGCAAATTATAACTTGAAGAACTGAACTTGGAATTGTCAAATACAGAACTTCTAATTGTTAAATACAAATTATTAGTGCAAATTATAACTTGAAGATATGAACTAGTAATTTTCAAATACAGAACTTAAAATTAATAGCTTCTAATTATTATTGCAAATTAAAACTTGAATGTCTGAACTTGTAATTGTCAAATACAGAACTTCTAATTGTTAAATACAAATTATTAGTGCAAATTATAACTTGAAGATCTGAACTAGTAATTTTCAAATACAGAACTTAAAATTAATAGCTTCTAATTATTATTGCAAATTAAAACTTGAATGTCTGAACTTGTAATTGTCAAATACAGAACTTCTAATTGTTAAATACAAATTATTAGTGCAAATTATAACTTGAAGATCTGAACTTGTAATTGTCAAATACAGAACTTAAAATTGATAGCTTCTAATTATTATTGCAAATTATAACATGAAGATCTGAACTTGTAATTGTCAAATACAGAACTTAAAATTGATAGCTTCTAATTATTATTGTAAATTATAACTTGAAGATCTGAACTTGTAATAGTCAAATACAGAACTTCTAATTGTTAAATACAAATTATTAGTGCAAATTATAACTTGAAGATCTGAACTAGTAATTTTCAAATACAGAACTTAATATTGATAGCTTCTAATTATTATTGCAAATTATAACTAGAAGATCTGAACTTGTAATTGTCAAATACAGAACTTAAAATTGATAGCTTCTAATTATTATTTCAATTTATAACTTGAAGATCTAAACTTGTAATTGTCAAATACAGAACTTAAAATTGATAGCTTCTAATTATTATTACAAATTATAACTTGAAGATCTGAACTTGTAATTGTCAAATACAGAACTTTTAATTGTTAAATACAAATTAGTAGTGCAAATTATAACTTGAAGATCTGAACTTGTAATTATCAAATACAGAACTTAAAATTGATAGCTTCTAATTATTATTGTAAATTATAACTTGAAGATCTAAACTTGTAATAGTGAATTACAGAACTTAGATTTGTTAAATTCAAATTATTATTACAAATTATAACTTGAAGATCTGAACTAGTAATTGTCAAATTCAGAACTTCAACTTGATAGCTTCTAATTATTATTGCAAATCATAACTTGAAGATCTGAACTAGTAATTGTCAAATACAGAACTTAAAATTGATAGCTTCTAATTATTATTGTAAATTATAACTTGAAGATCTGACCTTGTAATTGTCAAATACAGAACTTAAAATTGATATCTTCTAATTATTATTGCAAATAATAACTTGAAGATCTGAACTAGTAATTGTCAAATACAGCACTTAAAATTGATAGCTTCTAATTATTATTGCAAATTATAATTTGAAGATCTGAACTTGTAATAGACAAATACGCAACTTAGCATTGTTAAATACAAATTGTGATTGCAAATTATAACTTGAAGATCTGAACTAGTAATTGTCAAATACAGAACTTAAATTGATAGCTTATAATTATTATTGCAAATAATAATTTGAAGATCTGAATTTGTAATAGTCAAATACAGAACTTCTAATTGTTAAATACAAATTATTAGTGCAAATTATAACTTGAAGATCTGAACTTGTAATAGGTAAATACTGAACTTCTAATTGTTAAATTCAAACTAAGATTGCAAATAATAATTTGAAAATCTGAACTAGTAATAGTCAAATACAGAACTTCTAACTGTTAAATACAAATTATTATTACAAATTATAACTTGAAGATCTGAACTTGTAATTGTCAAATACAGAACTTAAAATTAATAGCTTCTAATTATTATTGCAAATTATAACTTGAATATCTGAACTTGTAATTGTCAAATACAGAACTTCAAATTGTTAAATACAAATTATTAGTGCAAATTATAACTTGAAGATCTGAACTTGTAATTGTCAAATACAGAACTTAAAATTGATAGCTTCTAATTATTATTGTAAATTATAACTTGAAGATCTGAACTTGTAATAGTGAATTACAGAACTTAGATTTGTTAAATTCAAATTATTATTTCAAATTATAACTTGAAGATCTGAACTAGTAATTGTCAAATACAGAACTTAAAATTGATAGCTTCTAATTATTATTGCATATTATAACTTGAAGATCTGAACTTGTAATTGTTAAATACAGAACTTAAAATTGATAGCTTCAAATTATTATTGCAAATTATAACTTCAAGATCTGAACTTGTAATTGTCAAATACAGAACATAAAATTGATAGCTTCTAATTATTATTTCAAATTATAACTTGAAGATCTGAACTTGTAATTGTCAAATACAGAACTAAAATTAATAGCTTCTAATTATTATTGCAAATTATAACTTGAATATCTGAACTTGTAATTGTCAAATACAGAACTTCAAATTGTTAAATACAAATTATTAGTGCAAATTATAACTTGAAGATCTGAACTTGTAATTGTCAAATACAGAACTTAAAATTGATAGCTTCTAATTATTATTGTAAATTATAACTTGAAGATCTGAACTTGTAATAGTGAATTACAGAACTTAGATTTGTTAAATACAAATTATTAGTGCAAATTATAACTTGCAGATCTGAACTTGTAATTGTCAAATACAGAACTTAAAATTGATAGCTTCAAATTATTATTGCAAATTATAACTTGAAGATCTGAACTTGTAATTTTCAAATACAGAACTTCTAATTGTTAAATACAAATTATTAGTGCAAATTATAACTTGAAGAACTGAACTTGGAATTGTCAAATACAGAACTTCTAATTGTTAAATACAAATTATTAGTGCAAATTATAACTTGAAGATCTGAACTAGTAATTTTCAAATACAGAACTTAAAATTAATAGCTTCTAATTATTATTGCAAATTAAAACTTGAATGTCTGAACTTGTAATTGTCAAATACAGAACTTCTAATTGTTAAATACAAATTATTAGTGCAAATTATAACTTGAAGATCTGAACTAGTAATTTTCAAATACAGAACTTAAAATTAATAGCTTCTAATTATTATTGCTAATTAAAACTTGAATGTCTGAACTTGTAATTGTCAAATACAGAACTTCTAATTGTTAAATACAAATTATTAGGGCAAATTATAACTTGAAGATCTGAACTTGTAATTGTCAAATACAGAACTTAAAATTGATAGCTTCTAATTATTATTGCAAATTATAACATGAAGATCTGAACTTGTAATTGTCAAATACAGAACTTAAAATTGATAGCTTCTAATTATTATTGTAAATTATAACTTGAAGATCTGAACTTGTAATAGTCAAATACAGAACTTCTAATTGTTAAATACAAATTATTAGTGCAAATTATAACTTGAAGATCTGAACTAGTAATTTTCAAATACAGAACTTAATATTGATAGCTTCTAATTATTATTGCAAATTATAACTAGAAGATCTGAACTTGTAATTGTCAAATACAGAACTTAAAATTGATAGCTTCTAATTATTATTTCAATTTATAACTTGAAGATCTGAACTTGTAATTGTCAAATACAGAACTTAAAATTGATAGCTTCTAATTATTATTTCAAATTATAACTTGAAGATCTGAACTTGTAATTGTCAAATACAGAACTTTTAATTGTTAAATACAAATTAGTAGTGCAAATTATAACTTGAAGATCTGAACTTGTAATTATCAAATACAGAACTTAAAATTGATAGCTTCTAATTATTATTGTAAATTATAACTTGAAGATCTAAACTTGTAATAGTGAATTACAGAACTTAGATTTGTTAAATTCAAATTATTATTACAAATTATAACTTGAAGATCTGAACTAGTAATTGTCAAATTCAGAACTTCAACTTGATAGCTTCTAATTATTATTGCAAATCATAACTTGAAGATCTGAACTAGTAATTGTCAAATACAGAACTTAAAATTGATAGCTTCTAATTATTATTGTAAATTATAACTTGAAGATCTGACCTTGTAATTGTCAAATACAGAACTTAAAATTGATATCTTCTAATTATTATTGCAAATAATAACTTGAAGATCTGAACTAGTAATTGTCAAATACAGCACTTAAAATTGATAGCTTCTAATTATTATTGCAAATTATAATTTGAAGATCTGAACTTGTAATAGACAAATACGCAACTTAGCATTGTTAAATACAAATTGTGATTGCAAATTATAACTTGAAGATCTGAACTAGTAATTGTCAAATACAGAACTTAAATTGATAGCTTATAATTATTATTGCAAATAATAATTTGAAGATCTGAATTTGTAATAGTCAAATACAGAACTTCTAATTGTTAAATACAAATTATTAGTGCAAATTATAACTTGAAGATCTGAACTTGTAATAGGTAAATACTGAACTTCTAATTGTTAAATTCAAACTAAGATTGCAAATAATAATTTGAAAATCTGAACTAGTAATAGTCAAATACAGAACTTCTAACTGTTAAATACAAATTATTAGTGCAAATTATAACTTGAAGATCTGAACTTGTAATTGTCAAATACAGAACTTAAAATTGATAGCTTCTAATTATTATTGCAAATTATAACTTGAAGATCTGAACTTGTAATTGTCAATTACAGAACTTCTAATTGTTAAATACAAATTATTAGTGCAAATTATAACTTGAAGATCTGAACATGTATTTGTCAAATACAGAACTTAAAATTGATAGCTTCTAATTATTATTGTAAATTATAACTTGAAGATCTGAACTTGTAATAGTGAATTACAGAACTTAGATTTGTTAAATTCAAATTATTATTTCAAATTATAACTTGAAGATCTGAACTAGTAATTGTCAAATACAGAACTTAAAATTGATAGCTTCTAATTATTATTGCAAATTATAACTTGAAGATCTAACTTGTAATTGTCAAATACAGAACTTAAAATTGATAGCTTCTAATTATTATTGTAAATTATAACTTGAAGATCTGAACTTGTAATTGTCAAATACAGAACTTAAAATTGATAGCTTCTAATTATTATTGCAAATATAAACTTGGAGATCTGAACTAGTAATTGTCAAATACAGAACTTAAAATTGATAGCTTCTAATTATTATTGCAAATTATAACTTGAAGATCTGAACTTGTAATTGTCAAATACAGAACTTAAAATTGATAGCTTCTAATTATTATTGCAAATTATAACTTGAAGATCTGAACTTGTAATTGTCAAATACAGAACATAAAATTGATAGCTTCTAATTATTATTTCAAATTATAACTTGAAGATCTGAACTTGTAATTGTCAAATACAGAACTTAAAATTAATAGCTTCTAATTATTATTGCAAATTATAACTTGAATATCTGAACTTGTAATTGTCAAATACAGAACTTCAAATTGTTAAATACAAATTATTAGTGCAAATTATAACTTGAAGATCTGAACTTGTAATTGTCAAATACAGAACTTAAAATTGATAGCTTCTAATTATTATTGTAAATTATAACTTGAAGATCTGAACTTGTAATAGTGAATTACAGAACTTAGATTTGTTAAATTCAAATTATTATTTCAAATTATAACTTGAAGATCTGAACTAGTAATTGTCAAATACAGAACTTAAAATTGATAGCTTCTAATTATTATTGCATATTATAACTTGAAGATCTGAACTTGTAATTGTTAAATACAGAACTTAAAATTGATAGCTTCAAATTATTATTGCAAATTATAACTTCAAGATCTGAACTTGTAATTGTCAAATACAGAACATAAAATTGATAGCTTCTAATTATTATTTCAAATTATAAGTTGAAGATCTGAACTTGTAATTGTCAAATACAGAACTTAAAATTAATAGCTTCTAATTATTATTGCAAATTATAACTTGAATATCTGAACTTGTAATTGTCAAATACAGAACTTCAAATTGTTAAATACAAATTATTAGTGCAAATTATAACTTGAAGATCTGAACTTGTAATTGTCAAATACAGAACTTAAAATTGATAGCTTCTAATTATTATTGTAAATTATAACTTGAAGATCTGAACTTGTAATAGTGAATTACAGAACTTAGATTTGTTAAATACAAATTATTAGTGCAAATTATAACTTGAAGATCTGAACTTGTAATTGTCAAATACAGAACTTAAAATTGATAGCTTCAAATTATTATTGCAAATTATAACTTGAAGATCTGAACTTGTAATTTTCAAATACAGAACTTCTAATTGTTAAATACAAATTATTAGTGCAAATTATAACTTGAAGAACTGAACTTGGAATTGTCAAATACAGAACTTCTAATTGTTAAATACAAATTATTAGTGCAAATTATAACTTGAAGATCTGAACTAGTAATTTTCAAATACAGAACTTAAAATTAATAGCTTCTAATTATTATTGCAAATTAAAACTTGAATGTCTGAACTTGTAATTGTCAAATACAGAACTTCTAATTGTTAAATACAAATTATTAGTGCAAATTATAACTTGAAGATCTGAACTAGTAATTTTCAAATACAGAACTTAAAATTAATAGCTTCTAATTATTATTGCAAATTAAAACTTGAATGTCTGAACTTGTAATTGTCAAATACAGAACTTCTAATTGTTAAATACAAATTATTAGTGCAAATTATAACTTGAAGATCTGAACTTGTAATTGTCAAATACAGAACTTAAAATTGATAGCTTCTAATTATTATTGCAAATTATAACATGAAGATCTGAACTTGTAATTGTCAAATACAGAACTTAAAATTGATAGCTTCTAATTATTATTGTAAATTATAACTTGAAGATCTGAACTTGTAATAGTCAAATACAGAACTTCTAATTGTTAAATACAAATTATTAGTGCAAATTATAACTTGAAGATCTGAACTAGTAATTTTCAAATACAGAACTTAATATTGATAGCTTCTAATTATTATTGCAAATTATAACTAGAAGATCTGAACTTGTAATTGTCAAATACAGAACTTAAAATTGATAGCTTCTAATTATTATTTCAATTTATAACTTGAAGATCTGAACTTGTAATTGTCAAATACAGAACTTAAAATTGATAGCTTCTAATTATTATTTCAAATTATAACTTGAAGATCTGAACTTGTAATTGTCAAATACAGAACTTTTAATTGTTAAATACAAATTAGTAGTGCAAATTATAACTTGAAGATCTGAACTTGTAATTATCAAATACAGAACTTAAAATTGATAGCTTCTAATTATTATTGTAAATTATAACTTGAAGATCTAAACTTGTAATAGTGAATTACAGAACTTAGATTTGTTAAATTCAAATTATTATTACAAATTATAACTTGAAGATCTGAACTAGTAATTGTCAAATTCAGAACTTCAACTTGATAGCTTCTAATTATTATTGCAAATCATAACTTGAAGATCTGAACTAGTAATTGTCAAATACAGAACTTAAAATTGATAGCTTCTAATTATTATTGTAAATTATAACTTGAAGATCTGACCTTGTAATTGTCAAATACAGAACTTAAAATTGACATCTTCTAATTATTATTGCAAATAATAACTTGAAGATCTGAACTAGTAATTGTCAAATACAGCACTTAAAATTGATAGCTTCTAATTATTATTGCAAATTATAATTTGAAGATCTGAACTTGTAATAGACAAATACGCAACTTAGCATTGTTAAATACAAATTGTGATTGCAAATTATAACTTGAAGATCTGAACTAGTAATTGTCAAATACAGAACTTAAATTGATAGCTTATAATTATTATTGCAAATAATAATTTGAAGATCTGAATTTGTAATAGTCAAATACAGAACTTCTAATTGTTAAATACAAATTTTTAGTGCAAATTATAACTTGAAGATCTGAACTTGTAATAGGTAAATACAGAACTTCTAATTGTTAAATTCAAACTAAGATTGCAAATAATAATTTGAAAATCTGAACTAGTAATAGTCAAATACAGAACTTCTAACTGTTAAATACAAATTATTAGTGCAAATTATAACTTGAAGATCTGAACTTGTAATTGTCAAATACAGAACATAAAATTGATAGCTTCTAATTATTATTGCAAATTATAACTTGAAGATCTGAACTTGTAATTGTCAATTACAGAACTTCTAATTGTTAAATACAAATTATTAGTGCAAATTATAACTTGAAGATCTGAACATGTATTTGTCAAATACAGAACTTAAAATTGATAGCTTCTAATTATTATTGTAAATTATAACTTGAAGATCTGAACTTGTAATAGTGAATTACAGAACTTAGATTTGTTAAATTCAAATTATTATTTCAAATTATAACTTGAAGATCTGAACTAGTAATTGTCAAATACAGAACTTCTAATTATTAAATACAAATTATTAGTGCAAATTATACCTTGAAGATCTGAACTAGTTATTTTCAAATACAGAACTTAATATTGATAGCTTCTAATTATTATTGCAAATTATAACTAGAAGATCTGAACTTGTAATTGTCAAATACAGAACTTCTAATTGTTAAATACAAATTATTAGTGCAAATTATAACTTGAAGATCTGAACTAGTAATTTTCAAATACAGAACTTAATATTGATAGCTTCTAATTATTATTGCAAATTATAACTAGAAGATCTGAACTTGTAATTGTCAAATACAGAACTTAAAATTGATAGCTTCTAATTATAATTTCAATTTATAACTTGAAGATCTGAACTTGTAATTGTCAAATACAGAACTTAAAATTGATAGCTTCTAATTATTATTGCAAATTATAACTTGAAGATCTGAACTTGTAATTGTCAAATACAGAACTTCTAATTGTTAAATACAAATTAGTAGTGCAAATTATAACTTGAAGATCTGAACTTGTAATTATCAAATACAGAACTTAAAATTGATAGCTTCTAATTATTATTGTAAATTATAACTTGAAGATCTGAACTTGTAATAGTGAATTACAGAACTTAGATTTGTTAAATTCAAATTATTATTTCAAATTATAACTTGAAGATCTGAACTAGTAATTGTCAAATACAGAACTTAAAATTGATAGCTTCTAATTATTATTGCAAATTATAACTTGAAGATCTAACTTGTAATTGTCAAATACAGAACTTAAAATTGATAGCTTCTAATTATTATTGTAAATTATAACTTGAAGATCTGAACTTGTAATTGTCAAATACAGAACTTAAAATTGATAGCTTCTAATTATTATTGCAAATATAAACTTGGAGATCTGAACTAGTAATTGTCAAATACAGAACTTCAAATTGATAGCTTCTAATTATTATTGCAAATTATAACTTGAAGATCTGAACTTGTAATTGTCAAATACAGAACTTAAAATTGATAGCTTCTAATTATTATTGCAAATTATAACTTGAAGATCTGAACTTGTAATTGTCAAATACAGAACATAAAATTGATAGCTTCTAATTATTATTTCAAATTATAACTTGAAGATCTGAACTTGTAATTGTCAAATACAGAACTTAAAATTAATAGCTTCTAATTATTATTGCAAATTATAACTTGAATATCTGAACTTGTAATTGTCAAATACAGAACTTCAAATTATTAAATACAAATTATTAGTGCAAATTATAACTTGAAGATCTGAACTTGTAATTGTCAAATACAGAACTTAAAATTGATAGCTTCTAATTATTATTGCAAATTAAAACTTGAAGATCTGAACTAGTAATTGTCAAATGCAGAACTTAAAATTGATAGCTTCTAATTATTATTTCAAATTATAACTTGAAGATCTGAACTTGTAATTGTCAAATACAGAACTTAAAATTGATAGCTTCTAATTATTATTGCAAATAATAACTTGAAGATCTGTACTTGTAATTGTCAAATACAGAACTTAAAATTGATAGCTTATAATTATAGTTCAAATTATAACTTGAAAATCTGAACTTGTAATAGTCAAATACAGAACATCGAATTGTTAAATACAAATTATTAGTGCAAATTATAACTTGAAGATCTGAACTTGTAATAGGTAAATACAGAACTTCTAATTGTTAAATTCAAACTAAGATTGTAAATAATAATTTGAAAATCTGAACTAGTAATAGTCAAATACAGAACTTCTAACTGTTAAAAACAAATTATTAGTGCAAATTATAACTTGAAGATCTGAACTTGTAATTGTCAAATACAGAACTTAAAATTGATAGCTTCTAATTATTATTGCAAATTATAACTTGAAGATCTGAACTTGTAATAGTGAATTACAAAACTTAGATTTGTTAAATTCAAATTATTATTTCAAATTATAACTTGAAGATCTGAACTAGTAATTGTCAAATACAGAACTTAAATTGATAGCTTATAATTATTATTGCAAATAATAATTTGAAGATCTGAACTTGTAATAGTCAAATACAGAACTTCTAATTGTTAAATACAAATTATTAGTGCAAATTATAACTTGAAGATCTGAACTAGTAATTGTCAAATACAGAACTTAAAATTGATAGCTTCTAATTATTATTGCAAATTATAACTAGAAGATCTGAACTTGTAATTGTCAAATACAGAACTTCTAATTGTTAAATACAAATTATTAGTGCAAATTATAACTTGAAGATCTGAACTTGTAATTGTCAAATATAGAACTTAAAATTGATAGCTTCTAATTATTATTGCAAATTATAACTTGAAGATCTGAACTTGTAATTGTCAAATACAGAACTTCTAATTGTTAAATACAAATTATTAGTGCAAATTATAACTTGAAGATCTGAACAAGTAATTGTCAAATACAGAACTTAAAATTGATAGCTTCTAATTATTATTGTAAATTATAACTTGAAGATCTGAACTTGTAATAGTGAATTACAGAACTTAGATTTGTTAAATTCAAATTATTATTTCAAATTATAACTTGAAGATCTGAACTAGTAATTGTCAAATACAGAACTTAAAATTGATAGCTTCTAATTATTATTGCAAATTATAACTTGAAGATCTGAACTTGTAATTGTCAAATACAGAACTTAAAATTGATAGCTTCTAATTATTATTGCAAATTATAACATGAAGATCTGAACTTGTAATTGTCAAATACAGAACTTAAAATTGATAGCTTCTAATTATTATTGTAAATTATAACTTGAAGATCTGAACTTGTAATAGTCAAATACAGAACTTCTAATTGTTAAATACAAATTATTAGTGCAAATTATAACTTGAAGATCTGAACTAGTAATTTTCAAATACAGAACTTAATATTGATAGCTTCTAATTATTATTGCAAATTATAACTAGAAGATCTGAACTTGTAATTGTCAAATAAGGAACTTAAAATTGATAGCTTCTAATTATTATTTCAATTTATAACTTGAAGATCTGAACTTGTAATTGTCAAATACAGAACTTAGATTTGTTAAATTCAAATTATTATTTCAAATTATAACTTGAAGATCTGAACTAGTAATTGTCAAATACAGAACTTAAAATTGATAGCTTCTAATTATTATTGCAAATTATAACTTGAAGATCTAACTTGTAATTGTCAAATACAGAACTTAAAATTGATAGCTTCTAATTATTATTGTAAATTATAACTTGAAGATCTGAACTTGTAATTGTCAAATACAGAACTTAAAATTGATAGCTTCTAATTATTATTGCAAATATAAACTTGGAGACTGAACTAGTAATTGTCAAATACAGAACTTAAAATTGATAGCTTCTAATTATTATTGCAAATTATAACTTGAAGATCTGAACTTGTAATTGTCAAATACAGAACTTAAAATTGATAGCTTCTAATTATTATTGCAAATTATAACTTGAAGATCTGAACTTGTAATTGTCAAATACAGAACATATAATTGATAGCTTCTAATTATTATTTCAAATTATAACTTGAAGATCTGAACTTGTAATTGTCAAATACAGAACTTAAAATTAATAGCTTCTAATTATTATTGCAAATTATAACTTGAATATCTGAACTTGTAATTGTCAAATACAGAACTTCAAATTGTTAAATACAAATTATTAGTGCAAATTATAACTTGAAGATCTGAACTTGTAATTGTCAAATACAGAACTTAAAATTGATAGCTTCTAATTATTATTGTAAATTATAACTTGAAGATCTGAACTTGTAATAGTGAATTACAGAACTTAGATTTGTTAAATTCAAATTATTATTTCAAATTATAACTTGAAGATCTGTACTAGTAATTGTCAAATACAGAACTTAAAATTGATAGCTTCTAATTATTATTGCATATTATAACTTGAAGATCTGAACTTGTAATTGTTAAATACAGAACTTAAAATTGATAGCTTCTAATTATTATTGCAAATTATAACTTCAAGATCTGAACTTGTAATTGTCAAATACAGAACATAAAATTGATAGCTTCTAATTATTATTTCAAATTATAACTTGAAGATCTGAACTTGTAATTGTCAAATACAGAACTTAGAATTGATAGCTTCAAATTATTATTGCAAATTATAACTTGAAGATCTGAACTTGTAATTTTCAAATACAGAACTTCTAATTGTTAAATACAAATTATTAGTGCAAATTATAACTTGAAGAACTGAACTTGGAATTGTCAAATACAGAACTTCTAATTGTTAAATACAAATTATTAGTGCAAATTATAACTTGAAGATCTGAACTAGTAATTTTCAAATACAGAACTTAAAATTTATAGCTTCTAATTATTATTGCAAATTAAAACTTGAATGTCTGAACTTGTAATTGTCAAATACAGAACTTCTAATTGTTAAATACAAATTATTAGTGCAAATTATAACTTGAAGATCTGAACTAGTAATTTTCAAATACAGAACTTAAAATTAATAGCTTCTAATTATTATTGCAAATTAAAACTTGAATGTCTGAACTTGTAATTGTCAAATACAGAACTTCTAATTGTTAAATTCAAATTATTAGTGCAAATTATAACTTGAAGATCTGAACTTGTAATTGTCAAATACAGAACTTAAAATTGATAGCTTCTAATTATTATTGCAAATTATAACATGAAGATCTGAACTTGTAATTGTCAAATACAGAACTTAAAATTGATAGCTTCTAATTATTATTGTAAATTATAACTTGAAGATCTGAACTTGTAATAGTCAAATACAGAACTTCTAATTGTTAAATACAAATTATTAGAGCAAATTATAACTTGAAGATCTGAACTAGTAATTTTCAAATACAGAACTTAATATTGATAGCTTCTAATTATTATTGCAAATTATAACTAGAAGATCTGAACTTGTAATTGTCAAATACAGAACTTAAAATTGATAGCTTCTAATTATTATTTCAATTTATAACTTGAAGATCTGAACTTGTAATTGTCAAATACAGAACTTAAAATTGATAGCTTCTAATTATTATTGCAAATTATAACTTGAAGATCTGAACTTGTAATTGTCAAATACAGAACTTTTAATTGTTAAATACAAATTAGTAGTGCAAATTATAACTTGAAGATCTGAACTTGTAATTATCAAATACAGAACTTAAAATTGATAGCTTCTAATTATTATTGTAAATTATAACTTGAAGATCTAAACTTGTAATAGTGAATTACAGAACTTAGATTTGTTAAATTCAAATTATTATTACAAATTATAACTTGAAGATCTGAACTAGTAATTGTCAAATTCAGAACTTACAATTGATAGCTTCTAATTATTATTGCAAATCATAACTTGAAGATCTGATCTAGTAATTGTCAAATACAGAACTTAAAATTGATAGCTTCTAATTATTATTGTAAATTATAACTTGAAGATCTGACCTTGTAATTGTCAAATACAGAACTTAAAATTGATATCTTCTAATTATTATTGCAAATAATAACTTGAAGATCTGAACTAGTAATTGTCAAATAAAGCACTTAAAATTGATAGCTTCTAATTATTATTGCAAATTATAATTTGAAGATCTGAACTTGTAATAGACAAATACGCAACTTAGCATTGTTAAATACAAATTGTGATTGCAAATTATAACTTGAAGATCTGAACCTGTAATAGGTAAATACAGAACTTTCAATTGTTAAATTCTAACTAAGATTGCAAATAATAATTCGAAGATCTGAACTTGTAATAGTGAATTACAGAACTTAGATTTGTTAAATTCAAATTATTATTTCAAATTATAACTTGAAGATCTGAACTAGTAATTGTCAAATACAGAACTTAAAATTGATAGCTTCTAATTATTATTGCAAATTAAAACTTGAAGATCTGAACTAGTAATTGTCAAATGCAGAACTTAAAATTGATAGCTTCTAATTATTATTTCAAATTATAACTTGAAGATCTGAACTTGTAATTGTCAAATACAGAACTTAAAATTGATAGCTTCTAATTATTATTGCAAATAATAACTTGAAGATCTGTACTTGTAATTGTCAAATACAGAACTTAAAATTGATAGCTTATAATTATAGTTCAAATTATAACTTGAAAATCTGAACTTGTAATAGTCAAATACAGAACATCGAATTGTTAAATACAAATTATTAGTGCAAATTATAACTTGAAGATCTGAACTTGTAATAGGTAAATACAGAACTTCTAATTGTTAAATTCAAACTAAGATTGTAAATAATAATTTGAAAATCTGAACTAGTAATAGTCAAATACAGAACTTCTAACTGTTAAAAACAAATTATTAGTGCAAATTATAATTTGAAGATCTGAACTTGTAATTGTCAAATACAGAACTTAAAATTGATAGCTTCTAATTATTATTGCAAATTATAACTTGAAGATCTGAACTTGTAATAGTGAATTACAAAACTTAGATTTGTTAAATTCAAATTATTATTTCAAATTATAACTTGAAGATCTGAACTAGTAATTGTCAAATACAGAACTTAAATTGATAGCTTATAATTATTATTGCAAATAATAATTTGAAGATCTGAACTTGTAATAGTCAAATACAGAACTTCTAATTGTTAAATACAAATTATTAGTGCAAATTATAACTTGAAGATCTGAACTAGTAATTGTCAAATACAGAATTTAAAATTGATAGCTTCTAATTATTATTGCAAATTATAACTAGAAGATCTGAACTTGTAATTGTCAAATACAGAACTTGTAATTGTTAAATACAAATTATTAGTGCAAATTATAACTTGAAGATCTGAACTTGTAATTGTCAAATATAGAACTTAAAATTGATAGCTTCTAATTATTATTGCAAATTATAACTTGAAGATCTGAACTTGTAATTGTCAAATACAGAACTTCTAATTGTTAAATACAAATTATTAGTGCAAATTATAACTTGAAGATCTGAACTTGTAATTGTCAAATACAGAACTTAAAATTGATAGCTTCTAATTATTATTGCAAATTATAACATGAAGATCTGAACTTGTAATTGTCAAATACAGAACTTAAAATTGATAGCTTCTAATTATTATTGCAAATTATAACTTGAAGATCTGAACTTGTAATAGTGAATTACAGAACTTAGATTTGTTAAATTCAAATTATTATTTCAAATTATAACTTGAAGATCTGAACTAGTAATTGTCAAATACAGAACTTAAAAATGATAGCTTCTAATTATTATTGCAAATTATAACTTGAAGATCTGAACTTGTAATTGTCAAATGCAGAACTTAAAATTGATAGCTTCTAATTATTATTTCAAATTATAACTTGAAGATCTGAACTTGTAATTGTCAAATACAGAACTTAAAATTGATAGCTTCTAATTATTATTGCAAATAATAACTTGAAGATCTGTACTTGTAATTGTCAAATACCGAACTTAAAATTGATAGCTTATAATTATAGTTCAAATTATAACTTGAAGATCTGAACTTTTAATAGTCAAATACAGAACATCGAATTGTTAAATACAAATTATTAGTGCAAATTATAACTTGAAGATCTGAACTTGTAATAGGTAAATACAGAACTTCTAATTGTTAAATTCAAACTAAGATTGCAAATAATAATTTGAAAATCTCAACTAGTAATAGTCAAATACAGAACTTCTAACTGTTAAAATCAAATTATTAGTGCAAATTATAACTTGAAGATCTGAACTTGTAATTGTCAAATACAGAACCTAAAATTGATAGCTTCTAATTATTATTGCAAATTATAACTTGAAGATCTGAACTTGTAATAGTGAATTACAAAACTTAGATTTGTTAAATTCAAATTATTATTTCAAATTATAACTTGAAGATCTGAACTAGTAATTGTCAAATACAGAACTTAAATTGATAGCTTATAATTATTATTGCAAATAATAATTTGAAGATGTGAACTTGTAATAGTCAAATACAGAACTTCTAATTGTTAAATACCAATTATTAGTGCAAATTATAACTTGAAGATCTGAACTAGTAATTGTCAAATACAGAACTTAAAATTGATAGCTTCTAATTATTATTGCAAATTATAACTTGAAGATCTGAACTTGTAATTGTCAAATACAGAACTTCTAATTGTTAAATACATATTATTAGTGCAAATTATAACTTGAAGATCTGAACTTGTAATTGTCCAATACAGTACTTAAAATTGATAGCTTCTAATTATTATTGCAAATTATAACTTGAAGATCTGAACTTGTAATTGTCAATTACAGAACTTCTAATTGTTAAATACAAATTATAAGTGCAAATTATAACTTGAAGATCAGAACATGTAATTGTCAAATACAGAACTTAAAATTGATAGCTTCTAATTATTATTGTAAATTATAACTTGAAGATCTGAACTTGTAATAGTGAATTACAGAACTTAGATTTGTTAAATTCAAATTATTATTTCAAATTATAACTTGAAGATCTGAACTAGTAATTGTCAAATACAGAACTTCTAATTATTAAATACAAATTATTAGTGCAAATTATAACTTGAAGATCTGAACTAGTAATTTTCAAATACAGAACTTAATATTGATAGCTTCTAATTATTATTGCAAATTATAACTAGAAGATCTGAACTTGTAATTGTCAAATACAGAACTTCTAATTGTTAAATACAAATTATTAGTGCAAATTATAACTTGAAGATCTGAACTAGTAATTTTCAAATAAAGAACTTAATATTGATAGCTTCTAATTATTATTGCAAATTATAACTAGAAGATCTGAACTTGTAATTGTCAAATACAGAACTTAAAATTGATAGCTTCTAATTATAATTTCAAATTATAACTTGAAGATCTGAACTTGTAATTGTCAAATACAGAACTTAAAATTGATAGCTTCTAATTATTATTGCAAATTATAACTTGAAGATCTGAACTTGTAATTGTCAAATACAGAACTTCTAATTGTTAAATACAAATTAGTAGTGCAAATTATAACTTGAAGATCTGAACTTGTAATTATCAAATACAGAACTTAAAATTGATAGCTTCTAATTATTATTGTAAATTATAACTTGAAGATCTGAACTTGTAATAGTGAATTACAGAACTTAGATTTGTTAAATTCAAATTATTATTTCAAATTATAACTTGAAGATCTGAACTAGTAATTGTCAAATACAGAACTTAAAATTGATAGCTTCTAATTATTATTGCAAATTATAACTTGAAGATCTAACTTGTAATTGTCAAATACAGAACTTAAAATTGATAGCTTCTAATTATTATTGTAAATTACAACTTGAAGATCTGAACTTGTAATTGTCAAATACAGAACTTAAAATTGATAGCTTCTAATTATTATTGCAAATATAAACTTGGAGATCTGAACTAGTAATTGTCAAATACAGAACTTAAAATTGATAGCTTCTAATTATTATTGCAAATTATAACTTGAAGATCTGAACTTGTAATTGTCAAATACAGAACTTCAAATTGTTAAATACAAATTATTAGTGCAAATTATAACTTGAAGATCTGAACTTGTAATTGTCAAATACAGAACTTAAAATTGATAGCTTCTAATTATTATTGTAAATTATAACTTGAAGATCTGAACTTGTAATAGTGAATTACAGAACTTAGATTTGTTAAATTCAAATTATTATTTCAAATTATAACTTGAAGATCTGAACTAGTAATTGTCAAATACAGAACTTAACATTGATAGCTTCTAATTATTATTGCATATTATAACTTGAAGATCTGAACTTGTAATTGTTAAATACAGAACTTAAAATTGATAGCTTCTAATTATTATTGTAAATTATAACTTCAAGATCTGAACTTGTAATTGTCAAATACAGAACTTAAAATTGATAGCTTCTAATTATTATTGCAAATAATAACTTGAAGATCTGAACTTGTAATTGTCAAATACAGAACTTCTAATTGTTAAATACAAATTATTAGTGCAAATTATAACTTGAAGATCTGAACAAGTAATTGTCAAATACAGAACTTAAAATTGATAGCTTCTAATTATTATTGTAAATTATAACTTGAAGATCTGAACTTGTAATAGTGAATTACAGAACTTAGATTTGTTAAATTCAAATTATTATTTCAAATTATAACTTGAAGATCTGAACTAGTAATTGTCAAATACAGAACTTAAAATTGATAGCTTCTAATTATTATTGCAAATTATAACTTGAAGATCTGAACTTGTAATTGTCAAATACAGAACTTAAAATTGATAGCTTCTAATTATTATTGCAAATTATAACATGAAGATCTGAACTTGTAATTGTCAAATACAGAACTTAAAATTGATAGCTTCTAATTATTATTGTAAATTATAACTTGAAGATCTGAACTTAAAATAGTCAAATACAGAACTTCTAATTGTTAAATACAAATTATTAGTGCAAATTGTAACTTGAAGATCTGAACTAGTAATTTTCAAATACAGAACTTAATATTGATAGCTTCTAATTATTATTGCAAATTATAACTAGAAGATCTGAACTTGTAATTGTCAAATACAGAACTTAAAATTGATAGCTTCTAATTATTATTTCAATTTATAACTTGAAGATCTGAACTTGTAATTGTCAAATACAGAACTTAAAATTGATAGCTTCTAATTATTATTGCAAATTATAACTTGAAGATCTGAACTTGTAATTGTCAAATACAGAACTTTTAATTGTTAAATTCAAATTAGTAGTGCAAATTATAACTTGAAGATCTGAACTTGTAATTATCAAATACAGAACTTAAAATTGATAGCTTCTAATTATTATTGTAAATTATAACTTGAAGATCTGAACTTGTAATAGTGAATTACAGAACTTAGATTTGTTAAATTCAAATTATTATTACAAATTATAACTTGAAGATCTGAACTAGTAATTGTCAAATACAGAACTTAAAATAGATAGCTTCTAATTATTATTGTAAATTATAACTTGAAGATCTGACCTTGTAATTGTCAAATACAGAACTTAAAATTGATATCTTCTAATTATTATTGCAAATAATAACTTGAAGATCTGAACTAGTAATTGTCAAATACAGCACTTAAAATTGATAGCTTCTAATTATTATTGCAAATTATAATTTGAAGATCTGAACTTGTAATAGACAAATACGCAACTTAGCATTGTTAAATACAAATTGTGATTGCAAATTATAACTTGAAGATCTGAACCTGTAATATATAAATACAGAACTTCGAATTGTTAAATTCTAACTAAGATTGCAAATAATAATTCGAAGATCTGAACTTGTAATAGTCAAATACAGAACTTCTAATTGTTAAATACAAATTATTAGTGCAAATTATAACTTGAAGATCTGAACTAGTAATTGTCAAATACAGAACTTAAAATTGATAGCTTCTAATTATTATTGCAAATTATAACTTGAAGATCTGAACTTGTAATTGTCAAATACAGAACTTCTAATTGTTAAATACAAATTATTAGTGCAAATTATAACTTGAAGATCTGAACTTGTAATTGTCAAATACAGAACTTAAAATTGATAGCTTCAAATTATTATTGCAAATTATAACTTGAAGATCTGAACTTGTAATTTTCAAATACAGAACTTCTAATTGTTAAATACAAATTATTAGTGCAAATTATAACTTGAAGAACTGAACTTGGAATTGTCAAATACAGAACTTCTAATTGTTAAATACAAATTATTAGTGCAAATTATAACTTGAAGATCTGAACTAGTAATTTTCAAATACAGAACTTAAAATTAATAGCTTCTAATTATTATTGCAAATTAAAACTTGAATGTCTGAACTTGTAATTGTCAAATACAGAACTTCTAATTGTTAAATACAAATTATTAGTGCAAATTATAACTTGAAGATCTGAACTAGTAATTTTCAAATACAGAACTTAAAATTAATAGCTTCTAATTATTATTGCAAATTAAAACTTGAATGTCTGAACTTGTAATTGTCAAATACAGAACTTCTAATTGTTAAATACAAATTATTAGTGCAAATTATAACTTGAAGATCTGAACTTGTAATTGTCAAATACAGAACTTAAAATTGATAGCTTCTAATTATTATTGCAAATTATAACAGGAAGATCTGAACTTGTAATTGTCAAATACAGAACTTAAAATTGATAGCTTCTAATTATTATTGTAAATTATAACTTGAAGATCTGAACTTGTAATAGTCAAATACAGAACTTCTAATTGTTAAATACAAATTATTAGTGCAAATTATAACTTGAAGATCTGAACTAGTAATTTTCAAATACAGAACTTAATATTGATAGCTTCTAATTATTATTGCAAATTATAACTAGAAGATCTGAACTTGTAATTGTCAAATACAGAACTTAAAATTGATAGCTTCTAATTATTATTTCAATTTATAACTTGAAGATCTGAACTTGTAATTGTCAAATACAGAACTTAAAATTGATAGCTTCTAATTATTATTGCAAATTATAACTTGAAGATCTGAACTTGTAATTGTCAAATACAGAACTTTTAATTGTTAAATACAAATTAGTAGTGCAAATTATAACTTGAAGATCTGAACTTGTAATTATCAAATACAGAACTTAAAATTGATAGCTTCTAATTATTATTGTAAATTATAACTTGAAGATCTAAACTTGTAATAGTGAATTACAGAACTTAGATTTGTTAAATTCAAATTATTATTACAAATTATAACTTGAAGATCTGAACTAGTAATTGTCAAATTCAGAACTTAAAATTGATAGCTTCTAATTATTATTGCAAATCATAACTTGAAGATCTGAACTAGTAATTGTCAAATACAGAACTTAAAATTGATAGCTTCTAATTATTATTGTAAATTATAACTTGAAGATCTGACCTTGTAATTGTCAAATACAGA
This sequence comes from Cantharis lateralis, assembly GCA_963170105.1. Classification (NCBI taxonomy): domain Eukaryota; kingdom Metazoa; phylum Arthropoda; class Insecta; order Coleoptera; family Cantharidae; genus Cantharis; species Cantharis lateralis. The sequence continues at coordinate 24,765,888 of OY720625.1, read as the reverse complement.
ACTTAAAATTGATATCTTCTAATTATTATTGCAAATAATAACTTGAAGATCTGAACTAGTAATTGTCAAATACAGCACTTAAAATTGATAGCTTCTAATTATTATTGCAAATTATAATTTGAAGATCTGAACTTGTAATAGACAAATACGCAACTTAGCATTGTTAAATACAAATTGTGATTGCAAATTATAACTTGAAGATCTGAACCTGTAATAGGTAAATACAGAACTTCGAATTGTTAAATTCTAACTAAGATTGCAAATAATAATTCGAAGATCTGAACTTGTAATAGTGAATTACAGAACTTAGATTTGTTAAATTCAAATTATTATTTCAAATTATAACTTGAAGATCTGAACTAGTAATTGTCAAATACAGAACTTAAAATTGATAGCTTCTAATTATTATTGCAAATTATAACTTGAAGATCTGAACTAGTAATTGTCAAATGCAGAACTTAAAATTGATAGCTTCTAATTATTATTTCAAATTATAACTTGAAGATCTGAACTTGTAATTGTCAAATACAGAACTTAAAATTGATAGCTTCTAATTATTATTGCAAATAATAACTTGAAGATCTGTACTTGTAATTGTCAAATACAGAACTTAAAATTGATAGCTTATAATTATAGTTCAAATTATAACTTGAAAATCTGAACTTGTAATAGTCAAATACAGAACATCGAATTGTTAAATACAAATTATTAGTGCAAATTATAACTTGTAGATCTGAACTTGTAATAGGTAAATACAGAACTTCTAATTGTTAAATACAAATTATTAGTGCAAATTATAACTTGAAGATCTGAACTAGTAATTGTCAAATACAGAACTTAAAATTGATAGCTTCTAATTATTATTGCAAATTATAACTAGAAGATCTGAACTTGTAATTGTCAAATACAGAACTTCTAATTGTTAAATACAAATTATTAGTGCAAATTATAACTTGAAGATCTGAACTTGTAATTGTCAAATATAGAACTTAAAATTGATAGCTTCTAATTATTATTGCAAATTATAACTTGAAGATCTGAACTTGTAATTGTCAAATACAGAACTTCTAATTGTTAAATACAAATTATTAGTGCAAATTATAACTTGAAGATCTGAACAAGTAATTGTCAAATACAGAACTTAAAATTGATAGCTTCTAATTATTATTGTAAATTATAACTTGAAGATCTGAACTTGTAATAGTGAATTACAGAACTTAGATTTGTTAAATTCAAATTATTATTTCAAATTATAACTTGAAGATCTGAACTAGTAATTGTCAAATACAGAACTTAAAATTGATAGCTTCTAATTATTATTGCAAATTATAACTTGAAGATCTGAACTTGTAATTGTCAAATACAGAACTTAAAATTGATAGCTTCTAATTATTATTGCAAATTATAACATGAAGATCTGAACTTGTAATTGTCAAATACAGAACTTAAAATTGATAGCTTCTAATTATTATTGTAAATTATAACTTGAAGATCTGAACTTGTAATAGTCAAATACAGAACTTCTAATTGTTAAATACAAATTATTAGTGCAAATTATAACTTGAAGATCTGAACTAGTAATTTTCAAATACAGAACTTAATATTGATAGCTTCTAATTATTATTGCAAATTATAACTAGAAGATCTGAACTTGTAATTGTCAAATAAGGAACTTAAAATTGATAGCTTCTAATTATTATTTCAATTTATAACTTGAAGACCTGAACTTGTAATTGTCAAATACAGAACTTAAAATTGATAGCTTCTAATTATTATTGCAAATTATAACTTGTAGATCTGAACTTGTAATTGTCAAATACAGAACTTTTAATTGTTAAATTCAAATTAGTAGTGCAAATTATAACTTGAAGATCTGAACTTGTAATTATCAAATACAGAACTTAAAATTGATAGCTTCTAATTATTATTGTAAATTATAACTTGAAGATCTGAACTTGTAATAGTGAATTACAGAACTTAGATTTGTTAAATTCAAATTATTATTACAAATTATAACTTGAAGATCTGGACTATAATTGTCAAATACAGAACTTAAAATTGATAGCTTCTAATTATTATTGCAAATCATAACTTGAAGATCTGAACTAGTAATTGTCAAATACAGAACTTAAAATTGATAGCTTCTAATTATTATGGTAAATTATAACTTGAAGATCTGACCTTGTAATAATTGTCAAATACAGAACTTCTAATTGTTAAATACAAATTATTAGTGCAAATTATAACTTGAAGATCTGAACTAGTAATTTTCAAATACAGAACTTAATATTGATAGCTTCTAATTATTATTGCAAATTATAACTAGAAGATCTGAACTTGTAATTGTCAAATAAGGAACTTAAAATTGATAGCTTCTAATTATTATTTCAATTTATAACTTGAAGATCTGAACTTGTAATTGTCAAATACAGAACTTAAAATTGATAGCTTCTAATTATTATTGCAAATTATAACTTGAAGATCTGAACTTGTAATTGTCAAATACAGAACTTTTAATTGTTAAATTCAAATTAGTAGTGCAAATTATAACTTGAAGATCTGAACTTGTAATTATCAAATACAGCACTTAAAATTGATAGCTTCTAATTATTATTGTAAATTATAACTTGAAGATCTGAAATTGTAATAGTGAATTACAGAACTTAGATTTGTTAAATTCAAATTATTATTACAAATTATAACTTGAAGATCTGAACTAGTAATTGTCAAATACAGAACTTAAAATTGATAGCTTCTAATTATTATTGCAAATCATAACTTGAAGATCTGAACTAGTAATTGTCAAATACAGAACTTAAAATTGATAGCTTCTAATTATTATTGTAAATTATAACTTGAAGATCTGACATTGTAATTGTCAAATTCAGAACTGAAAATTGATATCTTCTAATTATTATTGCAAATAATAACTTGAAGATCTGAACTAGTAATAGTCAAATACAGAACTTCTAACTGTTAAAAACAAATTATTAGTGCAAATTATAACTTGAAGATCTGAACTTGTAATTGTCAAATACAGAACTTAAAATTGATAGCTTCTAATTATTATTGCAAATTATAACTTGAAGATCTGAACTTGTAATAGTGAATTACAAATCTTAGATTTGTTAAATTCAAATTATTATTTCAAATTATAACTTGAAGATCTGAACTAGTAATTGTCAAATACAGAACTTAAATTGATAGCTTATAATTATTATTGCAAATAATAATTTGAAGATCTGAACTTGTAATAGTCAAATACAGAACTTCTAATTGTTAAATACAAATTATTAGTGCAAATTATAACTTGAAGATCTGAACTAGTAATTGTCAAATACAGAACTTAAAATTGATAGCTTCTAATTATTATTGCAAATTATAACTAGAAGATCTGAACTTGTAATTGTCAAATACAGAACTTCTAATTGTTAAATACAAATTATTAGTGCAAATTATAACTTGAAGATCTGAACTTGTAATTGTCAAATATAGAACTTAAAATTGATAGCTTCTAATTATTATTGCAAATTATAACTTGAAGATCTGAACTTGTAATTGTCAAATACAGAACTTCTAATTGTTAAATACAAATTATTAGTGCAAATTATAACTTGAAGATCTGAACAAGTAATTGTCAAATACAGAACTTAAAATTGATAGCTTCTAATTATTATTGTAAATTATAACTTGAAGATCTGAACTTGTAATAGTGAATTACAGACCTTAGATTTGTTAAATTCAAATTATTATTTCAAATTATAACTTGAAGATCTGAACTAGTAATTGTCAAATACAGAACTTAAAATTGATAGCTTCTAATTATTACTGCAAATTATAACTTGAAGATCTAAACTTGTAATTGTCAAATACAGAACTTAAAATTGATAGCTTCTAATTATTATTGCAAATTATAACATGAAGATCTGAACTTGTAATTGTCAAATACAGAACTTAAAATTGATAGCTTCTAATTATTATTGTAAATTATAACTTGAAGATCTGAAATTGTAATAGTCAAATACAGAACTTCTAATTGTTAAATACAAATTATTAGTGCAAATTATAACTTGAAGATCTGAACTAGTAATTTTCAAATACAGAACTTAATATTGATAGCTTCTAATTATTATTGCAAATTATAACTAGAAGATCTGAACTTGTAATTGTCAAATAAGGAACTTAAAATTGATAGCTTCTAATTATTATTTCAATTTATAACTTGAAGATCTGAACTTGTAATTGTCAAATACAGAACTTAAAATTGATAGCTTCTAATTATTATTGCAAATTATAACTTGAAGATCTGAACTTGTAATTGTCAAATACAGAACTTTTAATTGTTAAATTCAAATTAGTAGTGCAAATTATAACTTGAAGATCTGAACTTGTAATTATCAAATACAGAACTTAAAATTGATAGCTTCTAATTATTATTGTAAATTATAACTTGAAGATCTGAACTTGTAATAGTGAATTACAGAACTTAGATTTGTTAAATTCAAATTATTATTACAAATTATAACTTGAAGATCTGGACTATAATTGTCAAATACAGAATTTAAATTGATAGCTTCTAATTATTATTGCAAATCATAACTTGAAGATCTGAACTAGTAATTGTCAAATACAGAATTTAAATTGATAGCTTCTAATTATTATTGCAAATAATAACTTGAAGATCTGTACTTGTAATTGTCAAATACCGAACTTAAAATTGATAGCTTATAATTATAGTTCAAATTATAACTTGAAGATCTGAACTTTTAATAGTCAAATACAGAACATCGAATTGTTAAATACAAATTATTAGTGCAAATTATAACTTGAAGATCTGAACTTGTAATAGGTAAATACAGAACTTCTAATTGTTAAATTCAAACTAAGATTGCAAATAATAATTTGAAAATCTCAACTAGTAATAGTCAAATACAGAACTTCTAACTGTTAAAATCAAATTATTAGTGCAAATTATAACTTGAAGATCTGAACTTGTAATTGTCAAATACAGAACCTAAAATTGATAGCTTCTAATTATTATTGCAAATTATAACTTGAAGATCTGAACTTGTAATAGTGAATTACAAAACTTAGATTTGTTAAATTCAAATTATTATTTCAAATTATAACTTGAAGATCTGAACTAGTAATTGTCAAATACAGAACTTAAATTGATAGCTTATAATTATTATTGCAAATAATAATTTGAAGATGTGAACTTGTAATAGTCAAATACAGAACTTCTAATTGTTAAATACCAATTATTAGTGCAAATTATAACTTGAAGATCTGAACTAGTAATTGTCAAATACAGAACTTAAAATTGATAGCTTCTAATTATTATTGCAAATTATAACTTGAAGATCTGAACTTGTAATTGTCAAATACAGAACTTCTAATTGTTAAATACATATTATTAGTGCAAATTATAACTTGAAGATCTGAACTTGTAATTGTCCAATACAGTACTTAAAATTGATAGCTTCTAATTATTATTGCAAATTATAACTTGAAGATCTGAACTTGTAATTGTCAATTACAGAACTTCTAATTGTTAAATACAAATTATAAGTGCAAATTATAACTTGAAGATCAGAACATGTAATTGTCAAATACAGAACTTAAAATTGATAGCTTCTAATTATTATTGTAAATTATAACTTGAAGATCTGAACTTGTAATAGTGAATTACAGAACTTAGATTTGTTAAATTCAAATTATTATTTCAAATTATAACTTGAAGATCTGAACTAGTAATTGTCAAATACAGAACTTCTAATTATTAAATACAAATTATTAGTGCAAATTATAACTTGAAGATCTGAACTAGTAATTTTCAAATACAGAACTTAATATTGATAGCTTCTAATTATTATTGCAAATTATAACTAGAAGATCTGAACTTGTAATTGTCAAATACAGAACTTCTAATTGTTAAATACAAATTATTAGTGCAAATTATAACTTGAAGATCTGAACTAGTAATTTTCAAATAAAGAACTTAATATTGATAGCTTCTAATTATTATTGCAAATTATAACTAGAAGATCTGAACTTGTAATTGTCAAATACAGAACTTAAAATTGATAGCTTCTAATTATAATTTCAAATTATAACTTGAAGATCTGAACTTGTAATTGTCAAATACAGAACTTAAAATTGATAGCTTCTAATTATTATTGCAAATTATAACTTGAAGATCTGAACTTGTAATTGTCAAATACAGAACTTCTAATTGTTAAATACAAATTAGTAGTGCAAATTATAACTTGAAGATCTGAACTTGTAATTATCAAATACAGAACTTAAAATTGATAGCTTCTAATTATTATTGTAAATTATAACTTGAAGATCTGAACTTGTAATAGTGAATTACAGAACTTAGATTTGTTAAATTCAAATTATTATTTCAAATTATAACTTGAAGATCTGAACTAGTAATTGTCAAATACAGAACTTAAAATTGATAGCTTCTAATTATTATTGCAAATTATAACTTGAAGATCTAACTTGTAATTGTCAAATACAGAACTTAAAATTGATAGCTTCTAATTATTATTGTAAATTATAACTTGAAGATCTGAACTTGTAATTGTCAAATACAGAACTTAAAATTGATAGCTTCTAATTATTATTGCAAATATAAACTTGGAGATCTGAACTAGTAATTGTCAAATACAGAACTTAAAATTGATAGCTTCTAATTATTATTGCAAATTATAACTTGAAGATCTGAACTTGTAATTGTCAAATACAGAACTTCAAATTGTTAAATACAAATTATTAGTGCAAATTATAACTTGAAGATCTGAACTTGTAATTGTCAAATACAGAACTTAAAATTGATAGCTTCTAATTATTATTGTAAATTATAACTTGAAGATCTGAACTTGTAATAGTGAATTACAGAACTTAGATTTGTTAAATTCAAATTATTATTTCAAATTATAACTTGAAGATCTGAACTAGTAATTGTCAAATACAGAACTTAACATTGATAGCTTCTAATTATTATTGCATATTATAACTTGAAGATCTGAACTTGTAATTGTTAAATACAGAACTTAAAATTGATAGCTTCTAATTATTATTGTAAATTATAACTTCAAGATCTGAACTTGTAATTGTCAAATACAGAACTTAAAATTGATAGCTTCTAATTATTATTGCAAATAATAACTTGAAGATCTGAACTTGTAATTGTCAAATACAGAACTTCTAATTGTTAAATACAAATTATTAGTGCAAATTATAACTTGAAGATCTGAACAAGTAATTGTCAAATACAGAACTTAAAATTGATAGCTTCTAATTATTATTTCAATTTATAACTTGAAGATCTGAACTTGTAATTGTCAAATACAGAACTTAAAATTGATAGCTTCTAATTATTATTGCAAATTATAACTTGAAGATCTGAACTTGTAATTGTCAAATACAGAACTTTTAATTGTTAAATTCAAATTAGTAGTGCAAATTATAACTTGAAGATCTGAACTTGTAATTATCAAATACAGAACTTAAAATTGATAGCTTCTAATTATTATTGTAAATTATAACTTGAAGATCTGAACTTGTAATAGTGAATTACAGAACTTAGATTTGTTAAATTCAAATTATTATTACAAATTATAACTTGAAGATCTGAACTAGTAATTGTCAAATACAGAACTTAAAATAGATAGCTTCTAATTATTATTGTAAATTATAACTTGAAGATCTGACCTTGTAATTGTCAAATACAGAACTTAAAATTGATATCTTCTAATTATTATTGCAAATAATAACTTGAAGATCTGAACTAGTAATTGTCAAATACAGCACTTAAAATTGATAGCTTCTAATTATTATTGCAAATTATAATTTGAAGATCTGAACTTGTAATAGACAAATACGCAACTTAGCATTGTTAAATACAAATTGTGATTGCAAATTATAACTTGAAGATCTGAACCTGTAATATATAAATACAGAACTTCGAATTGTTAAATTCTAACTAAGATTGCAAATAATAATTCGAAGATCTGAACTTGTAATAGTCAAATACAGAACTTCTAATTGTTAAATACAAATTATTAGTGCAAATTATAACTTGAAGATCTGAACTAGTAATTGTCAAATACAGAACTTAAAATTGATAGCTTCTAATTATTATTGCAAATTATAACTTGAAGATCTGAACTTGTAATTGTCAAATACAGAACTTCTAATTGTTAAATACAAATTATTAGTGCAAATTATAACTTGGAGATCTGAACTTGTAATTGTCAAATACAGAACTTAAAATTGATAGCTTCAAATTATTATTGCAAATTATAACTTGAAGATCTGAACTTGTAATTTTCAAATACAGAACTTCTAATTGTTAAATACAAATTATTAGTGCAAATTATAACTTGAAGAACTGAACTTGGAATTGTCAAATACAGAACTTCTAATTGTTAAATACAAATTATTAGTGCAAATTATAACTTGAAGATCTGAACTAGTAATTTTCAAATACAGAACTTAAAATTAATAGCTTCTAATTATTATTGCAAATTAAAACTTGAATGTCTGAACTTGTAATTGTCAAATACAGAACTTCTAATTGTTAAATACAAATTATTAGTGCAAATTATAACTTGAAGATCTGAACTAGTAATTTTCAAATACAGAACTTAAAATTAATAGCTTCTAATTATTATTGCAAATTAAAACTTGAATGTCTGAACTTGTAATTGTCAAATACAGAACTTCTAATTGTTAAATACAAATTATTAGTGCAAATTATAACTTGAAGATCTGAACTTGTAATTGTCAAATACAGAACTTAAAATTGATAGCTTCTAATTATTATTGCAAATTATAACAGGAAGATCTGAACTTGTAATTGTCAAATACAGAACCTAAAATTGATAGCTTCTAATTATTATTGTAAATTATAACTTGAAGATCTGAACTTGTAATAGTCAAATACAGAACTTCTAATTGTTAAATACAAATTATTAGTGCAAATTATAACTTGAAGATCTGAACTAGTAATTTTCAAATACAGAACTTAATATTGATAGCTTCTAATTATTATTGCAAATTATAACTAGAAGATCTGAACTTGTAATTGTCAAATACAGAACTTAAAATTGATAGCTTCTAATTATTATTTCAATTTATAACTTGAAGATCTGAACTTGTAATTGTCAAATACAGAACTTAAAATTGATAGCTTCTAATTATTATTGCAAATTATAACTTGAAGATCTGAACTTGTAATTGTCAAATACAGAACTTTTAATTGTTAAATACAAATTAGTAGTGCAAATTATAACTTGAAGATCTGAACTTGTAATTATCAAATACAGAACTTAAAATTGATAGCTTCTAATTATTATTGTAAATTATAACTTGAAGATCTAAACTTGTAATAGTGAATTACAGAACTTAGATTTGTTAAATTCAAATTATTATTACAAATTATAACTTGAAGATCTGAACTAGTAATTGTCAAATTCAGAACTTAAAATTGATAGCTTCTAATTATTATTGCAAATCATAACTTGAAGATCTGAACTAGTAATTGTCAAATACAGAACTTAAAATTGATAGCTTCTAATTATTATTGTAAATTATAACTTGAAGATCTGACCTTGTAATTGTCAAATACAGAACTTAAAATTGATATCTTCTAATTATTATTGCAAATAATAACTTGAAGATCTGAACTAGTAATTGTCAAATACAGCACTTAAAATTGATAGCTTCTAATTATTATTGCAAATTATAATTTGAAGATCTGAACTTGTAATAGACAAATACGCAACTTAGCATTGTTAAATACAAATTGTGATTGCAAATTATAACTTGAAGATCTGAACCTGTAATAGGTAAATACAGAACTTCGAATTGTTAAATTCTAACTAAGATTGCAAATAATAATTCGAAGATCTGAACTTGTAATAGTGAATTACAGAACTTAGATTTGTTAAATTCAAATTATTATTTCAAATTATAACTTGAAGATCTGAACTAGTAATTGTCAAATACAGAACTTAAAATTGATAGCTTCTAATTATTATTGCAAATTATAACTTGAAGATCTGAACTAGTAATTGTCAAATGCAGAACTTAAAATTGATAGCTTCTAATTATTATTTCAAATTATAACTTGAAGATCTGAACTTGTAATTGTCAAATACAGAACTTAAAATTGATAGCTTCTAATTATTATTGCAAATAATAACTTGAAGATCTGTTCTTGTAATTGTCAAATACAGAACTTAAAATTGATAGCTTATAATTATAGTTCAAATTATAACTTGAAAATCTGAACTTGTAATAGTCAAATACAGAACATCGAATTGTTAAATACAAATTATTAGTGCAAATTATAACTTGAAGATCTGAACTTGTAATAGGTAAATACAGAACTTCTAATTGTTAAATACAAATTATTAGTGCAAATTATAACTTGAAGATCTGAACTAGTAATTGTCAAATACAGAACTTAAAATTGATAGCTTCTAATTATTATTGCAAATTATAACTAGAAGATCTGAACTTGTAATTGTCAAATACAGAACTTCTAATTGTTAAATACAAATTATTAGTGCAAATTATAACTTGAAGATCTGAACTTGTAATTGTCAAATATAGAACTTAAAATTGATAGCTTCTAATTATTATTGCAAATTATAACTTGAAGATCTGAACTTGTAATTGTCAAATACAGAACTTCTAATTGTTAAATACAAATTATTAGTGCAAATTATAACTTGAAGATCTGAACAAGTAATTGTCAAATACAGAACTAAAAATTGATAGCTTCTAATTATTATTGTAAATTATAACTTGAAGATCTGAACTTGTAATAGTGAATTACAGAACTTAGATTTGTTAAATTCAAATTATTATTTCAAATTATAACTTGAAGATCTGAACTAGTAATTGTCAAATACAGAACTTAAAATTGATAGCTTCTAATTATTATTGCAAATTATAACTTGAAGATCTGAACTTGTAATTGTCAAATACAGAACTTAAAATTGATAGCTTCTAATTATTATTGCAAATTATAACATGAAGATCTGAACTTGTAATTGTCAAATACAGAACTTAAAATTGATAGCTTCTAATTATTATTGTAAATTATAACTTGCAGATCTGAACTTGTAATAGTCAAATACAGAACTTCTAATTGTTAAATACAAATTATTAGTGCAAATTATAACTTGAAGATCTGAACTAGTAATTTTCAAATACAGAACTTAGTATTGATAGCTTCTAATTATTATTGCAAATTATAACTAGAAGATCTGAACTTGTAATTGTCAAATAAGGAACTTAAAATTGATAGCTTCTAATTATTATTTCATTTTATAACTTGAAGATCTGAACTTGTAATTGTCAAATACAGAACTTAAAATTGATAGCTTCTAATTATTATTGCAAATTATAACTTGTAGATCTGAACTTGTAATTGTCAAATACAGAACTTTTAATTGTTAAATTCAAATTAGTAGTGCAAATTATAACTTGAAGATCTGAACTTGTAATTATCAAATACAGAACTTAAAATTGATAGCTTCTAATTATTATTGTAAATTATAACTTGAAGATCTGAACTTGTAATAGTGAATTACAGAACTTAGATTTGTTAAATTCAAATTATTATTACAAATTATAACTTGAAGATCTGGACTATAATTGTCAAATACAGAACTTAAAATTGATAGCTTCTAATTATTATTGCAAATCATAACTTGAAGATCTGAACTAGTAATTGTCAAATACAGAACTTAAAATTGATAGCTTCTAATTATTATGGTAAATTATAACTTGAAGATCTGACCTTGTAATAATTGTCAAATACAGAACTTCTAATTGTTAAATACAAATTATTAGTGCAAATTATAACTTGAAGATCTGAACTAGTAATTTTCAAATACAGAACTTAATATTGATAGCTTCTAATTATTATTGCAAATTATAACTAGAAGATCTGAACTTGTAATTGTCAAATAAGGAACTTAAAATTGATAGCTTCTAATTATTATTTCAATTTATAACTTGAAGATCTGAACTTGTAATTGTCAAATACAGAACTTAAAATTGATAGCTTCTAATTATTATTGCAAATTATAACTTGAAGATCTGAACTTGTAATTGTCAAATACAGAACTTTTAATTGTTAAATTCAAATTAGTAGTGCAAATTATAACTTGAAGATCTGAACTTGTAATTATCAAATACAGCACTTAAAATTGATAGCTTCTAATTATTATTGTAAATTATAACTTGAAGATCTGAAATTGTAATAGTGAATTACAGAACTTAGATTTGTTAAATTCAAATTATTATTACAAATTATAACTTGAAGATCTGAACTAGTAATTGTCAAATACAGAACTTAAAATTGATAGCTTCTAATTATTATTGCAAATCATAACTTGAAGATCTGAACTAGTAATTGTCAAATACAGAACTTAAAATTGATAGCTTCTAATTATTATTGTAAATTATAACTTGAAGATCTGACCTTGTAATTGTCAAATTCAGAACTGAAAATTGATATCTTCTAATTATTATTGCAAATAATAACTTGAAGATCTGAACTAGTAATAGTCAAATACAGAACTTCTAACTGTTAAAAACAAATTATTAGTGCAAATTATAACTTGAAGATCTGAACTTGTAATTGTCAAATACAGAACTTAAAATTGATAGCTTCTAATTATTATTGCAAATTATAACTTGAAGATCTGAACTTGTAATAGTGAATTACAAAACTTAGATTTGTTAAATTCAAATTATTATTTCAAATTATAACTTGAAGATCTGAACTAGTAATTGTCAAATACAGAACTTAAATTGATAGCTTATAATTATTATTGCAAATAATAATTTGAAGATCTGAACTTGTAATAGTCAAATACAGAACTTCTAATTGTTAAATACAAATTATTAGTGCAAATTATAACTTGAAGATCTGAACTAGTAATTGTCAAATACAGAACTTAAAATTGATAGCTTCTAATTATTATTGCAAATTATAACTAGAAGATCTGAACTTGTAATTGTCAAATACAGAACTTCTAATTGTTAAATACAAATTATTAGTGCAAATTATAACTTGAAGATCTGAACTTGTAATTGTCAAATATAGAACTTAAAATTGATAGCTTCTAATTATTATTGCAAATTATAACTTGAAGATCTGAACTTGTAATTGTCAAATACAGAACTTCTAATTGTTAAATACAAATTATTAGTGCAAATTATAACTAGAAGATCTGAACAAGTAATTGTCAAATACAGAACTTAAAATTGATAGCTTCTAATTATTATTGTAAATTATAACTTGAAGATCTGAACTTGTAATAGTGAATTACAGACCTTAGATTTGTTAAATTCAAATTATTATTTCAAATTATAACTTGAAGATCTGAACTAGTAATTGTCAAATACAGAACTTAAAATTGATAGCTTCTAATTATTACTGCAAATTATAACTTGAAGATCTAAACTTGTAATTGTCAAATACAGAACTTAAAATTGATAGCTTCTAATTATTATTGCAAATTATAACATGAAGATCTGAACTTGTAATTGTCAAATACAGAACTTAAAATTGATAGCTTCTAATTATTATTGTAAATTATAACTTGAAGATCTGAAATTGTAATAGTCAAATACAGAACTTCTAATTGTTAAATACAAATTATTAGTGCAAATTATAACTTGAAGATCTGAACTAGTAATTTTCAAATACAGAACTTAATATTGATAGCTTCTAATTATTATTGCAAATTATAACTAGAAGATCTGAACTTGTAATTGTCAAATAAGGAACTTAAAATTGATAGCTTCTAATTATTATTTCAATTTATAACTTGAAGATCTGAACTTGTAATTGTCAAATACAGAACTTAAAATTGATAGCTTCTAATTATTATTGCAAATTATAACTTGAAGATCTGAACTTGTAATTGTCAAATACAGAACTTTTAATTGTTAAATTCAAATTAGTAGTGCAAATTATAACTTGAAGATCTGAACTTGTAATTATCAAATACAGAACTTAAAATTGATAGCTTCTAATTATTATTGTAAATTATAACTTGAAGATCTGAACTTGTAATAGTGAATTACAGAACTTAGATTTGTTAAATTCAAATTATTATTACAAATTATAACTTGAAGATCTGGACTATAATTGTCAAATACAGAATTTAAATTGATAGCTTCTAATTATTATTGCAAATCATAACTTGAAGATCTGAACTAGTAATTGTCAAATACAGAACTTAAAATTGATAGCTTCTAATTATTATTGTAAATTATAACTTGTAGATCTGACCTTGTAATTGTCAAATACAGAACTTCTAATTGTTAAATACAAATTATTAGTGCAAATTATAACTTGAAGATCTGAACTAGTAATTTTCAAATACTGAACTTAATATTGATAGCTTCTAATTATTATTGCAAATTATAACTAGAAGATCTGAACTTGTAATTGTCAAATAAGGAACTTAAAATTGATAGCTTCTAATTATTATTTCAATTTATAACTTGAAGATCTGAACTTGTAATTGTCAAATACAGAACTTAAAATTGATAGCTTCTAATTATTATTGCAAATTATAACTTGAAGATCTGAACTTGTAATTGTCAAATACAGAACTTTTAATTGTTAAATTCAAATTAGTAGTGCAAATTATAACTTGAAGATCTGAACTTGTAATTATCAAATACAGAACTTAAAATTGATAGCTTCTAATTATTATTGTAAATTATAACTTGAAGATCTGAAATTGTAATAGTGAATTACAGAACTTAGATTTGTTAAATTCAAATTATTATTACAAATTATAACTTGAAGATCTGAACTAGTAATTGTCAAATACAGAACTTAAAATTGATAGCTTCTAATTATTATTGCAAATCATAACTTGAAGATCCGAACTAGTAATTGTCAAATACAGAACTTAAAATTGATAGCTTCTAATTATTATTATAAATTATAACTTGAAGATCTGACCTTGTAATTGTCAAATTCAGAACTTAAAATTGATATCTTCTAATTATTATTGCAAATAATAACTTGAAGATCTGAACTAGTAATTGTCAAATACAGCACTTAAAATTGATAGCTTCTAATTATTATTGCAAATTATAATTTGAAGATCTGAACTTGTAATAGACAAATACGCAACTTAGCATTGTTAAATACAAATTGTGATTGCAAATTATAACTTGAAGATCTGAACTAGTAATTGTCAAATACAGAACTTAAATTGATAGCTTATAATTATTATTGCAAATAATAATTTGAAGATCTGAACTTGTAATAGTCAAATACAGAACTTCTAATTGTTAAATACAAATTATTAGTGCAAATTATAACTTGAAGATCTGAACTTGTAATAGGTAAATACAGAACTTCTAATTGTTAAATCCAAACTAAGATTGCAAATAATAATTTGAAAATCTGAACTAGTAATAGTCAAATACAGAACTTCTAACTGTTAAATACAAATTATTAGTGCAAATTATAACTTGAAGATCTGAACTTGTAATTGTCAAATACAGAACTTAAAATTGATAGCTTCTAATTATTATTGCAAATTATAACTTGAAGATCTAAACTTGTAATTGTCAATTACAGAACTTCTAATTGTTAAATACAAATTATTAGTGCAAATTATAACTTGAAGATCTGAACATGTAATTGTCAAATACAGAACTTAAAATTGATAGGTTCTAATTATTATTGTAAATTATAACTTGAAGATCTGAACTTGTAATTGTCAAATAAGGAACTTAAAATTGATAGCTTCTAATTATTATTTCAATTTATAACTTGAAGATCTGAACTTGTAATTGTCAAATACAGAGCTTAAAATTGATAGCTTCTAATTATTATTGCAAATTATAACTTGAAGATCTGAACTTGTAATTGTCAAATACAGAACTTTTAATTGTTAAATTCAAATTAGTAGTGCAAATTATAACTTGAAGATCTGAACTTGTAATTATCAAATACAGAACTTAAAATTGATAGCTTCTAATTATTATTGTAAATTATAACTTGAAGATCTGAAATTGTAATAGTGAATTACAGAACTTAGATTTGTAAAATTCAAATTATTATTTCAAATTATAACTTGAAGATCTGAACTAGTAATTGTCAAATACAGAACTTCTAATTATTAAATACAAATTATTAGTGCAAAATATAACTTGAAGATCTGAACTAGTAATTTTCAAATACAGAACTTAATATTGATAGCTTCTAATTATTATTGCAAATTATAACTAGAAGATCTGAACTTGTAATTGTCAAATACAGAACTTCTAATTGTTAAATACAAATTATTAGTGCAAATTATAACTTGAAGATCTGAACTAGTAATTTTCAAATACAGAACTTAATATTGATAGCTTCTAATTATTATTGCAAATTATAACTAGAAGATCTGAACTTGTAATTGTCAAATACAGAACTTAAAATTGATAGCTTCTAATTATAATTTCAATTTATAACTTGAAGATCTGAACTTGTAATTGTCAAATTCAGAACTTAAAATTGATAGCTTCTAATTATTATTGCAAATTATAACTTGAAGATCTGAACTTGTAATTGTCAAATACAGAACTTCTAATTGTTAAATACTAATTAGTAGTGCAAATTATAACTTGAAGATCTGAACTTGTAATTATCAAAGCGAAAAAATTCTTCTCACCCCAACAATAACAATGGAAAAAACTTCTTGGGTAATGGGGAGGACTAAATCAAACACAATTGCTTCGAATCGACTAGTTTCGGTCAAAACTTGACCATCTTCAGGCTATAATAAGTAAGATATACAATTAGTTGCCAATTCGAAAAAGTAAAAGAGTTTACTGCGTCACCTCTCGATGCAGATGTAATTGGTGATATGATGTCGTAAACTAGACCAACAATAGGGCAAAAAACGGACATTATGCGGCGTCCAATGTGCGGGTAGTAGTCTTGGGTCAAAACGATAAAACAATTAATTATAAAGACGGGTAAAAACACTGAAAACTAATAAACACGTACAAAAATACAATGGATAAAAATATGTAAAACACAAACTAGTAACAAATCAAAACACTATAAATTAACCGTGATAAAGCAAAAATAATATCAAATACCAATTTAGGATTGCCGCAAATGTCGTGCACGCGCCATCTATTGACGGAATGAGAGACGCAGTATGTAAACAAAATACAAAATACAAAAGAAACAATACACAAATGTCAAAGCGAAGAACTAAGTTAACTTTTTTTGGTCTTTCTGTGGAAGATAGTAAGCAGGGATTTGAACGCTGTATTAATTTGCTCAAAATCAGTGATTTTGTTGACATTGTTGTCTGTGGTGATCACGTAGGAGGACTCTAAAAACAATCTTTTCGGGTAGCATTGTTCTTCTGCCAATACCCTCACATCACTCATGTTAAAATCGTGTTTGCTGTCGGTGAGATGTTCCGACAATCCAGTTTTCCTCGACGCCACTCTTGTATCGTACTTGTGTTGTTTTAATCTTTCTGATAGGAGCTGTTTGGTCTGTCCGATGTAGGTAACTCCACATTCGCAAGCTATCTTATAGACCACGTTACTTTTGTATTTAAGGGCAATGGGATCCTTCACGTTGGAATAAATAAGGTTACCAAGGTTGAAGTTATTGTAGAAGGCCAAACAGATCTGTCCACTGTGTATAAAATCCTTCAAAGTGTGTTTGATCCTCCCAGATAGTGACGGGTGGAAAGTTATCTTATGGTAGCGTGGTTTCAGCTCAACACATTCGTCGATATCCTTGATCGGGGTCCCTCTCTTTCTCTTAGGGCGGAACAATGTCAAATGTACAAGTCGGTGCGGATACGAGTTCTTTATCAGTTGTTCTTTGAGTTGTAACAGGCGAGAGGTCCTCATATCGGGACTGACAATAGTTTTTATACGTAGGGCCAAGGTGTTTATGACACCCATCTTTTGGTTGAGGGGATGTGCAGAATTGTAATTTAATAGTCTGTCACTTGAAGATGGCTTTTTATATAGGTCAGTGTATAGTGAACCATCAAGTCTCCTGCACACTAGCATATCCAGGAAAGGAATAGTCCCCTCAACTTCTAACTCGTGTGTAAACTTCAATCCGTCATCAAACTCATTGAGAATCTCCAAACATCGTTGGACTTTGTTGCGAGGGACAGCAGACAACACATCATCAACGTATAGCACTAAAAATGGGATCCGGAAGTCGATAGTACCCATGAAGTTCATGAGGAGGTCCTGCATGACAAAACTGGCAAAGATGGGGCTGCAAGGGTCACCCATTGCCGATCCAACCAACTGAGAGTAGAAGCTGCCATCAAACTGGAAATAACTGTTGTCGAAAATGATCTCCACTATCTTCATGAAAGTGTTCATAGGTATGTCGGTGGTGACCCCGATCAAGTCCCAATTATTGGTGAGAGAAGCAATAACTGCCTCCTTAGATATGTTAGTAAACAGGGAGGCGACATCGAAAGAAATCAGTACATAATCATCAGGCACAATGGAACCGCAAATAATTTCCATAGCATCTATGGAGTTTTTTACATTAAATGGAAAAACAGGTACTGCGTTGGTAAGGATGGAGTTGAGAAACTTCGCCAAAGGAATCGATGGGGACTGTATGCAACTAATGACAGGTCGCAAAGGAATACCCGGTTTATGGGCCTTTGGTAGTCCATAGGCTCGGGGGGGCCGAGCATTGTAAGTAGTTAGCTTCTTTCTAGTAAAGTCGTCGATACAGTCATCATCACACAGCCTTCTAGCCATTCTGTTGAATTTCCTCTGGATGGAGGTGGTGGGATCAGCGTCCATCCTTTTGTAGGTGACGGGGTCCTCAAGGAGCTCATACATTTTCTTTTTATAATCTTGTTTATTTAGAATGACCGTAGAGTTACCTTTATCAGCTCTAAGGACACACACATTCGGGTTATCTTTCAGGAACTTTTTGGTAGTTAGAATCTGTCGCATGATAGTAGTATTCTTGTTATTATCCACTTTGTTACAAAAATTATGTGTAACGTTAAGTAGTCTGCTGCGTACTTCGTTTCTTTCTTTGTCAGTGGTTTTTAAGCTATTGACAATGTAGTTAACCTCGGATAGGAATGTGTGCATTGGGAACTCCCTTAGAGAAGGGACAATGCTAAATTTAGGACCCAGTGATACAGTCTTAGCGACCAACTCTGGTATATGGGTACCAGAATGGTTGAGCACCCACGATGCATCCCCTAAGGTGTCATTGTGTTTCATATTGAGAAGATTATCAAACTTCTTGATGTTATTGCCCCTAATTCTGTTGAAGAGGGGCTCCAGGGATTGAGTGTTGCTTCTGATAATCCTATTTGCTAAGGGGGCAGGTATCAAGGTGGTAAGGACCTGTCTGTAAAATTGTAATTCATCTTTTAATGTCTTAATCTCAGCACACACCATGCGGATGTGTAAACCCAAAATGCCCGACTGAAATCTATCCATCACTCTCTCCGCTTCTTGTAACACAGAGCGGTCTGGGATGAGTTTCCTCATAACGCACGCAACATTCTTCTTTATGAAAGACGGATAAATTCTTTCATGCCTGCATCGCAACAGGAAAACCCTTCTGTTCTTCGCCTTGACCAATGCGGTCAAAATCTTCTGTACCCTCTTCACATTCTCGACCGCAACCAACCCATATTCCACCCTTAACTGTTGGTAAAAACCCATGGTTACAAAGCGAAAAAATTCTTCTCACCCCAACAATAACAATGGAAAAAACTTCTTGGGTAATGGGGAGGACTAAATCAAACACAATTGCTTCGAATCGACTAGTTTCGGTCAAAACTTGACCATCTTCAGGCTATAATAAGTAAGATATACAATTAGTTGCCAATTCGAAAAAGTAAAAGAGTTTACTGCGTCACCTCTCGATGCAGATGTAATTGGTGATATGATGTCGTAAACTAGACCAACAATAGGGCAAAAAACGGACATTATGCGGCGTCCAATGTGCGGGTAGTAGTCTTGGGTCAAAACGATAAAACAATTAATTATAAAGACGGGTAAAAACACTGAAAACTAATAAACACGTACAAAAATACAATGGATAAAAATATGTAAAACACAAACTAGTAACAAATCAAAACACTATAAATTAACCGTGATAAAGCAAAAATAATATCAAATACCAATTTAGGATTGCCGCAAATGTCGTGCACGCGCCATCTATTGACGGAATGAGAGACGCAGTATGTAAACAAAATACAAAATACAAAAGAAACAATACACAAATGTCAAAGCGAAGAACTAAGTTAACTTTTTTTGGTCTTTCTGTGGAAGATAGTAAGCAGGGATTTGAACGCTGTATTAATTTGCTCAAAATCAGTGATTTTGTTGACATTGTTGTCTGTGGTGATCACGTAGGAGGACTCTAAAAACAATCTTTTCGGGTAGCATTGTTCTTCTGCCAATACCCTCACATCACTCATGTTAAAATCGTGTTTGCTGTCGGTGAGATGTTCCGACAATCCAGTTTTCCTCGACGCCACTCTTGTATCGTACTTGTGTTGTTTTAATCTTTCTGATAGGAGCTGTTTGGTCTGTCCGATGTAGGTAACTCCACATTCGCAAGCTATCTTATAGACCACGTTACTTTTGTATTTAAGGGCAATGGGATCCTTCACGTTGGAATAAATAAGGTTACCAAGGTTGAAGTTATTGTAGAAGGCCAAACAGATCTGTCCACTGTGTATAAAATCCTTCAAAGTGTGTTTGATCCTCCCAGATAGTGACGGGTGGAAAGTTATCTTATGGTAGCGTGGTTTCAGCTCAACACATTCGTCGATATCCTTGATCGGGGTCCCTCTCTTTCTCTTAGGGCGGAACAATGTCAAATGTACAAGTCGGTGCGGATACGAGTTCTTTATCAGTTGTTCTTTGAGTTGTAACAGGCGAGAGGTCCTCATATCGGGACTGACAATAGTTTTTATACGTAGGGCCAAGGTGTTTATGACACCCATCTTTTGGTTGAGGGGATGTGCAGAATTGTAATTTAATAGTCTGTCACTTGAAGATGGCTTTTTATATAGGTCAGTGTATAGTGAACCATCAAGTCTCCTGCACACTAGCATATCCAGGAAAGGAATAGTCCCCTCAACTTCTAACTCGTGTGTAAACTTCAATCCGTCATCAAACTCATTGAGAATCTCCAAACATCGTTGGACTTTGTTGCGAGGGACAGCAGACAACACATCATCAACGTATAGCACTAAAAATGGGATCCGGAAGTCGATAGTACCCATGAAGTTCATGAGGAGGTCCTGCATGACAAAACTGGCAAAGATGGGGCTGCAAGGGTCACCCATTGCCGATCCAACCAACTGAGAGTAGAAGCTGCCATCAAACTGGAAATAACTGTTGTCGAAAATGATCTCCACTATCTTCATGAAAGTGTTCATAGGTATGTCGGTGGTGACCCCGATCAAGTCCCAATTATTGGTGAGAGAAGCAATAACTGCCTCCTTAGATATGTTAGTAAACAGGGAGGCGACATCGAAAGAAATCAGTACATAATCATCAGGCACAATGGAACCGCAAATAATTTCCATAGCATCTATGGAGTTTTTTACATTAAATGGGTATTCCTTTGCGACCTGTCATTAGTTGCATACAGTCCCCATCGATTCCTTTGGCGAAGTTTCTCAACTCCATCCTTACCAACGCAGTACCTGTTTTTCCATTTAATGTAAAAAACTCCATAGATGCTATGGAAATTATTTGCGGTTCCATTGTGCCTGATGATTATGTACTGATTTCTTTCGATGTCGCCTCCCTGTTTACTAACATATCTAAGGAGGCAGTTATTGCTTCTCTCACCAATAATTGGGACTTGATCGGGGTCACCACCGACATACCTATGAACACTTTCATGAAGATAGTGGAGATCATTTTCGACAACAGTTATTTCCAGTTTGATGGCAGCTTCTACTCTCAGTTGGTTGGATCGGCAATGGGTGACCCTTGCAGCCCCATCTTTGCCAGTTTTGTCATGCAGGACCTCCTCATGAACTTCATGGGTACTATCGACTTCCGGATCCCATTTTTAGTGCTATACGTTGATGATGTGTTGTCTGCTGTCCCTCGCAACAAAGTCCAACGATGTTTGGAGATTCTCAATGAGTTTGATGACGGATTGAAGTTTACACACGAGTTAGAAGTTGAGGGGACTATTCCTTTCCTGGATATGCTAGTGTGCAGGAGACTTGATGGTTCACTATACACTGACCTATATAAAAAGCCATCTTCAAGTGACAGACTATTAAATTACAATTCTGCACATCCCCTCAACCAAAAGATGGGTGTCATAAACACCTTGGCCCTACGTATAAAAACTATTGTCAGTCCCGATATGAGGACCTCTCGCCTGTTACAACTCAAAGAACAACTGATAAAGAACTCGTATCCGCACCGACTTGTACATTTGACATTGTTCCGCCCTAAGAGAAAGAGAGGGACCCCGATCAAGGATATCGACGAATGTGTTGAGCTGAAACCACGCTACCATAAGATAACTTTCCACCCGTCACTATCTGGGAGGATCAAACACACTTTGAAGGATTTTATACACAGTGGACAGATCTGTTTGGCCTTCTACAATAACTTCAACCTTGGTAACCTTATTTATTCCAACGTGAAGGATCCCATTGCCCTTAAATACAAAAGTAACGTGGTCTATAAGATAGCTTGCGAATGTGGAGTTACCTACATCGGACAGACCAAACAGCTCCTATCAGAAAGATTAAAACAACACAAGTACGATACAAGAGTGGCGTCGAGGAAAACTGGATTGTCGGAACATCTCACCGACAGCAAACACGATTTTAACATGAGTGATGTGAGGGTATTGGCAGAAGAACAATGCTACCCGAAAAGATTGTTTTTAGAGTCCTCCTACGTGATCACCACAGACAACAATGTCAACAAAATCACTGATTTTGAGCAAATTAATACAGCGTTCAAATCCCTGCTTACTATCTTCCACAGAAAGACCAAAAAAAGTTAACTTAGTTCTTCGCTTTGACATTTGTGTATTGTTTCTTTTGTATTTTGTATTTTGTTTACATACTGCGTCTCTCATTCCGTCAATAGATGGCGCGTGCACGACATTTGCGGCAATCCTAAATTGGTATTTGATATTATTTTTGCTTTATCACGGTTAATTTATAGTGTTTTGATTTGTTACTAGTTTGTGTTTTACATATTTTTATCCATTGTATTTTTGTACGTGTTTATTAGTTTTCAGTGTTTTTACCCGTCTTTATAATTAATTGTTTTATCGTTTTGACCCAAGACTACTACCCGCACATTGGACGCCGCATAATGTCCGTTTTTTGCCCTATTGTTGGTCTAGTTTACGACATCATATCACCAATTACATCTGCATCGAGAGGTGACGCAGTAAACTCTTTTACTTTTTCGAATTGGCAACTAATTGTATATCTTACTTATTATAGCCTGAAGATGGTCAAGTTTTGACCGAAACTAGTCGATTCGAAGCAATTGTGTTTGATTTAGTCCTCCCCATTACCCAAGAAGTTTTTTCCATTGTTATTGTTGGGGTGAGAAGAATTTTTTCGCTTTGTAACCATGGGTTTTTACCAACAGTTAAGGGTGGAATATGGGTTGGTTGCGGTCGAGAATGTGAAGAGGGTACAGAAGATTTTGACCGCATTGGTCAAGGCGAAGAACAGAAGGGTTTTCCTGTTGCGATGCAGGCATGAAAGAATTTATCCGTCTTTCATAAAGAAGAATGTTGCGTGCGTTATGAGGAAACTCATCCCAGACCGCTCTGTGTTACAAGAAGCGGAGAGAGTGATGGATAGATTTCAGTCGGGCATTTTGGGTTTACACATCCGCATGGTGTGTGCTGAGATTAAGACATTAAAAGATGAATTACAATTTTACAGACAGGTCCTTACCACCTTGATACCTGCCCCCTTAGCAAATAGGATTATCAGAAGCAACACTCAATCCCTGGAGCCCCTCTTCAACAGAATTAGGGGCAATAACATCAAGAAGTTTGATAATCTTCTCAATATGAAACACAATGACACCTTAGGGGATGCATCGTGGGTGCTCAACCATTCTGGTACCCATATACCAGAGTTGGTCGCTAAGACTGTATCACTGGGTCCTAAATTTAGCATTGTCCCTTCTCTAAGGGAGTTCCCAATGCACACATTCCTATCCGAGGTTAACTACATTGTCAATAGCTTAAAAACCACTGACAAAGAAAGGAACGAAGTACGCAGCAGACTACTTAACGTTACACATAATTTTTGTAACAAAGTGGATAATAACAAGAATACTACTATCATGCGACAGATTCTAACTACCAAAAAGTTCCTGAAAGATAACCCGAATGTGTGTGTCCTTAGAGCTGATAAAGGTAACTCTACGGTCATTCTAAATAAACAAGATTATAAAAAGAAAATGTATGAGCTCCTTGAGGACCCCGTCACCTACAAAAGGATGGACGCTGATCCCACCACCTCCATCCAGAGGAAATTCAACAGAATGGCTAGAAGGCTGTGTGATGATGACTGTATCGACGACTTTACTAGAAAGAAGCTAACTACTTACAATGCTCGGCCCCCCCGAGCCTATGGACTACCAAAGGCCCATAAACCGGGTATTCCTTTGCGACCTGTCATTAGTTGCATACAGTCCCCATCGATTCCTTTGGCGAAGTTTCTCAACTCCATCCTTACCAACGCAGTACCTGTTTTTCCATTTAATGTAAAAAACTCCATAGATGCTATGGAAATTATTTGCGGTTCCATTGTGCCTGATGATTATGTACTGATTTCTTTCGATGTCGCCTCCCTGTTTACTAACATATCTAAGGAGGCAGTTATTGCTTCTCTCACCAATAATTGGGACTTGATCGGGGTCACCACCGACATACCTATGAACACTTTCATGAAGATAGTGGAGATCATTTTCGACAACAGTTATTTCCAGTTTGATGGCAGCTTCTACTCTCAGTTGGTTGGATCGGCAATGGGTGACCCTTGCAGCCCCATCTTTGCCAGTTTTGTCATGCAGGACCTCCTCATGAACTTCATGGGTACTATCGACTTCCGGATCCCATTTTTAGTGCTATACGTTGATGATGTGTTGTCTGCTGTCCCTCGCAACAAAGTCCAACGATGTTTGGAGATTCTCAATGAGTTTGATGACGGATTGAAGTTTACACACGAGTTAGAAGTTGAGGGGACTATTCCTTTCCTGGATATGCTAGTGTGCAGGAGACTTGATGGTTCACTATACACTGACCTATATAAAAAGCCATCTTCAAGTGACAGACTATTAAATTACAATTCTGCACATCCCCTCAACCAAAAGATGGGTGTCATAAACACCTTGGCCCTACGTATAAAAACTATTGTCAGTCCCGATATGAGGACCTCTCGCCTGTTACAACTCAAAGAACAACTGATAAAGAACTCGTATCCGCACCGACTTGTACATTTGACATTGTTCCGCCCTAAGAGAAAGAGAGGGACCCCGATCAAGGATATCGACGAATGTGTTGAGCTGAAACCACGCTACCATAAGATAACTTTCCACCCGTCACTATCTGGGAGGATCAAACACACTTTGAAGGATTTTATACACAGTGGACAGATCTGTTTGGCCTTCTACAATAACTTCAACCTTGGTAACCTTATTTATTCCAACGTGAAGGATCCCATTGCCCTTAAATACAAAAGTAACGTGGTCTATAAGATAGCTTGCGAATGTGGAGTTACCTACATCGGACAGACCAAACAGCTCCTATCAGAAAGATTAAAACAACACAAGTACGATACAAGAGTGGCGTCGAGGAAAACTGGATTGTCGGAACATCTCACCGACAGCAAACACGATTTTAACATGAGTGATGTGAGGGTATTGGCAGAAGAACAATGCTACCCGAAAAGATTGTTTTTAGAGTCCTCCTACGTGATCACCACAGACAACAATGTCAACAAAATCACTGATTTTGAGCAAATTAATACAGCGTTCAAATCCCTGCTTACTATCTTCCACAGAAAGACCAAAAAAAGTTAACTTAGTTCTTCGCTTTGACATTTGTGTATTGTTTCTTTTGTATTTTGTATTTTGTTTACATACTGCGTCTCTCATTCCGTCAATAGATGGCGCGTGCACGACATTTGCGGCAATCCTAAATTGGTATTTGATATTATTTTTGCTTTATCACGGTTAATTTATAGTGTTTTGATTTGTTACTAGTTTGTGTTTTACATATTTTTATCCATTGTATTTTTGTACGTGTTTATTAGTTTTCAGTGTTTTTACCCGTCTTTATAATTAATTGTTTTATCGTTTTGACCCAAGACTACTACCCGCACATTGGACGCCGCATAATGTCCGTTTTTTGCCCTATTGTTGGTCTAGTTTACGACATCATATCACCAATTACATCTGCATCGAGAGGTGACGCAGTAAACTCTTTTACTTTTTCGAATTGGCAACTAATTGTATATCTTACTTATTATAGCCTGAAGATGGTCAAGTTTTGACCGAAACTAGTCGATTCGAAGCAATTGTGTTTGATTTAGTCCTCCCCATTACCCAAGAAGTTTTTTCCATTGTAATTATCAAATACAGAACTTAAAATTGATAGCTTCTAATTATTATTGTAAATTATAACTTGAAGATCTGAACTTGTAATAGTGAATTACAGAACTTAGATTTGTTAAATTCAAATTATTATTTCAAATTATAACTTGAAGATCTGAACTAGTAATTGTCAAATACAGAACTTAAAATTGATAGCTTCTAATTATTATTGCAAATTATAACTTGAAGATCTGAACTTGTAATAGTGAATTACAGAACTTAGATTTGTTAAATTCAAATTATTATTTCAAATTATAACTTGAAGATCTGAACTAGTAATTGTCAAATACAGAACTTAAAATTGATAGCTTCTAATTATTATTGCAAATTATAACTTGAAGATCTGAACTTGTAATTGTCAAATACAGAACTTAAAATTGATAGCTTCTAATTATTATTGTAAATTATAACTTGAAGATCTGAACTTGTAATAGTGAATTACAGAACTTAGATTTGTTAAATTTTAAATTATTATTTCAAATTATAACTTGAAGATCTGTACTAGTAATTGTCAAATACAGAACTTAAAATTGATAGCTTCTAATTATTATTGCATATTATAACTTGAAGATCTGAACTTGTAATTGTTAAATACAGAACTTAAAATTGATAGCTTCTAATTATTATTGCAAATTATAACTTCAAGATCTGAACTTGTAATTGTCAAATACAGAACATAAAATTGATAGCTTCTAATTATTATTTCAAATTATAACTTGAAGATCTGAACTTGTAATTGTCAAATACAGAACTTAAAATTAATAGCTTCTAATTATTATTGCAAATTATAACTTGAATATCTGAACTTGTAATTGTCAAATACAGAACTTCAAATTGTTAAATACAAATTATTAGTGCAAATTATAACTTGAAGATCTGAACTTGTAATTGTCAAATACAGAACTTAAAATTGATAGCTTCAAATTATTATTGCAAATTATAACTTGAAGATCTGAACTTGTAATTTTCAAATACAGAACTTCTAATTGTTAAATACAAATTATTAGTGCAAATTATAACTTGAAGAACTGAACTTGGAATTGTCAAATACAGAACTTCTAATTGTTAAATACAAATTATTAGTGCAAATTATAACTTGAAGATCTGAACTAGTAATTTTCAAATACAGAACTTAAAATTAATAGCTTCTAATTATTATTGCAAATTAAAACTTGAATGTCTGAACTTGTAATTGTCAAATACAGAACTTCTAATTGTTAAATACAAATTATTAGTGCAAATTATAACTTGAAGATCTGAACTAGTAATTTTCAAATACAGAACTTAAAATTAATAGCTTCTAATTATTATTGCAAATTAAAACTTGAATGTCTGAACTTGTAATTGTCAAATACAGAACTTCTAATTGTTAAATTCAAATTATTAGTGCAAATTATAACTTGAAGATCTGAACTAGTAATTTTCAAATACAGAACTTAAAATTAATAGCTTCTAATTATTATTGCAAATTAAAACTTGAATGTCTGAACTTGTAATTGTCAAATACAGAACTTCTAATTGTTAAATACAAATTATTAGTGCAAATTATAACTTGAAGATCTGAACTAGTAATTTTCAAATACAGAACTTAATATTGATAGCTTCTAATTATTATTGCAAATTATAACTAGAAGATCTGAACTTGTAATTGTCAAATACAGAACTTAAAATTGATAGCTTCTAATTATTATTGTAAATTATAACTTGAAGATCTGAACTTGTAATAGTCAAATACAGAACTTCTAATTGTTAAATACAAATTATTAGTGCAAATTATAACTTGAAGATCTGAACTAGTAATTTTCAAATACAGAACTTAATATTGATAGCTTCTAATTATTAATGCAAATTATAACTAGAAGATCTGAACTTGTAATTGTCAAATACAGAACTTAAAATTGATAGCTTCTAATTATTATTTCAATTTATAACTTGAAGATCTGAACTTGTAATTGTCAAATACAGAACTTAAAATTGATAGCTTCTAATTATTATTGCAAATTATAACTTGAAGATCTGAACTTGTAATTGTCAAATAAAGAACTTTTAATTGTTAAATACAAATTAGTAGTGCAAATTATAACTTGAAGATCTGAACTTGTAATTATCAAATACAGAACTTAAAATTGATAGCTTCTAATTATTATTGTAAATTATAACTTGAAGATCTAAACTTGTAATAGTGAATTACAGAACTTAGATTTGTTAAATTCAAATTATTATTACAAATTATAACTTGAAGATCTGAACTAGTAATTGTCAAATTCAGAACTTAAAATTGATAGCTTCTAATTATTATTGCAAATCATAACTTGAAGATCTGATCTAGTAATTGTCAAATACAGAACTTAAAATTGATAGCTTCTAATTATTTTGTAAATTATAACTTGAAGATCTGACCTTGTAATTGTCAAATACAGAACTTAAAATTGATATCTTCTAATTATTATTGCAAATAATAACTTGAAGATCTGAACTAGTAATTGTCAAATAAAGCACTTAAAATTGATAGCTTCTAATTATTATTGCAAATTATAATTTGAAGATCTTAACTTGTAATAGACAAATCGCAACTTAGCATTGTTAAATACAAATTGTGATTGCAAATTATAACTTGAAGATCTGAACCTGTAATAGGTAAATACAGAACTTTCAATTGTTAAATTCTAACTAAGATTGCAAATAATAATTCGAAGATCTGAACTTGTAATAGTGAATTACAGAACTTAGATTTGTTAAATTCAAATTATTATTTCAAATTATAACTTGAAGATCTGAACTAGTAATTGTCAAATACAGAACCTCAAATTGATAGCTTCTAATTATTATTGCAAATTAAAACTTGAAGATCTGAACTAGTAATTGTCAAATGCAGAACTTAAAATTGATAGCTTCTAATTATTATTTCAAATTATAACTTGAAGATCTGAACTTGTAATTGTCAAATACAGAACTTAAAATTGATAGCTTCTAATTATTATTGCAAATAATAACTTGAAGATCTGTACTTGTAATTGTCAAATACAGAACTTAAAATTGATAGCTTATAATTATAGTTCAAATTATAACTTGAAAATCTGAACTTGTAATAGTCAAATACAGAACATCGAATTGTTAAATACAAATTATTAGTGCAAATTATAACTTGAAGATCTGAACTTGTAATAGGTAAATACAGAACTTCTAATTGTTAAATTCAAACTAAGATTGTAAATAATAATTTGAAAATCTGAACTAGTAATAGTCAAATACAGAACTTCTAACTGTTAAAAACAAATTATTAGTGCAAATTATAACTTGAAGATCTGAACTTGTAATTGTCAAATACAGAACTTAAAATTGATAGCTTCTAATTATTATTGCAAATTATAACTTGAAGATCTGAACTTGTAATAGTGAATTACAAAACTTAGATTTGTTAAATTAAAATTATTATTTCAAATTATAACTTGAAGATCTGAACTAGTAATTGTCAAATACAGAACTTAAATTGATAGCTTATAATTATTATTGCAAATAATAATTTGAAGATCTGAACTTGTAATAGTCAAATACAGAACTTCTAATTGTTAAATACAAATTATTAGTGCAAATTATAACTTGAAGATCTGAACTAGTAATTGTCAAATACAGAACTTAAAATTGATAGCTTCTAATTATTATTGCAAATTATAACTAGAAGATCTGAACTTGTAATTGTCAAATACAGAACTTCTAATTGTTAAATACAAATTATTAGTGCAAATTATAACTTGAAGATCTGAACTTGTAATTGTCAAATATAGAACTTAAAATTGATAGCTTCTAATTATTATTGCAAATTATAACTTGAAGATCTGAACTTGTAATTGTCAAATACAGAACTTCTAATTGTTAAATACAAATTATTAGTGCAAATTATAACTTGAAGATCTGAACAAGTAATTGTCAAATACAGAACTTAAAATTGATAGCTTCTAATTATTATTTTAATTATAACTTGAAGAACTGAACTTGTAATAGTGAATTACAGAACTTAGATTTGTTAAATTCAAATTATTATTTCAAATTATAACTTGAAGATCTGAACTAGTAATTGTCAAATACAGAACTTAAAATTGATAGCTTCTAATTATTATTGCAAATTATAACATGAAGATCTGAACTTGTAATTGTCAAATACAGAACTTAAAATTGATAGCTTCTAATTATTATTGCAAATTATAACATGAAGATCTGAACTTGTAATTGTCAAATACAGAACTTAAAATTGATAGCTTCTAATTATTATTGTAAATTATAACTTGAAGATCTGAACTTGTAATAGTCAAATACAGAACTTCTAATTGTTAAATACAAATTATTAGTGCAAATTATAACTTGAAGATCTGAACTAGTAATTTTCAAATACAGAACTTAATATTGATAGCTTCTAATTATTATTGCAAATTATAACTAGAAGATCTGAACTTGTAATTGTCAAATAAGGAACTTAAAATTGATAGCTTCTAATTATTATTTCAATTTATAACTTGAAGATCTGAACTTGTAATTGTCAAATACAGAACTTAGATTTGTTAAATTCAAATTATTATTTCAAATTATAACTTGAAGATCTGAACTAGTAATTGTCAAATACAGAACTTAAAATTGATAGCTTCTAATTATTATTGCAAATTATAACTTGAAGATCTAACTTGTAATTGTCAAATACAGAACTTAAAATTGATAGCTTCTAATTATTATTGTAAATTATAACTTGAAGATCTGAACTTGTAATTGTCAAATACAGAACTTAAAATTGATAGCTTCTAATTATTATTGCAAATTATAACTTGAAGATCTGAACTTGTAATAGTGAATTACAAAACTTAGATTTGTTAAATTAAAATTATTATTTCAAATTATAACTTGAAGATCTGAACTAGTAATTGTCAAATACAGAACTTAAATTGATAGCTTATAATTATTATTGCAAATAATAATGTGAAGATCTGAACTTGTAATAGTCAAATACAGAACTTCTAATTGTTAAATACAAATTATTAGTGCAAATTATAACTTGAAGATCTGAACTAGTAATTGTCAAATACAGAACTTAAAATTGATAGCTTCTAATTATTATTGCAAATTATAACTAGAAGATCTGAACTTGTAATTGTCAAATACAGAACTTCTAATTGTTAAATACAAATTATTAGTGCAAATTATAACTTGAAGATCTGAACTTGTAATTGTCAAATATAGAACTTAAAATTGATAGCTTCTAATTATTATTGCAAATTATAACTTGAAGATCTGAACTTGTAATTGTCAAATACAGAACTTCTAATTGTTAAATACAAATTATTAGTGCAAATTATAACTTGAAGATCTGAACAAGTAATTGTCAAATACAGAACTTAAAATTGATAGCTTCTAATTATTATTTTAATTATAACTTGAAGAACTGAACTTGTAATAGTGAATTACAGAACTTAGATTTGTTAAATTCAAATTATTATTACAAATTATAACTTGAAGATCTGAACTAGTAATTGTCAAATTCAGAACTTAAAATTGATAGCTTCTAATTATTATTGCAAATCATAACTTGAAGATCTGATCTAGTAATTGTCAAATACAGAACTTAAAATTGATAGCTTCTAATTATTTTGTAAATTATAACTTGAAGATCTGACCTTGTAATTGTCAAATACAGAACTTAAAATTGATATCTTCTAATTATTATTGCAAATAATAACTTGAAGATCTGAACTAGTAATTGTCAAATAAAGCACTTAAAATTGATAGCTTCTAATTATTATTGCAAATTATAATTTGAAGATCTGAACTTGTAATAGACAAATCGCAACTTAGCATTGTTAAATACAAATTGTGATTGCAAATTATAACTTGAAGATCTGAACCTGTAATAGGTAAATACAGAACTTTCAATTGTTAAATTCTAACTAAGATTGCAAATAATAATTCGAAGATCTGAACTTGTAATAGTGAATTACAGAACTTAGATTTGTTAAATTCAAATTATTATTTCAAATTATAACTTGAAGATCTGAACTAGTAATTGTCAAATACAGAACTTAAAATTGATAGCTTCTAATTATTATTGCAAATTAAAACTTGAAGACCTGAACTAATAATTGTCAAATGCAGAACTTAAAATTGATAGCTTCTAATTATTATTTCAAATTATAACTTGAAGATCTGAACTTGTAATTCTCAAATACAGAACTTAAAATTGATAGCTTCTAATTATTATTGCAAATAATAACTTGAAGATCTGTACTTGTAATTGTCAAATACAGAACTTAAAATTGATAGCTTATAATTATAGTTCAAATTATAACTTGAAAATCTGAACTTGTAATAGTCAAATACAGAACATCGAATTGTTAAATACAAATTATTAGTGCAAATTATAACTTGAAGATCTGAACTTGTAATAGGTAAATACAGAACTTCTAATTGTTAAATTCAAACTAAGATTGTAAATAATAATTTGAAAATCTGAACTAGTAATAGTCAAATACAGAACTTCTAACTGTTAAAAACAAATTATTAGTGCAAATTATAACTTGAAGATCTGAACTTGTAATTGTCAAATACAGAACTTAAAATTGATAGCTTCTAATTATTATTGCAAATTATAACTTGAAGATCTGAACTTGTAATAGTGAATTACAAAACTTAGATTTGTTAAATTAAAATTATTATTTCAAATTATAACTTGAAGATCTGAACTAGTAATTGTCAAATACAGAACTTAAATTGATAGCTTATAATTATTATTGCAAATAATAATTTGAAGATCTGAACTTGTAATAGTCAAATACAGAACTTCTAATTGTTAAATACAAATTATTAGTGCAAATTATAACTTGAAGATCTGAACTAGTAATTGTCAAATACAGAACTTAAAATTGATAGCTTCTAATTATTATTGCAAATTATAACTAGAAGATCTGAACTTGAAATTGTCAAATACAGAACTTCTAATTGTTAAATACAAATTATTAGTGCAAATTATAACTTGAAGATCTGAACTTGTAATTGTCAAATATAGAACTTAAAATTGATAGCTTCTAATTATTATTGCAAATTATAACTTGAAGATCTGAACTTGTAATTGTCAAATACAGAACTTCTAATTGTTAAATACAAATTATTAGTGCAAATTATAACTTGAAGATCTGAACAAGTAATTGTCAAATACAGAACTTAAAATTGATAGCTTCTAATTATTATTTTAATTATAACTTGAAGAACTGAACTTGTAATAGTGAATTACAGAACTTAGATTTGTTAAATTCAAATTATTATTTCAAATTATAACTTGAAGATCTGAACTAGTAATTGTCAAATACAGAACTTAAAATTGATAGCTTCTAATTATTATTGCAAATTATAACTTGAAGATCTGAACTTGTAATTGTCAAATACAGAACTTAAAATTGATAGCTTCTAATTATTATTGCAAATTATAACATGAAGATCTGAACTTGTAATTGTCAAATACAGAACTTAAAACTGATAGCTTCTAATTATTATTGTAAATTATAACTTGAAGATCTGAACTTGTAATAGTCAAATACAGAACTTCTAATTGTTAAATACAAATTATTAGTGCAAATTATAACTTGAAGATCTGAACTAGTAATTTTCAAATACAGAACTTAAAATTGATAGCTTCTAATTATTATTGCAAATTATAACTAGAAGATCTGAACTTGTAATTGTCAAATAAGGAACATAAAATTGATAGCTTCTAATTATTATTTCAATTTATAACTTGAAGATCTGAACTTGTAATTGTCAAATACAGAACTTAGATTTGTTAAATTCAAATTATTATTTCAAATTATAACTTGAAGATCTGAACTTGTAATTGTCAAATACAGAACTTAAAATTGATAGCTTCTAATTATTATTGCAAATTATAACTTGAAGATCTAACTTGTAATTGTCAAATACAGAACTTAAAATTGATAGCTTCTAATTATTATTGTAAATTATAACTTGAAGATCTGAACTTGTAATTGTCAAATACAGAACTTAAAATTGATAGCTTCTAATTATTATTGCAAATATAAACTTGGAGATCTGAACTAGTAATTGTCAAATACAGAACTTAAAATTGATAGCTTCTAATTATTATTGCAAATTATAACTTGAAGATCTGAACTTGTAATTGTCAAATACAGAACTTAAAATTGATAGCTTCTAATTATTATTGCGAATTATAACTTGAAGATCTGAACTTGTAATTGTCAAATACAGAACATAAAATTGATAGCTTCTAATTATTATTTCAAATTATAACTTGAAGATCTGAACTTGTAATTGTCAAATACAGAACTTAAAATTAATAGCTTCTAATTATTATTGCAAATTATAACTTGAATATCTGAACTTGTAATTGTCAAATACAGAACTTCAAATTGTTAAATACAAATTATTAGTGCAAATTATAACTTGAAGATCTGAACTTGTAATTGTCAAATACAGAACTTAAAATTGATAGCTTCTAATTATTATTGTAAATTATAACTTGAAGATCTGAACTTGTAATAGTGAATTACAGAACTTAGATTTGTTAAATTCAAATTATTATTTCAAATTATAACTTGAAGATCTGTACTAGTAATTGTCAAATACAGAACTTAAAATTGATAGCTTCTAATTATTATTGCATATTATAACTTGAAGATCTGAACTTGTAATTGTTAAATACAGAACTTAAAATTGATAGCTTCTAATTATTATTGCAAATTATAACTTCAAGATCTGAACTTGTAATTGTCAAATACAGAACATAAAATTGATAGCTTCTAATTATTATTTCAAATTATAACTTGAAGATCTGAACTTGTAATTGTCAAATACAGAACTTAAAATTAATAGCTTCTAATTATTATTGCAAATTATAACTTGAATATCTGAACTTGTAATTGTCAAATACAGAACTTCAAATTGTTAAATACAAATTATTAGTGCAAATTATAACTTGAAGATCTGAACTTGTAATTGTCAAATACAGAACTTAAAATTGATAGCTTCAAATTATTATTGCAAATTATAACTTGAAGATCTGAACTTGTAATTTTCAAATACAGAACTTCTAATTGTTAAATACAAATTATTAGTGCAAATTATAACTTGAAGAACTGAACTTGGAATTGTCAAATACAGAACTTCTAATTGTTAAATACAAATTATTAGTGCAAATTATAACTTGAAGATCTGAACTAGTAATTTTCAAATACAGAACTTAAAATTAATAGCTTCTAATTATTATTGCAAATTAAAACTTGAATGTCTGAACTTGTAATTGTCAAATACAGAACTTCTAATTGTTAAATACAAATTATTAGTGCAAATTATAACTTGAAGATCTGAACTAGTAATTTTCAAATACAGAACTTAAAATTAATAGCTTCTAATTATTATTGCAAATTAAAACTTGAATGTCTGAACTTGTAATTGTCAAATACAGAACTTCTAATTGTTAAATTCAAATTATTAGTGCAAATTATAACTTGAAGATCTGAACTTGTAATTGTCAAATACAGAACTTAAAATTGATAGCTTCTAATTATTATTGCAAATTATAACATGAAGATCTGAACTTGTAATTGTCAAATACAGAACTTAAAATTGATAGCTTCTAATTATTATTGTAAATTATAACTTGAAGATCTGAACTTGTAATAGTCAAATACAGAACTTCTAATTGTTAAATACAAATTATTAGAGCAAATTATAACTTGAAGATCTGAACTAGTAATTTTCAAATACAGAACTTAATATTGATAGCTTCTAATTATTATTGCAAATTATAACGAGAAGATCTGAACTTGTAATTGTCAAATACAGAACTTAAAATTGATAGCTTATAATTATTATTTCAATTTATAACTTGAAGATCTGAACTTGTAATTGTCAAATACAGAACTTAAAATTGATAGCTTCTAATTATTATTGCAAATTATAACTTGAAGATCTGAACTTGTAATTGTCAAATACAGAACTTTTAATTGTTAAATACAAATTAGTAGTGCAAATTATAACTTGAAGATCTGAACTTGTAATTATCAAATACAGAACTTAAAATTGATAGCTTCTAATTATTATTGTAAATTATAACTTGAAGATCTAAACTTGTAATAGTGAATTACAGAACTTAGATTTGTTAAATTCAAATTATTATTACAAATTATAACTTGAAGATCTGAACTAGTAATTGTCAAAGTCAGAACTTAAAATTGATAGCTTCTAATTATTATTGCAAATCATAACTTGAAGATCTGATCTAGTAATTGTCAAATACAGAACTTAAAATTGATAGCTTCTAATTATTATTGTAAATTATAACTTGAAGATCTGACCTTGTAATTGTCAAATACAGAACTTAAAATTGATATCTTCTAATTATTATTGCAAATAATAACTTGAAGATCTGAACTAGTAATTGTCAAATAAAGCACTTAAAATTGATAGCTTCTAATTATTATTGCAAATTATAATTTGAAGATCTGAACTTGTAATAGACAAATACGCAACTTAGCATTGTTAAATACAAATTGTGATTGCAAATTATAACTTGAAGATCTGAACCTGTAATAGGTAAATACAGAACTTTCAATTGTTAAATTCTAACTAAGATTGCAAATAATAATTCGAAGATCTGAACTTGTAATAGTGAATTACAGAACTTAGATTTGTTAAATTCAAATTATTATTTCAAATTATAACTTGAAGATCTGAACTAGTAATTGTCAAATACAGAACTTAAAATTGATAGCTTCTAATTATTATTGCAAATTAAAACTTGAAGATCTGAACTAGTAATTGTCAAATGCAGAACTTAAAATTGATAGCTTCTAATTATTATTTCAAATTATAACTTGAAGATCTGAACTTGTAATTGTCAAATACAGAACTTAAAATTGATAGCTTCTAATTATTATTGCAAATAATAACTTGAAGATCTGTACTTGTAATTGTCAAATACAGAACTTAAAATTGATAGCTTATAATTATAGTTCAAATTATAACTTGAAAATCGGAACTTGTAATAGTCAAATACAGAACATCGAATTGTTAAATACAAATTATTAGTGCAAATTATAACTTGAAGATCTGAACTTGTAATAGGTAAATACAGAACTTCTAATTGTTAAATTCAAACTAAGATTGTAAATAATAATTTGAAAATCTGTACTAGTAATAGTCAAATACAGAACTTCTAACTGTTAAAAACAAATTATTAGTGCAAGTTATAATTTGAAGATCTGAACTTGTAATTGTCAAATACAGAACTTAAAATTGATAGCTTCTAATTATTATTGCAAATTATAACTTGAAGATCTGAACTTGTAATAGTGAATTACAAAACTTAGATTTGTTAAATTCAAATTATTATTTCAAATTATAACTTGAAGATCTGAACTAGTAATTGTCAAATACAGAACTTAAATTGATAGCTTATAATTATTATTGCAAATAATAATTTGAAGATCTGAACTTGTAATAGTCAAATACAGAACTTCTAATTGTTAAATACAAATTATTAGTGCAAATTATAACTTGAAGATCTGAACTAGTAATTGTCAAATACAGAACTTAAAATTGATAGCTTCTAATTATTATTGCAAATTATAACTAGAAGATCTGAACTTGTAATTGTCAAAT
The DNA here is from genome assembly GCA_963170105.1 of Cantharis lateralis. Classification (NCBI taxonomy): domain Eukaryota; kingdom Metazoa; phylum Arthropoda; class Insecta; order Coleoptera; family Cantharidae; genus Cantharis; species Cantharis lateralis. The sequence continues at coordinate 24,727,506 of OY720625.1, read as the reverse complement.
ACAGAACTTGTAATTGTTAAATACAAATTATTAGTGCAAATTATAACTTGAAGATCTGAACTTGTAATTGTCAAATATAGAACTTAAAATTGATAGCTTCTAATTATTATTGCAAATTATAACTTGAAGATCTGAACTTGTAATTGTCAAATACAGAACTTCTAATTGTTAAATACAAATTATTAGTGCAAACTATAACTTTAAGATCTGAACAAGTAATTGTCAAATACAGAACTTAAAATTGATAGCTTCTAATTATTATTGTAAATTATAACTTGAAGATCTGAACTTGTAATAGTGAATTACAGAACTTAGATTTGTTAAACTCAAATTATTATTTCAAATTATAACTTGAAGATCTGAACTAGTAATTGTCAAATACAGAACTTAAAATTGATAGCTTCTAATTATTATTGCAAATTATAACTTGAAGATCTGAACTTGTAATTGTCAAATACAGAACTTAAAATTGATGAACCTGTAATAGGTAAATACAGAACTTCGAATTGTTAAATTCTAACTAAGATTGCAAATAATAATTCGAAGATCTGAACTTGTAATAGTGAATTACAGAACTTAGATTTGTTAAATTCAAATTATTATTTCAAATTATAACTTGAAGATCTGAACTAGTAATTGTCAAATACAGAACTTAAAATTGATAGCTTCTAATTATTATTGCAAATTATAACTTGAAGATCTGAACTAGTAATTGTCAAATGCAGAACTTAAAATTGATAGCTTCTAATTATTATTTCAAATTATAACTTGAAGATCTGAACTTGTAATTGTCAAATACAGAACTTAAAATTGACAGCTTCTAATTATTATTGCAAATAATAACTTGAAGATCTGTACTTGTAATTGTCAAATACAGAACTTAAAATTGATAGCTTATAATTATAGTTCAAATTATAACTTGAAAATCTGAACTTGTAATAGTCAAATACAGAACATCGAATTGTTAAATACAAATTATTAGTGAAAATTATAACTTGAAGATCTGAACTTGTAATAGGTAAATACAGAACTTCTAATTGTTAAATTCAAACTAAGATTGCAAATAATAATTTGAAAATCTGAACTAGTAATAGTCAAATACAGAACTTCTAACTGTTAAAAACAAATTATTAGTGCAAATTATAACTTGAAGATCTGAACTTGTAATTGTCAAATACAGAACTTAAAATTGATAGCTTCTAATTATTATTGCAAATTATAACTTGAAGATCTGAACTTGTAATAGTGAATTACAAAACTTAGATTTGTTAAATTCAAATTATTATTTCAAATTATAACTTGAAGATCTGAACTAGTAATTGTCAAATACAGAACTTAAATTGATAGCTTATAATTATTATTGCAAATAATAATTTGAAGATCTGAACTTGTAATAGTCAAATACAGAACTTCTAATTGTTAAATACAAATTATTAGTGCAAATTATAACTTGAAGATCTGAACTAGTAATTGTCAAATACAGAACTTAAAATTGATAGCTTCTAATTATTATTGCAAATTATAACTAGAAGATCTGAACTTGTAATTGTCAAATACAGAACTTCTAATTGTTAAATACAAATTATTAGTGCAAATTATAACTTGAAGATCTGAACTTGTAATTGTCAAATATAGAACTTAAAATTGATAGCTTCTAATTATTATTGCAAATTATAACTTGAAGATCTGAACTTGTAATTGTCAAATACAGAACTTCTAATTGTTAAATACAAATTATTAGTGCAAATTATAACTTGAAGATCTGAACAAGTAATTGTCAAATACAGAACTTAAAATTGATAGCTTCTAATTATTATTGTAAATTATAACTTGAAGATCTGAACTTGTAATAGTGAATTACAGAACTTAGATTTGTTAAATTCAAATTATTATTTCAAATTATAACTTGAAGATCTGAACTAGTAATTGTCAAATACAGAACTTAAAATTGATAGCTTCTAATTATTATTGCAAATTATAACTTGAAGATCTGAACTTGTAATTGTCAAATACAGAACTTAAAATTGATAGCTTCTAATTATTATTGCAAATTATAACATGAAGATCTGAACTTGTAATTGTCAAATACAGAACTTAAAATTGATAGCTTCTAATTATTATTGTAAATTATAACTTGAAGATCTGAACTTGTAATAGTCAAATACAGAACTTCTAATTGTTAAATACAAATTATTAGTGCAAATTATAACTTGAAGATCTGAACTAGTAATTTTCAAATACAGAACTTAATATTGATAGCGTCTAATTATTATTGCAAATTATAACTAGAAGATCTGAACTTGTAATTGTCAAATAAGGAACTTAAAATTGATAGCTTCTAATTATTATTTCAATTTATAACTTGAAGATCTGAACTTGTAATTGTCAAATACAGAACTTAAAATTGATAGCTTCTAATTATTATTGCAAATTATAACTTGAAGATCTGAACTTGTAATTGTCAAATACAGAACTTTTAATTGTTAAATTCAAATTAGTAGTGCAAATTATAACTTGAAGATCTGAACTTGTAATTATCAAATACAGAACTTAAAATTGATAGCTTCTAATTATTATTGTAAATTATAACTTGAAGATCTGAAATTGTAATAGTGAATTACAGAACTTAGATTTGTTAAATTCAAATTATTATTACAAATTATAACTTGAAGATCTGAACTAGTAATTGTCAAATACAGAACTTAAAATTGATAGCTTCTAATTATTATTGCAAATCATAACTTGAAGATCTGAACTAGTAATTGTCAAATACAGAACTTAAAATTGATAGCTTCTAATTATTATTGTAAATTATAACTTGAAGATCTGACCTTGTAATTGTCAAATTCAGAACTTAAAATTGATATCTTCTAATTATTATTGCAAATAATAACTTGAAGATCTGAACTAGTAATTGTCAAATACAGCACTTAAAATTGATAGCTTCTAATTATTATTGCAAATTATAATTTGAAGATCTGAACTTGTAATAGACAAATACGCAACTTAGCATTGTTAAATACAAATTGTGATTGCAAATTATAACTTGAAGATCTGAACTAGTAATTGTCAAATACAGAACTTAAATTGATAGCTTATAATTATTATTGCAAATAATAATTAAAGATCTGAACTTGTAATAGTCAAATACAGAACTTCTAATTGTTAAATACAAATTATTAGTGCAAATTATAACTTGAAGATCTGAACTTGTAATAGGTAAATACAGAACTTCTAATTGTTAAATCCAAACTAAGATTGCAAATAATAATTTGAAAATCTGAACTAGTAATAGTCAAATACAGAACTTCTAACTGTTAAATACAAATTATTAGTGCAAATTATAACTTGAAGATCTGAACTTGTAATTGTCAAATACAGAACTTAAAATTGATAGCTTCTAATTATTATTGCAAATTATAACTTGAAGATCTAAACTTGTAATTGTCAATTACAGAACTTCTAATTGTTAAATACAAATTATTAGTGCAAATTATAACTTGAAGATCTGAACATGTAATTGTCAAATACAGAACTTAAAATTGATAGGTTCTAATTATTATTGTAAATTATAACTTGAAGATCTGAACTTGTAATTGTCAAATAAGGAACTTAAAATTGATAGCTTCTAATTATTATTTCAATTTATAACTTGAAGATCTGAACTTGTAATTGTCAAATACAGAACTTAAAATTGATAGCTTCTAATTATTATTGCAAATTATAACTTGAAGATCTGAACTTGTAATTGTCAAATACAGAACTTTTAATTGTTAAATTCAAATTAGTAGTGCAAATTATAACTTGAAGATCTGAACTTGTAATTATCAAATACAGAACTTAAAATTGATAGCTTCTAATTATTATTGTAAATTATAACTTGAAGATCTGAAATTGTAATAGTGAATTACAGAACTTAGATTTGTTAAATTCAAATTATTATTACAAATTATAACTTGAAGATCTGAACTAGTAATTGTCAAATACAGAACTTAAAATTGATAGCTTCTAATTATTATTGCAAATCATAACTTGAAGATCTGAACTAGTAATTGTCAAATACAGAACTTAAAATTGATAGCTTCTAATTATTATTGTAAATTATAACTTGAAGATCTGACCTTGTAATTGTCAAATTCAGAACTTAAAATTGATATCTTCTAATTATTATTGCAAATAATAACTTGAAGATCTGAACTAGTAATTGTCAAATACAGCACTTAAAATTGATAGCTTCTAATTATTATTGCAAATTATAATTTGAAGATCTGAACTTGTAATAGACAAATACAGAACTTCTAATTGTTAAATACAAATTATTAGTGCAAATTATAACTTGAAGATCTGAACTTGTAATAGGTAAATACAGAACTTCTAATTGTTAAATTCAAACTAAGATTGCAAATAATAATTTGAAAATCTGAACTAGTAATAGTCAAATACAGAACTTCTAACTGTTAAATACAAATTATTAGTGCAAATTATAACTTGAAGATCTGAACTTGTAATTGTCAAATACAGAACTTAAAATTGATAGCTTCTAATTATTATTGCAAATTATAACTTGAAGATCTAAACTTGTAATTGTCAATTACAGAACTTCTAATTGTTAAATACAAATTATTAGTGCAAATTATAACTTGAAGATCTGAACATGTAATTGTCAAATACAGAACTTAAAATTGATAGCTTCTAATTATTATTGTAAATTATAACTTGAAGATCTGAAGTTGTAATAGTGAATTACAGAACTTAGATTTGTTAAATTCAAATTATTATTTCAAATTATAACTTGAAGATCTGAACTAGTAACTGTCAAATACAGAACTTCTAATTATTAAATACAAATTATTAGTGCAAATTATAACTTGAAGATCTGAACTAGTAATTTTCAAATACAGAACTTAATATTGATAGCTTCTAATTATTATTGCAAATTATAACTAGAAGATCTGAACTTGTAATTGTCAAATACAGAACTTCTAATTGTTAAATACAAATTATTAGTGCAAATTATAACTTGAAGATCTGAACTAGTAATTTTCAAATACAGAACTTAATATTGATAGCTTCTAATTATTATTGCAAATTATAACTAGAAGATCTGAACTTGTAATTGTCAAATACAGAACTTAAAATTGATAGCTACTAATTATAATTTCAATTTATAACTTGAAGATCTGAACTTGTAATTGTCAAATTCAGAACTTAAAATTGATAGCTTCTAATTATTATTGCAAATTATAACTTGAAGATCTGAACTTGTAATTGTCAAATACAGAACTTCTAATTGTTAAATACAAATTAGTAGTGCAAATTATAACTTGAAGATCTGAACTTGTAATTATCAAATACAGAACTTAAAATTGATAGCATCTAATTATTATTGTAAATTATAACTTGTAGATCTGAACTTGTAATAGTGAATTACAGAACTTAGATTTGTTAAATTCAAATTATTATTTCAAATTATAACTTGAAGATCTGAACTAGTAATTGTCAAATACAGAACTTAAAATTGATAGCTTCTAATTATTATTGCAAATTATAACTTGAAGATCTAACTTGTAATTGTCAAATACAGAACTTAAAATTGATAGCTTCTAATTATTATTGTAAATTATAACTTGAAGATCTGAACTTGTAATTGTCAAATACAGAACTGAAAATTGATAGCTTCTAATTATTATTGCAAATATAAAGTTGGAGATCTGAACTAGTAATTGTCAAATACAGAACTTAAAATTGATAGCTTCTAATTATTATTGCAAATTATAACTTGAAGATCTGAACTTGTAATTGTCAAATACAGAACTTAAAATTGATAGCTTCTAATTATTATTGCAAATTATAACTTGAAGATCTGAACTTGTAATTGTCAAATACAGAACATAAAATTGATAGCTTCTAATTATTATTTCAAATTATAACTTGAAGATCTGAACTTGTAATTGTCAAATACAGAACTTAAAATTAATAGCTTCTAATTATTATTGCAAATTATAACTTGAATATCTGAACTTGTAATTGTCAAATACAGAACTTCAAATTGTTAAATACAAATTATTAGTGCAAATTATAACTTGAAGATCTGAACTTGTAATTGTCAAATACAGAACTTAAAATTGATAGCTTCTAATTATTATTGTAAATTATAACTTGAAGATCTGAACTTGTAATAGTGAATTACAGAACTTAGATTTGTTAAATTCAAATTATTATTTCAAATTATAACTTGAAGATCTGAACTAGTAATTGTCAAATACAGAACTTAAAATTGATAGCTCCTAATTATTATTGCATATTATAACTTGAAGATCTGAACTTGTAATTGTTAAATACAGAACTTAAAATTGATAGCTTCAAATTATTATTGCAAATTATAACTTCAAGATCTGAACTTGTAATTGTCAAATACAGAACATAAAATTGAAAGCTTCTAATTATTATTTCAAATTATAACTTGAAGATCTGAACTTGTAATTGTCAAATACAGAACTTAAAATTAATAGCTTCTAATTATTATTGCAAATTATAACTTGAATATCTGAACTTGTAATTGTCAAATACAGAACTTCAAATTGTTAAATACAAATTATTAGTGCAAATTATAACTTGAAGATCTGAACTTGTAATTGTCAAATACAGAACTTAAAATTGATAGCTTCTAATTATTATTGTAAATTATAACTTGAAGATCTGAACTTGTAATAGTGAATTACAGAACTTAGATTTGTTAAATACAAATTATTAGTGCAAATTATAACTTGAAGATCTGAACTTGTAATTGTCAAATACAGAACTTAAAATTGATAGCTTCAAATTATTATTGCAAATTATAACTTGAAGATCTGAACTTGTAATTTTCAAATACAGAACTTCTAATTGTTAAATACAAATTATTAGTGCAAATTATAACTTGAAGAACTGAACTTGGAATTGTCAAATACAGAACTTCTAATTGTTAAATACAAATTAATAGTGCAAATTATAACTTGAAGATCTGAACTAGTAATTTTCAAATACAGAACTTAAAATTAATAGCTTCTAATTATTATTGCAAATTAAAACTTGAATGTCTGAACTTGTAATTGTCAAATACAGAACTTCTAATTGTTAAATACAAATTATTAGTGCAAATTATAACTTGAAGATCTGAACTAGTAATTTTCAAATACAGAACTTAAAATTAATAGCTTCTAATTATTATTGCAAATTAAAACTTGAATGTCTGAACTTGTAATTGTCAAATACAGAACTTCTAATTGTTAAATACAAATTATTAGTGCAAATTATAACTTGAAGATCTGAACTTGTAATTGTCAAATACAGAACTTAAAATTGATAGCTTCTAATTATTATTGCAAATTATAACATGAAGATCTGAACTTGTAATTGTCAAATACAGAACTTAAAATTGATAGCTTCTAATTATTATTGTAAATTATAACTTGAAGATCTGAACTTGTAATAGTCAAATACAGAACTTCTAATTGTTAAATACAAATTATTAGTGCAAATTATAACTTGAAGATCTGAACTAGTAATTTTCAAATACAGAACTTAATATTGATAGCTTCTAATTATTATTGCAAATTATAACTAGAAGATCTGAACTTGTAATTGTCAAATACAGAACTTAAAATTGATAGCTTCTAATTATTATTTCAATTTATAACTTGAAGATCTGAACTTGTAATTGTCAAATACAGAACTTAAAATTGATAGCTTCTAATTATTATTTCAAATTATAACTTGAAGATCTGAACTTGTAATTGTCAAATACAGAACTTTTAATTGTTAAATACAAATTAGTAGTGCAAATTATAACTTGAAGATCTGAACTTGTAATTATCAAATACAGAACTTAAAATTGATAGCTTCTAATTATTATTGTAAATTATAACTTGAAGATCTAAACTTGTAATAGTGAATTACAGAACTTAGATTTGTTAAATTCAAATTATTATTACAAATTATAACTTGAAGATCTGAACTAGTAATTGTCAAATTCAGAACTTCAACTTGATAGCTTCTAATTATTATTTCAAATCATAACTTGAAGATCTGAACTAGTAATTGTCAAATACAGAACTTAAAATTGATAGCTTCTAATTATTATTGTAAATTATAACTTGAAGATCTGACCTTGTAATTGTCAAATACAGAACTTAAAATTGATATCTTCTAATTATTATTGCAAATAATAACTTGAAGATCTGAACTAGTAATTGTCAAATACAGCACTTAAAATTGATAGCTTCTAATTATTATTGCAAATTATAATTTGAAGATCTGAACTTGTAATAGACAAATACGCAACTTAGCATTGTTAAATACAAATTGTTATTGCAAATTATAACTTGAAGATCTGAACTAGTAATTGTCAAATACAGAACTTAAATTGATAGCTTATAATTATTATTGCAAATAATAATTTGAAGATCTGAATTTGTAATAGTCAAATACAGAACTTCTAATTGTTAAATACAAATTATTAGTGCAAATTATAACTTGAAGATCTGAACTTGTAATAGGTAAATACAGAACTTCTAATTGTTAAATTCAAACTAAGATTGCAAATAATAATTTGAAAATCTGAACTAGTAATAGTCAAATACAGAACTTCTAACTGTTAAATACAAATTATTAGTGCAAATTATAACTTGAAGATCTGAACTTGTAATTGTCAAATACAGAACTTAAAATTGATAGCTTCTAATTATTATTGCAAATTATAACATGAAGATCTGAACTTGTAATTGTCAAATACAGAACTTAAAATTGATAGCTTCTAATTATTATTGTAAATTATAACTTGAAGATCTGAACTTGTAATAGTCAAATACAGAACTTCTAATTGTTAAATACAAATTATTAGTGCAAATTATAACTTGAAGATCTGAACTAGTAATTTTCAAATACAGAACTTAATATTGATAGCTTCTAATTATTATTGCAAATTATAACATGAAGATCTGAACTTGTAATTGTCAAATACAGAACTTAAAATTGATAGCTTCTAATTATTATTTCAATTTATAACTTGAAGATCTGAACTTGTAATTGTCACATACAGAACTTAGATTTGTTAAATTCAAATTATTATTTCAAATTATAACTAGAAGATCTGAACTAGTAATTGTCAAATACAGAACTTAAAATTGATAGCTTCTAATTATTATTGCAAATTATAACTTGAAGATCTAACTTGTAATTGTCAAATACAGAACTTAAAATTGATAGCTTCTAATTATTATTATAAATTATAACTTGAAGATCTGAACTTGTAATTGTCAAATACAGAACTTAAAATTGATAGCTTCTAATTATTATTGCAAATATAAACTTGGAGATCTGAACTAGTAATTGTCAAATACAGAACTTAAAATTGATAGCTTCTAATTATTATTGCAAATTATAACTTGAAGATCTGAACTTGTAATTGTCAAATACAGAACTTAAAATTGATAGCTTCTAATTATTATTGCAAATTATAACTTGAAGATCTGAACTTGTAATTGTCAAATACAGAACATAAAATTGATAGCTTCTAATTATTATTTCAAATTATAACTTGAAGATCTGAACTTGTAATTGTCAAATACAGAACTTAAAATTAATAGCTTCTAATTATTATTGCAAATTATAACTTGAATATCTGAACTTGTAATTGTCAAATACAGAACTTCAAATTGTTAAATACAAATTATTAGTGCAAATTATAACTTGAAGATCTGAACTTGTAATTGTCAAATACAGAACTTAAAATTGATAGCTTCTAATTATTATTGTAAATTATAACTTGAAGATCTGAACTTGTAATAGTGAATTACAGAACTTAGATTTGTTAAATTCAAATTATTATTTCAAATTATAACTTGAAGATCTGTACTAGTAATTGTCAAATACAGAACTTAAAATTGATAGCTTCTAATTATTATTGCATATTATAACTTGAAGATCTGAACTTGTAATTGTTAAATACAGAACTTAAAATTGATAGCTTCTAATTATTATTGCAAATTATAACTTCAAGATCTGAACTTGTAATTGTCAAATACAGAACATAAAATTGATAGCTTCTAATTATTATTTCAAATTATAACTTGAAGATCTGAACTTGTAATTGTCAAATACAGAACTTAAAATTAATAGCTTCTAATTATTATTGCAAATTATAACTTGAATATCTGAACTTGTAATTGTCAAATACAGAACTTCAAATTGTTAAATACAAATTATTAGTGCAAATTATAACTTGAAGATCTGAACTTGTAATTGTCAAATACAGAACTTAAAATTGATAGCTTCAAATTATTATTGCAAATTATAACTTGAAGATCTGAACTTGTAATTTTCAAATACAGAACTTCTAATTGTTAAATACAAATTATTAGTGCAAATTATAACTTGAAGAACTGAACTTGGAATTGTCAAATACAGAACTTCTAATTGTTAAATACAAATTATTAGTGCAAATTATAACTTGAAGATCTGAACTAGTAATTTTCAAATACAGAACTTAAAATTAATAGCTTCTAATTATTATTGCAAATTAAAACTTGAATGTCTGAACTTGTAATTGTCAAATACAGAACTTCTAATTGTTAAATACAAATTATTAGTGCAAATTATAACTTGAAGATCTGAACTAGTAATTTTCAAATACAGAACTTAAAATTAATAGCTTCTAATTATTATTGCAAATTAAAACTTGAATGTCTGAACTTGTAATTGTCAAATACAGAACTTCTAATTGTTAAATACAAATTATTAGTGCAAATTATAACTTGAAGATCTGAACTTGTAATTGTCAAATACAGAACTTAAAATTGATAGCTTCTAATTATTATTGCAAATTATAACATGAAGATCTGAACTTGTAATTGTCAAATACAGAACTTAAAATTGATAGCTTCTAATTATTATTGTAAATTATAACTTGAAGATCTGAACTTGTAATAGTCAAATACAGAACTTCTAATTGTTAAATACAAATTATTAGTGCAAATTATAACTTGAAGATCTGAACTAGTAATTTTCAAATACAGAACTTAATATTGATAGCTTCTAATTATTATTGCAAATTATAACTAGAAGATCTGAACTTGTAATTGTCAAATACAGAACTTAAAATTGATAGCTTCTAATTATTATTTCAATTTATAACTTGAAGATCTGAACTTGTAATTGTCAAATACAGAACTTAAAATTGATAGCTTCTAATTATTATTGCAAATTATAACTTGAAGATCTGAACTTGTAATTGTCAAATACAGAACTTTTAATTGTTAAATACAAATTAGTAGTGCAAATTATAACTTGAAGATCTGAACTTGTAATTATCAAATACAGAACTTAAAATTGATAGCTTCTAATTATTATTGTAAATTATAACTTGAAGATCTAAACTTGTAATAGTGAATTACAGAACTTAGATTTGTTAAATTCAAATTATTATTACAAATTATAACTTGAAGATCTGAACTAGTAATTGTCAAATTCAGAACTTAAAATTGATATCTTCTAATTATTATTGCAAATAATAACTTGAAGATCTGAACTAGTAATTGTCAAATAAAGCACTTAAAATTGATAGCTTCTAATTATTATTGCAAATTATAATTTGAAGATCTGAACTTGTAATAGACAAATACGCAACTTAGCATTGTTAAATACAAATTGTGATTGCAAATTATAACTTGAAGATCTGAACCTGTAATAGGTAAATACAGAACTTTCAATTGTTAAATTCTAACTAAGATTGCAAATAATAATTCGAAGATCTGAACTTGTAATAGTGAATTACAGAACTTAGATTTGTTAAATTCAAATTATTATTTCAAATGATAACTTGAAGATCTGAACTAGTAATTGTCAAATACAGAACTTAAAATTGATAGCTTCTAATTATTATTGCAAATTATAACTTGAAGATCTAACTTGTAATTGTCAAATACAGAACTTAAAATTGATAGCTTCTAATTATTATTTCAAATTATAACTTGAAGATCTGAACTTGTAATTGTCAAATACAAAACTTAAAATTGATAGCTTTTAATTATTATTGCAAATAATAACTTGAAGATCTGTACTTGTAATTGTCAAATACAGGACTTAAAATTGATAGCTTATAATTATAGTTCAAATTATAACTTGAAAATCTGAACTTGTAATAGTCAAATACAGAACATCGAATTGTTAAATACAAATTATTAGTGCAAATTATAACTTGAAGATCTGAACTTGTAATAGGTAAATACAGAACTTCTAATTGTTAAATTCAAACTAAGATTGTAAATAATAATTTGAAAATCTGAACTAGTAATAGTCAAATACAGAACTTCTAACTGTTAAAAACAAATTATTAGTGCAAATTATAACTTGAAGATCTGAACTTGTAATTGTCAAATACAGAACTTAAAATTGATAGCTTCTAATTATTATTGCAAATTATAACTTGAAGATCTGAACTTGTAATAGTGAATTACAAAACTTAGATTTGTTAAATTCAAATTATTATTTCAAATTATAACTTGAAGATCTGAACTAGTAATTGTCAAATACAGAACTTAAATTGATAGCTTATAATTATTATTGCAAATAATAATTTGAAGATCTGAACTTGTAATAGTCAAATACAGAACTTCTAATTGTTAAATACAAATTATTAGTGCAAATTATAACTTGAAGATCTGAACTAGTAATTGTCAAATACAGAACTTAAAATTGATAGCTTCTAATTATTATTGCAAATTATAACTAGTAGATCTGAACTTGTAATTGTCAAATACAGAACTTCTAATTGTTAAATACAAATTATTAGTGCAAATTATAACTTGAAGATCTGAACTTGTAATTGTCAAATATAGAACTTAAAATTGATAGCTTCTAATTATTATTGCAAATTATAACTTGAAGATCTGAACTTGTAATTGTCAAATACAGAACTTCTAATTGTTAAATACAAATTATTAGTGCAAATTATAACTTGAAGATCTGAACAAGTAATTGTCAAATACAGAACTTAAAATTGATAGCTTCTAATTATTATTGTAAATTATAACTTGAAGATCTGAACTTGTAATAGTGATTTACAGAACTTAGATTTGTTAAATTCAAATTATTATTTCAAATTATAACTTGAAGATCTGAACTAGTAATTGTCAAATACAGAACTTAAAATTGATAGCTTCTAATTATTATTGCAAATTATAACTTGAAGATCTGAACTTGTAATTGTCAAAAACAGAACTTAAAATTGATAGCTTCTAATTATTATTGCAAATTATAACATGAAGATCTGAACTTGTAATTGTCAAATACAGAACTTAAAATTGATAGCTTCTAATTATTATTGTAAATTATAACTTGAAGATCTGAACTTGTAATAGTCAAATACAGAACTTCTAATTGTTAAATACAAATTATTAGTGCAAATTATAACTTGAAGATCTGAACTAGTAATTTTCAAATACAGAACTTAATATTGATAGCTTCTAATTATTATTGCAAATTATAACTAGAAGATCTGAACTTGTAATTGTCAAATAAGGAACTTAAAATTGATAGCTTCTAATTATTATTTCAATTTATAACTTGAAGATCTGAACTTGTAATTGTCAAATACAGAACTTAAAATTGATAGCTTCTAATTATTATTGCTAATTATAACTTGAAGATCTGAACTTGTAATTGTCAAATACAGAACTTTTAATTGTTAAATTCAAATTAGTAGTGCAAATTATAACTTGAAGATCTGAACTTGTAATTATCAAATACAGAACTTAAAATTGATAGCTTCTAATTATTATTGTAAATTATAACTTGAAGATCTGAACTTGTAATAGTGAATTACAGAACTTAGATTTGTTAAATTCAAATTATTATTACAAATTATAACTTGAAGATCTGAACTAGTAATTGTCAAATACAGAACTTAAAATTGATAGCTTCTAATTATTATTGCAAATCATAACTTGAAGATCTGAACTAGTAATTGTCAAATACAGAACTTAAAATTGATAGCTTCTAATTATTATTGTAAATTATAACTTGAAGATCTGACCTTGTAATTGTCAAATACAGAACTTAAAATTGATATCTTCTAATTATTATTGCAAATAATAACTTGAAGATCTGAACTAGTAATTGTCAAATACAGCACTTAAAATTGATAGCTTCTAATTATTATTGCAAATTATAATTTGAAGATCTGAACTTGTAATAGACAAATACTCAACTTAGCATTGTTAAATACAAATTGTGATTGCAAATTATAACTTGAAGATCTGAACTAGTAATTGTCAAATACAGAACTTAAATTGATAGCTTATAATTATTATTGCAAATAATAATTTGAAGATCTGAACTTGTAATAGTCAAATACAGAACTTCTAATTGTTAAATACAAATTATTAGTGCAAATTATAACTTGAAGATCTGAACTTGTAATAGGTAAATACAGAACTTCTAATTGTTAAATTTAAACTAAGATTGCAAATAATAATTTGAAAATCTGAACTAGTAATAGTCAAATACAGAACTTCTAACTGTTAAATACAAATTATTAGTGCAAATTATAAATTGAAGATCTGAACTTGTAATTGTCAAATACAGAACTTAAAATTGATAGCTTCTAATTATTATTGCAAATTATAACTTGAAGATCTGAACTTGTAATTGTCAATTACAGAACTTCTAATTGTTAAATACAAATTATTAGTGCAAATTATAACTTGAAGATCTGAACATGTAATTGTCAAATACAGAACTTAAAATTGATAGCTTCTAATTATTATTGTAAATTATAACTTGAAGATCTGAACTTGTAATAGTGAATTACAGAACTTAGATTTGTTAAATTCAAATTATTATTACAAATTATAACTTGAAGATCTGAACTAGTAATTGTCAAATACAGAACTTCTAATTATTAAATACAAATTATTAGTGCAAATTATAACTTGAAGATCTGAACTAGTAATTTTCAAATACAGAACTTAATATTGATAGCTTCTAATTATTATTGCAAATTATAACTAGAAGATCTGAACTTGTAATTGTCAAATACAGAACTTCTAATTGTTAAATTCAAATTATTAGTGCAAATTATAACTTGAAGATCTGAACTAGTAATTTTCAAATACAGAACTTAATATTGATAGCTTCTAATTATTATTGCAAATTATAACTAGAAGATCTGAATTTGTAATTGTCAAATACAGAACTTAAAATTGATAGCTTCTAATTATAATTTCAATTTATAACTTGAAGATCTGAACTTGTAATTGTCAAATACAGAACTTAAAATTGATAGCTTCTAATTATTATTGCAAATTATAACTTGAAGATCTGAACTTGTAATAGTCAAATACAGAACTTCTAATTGTTAAATACAAATTAGTAGTGCAAATTATAACTTGAAGATCTGAACTTGTAATTATCAAATACAGAACTTAAAATTGATAGCTTCTAATTATTATTGTAAATTATAACTTGAAGATCTGAACTTGTAATAGTGAATTACAGAACTTAGATTTGTTAAATTCAAATTATTATTTCAAATTATAACTTGAAGATCTGAACTAGTAATTGTCAAATACAGAACTTAAAATTGATAGCTTCTAATTATTATTGCAAATTATAACTTGAAGATCTAACTTGTAATTGTCAAATACAGAACTTAAAATTGATAGCTTCTAATTATTATTGTAAATTATAACTTGAAGATCTGAACTTGTAATTGTCAAATACAGAACTTAAAATTGATAGCTTCTAATTATTATTGCAAATTATAATTTGAAGATCTGAACTAGTAATTGTCAAATACAGAACTTAAAATTGATAGCTTCTAATTATTATTGTAAATTATAACTTGAAGATCTGAACTTGTAATAGTTAAATACAGAACTTAAAATTGATAGCTTCTAATTATTATTGCAAATTATAACTTCAAGATCTGAACTTGTAATTGTCAAATACAGAACATAAAATTGATAGCTTCTAATTATTATTTCAAATTATAACTTGAAGATCTGAACTTGTAATTGTCAAATACAGAACTTAAAATTAATAGCTTCTAATTATTATTGCAAATTATAACTTGAATATCTGAACTTGTAATTGTCAAATACAGAACTTCAAATTGTTAAATACAAATTATTAGTGCAAATTATAACTTGAAGATCTGAACTTGTAATTGTCAAATACAGAACTTAAAATTGATAGCTTCAAATTATTATTGCAAATTATAACTTGAAGATCTGAACTTGTAATTTTCAAATACAGAACTTCTAATTGTTAAATACAAATTATTAGTGCAAATTATAACTTGAAGAACTGAACTTGGAATTGTCAAATACAGAACTTCTAATTGTTAAATACAAATTATTAGTGCAAATTATAACTTGAAGATCTGAACTAGTAATTTTCAAATACAGAACTTAAAATTAATAGCTTCTAATTATTATTGCAAATTAAAACTTGAATGTCTGAACTTGTAATTGTCAAATACAGAACTTCTAATTGTTAAATACAAATTATTAGTGCAAATTATAACTTGAAGATCTGAACTAGTAATTTTCAAATACAGAACTTAAAATTAATAGCTTCTAATTATTATTGCAAATTAAAACTTGAATGTCTGAACTTGTAATTGTCAAATACAGAACTTCTAATTGTTAAATTCAAATTATTAGTGCAAATTATAACTTGAAGATCTGAACTTGTAATTGTCAAATACAGAACTTAAAATTGATAGCTTCTAATTATTATTGCAAATTATAACATGAAGATCTGAACTTGTAATTGTCAAATACAGAACTTAAAATTGATAGCTTCTAATTATTATTGAAAATTATAACTTGAAGATCTGAACTTGTAATAGTCAAATACAGAACTTCTAATTGTTAAATACAAATTATTAGTGCAAATTATAACTTGAAGATCTGAACTAGTAATTTTCAAATACAGAACTTAATATTGATAGCTTCTAATTATTATTGCAAATTATAACTAGAAGATCTGAACTTGTAATTGTCAAATACAGAACTTAAAATTGATAGCTTCTAATTATTATTTCAATTTATAACTTGAAGATCTGAACTTGTAATTGTCAAATACAGAACTTAAAATTGATAGCTTCTAATTATTATTGCAAATTATAACTTGAAGATCTGAACTTGTAATTGTCAAATACAGAACTTTTAATTGTTAAATACAAATTAGTAGTGCAAATTATAACTTGAAGATCTGAACTTGTAATTATCAAATACAGAACTTAAAATTGATAGCTTCTAATTATTATTGTAAATTATAACTTGAAGATCTAAACTTGTAATAGTGAATTACAGAACTTAGATTTGTTAAATTCAAATTATTATTACAAATTATAACTTGAAGATCTGAACTAGTAATTGTCAAATTCAGAACTTAAAATTGATAGCTTCTAATTATTATTGCAAATCATAACTTGAAGATCTGATCTAGTAATTGTCAAATACAGAACTTAAAATTGATAGCTTCTAATTATTATTGTAAATTATAACTTGAAGATCTGACCTTGTAATTGTCAAATACAGAACTTAAAATTGATATCTTCTAATTATTATTGCAAATAATAACTTGAAGATCTGAACTAGTAATTGTCAAATAAAGCACTTAAAATTGATAGCTTCTAATTATTATTGCAAATTATAATTTGAAGATCTGAACTTGTAATAGACAAATACGCAACTTAGCATTGTTAAATACAAATTGTGATTGCAAATTATAACTTGAAGATCTGAACCTGTAATAGGTAAATACAGAACTTTCAATTGTTAAATTCTAACTAAGATTGCAAATAATAATTCGAAGATCTGAACTTGTAATAGTGAATTACAGAACTTAGATTTGTTAAATTCAAATTATTATTTCAAATTATAACTTGAAGATCTGAACTAGTAATTGTCAAATACAGAACTTAAAATTGATAGCTTCTAATTATTATTGCAAATTAAAACTTGAAGATCTGAACTAGTAATTGTCAAATGCAGAACTTAAAATTGATAGCTTATAATTATAGTTCAAATTATAACTTGAAAATCTGAACTTGTAATAGTCAAATACAGAACATCGAATTGTTAAATACAAATTATTAGTGCAAATTATAACTTGAAGATCTGAACTTGTAATAGGTAAATACAGAACTTCTAATTGTTAAATTCAAACTAAGATTGTAAATAATAATTTGAAAATCTGAACTAGTAATAGTCAAATACAGAACTTCTAACTGTTAAAAACAAATTATTAGTGCAAATTATAACTTGAAGATCTGAACTTGTAATTGTCAAATACAGAACTTAAAATTGATAGCTTCTAATTATTATTGCAAATTATAACTTGAAGATCTGAACTTGTAATAGTGAATTACAAAACTTAGATTTGTTAAATTCAAATTATTATTTCAAATTATAACTTGTAGATCTGAACTAGTAATTGTCAAATACAGAACTTAAATTGATAGCTTATAATTATTATTGCAAATAATAATTTGAAGATCTGAACTTGTAATAGTCAAATACAGAACTTCTAATTGTTAAATACAAATTATTAGTGCAAATTATAACTTGAAGATCTGAACTAGTAATTGTCAAATACAGAACTTAAAATTGATAGCTTCTAATTATTATTGCAAATTATAACTAGAAGATCTGAACTTGTAATTGTCAAATACAGAACTTCTAATTGTTAAATACAAATTATTAGTGCAAATTATAACTTGAAGATCTGAACTTGTAATTGTCAAATATAGAACTTAAAATTGATAGCTTCTAATTATTATTGCAAATTATAACTTGAAGATCTGAACTTGTAATTGTCAAATACAGAACTTCTAATTGTTAAATACAAATTATTAGTGCTAATTATAACTTGAAGATCTGAACTAGTAATTTTCAAATACAGAACTTAAAATTAATAGCTTCTAATTATTATTGCAAATTAAAACTTGAATGTCTGAACTTGTAATTGTCAAATACAGAACTTCTAATTGTTAAATTCAAATTATTAGTACAAATTCTAACTTGAAGATCTGAACTTGTAATTGTCAAATACAGAACTTAAAATTGATAGCTTCTAATTATTATTGCAAATTATAACATGAAGATCTGAACTTGTAATTGTCAAATACAGAACTTAAAATTGATAGCTTCTAATTATTATTGAAAATTATAACTTGAAGATCTGAACTTGTAATAGTCAAATACAGAACTTCTAATTGTTAAATACAAATTATTAGTGCAAATTATAACTTGAAGATCTGAACTAGTAATTTTCAAATACAGAACTTAATATTGATAGCTTCTAATTATTATTGCAAATTATAACTAGAAGATCTGAACTTGTAATTGTCAAATACAGAACTTAAAATTGATAGCTTCTAATTATTATTTCAATTTATAACTTGAAGATCTGAACTTGTAATTGTCAAATACAGAACTTAAAATTGATAGCTTCTAATTATTATTGCAAATTATAACTTGAAGATCTGAACTTGTAATTGTCAAATACAGAACTTTTAATTGTTATATACAAATTAGTAGTGCAAATTATAACTTGAAGATCTGAACTTGTAATTATCAAATACAGAACTTAAAATTGATAGCTTCTAATTATTATTGTAAATTATAACTTGAAGATCTAAACTTGTAATAGTGAATTACAGAACTTAGATTTGTTAAATTCAAATTATTATTACAAATTATAACTTGAAGATCTGAACTAGTAATTGTCAAATTCAGAACTTAAAATTGATAGCTTCTAATTATTATTGCAAATCATAACTTGAAGATCTGATCTAGTAATTGTCAAATACAGAACTTAAAATTGATAGCTTCTAATTATTATTGTAAATTATAACTTGAAGATCTGACCTTGTAATTGTCAAATACAGAACTTAAAATTGATATCTTCTAATTATTATTGCAAATAATAACTTGAAGATCTGAACTAGTAATTGTCAAATAAAGCACTTAAAATTGATAGCTTCTAATTATTATTGCAAATTATAATTTGAAGATCTGAACTTGTAATAGACAAATACGCAACTTAGCATTGTTAAATACAAATTGTGATTGCAAATTATAACTTGAAGATCTGAACCTGTAATAGGTAAATACAGAACTTTCAATTGTTAAATTCTAACTAAGATTGCAAATAATAATTCGAAGATCTGAACTTGTAATAGTGAATTACAGAACTTAGATTTGTTAAATTCAAATTATTATTTCAAATTATAACTTGAAGATCTGAACTAGTAATTGTCAAATACAGAACTTAAAATTGATAGCTTCTAATTATTATTGCAAATTAAAACTTGAAGATCTGAACTAGTAATTGTCAAATGCAGAACTTAAAATTGATAGCTTCTAATTATTATTTCAAATTATAACTTGAAGATCTGAACTTGTAATTGTCAAATACAGTACTTAAAACTGATAGCCTCTAATTATTATTGCAAATAATAACTTGAAGATCTGTACTTGTAATAGTCAAATACAGAACTTAAAATTGATAGCTTATAATTATAGTTCGAATTATAACTTGAAAATCTGAACTTGTAATAGTCAAATACAGAACATCGAATTGTTAAATACAAATTATTAGTGCAAATTATAACTTGAAGATCTGAACTTGTAATAGGTAAATACAGAACTTCTAATTGTTAAATTCAAACTAAGATTGTAAATAATAATTTGAAAATCTGAACTAGTAATAGTCAAATACAGAACTTCTAACTGTTAAAAACAAATTATTAGTGCAAATTATAACTTGAAGATCTGAACTTGTAATTGTCAAATACAGAACTTAAAATTGATAGCTTCTAATTATTATTGCAAATTATAACTTGAAGATCTGAACTTGTAATAGTGAATTACAAAACTTAGATTTGTTAAATTCAAATTATTATTTCAAATTATAACTTGAAGATCTGAACTAGTAATTGTCAAATACAGAACTTAAAATTGATATCTTCTAATTATTATTGCAAATAATAACTTGAAGATCTGAACTAGTAATTGTCAAATACAGCACTTAAAATTGATAGCTTCTAATTATTATTGCAAATTATAATTTGAAGATCTGAACTTGTAATAGACAAATACTCAACTTAGCATTGTTAAATACAAATTGTGATTGCAAATTATAACTTGAAGATCTGAACTAGTAATTGTCAAATACAGAACTTAAATTGATAGCTTATAATTATTATTGCAAATAATAATTTGAAGATCTGAACTTGTAATAGTCAAATACAGAACTTCTAATTGTTAAATACAAATTATTAGTGCAAATTATAACTTGAAGATCTGAACTTGTAATAGGTAAATACAGAACTTCTAATTGTTAAATTTAAACTAAGATTGCAAATAATAATTTGAAAATCTGAACTAGTAATAGTCAAATACAGAACTTCTAACTGTTAAATACAAATTATTAGTGCAAATTATAAATTGAAGATCTGAACTTGTAATTGTCAAATACAGAACTTAAAATTGATAGCTTCTAATTATTATTGCAAATTATAACTTGAAGATCTGAACTTGTAATTGTCAATTACAGAACTTCTAATTGTTAAATACAAATTATTAGTGCAAATTATAACTTGAAGATCTGAACATGTAATTGTCAAATACAGAACTTAAAATTGATAGCTTCTAATTATTATTGTAAATTATAACTTGAAGATCTGAACTTGTAATAGTGAATTACAGAACTTAGATTTGTTAAATTCAAATTATTATTTCAAATTATAACTTGAAGATCTGAACTAGTAATTGTCAAATACAGAACTTCTAATTATTAAATACAAATTATTAGTGCAAATTATAACTTGAAGATCTGAACTAGTAATTTTCAAATACAGAACTTAATATTGATAGCTTCTAATTATTATTGCAAATTATAACTAGAAGATCTGAACTTGTAATTGTCAAATACAGAACTTCTAATTGTTAAATACAAATTATTAGTGCAAATTATAACTTGAAGATCTGAACTAGTAATTTTCAAATACAGAACTTAATATTGATAGCTTCTAATTATTATTGCAAATTATAACTAGAAGATCTGAATTTGTAATTGTCAAATACAGAACTTAAAATTGATAGCTTCTAATTATAATTTCAATTTATAACTTGAAGATCTGAACTTGTAATTGTCAAATACAGAACTTAAAATTGATAGCTTCTAATTATTATTGCAAATTATAACTTGAAGATCTGAACTTGTAATAGTCAAATACAGAACTTCTAATTGTTAAATACAAATTAGTAGTGCAAATTATAACTTGAAGATCTGAACTTGTAATTATCAAATACAGAACTTAAAATTGATAGCTTCTAATTATTATTGTAAATTATAACTTGAAGATCTGAACTTGTAATAGTGAATTACAGAACTTAGATTTGTTAAATTCAAATTATTATTTCAAATTATAACTTGAAGATCTGAACTAGTAATTGTCAAATACAGAACTTAAAATTGATAGCTTCTAATTATTATTGCAAATTATAACTTGAAGATCTAACTTGTAATTGTCAAATACAGAACTTAAAATTGATAGCTTCTAATTATTATTGTAAATTATAACTTGAAGATCTGAACTTGTAATTGTCAAATACAGAACTTAAAATTGATAGCTTCTAATTATTATTGCAAATTATAATTTGAAGATCTGAACTAGTAATTGTCAAATACAGAACTTAAAATTGATAGCTTCTAATTATTATTGTAAATTATAACTTGAAGATCTGAACTTGTAATAGTTAAATACAGAACTTAAAATTGATAGCTTCTAATTATTATTGCAAATTATAACTTCAAGATCTGAACTTGTAATTGTCAAATACAGAACATAAAATTGATAGCTTCTAATTATTATTTCAAATTATAACTTGAAGATCTGAACTTGTAATTGTCAAATACAGAACTTAAAATTAATAGCTTCTAATTATTATTGCAAATTATAACTTGAATATCTGAACTTGTAATTGTCAAATACAGAACTTCAAATTGTTAAATACAAATTATTAGTGCAAATTATAACTTGAAGATCTGAACTTGTAATTGTCAAATACAGAACTTAAAATTGATAGCTTCAAATTATTATTGCAAATTATAACTTGAAGATCTGAACTTGTAATTTTCAAATACAGAACTTCTAATTGTTAAATACAAATTATTAGTGCAAATTATAACTTGAAGAACTGAACTTGGAATTGTCAAATACAGAACTTCTAATTGTTAAATACAAATTATTAGTGCAAATTATAACTTGAAGATCTGAACTAGTAATTTTCAAATACAGAACTTAAAATTAATAGCTTCTAATTATTATTGCAAATTAAAACTTGAATGTCTGAACTTGTAATTGTCAAATACAGAACTTCTAATTGTTAAATACAAATTATTAGTGCAAATTATAACTTGAAGATCTGAACTAGTAATTTTCAAATACAGAACTTAAAATTAATAGCTTCTAATTATTATTGCAAATTAAAACTTGAATGTCTGAACTTGTAATTGTCAAATACAGAACTTCTAATTGTTAAATTCAAATTATTAGTGCAAATTATAACTTGAAGATCTGAACTTGTAATTGTCAAATACAGAACTTAAAATTGATAGCTACTAATTATTATTGCAAATTATAACATGAAGATCTGAACTTGTAATTGTCAAATACAGAACTTAAAATTGATAGCTTCTAATTATTATTGAAAATTATAACTTGAAGATCTGAACTTGTAATAGTCAAATACAGAACTTCTAATTGTTAAATACAAATTATTAGTGCAAATTATAACTTGAAGATCTGAACTAGTAATTTTCAAATACAGAACTTAATATTGATAGCTTCTAATTATTATTGCAAATTATAACTAGAAGATCTGAACTTGTAATTGTCAAATACAGAACTTAAAATTGATAGCTTCTAATTATTATTTCAATTTATAACTTGAAGATCTGAACTTGTAATTGTCAAATACAGAACTTAAAATTGATAGCTTCTAATTATTATTGCAAATTATAACTTGAAGATCTGAACTTGTAATTGTCAAATACAGAACTTTTAATTGTTAAATACAAATTAGTAGTGCAAATTATAACTTGAAGATCTGAACTTGTAATTATCAAATACAGAACTTAAAATTGATAGCTTCTAATTATTATTGTAAATTATAACTTGAAGATCTAAACTTGTAATAGTGAATTACAGAACTTAGATTTGTTAAATTCAAATTATTATTACAAATTATAACTTGAAGATCTGAACTAGTAATTGTCAAATTCAGAACTTAAAATTGATAGCTTCTAATTATTATTGCAAATCATAACTTGAAGATCTGATCTAGTAATTGTCAAATACAGAACTTAAAATTGATAGCTTCTAATTATTATTGTAAATTATAACTTGAAGATCTGACCTTGTAATTGTCAAATACAGAACTTAAAATTGATATCTTCTAATTATTATTGCAAATAATAACTTGAAGATCTGAACTAGTAATTGTCAAATAAAGCACTTAAAATTGATAGCTTCTAATTATTATTGCAAATTATAATTTGAAGATCTGCACTTGTAATAGACAAATACGCAACTTAGCATTGTTAAATACAAATTGTGATTGCAAATTATAACTTGAAGATCTGAACCTGTAATAGGTAAATACAGAACTTTCAATTGTTAAATTCTAACTAAGATTGCAAATAATAATTCGAAGATCTGAACTTGTAATAGTGAATTACAGAACTTAGATTTGTTAAATTCAAATTATTATTTCAAATTATAACTTGAAGATCTGAACTAGTAATTGTCAAATACAGAACTTAAAATTGATAGCTTCTAATTATTATTGCAAATTAAAACTTGTAGATCTGAACTAGTAATTGTCAAATGCAGAACTTAAAATTGATAGCTTCTAATTATTATTTCAAATTATAACTTGAAGATCTGAACTTGTAATTGTCAAATACAGAACTTAAAATTGATAGCCTCTAATTATTATTGCAAATAATAACTTGAAGATCTGTACTTGTAATTGTCAAATACAGAACTTAAAATTGATAGCTTATAATTATAGTTCAAATTATAACTTGAAAATCTGAACTTGTAATAGTCAAATACAGAACATCGAATTGTTAAATACAAATTATTAGTGCAAATTATAACTTGAAGATCTGAACTTGTAATAGGTAAATACAGAACTTCTAATTGTTAAATTCAAACTAAGATTGTAAATAATAATTTGAAAATCTGAACTAGTAATAGTCAAATACAGAACTTCTAACTGTTAAAAACAAATTATTAGTGCAAATTATAACTTGAAGATCTGAACTTGTAATTGTCAAATACAGAACTTAAAATTGATAGCTTCTAATTATTATTGCAAATTATAATTTGAAGATCTGAACTTGTAATAGTGAATTACAAAACTTAGATTTGTTAAATTCAAATTATTATTTCAAATTATAACTTGAAGATCTGAACTAGTAATTGTCAAATACAGAACTTAAATTGATAGCTTATAATTATTATTGCAAATAATAATTTGAAGATCTGAACTTGTAATAGTCAAATACAGAACTTCTAATTGTTAAATACAAATTATTAGTGCAAATTATAACTTGAAGATCTGAACTAGTAATTGTCAAATACAGAACTTAAAATTGATAGCTTCTAATTATTATTGCAAATTATAACTAGAAGATCTGAACTTGTAATTGTCAAATACAGAACTTCTAATTGTTAAATACAAATTATTAGTGCAAATTATAACTTGAAGATCTGAACTTGTAATTGTCAAATATAGAACTTAAAATTGATAGCTTCTAATTATTATTGCAAATTATAACTTGAAGATCTGAACTTGTAATTGTCAAATACAGAACTTCTAATTGTTAAATACAAATTATTAGTGCAAATTATAACTTGAAGATCTGAACTAGTAATTTTCAAATACAGAACTTAAAATTAATAGCTTCTAATTATTATTGCAAATTAAAACTTGAATGTCTGAACTTGTAATTGTCAAATACAGAACTTCTAATTGTTAAATTCAAATTATTAGTGCAAATTATAACTTGAAGATCTGAACTTGTAATTGTCAAATACAGAACTTAAAATTGATAGCTTCTAATTATTATTGCAAATTATAACATGAAGATCTGAACTTGTAATTGTCAAATACAGAACTTAAAATTGATAGCTTCTAATTATTATTGAAAATTATAACTTGAAGATCTGAACTTGTAATAGTCAAATACAGAACTTCTAATTGTTAAATACAAATTATTAGTGCAAATTATAACTTGAAGATCTGAACTAGTAATTTTCAAATACAGAACTTAATATTGATAGCTTCTAATTATTATTGCAAATTATAACTAGAAGATCTGAACTTGTAATTGTCAAATACAGAACTTAAAATTGATAGCTTCTAATTATTATTTCAATTTATAACTTGAAGATCTGAACTTGTAATTGTCAAATACAGAACTTAAAATTGATAGCTTCTAATTATTATTGCAAATTATAACTTGAAGATCTGAACTTGTAATTGTCAAATACAGAACTTTTAATTGTTAAATACAAATTAGTAGTGCAAATTATAACTTGAAGATCTGAACTTGTAATTATCAAATACAGAACTTAAAATTGATAGCTTCTAATTATTATTGTAAATTATAACTTGAAGATCTAAACTTGTAATAGTGAATTACAGAACTTAGATTTGTTAAATTCAAATTATTATTACAAATTATAACTTGAAGATCTGAACTAGTAATTGTCAAATTCAGAACTTAAAATTGATAGCTTCTAATTATTATTGCAAATCATAACTTGAAGATCTGATCTAGTAATTGTCAAATACAGAACTTAAAATTGATAGCTTCTAATTATTATTGTAAATTATAACTTGAAGATCTGACCTTGTAATTGTCAAATACAGAACTTAAAATTGATATCTTCTAATTATTATTGCAAATAATAACTTGAAGATCTGAACTAGTAATTGTCAAATAAAGCACTTAAAATTGATAGCTTCTAATTATTATTGCAAATTATAATTTGAAGATCTGAACTTGTAATAGACAAATACGCAACTTAGCATTGTTAAATACAAATTGTGATTGCAAATTATAACTTGAAGATCTGAACCTGTAATAGGTAAATACAGAACTTTCAATTGTTAAATTCTAACTAAGATTGCAAATAATAATTCGAAGATCTGAACTTGTAATAGTGAATTACAGAACTTAGATTTGTTAAATTCAAATTATTATTTCAAATTATAACTTGAAGATCTGAACTAGTAATTGTCAAATACAGAACTTAAAATTGATAGCTTCTAATTATTATTGCAAATTAAAACTTGAAGATCTGAACTAGTAATTGTCAAATGCAGAACTTAAAATTGATAGCTTCTAATTATTATTTCAAATTATAACTTGAAGATCTGAACTTGTAATTGTCAAATACAGAACTTAAAACTGATAGCCTCTAATTATTATTGCAAATAATAACTTGAAGATCTGTACTTGTAATTGTCAAATACAGAACTTAAAATTGATAGCTTATAATTATAGTTCAAATTATAACTTGAAAATCTGAACTTTTAATAGTCAAATACAGAACATCGAATTGTTAAATACAAATTATTAGTGCAAATTATAACTTGAAGATCTGAACTTGTAATAGGTAAATACAGAACTTCTAATTGTTAAATTCAAACTAAGATTGTAAATAATAATTTGAAAATCTGAACTAGTAATAGTCAAATACAGAACTTCTAACTGTTAAAAACAAATTATTAGTGCAAATTATAACTTGAAGATCTGAACTTGTAATTGTCAAATACAGAACTTAAAATTGATAGCTTCTAATTATTATTGCAAATTATAACTTGAAGATCTGAACTTGTAATAGTGAATTACAAAACTTAGATTTGTTAAATTAAAATTATTATTTCAAATTATAACTTGAAGATCTGAACTAGTAATTGTCAAATACAGAACTTAAATTGATAGCTTATAATTATTATTGCAAATAATAATTTGAAGATCTGAACTTGTAATAGTCAAATACAGAACTTCTAATTGTTAAATACAAATTATTAGTGCAAATTATAACTTGAAGATCTGAACTAGTAATTGTCAAATACAGAACTTAAAATTGATAGCTTCTAATTATTATTGCAAATTATAACTAGAAGATCTGAACTTGTAATTGTCAAATACAGAACTTCTAATTGTTAAATACAAATTATTAGTGCAAATTATAACTTGAAGATCTGAACTTGTAATTGTCAAATATAGAACTTAAAATTGATAGCTTCTAATTATTATTGCAAATTATAACTTGAAGATCTGAACTTGTAATTGTCAAATACAGAACTTCTAATTGTTAAATACAAATTATTAGTGCAAATTATAACTTGAAGATCTGAACAAGTAATTGTCAAATACAGAACTTAAAATTGATAGCTTCTAATTATTATTGTAAATTATAACTTGAAGATCTGAACTTGTAATAGTGAATTACAGAACTTAGATTTGTTAAATTCAAATTATTATTTCAAATTATAACTTGAAGATCTGAACTAGTAATTGTCAAATACAGAACTTAAAATTGATAGCTTCTAATTATTATTGCAAATTATAACTTGAAGATCTGAACTTGTAATTGTCAAATACAGAACTTAAAATTGATAGCTTCTAATTATTATTGCAAATTATAACATGAAGATCTGAACTTGTAATTGTCAAATACAGAACTTAAAATTGATAGCTTCTAATTATTATTGTAAATTATAACTTGAAGATCTGAACTTGTAATAGTCAAATACAGAACTTCTAATTGTTAAATACAAATTATTAGTGCAAATTATAACTTGAAGATCTGAACTAGTAATTTTCAAATACAGAACTTAATATTGATAGCTTCTAATTATTATTGCAAATTATAACTAGAAGATCTGAACTTGTAATTGTCAAATAAGGAACTTAAAATTGATAGCTTCTAATTATTATTTCAATTTATAACTTGAAGATCTGAACTTGTAATTGTCAAATACAGAACTTAAAATTGATAGCTTCTAATTATTATTGCTAATTATAACTTGAAGATCTGAACTTGTAATTGTCAAATACAGAACTTTTAATTGTTAAATTCAAATTAGTAGTGCAAATTATAACTTGAAGATCTGAACTTGTAATTATCAAATACAGAACTTAAAATTGATAGCTTCTAATTATTATTGTAAATTATAACTTGAAGATCTGAACTTGTAATAGTGAATTACAGAACTTAGATTTGTTAAATTCAAATTATTATTACAAATTATAACTTGAAGATCTGAACTAGTAATTGTCAAATACAGAACTTAAAATTAATAGCTTCTAATTATTATTGCAAATCATAACTTGAAGATCTGAACTAGTAATTGTCAAATACAGAACTAAAAATTGATAGCTTCTAATTATTATTGTAAATTATAACTTGAAGATCTGACCTTGTAATTGTCAAATACAGAACTTAAAATTGATATCTTCTAATTATTATTGCAAATAATAACTTGAAGATCTGAACTAGTAATTGTCAAATACAGCACTTAAAATTGATAGCTTCTAATTATTATTGCAAATTATAATTTGAAGATCTGAACTTGTAATAGACAAATACTCAACTTAGCATTGTTAAATACAAATTGTGATTGCAAATTATAACTTGAAGATCTGAACTAGTAATTGTCAAATACAGAACTTAAATTGATAGCTTATAATTATTATTGCAAATAATAATTTGAAGATCTGAACTTGTAATAGTCAAATACAGAACTTCTAATTGTTAAATACAAATTATTAGTGCA
This sequence comes from Cantharis lateralis, assembly GCA_963170105.1. Lineage (NCBI taxonomy): Eukaryota > Metazoa > Arthropoda > Insecta > Coleoptera > Cantharidae > Cantharis > Cantharis lateralis. The sequence continues at coordinate 24,697,585 of OY720625.1, read as the reverse complement.
AATTATAACTTGAAGATCTGAACTTGTAATAGGTAAATACAGAACTTCTAATTGTTAAATTTAAACTAAGATTGCAAATAATAATTTGAAAATCTGAACTAGTAATAGTCAAATACAGAACTTCTAACTGTTAAATACAAATTATTAGTGCAAATTATAAATTGAAGATCTGAACTTGTAATTGTCAAATAGAGAACTTAAAATTGATAGCTTCTAATTATTATTGCAAATTATAACTTGAAGATCTGAACTTGTAATTGTCAATTACAGAACTTCTAATTGTTAAATACAAATTATTAGTGCAAATTATAACTTGAAGATCTGAACATGTAATTGTCAAATACAGAACTTAAAATTGATAGCTTCTAATTATTATTGTAAATTATAACTTGAAGATCTGAACTTGTAATAGTGAATTACAGAACTTAGATTTGTTAAATTCAAATTATTATTTCAAATTATAACTTGAAGATCTGAACTAGTAATTGTCAAATACAGAACTTCTAATTATTAAATACAAATTATTAGTACAAATTATAACTTGAAGATCTGAACTAGTAATTTTCAAATACAGAACTTAATATTGATAGCTTCTAATTATTATTGCAAATTATAACTAGAAGATCTGAACTTGTAATTGTCAAATACAGAACTTCTAATTGTTAAATACAAATTATTAGTGCAAATTATAACTTGAAGATCTGAACTAGTAATTTTCAAATACAGAACTTAATATTGATAGCTTCTAATTATTATTGCAAATTATAACTAGAAGATCTGAACTTGTAATTATCAAATACAGAACTTAAAATTGATAGCTTCTAATTATAATTTCAATTTATAACTTGAAGATCTGAACTTGTAATTGTCAAATACAGAACTTAAAATTGATAGCTTCTAATTATTATTGCAAATTATAACTTGAAGATCTGAACTTGTAATTGTCAAATACAGAACTTCTAATTGTTAAATACAAATTAGTAGTGCAAATTATAACTTGAAGATCTGAACTTGTAATTATCAAATACAGAACTTAAAATTGATAGCTTCTAATTATTATTGTAAATTATAACTTGAAGATCTGAACTTGTAATAGTGAATTACAGAACTTAGATTTGTTAAATTCAAATTATTATTTCAAATTATAACTTGAAGATCTGAACTAGTAATTGTCAAATACAGAACTTAAAATTGATAGCTTCTAATTATTATTGCAAATTATAACTTGAAGATCTAACTTGTAATTGTCAAATACAGAACTTAAAATTGATAGGTTCTAATTATTATTGTAAATTATAACTTGAAGATCTGAACTTGTAATTGTCAAATACAGAACTTAAAATGGATAGCTTCTAATTATTATTGCAAATTATAATTTGAAGATCTGAACTTGTAATAGACAAATACGCAACCTAGCATTGTTAAATACAAATTGTGATTGCAAATTATAACTTGAAGATCTGAACCTGTAATAGGTAAATACAGAACTTCGAATTGTTAAATTCTAATTAAGATTGCAAATAATAATTCGAAGATCTGAACTTGTAATAGTCAAATACAGAACTTCTAATTGTTAAATACAAATTATTAGTGCAAATTATAACTTGAAGATCTGAACTAGTAATTGTCAAATACAGAACTTAAAATTGATAGCTTCTAATTATTATTGCAAATTATAACTTGAAGATCTGAACTTGTAATTGTCAAATACAGAACTTCTAATTGTTAAATACAAATTATTAGTGCAAATTATAACTTGAAGATCTGAACTTGTAATTGTCAAATACAGAACTTCTAATTGTTAAATACAAATTATTAGTGCAAATTATAACTTGAAGATCTGAACTAGTAATTGTCAAATACAGCACTTAAAATTGATAGCTTCTAATTATTATTGCATATTATAACTTGAAGATCTGAACTTGTAATTGTCAAATACAGAACATAAAATTGATAGCTACTAATTATTATTTCAAATTATAACTTGAAGATCTGAACTTGTAATTGTCAAATACAGAACTTAAAATTAATAGCTTCTAATTATTATTGCAAATTATAACTTGAATGTCTGAACTTGTAATTGTCAAATACAGAACTTCTAATTGTTAAATACAAATTATTAGTGCAAATTATAACTTGAAGATCTGAACTTGTAATTGTCAAATACAGAACTTAAAATTGATAGTTTCTAATTATTATTGTAAATTATAACTTGAAGAACTGAACATGTAATAGTGAATTACAGAACTTAGATTTGTTAAATTCAATTTATTATTTCAAATTATAACTTGAAGATCTGAACTAGTAATTGTCAAATACAGAACTTAAAATTGATAGCTTCTAATTATTATTGCAAATTATAACTTGAAGATCTGAACTTGTAATTGTCAGATACAGAACTTAAAATTGATAGCTTCTAATTATTATTGTAAATTATAACTTCAAGATCTGAACTTGTAATTGGCAAATACAGAACTTAAAATTGATAGCTTCAAATTATTATTGCAAATTATAACTTGAAGATCTGAACTTCTAATTGATAAATACAAATTATTAGTGCAAATTATAACTTGAAGAACTGAACTTGGAATTGTCAAATACAGAACTTCTAATTGTTAAATACAAATTATTAGTGCAAATTATAACTTGAAGATCTGAACTAGTAATTTTCAAATACAGAACTTAAAATTAATAGCTTCTAATTATTATTGCAAATTAAAACTTGAATGTCTGAACTTGTAATTGTCAAATACAGAACTTCTAATTGTTAAATACAAATTATTAGTGCAAATTATAACTTGAAGATCTGAACTAGTAATTTTCAAATACAGAACTTAAAATTAATAGCTTCTAATTATTATTGCAAATTAAAACTTGAATGTCTGAACTTGTAATTGTCAAATACAGAACTTCTAATTGTTAAATACAAATTATTAGTGCAAATTATAACTTGAAGATCTGAACTTGTAATTGTCAAATACAGAACTTAAAATTGATAGCTTCTAATTATTATTGCATATTATAACTTGAAGATCTGAACTTGTAATTGTTAAATACAGAACTTAAAATTGATAGCTTCTAATTATTATTGTAAATTATAACTTCAAGATCTGAACTTGTACTTGTCAAATACAGAACTTAAAATTGATAGCTTCTAATTATTATTGCAAATAATAACTTGAAGATCTGAACTTGTAATTGTCAAATACAGAACTTCTAATTGTTAAATACAAATTATTAGTGCAAATTATAACTTGAAGATCTGAACAAGTAATTGTCAAATACAGAACTTAAAATTGATAGCTTCTAATTATTATTGTAAATTATAACTTGAAGATCTGAACTTGTAATAGTGAATTACAGAACTTAGATTTGTTAAATTCAAATTATTATTTCAAATTATAACTTGAAGATCTGAACTAGTAATTGTCAAATACAGAACTTAAATTGATAGCTTCTAATTATTATTGCAAATTATAACTTGAAGATCTGAACTTGTAATTGTCAAATACAGAACTTAAAATTGATAGCTTCTAATTATTATTGCAAATTATAACATGAAGATCTGAACTTGTAATTGTCAAATACAGAACTTAAAATTGATAGCTTCTAATTATTATTGTAAATTATAACTTGAAGATCTGATCTTATAATAGTCAAATACAGAACTTCTAATTGTTAAATACAAATTATTAGTGCAAATTATAACTTGAAGATCTGAACTAGTAATTTTCAAATACAGAAATTAATATTGATAGCTTCTAATTATTATTGCAAATTATAACTAGAAGATCTGAACTTGTAATTGTCAAATACAGAACTTAAAAATGATAGCTCCTAATTATTATTTCAATTTATAACTTGAAGATCTGAACTTGTAATTGTCAAATACAGAACTTAAAATTGATAGCTTCTAATTATTATTGCAAATTATAACTTGAAGATCTGAACTTGTAATTGTCAAATACAGAACTTTTAATTGTTAAATTCAAATTAGTAGTGCAAATTATAACTTGAAGATCTGAACTTGTAATTATCAAACACAGAACTTAAAATTGATAGCTTCTAATTATTATTGTAAATTATAACTTGAAGATCTGAACTTGTAATAGTGAATTACAGAACTTAGATTTGTTAAATTCAAATTATTATTACAAATTATAACTTGAAGATCTGAACTAGTAATTGTCAAATACAGAACTTAAAATTGATAGCTTCTAATTATTATTGTAAATTATAACTTGAAGATCTGACCTTGTAATTGTCAAATACAGAAGTTAAAATCGATATCTTCTAATTATTATTGCAAATAATAACTTGAAGATCTGAACTAGTAATTGTCAAATACAGCACTTAAAATTGATAGCTTCTAATTATTATTGCAAATTATAATTTGAAGATCTGAACTTGTAATAGACAAATACGCAACCTAGCATTGTTAAATACAAATTGTGATTGCAAATTATAACTTGAAGATCTGAACCTGTAATAGGTAAATACAGAACTTCGAATTGTTAAATTCTAACTAAGATTGCAAATAATAATTCGAATATCTGAACTTGTAATAGTCAAATACAGAACTTCTAATTGTTAAATACAAATTATTAGTGCAAATTATAACTTGAAGATCTGAACTAGTAATTGTCAAATACAGAACTTAAAATTGATAGCTTCTAATTATTATTACAAATTATAACTTGAAGATCTGAACTTGTAATTGTCAAATACAGAACTTCTAATTGTTAAATACAAATTATTAGTGCAAATTATAACTTGAAGATCTGAACTTGTAATTGTCAAATACAGAACTTCTAATTGTTAAATACAAATTAATAGTGCAAATTATAACTTGAAGATCTGAACTAGTAATTGTCAAATACAGCACTTAAAATTGATAGCTTCTAATTATTATTGCATATTATAACTTGAAGATCTGAACTTGTAATTGTCAAATACAGAACATAAAATTGATAGCTACTAATTATTATTTCAAATTATAACTTGAAGATCTGAACTTGTAATTGTCAAATACAGAACTTAAAATTAATAGCTTCTAATTATTATTGCAAATTATAACTTGAATGTCTGAACTTGTAATTGTCAAATACAGAACTTCTAATTGTTAAATACAAATTATTAGTGCAAATTATAACTTGAAGATCTGAACTTGTAATTGTCAAATACAGAACTTAAAATTGATAGTTTCTAATTATTATTGTAAATTATAACTTGAAGAACTGAACTTGTAATAGTGAATTACAGAACTTAGATTTGTTAAATTCAATTTATTATTTCAAATTATAACTTGAAGATCTGAACTAGTAATTGTCAAATACAGAACTTAAAATTGATAGCTTCTAATTATTATTGCAAATTATAACTTGACGATCTGAACTTGTAATTGTCAGATACAGAACATAAAATTGATAGCTTCTAATTATTATTGTAAATTATAACTTCAAGATCTGAACTTGTAATTGGCAAATACAGAACTTAAAATTGATAGCTTCAAATTATTATTGCAAATTATAACTTGAAGATCTGAACATGTAATTTTCAAATACAGAACTTCTAATTGTTAAATACAAATTATTAGTGCAAATTATAACTTGAAGAACTGAACTTGGAATTGTCAAATACAGAACTTCTAATTGTTAAATACAAATTATTAGTGCAAATTATAACTTGAAGATCTGAACTAGTAATTTTCAAATACAGAACTTAAAATTAATAGCTTCTAATTATTATTGCAAATTAAAACTTGAATGTCTGAACTTGTAATTGTCAAATACAGAACTTCTAATTGTTAAATACAAATTATTAGTGCAAATTATAACTTGAAGATCTGAACTAGTAATTTTCAAATACAGAACTTAAAATTAATAGCTTCTAATTATTATTGCAAATTAAAACTTGAATGTCTGAACTTGTAATTGTCAAATACAGAACTTCTAATTGTTAAATACAAATTATTAGTGCAAATTATAACTTGAAGATCTGAACTTGTAATTGTCAAATACAGAACTTAAAATTGATAGCTTCTAATTATTATTGCAAATTATAACATGAAGATCTGAACTTGTAATTGTCAAATACAGAACTTAAAATTGATAGCTTCTAATTATTATTGTAAATTATAACTTGAAGATCTGAACTTGTAATAGTCAAATACAGAACTTCTAATTGATAGCTTCTAATTATTATTGCAAATTATAACTTGAAGATCTGAACTTGTAATTGTCAAATACAGAACTTCTAATTGTTAAATACAAATTATTAGTGCAAATTATAACTTGAAGATCTGAACTTGTAATTGTCAAATACAGAACTTCTAATTGTTAAATACAAATTATTAGTGCAAATTATAACTTGAAGATCTGAACTAGTAATTGTCAAATACAGCACTTAAAATTGATAGCTTCTAATTATTATTGCATATTATAACTTGAAGATCTGAACTTGTAATTGTCAAATACAGAACATAAAATTGATAGCTACTAATTATTATTTCAAATTATAACTTGAAGATCTGAACTTGTAATTGTCAAATACAGAACTTAAAATTAATAGCTTCTAATTATTATTGCAAATTATAACTTGAATGTCTGAACTTGTAATTGTCAAATACAGAACTTCTAATTGTTAAATACAAATTATTAGTGCAAATTATAACTTGAAGATCTGAACTTGTAATTGTCAAATACAGAACTTAAAATTGATAGTTTCTAATTATTATTGTAAATTATAACTTGAAGAACTGAACTTGTAATAGTGAATTACAGAACTTAGATTTGTTAAATTCAATTTATTATTTCAAATTATAACTTGAAGATCTGAACTAGTAATTGTCAAATACAGAACTTAAAATTGATAGCTTCTAATTATTATTGCAAATTATAACTTGAAGATCTGAACTTGTAATTGTCAGATACAGAACTTAAAATTGATAGCTTCTAATTATTATTGTAAATTATAACTTCAAGATCTGAACTTGTAATTGGCAAATACAGAACTTAAAATTGATAGCTTCAAATTATTATTGCAAATTATAACTTGAAGATCTGAACTTGTAATTTTCAAATACAGAACTTCTAATTGTTAAATACAAATTATTAGTGCAAATTAAAACTTGAATGTCTGAACTTGTAATTGTCAAATACAGAACTTCTAATTGTTAAATACAAATTATTAGTGCAAATTATAACTTGAAGGTCTGAACTAGTAATTTTCAAATACAGAACTTAAAATTAATAGCTTCTAATTATTATTGCAAATTAAAACTTGAATGTCTGAACTTGTAATTGTCAAATACAGAACTTCTAATTGTTAAATACAAATTATTAGTGCAAATTATAACTTGAAGATCTGAACTTGTAATTGTCAAATACAGAACTTAAAATTGATAGCTTCTAATTATTATTGCAAATTATAACATGAAGATCTGAACTTGTAATTGTCAAATAGAGAACTTAAAATTGATAGCTTCTAATTATTATTGTAAATTATAACTTGAAGATCTGAACTTGTAATAGTCAAATACAGAACTTCTAATTGTTAAATACAAATTATTAGTGCAAATTATAACTTGAAGATCTGAACTAGTAATTTTCAAATACAGAACTTAAAATTGATAGCTTCTAATTATTATTTCAATTTATAACTTGAAGATCTGAACTTGTAATTGTCAAATACAGAACTTAAAATTGATAGCTTCTAATTATTATTGCAAATTATAACTTGAAGATCTGAACTTGTAATTGTCAAATACAGAACTTTTAATTGATAGCTTCTAATTATTATTGTAAATTATAACTTGAAGATCTGACCTTGTAATTGTCAAATACAGAACTTAAAATTGATATCTTCTAATTATTATTGCAAATAATAACTTGAAGATCTGAACTAGTAATTGTCAAATACAGCACTTAAAATTGATAGCTTCTAATTATTATTGCAAATTATAATTTGAAGATCTGAACTTGTAATAGACAAATACGCAACTTAGCATTGTTAAATACAAATTGTGATTGCAAATTATAACTTGAAGATCTGAACCTGTAATAGGTAAATACAGAACTTCGAATTGTTAAATTCTAACTAAGATTGCAAATAATAATTCGAAGATCTGAACTTGTAATAGTGAATTACAGAACTTAGATTTGTTAAATTCAAATTATTATTTCAAATTATAACTTGAAGATCTGAACTAGTAATTGTCAAATGCAGAACTTAAAATTGATAGCTTCTAATTATTATTTCAAATTATAACTAGAAAATATGAACTTGTAATTGTCAAATACAGAACTTAAAATTGATAGCTTCTAATTATTATTGCAAATTATAACTTGAAGATCTGAACTTGTAATTGTCAAATACAGAACTTTTAATTGTTAAATTCAAATTAGTAGTGCAAATTATAACTTGAAGATCTGAACTTGTAATTATCAAATACAGAACTTAAAATTGATAGCTTCTAATTATTATTGTAAATTATAACTTGAAGATCTGAACTTGTAATAGTGAATTACAGAACTTAGATTTGTTAAATTCAAATTATTATTACAAATTATAACTTGAAGATCTGAAGTAGTAATTGTCATATACAGAACTTAAAATTGATAGCTTCTAATTATTATTGTAAATTATAACTTGAAGATCTGACCTTGTAATTGTCAAATACAGAACTTAAAATTGATATCTTCTAATTATTATTGCAAATAATAACTTGAAGATCTGAACTAGTAATTGTCAAATACAGCACTTAAAATTGATAGCTTCTAATTATTATTGCAAATTATAATTTGAAGATCTGAACTTGTAATAGACAAATACGCAACCTAGCATTGTTAAATACAAATTGTGATTGCAAATTATAACTTGAAGATCTGAACCTGTAATAATTAAATACAGAACTTCGAATTGTTAAATTCTAACTAAGATTGCAAATAATAATTCGAAGATCTGAACTTGTAATAGTCAAATACAGAACTTCTAATTGTTAAATACAAATTATTAGTGCAAATTATAACTTGAAGATCTGAACTAGTAATTGTCAAATACAGAACTTAAAATTGATAGCTTCTAATTATTATTGCAAATTATAACTTGAAGATCTGAACTTGAAATTGTCAAATACAGAACTTCTAATTGTTAAATACAAATTATTAGTGCAAATTATAACTTGAAGATCTGAACTTGTAATTGTCAAATACAGAACTTCTAATTGTTAAATACAAATTATTAGTGCAAATTATAACTTGAAGATCTGAACTAGTAATTGTCAAATACAGCACTTAAAATTGATAGCTTCTAATTATTATTGCATATTATAACTTGAAGATCTGAACTTGTAATTGTCAAATACAGAACATAAAATTGATAGCTCCTAATTATTATTTCAAATTATAACTTGAAGATCTGAACTTGTAATTGTCAAATACAGAACTTAAAATTAATAGCTTCTAATTATTATTGCAAATTATAACTTGAATGTCTGAACTTGTAATTGTCAAATACAGAACTTCTAATTGTTAAATACAAATTATTAGTGCAAATTATAACTTGAAGATCTGAACTTGTAATTGTAAAATACAGAACTTAAAATTGATAGTTTCTAATTATTATTGTAAATTATAACTTGAAGAACTGAACTTGTAATAGTGAATTACAGAACTTAGATTTGTTAAATTCAATTTATTATTTCAAATTATAACTTGAAGATCTGAACTAGTAATTGTCAAATACAGAACTTAAAATTGATAGCTTCTAATTATTATTGCAAATTATAACTTGACGATCTGAACTTGTAATTGTCAGATACAGAACTTAAAATTGATAGCTTCTAATTATTATTGTAAATTATAACTTCAAGATCTGAACTTGTAATTGGCAAATACAGAACTTAATATTGATAGCTTCAAATTATTATTGCAAATTATAACTTGAAGATCTGAACATGTAATTTTCAAATACAGAACTTCTAATTGTTAAATACAAATTATTAGTGCAAATTATAACTTGAAGAACTGAACTTGGAATTGTCAAATACAGAACTTCTAATTGTTAAATACAAATTATTAGTGCAAATTATAACTTGAAGATCTGAACTAGTAATTTTCAAATACAGAACTTAAAATTAATAGCTTCTAATTATTATTGCAAATTAAAACTTGAATGTCTGAACTTGTAATTGTCAAATACAGAACTTCTAATTGTTAAATACAAATTATTAGTGCAAATTATAACTTGAAGATCTGAACTAGTAATTTTCAAATACAGAACTTAAAATTAATAGCTTCTAATTATTATTGCAAATTAAAACTTGAATGTCTGAACTTGTAATTGTCAAATACAGAACTTCTAATTGTTAAATACAAATTATTAGTGCAAATTATAACTTGAAGATCTGAACTTGTAATTGTCAAATACAGAACTTAAAATTGATAGCTTCTAATTATTATTGCAAATTATAACATGAAGATCTGAACTTGTAATTGTCAAATACAGAACTTAAAATTGATAGCTTCTAATTATTATTGTAAATTATAACTTGAAGATCTGAACTTGTAATAGTCAAATACAGAACTTCTAATTGATAGCTTCTAATTATTATTGCAAATTATAACTTGAAGATCTGAACTTGTAATTGTCAAATACAGAACTTCTAATTGTTAAATACAAATTATTAGTGCAAATTATAACTTGAAGATCTGAACTTGTAATTGTCAAATACAGCACTTAAAATTGATAGCTTCTAATTATTATTGCATATTATAACTTGAAGATCTGAACTTGTAATTGTCAAATACAGAACATAAAATTGATAGCTACTAATTATTATTTCAAATTATAACTTGAAGATCTCAACTTGTAATTGTCAAATACAGAACTTAAAATTAATAGCTTCTAATTATTATTTCAAATTATAACTTGAATGTCTGAACTTGTAATTGTCAAATACAGAACTTCTAATTGTTAAATACAAATTATTAGTGCAAATTATAACTTGAAGATCTGAACTTGTAATTGTCAAATACAGAACTTATAATTGATAGTTTCTAATTATTATTGTAAATTATAACTTGAAGAACTGAACTTGTAATAGTGAATTACAGAACTTAGATTTGTTAAATTCAATTTATTATTTCAAATTATAACTTGAAGATCTGAACTAGTAATTGTCAAATACAGACCTTAAAATTGATAGCTTCTAATTATTATTGCAAATTATAACTTGAAGATCTGAACTTGTAATTGTCAGATACAGAACTTAAAATTGATAGCTTCTAATTATTATTGTAAATTATAACTTCAAGATCTGAACTTGTAATTGGCAAATACAGAACTTAAAATTGATAGCTTCAAATTATTATTGCAAATTATAACTTGAAGATCTGAACTTGTAATTTTCAAATACAGAACTTCTAATTGTTAATTACAAATTATTAGTGCAAATTATAACTTGAAGAACTTAACTTGGAATTGTCAAATACAGAACTTCTAATTGTTAAATACAAATTATTAGTGCAAATTATAACTTGAAGATCTGAACTAGTAATTTTCAAATACAGAACTTAAAATTAATAGCTTCTAATTATTATTGCAAATTAAAACTTGAATGTCTGAACTTGTAATTGTCAAATACAGAACTTCTAATTGTTAAATACAAATTATTAGTGCACATTATAACTTGAAGGTCTGAACTAGTAATTTTCAAATACAGAACTTAAAATTAATAGCTTCTAATTATTATTGCAAATTAAAACTTGAATGTCTGAACTTGTAATTGTCAAATACAGAACTTCTAATTGTTAAATACAAATTATTAGTGCAAATTATAACTTGAAGATCTGAACTTGTAATTGTCAAATACAGAACTTAAAATTGATAGCTTCTAATTATTATTGCAAATTATAACATGAAGATCTGAACTTGTAATTGTCAAATACAGAACTTAAAATTGATAGCTTCTAATTATTATTGTAAATTATAACTTGAAGATCTGAACTTGTAATAGTCAAATACATAACTTCTAATTGTTAAATACAAATTATTAGTGCAAATTATAACTTGAAGATCTGAACTAGTAATTTTCAAATACAGAACTAAATATTGATAGCTTCTAATTATTATTGCAAATTATAACTAGAAGATCTGAACTTGTAATTGTCAAATACAGAACTTAAAATTGATAGCTTCTAATTATTATTTCAATTTATAACTTGAAGATCTGAACTTGTAATTGTCAAATACAGAACTTAAAATTGATAGCTTCTAATTATTATTGCAAATTATAACTTGAAGATCTGAACTTGTAATTGTCAAATACAGAACTTTTAATTGTTAAATACAAATTAGTAGTGCAAATTATAACTTGAAGATCTGAACTTGTAATTATCAAATACAGAACTTAAAATTGATAGCTTCTAATTATTATTGTAAATTATAACTTGAAGATCTAAACTTGTAATAGTGAATTACAGAACTTAGATTTGTTAAATTCAAATTATTATTACAAATTATAACTTGAAGATCTGAACTAGTAATTGTCAAATTCAGAACTTAAAATTGATAGCTTCTAATTATTATTGCAAATCATAACTTGAAGATCTGAACTAGTAATTGTCAAATACAGAACTTAAAATTGATAGCTTCTAATTATTATTGTAAATTATAACTTGAAGATCTGACCTTGTAATTGTCAAATACAGAACTTAAAATTGATATCTTCTAATTATTATTGCAAATAATAACTTGAAGATCTGAACTAGTAATTGTCAAATACAGCACTTAAAATTGATAGCTTCTAATTATTATTGCAAATTATAATTTGAAGATCTGAACTTGTAATAGACAAATACGCAACTTAGCATTGTTAAATACAAATTGTGATTGCAAATTATAACTTGAAGATCTGAACCTGTAATAGGTAAATACAGAACTTCGAATTGGTAAATTCTAACTAAGATTGCAAATAGTAATTCGAAGATCTGAACTTGTAATAGTGAATTACAGAACTTAGATTTGTTAAATTCAAATTATTATTTCAAATTATAACTTGAAGATCTGAACTAGTAATTGTCAAATACAGAACTTAAAATTGATAGCTTCTAATTATTATTGCAAATTATAACTTGAAGATCTGAACTAGTAATTGTCAAATGCAGAACTTAAAATTGATAGCTTCTAATTATTATTTCAAATTATAACTAGAAAATATGAACTTGTAATTGTCAAATACAGAACTTAAAATTGATAGCTTCTAATTATTATTGCAAATAATAACTTGAAGATCTGTACTTGTAATTGTCAAATACAGAACTTAAAATTGATAGCTTCTAATTATTATTGCAAATAATAACTTGAAGATCTGAACTAGTAATTGTCAAATTCAGAACTTAAAATTGATAGCTTCTAATTATTATTGCAAATCATAACTTGAAGATCTGAACTAGTAATTGTCAAATACAGAACTTAAAATTGATAGCTTCTAATTATTAGTGCAAATTATAACTTGAAGATCTGAACTTGTAATTGTCAAATACAGAACTTAAAATTGATAGCTTCTAATTATTATTGCAAATTATAACTTGAAGATCTGAACTTGTAATAGTGAATTAGAAAACTTAGATTTGTTAAATTCAAATTATTATTTCAAATTATAACTTGAAGATCTGAACTAGTAATTGTCAAATACAGAACTTAAATTGATAGCTTATAATTATTATTGCAAACAATAATTTGAAGATCTGAACTTGTAATAGTCAAATACAGAACTTCTAATTGTTAAATACAAATTATTAGTGCAAATTATAACTTGAAGATCTGAACTAGTAATTGTCAAATACAGAACTTAAAATTGATAGCTTCTAATTATTATTGCAAATTATAACTAGAAGATCTGAACTTGTAATTGTCAAATACAGAACTTCTAATTGTTAAATACAAATTATTAGTGCAAATTATAACTTGAAGATCTGAACTTGTAATTGTCAAATATAGAACTTAAAATTGATAGCTTCTAATTATTATTGCAAATTATAACTTGAAGATCTGAACTTGTAATTGTCAAATACAGAACTTCTAATTGTTAAATACAAATTATTAGTGCAAATTATAACTTGAAGATCTGAACAAGTAATTGTCAAATACAGAACTTAAAATTGATAGCTTCTAATTATTATTGTAAATTATAACTTGAAGATCTGAACTTGTAATAGTGAACTACAGAACTTAGATTTGTTAAATTCAAATTATTATTTCAAATTATAACTTGAAGATCTGAACTAGTAATTGTCAAATACAGAACTTAAAATTGATAGCTTCTAATTATTATTGCAAATTATAACTTGAAGATCTGAACTTGTAATTGTCAAATACAGAACTTAAAATTGATAGCTTCTAATTATTATTGCAAATTATAACATGAAGATCTGAACTTGTAATTGTCAAATACAGAACTTAAAATTGATAGCTTCTAATTATTATTGTAAATTATAACTTGAAGATCTGAACTAGTAATTGTCAAATACAGAACTTAAAATTGATAGCTTCTAATTATTATTGCAAATTATAACTTGAAGATCTGAACTTGTAATTGTCAAATACAGAACTTCTAATTGTTAAATACAAATTATTAGTGCAAATTATAACTTGAAGATCTGAACTTGTAATTGTCAAATACAGAACTTCTAATTGTTAAATACAAATTATTAGTGCAAATTATAACTTGAAGATCTGAACTAGTAATTGTCAAATACAGCACTTAAAATTGATAGCTTCTAATTATTATTGCATATTATAACTTGAAGATCTGAACTTGTAATTGTCAAATACAGAACATAAAATTGATAGCTACTAATTATTATTTCAAATTATAACTTGAAGATCTGAACTTGTAATTGTCAAATACAGAACTTAAAATTAATAGCTTCTAATTATTATTGCAAATTATAACTTGAATGTCTGAACTTGTAATTGTCAAATACAGAACTTCTAATTGTTAAATACAAATTATTAGTGCAAATTATAACTTGAAGATCTGAACTTGTAATTGTAAAATACAGAACTTAAAATTGATAGTTTCTAATTATTATTGTAAATTATAACTTGAAGAACTGAACTTGTAATAGTGAATTACAGAACTTAGATTTGTTAAATTCAATTTATTATTTCAAATTATAACTTGAAGATCTGAACTAGTAATTGTCAAATACAGAACTTAAAATTGATAGCTTCTAATTATTATTGCAAATTATAACTTGACGATCTGAACTTGTAATTGTCAGATACAGAACTTAAAATTGATAGCTTCTAATTATTATTGTAAATTATAACTTCAAGATCTGAACTTGAAATTGGCAAATACAGAACTTAAAATTGATAGCTTCAAATTATTATTGCAAATTATAACTTGAAGATCTGAACATGTAATTTTCAAATACAGAACTTCTAATTGTTAAATACAAATTATTAGTGCAAATTATAACTTGAAGAACTGAACTTGGAATTGTCAAATACAGAACTTCTAATTGTTAAATACAAATTATTAGTGCAAATTATAACTTGAAGATCTGAACTAGTAATTTTCAAATACAGAACTTAAAATTAATAGCTTCTAATTATTATTGCAAATTAAAACTTGAATGTCTGAACTTGTAATTGTCAAATACAGAACTTCTAATTGTTAGATACAAATTATTAGTGCAAATTATAACTTGAAGATCTGAACTAGTAATTTTCAAATACAGAACTTAAAATTAATAGCTTCTAATTATTATTGCAAATAATAACTTGAAGATCTGAACTAGTAATTGTCAAATACAGCACTTAAAATTGATAGCTTCTAATTATTATTGCAAATTATAATTTGAAGATCTGAACTTGTAATAGACAAATACGCAACTTAGCATTGTTAAATACAAATTGTGATTGCAAATTATAACTTGAAGATCTGAACCTGTAATAGGTAAATACAGAACTTCGAATTGTTAAATTCTAACTAAGATTGCAAATAATAATTCGAAGATCTGAACTTGTAATAGTGAATTACAGAACTTAGATTTGTTAAATTCAAATTATTATTTCAAATTATAACTTGAAGATCTGAACTAGTAATTGTCAAATACAGAACTTAAAATTGATAGCTTCTAATTATTATTGCAAATTATAACTAGAAGATCTGAACTTGTAATTGTCAAATACAGAACTTCTAATTGTTAAATACAAATTATTAGTGCAAATTATAACTTGAAGATCTGAACAAGTAATTGTCAAATACAGAACTTAAAATTGATAGCTTCTAATTATTATTGTAAATTATAACTTGAAGATCTGAACTTGTAATAGTGAACTACAGAACTTAGATTTGTTAAATTCAAATTATTATTTCAAATTATAACTTGAAGATCTGAACTAGTAATTGTCAAATACAGAACTTAAAATTGATAGCTTCTAATTATTATTGCAAATTACAACTTGAAGATCTGAACTTGTAATTGTCAAATACAGAACTTAAAATTGATAGCTTCTAATTATTATTGCAAATTATAATTTGAAGATCTGAACTTGTAATAGACAAATACGCAACTTAGCATTGTTAAATACAAATTGTGATTGTAAATTATAACTTGAAGATCTGACCTTGTAATTGTCAAATACAGAACTTAAAATTGATATCTTCTAATTATTATTGCAAATAATAACTTGAAGATCTGAACTAGTAATTGTCAAATACAGCACTTAAAATTGATAGTTACTAATTATTATTGCAAATTATAATTTGAAGATCTGAACTTGTAATAGACAAATACGCAACTTAGCATTGTTAAATACAAATTGTGATTGCAAATTATAACTTGAAGATCTGAACCTGTAATAGGTAAATACAGAACTTCGAATTGTTAAGTTCTAACTAAGATTGCAAATAATAATTCGAAGATCTGAACTTGTAATAGTCAAATACAGAACTTCTAATTGTTAAATACAAATTATTAGTGCAAATTATAACTTGAAGATCTGAACTAGTAATTGTCAAATACAGAACTTAAAATTGATAGCTTCTAATTATTATTGCAAATTATAACTTGAAGATCTGAACTTGTAATTGTCAAATACAGAACTTCTAATTGTTAAATACAAATTATTAGTGCAAATTATAACTTGAAGATCTGAACTTGTAATTATCAAATACAGAACTTCTAATTGTTAAATACAAATTATTAGTGCAAATTATAACTTGAAGATCTGAACTAGTAATTGTCAAATACAGCACTTAAAATTGATAGCTTCTAATTATTATTGCATATTATAACTTGAAGATCTGAACTTGTAATTGTCAAATACAGAACATAAAATTGATAGCTACTAATTATTATTTCAAATTATAACTTGAAGATCTGAACTTGTAATTGTCAAATACAGAACTTAAAATTAATAGCTTCTAATTATTATTGCAAATTATAACTTGAATGTCTGAACTTGTAATTGTCAAATACAGAACTTCTAATTGTTAAATACAAATTATTAGTGCAAATTATAACTTGAAGATCTGAACTTGTAATTGTCAAATACAGAACTTAAAATTGATAGCTTCTAATTATTATTGCAAATTATAACTTGAAGATCTGAACTTGTAATTGTCAAATACAGAACTTCTAATTGTTAAATACAAATTATTAGTGCAAATTATAACTTGAAGATCTGAACTTGTAATTATCAAATACAGAACTTAAAATTAATAGCTTCTAATTATTATTGCAAATTATAACTTGAATGTCTGAACTTGTAATTGTCAAATACAGAACTTCTAATTGTTAAATACAAATTATTAGTGCAAATTATAACTTGAAGATCTGAACTTGTAATTGTCAAATACAGAACTTAAAATTGATAGTTTCTAATTATTATTGTAAATTATAACTTGAAGAACTGAACTTGTAATAGTGAATTACAGAACTTAGATTTGTTAAATTCAATTTATTATTTCAAATTATAACTTGAAGATCTGAACTAGTAATTGTCAAATACACAACTTAAAATTGATAGCTTCTAATTATTATTGCAAATTATAACTTGAAGATCTGAACTTGTAATTGTCAGATACAGAACTTAAAATTGATAGCTTCTAATTATTATTGTAAATTATAACTTCAAGATCTGAACTTGTAATTGGCAAATACAGAACTTAAAATTGATAGCTTCTAATTATTATTGCAAATTATAACTTGAAGATCTGAACTTGTAATTGTCAAATACAGAACTTCTAATTGTTAAATACAAATTATTAGTGCAAATTATAACTTGAAGATCTGAACTTGTAATTGTCAAATACAGAACTTAAAATTGATAGTTTCTAATTATTATTGTAAATTATAACTTGAAGAACTGAACTTGTAATAGTGAATTACAGAACTTAGATTTGTTAAATTCAATTTATTATTTCAAATTATAACTTGAAGATCTGAACTAGTAATTGTCAAATACAGAACTTAAAATTGATAGCTTCTAATTATTATTGCAAATTATAACTTGAAGATCTGAACTTGTAATTGTCAGATACAGAACTTAAAATTGATAGCTTCTAATTATTATTGTAAATTATAACTTCAAGATCTGAACTTGTAATTGGCAAATACAGAACTTAAAATTGATAGCTTCTAATTATTATTGCAAATTATAACTTGAAGATCTGAACTTGTAATTGTCAAATACAGAACTTCTAATTGTTAAATACAAATTATTAGTGCAAATTATAACTTGAAGAACTGAACTTGGAATTGTCAAATACAGAACTTCTAATTGTTAAATACAAATTATTAGTGCAAATTATAACTTGAAGATCTGAACTAGTAATTTTCAAATACAGAACTTAAAATTAATAGCTTCTAATTATTATTGCAAATTAAAACTTGAATGTCTGAACTTGTAATTGTCAAATACAGAACTTCTAATTGTTAAATACAAATTATTAGTGCAAATTATAACTTGAAGATCTGAACTTGTAATTGTCAAATACAGAACTTAAAATTGATAGCTTCTAATTATTATTGTAAATTATAACTTGAAGAACTGAACTTGTAATAGTGAATTACAGAACTTAGATTTGTTAAATTCAATTTATTATTTCAAATTATAACTTGAAGATCTGAACTAGTAATTGTCAAATACAGAACTTAAAATTGATAGCTTCTAATTATTATTGCAAATTATAACTTGAAGATCTGAACTTGTAATTGTCAAATACAGAACTTAAAATTGATAGCTTCTAATTATTATTGTAAATTATAACTTGAAGAACTGAACTTGTAATAGTGAATTACAGAACTTAGATTTGTTAAATTCAATTTATTATTTCAAATTATAACTTGAAGATCTGAACTTGTAATTGTCAAATACAGAACTTAAAATTGATAGCCTCTAATTATTATTGCAAATTATAATTTGAAGATCTGAACTTGTAATAGACAAATACGAAACTTAGCATTGTTAAATACAAATTGTGATTGCAAATTATAACTTGAAGATCTGAACTTGTAATTGTCAGATACAGAACTTAAAATTGATAGCTTCTAATTATTATTGTAAATTATAACTTCAAGATCTGAACTTGTAATTGGCAAATACAGAACTTAAAATTGATAGCTTCAAATTATTATTGCAAATTATAACTTGAAGATCTGAACTTGTAATTTTCAAATACAGAACTTCTAATTGTTAATTACAAATTATTAGTGCAAATTATAACTTGAAGAACTGAACTTGGAATTGTCAAATACAGAACTTCTAATTGTTAAATACAAATTATTAGTGCAAATTATAACTTGAAGATCTGAACTAGTAATTTTCAAATACAGAACTTAAAATTAATAGCTTCTAATTATTATTGCAAATTAAAACTTGAATGTCTGAACTTGTAATTGTCAAATACAGAACTTCTAATTGTTAAATACAAATTATTAGTGCAAATTATAACTTGAAGGTCTGAACTAGTAATTTTCAAATACAGAACTTAAAATTAATAGCTTCTAATTATTATTGCAAATTAAAACTTGAATGTCTGAACTTGTAATTGTCAAATACAGAACTTCTAATTGTTAAATACAAATTATTAGTGCAAATTATAACTTGAAGATCTGAACTTGTAATTGTCAAATACAGAACTTTAAATTGATAGCTTCTAATTATTATTGCAAATTATAACATGAAGATCTGAACTTGTAATTGTCAAATACAGAACTTAAAATTGATAGCTTCTAATTATTATTGTAAATTATAACTTGAAGATCTGAACTTGTAATAGTCAAATACAGAACTTCTAATTGTTAAATACAAATTATTAGTGCAAATTATAACTTGAAGATCTGAACTAGTAATTTTCAAATACAGAACTTAATATTGATAGCTTCTAATTATTATTGCAAATTATAACTAGAAGATCTGAACTTGTAATTGTCAAATACAGAACTTAAAATTGATAGCTTCTAATTATTATTTCAATTTATAACTTGAAGATCTGAACTTGTAATTGTCAAATACAGAACTTAAAATTGATAGCTTCTAATTATTATTGCAAATTATAACTTGAAGATCTGAACTTGTAATTGTCAAATACAGAACTTTTAATTGTTAAATACAAATTAGTAGTGCAAATTATAACTTGAAGATCTGAACTTGTAATTATCAAATACAGAACTTAAAATTGATAGCTTCTAATTATTATTGTAAATTATAACTTGAAGATCTAAACTTGTAATAGTGAATTACAGAACTTAGATTTGTTAAATTCAAATTATTATTACAAATTATAACTTGAAGATCTGAACTAGTAATTGTCAAATTCAGAACTTAAAATTGATAGCTTCTAATTATTATTGCAAATCATAACTTGAAGATCTGAACTAGTAATTGTCAAATACAGAACTTAAAATTGATAGCTTCTAATTATTATTGTAAATTATAACTTGAAGATCTGACCTTGTAATTGTCAAATACAGAACTTAAAATTGATATCTTCTAATTATTATTGCAAATAATAACTTGAAGATCTGAACTAGTAATTGTCAAATACAGCACTTAAAATTGATAGCTTCTAATTATTATTGCAAATTATAATTTGAAGATCTGAACTAGTAATAGACAAATACGCAACTTAGCATTGTTAAATACAAATTGTGATTGCAAATTATAACTTGAAGATCTGAACCTGTAATAGGTAAATACAGAACTTCGAATTGGTAAATTCTAACTAAGATTGCAAATAATAATTCGAAGATCTGAACTTGTAATAGTGAATTACAGAACTTAGATTTGTTAAATTCAAATTATTATTTCAAATTATAACTTGAAGATCTGAACTAGTAATTGTCAAATACAGAACTTAAAATTGATAGCTTCTAATTATTATTGCAAATTATAACTTGAAGATCTGAACTAGTAATTGTCAAATGCAGAACTTAAAATTGATAGCTTCTAATTATTATTTCAAATTATAACTAGAAAATATGAACTTGTAATTGTCAAATACAGAACTTAAAATTGATAGCTTCTAATTATTATTGCAAATAATAACTTGAAGATCTGTACTTGTAATTGTCAAATACAGAACTTAAAATTGATAGCTTCTAATTATTATTGCAAATAATAACTTGAAGATCTGAACTAGTAATTGTCAAATTCAGAACTTAAAATTGATAGCTTCTAATTATTATTGCAAATCATAACTTGAAGATCTGAACTAGTAATTGTCAAATACAGAACTTAAAATTGATAGCTTCTAATTATTAGTGCAAATTATAACTTGAAGATCTGAACTTGTAATTGTCAAATACAGAACTTAAAATTGATAGCTTCTAATTATTATTGCAAATTATAACTTGAAGATCTGAACTTGTAATAGTGAATTACAAAACTTAGATTTGTTAAATTCAAATTATTATTTCAAATTATAACTTGAAGATCTGAACTAGTAATTGTCAAATACAGCACTTAAAATTGATAGCTTCTAATTATTATTGCATATTATAACTTGAAGATCTGAACTTGTAATTGTCAAATACAGAACATAAAATTGATAGCTACTAATTATTATTTCAAATTATAACTTGAAGATCTGAACTTGTAATTGTCAAATACAGAACTTAAAATTAATAGCTTCTAATTATTATTGCAAATTATAACTTGAATGTCTGAACTTGTAATTGTCAAATACAGAACTTCTAATTGTTAAATACAAATTATTAGTGCAAATTATAACTTGAAGATCTGAACTAGTAATTTTCAAATACAGAACTTAATATTGATAGCTTCTAATTATTATTGCAAATTATAACTAGAAGATCTGAACTTGTAATTGTCAAATACAGAACTTAAAATTGATAGCTTCTAATTATTATTTCAATTTATAACTTGAAGATCTGAACTTGTAATTGTCAAATACAGAACTTAAAATTGATAGCTTCTAATTATTATTGCAAATTATAACTTGAAGATCTGAACTTGTAATTGTCAAATACAGAACTTCTAATTGTTAAATACAAATTATTAGTGCAAATTATAACTTGAAGAACTGAACTTGGAATTGTCAAATACAGAACTTCTAATTGTTAAATACAAATTATTAGTGCAAATTATAACTTGAAGATCTGAACTAGTAATTTTCAAATACAGAACTTAAAATTAATAGCTTCTAATTATTATTGCAAATTAAAACTTGAATGTCTGAACTTGTAATTGTCAAATACAGAACTTCTAATTGTTAAATACAAATTATTAGTGCAAATTATAACTTGAAGATCTGAACTTGTAATTGTCAAATACAGAACTTAAAATTGATAGCTTCTAATTATTATTGTAAATTATAACTTGAAGAACTGAACTTGTAATAGTGAATTACAGAACTTAGATTTGTTAAATTCAATTTATTATTTCAAATTATAACTTGAAGATCTGAACTAGTAATTGTCAAATACAGAACTTAAAATTGATAGCTTCTAATTATTATTGCAAATTATAACTTGAAGATCTGAACTTGTAATTGTCAAATACAGAACTTAAAATTGATAGCTTCTAATTATTATTGTAAATTATAACTTGAAGAACTGAACTTGTAATAGTGAATTACAGAACTAAGATTTGTTAAATTCAATTTATTATTTCAAATTATAACTTGAAGATCTGAACTTGTAATTGTCAAATACAGAACTTAAAATTGATAGCCTCTAATTATTATTGCAAATTATAATTTGAAGATCTGAACTTGTAATAGACAAATACGCAACTTAGCATTGTTAAATACAAATTGTGATTGCAAATTATAACTTGAAGATCTGAACTTGTAATTGTCAGATACAGAACTTAAAATTGATAGCTTCTAATTATTATTGTAAATTATAACTTCAAGATCTGAACTTGTAATTGGCAAATACAGAACTTAAAATTGATAGCTTCAAATTATTATTGCAAATTATAACTTGAAGATCTGAACTTGTAATTTTCAAATACAGAACTTCTAATTGTTAATTACAAATTATTAGTGCAAATTATAACTTGAAGAACTGAACTTGGAATTGTCAAATACAGAACTTCTAATTGTTAAATACAAATTATTAGTGCAAATTATAACTTGAAGATCTGAACTAGTAATTTTCAAATACAGAACTTAAAATTAATAGCTTCTAATTATTATTGCAAATTAAAACTTGAATGTCTGAACTTGTAATTGTCAAATACAGAACTTCTAATTGTTAAATACAAATTATTAGTGCAAATTATAACTTGAAGGTCTGAACTAGTAATTTTCAAATACAGAACTTAAAATTAATAGCTTCTAATTATTATTGCAAATTAAAACTTGAATGTCTGAACTTGTAATTGTCAAATACAGAACTTCTAATTGTTAAATACAAATTATTAGTGCAAATTATAACTTGAAGATCTGAACTTGTAATTGTCAAATACAGAACTTAAAATTGATAGCTTCTAATTATTATTGCAAATTATAACATGAAGATCTGAACTTGTAATTGTCAAATACAGAACTTAAAATTGATAGCTTCTAATTATTATTGTAAATTATAACTTGAAGATCTGAACTTGTAATAGTCAAATACAGAACTTCTAATTGTTAAATACAAATTATTAGTGCAAATTATAACTTGAAGATCTGAACTAGTAATTTTCAAATACAGAACTTAATATTGATAGCTTCTAATTATTATTGCAAATTATAACTAGAAGATCTGAACTTGTAATTGTCAAATACAGAACTTAAAATTGATAGCTTCTAATTATTATTTCAATTTATAACTTGAAGATCTGAACTTGTAATTGTCAAATACAGAACTTAAAATTGATAGCTTCTAATTATTATTGCAAATTATAACTTGAAGATCTGAACTTGTAATTGTCAAATACAGAACTTTTAATTGTTAAATACAAATTAGTAGTGCAAATTATAACTTGAAGATCTGAACTTGTAATTATCAAATACAGAACTTAAAATTGATAGCTTCTAATTATTATTGTAAATTATAACTTGAAGATCTAAACTTGTAATAGTGAATTACAGAACTTAGATTTGTTAAATTCAAATTATTATTACAAATTATAACTTGAAGATCTGAACTAGTAATTGTCAAATTCAGAACTTAAAATTGATAGCTTCTAATTATTATTGCAAATCATAACTTGAAGATCTGAACTAGTAATTGTCAAATACAGAACTTAAAATTGATAGCTTCTAATTATTATTGTAAATTATAACTTGAAGATCTGACCTTGTAATTGTCAAATACAGAACTTAAAATTGATATCTTCTAATTATTATTGCAAATAATAACTTGAAGATCTGAACTAGTAATTGTCAAATACAGCACTTAAAATTGATAGCTTCTAATTATTATTGCAAATTATAATTTGAAGATCTGAACTAGTAATAGACAAATACGCAACTTAGCATTGTTAAATACAAATTGTGATTGCAAATTATAACTTGAAGATCTGAACCTGTAATAGGTAAATACAGAACTTCGAATTGGTAAATTCTAACTAAGATTGCAAATAATAATTCGAAGATCTGAACTTGTAATAGTGAATTACAGAACTTAGATTTGTTAAATTCAAATTATTATTTCAAATTATAACTTGAAGATCTGAACTAGTAATTGTCAAATACAGAACTTAAAATTGATAGCTTCTAATTATTATTGCAAATTATAACTTGAAGATCTGAACTAGTAATTGTCAAATGCAGAACTTAAAATTGATAGCTTCTAATTATTATTTCAAATTATAACTAGAAAATATGAACTTGTAATTGTCAAATACAGAACTTAAAATTGATAGCTTCTAATTATTATTGCAAATAATAACTTGAAGATCTGTACTTGTAATTGTCAAATACAGAACTTAAAATTGATAGCTTCTAATTATTATTGCAAATAATAACTTGAAGATCTGAACTAGTAATTGTCAAATTCAGAACTTAAAATTGATAGCTTCTAATTATTATTGCAAATCATAACTTGAAGATCTGAACTAGTAATTGTCAAATACAGAACTTAAAATTGATAGCTTCTAATTATTAGTGCAAATTATAACTTGAAGATCTGAACTTGTAATTGTCAAATACAGAACTTAAAATTGATAGCTTCTAATTATTATTGCAAATTATAACTTGAAGATCTGAACTTGTAATAGTGAATTACAAAACTTAGATTTGTTAAATTCAAATTATTATTTCAAATTATAACTTGAAGATCTGAACTAGTAATTGTCAAATACAGCACTTAAAATTGATAGCTTCTAATTATTATTGCATATTATAACTTGAAGATCTGAACTTGTAATTGTCAAATACAGAACATAAAATTGATAGCTACTAATTATTATTTCAAATTATAACTTGAAGATCTGAACTTGTAATTGTCAAATACAGAACTTAAAATTAATAGCTTCTAATTATTATTGCAAATTATAACTTGAATGTCTGAACTTGTAATTGTCAAATACAGAACTTCTAATTGTTAAATACAAATTATTAGTGCAAATTATAACTTGAAGATCTGAACTAGTAATTTTCAAATACAGAACTTAATATTGATAGCTTCTAATTATTATTGCAAATTATAACTAGAAGATCTGAACTTGTAATTGTCAAATACAGAACTTAAAATTGATAGCTTCTAATTATTATTTCAATTTATAACTTGAAGATCTGAACTTGTAATTGTCAAATACAGAACTTAAAATTGATAGCTTCTAATTATTATTGCAAATTATAACTTGAAGATCTGAACTTGTAATTGTCAAATACAGAACTTTTAATTGTTAAATACAAATTAGTAGTGCAAATTATAACTTGAAGATCTGAACTTGTAATTATCAAATACAGAACTTAAAATTGATAGCTTCTAATTATTATTGTAAATTATAACTTGAAGATCTAAACTTGTAATAGTGAATTACAGAACTTAGATTTGTTAAATTCAAATTATTATTACAAATTATAACTTGAAGATCTGAACTAGTAATTGTCAAATTCAGAACTTAAAATTGATAGCTTCTAATTATTATTTCAATTTATAACTTGAAGATCTGAACTTGTAATTGTCAAATACAGAACTTAAAATTGATAGCTTCTAATTATTATTGCAAATTATAACTTGAAGATCTGAACTTGTAATTGTCAAATACAGAACTTTTAATTGTTAAATACAAATTAGTAGTGCAAATTATAACATGAAGATCTGAACTTGTAATTGTCAAATACAGAACTTAAAATTGATAGCTTCTAATTATTATTGTAAATTATAACTTGAAGATCTGAACTTGTAATAGTCAAATACAGAACTTCTAATTGTTAAATACAAATTATTAGTGCAAATTATAACTTGAAGATCTGAACTAGTAATTTTCAAATACAGAACTTAATATTGATAGCTTCTAATTATTATTGCAAATTATAACTAGAAGATCTGAACTTGTAATTGTCAAATACAGAACTTAAAATTGATAGCTTCTAATTATTATTTCAATTTATAACTTGAAGATCTGAACTTGTAATTGTCAAATACAGAACTTAAAATTGATAGCTTCTAATTATTATTGCAAATTATAACTTGAAGATCTGAACTTGTAATTGTCAAATACAGAACTTTTAATTGTTAAATACAAATTAGTAGTGCAAATTATAACTTGAAGATCTGAACTTGTAATTATCAAATACAGAACTTAAAATTGATAGCTTCTAATTATTATTGTAAATTATAACTTGAAGATCTAAACTTGTAATAGTGAATTACAGAACTTAGATTTGTTAAATTCAAATTATTATTACAAATTATAACTTGAAGATCTGAACTAGTAATTGTCAAATTCAGAACTTAAAATTGATAGCTTCTAATTATTATTGCAAATCATAACTTGAAGATCTGAACTAGTAATTGTCAAATACAGAACTTAAAATTGATAGCTTCTAATTATTATTGTAAATTATAACTTGAAGATCTGACCTTGTAATTGTCAAATACAGAACTTAAAATTGATATCTTCTAATTATTATTGCAAATAATAACTTGAAGATCTGAACTAGTAATTGTCAAATACAGCACTTAAAATTGATAGCTTCTAATTATTATTGCAAATTATAATTTGAAGATCTGAACTTGTAATAGACAAATACGCAACTTAGCATTGTTAAATACAAATTGTGATTGCAAATTATAACTTGAAGATCTGAACCTGTAATAGGTAAATACAGAACTTCGAATTGGTAAATTCTAACTAAGATTGCAAATAATAATTCGAAGATCTGAACTTGTAATAGTGAATTACAGAACTTAGATTTGTTAAATTCAAATTATTATTTCAAATTATAACTTGAAGATCTGAACTAGTAATTGTCAAATACAGAACTTAAAATTGATAGCTTCTAATTATTATTGCAAATTATAACTTGAAGATCTGAACTAGTAATTGTCAAATGCAGAACTTAAAATTGATAGCTTCTAATTATTATTTCAAATTATAACTAGAAAATATGAACTTGTAATTGTCAAATACAGAACTTAAAATTGATAGCTTCTAATTATTATTGCAAATAATAACTTGAAGATCTGTACTTGTAATTGTCAAATACAGAACTTAAAATTGATAGCTTCTAATTATTATTGCAAATAATAACTTGAAGATCTGAACTAGTAATTGTCAAATTCAGAACTTAAAATTGATAGCTTCTAATTATTATTGCAAATCATAACTTGAAGATCTGAACTAGTAATTGTCAAATACAGAACTTAAAATTGATAGCTTCTAATTATTAGTGCAAATTATAACTTGAAGATCTGAACTTGTAATTGTCAAATACAGAACTTAAAATTGATAGCTTCTAATTATTATTGCAAATTATAACTTGAAGA
The DNA here is from genome assembly GCA_963170105.1 of Cantharis lateralis. NCBI lineage: Eukaryota > Metazoa > Arthropoda > Insecta > Coleoptera > Cantharidae > Cantharis > Cantharis lateralis. The sequence continues at coordinate 24,669,170 of OY720625.1, read as the reverse complement.
TCTGAACTTGTAATAGTGAATTACAAAACTTAGATTTGTTAAATTCAAATTATTATTTCAAATTATAACTTGAAGATCTGAACTAGTAATTGTCAAATACAGAACTTAAATTGATAGCTTATAATTATTATTGCAAATAATAATTTGAAGATCTGAACTTGTAATAGTCAAATACAGAACTTCTAATTGTTAAATACAAATTATTAGTGCAAATTATAACTTGAAGATCTGAACTAGTAATTGTCAAATACAGAACTTAAAATTGATAGCTTCTAATTATTATTGCAAATTATAACTAGAAGATCTGAACTTGTAATTGTCAAATACAGAACTTCTAATTGTTAAATACAAATTATTAGTGCAAATTATAACTTGAAGATCTGAACTTGTAATTGTCAAATATAGAACTTAAAATTGATAGCTTCTAATTATTATTGCAAATTATAACTTGAAGATCTGAACTTGTAATTGTCAAATACAGAACTTGTAATTGTTAAATACAAATTATTAGTGCAAATTATAACTTGAAGATCTGAACAAGTAATTGTCAAATACAGAACTTAAAATTGATAGCTACTAATTATTATTGTAAATTATAACTTGAAGATCTGAACTTGTAATAGTGAACTACAGAACTTAGATTTGTTAAATTCAAATTATTATTTCAAATTATAACTTGAAGATCTGAACTAGTAATTGTCAAATACAGAACTTAAAATTGATAGCTTCTAATTATTATTGCAAATTATAACTTGAAGATCTGAACTTGTAATTGTCAAATACAGAACTTAAAATTGATAGCTTCTAATTATTATTGCAAATTATAACATGAAGATCTGAACTTGTAATTGTCAAATACAGAACTTAAAATTGATAGCTTCTAATTATTATTGTAAATTATAACTTGAAGATCTGAACTAGTAATTGTCAAATACAGAACTTAAAATTGATAGCTTCTAATTATTATTGCAAATTATAACTTGAAGATCTGAACTTGTAATTGTCAAATACAGAACTTCTAATTGTTAAATACAAATTATTAGTGCAAATTATAACTTGAAGATCTGAACTTGTAATTGTCAAATACAGAACTTCTAATTGTTAAATACAAATTATTAGTGCAAATTATAACTTGAAGATCTGAACTAGTAATTGTCAAATACAGCACTTAAAATTGATAGCTTCTAATTATTATTGCATATTATAACTTGAAGATCTGAACTTGTAATTGTCAAATACAGAACATAAAATTGATAGCTACTAATTATTATTTCAAATTATAACTTGAAGATCTGAACTTGTAATTGTCAAATACAGAACTTAAAATTAATAGCTTCTAATTATTATTGCAAATTATAACTTGAATGTCTGAACTTGTAATTGTCAAATACAGAACTTCTAATTGTTAAATACAAATTATTAGTGCAAATTATAACTTGAAGATCTGAACTTGTAATTGTAAAATACAGAACTTAAAATTGATAGTTTCTAATTATTATTGTAAATTATAACTTGAAGAACTGAACTTGTAATAGTGAATTACAGAACTTAGATTTGTTAAATTCAATTTATTATTTCAAATTATAACTTGAAGATCTGAACTAGTAATTGTCAAATACAGAACTTAAAATTGATAGCTTCTAATTATTATTGCAAATTATAACTTGACGATCTGAACTTGTAATTGTCAGATACAGAACTTAAAATTGATAGCTTCTAATTATTATTGTAAATTATAACTTCAAGATCTGAACTTGAAATTGGCAAATACAGAACTTAAAATTGATAGCTTCAAATTATTATTGCAAATTATAACTTGAAGATCTGAACATGTAATTTTCAAATACAGAACTTCTAATTGTTAAATACAAATTATTAGTGCAAATTATAACTTGAAGAACTGAACTTGGAATTGTCAAATACAGAACTTCTAATTGTTAAATACAAATTATTAGTGCAAATTATAACTTGAAGATCTGAACTAGTAATTTTCAAATACAGAACTTAAAATTAATAGCTTCTAATTATTATTGCAAATTAAAACTTGAATGTCTGAACTTGTAATTGTCAAATACAGAACTTCTAATTGTTAGATACAAATTATTAGTGCAAATTATAACTTGAAGATCTGAACTAGTAATTTTCAAATACAGAACTTAAAATTAATAGCTTCTAATTATTATTGCAAATAATAACTTGAAGATCTGAACTAGTAATTGTCAAATACAGCACTTAAAATTGATAGCTTCTAATTATTATTGCAAATTATAATTTGAAGATCTGAACTTGTAATAGACAAATACGCAACTTAGCATTGTTAAATACAAATTGTGATTGCAAATTATAACTTGAAGATCTGAACCTGTAATAGGTAAATACAGAACTTCGAATTGTTAAATTCTAACTAAGATTGCAAATAATAATTCGAAGATCTGAACTTGTAATAGTGAATTACAGAACTTAGATTTGTTAAATTCAAATTATTATTTCAAATTATAACTTGAAGATCTGAACTAGTAATTGTCAAATACAGAACTTAAAATTGATAGCTTCTAATTATTATTGCAAATTATAACTAGAAGATCTGAACTTGTAATTGTCAAATACAGAACTTCTAATTGTTAAATACAAATTATTAGTGCAAATTATAACTTGAAGATCTGAACAAGTAATTGTCAAATACAGAACTTAAAATTGATAGCTTCTAATTATTATTGTAAATTATAACTTGAAGATCTGAACTTGTAATAGTGAACTACAGAACTTAGATTTGTTAAATTCAAATTATTATTTCAAATTATAACTTGAAGATCTGAACTAGTAATTGTCAAATACAGAACTTAAAATTGATAGCTTCTAATTATTATTGCAAATTATAACTTGAAGATCTGAACTTGTAATTGTCAAATACAGAACTTAAAATTGATAGCTTCTAATTATTATTGCAAATTATAATTTGAAGATCTGAACTTGTAATAGACAAATACGCAACTTAGCATTGTTAAATACAAATTGTGATTGTAAATTATAACTTGAAGATCTGACCTTGTAATTGTCAAATACAGAACTTAAAATTGATATCTTCTAATTATTATTGCAAATAATAACTTGAAGATCTGAACTAGTAATTGTCAAATACAGCACTTAAAATTGATAGTTACTAATTATTATTGCAAATTATAATTTGAAGATCTGAACTTGTAATAGACAAATACGCAACTTAGCATTGTTAAATACAAATTGTGATTGCAATTTATAACTTGAAGATCTGAACCTGTAATAGGTAAATACAGAACTTCGAATTGTTAAGTTCTAACTAAGATTGCAAATAATAATTCGAAGATCTGAACTTGTAATAGTCAAATACAGAACTTCTAATTGTTAAATACAAATTATTAGTGCAAATTATAACTTGAAGATCTGAACTAGTAATTGTCAAATACTAAACTTAAAATTGATAGCTTCTAATTATTATTGCAAATTATAACTTGAAGATCTGAACTTGTAATTGTCAAATACAGAACTTCTAATTGTTAAATACAAATTATTAGTGCAAATTATAACTTGAAGATCTGAACTTGTAATTGTCAAATACAGAACTTCTAATTGTTAAATACAAATTATTAGTGCAAATTATAACTTGAAGATCTGAACTAGTAATTGTCAAATACAGCACTTAAAATTGATAGCTTCTAATTATTATTGCATATTATAACTTGAAGATCTGAACTTGTAATTGTCAAATACAGAACATAAAATTGATAGCTCCTAATTATTATTTCAAATTATAACTTGAAGATCTGAACTAGTAATTGTCAAATACAGAACTTAAAATTGATAGCTTCTAATTATTATTGCAAATTATAACTTGAAGATCTGAACTTGTAATTGTCAGATACAGAACTTAAAATTGGTAGCTTCTAATTATTATTGTAAATTATAACTTCAAGATCTGAACTTGTAATTGGCAAATACAGAACTTAAAATTGATAGCTTCTAATTATTATTGCAAATTATAACTTGAAGATCTGAACTTGTAATTGTCAAATACAGAACTTCTAATTGTTAAATACAAATTATTAGTGCAAATTATAACTTGAAGATCTGAACTTGTAATTGTCAAATACAGAACTTAAAATTGATAGTTTCTAATTATTATTGTAAATTATAACTTGAAGAACTGAACTTGTAATAGTGAATTACAGAACTTAGATTTGTTAAATTCAATTTATTATTTCAAATTATAACTTGAAGATCTGAACTAGTAATTGTCAAATACAGAACTTAAAATTGATAGCTTCTAATTATTATTGCAAATTATAACTTGAAGATCTGAACTTGAAATTGTCAGATACAGAACTTAAAATTGATAGCTTCTAATTATTATTGTAAATTATAACTTCAAGATCTGAACTTGTAATTGGCAAATACAGAACTTAAAATTGATAGCTTCTAATTATTATTGCAAATTATAACTTGAAGATCTGAACTTGTAATTGTCAAATACAGAACTTCTAATTGTTAAATACAAATTATTAGTGCAAATTATAACTTGAAGAACTGAACTTGGAATTGTCAAATACAGAACTTCTAATTGTTAAATACAAATTATTAGTGCAAATTATAACTTGAAGATCTGAACTAGTAATTTTCAAATACAGAACTTAAAATTAATAGCTTCTAATTATTATTGCAAATTAAAACTTGAATGTCTGAACTTGTAATTGTCAAATACAGAACTTCTAATTGTTAAATACAAATTATTAGTGCAAATTATAACTTGAAGATCTGAACTTGTAATTGTCAAATACAGAACTTAAAATTGATAGCTTCTAATTATTATTGTAAATTATAACTTGAAGAACTGAACTTGTAATAGTGAATTACAGAACTTAGATTTGTTAAATTCAATTTATTATTTCAAATTATAACTTGAAGATCTGAACTAGTAATTGTCAAATACAGAACTTAAAATTGATAGCTTCTAATTATTATTGCAAATTATAACTTGAAGATCTGAACTTGTAATTGTCAAATACAGAACTTAAAATTGATAGCTTCTAATTATTATTGTAAATTATAACTTGAAGAACTGAACTTGTAATAGTGAATTACAGAACTTAGATTTGTTAAATTCAATTTATTATTTCAAATTATAACTTGAAGATCTGAACTTGTAATTGTCAAATACAGAACTTAAAATTGATAGCCTCTAATTATTATTGCAAATTATAATTTGAAGATCTGAACTTGTAATAGACAAATACGCAACTTAGCATTGTTAAATACAAATTGTGATTGCAAATTATAACTTGAAGATCTGAACCTGTAATAGGTAAATACAGAACTTCGAATTGTTAAATTCTAACTAAGATTGCAAATAATAATTCGAAGATCTGAACTTGTAATAGTCAAATACAGAACTTCTAATTGTTAAATACAAATTATTAGTGCAAATTATAACTTGAAGATCTGAACTAGTAATTGTCAAATACAGAACTTAAAATTGATAGCTTCTAATTATTATTGCAAATTATAACTTGAAGATCTGAACTTGTAATTGTCAAATACAGAACTTCTAATTGTTAAATACAAATTATTAGTGCAAATTATAACTTGAAGATCTGAACTTGTAATTGTCAAATACAGAACTTCTAATTGTTAAATACAAATTATTAGTGCAAATTATAACTTGAAGATCTGAACTAGTAATTGTCAAATACAGCACTTAAAATTGATAGCTTCTAATTATTATTGCATATTATAACTTGAAGATCTGAACTTGTAATTGTCAAATACAGAACATAAAATTGATAGCTACTAATTATTATTTCAAATTATAACTTGAAGATCTGAACTTGTAATTGTCAAATACAGAACTTAAAATTAATAGCTTCTAATTATTATTGCAAATTATAACTTGAATGTCTGAACTTGTAATTGTCAAATACAGAACTTCTAATTGTTAAATACAAATTATTAGTGCAAATTATAACTTGAAGATCTGAACTTGTAATTGTCAAATACAGAACTTAAAATTGATAGTTTCTAATTATTATTGTAAATTATAACTTGAAGAACTGAACTTGTAATAGTGAATTACAGAACTTAGATTTGTTAAATTCAATTTATTATTTCAAATTATAACTTGAAGATCTGAACTAGTAATTGTCAAATACAGAACTTAAAATTGATAGCTTCTAATTATTATTGCAAATTATAACTTGAAGATCTGAACTTGTAATTGTCAGATACAGAACTTAAAATTGATAGCTTCTAATTATTATTGTAAATTATAACTTCAAGATCTGAACTTGTAATTGGCAAATACAGAACTTAAAATTGATAGCTTCTAATTATTATTGCAAATTATAACTTGAAGATCTGAACTTGTAATTGTCAAATACAGAACTTCTAATTGTTAAATACAAATTATTAGTGCAAATTATAACTTGAAGAACTGAACTTGGAATTGTCAAATACAGAACTTCTAATTGTTAAATACAAATTATTAGTGCAAATTATAACTTGAAGATCTAACTAGTAATTTTCAAATACAGAACTTAAAATTAATAGCTTCTAATTATTATTGCAAATTAAAACTTGAATGTCTGAACTTGTAATTGTCAAATACAGAACTTCTAATTGTTAAATACAAATTATTAGTGCAAATTATAACTTGAAGATCTGAACTTGTAATTGTCAAATACAGAACTTAAAATTGATAGCTTCTAATTATTATTGTAAATTATAACTTGAAGAACTGAACTTGTAATAGTGAATTACAGAACTTAGATTTGTTAAATTCAATTTATTATTTCAAATTATAACTTGAAGAACTGAACTAGTAATTGTCAAATACAGAACTTAAAATTGATAGCCTCTAATTATTATTGCAAATTATAATTTGAAGATCTGAACTTGTAATAGACAAATACGCAACTTAGCATTGTTAAATACAAATTGTGATTGCAAATTATAACTTGAAGATCTCAACCTGTAATAGGTAAATACAGAACTTCGAATTGTTAAATTCAAACTAAGATTGCAAATAATAATTCGAAGATCTGAACTTGTAATAGTCAAATACAGAACTGCTAATTGTTAATTACAAATTATTAGTGCAAATTATAACTTGAAGATCTGAACTAGTAATTGTCAAATACAGAACTTAAAATTGATAGCTTCTAATTATTATTTCAAATTATATCTTGAAGATCTGAACTTGTAATTGTCAAATACAGAACTTCTAATTGTTAAATAGAAATTATTAGTGCAAATTATAACTTGAAGATCTGAACTTGTAATTGTCAAATACAGAACTTAAAATTGATAGCTTCTAATTAATATTGCAAATTATAACTTGAAGATCTGAACTTGTAGTAGTCAAATACAGAACTTCTAATTGTTAAATACAAATTATTAGTGCAAATTATAACTTGAAGATCTGAACTTGTAATTGTCAAATGCAGAACTTGAAATTGATAGCTTCTAGTCATTATTGTAAATTATAACTTGAAGATCTGAACTTGTAATAGTGAATTACAGAACTTAGATTTGTTAAATTCAAATTATTATTTCAAATTATAACTTGAAGATCTGAACTAGTAATTGTCAAATACAGAACTTAAAATTGATAGCTTCTAATTATTATTTCAAATTATAACTTGAAGATCTGAACTTGTAATTGTCAAATACAGAACTTCTAATTTTTAAATACAAATTATTAGTGCAAATTATAACTTGTAGATCTGAACTTGTAATTGTCAAATACAGAACTTAAAATTGATAGCTTCTAATTATTATAGTAAATTATAACTTGAAGATCTGAACTTGTAATAGTGAATTACAGAACTTAGATTTGTGAAATTCTAATTATTATTTCTAATTATACCTTGAAGATCTGAACTAGTAATTGTCAAATACAGAACTTAAAATTGATAGCTTCTAATTATTATTGCAAATTATAACTTGAAGATCTGAACTTGTAATTGTCAAATACAGAACTTAAAATTGATTGCTTCTAATTATTATTTCAAATTATAACTTGAAGATCTGAACTTGTAATTGTCAAATACAGAACTTAAAATTAATAGCTTCTAATTATTATTGCAAATAATAACTTGAAGATCTGAACTTGGAATTGTCAAATGCAGAACTTAAAATTGATAGCTTCTAATTATTATAGCAAATAATAATTTGAAGATCTGTACTTGTAATTGTCAAATACAGAACTTAAAATTGATAGCTTATAATTATAATTCAAATTATAACTTGAAGATCTGAACTTGTAATAGTCAAATACAGAACTTAGAAATGTTAAATACAAATTATTAGTCCAAATTATTACTTGAAGATCTGAACCTGTAATAGGTAAATACAGAACTTCGAATGGTTAAATTCAAACTAAGATTGCACATAATAAATTGAAGATCTGAACTTGTAATAGTCAAATACAGAACTTCTAATTGTTAAATACAAATTATTAGTGAAAATTATAACTTGTAGATCTGAACTTGTAATTGTCAAATACAGAACTTCTAATTGTTAAATACAAATTATTAGTGCATATTATAACTTGAAGATCTGAACTAGTAATTGTCAAATACAGCATCTAAAATTGATAGCTTCTAATTATTATTACAAATTATAACTTGAAGATCTGAACTTGTAATTGTCAAATACAGAACATAAAATTGATAGCTTCTAATTATTATTGTAAATTATAACTTGAAGATCTGAACTTGTAATTGTCAAATAATGAACTTAAAATTAATAGCTTCTAATTATTATTGCAAATTATAACTTGAAGATCTGAACTTGTAATTGTCAAATACAGAACTTCTAATTGTTAAATACAAATTATTAGTGCAAATTATAACTTGAAGATCTGAACTTGTAATTGTCAAATACAGAACTTAAAATTGATAGCTTCTAATTATTATTGTAAATTATAACTTGAAGATCTGAACTTGTAATAGTGAATTACAGAACTTAGATTTGTTAAATTCAAATTATTATTTCAAATTATAACTTGAAGATCTGAACTAGTAATTGTCAAATACAGAACTTAAAATTGATAGCTTCTAATTATTATTGCAAATTATAACCTGAAGATCTGAACTTGTAATTGACAAATACAGAACTTAAAATTGATAGCTTCTAATTATTATTGTAAATTATAACTTGAAGATCTGAACTTGTAATAGTGAATTACAGAACTTAGATTTGTGAAATTCTAATTATTATTTCTAATTATACCTTGAAGATCTGAACTAGTAATTGTCAAATACAGAACTTAAAATTGATAGCTTCTAATTATTATTGCAAATTATAACTTGAAGATCTGAACTTGTAATTGTCAAATACAGAACTTAAAATTGATTGCTTCTAATTATTATTTCAAATTATAACTTGAAGATCTGAACTTGTAATTGTCAAATACAGAACTTATAATTAATAGCTTCTAATTATTATTGCAAATAATAACATGAAGATCTGAACTTGGAATTGTCAAATGCAGAACTTAAAATTGATAGCTTCTTATTATTATAGCAAATAATAATTTGAAGATCTGTACTTGTAATTGTCAAATACAGAACTTAAAATTGATAGCTTATAATTATAATTCAAATTATAACTTGAAGATCTGAACTTGTAATAGTCAAATACAGAACTTCGAATTGTTAAATACAAATTATTAGTCCAAATTATAACTTGAAGATCTGAACTTGTAATTGTCAAATACAGAACTTCTAATTGTTAAATACAAATTATTAGTGCAAATTATAACTTGAAGATCTGAACTTGTAATTGTCAAATACAGAACTTCTAATTGTTAAATACAAATTATTAGTGCAAATTATAACTTGAAGATCTGAACTAGTAATTGTCAAATACAGCACTTAAAATTGATAGCTTCTAATTATTATTGCATATTATAACTTGAAGATCTGAACTTGTAATTGTCAAATACAGAACATAAAATTGATAGCTACTAATTATTATTTCAAATTATAACTTGAAGATCTGAACTTGTAATTGTCAAATACAGAACTTAAAATTAATAGCTTCTAATTATTATTGCAAATTATAACTTGAATGTCTGAACTTGTAATTGTCAAATACAGAACTTCTAATTGTTAAATACAAATTATTAGTGCAAATTATAACTTGAAGATCTGAACTTGTAATTGTCAAATACAGAACTTAAAATTGATAGTTTCTAATTATTATTGTAAATTATAACTTGAAGAACTGAACTTGTAATAGTGAATTACAGAACTTAGATTTGTTAAATTCAATTTATTATTTCAAATTATAACTTGAAGATCTGAACTAGTAATTGTCAAATACAGAACTTAAAATTGATAGCTTCTAATTATTATTGCAAATTATAACTTGAAGATCTGAACTTGTAATTGTCAGATACAGAACTTAAAATTGGTAGCTTCTAATTATTATTGTAAATTATAACTTCAAGATCTGAACTTGTAATTGGCAAATACAGAACTTAAAATTGATAGCTTCTAATTATTATTGCAAATTATAACTTGAAGATCTGAACTTGTAATTGTCAAATACAGAACTTCTAATTGTTAAATACAAATTATTAGTGCAAATTATAACTTGAAGATCTGAACTTGTAATTGTCAAATACAGAACTTAAAATTGATAGTTTCTAATTATTATTGTAAATTATAACTTGAAGAACTGAACTTGTAATAGTGAATTACAGAACTTAGATTTGTTAAATTCAATTTATTATTTCAAATTATAACTTGAAGATCTGAACTAGTAATTGTCAAATACAGAACTTAAAATTGATAGCTTCTAATTATTATTGCAAATTATAACTTGAAGATCTGAACTTGTAATTGTCAGATACAGAACTTAAAATTGATAGCTTCTAATTATTATTGTAAATTATAACTTCAAGATCTGAACTTGTAATTGGCAAATACAGAACTTAAAATTGATAGCTTCTAATTATTATTGCAAATTATAACTTGAAGATCTGAACTTGTAATTGTCAAATACAGAACTTCTAATTGTTAAATACAAATTATTAGTGCAAATTATAACTTGAAGAACTGTACTTGGAATTGTCAAATACAGAACTTCTAATTGTTAAATACAAATTATTAGTGCAAATTATAACTTGAAGATCTGAACTAGTAATTTTCAAATACAGAACTTAAAATTAATAGCTTCTAATTATTATTGCAAATTAAAACTTGAATGTCTGAACTTGTAATTGTCAAATACAGAACTTCTAATTGTTAAATACAAATTATTAGTGCAAATTATAACTTGAAGATCTGAACTTGTAATTGTCAAATACAGAACTTAAAATTGATAGCTTCTAATTATTATTGTAAATTATAACTTGAAGAACTGAACTTGTAATAGTGAATTACAGAACTTAGATTTGTTAAATTCAATTTATTATTTCAAATTATAACTTGAAGATCTGAACTAGTAATTGTCAAATACAGAACTTAAAATTGATAGCTTCTAATTATTATTGCAAATTATAACTTGAAGATCTGAACTTGTAATTGTCAAATACAGAACTTAAAATTGATAGCTTCTAATTATTATTGTAAATTATAACTTGAAGAACTGAACTTGTAATAGTGAATTACAGAACTTAGATTTGTTAAATTCAATTTATTATTTCAAATTATAACTTGAAGATCTGAACTTGTAATTGTCAAATACAGAACTTAAAATTGATAGCCTCTAATTATTATTGCAAATTATAATTTGAAGATCTGAACTTGTAATAGACAAATACGCAACTTAGCATTGTTAAATACAAATTGTGATTGCAAATTATAACTTGAAGATCTGAACCTGTAATAGGTAAATACAGAACTTCGAATTGTTAAATTCTAACTAAGATTGCAAATAATAATTCGAAGATCTGAACTTGTAATAGTCAAATACAGAACTTCTAATTGTTAAATACAAATTATTAGTGCAAATTATAACTTGAAGATCTGAACTAGTAATTGTCAAATACAGAACTTAAAATTGATAGCTTCTAATTATTATTGCAAATTATAACTTGAAGATCTGAACTTGTAATTGTCAAATACAGAACTTCTAATTGTTAAATACAAATTATTAGTGCAAATTATAACTTGAAGATCTGAACTTGTAATTGTCAAATACAGAACTTCTAATTGTTAAATACAAATTATTAGTGCAAATTATAACTTGAAGATCTGAACTAGTAATTGTCAAATACAGCACTTAAAATTGATAGCTTCTAATTATTATTGCATATTATAACTTGAAGATCTGAACTTGTAATTGTCAAATACAGAACATAAAATTGATAGCTACTAATTATTATTTCAAATTATAACTTGAAGATCTGAACTTGTAATTGTCAAATACAGAACTTAAAATTAATAGCTTCTAATTATTATTGCAAATTATAACTTGAATGTCTGAACTTGTAATTGTCAAATACAGAACTTCTAATTGTTAAATACAAATTATTAGTGCAAATTATAACTTGAAGATCTGAACTTGTAATTGTCAAATACAGAACTTAAAATTGATAGTTTCTAATTATTATTGTAAATTATAACTTGAAGAACTGAACTTGTAATAGTGAATTACAGAACTTAGATTTGTTAAATTCAATTTATTATTTCAAATTATAACTTGAAGATCTGAACTAGTAATTGTCAAATACAGAACTTAAAATTGATAGCTTCTAATTATTATTGCAAATTATAACTTGAAGATCTGAACTTGTAATTGTCAGATACAGAACTTAAAATTGATAGCTTCTAATTATTATTGTAAATTATAACTTCAAGATCTGAACTTGTAATTGGCAAATACAGAACTTAAAATTGATAGCTTCTAATTATTATTGCAAATTATAACTTGAAGATCTGAACTTGTAATTGTCAAATACAGAACTTCTAATTGTTAAATACAAATTATTAGTGCAAATTATAACTTGAAGAACTGAACTTGGAATTGTCAAATACAGAACTTCTAATTGTTAAATACAAATTATTAGTGCAAATTATAACTTGAAGATCTGAACTAGTAATTTTCAAATACAGAACTTAAAATTAATAGCTTCTAATTATTATTGCAAATTAAAACTTGAATGTCTGAACTTGTAATTGTCAAATACAGAACTTCTAATTGTTAAATACAAATTATTAGTGCAAATTATAACTTGAAGATCTGAACTTGTAATTGTCAAATACAGAACTTAAAATTGATAGCTTCTAATTATTATTGTAAATTATAACTTGAAGAACTGAACTTGTAATAGTGAATTACAGAACTTAGATTTGTTAAATTCAATTTATTATTTCAAATTATAACTTGAAGAACTGAACTAGTAATTGTCAAATACAGAACTTAAAATTGATAGCTTCTAATTATTATTGCACATTATAACTTGAAGATCTGAACTTGTAATTGTCAAATACAGAACTTAAAATTGATAGCTTCTAATTATTATTGTAAATTATAACTTGAAGAACTGAACTTGTAATAGTGAATTACAGAACTTAGATTTGTTAAATTCAATTTATTATTTCAAATTATAACTTGAAGATCTGAACTTGTAATTGTCAAATACAGAACTTAAAATTGATAGCCTCTAATTATTATTGCAAATTATAATTTGAAGATCTGAACTTGTAATAGACAAATACGCAACTTAGCATTGTTAAATACAAATTGTGATTGCAAATTATAACTTGAAGATCTCAACCTGTAATAGGTAAATACAGAACTTCGAATTGTTAAATTCAAACTAAGATTGCAAATAATAATTCGAAGATCTGAACTTGTAATAGTCAAATACAGAACTGCTAATTGTTAATTACAAATTATTAGTGCAAATTATAACTTGAAGATCTGAACTAGTAATTGTCAAATACAGAACTTAAAATTGATAGCTTCTAATTATTATTTCAAATTATATCTTGAAGATCTGAACTTGTAATTGTCAAATACAGAACTTCTAATTGTTAAATAGAAATTATTAGTGCAAATTATAACTTGAAGATCTGAACTTGTAATTGTCAAATACAGAACTTAAAATTGATAGCTTCTAATTAATATTGCAAATTATAACTTGAAGATCTGAACTTGTAGTAGTCAAATACAGAACTTCTAATTGTTAAATACAAATTATTAGTGCAAATTATAACTTGAAGATCTGAACTTGTAATTGTCAAATGCAGAACTTGAAATTGATAGCTTCTAGTTATTATTGTAAATTATAACTTGAAGATCTGAACTTGTAATAGTGAATTACAGAACTTAGATTTGTTAAATTCAAATTATTATTTCAAATTATAACTTGAAGATCTGAACTAGTAATTGACAAATACAGAACTTAAAATTGATAGCTTCTAATTATTATTTCAAATTATAACTTGAAGATCTGAACTTGTAATTGTCAAATACAGAACTTCTAATTTTTAAATACAAATTATTAGTGCAAATTATAACTTGTAGATCTGAACTTGTAATTGTCAAATACAGAACTTAAAATTGATAGCTTCTAATTATTATAGTAAATTATAACTTGAAGATCTGAACTTGTAATAGTGAATTACAGAACTTAGATTTGTGAAATTCTAATTATTATTTCTAATTATACCTTGAAGATCTGAACTAGTAATTGTCAAATACAGAACTTAAAATTGATAGCTTCTAATTATTATTGCAAATTATAACTTGAAGATCTGAACTTGTAATTGTCAAATACAGAACTTAAAATTGATTGCTTCTAATTATTATTTCAAATTATAACTTGAAGATCTGAACTTGTAATTGTCAAATACAGAACTTAAAATTAATAGCTTCTAATTATTATTGCAAATAATAACTTGAAGATCTGAACTTGGAATTGTCAAATGCAGAACTTAAAATTGATAGCTTCTAATTATTATAGCAAATAATAATTTGAAGATCTGTACTTGTAATTGTCAAATACAGAACTTAAAATTGATAGCTTATAATTATAATTCAAATTATAACTTGAAGATCTGAACTTGTAATAGTCAAATACAGAACTTAGAATTGTTAAATACAAATTATTAGTCCAAATTATTACTTGAAGATCTGAACCTGTAATAGGTAAATACAGAACTTCGAATGGTTAAATTCAAACTAAGATTGCACATAATAAATTGAAGATCTGAACTTGTAATAGTCAAATACAGAACTTCTAATTGTTAAATACAAATTATTAGTGAAAATTATAACTTGTAGATCTGAACTTGTAATTGTCAAATACAGAACTTCTAATTGTTAAATACAAATTATTAGTGCAAATTATAACTTGAAGATCTGAACTAGTAATTGTCAAATACAGCATCTAAAATTGATAGCTTCTAATTATTATTACAAATTATAACTTGAAGATCTGAACTTGTAATTGTCAAATACAGAACATAAAATTGATAGCTTCTAATTATTATTGTAAATTATAACTTGAAGATCTGAACTTGTAATTGTCAAATAATGAACTTAAAATTAATAGCTTCTAATTATTATTGCAAATTATAACTTGAAGATCTGAACTTGTAATTGTCAAATACAGAACTTCTAATTGTTAAATACAAATTATTAGTGCAAATTATAACTTGTAGATCTGAACTTATAATTGTCAAATACAGAACTTAAAATTGATAGCTTCTAATTATTATTGTAAATTATAACTTGAAGATCTGAACTTGTAATAGTGAATTACAGAACTTAGATTTGTTAAATTCAAATTATTATTTCAAATTATAACTTGAAGATCTGAACTAGTAATTGTCAAATACAGAACTTAAAATTGATAGCTTCTAATTATTATTGCAAATTATAACCTGAAGATCTGAACTTGTAATTGACAAATACAGAACTTAAAATTGATAGCTTCTAATTATTATTGTAAATTATAACTTGAAGATCTGAACTTGTAATAGTGAATTACAGAACTTAGATTTGTGAAATTCTAATTATTATTTCTAATTATACCTTGAAGATCTGAACTAGTAATTGTCAAATACAGAACTTAAAATTGATAGCTTCTAATTATTATTGCAAATTATAACTTGAAGATCTGAACTTGTAATTGTCAAATACAGAACTTAAAATTGATTGCTTCTAATTATTATTTCAAATTATAACTTGAAGATCTGAACTTGTAATTGTCAAATACAGAACTTATAATTAATAGCTTCTAATTATTATTGCAAATAATAACATGAAGATCTGAACTTGGAATTGTCAAATGCAGAACTTAAAATTGATAGCTTCTTATTATTATAGCAAATAATAATTTGAAGATCTGTACTTGTAATTGTCAAATACAGAACTTAAAATTGATAGCTTATAATTATAATTCAAATTATAACTTGAAGATCTGAACTTGTAATAGTCAAATACAGAACTTCGAATTGTTAAATACAAATTATTAGTCCAAATTATTACTTGAAGATCTGAACCTGTAATAGGTAAATACAGAACTTCGAATGGTTAAATTCAAACTAAGATTGCACATAATAAATTGAAGATCTGAACTTGTAATAGTCAAATACAGAACTTCTAATTGTTAAATACAAATTATTAGTGAAAATTATAACTTGTAGATCTGAACTTGTAATTGTCAAATACAGAACTTCTAATTGTTAAATACAAATTATTAGTGCAAATTATAACTTGAAGATCTGAACTAGTAATTGTCAAATACAGCATCTAAAATTGATAGCTTCTAATTATTATTACAAATTATAACTTGAAGATCTGAACTTGTAATTGTCAAATACAGAACATAAAATTGATAGCTTCTAATTATTATTGCAAATTATAACTTGAAGATCTGAACTTGTAATTGTCAAATAATGAACTTAAAATTAATAGCTTCTAATTATTATTGCAAATTATAACTTGAAGATCTGAACTTGTAATTGTCAAATACAGAACTTCTAATTGTTAAATACAAATTATTAGTGCAAATTATAACTTGAAGATCTGAACTTGTAATTGTCAAATACAGAACTTAAAATTGATAGCTTCTAATTATTATTGTAAATTATAACTTGAAGATCTGAACTTGTAATAGTGAATTACAGAACTTAGATTTGTTAAATTCAAATTATTATTTCAAATTATAACTTGAAGATCTGAACTAGTAATTGTCAAATACAGAACTTAAAATTGATAGCTTCTAATTATTATTGCAAATTATAACCTGAAGATCTGAACTTGTAATTGACAAATACAGAACTTAAAATTGATAGCTTCTAATTATTATTGTAAATTATAACTTGAAGATCTGAACTTGTAATTGTCAAATACAGAACTTAAAATTGATATCTTCTAATTATTATTGCAAATAATAACTTGAAGATCTGAACTTGTAATTGTCAAATACAGAACTTAAAATTGATAGCTTCTAATTATTATTGCAAATTATAATTTGAAGATCTGAACTTGTAATAGACAAATACGCAACTTGGCATTGTTAAATACAAATTGTGATTGCAAATTATAACTTGAAGATCTGAACTTGTAATTGTCAAATACAGAACTTCTAATTGTTAAATACAAATTATTAGTGCAAATTATAACTTGAAGATCTGAACTTGTAATTGTCAAATACAGAACTTAAAATTTATAGCTTCTAATTATTATTGCAAATAATAACTTGGATATCAGAACTTGTAATTGTCAAATACAGAACTTAAAATTGATAGCTTCTAATTATTATTGTGAATTATAACTTGAAGATCTGAACTTGTAATAGTGAATTACAGAACTTAGATTTGTCAAATTCAAATTATTATTTCTAATTATAGCTTGAAGATCTGAACTAGTAATTGTCAAATACAGAACTTAAAATTGATAGCTTCTAATTATTGTTGCAAATTATAACTTGAAGATCTGTACTTGTAATTGTCAAATACAGAACTTAAAATTGATAGCTTATAATTATAATTCAAATTATAACTTGAAGATCTGAACTTGTAATAGTCAAATACAGAACTTCGAATTGTTAAAAACAAATTATTATTTCAAATTATAACTTGAAGATCTGAACTAGTAATTGTCAAATACAGAACTTAAAATTGATAGCTTCTAATTATTATTGTAAATTATAACTTGAAGATCTGTACTTGTAATAGTGAATTACAGAACTTAGATTTGTTAAATTTAAATTATTATTTCAAATTATTATTTGATGATCTGAACTAGTAATTGTCAAATACAGAACTTAAAATTGATAGCTTCCAATTATTATTGCAAATTAGAACTTGTAGATCTGAACTGGTAATTGTCAAATACAGAACTTCTAATTGTTAAATACAAATTATTAGTGCAAATTATAACTTGAAGATCTGAACTTGTAATTGTCAAATACAGAACTTAAAATTGATAGCTTCTAATTATTATTGCAAATTATAACTTGAAGATCTGAACTTGTAATTGTCAAATACAGAACTTAAAATTAATAGCTTCTAATTATTATTGCAAATTATAACTTGAAGATCTGAACTTGTAATTGTCAAATACAGAACTTCTAATTGTTAAATACAAATTATTAGTGCAAATTATAACTTGAAGATCTGAACTTGTAATTGTCAAATACAGAACTTAAAATTGATAGCTTCTAATTATTATTGCAAAATATAACTTGAAGATCTGAACTTGTAATTGTCAAATACAGAACTTCTAATTGTTAAATACAAATTATTAGTGCAAATTATAACTTGAAGTTCTGAACTTGTAATTGTCAAATTCAGAACTTAAAATTGATAGCTTCTAATTATTATTGTAAATTATAACTTGAAGATCTGAACTTGTAATAGTGAATTACAGAACTTAGATTTGTTAAATTCAAATTATTATTATAAATTATAACTTGAAGATCTGAACTAGTAATTGTCAAATACAGAACTTAAAATTGATAGCTTCTAATTATTATTGCAAATTATAACTTGAAGATCTGAACTTGTAATTGTCAAATACAGAACTTAAAATTGATTTCTTCTAATTGTTATTGTAAATTATAACTTGAAGATCTGAACTTGTAATTGTCAAATACAGAACTTAAAATTGATAGCTTCTAATTATTATTGCAAATAATAACTTGAAGATCTGAACTTGAAATTGTCAAATTCAGAACTTAAAATTGATAGCTTCTAATTATTATTGCAAATTATAATTTGAAGATCTGAACTTGTAATAGACAAATACGCAACTTAGCATTGTTAAATACAAATTGTGATTGCAAATTATAACTTGAAGATCTGATCCTGTAATAGGTAAATACAGAACTTCGAATTGTTAAAATCAAACTAAGATTGCAAATAATAATTCGAAGATCTGAACTTGTAATAGTCAAATACAGAACTTCTAATTGTTAAATACATATTATTAGTGCAAATGATAACTTGAAGATCTGAACTAGTAATTGTCAAATACAGAACTTAAAATTGATAGCTTCTAATTATTATTGCAAATTATAACTTGAAGATCTGAACTTGTAATTGTCAAATACAGAACGTCTAATTGTTAAATACAAATTATTAGTGCAAATTATAACTTGAAGATCTGAACTTGTAATTGTCAAATACAGAACTTAAAATTGATAGCTTCTAATTATTATTGTAAATTATAACTTGAAGATCTGAACTTGTAATAGTGAATTACAGAACTTAGATTTGTTAAATTCAAATTATTATTACAAATTATAACTTGAAGATCTGAACTAGTAATTGTCAAATGCAGAACTTAAAATTGATAGCTTCTAATTATTATTGCAAATCATAACTTGAAGATCTGAACTAGTAATTGTCAAATACAGAACTTAAAATTGATAGCTTCTAATTATTATTGTAAATTATAACTTGAAGATCTGACCTTGTAATTGTCAAATACAGAACTTAAAATTGATATCTTCTAATTATTATTGCAAATAATAACTTGAAGATCTGAACTAGTAATTGTCAAATACAGCACTTAAAATTGATAGCTTCTAATTATTATTGCAAATTATAATTTGAAGATCTGAACTTGTAATAGACAAATACGCAACTTAGCATTGTTAAATACAAATTATTATTTCAAATTATAACTTGAAGATCTGAACTAGTAATTGTCAAATACAGAACTTAAAATTGATTGCTTCTAATTATTATTTCAAATTATAACTTGAAGATCTGAACTTGTAATTGTCAAATACAGAACTTAAAATTAATAGCTTCTAATTATTATTGCAAATAATAACTTGAAGATCTGAACTTGGAATTGTCAAATGCAGAACTTAAAATTGATAGCTACTAATTATTATAGCAAATAATAATTTGAAGATCTGTACTTGTAATTGTCAAATACAGAACTTAAAATTGATAGCTTATAATTATAATTCAAATTATAACTTGAAGATCTGAACTTGTAATAGTCAAATACAGAACTTCGAATTGTTAAATACAAATTAATAGTCCAAATTATTACTTGAAGATCTGAACCTGTAATAGGTAAATACAGAACTTCGAATGGTTAAATTCAAACTAAGATTGCACATAATAATTTGAAGATCTGAACTTGTAATAGTCAAATACAGAACTTCTAATTGTTAAATACAAATTATTAGTGAAAATTATAACTTGTAGATCTGAACTTGTAATTGTCAAATACAGAACTTCTAATTGTTAAATACAAATTATTAGTGCATATTATAACTTGAAGATCTGAACTAGTATTTGTCAAATACAGCATCTAAAATTGATAGCTTCTAATTATTATTGCAAATTATAACTTGAAGATCTGAACTTGTAATTGTCAAATACAGAACATAAAATTGATAGCTTCTAATTATTATTTCAAATTATAACTTGAAGATCTGAACTAGTAATTGTCAAATACAGAACTTAAAATTAATAGCTTCTAATTATTATTGCAAATTATAACTTGAAGATCTGAACTTGTAATTGTCAAATACAGAACTTCTAATTGTTAAATACAAATTATTAGTGCAAATTATAACTTGAAGATCTGAACTTGTAATTGTCAAATACAGAACTTAAAATTGATAGCTTCTAATTATTATTGTAAATTATAACTTGAAGATCTGAACTTGTAATAGTGAATTACAGAACTTAGATTTGTTAAATTCAAATTATTATTTCAAATTATAACTTGAAGATCTGAACTAGTAATTGACAAATACAGAACTTAAAATTGATAGCTTCTAATTATTATTGCAAATTATAACTTGAAGATCTGAACTTGTAATTGACAAATACAGAACTTAAAATTGATAGCTTCTAATTATTATTGTAAATTATAACTTGAAGATCTGAACTTGTAATTGTCAAGTACAGAACTTAAAATTGATATCTTCTAATTATTATTGCAAATAATAACTTGAAGATCTGAACTTGTAATTGACAAATACAGAACTTAAAATTGATAGCTTCTAATTATTATTGTAAATTATAACTTGAAGATCTGAACTTGTAATTGTCAAGTACAGAACTTAAAATTGATATCTTCTAATTATTATTGCAAATAATAACTTGAAGATCTGAACTTGTAATTGTCAAATACAGAACTTAAAATTGATAGCTTCTAATTATTATTGCAAATTATAACTTGAAGATCTGAACTTGTAATTGTCAAATACAGAACTTCTAATTGTTAAATACAAATTATTAGTGCAAATTATAACTTGAAGATCTGAACTTGTAATTGTCAAATACAGAACTTAAAATTTATAGCTTCTAATTATTATTGCAAATAATAACTTGGATATCTCAACTTGTAATTGTCAAATACAGAACTTAAAATTGATAGCTTCTAATTATTATTGTGAATTATAACTTGAAGATCTGAACTTGTAATAGTGAATTACAGAACTTAGATTTGTCAAATTCAAATTATTATTTCTAATTATAGCTTGAAGATCTGAACTAGTAATTGTCAAATACAGAACTTAAAATTGATAGCTTCCAATTATTATTGCAAATTATAACTTGAAGATCTGTACTTGTAATTGTCAAATACAGAACTTAAAATTGATAGCTTATAATTATAATTCAAATTATAACTTGAAGATCTGAACTTGTAATAGTCAAATACAGAACTTCGAATTGTTAAAAACAAATTATTAGTGCAAATTATAACTTGAAGATCTGTTCTAGTAATTGTCAAATACAGCACTTAAAATTGATAGCTTCTAATTATTATTGTAAATTATAACTTGAAGATCTGAACTTGTAATAGTGAATTACAGAACTTAGATTTGTGAAATTCTAATTATTATTTCTAATTATAACTTGAAGATCTGAACTAGTAATTGTCAAATACAGAACTTAAAATTGATAGCTTCTAATTATTATTGCAAATTATAACTTGAAGATCTGAACTTGTAATTGTCAAATACAGAACTTAAAATTGATTGCTTCTAATTATTATTTCAAATTATAACTTGAAGATCTGAACTTGTAATTGTCAAATACAGAACTTAAAATTAATAGCTTCTAATTATTATTGCAAATAATAACTTGAAGATCTGAACTTGGAATTGTCAAATGCAGAACTTAAAATTGATAGCTTCTAATTATTATAGCAAATAATAATTTGAAGATCTGTACTTGTAATTGTCAAATACAGAACTTAAAATTGATAGCTTATAATTATAATTCAAATTATAACTTGAAGATCTGAACTTGTAATTGTGAATTACAGAACTTAGATTTGTTAAATTCAAATTATTATTTCAAATTATAACTTGAAGATCTGAACTAGTAATTGTCAAATACAGAACTTAAAATTGATAGCTTCTAATTATTATTGCAAATTATAACTTGAAGATCTGAACTTGTAATTGACAAATACAGAACTTAAAATTGATAGCTTCTAATTATTATTGTAAATTATAACTTGAAGATCTGAACTTGTAATTGTCAAGTACAGAACTTAAAATTGATATCTTCTAATTATTATTGCAAATAATAACTTGAAGATCTGAACTTGTAATTGACAAATACAGAACTTAAAATTGATAGCTTCTAATTATTATTGTAAATTATAACTTGAAGATCTGAACTTGTAATTGTCAAGTACAGAACTTAAAATTGATATCTTCTAATTATTATTGCAAATAATAACTTGAAGATCTGAACTTGTAATTGTCAAATACAGAACTTAAAATTGATAGCTTCTAATTATTATTGCAAATTATAACTTGAAGATCTGTACTTGTAATTGTCAAATACAGAACTTCTAATTGTTAAATACAAATTATTAGTGCAAATTATAACTTGAAGATCTGAACTTGTAATTGTCAAATACAGAACTTAAAATTTATAGCTTCTAATTATTATTGCAAATAATAACTTGGATATCTGAACTTGTAATTGTCAAATACAGAACTTAAAATTGATAGCTTCTAATTATTATTGTGAATTATAACTTGAAGATCTGAACTTGTAATAGTGAATTACAGAACTTAGATTTGTCAAATACAAATTATTATTTCTAATTATAGCTTGAAGATCTGAACTAGTAATTGTCAAATACAGAACTTAAAATTGATAGCTTCCAATTATTATTGCAAATTATAACTTGAAGATCTGTACTTGTAATTGTCAAATACAGAACTTAAAATTGATAGCTTATAATTATAAATCAAATTATAACTTGAAGATCTGAACTTGTAATAGTCAAATACAGAACTTAAAATTGATAGCTTCTAATTATTATTGCAAAATATAACTTGAAGATCTGAACTTGTAATTGTCAAATACAGAACTTCTAATTGTTAAATACAAATTATTAGTGCAAATTATAACTTGAAGATCTGAACTTGTAATTGTCAAATACAGAACTTCTAATTGTTAAATACAAATTATTAGTGCAAATTATAACTTGAAGATCTGAACTTGTAATTGTCAAATACAGAACTTCTAATTGTTAAATACAAATTATTAGTGCAAATTATAACTTGAAGTTCTGAACTTGTAATTGTCAAATTCAGAACTTAAAATTGATAGCTTCTAATTATTATTGTAAATTATAACTTGAAGATCTGAACTTGTAATAGTGAATTACAGAACTTAGATTTGTTAAATTCAAATTATTATTATAAATTATAACTTGAAGATCTGAACTAGTAATTGTCAAATACAGAACTTAAAATTGATAGCTTCTAATTATTATTGCAAATTATAACTTGAAGATCTGAACTTGTAATTGTCAAATACAGAACTTAAAATTGATAGCTTCTAATTGTTATTGTAAATTATAACTTGAAGATCTGAACTTGTAATTGTCAAATACAGAACTTAAAATTGATAGCTTCTAATTATTATTGCAAATAATAACTTGAAGATCTGAACTTGAAATTGTCAAATTCAGAACTTAAAATTGATAGCTTCTAATTATTATTGCAAATTATAATTTGAAGATCTGAACTTGTAATAGACAAATACGCAACTTAGCATTGTTAAATACAAATTGTGATTGCAAATTATAACTTGAAGATCTGATCCTGTAATAGGTAAATACAGAACTTCGAATTGTTAAAATCAAACTAAGATTGCAAATAATAATTCGAAGATCTGAACTTGTAATAGTCAAATACAGAACTTCTAATTGTTAAATACATATTATTAGTGCAAATGATAACTTGAAGATCTGAACTAGTAATTGTCAAATACAGAACTTAAAATTGATAGCTTCTAATTATTATTGCAAATTATAACTTGAAGATCTGAACTTGTAATTGTCAAATACAGAACGTCTAATTGTTAAATACAAATTATTAGTGCAAATTATAACTTGAAGATCTGAACTTGTAATTGTCAAATACAGAACTTAAAATTGATAGCTTCTAATTATTATTGTAAATTATAACTTGAAGATCTGAACTTGTAATAGTGAATTACAGAACTTAGATTTGTTAAATTCAAATTATTATTACAAATTATAACTTGAAGATCTGAACTAGTAATTGTCAAATGCAGAACTTAAAATTGATAGCTTCTAATTATTATTGCAAATCATAACTTGAAGATCTGAACTAGTAATTGTCAAATACAGAACTTAAAATTGATAGCTTCTAATTATTATTGTAAATTATAACTTGAAGATCTGACCTTGTAATTGTCAAATACAGAACTTAAAATTGATATCTTCTAATTATTATTGCAAATAATAACTTGAAGATCTGAACTAGTAATTGTCAAATACAGCACTTAAAATTGATAGCTTCTAATTATTATTGCAAATTATAATTTGAAGATCTGAACTTGTAATAGACAAATACGCAACTTAGCATTGTTAAATACAAATTATTATTTCAAATTATAACTTGAAGATCTGAACTAGTAATTGTCAAATACAGAACTTAAAATTGATAGCTTCTAATTATTATTTCAAATTATAACTTGAAGATCTGAACTTATAATTGTCAAATACAGAACTTCTAATTGTTAAATACAAATTATTAGTGCAAATTATAATTTGTAGATCTGAACTTGTAATTGTCAAATACAGAACTTAAAATTGATAGCTTCTAATTATTATTGTAAATTATAACTTGAAGATCTGAACTTGTAATTGTCAAATACAGAACTTAAAATTGATTGCTTCTAATTATTATTTCAAATTATAACTTGAAGATCTGAACTTGTAATTGTCAAATACAGAACTTAAAATTAATAGCTTCTAATTATTATTGCAAGTAATAACTTGAAGATCTGAACTTGGAATTGTCAAATGCAGAACTTAAAATTGATAGCTTCTAATTATTATTGTAAATTATAACTTGAAGATCTGAACTTGTAATTGTCAAGTACAGAACTTAAAATTGATATCTTCTAATTATTATTGCAAATAATAACTTGAAGATCTGAACTTGTAATTGTCAAGTACAGAACTTAAAATTGATATCTTCTAATTATTATTGCAAATAATAACTTGAAGATCTGAACTTGTAATTGTCAAATACAGAACTTAAAATTGATAGCTTCTAATTATTATTGCAAATTATAACTTGAAGATCTGTACTTGTAATTGTCAAATACAGAACTTCTAATTGTTAAATACAAATTATTAGTGCAAATTATAACTTGAAGATCTGAACTAGTAATTGTCAAATACAGAACTTAAAATTGATAGCTTCTAATTATTATTGCAAATTATAACTTGAAGATCTGAACTTGTAATTGTCAAATACAGAACTTAAAATTGATTGCTTCTAATTATTATTTCAAATTATAACTTGAAGATCTGAACTTGTAATTGTCAAATACAGAACTTAAAATTAATAGCTTCTAATTATTATTGCAAATAATAACTTGAAGATCTGAACTTGGAATTGTCAAATGCAGAACTTAAAATTGATAGCTTCTAATTATTATAGCAAATAATAACTTGAAGATCTGAACTTGAAATTGTCAAATTCAGAACTTAAAATTGATAGCTTCTAATTATTATTGCAAATTATAATTTGAAGATCTGAACTTGTAATAGACAAATACGCAACTTAGCATTGTTAAATACAAATTGTGATTGCAAATTATAACTTGAAGATCTGAACTTGTAATAGTCAAATACAGAACTTCGAATTGTTAAAAACAAATTATTAGTGCAAATTATAACTTGAAGATCTGTTCTAGTAATTGTCAAATACAGCACTTAAAATTGATAGCTGGATTCTGGATTCTGGATTATGGTATGGAGGGCAAGGTTTACACCTCGCACGCACTTAGGCCACTTAATCGGGCCCATTGTACTACCTCCGTTGCAGCGACCCCGTCCCATCATTCCTCAAGCCACCCCAACCGGATGATGAACTTAAGAATCCTGGCGGGCGGGGTTTCGCTGATTCTGGCCATGCTGGGCCAGAGGTCCCCCAACATGGAATCTCTTTTTGACGATAAAGCTGGGCAGTGACAGAGCACATGTTCAGCTGTTTCATCTGCTTCGTTGCATCCTCGGCACACCGGGCTATCTACGATGCCCAATGTGTTTAGATGTTTGTTTAATCTGCAGTGTCCAGTTAGTATCCCTGCAATTGCCCGTAGATTGACTCTGGATAATTCCAGATAGTATTTGGAATGCTTCCTTGAGGGTGCTTTTATGGCCGCCCTTGCTTGTCTGCATTCCGTCTCTTTTTCCCATCTGCGGGAGTGCAGATTTAGGATATGTTGTTTTAGGAGAGTATCAAAGATTTTTATAGATGGTGCGATCATCGGCTCGGGGCCGCAGGGAAGGCTGTTCGAACCGTTTTTCGCAAGCGAATCTGCTCTTTCGTTACCCTCGTTTCCTTGGTGTCCTTTAACCCAGTGAAGGGTAAGGTCATTGTTTGGAGTTGATATCTCATTCAGTGTCTGCATACATTCGAGCAGCAGACCGGAGGTGACCCTGTGGCTCCTAAGTGCCACAAGAGCAGCTCTACTGTCTGTGGATATTCGTATATTTTTGTTGCGGATGCATTTGTCCTTAACTATTCTTGCGCAGTGCAGTATGCCCATAAGTTCAGCCTGGAAGACCGAGGCATACTTGCCCAGCGGTATGCTCATGTTTGTCTCAAGCTCAGCGGAAGATATTCCTGCACCTGAGCCAACATTATTTTTGGATCCATCCGAGAACAGACATATGTCGTAATCGTAGGTTTCTGTTGGTTCCAGCAGGATGTTGTATTTCCTGTTGAATATGTATTTAGGGTGAATTCTGTCGGGCTCAAGGCGCAAAAGAGGTACTCTTGCAGAGTAGTCCTCTAGAATCCGCATGTGCCCCACAGTTTTTCCCCTGTCTTTCCATAGCTGCCAGCCGCGTAGTCTGAGAGCAGCCCTGACCGCCATCTCCTGCACATGAAGATCAAGTGGAGGGAGGCAGAGAAGAGTCTCCAGCGCCGCAGTTGGAGCTGTTCGCATCACCCCAGTTACGGCCAGACAGATTACTCTCTGGAGCCGGTGCAAGGAGGCTGCTGTTGTCACCTGCCTGGTTCTGGGCCACCAGACAAGCGCTCCGTAACAGAACATGGGTCTGACGATAGCAGTGTAGAGCCATAGGGTGATCCTAGGGGAAAGACCCCAGGACCGTCCCACTGCCCTGCGGCACTGCCAGAAAGCCATTCCCGCTTTCCTGAGCTTGATTTGTAGATGTTTCCCCCAATTAAGCTTTTTATCAAGTGTTATACCCAGATACTTGACCTCATCTGCTAGTTTCAGGGGAGTTCCCATTAAACTAGGCATTCTCATGCTCTGTAGTTTTCTTTTATTGGTGAATAGAACCAGCTCCGTCTTAGTCGGATTAACCGACAGAGAGTGCTCGTTACACCAGTTCTCTAGTATATTGAGAGCATTTTGCATTTGCATGCATACTATGCTCTCAAATTTCCCAGTAAGCAGTATGGTAATATCATCTGCGTAGCCTATGGTATAAAATCCTTTCTCATTTAGGCATTGGATAAGGCCGTCCACTACCATATTCCATAGCAGTGGGGAGAGTACTCCACCTTGGGGACAGCCCTTAACAACAATGCCTTTAACTTTTATATCTCCAACACTCACCTCTACGGCTCTCCACTTCAGTATAAAACTGATCCATTTTGCAATGGTTGTGGGAACCCCGAATCGGCGTAGTGCTGAATTTATACTATTGAAGGTAGCCTTATCGAAGGCCCCTTCGATATCGATAAACGCTCCTAGGGTGGGCTCTTTATAGTCCAGCGCTCTTTCTACGTGCTCCACTACTTTGTGAAGCGCCGTTTCAGTCGATCTCCCCGGAGTGTATGCATGTTGATTCGCGTGTAGCGGTCTTTGAGCAAGAGCCGTGTCGCGAATGTATCTATCGCACAGTTTTTCTAGCGTTTTAAGGAAAAACGAAGTCAAACTTATTGGCCTAAAGGATTTAGCCAGGGAGTAGTCGCTTCTGCCTGGCTTGGGTATGAAGATAACTTTGACCTTGCGCCATTCATTTGGTATGTATCCGTGCGCAATGCACGCCCTGAAAACCTGCACCAGGTGACAGATTATGTGCTCCAGACCCCACTGGAGGAGGGCCGGGAACACTCCATCAAGCCCAGGCGATTTAAAGGGACCAAATGTTTTAATAGCCCATGATATTTTTGTCTCATCAACGACCTTCCTTGCAACTTCCCAATCTGTCGCAATCGGTGGCTGGGTTTTTACGCCAGACCAGTCGAAATCTGAGATTATTTCACTGTCAGGGAAGTGTGTGTGTAGCAGTATTTCGGCAGTCTGCGAGAGGGTTTCCGTGTAAGATCCATCCTCGCGGTATAGACTGCCTGGCTGCTGGTATGGGTCTTTAGCCATGACCTTTTTTAGTCTGGCCGCTGCAGTAGTTGTCTCCACGTTACTGCAGAAGGCTCTCCACGACTCACGTTGTTTTTTGCGTATTGTTCTCTTGTACTCCAACTGTCGCGATTTAAACGCTGCCCAGTCGGAGTGACTTTTGGAATTGTGCGCTTTATTGTAGAGTTTCCTTGTCGATCTTCTCAGCTGGTCGAGTTCTGAGCACCACCACGGTGTTGCCCGACCCCGTAGTCCAGC
Organism: Cantharis lateralis; assembly: GCA_963170105.1. NCBI lineage: Eukaryota > Metazoa > Arthropoda > Insecta > Coleoptera > Cantharidae > Cantharis > Cantharis lateralis. Next base: position 24,639,594 of record OY720625.1, on the reverse strand, counting down.
TGTTCTTAATGGACAGGAGAGCTCGTATGCGTTTGTGAGAGAGTTTTGAAGCTTGTTAGCATATTTCTCAATCTCCATAGTGGTTAATAGTTCATTTTTAATAGAAGTTCCCTTCAGTTCTTCCGCTCCCCATGATGCCGACAGGTGATTCATGAAGCCCAGCCTGTCGACGCTCCTCGGGTTTCTGTACTGTTGGGGTTCTATTGTTTTTGCTTTTAGTTTAAAGCAGATCCATTTGTGGTCTGACATTGTCAGTTGATCGGACACATGCCAGTCACATAAATAATTTGAAATACTTAATGACGCTACGGTGATATCGATTACCGAGTTGCGGTGGGGTGACACGTAAAACGTGGGAGCATCCCCTCGATTAAGAATTACTAAAGTGGTACTCATAATGTATTCAAATAGTGACTCACCTCGTTTGTTGCAATCGCCGCTTCCCCACGCAGGATGGTGGGAGTTGGAGTCGCATCCGACAATGAGGTGTGTCTTCTTTTGTTCGCAATAGTTCACCAGGTCCACCATCCTCTGAGGAGGTGGTGACTCCGGAGAGTCTATTGGGAAGTATGCAGATGCCAGAATAACATCTTCTTGGCCATTCCCAAAGTCGCAGCTTATTCGGACCGCTGTCAAATCACAGTCACTGTGCTGCGGCAAAAGGTTGGCCTGTATATTGCCAGGTGTGTAGATACACGTCCTAGTTTTCTTGGTGGAACTACCTGTAAAAAGAGTACCTTTTAATTTTGTGAATCCTTTTATAGCGGATTTCACTAACCATGGCTCTTGAATTAGAGCGATTGTATCCTTGTTATTGTCTAGGTGGCGGCAAAGGGTTGCAACTGCCTCCCGACAATGTTGAAGGTTGATTTGCAGTAGGTTCCACCCTTCTAGGGAAGCCATTTGGCCTTCCTTGGGGGAGCTCACTGCTCTGTCGTTTCCTCGGCTCCTGTTTCCGGACTTGCGTCCGTCACCATTGGAGCGGTCGGAACTGATGTTTTAGATGCAGTTTCGTCTTCAAATTTCTGCATCTTTGCTTTTAGAGAGGTGAACTTGTAGTTCAACTTCTCTCCCTTGCTTTTCATGGCGGCACTGTCTTCTTTACCAACGCCAAACACAAGGAGTTTGCCTTTCGGTTCATCCTTGTCAGCGTCCAGGAAGACACACCATTCTTTGGGTTTGGCCCAGGGGTTTTGAGCCGCAAGGCGCCTTATCACAGTCTCCGTGGGCTCCGGTTCCCCGGGAACCCACAGGGTGACTTTAGTCAGCCTTGGTAGGTCGTCCACCTGGACCACATCTAATTTCGCTCCCTCCCACAGAGGTGGGAGGTTTGCGATCGTCACTCGCAGCCATTCTAGCGAGCTCTGGTCCCCGCAAATGATCCTTAGGATCTCGCCTGCGTGATAGAACCCGCCAAAGATAGGTGCTGGTTTAGCCTCTGCGATGCAATTGTCAAGAGCAGCTGTTAGGCTTTTCTCTATCATTGCCACTTGAGGCTCGTTTAGTTTGCCCAGTGGGTTCAGACGGTCTATCACTGCCACTCGGAGGTGCCTTTCGGCAGCCTCTTTGTAGGTGACATCCCCCACCCGACTCGAGCTTTGTTGTGGTACGGAGGACTTCACCCTCTTTCCCTGTTTGTGTGTGGGTGAGGGTTGAGAGTCCTGAGACCTCATTCGTTTTTTTGCAGCTTCAGAAAAGGTGTTCCCCTTATACTGTTGCTGCTGTTTCTTTTTGTCACCGCCATAAGTGGGCGGCTTCGAGAGCCTAGCCCTTTCATGTGCGGTGGTGATGCGGCTGGGCCCTTGCCCTGAGGTGAGGGTGTTAACCTCATCCTCTAGGCGGGCTTTTCTCCTTCTTCTGGCTTCCGCCCCACAGATTTTCTTCTTCCATCGTTTAGGAAGTGGTCTACTGTCGGTATCAGCCTGGATTTTGTCCTGATTGGACTGTTGAGATGGGGTGACTACAGAGTCTGCTCCCACCTGTTTGGACGGGGTGTCCTGTTGGGATACCTCCATCTTGGTAGATGGGGCGTCCTGTTCGGACACTCCCGTCTGTGTTGTAGCCGATAACTCAGCTGTGGTTGCTTTTAAATTTAAATTTTCCATGTGGAAGAATCATACCTTTTCATCCCTCAGAGCTCCCCACCCGCCATGGAGCCCGCAACGTTGGGGACGCTACCTTAGCGCCAGGGCTACTCAAGAGATATAGCCCCCAGGAAGGTGAGGTGTTTGCACACTCCATCCTACCCCAGAGACTCGTCCAGCTGACCATCTGACGGGACAGCGCAGCCGATTGATCAGGGTGGACTAGTCCTGACCACCCGTTTAGGTGGAAATCCAGGCCAAAGTGGAGTGTTGCCAGGCCCAGGAGAACAACAACCGCCCCCGGGCGGGCTCAGCCACCAGGACCCCTTCATCCCACTGTACGGGTCTCCACGCACGGCACAAACACGCGGGTACCTTATTTTGATTTCTCCACGGCAGCCGTCATCCCGATTCATTGACACGAGACCGGGCACAAAGAGTTTTAAGTCCCGGCCGGCCCCATTGTGCCAAAACGGATCAGACACAAGAGAGTGTTAAGTCTCTGGCCCAAATCCTAGCAGGTACACGCCCACCGCTTCTTAGAAATACTTACGCCCCCTCACCACAACAGGGTCAGGTACAGTGGCATTACCAACCGTGGGAATTGGGAGGTTTTTATGGTGGTGCCTCATCCACTTAGCCAAGGTGATTGGCCAAGGCCCCCGCGCCCCTTGTCACTACTATCTTCTTGGGAACAAGTTCCGCAGAAGAGTCGTTGCAGCCCACAAGCGGTTTGCGGTGTGATCTTTTCGTGTTTGCTAATTAGTCTGGTTTCTCAGCTACAACCGTTATAACCTTAAGAAAACGACCAGGTCCGGCCCAAAGAGTTTTAAGTCCCGGCCGGCCCCGAGCCGCCTCCCATCCGAGCAAGCTCGTCCTGGAGTTTACGCTTGCAGCTTCATTGAAGCACGCAAGCCCCTTCACCACGTCAAGGTTGCAAACACACGAAGGGGAAATTGATAGCTTCTAATTATTATTGTAAATTATAACTTGAAGATCTGAACTTGTAATAGTGAATTACAGAACTTAGATTTGTGAAATTCTAATTATTATTTCTAATTATAACTTGAAGATCTGAACTAGTAATTGTCAAATACAGAACTTAAAATTGATAGCTTCTAATTATTATTGCAAATTATAACTTGAAGATCTGAACTTGTAATTGTCAAATACAGAACTTAAAATTGATTGCTTCTAATTATTATTTCAAATTATAACTTGAAGATCTGAACTTGTAATTGTCAAATACAGAACTTAAAATTAATAGCTTCTAATTATTATTGCAAATAATAACTTGAAGATCTGAACTTGGAATTGTCAAATGCAGAACTTAAAATTGATAGCTTCTAATTATTATAGCAAATAATAATTTGAAGATCTGTACTTGTAATTGTCAAATACAGAACTTAAAATTGATAGCTTATAATTATAATTCAAATTATAACTTGAAGATCTGAACTTGTAATTGTGAATTACAGAACTTAGATTTGTTAAATTCAAATTATTATTTCAAATTATAACTTGAAGATCTGAACTAGTAATTGTCAAATACAGAACTTAAAATTGATAGCTTCTAATTATTATTGCAAATTATAACTTGAAGATCTGAACTTGTAATTGACAAATACAGAACTTAAAATTGATAGCTTCTAATTATTATTGTAAATTATAACTTGAAGATCTGAACTTGTAATTGTCAAGTACAGAACTTAAAATTGATATCTTCTAATTATTATTGCAAATAATAACTTGAAGATCTGAACTTGTAATTGACAAATACAGAACTTAAAATTGATAGCTTCTAATTATTATTGTAAATTATAACTTGAAGATCTGAACTTGTAATTGTCAAGTACAGAACTTAAAATTGATATCTTCTAATTATTATTGCAAATAATAACTTGAAGATCTGAACTTGTAATTGTCAAATACAGAACTTAAAATTGATAGCTTCTAATTATTATTGCAAATTATAACTTGAAGATCTGTACTTGTAATTGTCAAATACAGAACTTAAAATTGATAGCTTCTAATTATTATTGTGAATTATAACTTGAAGATCTGAACTTGTAATAGTGAATTACAGAACTTAGATTTGTCAAATACAAATTATTATTTCTAATTATAGCTTGAAGATCTGAACTAGTAATTGTCAAATACAGAACTTAAAATTGATAGCTTCCAATTATTATTGCAAATTATAACTTGAAGATCTGTACTTGTAATTGTCAAATACAGAACTTAAAATTGATAGCTTATAATTATAAATCAAATTATAACTTGAAGATCTGAACTTGTAATAGTCAAATACAGAACTTAAAATTGATAGCTTCTAATTATTATTGCAAAATATAACTTGAAGATCTGAACTTGTAATTGTCAAATACAGAACTTCTAATTGTTAAATACAAATTATTAGTGCAAATTATAACTTGAAGATCTGAACTTGTAATTGTCAAATACAGAACTTAAAATTGATAGCTTCTAATTATTATTGCAAAATATAACTTGAAGATCTGAACTTGTAATTGTCAAATACAGAACTTCTAATTGTTAAATACAAATTATTAGTGCAAATTATAACTTGAAGTTCTGAACTTGTAATTGTCAAATTCAGAACTTAAAATTGATAGCTTCTAATTATTATTGTAAATTATAACTTGAAGATCTGAACTTGTAATAGTGAATTACAGAACTTAGATTTGTTAAATTCAAATTATTATTATAAATTATAACTTGAAGATCTGAACTAGTAATTGTCAAATACAGAACTTAAAATTGATAGCTTCTAATTATTATTGCAAATTATAACTTGAAGATCTGAACTTGTAATTGTCAAATACAGAACTTAAAATTGATAGCTTCTAATTGTTATTGTAAATTATAACTTGAAGATCTGAACTTGTAATTGTCAAATACAGAACTTAAAATTGATAGCTTCTAATTATTATTGCAAATAATAACTTGAAGATCTGAACTTGAAATTGTCAAATTCAGAACTTAAAATTGATAGCTTCTAATTATTATTGCAAATTATAATTTGAAGATCTGAACTTGTAATAGACAAATACGCAACTTAGCATTGTTAAATACAAATTGTGATTGCAAATTATAACTTGAAGATCTGATCCTGTAATAGGTAAATACAGAACTTCGAATTATTAAAATCAAACTAAGATTGCAAATAATAATTCGAAGATCTGAACTTGTAATAGTCAAATACAGAACTTCTAATTGTTAAATACATATTATTAGTGCAAATGATAACTTGAAGATCTGAACTAGTAATTGTCAAATACAGAACTTAAAATTGATAGCTTCTAATTATTATTGCAAATTATAACTTGAAGATCTGAACTTGTAATTGTCAAATACAGAACGTCTAATTGTTAAATACAAATTATTAGTGCAAATTATAACTTGAAGATCTGAACTTGTAATTGTCAAATACAGAACTTAAAATTGATAGCTTCTAATTATTATTGTAAATTATAACTTGAAGATCTGAACTTGTAATAGTGAATTACAGAACTTAGATTTGTTAAATTCAAATTATTATTACAAATTATAACTTGAAGATCTGAACTAGTAATTGTCAAATGCAGAACTTAAAATTGATAGCTTCTAATTATTATTGCAAATCATAACTTGAAGATCTGAACTAGTAATTGTCAAATACAGAACTTAAAATTGATAGCTTCTAATTATTATTGTAAATTATAACTTGAAGATCTGACCTTGTAATTGTCAAATACAGAACTTAAAATTGATATCTTCTAATTATTATTGCAAATAATAACTTGAAGATCTGAACTAGTAATTGTCAAATACAGCACTTAAAATTGATAGCTTCTAATTATTATTGCAAATTATAATTTGAAGATCTGAACTTGTAATAGACAAATACGCAACTTAGCATTGTTAAATACAAATTATTATTTCAAATTATAACTTGAAGATCTGAACTAGTAATTGTCAAATACAGAACTTAAAATTGATAGCTTCTAATTATTATTTCAAATTATAACTTGAAGATCTGAACTTATAATTGTCAAATACAGAACTTCTAATTGTTAAATACAAATTATTAGTGCAAATTATAATTTGTAGATCTGAACTTGTAATTGTCAAATACAGAACTTAAAATTGATAGCTTCTAATTATTATTGTAAATTATAACTTGAAGATCTGAACTTGTAATTGTCAAATACAGAACTTAAAATTGATTGCTTCTAATTATTATTTCAAATTATAACTTGAAGATCTGAACTTGTAATTGTCAAATACAGAACTTAAAATTAATAGCTTCTAATTATTATTGCAAATAATAACTTGAAGATCTGAACTTGGAATTGTCAAATGCAGAACTTAAAATTGATAGCTTCTAATTATTATTGTAAATTATAACTTGAAGATCTGAACTTGTAATTGTCAAGTACAGAACTTAAAATTGATATCTTCTAATTATTATTGCAAATAATAACTTGAAGATCTGAACTTGTAATTGTCAAGTACAGAACTTAAAATTGATATCTTCTAATTATTATTGCAAATAATAACTTGAAGATCTGAACTTGTAATTGTCAAATACAGAACTTAAAATTGATAGCTTCTAATTATTATTGCAAATTATAACTTGAAGATCTGTACTTGTAATTGTCAAATACAGAACTTCTAATTGTTAAATACAAATTATTAGTGCAAATTATAACTTGAAGATCTGAACTAGTAATTGTCAAATATGGAACTTAAAATTGATAGCTTCTAATTATTATTGCAAATTATAACTTGAAGATCTGAACTTGTAATTGTCAAATACAGAACTTAAAATTGATTGCTTCTAATTATTATTTCAAATTATAACTTGAAGATCTGAACTTGTAATTGTCAAATACAGAACTTAAAATTAATAGCTTCTAATTATTATTGCAAATAATAACTTGAAGATCTGAACTTGGAATTGTCAAATGCAGAACTTAAAATTGATAGCTTCTAATTATTATAGCAAATAATAACTTGAAGATCTGAACTTGAAATTGTCAAATTCAGAACTTAAAATTGATAGCTTCTAATTATTATTGCAAATTATAATTTGAAGATCTGAACTTGTAATAGACAAATACGCAACTTAGCATTGTTAAATACAAATTGTGATTGCAAATTATAACTTGAAGATCTGAACTTGTAATAGTCAAATACAGAACTTCGAATTGTTAAAAACAAATTATTAGTGCAAATTATAACTTGAAGATCTGTTCTAGTAATTGTCAAATACAGCACTTAAAATTGATAGCTTCTAATTATTATTGTAAATTATAACTTGAAGATCTGAACTTGTAATAGTGAATTACAGAACTTAGATTTGTGAAATTCTAATTATTATTTCTAATTATAACTTGAAGATCTGAACTAGTAATTGTCAAATACAGAACTTAAAATTGATAGCTTCTAATTATTATTGCAAATTATAACTTGAAGATCTGAACTTGTAATTGTCAAATACAGAACTTAAAATTGATTGCTTCTAATTATTATTTCAAATTATAACTTGAAGATCTGAACTTGTAATTGTCAAATACAGAACTTAAAATTAATAGCTTCTAATTATTATTGCAAATAATAACTTGAAGATCTGAACTTGGAATTGTCAAATGCAGAACTTAAAATTGATAGCTTCTAATTATTATAGCAAATAATAATTTGAAGATCTGTACTTGTAATTGTCAAATACAGAACTTAAAATTGATAGCTTATAATTATAATTCAAATTATAACTTGAAGATCTGAACTTGTAATTGTGAATTACAGAACTTAGATTTGTTAAATTCAAATTATTATTTCAAATTATAACTTGAAGATCTGAACTAGTAATTGTCAAAAACAGAACTTAAAATTGATAGCTTCTAATTATTATTGCAAATTATAACTTGAAGATCTGAACTTGTAATTGACAAATACAGAACTTAAAATTGATAGCTTCTAATTATTATTGTAAATTATAACTTGAAGATCTGAACTTGTAATTGTCAAGTACAGAACTTAAAATTGATATCTTCTAATTATTATTGCAAATAATAACTTGAAGATCTGAACTTGTAATTGACAAATACAGAACTTAAAATTGATAGCTTCTAATTATTATTGTAAATTATAACTTGAAGATCTGGACATAATAATAACTTGAAGATCTGAACTTGTAATTGTCAAATACAGAACTTAAAATTGATAGCTTCTAATTATTATTGCAAATTATAACTTGAAGATCTGTACTTGTAATTGTCAAATACAGAACTTCTAATTGTTAAATACAAATTATTAGTGCAAATTATAACTTGAAGATCTGAACTTGTAATTGTCAAATACAGAACTTAAAATTTATAGCTTCTAATTATTATTGCAAATAATAACTTGGATATCTGAACTTGTAATTGTCAAATACAGAACTTAAAATTGATAGCTTCTAATTATTATTGTGAATTATAACTTGAAGATCTGAACTTGTAATAGTGAATTACAGAACTTAGATTTGTCAAATACAAATTATTATTTCTAATTATAGCTTGAAGATCTGAACTAGTAATTGTCAAATACAGAACTTAAAATTGATAGCTTCCAATTATTATTGCAAATTATAACTTGAAGATCTGTACTTGTAATTGTCAAATACAGAACTTAAAATTGATAGCTTATAATTATAAATCAAATTATAACTTGAAGATCTGAACTTGTAATAGTCAAATACAGAACTTAAAATTGATAGCTTCTAATTATTATTGCAAAATATAACTTGAAGATCTGAACTTGTAATTGTCAAATACAGAACTTCTAATTGTTAAATACAAATTATTAGTGCAAATTATAACTTGAAGATCTGAACTTGTAATTGTCAAATACAGAACTTAAAATTGATAGCTTCTAATTATTATTGCAAAATATAACTTGAAGATCTGAACTTGTAATTGTCAAATACAGAACTTCTAATTGTTAAATACAAATTATTAGTGCAAATTATAACTTGAAGTTCTGAACTTGTAATTGTCAAATTCAGAACTTAAAATTGATAGCTTCTAATTATTATTGTAAATTATAACTTGAAGATCTGAACTTGTAATAGTGAATTACAGAACTTAGATTTGTTAAATTCAAATTATTATTATAAATTATAACTTGAAGATCTGAACTAGTAATTGTCAAATACAGAACTTAAAATTGATAGCTTCTAATTATTATTGCAAATTATAACTTGAAGATCTGAACTTGTAATTGTCAAATACAGAACTTAAAATTGATAGCTTCTAATTGTTATTGTAAATTATAACTTGAAGATCTGAACTTGTAATTGTCAAATACAGAACTTAAAATTGATAGCTTCTAATTATTATTGCAAATAATAACTTGAAGATCTGAACTTGAAATTGTCAAATTCAGAACTTAAAATTGATAGCTTCTAATTATTATTGCAAATTATAATTTGAAGATCTGAACTTGTAATAGACAAATACGCAACTTAGCATTGTTAAATACAAATTGTGATTGCAAATTATAACTTGAAGATCTGATCCTGTAATAGGTAAATACAGAACTTCGAATTGTTAAAATCAAACTAAGATTGCAAATAATAATTCGAAGATCTGAACTTGTAATAGTCAAATACAGAACTTCTAATTGTTAAATACATATTATTAGTGCAAATGATAACTTGAAGATCTGAACTAGTAATTGTCAAATACAGAACTTAAAATTGATAGCTTCTAATTATTATTGCAAATTATAACTTGAAGATCTGAACTTGTAATTGTCAAATACAGAACGTCTAATTGTTAAATACAAATTATTAGTGCAAATTATAACTTGAAGATCTGAACTTGTAATTGTCAAATACAGAACTTAAAATTGATAGCTTCTAATTATTATTGTAAATTATAACTTGAAGATCTGAACTTGTAATAGTGAATTACAGAACTTAGATTTGTTAAATTCAAATTATTATTACAAATTATAACTTGAAGATCTGAACTAGTAATTGTCAAATGCAGAACTTAAAATTGATAGCTTCTAATTATTATTGCAAATCATAACTTGAAGATCTGAACTAGTAATTGTCAAATACAGAACTTAAAATTGATAGCTTCTAATTATTATTGTAAATTATAACTTGAAGATCTGACCTTGTAATTGTCAAATACAGAACTTAAAATTGATATCTTCTAATTATTATTGCAAATAATAACTTGAAGATCTGAACTAGTAATTGTCAAATACAGCACTTAAAATTGATAGCTTCTAATTATTATTGCAAATTATAATTTGAAGATCTGAACTTGTAATAGACAAATACGCAACTTAGCATTGTTAAATACAAATTATTATTTCAAATTATAACTTGAAGATCTGAACTAGTAATTGTCAAATACAGAACTTAAAATTGATAGCTTCTAATTATTATTTCAAATTATAACTTGAAGATCTGAACTTATAATTGTCAAATACAGAACTTCTAATTGTTAAATACAAATTATTAGTGCAAATTATAATTTGTAGATCTGAACTTGTAATTGTCAAATACAGAACTTAAAATTGATAGCTTCTAATTATTATTGTAAATTATAACTTGAAGATCTGAACTTGTAATTGTCAAATACAGAACTTAAAATTGATTGCTTCTAATTATTATTTCAAATTATAACTTGAAGATCTGAACTTGTAATTGTCAAATACAGAACTTAAAATTAATAGCTTCTAATTATTATTGCAAATAATAACTTGAAGATCTGAACTTGGAATTGTCAAATGCAGAACTTAAAATTGATAGCTTCTAATTATTATAGCAAATAATAATTTGAAGATCTGTACTTGTAATTGTCAAATACAGAACTTAAAATTGATAGCTTATAATTATAATTCAAATTATAACTTGAAGATCTGAACTTGTACAAGTCAAATACAGAACTTCGAATTGTTAAATACAAATTAATAGTCCAAATTATTACTTGAAGATCTGAACCTGTAATAGGTAAATACAGAACTTCGAATGGTTAAATTCAAACTAAGATTGCACAAAATAATTTGAAGATCTGAACTTGTAATAGTCAAATACAGAACTTCTAATTGTTAAATACAAATTATTAGTGAAAATTATAACTTGTAGATCTGAACTTGTAATTGTCAAATACAGAACTTCTAATTGTTAAATACAAATTATTAGTGCATATTATAACTGGAAGATCTGAACTAGTATTTGTCAAATACAGCATCTAAAATTGATAGCTTCTAATTATTATTGCAAATTATAACTTGAAGATCTGAACTTGTAATTGTCAAATACAGAACATAAAATTGATAGCTTCTAATTATTATTTCAAATTATAACTTGAAGATCTGAACTAGTAATTGTCAAATACAGAACTTAAAATTAATAGCTTCTAATTATTATTGCAAATTATAACTTGAAGATCTGAACTTGTAATTGTCAAATACAGAACTTCTAATTGTTAAATACAAATTATTAGTGCAAATTATAACTTGAAGATCTGAACTTGTAATTGTCAAATACAGAACTTAAAATTGATAGCTTCTAATTATTATTGTAAATTATAACTTGAAGATCTGAACTTGTAATAGTGAATTACAGAACTTAGATTTGTTAAATTCAAATTATTATTTCAAATTATAACTTGAAGATCTGAACTAGTAATTGACAAATACAGAACTTAAAATTGATAGCTTCTAATTATTATTGCAAATTATAACTTGAAGATCTGAACTTGTAATTGACAAATACAGAACTTAAAATTGATAGCTTCTAATTATTATTGTAAATTATAACTTGAAGATCTGAACTTGTAATTGTCAAGTACAGAACTTAAAATTGATATCTTCTAATTATTATTGCAAATAATAACTTGAAGATCTGAACTTGTAATTGACAAATACAGAACTTAAAATTGATAGCTTCTAATTATTATTGTAAATTATAACTTGAAGATCTGAACTTGTAATTGTCAAGTACAGAACTTAAAATTGATATCTTCTAATTATTATTGCAAATAATAACTTGAAGATCTGAACTTGTAATTGTCAAATACAGAACTTAAAATTGATAGCTTCTAATTATTATTGCAAATTATAACTTGAAGATCTGAACTTGTAATTGTCAAATACAGAACTTCTAATTGTTAAATACAAATTATTAGTGCAAATTATAACTTGAAGATCTGAACTTGTAATTGTCAAATACAGAACTTAAAATTTATAGCTTCTAATTATTATTGCAAATAATAACTTGGATATCTCAACTTGTAATTGTCAAATACAGAACTTAAAATTGATAGCTTCTAATTATTATTGTGAATTATAACTTGAAGATCTGAACTTGTAATAGTGAATTACAGAACTTAGATTTGTCAAATTCAAATTATTATTTCTAATTATAGCTTGAAGATCTGAACTAGTAATTGTCAAATACAGAAATTAAAATTGATAGCTTCCAATTATTATTGCAAATTATAACTTGAAGATCTGTACTTGTAATTGTCAAATACAGAACTTAAAATTGATAGCTTATAATTATAATTCAAATTATAACTTGAAGATCTGAACTTGTAATAGTCAAATACAGAACTTCGAATTGTTAAAAACAAATTATTAGTGCAAATTATAACTTGAAGATCTGTTCTAGTAATTGTCAAATACAGCACTTAAAATTGATAGCTTCTAATTATTATTGTAAATTATAACTTGAAGATCTGAACTTGTAATAGTGAATTACAGAACTTAGATTTGTGAAATTCTAATTATTATTTCTAATTATAACTTGAAGATCTGAACTAGTAATTGTCAAATACAGAACTTAAAATTGATAGCTTCTAATTATTATTGCAAATTATAACTTGAAGATCTGAACTTGTAATTGTCAAATACAGAACTTAAAATTGATTGCTTCTAATTATTATTTCAAATTATAACTTGAAGATCTGAACTTGTAATTGTCAAATACAGAACTTAAAATTAATAGCTTCTAATTATTATTGCAAATAATAACTTGAAGATCTGAACTTGGAATTGTCAAATGCAGAACTTAAAATTGATAGCTTCTAATTATTATAGCAAATAATAATTTGAAGATCTGTACTTGTAATTGTCAAATACAGAACTTAAAATTGATAGCTTATAATTATAATTCAAATTATAACTTGAAGATCTGAACTTGTAATTGTGAATTACAGAACTTAGATTTGTTAAATTCAAATTATTATTTCAAATTATAACTTGAAGATCTGAACTAGTAATTGTCAAATACAGAACTTAAAATTGATAGCTTCTAATTATTATTGCAAATTATAACTTGAAGATCTGAACTTGTAATTGACAAATACAGAACTTAAAATTGATAGCTTCTAATTATTATTGTAAATTATAACTTGAAGATCTGAACTTGTAATTGTCAAGTACAGAACTTAAAATTGATATCTTCTAATTATTATTGCAAATAATAACTTGAAGATCTGAACTTGTAATTGACAAATACAGAACTTAAAATTGATAGCTTCTAATTATTATTGTAAATTATAACTTGAAGATCTGAACTTGTAATTGTCAAGTACAGAACTTAAAATTGATATCTTCTAATTATTATTGCAAATAATAACTTGAAGATCTGAACTTGTAATTGTCAAATACAGAACTTAAAATTGATAGCTTCTAATTATTATTGCAAATTATAACTTGAAGATCTGTACTTGTAATTGTCAAATACAGAACTTCTAATTGTTAAATACAAATTATTAGTGCAAATTATAACTTGAAGATCTGAACTTGTAATTGTCAAATACAGAACTTAAAATTTATAGCTTCTAATTATTATTGCAAATAATAACTTGGATATCTGAACTTGTAATAGTGAATTACAGAACTTAGATTTGTCAAATTCAAATTATTATTTCTAATTATAGCTTGAAGATCTGAACTAGTAATTGTCAAATACAGAACTTAAAATTGATAGCTTCCAATTATTATTGCATATTATAACTTGAAGATCTGAACTTGTAATTGTCAAATACAGAACTTAAAATTGATAGCTTCTAATTATTATTGCAAATTATAACTTGAAGATCTGTACTTGTAATTGTCAAATACAGAACTTCTAATTGTTAAATACAAATTATTAGTGCAAATTATAACTTGAAGATCTGAACTTGTAATTGTCAAATACAGAACTTAAAATTTATAGCTTCTAATTATTATTGTGAATTATAACTTGAAGATCTGAACTTGTAATAGTGAATTACAGAACTTAGATTTGTCAAATTCAAATTATTATTTCTAATTATAGCTTGAAGATCTGAACTAGTAATTGTCAAATACAGAACTTAAAATTGATAGCTTCCAATTATTATTGCATATTATAACTTGAAGATCTGTACTTGTAATTGTCAAATACAGAACTTAAAATTGATAGCTTATAATTATAAATCAAATTATAACTTGAAGATCTGAACTTGTAATAGTCAAATACAGAACTTCGAATTGTTAAAAACAAATTATTAGTGCAAATTATAACTTGAAGATCTGTTCTAGTAATTGTCAAATACAGCACTTAAAATTGATAGCTTCTAATTATTATTGTAAATTATAACTTGAAGATCTGAACTTGTAATAGTGAATTACAGAACTTAGATTTGTTAAATTCAAATTATTATTTCAAATTATTATTTGATGATCTGAACTTGTAATTGTCAAATACAGAACTTAAAATTGATAGCTTCTAATTATTATTGCAAATTATAACTTGTAGATCTGAACTGGTAATTGTCAAATACAGAACTTCTAATTGTTAAATACAAATTATTAGTGCAAATTATAACTTGAAGATCTGAACTTGTAATTGTCAAATACAGAACTTAAAATTGATAGCTTCTAATTATTATTGCAAATTATAACTTGAAGATCTGAACTTGTAATTGTCAAATACAGAACTTAAAATTAATAGCTTCTAATTATTATTGCAAATTATAACTTGAAGATCTGAACTTGTAATTGTCAAATACAGAACTTCTAATTGTTAAATACAAATTATTAGTGCAAATTATAACTTGAAGATCTGAACTTGTAATTGTCAAATACAGAACTTAAAATTGATAGCTTCTAATTATTATTGCAAAATATAACTTGAAGATCTGAACTTGTAATAGTGAATTACAGAACTTAGATTTGTTAAATTCAAATTATTATTATAAATTATAACTTGAAGATCTGAACTAGTAATTGTCAAATACAGAACTTAAAATTGATAGCTTCTAATTATTATTGCAAATTATAACTTGAAGATCTGAACTTGTAATTGTCAAATACAGAACTTAAAATTGATAGCTTCTAATTGTTATTGTAAATTATAACTTGAAGATCTGAACTTGTAATTGTCAAATACAGAACTTAAAATTGATAGCTTCTAATTATTATTGCAAATTATAACTTGAAGATCTGATCCTGTAATAGGTAAATACAGAACTTCGAATTGTTAAATTCAAACTAAGATTGCAAATAATAATTCGAAGATCTGAACTTGTAATTGTCAAATACAGAACTTAAAATTGATAGCTTCTAATTATTATTGTAAATTATAACTTGAAGATCTGAACTTGTAATAGTGAATTACAGAACTTAGATTTGTTAAATTCAAATTATTATTACAAATTATAACTTGAAGATCTGAACTAGTAATTGTCAAATACAGAACTTAAAATTGATAGCTTCTAATTATTATTGTAAATTATAACTTGAAGATCTGACCTTGTAATTGTCAAATACAGAACTTAAAATTGATATCTTCTAATTATTATTGCAAATAATAACTTGAAGATCTGAACTAGTAATTGTCAAATACAGCACTTAAAATTGATAGCTTCTAATTATTATTGCAAATTATAATTTGAAGATCTGAACTTGTAATAGACAAATACGCAACTTAGCATTGTTAAATACAAATTGTTATTGCAAATTATAACTTGAAGATCTGAACCTGTAATAGGTAAATACAGAACTTCGAATTGTTAAATTCTAACTAAGATTGCAAATAATAATTCGAAGATCTGAACTTGTAATAGTCAAATACAGAACTTCTAATTGTTAAATACAAATTATTAGTCCAAATTATAACTTGAAGATCTGAACTAGTAATTGTCAAATACAGAACTTAAAATTCATAGCTTCTAATTATTATTGCAAATTATAACTTGAAGATCTGAACTTGTAATTGACAAATACAGAACTTCTAATTGTTAAATACAAATTATTAGTGCAAATTATAACTTGAAGATCTGAACTTGTAATTGTCAAATACAGAACTTAAAATTGATAGCTTCTAATTATTATTGCAAAATATAACTTGAAGATCTGAACTTGTAATTGTCAAATACAGAACTTCTAATTGTTAAATACAAATTATTAGTGCAAATTATAACTTGAAGTTCTGAACTTGTAATTGTCAAATACAGAACTTAAAATTGATAGCTTCTAATTATTATTGTAAATTATAACTTGAAGATCTGAACTTGTAATAGTGAATTACAGAACTTAGATTTGTTAAATTCAAATTATTATTATAAATTATAACTTGAAGATCTGAACTAGTAATTGTCAAATACAGAACTTAAAATTGATAGCTTCTAATTATTATTGCAAATTATAACTTGAAGATCTGAACTTGTAATTGTCAAATACAGAACTTAAAATTGATAGCTTCTAATTGTTATTGTAAATTATAACTTGAAGATCTGAACTTGTAATTGTCAAATACAGAACTTAAAATTGATAGCTTCTAATTATTATTGCAAATAATAACTTGAAGATCTGAACTTGAAATTGTCAAATTCAGAACTTAAAATTGATAGCTTCTAATTATTATTGCAAATTATAATTTGAAGATCTGAACTTGTAATAGACAAATACGCAACTTAGCATTGTTAAATACAAATTGTGATTGCAAATTATAACTTGAAGATCTGATCCTGTAATAGGTAAATACAGAACTTCGAATTGTTAAATTCAAACTAAGATTGCAAATAATAATTCGAAGATCTGAACTTGTAATTGTCAAATACAGAACTTAAAATTGATAGCTTCTAATTATTATTGTAAATTATAACTTGAAGATCTGAACTTGTAATAGTGAATTACAGAACTTAGATTTGTTAAATTCAAATTATTATTACAAATTATAACTTGAAGATCTGAACTAGTAATTGTCAAATACAGAACTTAAAATTGATAGCTTCTAATTATTATTGTAAATTATAACTTGAAGATCTGACCTTGTAATTGTCAAATACAGAACTTAAAATTGATATCTTCTAATTATTATTGCAAATAATAACTTGAAGATCTGAACTAGTAATTGTCAAATACAGCACTTAAAATTGATAGCTTCTAATTATTATTGCAAATTATAATTTGAAGATCTGAACTTGTAATAGACAAATACGCAACTTAGCATTGTTAAATACAAATTGTTATTGCAAATTATAACTTGAAGATCTGAACTTGTAATTGTCAAATACAGAACTTCTAATTGTTAAATACAAATTATTAGTGCAAATTATAACTTGAAGATCTGAACTTGTAATTGTCAAATACAGAACTTAAAATTGATAGCTTCTAATTATTATTGCAAAATATAACTTGAAGATCTGAACTTGTAATTGTCAAATACAGAACTTCTAATTGTTAAATACAAATTATTAGTGCAAATTATAACTTGAAGTTCTGAACTTGTAATTGTCAAATACAGAACTTAAAATTGATAGCTTCTAATTATTATTGTAAATTATAACTTGAAGATCTGAACTTGTAATAGTGAATTACAGAACTTAGATTTGTTAAATTCAAATTATTATTATAAATTATAACTTGAAGATCTGAACTAGTAATTGTCAAATACAGAACTTAAAATTGATAGCTTCGAATTATTATTGCAAATTATAACTTGAAGATCTGAACTTGTAATTGTCAAATACAGAACTTAAAATTGATAGCTTCTAATTGTTATTGTAAATTATAACTTGAAGATCTGAACTTGTAATTGTCAAATACAGAACTTAAAATTGATAGCTTCTAATTATTATTGCAAATAATAACTTGAAGATCTGAACTTGAAATTGTCAAATTCAGAACTTAAAATTGATAGCTTCTAATTATTATTGCAAATTATAATTTGAAGATCTGAACTTGTAATAGACAAATACGCAACTTAGCATTGTTAAATACAAATTGTGATTGCAAATTATAACTTGAAGATCTGATCCTGTAATAGGTAAATACAGAACTTCGAATTGTTAAATTCAAACTAAGATTGCAAATAATAATTCGAAGATCTGAACTTGTAATTGTCAAATACAGAACTTAAAATTGATAGCTTCTAATTATTATTGTAAATTATAACTTGAAGATCTGAACTTGTAATAGTGAATTACAGAACTTAGATTTGTTAAATTCAAATTATTATTACAAATTATAACTTGAAGATCTGAACTAGTAATTGTCAAATACAGAACTTAAAATTGATAGCTTCTAATTATTATTGTAAATTATAACTTGAAGATCTGACCTTGTAATTGTCAAATACAGAACTTAAAATTGATATCTTCTAATTATTATTGCAAATAATAACTTGAAGATCTGAACTAGTAATTGTCAAATACAGCACTTAAAATTGATAGCTTCTAATTATTATTGCAAATTATAATTTGAAGATCTGAACTTGTAATAGACAAATACGCAACTTAGCATTGTTAAATACAAATTGTTATTGCAAATTATAACTTGAAGATCTGAACCTGTAATAGGTAAATACAGAACTTCGAATTGTTAAATTCTAACTAAGATTGCAAATAATAATTCGAAGATCTGAACTTGTAATAGTCAAATACAGAACTTCTAATTGTTAAATACAAATTATTAGTCCAAATTATAACTTGAAGATCTGAACTAGTAATTGTCAAATACAGAACTTAAAATTCATAGCTTCTAATTATTATTGCAAATTATAACTTGAAGATCTGAACTTGTAATTGACAAATACAGAACTTCTAATTGTTAAATACAAATTATTAGTGCAAATTATAACTTGAAGATCTGAACTTGTAATTGTCAAATACAGAACTTAAAATTGATAGCTTCTAATTATTATTGCAAAATATAACTTGAAGATCTGAACTTGTAATTGTCAAATACAGAACTTCTAATTGTTAAATACAAATTATTAGTGCAAATTATAACTTGAAGTTCTGAACTTGTAATTGTCAAATACAGAACTTAAAATTGATAGCTTCTAATTATTATTGTAAATTATAACTTGAAGATCTGAACTTGTAATAGTGAATTACAGAACTTAGATTTGTTAAATTCAAATTATTATTATAAATTATAACTTGAAGATCTGAACTAGTAATTGTCAAATACAGAACTTAAAATTGATAGCTTCTAATTATTATTGCAAATTATAACTTGAAGATCTGAACTTGTAATTGTCAAATACAGAACTTAAAATTGATAGCTTCTAATTGTTATTGTAAATTATAACTTGAAGATCTGAACTTGTAATTGTCAAATACAGAACTTAAAATTGATAGCTTCTAATTATTATTGCAAATAATAACTTGAAGATCTGAACTTGAAATTGTCAAATTCAGAACTTAAAATTGATAGCTTCTAATTATTATTGCAAATTATAATTTGAAGATCTGAACTTGTAATAGACAAATACGCAACTTAGCATTGTTAAATACAAATTGTGATTGCAAATTATAACTTGAAGATCTGATCCTGTAATAGGTAAATACAGAACTTCGAATTGTTAAATTCAAACTAAGATTGCAAATAATAATTCGAAGATCTGAACTTGTAATTGTCAAATACAGAACTTAAAATTGATAGCTTCTAATTATTATTGTAAATTATAACTTGAAGATCTGAACTTGTAATAGTGAATTACAGAACTTAGATTTGTTAAATTCAAATTATTATTACAAATTATAACTTGAAGATCTGAACTAGTAATTGTCAAATACAGAACTTAAAATTGATAGCTTCTAATTATTATTGTAAATTATAACTTGAAGATCTGACCTTGTAATTGTCAAATACAGAACTTAAAATTGATATCTTCTAATTATTATTGCAAATAATAACTTGAAGATCTGAACTAGTAATTGTCAAATACAGCACTTAAAATTGATAGCTTCTAATTATTATTGCAAATTATAATTTGAAGATCTGAACTTGTAATAGACAAATACGCAACTTAGCATTGTTAAATACAAATTGTTATTGCAAATTATAACTTGAAGATCTGAACCTGTAATAGGTAAATACAGAACTTCGAATTGTTAAATTCTAACTAAGATTGCAAATAATAATTCGAAGATCTGAACTTGTAATAGTCAAATACAGAACTTCTAATTGTTAAATACAAATTATTAGTCCAAATTATAACTTGAAGATCTGAACTAGTAATTGTCAAATACAGAACTTAAAATTCATAGCTTCTAATTATTTTTGCAAATTATAACTTGAAGATCTGAACTTGTAATTGACAAATACAGAACTTCTAATTGTTAAATACAAATTATTAGTGCAAATTATAACATGAAGATCTGAACTTGTAATTGTCAAATACAGAACTTCTAATTGTTAAATACAAATTATTAGTGCAAATTATAACTTGAAGATCTGAACTAGTAATTGTCAAATACAGCACTTAAAATTGATAGCTGCTAATTATTATTGCAAATTATAACTTGAAGATCTGAACTTGTAATTGTCAAATACAGAACTTAAAATTAATAGCTTCTAATTATTATTGCAAATTATAACTTGAATGTCTGAACTTGTAATTGTCAAATACAGAACTTCTAATTGTTAAATACAAATTATTAGTGCAAATTATAACTTGAAGATCTGAACTTGTAATTGTCAAATACAGAACTTAAAATTGATAGCTTCTAATTATTATTGTAAATTATAACTTGAAGAACTGAACTTGTAATAATGAATTACAGAACTTCTAATTGTTAAATTCTATTTATTATTTCAAATTATAACTTGAAGATCTGAACTAGTAATTGTCAAATACAGAACTTAAAATTGATAGCTTCTAATTATTATTGCAAATTATAACTTGAAGATCTGAACTTGTAATTGTCAAATACAGAACTTCTAATTGTTAAATACAAATTATTAGTGCAAATTATAACTTGAAGATCTGAACTTGTAATTGTCAAATACAGAACTTAAAATTGATAGCTTCTAATTATTATTGCAAATTATAACTTGAAGATCTGAACTTGTAATTGTCAAATACAGAACTTAAAATTAATAGCTTCTAATTATTATTGCAAATTATAACTTGAAGATCTGAACTTGTAATTGTCAAATACAGAACTTCTAATTGTTAAATACAAATTATTAGTGCAAATTATAACTTGAAGATCTGAACTTGTAATTGTCAAATACAGAACTTAAAATTGATAGCTTCTAATTATTATTGCAAAATATAACTTGAAGATCTGAACTTGTAATTGTCAAATACAGAACTTCTAATTGTTAAATACAAATTATTAGTGCAAATTATAACTTGAAGTTCTGAACTTGTAATGGTCAAATACAGAACTTAAAATTGATAGCTTCTAATTATTATTGTAAATTAAAACTTGAAGATCTGAACTTGTAATAGTGAATTACAGAACTTAGATTTGTTAAATTCAAATTATTATTATAAATTATAACTTGAAGATCTGAACTAGTAATTGTCAAATACAGAACTTAAAATTGATAGCTTCTAATTATTATTGCAAATTATAACTTGAAGATCTGAACTTGTAATTGTCAAATACAGAACTTAAAATTGATAGCTTCTAATTGTTATTGTAAATTATAACTTGAAGATCTGAACTTGTAATTGTCAAATACAGAACTTAAAATTGATAGCTTCTAATTATTATTGCAAATTATAACTTGAAGATCTGATCCTGTAATAGGTAAATACAGAACTTCGAATTGTTAAATTCAAACTAAGATTGCAAATAATAATTCGAAGATCTGAACTTGTAATTGTCAAATACAGAACTTAAAATTGATAGCTTCTAATTATTATTGTAAATTATAACTTGAAGATCTGAACTTGTAATAGTGAATTACAGAACTTAGATTTGTTAAATTCAAATTATTATTACAAATTATAACTTGAAGATCTGAACTAGTAATTGTCAAATACAGAACTTAAAATTGATAGCTTCTAATTATTATTGTAAATTATAACTTGAAGATCTGACCTTGTAATTGTCAAATACAGAACTTAAAATTGATATCTTCTAATTATTATTGCAAATAATAACTTGAAGATCTGAACTAGTAATTGTCAAATACAGCACTTAAAATTGATAGCTTCTAATTATTATTGCAAATTATAATTTGAAGATCTGAACTTGTAATAGACAAATACGCAACTTAGCATTGTTAAATACAAATTGTTATTGCAAATTATAACTTGAAGATCTGAACCTGTAATAGGTAAATACAGAACTTCGAATTGTTAAATTCTAACTAAGATTGCAAATAATAATTCGAAGATCTGAACTTGTAATAGTCAAATACAGAACTTCTAATTGTTAAATACAAATTATTAGTCCAAATTATAACTTGAAGATCTGAACTAGTAATTGTCAAATACAGAACTTAAAATTCATAGCTTCTAATTATTATTGCAAATTATAACTTGAAGATCTGAACTTGTAATTGACAAATACAGAACTTCTAATTGTTAAATACAAATTATTAGTGCAAATTATAACTTGAAGATCTGAACTTGTAATTGTCAAATACAGAACTTAAAATTGATAGCTTCTAATTATTATTGCAAAATATAACTTGAAGATCTGAACTTGTAATTGTCAAATACAGAACTTCTAATTGTTAAATACAAATTATTAGTGCAAATTATAACTTGAAGTTCTGAACTTGTAATTGTCAAATACAGAACTTAAAATTGATAGCTTCTAATTATTATTGTAAATTATAACTTGAAGATCTGAACTTGTAATAGTGAATTACAGAACTTAGATTTGTTAAATTCAAATTATTATTATAAATTATAACTTGAAGATCTGAACTAGTAATTGTCAAATACAGAACTTAAAATTGATAGCTTCTAATTATTATTGCAAATTATAACTTGAAGATCTGAACTTGTAATTGTCAAATACAGAACTTAAAATTGATAGCTTCTAATTGTTATTGTAAATTATAACTTGAAGATCTGAACTTGTAATTGTCAAATACAGAACTTAAAATTGATAGCTTCTAATTATTATTGCAAATAATAACTTGAAGATCTGAACTTGAAATTGTCAAATTCAGAACTTAAAATTGATAGCTTCTAATTATTATTGCAAATTATAATTTGAAGATCTGAACTTGTAATAGACAAATACGCAACTTAGCATTGTTAAATACAAATTGTGATTGCAAATTATAACTTGAAGATCTGATCCTGTAATAGGTAAATACAGAACTTCGAATTGTTAAATTCAAACTAAGATTGCAAATAATAATTCGAAGATCTGAACTTGTAATTGTCAAATACAGAACTTAAAATTGATAGCTTCTAATTATTATTGTAAATTATAACTTGAAGATCTGAACTTGTAATAGTGAATTACAGAACTTAGATTTGTTAAATTCAAATTATTATTACAAATTATAACTTGAAGATCTGAACTAGTAATTGTCAAATACAGAACTTAAAATTGATAGCTTCTAATTATTATTGTAAATTATAACTTGAAGATCTGACCTTGTAATTGTCAAATACAGAACTTAAAATTGATATCTTCTAATTATTATTGCAAATAATAACTTGAAGATCTGAACTAGTAATTGTCAAATACAGCACTTAAAATTGATAGCTTCTAATTATTATTGCAAATTATAATTTGAAGATCTGAACTTGTAATAGACAAATACGCAACTTAGCATTGTTAAATACAAATTGTTATTGCAAATTATAACTTGAAGATCTGAACCTGTAATAGGTAAATACAGAACTTCGAATTGTTAAATTCTAACTAAGATTGCAAATAATAATTCGAAGATCTGAACTTGTAATAGTCAAATACAGAACTTCTAATTGTTAAATACAAATTATTAGTCCAAATTATAACTTGAAGATCTGAACTAGTAATTGTCAAATACAGAACTTAAAATTCATAGCTTCTAATTATTTTTGCAAATTATAACTTGAAGATCTGAACTTGTAATTGACAAATACAGAACTTCTAATTGTTAAATACAAATTATTAGTGCAAATTATAACATGAAGATCTGAACTTGTAATTGTCAAATACAGAACTTCTAATTGTTAAATACAAATTATTAGTGCAAATTATAACTTGAAGATCTGAACTAGTAATTGTCAAATACAGCACTTAAAATTGATAGCTGCTAATTATTATTGCAAATTATAACTTGAAGATCTGAACTTGTAATTGTCAAATACAGAACTTAAAATTAATAGCTTCTAATTATTATTGCAAATTATAACTTGAATGTCTGAACTTGTAATTGTCAAATACAGAACTTCTAATTGTTAAATACAAATTATTAGTGCAAATTATAACTTGAAGATCTGAACTTGTAATTGTCAAATACAGAACTTAAAATTGATAGCTTCTAATTATTATTGTAAATTATAACTTGAAGAACTGAACTTGTAATAATGAATTACAGAACTTCTAATTGTTAAATTCTATTTATTATTTCAAATTATAACTTGAAGATCTGAACTAGTAATTGTCAAATACAGAACTTAAAATTGATAGCTTCTAATTATTATTGCAAATTATAACTTGAAGATCTGAACTTGTAATTGTCAAATACAGAACTTCTAATTGTTAAATACAAATTATTAGTGCAAATTATAACTTGAAGATCTGAACTTGTAATTGTCAAATACAGAACTTAAAATTGATAGCTTCTAATTATTATTGCAAATTATAACTTGAAGATCTGAACTTGTAATTGTCAAATACAGAACTTAAAATTAATAGCTTCTAATTATTATTGCAAATTATAACTTGAAGATCTGAACTTGTAATTGTCAAATACAGAACTTCTAATTGTTAAATACAAATTATTAGTGCAAATTATAACTTGAAGATCTGAACTTGTAATTGTCAAATACAGAACTTAAAATTGATAGCTTCTAATTATTATTGCAAAATATAACTTGAAGATCTGAACTTGTAATTGTCAAATACAGAACTTCTAATTGTTAAATACAAATTATTAGTGCAAATTATAACTTGAAGTTCTGAACTTGTAATTGTCAAATACAGAACTTAAAATTGATAGCTTCTAATTATTATTGTAAATTAAAACTTGAAGATCTGAACTTGTAATAGTGAATTACAGAACTTAGATTTGTTAAATTCAAATTATTATTATAAATTATAACTTGAAGATCTGAACTAGTAATTGTCAAATACAGAACTTAAAATTGATAGCTTCTAATTATTATTGCAAATTATAACTTGAAGATCTGAACTTGTAATTGTCAAATACAGAACTTAAAATTGATAGCTTCTAATTGTTATTGTAAATTATAACTTGAAGATCTGAACTTGTAATTGTCAAATACAGAACTTAAAATTGATAGCTTCTAATTATTATTGCAAATTATAACTTGAAGATCTGATCCTGTAATAGGTAAATACAGAACTTCGAATTGTTAAATTCAAACTAAGATTGCAAATAATAATTCGAAGATCTGAACTTGTAATTGTCAAATACAGAACTTAAAATTGATAGCTTCTAATTATTATTGTAAATTATAACTTGAAGATCTGAACTTGTAATAGTGAATTACAGAACTTAGATTTGTTAAATTCAAATTATTATTACAAATTATAACTTGAAGATCTGAACTAGTAATTGTCAAATACAGAACTTAAAATTGATAGCTTCTAATTATTATTGTAAATTATAACTTGAAGATCTGACCTTGTAATTGTCAAATACAGAACTTAAAATTGATATCTTCTAATTATTATTGCAAATAATAACTTGAAGATCTGAACTAGTAATTGTCAAATACAGCACTTAAAATTGATAGCTTCTAATTATTATTGCAAATTATAATTTGAAGATCTGAACTTGTAATAGACAAATACGCAACTTAGCATTGTTAAATACAAATTGTTATTGCAAATTATAACTTGAAGATCTGAACCTGTAATAGGTAAATACAGAACTTCGAATTGTTAAATTCTAACTAAGATTGCAAATAATAATTCGAAGATCTGAACTTGTAATAGTCAAATACAGAACTTCTAATTGTTAAATACTAATTATTAGTCCAAATTATAACTTGAAGATCTGAACTAGTAATTGTCAAATACAGAACTTAAAATTCATAGCTTCTAATTATTATTGCAAATTATAACTTTAAGATCTGAACTTGTAATTGACAAATACAGAACTTCTAATTGTTAAATACAAATTATTAGTGCAAATTATAACTTGAAGTTCTGAACTTGTAATTGTCAAATACAGAACTTAAAATTGATAGCTTCTAATTATTATTGTAAATTATAACTTGAAGATCTGAACTTGTAATAGTGAATTACAGAACTTAGATTTGTTAAATTCAAATTATTATTATAAATTATAACTTGAAGATCTGAACTAGTAATTGTCAAATACAGAACTTAAAATTGATAGCTTCTAATTATTATTGCAAATTATAACTTGAAGATCTGAACTTGTAATTGTCAAATACAGAACTTAAAATTGATAGCTTCTAATTGTTATTGTAAATTATAACTTGAAGATCTGAACTTGTAATTGTCAAATACAGAACTTAAAATTGATAGCTTCTAATTATTATTGCTAATAATAACTTGAAGATCTGAACTTGAAATTGTCAAATTCAGAACTTAAAATTGATAGCTTCTAATTATTATTGCAAATTATAATTTGAAGATCTGAACTTGTAATAGACAAATACGCAACTTAGCATTGTTAAATACAAATTGTGATTGCAAATTATAACTTGAAGATCTGATCCTGTAATAGGTAAATACAGAACTTCGAATTGTTAAATTCAAACTAAGATTGCAAATAATAATTCGAAGATCTGAACTTGTAATTGTCAAATACAGAACTTAAAATTGATAGCTTCTAATTATTATTGTAAATTATAACTTGAAGATCTGAACTTGTAATAGTGAATTACAGAACTTAGATTTGTTAAATTCAAATTATTATTACAAATTATAACTTGAAGATCTGAACTAGTAATTGTCAAATACAGAACTTAAAATTGATAGCTTCTAATTATTATTGTAAATTATAACTTGAAGATCTGACCTTGTAATTGTCAAATACAGAACTTAAAATTGATATCTTCTAATTATTATTGCAAATAATAACTTGAAGATCTGAACTAGTAATTGTCAAATACAGCACTTAAAATTGATAGCTTCTAATTATTATTGCAAATTATAATTTGAAGATCTGAACTTGTAATAGACAAATACGCAACTTAGCATTGTTAAATACAAAGTGTTATTGCAAATTATAACTTGAAGATCTGAACTTGTAATTGTCAAATACAGAACTTCTAATTGTTAAATACAAATTATTAGTGCAAATTATAACTTGAAGATCTGAACTTGTAATTGTCAAATACAGAACTTAAAATTGATAGCTTCTAATTATTATTGCAAAATATAACTTGAAGATCTGAACTTGTAATTGTCAAATACAGAACTTCTAATTGTTAAATACAAATTATTAGTGCAAATTATAACTTGAAGTTCTGAACTTGTAATTGTCAAATACAGAACTTAAAATTGATAGCTTCTAATTATTATTGTAAATTATAACTTGAAGATCTGAACTTGTAATAGTGAATTACAGAACTTAGATTTGTTAAATTCAAATTATTATTATAAATTATAACTTGAAGATCTGAACTAGTAATTGTCAAATACCGAACTTAAAATTGATAGCTTCTAATTATTATTGCAAATTATAACTTGAAGATCTGAACTTGTAATTGTCAAATACAGAACTTAAAATTGATAGCTTCTAATTGTTATTGTAAATTATAACTTGAAGATCTGAACTTGTAATTGTCAAATACAGAACTTAAAATTGATAGCTTCTAATTATTATTGCAAATAATAACTTGAAGATCTGAACTTGAAATTGTCAAATTCAGAACTTAAAATTGATAGCTTCTAATTATTATTGCAAATTATAATTTGAAGATCTGAACTTGTAATAGACAAATACGCAACTTAGCATTGTTAAATACAAATTGTGATTGCAAATTATAACTTGAAGATCTGATCCTGTAATAGGTAAATACAGAACTTCGAATTGTTAAATTCAAACTAAGATTGCAAATAATAATTCGAAGATCTGAACTTGTAATTGTCAAATACAGAACTTAAAATTGATAGCTTCTAATTATTATTGTAAATTATAACTTGAAGATCTGAACTTGTAATAGTGAATTACAGAACTTAGATTTGTTAAATTCAAATTATTATTACAAATTATAACTTGAAGATCTGAACTAGTAATTGTCAAATACAGAACTTAAAATTGATAGCTTCTAATTATTATTGTAAATTATAACTTGAAGATCTGACCTTGTAATTGTCAAATACAGAACTTAAAATTGATATCTTCTAATTATTATTGCAAATAATAACTTGAAGATCTGAACTAGTAATTGTCAAATACAGCACTTAAAATTGATAGCTTCTAATTATTATTGCAAATTATAATTTGAAGATCTGAACTTGTTATAGACAAATACGCAACTTAGCATTGTTAAATACAAATTGTTATTGCAAATTATAACTTGAAGATCTGAACCTGTAATAGGTAAATACAGAACTTCGAATTGTTAAATTCTAACTAAGATTGCAAATAATAATTCGAAGATCTGAACTTGTAATAGTCAAATACAGAATTTCTAATTGTTAAATACAAATTATTAGTCCAAATTATAACTCGAAATTCTGAACTAGTAATTGTCAAATACAGAACTTAAAATTCATAGCTTCTAATTATTATTGCAAATTATAACTTGAAGATCTGAACTTGTAATTGACAAATACAGAACTTCTAATTGTTAAATACAAATTATTAGTGCAAATTATAACTTGAAGATCTGAACTTGTAATTGTCAAATACAGAACTTCTAATTGTTAAATACAAATTATTAGTGCAAATTATAACTTGAAGATCTGAACTAGTAATTGTCAAATACAGCACTTAAAATTGATAGCTGCTAATTATTATTGCAAATTATAACTTGAAGATCTGAACTTGTAATTGTCAAATACAGAACTTAAAATTAATAGCTTCTAATTATTATTGCAAATTATAACTGGAAGATCTGAACTTGTAATTGTCAAATACAGAACTTCTAATTGTTAAATACAAATTATTAGTGCAAATTATAACTTGAAGATCTGAACTTGTAATTGTCAAATACAGAACTTAAAATTGATAGCTTCTAATTATTATTGTAAATTATAACTTGAAGAACTGAACTTGTAATAATGAATTACAGAACTTCTAATTGTTAAATTCTATTTATTATTTCAAATTATAACTTGAAGATCTGAACTAGTAATTGTCAAATACAGAACTTAAAATTGATAGCTTCTAATTATTATTGCAAATTATAACTTGAAGATCTGAACTTGTAATTGTCAAATACAGAACTTCTAATTGTTAAATACAAATTATTAGTGCAAATTATAACTTGAAGATCTGAACTTGTAATTGTCAAATACAGAACTTAAAATTGATAGCTTCTAATTATTATTGCAAATTATAACTTGAAGATCTGAACTTGTAATTGTCAAATACAGAACTTAAAATTAATAGCTTCTAATTATTATTGCAAATTATAACTTGAAGATCTGAACTTGTAATTGTCAAATACAGAACTTCTAATTGTTAAATACAAATTATTAGTGCAAATTATAACTTGAAGATCTGAACTTGTAATTGTCAAATACAGAACTTAAAATTGATAGCTTCTAATTATTATTGCAAAATATAACTTGAAGATCTGAACTTGTAATTGTCAAATACAGAACTTCTAATTGTTAAATACAAATTATTAGTGCAAATTATAACTTGAAGTTCTGAACTTGTAATTGTCAAATACAGAACTTAAAATTGATAGCTTCTAATTATTATTGTAAATTAAAACTTGAAGATCTGAACTTGTAATAGTGAATTACAGAACTTAGATTTGTTAAATTCAAATTATTATTATAAATTATAACTTGAAGATCTGAACTAGTAATTGTCAAATACAGAACTTAAAATTGATAGCTTCTAATTATTATTGCAAATTATAACTTGAAGATCTGAACTTGTAATTGTCAAATACAGAACTTAAAATTGATAGCTTCTAATTGTTATTGTAAATTATAACTTGAAGATCTGAACTTGTAATTGTCAAATACAGAACTTAAAATTGATAGCTTCTAATTATTATTGCAAATTATAACTTGAAGATCTGATCCTGTAATAGGTAAATACAGAACTTCGAATTGTTAAATTCAAACTAAGATTGCAAATAATAATTCGAAGATCTGAACTTGTAATTGTCAAATACAGAACTTAAAATTGATAGCTTCTAATTATTATTGTAAATTATAACTTGAAGATCTGAACTTGTAATAGTGAATTACAGAACTTAGATTTGTTAAATTCAAATTATTATTACAAATTATAACTTGAAGATCTGAACTAGTAATTGTCAAATACAGAACTTAAAATTGATAGCTTCTAATTATTATTGTAAATTATAACTTGAAGATCTGACCTTGTAATTGTCAAATACAGAACTTAAAATTGATATCTTCTAATTATTATTGCAAATAATAACTTGAAGATCTGAACTAGTAATTGTCAAATACAGCACTTAAAATTGATAGCTTCTAATTATTATTGCAAATTATAATTTGAAGATCTGAACTTGTAATAGACAAATACGCAACTTAGCATTGTTAAATACAAATTGTTATTGCAAATTATAACTTGAAGATCTGAACCTGTAATAGGTAAATACAGAACTTCGAATTGTTAAATTCTAACTAAGATTGCAAATAATAATTCGAAGATCTGAACTTGTAATAGTCAAATACAGAACTTCTAATTGTTAAATACAAATTATTAGTCCAAATTATAACTTGAAGATCTGAACTAGTAATTGTCAAATACAGAACTTAAAATTCATAGCTTCTAATTATTATTGCAAATTATAACTTGAAGATCTGAACTTGTAATTGACAAATACAGAACTTCTAATTGTTAAATACAAATTATTAGTGCAAATTATAACTTGAAGATCTGAACTTGTAATTGTCAAATACAGAACTTAAAATTGATAGCTTCTAATTATTATTGCAAAATATAACTTGAAGATCTGAACTTGTAATTGTCAAATACAGAACTTCTAATTGTTAAATACAAATTATTAGTGCAAATTATAACTTGAAGTTCTGAACTTGTAATTGTCAAATACAGAACTTAAAATTGATAGCTTCTAATTATTATTGTAAATTATAACTTGAAGATCTGAACTTGTAATAGTGAATTACAGAACTTAGATTTGTTAAATTCAAATTATTATTATAAATTATAACTTGAAGATCTGAACTAGTAATTGTCAAATACAGAACTTAAAATTGATAGCTTCTAATTATTATTGCAAATTATAACTTGAAGATCTGAACTTGTAATTGTCAAATACAGAACTTAAAATTGATAGCTTCTAATTGTTATTGTAAATTATAACTTGAAGATCTGAACTTGTAATTGTCAAATACAGAACTTAAAATTGATAGCTTCTAATTATTATTGCAAATAATAACTTGAAGATCTGAACTTGAAATTGTCAAATTCAGAACTTAAAATTGATAGCTTCTAATTATTATTGCAAATTATAATTTGAAGATCTGAACTTGTAATAGACAAATACGCAACTTAGCATTGTTAAATACAAATTGTGATTGCAAATTATAACTTGAAGATCTGATCCTGTAATAGGTAAATACAGAACTTCGAATTGTTAAATTCAAACTAAGATTGCAAATAATAATTCGAAGATCTGAACTTGTAATTGTCAAATACAGAACTTAAAATTGATAGCTTCTAATTATTATTGTAAATTATAACTTGAAGATCTGAACTTGTAATAGTGAATTACAGAACTTAGATTTGTTAAATTCAAATTATTATTACAAATTATAACTTGAAGATCTGAACTAGTAATTGTCAAATACAGAACTTAAAATTGATAGCTTCTAATTATTATTGTAAATTATAACTTGAAGATCTGACCTTGTAATTGTCAAATACAGAACTTAAAATTGATATCTTCTAATTATTATTGCAAATAATAACTTGAAGATCTGAACTAGTAATTGTCAAATACAGCACTTAAAATTGATAGCTTCTAATTATTATTGCAAATTATAATTTGAAGATCTGAACTTGTAATAGACAAATACGCAACTTAGCATTGTTAAATACAAAGTGTTATTGCAAATTATAACTTGAAGATCTGAACTTGTAATTGTCAAATACAGAACTTCTAATTGTTAAATACAAATTATTAGTGCAAATTATAACTTGAAGATCTGAACTTGTAATTGTCAAATACAGAACTTAAAATTGATAGCTTCTAATTATTATTGCAAAATATAACTTGAAGATCTGAACTTGTAATTGTCAAATACAGAACTTCTAATTGTTAAATACAAATTATTAGTGCAAATTATAACTTGAAGTTCTGAACTTGTAATTGTCAAATACAGAACTTAAAATTGATAGCTTCTAATTATTATTGTAAATTATAACTTGAAGATCTGAACTTGTAATAGTGAATTACAGAACTTAGATTTGTTAAATTCAAATTATTATTATAAATTATAACTTGAAGATCTGAACTAGTAATTGTCAAATACCGAACTTAAAATTGATAGCTTCTAATTATTATTGCAAATTATAACTTGAAGATCTGAACTTGTAATTGTCAAATACAGAACTTAAAATTGATAGCTTCTAATTGTTATTGTAAATTATAACTTGAAGATCTGAACTTGTAATTGTCAAATACAGAACTTAAAATTGATAGCTTCTAATTATTATTGCAAATAATAACTTGAAGATCTGAACTTGAAATTGTCAAATTCAGAACTTAAAATTGATAGCTTCTAATTATTATTGCAAATTATAATTTGAAGATCTGAACTTGTAATAGACAAATACGCAACTTAGCATTGTTAAATACAAATTGTGATTGCAAATTATAACTTGAAGATCTGATCCTGTAATAGGTAAATACAGAACTTCGAATTGTTAAATTCAAACTAAGATTGCAAATAATAATTCGAAGATCTGAACTTGTAATTGTCAAATACAGAACTTAAAATTGATAGCTTCTAATTATTATTGTAAATTATAACTTGAAGATCTGAACTTGTAATAGTGAATTACAGAACTTAGATTTGTTAAATTCAAATTATTATTACAAATTATAACTTGAAGATCTGAACTAGTAATTGTCAAATACAGAACTTAAAATTGATAGCTTCTAATTATTATTGTAAATTATAACTTGAAGATCTGACCTTGTAATTGTCAAATACAGAACTTAAAATTGATATCTTCTAATTATTATTGCAAATAATAACTTGAAGATCTGAACTAGTAATTGTCAAATACAGCACTTAAAATTGATAGCTTCTAATTATTATTGCAAATTATAATTTGAAGATCTGAACTTGTTATAGACAAATACGCAACTTAGCATTGTTAAATACAAATTGTTATTGCAAATTATAACTTGAAGATCTGAACCTGTAATAGGTAAATACAGAACTTCGAATTGTTAAATTCTAACTAAGATTGCAAATAATAATTCGAAGATCTGAACTTGTAATAGTCAAATACAGAATTTCTAATTGTTAAATACAAATTATTAGTCCAAATTATAACTTGAAATTCTGAACTAGTAATTGTCAAATACAGAACTTAAAATTCATAGCTTCTAATTATTATTGCAAATTATAACTTGAAGATCTGAACTTGTAATTGACAAATACAGAACTTCTAATTGTTAAATACAAATTATTAGTGCAAATTATAACTTGAAGATCTGAACTTGTAATTGTCAAATACAGAACTTAAAATTGATAGCTTCTAATTATTATTGCAAAATATAACTTGAAGATCTGAACTTGTAATTGTCAAATACAGAACTTCTAATTGTTAAATACAAATTATTAGTGCAAATTATAACTTGAAGTTCTGAACTTGTAATTGTCAAATACAGAACTTAAAATTGATAGCTTCTAATTATTATTGTAAATTATAACTTGAAGATCTGAACTTGTAATAGTGAATTACAGAACTTAGATTTGTTAAATTCAAATTATTATTATAAATTATAACTTGAAGATCTGAACTAGTAATTGTCAAATACAGAACTTAAAATTGATAGCTTCTAATTATTATTGCAAATTATAACTTGAAGATCTGAACTTGTAATTGTCAAATACAGAACTTAAAATTGATAGCTTCTAATTGTTATTGTAAATTATAACTTGAAGATCTGAACTTGTAATTGTCAAATACAGAACTTAAAATTGATAGCTTCTAATTATTATTGCAAATAATAACTTGAAGATCTGAACTTGAAATTGTCAAATTCAGAACTTAAAATTGATAGCTCCTAATTATTATTGCAAATTATAATTTGAAGATCTGAACTTGTAATAGACAAATACGCAACTTAGCATTGTTAAATACAAATTGTGATTGCAAATTATAACTTGAAGATCTGATCCTGTAATAGGTAAATACAGAACTTCGAATTGTTAAATTCAAACTAAGATTGCAAATAATAATTCGAAGATCTGAACTTGTAATTGTCAAATACAGAACTTAAAATTGATAGCTTCTAATTATTATTGTAAATTATAACTTGAAGATCTGAACTTGTAATAGTGAATTACAGAACTTAGATTTGTTAAATTCAAATTATTATTACAAATTATAACTTGAAGATCTGAACTAGTAATTGTCAAATACAGAACTTAAAATTGATAGCTTCTAATTATTATTGTAAATTATAACTTGAAGATCTGACCTTGTAATTGTCAAATACAGAACTTAAAATTGATATCTTCTAATTATTATTGCAAATAATAACTTGAAGATCTGAACTAGTAATTGTCAAATACAGCACTTAAAATTGATAGCTTCTAATTATTATTGCAAATTATAATTTGAAGATCTGAACTTGTAATAGACAAATACGCAACTTAGCATTGTTAAATACAAATTGTTATTGCAAATTATAACTTGAAGATCTGAACCTGTAATAGGTAAATACAGAACTTCGAATTGTTAAATTCTAACTAAGATTGCAAATAATAATTCGAAGATCTGAACTTGTAATAGTCAAATACAGAACTTCTAATTGTTAAATACAAATTATTAGTCCAAATTATAACTTGAAGATCTGAACTAGTAATTGTCAAATACAGAACTTAAAATTCATAGCTTCTAATTATTTTTGCAAATTATAACTTGAAGATCTGAACTTGTAATTGACAAATACAGAACTTCTAATTGTTAAATACAAATTATTAGTGCAAATTATAACATGAAGATCTGAACTTGTAATTGTCAAATACAGAACTTCTAATTGTTAAATACAAATTATTAGTGCAAATTATAACTTGAAGATCTGAACTAGTAATTGTCAAATACAGAACTTAAAATTGATAGCTGCTAATTATTATTGCAAATTATAACTTGAAGATCTGAACTTGTAATTGTCAAATACAGAACTTAAAATTAATAGCTTCTAATTATTATTGCAAATTATAACTTGAATGTCTGAACTTGTAATTGTCAAATACAGAACTTCTAATTGTTAAATACAAATTATTAGTGCAAATTATAACTTGAAGATCTGAACTTGTAATTGTCAAATACAGAACTTAAAATTGATAGCTTCTAATTATTATTGTAAATTATAACTTGAAGAACTGAACTTGTAATAATGAATTACAGAACTTCTAATTGTTAAATTCTATTTATTATTTCAAATTATAACTTGAAGATCTGAACTAGTAATTGTCAAATACAGAACTTAAAATTGATAGCTTCTAATTATTATTGCAAATTATAACTTGAAGATCTGAACTTGTAATTGTCAAATACAGAACTTCTAATTGTTAAATACAAATTATTAGTGCAAATTATAACTTGAAGATCTGAACTTGTAATTGTCAAATACAGAACTTAAAATTGATAGCTTCTAATTATTATTGCAAATTATAACTTGAAGATCTGAACTTGTAATTGTCAAATACAGAACTTAAAATTAATAGCTTCTAATTATTATTGCAAACTATAACTTGAAGATCTGAACTTGTAATTGTCAAATACAGAACTTCTAATTGTTAAATACAAATTATTAGTGCAAATTATAACTTGAAGATCTGAACTTGTAATTGTCAAATACAGAACTTAAAATTGATAGCTTCTAATTATTATTGCAAAATATAACTTGAAGATCTGAACTTGTAATTGTCAAATACAGAACTTCTAATTGTTAAATACAAATTATTAGTGCAAATTATAACTTGAAGTTCTGAACTTGTAATTGTCAAATACAGAACTTAAAATTGATAGCTTCTAATTATTATTGTAAATTATAACTTGAAGATCTGAACTTGTAATAGTGAATTACAGAACTTAGATTTGTTAAATTCAAATTATTATTATAAATTATAACTTGAAGATCTGAACTAGTAATTGTCAAATACAGAACTTAAAATTGATTGCTTCTAATTATTATTTCAAATTATAACTTGAAGAACTGAACTTGTAATAGTGAATTACAGAACTTAGATTTGTTAAATTCAATTTATTATTTCAAATTATAACTTGAAGATCTGAACTTGTAATTGTCAAGTACAGAACTTAAAATTGATATCTTCTAATTATTATTGCAAATAATAACTTGAAGATCTGAACTTGTAATTGTCAAATACAGAACTTAAAATTGATAGCTTCTAATTATTATTGCAAATTATAACTTGAAGATCTGAACTTGTAATTGTCAAATACAGAACTTCTAATTGTTAAATACAAATTATTAGTGCTAATTATAACTTGAAGATCTGAACTTGTAATTGTCAAATACAGAACTTAAAATTTATAGCTTCTAATTATTATTGCAAATTATAACTTGGATATCTGAACTTGTAATTGTCAAATACAGAACTTAAAATTGATAGCTTCTAATTATTATTGTGAATTATAACTTGAAGATCTGAACTTGTAATAGTGAATTACAGAACTTAGATTTGTCAAATTCAAATTATTATTTCTAATTATAGCTTGAAGATCTGAACTAGTAATTGTCAAATACAGAACTTAAAATTGATAGCTTCCAATTATTATTGCAAATTATAACTTGAAGATCTGTACTTGTAATTGTCAAATACAGAACTTAAAATTGATAGCTTATAATTATAAATCAAATTATAACTTGAAGATCTGAACTTGTAATAGTCAAATACAGAACTTCGAATTGTTAAAAACAAATTATTAGTGCAAATTATAACTTGAAGATCTGTTCTAGTAATTGTCAAATACAGCACTTAAAATTGATAGCTTCTAATTATTATTGTAAATTATAACTTGAAGATCTGAACTTGTAATAGTGAATTACAGAACTTAGATTTGTTAAATTCAAATTATTATTTCAAATTATTATTTGATGATCTGAACTGGTAATTGTCAAATACAGAACTTAAAATTGATAGCTTCTAATTATTATTGCAAATTATAACTTGTAGATCTGAACTGGTAATTGTCAAATACAGAACTTCTAATTGTGAAATACAAATTATTAGTGCAAATTATAACTTGAAGATCTGAACTTGTAATTGTCAAATACAGAACTTAAAATTGATAGCTTCTAATTATTATTGCAAATTATAACTTGAAGATCTGAACTTGTAATTGTCAAATACAGAACTTAAAATTAATAGCTTCTAATTATTATTGCAAATTATAACTTGAAGATCTGAACTTGTAATTGTCAAATACAGAACTTCTAATTGTTAAATACAAATTATTAGTGCAAATTATAACTTGAAGATCTGAACTTGTAATTGTCAAATACAGAACTTAAAATTGATAGCTTCTAATTATTATTTCAAATTATAACTTGAAGATCTGA
Organism: Cantharis lateralis; assembly: GCA_963170105.1. NCBI lineage: Eukaryota > Metazoa > Arthropoda > Insecta > Coleoptera > Cantharidae > Cantharis > Cantharis lateralis. The sequence goes on along the minus strand of OY720625.1, from coordinate 24,601,152 downwards.
ACTTATAATTGTCAAATACAGAACTTCTAATTGTTAAATACAAATTATTAGTGCAAATTATAATTTGTAGATCTGAACTTGTAATTGTCAAATACAGAACTTAAAATTGATAGCTTCTAATTATTATTGTAAATTATAACTTGAAGATCTGAACTTGTAATTGTCAAATACAGAACTTAAAATTGATTGCTTCTAATTATTATTTCAAATTATAACTTGAAGATCTGAACTTGTAATTGTCAAATACAGAACTTAAAATTAATAGCTTCTAATTATTATTGCAAATAATAACTTGAAGATCTGAACTTGGAATTGTCAAATGCAGAACTTAAAATTGATAGCTTCTAATTATTATAGCAAATAATAATTTGAAGATCTGTACTTGTAATTGTCAAATACAGAACTTAAAATTGATAGCTTATAATTATAATTCAAATTATAACTTGAAGATCTGAACTTGTACAAGTCAAATACAGAACTTCGAATTGTTAAATACAAATTAATAGTCCAAATTATTACTTGAAGATCTGAACCTGTAATAGGTAAATACAGAACTTCGAATGGTTAAATTCAAACTAAGATTGCACATAATAATTTGAAGATCTGAACTTGTAATAGTCAAATACAGAACTTCTAATTGTTAAATACAAATTATTAGTGAAAATTATAACTTGTAGATCTGAACTTGTAATTGTCAAATACAGAACTTCTAATTGTTAAATACAAATTATTAGTGCATATTATAACTTGAAGATCTGAACTAGTATTTGTCAAATACAGCATCTAAAATTGATAGCTTCTAATTATTATTGCAAATTATAACTTGAAGATCTGAACTTGTAATTGTCAAATACAGAACATAAAATTGATAGCTTCTAATTATTATTTCAAATTATAACTTGAAGATCTGAACTAGTAATTGTCAAATACAGAACTTAAAATTAATAGCTTCTAATTATTATTGCAAATTATAACTTGAAGATCTGAACTTGTAATTGTCAAATACAGAACTTCTAATTGTTAAATACAAATTATTAGTGCAAATTATAACTTGAAGATCTGAACTTGTAATTGTCAAATACAGAACTTAAAATTGATAGCTTCTAATTATTATTGTAAATTATAACTTGAAGATCTGAACTTGTAATAGTGAATTACAGAACTTAGATTTGTTAAATTCAAATTATTATTTCAAATTATAACTTGAAGATCTGAACTAGTAATTGACAAATACAGAACTTAAAATTGATAGCTTCTAATTATTATTGCAAATTATAACTTGAAGATCTGAACTTGTAATTGACAAATACAGAACTTAAAATTGATAGCTTCTAATTATTATTGTAAATTATAACTTGAAGATCTGAACTTGTAATTGTCAAGTACAGAACTTAAAATTGATATCTTCTAATTATTATTGCAAATAATAACTTGAAGATCTGAACTTGTAATTGACAAATACAGAACTTAAAATTGATAGCTTCTAATTATTATTGTAAATTATAACTTGAAGATCTGAACTTGTAATTGTCAAGTACAGAACTTAAAATTGATATCTTCTAATTATTATTGCAAATAATAACTTGAAGATCTGAACTTGTAATTGTCAAATACAGAACTTAAAATTGATAGCTTCTAATTATTATTGCAAATTATAACTTGAAGATCTGAACTTGTAATTGTCAAATACAGAACTTCTAATTGTTAAATACAAATTATTAGTGCAAATTATAACTTGAAGATCTGAACTTGTAATTGTCAAATACAGAACTTAAAATTTATAGCTTCTAATTATTATTGCAAATAATAACTTGGATATCTCAACTTGTAATTGTCAAATACAGAACTTAAAATTGATAGCTTCTAATTATTATTGCAAATTATAACTTGAAGATCTGTACTTGTAATTGTCAAATACAGAACTTAAAATTGATAGCTTATAATTATAATTCAAATTATAACTTGAAGATCTGAACTTGTAATAGTCAAATACAGAACTTCGAATTGTTAAAAACAAATTATTAGTGCAAATTATAACTTGAAGATCTGTTCTAGTAATTGTCAAATACAGCACTTAAAATTGATAGCTTCTAATTATTATTGTAAATTATAACTTGAAGATCTGAACTTGTAATAGTGAATTACAGAACTTAGATTTGTGAAATTCTAATTATTATTTCTAATTATAACTTGAAGATCTGAACTAGTAATTGTCAAATACAGAACTTAAAATTGATAGCTTCTAATTATTATTGCAAATTATAACTTGAAGATCTGAACTTGTAATTGTCAAATACAGAACTTAAAATTGATTGCTTCTAATTATTATTTCAAATTATAACTTGAAGATCTGAACTTGTAATTGTCAAATACAGAACTTAAAATTAATAGCTTCTAATTATTATTGCAAATAATAACTTGAAGATCTGAACTTGGAATTGTCAAATGCAGAACTTAAAATTGATAGCTTCTAATTATTATAGCAAATAATAATTTGAAGATCTGTACTTGTAATTGTCAAATACAGAACTTAAAATTGATAGCTTATAATTATAATTCAAATTATAACTTGAAGATCTGAACTTGTAATTGTGAATTACAGAACTTAGATTTGTTAAATTCAAATTATTATTTCAAATTATAACTTGAAGATCTGAACTAGTAATTGTCAAATACAGAACTTAAAATTGATAGCTTCTAATTATTATTGCAAATTATAACTTGAAGATCTGTACTTGTAATTGTCAAATACAGAACTTCTAATTGTTAAATACAAATTATTAGTGCAAATTATAACTTGAAGATCTGAACTTGTAATTGTCAAATACAGAACTTAAAATTTATAGCTTCTAATTATTATTGCAAATAATAACTTGGATATCTGAACTTGTAATTGTCAAATACAGAACTTAAAATTGATAGCTTCTAATTATTATTGTGAATTATAACTTGCAGATCTGAACTTGTAATAGTGAATTACAGAACTTAGATTTGTCAAATTCAAATTATTATTTCTAATTATAGCTTGAAGATCTGAACTAGTAATTGTCAAATACAGAACTTAAAATTGATAGCTTCCAATTATTATTGCAAATTATAACTTGAAGATCTGTACTTGTAATTGTCAAATACAGAACTTAAAATTGATAGCTTATAATTATAAATCAAATTATAACTTGAAGATCTGAACTTGTAATAGTCAAATACAGAACTTCGAATTGTTAAAAACAAATTATTAGTGCAAATTATAACTTGAAGATCTGTTCTAGTAATTGTCAAATACAGCACTTAAAATTGATAGCTTCTAATTATTATTGTAAATTATAACTTGAAGATCTGAACTTGTAATAGTGAATTACAGAACTTAGATTTGTTAAATTCAAATTATTATTTCAAATTATTATTTGATGATCTGAACTTGTAATTGTCAAATACAGAACTTAAAATTGATAGCTTCTAATTATTATTGCAAATTATAACTTGTAGATCTGAACTGGTAATTGTCAAATACAGAACTTCTAATTGTTAAATACAAATTATTAGTGCAAATTATAACTTGAAGATCTGAACTTGTAATTGTCAAATACAGAACTTAAAATTGATAGCTTCTAATTATTATTGCAAATTATAACTTGAAGATCTGAACTTGTAATTGTCAAATACAGAACTTAAAATTAATAGCTTCTAATTATTATTGCAAATTATAACTTGAAGATCTGAACTTGTAATTGTCAAATACAGAACTTCTAATTGTTAAATACAAATTATTAGTGCAAATTATAACTTGAAGATCTGAACTTGTAATTGTCAAATACAGAACTTAAAATTGATAGCTTCTAATTATTATTGCAAAATATAACTTGAAGATCTGAACTTGTAATTGTCAAATACAGAACTTCTAATTGTTAAATACAAATTATTAGTGCAAATTATAACTTGAAGTTCTGAACTTGTAATTGTCAAATACAGAACTTAAAATTGATAGCTTCTAATTATTATTGTAAATTAAAACTTGAAGATCTGAACTTGTAATAGTGAATTACAGAACTTAGATTTGTTAAATTCAAATTATTATTATAAATTATAACTTGAAGATCTGAACTAGTAATTGTCAAATACAGAACTTAAAATTGATAGCTTCTAATTATTATTGTAAATTATAACTTGAAGATCTGAACTTGTAATAGTGAATTACAGAACTTAGATTTGTTAAATTCAAATTATTATTACAAATTATAACTTGAAGATCTGAACTAGTAATTGTCAAATACAGAACTTAAAATTGATAGCTTCTAATTATTATTGTAAATTATAACTTGAAGATCTGACCTTGTAATTGTCAAATACAGAACTTAAAATTGATATCTTCTAATTATTATTGCAAATAATAACTTGAAGATCTGAACTAGTAATTGTCAAATACAGCACTTAAAATTGATAGCTTCTAATTATTATTGCAAATTATAATTTGAAGATCTGAACTTGTAATAGACAAATACGCAACTTAGCATTGTTAAATACAAATTGTTATTGCAAATTATAACTTGAAGATCTGAACCTGTAATAGGTAAATACAGAACTTCGAATTGTTAAATTCTAACTAAGATTGCAAATAATAATTCGAAGATCTGAACTTGTAATAGTCAAATACAGAACTTCTAATTGTTAAATACAAATTATTAGTCCAAATTATAACTTGAAGATCTGAACTAGTAATTGTCAAATACAGAACTTAAAATTCATAGCTTCTAATTATTATTGCAAATTATAACTTGAAGATCTGAACTTGTAATTGACAAATACAGAACTTCTAATTGTTAAATACAAATTATTAGTGCAAATTATAACTTGAAGATCTGAACTTGTAATTGTCAAATACAGAACTTAAAATTGATAGCTTCTAATTATTATTGCAAAATATAACTTGAAGATCTGAACTTGTAATTGTCAAATACAGAACTTCTAATTGTTAAATACAAATTATTAGTGCAAATTATAACTTGAAGTTCTGAACTTGTAATTGTCAAATACAGAACTTAAAATTGATAGCTTCTAATTATTATTGTAAATTATAACTTGAAGATCTGAACTTGTAATAGTGAATTACAGAACTTAGATTTGTTAAATTCAAATTATTATTATAAATTATAACTTGAAGATCTGAACTAGTAATTGTCAAATACAGAACTTAAAATTGATAGCTTCTAATTATTATTGCAAATTATAACTTGAAGATCTGAACTTGTAATTGTCAAATACAGAACTTAAAATTGATAGCTTCTAATTGTTATTGTAAATTATAACTTGAAGATCTGAACTTGTAATTGTCAAATACAGAACTTAAAATTGATAGCTTCTAATTATTATTGCAAATAATAACTTGAAGATCTGAACTTGAAATTGTCAAATTCAGAACTTAAAATTGATAGCTTCTAATTATTATTGCAAATTATAATTTGAAGATCTGAACTTGTAATAGACAAATACGCAACTTAGCATTGTTAAATACAAATTGTGATTGCAAATTATAACTTGAAGATCTGATCCTGTAATAGGTAAATACAGAACTTCGAATTGTTAAATTCAAACTAAGATTGCAAATAATAATTCGAAGATCTGAACTTGTAATTGTCAAATACAGAACTTAAAATTGATAGCTTCTAATTATTATTGTAAATTATAACTTGAAGATCTGAACTTGTAATAGTGAATTACAGAACTTAGATTTGTTAAATTCAAATTATTATTACAAATTATAACTTGAAGATCTGAACTAGTAATTGTCAAATACAGAACTTAAAATTGATAGCTTCTAATTATTATTGTAAATTATAACTTGAAGATCTGACCTTGTAATTGTCAAATACAGAACTTAAAATTGATATCTTCTAATTATTATTGCAAATAATAACTTGAAGATCTGAACTAGTAATTGTCAAATACAGCACTTAAAATTGATAGCTTCTAATTATTATTGCAAATTATAATTTGAAGATCTGAACTTGTAATAGACAAATACGCAACTTAGCATTGTTAAATACAAATTGTTATTGCAAATTATAACTTGAAGATCTGAACTTGTAATTGTCAAATACAGAACTTCTAATTGTTAAATACAAATTATTAGTGCAAATTATAACTTGAAGATCTGAACTTGTAATTGTCAAATACAGAACTTAAAATTGATAGCTTCTAATTATTATTGCAAAATATAACTTGAAGATCTGAACTTGTAATTGTCAAATACAGAACTTCTAATTGTTAAATACAAATTATTAGTGCAAATTATAACTTGAAGTTCTGAACTTGTAATTGTCAAATACAGAACTTAAAATTGATAGCTTCTAATTATTATTGTAAATTATAACTTGAAGATCTGAACTTGTAATAGTGAATTACAGAACTTAGATTTGTTAAATTCAAATTATTATTATAAATTATAACTTGAAGATCTGAACTAGTAATTGTCAAATACAGAACTTAAAATTGATAGCTTCTAATTATTATTGCAAATTATAACTTGAAGATCTGAACTTGTAATTGTCAAATACAGAACTTAAAATTGATAGCTTCTAATTGTTATTGTAAATTATAACTTGAAGATCTGAACTTGTAATTGTCAAATACAGAACTTAAAATTGATAGCTTCTAATTATTATTGCAAATAATAACTTGAAGATCTGAACTTGAAATTGTCAAATTCAGAACTTAAAATTGATAGCTTCTAATTATTATTGCAAATTATAATTTGAAGATCTGAACTTGTAATAGACAAATACGCAACTTAGCATTGTTAAATACAAATTGTGATTGCAAATTATAACTTGAAGATCTGATCCTGTAATAGGTAAATACAGAACTTCGAATTGTTAAATTCAAACTAAGATTGCAAATAATAATTCGAAGATCTGAACTTGTAATTGTCAAATACAGAACTTAAAATTGATAGCTTCTAATTATTATTGTAAATTATAACTTGAAGATCTGAACTTGTAATAGTGAATTACAGAACTTTGATTTGTTAAATTCAAATTATTATTACAAATTATAACTTGAAGATCTGAACTAGTAATTGTCAAATACAGAACTTAAAATTGATAGCTTCTAATTATTATTGTAAATTATAACTTGAAGATCTGACCTTGTAATTGTCAAATACAGAACTTAAAATTGATATCTTCTAATTATTATTGCAAATAATAACTTGAAGATCTGAACTAGTAATTGTCAAATACAGCACTTAAAATTGATCTTCTTCTTCTTAGAGTGCCGTCTCCTCATAGGAGGTTGGCTACCATGATGTTGTACTCTTCTTTGTTCTTGGCGAGTCTTATTAATGTTGCGACGTCCCGAATATCGAACCATTGCCTCAGATTTTTCAGCCATGACTGTCTTTTTCTTCCGAGACCACGTTTACCTTCTATTTTCCCCTCCATGATCAGCTGTAGAAGAGCATACTTTTCATTTCTGAAAATATGCCCGAAGTAAGCCGCCTTTCTTCTTTTAATAGTTGTTAGGACTTCTCGGTCTTTTTGCATACGGCGTAATACCTCCTCGTTTGTAACATGCTCAATCCAAGATATTTTGAGCATCCTCCGATACATCCACATCTCGAAAGCCTCTAGTTTATTGATGGATGAAACTTTTAGAGTCCATCCCTCTACACCATAGAAGAGTATCGATAGGATATAGCACTTTGCGACGCGCCAGCGGGTTTTCAGATCCAATTCCCGGCCACATAACAGGGTCTTCATCTTGAAAAAAGAATTGCGTGCCATCTCTATTCGTTTCTTGATTTCATCATCGGGATTCCAATCTTCGTGCAACCAACAGCCCAAGTACTTGATTTTATCTACCCTCTCTAATCGATCACCTCCTATATTCATATTTATGTGATTAATTGGTCTCTTTGTTATTACCATCACTTTGGTTTTTTGTTTGTTTATACGGAGACCGTATGCGTTGCTTGTTTCGTTTATTTTATTTAGTAATATTTGTAGATCTTCAGGGTTGTCGGCAATTATGAGGGTGTCATCTGCGTATCGAATATTATTGATGACTCTTCCATTTATTTTAATTCCCTGTTGTTAATAGCCGGTTGATAGCTTCTAATTATTATTGCAAATTATAATTTGAAGATCTGAACTTGTAATAGACAAATACGCAACTTAGCATTGTTAAATACAAATTGTTATTGCAAATTATAACTTGAAGATCTGAACCTGTAATAGGTAAATACAGAACTTCGAATTGTTAAATTCTAACTAAGATTGCAAATAATAATTCGAAGATCTGAACTTGTAATAGTCAAATACAGAATTTCTAATTGTTAAATACAAATTATTAGTCCAAATTATAACTTGAAGATCTGAACTAGTAATTGTCAAATACAGAACTTAAAATTCATAGCTTCTAATTATTTTTGCAAATTATAACTTGAAGATCTGAACTTGTAATTGACAAATACAGAACTTCTAATTGTTAAATACAAATTATTAGTGCAAATTATAACAAAAGATCTGAACTTGTAATTGTCAAATACAGAACTTCTAATTGTTAAATACAAATTATTAGTGCAAATTATAACTTGAAGATCTGAACTAGTAATTGTCAAATACAGCACTTAAAATTGATAGCTGCTAATTATTATTGCAAATTATAACTTGAAGATCTGAACTTGTAATTGTCAAATACAGAACTTAAAATTAATAGCTTCTAATTATTATTGCAAATTATAACTTGAATGTCTGAACTTGTAATTGTCAAATACAGAACTTCTAATTGTTAAATACAAATTATTAGTGCAAATTATAACTTGAAGATCTGAACTTGTAATTGTCAAATACAGAACTTAAAATTGATAGCTTCTAATTATTATTGTAAATTATAACTTGAAGAACTGAACTTGTAATAATGAATTACAGAACTTCTAATTGTTAAATTCTATTTATTATTTCAAATTATAACTTGAAGATCTGAACTAGTAATTGTCAAATACAGAACTTAAAATTGATAGCTTCTAATTATTATTGCAAATTATAACTTGAAGATCTGAACTTGTAATTGTCAAATACAGAACTTCTAATTGTTAAATACAAATTATTAGTGCAAATTATAACTTGAAGATCTGAACTTGTAATTGTCAAATACAGAACTTAAAATTGATAGCTTCTAATTATTATTGCAAATTATAACTTGAAGATCTGAACTTGTAATTGTCAAATACAGAACTTAAAATTAATAGCTTCTAATTATTATTGCAAATTATAACTTGAAGATCTGAACTTGTAATTGTCAAATACAGAACTTCTAATTGTTAAATACAAATTATTAGTGCAAATTATAACTTGAAGATCTGAACTTGTAATTGTCAAATACAGAACTTAAAATTGATAGCTTCTAATTATTATTGCAAAATATAACTTGAAGATCTGAACTTGTAATTGTCAAATACAGAACTTCTAATTGTTAAATACAAATTATTAGTGCAAATTATAACTTGAAGTTCTGAACTTGTAATTGTCAAATACAGAACTTAAAATTGATAGCTTCTAATTATTATTGTAAATTATAACTTGAAGATCTGAACTTGTAATAGTGAATTACAGAACTTAGATTTGTTAAATTCAAATTATTATTATAAATTATAACTTGAAGATCTGAACTAGTAATTGTCAAATACCGAACTTAAAATTGATAGCTTCTAATTATTATTGCAAATTATAACTTGAAGATCTGAACTTGTAATTGTCAAATACAGAACTTAAAATTGATAGCTTCTAATTGTTATTGTAAATTATAACTTGAAGATCTGAACTTGTAATTGTCAAATACAGAACTTAAAATTGATAGCTTCTAATTATTATTGCAAATAATAACTTGAAGATCTGAACTTGAAATTGTCAAATTCAGAACTTAAAATTGATAGCTTCTAATTATTATTGCAAATTATAATTTGAAGATCTGAACTTGTAATAGACAAATACGCAACTTAGCATTGTTAAATACAAATTGTGATTGCAAATTATAACTTGAAGATCTGATCCTGTAATAGGTAAATACAGAACTTCGAATTGTTAAATTCAAACTAAGATTGCAAATAATAATTCGAAGATCTGAACTTGTAATTGTCAAATACAGAACTTAAAATTGATAGCTTCTAATTATTATTGTAAATTATAACTTGAAGATCTGAACTTGTAATAGTGAATTACAGAACTTAGATTTGTTAAATTCAAATTATTATTACAAATTATAACTTGAAGATCTGAACTAGTAATTGTCAAATACAGAACTTAAAATTGATAGCTTCTAATTATTATTGTAAATTATAACTTGAAGATCTGACCTTGTAATTGTCAAATACAGAACTTAAAATTGATATCTTCTAATTATTATTGCAAATAATAACTTGAAGATCTGAACTAGTAATTGTCAAATACAGAACTTAAAATTGATAGCTTCTAATTATTATTGTAAATTATAACTTGAAGATCTGACCTTGTAATTGTCAAATACAGAACTTAAAATTGATAGCTTCTAATTATTATTGTAAATTATAACTTGAAGAACTGAACTTGTAATAGTGAATTACAGAACTTAGATTTGTTAAATTCAATTTATTATTTCAAATTATAACTTGAAGATCTGAACTAGTAATTGTCAAATACAGAACTTAAAATTGATAGCTACTAATTATTATTGCAAATTATAACTTGAAGATCTGAACTTGTAATTGTCAAATACAGAACTTAAAATTGATAGCTTCTAATTATTATTGTAAATTATAACTTCAAGATCTGAACTTGTAATTGTCAAATACAGAACTTAAAATTGATAGCTTCTAATTATTATTGTAAATTATAACTTGAAGAACTGAACTTGTAATAGTGAATTACAGAACTTAGATTTGTTAAATTCAATTTATTATTTCAAATTATAACTTGAAGATCTGAACTAGTAATTGTCAAATACAGAACTTAAAATTGATTGCTTCTAATTATTATTTCAAATTATAACTTGAAGAACTGAACTTGTAATAGTGAATTACAGAACTTAGATTTGTTAAATTCAATTTATTATTTCAAATTATAACTTGAAGATCTGAACTTGTAATTGTCAAGTACAGAACTTAAAATTTATATCTTCTAATTATTATTGCAAATAATAACTTGAAGATCTGAACTTGTAATTGTCAAATACAGAACTTAAAATTGATAGCTTCTAATTATTATTGCAAATTATAACTTGCAGATCTGAACTTGTAATTGTCAAATACAGAACTTCTAATTGTTAAATACAAATTATTAGTGCTAATTATAACTTGAAGATCTGAACTTGTAATTGTCAAATACAGAACTTAAAATTTATAGCTTCTAATTATTATTGCAAATAATAACTTGGATATCTGAACTTGTAATTGTCAAATACAGAACTTAAAATTGATAGCTTCTAATTATTATTGTGAATTATAACTTGAAGATCTGAACTTGTAATAGTGAATTACAGAACTTAGATTTGTCAAATTCAAATTATTATTTCTAATTATAGCTTGAAGATCTGAACTAGTAATTGTCAAATACAGAACTTAAAATTGATAGCTTCCAATTATTATTGCAAATTATAACTTGAAGATCTGTACTTGTAATTGTCAAATACAGAACTTAAAATTGATAGCTTATAATTATAAATCAAATTATAACTTGAAGATCTGAACTTGTAATAGTCAAATACAGAACTTCGAATTGTTAAAAACAAATTATTAGTGCAAATTATAACTTGAAGATTTGTTCTAGTAATTGTCAAATACAGCACTTAAAATTGATAGCTTCTAATTATTATTGTAAATTATAACTTGAAGATCTGAACTTGTAATAGTGAATTACAGAACTTAGATTTGTTAAATTCAAATTATTATTTCAAATTATTATTTGATGATCTGAACTGGTAATTGTCAAATACAGAACTTAAAATTGATAGCTTCTAATTATTATTGCAAATTATAACTTGTAGATCTGAACTGGTAATTGTCAAATACAGAACTTCTAATTGTTAAATACAAATTATTAGTGCAAATTATAACTTGAAGATCTGAACTTGTAATTGTCAAATACAGAACTTAAAATTGATAGCTTCTAATTATTATTGCAAATTATAACTTGAAGATCTGAACTTGTAATTGTCAAATACAGAACTTAAAATTAATAGCTTCTAATTATTATTGCAAATTATAACTTGAAGATCTGAACTTGTAATTGTCAAATACAGAACTTCTAATTGTTAAATACAAATTATTAGTGCAAATTATAACTTGAAGATCTGAACTTGTAATTGTCAAATACAGAACTTAAAATTGATAGCTTCTAATTATTATTGCAAAATATAACTTGAAGATCTGAACTTGTAATTGTCAAATACAGAACTTCTAATTGTTAAATACAAATTATTAGTGCAAATTATAACTTGAAGTTCTGAACTTGTAATTGTCAAATACAGAACTTAAAATTGTTAGCTTCTAATTATTATTGTAAATTATAACTTGAAGATCTGAACTTGTAATAGTGAATTACAGAACTTAGATTTGTTAAATTCAAATTATTATTATAAATTATAACTTGAAGATCTGAACTAGTAATTGTCAAATACAGAACTTAAAATTGATAGCTTCAAATTATTATTGCAAATTATAACTTGAAGATCTGAACTTGTAATTGTCAAATACAGAACTTAAAATTGATAGCTTCTAATTGTTATTGTAAATTATAACTTGAAGATCTGAACTTGTAATTGTCAAATACAGAACTTAAAATTGATAGCTTCTAATTATTATTGCAAATAATAACTTGAAGATCTGAACTTGAAATTGTCAAATTCAGAACTTAAAATTGATAGCTTCTAATTATTATTGCAAATTATAATTTGAAGATCTGAACTTGTAATAGACAAATACGCAAGTTAGCATTGTTAAATACAAATTGTGATTGCAAATTATAACTTGAAGATCTGATCCTGTAATAGGTAAATACAGAACTTCGAATTGTTAAATTCAAACTAAGATTGCAAATATTAATTCGAAGATCTGAACTTGTAATTGTCAAATACAGAACTTAAAATTGATAGCTTCTAATTATTATTGTAAATTATAACTTGAAGATCTGAACTTGTAATAGTGAATTACAGAACTTAGATATGTTAAATTCAAATTATTATTACAAATTATAACTTGAAGATCTGAACTAGTAATTGTCAAATACAGAACTTAAAATTGATAGCTTCTAATTATTATTGTAGATTATAACTTGAAGATCTGACCTTGTAATTGTCAAATACAGAACTTAAAATTGATATCTTCTAATTATTATTGCAAATAATAACTTGAAGATCTGAACTAGTAATTGTCAAATACAGCACTTAAAATTGATAGCTTCTAATTATTATTGCAAATTATAATTTGAAGATCTGAACTTGTAATAGACAAATACGCAACTTAGCATTGTTAAATACAAATTGTTATTGCAAATTATAACTTGAAGATCTGAACCTGTAATAGGTAAATACAGAACTTCGAATTGTTAAATTCTAACTAAGATTGCAAATAATAATTCGAAGATCTGAACTTGTAATAGTCAAATACAGAACTTCTAATTGTTAAATACAAATTATTAGTCCAAATTATAACTTGAAGATCTGAACTAGTAATTGTCAAATACAGAACTTAAAATTCATAGCTTCTAATTATTATTGCAAATTATAACTTGAAGATCTGAACTTGTAATTGACAAATACAGAACTTCTAATTGTTAAATACAAATTATTAGTGCAAATTATAACATGAAGATCTGAACTTGTAATTGTCAAATACAGAACTTAAAATTGATAGCTTCTAATTATTATTGTAAATTATAACTTGAAGATCTGAACTTGTAATTGTGAATTACAGAACTTAGATTTGTTAAATTCAAATTATTATTTCAAATTATAACTTGAAGATATGAACTGGTAATTGTCAAATACAGAACTTAAAATTGATAGCTTCTAATTATTATTGCAAATTATAACTTGAAGATCTGAACTTGTAATTGACAAATACAGAACTTAAAATTGATAGCTTCTAATTATTATTGTAAATTATAACTTGAAGATCTGAACTTGTAATTGTCAAGTACAGAACTTAAAATTGATATCTTCTAATTATTATTGCAAATAATAACTTGAAGATCTGAACTTGTAATTGACAAATACAGAACTTAAAATTGATAGCTTCTAATTATTATTGTAAATTATAACTTGAAGATCTGAACTTGTAATAGTGAATTACAGAACTTAGATTTGTTAAATTCAAATTATTATTTCAAATTATTATTTGATGATCTGAACTGGTAATTGTCAAATACAGAACTTAAAATTGATAGCTTCTAATTATTATTGCAAATTATAACTTGTAGATCTGAACTGGTAATTGTCAAATACAGAACTTCTAATTGTTAAATACAAATTATTAGTGCAAATTATAACTTGAAGATCTGAACTTGTAATTGTCAAATACAGAACTTAAAATTGATAGCTTCTAATTATTATTGCAAATTATAACTTGAAGATCTGAACTTGTAATTGTCAAATACAGAACTTAAAATTAATAGCTTCTAATTATTATTGCAAATTATAACTTGAAGATCTGAACTTGTAATTGTCAAATACAGAACTTCTAATTGTTAAATACAAATTATTAGTGCAAATTATAACTTGAAGATCTGAACTTGTAATTGTCAAATACAGAACTTAAAATTGATAGCTTCTAATTATTATTGCAAAATATAACTTGAAGATCTGAACTTGTAATTGTCAAATACAGAACTTCTAATTGTTAAATACAAATTATTAGTGCAAATTATAACTTGAAGTTCTGAACTTGTAATTGTCAAATACAGAACTTAAAATTGTTAGCTTCTAATTATTATTGTAAATTATAACTTGAAGATCTGAACTTGTAATAGTGAATTACAGAACTTAGATTTGTTAAATTCAAATTATTATTATAAATTATAACTTGAAGATCTGAACTAGTAATTGTCAAATACAGAACTTAAAATTGATAGCTTCAAATTATTATTGCAAATTATAACTTGAAGATCTGAACTTGTAATTGTCAAATACAGAACTTAAAATTGATAGCTTCTAATTGTTATTGTAAATTATAACTTGAAGATCTGAACTTGTAATTGTCAAATACAGAACTTAAAATTGATAGCTTCTAATTATTATTGCAAATAATAACTTGAAGATCTGAACTTGAAATTGTCAAATTCAGAACTTAAAATTGATAGCTTCTAATTATTATTGCAAATTATAATTTGAAGATCTGAACTTGTAATAGACAAATACGCAACTTAGCATTGTTAAATACAAATTGTGATTGCAAATTATAACTTGAAGATCTGATCCTGTAATAGGTAAATACAGAACTTCGAATTGTTAAATTCAAACTAAGATTGCAAATATTAATTCGAAGATCTGAACTTGTAATTGTCAAATACAGAACTTAAAATTGATAGCTTCTAATTATTATTGTAAATTATAACTTGAAGATCTGAACTTGTAATAGTGAATTACAGAACTTAGATATGTTAAATTCAAATTATTATTACAAATTATAACTTGAAGATCTGAACTAGTAATTGTCAAATACAGAACTTAAAATTGATAGCTTCTAATTATTATTGTAGATTATAACTTGAAGATCTGACCTTGTAATTGTCAAATACAGAACTTAAAATTGATATCTTCTAATTATTATTGCAAATAATAACTTGAAGATCTGAACTAGTAATTGTCAAATACAGCACTTAAAATTGATAGCTTCTAATTATTATTGCAAATTATAATTTGAAGATCTGAACTTGTAATAGACAAATACGCAACTTAGCATTGTTAAATACAAATTGTTATTGCAAATTATAACTTGAAGATCTGAACCTGTAATAGGTAAATACAGAACTTCGAATTGTTAAATTCTAACTAAGATTGCAAATAATAATTCGAAGATCTGAACTTGTAATAGTCAAATACAGAACTTCTAATTGTTAAATACAAATTATTAGTCCAAATTATAACTTGAAGATCTGAACTAGTAATTGTCAAATACAGAACTTAAAATTCATAGCTTCTAATTATTATTGCAAATTATAACTTGAAGATCTGAACTTGTAATTGACAAATACAGAACTTCTAATTGTTAAATACAAATTATTAGTGCAAATTATAACATGAAGATCTGAACTTGTAATTGTCAAATACAGAACTTAAAATTGATAGCTTCTAATTATTATTGTAAATTATAACTTGAAGATCTGAACTTGTAATTGTGAATTACAGAACTTAGATTTGTTAAATTCAAATTATTATTTCAAATTATAACTTGAAGATATGAACTGGTAATTGTCAAATACAGAACTTAAAATTGATAGCTTCTAATTATTATTGCAAATTATAACTTGAAGATCTGAACTTGTAATTGACAAATACAGAACTTAAAATTGATAGCTTCTAATTATTATTGTAAATTATAACTTGAAGATCTGAACTTGTAATTGTCAAGTACAGAACTTAAAATTGATATCTTCTAATTATTATTGCAAATAATAACTTGAAGATCTGAACTTGTAATTGACAAATACAGAACTTAAAATTGATAGCTTCTAATTATTATTGTAAATTATAACTTGAAGATCTGAACTTGTAATTGTCAAGTACAGAACTTAAAATTGATATCTTCTAATTATTATTGCAAATAATAACTTGAAGATCTGAACTTGTAATTGTCAAATACAGAACTTAAAATTGATAGCTTCTAATTATTATTGCAAATTATAACTTGAAGATCTGAACTTGTAATTGTCAAATACAGAACTTCTAATTGTTAAATACAAATTATTAGTGCTAATTATAACTTGAAGATCTGAACTTGTAATTGTCAAATACAGAACTTAAAATTTATAGCTTCTAATTATTATTGCAAATAATAACTTGGATATCTGAACTTGTAATTGTCAAATACAGAAGTTAAAATTGATAGCTTCTAATTATTATTGTGAATTATAACTTGAAGATCTGAACTTGTAATAGTGAATTACAGAACTTAGATTTGTCAAATTCAAATTATTATTTCTAATTATAGCTTGAAGATCTGAACTAGTAATTGTCAAATACAGAACTTAAAATTGATAGCTTCCAATTATTATTGCAAATTATAACTTGAAGATCTGTACTTGTAATTGTCAAATACAGAACTTAAAATTGATAGCTTATAATTATAAATCAAATTATAACTTGAAGATCTGAACTTGTAATAGTCAAATACAGAACTTCGAATTGTTAAAAACAAATTATTAGTGCAAATTATAACTTGAAGATCTTTTCTAGTAATTGTCAAATACAAAACTTAAAATTGATAGCTTCTAATTATTATTGTAAATTATAACTTGAAGATCTGAACTTGTAATAGTGAATTACAGAACTTAGATTTGTTAAATTCAAATTATTATTTCAAATTATTATTTGATGATCTGAACTTGTAATTGTCAAATACAGAACTTAAAATTGATAGCTTCTAATTATTATTGCAAATTATAACTTGAAGATCTGAACTTGTAATTGTCAAATACAGAACTTAAAATTAATAGCTTCTAATTATTATTGCAAATTATAACTTGAAGATCTGAACTTGTAATTGTCAAATACAGAACTTCTAATTGTTAAATACAAATTATTAGTGCAAATTATAACTTGAAGATCTGAACTTGTAATTGTCAAATACAGAACTTAAAATTGATAGCTTCTAATTATTATTGCAAAATATAACTTGAAGATCTGAACTTGTAATTGTCAAATACAGAACTTCTAATTGTTAAATACAAATTATTAGTGCAAATTATAACTTGAAGTTCTGAACTTGTAATTGTCAAATACAGAACTTAAAATTGTTAGCTTCTAATTATTATTGTAAATTATAACTTGAAGATCTGAACTTGTAATAGTGAATTACAGAACTTAGATTTGTTAAATTCAAATTATTATTATAAATTATAACTTGAAGATCTGAACTAGTAATTGTCAAATACAGAACTTAAAATTGATAGCTTCTAATTATTATTGCAAATTATAACTTGAAGATCTGAACTTGTAATTGTCAAATACAGAACTTAAAATTGATAGCTTCTAATTGTTATTGTAAATTATAACTTGAAGATCTGAACTTGTAATTGTCAAATACAGAACTTAAAATTGATAGCTTCTAATTATTATTGCAAATAATAACTTGAAGATCTGAACTTGAAATTGTCAAATTCAGAACTTAAAATTGATAGCTTCTAATTATTATTGCAAATTATAATTTGAAGATCTGAACTTGTAATAGACAAATACGCAACTTAGCATTGTTAAATACAAATTGTGATTGCAAATTATAACTTGAAGATCTGATCCTGTAATAGGTAAATACAGAACTTCGAATTGTTAAATTCAAACTAAGATTGCAAATAATAATTCGAAGATCTGAACTTGTAATTGTCAAATACAGAACTTAAAATTGATAGCTTCTAATTATTATTGTAAATTATAACTTGAAGATCTGAACTTGTAATAGTGAATTACAGAACTTAGATTTGTTAAATTCAAATTATTATTACAAATTATAACTTGAAGATCTGAACTAGTAATTGTCAAATACAGAACTTAAAATTGATAGCTTCTAATTATTATTGTAAATTATAACTTGAAGATCTGACCTTGTAATTGTCAAATACAGAACTTAAAATTGATATCTTCTAATTATTATTGCAAATAATAACTTGAAGATCTGAACTAGTAATTGTCAAATACAGCACTTAAAATTGATAGCTTCTAATTATTATTGCAAATTATAATTTGAAGATCTGAACTTGTAATAGACAAATACGCAACTTAGCATTGTTAAATACAAATTGTTATTGCAAATTATAACTTGAAGATCTGAACCTGTAATAGGTAAATACAGAACTTCGAATTGTTCAATTCTAACTAAGATTGCAAATAATAATTCGAAGATCTGAACTTGTAATAGTCAAATACAGAACTTCTAATTGTTAAATACAAATTATTAGTCCAAATTATAACTTGAAGATCTGAACTAGTAATTGTCAAATACAGAACTTAAAATTCATAGCTTCTAATTATTATTGCAAATTATAACTTGAAGATCTGAACTTGTAATTGACAAATACAGAACTTCTAATTGTTAAATACAAATTATTAGTGCAAATTATAACATGAAGATCTGAACTTGTAATTGTCAAATACAGAACTTAAAATTGATAGCTTCTAATTATTATTGTAAATAATAACTTGAAGATCTGAACTTGTAATTGTGAATTACAGAACTTAGATTTGTTAAATTCTAATTATTATTTCAAATTATAACTTGAAGATATGAACTGGTAATTGTCAAATACAGAACTTAAAATTGATAGCTTCTAATTATTATTGCAAATTATAACTTGAAGATCTGAACTTGTAATTGACAAATACAGAACTTAAAATTGATAGCTTCTAATTATTATTGTAAATTATAACTTGAAGATCTGAACTTGTAATTGTCAAGTACAGAACTTAAAATTGATATCTTCTAATTATTATTGCAAATAATAACTTGAAGATCTGAACTTGTAATTGACAAATACAGAACTTAAAATTGATAGCTTCTAATTATTATTGTAAATTATAACTTGAAGATCTGAACTTGTAATTGTCAAGTACAGAACTTAAAATTGATATCTTCTAATTATTATTGCAAATAATAACTTGAAGATCTGAACTTGTAATTGTCAAATACAGAACTTAAAATTGATAGCTTCTAATTATTATTGCAAATTATAACTTGAAGATCTGAACTTGTAATTGTCAAATACAGAACTTCTAATTGTTAAATACAAATTATTAGTGCTAATTATAACTTGAAGATCTGAACTTGTAATTGTCAAATACAGAACTTAAAATATATAGCTTCTAATTATTATTGCAAATAATAACTTGGATATCTGAACTTGTAATTGTCAAATACAGAACTTAAAATTGATAGCTTCTAATTATTATTGTGAATTATAACTTGAAGATCTGAACTAGTAATTGTCAAATACAGAACTTAAAATTGATAGCTTCCAATTATTATTGCAAATTATAACTTGAAGATCTGTACTTGTAATTGTCAAATACAGAACTTAAAATTGATAGCTTATAATTATAAATCAAATTATAACTTGAAGATCTGAACTTGTAATAGTCAAATACAGAACTTCGAATTGTTAAAAACAAATTATTAGTGCAAATTATAACTTGAAGATCTGTTCTAGTAATTGTCAAATACAAAACTTAAAATTGATAGCTTCTAATTATTATTGTAAATTATAACTTGAAGATCTGAACTTGTAATAGTGAATTACAGAACTTAGATTTGTTAAATTCAAATTATTATTTCAAATTATTATTTGATGATCTGAACTTGTAATTGTCAAATACAGAACTTAAAATTGATAGCTTCTAATTATTATTGCAAATTATAACTTGAAGATCTGAACTTGTAATTGTCAAATACAGAACTTAAAATTAATAGCTTCTAATTATTATTGCAAATTATAACTTGAAGATCTGAACTTGTAATTGTCAAATACAGAACTTCTAATTGTTAAATACAAATTATTAGTGCAAATTATAACTTGAAGATCTGAACTTGTAATTGTCAAATACAGAACTTAAAATTGATAGCTTCTAATTATTATTGCAAAATATAACTTGAAGATCTGAACTTGTAATTGTCAAATACAGAACTTCTAATTGTTAAATACAAATTATTAGTGCAAATTATAACTTGAAGTTCTGAACTTGTAATTGTCAAATACAGAACTTAAAATTGTTAGCTTCTAATTATTATTGTAAATTATAACTTGAAGATCTGAACTTGTAATAGTGAATTACAGAACTTAGATTTGTTAAATTCAAATTATTATTATAAATTATAACTTGAAGATCTGAACTAGTAATTGTCAAATACAGAACTTAAAATTGATAGCTTCTAATTATTATTGCAAATTATAACTTGAAGATCTGAACTTGTAATTGTCAAATACAGAACTTAAAATTGATAGCTTCTAATTGTTATTGTAAATTATAACTTGAAGATCTGAACTTGTAATTGTCAAATACAGAACTTAAAATTGATAGCTTCTAATTATTATTGCAAATAATAACTTGAAGATCTGAACTTGAAATTGTCAAATTCAGAACTTAAAATTGATAGCTTCTAATTATTATTGCAAATTATAATTTGAAGATCTGAACTTGTAATAGACAAATACGCAACTTAGCATTGTTAAATACAAATTGTGATTGCAAATTATAACTTGAAGATCTGATCCTGTAATAGGTAAATACAGAACTTCGAATTGTTAAATTCAAACTAAGATTGCAAATAATAATTCGAAGATCTGAACTTGTAATTGTCAAATACAGAACTTAAAATTGATAGCTTTTAATTATTATTGTAAATTATAACTTGAAGATCTGAACTTGTAATAGTGAATTACAGAACTTAGATTTGTTAAATTCAAATTATTATTACAAATTATAACTTGAAGATCTGAACTAGTAATTGTCAAATACAGAACTTAAAATTGATAGCTTCTAATTATTATTGTAAATTATAACTTGAAGATCTGACCTTGTAATTGTCAAATACAGAACTTAAAATTGATATCTTCTAATTATTATTGCAAATAATAACTTGAAGATCTGAACTAGTAATTGTCAAATACAGCACTTAAAATTGATAGCTTCTAATTATTATTGCAAATTATAATTTGAAGATCTGAACTTGTAAAGACAAATACGCAACTTAGCATTGTTAAATACAAATTGTTATTGCAAATTATAACTTGAAGATCTGAACCTGTAATAGGTAAATACAGAACTTCGAATTGTTAAATTCTAACTAAGATTGCAAATAATAATTCGAAGATCTGAACTTGTAATAGTCAAATACAGAACTTCTAATTGTTAAATACAAATTATTAGTCCAAATTATAACTTGAAGATCTGAACTAGTAATTGTCAAATACAGAACTTAAAATTCATAGCTTCTAATTATTATTGCAAATTATAACTTGAAGATCTGAACTTGTAATTGACAAATACAGAACTTCTAATTGTTAAATACAAATTATTAGTGCAAATTATAACATGAAGATCTGAACTTGTAATTGTCAAATACAGAACTTAAAATTGATAGCTTCTAATTATTATTGTAAATTATAACTTGAAGATCTGAACTTGTAATTGTGAATTACAGAACTTAGATTTGTTAAATTCAAATTATTATTTCAAATTATAACTTGAAGATATGAACTGGTAATTGTCAAATACAGAACTTAAAATTGATAGCTTCTAATTATTATTGCAAATTATAACTTGAAGATCTGAACTTGTAATTGACAAATACAGAACTTAAAATTGATAGCTTCTAATTATTATTGTAAATTATAACTTGAAGATCTGAACTTGTAATTGTCAAGTACAGAACTTAAAATTGATATCTTCTAATTATTATTGCAAATAATAACTTGAAGATCTGAACTTGTAATTGACAAATACAGAACTTAAAATTGATAGCTTCTAATTATTATTGTAAATTATAACTTGAAGATCTGAACTTGTAATTGTCAAGTACAGAACTTAAAATTGATATCTTCTAATTATTATTGCAAATAATAACTTGAAGATCTGAACTTGTAATTGTCAAATACAGAACTTAAAATTGATAGCTTCTAATTATTATTGCAAATTATAACTTGAAGATCTGAACTTGTAATTGTCAAATACAGAACTTCTAATTGTTAAATACAAATTATTAGTGCTAATTATAACTTGAAGATCTGAACTTGTAATTGTCAAATACAGAACTTAAAATTTATAGCTTCTAATTATTATTGCAAATAATAACTTGGATATCTGAACTTGTAATTGTCAAATACAGAACTTAAAATTGATAGCTTCTAATTATTATTGTGAATTATAACTTGAAGATCTGAACTTGTAATAGTGAATTACAGAACTTAGATTTGTCAAATTCAAATTATTATTTCTAATTATAGCTTGAAGATCTGAACTAGTAATTGTCAAATACAGAACTTAAAATTGATAGCTTCTAATTATTATTGCAAATTATAACTTGAAGATCTGAACTTGTAATTGTCAAATACAGAACTTCTAATTGTTAAATACAAATTATTAGTGCTAATTATAACTTGAAGATCTGAACCTGTAATTGTCAAATACAGAACTTAAAATTGATAGCTTCTAATTATTATTGCAAATTATAACTTGAAGATCTGAACTTGTAATTGTCAAATACAGAACTTAAAATTGATAGCTTCTAATTATTATTGCAAATTATAACTTGAAGATCTGAACTTGTAATTGTCAAATACAGAACTTCAAATTGTTAAATACAAATTATTAGTGCAAATTATAACTTGAAGATCTGAACTTGTAATTGTCAAATCCAGAACTTAAAATTGATAGCTTCTAATTATTATTGTAAATTATAACTTGAAGATCTGAACTTGTAATAGTGAATTACAGAACTTAGATTTGTGATATTCAAATTATTATTTCAAATTATAACTTGAAGATCTGAACTAGTAATTGTCAAATACAGAACTTAAAATTTTTAGCTTCTAATTATTATTGCATATTATAACTTGAAGATCTGAACTTGTAATTGTTAAATACAGAACTTAAAATTGATAGCTTCTAATTATTATTGTAAATTATAACTTCAAGATCTGAACTTGTAATTGTCAAATACAGAACTTAAAATTGATAGCTTCTAATTATTATTGCAAATAATAACTTGAAGATCTGAACTTGTAATTGTCAAATACAGAACTTAAAATTGATAGCTTCTAATTATTATTGCAAATTATAATTTGAAGATCTGAACTTGTAATAGACAAACACGCAACTTAGCATTGTTAAATACAAATTGTGATTGCAAATTATAACTTGAAGATCTGAACCTGTAATAGGTAAATACAGAACTTCGAATTGTTAAATTCAAACTAAGATTGCAAATAATAATTCGAAGATCTGAACTTGTAATAGTCAAATACAGAACTTCTAATTGTTAAATACAAATTATTAGTGCAAATTATAACTTGAAGATCTGAACTAGTAATTGTCAAATACAGAACTTAAAATTGATAGCTTCTAATTATTATTGCAAATTATAACTTGAAGATCTGAACTTGTAATTGTCAAATACAGAACTTCTAATTGTTAAATACAAATTATTAGTGCAAATTATAACTTGAAGATCTGAACTTGTAATTGTCAAATACAGAACTTAAAATTGATAGCTTCTAATTATTATTGCAAATTATAACTTGAAGATCTGAACTTGTAATAGTCAAATACAGAACTTAAAATTGATAGCTTCTAATTATTATTGTAAATTATAACTTCAAGATCTGAACTTGTAATTGTCAAATACAGAACTTAAAATTGATAGCTTCTAATTATTATTGCAAATAATAACTTGAAGATCTGAACTTGTAATTGTCAAATACAGAACTTAAAATTGATAGCTTCTAATTTTTATTGCAAATATTAACTTGAAGATCTGAACTTGTAATTGTCAAATACAGAACTTAAAATTGATAGATTCTAATTATTATTGCAAATTATAACTTGAAGATCTGAACTTGTAATTGTCAAATACAGAACTTCAAATTGTTAAATACAAATTATTAGTGCAAATTATAACTTGAAGATCTGAACTTGTAATTGTCAAATACATAACTTAAAATTGATAGCTTCTAATTATTATTGTAAATTATAACTTGAAGATCTGAACTTGTAATAGTGAATTACAGAACTTAGATTTGTTAAATTCAAATTATTATTTCAAATTATAACTTGAAGATCTGAACTAGTAATTGTCAAATACAGAACTTAAAATTGATAGCTTCTAATTATTATTGCATATTATAACTTGAAGATCTGAACTTGTAATTGTGAAATACAGAACTTAAAATTGATAGCTTCTAATTATTATTGTAAATTATAACTTCAAGATCTGAACTTGTAATTGTCAAATACAGAACTTAAAATTGATAGCTTCTAATTATTATTGCAAATAATAACTTGAAGATCTGAACTTGTAATTGTCAAATACAGAACTTAAAATTGATAGCTTCTAATTATTATTGCAAATTATAATTTGAAGATCTGAACTTGTAATAGACAAATACGCAACTTAGCATTGTTAAATACAAATTGTGATTGCAAATTATAACTAGAAGATCTGAACCTGTAATTGTCAAATACAGAACTTAAAATTGATAGCTTCTAATTATTATTGCAAATAATAACTTGAAGATCTGAACTTGTAATTGTCAAATACAGAACTTAAAATTGATAGCTTCTAATTATTATTGTAAATTATAACTTGAAGATCTTAACTTGTAATAGTGAATTACAGAACTTAGATTTGTTAAATTCAAATTATTATTTCAAATTATAACTTGAAGATATGAACTAGTAATTGTCAAATACAGAACTTAAAATTGATAGCTTCTAATTATTATTGCAAATTATAACTTGAAGATCTGAACTTGTAATTGTCAAATACAGAACTTCAAATTGTTAAATACAAATTATTAGTGCAAATTATAACTTGAAGATCTGAACTTGTAATAGTGAATTACAGAACTTAGATTTGTTAAATTCAAATTATTATTTCAAATTATAACTTGAAGATCTGAACTAGTAATTGTCGAATACAGAACTTAAAATTGATAGCTTCTAATTATTATTGCATATTATAACTTGAAGATCTGAACTTGTAATTGTCAAATACAGAACTTCTAATTGTTAAATACAAATTATTAGTGCAAATTATAACTTGAAGATCTGAACTTGTAATTGTCAAATACAGAACTTAAAATTGATAGCTTCTAATTATTATTTCAATTTATAACTTGAAGATCTGAACTTGTAATTGTCAAATACAGAACTTAAAATTGATAGCTTCTAATTATTATTGCAAATTATAACTTGAAGATCTGAACTTGTAATTGTCAAATACAGAACTTAAAATTGATAGCTTCTAATTATTATTGCAAATTATAACTTGAAGATCTGAACTTGTAATTGTTAAATGCAGAACTTAAAATTGATAGCTTCTAATTATTATTTCAAATTATAACTTGAAGATCTGAACTTGTAATTGTCAAATACAGAACTTAAAATTGATAGCTTCTAATTATTATTGCAAATAATAACTTGAAGATCTGTACTTGCAATTGTCAAATACAGAACTAAAAATTGATAGCTTATAATTATAGTTCAAATTATAACTTGAAGATCTGAACTTGTAATAGTCAAATACAGAACATCAAATTGTTAAATACAAATTATTAGTGCAAATTATAACTTGAAGATCTGAACTTGTAATAGGTAAATAGAGAACTTCTAATTGTTAAATTCAAACTAAGATTGCAAATAATAATTTGAAAATCTGAACTAGTAATAGTCAAATACAGAACTTCTAACTGTTAAAAACAAATTATTAGTGCAAATTATAACTTGAAGATCTGAACTTGTAATTGTCAAATACAGAACTTAAAATTGATAGCTTCTAATTATTATTGCAAATTATAACTTGAAGATCTGAAATTGTAATAGTGAATTACAAAACTTAGATTTGTTAAATTCAAATTATTATTTCAAATTATAACTTGAAGATCTGAACTAGTAATTGTCAAATACAGAACTTAAAATTGATAGCTTCTAATTATTATAGCAAATTATAACTTGAAGATATGAACTTGTAATTGTCAGATACAGAACTTCTAATTGTTAAATACAAATTATTAGTGCAAATTATAACTTGAAGATCTGAACTTGTAATTGTCAAATACAGAACTAAAATTGATAGCTTCTAATTATTATTGCAAATTATAACTTGAAGATCTGAACTTGTAATAGTGAATTACAGAACTTAGATTTGTTAAATTCAAATTATTATTTCAAATTATAACTTGAAGATATGAACTAGTAATTGTCAAATACAGAACTTAAAATTGATAGCTTCTAATTATTATTGCATATTATAACTTGAGATCTGAACTTGTAATTGTTAAATACAGAACTTAAAATTGATAGCTTCTAATTATTATTGTAAATTATAACTTCGAGATCTGAACTTGTAATTGTCAAATGCAGAACTTAAAATTGATAGCTTCTAATTATTATTGCAAATAATAACTTGAAGATCTGAACTTGTAATTGTCAAATACAGAACTTAAAATTGATAGCTTCTAATTATTATTGTAAATTATAACTTGAAGATCTGAACTTGTAATAGTGAATTACAGAACTTAGATTTGTTAAATTCAAATTATTATTTCAAATTATAACTTGAAGATCTGAACTAGTAATTGTCAAATACAGAACTTAAAATTGATAGCTTCTAATTATTATTGCATATTATAACTTGAAGATCTGAACTTGTAATTGTTAAATACAGAACTTAAAATTAATAGCTTCTAATTATTATTGTAAATTATAACTTGAAGATCTGAACTTGTAATAGTGAATTACAGAACTTAGATTTGTTAAATTCAAATTATTATTTCAAATTATAACTTGAAGATCTGAACTAGTAATTGTCAAATACAGAACTTAAAATTGATAGCTTCTAATTATTATTGCATATTATAACTTGAAGATCTGAACTTGTAATAGTCAAATACAGAACTTCTAATTGTTAAATACAAATTATTAGTGCAAATTATAACTTGAAGATCTGAACTAGTAATTGTCAAATACAGAACTTAAAATTGATAGCTTCTAATTATTATTGCAAATTATAACTTGAAGATCTGAACTTGTAATTGTCAAATACAGAACTTCTAATTGTTAAATACAAATTATTAGTGCAAATTATAACTTGAAGATCTGAACTTGTAATTGTCAAATACAGAACTTAAAATTGATAGCTTCTAATTATTATTGCAAATTATAACTTGAAGATCTGAAATTGTAATAGTCAAATACAGAACTTAAAATTGATAGCTTCTAATTATTATTGTAAATTATAACTTGAAGATCTGAACTTGTAATAGTGAATTACAGAACTTAGATTTGTTAAATTCAATTATTATTTCAAATTATAACTTGAAGATCTGAACTAGTAATTGTCAAATACAGAACTTAAAATTGATAGCTTCTAATTATTATTGCAAATTATAACTTGAAGATCTGAACTTGTAATTGTCAAATACAGAACTTAAAATTGATAGCTTCTAATTATTATTGTAAATTATAACTTGAAGATCTGAACTTGTAATTGTCAAATACAGAACTTAAAATTGATAGCTTCTAATTATTATTGCAAATTATAACTTGAAGATCTGAACTTGTAATTGTCAAATACAGAACATAAAATTGATAGCTTCTAATTATTATTTCAAATTATAACTTGAAGATCTGGACTTGTAATTGTCAAATACAGAACTTAAAATTAATAGCTTCTAATTATTATTGCAAATTATATCTTGAAGATCTGAACTTGTAATTGTCAAATACAGAAATTAAAATTGATAGCTTCTAATTATTATTGTAAATTATAACTTGAAGATCTGAACTTGTAATAGTGAATTACAGAACTTAGATTTGTTAAATTCAAATTATTATTTCAAATTATAACTTGAAGATCTGAACTAGTAATTGTCAAATACAGAAATTAAAATTGATAGCTTCTAATTATTATTGCATATTATAACTTGAAGATCTGAACTTGTAATTATTAAATACAGAACTTAAAATTGATAGCTTCTAATTATTATTGTAAATTATAACTTCAAGATCTGAACTTGTAATTGTCAAATACAGAACTTAAAATTGATAGCTTCTAATTATTATTGCATATTATAACTTGAAGATCTGAACTTGTAATTGTCAAATACAGAACTTCTAATTGTTAAATACAAATTATTAGTGCAAATTATAACTTGAAGATCTGAACTTGTAATTGTCAAATACAGAACTTAAAATTGATAGCTTCTAATTATTATTTCAATTTATAACTTGAAGATCTGAACTTGTAATTGTCAAATACAGAACTTAAAATTGATAGCTTCTAATTATTATTGCAAATTATAACTTGAAGATCTGAACTTGTAATTGTCAAATACAGAACTTAAAATTGATAGCTTCTAATTATTATTGCAAATTATAACTTGAAGATCTGAACTTGTAATTGTTAAATGCAGAACTTAAAATTGATAGCTTCTAATTATTATTTCAAATTATAACTTGAAGATCTGAACTTGTAATTGTCAAATACAGAACTTAAAATTGATAGCTTCTAATTATTATTGCAAATAATAACTTGAAGATCTGTACTTGTAATTGTCAAATACAGAACTAAAAATTGATAGCTTATAATTATAGTTCAAATTATAACTTGAAGATCTGAACTTGTAATAGTCAAATACAGAACATCAAATTGTTAAATACAAATTATTAGTGCAAATTATAACTTGAAGATCTGAACTTGTAATAGGTAAATAGAGAACTTCTAATTGTTAAATTCAAACTAAGATTGCAAATAATAATTTGAAAATCTGAACTAGTAATAGTCAAATACAGAACTTCTAACTGTTAAAAACAAATTATTAGTGCAAATTATAACTTGAAGATCTGAACTTGTAATTGTCAAATACAGAACTTAAAATTGATAGCTTCTAATTATTATTGCAAATTATAACTTGAAGATCTGAAATTGTAATAGTGAATTACAAAACTTAGATTTGTTAAATTCAAATTATTATTTCAAATTATAACTTGAAGATCTGAACTAGTAATTGTCAAATACAGAACTTAAAATTGATAGCTTCTAATTATTATAGCAAATTATAACTTGAAGATATGAACTTGTAATTGTCAGATACAGAACTTCTAATTGTTAAATACAAATTATTAGTGCAAATTATAACTTGAAGATCTGAACTTGTAATTGTCAAATACAGAACTTAAAATTGATAGCTTCTAATTATTATTGCAAATTATAACTTGAAGATCTGAACTTGTAATAGTGAATTACAGAACTTAGATTTGTTAAATTCAAATTATTATTTCAAATTATAACTTGAAGATATGAACTAGTAATTGTCAAATACAGAACTTAAAATTGATAGCTTCTAATTATTATTGCATATTATAACTTGAGATCTGAACTTGTAATTGTTAAATACAGAACTTAAAATTGATAGCTTCTAATTATTATTGTAAATTATAACTTCGAGATCTGAACTTGTAATTGTCAAATGCAGAACTTAAAATTGATAGCTTCTAATTATTATTGCAAATAATAACTTGAAGATCTGAACTTGTAATTGTCAAATACAGAACTTAAAATTGATAGCTTCTAATTATTATTGTAAATTATAACTTGAAGATCTGAACTTGTAATAGTGAATTACAGAACTTAGATTTGTTAAATTCAAATTATTATTTCAAATTATAACTTGAAGATCTGAACTAGTAATTGTCAAATACAGAACTTAAAATTGATAGCTTCTAATTATTATTGCATATTATAACTTGAAGATCTGAACTTGTAATTGTTAAATACAGAACTTAAAATTAATAGCTTCTAATTATTATTGTAAATTATAACTTGAAGATCTGAACTTGTAATAGTGAATTACAGAACTTAGATTTGTTAAATTCAAATTATTATTTCAAATTATAACTTGAAGATCTGAACTAGTAATTGTCAAATACAGAACTTAAAATTGATAGCTTCTAATTATTATTGCATATTATAACTTGAAGATCTGAACTTGTAATAGTCAAATACAGAACTTCTAATTGTTAAATACAAATTATTAGTGCAAATTATAACTTGAAGATCTGAACTAGTAATTGTCAAATACCGAACTTAAAATTGATAGCTTCTAATTATTATTGCAAATTATAACTTGAAGATCTGAACTTGTAATTGTCAAATACAGAACTTCTAATTGTTAAATACAAATTATTAGTGCAAATTATAACTTGAAGATCTGAACTTGTAATTGTCAAATACAGAACTTAAAATTGATAGCTTCTAATTATTATTGCAAATTATAACTTGAAGATCTGAAATTGTAATAGTCAAATACAGAACTTAAAATTGATAGCTTCTAATTATTATTGTAAATTATAACTTGAAGATCTGAACTTGTAATAGTGAATTACAGAACTTAGATTTGTTAAATTCAATTATTATTTCAAATTATAACTTGAAGATCTGAACTAGTAATTGTCAAATACAGAACTTAAAATTGATAGCTTCTAATTATTATTGCAAATTATAACTTGAAGATCTGAACTTGTAATTGTCAAATACAGAACTTAAAATTGATAGCTTCTAATTATTATTGTAAATTATAACTTGAAGATCTGAACTTGTAATTGTCAAATACAGAACTTAAAATTGATAGCTTCTAATTATTATTGCAAATTATAACTTGAAGATCTGAACTTGTAATTGTCAAATACAGAACATAAAATTGATAGCTTCTAATTATTATTTCAAATTATAACTTGAAGATCTGGACTTGTAATTGTCAAATACAGAACTTAAAATTAATAGCTTCTAATTATTATTGCAAATTATATCTTGAAGATCTGAACTTGTAATTGTCAAATACAGAAATTAAAATTGATAGCTTCTAATTATTATTGTAAATTATAACTTGAAGATCTGAACTTGTAATAGTGAATTACAGAACTTAGATTTGTTAAATTCAAATTATTATTTCAAATTATAACTTGAAGATCTGAACTAGTAATTGTCAAATACAGAAATTAAAATTGATAGCTTCTAATTATTATTGCATATTATAACTTGAAGATCTGAACTTGTAATTATTAAATACAGAACTTAAAATTGATAGCTTCTAATTATTATTGTAAATTATAACTTCAAGATCTGAACTTGTAATTGTCAAATACAGAACTTAAAATTGATAGCTTCTAATTATTATTGCAAATAATAACTTGAAGATCTGAACTTGTAATTGTCAAATACAGAACTTAAAATTGATAGATTCTAATTATTATTGCAAATAATAACTTGAAGATCTGAACTTGTAATTGTCAAATACAGAACTTAAAATTGATAGCTTCTAATTATTATTGTAAATTATAACTTGAAGATCTGAACTTGTAATAGTGAATTACAGAACTTAGATTTGTTAAATTCAAATTATTATTTCAAATTATAACTTGAAGATCTGAACTAGTAATTGTCAAATACAGAACTTAAAATTGATAGCTTCTAATTATTATTGCATATTATAACTTGAGATCTGAACTTGTAATTGTTAAATACAGAACTTAAAATTGATAGCTTCTAATTATTATTGTAAATTATAACTTCGAGATCTGAACTTGTAATTGTCAAATGCAGAACTTAAAATTGATAGCTTCTAATTATTATTGCAAATAATAACTTGAAGATCTGAACTTGTAATTGTCAAATACAGAACTTAAAATTGATAGCTTCTAATTATTATTGTAAATTATAACTTGAAGATCTGAACTTGTAATAGTGAATTACAGAACTTAGATTTGTTAAATTCAAATTATTATTTCAAATTATAACTTGAAGATCTGAACTAGTAATTGTCAAATACAGAACTTAAAATTGATAGCTTCTAATTATTATTGCATATTATAACTTGAAGATCTGAACTTGTAATTGTTAAATACAGAACTTAAAATTAATAGCTTCTAATTATTATTGTAAATTATAACTTGAAGATCTGAACTTGTAATAGTGAATTACAGAACTTAGATTTGTTAAATTCAAATTATTATTTCAAATTATAACTTGAAGATCTGAACTAGTAATTGTCAAATACAGAACTTAAAATTGATAGCTTCTAATTATTATTGCATATTATAACTTGAAGATCTGAACTTGTAATAGTCAAATACAGAACTTCTAATTGTTAAATACAAATTATTAGTGCAAATTATAACTTGAAGATCTGAACTAGTAATTGTCAAATACAGAACTTAAAATTGATAGCTTCTAATTATTATTGCAAATTATAACTTGAAGATCTGAACTTGTAATTGTCAAATACAGAACTTCTAATTGTTAAATACAAATTATTAGTGCAAATTATAACTTGAAGATCTGAACTTGTAATTGTCAAATACAGAACTTAAAATTGATAGCTTCTAATTATTATTGCAAATTATAACTTGAAGATCTGAAATTGTAATAGTCAAATACAGAACTTAAAATTGATAGCTTCTAATTATTATTGTAAATTATAACTTGAAGATCTGAACTTGTAATAGTGAATTACAGAACTTAGATTTGTTAAATTCAATTATTATTTCAAATTATAACTTGAAGATCTGAACTAGTAATTGTCAAATACAGAACTTAAAATTGATAGCTTCTAATTATTATTGCAAATTATAACTTGAAGATCTGAACTTGTAATTGTCAAATACAGAACTTAAAATTGATAGCTTCTAATTATTATTGTAAATTATAACTTGAAGATCTGAACTTGTAATTGTCAAATACAGAACTTAAAATTGATAGCTTCTAATTATTATTGCAAATTATAACTTGAAGATCTGAACTTGTAATTGTCAAATACAGAACATAAAATTGATAGCTTCTAATTATTATTTCAAATTATAACTTGAAGATCTGGACTTGTAATTGTCAAATACAGAACTTAAAATTAATAGCTTCTAATTATTATTGCAAATTATATCTTGAAGATATGAACTTGTAATTGTCAAATACAGAAATTAAAATTGATAGCTTCTAATTATTATTGTAAATTATAACTTGAAGATCTGAACTTGTAATAGTGAATTACAGAACTTAGATTTGTTAAATTCAAATTATTATTTCAAATTATAACTTGAAGATCTGAACTAGTAATTGTCAAATACAGAAATTAAAATTGATAGCTTCTAATTATTATTGCATATTATAACTTGAAGATCTGAACTTGTAATTATTAAATACAGAACTTAAAATTGATAGCTTCTAATTATTATTGTAAATTATAACTTGAAGATCTGAACTTGTAATTGTCAAATACAGAACTTAAAATTGATAGCTTCTAATTTTTATTGCAAATAATAACTTGAAGATCTGAACTTGTAATTGTCAAATACAGAACTTAAAATTGATAGATTCTAATTATTATTGCAAATTATAACTTGAAGATCTGAACTTGTAATTGTCAAATACAGAACTTCAAATTGTTAAATACAAATTATTAGTGCAAATTATAACTTGAAGATCTGAACTTGTAATTGTCAAATACATAACTTAAAATTGATAGCTTCTAATTATTATTGTAAATTATAACTTGTAGATCTGAACTTGTAATAGTGAATTACAGAACTTAGATTTGTTAAATTCAAATTATTATTTCAAATTATAACTTGAAGATCTGAACTAGTAATTGTCAAATACAGAACTTAAAATTGATAGCTTCTAATTATTATTGCATATTATAACTTGAAGATCTGAACTTGTAATTGTGAAATACAGAACTTAAAATTGATAGCATCTAATTATTATTGTAAATTATAACTTCAAGATCTGAACTTGTAATTGTCAAATACAGAACTTAAAATTGATAGCTTCTAATTATTATTGCAAATAATAACTTGAAGATCTGAACTTGTAATTGTCAAATACAGAACTTAAAATTGATAGCTTCTAATTATTATTGCAAATTATAATTTGAAGATCTGAACTTGTAATAGACAAATACGCAACTTAGCATTGTTAAATACAAATTGTGATTGCAAATTATAACTAGAAGATCTGAACCTGTAATTGTCAAATACAGAACTTAAAATTGATAGCTTCTAATTATTATTGCAAATAATAACTTGAAGATCTGAACTTGTAATTGTCAAATACAGAACTTAAAATTGATAGCTTCTAATTATTATTGTAAATTATAACTTGAAGATCTGAACTTGTAATAGTGAATTACAGAACTTAGATTTGTTAAATTCAAATTATTATTTCAAATTATAACTTGAAGATATGAACTAGTAATTGTCAAATACAGAACTTAAAATTGATAGCTTCTAATTATTATTGCAAATTATAACTTGAAGATCTGAACTTGTAATTGTCAAATACAGAACTTCAAATTGTTAAATACAAATTATTAGTGCAAATTATAACTTGAAGATCTGAACTTGTAATAGTGAATTACAGAACTTAGATTTGTTAAATTCAAATTATTATTTCAAATTATAACTTGAAGATCTGAACTAGTAATTGTCGAATACAGAACTTAAAATTGATAGCTTCTAATTATTATTGCATATTATAACTTGAAGATCTGAACTTGTAATTGTCAAATACAGAACTTCTAATTGTTAAATACAAATTATTAGTGCAAATTATAACTTGAAGATCTGAACTTGTAATTGTCAAATACAGAACTTAAAATTGATAGCTTCTAATTATTATTTCAATTTATAACTTGAAGTTCTGAACTTGTAATTGTCAAATACAGAACTTAAAATTGATAGCTTCTAATTATTATTGCAAATTATAACTTGAAGATCTGAACTTGTAATTGTCAAATACAGAACTTAAAATTGATAGCTTCTAATTATTATTGCAAATTATAACTTGAAGATCTGAACTTGTAATTGTTAAATGCAGAACTTAAAATTGATAGCTTCTAATTATTATTTCAAATTATAACTTGAAGATCTGAACTTGTAATTGTCAAATACAGAACTTAAAATTGATAGCTTCTAATTATTATTGCAAATAATAACTTGAAGATCTGTACTTGTAATTGTCAAATACAGAACTAAAAATTGATAGCTTATAATTATAGTTCAAATTATAACTTGAAGATCTGAACTTGTAATAGTCAAATACAGAACATCAAATTGTTAAATACAAATTATTAGTGCAAATTATAACTTGAAGATCTGAACTTGTA
Source organism: Cantharis lateralis (assembly GCA_963170105.1). NCBI lineage: Eukaryota > Metazoa > Arthropoda > Insecta > Coleoptera > Cantharidae > Cantharis > Cantharis lateralis. The sequence continues at coordinate 24,565,048 of OY720625.1, read as the reverse complement.
ATAGGTAAATAGAGAACTTCTAATTGTTAAATTCAAACTAAGATTGCAAATAATAATTTGAAAATCTGAACTAGTAATAGTCAAATACAGAACTTCTAACTGTTAAAAACAAATTATTAGTGCAAATTATAACTTGAAGATCTGAACTTGTAATTGTCAAATACAGAACTTAAAATTGATAGCTTCTAATTATTATTGCAAATTATAACTTGAAGATCTGAAATTGTAATAGTGAATTACAAAACTTAGATTTGTTAAATTCAAATTATTATTTCAAATTATAACTTGAAGATCTGAACTAGTAATTGTCAAATACAGAACTTAAATTGATAGCTTATAATTATTATTGCAAATAATAATTAGAAGATCTGAACTTGTAATAGTCAAATACAGAACTTCTAATTGTTAAATACAAATTATTAGTGCAAATTATAACTTGAAGATCTGAACTAGTAATTGTCAAATACAGAACTTAAAATTGATAGCTTCTAATTATTATAGCAAATTATAACTTGAAGATATGAACTTGTAATTGTCAGATACAGAACTTCTAATTGTTAAATACAAATTATTAGTGCAAATTATAACTTGAAGATCTGAACTTGTAATTGTCAAATACAGAACTTAAAATTGATAGCTTCTAATTATTATTGCAAATTATAACTTGAAGATCTGAACTTGTAATAGTGAATTACAGAACTTAGATTTGTTAAATTCAAATTATTATTTCAAATTATAACTTGAAGATATGAACTAGTAATTGTCAAATACAGAACTTAAAATTGATAGCTTCTAATTATTATTGCATATTATAACTTGAGATCTGAACTTGTAATTGTTAAATACAGAACTTAAAATTGATAGCTTCTAATTATTATTGTAAATTATAACTTCGAGATCTGAACTTGTAATTGTCAAATGCAGAACTTAAAATTGATAGCTTCTAATTATTATTGCAAATAATAACTTGAAGATCTGAACTTGTAATTGTCAAATACAGAACTTAAAATTGATAGCTTCTAATTATTATTGTAAATTATAACTTGAAGATCTGAACTTGTAATAGTGAATTACAGAACTTAGATTTGTTAAATTCAAATTATTATTTCAAATTATAACTTGAAGATCTGAACTAGTAATTGTCAAATACAGAACTTAAAATTGATAGCTTCTAATTATTATTGCATATTATAACTTGAAGATCTGAACTTGTAATTGTTAAATACAGAACTTAAAATTAATAGCTTCTAATTATTATTGTAAATTATAACTTGAAGATCTGAACTTGTAATAGTGAATTACAGAACTTAGATTTGTTAAATTCAAATTATTATTTCAAATTATAACTTGAAGATCTGAACTAGTAATTGTCAAATACAGAACTTAAAATTGATAGCTTCTAATTATTATTGCAAATTATAACTTGAAGATCTGAACTTGTAATTGTCAAATACAGAACTTCTAATTGTTAAATACAAATTATTAGTGCAAATTATAACTTGAAGATCTGAACTTGTAATTGTCAAATACAGAACTTAAAATTGATAGCTTCTAATTATTATTGCAAATTATAACTTGAAGATCTGAAATTGTAATAGTCAAATACAGAACTTAAAATTGATAGCTTCTAATTATTATTGTAAATTATAACTTGAAGATCTGAACTTGTAATAGTGAATTACAGAACTTAGATTTGTTAAATTCAATTATTATTTCAAATTATAACTTGAAGATCTGAACTAGTAATTGTCAAATACAGAACTTAAAATTGATAGCTTCTAATTATTATTGCAAATTATAACTTGAAGATCTGAACTTGTAATTGTCAAATACAGAACTTAAAATTGATAGCTTCTAATTATTATTGTAAATTATAACTTGAAGATCTGAACTTGTAATTGTCAAATACAGAACTTAAAATTGATAGCTTCTAATTATTATTGCAAATTATAACTTGAAGATCTGAACTTGTAATTGTCAAATACAGAACATAAAATTGATAGCTTCTAATTATTATTTCAAATTATAACTTGAAGATCTGGACTTGTAATTGTCAAATACAGAACTTAAAATTAATAGCTTCTAATTATTATTGCAAATTATAACTTGAAGATCTGAACTTGTAATTGTCAAATACAGAAATTAAAATTGATAGCTTCTAATTATTATTGTAAATTATAACTTGAAGATCTGAACTTGTAATAGTGAATTACAGAACTTAGATTTGTTAAATTCAAATTATTATTTCAAATTATAACTTGAAGATCTGAACTAGTAATTGTCAAATACAGAAATTAAAATTGATAGCTTCTAATTATTATTGCATATTATAACTTGAAGATCTGAACTTGTAATTATTAAATACAGAACTTAAAATTGATAGCTTCTAATTATTATTGTAAATTATAACTTCAAGATCTGAACTTGTAATTGTCAAATACAGAACTTAAAATTGATAGCTTCTAATTATTATTGCAAATAATAACTTGAAGATCTGAACTTGTAATTGTCAAATACAGAACTTAAAATTGATAGATTCTAATTATTATTGCAAATTATAACTTGAAGATCTGAAATTGTAATTGTCAAATACAGAACTTCAAATTGTTAAATACAAATTATTAGTGCAAATTATAACTTGAAGATCTGAACTTGTAATTGTCAAATACAGAACTTAAAATTGATAGCTTCTAATTATTATTGTAAATTATAACTTGAAGATCTGAACTTGTAATAGTGAATTATAGAACTTAGATTTGTTAAATTCAAATTATTATTTCAAATTATAACTTGAAGATCTGAACTAGTAATTGTCAAATACAGAACTTAAAATTGATAGCTTCTAATTATTATTGCATATTATAACTTGAAGATCTGAACTTGTAATTGTGAAATACAGAACTTAAAATTGATAGCTCCTAATTATTATTGCAAATTATAATTTGAAGATCTGAACTTGTAATAGACAAATATGCAACTTAGCATTGTTAAATACAAATTGTGATTGCAAATTATAACTTGAAGATCTGAACCTGTAATAGGTAAATACAGAACTTCGAATTGTTAAATTCAAACTAAGATTGCAAATAATAATTCGAAGATCTGAACTATTAATAGTCAAATACAGAACTTCTAATTGTTAAATACAAATTATTAGTGCAAATTATAACTTGAAGATCTGAACTAGTAATTGTCAAATACAGAACTTAAAATTGATAGCTACTAATTATTATTGCAAATTATAACTTGAAGATCTGAACTTGTAATTGTCAAATACAGAACTACTAATTGTTAAATACAAATTATAACTTGAAGATCTGAACTTGTAATTGTCAAATACAGAACTTAAAATTGATAGCTTCTAATTATTATTGCAAATTATAACTTGAAGATCTGAACTTGTAATAGTCAAATACAGAACTTAAAATTGATAGCTTCTAATTATTATTGTAAATTATAACTTGAAGATCTGAACTTGTAATTGTCAAATACAGAACTTAAAATTGATAGCTTCTAATTATTATTGCAAATAATAACTTGGAGATCTGAACTAGTAATTGTCAAATACAGAACTTAAAATTGATAGCTTCTAATTATTATTGCAAATTATAACTTGAAGATCTGAACTTGTAATTGTCAAATACAGAACTTAAAATTGATAGCTTCTAATTATTATTGCAAATTATAACTTGAAGATCTGAACTTGTAATTGTCAAATACAGAACTTAAAATTGATAGCTTCTAATTATTATTGCAAATTATAACTTGAAGATCTGAACTTGTAATTGTCAAATACAGAACTTCAAATTGTTAAATACAAATTATTAGTGCAAATTATAACTTGAAGATCTGAACTTGTAATTGTCAAATCCAGAACTTAAAATTGATAGCTTCTAATTATTATTGTAAATTATAACTTGAAGATCTGAACTTGTAATAGTGAATTACAGAACTTAGATTTGTGATATTCAAATTATTATTTCAAATTATAACTTGAAGATCTGAACTAGTAATTGTCAAATACAGAACTTAAAATTTTTAGCTTCTAATTATTATTGCATATTATAACTTGAAGATCTGAACTTGTAATTGTTAAATACAGAACTTAAAATTGATAGCTTCTAATTATTATTGTAAATTATAACTTCAAGATCCGAACTTGTAATTGTCAAATACAGAACTTAAAATTGATAGCTTCTAATTATTATTGCAAATAATAACTTGAAGATCTGAACTTGTAATTGTCAAATACAGAACTTAAAATTGATAGCTTCTAATTATTATTGCAAATTATAATTTGAAGATCTGAACTTGTAATAGACAAACACGCAACTTAGCATTGTTAAATACAAATTGTGATTGCAAATTATAACTTGAAGATCTGAACCTGTAATAGGTAAATACAGAACTTCGAATTGTTAAATTCAAACTAAGATTGCAAATAATAATTCGAAGATCTGAACTTGTAATAGTCAAATACAGAACTTCTAATTGTTAAATACAAATTATTAGTGCAAATTATAACTTGAAGATCTGAACTAGTAATTGTCAAATACAGAACTTAAAATTGATAGCTTCTAATTATTATTGCAAATTATAACTTGAAGATCTGAACTTGTAATTGTCAAATACAGAACTTCTAATTGTTAAATACAAATTATTAGTGCAAATTATAACTTGAAGATCTGAACTTGTAATTGTCAAATACAGAACTTAAAATTGATAGCTTCTAATTATTATTGCAAATTATAACTTGAAGATCTGAACTTGTAATAGTCAAATACAGAACTTAAAATTGATAGCTTCTAATTATTATTGTAAATTATAACTTCAAGATCTGAACTTGTAATTGTCAAATACAGAACTTAAAATTGATAGCTTCTAATTATTATTGCAAATAATAACTTGAAGATCTGAACTTGTAATTGTCAAATACAGAACTTAAAATTGATAGCTTCTAATTTTTATTGCAAATAATAACTTGAAGATCTGAACTTGTAATTGTCAAATACAGAACTTAAAATTGATAGATTCTAATTATTATTGCAAATTATAACTTGAAGATCTGAACTTGTAATTGTCAAATACAGAACTTCAAATTGTTAAATACAAATTATTAGTGCAAATTATAACTTGAAGATCTGAACTTGTAATTGTCAAATACATAACTTAAAATTGATAGCTTCTAATTATTATTGTAAATTATAACTTGAAGATCTGAACTTGTAATAGTGAATTACAGAACTTAGATTTGTTAAATTCAAATTATTATTTCAAATTATAACTTGAAGATCTGAACTAGTAATTGTCAAATACAGAACTTAAAATTGATAGCTTCTAATTATTATTGCATATTATAACTTGAAGATCTGAACTTGTAATTGTGAAATACAGAACTTAAAATTGATAGCTTCTAATTATTATTGTAAATTATAACTTCAAGATCTGAACTTGTAATTGTCAAATACAGAACTTAAAATTGATAGCTTCTAATTATTATTGCAAATAATAACTTGAAGATCTGAACTTGTAATTGTCAAATACAGAACTTAAAATTGATAGCTTCTAATTATTATTGCAAATTATAATTTGAAGATCTGAACTTGTAATAGACAAATACGCAACTTAGCATTGTTAAATACAAATTGTGATTGCAAATTATAACTAGAAGATCTGAACCTGTAATTGTCAAATACAGAACTTAAAATTGATAGCTTCTAATTATTATTGCAAATAATAACTTGAAGATCTGAACTTGTAATTGTCAAATACAGAACTTAAAATTGATAGCTTCTAATTATTATTGTAAATTATAACTTGAAGATCTGAACTTGTAATAGTGAATTACAGAACTTAGATTTGTTAAATTCAAATTATTATTTCAAATTATAACTTGAAGATATGAACTAGTAATTGTCAAATACAGAACTTAAAATTGATAGCTTCTAATTATTATTGCAAATTATAACTTGAAGATCTGAACTTGTAATTGTCAAATACAGAACTTAAAATTGATAGCTTCTAATTATTATTGTAAATTATAACTTGAAGATCTGAACTTGTAATTGTCAAATACAGAACTTAAAATTGATAGCTTCTAATTATTATTGCAAATTATAACTTGAAGATCTGAACTTGTAATTGTCAAATACAGAACATAAAATTGATAGCTTCTAATTATTATTTCAAATTATAACTTGAAGATCTGGACTTGTAATTGTCAAATACAGAACTTAAAATTAATAGCTTCTAATTATTATTGCAAATTATAACTTGAAGATCTGAACTTGTAATTGTCAAATACAGAAATTAAAATTGATAGCTTCTAATTATTATTGTAAATTATAACTTGAAGATCTGAACTTGTAATAGTGAATTACAGAACTTAGATTTGTTAAATTCAAATTATTATTTCAAATTATAACTTGAAGATCTGAACTAGTAATTGTCAAATACAGAAATTAAAATTGATAGCTTCTAATTATTATTGCATATTATAACTTGAAGATCTGAACTTGTAATTATTAAATACAGAACTTAAAATTGATAGCTTCTAATTATTATTGTAAATTATAACTTCAAGATCTGAACTTGTAATTGTCAAATACAGAACTTAAAATTGATAGCTTCTAATTATTATTGCAAATAATAACTTGAAGATCTGAACTTGTAATTGTCAAATACAGAACTTAAAATTGATAGATTCTAATTATTATTGCAAATTATAACTTGAAGATCTGAAATTGTAATTGTCAAATACAGAACTTCAAATTGTTAAATACAAATTATTAGTGCAAATTATAACTTGAAGATCTGAACTTGTAATTGTCAAATACAGAACTTAAAATTGATAGCTTCTAATTATTATTGTAAATTATAACTTGAAGATCTGAACTTGTAATAGTGAATTATAGAACTTAGATTTGTTAAATTCAAATTATTATTTCAAATTATAACTTGAAGATCTGAACTAGTAATTGTCAAATACAGAACTTAAAATTGATAGCTTCTAATTATTATTGCATATTATAACTTGAAGATCTGAACTTGTAATTGTGAAATACAGAACTTAAAATTGATAGCTCCTAATTATTATTGCAAATTATAATTTGAAGATCTGAACTTGTAATAGACAAATATGCAACTTAGCATTGTTAAATACAAATTGTGATTGCAAATTATAACTTGAAGATCTGAACCTGTAATAGGTAAATACAGAACTTCGAATTGTTAAATTCAAACTAAGATTGCAAATAATAATTCGAAGATCTGAACTATTAATAGTCAAATACAGAACTTCTAATTGTTAAATACAAATTATTAGTGCAAATTATAACTTGAAGATCTGAACTAGTAATTGTCAAATACAGAACTTAAAATTGATAGCTACTAATTATTATTGCAAATTATAACTTGAAGATCTGAACTTGTAATTGTCAAATACAGAACTACTAATTGTTAAATACAAATTATAACTTGAAGATCTGAACTTGTAATTGTCAAATACAGAACTTAAAATTGATAGCTTCTAATTATTATTGCAAATTATAACTTGAAGATCTGAACTTGTAATAGTCAAATACAGAACTTAAAATTGATAGCTTCTAATTATTATTGTAAATTATAACTTGAAGATCTGAACTTGTAATTGTCAAATACAGAACTTAAAATTGATAGCTTCTAATTATTATTGCAAATAATAACTTGGAGATCTGAACTAGTAATTGTCAAATACAGAACTTAAAATTGATAGCTTCTAATTATTATTGCAAATTATAACTTGAAGATCTGAACTTGTAATTGTCAAATACAGAACTTAAAATTGATAGCTTCTAATTATTATTGCAAATTATAACTTGAAGATCTGAACTTGTAATTGTCAAATACAGAACTTAAAATTGATAGCTTCTAATTATTATTGCAAATTATAACTTGAAGATCTGAACTTGTAATTGTCAAATACAGAACTTCAAATTGTTAAATACAAATTATTAGTGCAAATTATAACTTGAAGATCTGAACTTGTAATTGTCAAATCCAGAACTTAAAATTGATAGCTTCTAATTATTATTGTAAATTATAACTTGAAGATCTGAACTTGTAATAGTGAATTACAGAACTTAGATTTGTGATATTCAAATTATTATTTCAAATTATAACTTGAAGATCTGAACTAGTAATTGTCAAATACAGAACTTAAAATTTTTAGCTTCTAATTATTATTGCATATTATAACTTGAAGATCTGAACTTGTAATTGTTAAATACAGAACTTAAAATTGATAGCTTCTAATTATTATTGTAAATTATAACTTCAAGATCCGAACTTGTAATTGTCAAATACAGAACTTAAAATTGATAGCTTCTAATTATTATTGCAAATAATAACTTGAAGATCTGAACTTGTAATTGTCAAATACAGAACTTAAAATTGATAGCTTCTAATTATTATTGCAAATTATAATTTGAAGATCTGAACTTGTAATAGACAAACACGCAACTTAGCATTGTTAAATACAAATTGTGATTGCAAATTATAACTTGAAGATCTGAACCTGTAATAGGTAAATACAGAACTTCGAATTGTTAAATTCAAACTAAGATTGCAAATAATAATTCGAAGATCTGAACTTGTAATAGTCAAATACAGAACTTCTAATTGTTAAATACAAATTATTAGTGCAAATTATAACTTGAAGATCTGAACTAGTAATTGTCAAATACAGAACTTAAAATTGATAGCTTCTAATTATTATTGCAAATTATAACTTGAAGATCTGAACTTGTAATTGTCAAATACAGAACTTCTAATTGTTAAATACAAATTATTAGTGCAAATTATAACTTGAAGATCTGAACTTGTAATTGTCAAATACAGAACTTAAAATTGATAGCTTCTAATTATTATTGCAAATTATAACTTGAAGATCTGAACTTGTAATAGTCAAATACAGAACTTAAAATTGATAGCTTCTAATTATTATTGTAAATTATAACTTCAAGATCTGAACTTGTAATTGTCAAATACAGAACTTAAAATTGATAGCTTCTAATTATTATTGCAAATAATAACTTGAAGATCTGAACTTGTAATTGTCAAATACAGAACTTAAAATTGATAGCTTCTAATTTTTATTGCAAATAATAACTTGAAGATCTGAACTTGTAATTGTCAAATACAGAACTTAAAATTGATAGATTCTAATTATTATTGCAAATTATAACTTGAAGATCTGAACTTGTAATTGTCAAATACAGAACTTCAAATTGTTAAATACAAATTATTAGTGCAAATTATAACTTGAAGATCTGAACTTGTAATTGTCAAATACATAACTTAAAATTGATAGCTTCTAATTATTATTGTAAATTATAACTTGAAGATCTGAACTTGTAATAGTGAATTACAGAACTTAGATTTGTTAAATTCAAATTATTATTTCAAATTATAACTTGAAGATCTGAACTAGTAATTGTCAAATACAGAACTTAAAATTGATAGCTTCTAATTATTATTGCATATTATAACTTGAAGATCTGAACTTGTAATTGTGAAATACAGAACTTAAAATTGATAGCTTCTAATTATTATTGTAAATTATAACTTCAAGATCTGAACTTGTAATTGTCAAATACAGAACTTAAAATTGATAGCTTCTAATTATTATTGCAAATAATAACTTGAAGATCTGAACTTGTAATTGTCAAATACAGAACTTAAAATTGATAGCTTCTAATTATTATTGCAAATTATAATTTGAAGATCTGAACTTGTAATAGACAAATACGCAACTTAGCATTGTTAAATACAAATTGTGATTGCAAATTATAACTAGAAGATCTGAACCTGTAATTGTCAAATACAGAACTTAAAATTGATAGCTTCTAATTATTATTGCAAATAATAACTTGAAGATCTGAACTTGTAATTGTCAAATACAGAACTTAAAATTGATAGCTTCTAATTATTATTGTAAATTATAACTTGAAGATCTGAACTTGTAATAGTGAATTACAGAACTTAGATTTGTTAAATTCAAATTATTATTTCAAATTATAACTTGAAGATATGAACTAGTAATTGTCAAATACAGAACTTAAAATTGATAGCTTCTAATTATTATTGCAAATTATAACTTGAAGATCTGAACTTGTAATTGTCAAATACAGAACTTTAAATTGTTAAATACAAATTATTAGTGCAAATTATAACTTGAAGATCTGAACTTGTAATAGTGAATTACAGAACTTAGATTTGTTAAATTCAAATTATTATTTCAAATTATAACTTGAAGATCTGAACTAGTAATTGTCGAATACAGAACTTAAAATTGATAGCTTCTAATTATTATTGCATATTATAACTTGAAGATCTGAACTTGTAATTGTCAAATACAGAACTTCTAATTGTTAAATACAAATTATTAGTGCAAATTATAACTTGAAGATCTGAACTTGTAATTGTCAAATACAGAACTTAAAATTGATAGCTTCTAATTATTATTTCAATTTATAACTTGAAGATCTGAACTTGTAATTGTCAAATACAGAACTTAAAATTGATAGCTTCTAATTATTATTGCAAATTATAACTTGAAGATCTGAACTTGTAATTGTCAAATACAGAACTTAAAATTGATAGCTTCTAATTATTATTGCAAATTATAACTTGAAGATCTGAACTTGTAATTGTTAAATGCAGAACTTAAAATTGATAGCTTCTAATTATTATTTCAAATTATAACTTGAAGATCTGAACTTGTAATTGTCAAATACAGAACTTAAAATTGATAGCTTCTAATTATTATTGCAAATAATAACTTGAAGATCTGTACTTGTAATTGTCAAATACAGAACTAAAAATTGATAGCTTATAATTATAGTTCAAATTATAACTTGAAGATCTGAACTTGTAATAGTCAAATACAGAACATCAAATTGTTAAATACAAATTATTAGTGCAAATTATAACTTGAAGATCTGAACTTGTAATAGGTAAATAGAGAACTTCTAATTGTTAAATTCAAACTAAGATTGCAAATAATAATTTGAAAATCTGAACTAGTAATAGTCAAATACAGAACTTCTAACTGTTAAAAACAAATTATTAGTGCAAATTATAACTTGAAGATCTGAACTTGTAATTGTCAAATACAGAACTTAAAATTGATAGCTTCTAATTATTATTGCAAATTATAACTTGAAGATCTGAAATTGTAATAGTTAATTACAAAACTTAGATTTGTTAAATTCAAATTATTATTTCAAATTATAACTTGAAGATCTGAACTAGTAATTGTCAAATACAGAACTTAAATTGATAGCTTATAATTATTATTGCAAATAATAATTAGAAGATCTGAACTTGTAATAGTCAAATACAGAACTTCTAATTGTTAAATACAAATTATTAGTGCAAATTATAACTTGAAGATCTGAACTAGTAATTGTCAAATACAGAACTTAAAATTGATAGCTACTAATTATTATTGCAAATTATAACTTGAAGATCTGAACTTGTAATTGTCAAATACAGAACTACTAATTGTTAAATACAAATTATAACTTGAAGATCTGAACTTGTAATTGTCAAATACAGAACTTAAAATTGATAGCTTCTAATTATTATTGCAAATTATAACTTGAAGATCTGAACTTGTAATAGTCAAATACAGAACTTAAAATTGATAGCTTCTAATTATTATTGTAAATTATAACTTGAAGATCTGAACTTGTAATTGTCAAATACAGAACTTAAAATTGATAGCTTCTAATTATTATTGCAAATAATAACTTGGAGATCTGAACTAGTAATTGTCAAATACAGAACTTAAAATTGATAGCTTCTAATTATTATTGCAAATTATAACTTGAAGATCTGAACTTGTAATTGTCAAATACAGAACTTAAAATTGATAGCTTCTAATTATTATTGCAAATTATAACTTGAAGATCTGAACTTGTAATTGTCAAATACAGAACTTAAAATTGATAGCTTCTAATTATTATTGCAAATTATAACTTGAAGATCTGAACTTGTAATTGTCAAATACAGAACTTCAAATTGTTAAATACAAATTATTAGTGCAAATTATAACTTGAAGATCTGAACTTGTAATTGTCAAATCCAGAACTTAAAGTTGATAGCTTCTAATTATTATTGTAAATTATAACTTGAAGATCTGAACTTGTAATAGTGAATTACAGAACTTAGATTTGTGATATTCAAATTATTATTTCAAATTATAACTTGAAGATCTGAACTAGTAATTGTCAAATACAGAACTTAAAATTTTTAGCTTCTAATTATTATTGCATATTATAACTTGAAGATCTGAACTTGTAATTGTTAAATACAGAACTTAAAATTGATAGCTTCTAATTATTATTGTAAATTATAACTTCAAGATCCGAACTTGTAATTGTCAAATACAGAACTTAAAATTGATAGCTTCTAATTATTATTGCAAATAATAACTTGAAGATCTGAACTTGTAATTGTCAAATACAGAACTTAAAATTGATAGCTTCTAATTATTATTGCAAATTATAATTTGAAGATCTGAACTTGTAATAGACAAACACGCAACTTAGCATTGTTAAATACAAATTGTGATTGCAAATTATAACTTGAAGATCTGAACCTGTAATAGGTAAATACAGAACTTCGAATTGTTAAATTCAAACTAAGATTGCAAATAATAATTCGAAGATCTGAACTTGTAATAGTCAAATACAGAACTTCTAATTGTTAAATACAAATTATTAGTGCAAATTATAACTTGAAGATCTGAACTAGTAATTGTCAAATACAGAACTTAAAATTGATAGCTTCTAATTATTATTGCAAATTATAACTTGAAGATCTGAACTTGTAATTGTCAAATACAGAACTTCTAATTGTTAAATACAAATTATTAGTGCAAATTATAACTTGAAGATCTGAACTTGTAATTGTCAAATACAGAACTTAAAATTGATAGCTTCTAATTATTATTGCAAATTATAACTTGAAGATCTGAACTTGTAATAGTCAAATACAGAACTTAAAATTGATAGCTTCTAATTATTATTGTAAATTATAACTTCAAGATCTGAACTTGTAATTGTCAAATACAGAACTTAAAATTGATAGCTTCTAATTATTATTGCAAATAATAACTTGAAGATCTGAACTTGTAATTGTCAAATACAGAACTTAAAATTGATAGCTTCTAATTTTTATTGCAAATAATAACTTGAAGATCTGAACTTGTAATTGTCAAATACAGAACTTAAAATTGATAGATTCTAATTATTATTGCAAATTATAACTTGAAGATCTGAACTTGTAATTGTCAAATACAGAACTTCAAATTGTTAAATACAAATTATTAGTGCAAATTATAACTTGAAGATCTGAACTTGTAATTGTCAAATACATAACTTAAAATTGATAGCTTCTAATTATTATTGTAAATTATAACTTGAAGATCTGAACTTGTAATAGTGAATTACAGAACTTAGATTTGTTAAATTCAAATTATTATTTCAAATTATAACTTGAAGATCTGAACTAGTAATTGTCAAATACAGAACTTAAAATTGATAGCTTCTAATTATTATTGCATATTATAACTTGAAGATCTGAACTTGTAATTGTGAAATACAGAACTTAAAATTGATAGCTTCTAATTATTATTGTAAATTATAACTTCAAGATCTGAACTTGTAATTGTCAAATACAGAACTTAAAATTGATAGCTTCTAATTATTATTGCAAATAATAACTTGAAGATCTGAACTTGTAATTGTCAAATACAGAACTTAAAATTGATAGCTTCTAATTATTATTGCAAATTATAATTTGAAGATCTGAACTTGTAATAGACAAATACGCAACTTAGCATTGTTAAATACAAATTGTGATTGCAAATTATAACTAGAAGATCTGAACCTGTAATTGTCAAATACAGAACTTAAAATTGATAGCTTCTAATTATTATTGCAAATAATAACTTGAAGATCTGAACTTGTAATTGTCAAATACAGAACTTAAAATTGATAGCTTCTAATTATTATTGTAAATTATAACTTGAAGATCTGAACTTGTAATAGTGAATTACAGAACTTAGATTTGTTAAATTCAAATTATTATTTCAAATTATAACTTGAAGATATGAACTAGTAATTGTCAAATACAGAACTTAAAATTGATAGCTTCTAATTATTATTGCAAATTATAACTTGAAGATCTGAACTTGTAATTGTCAAATACAGAACTTTAAATTGTTAAATACAAATTATTAGTGCAAATTATAACTTGAAGATCTGAACTTGTAATAGTGAATTACAGAACTTAGATTTGTTAAATTCAAATTATTATTTCAAATTATAACTTGAAGATCTGAACTAGTAATTGTCGAATACAGAACTTAAAATTGATAGCTTCTAATTATTATTGCATATTATAACTTGAAGATCTGAACTTGTAATTGTCAAATACAGAACTTCTAATTGTTAAATACAAATTATTAGTGCAAATTATAACTTGAAGATCTGAACTTGTAATTGTCAAATACAGAACTTAAAATTGATAGCTTCTAATTATTATTTCAATTTATAACTTGAAGATCTGAACTTGTAATTGTCAAATACAGAACTTAAAATTGATAGCTTCTAATTATTATTGCAAATTATAACTTGAAGATCTGAACTTGTAATTGTCAAATACAGAACTTAAAATTGATAGCTTCTAATTATTATTGCAAATTATAACTTGAAGATCTGAACTTGTAATTGTTAAATGCAGAACTTAAAATTGATAGCTTCTAATTATTATTTCAAATTATAACTTGAAGATCTGAACTTGTAATTGTCAAATACAGAACTTAAAATTGATAGCTTCTAATTATTATTGCAAATAATAACTTGAAGATCTGTACTTGTAATTGTCAAATACAGAACTAAAAATTGATAGCTTATAATTATAGTTCAAATTATAACTTGAAGATCTGAACTTGTAATAGTCAAATACAGAACATCAAATTGTTAAATACAAATTATTAGTGCAAATTATAACTTGAAGATCTGAACTTGTAATAGGTAAATAGAGAACTTCTAATTGTTAAATTCAAACTAAGATTGCAAATAATAATTTGAAAATCTGAACTAGTAATAGTCAAATACAGAACTTCTAACTGTTAAAAACAAATTATTAGTGCAAATTATAACTTGAAGATCTGAACTTGTAATTGTCAAATACAGAACTTAAAATTGATAGCTTCTAATTATTATTGCAAATTATAACTTGAAGATCTGAAATTGTAATAGTTAATTACAAAACTTAGATTTGTTAAATTCAAATTATTATTTCAAATTATAACTTGAAGATCTGAACTAGTAATTGTCAAATACAGAACTTAAATTGATAGCTTATAATTATTATTGCAAATAATAATTAGAAGATCTGAACTTGTAATAGTCAAATACAGAACTTCTAATTGTTAAATACAAATTATTAGTGCAAATTATAACTTGAAGATCTGAACTAGTAATTGTCAAATACAGAACTTAAAATTGATAGCTTCTAATTATTATAGCAAATTATAACTTGAAGATATGAACTTGTAATTGTCAGATACAGAACTTCTAATTGTTAAATACAAATTATTAGTGCAAATTATAACTTGAAGATCTGAACTTGTAATTGTCAAATACAGAACTTAAAATTGATAGCTTCTAATTATTATTGCAAATTATAACTTGAAGATCTGAACTTGTAATTGTCAAATACAGAACTTCTAATTGTTAAATACAAATTATTAGTGCAAATTATAACTTGAAGATCTGAACATGTAATTGTCAAATACAGAACTTAAAATTGATAGCTTCTAATTATTATTGTAAATTATAACTTGTAGATCTGAACTTGTAATAGTGAATTACAGAACTTAGATTTGTTAAATTCAAATTATTATTTCAAATTATAACTTGAAGATCTGAACTAGTAATTGTCAAATACAGAACTTCTAATTGTTAAATACAAATTATTAGTGCAAATTATAACTTGAAGATCTGAACTAGTAATTTTCAAATTCAGAACTTAATATTGATAGCTTCTAATTATTATTGCAAATTATAACTAGAAGATCTGAACTTGTAATTGTCAAATACAGAACTTCTAATTGTTAAATACAAATTATTAGTGCAAATTATAACTTGAAGATCTGAACTAGTAATTTTCAAATACAGAACTTAATATTGATAGCTTCTAATTATTATTGCAAATTATAACTAGAAGATCTGAACTTGTAATTGTCAAATACAGAACTTAAAATTGATAGCTTCTAATTATTATTGCAAATTATAACTTGAAGATCTGAACTTGTAATTGTCAAATGCAGAACTTAAAATTGATAGCTTCTAATTATTATTGCAAATTAAATTGCAAATTAAATAAAATTACAGAACTTCTAATTGTTAAATACAAATTATTAGTGCAAATTATAACTTGAAGATCTGAACTAGTAATTTTCAAATTCAGAACTTAAAACTGATAGCTTCTAATTATTATTGTAAATTATAACTAGAAGATCTGAACTTGTAATTGTCAAATACAGAACTTAAAATTGATAGCTTCTAATTATTATTTCAATTTATAACTTGAAGATCTGAACTTGTAATTGTCAAATACAGAACTTAAAATTAATAGCTTCTAATTATTATTGCAAATTATAACTTGAAGATATGAACTTGTAATTGTCAAATACAGATCTTCTAATTGTTAAATTCAAATTAGTAGTGCAAATTATAACTTGAAGATCTGAACTTGTAATTATCAAATACAGAACTTAAAACTGATAGCTTCTAATTATTATTGTAAATTATAACTTGAAGATCTGAACTTGTAATAGTGAATTACAGAACTTAGATTTGTTAAATTCAAATTATTATTTCAAATTATAACTTGAAGATCTGAACTAGTAATTGTCAAATACAGAACTTAAAATTGATAGCTTCTAATTATTATTGCAAATTATAACTTGAAAATCTGAACTTGTAATTGTCAAATACAGAACTTCTAATTGTTAAATACAAATTATTAGTGCAAATTATAACTTGAAGATCTGAACTTGTAATTGTCAAATACAGAACTTAAAATTGATAGCTTCTAATTATTATTGCAAATTATAACTTGAAGATCTGAACTTGTAATAGTCAAATACAGAACTTAAAATTGATAGCTTCTAATTATTATTGTAAGTTATAACTTGAAGATCTGAACTTGTAATAGTGAATTACAGAACTTAGATTTGTTAAATTCAATTATTATTTCAAATTATAACTTTAAGATCTGAACTAGTAATTGTCAAATACAGAACTTAAAATTGATAGCTTCTAATTATTATTGTAAATTATAACTTGAAGATCTGAACTTGTAATTGTCAAATACAGAACTTAAAATTGATAGCTGCTAATTATTATTGCAAATTATAACTTGAAGATCTGAACTTGTAATTGTCAAATACAGAACATAAAATTGATAGCTTCTAATTATTATTTCAAATTATAACTTGAAGATCTGAACTTGTAATTGTCAATTACAGAACTTAAAATTAATAGCTTCTAATTATTATTGCAAATTATAACTTGAAGATCTGAACTTGTAATTGTCAAATACAGAACTTAAAATTGATAGCTTCTAATTATTATTGTAAATTATAACTTGAAGATCTGAACTTGTAATTGTCAAATACAGAACTTAAAATTGATAGCTTCTAATTATTATTGCAAATTATAACTTGAAGATCTGAACTTGTAATTGTCAAATACAGAACTTAAAATTGATAGCTTCTAATTATTATTGTAAATTATAACTTGAAGATCTGAACTTGTAATTGTCAAATACAGAACTTAAAATTGATAGCTTCTAATTATTATTGCAAATAATAACTTGCAGATCTGAACTAGTAATTGTCAAATACAGAACTTAAAATTGATAGCTTCTAATTATTATTGCAAATTATAACTAGAAGATCTGAACTTGTAATTGTCAAATACAGAACTTAAAATTGATAGCTTCTAATTATTATTGTAAATTATAACTTGAAGATCTGAACTTGTAATTGTCAAATACAGAACTTAAAATTGATAGCTTCTAATTATTATTGCAAATAATAACTTGAAGATCTGAACTTGTAATTGTCAAATACAGAACTTAAAATTGATAGCTTCTAATTATTATTGCAAATTATAATTTGAAGATCTGAACTTGTAATAGACAAATACGCAACTTAGCATTGTTAAATACAAATTGTGATTGCAAATTATAACTTGAAGATCTGAACCTGTAATTGTCAAATACAGAACTTAAAATTGATAGCTTCTAATTATTATTGCAAATAATAACTTGAAGATCTGAACTTGTAATTGTCAAATACAGAACTTAAAATTGATAGCTTCTAATTATTATTGTAAATTATAACTTGAAGATCTGAACTTGTAATAGTGAATTACAGAACTTAGATTTGTTAAATTCAAATTATTATTTCAAATTATAACTTGAAGATATGAACTAGTAATTGTCAAATACAGAACTTAAAATTGATAGCTTCTAATTATTATTGCAAATTATAACTTGAAGATCTGAACTTGTAATTGTCAAATACAGAACTTCAAATTGTTAAATACAAATTATTAGTGCAAATTATAACTTGAAGATCTGAACTTGTAATAGTGAATTACAGAACTTAGATTTGTTAAATTCAAATTATTATTTCAAATTATAACTTGAAGATCTGAACTAGTAATTGTCGAATACAGAACTTAAAATTGATAGCTTCTAATTATTATTGCATATTATAACTTGAAGATCCGAACTTGTAATTGTCAAATACAGAACTTCTAATTGTTAAATTCAAATTATTAGTGCAAATTATAACTTGAAGATCTGAACTTGTAATTGTCAAATACAGAACTTAAAATTGATAGCTTCTAATTATTATTTCAATTTATAACTTGAAGATCTGAACTTGTAATTGTCAAATACAGAACTTAAAATTGATAGCTTCTAATTATTATTGCAAATTATAACTTGAAGATCTGAACTTGTAATTGTCAAATACAGAACTTAAAATTGATAGCTTCTAATTATTATTGCAAATTATAACTTGAAGATCTGAACTTGTAATTGTCAAATGCAGAACTTAAAATTGATAGCTTCTAATTATTATTTCAAATTATAACTTGAAGATCTGAACTTGTAATTGTCAAATACAGAACTTAAAATTGATAGCTTCTAATTATTATTGCAAATAATAACTTGAAGATCTGTACTTGTAATTGTCAAATACAGAACTAAAAATTGATAGCTTATAATTATAGTTCAAATTATAACTTGAAGATCTGAACTTGTAATAGTCAAATACAGAACATCAAATTGTTAAATACAAATTATTAGTGCAAATTATAACTTGAAGATCTGAACTTGTAATAGGTAAATAGAGAACTTCTAATTGTTAAATTCAAACTAAGATTGCAAATAATAATTTGAAAATCTGAACTAGTAATAGTCAAATACAGAACTTCTAACTGTTAAAAACAAATTATTAGTGCAAATTATAACTTGAAGATCTGAACTTGTAATTGTCAAATACAGAACTTAAAATTGATAGCTTCTAATTATTATTGCAAATTATAACTTGAAGATCTGAAATTGTAATAGTGAATTACAAAACTTAGATTTGTTAAATTCAAATTATTATTTCAAATTATAACTTGAAGATCTGAACTAGTAATAGTCAAATACAGAACTTCTAACTGTTAAAAACAAATTATTATTTCAAATTATAACTTGAAGATATGAACTTGTAATTGTCAAATACAGATCTTCTAATGGTTAAATACAAATTAGTAGTGCAAATTATAACTTGAAGATCTGAACTTGTAATTATCAAATACAGAACTTAAAACTGATAGCTTCTAATTATTATTGTAAATTATAACTTGAAGATCTGAACTTGTAATAGTGAATTACAGAACTTAGATTTGTTAAATTCAAATTATTATTTCAAATTATAACTTGAAGATCTGAACTAGTAATTGTCAAATACAGAACTTAAAATTGATAGCTTCTAATTATTATTGCAAATTATAACTTGAAGATCTGAACTTGTAATTGTCAAATACAGAACTTCTAATTGTTAAATACAAATTATTAGTGCAAATTATAACTTGAAGATTCGAACTTGTAATTGTCAAATACAGAACTTAAAATTGATAGCTTCTAATTATTATTGCAAATTATAACTTGAAGATCTGAACTTGTAATAGTCAAATACAGAACTTAAAATTGATAGCTTCTAATTATTATTGTAAATTATAACTTCAAGATCTGAACTTGTAATAGTGAATTACAGAACTTAGATTTGTTAAATTCAATTATTATTTCAAATTATAACTTGAAGATCTGAACTAGTAATTGTCAAATACAGAACTTAAAATTGATAGCTTCTAATTATTATTGTAAATTATAACTTGAAGATCTGAACTTGTAATTGTCAAATACAGAACTTAAAATTGATAGCTGCTAATTATTATTGCAAATTATAACTTGAAGATCTGAACTTGTAATTGTCAAATACAGAACATAAAATTGATAGCTTCTAATTATTATTTCAAATTATAACTTGAAGATCTGAACTTGTAATTGTCAATTACAGAACTTAAAATTAATAGCTTCTAATTATTATTGCAAATTATAACTTGAAGATCTGAACTTGTAATTGTCAAATACAGAACTTAAAATTGATAGCTTCTAATTATTATTGTAAATTATAACTTGAAGATCTGAACTTGTAATTGTCAAATACAGAACTTAAAATTGATAGCTTCTAATTATTATTGCAAATTATAACTTGAAGATCTGAACTTGTAATTGTCAAATACAGAACTTAAAATTGATAGCTTCTAATTATTATTGTAAATTATAACTTGAAGATCTGAACTTGTAATTGTCAAATACAGAACTTAAAATTGATAGCTTCTAATTATTATTGCAAATAATAACTTGCAGATCTGAACTAGTAATTGTCAAATACAGAACTTAAAATTGATAGCTTCTAATTATTATTGCAAATTATAACTAGAAGATCTGAACTTGTAATTGTCAAATACAGAACTTAAAATTGATAGCTTCTAATTATTATTGTAAATTATAACTTGAAGATCTGAACTTGTAATTGTCAAATACAGAACTTAAAATTGATAGCTTCTAATTATTATTGCAAATAATGACTTGGAGATCTGAACTAGTAATTGTCAAATACAGAACTTAAAATTGATAGCTTCTAATTATTATTGCAAATTATAACTTGAAGATCTGAACTTGTAATTGTCAAATACAGAACTTAAAATTGATAGCTTCTAATTATTATTGCAAATTATAACTTGAAGATCTGAACTTGTAATTGTCAAATACAGAACATAAAATTGATAGCTTCTAATTATTATTGCAAATAATGACTTGGAGATCTGAACTAGTAATTGTCAAATACAGAACTTAAAATTGATAGCTTCTAATTATTATTGCAAATTATAACTTGAAGATCTGAACTTGTAATTGTCAAATACAGAACTTAAAATTGATAGCTTCTAATTATTATTGCAAATTATAACTTGAAGATCTGAACTTGTAATTGTCAAATGCAGAACTTAAAATTGATAGCTTCTAATTATTATTGCAAATTAAATTGCAAATTAAATAAAATTACAGAACTTCTAATTGTTAAATACAAATTATTAGTGCAAATTATAACTTGAAGATCTGAACTAGTAATTTTCAAATTCAGAACTTAATATTGATAGCTTCTAATTATTATTGCAAATTATAACTAGAAGATCTGAACTTGTAATTGTCAAATACAGAACTTCTAATTGTTAAATACAAATTATTAGTGCAAATTATAACTTGAAGATCTGAACTAGTAATTTTCAAATACAGAACTTAATATTGATAGCTTCTAATTATTATTGCAAATTATAACTAGAAGATCTGAACTTGTAATTGTCAAATACAGAACTTAAAATTGATAGCTTCTAATTATTATTTCAATTTATAACTTGAAGATCTGAACTTGTAATTGTCAAATACAGAACTTAAAATTAATAGCTTCTAATTATTATTGCAAATTATAACTTGAAGATATGAACTTGTAATTGTCAAATACAGATCTTCTAATTGTTAAATACAAATTAGTAGTGCAAATTATAACTTGAAGATCTGAACTTGTAATTATCAAATACAGAACTTAAAACTGATAGCTTCTAATTATTATTGTAAATTATAACTTGAAGATCTGAACTTGTAATAGTGAATTACAGAACTTAGATTTGTTAAATTCAAATTATTATTTCAAATTATAACTTGAAGATCTGAACTAGTAATTGTCAAATACAGAACTTAAAATTGATAGCTTCTAATTATTATTGCAAATTATAACTTGAAGATCTGAACTTGTAATTGTCAAATACAGAAATTCTAATTGTTAAATACAAATTATTAGTGCAAATTATAACTTGAAGATTCGAACTTGTAATTGTCAAATACAGAACTTAAAATTGATAGCTTCTAATTATTATTGCAAATTATAACTTGAAGATCTGAACTTGTAATAGTCAAATACAGAACTTAAAATTGATAGCTTCTAATTATTATTGTAAATTATAACTTGAAGATCTGAACTTGTAATAGTGAATTACAGAACTTAGATTTGTTAAATTCAATTATTATTTCAAATTATAACTTGAAGATCTGAACTAGTAATTGTCAAATACAGAACTTAAAATTGATAGCTTCTAATTATTATTGTAAATTATAACTTGAAGATCTGAACTTGTAATTGTCAAATACAGAACTTAAAATTGATAGCTGCTAATTATTATTGCAAATTATAACTTGAAGATCTGAACTTGTAATTGTCAAATACAGAACATAAAATTGATAGCTTCTAATTATTATTTCAAATTATAACTTGAAGATCTGAACTTGTAATTGTCAATTACAGAACTTAAAATTAATAGCTTCTAATTATTATTGCAAATTATAACTTGAAGATCTGAACTTGTAATTGTCAAATACAGAACTTAAAATTGATAGCTTCTAATTATTATTGTAAATTATAACTTGAAGATCTGAACTTGTAATTGTCAAATACAGAACTTAAAATTGATAGCTTCTAATTATTATTGCAAATTATAACTTGAAGATCTGAACTTGTAATTGTCAAATACAGAACTTAAAATTGATAGCTTCTAATTATTATTGTAAATTATAACTTGAAGATCTGAACTTGTAATTGTCAAATACAGAACTTAAAATTGATAGCTTCTAATTATTATTGCAAATAATAACTTGCAGATCTGAACTAGTAATTGTCAAATACAGAACTTAAAATTGATAGCTTCTAATTATTATTGCAAATTATAACTAGAAGATCTGAACTTGTAATTGTCAAATACAGAACTTAAAATTGATAGCTTCTAATTATTATTGTAAATTATAACTTGAAGATCTGAACTTGTAATTGTCAAATACAGAACTTAAAATTGATAGCTTCTAATTATTATTGCAAATAATGACTTGGAGATCTGAACTAGTAATTGTCAAATACAGAACTTAAAATTGATAGCTTCTAATTATTATTGCAAATTATAACTTGAAGATCTGAACTTGTAATTGTCAAATACAGAACTTAAAATTGATAGCTTCTAATTATTATTGCAAATTATAACTTGAAGATCTGAACTTGTAATTGTCAAATACAGAACATAAAATTGATAGCTTCTAATTATTATTGCAAATTATAACTTGAAGATCGGAACTTGTAATTGTCAAATACAGAACTTAAAATTGATAGCTTCTAATTATTATTGTAAATTATAACTTGAAGATCAGAACTTGTAATAGTGAATTACAGAACTTAGATTTGTTAAATTCAAATTATTATTTCAAATTATAACTTGAAGATATGAACTAGTAATTGTCAAATACAGAACTTAAAATTGATAGCTTCTAATTATTATTGCATATTATAACTTGAGATCTGAACTTGTAATTGTTAAATACAGAACTAAAATTGATAGCTTCTAATTATTATTGTAAATTATAACTTCGAGATCTGAACTTGTAATTGTCAAATGCAGAACTTAAATTGATAGCTTCTAATTATTATTGCAAATTATAACTTGAAGATCTGAACTTGTAATTGTCTAATAAAGAACTTAAAATTGATAGCTTCTAATTATTATTGTAAATTATAACTTGAAGATCTGAACTTGTAATAGTGAATTACAGAACTTAGATTTGTTAAATTCAAATTATTATTTCAAATTATAACTTGAAGATCTGAACTAGTAATTGTCAAATACAGAACTTAAAATTGATAGCTTCTAATTATTATTGCATATTATAACTTGAAGATCTGAACTTGTAATTGTTAAATACAGAACTTAAAATTAATAGCTTCTAATTATTATTGTAAATTATAACTTGAAGATCTGAACTTGTAATAGTGAATTACAGAACTTAGATTTGTTAAATTCAAATTATTATTTCAAATTATAACTTGAAGATCTGAACTAGTAATTGTCAAATACAGAACTTAAAATTGATAGCTTCTAATTATTATTGCATATTATAACTTGAAGATCTGAACTTGTAATAGTCAAATACAGAACTTCTAATTGTTAAATACAAATTATTAGTGCAAATTATAACTTGAAGATCTGAACTAGTAATTGTCAAATACAGAACTTAAAATTGATAGCTTCTAATTATTATTGCAAATTATAACTTGAAGATCTGAACTTGTAATTGTCAAATACAGAACTTAAAATTGATAGCTTCTAATTATTATTGTAAATTATAACTTGAAGATCTGAACTTGTAATAGTGAATTACAGAACTTAGATTTGTTAAATTCAAATTATTATTTCAAATTATAACTTGAAGATCTGAACTAGTAATTGTCAAATACAGAACTTAAAATTGATAGCTTCTAATTATTATTGCATATTATAACTTGAAGATCTGAACTTGTAATTGTGAAATACAGAACTTAAAATTGATAGTTTCTAATTATTATTGTAAATTATAACTTCAAGATCTGAACTTGTAATTGTCAAATACAGAACTTAAAATTGATAGCTTCTAATTATTATTGCAAATAATAACTTGAAGATCTGAACTTGTAATAGTCAAATACAGAACTTAAAATTGATAGCTTCTAATTATTATTGCAAATAATAACTTGAAGATCTGAACTTGTAATTGTCAAATACAGAACTTAAAATTGATAGCTTCTAATTTTTATTGCAAATAATAACTTGAAGATCTGAACTTGTAATTGTCAAATACAGAACTTAAAATTGATAGATTCTAATTATTATTGCAAATTATAACTTGAAGATCTGAACTTGTAATTGTCAAATACAGAACTTCAAATTGTTAAATACAAATTATTAGTGCAAATTATAACTTGAAGATCTGAACTTGTAATTGTCAAATACATAACTTAAAATTGATAGCTTCTAATTATTATTGTAAATTATAACTTGAAGATCTGAACTTGTAATAGTGAATTACAGAACTTAGATTTGTTAAATTCAAATTATTATTTCAAATTATAACTTGAAGATCTGAACTAGTAATTGTCAAATACAGAACTTAAAATTGATAGCTTCTAATTATTATTGCATATTATAACTTGAAGATCTGAACTTGTAATTGTGAAATACAGAACTTAAAATTGATAGCTTCTAATTATTATTGTAAATTATAACTTCAAGATCTGAACTTGTAATTGTCAAATACAGAACTTAAAATTGATAGCTTCTAATTATTATTGCAAATAATAACTTGAAGATCTGAACTTGTAATTGTCAAATACAGAACTTAAAATTGATAGCTTCTAATTATTATTGCAAATTATAATTTGAAGATCTGAACTTGTAATAGACAAATACGCAACTTAGCATTGTTAAATACAAATTGTGATTGCAAATTATAACTTGAAGATCTGAACCTGTAATTGTCAAATACAGAACTTAAAATTGATAGCTTCTAATTATTATTGCAAATAATAACTTGAAGATCTGAACTTGTAATTGTCAAATACAGAACTTAAAATTGATAGCTTCTAATTATTATTGTAAATTATAACTTGAAGATCTGAACTTGTAATAGTGAATTACAGAACTTAGATTTGTTAAATTCAAATTATTATTTCAAATTATAACTTGAAGATATGAACTAGTAATTGTCAAATACAGAACTTAAAATTGATAGCTTCTAATTATTATTGCAAATTATAACTTGAAGATCTGAACTTGTAATTGTCAAATACAGAACTTCAAATTGTTAAATACAAATTATTAGTGCAAATTATAACTTGAAGATCTGAACTTGTAATAGTGAATTACAGAACTTAGATTTGTTAAATTCAAATTATTATTTCAAATTATAACTTGAAGATCTGAACTAGTAATTGTCGAATACAGAACTTAAAATTGATAGCTTCTAATTATTATTGCATATTATAACTTGAAGATCTGAACTTGTAATTGTCAAATACAGAACTTCTAATTGTTAAATACAAATTATTAGTGCAAATTATAACTTGAAGATCTGAACTTGTAATTGTCAAATACAGAACTTAAAATTGATAGCTTCTAATTATTATTTCAATTTATAACTTGAAGATCTGAACTTGTAATTGTCAAATACAGAACTTAAAATTGATAGCTTCTAATTATTATTGCAAATTATAACTTGAAGATCTGAACTTGTAATTGTCAAATACAGAACTTAAAATTGATAGCTTCTAATTATTATTTCAAATTATAACTTGAAGATCTGAACTTGTAATTGTCAAATGCAGAACTTAAAATTGATAGCTTCTAATTATTATTTCAAATTATAACTTGAAGATCTGAACTTGTAATTGTCAAATACAGAACTTAAAATTGATAGCTTCTAATTATTATTGCAAATAATAACTTGAAGATCTGTACTTGTAATTGTCAAATACAGAACTAAAAATTGATAGCTTATAATTATAGTTCAAATTATAACTTGAAGATCTGAACTTGTAATAGTCAAATACAGAACATCAAATTGTTAAATACAAATTATTAGTGCAAATTATAACTTGAAGATCTGAACTTGTAATAGGTAAATAGAGAACTTCTAATTGTTAAATTCAAACTAAGATTGCAAATAATAATTTGAAAATCTGAACTAGTAATAGTCAAATACAGAACTTCTAACTGTTAAAAACAAATTATTAGTGCAAATTATAACTTGAAGATCTGAACTTGTAATTGTCAAATACAGAACTTAAAATTGATAGCTTCTAATTATTATTGCAAATTATAACTTGAAGATCTGAAATTGTAATAGTGAATTACAAAACTTAGATTTGTTAAATTCAAATTATTATTTCAAATTATAACTTGAAGATCTGAACTAGTAATTGTCAAATACAGAACTTAAATTGATAGCTTATAATTATTATTGCAAATAATAATTAGAAGATCTGAACTTGTAATAGTCAAATACAGAACTTCTAATTGTTAAATACAAATTATTAGTGCAAATTATAACTTGAAGATCTGAACTAGTAATTGTCAAATACAGAACTTAAAATTGATAGCTTCTAATTATTATTGCAAATTATAACTTGAAGATATGAACTTGTAATTGTCAGATACAGAACTTCTAATTGTTAAATACAAATTATTAGTGCAAATTATAACTTGAAGATCTGAACTTGTAATTGTCAAATACAGAACTTAAAATTGATAGCTTCTAATTATTATTGCAAATTATAACTTGAAGATCTGAACTTGTAATTGTCAAATACAGAACTTCTAATTGTTAAATACAAATTATTAGTGCAAATTATAACTTGAAGATCTGAACATGTAATTGTCAAATACAGAACTTAAAATTGATAGCTTCTAATTATTATTGTAAATTATAACTTGTAGATCTGAACTTGTAATAGTGAATTACAGAACTTAGATTTGTTAAATTCAAATTATTATTTCAAATTATAACTTGAAGATCTGAACTAGTAATTGTCAAATACAGAACTTCTAATTGTTAAATACAAATTATTAGTGCAAATTATAACTTGAAGATCTGAACTAGTAATTTTCAAATTCAGAACTTAATATTGATAGCTTCTAATTATTATTGCAAATTATAACTAGAAGATCTGAACTTGTAATTGTCAAATACAGAACTTCTAATTGTTAAATACAAATTATTAGTGCAAATTATAACTTGAAGATCTGAACTAGTAATTTTCAAATACAGAACTTAATATTGATAGCTTCTAATTATTATTGCAAATTATAACTAGAAGATCTGAACTTGTAATTGTCAAATACAGAACTTAAAATTGATAGCTTCTAATTATTATTGCAAATTATAACTTGAAGATCTGAACTTGTAATTGTCAAATACAGAACTTAAAATTGATAGCTTCTAATTATTATTGCAAATTATAACTTGAAGATCTGAACTTGTAATTGTCAAATGCAGAACTTAAAATTGATAGCTTCTAATTATTATTGCAAATTAAATTGCAAATTAAATAAAATTACAGAACTTCTAATTGTTAAATACAAATTATTAGTGCAAATTATAACTTGAAGATCTGAACTAGTAATTTTCAAATTCAGAACTTAATATTGATAGCTTCTAATTATTATTGCAAATTATAACTAGAAGATCTGAACTTGTAATTGTCAAATACAGAACTTCTAATTGTTAAATACAAATTATTAGTGCAAATTATAACTTGAAGATCTGAACTAGTAATTTTCAAATACAGAACTTAATATTGATAGCTTCTAATTATTATTGCAAATTATAACTAGAAGATCTGAACTTGTAATTGTCAAATACAGAACTTAAAATTGATAGCTTCTAATTATTATTTCAATTTATAACTTGAAGATCTGAACTAGTAATTGTCAAATACAGAACTTAAAATTAATAGCTTCTAATTATTATTGCAAATTATAACTTGAAGATATGAACTTGTAATTGTCAAATACAGATCTTCTAATTGTTAAATACAAATTAGTAGTGCAAATTATAACTTGAAGATCTGAACTTGTAATTATCAAATACAGAACTTAAAACTGATAGCTTCTAATTATTATTGTAAATTATAACTTGAAGATCTGAACTTGTAATAGTGAATTACAGAACTTAGATTTGTTAAATTCAAATTATTATTTCAAATTATAACTTGAAGATCTGAACTAGTAATTGTCAAATACAGAACTTAAAATTGATAGCTTCTAATTATTATTGCAAATTATAACTTGAAGATCTGAACTTGTAATTGTCAAATACAGAACTTCTAATTGTTAAATACAAATTATTAGTGCAAATTATAACTTGAAGATCTGAACTTGTAATTGTCAAATACAGAACTTAAAATTGATAGCTTCTAATTATTATTGCAAATTATAACTTGAAGATCTGAACTTGTAATAGTCAAATACAGAACTTAAAATTGATAGCTTCTAATTATTATTGTAAGTTATAACTTGAAGATCTGAACTTGTAATAGTGAATTACAGAACTTAGATTTGTTAAATTCAATTATTATTTCAAATTATAACTTTAAGATCTGAACTAGTAATTGTCAAATACAGAACTTAAAATTGATAGCTTCTAATTATTATTGTAAATTATAACTTGAAGATCTGAACTTGTAATTGTCTAATACAGAACTTAAAATTGATAGCTGCTAATTATTATTGCAAATTATAACTTGAAGATCTGAACTTGTAATTGTCAAATACAGAACATAAAATTGATAGCTTCTAATTATTATTTCAAATTATAACTTGAAGATCTGAACTTGTAATTGTCAATTACAGAACTTAAAATTAATAGCTTCTAATTATTATTGCAAATTATAACTTGAAGATCTGAACTTGTAATTGTCAAATACAGAACTTAAAATTGATAGCTTCTAATTATTATTGTAAATTATAACTTGAAGATCTGAACTTGTAATTGTCAAATACAGAACTTAAAATTGATAGCTTCTAATTATTATTGCAAATTATAACTTGAAGATCTGAACTTGTAATTGTCAAATACAGAACTTAAAATTGATAGCTTCTAATTATTATTGCAAATAATAACTTGAAGATCTGAACTTGTAATTGTCAAATACAGAACTTAAACTTGATAGCTTCTAATTATTATTGCAAATTATAATTTGAAGATCTGAACTTGTAATAGACAAATACGCAACTTAGCATTGTTAAATACAAATTGTGATTGCAAATTATAACTTGAAGATCTGAACCTGTAATTGTCAAATACAGAACTTAAAATTGATAGCTACTAATTATTATTGCAAATAATAACTTGAAGATCTGAACTTGTAATTGTCAAATACAGAACTTAAAATTGATAGCTTCTAATTATTATTGTAAATTATAACTTGAAGATCTGAACTTGTAATAGTGAATTACAGAACTTAGATTTGTTAAATTCAAATTATTATTTCAAATTATAACTTGAAGATATGAACTAGTAATTGTCAAATACAGAACTTAAAATTGATAGCTTCTAATTATTATTGCAAATTATAACTTGAAGATCTGAACTTGTAATTGTCAAATACAGAACTTCAAATTGTTAAATACAAATTATTAGTGCAAATTATAACTTGAAGATCTGAACTTGTAATAGTGAATTACAGAACTTAGATTTGTTAAATTCAAATTATTATTTCAAATTATAACTTGAAGATCTGAACTAGTAATTGTCGAATACAGAACTTAAAATTGATAGCTTCTAATTATTATTGCATATTATAACTTGAAGATCTGAACTTGTAATTGTCAAATACAGAACTTCTAATTGTTAAATACAAATTATTAGTGCAAATTATAACTTGAAGATCTGAACTTGTAATTGTCAAATACAGAACTTAAAATTGATAGCTTCTAATTATTATTTCAATTTATAACTTGAAGATCTGAACTTGTAATTGTCAAATACAGAACTTAAAATTGATAGCTTCTAATTATTATTGCAAATTATAACTTGAAGATCTGAACTTGTAATTGTCAAATACAGAACTTAAAATTGATAGCTTCTAATTATTATTGCAAATTATAACTTGAAGATCTGAACTTGTAATTGTCAAATGCAGAACTTAAAATTGATAGCTTCTAATTATTATTTCAAATTATAACTTGAAGATCTGAACTTGTAATTGTCAAATACAGAACTTAAAATTGATAGCTTCTAATTATTATTGCAAATAATAACTTGAAGATCTGTACTTGTAATTGTCAAATACAGAACTAAAAATTGATAGCTTATAATTATAGTTCAAATTATAACTTGAAGATCTGAACTTGTAATAGTCAAATACAGAACATCAAATTGTTAAATACAAATTATTAGTGCAAATTATAACTTGAAGATCTGAACTTGTAATAGGTAAATAGAGAACTTCTAATTGTTAAATTCAAACTAAGATTGCAAATAATAATTTGAAAATCTGAACTAGTAATAGTCAAATACAGAACTTCTAACTGTTAAAAACAAATTATTAGTGCAAATTATAACTTGAAGATCTGAACTTGTAATTGTCAAATACAGAACTTAAAATTGATAGCTTCTAATTATTATTGCAAATTATAACTTGAAGATCTGAAATTGTAATAGTGAATTACAAAACTTAGATTTGTTAAATTCAAATTAATATTTCAAATTATAACTTGAAGATCTGAACTAGTAATTGTCAAATACAGAACTTAAATTGATAGCTTATAATTATTATTGCAAATAATAATTAGAAGATCTGAACTTGTAATAGTCAAATACAGAACTTCTAATTGTTAAATACAAATTATTAGTGCAAATTATAACTTGAAGATCTGAACTAGTAATTGTCAAATACAGAACTTAAAATTGATAGCTTCTAATTATTATTGCAAATTATAACTTGAAGATATGAACTTGTAATTGTCAGATACAGAACTTCTAATTGTTAAATACAAATTATTAGTGCAAATTATAACTTGAAGATCTGAACTTGTAATTGTCAAAAACAGAACTTAAAATTGATAGCTTCTAATTATTATTGCAAATTATAACTTGAAGATCTGAACTTGTAATTGTCAAATACAGAACTTCTAATAATTGTTAAATACAAATTATTAGTGCAAATTATAACTTGAAGATCTGAACATGTAATTGTCAAATACAGAACTTAAAATTGATAGCTTCTAATTATTATTGTAAATTATAACTTGTAGATCTGAACTTGTAATAGTGAATTACAGAACTTAGATTTGTTAAATTCAAATTATTATTTCAAATTATAACTTGAAGATCTGAACTAGTAATTGTCAAATACAGAACTTCTAATTGTTAAATACAAATTATTAGTGCAAATTATAACTTGAAGATCTGAACTAGTAATTTTCAAATTCAGAACTTAATATTGATAGCTTCTAATTATTATTGCAAATTATAACTAGAAGATCTGAACTTGTAATTGTCAAATACAGAACTTCTAATTGTTAAATACAAATTATTAGTGCAAATTATAACTTGAAGATCTGAACTAGTAATTTTCAAATACAGAACTTAATATTGATAGCTTCTAATTATTATTGCAAATTATAACTAGAAGATCTGAACCTGTAATTGTCAAATACAGAACTTAAAATTGATAGCTTCTAATTATTATTGCAAATTATAACTTGAAGATCTGAACTTGTAATTGTCAAATACAGAACTTAAAATTGATAGCTTCTAATTATTATTGCAAATTATAACTTGAAGATCTGAACTTGTAATTGTCAAATGCAGAACTTAAAATTGATAGCTTCTAATTATTATTGCAAATTAAATTGCAAATTAAATAAAATTACAGAACTTCTAATTGTTAAATACAAATTATTAGTGCAAATTATAACTTGAAGATCTGAACTAGTAATTTTCAAATTCAGAACTTAATATTGATAGCTTCTAATTATTATTGCAAATTATAACTAGAAGATCTGAACTTGTAATTGTCAAATACAGAACTTCTAATTGTTAAATACAAATTATTAGTGCAAATTATAACTTGAAGATCTGAACTAGTAATTTTCAAATACAGGACTTAATATTGATAGCCTTAATTATTATTGCAAATTATAACTAGAAGATCTGAACTTGTAATTGTCAAATACAGAACTTAAAATTGATAGCTTCTAATTATTATTTCAATTTATAACTTGAAGATCTGAACTTGTAATTGTCAAATACATAACTTAAAATTAATAGCTTCTAATTATTATTGCAAATTATAACTTGAAGATATGAACTTGTAATTGTCAAATACAGATCTTCTAATTGTTAAATACAAATTAGTAGTGCAAATTATAACTTGAAGATCTGAACTTGTAATTATCAAATACAGAACTTAAAACTGATAGCTTCTTATTATTATTGTAAATTATAACTTGAAGATCTGAACTTGTAATAGTGAATTACAGAACTTAGATTTGTTAAATTCAAATTATTATTTCAAATTATAACTTGAAGATCTGAACTAGTAATTGTCAAATACAGAACTTAAAATTGATAGCTTCTAATTATTATTGCAAATTATAACTTGAAGATCTGAACTTGTAATTGTCAAATACAGAACTTCTAATTGTTAAATACAAATTATTAGTGCAAATTATAACTTGAAGATTTGAACTTGTAATTGTCAAATACAGAACTTAAAATTGATAGCTTCTAATTATTATTGCAAATTATAACTTGAAGATCTGAACTTGTAATAGTCAAATACAGAACTTAAAATTGATAGCTTCTAATTATTATTGTAAATTATAACTTGAAGATCTGAACTTGTAATAGTGAATTACAGAACTTAGATTTGTTAAATTCAATTATTATTTCAAATTATAACTTGAAGATCTGAACTAGTAATTGTCAAATACAGAACTTAAAATTGATAGCTTCTAATTATTATTGTAAATTATAACTTGAAGATCTGAACTTGTAATTGTCAAATACAGAACTTAAAATTGATAGCTGCTAATTATTATTGCAAATTATAACTTGAAGATCTGAACTTGTAATTGTCAAATACAGAACATAAAATTGATAGCTTCTAATTATTATTTCAAATTATAACTTGAAGATCTGAACTTGTAATTGTCAATTACAGAACTTAAAATTAATAGCTTCTAATTATTATTGCAAATTATAACTTGAAGATCTGAACTTGTAATTGTCAAATACAGAACTTAAAATTGATAGCTTCTAATTATTATTGTAAATTATAACTTGAAGATCTGAACTTGTAATTGTCAAATACAGAACTTAAAATTGATAGCTTCTAATTATTATTGCAAATTATAACTTGAAGATCTGAACTTGTAATTGTCAAATACAGAACTTCTAATTGTTAAATACAAATTATTAGTGCAAATTATAACTTGAAGATCTGAACTAGTAATTTTCAAATACAGGACTTAATATTGATAGCTTCTAATTATTATTGCATATTATAACTTGAAGATCTGAACTTGTAATTGTCAAATACAGAACTTCTAATTGTTAAATACAAATTATTAGTGCAAATTATAACTTGAAGATCTGAACTTGTAATTGTCAAATACAGAACTTAAAATTGATAGCTTCTAATTATTATTTCAATTTATAACTTGAAGATCTGAACTTGTAATTGTCAAATACAGAACTTAAAATTGATAGCTTCTAATTATTATTGCAAATTATAACTTGAAGATCTGAACTTGTAATTGTCAAATACAGAACTTAAACTTGATAGCTTCTAATTATTATTGCAAATTATAATTTGAAGATCTGAACTTGTAATAGACAAATACGCAACTTAGCATTGTTAAATACAAATTGTGATTGCAAATTATAACTTGAAGATCTGAACCTGTAATTGTCAAATACAGAACTTAAAATTGATAGCTACTAATTATTATTGCAAATAATAACTTGAAGATCTGAACTTGTAATTGTCAAATACAGAACTTAAAATTGATAGCTTCTAATTATTATTGTAAATTATAACTTGAAGATCTGAACTTGTAATAGTGAATTACAGAACTTAGATTTGTTAAATTCAAATTATTATTTCAAATTATAACTTGAAGATATGAACTAGTAATTGTCAAATACAGAACTTAAAATTGATAGCTTCTAATTATTATTGCAAATTATAACTTGAAGATCTGAACTTGTAATTGTCAAATACAGAACTTCAAATTGTTAAATACAAATTATTAGTGCAAATTATAACTTGAAGATCTGAACTTGTAATAGTGAATTACAGAACTTAGATTTGTTAAATTCAAATTATTATTTCAAATTATAACTTGAAGATCTGAACTAGTAATTGTCGAATACAGAACTTAAAATTGATAGCTTCTAATTATTATTGCATATTATAACTTGAAGATCTGAACTTGTAATTGTCAAATACAGAACTTCTAATTGTTAAATACAAATTATTAGTGCAAATTATAACTTGAAGATCTGAACTTGTAATTGTCAAATACAGAACTTAAAATTGATAGCTTCTAATTATTATTTCAATTTATAACTTGAAGATCTGAACTTGTAATTGTCAAATACAGAACTTAAAATTGATAGCTTCTAATTATTATTGCAAATTATAACTTGAAGATCTGAACTTGTAATTGTCAAATACAGAACTTAAAATTGATAGCTTCTAATTATTATTGCAAATTATAACTTGAAGATCTGAACTTGTAATTGTCAAATGCAGAACTTAAAATTGATAGCTTCTAATTATTATTTCAAATTATAACTTGAAGATCTGAACTTGTAATTGTCAAATACAGAACTTAAAATTGATAGCTTCTAATTATTATTGCAAATAATAACTTGAAGATCTGTACTTGTAATTGTCAAATACAGAACTAAAAATTGATAGCTTATAATTATAGTTCAAATTATAACTTGAAGATCTGAACTTGTAATAGTCAAATACAGAACATCAAATTGTTAAATACAAATTATTAGTGCAAATTATAACTTGAAGATCTGAACTTGTAATAGGTAAATAGAGAACTTCTAATTGTTAAATTCAAACTAAGATTGCAAATAATAATTTGAAAATCTGAACTAGTAATAGTCAAATACAGAACTTCTAACTGTTAAAAACAAATTATTAGTGCAAATTATAACTTGAAGATCTGAACTTGTAATTGTCAAATACAGAACTTAAAATTGATAGCTTCTAATTATTATTGCAAATTATAACTTGAAGATCTGAAATTGTAATAGTGAATTACAAAACTTAGATTTGTTAAATTCAAATTAATATTTCAAATTATAACTTGAAGATCTGAACTAGTAATTGTCAAATACAGAACTTAAATTGATAGCTTATAATTATTATTGCAAATAATAATTAGAAGATCTGAACTTGTAATAGTCAAATACAGAACTTCTAATTGTTAAATACAAATTATTAGTGCAAATTATAACTTGAAGATCTGAACTAGTAATTGTCAAATACAGAACTTAAAATTGATAGCTTCTAATTATTATTGCAAATTATAACTTGAAGATATGAACTTGTAATTGTCAGATACAGAACTTCTAATTGTTAAATACAAATTATTAGTGCAAATTATAACTTGAAGATCTGAACTTGTAATTGTCAAAAACAGAACTTAAAATTGATAGCTTCTAATTATTATTGCAAATTATAACTTGAAGATCTGAACTTGTAATTGTCAAATACAGAACTTCTAATAATTGTTAAATACAAATTATTAGTGCAAATTATAACTTGAAGATCTGAACATGTAATTGTCAAATACAGAACTTAAAATTGATAGCTTCTAATTATTATTGTAAATTATAACTTGTAGATCTGAACTTGTAATAGTGAATTACAGAACTTAGATTTGTTAAATTCAAATTATTATTTCAAATTATAACTTGAAGATCTGAACTAGTAATTGTCAAATACAGAACTTCTAATTGTTAAATACAAATTATTAGTGCAAATTATAACTTGAAGATCTGAACTAGTAATTTTCAAATTCAGAACTTAATATTGATAGCTTCTAATTATTATTGCAAATTATAACTAGAAGATCTGAACTTGTAATTGTCAAATACAGAACTTCTAATTGTTAAATACAAATTATTAGTGCAAATTATAACTTGAAGATCTGAACTAGTAATTTTCAAATACAGAACTTAATATTGATAGCTTCTAATTATTATTGCAAATTATAACTAGAAGATCTGAACTTGTAATTGTCAAATACAGAACTTAAAATTGATAGCTTCTAATTATTATTGCAAATTATAACTTGAAGATCTGAACTTGTAATTGTCAAATACAGAACTTAAAATTGATAGCTTCTAATTATTATTGCAAATTATAACTTGAAGATCTGAACTTGTAATTGTCAAATGCAGAACTTAAAATTGATAGCTTCTAATTATTATTGCAAATTAAATTGCAAATTAAATAAAATTACAGAACTTCTAATTGTTAAATACAAATTATTAGTGCAAATTATAACTTGAAGATCTGAACTAGTAATTTTCAAATTCAGAACTTAATATTGATAGCTTCTAATTATTATTGCAAATTATAACTAGAAGATCTGAACTTGTAATTGTCAAATACAGAACTTCTAATTGTTAAATACAAATTATTAGTGCAAATTATAACTTGAAGATCTGAACTAGTAATTTTCAAATACAGGACTTAATATTGATAGCCTTAATTATTATTGCAAATTATAACTAGAAGATCTGAACTAGTAATTGTCAAATACAGAACTTAAAATTGATAGCTTCTAATTATTATTTCAATTTATAACTTGAAGATCTGAACTTGTAATTGTCAAATACATAACTTAAAATTAATAGCTTCTAATTATTATTGCAAATTATAACTTGAAGATATGAACTTGTAATTGTCAAATACAGATCTTCTAATTGTTAAATACAAATTAGTAGTGCAAATTATAACTTGAAGATCTGAACTTGTAATTATCAAATACAGAACTTAAAACTGATAGCTTCTTATTATTATTGTAAATTATAACTTGAAGATCTGAACTTGTAATAGTGAATTACAGAACTTAGATTTGTTAAATTCAAATTATTATTTCAAATTATAACTTGAAGATCTGAACTAGTAATTGTCAAATACAGAACTTAAAATTGATAGCTTCTAATTATTATTGCAAATTATAACTTGAAGATCTGAACTTGTAATTGTCAAATACAGAACTTCTAATTGTTAAATACAAATTATTAGTGCAAATTATAACTTGAAGATTTGAACTTGTAATTGTCAAATACAGAACTTAAAATTGATAGCTTCTAATTATTATTGCAAATTATAACTTGAAGATCTGAACTTGTAATAGTCAAATACAGAACTTAAAATTGATAGCTTCTAATTATTATTGTAAATTATAACTTGAAGATCTGAACTTGTAATAGTGAATTACAGAACTTAGATTTGTTAAATTCAATTATTATTTCAAATTATAACTTGAAGATCTGAACTAGTAATTGTCAAATACAGAACTTAAAATTGATAGCTTCTAATTATTATTGTAAATTATAACTTGAAGATCTGAACTTGTAATTGTCAAATACAGAACTTAAAATTGATAGCTGCTAATTATTATTGCAAATTATAACTTGAAGATCTGAACTTGTAATTGTCAAATACAGAACATAAAATTGATAGCTTCTAATTATTATTTCAAATTATAACTTGAAGATCTGAACTTGTAATTGTCAATTACAGAACTTAAAATTAATAGCTTCTAATTATTATTGCAAATTATAACTTGAAGATCTGAACTTGTAATTGTCAAATACAGAACTTAAAATTGATAGCTTCTAATTATTATTGTAAATTATAACTTGAAGATCTGAACTTGTAATTGTCAAATACAGAACTTAAAATTGATAGCTTCTAATTATTATTGCAAATTATAACTTGAAGATCTGAACTTGTAATTGTCAAATACAGAACTTCTAATTGTTAAATACAAATTATTAGTGCAAATTATAACTTGAAGATCTGAACTAGTAATTTTCAAATACAGGACTTAATATTGATAGCTTCTAATTATTATTGCATATTATAACTTGAAGATCTGAACTTGTAATTGTCAAATACAGAACTTCTAATTGTTAAATACAAATTATTAGTGCAAATTATAACTTGAAGATCTGAACTTGTAATTGTCAAATACAGAACTTAAAATTGATAGCTTCTAATTATTATTTCAATTTATAACTTGAAGATCTGAACTTGTAATTGTCAAATACAGAACTTAAAATTGATAGCTTCTAATTATTATTGCAAATTATAACTTGAAGATCTGAACTTGTAATTGTCAAATACAGAACTTAAAATTGATAGCTTCTAATTATTATTGCAAATAATAACTTGAAGATCTGAACTTGTAATTGTCAAATGCAGAACTTAAAATTGATAGCTTCTAATTATTATTTCAAATTATAACTTGAAGATCTGAACTTGTAATTGTCAAATACAGAACTTAAAATTGATAGCTTCTAATTATTATTGCAAATAATAACTTGAAGATCTGTACTTGTAATTGTCAAATACAGAACTAAAAATTGATAGCTTATAATTATAGTTCAAATTATAACTTGAAGATCTGAACTTGTAATAGTCAAATACAGAACATCAAATTGTTAAATACAAATTATTAGTGCAAATTATAACTTGAAGATCTGAACTTGTAATAGGTAAATAGAGAACTTCTAATTGTTAAATTCAAACTAAGATTGCAAATAATAATTTGAAAATCTGAACTAGTAATAGTCAAATACAGAACTTCTAACTGTTAAAAACAAATTATTAGTGCAAATTATAACTTGAAGATCTGAACTTGTAATTGTCAAATACAGAACTTAAAATTGATAGCTTCTAATTATTATTGCAAATTATAACTTGAAGATCTGAAATTGTAATAGTGAATTACAAAACTTAGATTTGTTAAATTCAAATTATTATTTCAAATTATAACTTGAAGATCTGAACTAGTAATTGTCAAATACAGAACTTAAATTGATAGCTTATAATTATTATTGCAAATAATAATTAGAAGATCTGAACTTGTAATAGTCAAATACAGAACTTCTAATTGTTAAATACAAATTATTAGTGCAAATTATAACTTGAAGATCTGAACTAGTAATTGTCAAATACAGAACTTAAAATTGATAGCTTCTAATTATTATTGCAAATTATAACTTGAAGATATGAACTTGTAATTGTCAGATACAGAACTTCTAATTGTTAAATACAAATTATTAGTGCAAATTATAACTTGAAGATCTGAACTTGTAATTGTCAAATACAGAACTTAAAATTGATAGCTTCTAATTATTATTGCAAATTATAACTTGAAGATCTGAACTTGTAATTGTCAAATACAGAACTTCTAATAATTGTTAAATACAAATTATTAGTGCAAATTATAACTTGAAGATCTGAACATGTAATTGTCAAATACAGAACTTAAAATTGATAGCTTCTAATTATTATTGTAAATTATAACTTGTAGATCTGAACTTGTAATAGTGAATTACAGAACTTAGATTTGTTAAATTCAAATTATTATTTCAAATTATAACTTGAAGATCTGAACTAGTAATTGTCAAATACAGAACTTCTAATTGTTAAATACAAATTATTAGTGCAAATTATAACTTGAAGATCTGAACTAGTAATTTTCAAATTCAGAACTTAATATTGATAGCTTCTAATTATTATTGCAAATTATAACTAGAAGATCTGAACTTGTAATTGTCAAATACAGAACTTCTAATTGTTAAATACAAATTATTAGTGCAAATTATAACTTGAAGATCTGAACTAGTAATTTTCAAATACAGAACTTAATATTGATAGCTTCTAATTATTATTGCAAATTATAACTAGAAGATCTGAACTTGTAATTGTCAAATACAGAACTTAAAATTGATAGCTTCTAATTATTATTGCAAATTATAACTTGAAGATCTGAACTTGTAATTGTCAAATACAGAACTTAAAATTGATAGCTTCTAATTATTATTGCAAATTATAACTTGAAGATCTGAACTTGTAATTGTCAAATGCAGAACTTAAAATTGATAGCTTCTAATTATTATTGCAAATTAAATTGCAAATTAAATAAAATTACAGAACTTCTAATTGTTAAATACAAATTATTAGTGCAAATTATAACTTGAAGATCTGAACTAGTAATTTTCAAATTCAGAACTTAATATTGATAGCTTCTAATTATTATTGCAAATTATAACTAGAAGATCTGAACTTGTAATTGTCAAATACAGAACTTCTAATTGTTAAATACAAATTATTAGTGCAAATTATAACTTGAAGATCTGAACTAGTAATTTTCAAATACAGGACTTAATATTGATAGCTTCTAATTATTATTGCAAATTATAACTAGAAGATCTGAACTTGTAATTGTCAAATACAGAACTTAAAATTGATAGCTTCTAATTATTATTTCAATTTATAACTTGAAGATCTGAACTTGTAATTGTCAAATACAGAACTTAAAATTAATAGCTTCTAATTATTATTGCAAATTATAACTTGAAGATATGAACTTGTAATTGTCAAATACAGATCTTCTAATTGTTAAATACAAATTAGTAGTGCAAATTATAACTTGAAGATCTGAACTTGTAATTATCAAATACAGAACTTAAAACTGATAGCTTCTAATTATTATTGTAAATTATAACTTGAAGATCTGAACTTGTAATAGTGAATTACAGAACTTAGATTTGTTAAATTCAAATTATTATTTCAAATTATAACTTGAAGATCTGAACTAGTAATTGTCAAATACAGAACTTAAAATTGATAGCTTCTAATTATTATTGCAAATTATAACTTGAAGATCTGAACTTGTAATTGTCAAATACAGAACTTCTAATTGTTAAATACAAATTATTAGTGCAAATTATAACTTGAAGATTTGAACTTGTAATTGTCAAATACAGAACTTAAAATTGATAGCTTCTAATTATTATTGCAAATTATAACTTGAAGATCTGAACTTGTAATAGTCAAATACAGAACTTAAAATTGATAGCTTCTAATTATTATTGTAAATTATAACTTGAAGATCTGAACTTGTAATAGTGAATTACAGAACTTAGATTTGTTAAATTCAATTATTATTTCAAATTATAACTTGAAGATCTGAACTAGTAATTGTCAAATACAGAACTTAAAATTGATAGCTTCTAATTATTATTGTAAATTATAACTTGAAGATCTGAACTTGTAATTGTCAAATACAGAACTTAAAATTGATAGCTGCTAATTATTATTGCAAATTATAACTTGAAGATCTGAACTTGTAATTGTCAAATACAGAACATAAAATTGATAGCTTCTAATTATTATTTCAAATTATAACTTGAAGATCTGAACTTGTAATTGTCAATTACAGAACTTAAAATTAATAGCTTCTAATTATTATTGCAAATTATAACTTGAAGATCTGAACTTGTAATTGTCAAATACAGAACTTAAAATTGATAGCTTCTAATTATTATTGTAAATTATAACTTGAAGATCTGAACTTGTAATTGTCAAATACAGAACTTAAAATTGATAGCTTCTAATTATTATTGCAAATTATAACTTGAAGATCTGAACTTGTAATTGTCAAATACAGAACTTAAAATTGATAGCTTCTAATTATTATTGTAAATTATAACTTGAAGATCTGAACTTGTAATTGTCAAATACAGAACTTAAAATTGATAGCTTCTAATTATTATTGCAAATAATAACTTGCAGATCTGAACTAGTAATTGTCAAATACAGAACTTAAAATTGATAGCTTCTAATTATTATTGCAAATTATAACTTGAAGATCTGAACTTGTAATTGTCAAATACAGAACTTCTAATAATTGTTAAATACAAATTATTAGTGCAAATTATAACTTGAAGATCTGAACATGTAATTGTCAAATACAGAACTTAAAATTGATAGCTTCTAATTATTATTGTAAATTATAACTTGTAGATCTGAACTTGTAATAGTGAATTACAGAACTTAGATTTGTTAAATTCAAATTATTATTTCAAATTATAACTTGAAGATCTGAACTAGTAATTGTCAAATACAGAACTTCTAATTGTTAAATACAAATTATTAGTGCAAATTATAACTTGAAGATCTGAACTAGTAATTTTCAAATTCAGAACTTAATATTGATAGCTTCTAATTATTATTGCAAATTATAACTAGAAGATCTGAACTTGTAATTGTCAAATACAGAACTTCTAATTGTTAAATACAAATTATTAGTGCAAATTATAACTTGAAGATCTGAACTAGTAATTTTCAAATACAGAACTTAATATTGATAGCTTCTAATTATTATTGCAAATTATAACTAGAAGATCTGAACTTGTAATTGTCAAATACAGAACTTAAAATTGATAGCTTCTAATTATTATTGCAAATTATAACTTGAAGATCTGAACTTGTAATTGTCAAATACAGAACTTAAAATTGATAGCTTCTAATTATTATTGCAAATTATAACTTGAAGATCTGAACTTGTAATTGTCAAATGCAGAACTTAAAATTGATAGCTTCTAATTATTATTGCAAATTAAATTGCAAATTAAATAAAATTACAGAACTTCTAATTGTTAAATACAAATTATTAGTGCAAATTATAACTTGAAGATCTGAACTAGTAATTTTCAAATTCAGAACTTAATATTGATAGCTTCTAATTATTATTGCAAATTATAACTAGAAGATCTGAACTTGTAATTGTCAAATACAGAACTTCTAATTGTTAAATACAAATTATTAGTGCAAATTATAACTTGAAGATCTGAACTAGTAATTTTCAAATACAGGACTTAATATTGATAGCTTCTAATTATTATTGCAAATTATAACTAGAAGATCTGAACTTGTAATTGTCAAATACAGAACTTAAAATTGATAGCTTCTAATTATTATTTCAATTTATAACTTGAAGATCTGAACTTGTAATTGTCAAATACAGAACTTAAAATTAATAGCTTCTAATTATTATTGCAAATTATAACTTGAAGATATGAACTTGTAATTGTCAAATACAGATCTTCTAATTGTTAAATACAAATTAGTAGTGCAAATTATAACTTGAAGATCTGAACTTGTAATTATCAAATACAGAACTTAAAACTGATAGCTTCTAATTATTATTGTAAATTATAACTTGAAGATCTGAACTTGTAATAGTGAATTACAGAACTTAGATTTGTTAAATTCAAATTATTATTTCAAATTATAACTTGAAGATCTGAACTAGTAATTGTCAAATACAGAACTTAAAATTGATAGCTTCTAATTATTATTGCAAATTATAACTTGAAGATCTGAACTTGTAATTGTCAAATACAGAACTTCTAATTGTTAAATACAAATTATTAGTGCAAATTATAACTTGAAGATTTGAACTTGTAATTGTCAAATACAGAACTTAAAATTGATAGC
This sequence comes from Cantharis lateralis, assembly GCA_963170105.1. Classification (NCBI taxonomy): domain Eukaryota; kingdom Metazoa; phylum Arthropoda; class Insecta; order Coleoptera; family Cantharidae; genus Cantharis; species Cantharis lateralis. Next base: position 24,520,392 of record OY720625.1, on the reverse strand, counting down.
TTCTAATTATTATTGCAAATTATAACTTGAAGATCTGAACTTGTAATAGTCAAATACAGAACTTAAAATTGATAGCTTCTAATTATTATTGTAAATTATAACTTGAAGATCTGAACTTGTAATAGTGAATTACAGAACTTAGATTTGTTAAATTCAATTATTATTTCAAATTATAACTTGAAGATCTGAACTAGTAATTGTCAAATACAGAACTTAAAATTGATAGCTTCTAATTATTATTGTAAATTATAACTTGAAGATCTGAACTTGTAATTGTCAAATACAGAACTTAAAATTGATAGCTGCTAATTATTATTGCAAATTATAACTTGAAGATCTGAACTTGTAATTGTCAAATACAGAACATAAAATTGATAGCTTCTAATTATTATTTCAAATTATAACTTGAAGATCTGAACTTGTAATTGTCAATTACAGAACTTAAAATTAATAGCTTCTAATTATTATTGCAAATTATAACTTGAAGATCTGAACTTGTAATTGTCAAATACAGAACTTAAAATTGATAGCTTCTAATTATTATTGTAAATTATAACTTGAAGATCTGAACTTGTAATTGTCAAATACAGAACTTAAAATTGATAGCTTCTAATTATTATTGCAAATTATAACTTGAAGATCTGAACTTGTAATTGTCAAATACAGAACTTAAAATTGATAGCTTCTAATTATTATTGTAAATTATAACTTGAAGATCTGAACTTGTAATTGTCAAATACAGAACTTAAAATTGATAGCTTCTAATTATTATTGCAAATAATAACTTGCAGATCTGAACTAGTAATTGTCAAATACAGAACTTAAAATTGATAGCTTCTAATTATTATTGCAAATTATAACTAGAAGATCTGAACTTGTAATTGTCAAATACAGAACTTAAAATTGATAGCTTCTAATTATTATTGTAAATTATAACTTGAAGATCTGAACTTGTAATTGTCAAATACAGAACTTCTAATTGTTAAATACTAATTATTAGTGCAAATTATAACTTGAAGATCTGAACTAGTAATTGTCAAATACAGAACTTAAAATTGATAGCTTCTAATTATTATTGCAAATTATAACTTGAAGATCTGAACTTGTAATTGTCAAATACAGAACTTAAAATTGATAGCTTCTAATTATTATTGCAAATTATAACTTGAAGATCTGAACTTGTAATTGTCAAATGCAGAACTTAAAATTGATAGCTTCTAATTATTATTTCAAATTATAACTTGAAGATCTGAACTTGTAATTGTCAAATACAGAACTTAAAATTGATAGCTTCTAATTATTATTGCAAATAATAACTTGAAGATCTGTACTTGTAATTGTCAAATACAGAACTAAAAATTGATAGCTTATAATTATAGTTCAAATTATAACTTGAAGATCTGAACTTGTAATAGTCAAATACAGAACATCAAATTGTTAAATACAAATTATTAGTGCAAATTATAACTTGAAGATCTGAACTTGTAATAGGTAAATAGAGAACTTCTAATTGTTAAATTCAAACTAAGATTGCAAATAATAATTTGAAAATCTGAACTAGTAATAGTCAAATACAGAACTTCTAACTGTTAAAAACAAATTATTAGTGCAAATTATAACTTGAAGATCTGAACTTGTAATTGTCAAATACAGAACTTAAAATTGATAGCTTCTAATTATTATTGCAAATTATAACTTGAAGATCTGAAATTGTAATAGTGAATTACAAAACTTAGATTTGTTAAATTCAAATTATTATTTCAAATTATAACTTGAAGATCTGAACTAGTAATTGTCAAATACAGAACTTAAATTGATAGCTTATAATTATTATTGCAAATAATAATTAGAAGATCTGAACTTGTAATAGTCAAATACAGAACTTCTAATTGTTAAATACAAATTATTAGTGCAAATTATAACTTGAAGATCTGAACTAGTAATTGTCAAATACAGAACTTAAAATTGATAGCTTCTAATTATTATTGCAAATTATAACTTGAAGATATGAACTTGTAATTGTCAGATACAGAACTTCTAATTGTTAAATACAAATTATTAGTGCAAATTATAACTTGAAGATCTGAACTTGTAATTGTCAAAAACAGAACTTAAAATTGATAGCTTCTAATTATTATTGCAAATTATAACTTGAAGATCTGAACTTGTAATTGTCAAATACAGAACTTCTAATAATTGTTAAATACAAATTATTAGTGCAAATTATAACTTGAAGATCTGAACATGTAATTGTCAAATACAGAACTTAAAATTGATAGCTTCTAATTATTATTGTAAATTATAACTTGTAGATCTGAACTTGTAATAGTGAATTACAGAACTTAGATTTGTTAAATTCAAATTATTATTTCAAATTATAACTTGAAGATCTGAACTAGTAATTGTCAAATACAGAACTTCTAATTGTTAAATACAAATTATTAGTGCAAATTATAACTTGAAGATCTGAACTAGTAATTTTCAAATTCAGAACTTAATATTGATAGCTTCTAATTATTATTGCAAATTATAACTAGAAGATCTGAACTTGTAATTGTCAAATACAGAACTTCTAATTGTTAAATACAAATTATTAGTGCAAATTTTAACTTGAAGATCTGAACTAGTAATTTTCAAATACAGAACTTAATATTGATAGCTTCTAATTATTATTGCAAATTATAACTAGAAGATCTGAACTTGTAATTGTCAAATACAGAACTTAAAATTGATAGCTTCTAATTATTATTGCAAATTATAACTTGAAGATCTGAACTTGTAATTGTCAAATACAGAACTTAAAATTGATAGCTTCTAATTATTATTGCAAATTATAACTTGAAGATCTGAACTTGTAATTGTCAAATGCAGAACTTAAAATTGATAGCTTCTAATTATTATTGCAAATTAAATTGCAAATTAAATAAAATTACAGAACTTCTAATTGTTAAATACAAATTATTAGTGCAAATTATAACTTGAAGATCTGAACTAGTAATTTTCAAATTCAGAACTTAATATTGATAGCTTCTAATTATTATTGCAAATTATAACTAGAAGATCTGAACTTGTAATTGTCAAATACAGAACTTCTAATTGTTAAATACAAATTATTAGTGCAAATTATAACTTGAAGATCTGAACTAGTAATTTTCAAATACAGGACTTAATATTGATAGCCTTAATTATTATTGCAAATTATAACTAGAAGATCTGAACTTGTAATTGTCAAATACAGAACTTAAAATTGATAGCTTCTAATTATTATTTCAATTTATAACTTGAAGATCTGAACTTGTAATTGTCAAATACAGAACTTAAAATTAATAGCTTCTAATTATTATTGCAAATTATAACTTGAAGATATGAACTTGTAATTGTCAAATACAGATCTTCTAATTGTTAAATACAAATTAGTAGTGCAAATTATAACTTGAAGATCTGAACTTGTAATTATCAAATACAGAACTTAAAACTGATAGCTTCTTATTATTATTGTAAATTATAACTTGAAGATCTGAACTTGTAATAGTGAATTACAGAACTTAGATTTGTTAAATTCAAATTATTATTTCAAATTATAACTTGAAGATCTGAACTAGTAATTGTCAAATACAGAACTTAAAATTGATAGCTTCTAATTATTATTGCAAATTATAACTTGAAGATCTGAACTTGTAATTGTCAAATACAGAACTTCTAATTGTTAAATACAAATTATTAGTGCAAATTATAACTTGAAGATTTGAACTTGTAATTGTCAAATACAGAACTTAAAATTGATAGCTTCTAATTATTATTGCAAATTATAACTTGAAGATCTGAACTTGTAATAGTCAAATACAGAACTTAAAATTGATAGCTTCTAATTATTATTGTAAATTATAACTTGAAGATCTGAACTTGTAATAGTGAATTACAGAACTTAGATTTGTTAAATTCAATTATTATTTCAAATTATAACTTGAAGATCTGAACTAGTAATTGTCAAATACAGAACTTAAAATTGATAGCTTCTAATTATTATTGTAAATTATAACTTGAAGATCTGAACTTGTAATTGTCAAATACAGAACTTAAAATTGATAGCTGCTAATTATTATTGCAAATTATAACTTGAAGATCTGAACTTGTAATTGTCAAATACAGAACATAAAATTGATAGCTTCTAATTATTATTTCAAATTATAACTTGAAGATCTGAACTTGTAATTGTCAATTACAGAACTTAAAATTAATAGCTTCTAATTATTATTGCAAATTATAACTTGAAGATCTGAACTAGTAATTGTCAAATACAGAACTTAAAATTGATAGCTTCTAATTATTATTGTAAATTATAACTTGAAGATCTGAACTTGTAATTGTCAAATACAGAACTTAAAATTGATAGCTTCTAATTATTATTGCAAATTATAACTTGAAGATCTGAACTTGTAATTGTCAAATACAGAACTTCTAATTGTTAAATACAAATTATTAGTGCAAATTATAACTTGAAGATCTGAACTAGTAATTTTCAAATACAGGACTTAATATTGATAGCTTCTAATTATTATTGCATATTATAACTTGTAGATCTGAACTTGTAATTGTCAAATACAGAACTTCTAATTGTTAAATACAAATTATTAGTGCAAATTATAACTTGAAGATCTGAACTTGTAATTGTCAAATACAGAACTTAAAATTGATAGCTTCTAATTATTATTTCAATTTATAACTTGAAGATCTGAACTTGTAATTGTCAAATACAGAACTTAAAATTGATAGCTTCTAATTATTATTGCAAATTATAACTTGAAGATCTGAACTTGTAATTGTCAAATACAGAACTTAAAATTGATAGCTTCTAATTATTATTGCAAATTATAACTTGAAGATCTGAACTTGTAATTGTCAAATGCAGAACTTAAAATTGATAGCTTCTAATTATTATTTCAAATTATAACTTGAAGATCTGAACTTGTAATTGTCAAATACAGAACTTAAAATTGATAGCTTCTAATTATTATTGCAAATAATAACTTGAAGATCTGTACTTGTAATTGTCAAATACAGAACTAAAAATTGATAGCTTATAATTATAGTTCAAATTATAACTTGAAGATCTGAACTTGTAATAGTCAAATACAGAACATCAAATTGTTAAATACAAATTATTAGTGCAAATTATAACTTGAAGATCTGAACTTGTAATAGGTAAATAGAGAACTTCTAATTGTTAAATTCAAACTAAGATTGCAAATAATAATTTGAAAATCTGAACTAGTAATAGTCAAATACAGAACTTCTAACTGTTAAAAACAAATTATTAGTGCAAATTATAACTTGAAGATCTGAACTTGTAATTGTCAAATACAGAACTTAAAATTGATAGCTTCTAATTATTATTGCAAATTATAACTTGAAGATCTGAAATTGTAATAGTGAATTACAAAACTTAGATTTGTTAAATTCAAATTATTATTTCAAATTATAACTTGAAGATCTGAACTAGTAATTGTCAAATACAGAACTTAAATTGATAGCTTATAATTATTATTGCAAATAATAATTAGAAGATCTGAACTTGTAATAGTCAAATACAGAACTTCTAATTGTTAAATACAAATTATTAGTGCAAATTATAACTTGAAGATCTGAACTAGTAATTGTCAAATACAGAACTTAAAATTGATAGCTTCTAATTATTATTGCAAATTATAACTTGAAGATATGAACTTGTAATTGTCAGATACAGAACTTCTAATTGTTAAATACAAATTATTAGTGCAAATTATAACTTGAAGATCTGAACTTGTAATTGTCAAAAACAGAACTTAAAATTGATAGCTTCTAATTATTATTGCAAATTATAACTTGAAGATCTGAACTTGTAATTGTCAAATACAGAACTTCTAATAATTGTTAAATACAAATTATTAGTGCAAATTATAACTTGAAGATCTGAACATGTAATTGTCAAATACAGAACTTAAAATTGATAGCTTCTAATTATTATTGTAAATTATAACTTGTAGATCTGAACTTGTAATAGTGAATTACAGAACTTAGATTTGTTAAATTCAAATTATTATTTCAAATTATAACTTGAAGATCTGAACTAGTAATTGTCAAATACAGAACTTCTAATTGTTAAATACAAATTATTAGTGCAAATTATAACTTGAAGATCTGAACTAGTAATTTTCAAATTCAGAACTTAATATTGATAGCTTCTAATTATTATTGCAAATTATAACTAGAAGATCTGAACTTGTAATTGTCAAATACAGAACTTCTAATTGTTAAATACAAATTATTAGTGCAAATTATAACTTGAAGATCTGAACTAGTAATTTTCAAATACAGAACTTAATATTGATAGCTTCTAATTATTATTGCAAATTATAACTAGAAGATCTGAACTTGTAATTGTCAAATACAGAACTTAAAATTGATAGCTTCTAATTATTATTGCAAATTATAACTTGAAGATCTGAACTTGTAATTGTCAAATACAGAACTTAAAATTGATAGCTTCTAATTATTATTGCAAATTATAACTTGAAGATCTGAACTTGTAATTGTCAAATGCAGAACTTAAAATTGATAGCTTCTAATTATTATTGCAAATTAAATTGCAAATTAAATAAAATTACAGAACTTCTAATTGTTAAATACAAATTATTAGTGCAAATTATAACTTGAAGATCTGAACTAGTAATTTTCAAATTCAGAACTTAATATTGATAGCTTCTAATTATTATTGCAAATTATAACTAGAAGATCTGAACTTGTAATTGTCAAATACAGAACTTCTAATTGTTAAATACAAATTATTAGTGCAAATTATAACTTGAAGATCTGAACTAGTAATTTTCAAATACAGGACTTAATATTGATAGCCTTAATTATTATTGCAAATTATAACTAGAAGATCTGAACTTGTAATTGTCAAATACAGAACTTAAAATTGATAGCTTCTAATTATTATTTCAATTTATAACTTGAAGATCTGAACTTGTAATTGTCAAATACAGAACTTAAAATTAATAGCTTCTAATTATTATTGCAAATTATAACTTGAAGATATGAACTTGTAATTGTCAAATACAGATCTTCTAATTGTTAAATACAAATTAGTAGTGCAAATTATAACTTGAAGATCTGAACTTGTAATTATCAAATACAGAACTTAAAACTGATAGCTTCTTATTATTATTGTAAATTATAACTTGAAGATCTGAACTTGTAATAGTGAATTACAGAACTTAGATTTGTTAAATTCAAATTATTATTTCAAATTATAACTTGAAGATCTGAACTAGTAATTGTCAAATACAGAACTTAAAATTGATAGCTTCTAATTATTATTGCAAATTATAACTTGAAGATCTGAACTTGTAATTGTCAAATACAGAACTTCTAATTGTTAAATACAAATTATTAGTGCAAATTATAACTTGAAGATTTGAACTTGTAATTGTCAAATACAGAACTTAAAATTGATAGCTTCTAATTATTATTGCAAATTATAACTTGAAGATCTGAACTTGTAATAGTCAAATACAGAACTTAAAATTGATAGCTTCTAATTATTATTGTAAATTATAACTTGAAGATCTGAACTTGTAATAGTGAATTACAGAACTTAGATTTGTTAAATTCAATTATTATTTCAAATTATAACTTGAAGATCTGAACTAGTAATTGTCAAATACAGAACTTAAAATTGATAGCTTCTAATTATTATTGTAAATTATAACTTGAAGATCTGAACTTGTAATTGTCAAATACAGAACTTAAAATTGATAGCTGCTAATTATTATTGCAAATTATAACTTGAAGATCTGAACTTGTAATTGTCAAATACAGAACATAAAATTGATAGCTTCTAATTATTATTTCAAATTATAACTTGAAGATCTGAACTTGTAATTGTCAATTACAGAACTTAAAATTAATAGCTTCTAATTATTATTGCAAATTATAACTTGAAGATCTGAACTAGTAATTGTCAAATACAGAACTTAAAATTGATAGCTTCTAATTATTATTGTAAATTATAACTTGAAGATCTGAACTTGTAATTGTCAAATACAGAACTTAAAATTGATAGCTTCTAATTATTATTGCAAATTATAACTTGAAGATCTGAACTTGTAATTGTCAAATACAGAACTTCTAATTGTTAAATACAAATTATTAGTGCAAATTATAACTTGAAGATCTGAACTAGTAATTTTCAAATACAGGACTTAATATTGATAGCTTCTAATTATTATTGCATATTATAACTTGTAGATCTGAACTTGTAATTGTCAAATACAGAACTTCTAATTGTTAAATACAAATTATTAGTGCAAATTATAACTTGAAGATCTGAACTTGTAATTGTCAAATACAGAACTTAAAATTGATAGCTTCTAATTATTATTTCAATTTATAACTTGAAGATCTGAACTTGTAATTGTCAAATACAGAACTTAAAATTGATAGCTTCTAATTATTATTGCAAATTATAACTTGAAGATCTGAACTTGTAATTGTCAAATACAGAACTTAAAATTGATAGCTTCTAATTATTATTGCAAATTATAACTTGAAGATCTGAACTTGTAATTGTCAAATGCAGAACTTAAAATTGATAGCTTCTAATTATTATTTCAAATTATAACTTGAAGATCTGAACTTGTAATTGTCAAATACAGAACTTAAAATTGATAGCTTCTAATTATTATTGCAAATAATAACTTGAAGATCTGTACTTGTAATTGTCAAATACAGAACTAAAAATTGATAGCTTATAATTATAGTTCAAATTATAACTTGAAGATCTGAACTTGTAATAGTCAAATACAGAACATCAAATTGTTAAATACAAATTATTAGTGCAAATTATAACTTGAAGATCTGAACTTGTAATAGGTAAATAGAGAACTTCTAATTGTTAAATTCAAACTAAGATTGCAAATAATAATTTGAAAATCTGAACTAGTAATAGTCAAATACAGAACTTCTAACTGTTAAAAACAAATTATTAGTGCAAATTATAACTTGAAGATCTGAACTTGTAATTGTCAAATACAGAACTTAAAATTGATAGCTTCTAATTATTATTGCAAATTATAACTTGAAGATCTGAAATTGTAATAGTGAATTACAAAACTTAGATTTGTTAAATTCAAATTATTATTTCAAATTATAACTTGAAGATCTGAACTAGTAATTGTCAAATACAGAACTTAAATTGATAGCTTATAATTATTATTGCAAATAATAATTAGAAGATCTGAACTTGTAATAGTCAAATACAGAACTTCTAATTGTTAAATACAAATTATTAGTGCAAATTATAACTTGAAGATCTGAACTAGTAATTGTCAAATACAGAACTTAAAATTGATAGCTTCTAATTATTATTGCAAATTATAACTTGAAGATATGAACTTGTAATTGTCAGATACAGAACTTCTAATTGTTAAATACAAATTATTAGTGCAAATTATAACTTGAAGATCTGAACTTGTAATTGTCAAATACAGAACTTAAAATTGATAGCTTCTAATTATTATTGCAAATTATAACTTGAAGATCTGAACTTGTAATTGTCAAATACAGAACTTCTAATAATTGTTAAATACAAATTATTAGTGCAAATTATAACTTGAAGATCTGAACATGTAATTGTCAAATACAGAACTTAAAATTGATAGCTTCTAATTATTATTGTAAATTATAACTTGTAGATCTGAACTTGTAATAGTGAATTACAGAACTTAGATTTGTTAAATTCAAATTATTATTTCAAATTATAACTTGAAGATCTGAACTAGTAATTGTCAAATACAGAACTTCTAATTGTTAAATACAAATTATTAGTGCAAATTATAACTTGAAGATCTGAACTAGTAATTTTCAAATTCAGAACTTAATATTGATAGCTTCTAATTATTATTGCAAATTATAACTAGAAGATCTGAACTTGTAATTGTCAAATACAGAACTTCTAATTGTTAAATACAAATTATTAGTGCAAATTATAACTTGAAGATCTGAACTAGTAATTTTCAAATACAGAACTTAATATTGATAGCTTCTAATTATTATTGCAAATTATAACTAGAAGATCTGAACTTGTAATTGTCAAATACAGAACTTAAAATTGATAGCTTCTAATTATTATTGCAAATTATAACTTGAAGATCGTAACTTGTAATTGTCAAATACAGAACTTAAAATTGATAGCTTCTAATTATTATTGCAAATTATAACTTGAAGATCTGAACTTGTAATTGTCAAATGCAGAACTTAAAATTGATAGCTTCTAATTATTATTGCAAATTAAATTGCAAATTAAATAAAATTACAGAACTTCTAATTGTTAAATACAAATTATTAGTGCAAATTATAACTTGAAGATCTGAACTAGTAATTTTCAAATTCAGAACTTAATATTGATAGCTTCTAATTATTATTGCAAATTATAACTAGAAGATCTGAACTTGTAATTGTCAAATACAGAACTTCTAATTGTTAAATACAAATTATTAGTGCAAATTATAACTTGAAGATCTGAACTAGTAATTTTCAAATACAGGACTTAATATTGATAGCTTCTAATTATTATTGCAAATTATAACTAGAAGATCTGAACTTGTAATTGTCAAATACAGAACTTAAAATTGATAGCTTCTAATTATTATTTCAATTTATAACTTGAAGATCTGAACTTGTAATTGTCAAATACAGAACTTAAAATTAATAGCTTCTAATTATTATTGCAAATTATAACTTGAAGATATGAACTTGTAATTGTCAAATACAGATCTTCTAATTGTTAAATACAAATTAGTAGTGCAAATTATAACTTGAAGATCTGAACTTGTAATTATCAAATACAGAACTTAAAACTGATAGCTTCTAATTATTATTGTAAATTATAACTTGAAGATCTGAACTTGTAATAGTGAATTACAGAACTTAGATTTGTTAAATTCAAATTATTATTTCAAATTATAACTTGAAGATCTGAACTAGTAATTGTCAAATACAGAACTTAAAATTGATAGCTTCTAATTATTATTGCAAATTATAACTTGAAGATCTGAACTTGTAATTGTCAAATACAGAACTTCTAATTGTTAAATACAAATTATTAGTGCAAATTATAACTTGAAGATTTGAACTTGTAATTGTCAAATACAGAACTTAAAATTGATAGCTTCTAATTATTATTGCAAATTATAACTTGAAGATCTGAACTTGTAATAGTCAAATACAGAACTTAAAATTGATAGCTTCTAATTATTATTGTAAATTATAACTTGAAGATCTGAACTTGTAATAGTGAATTACAGAACTTAGATTTGTTAAATTCAATTATTATTTCAAATTATAACTTGAAGATCTGAACTAGTAATTGTCAAATACAGAACTTAAAATTGATAGCTTCTAATTATTATTGTAAATTATAACTTGAAGATCTGAACTTGTAATTGTCAAATACAGAACTTAAAATTGATAGCTGCTAATTATTATTGCAAATTATAACTTGAAGATCTGAACTTGTAATTGTCAAATACAGAACATAAAATTGATAGCTTCTAATTATTATTTCAAATTATAACTTGAAGATCTGAACTTGTAATTGTCAATTACAGAACTTAAAATTAATAGCTTCTAATTATTATTGCAAATTATAACTTGAAGATCTGAACTTGTAATTGTCAAATACAGAACTTAAAATTGATAGCTTCTAATTATTATTGTAAATTATAACTTGAAGATCTGAACTTGTAATTGTCAAATACAGAACTTAAAATTGATAGCTTCTAATTATTATTGCAAATTATAACTTGAAGATCTGAACTTGTAATTGTCAAATACAGAACTTAAAATTGATAGCTTCTAATTATTATTGTAAATTATAACTTGAAGATCTGAACTTGTAATTGTCAAATACAGAACTTAAAATTGATAGCTTCTAATTATTATTGCAAATAATAACTTGCAGATCTGAACTAGTAATTGTCAAATACAGAACTTAAAATTGATAGCTTCTAATTATTATTGCAAATTATAACTAGAAGATCTGAACTTGTAATTGTCAAATACAGAACTTAAAATTGATAGCTTCTAATTATTATTGTAAATTATAACTTGAAGATCTGAACTTGTAATTGTCAAATACAGAACTTAAAATTGATAGCTTCTAATTATTATTGCAAATAATGACTTGGAGATCTGAACTAGTAATTGTCAAATACAGAACTTAAAATTGATAGCTTCTAATTATTATTGCAAATTATAACTTGAAGATCTGAACTTGTAATTGTCAAATACAGAACTTAAAATTGATAGCTTCTAATTATTATTGCAAATTATAACTTGAAGATCTGAACTTGTAATAGTGAATTACAGAACTTAGATTTGTTAAATTCAAATTATTATTTCAAATTATAACTTGAAGATATGAACTAGTAATTGTCAAATACAGAACTTAAAATTGATAGCTTCTAATTATTATTGCATATTATAACTTGAGATCTGAACTTGTAATTGTTAAATACAGAACTAAAATTGATAGCTTCTAATTATTATTGTAAATTATAACTTCGAGATCTGAACTTGTAATTGTCAAATGCAGAACTTAAAATTGATAGCTTCTAATTATTATTGCAAATTATAACTTGAAGATCTGAACTTGTAATTGTCTAATAAAGAACTTAAAATTGATAGCTTCTAATTATTATTGTAAATTATAACTTGAAGATCTGAACTTGTAATAGTGAATTACAGAACTTAGATTTGTTAAATTCAAATTATTATTTCAAATTATAACTTGAAGATCTGAACTAGTAATTGTCAAATACAGAACTTAAAATTGATAGCTTCTAATTATTATTGCATATTATAACTTGAAGATCTGAACTTGTAATAGTCAAATACAGAACTTCTAATTGTTAAGTACAAATTATTAGTGCAAATTATAACTTGAAGATCTGAACTAGTAATTGTCAAATACAGAACTTAAAATTGATAGCTTCTAATTATTATTGCAAATTATAACTTGAAGATCTGAACTTGTAATTGTCAAATACAGAACTTAAAATTGATAGCTTCTAATTATTATTGTAAATTATAACTTGAAGATCTGAACTTGTAATAGTGAATTACAGAACTTAGATTTGTTAAATTCAAATTATTATTTCAAATTATAACTTGAAGATCTGAACTAGTAATTGTCAAATACAGAACTTAAAATTGATAGCTTCTAATTATTATTGCATATTATAACTTGAAGATCTGAACTTGTAATTGTGAAATACAGAACTTAAAATTGATAGTTTCTAATTATTATTGTAAATTATAACTTCAAGATCTGAACTTGTAATTGTCAAATACAGAACTTAAAAGTGATAGCTTCTAATTAGTATTGCAAATAAAAACTTGAAGATCTGAACTAGTAATTGTCAAATACAGAACTTAAAATTGATAGCTTCTAATTATTATTGCAAATTATAATTTGAAGATCTGAACTTGTAATAGACAAATACGCAACTTAGCATTGTTAAATACAAATTGTGATTGCAAATTATAACTTGAAGATCTGAACCTGTAATAGGTAAATACAGAACTTCGAATTGTTAAATTCAAACTAAGATTGCAAATAATAATTCGAAGATCTGAACTTGTAATAGTCAAATACAGAACTTCAAATTGTTAAATACAAATTATTAGTGCAAATTATAACTTGAAGATCTGAACTAGTAATTGTCAAATACAGAACTTAAAATTGATAGCTTCTAATTATTATTGCAAATTATAACTTGAAGATCTGAACTTGTAATTGTCAAATACAGAACTTAAAATTGATAGCTTCTAATTATTATTGCAAATTATAACTTGAAGATCTGAACTTGTAATTGTCAAATACAGAACTTAAAATTGATAGCTTCTAATTATTATTGCAAATTATAACTTGAAGATCTGAACTTGTAATTGTCAAATACAGAACTTCAAATTGTTAAATACAAATTATTAGTGCAAATTATAACTTGAAGATCTCAACTTGTAATTGTCAAATACAGAACTTAAAATTGATAGCTTCTAATTATTATTGTAAATTATAACTTGAAGATCTGAACTTGTAATAGTGAATTACAGAACTTAGATTTGTTAAATTCAAATTATTATTTCAAATTATAACTTGAAGATCTGAACTAGTAATTGTCAAATACAGAACTTAAAATTGATAGCTTCTAATTATTATTGCATATTATAACTTGAAGATCTGAACTTGTAATTGTGAAATACAGAACTTAAAATTGATAGCTTCTAATTATTATTGTAAATTATAACTTCAAGATCTGAACTTGTAATCGTCAAATACAGAACTTAAAATTGATAGCTTCTAATTATTATTGCAAATAATAACTTGAAGATCTGAACTTGTAATTGTCAAATACAGAACTTAAAATTGATAGCTTCTAATTATTATTGCAAATTATAATTTGAAGATCTGAACTTGTAATAGACAAATACGCAACTTAGCATTGTTAAATACAAATTGTGATTGCAAATTATAACTTGAAGATCTGAACCTGTAATAGGTAAATACAGAACTTCGAATTGTTAAATTCAAACTAAGATTGCAAATAATAATTCGAAGATCTGAACTTGTAATAGTCAAATACAGAACTTCTAATTGTTAAATACAAATTATTAGTGCAAATTATAACTTGAAGATCTGAACTAGTAATTGTCAAATACAGAACTTAAAATTGATAGCTTCTAATTATTATTGCAAATTATAACTTGAAGATCTGAACTTGTAATTGTCAAATACAGAACTACTAATTGTTAAATACAAATTATAACTTGAAGATCTGAACTTGTAATTGTCAAATACAGAACTTAAATTGATAGCTTCTAATTATTATTGCAAATTATAACTTGAAGATCTGAACTTGTAATAGTCAAATACAGAACTTAAAATTGATAGCTTCTAATTATTATTGTAAATTATAACTTGAAGATCTGAACTTGTAATTGTCAAATACAGAACTTAAAATTGATAGCTTCTAATTATTATTGCAAATAATAACTTGGAGATCTGAACTAGTAATTGTCAAATACAGAACTTAAAATTGATAGCTTCTAATTATTATTGCAAATTATAACTTGAAGATCTGAACTTGTAATTGTCAAATACAGAACTTAAAATTGATAGCTTCTAATTATTATTGCAAATAATAACTTGAAGATCTGAACTTGTAATTGTCAAATACAGAACTTAAAATTGATAGATTCTAATTATTATTGCAAATTATAACTTGAAGATCTGAACTTGTAATTGTCAAATACAGAACTTCAAATTGTTAAATACAAATTATTAGTGCAAATTATAACTTGAAGATCTGAACTTGTAATTGTCAAATACAGAACTTAAAATTGATAGCTTCTAATTATTATTGTAAATTATAACTTGAAGATCTGAACTTGTAATAGTGAATTACAGAACTTAGATTTGTTAAATTCAAATTATTATTTCAAATTATAACTTGAAGATTTGAATTAGTAATTGTCAAATACAGAACTTAAAATTGATAGCTTCTAATTATTATTGCATATTATAACTTGAAGATCTGAACTTGTAATTGTGAAATACAGAACTTAAAATTGATAGCTTCTAATTATTATTGTAAATTATAACTTCAAGATCTGAACTTGTAATTGTCAAATACAGAACTTAAAATTGATAGCTTCTAATTATTATTGCAAATAATAACTTGAAGATCTGAACTTGTAATTGTCAAATACAGAACTTAAAATTGATAGCTTCTAATTATTATTGCAAATTATAATTAGAAAGATCTGAACTTGTAATAGACAAATACGCAACTTAGCATTGTTAAATACAAATTGTGATTGCAAATTATAACTTGAAGATCTGAACCTGTAATAGGTAAATACAGAACTTCGAATTGTTAAATTCAAACTAAGATTGCAAATAATAATTCGAAGATCTGAACTTGTAATAGTCAAATACAGAACTTCAAATTGTTAAATACAAATTATTAGTGCAAATTATAACTTGAAGATCTGAACTAGTAATTGTCAAATACAGAACTTAAAATTGATAGCTTCTAATTATTATTGCAAATTATAACTTGAAGATCTGAACTTGTAATTGTCAAATACAGAACTACTAATTGTTAAATACAAATTATAACTTGAAGATCTGAACTTGTAATTGTCAAATACAGAACTTAAAATTGATAGCTTCTAATTATTATTGCAAATTATAACTTGAAGATCTGAACTTGTAATAGTCAAATACAGAACTTAAAATTGATAGCTTCTAATTATTATTGTAAATTATAACTTGAAGATCTGAACTTGTAATTGTCAAATACAGAACTTAAAATTGATAGCTTCTAATTATTATTGCAAATAATAACTTGGAGATCTGAACTAGTAATTGTCAAATACAGAACTTAAAATTGATAGCTTCTAATTATTATTGCAAATTATAACTTGAAGATCTGAACTTGTAATTGTCAAAAACAGAACTTAAAATTGATAGCTTCTAATTATTATTGCAAATTATAACTTGAAGATCTGAACTTGTAATTGTCAAATACAGAACTTAAAATTGATAGCTTCTAATTATTATTGTAAATTATAACTTGAAGATCTGAACTTGTAATTGTCAAATACAGAACTTAAAATTGATAGCTTCTAATTATTA
The DNA here is from genome assembly GCA_963170105.1 of Cantharis lateralis. NCBI lineage: Eukaryota > Metazoa > Arthropoda > Insecta > Coleoptera > Cantharidae > Cantharis > Cantharis lateralis. Next base: position 24,503,651 of record OY720625.1, on the reverse strand, counting down.
TTGCAAATAATAACTTGGAGATCTGAACTAGTAATTGTCAAATACAGAACTTAAAATTGATAGCTTCTAATTATTATTGCAAATTATAACTTGAAGATCTGAACTTGTAATTGTCAAATACAGAACTTAAAATTGATAGCTTCTAATTATTATTGCAAATAATAACTTGAAGATCTGAACTTGTAATTGTCAAATACAGAACTTAAAATTGATAGATTCTAATTATTATTGCAAATTATAACTTGAAGATCTGAACTTGTAATTGTCAAATACAGAACTTCAAATTGTTAAATACAAATTATTAGTGCAAATTATAACTTGAAGATCTGAACTTGTAATTGTCAAATACAGAACTTAAAATTGATAGCTTCTAATTATTATTGTAAATTATAACTTGAAGATCTGAACTTGTAATAGTGAATTACAGAACTTAGATTTGTTAAATTCAAATTATTATTTCAAATTATAACTTGAAGATCTGAACTAGTAATTGTCAAATACAGAACTTAAAATTGATAGCTTCTAATTATTATTGCATATTATAACTTGAAGATCTGAACTTGTAATTGTGAAATACAGAACTTAAAATTGATAGCTTCTAATTATTATTGTAAATTATAACTTCAAGATCTGAACTTGTAATTGTCAAATACAGAACTTAAAATTGATAGCTTCTAATTATTATTGCAAATAATAACTTGAAGATCTGAACTTGTAATTGTCAAATACAGAACTTAAAATTGATAGCTTCTAATTATTATTGCAAATTATAATTTGAAGATCAGAACTTGTAATAGACAAATACGCAACTTAGCATTGTTAAATACAAATTGTGATTGCAAATTATAACTTGAAGATCTGAACCTGTAATAGGTAAATACAGAACTTCGAATTGTTAAATTCAAACTAAGATTGCAAATAATAATTCGAAGATATGAACTTGTAATAGTCAAATACAGAACTTCAAATTGTTAAATACAAATTATTAGTGCAAATTATAACTTGAAGATCTGAACTAGTAATTGTCAAATACAGAACTTAAAATTGATAGCTTCTAATTATTATTGCAAATTATAACTTGAAGATCTGAACTTGTAATTGTCAAATACAGAACTTAAAATTGATAGCTTCTAATTATTATTGCAAATTATAACTTGAAGATCTGAACTTGTAATTGTCAAATACAGAACTTAAAATTGATAGCTTCTAATTATTATTGCAAATTATAACTTGAAGATCTGAACTTGTAATTGTCAAATACAGAACTTCAAATTGTTAAATACAAATTATTAGTGCAAATTATAACTTGAAGATCTGAACTTGTAATTGTCAAATACAGAACTTAAAATTGATAGCTTCTAATTATTATTGTAAATTATAACTTGAAGATCTGAACTTGTAATAGTGAATTACAGAACTTAGATTTGTTAAATTCAAATTATTATTTCAAATTATAACTTGAAGATCTGAACTAGTAATTGTCAAATACAGAACTTAAAATTGATAGCTTCTAATTATTATTGCATATTATAACTTGAAGATCTGAACTTGTAATTGTGAAATACAGAACTTAAAATTGATAGCTTCTAATTATTATTGTAAATTATAACTTCAAGATCTGAACTTGTAATTGTCAAATACAGAACTTAAAATTGATAGCTTCTAATTATTATTGCAAATAATAACTTGAAGATCTGAACTTGTAATTGTCAAATACAGAACTTAAAATTGATAGCTTCTAGTTATTATTGCAAATTATAATTTGAAGATCTGAACTTGTAATAGACAAATACGCAACTTAGCATTGTTAAATACAAATTGTGATTGCAAATTATAACTTGAAGATCTGAACCTGTAATAGGTAAATACAGAACTTCGAATTGTTAAATTCAAACTAAGATTGCAAATAATAATTCGAAGATCTGAACTTGTAATAGTCAAATACAGAACTTCTAATTGTTAAATACAAATTATTAGTGCAAATTATAACTTGAAGATCTGAACTAGTAATTGTCAAATACAGAACTTAAAATTGATAGCTTCTAATTATTATTGCAAATTATAACTTGAAGATCTGAACTTGTAATTGTCAAATACAGAACTACTAATTGTTAAATACAAATTATAACTTGAAGATCTGAACTTGTAATTGTCAAATACAGAACTTAAATTGATAGCTTCTAATTATTATTGCAAATTATAACTTGAAGATCTGAACTTGTAATAGTCAAATACAGAACTTAAAATTGATAGCTTCTAATTATTATTGTAAATTATAACTAGAAGATCTGAACTTGTAATTGTCAAATACAGAACTTAAAATTGATAGCTTCTAATTATTATTGCAAATAATAACTTGGAGATCTGAACTAGTAATTGTCAAATACAGAACTTAAAATTGATAGCTTCTAATTATTATTGCAAATTATAACTTGAAGATCTGAACTTGTAATTGTCAAATACAGAACTTAAAATTGATAGCTTCTAATTATTATTGCAAATAATAACTTGAAGATCTGAACTTGTAATTGTCAAATACAGAACTTAAAATTGATAGATTCTAATTATTATTGCAAATTATAACTTGAAGATCTGAACTTGTAATTGTCAAATACAGAACTTCAAATTGTTAAATACAAATTATTAGTGCAAATTATAACTTGAAGATCTGAACTTGTAATTGTCAAATACAGAACTTAAAATTGATAGCTTCTAATTATTATTGTAAATTATAACTTGAAGATCTGAACTTGTAATAGAGAATTACAGAACTTAGATTTGTTAAATTCAAATTATTATTTCAAATTATAACTTGAAGATCTGAACTAGTAATTGTCAAATACAGAACTTAAAATTGATAGCTTCTAATTATTATTGCATATTATAACTTGAAGATCTGAACTTGTAATTGTGAAATACAGAACTTAAAATTGATAGCTTCTAATTATTATTGTAAATTATAACTTCAAGATCTGAACTTGTAATTGTCAAATACAGAACTTAAAATTGATAGCTTCTAATTATTATTGCAAATAATAACTTGAAGATCTGAACTTGTAATTGTCAAATACAGAACTTAAAATTGATAGCTTCTAATTATTATTGCAAATTATAATTTGAAGATCTGAACTTGTAATAGACAAATACGCAAATTAACATTGTTAAATACAAATTGTGATTGCAAATTATAACTTGAAGATCTGAACCTGTAATAGGTAAATACAGAACTTCGAATTGTTAAATTCAAACTAAGATTGCAAATAATAATTCGAAGATCTGAACTTGTAATAGTCAAATACAGAACTACAAATTGTTAAATAAAAATTATTAGTGCAAATTATAACTTGAAGATCTGAACTAGTAATTGTCAAATACAGAACTTAAAATTGATAGCTTCTAATTATTATTGCAAATTATAACTTGAAGATCTGAACTTGTAATTGTCAAATACAGAACTTAAATTGATAGCTTCTAATTATTATTGCAAATTATAACTTGAAGATCTGAACTTGTAATAGTCAAATACAGAACTTAAAATTGATAGCTTCTAATTATTATTGTAAATTATAACTAGAAGATCTGAACTTGTAATTGTCAAATACAGAACTTAAAATTGATAGCTTCTAATTATTATTGCAAATAATAACTTGGAGATCTGAACTAGTAATTGTCAAATACAGAACTTAAAATTGATAGCTTCTAATTATTATTGCAAATTATAACTTGAAGATCTGAACTTGTAATTGTCAAATACAGAACTTAAAATTGATAGCTTCTAATTATTATTGCAAATAATAACTTGAAGATCTGAACTTGTAATTGTCAAATACAGAACTTAAAATTGATAGATTCTAATTATTATTGCAAATTATAACTTGAAGATCTGAACTTGTAATTGTCAAATACAGAACTTCAAATTGTTAAATACAAATTATTAGTGCAAATTATAACTTGAAGATCTGAACTTGTAATTGTCAAATACAGAACTTAAAATTGATAGCTTCTAATTATTATTGTAAATTATAACTTGAAGATCTGAACTTGTAATAGAGAATTACAGAACTTAGATTTGTTAAATTCAAATTATTATTTCAAATTATAACTTGAAGATCTGAACTAGTAATTGTCAAATACAGAACTTAAAATTGATAGCTTCTAATTATTATTGCATATTATAACTTGAAGATCTGAACTTGTAATTGTGAAATACAGAACTTAAAATTGATAGCTTCTAATTATTATTGTAAATTATAACTTCAAGATCTGAACTTGTAATTGTCAAATACAGAACTTAAAATTGATAGCTTCTAATTATTATTGCAAATAATAACTTGAAGATCTGAACTTGTAATTGTCAAATACAGAACTTAAAATTGATAGCTTCTAATTATTATTGCAAATTATAATTTGAAGATCTGAACTTGTAATAGACAAATACGCAACTTAGCATTGTTAAATACAAATTGTGATTGCAAATTATAACTTGAAGATCTGAACCTGTAATAGGTTAATACAGAACTTCGAATTGTTAAATTCAAACTAAGATTGCAAATAATAATTCGAAGATCTGAACTTGTAATAGTCAAATACAGAACTACAAATTGTTAAATACAAATTATTAGTGCAAATTATAACTTGAAGATCTGAACTAGTAATTGTCAAATACAGAACTTAAAATTGATAGCTTCTAATTATTATTGCAAATTATAACTTGAAGATCTGAACTTGTAATTGTCAAATACAGAACTACTAATTATTATTGCATATTATAACTTGAAGATCTGAACTTGTAATTGTTAAATACAGAACTTAAAATTGATAGCTTCTAATTATTATTGCAAATTATAACTTGAAGATCTGAACTTGTAATAGTCAAATACAGAACTTAAAATTGATAGCTTCTAATTATTATTGTAAATTATAACTTGAAGATCTGAACTTGTAATTGTCAAATACAGAACTTAAAATTGATAGCTTCTAATTATTATTGCAAATAATAACTTGGAGATCTGAACTAGTAATTGTCAAATACAGAACTTAAAATTGATAGCTTCTAATTATTATTGCAAATTATAACTTGAAGATCTGAACTTGTAATTGTCAAATACAGAACTTAAAATTGATAGCTTCTAATTATTATTGCAAATTATAACTTGAAGATCTGAACTTGTAATTGTCAAATACAGAACTTAAAATTGATAGCTTCTAATTATTATTGCAAATTATAACTTGAAGATCTGAACTTGTAATTGTCAAATACAGAACTTAAAATTGATAGCTTCTAATTATTATTGCAAATTATAACTTGAAGATCTGAACTTGTAATTGTCAATTACAGAACTTAAAATTGATAGCTTCTAATTATTATTGTAAATTATAACTTGAAGATCTGAACTTGTAATAGTGAATTACAGAACTTAGATTTGTTAAATTCAAATTATTATTTCAAATTATAACTTGAAGATCTGAACTAGTAATTGTCAAATACAGAACTTAAAATTGATAGCTTCTAATTATTATTGCATATTATAACTTGAAGATCTGAACTTGTAATTGTTAAATACAGAACTTAAAATTGATAGCTTCTAATTATTATTGTAAATTATAACTTCAAGATCTGAACTTGTAATTGTCAAATACAGAACTTAAAATTGAGAGCTTCTAATTATTATTGCAAATAATAACTTGAAGATCTGAACTTGTAATTGTCAAATACAGAACTTAAAATTGATAGCTTCTAATTATTATTGCAAATTATAATTTGAAGATCTGAACTTGTAATAGACAAACACGCAACTTAGCATTGTTAAATACTAATTGTGATTGCAAATTATAACTTGAAGATCTGAACCTGTAATAGGTAAATACAGAACTTCGAATTGTTAAATTCAAACTAAGATTGCAAATAATAATTCGAAGATCTGAACTTGTAATAGTCAAATACAGAACTTCTAATTGTTAAATAAAAATTATTAGTGCAAATTATAACTTGAAGATCTGAACTAGTAATTGTCAAATACAGAACTTAAAATTGATAGCTTCTAATTATTATTGAAAAATTATAACTTGAAGATCTGAACTTGTAATTGTCAAATACAGAACTTCTAATTGTTAAATACAAATTATTAGTGCAAATTATAACTTGAAGATCTGAACTTGTAATTGTCAAATACAAAACTTAAAATTGATAGCTTCTAATTATTATTGCAAATTATAACTTGAAGATCTGAACTTGTAATAGTCAAATACAGAACTTAAAATTGATAGCTTCTAATTATTATTGTAAATTATAACTTCAAGATCTGAACTTGTAATTGTCAAATACAGAACTTAAAATTGATAGCTTCTAATTATTATTGCAAATAATAACTTCAAGATCTGAACTTGTAATTGTCAAATACAGAACTTAAAATTGATAGCTTCTAATTATTATTGCAAATTATAACTTGAAGCTCTGAACTTGTAATTGTCAAATACAGAACTACTAATTGTTAAATACAAATTATAACTTGAAGATATGAACTTGTAATTGTCAAATACAGAACTTAAAATTGATAGCTTCTAATTATTATTGCAAATTATAACTTGAAGATCTGAACTTGTAATAGTCAAATACAGAACTTAAAATTGATAGCTTCTAATTATTATTGTAAATTATAACTTGAAGATCTGAACTTGTAATTGTCAAATACAGAACTTAAAATTGATAGCTTCTAATTATTATTGCAAATAATAACTTGGAGATCTGAACTAGTAATTGTCAAATACAGAACTTAAAATTGATAGCTTCTAATTATTATTGCAAATTATAACTTGAAGATCTGAACTTGTAATTGTCAAATACAGAACTTAAAATTGATAGCTTCTAATTATTATTGCAAATTATAACTTGAAGATCTGAACTTGTAATTGTCAAATACAGAACTTAAAATTGATAGCTTCTAATTATTATTGCAAATTATAACTTGAAGATCTGAACTTGTAATTGTCAAATACAGAACTTCAAATTGTTAAATACAAATTATTAGTGCAAATTATAACTTGAAGATCTGAACTTGTAATTGTCAAATACAGAACTTAAAATTGATAGCTTCTAATTATTATTGTAAATTATAACTTGAAGATCTGAACTTGTAATAGTGAATTACAGGTCTTAGATTTGTTAAATTCCAATTATTATTTCAAATTATAACTTGAAGATCTGAACTAGTAATTGTCAAATACAGAACTTAAAATTGATAGCTTCTAATTATTATTGCATATTATAACTTGAAGATCTGAACTTGTAATTGTTAAATACAGAACTTAAAATTGATAGCTTCTAATTATTATTGTAAATTATAACTTCAAGATCTGAACTTGTAATTGTCAAATACAGAACTTAAAATTGATAGCTTCTAATTATTATTGCAAATTATAATTTGAAGATCTGAACTTGTATTAGACAAACACGCAACTTAGCATTGTTAAATACAAATTGTGATTGCAAATTATAACTTGAAGATCTGAACCTGTAATAGGTAAATACAGAACTTCGAATTGTTAAATTCAAACTAAGATTGCAAATAATAATCCGAAGATCTGAACTTGTAATAGTCAAATACAGAACTTCTAATTGTTAAATACAAATTATTAGTGCAAATTATAACTTGAAGATCTGAACTAGTAATTGTCAAATACAGAACTTAAAATTGATAGCTTCTAATTATTATTGCAAATTATAACTTGAAGATCTGAACTTGTAATAGTCAAATACAGAACTTAAAATTGATAGCTTCTAATTATTATTGTAAATTATAACTTCAAGATCTGAACTTGTAATTGTCAAATACAGAACTTAAAATTGATAGCTTCTAATTATTATTGCAAATTATAATTTGAAGATCTGAACTTGTATTAGACAAACACGCAACTTAGCATTGTTAAATACAAATTGTGATTGCAAATTATAACTTGAAGATCTGAACCTGTAATAGGTAAATACAGAACTTCGAATTGTTAAATTCAAACTAAGATTGCAAATAATAATCCGAAGATCTGAACTTGTAATAGTCAAATACAGAACTTCTAATTGTTAAATACAAATTATTAGTGCAAATTATAACTTGAAGATCTGAACTAGTAATTGTCAAATACAGAACTTAAAATTGATAGCTTCTAATTATTATTGCAAATTATAACTTGAAGATCTGAACTTGTAATAGTCAAATACAGAACTTAAAATTGATAGCTTCTAATTATTATTGTAAATTATAACTTCAAGATCTGAACTTGTAATTGTCAAATACAGAACTTAAAATTGATAGCTTCTAATTATTATTGCAAATAATAACTTCAAGATCTGAACTTGTAATTGTCAAATACAGAACTTAAAATTGATAGCTTCTAATTATTATTGCAAATAATAACTTGAAGATCTGAACTTGTAATTGTCAAATACAGAACTTAAAATTGATAGATTCTAATTATTATTGCAAATTATAACTTGAAGATCTGAACTTGTAATTGTCAAATACAGAACTTCAAATTGCTAAATACAAATTATTAGTGCAAATTATAACTTGAAGATCTGAACTTGTAATTGTCAAATACAGAACTTCGAATTGTTAAATTCAAACTAAGATTGCAAATAATAATTCGAAGATCTGAACTTGTAATAGTCAAATACAGAACTTCTAATTGTTAAATACAAATTATTAGTGCAAATTATAACTTGAAGATCTGAACTAGTAATTGTCAAATACAGAACTTAAAATTGATAGCTTCTAATTATTATTGCAAATTATAACTTGAAGCTCTGAACTTGTAATTGTCAAATACAGAACTTCTAATTGTTAAATACAAATTATTAGTGCAAATTATAACTTGAAGATCTGAACTTGTAATTGTCAAATACAAAACTTAAAATTGATAGCTTCTAATTATTATTGCAAATTATAACTTGAAGATCTGAACTTGTAATAGTCAAATACAGAACTTAAAATTGATAGCTTCTAATTATTATTGTAAATTATAACTTCAAGATCTGAACTTGTAATTGTCAAATACAGAACTTAAAATTGATAGCTTCTAATTATTATTGCAAATAATAACTTCAAGATCTGAACTTGTAATTGTCAAATACAGAACTTAAAATTGATAGCTTCTAATTATTATTGCAAATTATAACTTGAAGCTCTGAACTTGTAATTGTCAAATACAGAACTACTAATTGTTAAATACAAATTATAACTTGAAGATCTGAACTTGTAATTGTCAAATACAGAACTTAAAATTGATAGCTTCTAATTATTATTGCAAATTATAACTTGAAGATCTGAACTTGTAATAGTCAAATACAGAACTTAAAATTGATAGCTTCTAATTATTATTGTAAATTATAACTTGAAGATCTGAACTTGTAATTGTCAAATACAGAACTTAAAATTGATAGCTTCTAATTATTATTGCAAATAATAACTTGGAGATCTGAACTAGTAATTGTCAAATACAGAACTTAAAATTGATAGCTTCTAATTATTATTGCAAATTATAACTTGAAGATCTGAACTTGTAATTGTCAAATACAGAACTTAAAATTGATAGCTTCTAATTATTATTGCAAATTATAACTTGAAGATCTGAACTTGTAATTGTCAAATACAGAACTTAAAATTGATAGCTTCTAATTATTATTGCAAATTATAACTTGAAGATCTGAACTTGTAATTGTCAAATACAGAACTTCAAATTGTTAAATACAAATTATTAGTGCAAATTATAACTTGAAGATCTGAACTTGTAATTGTCAAATACAGAACTTAAAATTGATAGCTTCTAATTATTATTGTAAATTATAACTTGAAGATCTGAACTTGTAATAGTGAATTACAGATCTTAGATTTGTTAAATTCCAATTATTATTTCAAATTATAACTTGAAGATCTGAACTAGTAATTGTCAAATACAGAACTTAAAATTGATAGCTTCTAATTATTATTGCATATTATAACTTGAAGATCTGAACTTGTAATTGTTAAATACAGAACTTAAAATTGATAGCTTCTAATTATTATTGTACATTATAACTTCAAGATCTGAACTTGTAATTGTCAAATACAGAACTTAAAATTGATAGCTTCTAATTATTATTGCAAATTATAATTTGAAGATCTGAACTTGTATTAGACAAACACGCAACTTAGCATTGTTAAATACAAATTGTGATTGTAAATTATAACTTGAAGATCTGAACCTGTAATAGGTAAATACAGAACTTCGAATTGTTAAATTCAAACTAAGATTGCAAATAATAATCCGAAGATCTGAACTTGTAATAGTCAAATACAGAACTTCTAATTGTTAAATACAAATTATTAGTGCAAATTATAACTTGAAGATCTGAACTAGTAATTGTCAAATACAGAACTTAAAATTGATAGCTTCTAATTATTATTGCAAATTATAACTTGAAGATCTGAACTTGTAATAGTCAAATACAGAACTTAAAATTGATAGCTTCTAATTATTATTGTAAATTATAACTTCAAGATCTGAACTTGTAATTGTCAAATACAGAACTTAAAATTGATAGCTTCTAATTATTATTGCAAATTATAATTTGAAGATCTGAACTTGTATTAGACAAACACGCAACTTAGCATTGTTAAATACAAATTGTGATTGCAAATTATAACTTGAAGATCTGAACCTGTAATAGGTAAATACAGAACTTCGAATTGTTAAATTCAAACTAAGATTGCAAATAATAATCCGAAGATCTGAACTTGTAATAGTCAAATACAGAACTTCTAATTGTTAAATACAAATTATTAGTGCAAATTATAACTTGAAGATCTGAACTAGTAATTGTCAAATACAGAACTTAAAATTGATAGCTTCTAATTATTATTGCAAATTATAACTTGAAGATCTGAACTTGTAATAGTCAAATACAGAACTTAAAATTGATAGCTTCTAATTATTATTGTAAATTATAACTTCAAGATCTGAACTTGTAATTGTCAAATACAGAACTTAAAATTGATAGCTTCTAATTATTATTGCAAATAATAACTTGAAGATCTGAACTTGTAATTGTCAAATACAGAACTTAAAATTGATAGATTCTAATTATTATTGCAAATTATAACTTGAAGATCTGAACTTGTAATTGTCAAATACAGAACTTCAAATTGCTAAATACAAATTATTAGTGCAAATTATAACTTGAAGATCTGAACTTGTAATTGTCAAATACAGAACTTCGAATTGTTAAATTCAAACTAAGATTGCAAATAATAATTCGAAGATCTGAACTTGTAATAGTCAAATACAGAACTTCTAATTGTTAAATACAAATTATTAGTGCAAATTATAACTTGAAGATCTGAACTAGTAATTGTCAAATACAGAACTTAAAATTGATAGCTTCTAATTATTATTGCAAATTATAACTTGAAGATCTGAACCTGTAATAGGTAAATACAGAACTTCGAATTGTTAAATTCAAACTAAGATTGCAAATAATAATTCGAAGATCTGAACTTGTAATAGTCAAATACAGAACATCAAATTGTTAAATACAAATTATTAGTGCAAATTATAACTTGAAGATCTGAACTAGTAATTGTCAAATACAGAACTTAAAATTGATAGCTTCTAATTATTATTGCAAATTATAACTTGAAGATCTGAACTTGTAATTGTCAAATACAGAACTTATAATTGATAGCTTCTACTTATTATTGCAAATTATAACTTGAAGATCTGAACTTGTAATTGTCAAATACAGAACTTAAAATTGATAGCTTCTAATTATTATTGTAAATTATAACTTGAAGATCTGAACTTGTAATAGTGAATTACAGAACTTAGATTTGTTAAATTCAAATTATTATTTCAAATTATAACTTGAAGATCTGAACTAGTAATTGTCAAATACAGAACTTAAAATTGATAGCTTCTAATTATTATTGCATATTATAACTTGAAGATCTGAACTTGTAATTGTGAAATACAGAACTTAAAATTGATAGCTTCTAATTATTATTGTAAATTATAACTTCAAGATCTGAACTTGTAATTGTCAAATACAGAACTTAAAATTGATAGCTTCTAATTATTATTGCAAATAATAACTTGAAGATCTGAACTTGTAATTGTCAAATACAGAACTTAAAATTGATAGCTTCTAATTATTATTGCAAATTATAATTTGAAGATCTGAACTTGTAATAGACAAATACGCAACTTAGCATTGTTAAATACAAATTGTGATTGCAAATTATAACTTGAAGATCTGAACCTGTAATAGGTAAATACAGAACTTCGAATTGTTAAATTCAAACTAAGATAGTAAATAATAATTCGAAGATCTGAACTTGTAAAAGTCAAATACAGAACTTCTAATTGTTAAATACAAATTATTAGTGCAAATTATAACTTGAAGATCTGAACTAGTAATTGTCAAATACAGAACTTAAAATTGATAGCTTCTAATTATTATTGCAAATTATAACTTGAAGATCTGAACTTGTAATTGTCAAATACAGAACTTAAAATTGATAGCTTCTAATTATTATTGCAAATTATAACTTGAAGATCTGAACTTGTAATAGTCAAATACAGAACTTAAAATTGATAGCTTCTAATTATTATTGTAAATTATAACTTGAAGATCTGAACTTGTAATTGTCAAATACAGAACTTAAAATTGATAGCTTCTAATTATTATTGCAAATAATAACTTGGAGATCTGAACTAGTAATTGTCAAATACAGAACTTAAAATTGATAGCTTCTAATTATTATTGCAAATTATAACTTGAAGATCTGAACTTGTAATTGTCAAATACAGAACTTAAAATTGATAGCTTCTAATTAGTATTGCAAATTATAACTTGAAGATCTGAACTTGTAATTGTCAAATACAGAACTTAAAATTGATAGCTTCTAATTATTATTGCAAATTATAACTTGAAGATCTGAACTTGTAATTGTCAAATACAGAACTTCAAATTGTTAAATACAAATTATTAGTGCAAATTATAACTTGAAGATCTGAACTTGTAATTGTCAAATACAGAACTTAAAATTGATAGCTTCTAATTATTATTGTAAATTATAACTTGAAGATCTGAACTTGTAATTGTCAAATACAGAACTTAAAATTGATAGCTTCTAATTATTATTGTAAATTATAACTTGAAGATCTGAACTTGTAATAGTGAATTACAGAACTTAGATTTGTTAAATTCCAATTATTATTTCAAATTATAACTTGAAGATCTGAACTAGTAATTGTCAAATACAGAACTTAAAATTGATAGCTTCTAATTATTATTGCATATTATAACTTGAAGATCTGAACTTGAAATTGTTAAATACAGAACTTAAAATTGATAGCTTCTAATTATTATTGTAAATTATAACTTCAAGATCTGAACTTGTAATTGTCAAATACAGAACTTAAAATTGATAGCTTCTAATTATTATTGCAAATAATAACTTGAAGATCTGAACTTGTAATTGTCAAATACAGAACTTAAAATTGATAGCTTCTAATTATTACTGCAAATTATAATTTGAAGATCTGAACTTGTAATAGACAAACACGCAACTTAGCATTGTTAAATACAAATTGTGATTGCAAATTATAACTTGAAGATCTGAACCTGTAATAGGTAAATACAGAACTTCGAATTGTTAAATTCAAACTAAGATTGCAAATAATAATTCGAAGATCTGAACTTGTAATAGTCAAATACAGAACTTCTAATTGTTAAATAAAAATTATTAGTGCAAATTATAACTTGAAGATCTGAACTAGTAATTGTCAAATACAGAACTTAAAATTGATAGCTTCTAATTATTATTGCAAATTATAACTTGAAGATCTGAACTTGTAATTGTCAAATACAGAACTTCTAATTGTTAAATACATATTATTAGTGCAAATTATAACTTGAAGATCTGAACTTGTAATTGTCAAATACAGAACTTAAAATTGATAGCTTCTAATTATTATTGCAAATTATAACTTGAAGATCTGAACTTGAAATATTCAAATACAGAACTTAAAATTGATAGCTTCTAATTATTATTGTAAATTATAACTTCAAGATCTGAACTTGTTATTGTCAAATACAGAACTTAAAATTGATAGCTTCTAATTATTATTGCAAATAATAACTTCAAGATCTGAACTTGTAATTGTCAAATACAGAACTTAAAATTGATAGCTTCTAATTATTATTGCAAATAATAACTTGAAGATCTGAACTTGTAATTGTCAAATACAGAACTTAAAATTGATAGATTCTAATTATTATTGCAAATTATAACTTAAAGATCTGAACTTGTAATTGTCAAATACAGAACTTCAAATTGTTAAATACAAATTATTAGTGCAAATTATAACTTGAAGATCTGAACTAGTAATTGTCAAATACAGAACTTAAAATTGATAGCTTCTAATTATTATTGCAAATTATAACTTGAAGATCTGAACTTGTAATTGTCAAATACAGAACTTAAAATTGATAGCTTCTAATTATTATTGCAAATTATAACTTGAAGATCTGAACTTGTAATTGTCAAATACAGAACTTAAAATTGATAGCTTCTAATTATTATTGCAAATTATAACTTGAAGATCTGAACTTGTAATTGTCAAATACAGAACTTCAAATTGTTAAATACAAATTATTAGTGCAAATTATAACTTGAAGATCTGAACTTGTAATTGTCAAATACAGAACTTAAAATTGATAGCTTCTAATTATTATTGTAAATTATAACTTGAAGATCTGAACTTGTAATAGTGAATTACAGAACTTAGATTTGTTAAATTCAAATTATTATTTCAAATTATAACTTGAAGATCTGAACTAGTAATTGTCAAATACAGAACTTAAAATTGATAGCTACTAATTATTATTGCATATTATAACTTGAAGATCTGAACTTGTAATTGTGAAATACAGAACTTAAAATTGATAGCTTCTAATTATTATTGTAAATTATAACTTCAAGATCTGAACTTGTAATTGTCAAATACAGAACTTAAAATTGATAGCTTCTAATTATTATTGCAAATAATAACTTGAAGATCTGAACTTGTAATTGTCAAATACAGAACTTAAAATTGATAGCTTCTAATTATTATTGCAAATTATAATTTGAAGATCTGAACTTGTAATAGACAAATACGCAACTTAGCATTGTTAAATACAAATTGTGATTGCAAATTATAACTTGAAGATCTGAACTAGTAATTGTCAAATACAGAACTTAAAATTGATAGCTTCTAATTATTATTGCAAATTATAACTTGAAGATCTGAACTTGTAATTGTCAAATACAGAACTTCTAATTGTTAAATACAAATTATTAGTGCAAATTATAACTTGAAGATCTGAACTTGTAATTGTCAAATACAGAACTTAAAATTGATAGCTTCTAATTATTATTGCAAATTATAACTAGAAGATCTGAACTTGAAATAGTCAAATACACAACTTAAAATTGATAGCTTCTAATTATTATTGTAAATTATAACTTCAAGATCTGAACTTGTAATTGTCAAATACAGAACTTAAAATTGATAGCTTCTAATTATTATTGCAAATAATAACTTCAAGATCTGAACTTGAAATTGTCAAATACAGAACTTAAAATTGATAGCTTCTAATTATTATTGCAAATAATAACTTGAAGATCTGAACTTGTAATTGTCAAATACAGAACTTAAAATTGATAGATTCTAATTATTATTGCAAATTATAACTTAAAGATCTGAACTTGTAATTGTCAAATACAGAACTTCAAATTGTTAAATACAAATTATTAGTGCAAATTATAACTTGAAGATCTGAACTAGTAATTGTCAAATACAGAACTTAAAATTGATAGCTTCTAATTATTATTGCAAATTATAACTTGAAGATCTGAACTTGTAATTGTCAAATACAGAACTTAAAATTGATAGCTTCTAATTATTATTGCAAATTATAACTTGAAGATCTGAACTTGTAATTGTCAAATACAGAACTTAAAATTGATAGCTTCTAATTATTATTGCAAATTATAACTTGAAGATCTGAACTTGTAATTGTCAAATACAGAACTTCAAATTGTTAAATACAAATTATTAGTGCAAATTATAACTTGAAGATCTGAACTTGTAATTGTCAAATACAGAACCTAAAATTGATAGCTTCTAATTATTATTGTAAATTATAACTTGAAGATCTGAACTTGTAATAGTGAATTACAGAACTTAGATTTGTTAAATTCAAATTATTATTTCAAATTATAACTTGAAGATCTGAACTAGTAATTGTCAAATACAGAACTTAAAATTGATAGCTTCTAATTATTATTGCATATTATAACTTGAAGATCTGAACTTGTAATTGTGAAATACAGAACTTAAAATTGATAGCTTCTAATTATTATTGTAAATTATAACTTCAAGATCTGAACTTGTAATTGTCAAATACAGAACTTAAAATTGATAGCTTCTAATTATTATTGCAAATAATAACTTGAAGATCTGAACTTGTAATTGTCAAATACGCAACTTAGCATTGTTAAATACAAATTGTGATTGCAAATTATAACTTGAAGATCTGAACTAGTAATTGTCAAATACAGAACTTAAAATTGATAGCTTCTAATTATTATTGCAAATTATAACTTGAAGATCTGAACTTGTAATTGTCAAATACAGAACTTCTAATTGTTAAATACAAATTATTAGTGCAAATTATAACTAGAAGATCTGAACTTGTAATTGTCAAATACAGAACTTAAAATTGATAGCTTCTAATTATTATTGCAAATTATAACTTGAAGATCTGAACTTGAAATAGTCAAATACAGAACTTAAAATTGATAGCTTCTAATTATTATTGTAATTTATAACTTCAAGATCTGAACTTGTAATTGTCAAATACAGAACTTAAAATTGATAGCTTCTAATTATTATTGCAAATAATAACTTCAAGATCTGAACTTGTAATTGTCAAATACAGAACCTAAAATTGATAACTTCTAATTATTATTGCAAATAATAACTTGAAGATCTGAACTTGTAATTGTCAAATACAGAACTTAAAATTGATAGATTCTAATTATTATTGCAAATTATAACTTAAAGATCTGAACTTGTAATTGTCAAATACAGAACTTCAAATTGTTAAATACAAATTATTAGTGCAAATTATAACTTGAAGATCTGAACTAGTAATTGTCAAATACAGAACTTAAAATTGATAGCTTCTAATTATTATTGCAAATTATAACTTGAAGATCTGAACTTGTAATTGTCAAATACAGAACTTAAAATTGATAGCTTCTAATTATTATTGCAAATTATAACTTGAAGATCTGAACTTGTAATTGTCAAATACAGAACTTAAAATTGATAGCTTCTAATTATTATTGCAAATTATAACTTGAAGATCTGAACTTGTAATTGTCAAATACAGAACTTCAAATTGTTAAATACAAATTATTAGTGCAAATTATAACTTGAAGATCTGAACTTGTAATTGTCAAATACAGAACCTAAAATTGATAGCTTCTAATTATTATTGTAAATTATAACTTGAAGATCTGAACTTGTAATAGTGAATTACAGAACTTAGATTTGTTAAATTCAAATTATTATTTCAAATTATAACTTGAAGATCTGAACTAGTAATTGTCAAATACAGAACTTAAAATTGATAGCTTCTAATTATTATTGCATATTATAACTTGAAGATCTGAACTTGTAATTGTGAAATACAGAAGTTAAAATTGATAGCTTCTAATTATTATTGTAAATTATAACTTCAAGATCTGAACTTGTAATTGTCAAATACAGAACTTAAAATTGATAGCTTCTAATTATTATTGCAAATAATAACTTGAAGATCTGAACTTGTAATTGTCAAATACGCAACTTAGCATTGTTAAATACAAATTGTGATTGCAAATTATAACTTGAAGATCTGAACTAGTAATTGTCAAATACAGAACTTAAAATTGATAGCTTCTAATTATTATTGCAAATTATAACTTGAAGATCTGAACTTGTAATTGTCAAATACAGAACTTCTAATTGTTAAATACAAATTATTAGTGCAAATTATAACTAGAAGATCTGAACTTGTAATTGTCAAATACAGAACTTAAAATTGATAGCTTCAAATTATTATTGCAAATTATAACTTGAAGATCTGAACTTGAAATAGTCAAATACAGAACTTAAAATTGATAGCTTCTAATTATTATTGTAATTTATAACTTCAAGATCTGAACTTGTAATTGTCAAATACAGAACTTAAAATTGATAGCTTCTAATTATTATTGCAAATAATAACTTCAAGATCTGAACTTGTAATTGTCAAATACAGAACTTAAAATTGATAGCTTCTAATTATTATTGCAAATAATAACTTGAAGATCTGAACTTGTAATTGTCAAATACAGAACTTAAAATTGATAGATTCTAATTATTATTGCAAATTATAACTTAAAGATCTGAACTTGTAATTGTCAAATACAGAACTTCAAATTGTTAAATACAAATTATTAGTGCAAATTATAACTTGAAGATCTGAACTAGTAATTGTCAAATACAGAACTTAAAATTGATAGCTTCTAATTATTATTGCAAATTATAACTTGAAGATCTGAACTTGTAATTGTCAAATACAGAACTTAAAATTGATAGCTTCTAATTATTATTGCAAATTATAACTTGAAGATCTGAACTTGTAATTGTCAAATACAGAACTTAAAATTGATAGCTTCTAATTATTATTGCAAATTATAACTTGAAGATCTGAACTTGTAATTGTCAAATACAGAACTTCAAATTGTTAAATACAAATTATTAGTGCAAATTATAACTTGAAGATCTGAACTTGTAATTGTCAAATACAGAACTTAAAATTGATAGCTTCTAATTATTATTGTAAATTATAACTTGAAGATCTGAACTTGTAATAGTGAATTACAGAACTTAGATTTGTTAAATTCAAATTATTATTTCAAATTATAACTTGAAGATCTGAACTAGTAATTGTCAAATACAGAACTTAAAATTGATAGCTTCTAATTATTATTGCATATTATAACTTGAAGATCTGAACTTGTAATTGTGAAATACAGAACTAAAATTGATAGCTTCTAATTATTATTGTAAATTATAACTTCAAGATCTGAACTTGGAATTGTCAAATACAGAACTTAAAATTGATAGCTTCTAATTATTATTGCAAATAATAACTTGAAGATCTGAACTTGTAATTGTCAAATACAGAACTTAAAATTGATAGATTCTAATTATTATTGCAAATTATAACTTAAAGATCTGAACTTGTAATTGTCAAATACAGAACTTCAAATTGTTAAATACAAATTATTAGTGCAAATTATAACTTGAAGATCTGAACTAGTAATTGTCAAATACAGAACTTAAAATTGATAGCTTCTAATTATTATTGCAAATTATAACTTGAAGATCTGAACTTGTAATTGTCAAATACAGAACTTAAAATTGATAGCTTCTAATTATTATTGCAAATTATAACTTGAAGATCTGAACTTGTAATTGTCAAATACAGAACTTAAAATTGATAGCTTCTAATTATTATTGCAAATTATAACTTGAAGATCTGAACTTGTAATTGTCAAATACAGAACTTCAAATTGTTAAATACAAATTATTAGTGCAAATTATAACTTGAAGATCTGAACTTGTAATTGTCAAATACAGAACTTAAAATTGATAGCTTCTAATTATTATTGTAAATTATAACTAGAAGATCTGAACTTGTAATAGTGAATTACAGAACTTAGATTTGTTAAATTCAAATTATTATTTCAAATTATAACTTGAAGATCTGAACTAGTAATTGTCAAATACAGAACTTAAAATTGATAGCTTCTAATTATTATTGCATATTATAACTTGAAGATCTGAACTTGTAATTGTGAAATACAGAACTTAAAATTGATAGCTTCTAATTATTATTGTAAATTATAACTTCAAGATCTGAACTTGTAATTGTCAAATACAGAACTTAAAATTGATAGCTTCTAATTATTATTGCAAATAATAACTTGAAGATCTGAACTTGTAATTGTCAAATACAGAACTTAAAATTGATAGCTTCTAATTATTATTGCAAATTATAATTTGAAGATCTGAACTTGTAATAGACAAATACGCAACTTAGCATTGTTAAATACAAATTGTGATTGCAAATTATAACTTGAAGATCTGAACTTGTAATTGTCAAATACAGAACTTAAAATTGATAGCTTCTAATTATTATTGCAAATTATAACTTGAAGATCTGAACTTGTAATTGTCAAATACAGAACTTCTAATTGTTAAATACAAATTATTAGTGCAAATTATAACTTGAAGATCTGAACTTGTAATTGTCAAATACAGAACTTAAAATTGATAGCTTCTAATTATTATTGCAAATAATAACTTGAAGATCTGAACTTGTAATTGTCAAATACAGAACTTAAAATTGATAGATTCTAATTATTATTGTAAATTATAACTTAAAGATCTGTACTTGTAATTGTCAAATACAGAACTTCAAATTGTTAAATACAAATTATTAGTGCAAATTATAACTTGAAGATCTGAAATAGTAATTGTCAAATACAGAACTTAAAATTGATAGCTTCTAATTATTATTGCAAATTATAACTTGAAGATCTGAACTTGTAATTGTCTAATACAGAACTTAAAATTGATAGCTTCTAATTATTATTGCAAATTATAACTTGAAGATCTGAACTTGTAATTGTCAAATACAGAACTTAAATTTGATAGCTTCTAATTATTATTGCAAATTATAACTTGAAGATCTGAACTTGTAATTGTCAAATACAGAACTTCAAATTGTTAAATACAAATTATTAGTGCAAATTATAACTTGAAGATCTGAACTTGTAATTGTCAAATACAAAACTACTAATTGTTAAATACAAATTATGACTTGAAGATCTGAACTTGTAATTGTCAAATACAGAACTTAAAATTGATAGCTTCTAATTATTATTGCAAATTATAACTTGAAGATCTGAACTTGTAATAGTCAAATACAGAACTTAAAATTGATAGCTTCTAATTATTATTGTAAATTATAACTTGAAGATCTGAACTTGTAATTGTCAAATACAGAACTTAAAATTGATAGCTTCTAATTATTATTGCAAATAATAACTTGGAGATCTGAACTAGTAATTGTCAAATACAGAACTTAAAATTGATAGCTTCTAATTATTATTGCAAATTATAACTTGAAGATCTGAACTTGTAATTGTCAAATACAGAACTTAAAATTGATAGCTTCTAATTATTATTGCAAATTATAACTTGAAGATCTGAACTTGTAATTGTCAAATACAGAACTTAAAATTGATAGCTTCTAATTATTATTGCAAATTATAACTTGAAGATCTGAACTTGTAATTGTCAAATACAGAACTTCAAATTGTTAAATACAAATTATTAGTGCAAATTATAACTTGAAGATCTGAACTTGTAATTGTCAAATACAGAACTTAAAATTGATAGCTTCTAATTATTATTGTAAATTATAACTTGAAGATCTGAACTTGTAATAGTGAATTACAGATCTTAGATTTGTTAAATTCCAATTATTATTTCAAATTATAACTTGAAGATCTGAACTAGTAATTGTCAAATACAGAACTTAAAATTGATAGCTTCTAATTATTATTGCATATTATAACTTGAAGATCTGAACTTGTAATTGTTAAATACAGAACTTAAAATTGATAGCTTCTAATTATTATTGTAAATTATAACTTCAAGATCTGAACTTGTAATTGTCAAATACAGAACTTAAAATTGATAGCTTCTAATTATTATTGCAAATAAAAACTTGAAGATCTGAACTTGTAATTGTCAAATACAGAACTTAAAATTGATATCTTCTAATTATTATTGCAAATTATAATTTGAAGATCTGAACTTGTATTAGACAAACACGCAACTTAGCATTGTTAAATACAAATTGTGATTGCAAATTATAACTTGAAGATCTGAACCTGTAATAGGTAAATACAGAACTTCGAATTGTTAAATTCAAACTAAGATTGCAAATAATAATCCGAAGATCTGAACTTGTAATAGTCAAATACAGAACTTCTAATTGTTAAATACAAATTATTAGTGCAAATTATAACTTGAAGATCTGAACTAGTAATTGTCAAATACAGAACTTAAAATTGATAGCTTCTAATTATTATTGCAAATTATAACTTGAAGATCTGAACTTGTAATAGTCAAATACAGAACTTAAAATTGATAGCTTCTAATTATTATTGTAAATTATAACTTCAAGATCTGAACTTGTAATTGTCAAATACAGAACTTAAAATTGATAGCTTCTAATTATTATTGCAAATAATAACTTCAAGATCCGAACTTGTAATTGTAAAATACAGAACTTAAAATTGATAGCTTCTAATTATTATTGCAAATAATAACTTGAAGATCTGAACTTGTAATTGTCAAATACAGAACTTAAAATTGATAGCTTCTAATTATTATTGCAAATTATAACTTGAAGATCTGAACTTGTAATTGTCAAATACAGAACTTCTAATTGTTAAATACAAATTATTAGTGCAAATTATAACTTGAAGATCTGAACTTGTAATTGTCAAATACAGAACTTAAAATTGATAGCTTCTAATTATTATTGCAAATTATAACTTGAAGATCTGAACTTGAAATAGTCAAATACAGAACTTAAAATTGATAGCTTCTAATTATTATTGTAAATTATAACTTCAAGATCTGAACTTGTAATTGTCAAATGCAGAACTTAAAATTGATAGCTTCTAATTATTATTGCAAATAATAACTTCAAGATCTGAACTTGTAATTGTCAAATACAGAACTTAAAATTAATAGCTTCTAATTATTATTGCAAATAATAACTTGAAGATCTGAACTTGTAATTGTCAAATACAGAACTTAAAATTGATAGATTCTAATTATTATTGCAAATTATAACTTAAAGATCTGAACTTGTAATTGTCAAATACAGAACTTCAAATTGTTAAATACAAATTATTAGTGCAAATTATAACTTGAAGATCTGAACTAGTAATTGTCAAATACAGAACTTAAAATTGATAGCTTCTAATTATTATTGCAAATTATAACTTGAAGATCTGAACTTGTAATTGTCAAATACAGAACTTAAAATTGATAGCTTCTAATTATTATTGCAAATTATAACTTGAAGATCTGAACCTGTAATAGGTAAATACAGAACTTCGAATTGTTAAATTCAAACTAAGATTGCAAATAATAATCCGAAGATCTGAACTTGTAATAGTCAAATACAGAACTTCTAATTGTTAAATACAAATTATTAGTGCAAATTATAACTTGAAGATCTGAACTAGTAATTGTCAAATACAGAACTTAAAATTGATAGCTTCTAATTATTATTGCAAATTATAACTTGAAGATCTGAACTTGTAATAGTCAAATACAGAACTTAAAATTGATAGCTTCTAATTATTATTGTAAATTATAACTTCAAGATCTGAACTTGTAATTGTCAAATACAGAACTTAAAATTGATAGCTTCTAATTATTATTGCAAATAATAACTTCAAGATCCGAACTTGTAATTGTAAAATACAGAACTTAAAATTGATAGCTTCTAATTATTATTGCAAATAATAACTTGAAGATCTGAACTTGTAATTGTCAAATACAGAACTTAAAATTGATAGCTTCTAATTATTATTGCAAATTATAACTTGAAGATCTGAACTTGTAATTGTCAAATACAGAACTTCTAATTGTTAAATACAAATTATTAGTGCAAATTATAACTTGAAGATCTGAACTTGTAATTGTCAAATACAGAACTTAAAATTGATAGCTTCTAATTATTATTGCAAATTATAACTTGAAGATCTGAACTTGAAATAGTCAAATACAGAACTTAAAATTGATAGCTTCTAATTATTATTGTAAATTATAACTTCAAGATCTGAACTTGTAATTGTCAAATGCAGAACTTAAAATTGATAGCTTCTAATTATTATTGCAAATAATAACTTCAAGATCTGAACTTGTAATTGTCAAATACAGAACTTAAAATTAATAGCTTCTAATTATTATTGCAAATAATAACTTGAAGATCTGAACTTGTAATTGTCAAATACAGAACTTAAAATTGATAGATTCTAATTATTATTGCAAATTATAACTTAAAGATCTGAACTTGTAATTGTCAAATACAGAACTTCAAATTGTTAAATACAAATTATTAGTGCAAATTATAACTTGAAGATCTGAACTAGTAATTGTCAAATACAGAACTTAAAATTGATAGCTTCTAATTATTATTGCAAATTATAATTTGAAGATCTGAACTTGTAATTGTCAAATACAGAACTTAAAATTGATAGCTTCTAATTATTATTGCAAATTATAATTTGAAGATCTGAACTTGTAATAGACAAATACGCAACTTAGCATTGTTAAATACAAATTGTGATTGCAAATTATAACTTGAAGATCTGAACCTGTAATAGGTAAATACAGAACTTCGAATTGTTAAATTCAAACTAAGATTGCAAATAATAATTCGAAGATCTGAACTTGTAATAGTCAAATACAGATCTTCTAATTGTTAAATACAAATTATTAGTGCAAATTATAACTTGAAGATCTGAACTAGTAATTGTCAAATACAGAACTTAAAATTGATAGCTTCTAATTATTATTGCAAATTATAACTTGCAGATCTGAACTTGTAATTGTCAAATACAGAACTTAAAATTGATAGCTTCTAATTATTATTGCAAATTATAACTTGAAGATCTGAACTTGTAATAGTCAAATACAGAACTTAAAATTGATAGCTTCTAATTATTATTGTAAATTATAACTTGAAGATCTGAACTTGTAATTGTCAAATACAGAACTTAAAATTGATAGCTTCTAATTATTATTGCAAATAATAACTTGGAGATCTGAACTAGTAATTGTCAAATACAGAACTTAAAATTGATAGCTTCTAATTATTATTGCAAATTATAACTTGAAGATCTGAACTTGTAATTGTCAAATACAGAACTTAAAATTGATAGCTTCTAATTATTATTGCAAATTATAACTTGAAGATCTGAACTTGTAATTGTCAAATACAGAACTTCAAATTGTTAAATACAAATTATTAGTGCAAATTATAACTTGAAGATCTGAACTTGTAATTGTCAAATACAGAACTTAAAATTGATAGCTTCTAATTATTATTGTAAATTATAACTTGAAGATCTGAACTTGTAATAGTGAATTACAGAACTTAGATTTGTTAAATTCCAATTATTATTTCAAATTATAACTTGAAGATCTGAACTAGTAATTGTCAAATACAGAACTTAAAATTGATAGCTTCTAATTATTATTGCATATTATAACTTGAAGATCTGAACTTGTAATTGTTAAATACAGAACTTAAAATTGATAGCTTCTAATTATTATTGTAAATTATAACTTCAAGATCTGAACTTGTAATTGTCAAATACAGAACTTAAAATTGATAGCTTCTAATTATTATTGCAAATAATAACTTGAAGATCTGAACTTGTAATTGTCAAATACAGAACTTAAAATTGATAGCTTCTAATTATTACTGCAAATTATAATTTGAAGATCTGAACTTGTAATAGACAAACACGCAACTTAGCATTGTTAAATACAAATTGTGATTGCAAATTATAACTTGAAGATCTGAACCTGTAATAGGTAAATACAGAACTTCGAATTGTTAAATTCAAACTAAGATTGCAAATAATAATTCGAAGATCTGAACTTGTAATAGTCAAATACAGAACTTCTAATTGTTAAATAAAAATTATTAGTGCAAATTATAACTTGAAGATCTGAACTAGTAATTGTCAAATACAGAACTTAAAATTGATAGCTTCTAATTATTATTGCAAATTATAACTTGAAGATCTGAACTTGTAATTGTCAAATACAGAACTTCTAATTGTTAAATACAAATTATTAGTGCAAATTATAACTTGAAGATCTGAACTTGTAATTGTCAAATACAGAACTTAAAATTGATAGCTTCTAATTATTATTGCAAATTATAACTTGAAGATCTGAACTTGAAATAGTCAAATACAGAACTTAAAATTGATAGCTTCTAATTATTATTGTATATTATAACTTCAAGATCTGAACTTGTAATTGTCAAATACAGAACTTAAAATTGATAGCTTCTAATTATTATTGCAAATAATAACTTCAAGATCTGAACTTGTAATTGTCAAATACAGAACTTAAAATTGATAGCTTCTAATTATTATTGCAAATAATAACTTGAAGATCTGAACTTGTAATTGTCAAATACAGAACTTAAAATTGATAGATTCTAATTATTATTGTAAATTATAACTTAAAGATCTGTACTTGTAATTGTCAAATACAGAACTTCAAATTGTTAAATACAAATTATTAGTGCAAATTATAACTTGAAGATCTGAACTAGTAATTGTCAAATACAGAACTTAAAATTGATAGCTTCTAATTATTATTGCAAATTATAACTTGAAGATCTGAACTTGTAATTGTCAAATACAGAACTTAAAATTGATAGCTTCTAATTATTATTGCAAATTATAACTTGAAGATCTGAACTTGTAATTGTCAAATACAGAACTTAAAATTGATAGCTTCTAATTATTATTGCAAATTATAACTTGAAGATCTGAACTTGTAATTGTCAAATACAGAACTTCAAATTGTTAAATACAAATTATTAGTGCAAATTATAACTTGAAGATCTGAACTTGTAATTGTCAAATACAAAACTACTAATTGTTAAATACAAATTATAACTTGAAGATCTGAACTTGTAATTGTCAAATACAGAACTTAAAATTGATAGCTTCTAATTATTATTGCAAATTATAACTTGAAGATCTGAACTTGTAATAGTCAAATACAGAACTTAAAATTGATAGCTTCTAATTATTATTGTAAATTATAACTTGAAGATCTGAACTTGTAATTGTCAAATACAGAACTTAAAATTGATAGCTTCTAATTATTATTGCAAATAATAACTTGGAGATCTGAACTAGTAATTGTCAAATACAGAACTTAAAATTGATAGCTTCTAATTATTATTGCAAATTATAACTTGAAGATCTGAACTTGTAATTGTCAAATACAGAACTTAAAATTGATAGCTTCTAATTATTATTGCAAATTATAACTTGAAGATCTGAACTTGTAATTGTCAAATACAGAACTTAAAATTGATAGCTTCTAATTATTATTGCAAATTATAACTTGAAGATCTGAACTTGTAATTGTCAAATACAGAACTTCAAATTGTTAAATACAAATTATTAGTGCAAATTATAACTTGAAGATCTGAACTTGTAATTGTCAAATACAGAACTTAAAATTGATAGCTTCTAATTATTATTGTAAATTATAACTTGAAGATCTGAACTTGTAATAGTGAATTACAGATCTTAGATTTGTTAAATTCCAATTATTATTTCAAATTATAACTTGAAGATCTGAACTAGTAATTGTCAAATACAGAACTTAAAATTGATAGCTTCTAATTATTATTGCATATTATAACTTGAAGATCTGAACTTGTAATTGTTAAATACAGAACTTAAAATTGATAGCTTCTAATTATTATTGTAAATTATAACTTCAAGATCTGAACTTGTAATTGTCAAATACAGAACTTAAAATTGATAGCTTCTAATTATTATTGCAAATAAAAACTTGAAGATCTGAACTTGTAATTGTCAAATACAGAACTTAAAATTGATATCTTCTAATTATTATTGCAAATTATAATTTGAAGATCTTAACTTGTATTAGACAAACACGCAACTTAGCATTGTTAAATACAAATTGTGATTGCAAATTATAACTTGAAGATCTGAACCTGTAATAGGTAAATACAGAACTTCGAATTGTTAAATTCAAACTAAGATTGCAAATAATAATCCGAAGATCTGAACTTGTAATAGTCAAATACAGAACTTCTAATTGTTAAATACAAATTATTAGTGCAAATTATAACTTGAAGATCTGAACTAGTAATTGTCAAATACAGAACTTAAAATTGATAGCTTCTAATTATTATTGCAAATTATAACTTGAAGATCTGAACTTGTAATAGTCAAATACAGAACTTAAAATTGATAGCTTCTAATTATTATTGTAAATTATAACTTCAAGATCTGAACTTGTAATTGTCAAATACAGAACTTAAAATTGATAGCTTCTAATTATTATTGCAAATAATAACTTCAAGATCCGAACTTGTAATTGTAAAATACAGAACTTAAAATTGATAGCTTCTAATTATTATTGCAAATAATAACTTGAAGATCTGAACTTGTAATTGTCAAATACAGAACTTAAAATTGATAGATTCTAATTATTATTGCAAATTATAACTTGAAGATCTGAACTTGTAATTGTCAAATACAGAACTTCAAATTGCTAAATACAAATTATTAGTGCAAATTATAACTTGAAGATCTGAACTTGTAATTGTCAAATACAGAACTTCGAATTGTTAAATTCAAACTAAGATTGCAAATAATAATTCGAAGATCTGAACTTGTAATAGTCAAATACAGAACTTCTAATTGTTAAATACAAATTATTAGTGCAAATTATAACTTGAAGATCTGAACTAGTAATTGTCAAATACAGAACTTAAAATTGATAGCTTCTAATTATTATTGCAAATTATAACTTGAAGATCTGAACCTGTAATAGGTAAATACAGAACTTCGAATTGTTAAATTCAAACTAAGATTGCAAATAATAATTCGAAGATCTGAACTTGTAATAGTCAAATACAGAACTTCAAATTGTTAAATACAAATTATTAGTGCAAATTATAACTTGAAGATCTGAACTAGTAATTGTCAAATACAGAACTTAAAATTGATAGCTTCTAATTATTATTGCAAATTATAACTTGAAGATCTGAACTTGTAATTGTCAAATACAGAACTTCTAATTGTTAAATACAAATTATTAGTGCAAATTATAACTTGAAGATCTGAACTTGTAATTGTCAAATACAGAACTTAAAATTGATAGCTTCTAATTATTATTGCAAATTATAACTTGAAGATCTGAACTTGAAATAGTCAAATACAGAACTTAAAATTGATAGCTTCTAATTATTATTGTATATTATAACTTCAAGATCTGAACTTGTAATTGTCAAATACAGAACTTAAAATTGATAGCTTCTAATTATTATTGCAAATAATAACTTCAAGATCTGAACTTGTAATTGTCAAATACAGAACTTAAAATTGATAGCTTCTAATTATTATTGCAAATAATAACTTGAAGATCTGAACTTGTAATTGTCAAATACAGAACTTAAAATTGATAGATTCTAATTATTATTGTAAATTATAACTTAAAGATCTGTACTTGTAATTGTCAAATACAGAACTTCAAATTGTTAAATACAAATTATTAGTGCAAATTATAACTTGAAGATCTGAACTAGTAATTGTCAAATACAGAACTTAAAATTGATAGCTTCTAATTATTATTGCAAATTATAACTTGAAGATCTGAACTTGTAATTGTCAAATACAGAACTTAAAATTGATAGCTTCTAATTATTATTGCAAATTATAACTTGAAGATCTGAACTTGTAATTGTCAAATACAGAACTTAAAATTGATAGCTTCTAATTATTATTGCAAATTATAACTTGAAGATCTGAACTTGTAATTGTCAAATACAGAACTTCAAATTGTTAAATACAAATTATTAGTGCAAATTATAACTTGAAGATCTGAACTTGTAATTGTCAAATACAAAACTACTAATTGTTAAATACAAATTATAACTTGAAGATCTGAACTTGTAATTGTCAAATACAGAACTTAAAATTGATAGCTTCTAATTATTATTGCAAATTATAACTTGAAGATCTGAACTTGTAATAGTCAAATACAGAACTTAAAATTGATAGCTTCTAATTATTATTGTAAATTATAACTTGAAGATCTGAACTTGTAATTGTCAAATACAGAACTTAAAATTGATAGCTTCTAATTATTATTGCAAATAATAACTTGGAGATCTGAACTAGTAATTGTCAAATACAGAACTTAAAATTGATAGCTTCTAATTATTATTGCAAATTATAACTTGAAGATCTGAACTTGTAATTGTCAAATACAGAACTTAAAATTGATAGCTTCTAATTATTATTGCAAATTATAACTTGAAGATCTGAACTTCTAATTGTCAAATACAGAACTTAAAATTGATAGCTTCTAATTATTATTGCAAATTATAACTTGAAGATCTGAACTTGTAATTGTCAAATACAGAACTTCAAATTGTTAAATACAAATTATTAGTGCAAATTATAACTTGAAGATCTGAACTTGTAATTGTCAAATACAGAACTTAAAATTGATAGCTTCTAATTATTATTGTAAATTATAACTTGAAGATCTGAACTTGTAATAGTGAATTACAGATCTTAGATTTGTTAAATACCAATTATTATTTCAAATTATAACTTGAAGATCTGAACTAGTAATTGTCAAATACAGAACTTAAAATTGATAGCTTCTAATTATTATTGCATATTATAACTTGAAGATCTGAACTTGTAATTGTTAAATACAGAACTTAAAATTGATAGCTTCTAATTATTAGTGCAAATTATAACTTGAAGATCTGAACTTGTAATTGTCAAATACAGAACTTCGAATTGTTAAATTCAAACTAAGATTGCAAATAATAATTCGAAGATCTGAACTTGTAATAGTCAAATACAGAACTTCTAATTGTTAAATACAAATTATTAGTGCAAATTATAACTTGAAGATCTGAACTAGTAATTGTCAAATACAGAACTTAAAATTGATAGCTTCTAATTATTATTGCAAATTATAACTTGAAGATCTGAACCTGTAATAGGTAAATACAGAACTTCGAATTGTTAAATTCAAACTAAGATTGCAAATAATAATTCGAAGATCTGAACTTGTAATAGTCAAATACAGAACTTCAAATTGTTAAATACAAATTATTAGTGCAAATTATAACTTGAAGATCTGAACTAGTAATTGTCAAATACAGAACTTAAAATTGATAGCTTCTAATTATTATTGCAAATTATAACTTGAAGATCTGAACTTGTAATTGTCAAATACAGAACTTAAAATTGATAGCTTCTAATTATTATTGCAAATTATAACTTGAAGATCTGAACTTGTAATTGTCAAATACAGAACTTCAAATTGTTAAATACAAATTATTAGTGCAAATTATAACTTGAAGATCTGAACTTGTAATTGTCAAATACAGAACTTAAAATTGATAGCTTCTAATTATTATTGTAAATTATAACTAGAAGATCTGAACTTGTAATAGTGAATTACAGAACTTAGATTTGTTAAATTCAAATTATTATTTCAAATTATAACTTCAAGATCTGAACTTGTAATTGTCAAATACAGAACTTAAAATTGATAGCTTCTAATTATTATTGCAAATAATAACTTGAAGATCTGAACTTGTAATTGTCAAATACAGAACTTAAAATTGATAGCTTCTAATTATTATTGCAAATTATAATTTGAAGATCTGAACTTGTAATAGACAAATACGCAACTTAGCATTGTTAAATACAAATTGTGATTGCAAATTATAACTTGAAGATCTGAACCTGTAATAGGTAAATACAGAACTTCGAATTGTTAAATTCAAACTAAGATTGCAAATAATAATTCGAAGATCTGAACTTGTAATAGTCAAATACAGAACTTCTAATTGTTAAATACAAATTATTAGTGCAAATTATAACTTGAAGATCTGAACTAGTAATTGTCAAATACAGAACTTAAAATTGATAGCTTCTAATTATTATTGCAAATTATAACTTGAAGATCTGAACTTGTAATTGTCAAATACAGAACTTAAAATTGATAGCTTCTAATTATTATTGCAAATAAAAACTTGAAGATCTGAACTTGTAATTGTCAAATACAGAACTTAAAATTGATATCTTCTAATTATTATTGCAAATTATAATTTGAAGATCTGAACTTGTATTAGACAAACACGCAACTTAGCATTGTTAAATACAAATTGTGATTGCAAATTATAACTTGAAGATCTGAACCTGTAATAGGTAAATACAGAACTTCGAATTGTTAAATTCAAACTAAGATTGCAAATAATAATCCGAAGATCTGAACTTGTAATAGTCAAATACAGAACTTCTAATTGTTAAATACAAATTATTAGTGCAAATTATAACTTGAAGATCTGAACTAGTAATTGTCAAATACAGAACTTAAAATTGATAGCTTCTAATTATTATTGCAAATTATAACTTGAAGATCTGAACTTGTAATAGTCAAATACAGAACTTAAAATTGATAGCTTCTAATTATTATTGTAAATTATAACTTCAAGATCTGAACTTGTAATTGTCAAATACAGAACTTAAAATTGATAGCTTCTAATTATTATTGCAAATAATAACTTCAAGATCCGAACTTGTAATTGTAAAATACAGAACTTAAAATTGATAGCTTCTAATTATTATTGCAAATAATAACTTGAAGATCTGAACTTGTAATTGTCAAATACAGAACTTAAAATTGATAGATTCTAATTATTATTGCAAATTATAACTTGAAGATCTGAACTTGTAATTGTCAAATACAGAACTTCAAATTGCTAAATACAAATTATTAGTGCAAATTATAACTTGAAGATCTGAACTTGTAATTGTCAAATACAGAACTTCGAATTGTTAAATTCAAACTAAGATTGCAAATAATAATTCGAAGATCTGAACTTGTAATAGTCAAATACAGAACTTCTAATTGTTAAATACAAATTATTAGTGCAAATTATAACTTGAAGATCTGAACTAGTAATTGTCAAATACAGAACTTAAAATTGATAGCTTCTAATTATTATTGCAAATTATAACTTGAAGATCTGAACCTGTAATAGGTAAATACAGAACTTCGAATTGTTAAATTCAAACTAAGATTGCAAATAATAATTCGAAGATCTGAACTTGTAATAGTCAAATACAGAACTTCAAATTGTTAAATACAAATTATTAGTGCAAATTATAACTTGAAGATCTGAACTAGTAATTGTCAAATACAGAACTTAAAATTGATAGCTTCTAATTATTATTGCAAATTATAACTTGAAGATCTGAACTTGTAATTGTCAAATACAGAACTTAAAATTGATAGCTTCTAATTATTATTGCAAATTATAACTTGAAGATCTGAACTTGTAATTGTCAAATACAGAACTTCAAATTGTTAAATACAAATTATTAGTGCAAATTATAACTTGAAGATCTGAACTTGTAATTGTCAAATACAGAACTTAAAATTGATAGCTTCTAATTATTATTGTAAATTATAACTAGAAGATCTGAACTTGTAATAGTGAATTACAGAACTTAGATTTGTTAAATTCAAATTATTATTTCAAATTATAACTTGAAGATCTGAACTAGTAATTGTCAAATACAGAACTTAAAATTGATAGCTTCTAATTATTATTGCATATTATAACTTGAAGATCTGAACTTGTAATTGTGAAATACAGAACTTAAAATTGATAGCTTCTAATTATTATTGTAAATTATAACTTCAAGATCTGAACTTGTAATTGTCAAATACAGAACTTAAAATTGATAGCTTCTAATTATTATTGCAAATAATAACTTGAAGATCTGAACTTGTAATTGTCAAATACAGAACTTAAAATTGATAGCTTCTAATTATTATTGCAAATTATAATTTGAAGATCTGAACTTGTAATAGACAAATACGCAACTTAGCATTGTTAAATACAAATTGTGATTGCAAATTATAACTTGAAGATCTGAACCTGTAATAGGTAAATACAGAACTTCGAATTGTTAAATTCAAACTAAGATTGCAAATAATAATTCGAAGATCTGAACTTGTAATAGTCAAATACAGAACTTCTAATTGTTAAATACAAATTATTAGTGCAAATTATAACTTGAAGATCTGAACTAGTAATTGTCAAATACAGAACTTAAAATTGATAGCTTCTAATTATTATTGCAAATTATAACTTGAAGATCTGAACTTGTAATTGTCAAATACAGAACTTAAAATTGATAGCTTCTAATTATTATTGCAAATTATAACTTGAAGATCTGAACTTGTAATTGTCAAATACAGAACTTCAAATTGTTAAATACAAATTATTAGTGCAAATTATAACTTGAAGATCTGAACTTGTAATTGTCAAATACAGAACTTAAAATTGATAGCTTCTAATTATTATTGTAAATTATAACTTGAAGATCTGAACTTGTAATAGTGAATTACAGATCTTAGATTTGTTAAATACCAATTATTATTTCAAATTATAACTTGAAGATCTGAACTAGTAATTGTCAAATACAGAACTTAAAATTGATAGCTTCTAATTATTATTGCATATTATAACTTGAAGATCTGAACTTGTAATTGTTAAATACAGAACTTAAAATTGATAGCTTCTAATTATTAGTGCAAATTATAACTTGAAGATCTGAACTTGTAATTGTCAAATACAGAACTTCGAATTGTTAAATTCAAACTAAGATTGCAAATAATAATTCGAAGATCTGAACTTGTAATAGTCAAATACAGAACTTCTAATTGTTAAATACAAATTATTAGTGCAAATTATAACTTGAAGATCTGAACTAGTAATTGTCAAATACAGAACTTAAAATTGATAGCTTCTAATTATTATTGCAAATTATAACTTGAAGATCTGAACCTGTAATAGGTAAATACAGAACTTCGAATTGTTAAATTCAAACTAAGATTGCAAATAATAATTCGAAGATCTGAACTTGTAATAGTCAAATACAGAACTTCAAATTGTTAAATACAAATTATTAGTGCAAATTATAACTTGAAGATCTGAACTAGTAATTGTCAAATACAGAACTTAAAATTGATAGCTTCTAATTATTATTGCAAATTATAACTTGAAGATCTGAACTTGTAATTGTCAAATACAGAACTTAAAATTGATAGCTTCTAATTATTATTGCAAATTATAACTTGAAGATCTGAACTTGTAATTGTCAAATACAGAACTTCAAATTGTTAAATACAAATTATTAGTGCAAATTATAACTTGAAGATCTGAACTTGTAATTGTCAAATACAGAACTTAAAATTGATAGCTTCTAATTATTATTGTAAATTATAACTAGAAGATCTGAACTTGTAATAGTGAATTACAGAACTTAGATTTGTTAAATTCAAATTATTATTTCAAATTATAACTTGAAGATCTGAACTAGTAATTGTCAAATACAGAACTTAAAATTGATAGCTTCTAATTATTATTGCATATTATAACTTGAAGATCTGAACTTGTAATTGTGAAATACAGAACTTAAAATTGATAGCTTCTAATTATTATTGTAAATTATAACTTCAAGATCTGAACTTGTAATTGTCAAATACAGAACTTAAAATTGATAGCTTCTAATTATTATTGCAAATAATAACTTGAAGATCTGAACTTGTAATTGTCAAATACAGAACTTAAAATTGATAGCTTCTAATTATTATTGCAAATTATAATTTGAAGATCTGAACTTGTAATAGACAAATACGCAACTTAGCATTGTTAAATACAAATTGTGATTGCAAATTATAACTTGAAGATCTGAACCTGTAATAGGTAAATACAGAACTTCGAATTGTTAAATTCAAACTAAGATTGCAAATAATAATTCGAAGATCTGAACTTGTAATAGTCAAATACAGAACTTCTAATTGTTAAATACAAATTATTAGTGCAAATTATAACTTGAAGATCTGAACTAGTAATTGTCAAATACAGAACTTAAAATTGATAGCTTCTAATTATTATTGCAAATTATAACTTGAAGATCTGAACTTGTAATTGTCAAATACAGAACTTAAAATTGATAGCTTCTAATTATTATTGCAAATAAAAACTTGAAGATCTGAACTTGTAATTGTCAAATACAGAACTTAAAATTGATATCTTCTAATTATTATTGCAAATTATAATTTGAAGATCTGAACTTGTATTAGACAAACACGCAACTTAGCATTGTTAAATACAAATTGTGATTGCAAATTATAACTTGAAGATCTGAACCTGTAATAGGTAAATACAGAACTTCGAATTGTTAAATTCAAACTAAGATTGCAAATAATAATCCGAAGATCTGAACTTGTAATAGTCAAATACAGAACTTCTAATTGTTAAATACAAATTATTAGTGCAAATTATAACTTGAAGATCTGAACTAGTAATTGTCAAATACAGAACTTAAAATTGATAGCTTCTAATTATTATTGCAAATTATAACTTGAAGATCTGAACTTGTAATAGTCAAATACAGAACTTAAAATTGATAGCTTCTAATTATTATTGTAAATTATAACTTCAAGATCTGAACTTGTAATTGTCAAATACAGAACTTAAAATTGATAGCTTCTAATTATTATTGCAAATAATAACTTCAAGATCCGAACTTGTAATTGTAAAATACAGAACTTAAAATTGATAGCTTCTAATTATTATTGCAAATAATAACTTGAAGATCTGAACTTGTAATTGTCAAATACAGAACTGAAAATTGATAGATTCTAATTATTATTGCAAATTATAACTTGAAGATCTGAACTTGTAATTGTCAAATACAGAACTTCAAATTGCTAAATACAAATTATTAGTGCAAATTATAACTTGAAGATCTGAACTTGTAATTGTCAAATACAGAACTTCGAATTGTTAAATTCAAACTAAGATTGCAAATAATAATTCGAAGATCTGAACTTGTAATAGTCAAATACAGAACTTCTAATTGTTAAATACAAATTATTAGTGCAAATTATAACTTGAAGATCTGAACTAGTAATTGTCAAATACAGAACTTAAAATTGATAGCTTCTAATTATTATTGCAAATTATAACTTGAAGATCTGAACCTGTAATAGGTAAATACAGAACTTCGAATTGTTAAATTCAAACTAAGATTGCAAATAATAATTCGAAGATCTGAACTTGTAATAGTCAAATACAGAACTTCAAATTGTTAAATACAAATTATTAGTGCAAATTATAACTTGAAGATCTGAACTAGTAATTGTCAAATACAGAACTTAAAATTGATAGCTTCTAATTATTATTGCAAATTATAACTTGAAGATCTGAACTTGTAATTGTCAAATACAGAACTTAAAATTGATAGCTTCTAATTATTATTGCAAATTATAACTTGAAGATCTGAACTTGTAATTGTCAAATACAGAACTTCAAATTGTTAAATACAAATTATTAGTGCAAATTATAACTTGAAGATCTGAACTTGTAATTGTCAAATACAGAACTTAAAATTGATAGCTTCTAATTATTATTGTAAATTATAACTAGAAGATCTGAACTTGTAATAGTGAATTACAGAACTTAGATTTGTTAAATTCAAATTATTATTTCAAATTATAACTTGAAGATCTGAACTAGTAATTGTCAAATACAGAACTTAAAATTGATAGCTTCTAATTATTATTGCATATTATAACTTGAAGATCTGAACTTGTAATTGTGAAATACAGAACTTAAAATTGATAGCTTCTAATTATTATTGTAAATTATAACTTCAAGATCTGAACTTGTAATTGTCAAATACAGAACTTAAAATTGATAGCTTCTAATTATTATTGCAAATAATAACTTGAAGATCTGAACTTGTAATTGTCAAATACAGAACTTAAAATTGATAGCTTCTAATTATTATTGCAAATTATAATTTGAAGATCTGAACTTGTAATAGACAAATACGCAACTTAGCATTGTTAAATACAAATTGTGATTGCAAATTATAACTTGAAGATCTGAACCTGTAATAGGTAAATACAGAACTTCGAATTGTTAAATTCAAACTAAGATTGCAAATAATAATTCGAAGATCTGAACTTGTAATAGTCAAATACAGAACTTCTAATTGTTAAATACAAATTATTAGTGCAAATTATAACTTGAAGATCTGAACTAGTAATTGTCAAATACAGAACTTAAAATTGATAGCTTCTAATTATTATTGCAAATTATAACTTGAAGATCTGAACTTGTAATTGTCAAATACAGAACTTAAAATTGATAGCTTCTAATTATTATTGCAAATAAAAACTTGAAGATCTGAACTTGTAATTGTCAAATACAGAACTTAAAATTGATATCTTCTAATTATTATTGCAAATTATAATTTGAAGATCTGAACTTGTATTAGACAAACACGCAACTTAGCATTGTTAAATACAAATTGTGATTGCAAATTATAACTTGAAGATCTGAACCTGTAATAGGTAAATACAGAACTTCGAATTGTTAAATTCAAACTAAGATTGCAAATAATAATCCGAAGATCTGAACTTGTAATAGTCAAATACAGAACTTCTAATTGTTAAATACAAATTATTAGTGCAAATTATAACTTGAAGATCTGAACTAGTAATTGTCAAATACAGAACTTAAAATTGATAGCTTCTAATTATTATTGCAAATTATAACTTGAAGATCTGAACTTGTAATAGTCAAATACAGAACTTAAAATTGATAGCTTCTAATTATTATTGTAAATTATAACTTCAAGATCTGAACTTGTAATTGTCAAATACAGAACTTAAAATTGATAGCTTCTAATTATTATTGCAAATAATAACTTCAAGATCCGAACTTGTAATTGTAAAATACAGAACTTAAAATTGATAGCTTCTAATTATTATTGCAAATAATAACTTGAAGATCTGAACTTGTAATTGTCAAATACAGAACTTAAAATTGATAGATTCTAATTATTATTGCAAATTATAACTTGAAGATCTGAACTTGTAATTGTCAAATACAGAACTTCAAATTGCTAAATACAAATTATTAGTGCAAATTATAACTTGAAGATCTGAACTTGTAATTGTCAAATACAGAACTTCGAATTGTTAAATTCAAACTAAGATTGCAAATAATAATTCGAAGATCTGAACTTGTAATAGTCAAATACAGAACTTCTAATTGTTAAATACAAATTATTAGTGCAAATTATAACTTGAAGATCTGAACTAGTAATTGTCAAATACAGAACTTAAAATTGATAGCTTCTAATTATTATTGCAAATTATAACTTGAAGATCTGAACCTGTAATAGGTAAATACAGAACTTCGAATTGTTAAATTCAAACTAAGATTGCAAATAATAATTCGAAGATCTGAACTTGTAATAGTCAAATACAGAACTTCAAATTGTTAAATACAAATTATTAGTGCAAATTATAACTTGAAGATCTGAACTAGTAATTGTCAAATACAGAACTTAAAATTGATAGCTTCTAATTATTATTGCAAATTATAACTTGAAGATCTGAACTTGTAATTGTCAAATACAGAACTTAAAATTGATAGCTTCTAATTATTATTGCAAATTATAACTTGAAGATCTGAACTTGTAATTGTCAAATACAGAACTTCAAATTGTTAAATACAAATTATTAGTGCAAATTATAACTTGAAGATCTGAACTTGTAATTGTCAAATACAGAACTTAAAATTGATAGCTTCTAATTATTATTGTAAATTATAACTAGAAGATCTGAACTTGTAATAGTGAATTACAGAACTTAGATTTGTTAAATTCAAATTATTATTTCAAATTATAACTTGAAGATCTGAACTAGTAATTGTCCAATACAGAACTTAAAATTGATAGCTTCTAATTATTATTGCATATTATAACTTGAAGATCTGAACTTGTAATTGTGAAATACAGAACTTAAAATTGATAGCTTCTAATTATTATTGTAAATTATAACTTCAAGATCTGAACTTGTAATTGTCAAATACAGAACTTAAAATTGATAGCTTCTAATTATTATTGCAAATAATAACTTGAAGATCTGAACTTGTAATTGTCAAATACAGAACTTAAAATTGATAGCTTCTAATTATTATTGCAAATTATAATTTGAAGATCTGAACTTGTAATAGACAAATACGCAACTTAGCATTGTTAAATACAAATTGTGATTGCAAATTATAACTTGAAGATCTGAACCTGTAATAGGTAAATACAGAACTTCGAATTGTTAAATTCAAACTAAGATTGCAAATAATAATTCGAAGATCTGAACTTGTAATAGTCAAATACAGAACTTCTAATTGTTAAATACAAATTATTAGTGCAAATTATAACTTGAAGATCTGAACTAGTAATTGTCAAATACAGAACTTAAAATTGATAGCTTCTAATTATTATTGCAAATTATAACTTGAAGATCTGAACTTGTAATTGTCAAATACAGAACTTAAAATTGATAGCTTCTAATTATTATTGCAAATTATAACTTGAAGATCTGAACTTGTAATAGTCAAATACAGAACTTAAAATTGATAGCTTCTAATTATTATTGTAAATTATAACTTGAAGATCTGAAATTGATAGCTTCTAATTATTATTGCAAATAATAACTTGGAGATCTGAACTAGTAATTGTCAAATACAGAACTTAAAATTGATAGCTTCTAATTATTATTGCAAATTATAACTTGAAGATCTGAACTTGTAATTGTCAAATACAGAACTTAAAATTGATAGCTTCTAATTATTATTGCAAATTATAACTTGAAGATTTGAACTTGTAATTGTCAAATACAGAACTTAAAATTGATAGCTTCTAATTATTATTGCAAATTATAACTTGAAGATCTGAACTTGTAATTGTCAAATACAGAACTTCAAATTGATAGCTCCTAATTATTACTGCAAATTATAATTTGAAGATCTGAACTTGTAATAGACAAACACGCAACTTAGCATTGTTAAATACAAATTGTGATTGCAAATTATAACTTGAAGATCTGAACCTGTAATAGGTAAATACAGAACTTCGAATTGTTAAATTCAAACTAAGTTTGCAAATAATAATTCGAAGATCTGAACTTGTAATAGTCAAATACAGAACTTCTAATTGTTAAATAAAAATTATTAGTGCTAATTATAACTTGAAGATCTGAACTAGTAATTGTCAAATACAGAACTTAAAATTGATAGCTTCTAATTATTATTGCAAATTATAACTTGAAGATCTGAACTTGTAATTGTCAAATACAGAACTTCTAATTGTTAAATACAAATTATTAGTGCAAATTATAACTTGAAGATCTGAACTTGTAATTGTCAAATAC
Source organism: Cantharis lateralis (assembly GCA_963170105.1). NCBI lineage: Eukaryota > Metazoa > Arthropoda > Insecta > Coleoptera > Cantharidae > Cantharis > Cantharis lateralis. The sequence continues at coordinate 24,462,308 of OY720625.1, read as the reverse complement.
AGAACTTAAAATTGATAGCTTCTAATTATTATTGCAAATTATAACTTGAAGATCTGAACTTGAAATATTCAAATACAGAACTTAAAATTGATAGCTTCTAATTATTATTGTAAATTATAACTTCAAGATCTGAACTTGTAATTGTCAAATACAGAACTTAAAATTGATAGCTTCTAATTATTATTGCAAATAATAACTTCAAGATCTGAACTTGTAATTGTCAAATACAGAACTTAAAATTGATAGCTTCTAATTATTATTGCAAATAATAACTTGAAGATCTGAACTTGTAATTGTCAAATACAGAACTTAAAATTGATAGATTCTAATTATTATTGCAAATTATAACTTAAAGATCTGAACTTGTAATTGTCAAATACAGAACTTCAAATTGTTAAATACAAATTATTAGTGCAAATTATAACTTGAAGATCTGAACTAGTAATTGTCAAATACAGAACTTAAAATTGATAGCTTCTAATTATTATTGCAAATTATAACTTGAAGATATGAACTTGTAATTGTCAAATACAGAACTTAAAATTGATAGCTTCTAATTATTATTGCAAATAATAACTTGAAGATCTGAACTTGTAATTGTCAAATACAGAACTTAAAATTGATAGCTTCTAATTATTATTGCAAATTATAATTTGAAGATCTGAACTTGTAATAGACAAATACGCAACTTAGCATTGTTAAATACAAATTGTGATTGCAAATTATAACTTGAAGATCTGAACTAGTAATGGTCAAATACAGAACTTAAAATTGATAGCTTCTAATTATTATTGCAAATTATAACTTGAAGATCTGAACTTGTAATTGTCAAATACAGAACTTCTAATTGTTAAATACAAATTATTAGTGCAAATTATAACTTGAAGATCTGAACTTGTAATTGTCAAATACAGAACTTAAAATTGATAGCTTCTAATTATTATTGCAAATTATAACTTGAAGATCTGAACTTGAAATAGTCAAATACAGAACTTAAAATTGATAGCTTCTAATTATTATTAAAATTATAACTTCAAGATCTGAACTTGTAATTGTCAAATACAGAACTTAAAATTGATAGCTTCTAATTTTTATTGCAAATAATAACTTCAAGATCTGAACTTGTAATTGTCAAATACAGAACTTAAAATTGATAGCTTCTAATTATTATTGCAAATAATAACTTGAAGATCTGAACTTGTAATTGTCAAATACAGAACTTAAAATTGATAGATTCTAATTATTATTGCAAATTATAACTTAAAGATCTGAACTTGTAATTGTCAAATACAGAACTTCAAATTGTTAAATACAAATTATTAGTGCAAATTATAACTTGAAGATCTGAACTAGTAATTGTCAAATACAGAACTTAAAATTGATAGCTTCTAATTATTATTGCAAATTATAACTTGAAGATCTGAACTTGTAATTGTCAAATACAGAACTTAAAATTGATAGCTTCTAATTATTATTGCAAATTATAACTTGAAGATCTGAACTTGTAATTGTCAAATACAGAACTTAAAATTGATAGCTTCTAATTATTATTGCAAATTATAACTTGAAGATCTGAACTTGTAATTGTCAAATACAGAACTTCAAATTGTTAAATACAAATTATTAGTGCAAATTATAACTTGAAGATCTGAACTTGTAATTGTCAAATACAGAACTTAAAATTGATAGCTTCTAATTATTATTGTAAATTATAACTTGAAGATCTGAACTTGTAATAGTGAATTACAGAACTTAGATTTGTTAAATTCAAATTATTATTTCAAATTATAACTTGAAGATCTGAACTAGTAATTGTCAAATACAGAACTTAAAATTGATAGCTTCTAATTATTATTGCATATTATAACTTGAAGATCTGAACTTGTAATTGTGAAATACAGAACTTAAAATTGATAGCTTCTAATTATTATGGTAAATTATAACTTCAAGATCTGAACTTGTAATTGTCAAATACAGAACTTAAAATTGATAGCTTCTAATTATTATTGCAAATAATAACTTGAAGATCTGAACTTGTAATTGTCAAATACAGAACTTAAAATTGATAGCTTCTAATTATTATTGCAAATTATAATTTGAAGATCTGAACTTGTAATAGACAAATACGCAACTTAGCATTGTTAAATACAAATTGTGATTGCAAATTATAACTTGAAGATCTGAACCTGTAATAGGTAAATACAGAACTTCGAATTGTTAAATTCAAACTAAGATTGCAAATAATAATTCGAAGATCTGAACTTGTAATAGTCAAATACAGAACTTCTAATTGTTAAATACAAATTATTAGTGCAAATTATAACTTGAAGATCTGAACTAGTAATTGTCAAATACAGAACTTAAAATTGATAGCTTCTAATTATTATTGCAAATTATAACTTGAAGATCTGAACTTGTAATTGTCAAATACAGAACTTAAAATTGATAGCTTCTAATTATTATTGCAAATTATAACTTGAAGATCTGAACTTGTAATAGTCAAATACAGAACTTAAAATTGATAGCTTCTAATTATTATTGTAAATTATAACTTGAAGATCTGAACTTGTAATTGTCAAATACAGAACTTAAAATTGATAGCTTCTAATTATTATTGCAAATAATAACTTGGAGATCTGAACTAGTAATTGTCAAATACAGAACTTAAAATTGATAGCTTCTAATTATTATTGCAAATTATAACTTGAAGATCTGAACTTGTAATTGTCAAATACAGAACTTAAAATTGATAGCTTCTAATTATTATTGCAAATTATAACTTGAAGATCTGAACTTGTAATTGTCAAATACAGAACTTAAAATTGATAGCTTCTAATTATTATTGCAAATTATAACTTGAAGATCTGAACTTGTAATTGTCAAATACAGAACTACAAATTGATAGCTTCTAATTATTACTGCAAATTATAATTTGAAGATCTGAACTTGTAATAGACAAACACGCAACTTAGCATTGTTAAATACAAATTGTGATTGCAAATTATAACTTGAAGATCTGAACTTGTAATAGTCAAATACAGAACTTCTAATTGTTAAATAAAAATTATTAGTGCAAATTATAACTTGAAGATCTGAACTAGTAATTGTCAAATACAGAACTTAAAATTGATAGCTTCTAATTATTATTGCAAATTATAACTTGAAGATCTGAACTTGTAATTGTCAAATACAGAACTTCTAATTGTTAAATACAAATTATTAGTGCAAATTATAACTTGAAGATCTGAACTTGTAATTGTCAAATACAGAACTTAAAATTGATAGCTTCTAATTATTATTGCAAATTATAACTTGATGATCTGAACTTGAAATATTCAAATACAGAACTTAAAATTGATAGCTTCTAATTATTATTGTAAATTATAACTTCAAGATCTGAACTTGTAATTGTCAAATACAGAACTTAAAATTGATAGCTTCTAATTATTATTGCAAATAATAACTTCAAGATCTGAACTTGTAATTGTCAAATACAGAACTTAAAATTGATAGCTTCTAATTATTATTGCAAATAATAACTTGAAGATCTGAACTTGTAATTGTCAAATACAGAACTTAAAATTGATAGATTCTAATTATTATTGCAAATTATAACTTAAAGATCTGAACTTGTAATTGTCAAATACAGAACTTCAAATTGTTAAATACAAATTATTAGTGCAAATTATAACTTGAAGATCTGAACTAGTAATTGTCAAATACAGAACTTAAAATTGATAGCTTCTAATTATTATTGCAAATTATAACTTGAAGATCTGAACTTGTAATTGTCAAATACAGAACTTAAAATTGATAGCTTCTAATTATTATTGGAAATTATAACTTGAAGATCTGAACTTGTAATTGTCAAATACAGAACTTAAAATTGATAGCTTCTAATTATTATTGCAAATTATAACTTGAAGATCTGAACTTGTAATTGTCAAATACAGAACTTAAAATTGATAGCTTCTAATTATTATTGTAAATTATAACTTGAAGATCTGAACTTGTAATAGTGAATTACAGAACTTAAAATTGATAGCTTCTAATTATTATTGCATATTATAACATGAAGATCTGAACTTGTAATTGTGAAATACAGAACTTAAATTGATAGCTTCTAATTATTATTGTAAATTATAACTTCAAGATCTGAACTTGTAATTGTCAAATACAGAACTTAAAATTGATAGCTTCTAATTATTATTGCAAATAATAACTTGAAGATCTGAACTTGTAATTGTCAAATACAGAACTTAAAATTGATAGCTTCTAATTATTATTGCAAATTATAATTTGAAGATCTGAACTTGTAATAGACAAATACGCAACTTAGCATTGTTAAATACAAATTGTGATTGCAAATTATAACTTGAAGATCTGAACTAGTAATTGTCAAATACAGAACTTAAAATTGATAGCTTCTAATTATTATTGCAAATTATAACTTGAAGATCTGAACTTGTAATTGTCAAATACAGAACTTCTAATTGTTAAATACAAATTATTAGTGCAAATTATAACTTGAAGATCTGAACTTGTAATTGTCAAATACAGAACTTAAAATTGATAGCTTCTAATTATTATTGCAAATTATAACTTGAAGATCTGAACTTGAAGTAGTCAAATACAGAACTTAAAATTGATAGCTTCTAATTATTATTCTAAATTATAACTTCAAGATCTGAACTTGTAATTGTCAAATACAGAACTTAAAATTGATAGCTTCTAATTATTATTGCAAATAATAACTTCAAGATCTGAACTTGTAATTGTCAAATACAGAACTTAAAATTGATAGCTTCTAATTATTATTGCAAATAATAACTTGAAGATCTGAACTTGTAATTGTCAAATACAGAACTTAAAATTGATAGATTCTAATTATTATTGCAAATTATAACTTAAAGATCTGAACTTGTAATTGTCAAATACAGAACTTCAAATTGTTAAATACAAATTATTAGTGCAAATTATAACTTGAAGATCTGAACTAGTAATTGTCAAATACAGAACTTAAAATTGATAGCTTCTAATTATTATTGCAAATTATAACTTGAAGATCTGAACTTGTAATTGTCAAATACAGAACTTAAAATTGATAGCTTCTAATTATTATTGCAAATTATAACTTGAAGATCTGAACTTGTAATTGTCAAATACAGAACTTAAAATTGATAGCTTCTAATTATTATTGCAAATTATAACTTGAAGATCTGAACTTGTAATTGTCAAATACAGAACTTCAAATTGTTAAATACAAATTATTAGTGCAAATTATAACTTGAAGATCTGAACTTGTAATTGTCAAATACAGAACTTAAAATTGATAGCTTCTAATTATTATTGTAAATTATAACTTGAAGATCTGAACTTGTAATAGTGAATTACAGAACTTAGATTTGTTAAATTCAAATTATTATTTCAAATTATAACTTGAAGATCTGAACTAGTAATTGTCAAATACAGAACTTAAAATTGATAGCTTCTAATTATTATTGCATATTATAACTTGAAGATCTGAACTTGTAATTGTGAAATACAGAACTTAAAATTGATAGCTTCTAATTATTATTGTAAATTATAACTTCAAGATCTGAACTTGTAATTGTCAAATACAGAACTTAAAATTGATAGCTTCTAATTATTATTGCAAATAATAACTTGAAGATCTGAACTTGTAATTGTCAAATACAGAACTTAAAATTGATAGCTTCTAATTATTATTGCAAATTATAATTTGAAGATCTGAACTTGTAATAGACAAATACGCAACTTAGCATTGTTAAATACAAATTGTGATTGCAAATTATAACTTGAAGATCTGAACTAGTAATTGTCAAATACAGAACTTAAAATTGATAGCTTCTAATTATTATTGCAAATGATAACTTGAAGATCTGAACTTGTAATTGTCAAATACAGAACTTCTAATTGTTAAATACAAATTATTAGTGCAAATTATAACTTGAAGATCTGAACTTGTAATTGTCAAATACAGAACTTAAAATTGATAGCTTCTAATTATTATTGCAAATTATAACTTGAAGATCTGAACTTGAAATAGTCAAATACAGAACTTAAAATTGATAGCTTCTAATTATTATTGTAAATTATAACTTCAAGATCTGAACTTGTAATTGTCAAATACAGAACTTAAAATTGATAGCTTCTAATTATTATTGCAAATAATAACTTCAAGATCTGAACTTGTAATTGTCAAATACAGAACTTAAAATTGATAGATTCTAATTATTATTGCAAATTATAACTTAAAGATCTGAACTTGTAATTGTCAAATACAGAACTTCAAATTGTTAAATACAAATTATTAGTGCAAATTATAACTTGAAGATCTGAACTAGTAATTGTCAAATACAGAACTTAAAATTGATAGCTTCTAATTATTATTGCAAATTATAACTTGAAGATCTGAACTTGTAATTGTCAAATACAGAACTTAAAATTGATAGCTTCTAATTATTATTGCAAATTATAACTTGAAGATCTGAACTAGTAATTGTCAAATACAGAACTTAAAATTGATAGCTTCTAATTATTATTGCAAATTATAACTTGAAGATCTGAACTTGTAATTGTCAAATACAGAACTTAAAATTGATAGCTTCTAATTATTATTGCAAATTATAACTTGAAGATCTGAACTTGTAATAGTCAAATACAGAACTTAAAATTGATAGCTTCTAATTATTATTGTAAATTATAACTTGAAGATCTGAACTTGTAATTGTCAAATACAGAACTTAAAATTGATAGCTTCTAATTATTATTGCAAATAATAACTTGGAGATCTGAACTAGTAATTGTCAAATACAGAACTTAAAATTGATAGCTTCTAATTATTATTGCAAATTATAACTTGAAGATCTGAACTTGTAATTGTCAAATACAGAACTTAAAATTGATAGCTTCTAATTATTATTGCAAATTATAACTTGAAGATCTGAACTTGTAATTGTCAAATACAGAACTTAAAATTGATAGCTTCTAATTATTATTGCAAATTATAACTTGAAGATCTGAACTTGTAATTGTCAAATACAGAACTACAAATTGATAGCTTCTAATTATTACTGCAAATTATAATTTGAAGATCTGAACTTGTAATAGACAAACACGCAACTTAGCATTGTTAAATACAAATTGTGATTGCAAATTATAACTTGAAGATCTGAACTTGTAATAGTCAAATACAGAACTTCTAATTGTTAAATAAAAATTATTAGTGCAAATTATAACTTGAAGATCTGAACTAGTAATTGTCAAATACAGAACTTAAAATTGATAGCTTCTAATTATTATTGCAAATTATAACTTGAAGATCTGAACTTGTAATTGTCAAATACAGAACTTCTAATTGTTAAATACAAATTATTAGTGCAAATTATAACTTGAAGATCTGAACTTGTAATTGTCAAATACAGAACTTAAAATTGATAGCTTCTAATTATTATTGCAAATTATAACTTGATGATCTGAACTTGAAATATTCAAATACAGAACTTAAAATTGATAGCTTCTAATTATTATTGTAAATTATAACTTCAAGATCTGAACTTGTAATTGTCAAATACAGAACTTAAAATTGATAGCTTCTAATTATTATTGCAAATAATAACTTCAAGATCTGAACTTGTAATTGTCAAATACAGAACTTAAAATTGATAGCTTCTAATTATTATTGCAAATAATAACTTGAAGATCTGAACTTGTAATTGTCAAATACAGAACTTAAAATTGATAGATTCTAATTATTATTGCAAATTATAACTTAAAGATCTGAACTTGTAATTGTCAAATACAGAACTTCAAATTGTTAAATACAAATTATTAGTGCAAATTATAACTTGAAGATCTGAACTAGTAATTGTCAAATACAGAACTTAAAATTGATAGCTTCTAATTATTATTGCAAATTATAACTTGAAGATCTGAACTTGTAATTGTCAAATACAGAACTTAAAATTGATAGCTTCTAATTATTATTGGAAATTATAACTTGAAGATCTGAACTTGTAATTGTCAAATACAGAACTTAAAATTGATAGCTTCTAATTATTATTGCAAATTATAACTTGAAGATCTGAACTTGTAATTGTCAAATACAGAACTTAAAATTGATAGCTTCTAATTATTATTGTAAATTATAACTTGAAGATCTGAACTTGTAATAGTGAATTACAGAACTTAAAATTGATAGCTTCTAATTATTATTGCATATTATAACATGAAGATCTGAACTTGTAATTGTGAAATACAGAACTTAAATTGATAGCTTCTAATTATTATTGTAAATTATAACTTCAAGATCTGAACTTGTAATTGTCAAATACAGAACTTAAAATTGATAGCTTCTAATTATTATTGCAAATAATAACTTGAAGATCTGAACTTGTAATTGTCAAATACAGAACTTAAAATTGATAGCTTCTAATTATTATTGCAAATTATAATTTGAAGATCTGAACTTGTAATAGACAAATACGCAACTTAGCATTGTTAAATACAAATTGTGATTGCAAATTATAACTTGAAGATCTGAACTAGTAATTGTCAAATACAGAACTTAAAATTGATAGCTTCTAATTATTATTGCAAATTATAACTTGAAGATCTGAACTTGTAATTGTCAAATACAGAACTTCTAATTGTTAAATACAAATTATTAGTGCAAATTATAACTTGAAGATCTGAACTTGTAATTGTCAAATACAGAACTTAAAATTGATAGCTTCTAATTATTATTGCAAATTATAACTTGAAGATCTGAACTTGAAGTAGTCAAATACAGAACTTAAAATTGATAGCTTCTAATTATTATTCTAAATTATAACTTCAAGATCTGAACTTGTAATTGTCAAATACAGAACTTAAAATTGATAGCTTCTAATTATTATTGCAAATAATAACTTCAAGATCTGAACTTGTAATTGTCAAATACAGAACTTAAAATTGATAGCTTCTAATTATTATTGCAAATAATAACTTGAAGATCTGAACTTGTAATTGTCAAATACAGAACTTAAAATTGATAGATTCTAATTATTATTGCAAATTATAACTTAAAGATCTGAACTTGTAATTGTCAAATACAGAACTTCAAATTGTTAAATACAAATTATTAGTGCAAATTATAACTTGAAGATCTGAACTAGTAATTGTCAAATACAGAACTTAAAATTGATAGCTTCTAATTATTATTGCAAATTATAACTTGAAGATCTGAACTTGTAATTGTCAAATACAGAACTTAAAATTGATAGCTTCTAATTATTATTGCAAATTATAACTTGAAGATCTGAACTTGTAATTGTCAAATACAGAACTTAAAATTGATAGCTTCTAATTATTATTGCAAATTATAACTTGAAGATCTGAACTTGTAATTGTCAAATACAGAACTTCAAATTGTTAAATACAAATTATTAGTGCAAATTATAACTTGAAGATCTGAACTTGTAATTGTCAAATACAGAACTTAAAATTGATAGCTTCTAATTATTATTGTAAATTATAACTTGAAGATCTGAACTTGTAATAGTGAATTACAGAACTTAGATTTGTTAAATTCAAATTATTATTTCAAATTATAACTTGAAGATCTGAACTAGTAATTGTCAAATACAGAACTTAAAATTGATAGCTTCTAATTATTATTGCATATTATAACTTGAAGATCTGAACTTGTAATTGTGAAATACAGAACTTAAAATTGATAGCTTCTAATTATTATTGTAAATTATAACTTCAAGATCTGAACTTGTAATTGTCAAATACAGAACTTAAAATTGATAGCTTCTAATTATTATTGCAAATAATAACTTGAAGATCTGAACTTGTAATTGTCAAATACAGAACTTAAAATTGATAGCTTCTAATTATTATTGCAAATTATAATTTGAAGATCTGAACTTGTAATAGACAAATACGCAACTTAGCATTGTTAAATACAAATTGTGATTGCAAATTATAACTTGAAGATCTGAACTAGTAATTGTCAAATACAGAACTTAAAATTGATAGCTTCTAATTATTATTGCAAATGATAACTTGAAGATCTGAACTTGTTATTGTCAAATACAGAACTTCTAATTGTTAAATACAAATTATTAGTGCAAATTATAACTTGAAGATCTGAACTTGTAATTGTCAAATACAGAACTTAAAATTGATAGCTTCTAATTATTATTGCAAATTATAACTTGAAGATCTGAACTTGAAATAGTCAAATACAGAACTTAAAATTGATAGCTTCTAATTATTATTGTAAATTATAACTTCAAGATCTGAACTTGTAATTGTCAAATACAGAACTTAAAATTGATAGCTTCTAATTATTATTGCAAATAATAACTTCAAGATCTGAACTTGTAATTGTCAAATACAGAACTTAAAATTGATAGATTCTAATTATTATTGCAAATTATAACTTAAAGATCTGAACTTGTAATTGTCAAATACAGAACTTCAAATTGTTAAATACAAATTATTAGTGCAAATTATAACTTGAAGATCTGAACTAGTAATTGTCAAATACAGAACTTAAAATTGATAGCTTCTAATTATTATTGCAAATTATAACTTGAAGATCTGAACTTGTAATTGTCAAATACAGAACTTAAAATTGATAGCTTCTAATTATTATTGCAAATTATAACTTGAAGATCTGAACTAGTAATTGTCAAATACAGAACTTAAAATTGATAGCTTCTAATTATTATTGCAAATTATAACTTGAAGATCTGAACTTGTAATTGTCAAATACAGAACTTAAAATTGATAGCTTCTAATTATTATTGCAAATTATAACTTGAAGATCTGAACTTGTAATAGTCAAATACAGAACTTAAAATTGATAGCTTCTAATTATTATTGTAAATTATAACTTGAAGATCTGAACTTGTAATTGTCAAATACAGAACTTAAAATTGATAGCTTCTAATTATTATTGCAAATAATAACTTGGAGATCTGAACTAGTAATTGTCAAATACAGAACTTAAAATTGATAGCTTCTAATTATTATTGCAAATTATAACTTGAAGATCTGAACTTGTGATTGTCAAATACAGAACTTAAAATTGATAGCTTCTAATTATTATTGCAAATTATAACTTGAAGATCTGAACTTGTAATTGTCAAATACAGAACTTAAAATTGATAGCTTCTAATTATTATTGCAAATTATAACTTGAAGATCTGAACTTGTAATTGTCAAATACAGAACTTCAAATTGTTAAATACAAATTATTAGTGCAAATTATAACTTGAAGATCTGAACTTGTAATTGTCAAATACAGAACTTAAAATTGATAGCTTCTAATTATTATTGTAAATTATAACTTGAAGATCTGAACTTGTAATAGTGAATTACAGAACTTAGATTTGTTAAATTCCAATTATTATTTCAAATTATAACTTGAAGATCTGAACTAGTAATTGTCAAATACAGAACTTAAAATTGATAGCTTCTAATTATTATTGCATATTATAACTTGAAGATCTGAACTTGTAATTGTTAAATACAGAACTTAAAATTGATAGCTTCTAATTATTATTGTAAATTATAACTTCAAGATCTGAACTTGTAATTGTCAAATACAGAACTTAAAATTGATAGCTTCTAATTATTATTGCAAATAATAACTTGAAGATCTGAACTTGTAATTGTCAAATACAGAACTTAAAATTGATAGCTTCTAATTATTACTGCAAATTATAATTTGAAGATCTGAACTTGTAATAGACAAACACGCAATTTAGCATTGTTAAATACAAATTGTGATTGCAAATTATAACTTGAAGATCTGAACCTGTAATAGGTAAATACAGAACTTCTAATTGTTAAATTCAAACTAAGATTGCAAATAATAATTCGAAGATCTGAACTTGTAATAGTCAAATACAGAACTTCTAATTGTTAAATAAAAATTATTAGTGCAAATTATAACTTGAAGATCTGAACTAGTAATTGTCAAATACAGAACTTAAAATTGATAGCTTCTAATTATTATTGCAAATTATAACTTGAAGATCTGAACTTGTAATTGTCAAATACAGAACTTCTAATTGTTAAATACAAATTATTAGTGCAAATTATAACTTGAAGATCTGAACTTGTAATTGTCAAATACAGAACTTAAAATTGATAGCTTCTAATTATTATTGCAAATTATAACTTGAAGATCTGAACTTGAAATAGTCAAATACAGAACTTAAAATTGATAGCTTCTAATTATTATTGTAAATTATAACTTCAAGATCTGAACTTGTAATTGTCAAATACAGAACTTAAAATTGATAGCTTCTAATTATTATTGCAAATAATAACTTCAAGATCTGAACTTGTAATTGTCAAATACAGAACTTAAAATTGATAGCTTCTAATTATTATTGCAAATAATAACTTGAAGATCTGAACTTGTAATTGTCAAATACAGAACTTAAAATTGATAGATTCTAATTATTATTGCAAATTATAACTTAAAGATCTGAACTTGTAATTGTCAAATACAGAACTTCAAATTGTTAAATACAAATTATTAGTGCAAATTATAACTTGAAGATCTGAACTAGTAATTGTCAAATACAGAACTTAAAATTGATAGCTTCTAATTATTATTGCAAATAATAACTTGAAGATCTAAACTTGTAATTGTCAAATACAGAACTTAAAATTGATAGCTTCTAATTATTATTGCAAATAATAACTTGAAGATCTGAACTTGTAATTGTCAAATACAGAACTTATAATTGATAGCTTCTAATTATTATTGCAAATTATAACTTGAAGATCTGAACTTGTAATTGTCAAATACAGAACTTCAAATTGTTAAATACAAATTATTAGTGCAAATTATAACTTGAAGATCTGAACTTGTAATTGTCAAATACAGAACTTAAAATTGATAGCTTCTAATTATTATTGTAAATTATAACTTGAAGATCTGAACTTGTAATAGTGAATTACAGAACTTAGATTTGTTAAATTCAAATTATTATTTCAAATTATAACTTGAAGATCTGAACTAGTAATTGTCAAATACAGAACTTAAAATTGATAGCTTCTAATTATTATTGCATATTATAACTTGAAGATCTGAACTTGTAATTGTTAAATACAGAACTTAAAATTGATAGCTTCAAATTATTATTGTAAATTATAACTTCAAGATCTGAACTTGTAATTGTCAAATACAGAACTTAAAATTGATAGCTTCTAATTATTATTGCAAATAATAACTTGAAGATCTGAACTTGTAATTGTCAAATACAGAACTTAAAATTGATAGCTTCTAATTATTATTGCAAATTATAATTTGAAGATCTGAACTTGTAATAGACAAATACGCAACTTAGCATTGTTAAATACAAATTGTGATTGCAAATTATAACTTGAAGATCTGAACCTGTAATAGGTAAATACAGAACTTCGAATTGTTAAATTCAAACTAAGATTGCAAATAATAATTCGAAGATCTGAACTTGTAATAGTCAAATACAGAACTTCTAATTGTTAAATACAAATTATTAGTGCAAATTATAACTTGAAGATCTGAACTAGTAATTGTCAAATACAGAACTTAAAATTGATAGCTTCTAATTATTATTGCAAATTATAACTTGAAGATCTGAACTTGTAATTGTCAAATACAGAACTTAAAATTGATTGCTTCTAATTATTATTGCAAATTATAACTTGAAGATCTGAACTTGTAATTGTCAAATACAGAACATAAAATTGATAGCTTCTAATTATTATTTCAAATTATAACTTGAAGATCTAAACTTGCAATTGTCAAATACAGAACTTAAAATTAATAGCTTCTAATTATTATTGCAAATTATAACTTGAAGATCTGAACTTGTAATTGTCAAATACAAAACTTAAAATTGATAGCTTCTAATTATTATTGTAAATTATAACTTGAAGATCTGAACTTGTAATAGTGAATTACAGAACTTAGATTTGTTAAATTCAAATTATTATTTCAAATTATAACTTGAAGATCTGAACTAGTAATTGTCAAATACAGAACTTAAAATTGATAGCTTCTAATTATTACTGCATATTATAACTTGAAGATCTGAACTTGTAATTGTTAAATACAGAACTTAAAATTGATAGCTTCTAATTATTATTGTAAATTATAACTTCAAGATCTAAACTTGTAATTGTCAAATACAGAACTTAAAATTGATAGCTTCTAATTATTATTGCAAATAATAACTTGAAGATCTGAACTTGTAATTGTCAAATACAGAACTTATAATTGATAGCTTCTAATTATTATTGCAAATTATAACTTGAAGATCTGAACTTGTAATTGTCAAATACAGAACTTCAAATTGTTAAATACAAATTATTAGTGCAAATTATAACTTGAAGATCTGAACTTGTAATTGTCAAATACAGAACTTAAAATTGATAGCTTCTAATTATTATTGTAAATTATAACTTGAAGATCTGAACTTGTAATAGTGAATTACAGAACTTAGATATGTTAAATTCAAATTATTATTTCAAATTATAACTTGAAGATCTGAACTAGTAATTGTCAAATACAGAACTTAAAATTGATAGCTTCTAATTATTATTGCATATTATAACTTGAAGATCTGAACTTGTAATTGTTAAATACAGAACTTAAAATTGATAGCTTCTAATTATTATTGTAAATTATAACTTCAAGATCTGAACTTGTAATTGTCAAATACAGAACTTAAAATTGATAGCTTCTAATTATTATTGCAAATAATAACTTGAAGATCTGAACTTGTAATTGTCAAATACAGAACTTAAAATTGATAGCTTCTAATTATTATTGCAAATTATAATTTGAAGATCTGAACTTGTAATAGACAATTACGCAACTTAGCATTGTTAAATACAAATTGTGATTGCAAATTATAACTTGAAGATCTGAACCTGTAATTGTCAAATACAGAACTTCAAATTGTTAAATACAAATTATTAGTGCAAATTATAACTTGAAGATCTGAACTAGTAATTGTCAAATACAGAACTTAAAATTGATAGCTTCTAATTATTATTGCAAATTATAACTTGAAGATCTGAACTTGTAATTGTCAAATACAGAACTTAAAATTGATAGCTTCTAATTATTATTGCAAATTATAACTTGAAGATCTGAACTAGTAATTGTCAAATACAGAACTTAAAATTGATAGCTTCTAATTATTATTGCAAATTATAACTTGAAGATCTGAACTTGTAATTGTCAAATACAGAACTTAAAATTGATAGCTTCTAATTATTATTGCAAATTATAACTTGAAGATCTGAACTTGTAATAGTCAAATACAGAACTTAAAATTGATAGCTTCTAATTATTATTGTAAATTATAACTTGAAGATCTGAACTTGTAATTGTCAAATACAGAACTTAAAATTGATAGCTTCTAATTATTATTGCAAATAATAACTTGGAGATCTGAACTAGTAATTGTCAAATACAGAACTTAAAATTGATAGCTTCTAATTATTATTGCATATTATAACTTGAAGATCTGAACTTGTAATTGTTAAATACAGAACTTAAAATTGATAGCTTCTAATTATTATTGTAAATTATAACTTCAAGATCTGAACTTGTAATTGTCAAATACAGAACTTAAAATTGATAGCTTCTAATTATTATTGCAAATAATAACTTGAAGATCTGAACTTGTAATTGTCAAATACAGAACTTAAAATTGATAGCTTCTAATTATTACTGCAAATTATAATTTGAAGATCTGAACTTGTAATAGACAAACACGCAATTTAGCATTGTTAAATACAAATTGTGATTGCAAATTATAACTTGAAGATCTGAACCTGTAATAGGTAAATACAGAACTTCGAATTGTTAAATTCAAACTAAGATTGCAAATAATAATTCGAAGATCTGAACTTGTAATAGTCAAATACAGAACTTCTAATTGTTAAATAAAAATTATTAGTGCAAATTATAACTTGAAGATCTGAACTAGTAATTGTCAAATACAGAACTTAAAATTGATAGCTTCTAATTATTATTGCAAATTATAACTTGAAGATCTGAACTTGTAATTGTCAAATACAGAACTTCTAATTGTTAAATACAAATTATTAGTGCAAATTATAACTTGAAGATCTGAACTTGTAATTGTCAAATACAGAACTTAAAATTGATAGCTTCTAATTATTATTGCAAATTATAACTTGAAGATCTGAACTTGAAATAGTCAAATACAGAACTTAAAATTGATAGCTTCTAATTATTATTGTAAATTATAACTTCAAGATCTGAACTTGTAATTGTCAAATACAGAACTTAAAATTGATAGCTTCTAATTATTATTGCAAATAATAACTTCAAGATCTGAACTTGTAATTGTCAAATACAGAACTTAAAATTGATAGCTTCTAATTATTATTGCAAATAATAACTTGAAGATCTGAACTTGTAATTGTCAAATACAGAACTTAAAATTGATAGATTCTAATTATTATTGCAAATTATAACTTAAAGATCTGAACTTGTAATTGTCAAATACAGAACTTCAAATTGTTAAATACAAATTATTAGTGCAAATTATAACTTGAAGATCTGAACTAGTAATTGTCAAATACAGAACTTAAAATTGATAGCTTCTAATTATTATTGCAAATAATAACTTGAAGATCTAAACTTGTAATTGTCAAATACAGAACTTAAAATTGATAGCTTCTAATTATTATTGCAAATAATAACTTGAAGATCTGAACTTGTAATTGTCAAATACAGAACTTATAATTGATAGCTTCTAATTATTATTGCAAATTATAACTTGAAGATCTGAACTTGTAATTGTCAAATACAGAACTTCAAATTGTTAAATACAAATTATTAGTGCAAATTATAACTTGAAGATCTGAACTTGTAATTGTCAAATACAGAACTTAAAATTGATAGCTTCTAATTATTATTGTAAATTATAACTTGAAGATCTGAACTTGTAATAGTGAATTACAGAACTTAGATTTGTTAAATTCAAATTATTATTTCAAATTATAACTTGAAGATCTGAACTAGTAATTGTCAAATACAGAACTTAAAATTGATAGCTTCTAATTATTATTGCATATTATAACTTGAAGATCTGAACTTGTAATTGTTAAATACAGAACTTAAAATTGATAGCTTCAAATTATTATTGTAAATTATAACTTCAAGATCTGAACTTGTAATTGTCAAATACAGAACTTAAAATTGATAGCTTCTAATTATTATTGCAAATAATAACTTGAAGATCTGAACTTGTAATTGTCAAATACAGAACTTAAAATTGATAGCTTCTAATTATTATTGCAAATTATAATTTGAAGATCTGAACTTGTAATAGACAAATACGCAACTTAGCATTGTTAAATACAAATTGTGATTGCAAATTATAACTTGAAGATCTGAACCTGTAATAGGTAAATACAGAACTTCGAATTGTTAAATTCAAACTAAAATTGCAAATAATAATTCGAAGATCTGAACTTGTAATAGTCAAATACAGAACTTCTAATTGTTAAATACAAATTATTAGTGCAAATTATAACTTGAAGATCTGAACTAGTAATTGTCAAATACAGAACTTAAAATTGATAGCTTCTAATTATTATTGCAAATTATAACTTGAAGATCTGAACTTGTAATTGTCAAATACAGAACTTAAAATTGATTGCTTCTAATTATTATTGCAAATTATAACTTGAAGATCTGAACTTGTAATTGTCAAATACAGAACATAAAATTGATAGCTTCTAATTATTATTTCAAATTATAACTTGAAGATCTGAACTTGCAATTGTCAAATACAGAACTTAAAATTAATAGCTTCTAATTATTATTGCAAATTATAACTTGAAGATCTGAACTTGTAATTGTCAAATACAAAACTTAAAATTGATAGCTTCTAATTATTATTGTAAATTATAACTTGAAGATCTGAACTTGTAATAGTGAATTACAGAACTTAGATTTGTTAAATTCAAATTATTATTTCAAATTATAACTTGAAGATCTGAACTAGTAATTGTCAAATACAGAACTTAAAATTGATAGCTTCTAATTATTACTGCATATTATAACTTGAAGATCTGAACTTGTAATTGTTAAATACAGAACTTAAAATTGATAGCTTCTAATTATTATTGTAAATTATAACTTCAAGATCTAAACTTGTAATTGTCAAATACAGAACTTAAAATTGATAGCTTCTAATTATTATTGCAAATAATAACTTGAAGATCTGAACTTGTAATTGTCAAATACAGAACTTATAATTGATAGCTTCTAATTATTATTGCAAATTATAACTTGAAGATCTGAACTTGTAATTGTCAAATACAGAACTTCAAATTGTTAAATACAAATTATTAGTGCAAATTATAACTTGAAGAGCTGAACTTGTAATTGTCAAATACAGAACTTAAAATTGATAGCTTCTAATTATTATTGTAAATTATAACTTGAAGATCTGAACTTGTAATAGTGAATTACAGAACTTAGATTTGTTAAATTCAAATTATTATTTCAAATTATAACTTGAAGATCTGAACTAGTAATTGTCAAATACAGAACTTAAAATTGATAGCTTCTAATTATTATTGCATATTATAACTTGAAGATCTGAACTTGTAATTGTTAAATACAGAACTTAAAATTGATAGCTTCTAATTATTATTGTAAATTATAACTTCAAGATCTGAACTTGTAATTGTCAAATACAGAACTTAAAATTGATAGCTTCTAATTATTATTGCAAATAATAACTTGAAGATCTGAACTTGTAATTGTCAAATACAGAACTTAAAATTGATAGCTTCTAATTATTATTGCAAATTATAATTTGAAGATCTGAACTTGTAATAGACAATTACGCAACTTAGCATTGTTAAATACAAATTGTGATTGCAAATTATAACTTGAAGATCTGAACCTGTAATAGGTAAATACAGAACTTCGAATTGTTAAATTCAAACTAAGATTGCAAATAATAATTCGAAGATCTGAACTTGTAATAGTCAAATACAGAACTTCTAATTGTTAAATACAAATTATTAGTGCAAATTATAACTTGAAGATCTGAACTAGTAATTGTCAAATACAGAACTTAAAATTGATAGCTTCTAATTATTATTGCAAATTATAACTTGAAGATCTGAACTTGTAATTGTCAAATACAGAACTTCTAATTGTTAAATACAAATTATTAGTGCAAATTATAACTTGAAGATCTGAACTTGTAATTGTCAAATACAGAACTTAAAATTGATAGCTTCTAATTATTATTGCAAATTATAACTTGAAGATCTGAACTTGTAATAGTCAAATACAGAACTTAAAATTGATAGCTTCTAATTATTATTGTAAATTATAACTTGAAGATCTGAACTTGTAATAGTGAATTACAGAACTTAGATTTGTTAAATTCAAATTATTATTTCAAATTATAACTTGAAGATCTGAACTAGTAATTGTAAAATACAGAACTTAAAATTGATAGCTTCTAATTATTATTGCAAATTATAACTTGAAGATCTGAACTTGTAATTGTCAAATACAGAACTTAAAATTGATAGCTTCTAATTATTATTGTAAATTATAACTTGAAGATCTGAACTTGTAATTGTCAAATACAGAACTTAAAATTGATAGCTTCTAATTATTATTGCATATAATAACTTGGAGATCTGAACTAGTAATTGTCAAAT
The DNA here is from genome assembly GCA_963170105.1 of Cantharis lateralis. Classification (NCBI taxonomy): domain Eukaryota; kingdom Metazoa; phylum Arthropoda; class Insecta; order Coleoptera; family Cantharidae; genus Cantharis; species Cantharis lateralis. The sequence goes on along the minus strand of OY720625.1, from coordinate 24,442,553 downwards.
ACAGAACTTAAAATTGATAGCTTCTAATTATTATTGCAAATTATAACTTGAAGATCTGAACTTGTAATAGTGAATTACAGAACTTAGATTTGTTAAATTCAAATTATTATTTCAAATTATAACTTGAAGATCTGAACTAGTAATTGTCAAATACAGAACTTAAAATTGATAGCTTCTAATTATTACTGCATATTATAACTTGAAGATCTGAACTTGTAATTGTTAAATACAGAACTTAAAATTGATAGCTTCTAATTATTATTGTAAATTATAACTTCAAGATCTAAACTTGTAATTGTCAAATACAGAACTTAAAATTGATAGCTTCTAATTATTATTGCAAATAATAACTTGAAGATCTGAACTTGTAATTGTCAAATACAGAACTTATAATTGATAGCTTCTAATTATTATTGCAAATTATAACTTGAAGATCTGAACTTGTAATTGTCAAATACAGAACTTCAAATTGTTAAATACAAATTATTAGTGCAAATTATAACTTGAAGATCTGAACTTGTAATTGTCAAATACAGAACTTAAAATTGATAGCTTCTAATTATTATTGTAAATTATAACTTGAAGATCTGAACTTGTAATAGTGAATTACAGAACTTAGATTTGTTAAATTCAAATTATTATTTCAAATTATAACTTGAAGATCTGAACTAGTAATTGTCAAATACAGAACTTAAAATTGATAGCTTCTAATTATTATTGCATATTATAACTTGAAGATCTGAACTTGTAATTGTTAAATACAGAACTTAAAATTGATAGCTTCTAATTATTATTGTAAATTATAACTTCAAGATCTGAACTTGTAATTGTCAAATACAGAACTTAAAATTGATAGCTTCTAATTATTATTGCAAATAATAACTTGAAGATCTGAACTTGTAATTGTCAAATACAGAACTTAAAATTGATAGCTTCTAATTATTATTGCAAATTATAATTTGAAGATCTGAACTTGTAATAGACAATTACGCAACTTAGCATTGTTAAATACAAATTGTGATTGCAAATTATAACTTGAAGATCTGAACCTGTAATAGGTAAATACAGAACTTCGAATTGTTAAATTCAAACTAAGATTGCAAATAATAATTCGAAGATCTGAACTTGTAATAGTCAAATACAGAACTTCTAATTGTTAAATACAAATTATTAGTGCAAATTATAACTTGAAGATCTGAACTTGTAATTGTCAAATACAGAACTTAAAATTGATAGCTTCTAATTATTATTGCAAATTATAACTTGAAGATCTGAACTTGTAATAGTCAAATACAGAACTTAAAATTGATAGCTTCTAATTATTATTGTAAATTATAACTTGAAGATCTGAACTTGTAATAGTGAATTACAGAACTTAGATTTGTTAAATTCAAATTATTATTTCAAATTATAACTTGAAGATCTGAACTAGTAATTGTAAAATACAGAACTTAAAATTGATAGCTTCTAATTATTATTGCAAATTATAACTTGAAGATCTGAACTTGTAATTGTCAAATACAGAACTTAAAATTGATAGCTTCTAATTATTATTGTAAATTATAACTTGAAGATCTGAACTTGTAATTGTCAAATACAGAACTTAAAATTGATAGCTTCTAATTATTATTGCATATAATAACTTGGAGATCTGAACTAGTAATTGTCAAATACAGAACTTAAAATTGATAGCTTCTAATTATTATTGCAAATTATAACTTGAAGATCTGAACTTGTAATTGTCAAATACAGAACTTATAATTGATAGCTTCTAATTATTATTGCAAATTATAACTTGAAGATCTGAACTTGTAATTGTCAAATACAGAACATAAAATTGATAGCTTCTAATTATTATTTCAAATTATAACTTGAAGATCTGAACTTGTAATTGTCAAATACAGAACTTAAAATTAATAGCTTCTAATTATTATTGCAAATTATAACTTGAAGATCTGAACTTGTAATTGTCAAATACAGAACTTAAAATTGATAGCTTCTAATTATTATTGTAAATTATAACTTGAAGATCTGTCCTTGTAATAGTGAATTACAGAACTTAGATTTGTTAAATTCTAATTATTATTTCAAATTATAACTTGAAGATCTGAACTAGTAATTGTCAAATACAGAACTTAAAATTGATAGCTGCTAATTATTATTGCATATTATAACTTGAGATCTGAACTTGTAATTGTTAAATACAGAACTTAAAATTGATTGCTTCTAATTATTATTGTAAATTATAACTTCAAGATCTGAACTTGTAATTGTCAAATGCAGAACTTAAAATTGATAGCTTCTAATTATTATTGCAAATTATAATTTGAAGATCTGAACCTGTAATAGGTAAATACAGAACTTCGAATTGTTAAATTCAAACTAAGATTGCAAATAATAATTCGAAGATCTGAACTTGTAATAGTCAAATACAGAACTTCTAATTGTTAAATACAAATTATTAGTGCAAATTATAACTTGAAGATCTGAACTAGTAATTGTCAAATACAGAACTTAAAATTGATAGCTTCTAATTATTATTGCAAATTATAACTTGAAGATCTGAACTTGTAATTGTCAAATACAGAACTTCTAATTGTTAAATACAAATTATTAGTGCAAATTATAACTTGAAGATCTGAACTAGTAATTGTCAAATACAGAACTTAAAATTGATAGCTTCTAATTATTATTGCAAATTATAACTTGAAGAACTGAACTTGTAATTGTCAAATACAGAACTTCTAATTGTTAAATACAAATTATTAGTGCAAATTATAACTTGAAGATCTGAACTTGTAATTGTCAAATACAGAACTTAAAATTGATAGCTTCTAATTATTATTGCAAATTATAACTTGAAGATCTGAACTTGTAATTGTCAAATACAGAACTTAAAATTGATAGCTTCTAATTATTATTGTAAATTATAACTTGAAGATCTGAACTTGTAATAGTCAAATACAGAACTTAAAATTGATAGCTTCTAATTATTATTGCAAATAATAACTTGGAGATCTGAACTAGTAATTGTCAAATACAGAACTTAAAATTGATAGCTTCTAATTATTATTGCAAATTATAACTTGAAGATCTGAACTTGTAATTGTCAAATACAGAACTTAAAAGTGATTGCTTCTAATTATTATTGCAAATTATAACTTGAAGATCTGAACTTGTAATTGTCAAATACAGAACATAAAATTGATAGCTTCTAATTATTATTTCAAATTATAACTTGAAGATCTGAACTTGCAATTGTCAAATACAGAACTTAAAATTAATAGCTTCTAATTATTATTGCAAATTATAACTTGAAGATCTGAACTTGTAATTGTCAAATACAAAACTTAAAATTGATAGCTTCTAATTATTATTGTAAATTATAACTTGAAGATCTGAACTTGTAATAGTGAATTACAGAACTTAGATTTGTTAAATTCAAATTATTATTTCAAATTATAACTTGAAGATCTGAACTAGTAATTGTCAAATACAGAACTTAAAATTGATAGCTTCTAATTATTACTGCATATTATAACTTGAAGATCTGAACTTGTAATTGTTAAATACAGAACTTAAAATTGATAGCTTCTAATTATTATTGTAAATTATAACTTCAAGATCTAAACTTGTAATTGTCAAATACAGAACTTAAAATTGATAGCTTCTAATTATTATTGCAAATAATAACTTGAAGATCTGAACTTGTAATTGTCAAATACAGAACTTATAATTGATAGCTTCTAATTATTATTGCAAATTATAACTTGAAGATCTGAACTTGTAATTGTCAAATACAGAACTTCAAATTGTTAAATACAAATTATTAGTGCAAATTATAACTTGAAGATCTGAACTTGTAATTGTCAAATACAGAGCTTAAAATTGATAGCTTCTAATTATTATTGTAAATTATAACTTGAAGATCTGTCCTTGTAATAGTGAATTACAGAACTTAGATTTGTTAAATTCTAATTATTATTTCAAATTATAACTTGAAGATCTGAACTAGTAATTGTCAAATACAGAACTTAAAATTGATAGCTTCTAATTATTATTGCATATTATAACTTGAAGATCTGAACTTGTAATTGTTAAATACAGAACTTAAAATTGATAGCTTCTAATTATTATTGTAAATTATAACTTCAAGATCTGAACTTGTAATTGTCAAATACAGAACTTAAAATTGATAGCTTCTAATTATTATTGCAAATAATAACTTGAAGATCTGAACTTGTAATTGTCAAATACAGAACTTAAAATTGATAGCTTCTAATTATTATTGCAAATTATAATTTGAAGATCTGAACTTGTAATAGACAAATACGCAACTTAGCATTGTTAAATACAAATTGTGATTGCAAATTATAACTTGAAGATCTGAACCTGTAATAGGTAAATACAGAACTTCGAATTGTTAAATTCAAACTAAGATTGCAAATAATAATTCGAAGATCTGAACTTGTAATAGTCAAATACAGAACTTCTAATTGTTAAATACAAATTATTAGTGCAAATTATAACTTGAAGATCTGAACTAGTAATTGTCAAATACAGAACTTAAAATTGATAGCTTCTAATTATTATTGCAAATTATAACTTGAAGATCTGAACTTGTAATTGTCAAATACAGAACTTCTAATTGTTAAATACAAATTATTAGTGCAAATAAGATCTGAACTTGTAATTGTCAAATACAGCACTTAAAATTGATAGCTTCTAATTATTATTGCAAATTATAACTTGAAGATCTGAACTTGTAATAGTCAAATACAGAACTTAAAATTGATAGCTTCTAATTATTATTGTAAATTATAACTTGAAGATCTGAACTTGTAATAGTGAATTACAGAACTTAGATTTGTTAAATTCAAATTATTATTTCAAATTATAACTTGAAGATCTGAACTAGTAATTGTAAAATACAGAACTTAAAATTGATAGCTTCTAATTATTATTGCAAATTATAACTTGAAGATCTGAACTTGTAATTGTCAAATACAGAACTTAAAATTGATAGCTTCTAATTATTATTGTAAATTAAAACTTGAAGATCTGAACTTGTAATTGTCAAATACAGAACTTAAAATTGATAGCTTCTAATTATTATTGCAAATAATAACTTGGAGATCTGAACTAGTAATTGTCAAATACAGAACTTAAAATTGATAGCTTCTAATTATTATTGCAAATTATAACTTGAAGATCTGAACTTGTAATTGTCAAATACAGAACTTAAAATTGATAGCTTCTAATTATTTTTGCAAATTATAACTTGAAGATCTGAACTTGTAATTGTCAAATACAGAACATAAAATTGATAGCTTCTAATTATTATTTCAAATTATAACTTGAAGATCTGAACTTGTAATTGTCAAATACAGAACTTAAAATTAATAGCTTCTAATTATTATTGCAAATTATAACTTGAAGATCTGAACTTGTAATTGTCAAATACAGAACTAAAATTGATAGCTTCTAATTATTATTGTAAATTATAACTTGAAGATCTGAACTTGTAATAGTGAATTACAGAACTTAGATTTGTTAAATTCAAATTATTATTTCAAATTATAACTTGAAGATCTGAACTAGTAATTGTCAAATACAGAACTTAAAATTGATAGCTGCTAATTATTATTGCATATTATAACTTGAGATCTGGACTTGTAATTGTTAAATACAGAACTTAAAATTGATTGCTTCTAATTATTATTGTAAATTATAACTTCAAGATCTGAACTTGTAATTGTCAATTGCAGAACTTAAAATTGATAGCTTCTAATTATTATTGCAAATAATAACTTGTAGATCTGAACTTGTAATTGTCAAATACAGAACTTAAAATTGATAGCTTCTAATTATTATTGCAAATTATAATTTGAACTTGTAATAGTCAAATACAGAACTTCTAATTGTTAAATACAAATTATTAGTGCAAATTATAACATGAAGATCTGAACTAGTAATTGTCAAATACAGAACTTAAAATTGATAGCTTCTAATTATTATTGCAAATTATAACTTGAAGATCTGAACTTGTAATTGTCAAATACAGAACTTCTAATTGTTAAATACAAATTATTAGTGCAAATTATAACTTGAAGATCTGAACTTGTAATTGTCAAATACAGAACTTAAAATTGATAGCTTCTAATTATTATTGCAAATTATAACTTGAAGATCTGAACTTGTAATAGTCAAATACAGAACTTAAAATTGATAGCTTCTAATTATTATTGTAAATTATAACTTGAAGATCTGAACTTGTAATAGTGAATTACAGAACTTAGATTTGTTAAATTCAAATTATTATTTCAAATTATAACTTGAAGATCTGAACTAGTAATTGTAAAATACAGAACTTAAAATTGATAGCTTCTAATTATTATTGCAAATTATAACTTGAAGATCTGAACTTGTAATTGTCAAATACAGAACTTAAAATTGATAGCTTCTAATTATTATTGTAAATTAAAACTTGAAGATCTGAACTTGTAATTGTCAAATACAGAACTTAAAATTGATAGCTTCTAATTATTATTGCAAATAATAACTTGGAGATCTGAACTAGTAATTGTCAAATACAGAACTTAAAATTGATAGCTTCTAATTATTATTGCAAATTATAACTTGAAGATCTGAACTTGTAATTGTCAAATACAGAACTTAAAATTGATAGCTTCTAATTATTTTTGCAAATTATAACTTGAAGATCTGAACTTGTAATTGTCAAATACAGAACATAAAATTGATAGCTTCTAATTATTATTTCAAATTATAACTTGAAGATCTGAACTTGTAATTGTCAAATACAGAACTTAAAATTAATAGCTTCTAATTATTATTGCAAATTATAACTTGAAGATCTGAACTTGTAATTGTCAAATACAGAACTAAAATTGATAGCTTCTAATTATTATTGTAAATTATAACTTGAAGATCTGAACTTGTAATAGTGAATTACAGAACTTAGATTTGTTAAATTCAAATTATTATTTCAAATTATAACTTGAAGATCTGAACTAGTAATTGTCAAATACAGAACTTAAAATTGATAGCTGCTAATTATTATTGCATATTATAACTTGAGATCTGAACTTGTAATTGTTAAATACAGAACTTAAAATTGATTGCTTCTAATTATTATTGTAAATTATAACTTCAAGATCTGAACTTGTAATTGTCAATTGCAGAACTTAAAATTGATAGCTTCTAATTATTATTGCAAATAATAACTTGAAGATCTGAACTTGTAATTGTCAAATACAGAACTTAAAATTGATAGCTTCTAATTATTATTGCAAATTATAATTTGAACTTGTAATAGTCAAATACAGAACTTCTAATTGTTAAATACAAATTATTAGTGCAAATTATAACATGAAGATCTGAACTAGTAAGTGTCAAATACAGAACTTAAAATTGATAGCTTCTAATTATTATTGCAAATTATAACTTGAAGATCTGAACTTGTAATTGTCAAATACAGAACTTCTAATTGTTAAATACAAATTATTAGTGCAAATTATAACTTGAAGATCTGAACTTGTAATTGTCAAATACAGAACTTAAAATTGATAGCTTCTAATTATTATTGCAAATTATAACTTGAAGATCTGAACTTGTAATAGTCAAATACAGAACTTAAAATAGATAGCTTCTAATTATTATTGTAAATTATAACTTGAAGATCTGAACTTGTAATAGTGAATTACAGAACTTAGATTTTTTAAATTCAAATTATTATTTCAAATTATAACTTGAAGATCTGAACTAGTAATTGTCAAATACAGAACTTAAAATTGATAGCTTCTAATTATTATTGCAAATTATAACTTGAAGATCTGAACTTGTAATTGTCAAATACAGAACTTAAAATTGATAGCTTCTAATTATTATTGTAAATTATAACTTGAAGATCTGAACTTGTAATTGTCAAATACAGAACTTAAAATTGATAGCTTCTAATTATTATTGCAAATAATAACTTGGAGATCTGAACTAGTAATTGTCAAATACAGAACTTAAAATTGATAGCTTCTAATTATTATTGCAAATTATAACTTGAAGATCTGAACTTGTAGTTGTCAAATACAGAACTTAAAATTGATAGCTTCTAATTATTATTGCACATTATAACTTGAAGATCTGAACTTGTAATTGTCAAATACAGAACTTAAAATTAATAGCTTCTAATTATTATTGCAAATTATAACTTGAAGATCTGAACTTGTAATTGTCAAATACAGAACTTAAAATTGATAGCTTCTAATTATTATTGTAAATTATAACTTGAAGATCTGAACTTGTAATAGTGAATTACAGAACTTAGATTTGTTAAATTCAAATTATTATTTCAAATTATAACTTGAAGATCTGAACTAGTAATTGTCAAATACAGAACTTAAAATTGATAGCTTCTAATTATTATTGCATATTATAACTTGAGATCTGAACTTGTAATTGTTAAATACAGAACTTAAAATTGATAGCTTCTAATTATTATTGTAAATTATAACTTCAAGATCTGAACTTGTAATTGTCAAATGCAGAACTTAAAATTGATAGCTTCTAATTATTATTGCAAATAATAACTTGAAGATCTGAACTTGTAATTGTCAAATACAGAACTTAAAATTGATAGCTTCTAATTATTATTGCAAATTATAATTTGAAGATCTGAACTTGTAATAGACAAATACGCAACTTAGCATTGTTAAATACAAATTGTGATTGCAAATTATAACTTGAAGATCTGAACCTGTAATAGGTAAATACAGAACTTCGAATTGTTAAATTCAAACTAAGATTGCAAATAATAATTCGAAGATCTGAACTTGTAATAGTCAAATACAGAACTTCTAATTGTTAAATACAAATTATTAGTGCAAATTATAACTTGAAGATCTGAACTTGTAATTGTCAAATACAGAACTTAAAATTGATAGCTTCTAATTATTATTGCAAATTATAACTTGAAGATCTGAACTTGTAATAGTCAAATACAGAACTTAAAATTGATAGCTTCTAATTATTATTGTAAATTATAACTTGAAGATCTGAACTTGTAATAGTGAATTACAGAACTTAGATTTGTTAAATTCAAATTATTATTTCAAATTATAACTTGTAGATCTGAACTAGTAATTGTCAAATACAGACCTTAAAATTGATAGCTTCTAATTATTATTGCAAATTATAACTTGAAGATCTGTACTTGTAATTGTCAAATACAGAACTTAAAATTGATAGCTTCTAATTATTATTGTAAATTATAACTTGAAGATCTGAACTTGTAATTGTCAAATACAGAACTTAAAATTGATAGCTTCTAATTATTATTGCAAATAATAACTTGGAGATCTGAACTAGTAATTGTCAAATACAGAACTTAAAATTGATAGCTTCTAATTATTATTGCAAATTATAACTTGAAGATCTGAACTTGTAATTGTAAAATACAGAACTTAAAATTGATAGCTTCTAATTATTATTGCAACTTATAACTTGAAGATCTGAACTTGTAATTGTCAAATACAGAACATAAAATTGATAGCTTCTAATTATTATTTCAAATTATAACTTGAAGATCTGAACTTGTAATTGTCAAATACAGAACTTAAAATTAATAGCTTCTAATTATTATTGCAAATTATAACTTGAAGATCTAAACTTGTAATTGTCAAATACAGAACTTAAAATTGATAGCTTCTAATTATTATTGTAAACTATAACTTGTAGATCTGAACTTGTAATAGTGAATTACAGAACTTAGATTTGTTAAATTCAAATTATTATTTCAAATTATAACTTGGAGATCTGAACTTGTAATTGTCAAATACAGAACTTCTAATTGTTAAATACAAATTATTAGTGCAAATTATAACTTGAAGATCTGAACTTGTAATTGTCAAATACAGAACTTCTAATTGTTAAATACAAATTATTAGTGCAAATTATAACATGAAGATCTGAACTAGTAATTGTCAAATACAGAACTTAAAATTGATAGCTTCTAATTATTATTGCAAATTATAACTTGAAGATCTGAACTTGTAATTGTCAAATACAGAACTTCTAATTGTTAAATACAAATTATTAGTGCAAATTATAACTTGAAGATCTGAACTTGTAATTGTCAAATACAGAACTTAAAATTGATAGCTTCTAATTATTATTGCAAATTATAACTTGAAGATCTGAACTTGTAATAGTCAAATACAGAACTTAAAATAGATAGCTTCTAATTATTATTGTAAATTATAACTTGAAGATCTGAACTTGTAATAGTGAATTACAGAACTTAGATTTTTTAAATTCAAATTATTATTTCAAATTATAACTTGAAGATCTGTACTAGTAATTGTCAAATACAGAACTTAAAATTGATAGCTTCTAATTATTATTGCAAATTATAACTTGAAGATCTGAACTTGTAATTGTCAAATACAGAACTTAAAATTGATAGCTTCTAATTATTATTGTAAATTATAACATGAAGATCTGAACTTGTAATTGTCAAATACAGAACTTAAAATTAATAGCTTCTAATTATTATTGCAAATTATAACTTGAAGATCTGAACTTGTAATTGTCAAATACAGAACTTAAAATTGATAGCTTCTAATTATTATTGTAAATTATAACTTGAAGATCTGAACTTGTAATAGTGAATTACAGAACTTAGATTTGTTAAATTCAAATTATTATTTCAAATTATAACTTGAAGATCTGAACTAGTAATTGTCAAATACAGAACTTAAAATTGATAGCTTCTAATTATTATTGCATATTATAACTTGAGATCTGAACTTGTAATTGTTAAATACAGAACTTAAAATTGATAGCTTCTAATTATTATTGTAAATTATAACTTCAAGATCTGAACTTGTAATTGTCAAATGCAGAACTTAAAATTGATAGCTTCTAATTATTATTGCATATTATAACTTGAGATCTGAACTTGTAATTGTTAAATACAGAACTTAAAATTGATAGCTTCTAATTATTATTGTAAATTATAACTTCAAGATCTGAACTTGTAATTGTCAAATACAGAACTTAAAATTGATAGCTTCTAATTATTATTGTAAATTATAACTTCAAGATCTGAACTTGTAATTGTCAAATGCAGAACTTAAAATTGATAGCTTCTAATTATTATTGCAAATAATAACTTGAAGATCTGAACTTGTAATTGTCAAATACAGAACTTAAAATTGATAGCTTCTAATTATTATTGCAAATTATAATTTGAAGATCTGAACTTGTAATAGACAAATACGCAACTTAGCATTGTTAAATACAAATTGTGATTGCAAATTATAACTTGAAGATCTGAACCTGTAATAGGTAAATACAGAACTTCGAATTGTTAAATTCAAACTAAGATTGCAAATAATAATTCGAAGATCTGAACTTGTAATAGTCAAATACAGAACTTCTAATTGTTAAATACAAATTATTAGTGCAAATTATAACTTGAAGATCTGAACTTGTAATTGTCAAATACAGAACTTAAAATTGATAGCTTCTAATTATTATTGCAAATTATAACTTGAAGATCTGAACTTGTAATAGTCAAATACAGAACTTAAAATTGATAGCTTCTAATTATTATTGTAAATTATAACTTGAAGATCTGAACTTGTAATAGTGAATTACAGAACTTAGATTTGTTAAATTCAAATTATTATTTCAAATTATAACTTGAAGATCTGAACTAGTAATTGTCAAATACAGACCTTAAAATTGATAGCTTCTAATTATTATTGCAAATTATAACTTGAAGATCTGTACTTGTAATTGTCAAATACAGAACTTAAAATTGATAGCTTCTAATTATTATTGTAAATTATAACTTGAAGATCTGAACTTGTAATTGTCAAATACAGAACTTAAAATTGATAGCTTCTAATTATTATTGCAAATAATAACTTGGAGATCTGAACTAGTAATTGTCAAATACAGAACTTAAAATTGATAGCTTCTAATTATTATTGCAAATTATAACTTGAAGATCTGAACTTGTAATTGTAAAATACAGAACTTAAAATTGATAGCTTCTAATTATTATTGCAACTTATAACTTGAAGATCTGAACTTGTAATTGTCAAATACAGAACATAAAATTGATAGCTTCTAATTATTATTTCAAATTATAACTTGAAGATCTGAACTTGTAATTGTCAAATACAGAACTTAAAATTAATAGCTTCTAATTATTATTGCAAATTATAACTTGAAGATCTAAACTTGTAATTGTCAAATACAGAACTTAAAATTGATAGCTTCTAATTATTATTGTAAATTATAACTTGTAGATCTGAACTTGTAATAGTGAATTACAGAACTTAGATTTGTTAAATTCAAATTATTATTTCAAATTATAACTTGGAGATCTGAACTAGTAATTGTCAAATACAGAACTTAAAATTGATAGCTTCTAATTATTATTGCAAATTATAACTTGAAGATCTGAACTTGTAATTGTCAAATACAGAACTTAAAATTGATTGCTTCTAATTATTATTGCAAATTATAACTTGAAGATCTGAACTTGTAATTGTCAAATACAGAACATAAAATTGATAGCTTCTAATTATTATTTCAAATTATAACTTGAAGATCTGAACTTGCAATTGTCAAATACAGAACTTAAAATTAATAGCTTCCAATTATTATTGAAAATTATAACTTGAAGATCTGAACTTGTAATTGTCAAATACAGAACTTAAAATTGATAGCTTCTAATTATTATTGTAAATTATAACTTGAAGATCTGAACTTGTAATTGTGAAATACAGAACTTAAAATTGATAGCTTCTAATTATTATTGCAAATAATAACTTGGAGATCTGAACTAGTAATTGTCAAATACAGAACATAAAATTGATAGCTTCTAATTATTATTGCAAATTATAACTTGAAGATCTGAACTTGTAATTGTAAAATACAGAACTTAAAATTGATAGCTTCTAATTATTATTGCAACTTATAACTTGAAGATCTGAACTTGTAATTGTCAAATACAGAACATAAAATTGATAGCTTCTAATTATTATTTCAAATTATAACTTGAAGATCTGAACTTGTAATTGTCAAATACAGAACTTAAAATTAATAGCTTCTAATTATTATTGCAAATTATAACTTGAAGATCTAAACTTGTAATTGTCAAATACAGAACTTAAAATTGATAGCTTCTAATTATTATTGTAAATTATAACTTGTAGATCTGAACTTGTAATAGTGAATTACAGAACTTAGATTTGTTAAATTCAAATTATTATTTCAAATTATAACTTGGAGATCTGAACTAGTAATTGTCAAATACAGAACTTAAAATTGATAGCTTCTAATTATTATTGCAAATTATAACTTGAAGATCTGAACTTGTAATTGTCAAATACAGAACTTAAAATTGATTGCTTCTAATTATTATTGCAAATTATAACTTGAAGATCTGAACTTGTAATTGTCAAATACAGAACATAAAATTGATAGCTTCTAATTATTATTTCAAATTATAACTTGAAGATCTGAACTTGCAATTGTCAAATACAGAACTTAAAATTAATAGCTTCTAATTATTATTGCAAATTATAACTTGAAGATCTGAACTTGTAATTGTCAAATACAAAACTTAAAATTGATAGCTTCTAATTATTATTGTAAATTATAACTTGAAGATCTGAACTTGTAATAGTGAATTACAGAACTTAGATTTGTTAAATTCAAATTATTATTTCAAATTATAACTTGAAGATCTGAACTAGTAATTGTCAAATACAGAACTTAAAATTGATAGCTTCTAATTATTACTGCATATTATAACTTGAAGATCTGAACTTGTAATTGTTAAATACAGAACTTAAAATTGATAGCTTCTAATTATTATTGTAAATTATAACTTCAAGATCTAAACTTGTAATTGTCAAATACAGAACTTAAAATTGATAGCTTCTAATTATTATTGCAAATAATAACTTGAAGATCTGAACTTGTAATTGTCAAATACAGAACTTAAAATTGATAGCTTCTAATTATTATTGCAAATTATAACTTGAAGATCTGAACTTGTAATTGTCAAATACAGAACTTCAAATTGTTAAATACAAATTATTATTGCAAATTATAACTTGAAGATCTGAACTTGTAATTGTCAAATACAGAACTTAAAATTGATAGCTTCTAATTATTATTGTAAATTATAACTTGAAGATCTGAACTTGTAATAGTGAATTACAGAACTTAGATTTGTTAAATTCAAATTATTATTTCAAATTATAACTTGAAGATCTGAACTAGTAATTGTCAAATACAGAACTTAAAATTGATAGCTTCTAATTATTATTGCATATTATAACTTGAAGATCTGAACTTGTAATTGTTAAATACAGAACTTAAAATTGATAGCTTCTAATTATTATTGTAAATTATAACTTCAAGATCTGAACTTGTAATTGTCAAATACAGAACTTAAAATTGATAGCTTCTAATTATTATTGCAAATAATAACTTGAAGATCTGAACTTGTAATTGTCAAATACAGAACTTAAAATTGATAGCTTTTAATTATTATTGCAAATTATAACTTGAAGATCTGAACTTGTAATTGTCAAATACAGAACTTCTAATTGTTAAATACAAATTATTAGTGCAAATTATAACTTGAAGATCTGAACTAATAATTGTCAAATACAGAATTTAAAATTGATAGCTTCTAATTATTATTGCAAATTATAACTTGAAGATCTGAACTTGTAATTGTCAAATACAGAACTTCTAATTGTGAAATACAAATTATTAGTGCAAATTATAACTTGAAGATCTGAACTTGTAATTGTCAAATACAGAACTTAAAATTGATAGCTTCTAATTATTATTGCAAATTATAACTTGAAGATCTGAACTTGTAATAGTCAACTACAGAACTTAAAATTGATAGCTTCTAATTATTATTGTAAATTATAACTTGAAGATCTGAACTTGTAATAGTGAATTACAGAACTTAGATTTTTTAAATTCAAATTATTATTTCAAATTATAACTTGAAGATCTGAACTAGTAATTGTCAAATACAGAACTTAAAATTGATAGCTTCTAATTATTATTGCAAATTATAACTTGAAGATCTGAACTTGTAATTGTCAAATACAGAACTTAAAATTGATAGCTTCTAATTATTATTGTAAATTATAACTTGAAGATCTGAACTTGTAATTGTCAAATACAGAACTTAAAATTGATAGCTTCTAATTATTAGTGCAAATAATAACTTGGAGATCTGAACTAGTAATTGTCAAATACAGAATTTAAAATTGATAGCTTCTAATTATTATTGCAAATTATAACTTGAAGATCTGAACTTGTAATTGTCAAATACAGAACTTCTAATTGTGAAATACAAATTATTAGTGCAAATTATAACTTGAAGATCTGAACTTGTAATTGTCAAATACAGAACTTAAAATTGATAGCTTCTAATTATTATTGCAAATTATAACTTGAAGATCTGAACTTGTAATAGTCAACTACAGAACTTAAAATTGATAGCTTCTAATTATTATTGTAAATTATAACTTGAAGATCTGAACTTGTAATAGTGAATTACAGAACTTAGATTTTTTAAATTCAAATTATTATTTCAAATTATAACTTGAAGATCTGAACTAGTAATTGTCAAATACAGAACTTAAAATTGATAGCTTCTAATTATTATTGCAAATTATAACTTGAAGATCTGAACTTGTAATTGTCAAATACAGAACTTAAAATTGATAGCTTCTAATTATTATTGTAAATTATAACTTGAAGATCTGAACTTGTAATTGTCAAATACAGAACTTAAAATTGATAGCTTCTAATTATTAGTGCAAATAATAACTTGGAGATCTGAACTAGTAATTGTCAAATACAGAACTTAAAATTGATAGCTTCTAATTATTATTGCAAATTATAACTTGAAGATCTGAACTTGTAGTTGTCAAATACAGAACTTAAAATTGATAGCTTCTAATTATTATTGCACATTATAACTTGAAGATCTGAACTTGTAATTGTCAAATACAGAACTTAAAATTAATAGCTTCTAATTATTATTGCAAATTATAACTTGAAGATCTGAACTTGTAATTGTCAAATGCAGAACTTAAAATTGATAGCTTCTAATTATTATTGTAAATTATAACTTGAAGATCTGAACTTGTAATAGTGAATTATAGAACTTAGATTTGTTAAATTCAAATTATTATTTCAAATTATAACTTGAAGAACTGAACTAGTAATTGTCAAATACAGAACTTAAAATTGATAGCTTCTAATTATTATTGCAAATTATAACTTGAAGATCTGAACTTGTAATAGTCAAATACAGAACTTAAAATTGATAGCTTCTAATTATTATTGTAAATTATAACTTGAAGATCTGAACTTGTAATAGTGAATTACAGAACTTAGATTTGTTAAATTCAAATTATTATTTCAAATTATAACTTGAAGATCTGAACTAGTAATTGTCAAATACAGACCTTAAAATTGATAGCTTCTAATTATTATTGCAAATTATAACTTGAAGATCTGTACTTGTAATTGTCAAATACAGAACTTAAAATTGATAGCTTCTAATTATTATTGTAAATTATAACTTGAAGATCTGAACTTGTAATTGTCAAATACAGAACTTAAAATTGATAGCTTCTAATTATTATTGCAAATAATAACTTGGAGATCTGAACTAGTAATTGTCAAATACAGAACTTAAAATTGATAGCTTCTAATTATTATTGCAAATTATAACTTGAAGATCTGAACTTGTAATTGTAAAATACAGAACTTAAAATTGATAGCTTCTAATTATTATTGCAACTTATAACTTGAAGATCTGAACTTGTAATTGTCAAATACAGAACATAAAATTGATAGCTTCTAATTATTATTTCAAATTATAACTTGAAGATCTGAACTTGTAATTGTCAAATACAGAACTTAAAATTAATAGCTTCTAATTATTATTGCAAATTATAACTTGAAGATCTAAACTTGTAATTGTCAAATACAGAACTTAAAATTGATAGCTTCTAATTATTATTGTAAATTATAACTTGTAGATCTGAACTTGTAATAGTGAATTACAGAACTTAGATTTGTTAAATTCGAATTATTATTTCAAATTATAACTTGGAGATCTGAACTAGTAATTGTCAAATACAGAACTTAAAATTGATAGCTTCTAATTATTATTGCAAATTATAACTTGAAGATCTGAACTTGTAATTGTCAAATACAGAACTTAAAATTGATTGCTTCTAATTATTATTGCAAATTATAACTTGAAGATCTGAACTTGTAATTGTCAAATACAGAACATAAAATTGATAGCTTCTAATTATTATTTCAAATTATAACTTGAAGATCTGAACTTGCAATTGTCAAATACAGAACTTAAAATTAATAGCTTCCAATTATTATTGCAAATTATAACTTGAAGATCTGAACTTGTAATTGTCAAATACAGAACTTAAAATTGATAGCTTCTAATTATTATTGTAAATTATAACTTGAAGATCTGAACTTGTAATTGTGAAATACAGAACTTAAAATTGATAGCTTCTAATTATTATTGCAAATAATAACTTGGAGATCTGAACTAGTAATTGTCAAATACAGAACATAAAATTGATAGCTTCTAATTATTATTGCAAATTATAACTTGAAGATCTGAACTTGTAATTGTAAAATACAGAACTTAAAATTGATAGCTTCTAATTATTATTGCAACTTATAACTTGAAGATCTGAACTTGTAATTGTCAAATACAGAACATAAAATTGATAGCTTCTAATTATTATTTCAAATTATAACTTGAAGATCTGAACTTGTAATTGTCAAATACAGAACTTAAAATTAATAGCTTCTAATTATTATTGCAAATTATAACTTGAAGATCTAAACTTGTAATTGTCAAATACAGAACTTAAAATTGATAGCTTCTAATTATTATTGTAAATTATAACTTGTAGATCTGAACTTGTAATAGTGAATTACAGAACTTAGATTTGTTAAATTCAAATTATTATTTCAAATTATAACTTGGAGATCTGAACTAGTAATTGTCAAATACAGAACTTAAAATTGATAGCTTCTAATTATTATTGCAAATTATAACTTGAAGATCTGAACTTGTAATTGTCAAATACAGAACTTAAAATTGATTGCTTCTAATTATTATTGCAAATTATAACTTGAAGATCTGAACTTGTAATTGTCAAATACAGAACATAAAATTGATAGCTTCTAATTATTATTTCAAATTATAACTTGAAGATCTGAACTTGCAATTGTCAAATACAGAACTTAAAATTAATAGCTTCTAATTATTATTGCAAATTATAACTTGAAGATCTGAACTTGTAATTGTCAAATACAAAACTTAAAATTGATAGCTTCTAATTATTATTGTAAATTATAACTTGAAGATCTGAACTTGTAATAGTGAATTACAGAACTTAGATTTGTTAAATTCAAATTATTATTTCAAATTATAACTTGAAGATCTGAACTAGTAATTGTCAAATACAGAACTTAAAATTGATAGCTTCTAATTATTACTGCATATTATAACTTGAAGATCTGAACTTGTAATTGTTAAATACAGAACTTAAAATTGATAGCTTCTAATTATTATTGTAAATTATAACTTCAAGATCTAAACTTGTAATTGTCAAATACAGAACTTAAAATTGATAGCTTCTAATTATTATTGCAAATAATAACTTGAAGATCTGAACTTGTAATTGTCAAATACAGAACTTAAAATTGATAGCTTCTAATTATTATTGCAAATTATAACTTGAAGATCTGAACTTGTAATTGTCAAATACAGAACTTCAAATTGTTAAATACAAATTATTATTGCAAATTATAACTTGAAGATCTGAACTTGTAATTGTCAAATACAGAACTTAAAATTGATAGCTTCTAATTATTATTGTAAATTATAACTTGAAGATCTGAACTTGTAATAGTGAATTACAGAACTTAGATTTGTTAAATTCAAATTATTATTTCAAATTATAACTTGAAGATCTGAACTAGTAATTGTCAAATACAGAACTTAAAATTGATAGCTTCTAATTATTATTGCATATTATAACTTGAAGATCTGAACTTGTAATTGTTAAATACAGAACTTAAAATTGATAGCTTCTAATTATTATTGTAAATTATAACTTCAAGATCTGAACTTGTAATTGTCAAATACAGAACTTAAAATTGATAGCTTCTAATTATTATTGCAAATAATAACTTGAAGATCTGAACTTGTAATTGTCAAATACAGAACTTAAAATTGATAGCTTTTAATTATTATTGCAAATTATAACTTGAAGATCTGAACTTGTAATTGTCAAATACAGAACTTCTAATTGTTAAATACAAATTATTAGTGCAAATTATAACTTGAAGATCTGAACTAATAATTGTCAAATACAGAATTTAAAATTGATAGCTTCTCATTATTATTGCAAATTATAACTTGAAGATCTGAACTTGTAATTGTCAAATACAGAACTTCTAATTGTGAAATACAAATTATTAGTGCAAATTATAACTTGAAGATCTGAACTTGTAATTGTCAAATACAGAACTTAAAATTGATAGCTTCTAATTATTATTGCAAATTATAACTTGAAGATCTGAACTTGTAATAGTCAACTACAGAACTTAAAATTGATAGCTTCTAATTATTATTGTAAATTATAACTTGAAGATCTGAACTTGTAATAGTGAATTACAGAACTTAGATTTTTTAAATTCAAATTATTATTTCAAATTATAACTTGAAGATCTGAACTAGTAATTGTCAAATACAGAACTTAAAATTGATAGCTTCTAATTATTATTGCAAATTATAACTTGAAGATCTGAACTTGTAATTGTCAAATACAGAACTTAAAATTGATAGCTTCTAATTATTATTGTAAATTATAACTTGAAGATCTGAACTTGTAATTGTCAAATACAGAACTTAAAATTGATAGCTTCTAATTATTAGTGCAAATAATAACTTGGAGATCTGAACTAGTAATTGTCAAATACAGAACTTAAAATTGATAGCTTCTAATTATTATTGCAAATTATAACTTGAAGATCTGAACTTGTAGTTGTCAAATACAGAACTTAAAATTGATAGCTTCTAATTATTATTGCACATTATAACTTGAAGATCTGAACTTGTAATTGTCAAATACAGAACTTAAAATTAATAGCTTCTAATTATTATTGCAAATTATAACTTGAAGATCTGAACTTGTAATTGTCAAATGCAGAACTTAAAATTGATAGCTTCTAATTATTATTGTAAATTATAACTTGAAGATCTGAACTTGTAATAGTGAATTACAGAACTTAGATTTGTTAAATTCAAATTATTATTTCAAATTATAACTTGAAGAACTGAACTAGTAATTGTCAAATACAGAACTTAAAATTGATAGCTTCTAATTATTATTGTAAATTATAACTTCAAGATCTGAACTTGTAATTGTCAAATGCAGAACTTAAAATTGATAGCTTCTAATTATTATTGCAAATCATAACTTGAAGATCTGAACTTGTAATTGTCAAATACAGAACTTAAAATTGATAGCTTCTAATTATAATTGCAAATTATAATTTGAAGATCTGAACTTGTAATAGACAAATACGCAACTTACCATTGTTAAATACAAATTGTGATTGCAAATTATAACTTGAAGATCTGAACCTGTAATAGGTAAATACAGAACTTCGAATTGTTAAATTCAAACTAAGATTGCAAATAATAATTCGAAGATCTGAACTTGTAATAGTCAAATACAGAACTTCTAATTGTTAAATACAAATTATTAGTGCAAATTATAACTTGAAGATCTGAACTTGTAACTGTCAAATACAGAACTTAAAATTGATAGCTTCTAATTATTATTGCAAATTATAACTTGAAGATCTGAACTTGTAATAGTCAAATACAGAACTTAAAATTGATAGCTTCTAATTATTATTGTAAATTATAACTTGAAGATCTGAACTTGTAATAGTGAATTACAGAACTTAGATTTGTTAAATTCAAATTATTATTTCAAATTATAACTTGAAGATCTGAACTAGTAATTGTCAAATACAGAACTTAAAATTGATAGCTACTAATTATTATTGCAAATTATAACTTGAAGATCTGAACTTGTAATTGTCAAATACAGAACTTAAAATTGATAGCTTCTAATTATTATTGTAAATTATAACTTGAAGATCTGAACTTGTAATTGTCAAATACAGAACTTAAAATTGATAGCTTCTAATTATTATTGCAAATAATAACTTAGAGATCTGAACTAGTAATTGTCAAATACAGAATTTAAAATTGATAGCTTCTAATTATTATTGCAAATTATAACTTGAAGATCTGAACTTGTAATTGTAAAATACAGAACTTAAAATTGATAGCTTCTAATTATTATTGCAACTTATAACTTGAAGATCTGAACTTGTAATTGTCCAATACAGAACATAAAATTGATAGCTTCTAATTATTATTTCAAATTATAACTTGAAGATCTGAACTTGTAATTGTCAAATACAGAACTTAAAATTAATAGCTTCTAATTATTATTGCAAATTATAACTTGAAGATCTAAACTTGTAATTGTCAAATACAGAACTTAAAATTGATAGCTTCTAATTATTATTGTAAATTATAACTTGAAGATCTGAACTTGTAATAGTGAATTACAGAACTTAGATTTGTTAAATTCAAATTATTATTTCAAATTATAACTTGCAGATCTGAACTAGTAATTGTCAAATACAGAACTTAAAATTGATAGCTTCTAATTATTATTGCAAATTATAACTTGAAGATCTGAACTTGTAATTGTCAAATACAGAATTTAAAATTGATTGCTTCTAATTATTATTGCATATTATAACTTGAAGATCTGAACTTGTAATTGTCAAATACAGAACATAAAATTGATAGCTTCTAATTATTATTGCAAATTATAACTTGAAGATCTGAACTTGTAATAGTCAAATACAGAACTTAAAATTGATAGCTTCTAATTATTATTGTAAATTATAACTTGAAGATCTGAACTTGTAATAGTGAATTACAGAACTTAGATTTGTTAAATTCAAATTATTATTTCAAATTATAACTTGAAGATCTGAACTTGTAATTGTCAAATACAGAACTTAAAATTGATAGCTTCAAATTATTATTGTAAATTATAACTTGAAGATCTGAACTTGTAATTGTCAAATACAGAACTTAAAATTGATAGCTTCTAATTATTATTGCAAATAATAACTTAGAGATCTGAACTAGTAATTGTCAAATACAGAATTTAAAATTGATAGCTTCTAATTATTATTGCAAATTATAACTTGAAGATCTGAACTTGTAATTGTAAAATACAGAACTTAAAATTGATAGCTTCTAATTATTATTGCAACTTATAACTTGAAGATCTGAACTTGTAATTGTCCAATACAGAACATAAAATTGATAGCTTCTAATTATTATTTCAAATTATAACTTGAAGATCTGAACTTGTAATTGTCAAATACAGAACTTAAAATTAATAGCTTCTAATTATTATTGCAAATTATAACTTGAAGATCTAAACTTGTAATTGTCAAATACAGAACTTAAAATTGATAGCTTCTAATTATTATTGTAAATTATAACTTGAAGATCTGAACTTGTAATAGTGAATTACAGAACTTAGATTTGTTAAATTCAAATTATTATTTCAAATTATAACTTGGAGATCTGAACTAGTAATTGTCAAATACAGAACTTAAAATTGATAGCTTCTAATTATTATTGCAAATTATAACTTGAAGATCTGAACTTGTAATTGTCAAATACAGAACTTAAAATTGATTGCTTCTAATTATTATTGCATATTATAACTTGAAGATCTGAACTTGTAATTGTCAAATACAGAACATAAAATTGATAGCTTCTAATTATTATTTCAAATTTTAACTTGAAGATCTGAACTTGCAATTGTCAAATACAGAACTTAAAATTAATAGCTTCTAATTATTATTGCAAATTATAACTTGAAGATCTGAACTTGTAATTGTCAAATACAAAACTTAAAATTGATAGCTTCTAATTATTATTGTAAATTATAACTTGAAGATCTGAACTTGTAATAGTGAATTACAGAACTTAGATTTGTTAAATTCAAATTATTATTTCTAATTATAACTTGAAGATCTGAACTAGTAATTGTCAAATACAGAACTTAAAATTGATAGCTTCTAATTATTACTGCATATTATAACTTCAAGATCTAAACTTGTAATTGTCAAATACAGAACTTAAAATTGATAGCTTCTAATTATTATTGCAAATAATAACTTGAAGATCTGAACTTGTAATTGTCAAATACAGAACTTAAAATTGATAGCTTCTAATTATTATTGCAAATTATAACTTGAAGATCTGAACTTGTAATTGTCAAATACAGAACTTCAAATTGTTAAATACAAATTATTAGTGCAAATTATAACTTGAAGATCTGAACTTGTAATTGTCAAATACAGAACTTAAAATTGATAGCTTCTAATTATTATTGTAAATTATAACTTGAAGATCTGAACTTGTAATAGTGAATTACAGAACTTAGATTTGTTAAATTCAAATTATTATTTCAAATTATAACTTGAAGATCTGAACTAGTAATTGTCAAATACAGAACTTAAAATTGATAGCTTCTAATTATTATTGCATATTATAACTTGAAGATCTGAACTTGTAATTGTTAAATACAGAACTTATAATTGATAGCTTCTAATTATTATTGTAAATTATAACTTCAAGATCTGAACTTGTAATTGTCAAATACAGAACTTAAAATTGATAGCTTCTAATTATTATTGCAAATAATAACTTGAAGATCTGAACTTGTAATTGTCAAATACAGAACTTAAAATTGATAGCTTCTAATTATTATTGCAAATTATAATTTGAAGATCTGAACTTGTAATAGACAAATACGCAACTTAGCATTGTTAAATACAAATTGTGATTGCAAATTATAACTTGAAGATCTGAACTTGTAATAGTCAAATACAGAACTTAAAATTGATAGCTTCTAATTATTATTGTAAATTATAACTTGAAGATCTGAACTTGTAATAGTGAATTACAGAACTTAGATTTGTTAAATTCAAATTATTATTTCAAATTATAACTTGAAGATCTGAACTAGTAATTGTCAAATACAGAACTTAAAATTGATAGCTACTAATTATTATTGCAAATTATAACTTGAAGATCTGAACTTGTAATTGTCAAATACAGAACTTAAAATTGATAGCTTCTAATTATTATTGTAAATTATAACTTGAAGATCTGAACTTGTAATTGTCAAATACAGAACTTAAAATTGATAGCTTCTAATTATTATTGCAACTTATAACTTGAAGATCTGAACTTGTAATTGTCAAATACAGAACATAAAATTGATAGCTTCTAATTATTATTTCAAATTATAACTTGAAGATCTGAACTTGTAATTGTCAAATACAGAACTTAAAATTAATAGCTTCTAATTATTATTGCAAATTATAACTTGAAGATCTAAACTTGTAATTGTCAAATACAGAACTTAAAATTGATAGCTTCTAATTATTATTGTAAATTATAACTTGTAGATCTGAACTTGTAATAGTGAATTACAGAACTTAGATTTGTTAAATTCGAATTATTATTTCAAATTATAACTTGGAGATCTGAACTAGTAATTGTCAAATACAGAACTTAAAATTGATAGCTTCTAATTATTATTGCAAATTATAACTTGAAGATCTGAACTTGTAATTGTCAAATACAGAACTTAAAATTGATTGCTTCTAATTATTATTGCAAATTATAACTTGAAGATCTGAACTTGTAATTGTCAAATACAGAACATAAAATTGATAGCTTCTAATTATTATTTCAAATTATAACTTGAAGATCTGAACTTGCAATTGTCAAATACAGAACTTAAAATTAATAGCTTCCAATTATTATTGCAAATTATAACTTGAAGATCTGAACTTGTAATTGTCAAATACAGAACTTAAAATTGATAGCTTCTAATTATTATTGTAAATTATAACTTGAAGATCTGAACTTGTAATTGTGAAATACAGAACTTAAAATTGATAGCTTCTAATTATTATTGCAAATAATAACTTGGAGATCTGAACTAGTAATTGTCAAATACAGAACATAAAATTGATAGCTTCTAATTATTATTGCAAATTATAACTTGAAGATCTGAACTTGTAATTGTAAAATACAGAACTTAAAATTGATAGCTTCTAATTATTATTGCAACTTATAACTTGAAGATCTGAACTTGTAATTGTCAAATACAGAACATAAAATTGATAGCTTCTAATTATTATTTCAAATTATAACTTGAAGATCTGAACTTGTAATTGTCAAATACAGAACTTAAAATTAATAGCTTCTAATTATTATTGCAAATTATAACTTGAAGATCTAAACTTGTAATTGTCAAATACAGAACTTAAAATTGATAGCTTCTAATTATTATTGTAAATTATAACTTGTAGATCTGAACTTGTAATAGTGAATTACAGAACTTAGATTTGTTAAATTCAAATTATTATTTCAAATTATAACTTGGAGATCTGAACTAGTAATTGTCAAATACAGAACTTAAAATTGATAGCTTCTAATTATTATTGCAAATTATAACTTGAAGATCTGAACTTGTAATTGTCAAATACAGAACTTAAAATTGATTGCTTCTAATTATTATTGCAAATTATAACTTGAAGATCTGAACTTGTAATTGTCAAATACAGAACATAAAATTGATAGCTTCTAATTATTATTTCAAATTATAACTTGAAGATCTGAACTTGCAATTGTCAAATACAGAACTTAAAATTAATAGCTTCTAATTATTATTGCAAATTATAACTTGAAGATCTGAACTTGTAATTGTCAAATACAAAACTTAAAATTGATAGCTTCTAATTATTATTGTAAATTATAACTTGAAGATCTGAACTTGTAATAGTGAATTACAGAACTTAGATTTGTTAAATTCAAATTATTATTTCAAATTATAACTTGAAGATCTGAACTAGTAATTGTCAAATACAGAACTTAAAATTGATAGCTTCTAATTATTACTGCATATTATAACTTGAAGATCTGAACTTGTAATTGTTAAATACAGAACTTAAAATTGATAGCTTCTAATTATTATTGTAAATTATAACTTCAAGATCTAAACTTGTAATTGTCAAATACAGAACTTAAAATTGATAGCTTCTAATTATTATTGCAAATAATAACTTGAAGATCTGAACTTGTAATTGTCAAATACAGAACTTAAAATTGATAGCTTCTAATTATTATTGCAAATTATAACTTGAAGATCTGAACTTGTAATTGTCAAATACAGAACTTCAAATTGTTAAATACAAATTATTATTGCAAATTATAACTTGAAGATCTGAACTTGTAATTGTCAAATACAGAACTTAAAATTGATAGCTTCTAATTATTATTGTAAATTATAACTTGAAGATCTGAACTTGTAATAGTGAATTACAGAACTTAGATTTGTTAAATTCAAATTATTATTTCAAATTATAACTTGAAGATCTGAACTAGTAATTGTCAAATACAGAACTTAAAATTGATAGCTTCTAATTATTATTGCATATTATAACTTGAAGATCTGAACTTGTAATTGTTAAATACAGAACTTAAAATTGATAGCTTCTAATTATTATTGTAAATTATAACTTCAAGATCTGAACTTGTAATTGTCAAATACAGAACTTAAAATTGATAGCTTCTAATTATTATTGCAAATAATAACTTGAAGATCTGAACTTGTAATTGTCAAATACAGAACTTAAAATTGATAGCTTTTAATTATTATTGCAAATTATAACTTGAAGATCTGAACTTGTAATTGTCAAATACAGAACTTCTAATTGTTAAATACAAATTATTAGTGCAAATTATAACTTGAAGATCTGAACTAATAATTGTCAAATACAGAATTTAAAATTGATAGCTTCTCATTATTATTGCAAATTATAACTTGAAGATCTGAACTTGTAATTGTCAAATACAGAACTTCTAATTGTGAAATACAAATTATTAGTGCAAATTATAACTTGAAGATCTGAACTTGTAATTGTCAAATACAGAACTTAAAATTGATAGCTTCTAATTATTATTGCAAATTATAACTTGAAGATCTGAACTTGTAATAGTCAACTACAGAACTTAAAATTGATAGCTTCTAATTATTATTGTAAATTATAACTTGAAGATCTGAACTTGTAATAGTGAATTACAGAACTTAGATTTTTTAAATTCAAATTATTATTTCAAATTATAACTTGAAGATCTGAACTAGTAATTGTCAAATACAGAACTTAAAATTGATAGCTTCTAATTATTATTGCAAATTATAACTTGAAGATCTGAACTTGTAATTGTCAAATACAGAACTTAAAATTGATAGCTTCTAATTATTATTGTAAATTATAACTTGAAGATCTGAACTTGTAATTGTCAAATACAGAACATAAAATTGATAGCTTCTAATTATTAGTGCAAATAATAACTTGGAGATCTGAACTAGTAATTGTCAAATACAGAACTTAAAATTGATAGCTTCTAATTATTATTGCAAATTATAACTTGAAGATCTGAACTTGTAGTTGTCAAATACAGAACTTAAAATTGATAGCTTCTAATTATTATTGCACATTATAACTTGAAGATCTGAACTTGTAATTGTCAAATACAGAACTTAAAATTAATAGCTTCTAATTATTATTGCAAATTATAACTTGAAGATCTGAACTTGTAATTGTCAAATGCAGAACTTAAAATTGATAGCTTCTAATTATTATTGTAAATTATAACTTGAAGATCTGAACTTGTAATAGTGAATTACAGAACTTAGATTTGTTAAATTCAAATTATTATTTCAAATTATAACTTGAAGAACTGAACTAGTAATTGTCAAATACAGAACTTAAAATTGATAGCTTCTAATTATTATTGTAAATTATAACTTCAAGATCTGAACTTGTAATTGTCAAATGCAGAACTTAAAATTGATAGCTTCTAATTATTATTGCAAATCATAACTTGAAGATCTGAACTTGTAATTGTCAAATACAGAACTTAAAATTGATAGCTTCTAATTATAATTGCAAATTATAATTTGAAGATCTGAACTTGTAATAGACAAATACGCAACTTACCATTGTTAAATACAAATTGTGATTGCAAATTATAACTTGAAGATCTGAACCTGTAATAGGTAAATACAGAACTTCGAATTGTTAAATTCAAACTAAGATTGCAAATAATAATTCGAAGATCTGAACTTGTAATAGTCAAATACAGAACTTCTAATTGTTAAATACAAATTATTAGTGCAAATTATAACTTGAAGATCTGAACTTGTAACTGTCAAATACAGAACTTAAAATTGATAGCTTCTAATTATTATTGCAAATTATAACTTGAAGATCTGAACTTGTAATAGTCAAATACAGAACTTAAAATTGATAGCTTCTAATTATTATTGTAAATTATAACTTGAAGATCTGAACTTGTAATAGTGAATTACAGAACTTAGATTTGTTAAATTCAAATTATTATTTCAAATTATAACTTGAAGATCTGAACTAGTAATTGTCAAATACAGAACTTAAAATTGATAGCTACTAATTATTATTGCAAATTATAACTTGAAGATCTGAACTTGTAATTGTCAAATACAGAACTTAAAATTGATAGCTTCTAATTATTATTGTAAATTATAACTTGAAGATCTGAACTTGTAATTGTCAAATACAGAACTTAAAATTGATAGCTTCTAATTATTATTGCAAATAATAACTTAGAGATCTGAACTAGTAATTGTCAAATACAGAATTTAAAATTGATAGCTTCTAATTATTATTGCAAATTATAACTTGAAGATCTGAACTTGTAATTGTAAAATACAGAACTTAAAATTGATAGCTTCTAATTATTATTGCAACTTATAACTTGAAGATCTGAACTTGTAATTGTCCAATACAGAACATAAAATTGATAGCTTCTAATTATTATTTCAAATTATAACTTGAAGATCTGAACTTGTAATTGTCAAATACAGAACTTAAAATTAATAGCTTCTAATTATTATTGCAAATTATAACTTGAAGATCTAAACTTGTAATTGTCAAATACAGAACTTAAAATTGATAGCTTCTAATTATTATTGTAAATTATAACTTGAAGATCTGAACTTGTAATAGTGAATTACAGAACTTAGATTTGTTAAATTCAAATTATTATTTCAAATTATAACTTGCAGATCTGAACTAGTAATTGTCAAATACAGAACTTAAAATTGATAGCTTCTAATTATTATTGCAAATTATAACTTGAAGATCTGAACTTGTAATTGTCAAATACAGAATTTAAAATTGATTGCTTCTAATTATTATTGCATATTATAACTTGAAGATCTGAACTTGTAATTGTCAAATACAGAACATAAAATTGATAGCTTCTAATTATTATTGCAAATTATAACTTGAAGATCTGAACTTGTAATAGTCAAATACAGAACTTAAAATTGATAGCTTCTAATTATTATTGTAAATTATAACTTGAAGATCTGAACTTGTAATAGTGAATTACAGAACTTAGATTTGTTAAATTCAAATTATTATTTCAAATTATAACTTGAAGATCTGAACTTGTAATTGTCAAATACAGAACTTAAAATTGATAGCTTCAAATTATTATTGTAAATTATAACTTGAAGATCTGAACTTGTAATTGTCAAATACAGAACTTAAAATTGATAGCTTCTAATTATTATTGCAAATAATAACTTAGAGATCTGAACTAGTAATTGTCAAATACAGAATTTAAAATTGATAGCTTCTAATTATTATTGCAAATTATAACTTGAAGATCTGAACTTGTAATTGTAAAATACAGAACTTAAAATTGATAGCTTCTAATTATTATTGCAACTTATAACTTGAAGATCTGAACTTGTAATTGTCCAATACAGAACATAAAATTGATAGCTTCTAATTATTATTTCAAATTATAACTTGAAGATCTGAACTTGTAATTGTCAAATACAGAACTTAAAATTAATAGCTTCTAATTATTATTGCAAATTATAACTTGAAGATCTAAACTTGTAATTGTCAAATACAGAACTTAAAATTGATAGCTTCTAATTATTATTGTAAATTATAACTTGAAGATCTGAACTTGTAATAGTGAATTACAGAACTTAGATTTGTTAAATTCAAATTATTATTTCAAATTATAACTTGGAGATCTGAACTAGTAATTGTCAAATACAGAACTTAAAATTGATAGCTTCTAATTATTATTGCAAATTATAACTTGAAGATCTGAACTTGTAATTGTCAAATACAGAACTTAAAATTGATTGCTTCTAATTATTATTGCATATTATAACTTGAAGATCTGAACTTGTAATTGTCAAATACAGAACATAAAATTGATAGCTTCTAATTATTATTTCAAATTTTAACTTGAAGATCTGAACTTGCAATTGTCAAATACAGAACTTAAAATTAATAGCTTCTAATTATTATTGCAAATTATAACTTGAAGATCTGAACTTGTAATTGTCAAATACAAAACTTAAAATTGATAGCTTCTAATTATTATTGTAAATTATAACTTGAAGATCTGAACTTGTAATAGTGAATTACAGAACTTAGATTTGTTAAATTCAAATTATTATTTCTAATTATAACTTGAAGATCTGAACTAGTAATTGTCAAATACAGAACTTAAAATTGATAGCTTCTAATTATTACTGCATATTATAACTTCAAGATCTAAACTTGTAATTGTCAAATACAGAACTTAAAATTGATAGCTTCTAATTATTATTGCAAATAATAACTTGAAGATCTGAACTTGTAATTGTCAAATACAGAACTTAAAATTGATAGCTTCTAATTATTATTGCAAATTATAACTTGAAGATCTGAACTTGTAATTGTCAAATACAGAACTTCAAATTGTTAAATACAAATTATTAGTGCAAATTATAACTTGAAGATCTGAACTTGTAATTGTCAAATACAGAACTTAAAATTGATAGCTTCTAATTATTATTGTAAATTATAACTTGAAGATCTGAACTTGTAATAGTGAATTACAGAACTTAGATTTGTTAAATTCAAATTATTATTTCAAATTATAACTTGAAGATCTGAACTAGTAATTGTCAAATACAGAACTTAAAATTGATAGCTTCTAATTATTATTGCATATTATAACTTGAAGATCTGAACTTGTAATTGTTAAATACAGAACTTATAATTGATAGCTTCTAATTATTATTGTAAATTATAACTTCAAGATCTGAACTTGTAATTGTCAAATACAGAACTTAAAATTGATAGCTTCTAATTATTATTGCAAATAATAACTTGAAGATCTGAACTTGTAATTGTCAAATACAGAACTTAAAATTGATAGCTTCTAATTATTATTGCAAATTATAATTTGAAGATCTGAACTTGTAATAGACAAATACGCAACTTAGCATTGTTAAATACAAATTGTGATTGCAAATTATAACTTGAAGATCTGAACTTGTAATAGTCAAATACAGAACTTAAAATTGATAGCTTCTAATTATTATTGTAAATTATAACTTGAAGATCTGAACTTGTAATAGTGAATTACAGAACTTAGATTTGTTAAATTCAAATTATTATTTCAAATTATAACTTGAAGATCTGAACTAGTAATTGTCAAATACAGAACTTAAAATTGATAGCTACTAATTATTATTGCAAATTATAACTTGAAGATCTGAACTTGTAATTGTCAAATACAGAACTTAAAATTGATAGCTTCTAATTATTATTGTAAATTATAACTTGAAGATCTGAACTTGTAATTGTCAAATACAGAACTTAAAATTGTTAGCTTCTAATTATTATTGCAAATAATATCTTAGAGATCTGAACTAGTAATTGTCAAATACAGAATTTAAAATTGATAGCTTCTAATTATTATTGCAAATTATAACTTGAAGATCTGAACTTGTAATTGTAAAATACAGAACTTAAAATTGATAGCTTCTAATTATTATTGCAACTTATAACTTGAAGATCTGAACTTGTAATTGTCCAATACAGAACATAAAATTGATAGCTTCTAATTATTATTTCAAATTATAACTTGAAGATCTGAACTTGTAATTGTCAAATACAGAACTTAAAATTAATAGCTTCTAATTATTATTGCAAATTATAACTTGAAGATCTAAACTTGTAATTGTCAAATACAGAACTTAAAATTGATAGCTTCTAATTATTATTGTAAATTATAACTTGAAGATCTGAACTTGTAATAGTGAATTACAGAACTTAGATTTGTTAAATTCAAATTATTATTTCAAATTATAACTTGCAGATCTGAACTAGTAATTGTCAAATACAGAACTTAAAATTGATAGCTTCTAATTATTATTGCAAATTATAACTTGAAGATCTGAACTTGTAATTGTCAAATACAGAACTTAAAATTGATTGCTTCTAATTATTATTGCATATTATAACTTGAAGATCTGAACTTGTAATTGTCAAATACAGAACATAAAATTGATAGCTTCTAATTATTATTGCAAATTATAACTTGAAGATCTGAACTTGTAATAGTCAAATACAGAACTTAAAATTGATAGCTTCTAATTATTATTGTAAATTATAACTTGAAGATCTGAACTTGTAATAGTGAATTACAGAACTTAGATTTGTTAAATTCAAATTATTATTTCAAATTATAACTTGAAGATCTGAACTTGTAATTGTCAAATACAGAACTTAAAATTGATAGCTTCAAATTATTATTGTAAATTATAACTTGAAGATCTGAACTTGTAATTGTCAAATACAGAACTTAAAATTGATAGCTTCTAATTATTATTG
Source organism: Cantharis lateralis (assembly GCA_963170105.1). NCBI lineage: Eukaryota > Metazoa > Arthropoda > Insecta > Coleoptera > Cantharidae > Cantharis > Cantharis lateralis. Next base: position 24,409,490 of record OY720625.1, on the reverse strand, counting down.
CAAATAATAACTTAGAGATCTGAACTAGTAATTGTCAAATACAGAATTTAAAATTGATAGCTTCTAATTATTATTGCATATTATAACTTGAAGATCTGAACTTGTAATTGTAAAATACAGAACTTAAAATTGATAGCTTCTAATTATTATTGCAACTTATAACTTGAAGATCTGAACTTGTAATTGTCCAATACAGAACATAAAATTGATAGCTTCTAATTATTATTTCAAATTATAACTTGAAGATCTGAACTTGTAATTGTCAAATACAGAACTTAAAATTAATAGCTTCTAATTATTATTGCAAATTATAACTTGAAGATCTGAACTTGTAATTGTCAAATACAGAACTTAAAATTGATAGCTTCTAATTATTATTGTAAATTATAACTTGAAGATCTGAACTAGTAATTGTCAAATACAGAACTTAAACTTGATAGCTTCTAATTATTATTGCAAATTATAACTTGAAGATCTGAACTTGTAATTGTCAAATACAGAACTTAAAATTGATTGCTTCTAATTATTATTGCATATTATAACTTGAAGATCTGAACTTGTAATTGTCAAATACAGAACATAAAATTGATAGCTTCTAATTATTATTTCATATTTTAACTTGAAGATCTGAACTTGCAATTGTCAAATACAGAACTTAAAATTAATAGCTTCTAATTATTATTGCAAATTATAACTTGAAGATCTGAACTTGTAATTGTCAAATACAAAACTTAAAATTGATAGCTTCTAATTATTATTGTAAATTATAACTTGAAGATCTGAACTTGTAATAGTGAATTACAGAACTTAGATTTGTTAAATTCAAATTATTATTTCAAATTATAACTTGAAGATCTGAACTAGTAATTGTCAAATACAGAACTTAAAATTGATAGCTTCTAATTATTACTGCATATTATAACTTCAAGATCTAAACTTGTAATTGTCAAATACAGAACTTAAAATTGATAGCTTCTAATTATTATTGCAAATAATAACTTGAAGATCTGAACTTGTAATTGTCAAATACAGAACTTAAAATTGATAGCTTCTAATTATTATTGCAAATTATAACTTGAAGATTTGAACTTGTAATTGTCAAATACAGAACTTCAAATTGTTAAATACAAATTATTAGTGCAAATTATAACTTGAAGATCTGAACTTGTAATTGTCAAATACAGAACTTAAAATTGATAGCTTCTAATTATTATTGTAAATTATAACTTGAAGATCTGAACTTGTAATAGTGAATTACAGAACTTAGATTTGTTAAATTCAAATTATTATTTCAAATTATAACTTGAAGATCTGAACTAGTAATTGTCAAATACAGAACTTAAAATTGATAGCTTCTAATTATTATTGCATATTATAACTTGAAGATCTGAACTTGTAATTGTTAAATACAGAACTTATAATTGATAGCTTCTAATTATTATTGTAAATTATAACTTCAAGATCTGAACTTGTAATTGTCAAATACAGAACTTAAAATTGATAGCTTCTAATTATTATTGCAAATAATAACTTGAAGATCTGAACTTGTAATTGTCAAATACAGAACTTAAAATTGATAGCTTCTAATTATTATTGCAAATTATAATTTGAAGATCTGAACTTGTAATAGACAAATACGCAACTTAGCATTGTTAAATACAAATTGTGATTGCAAATTATAACTTGAAGATCTGAACCTGTAATAGGTAAATACAGAACTTAAAATTGATAGCTTCTAATTATTATTGCAAATTATAACTTGAAGATCTGAACTTGTAATAGTCAAATACAGAACTTAAAATTGATAGCTTCTAATTATTATTGTAAATTATAACTTGAAGATCTGAACTTGTAATAGTGAATTACAGAACTTAGATTTTTTAAATTCAAATTATTATTTCAAATTATAACTTGAAGATCTGAACTAGTAATTGTCAAATACAGAACTTAAAATTGATAGCTTCTAATTATTATTGCAAATTATAACTTGAAGATCTGAACTTGTAATTGTCAAATACAGAACTTAAAATTGATAGCTTCTAATTATTATTGTAAATTATAACTTGAAGATCTGAACTTGTAATGGTCAAATACAGAACTTAAAATTGATAGCTTCCAATTATTATTGCAAATAACAACTTGGAGATCTGAACTAGTAATTGTCAAATACAGAACTTAAAATTGATAGCTTCTAATTATTATTGCAAATTATAACTTGAAGATCTGAACTTGTAGTTGTCAAATACAGAACTTAAAATTGATAGCTTCTAATTATTATTGTAAATTATAACTTGAAGATCTGAACTTGTAATAGTGAATTACAGAACTTAGATTTGTTAAATTCAAATTATTATTTCAAATTATAACTTGAAGATCTGAACTAGTAATTGTCAAATACAGAACTTAAAATTGATAGCTTCTAATTATTATTGCATATTATAACTTGAAGATCTGAACTTGTAATTGTTAAATACAGAACTTATAATTGATAGCTTCTAATTATTATTGTAAATTATAACTTCAAGATCTGAACTTGTAATTGTCAAATACAGAACTTAAAATTGATAGCTTCTAATTATTATTGCAAATAATAACTTGAAGATCTGAACTTGTAATTGTCAAATACAGAACTTAAAATTGATAGCTTCTAATTATTATTGCAAATTATAATTTGAAGATCTGAACTTGTAATAGACAAATACGCAACTTAGCATTGTTAAATACAAATTGTGATTGCAAATTATAACTAGAAGATCTGAACCTGTAATAGGTAAATACAGAACTTAAAATTGATAGCTTCTAATTATTATTGCAAATTATAACTTGAAGATCTGAACTTGTAATAGTCAAATACAGAACTTAAAATTGATAGCTTCTAATTATTATTGTAAATTATAACTTGAAGATCTGAACTTGTAATAGTGAATTACAGAACTTAGATTTTTTAAATTCAAATTATTATTTCAAATTATAACTTGAAGATCTGAACTAGTAATTGTCAAATACAGAACTTAAAATTGATAGCTTCTAATTATTATTGCAAATTATAACTTGAAGATCTGAACTTGTAATTGTCAAATACAGAACTTAAAATTGATAGCTTCTAATTATTATTGTAAATTATAACTTGAAGATCTGAACTTGTAATGGTCAAATACAGAACTTAAAATTGATAGCTTCTAATTATTATTGCAAATAACAACTTGGAGATCTGAACTAGTAATTGTCAAATACAGAACTTAAAATTGATAGCTTCTAATTATTATTGCAAATTATAACTTGAAGATCTGAACTTGTAGTTGTCAAATACAGAACTTAAAATTGATAGCTTCTAATTATTATTGCACATTATAACTTGAAGATCTGAACTTGTAATTGTCAAATACAGAACTTAAAATTAATAGCTTCTAATTATTATTGCAAATTATAACTTGAAGATCTGAACTTGTAATTGTCAAATACAGAACTTAAAATTGATAGCTTCTAATTATTATTGTAAATTATAACTTGAAGATCTGAACTTGTAATAGTCAAATACAGAACTTAAAATTGATAGCTTCTAATTATTATTGTAAATTATAACTTGAAGATCTGAACTTGTAATAGTGAATTACAGAACTTAGATTTTTTAAATTCAAATTATTATTTCAAATTATAACTTGAAGATCTGAACTAGTAATTGTCAAATACAGAACTTAAAATTGATAGCTTCTAATTATTATTGCAAATTATAACTTGAAGATCTGAACTTGTAATTGTCAAATACAGAACTTAAAATTGATAGCTTCTAATTATTATTGTAAATTATAACTTGAAGATCTGAACTTGTAATGGTCAAATACAGAACTTAAAATTGATAGCTTCTAATTATTATTGCAAATAACAACTTGGAGATCTGAACTAGTAATTGTCAAATACAGAACTTAAAATTGATAGCTTCTAATTATTATTGCAAATTATAACTTGAAGATCTGAACTTGTAGTTGTCAAATACAGAACTTAAAATTGATAGCTTCTAATTATTATTGCACATTATAACTTGAAGATCTGAACTTGTAATTGTCAAATACAGAACTTAAAATTAATAGCTTCTAATTATTATTGCAAATTATAACTTGAAGATCTGAACTTGTAATTGTCAAATACAGAACTTAAAATTGATAGCTTCTAATTATTATTGTAAATTATAACTTGAAGATCTGAACTTGTAATAGTGAATTACAGAACTTAGATTTGTTAAATTCAAATTATTATTTCAAATTATAACTTGAAGATCTGAACTAGTAATTGTCAAATACAGAACTTAAAATTGATAGCTTCTAATTATTATTGCATATTATAACTTGAGATCTGAACTTGTAATTGTTAAATACAGAACTTAAAATTTATAGCTTCTAATTATTATTGTAAATTATAACTTCAAGATCTGAACTTGTAATTGTCAAATGCAGAACTTAAAATTGATAGCTTCTAATTATTATTGCAAATAATAACTTGAAGATCTGAACTTGTAATTGTCAAATACAGAACTTAAAATTGATAGCTTCTAATTATTATTGCAAATTATAATTTGAAGATCTGAACTTGTAATAGACAAATACGCAACTTAGCATTGTTAAATACAAATTGTGATTGCAAATTATAACTTGAAGATCTGAACCTGTAATAGGTAAATACAGAACTTCGAATTGTTAAATTCAAACTAAGATTGCAAATAATAATGCGAAGATCTGAACTTGTAATAGTCAAATACAGAACTTCTAATTGTTAAATACAAATTATTAGTGCAAATTATAACTTGAAGATCTGAACTTGTAACTGTCAAATACAGAACTTAAAATTGATAGCTTCTAATTATTATTGCAAATTATAACTTGAAGATCTGAACTTGTAATAGTCAAATACAGAACTTAAAATTGATAGCTTCTAATTATTATTGTAAATTATAACTTGAAGATCTGAACTTGTAATAGTGAATTACAGAACTTAGATTTGTTAAATTCAAATTTTTATTTCAAATTATAACTTGAAGATCTGAACTAGTAATTGTCAAATACAGAACTTAAAATTGATAGCTACTAATTATTATTGCAAATTATAACTTGAAGATCTGAACTTGTAATTGTCAAATACAGAACTTAAAATTGATAGCTTCTAATTATTATTGTAAATTATAACTTGAAGATCTGAACTTGTAATTGTCAAATACAGAACTTAAAATTGATAGCTTCTAATTATTATTGCAAATAATAACTTGGAGATCTGAACTAGTAATTGTCAAATACAGAATTTAAAATTGATAGCTTCTAATTATTATTGCAAATTATAACTTGAAGATTTGAACTTGTAATTGTAAAATACAGAACTTAAAATTGATAGCTTCTAATTATTATTGCAACTTATAACTTGAAGATCTGAACTTGTAATTGTCCAATACAGAACATAAAATTGATAGCTTCTAATTATTATTTCAAATTATAACTTGAAGATCTGAACTTGTAATTGTCAAATACAGAACTTAAAATTAATAGCTTCTAATTATTATTGCAAATTATAACTTGAAGATCTAAACTTGTAATTGTCAAATACAGAACTTAAAATTGATAGCTTCTAATTATTATTGTAAATTATAACTTGAAGATCTGAACTTGTAATAGTGAATTACAGAACTTAGATTTGTTAAATTCAAATTATTATTTCAAATTATAACTTGGAGATCTGAACTAGTAATTGTCAAATACAGAACTTAAAATTGATAGCTTCTAATTATTATTGCAAATTATAACTTGAAGATCTGAACTTGTAATTGTCAAATACAGAACTTAAAATTGATTGCTTCTAATTATTATTGCAAATTATAACTTGAAGATCTGAACTTGTAATTGTCAAATACAGAACATAAAATTGATAGCTTCTAATTATTATATCAAATTATAACTTGAAGATCTGAACTTGCAATTGTCAAATACAGAACTTAAAATTAATAGCTTCTAATTATTATTGCAAATTATAACTTGAAGATCTGAACTTGTAATTGTCAAATACAAAACTTAAAATTGATAGCTTCTAATTATTATTGTAAATTATAACTTGAAGATCTGAACTTGTAATAGTGAATTACAGAACTTAGATTTGTTAAATTCAAATTATTATTTCAAATTATAACTTGAAGATCTGAACTAGTAATTGTCAAATACAGAACTTAAAATTGATAGCTTCTAATTATTACTGCATATTATAACTTCAAGATCTAAACTTGTAATTGTCAAATACAGAACTTAAAATTGATAGCTTCTAATTATTATTGCAAATAATAACTTGAAGATCTGAACTTGTAATTGTCAAATACAGAACTTAAAATTGATAGCTTCTAATTATTATTGCAAATTATAACTTGAAGATCTGAACTTGTAATAGTCAAATACAGAACTTAAAATTGATAGCTTCTAATTATTATTGTAAATTATAACTTGAAGATCTGAACTTGTAATAGTGAATTACAGAACTTAGATTTTTTAAATTCAAATTATTATTTCAAATTATAACTTGAAGATCTGAACTAGTAATTGTCAAATACAGAACTTAAAATTGATAGCTTCTAATTATTATTGCAAATTATAACTTGAAGATCTGAACTTGTAATTGTCAAATTCAGAACTTAAAATTGATAGCTTCTAATTATTATTGTAAATTATAACTTGAAGATCTGAACTTGTAATTGTCAAATACAGAACTTAAAATTGATAGCTTCTAATTATTATTGCAAATAACAACTTGGAGATCTGAACTAGTAATTGTCAAATACAGAACTTAAAATTGATAGCTTCTAATTATTATTGCAAATTATAACTTGAAGATCTGAACTTGTAGTTGTCAAATACAGAACTTAAAATTGATAGCTTCTAATTATTATTGCACATTATAACTTGAAGATCTGAACTTGTAATTGTCAAATACAGAACTTAAAATTAATAGCTTCTAATTATTATTGCAAATTATAACTTGAAGATCTGAACTTGTAATTGTCAAATACAGAACTTAAAATTGATAGCTTCTAATTATTATTGTAAATTATAACTTGAAGATCTGAACTTGTAATAGTGAATTACAGAACTTAGATTTGTTAAATTCAAATTATTATTTCAAATTATAACTAGAAGATCTGAAATAGTAATTGTCAAATACAGAACTTAAAATTGATAGCTTCTAATTATTATTGCATATTATAACTTGAGATCTGAACTTGTAATTGTTAAATACAGAACTTAAAATTGATAGCTTCTAATTATTATTGTAAATTATAACTTCAAGATCTGAACTTGTAATTGTCAAATGCAGAACTTAAAATTGATAGCTTCTAATTATTATTGCAAATAATAACTTGAAGATCTGAACTTGTAATTGTCAAATACAGAACTTAAAATTGATAGCTTCTAATTATTATTGCAAATTATAATTTGAAGATCTGAACTTGTAATAGACAAATACGCAACTTAGCATTGTTAAATACAAATTGTGATTGCAAATTATAACTTGAAGATCTGAACCTGTAATAGGTAAATACAGAACTTCGAATTGTTAAATTCAAACTAAGATTGCAAATAATAATGCGAAGATCTGAACTTGTAATAGTCAAATACAGAACTTCTAATTGTTAAATACAAATTATTAGTGCAAATTATAACTTGAAGATCTGAACTTGTAACTGTCAAATACAGAACTTAAAATTGATAGCTTCTAATTATTATTGCAAATTATAACTTGAAGATCTGAACTTGTAATAGTCAAATACAGAACTTAAAATTGATAGCTTCTAATTATTATTGTAAATTATAACTTGAAGATCTGAACTTGTAATAGTGAATTACAGAACTTAGATTTGTTAAATTCAAATTATTATTTCAAATTATAACTTGAAGATCTGAACTAGTAATTGTCAAATACAGAACTTAAAATTGATAGCTACTAATTATTATTGCAAATTATAACTTGAAGATCTGAACTTGTAATTGTCAAATACAGAACTTAAAATTGATAGCTTCTAATTATTATTGTAAATTATAACTTGAAGATCTGAACTTGTAATTGTCAAATACAGAACTTAAAATTGATAGCTTCTAATTATTATTGCAAATAATAACTTGGAGATCTGAACTAGTAATTGTCAAATACAGAATTTAAAATTGATAGCTTCTAATTATTATTGTAAATTATAACTTGAAGATCTGAACTTGTAATTGTCAAATACAGAACTTAAAATTGATAGCTTCTAATTATTATTGTAAATTATAACTTGAAGATCTGAACTTGTAATTGTCAAATACAGAACTTAAAATTGATAGCTTCTAATTATTATTGCAAATAACAACTTGGAGATCTGAACTAGTAATTGTCAAATACAGAACTTAAAATTGATAGCTTCTAATTATTATTGCAAATTATAACTTGAAGATCTGAACTTGTAGTTGTCAAATACAGAACTTAAAATTGATAGCTTCTAATTATTATTGCACATTATAACTTGAAGATCTGAACTTGTAATTGTCAAATACAGAACTTAAAATTAATAGCTTCTAATTATTATTGCAAATTATAACTTGAAGATCTGAACTTGTAATTGTCAAATACAGAACTTAAAATTGATAGCTTCTAATTATTATTGTAAATTATAACTTGAAGATCTGAACTTGTAATAGTGAATTACAGAACTTAGATTTGTTAAATTCAAATTATTATTTCAAATTATAACTTGAAGATCTGAACTAGTAATTGTCAAATACAGAACTTAAAATTGATAGCTTCTAATTATTATTGCATATTATAACTTGAGATCTGAACTTGTAATTGTTAAATACAGAACTTAAAATTGATAGCTTCTAATTATTATTGTAAATTATAACTTCAAGATCTGAACTTGTAATTGTCAAATGCAGAACTTAAAATTGATAGCTTCTAATTATTATTGCAAATAATAACTTGAAGATCTGAACTTGTAATTGTCAAATACAGAACTTAAAATTGATAGCTTCTAATTATTATTGCAAATTATAACTTGAAGATCTGAACTTGTAATTGTCAAATACAGAACTTAAAATTGATAGCTTCTAATTATTATTGCAAATTATAACTTGAAGATCTGAACTTGTAATTGTCAAATACAGAACTTAAAATTGATTGCTTCTAATTATTATTGCAAATTATAACTTGAAGATCTGAACTTGTAATTGTCAAATACAGAACTTAAAATTGATTGCTTCTAATTATTATTGCAAATTATAACTTGAAGATCTGAACTTGTAATTGTCAAATACAGAACATAAAATTGATAGCTTCTAATTATTATATCAAATTATAACTTGAAGATCTGAACTTGCAATTGTCAAATACAGAACTTAAAATTAATAGCTTCTAATTATTATTGCAAATTATAACTTGAAGATCTGAACTTGTAATTGTCAAATACAAAACTTAAAATTGATAGCTTCTAATTATTATTGTAAATTATAACTTGAAGATCTGAACTTGTAATAGTGAATTACAGAACTTAGATTTGTTAAATTCAAATTATTATTTCAAATTATAACTTGAAGATCTGAACTAGTAATTGTCAAATACAGAACTTAAAATTGATAGCTTCTAATTATTACTGCATATTATAACTTCAAGATCTAAACTTGTAATTGTCAAATACAGAACTTAAAATTGATAGCTTCTAATTATTATTGCAAATAATAACTTGAAGATCTGAACTTGTAATTGTCAAATACAGAACTTAAAATTGATAGCTTCTAATTATTATTGCAAATTATAACTTGAAGATCTGAACTTGTAATAGTCAAATACAGAACTTAAAATTGATAGCTTCTAATTATTATTGTAAATTATAACTTGAAGATCTGAACTTGTAATAGTGAATTACAGAACTTAGATTTTTTAAATTCAAATTATTATTTCAAATTATAACTTGAAGATCTGAACTAGTAATTGTCAAATACAGAACTTAAAATTGATAGCTTCTAATTATTATTGCAAATTATAACTTGAAGATCTGAACTTGTAATTGTCAAATACAGAACTTAAAATTGATAGCTTCTAATTATTATTGTAAATTATAACTTGAAGATCTGAACTTGTAATTGTCAAATACAGAACTTAAAATTGATAGCTTCTAATTATTATTGCAAATAACAACTTGGAGATCTGAACTAGTAATTGTCAAATACAGAACTTAAAATTGATAGCTTCTAATTATTATTGCAAATTATAACTTGAAGATCTGAACTTGTAGTTGTCAAATACAGAACTTAAAATTGATAGCTTCTAATTATTATTGCACATTATAACTTGAAGATCTGAACTTGTAATTGTCAAATACAGAACTTAAAATTAATAGCTTCTAATTATTATTGCAAATTATAACTTGAAGATCTGAACTTGTAATTGTCAAATACAGAACTTAAAATTGATAGCTTCTAATTATTATTGTAAATTATAACTTGAAGATCTGAACTTGTAATAGTGAATTACAGAACTTAGATTTGTTAAATTCAAATTATTATTTCAAATTATAACTTGAAGATCTGAACTAGTAATTGTCAAATACAGAACTTAAAATTGATAGCTTCTAATTATTATTGCATATTATAACTTGAGATCTGAACTTGTAATTGTTAAATACAGAACTTAAAATTGATAGCTTCTAATTATTATTGTAAATTATAACTTCAAGATCTGAACTTGTAATTGTCAAATGCAGAACTTAAAATTGATAGCTTCTAATTATTATTGCAAATAATAACTTGAAGATCTGAACTTGTAATTGTCAAATACAGCACTTAAAATTGATAGCTTCTAATTATTATTGCAAATTATAATTTGAAGATCTGAACTTGTAATAGACAAATACGCAACTTAGCATTGTTAAATACAAATTGTGATTGCAAATTATAACTTGAAGATCTGAACCTGTAATAGGTAAATACAGAACTTCGAATTGTTAAATTCAAACTAAGATTGCAAATAATAATGCGAAGATCTGAACTTGTAATAGTCAAATACAGAACTTCTAATTGTTAAATACAAATTATTAGTGCAAATTATAACTTGAAGATCTGAACTAGTAATTTTCAAATACAGAACTTAATATTGATAGCTTCTAATTATTATTGCAAATTATAACTAGAAGATCTGAACTTGTAATTGTCAAATACAGAACTTAAAATTGATAGCTTCTAATTATTATTTCAATTTATAACTTGAAGATCTGAACTTGTAATTGTCAAATACAGAACTAAAAATTGATAGCTTCTAATTATTATTGCAAATTATAACTTGAAGATCTGAACTTGTAATTGTCAAATACAGAACTTCTAATTGTTAAATACAAATTAGTAGTGCAAATTATAACTTGAAGATCTGAACTTGTAATTATCAAATACAGAACTTAAAATTGATAGCTTCTAATTATTATTGTAAATTATAACTTGAAGATCTGAACTTGTAATAGTGAATTACAGAACTTAGATTTGTTAAATCTAATTATTATTTCAAATTATAACTTGAAGATCTGAACTAGTAATTGTCAAATACAGAACTTAAAATTGATAGCTTCTAATTATTATTGCAAATTATAACTTGAAGATCTGAACTTGTAATTGTCAAATACAGAACTTAAAATTGATTGCTTCTAATTATTATTGCAAATTATAACTTGAAGATCTGAACTTGTAATTGTCAAATACAGAACTTAAAATTGATTGCTTCTAATTATTATTGCAAATTATAACTAGAAGATCTGAACTTGTAATTGTCAAATACAGAACATAAAATTGATAGCTTCTAATTATTATATCAAATTATAACTTGAAGATCTGAACTTGCAATTGTCAAATACAGAACTTAAAATTAATAGCTTCTAATTATTATTGCAAATTATAACTTGAAGATCTGAACTTGTAATTGTCAAATACAAAACTTAAAATTGATAGCTTCTAATTATTATTGTAAATTATAACTTGAAGATCTGAACTTGTAATAGTGAATTACAGAACTTAGATTTGTTAAATTCAAATTATTATTTCAAATTATAACTTGAAGATCTGAACTAGTAATTGTCAAATACAGAACTTAAAATTGATAGCTTCTAATTATTACTGCATATTATAACTTCAAGATCTAAACTTGTAATTGTCAAATACAGAACTTAAAATTGATAGCTTCTAATTATTATTGCAAATAATAACTTGAAGATCTGAACTTGTAATTGTCAAATACAGAACTTAAAATTGATAGCTTCTAATTATTATTGCAAATTATAACTTGAAGATCTGAACTTGTAATAGTCAAATACAGAACTTAAAATTGATAGCTTCTAATTATTATTGTAAATTATAACTTGAAGATCTGAACTTGTAATAGTGAATTACAGAACTTAGATTTTTTAAATTCAAATTATTATTTCAAATTATAACTTGAAGATCTGAACTAGTAATTGTCAAATACAGAACTTAAAATTGATAGCTTCTAATTATTATTGCAAATTATAACTTGAAGATCTGAACTTGTAATTGTCAAATACAGAACTTAAAATTGATAGCTTCTAATTATTATTGTAAATTATAACTTGAAGATCTGAACTTGTAATTGTCAAATACAGAACTTAAAATTGATAGCTTCTAATTATTATTGCAAATAACAACTTGGAGATCTGAACTAGTAATTGTCAAATACAGAACTTAAAATTGATAGCTTCTAATTATTATTGCAAATTATAACTTGAAGATCTGAACTTGTAGTTGTCAAATACAGAACTTAAAATTGATAGCTTCTAATTATTATTGCACATTATAACTTGAAGATCTGAACTTGTAATTGTCAAATACAGAACTTAAAATTAATAGCTTCTAATTATTATTGCAAATTATAACTTGAAGATCTGAACTTGTAATTGTCAAATACAGAACTTAAAATTGATAGCTTCTAATTATTATTGTAAATTATAACTTGAAGATCTGAACTTGTAATAGTGAATTACAGAACTTAGATTTGTTAAATTCAAATTATTATTTCAAATTATAACTTGAAGATCTGAACTAGTAATTGTCAAATACAGAACTTAAAATTGATAGCTTCTAATTATTATTGCATATTATAACTTGAGATCTGAACTTGTAATTGCTAAATACAGAACTTAAAATTGATAGCTTCTAATTATTATTGTAAATTATAACTTGAAGTTCTGAACTTGTAATTGTCAAATACAGAACTTAAAATTGATAGCTTCTAATTATTATTGCAAATAACAACTTGGAGATCTGAACTAGTAATTGTCAAATACAGAACTTAAAATTGATAGCTTCTAATTATTATTGCAAATTATAACTTGAAGATCTGAACTTGTAGTTGTCAAATACAGAACTTAAAATTGATAGCTTCTAATTATTATTGCACATTATAACTTGAAGATCTGAACTTGTAATTGTCAAATACAGAACTTAAAATTAATAGCTTCTAATTATTATTGCAAATTATAACTTGAAGATCTGAACTTGTAATTGTCAAATACAGAACTTAAAATTGATAGCTTCTAATTATTATTGTAAATTATAACTTGAAGATCTGAACTTGTAATAGTGAATTACAGAACTTAGATTTGTTAAATTCAAATTATTATTTCAAATTATAACTAGAAGATCTGAAATAGTAATTGTCAAATACAGAACTTAAAATTGATAGCTTCTAATTATTATTGCATATTATAACTTGAGATCTGAACTTGTAATTGTTAAATACAGAACTTAAAATTGATAGCTTCTAATTATTATTGTAAATTATAACTTCAAGATCTGAACTTGTAATTGTCAAATGCAGAACTTAAAATTGATAGCTTCTAATTATTATTGCAAATAATAACTTGAAGATCTGAACTTGTAATTGTCAAATACAGAACTTAAAATTGATAGCTTCTAATTATTATTGCAAATTATAATTTGAAGATCTGAACTTGTAATAGACAAATACGCAACTTAGCATTGTTAAATACAAATTGTGATTGCAAATTATAACTTGAAGATCTGAACCTGTAATAGGTAAATACAGAACTTCGAATTGTTAAATTCAAACTAAGATTGCAAATAATAATGCGAAGATCTGAACTTGTAATAGTCAAATACAGAACTTCTAATTGTTAAATACAAATTATTAGTGCAAATTATAACTTGAAGATCTGAACTTGTAACTGTCAAATACAGAACTTAAAATTGATAGCTTCTAATTATTATTGCAAATTATAACTTAAAGATCTGAACTTGTAATAGTCAAATACAGAACTTAAAATTGATAGCTTCTAATTATTATTGTAAATTATAACTTGAAGATCTGAACTTGTAATAGTGAATTACAGAACTTAGATTTGTTAAATTCAAATTATTATTTCAAATTATAACTTGAAGATCTGAACTAGTAATTGTCAAATACAGAACTTAAAATTGATAGCTACTAATTATTATTGCAAATTATAACTTGAAGATCTGAACTTGTAATTGTCAAATACAGAACTTAAAATTGATAGCTTCTAATTATTATTGTAAATTATAACTTGAAGATCTGAACTTGTAATTGTCAAATACAGAACTTAAAATTGATAGCTTCTAATTATTATTGCAAATAATAACTTGGAGATCTGAACTAGTAATTGTCAAATACAGAATTTAAAATTGATAGCTTCTAATTATTATTGTAAATTATAACTTGAAGATCTGAACTTGTAATTGTCAAATACAGAACTTAAAATTGATAGCTTCTAATTATTATTGTAAATTATAACTTGAAGATCTGAACTTGTAATTGTCAAATACAGAACTTAAAATTGATAGCTTCTAATTATTATTGCAAATAACAACTTGGAGATCTGAACTAGTAATTGTCAAATACAGAACTTAAAATTGATAGCTTCTAATTATTATTGCAAATTATAACTTGAAGATCTGAACTTGTAGTTGTCAAATACAGAACTTAAAATTGATAGCTTCTAATTATTATTGCACATTATAACTTGAAGATCTGAACTTGTAATTGTCAAATACAGAACTTAAAATTAATAGCTTCTAATTATTATTGCAAATTATAACTTGAAGATCTGAACTTGTAATTGTCAAATACAGAACTTAAAATTGATAGCTTCTAATTATTATTGTAAATTATAACTTGAAGATCTGAACTTGTAATAGTGAATTACAGAACTTAGATTTGTTAAATTCAAATTATTATTTCAAATTATAACTTGAAGATCTGAACTAGTAATTGTCAAATACAGAACTTAAAATTGATAGCTTCTAATTATTATTGCATATTATAACTTGAGATCTGAACTTGTAATTGTTAAATACAGAACTTAAAATTGATAGCTTCTAATTATTATTGTAAATTATAACTTCAAGATCTGAACTTGTAATTGTCAAATGCAGAACTTAAAATTGATAGCTTCTAATTATTATTGCAAATAATAACTTGAAGATCTGAACTTGTAATTGTCAAATACAGAACTTAAAATTGATAGCTTCTAATTATTATTGCAAATTATAACTTGAAGATCTGAACTTGTAATTGTCAAATACAGAACTTAAAATTGATAGCTTCTAATTATTATTGCAAATTATAACTTGAAGATCTGAACTTGTAATTGTCAAATACAGAACTTAAAATTGATTGCTTCTAATTATTATTGCAAATTATAACTTGAAGATCTGAACTTGTAATTGTCAAATACAGAACTTAAAATTGATTGCTTCTAATTATTATTGCAAATTATAACTTGAAGATCTGAACTTGTAATTGTCAAATACAGAACATAAAATTGATAGCTTCTAATTATTATATCAAATTATAACTTGAAGATCTGAACTTGCAATTGTCAAATACAGAACTTAAAATTAATAGCTTCTAATTATTATTGCAAATTATAACTTGAAGATCTGAACTTGTAATTGTCAAATACAAAACTTAAAATTGATAGCTTCTAATTATTATTGTAAATTATAACTTGAAGATCTGAACTTGTAATAGTGAATTACAGAACTTAGATTTGTTAAATTCAAATTATTATTTCAAATTATAACTTGAAGATCTGAACTAGTAATTGTCAAATACAGAACTTAAAATTGATAGCTTCTAATTATTACTGCATATTATAACTTCAAGATCTAAACTTGTAATTGTCAAATACAGAACTTAAAATTGATAGCTTCTAATTATTATTGCAAATAATAACTTGAAGATCTGAACTTGTAATTGTCAAATACAGAACTTAAAATTGATAGCTTCTAATTATTATTGCAAATTATAACTTGAAGATCTGAACTTGTAATAGTCAAATACAGAACTTAAAATTGATAGCTTCTAATTATTATTGTAAATTATAACTTGAAGATCTGAACTTGTAATAGTGAATTACAGAACTTAGATTTTTTAAATTCAAATTATTATTTCAAATTATAACTTGAAGATCTGAACTAGTAATTGTCAAATACAGAACTTAAAATTGATAGCTTCTAATTATTATTGCATATTATAACTTGAGATCTGAACTTGTAATTGTTAAATACAGAACTTAAAATTGATAGCTTCTAATTATTATTGTAAATTATAACTTCAAGATCTGAACTTGTAATTGTCAAATGCAGAACTTAAAATTGATAGCTTCTAATTATTATTGCAAATAATAACTTGAAGATCTGAACTTGTAATTGTCAAATACAGCACTTAAAATTGATAGCTTCTAATTATTATTGCAAATTATAATTTGAAGATCTGAACTTGTAATAGACAAATACGCAACTTAGCATTGTTAAATACAAATTGTGATTGCAAATTATAACTTGAAGATCTGAACCTGTAATAGGTAAATACAGAACTTCGAATTGTTAAATTCAAACTAAGATTGCAAATAATAATGCGAAGATCTGAACTTGTAATAGTCAAATACAGAACTTCTAATTGTTAAATACAAATTATTAGTGCAAATTATAACTTGAAGATCTGAACTAGTAATTTTCAAATACAGAACTTAATATTGATAGCTTCTAATTATTATTGCAAATTATAACTAGAAGATCTGAACTTGTAATTGTCAAATACAGAACTTAAAATTGATAGCTTCTAATTATTATTTCAATTTATAACTTGAAGATCTGAACTTGTAATTGTCAAATACAGAACTAAAAATTGATAGCTTCTAATTATTATTGCAAATTATAACTTGAAGATCTGAACTTGTAATTGTCAAATACAGAACTTCTAATTGTTAAATACAAATTAGTAGTGCAAATTATAACTTGAAGATCTGAACTTGTAATTATCAAATACAGAACTTAAAATTGATAGCTTCTAATTATTATTGTAAATTATAACTTGAAGATCTGAACTTGTAATAGTGAATTACAGAACTTAGATTTGTTAAATCTAATTATTATTTCAAATTATAACTTGAAGATCTGAACTAGTAATTGTCAAATACAGAACTTAAAATTGATAGCTTCTAATTATTATTGCAAATTATAACTTGAAGATCTGAACTTGTAATTGTCAAATACAGAACTTAAAATTGATTGCTTCTAATTATTATTGCAAATTATAACTTGAAGATCTGAACTTGTAATTGTCAAATACAGAACTTAAAATTGATTGCTTCTAATTATTATTGCAAATTATAACTTGAAGATCTGAACTTGTAATTGTCAAATACAGAACATAAAATTGATAGCTTCTAATTATTATATCAAATTATAACTTGAAGATCTGAACTTGCAATTGTCAAATACAGAACTTAAAATTAATAGCTTCTAATTATTATTGCAAATTATAACTTGAAGATCTGAACTTGTAATTGTCAAATACAAAACTTAAAATTGATAGCTTCTAATTATTATTGTAAATTATAACTTGAAGATCTGAACTTGTAATAGTGAATTACAGAACTTAGATTTGTTAAATTCAAATTATTATTTCAAATTATAACTTGAAGATCTGAACTAGTAATTGTCAAATACAGAACTTAAAATTGATAGCTTCTAATTATTACTGCATATTATAACTTCAAGATCTAAACTTGTAATTGTCAAATACAGAACTTAAAATTGATAGCTTCTAATTATTATTGCAAATAATAACTTGAAGATCTGAACTTGTAATTGTCAAATACAGAACTTAAAATTGATAGCTTCTAATTATTATTGCAAATTATAACTTGAAGATCTGAACTTGTAATAGTCAAATACAGAACTTAAAATTGATAGCTTCTAATTATTATTGTAAATTATAACTTGAAGATCTCAACTTGTAATAGTGAATTACAGAACTTAGATTTTTTAAATTCAAATTATTATTTCAAATTATAACTTGAAGATCTGAACTAGTAATTGTCAAATACAGAACTTAAAATTGATAGCTTCTAATTATTATTGCAAATTATAACTTGAAGATCTGAACTTGTAATTGTCAAATACAGAACTTAAAATTGATAGCTTCTAATTATTATTGTAAATTATAACTTGAAGATCTGAACTTGTAATTGTCAAATACAGAACTTAAAATTGATAGCTTCTAATTATTATTGCAAATAACAACTTGGAGATCTGAACTAGTAATTGTCAAATACAGAACTTAAAATTGATAGCTTCTAATTATTATTGCAAATTATAACTTGAAGATCTGAACTTGTAGTTGTCAAATACAGAACTTAAAATTGATAGCTTCTAATTATTATTGCACATTATAACTTGAAGATCTGAACTTGTAATTGTCAAATACAGAACTTAAAATTAATAGCTTCTAATTATTATTGCAAATTATAACTTGAAGATCTGAACTTGTAATTGTCAAATACAGAACTTAAAATTGATAGCTTCTAATTATTATTGTAAATTATAACTTGAAGATCTGAACTTGTAATAGTGAATTACAGAACTTAGATTTGTTAAATTCAAATTATTATTTCAAATTATAACTTGAAGATCTGAACTAGTAATTGTCAAATACAGAACTTAAAATTGATAGCTTCTAATTATTATTGCATATTATAACTTGAGATCTGAACTTGTAATTGTTAAATACAGAACTTAAAATTGATAGCTTCTAATTATTATTGTAAATTATAACTTCAAGATCTGAACTTGTAATTGTCAAATGCAGAACTTAAAATTGATAGCTTCTAATTATTATTGCAAATAATAACTTGAAGATCTGAACTTGTAATTGTCAAATACAGCACTTAAAATTGATAGCTTCTAATTATTATTGCAAATTATAATTTGAAGATCTGAACTTGTAATAGACAAATACGCAACTTAGCATTTTTAAATACAAATTGTGATTGCAAATTATAACTTGAAGATCTGAACCTGTAATAGGTAAATACAGAACTTCGAATTGTTAAATTCAAACTAAGATTGCAAATAATAATGCGAAGATCTGAACTTGTAATAGTCAAATACAGAACTTCTAATTGTTAAATACAAATTATTAGTGCAAATTATAACTTGAAGATCTGAACTTGTAACTGTCAAATACAGAACTTAAAATTGATAGCTTCTAATTATTATTGCAAATTATAACTTGAAGATCTGAACTTGTAATAGTCAAATACAGAACTTAAAATTGATAGCTTCTAATTATTATTGTAAATTATAACTTGAAGATCTGAACTTGTAATAGTGAATTACAGAACTTAGATTTGTTAAATTCAAATTATTATTTCAAATTATAACTTGAAGATCTGAACTAGTAATTGTCAAATACAGAACTTAAAATTGATAGCTACTAATTATTATTGCAAATTATAACTTGAAGATCTGAACTTGTAATTGTCAAATACAGAACTTAAAATTGATAGCTTCTAATTATTATTGTAAATTATAACTTGAAGATCTGAACTTGTAATTGTCAAATACAGAACTTAAAATTGATAGCTTCTAATTATTATTGCAAATAATAACTTGGAGATCTGAACTAGTAATTGTCAAATACAGAATTTAAAATTGATAGCTTCTAATTATTATTGCAAATTATAACTTGAAGATTTGAACTTGTAATTGTAAAATACAGAACTTAAAATTGATAGCTTCTAATTATTATTGCAACTTATAACTTGAAGATCTGAACTTGTAATTGTCCAATATAGAACATAAAATTGATAGCTTCTAATTATTATTTCAAATTATAACTTGAAGATCTGAACTTGTAATTGTCAAATACAGAACTTAAAATTAATAGCTTCTAATTATTATTGCAAATTATAACTTGAAGATCTAAACTTGTAATTGTCAAATACAGAACTTAAAATTGATAGCTTCTAATTATTATTGTAAATTATAACTTGAAGATCTGAACTTGTAATAGTGAATTACAGAACTTAGATTTGTTAAATTCAAATTATTATTTCAAATTATAACTTGGAGATCTGAACTAGTAATTGTCAAATACAGAACTTAAAATTGATAGCTTCTAATTATTATTGCAAATTATAACTTGAAGATCTGAACTTGTAATTGTCAAATACAGAACTTAAAATTGATTGCTTCTAATTATTATTGCAAATTATAACTTGAAGATCTGAACTTGTAATTGTCAAATACAGAACATAAAATTGATAGCTTCTAATTACTATATCAAATTATAACTTGAAGATCTGAACTTGCAATTGTCAAATACAGAACTTAAAATTAATAGCTTCTAATTATTATTGCAAATTATAACTTGAAGATCTGAACTTGTAATTGTCAAATACAAAACTTAAAATTGATAGCTTCTAATTATTATTGTAAATTATAACTTGAAGATCTGAACTTGTAATAGTGAATTACAGAACTTAGATTTGTTAAATTCAAATTATTATTTCAAATTATAACTTGAAGATCTGAACTAGTAATTGTCAAATACAGAACTTAAAATTGATAGCTTCTAATTATTACTGCATATTATAACTTCAAGATCTAAACTTGTAATTGTCAAATACAGAACTTAAAATTAATAGCTTCTAATTATTATTGCAAATAATAACTTGAAGATCTGAACTTGTAATTGTCAAATACAGAACTTAAAATTGATAGCTTCTAATTATTATTGCAAATTATAACTTGAAGATCTGAACTTGTAATTGTCAAATACAGAACTTCAAATTGTTAAATACAAATTATTAGTGCAAATTATAACTTGAAGATCTGAACTTGTAATTGTCAAATACAGAACTTAAAATTGATAGCTTCTAATTATTATTGTAAATTATAACTTGTAGATCTGAACTTGTAATAGTGAATTACAGAACTTAGATTTGTTAAATTCAAATTATTATTTCAAATTATAACTTGAAGATCTGAACTAGTAATTGTCAAATACAGAACTTAAAATTGATAGCTTCTAATTATTATTGCATATTATAACTTGAAGATCTGAACTAGTAATTGTTAAATACAGAACTTAAAATTGATAGCTTTTAATTATTATTGTAAATTATAACTTCAAGATCTGAACTTGTAATTGTCAAATACAGAACTTAAAATTGATAGCTTCTAATTATTATTGCAAATAATAACTTGAAGATCTGAACTTGTAATTGTCAAATACAGAACTTAAAATTGATAGCTTCTAATTATTATTGCAAATTATAACTTGAAGATCTGAACTTGTAATAGTCAAATACAGAACTTAAAATTGATAGCTTCTAATTATTATTGTAAATTATAACTTGAAGATCTGAACTTGTAATAGTGAATTACAGAACTTAGATTTTTTAAATTCAAATTATTATTTCAAATTATAACTTGAAGATCTGAACTAGTAATTGTCAAATACAGAACTTAAAATTGATAGCTTCTAATTATTATTGCAAATTATAACTTGAAGATCTGAACTTGTAATTGTCAAATACAGAACTTAAAATTGATAGCTTCTAATTATTATTGTAAATTATAACTTGAAGATCTGAACTTGTAATTGTCAAATACAGAACTTAAAATTGATAGCTTCTAATTATTATTGCAAATAACAACTTGGAGATCTGAACTAGTAATTGTCAAATACAGAACTTAAAATTGATAGCTTCTAATTATTATTGCAAATTATAACTTGAAGATCTGAACTTGTAGTTGTCAAATACAGAACTTAAAATTGATAGCTTCTAATTATTATTGCACATTATAACTTGAAGATCTGAACTTGTAATTGTCAAATACAGAACTTAAAATTAATGGCTTCTAATTATTATTGCAAATTATAACTTGAAGATCTGAACTTGTAATTGTCAAATACAGAACTTAAAATTGATAGCTTCTAATTATTATTGTAAATTATAACTTGAAGATCTGAACTTGTAATAGTGAATTACAGAACTTAGATTTGTTAAATTCAAATTATTATTTCAAATTATAACTTGAAGATCTGAACTAGTAATTGTCAAATACAGAACTTAAAATTGATAGCTTCTAATTATTATTGCATATTATAACTTGAGATCTGAACTTGTAATTGTTAAATACAGAACTTAAAATTGATAGCTTCTAATTATTATTGTAAATTATAACTTCAAGATCTGAACTTGTAATTGTCAAATGCAGAACTTAAAATTGATAGCTTCTAATTATTATTGCAAATAATAACTTGAAGATCTGAACTTGTAATTGTCAAATACAGAACTTAAAATTGATAGCTTCTAATTATTATTGCAAATTATAATTTGAAGATCTGAACTTGTAATAGACAAATACGCAACTTAGCATTGTTAAATACAAATTGTGATTGCAAATTATAACTTGAAGATCTGAACCTGTAATAGGTAAATACAGAACTTCGAATTGTTAAATTCAAACTAAGATTGCAAATAATAATGCGAAGATCTGAACTTGTAATAGTCAAATACAGAACTTCTAATTGTTAAATACAAATTATTAGTGCAAATTATAACTTGAAGATCTGAACTTGTAACTGTCAAATACAGAACTTAAAATTGATAGCTTCTAATTATTATTGCAAATTATAACTTGAAGATCTGAACTTGTAATAGTCAAATACAGAACTTAAAATTGATAGCTTCTAATTATTATTGTAAATTATAACTTGAAGATCTGAACTTGTAATAGTGAATTACAGAACTTAGATTTGTTAAATTCAAATTATTATTTCAAATTATAACTTGAAGATCTGAACTAGTAATTGTCAAATACAGAACTTAAAATTGATAGCTACTAATTATTATTGCAAATTATAACTTGAAGATCTGAACTTGTAATTGTCAAATACAGAACTTAAAATTGATAGCTTCTAATTATTATTGTAAATTATAACTTGAAGATCTGAACTTGTAATTGTCAAATACAGAACTTAAAATTGATAGCTTCTAATTATTATTGCAAATAATAACTTGGAGATCTGAACTAGTAATTGTCAAATACAGAATTCAAAATTGATAGCTTCTAATTATTATTGCAAATTATAACTTGAAGATTTGAACTTGTAATTGTAAAATACAGAACTTAAAATTGATAGCTTCTAATTATTATTGCAACTTATAACTTGAAGATCTGAACTTGTAATTGTCCAATACAGAACATAAAATTGATAGCTTCTAATTATTATTTCAAATTATAACTTGAAGATCTGAACTTGTAATTGTCAAATACAGAACTTAAAATTAATAGCTTCTAATTATTATTGCAAATTATAACTTGAAGATCTAAACTTGTAATTGTCAAATACAGAACTTTAAATTGATAGCTTCTAATTATTATTGTAAATTATAACTTGAAGATCTGAACTTGTAATAGTGAATTACAGAACTTAGATTTGTTAAATTCAAATTATTATTTCAAATTATAACTTGGAGATCTGAACTAGTAATTGTCAAATACAGAACTTAAAATTGATAGCTTCTAATTATTATTGCAAATTATAACTTGAAGATCTGAACTTGTAATTGTCAAATACAGAACTTAAAATTGATTGCTTCTAATTATTATTGCAAATTATAACTTGAAGATCTGAACTTGTAATTGTCAAATACAGAACATAAAATTGATAGCTTCTAATTATTATATCAAATTATAACTTGAAGATCTGAACTTGCAATTGTCAAATACAGAACTTAAAATTAATAGCTTCTAATTATTATTGCAAATTATAACTTGAAGATCTGAACTTGTAATTGTCAAATACAAAACTTAAAATTGATAGCTTCTAATTATTATTGTAAATTATAACTTGAAGATCTGAACTTGTAATAGTGAATTACAGAACTTAGATTTGTTAAATTCAAATTATTATTTCAAATTATAACTTGAAGATCTGAACTAGTAATTGTCAAATACAGAACTTAAAATTGATAGCTTCTAATTATTACTGCATATTATAACTTCAAGATCTAAACTTGTAATTGTCAAATACAGAACTTAAAATTGATAGCTTCTAATTATTATTGCAAATAATAACTTGAAGATCTGAACTTGTAATTGTCAAATACAGAACTTAAAATTGATAGCTTCTAATTATTATTGCAAATTATAACTTGAAGATCTGAACTTGTAATAGTCAAATACAGAACTTAAAATTGATAGCTTCTAATTATTATTGTAAATTATAACTTGAAGATCTGAACTTGTAATTGTCAAATACAGAACTTAAAATTGATAGCTTCTAATTATTATTGTAAATTATAACTTGAAGATATGAACTTGTAATTGTCAAATACAGAACTTAAAATTGATAGCTTCTAATTATTATTGCAAATAACAACTTGGAGATCTGAACTAGTAATTGTCAAATACAGAACTTAAAATTGATAGCTTCTAATTATTATTGTAAATTATAACTTGAAGATCTGAACTTGTAATTGTCAAATACAGAACTTAAAATTGATAGCTTCTAATTATTATTGCAAATAACAACTTGGAGATCTGAACTAGTAATTGTCAAATACAGAACTTAAAATTGATAGCTTCTAATTATTATTGCAAATTATAACTTGAAGATCTGAACTTGTAGTTGTCAAATACAGAACTTAAAATTGATAGCTTCTAATTATTATTGCACATTATAACTTGAAGATCTGAACTTGTAATTGTCAAATACAGAACTTAAAATTAATAGCTTCTAATTATTATTGCAAATTATAACTTGAAGATCTGAACTTGTAATTGTCAAATACAGAACTTAAAATTGATAGCTTCTAATTATTATTGTAAATTATAACTTGAAGATCTGAACTTGTAATAGTGAATTACAGAACTTAGATTTGTTAAATTCAAATTATTATTTCAAATTATAACTTGAAGATCTGAACTAGTAATTGTCAAATACAGAACTTAAAATTGATAGCTTCTAATTATTATTGCATATTATAACTTGAGATCTGAACTTGTAATTGTTAAATACAGAACTTAAAATTGATAGCTTCTAATTATTATTGTAAATTATAACTTCAAGATCTGAACTTGTAATTGTCAAATGCAGAACTTAAAATTGATAGCTTCTAATTATTATTGCAAATAATAACTTGAAGATCTGAACTTGTAATTGTCAAATACAGTACTTAAAATTGATAGCTTCTAATTATTATTGCAAATTATAACTTGAAGATCTGAACTTGTAATTGTCAAATACAGAACTTCAAATTGTTAAATACAAATTATTAGTTCAAATTATAACTTGAAGATCTGAACTTGTAATTGTCAAATTCAGAACTTAAAATTGATAGCTTCTAATTATTATTGTAAATTATAACTTGAAGATCTGAACTTGTAATAGTGAATTACAGAACTTAGATTTGTTAAATTCAAATTATTATTTCAAATTATAACTTGAAGATCTTAACTAGTAATTGTCAAATACAGAACTTAAAATTGATAGCTTCTAATTATTATTGCATATTATAACTTGAAGATCTGAACTTGTAATTGTTAAATACAGAACTTGAAATTGATAGCTTCTAATTATTATTGTAAATTATAACTTCAAGATCTGAACTTGTAATTGTCAAATACAGAACTTAAAATTGATAGCTTCTAATTATTATTGCAAATAATAACTTGAAGATCTGAACTTGTAATTGTCAAATACAGAACTTAAAATTGATAGCTTCTAATTATTATTGCAAATTATAATTTGAAGATCTGAACTTGTAATAGACAAATACAGAACTTCTAATTGTTAAATACAAATTATTAGTGCAAATTATAACTTGAAGATCTGAACTTGTAATTGTCAAATACAGAACTTAAAATTGATAGCTTCTAATTATTATTGCAAATTATAACTTGAAGTTCTGAACTTGTAATAGTCAAATACAGAACTTAAAATTGATAGCTTCTAATTATTATTGTAAATTATAACTTGAAGATCTGAACTTGTAATAGTGAATTACAGAACTTAGATTTGTTAAATTCAAATTATTATTTCAAATTATAACTTGAAGATCTGAACTAGTAATTGTCAAATACAGAACTTAAATTGATAGCTTCTAATTATTATTGCATATTATAACTTGAAGATCTGAACTTGTAATTGTTAAATACAGAACTAAAATTGATAGCTTCTAATTATTATTGTAAATTATAACTTCAAGATCTGAACTTGTAATTGTCAAATACAGAACTTAAAATTGATAGCTTCTAATTATTATTGCAAATTATAATTTGAAGATCTGAACTTGTAATAGACAAATACGCAACTTAGCATTGGTAAATACAAATTTTGATTGCAAATTATAACTTGAAGATCTGAACCTGTAATAGGTAAATACAGAACTTCGAATTGTTAAATTCAAACTAAGATTGCAAATATTAATTCGAAGATCTGAACTTGTAATAGTCAAATACAGAACTTCTAATTGTTAAATACAAATTATTAGTGCAAATTATAACTTGAAGATCTGAACTAGTAATTGTCAAATACAGAACTTAAAATTGATTGCTTCTAATTATTATTACAAATTATAACTTGAAGATCTGAACTTGTAATTGTCAAATACAGAACATCAAATTGATAGCTTCTAATTATTATTTCAAATTATAACTTGAAGATCTAAACTTGTAATTGTCAAATACAGAACTTAAAATTAATAGCTTCTAATTATTATTGCAAATTATAACTTGAAGATCTGAACTTGTAATTGTCAAATACAGAACTTAAAATTGATAGCTTAAAATTATTATTGTAAATTATAACTTGAAGATCTGAACTTGTAATAGTGAATTACAGAACTTAGATTTGTTAAATTCAAATTATTATTTCAAATTATAACTTGAAGATCTGAACTAGTAATTGTCAAATACAGAACTTAAATTGATAGCTTCTAATTATTATTGCATATTATAACTTGAAGATCTGAACTTGTAATTGTTAAATACAGAACTTAAAATTGATAGCTTCTAATTATTATTGTAAATTATAACTTCAAGATCTGAACTTGTAATTGTCAAATACAGAACTTAAAATTGATAGCTTCTAATTATTATTGCAAATTATAATTTGAAGATCTGAACTTGTAATAGACAAATACGCAACTTAGCATTGGTAAATACAAATTGTGATTGCAAATTATAACTTGAAGATCTGAACCTGTAATAGGTAAATACAGAACTTCGAATTGTTAAATTCAAACTAAGATTGCAAATATTAATTCGAAGATCTGAACTTGTAATAGTCAAATACAGAACTTCTAATTGTTAAATACAAATTATTAGTGCAAATTATAACTTGAAGATCTGAACTAGTAATTGTCAAATACAGAACTTAAATTGATAGCTTCTAATTATTATTGCAAATTATAATTTGAAGATCTGAACTTGTAATTGTCAAATACAGAACTTCTAATTGTTAAATACAAATTATTAGTGCAAATTATAACTTGAAGATCTGAACTTGTAATTGTCAAATACAGAACTTAAAATTGATAGCTTCTAATTATTATTGCAAATTATAACTTGAAGATCTGAACTTGTAATAGTCAAATACAGAACTTAAAATTGATAGCTTCTAATTATTATTGTAAATTATAACTTGAAGATCTGAACTTGTAATAGTGAATTACAGAACTTAGATTTGTTAAATTCAAATTATTATTTCAAATTATAACTTGAAGATCTGAACTAGTAATTGTCAAATACAGAACTTAAAATTGATAGCTTCTAATTATTATTGTAAATTATAACTTGAAGATCTGAACTTGTAATTGTCAAATACAGAACTTAAAATTGATAGCTTCTAATTATTATTGCAAATTATAATTTGAAGATCTGAACTTGTAATAGACAAATACAGAACTTAGCATTGTTAAATACAAATTGTGATTGCAAATTATAACTTGAAGATCTGAACCTGTAATTGTCAAATACAGAACTTAAAATTGATAGCTTCTAATTATTATTGCAAATTATAACTTGAAGATCTGAACTTGTAATAGTCAAATACAGAACTTAAAATTGATAGCTTCTAATTATTATTGTAAATTATAACTTGAAGATCTGAACTTGTAATAGTGAATTACAGAACTTAGATTTTTTAAATTCAAATTATTATTTCAAATTATAACTTGAAGATCTGAACTAGTAATTGTCAAATACAGAACTTAAAATTGATAGCTTCTAATTATTATTGCAAATTATAACTTGAAGATCTGAACTTGTAATTGTCAAATACAGAACTTAAAATTGATAGCTTCTAATTATTATTGTAAATTATAACTTGAAGATCTGAACTTGTAATTGTCAAATACAGAACTTAAAATTGATAGCTTCTAATTATTATTGCAAATTATAACTTGAAGATCTGAACTTGTAATAGTCAAATACAGAACTTAAAATTGATAGCTTCTAATTATTATTGTAAATTATAACTTGAAGATCTGAACTTGTAATAGTGAATTACAGAACTTAGATTTTTTAAATTCAAATTATTATTTCAAATTATAACTTGAAGATCTGAACTAGTAATTGTCAAATACAGAACTTAAAATTGATAGCTTCTAATTATTATTGCAAATTATAACTTGAAGATCTGAACTTGTAATTGTCAAATTCAGAACTTAAAATTGATAGCTTCTAATTATTATTGTAAATTATAACTTGAAGATCTGAACTTGTAATTGTCAAATACAGAACTTAAAATTGATAGCTTCTAATTATTATTGCAAATAACAACTTGGAGATCTGAACTAGTAATTGTCAAATACAGAACTTAAAATTGATAGCTTCTAATTATTATTGCAAATTATAACTTGAAGATCTGAACTTGTAGTTGTCAAATACAGAACTTAAAATTGATAGCTTCTAATTATTATTGCACATTATAACTTGAAGATCTGAACTTGTAATTGTCAAATACAGAACTTAAAATTAATAGCTTCTAATTATTATTGCAAATTATAACTTGAAGATCTGAACTTGTAATTGTCAAATACAGAACTTAAAATTGATAGCTTCTAATTATTATTGTAAATTATAACTTGAAGATCTGAACTTGTAATAGTGAATTACAGAACTTAGATTTGTTAAATTCAAATTATTATTTCAAATTATAACTAGAAGATCTGAAATAGTAATTGTCAAATACAGAACTTAAAATTGATAGCTTCTAATTATTATTGCAAATTATAACTTGAAGATCTGAACTTGTAATAGTCAAATACAGAACTTAAAATTGATAGCTTCTAATTATTATTGTAAATTATAACTTGAAGATCTGAACTTGTAATAGTGAATTACAGAACTTAGATTTTTTAAATTCAAATTATTATTTCAAATTATAACTTGAAGATCTGAACTAGTAATTGTCAAATACAGAACTTAAAATTGATAGCTTCTAATTATTATTGCAAATTATAACTTGAAGATCTGAACTTGTAATTGTCAAATTCAGAACTTAAAATTGATAGCTTCTAATTATTATTGTAAATTATAACTTGAAGATCTGAACTTGTAATTGTCAAATACAGAACTTAAAATTGATAGCTTCTAATTATTATTGCAAATAACAACTTGGAGATCTGAACTAGTAATTGTCAAATACAGAACTTAAAATTGATAGCTTCTAATTATTATTGCAAATTATAACTTGAAGATCTGAACTTGTAGTTGTCAAATACAGAACTTAAAATTGATAGCTTCTAATTATTATTGCACATTATAACTTGAAGATCTGAACTTGTAATTGTCAAATACAGAACTTAAAATTAATAGCTTCTAATTATTATTGCAAATTATAACTTGAAGATCTGAACTTGTAATTGTCAAATACAGAACTTAAAATTGATAGCTTCTAATTATTATTGTAAATTATAACTTGAAGATCTGAACTTGTAATAGTGAATTACAGAACTTAGATTTGTTAAATTCAAATTATTATTTCAAATTATAACTAGAAGATCTGAAATAGTAATTGTCAAATACAGAACTTAAAATTGATAGCTTCTAATTATTATTGCAAATTATAACTTGAAGATCTGAACTTGTAATAGTCAAATACAGAACTTAAAATTGATAGCTTCTAATTATTATTGTAAATTATAACTTGAAGATCTGAACTTGTAATAGTGAATTACAGAACTTAGATTTTTTAAATTCAAATTATTATTTCAAATTATAACTTGAAGATCTGAACTTGTAATTGTCAAATACAGAACTTAAAATTGATAGCTTCTAATTATTATTGCAAATAACAACTTGGAGATCTGAACTAGTAATTGTCAAATACAGAACTTAAAATTGATAGCTTCTAATTATTATTGCAAATTATAACTTGAAGATCTGAACTTGTAGTTGTCAAATACAGAACTTAAAATTGATAGCTTCTAATTATTATTGCACATTATAACTTGAAGATCTGAACTTGTAATTGTCAAATACAGAACTTAAAATTAATAGCTTCTAATTATTATTGCAAATTATAACTTGAAGATCTGAACTTGTAATTGTCAAATACAGAACTTAAAATTGATAGCTTCTAATTATTATTGTAAATTATAACTTGAAGATCTGAACTTGTAATAGTGAATTACAGAACTTAGATTTGTTAAATTCAAATTATTATTTCAAATTATAACTAGAAGATCTGAAATAGTAATTGTCAAATACAGAACTTAAAATTGATAGCTTCTAATTATTATTGCATATTATAACTTGAGATCTGAACTTGTAATTGTTAAATACAGAACTTAAAATTGATAGCTTCTAATTATTATTGTAAATTATAACTTCAAGATCTGAACTTGTAATTGTCAAATGCAGAACTTAAAATTGATAGCTTCTAATTATTATTGCAAATAATAACTTGAAGATCTGAACTTGTAATTGTCAAATACAGAACTTAAAATTGATAGCTTCTAATTATTATTGCAAATTATAATTTGAAGATCTGAACTTGTAATAGACAAATACGCAACTTAGCATTGTTAAATACAAATTGTGATTGCAAATTATAACTTGAAGATCTGAACCTGTAATAGGTAAATACAGAACTTCGAATTGTTAAATTCAAACTAAGATTGCAAATAATAATGCGAAGATCTGAACTTGTAATAGTCAAATACAGAACTTCTAATTGTTAAATACAAATTATTAGTGCAAATTATAACTTGAAGATCTGAACTTGTAACTGTCAAATACAGAACTTAAAATTGATAGCTTCTAATTATTATTGCAAATTATAACTTGAAGATCTGAACTTGTAATAGTCAAATACAGAACTTAAAATTGATAGCTTCTAATTATTATTGTAAATTATAACTTGAAGATCTGAACTTGTAATAGTGAATTACAGAACTTAGATTTGTTAAATTCAAATTATTATTTCAAATTATAACTTGAAGATCTGAACTAGTAATTGTCAAATACAGAACTTAAAATTGATAGCTACTAATTATTATTGCAAATTATAACTTGAAGATCTGAACTTGTAATTGTCAAATACAGAACTTAAAATTGATAGCTTCTAATTATTATTGTAAATTATAACTTGAAGATCTGAACTTGTAATTGTCAAATACAGAACTTAAAATTGATAGCTTCTAATTATTATTGCAAATAATAACTTGGAGATCTGAACTAGTAATTGTCAAATACAGAATTTAAAATTGATAGCTTCTAATTATTATTGTAAATTATAACTTGAAGATCTGAACTTGTAATTGTCAAATACAGAACTTAAAATTGATAGCTTCTAATTATTATTGTAAATTATAACTTGAAGATCTGAACTTGTAATTGTCAAATACAGAACTTAAAATTGATAGCTTCTAATTATTATTGCAAATAACAACTTGGAGATCTGAACTAGTAATTGTCAAATACAGAACTTAAAATTGATAGCTTCTAATTATTATTGCAAATTATAACTTGAAGATCTGAACTTGTAGTTGTCAAATACAGAACTTAAAATTGATAGCTTCTAATTATTATTGCACATTATAACTTGAAGATCTGAACTTGTAATTGTCAAATACAGAACTTAAAATTAATAGCTTCTAATTATTATTGCAAATTATAACTTGAAGATCTGAACTTGTAATTGTCAAATACAGAACTTAAAATTGATAGCTTCTAATTATTATTGTAAATTATAACTTGAAGATCTGAACTTGTAATAGTGAATTACAGAACTTAGATTTGTTAAATTCAAATTATTATTTCAAATTATAACTTGAAGATCTGAACTAGTAATTGTCAAATACAGAACTTAAAATTGATAGCTTCTAATTATTATTGCATATTATAACTTGAGATCTGAACTTGTAATTGTTAAATACAGAACTTAAAATTGATAGCTTCTAATTATTATTGTAAATTATAACTTCAAGATCTGAACTTGTAATTGTCAAATGCAGAACTTAAAATTGATAGCTTCTAATTATTATTGCAAATAATAACTTGAAGATCTGAACTTGTAATTGTCAAATACAGAACTTAAAATTGATAGCTTCTAATTATTATTGCAAATTATAACTTGAAGATCTGAACTTGTAATTGTCAAATACAGAACTTAAAATTGATAGCTTCTAATTATTATTGCAAATTATAACTTGAAGATCTGAACTTGTAATTGTCAAATACAGAACTTAAAATTGATTGCTTCTAATTATTATTGCAAATTATAACTTGAAGATCTGAACTTGTAATTGTCAAATACAGAACTTAAAATTGATTGCTTCTAATTATTATTGCAAATTATAACTTGAAGATCTGAACTTGTAATTGTCAAATACAGAACATAAAATTGATAGCTTCTAATTATTATATCAAATTATAACTTGAAGATCTGAACTTGCAATTGTCAAATACAGAACTTAAAATTAATAGCTTCTAATTATTATTGCAAATTATAACTTGAAGATCTGAACTTGTAATTGTCAAATACAAAACTTAAAATTGATAGCTTCTAATTATTATTGTAAATTATAACTTGAAGATCTGAACTTGTAATAGTGAATTACAGAACTTAGATTTGTTAAATTCAAATTATTATTTCAAATTATAACTTGAAGATCTGAACTAGTAATTGTCAAATACAGAACTTAAAATTGATAGCTTCTAATTATTACTGCATATTATAACTTCAAGATCTAAACTTGTAATTGTCAAATACAGAACTTAAAATTGATAGCTTCTAATTATTATTGCAAATAATAACTTGAAGATCTGAACTTGTAATTGTCAAATACAGAACTTAAAATTGATAGCTTCTAATTATTATTGCAAATTATAACTTGAAGATCTGAACTTGTAATAGTCAAATACAGAACTTAAAATTGATAGCTTCTAATTATTATTGTAAATTATAACTTGAAGATCTGAACTTGTAATAGTGAATTACAGAACTTAGATTTTTTAAATTCAAATTATTATTTCAAATTATAACTTGAAGATCTGAACTAGTAATTGTCAAATACAGAACTTAAAATTGATAGCTTCTAATTATTATTGCAAATTATAACTTGAAGATCTGAACTTGTAATTGTCAAATACAGAACTTAAAATTGATAGCTTCTAATTATTATTGTAAATTATAACTTGAAGATCTGAACTTGTAATTGTCAAATACAGAACTTAAAATTGATAGCTTCTAATTATTATTGCAAATAACAACTTGGAGATCTGAACTAGTAATTGTCAAATACAGAACTTAAAATTGATAGCTTCTAATTATTATTGCAAATTATAACTTGAAGATCTGAACTTGTAGTTGTCAAATACAGAACTTAAAATTGATAGCTTCTAATTATTATTGCACATTATAACTTGAAGATCTGAACTTGTAATTGTCAAATACAGAACTTAAAATTAATAGCTTCTAATTATTATTGCAAATTATAACTTGAAGATCTGAACTTGTAATTGTCAAATACAGAACTTAAAATTGATAGCTTCTAATTATTATTGTAAATTATAACTTGAAGATCTGAACTTGTAATAGTGAATTACAGAACTTAGATTTGTTAAATTCAAATTATTATTTCAAATTATAACTTGAAGATCTGAACTAGTAATTGTCAAATACAGAACTTAAAATTGATAGCTTCTAATTATTATTGCATATTATAACTTGAGATCTGAACTTGTAATTGTTAAATACAGAACTTAAAATTGATAGCTTCTAATTATTATTGTAAATTATAACTTCAAGATCTGAACTTGTAATTGTCAAATGCAGAACTTAAAATTGATAGCTTCTAATTATTATTGCAAATAATAACTTGAAGATCTGAACTTGTAATTGTCAAATACAGCACTTAAAATTGATAGCTTCTAATTATTATTGCAAATTATAATTTGAAGATCTGAACTTGTAATAGACAAATACGCAACTTAGCATTGTTAAATACAAATTGTGATTGCAAATTATAACTTGAAGATCTGAACCTGTAATAGGTAAATACAGAACTTCGAATTGTTAAATTCAAACTAAGATTGCAAATAATAATGCGAAGATCTGAACTTGTAATAGTCAAATACAGAACTTCTAATTGTTAAATACAAATTATTAGTGCAAATTATAACTTGAAGATCTGAACTAGTAATTTTCAAATACAGAACTTAATATTGATAGCTTCTAATTATTATTGCAAATTATAACTAGAAGATCTGAACTTGTAATTGTCAAATACAGAACTTAAAATTGATAGCTTCTAATTATTATTTCAATTTATAACTTGAAGATCTGAACTTGTAATTGTCAAATACAGAACTAAAAATTGATAGCTTCTAATTATTATTGCAAATTATAACTTGAAGATCTGAACTTGTAATTGTCAAATACAGAACTTCTAATTGTTAAATACAAATTAGTAGTGCAAATTATAACTTGAAGATCTGAACTTGTAATTATCAAATACAGAACTTAAAATTGATAGCTTCTAATTATTATTGTAAATTATAACTTGAAGATCTGAACTTGTAATAGTGAATTACAGAACTTAGATTTGTTAAATCTAATTATTATTTCAAATTATAACTTGAAGATCTGAACTAGTAATTGTCAAATACAGAACTTAAAATTGATAGCTTCTAATTATTATTGCAAATTATAACTTGAAGATCTGAACTTGTAATTGTCAAATACAGAACTTAAAATTGATTGCTTCTAATTATTATTGCAAATTATAACTTGAAGATCTGAACTTGTAATTGTCAAATACAGAACTTAAAATTGATTGCTTCTAATTATTATTGCAAATTATAACTTGAAGATCTGAACTTGTAATTGTCAAATACAGAACATAAAATTGATAGCTTCTAATTATTATATCAAATTATAACTTGAAGATCTGAACTTGCAATTGTCAAATACAGAACTTAAAATTAATAGCTTCTAATTATTATTGCAAATTATAACTTGAAGATCTGAACTTGTAATTGTCAAATACAAAACTTAAAATTGATAGCTTCTAATTATTATTGTAAATTATAACTTGAAGATCTGAACTTGTAATAGTGAATTACAGAACTTAGATTTGTTAAATTCAAATTATTATTTCAAATTATAACTTGAAGATCTGAACTAGTAATTGTCAAATACAGAACTTAAAATTGATAGCTTCTAATTATTACTGCATATTATAACTTCAAGATCTAAACTTGTAATTGTCAAATACAGAACTTAAAATTGATAGCTTCTAATTATTATTGCAAATAATAACTTGAAGATCTGAACTTGTAATTGTCAAATACAGAACTTAAAATTGATAGCTTCTAATTATTATTGCAAATTATAACTTGAAGATCTGAACTTGTAATAGTCAAATACAGAACTTAAAATTGATAGCTTCTAATTATTATTGTAAATTATAACTTGAAGATCTGAACTTGTAATAGTGAATTACAGAACTTAGATTTTTTAAATTCAAATTATTATTTCAAATTATAACTTGAAGATCTGAACTAGTAATTGTCAAATACAGAACTTAAAATTGATAGCTTCTAATTATTATTGCAAATTATAACTTGAAGATCTGAACTTGTAATTGTCAAATACAGAACTTAAAATTGATAGCTTCTAATTATTATTGTAAATTATAACTTGAAGATCTGAACTTGTAATTGTCAAATACAGAACTTAAAATTGATAGCTTCTAATTATTATTGCAAATAACAACTTGGAGATCTGAACTAGTAATTGTCAAATACAGAACTTAAAATTGATAGCTTCTAATTATTATTGCAAATTATAACTTGAAGATCTGAACTTGTAGTTGTCAAATACAGAACTTAAAATTGATAGCTTCTAATTATTATTGCACATTATAACTTGAAGATCTGAACTTGTAATTGTCAAATACAGAACTTAAAATTAATAGCTTCTAATTATTATTGCAAATTATAACTTGAAGATCTGAACTTGTAATTGTCAAATACAGAACTTAAAATTGATAGCTTCTAATTATTATTGTAAATTATAACTTGAAGATCTGAACTTGTAATAGTGAATTACAGAACTTAGATTTGTTAAATTCAAATTATTATTTCAAATTATAACTTGAAGATCTGAACTAGTAATTGTCAAATACAGAACTTAAAATTGATAGCTTCTAATTATTATTGCATATTATAACTTGAGATCTGAACTTGTAATTGCTAAATACAGAACTTAAAATTGATAGCTTCTAATTATTATTGTAAATTATAACTTGAAGTTCTGAACTTGTAATTGTCAAATACAGAACTTAAAATTGATAGCTTCTAATTATTATTGCAAATAACAACTTGGAGATCTGAACTAGTAATTGTCAAATACAGAACTTAAAATTGATAGCTTCTAATTATTATTGCAAATTATAACTTGAAGATCTGAACTTGTAGTTGTCAAATACAGAACTTAAAATTGATAGCTTCTAATTATTATTGCACATTATAACTTGAAGATCTGAACTTGTAATTGTCAAATACAGAACTTAAAATTAATAGCTTCTAATTATTATTGCAAATTATAACTTGAAGATCTGAACTTGTAATTGTCAAATACAGAACTTAAAATTGATAGCTTCTAATTATTATTGTAAATTATAACTTGAAGATCTGAACTTGTAATAGTGAATTACAGAACTTAGATTTGTTAAATTCAAATTATTATTTCAAATTATAACTAGAAGATCTGAAATAGTAATTGTCAAATACAGAACTTAAAATTGATAGCTTCTAATTATTATTGCATATTATAACTTGAGATCTGAACTTGTAATTGTTAAATACAGAACTTAAAATTGATAGCTTCTAATTATTATTGTAAATTATAACTTCAAGATCTGAACTTGTAATTGTCAAATGCAGAACTTAAAATTGATAGCTTCTAATTATTATTGCAAATAATAACTTGAAGATCTGAACTTGTAATTGTCAAATACAGAACTTAAAATTGATAGCTTCTAATTATTATTGCAAATTATAATTTGAAGATCTGAACTTGTAATAGACAAATACGCAACTTAGCATTGTTAAATACAAATTGTGATTGCAAATTATAACTTGAAGATCTGAACCTGTAATAGGTAAATACAGAACTTCGAATTGTTAAATTCAAACTAAGATTGCAAATAATAATGCGAAGATCTGAACTTGTAATAGTCAAATACAGAACTTCTAATTGTTAAATACAAATTATTAGTGCAAATTATAACTTGAAGATCTGAACTTGTAACTGTCAAATACAGAACTTAAAATTGATAGCTTCTAATTATTATTGCAAATTATAACTTAAAGATCTGAACTTGTAATAGTCAAATACAGAACTTAAAATTGATAGCTTCTAATTATTATTGTAAATTATAACTTGAAGATCTGAACTTGTAATAGTGAATTACAGAACTTAGATTTGTTAAATTCAAATTATTATTTCAAATTATAACTTGAAGATCTGAACTAGTAATTGTCAAATACAGAACTTAAAATTGATAGCTACTAATTATTATTGCAAATTATAACTTGAAGATCTGAACTTGTAATTGTCAAATACAGAACTTAAAATTGATAGCTTCTAATTATTATTGTAAATTATAACTTGAAGATCTGAACTTGTAATTGTCAAATACAGAACTTAAAATTGATAGCTTCTAATTATTATTGCAAATAATAACTTGGAGATCTGAACTAGTAATTGTCAAATACAGAATTTAAAATTGATAGCTTCTAATTATTATTGTAAATTATAACTTGAAGATCTGAACTTGTAATTGTCAAATACAGAACTTAAAATTGATAGCTTCTAATTATTATTGTAAATTATAACTTGAAGATCTGAACTTGTAATTGTCAAATACAGAACTTAAAATTGATAGCTTCTAATTATTATTGCAAATAACAACTTGGAGATCTGAACTAGTAATTGTCAAATACAGAACTTAAAATTGATAGCTTCTAATTATTATTGCAAATTATAACTTGAAGATCTGAACTTGTAGTTGTCAAATACAGAACTTAAAATTGATAGCTTCTAATTATTATTGCACATTATAACTTGAAGATCTGAACTTGTAATTGTCAAATACAGAACTTAAAATTAATAGCTTCTAATTATTATTGCAAATTATAACTTGAAGATCTGAACTTGTAATTGTCAAATACAGAACTTAAAATTGATAGCTTCTAATTATTATTGTAAATTATAACTTGAAGATCTGAACTTGTAATAGTGAATTACAGAACTTAGATTTGTTAAATTCAAATTATTATTTCAAATTATAACTTGAAGATCTGAACTAGTAATTGTCAAATACAGAACTTAAAATTGATAGCTTCTAATTATTATTGCATATTATAACTTGAGATCTGAACTTGTAATTGTTAAATACAGAACTTAAAATTGATAGCTTCTAATTATTATTGTAAATTATAACTTCAAGATCTGAACTTGTAATTGTCAAATGCAGAACTTAAAATTGATAGCTTCTAATTATTATTGCAAATAATAACTTGAAGATCTGAACTTGTAATTGTCAAATACAGAACTTAAAATTGATAGCTTCTAATTATTATTGCAAATTATAACTTGAAGATCTGAACTTGTAATTGTCAAATACAGAACTTAAAATTGATAGCTTCTAATTATTATTGCAAATTATAACTTGAAGATCTGAACTTGTAATTGTCAAATACAGAACTTAAAATTGATTGCTTCTAATTATTATTGCAAATTATAACTTGAAGATCTGAACTTGTAATTGTCAAATACAGAACTTAAAATTGATTGCTTCTAATTATTATTGCAAATTATAACTTGAAGATCTGAACTTGTAATTGTCAAATACAGAACATAAAATTGATAGCTTCTAATTATTATATCAAATTATAACTTGAAGATCTGAACTTGCAATTGTCAAATACAGAACTTAAAATTAATAGCTTCTAATTATTATTGCAAATTATAACTTGAAGATCTGAACTTGTAATTGTCAAATACAAAACTTAAAATTGATAGCTTCTAATTATTATTGTAAATTATAACTTGAAGATCTGAACTTGTAATAGTGAATTACAGAACTTAGATTTGTTAAATTCAAATTATTATTTCAAATTATAACTTGAAGATCTGAACTAGTAATTGTCAAATACAGAACTTAAAATTGATAGCTTCTAATTATTACTGCATATTATAACTTCAAGATCTAAACTTGTAATTGTCAAATACAGAACTTAAAATTGATAGCTTCTAATTATTATTGCAAATAATAACTTGAAGATCTGAACTTGTAATTGTCAAATACAGAACTTAAAATTGATAGCTTCTAATTATTATTGCAAATTATAACTTGAAGATCTGAACTTGTAATAGTCAAATACAGAACTTAAAATTGATAGCTTCTAATTATTATTGTAAATTATAACTTGAAGATCTGAACTTGTAATAGTGAATTACAGAACTTAGATTTTTTAAATTCAAATTATTATTTCAAATTATAACTTGAAGATCTGAACTAGTAATTGTCAAATACAGAACTTAAAATTGATAGCTTCTAATTATTATTGCATATTATAACTTGAGATCTGAACTTGTAATTGTTAAATACAGAACTTAAAATTGATAGCTTCTAATTATTATTGTAAATTATAACTTCAAGATCTGAACTTGTAATTGTCAAATGCAGAACTTAAAATTGATAGCTTCTAATTATTATTGCAAATAATAACTTGAAGATCTGAACTTGTAATTGTCAAATACAGCACTTAAAATTGATAGCTTCTAATTATTATTGCAAATTATAATTTGAAGATCTGAACTTGTAATAGACAAATACGCAACTTAGCATTGTTAAATACAAATTGTGATTGCAAATTATAACTTGAAGATCTGAACCTGTAATAGGTAAATACAGAACTTCGAATTGTTAAATTCAAACTAAGATTGCAAATAATAATGCGAAGATCTGAACTTGTAATAGTCAAATACAGAACTTCTAATTGTTAAATACAAATTATTAGTGCAAATTATAACTTGAAGATCTGAACTAGTAATTTTCAAATACAGAACTTAATATTGATAGCTTCTAATTATTATTGCAAATTATAACTAGAAGATCTGAACTTGTAATTGTCAAATACAGAACTTAAAATTGATAGCTTCTAATTATTATTTCAATTTATAACTTGAAGATCTGAACTTGTAATTGTCAAATACAGAACTAAAAATTGATAGCTTCTAATTATTATTGCAAATTATAACTTGAAGATCTGAACTTGTAATTGTCAAATACAGAACTTCTAATTGTTAAATACAAATTAGTAGTGCAAATTATAACTTGAAGATCTGAACTTGTAATTATCAAATA
Source organism: Cantharis lateralis (assembly GCA_963170105.1). NCBI lineage: Eukaryota > Metazoa > Arthropoda > Insecta > Coleoptera > Cantharidae > Cantharis > Cantharis lateralis. The sequence goes on along the minus strand of OY720625.1, from coordinate 24,368,206 downwards.
CAGAACTTAAAATTGATAGCTTCTAATTATTATTGTAAATTATAACTTGAAGATCTGAACTTGTAATAGTGAATTACAGAACTTAGATTTGTTAAATCTAATTATTATTTCAAATTATAACTTGAAGATCTGAACTAGTAATTGTCAAATACAGAACTTAAAATTGATAGCTTCTAATTATTATTGCAAATTATAACTTGAAGATCTGAACTTGTAATTGTCAAATACAGAACTTAAAATTGATTGCTTCTAATTATTATTGCAAATTATAACTTGAAGATCTGAACTTGTAATTGTCAAATACAGAACTTAAAATTGATTGCTTCTAATTATTATTGCAAATTATAACTTGAAGATCTGAACTTGTAATTGTCAAATACAGAACATAAAATTGATAGCTTCTAATTATTATATCAAATTATAACTTGAAGATCTGAACTTGCAATTGTCAAATACAGAACTTAAAATTAATAGCTTCTAATTATTATTGCAAATTATAACTTGAAGATCTGAACTTGTAATTGTCAAATACAAAACTTAAAATTGATAGCTTCTAATTATTATTGTAAATTATAACTTGAAGATCTGAACTTGTAATAGTGAATTACAGAACTTAGATTTGTTAAATTCAAATTATTATTTCAAATTATAACTTGAAGATCTGAACTAGTAATTGTCAAATACAGAACTTAAAATTGATAGCTTCTAATTATTACTGCATATTATAACTTCAAGATCTAAACTTGTAATTGTCAAATACAGAACTTAAAATTGATAGCTTCTAATTATTATTGCAAATAATAACTTGAAGATCTGAACTTGTAATTGTCAAATACAGAACTTAAAATTGATAGCTTCTAATTATTATTGCAAATTATAACTTGAAGATCTGAACTTGTAATAGTCAAATACAGAACTTAAAATTGATAGCTTCTAATTATTATTGTAAATTATAACTTGAAGATCTCAACTTGTAATAGTGAATTACAGAACTTAGATTTTTTAAATTCAAATTATTATTTCAAATTATAACTTGAAGATCTGAACTAGTAATTGTCAAATACAGAACTTAAAATTGATAGCTTCTAATTATTATTGCAAATTATAACTTGAAGATCTGAACTTGTAATTGTCAAATACAGAACTTAAAATTGATAGCTTCTAATTATTATTGTAAATTATAACTTGAAGATCTGAACTTGTAATTGTCAAATACAGAACTTAAAATTGATAGCTTCTAATTATTATTGCAAATAACAACTTGGAGATCTGAACTAGTAATTGTCAAATACAGAACTTAAAATTGATAGCTTCTAATTATTATTGCAAATTATAACTTGAAGATCTGAACTTGTAGTTGTCAAATACAGAACTTAAAATTGATAGCTTCTAATTATTATTGCACATTATAACTTGAAGATCTGAACTTGTAATTGTCAAATACAGAACTTAAAATTAATAGCTTCTAATTATTATTGCAAATTATAACTTGAAGATCTGAACTTGTAATTGTCAAATACAGAACTTAAAATTGATAGCTTCTAATTATTATTGTAAATTATAACTTGAAGATCTGAACTTGTAATAGTGAATTACAGAACTTAGATTTGTTAAATTCAAATTATTATTTCAAATTATAACTTGAAGATCTGAACTAGTAATTGTCAAATACAGAACTTAAAATTGATAGCTTCTAATTATTATTGCATATTATAACTTGAGATCTGAACTTGTAATTGTTAAATACAGAACTTAAAATTGATAGCTTCTAATTATTATTGTAAATTATAACTTCAAGATCTGAACTTGTAATTGTCAAATGCAGAACTTAAAATTGATAGCTTCTAATTATTATTGCAAATAATAACTTGAAGATCTGAACTTGTAATTGTCAAATACAGCACTTAAAATTAATAGCTTCTAATTATTATTGCAAATTATAATTTGAAGATCTGAACTTGTAATAGACAAATACGCAACTTAGCATTGTTAAATACAAATTGTGATTGCAAATTATAACTTGAAGATCTGAACCTGTAATAGGTAAATACAGAACTTCGAATTGTTAAATTCAAACTAAGATTGCAAATAATAATGCGAAGATCTGAACTTGTAATAGTCAAATACAGAACTTCTAATTGTTAAATACAAATTATTAGTGCAAATTATAACTTGAAGATCTGAACTTGTAACTGTCAAATACAGAACTTAAAATTGATAGCTTCTAATTATTATTGCAAATTATAACTTGAAGATCTGAACTTGTAATAGTCAAATACAGAACTTAAAATTGATAGCTTCTAATTATTATTGTAAATTATAACTTGAAGATCTGAACTTGTAATAGTGAATTACAGAACTTAGATTTGTTAAATTCAAATTATTATTTCAAATTATAACTTGAAGATCTGAACTAGTAATTGTCAAATACAGAACTTAAAATTGATAGCTACTAATTATTATTGCAAATTATAACTTGAAGATCTGAACTTGTAATTGTCAAATACAGAACTTAAAATTGATAGCTTCTAATTATTATTGTAAATTATAACTTGAAGATCTGAACTTGTAATTGTCAAATACAGAACTTAAAATTGATAGCTTCTAATTATTATTGCAAATAATAACTTGGAGATCTGAACTAGTAATTGTCAAATACAGAATTTAAAATTGATAGCTTCTAATTATTATTGCAAATTATAACTTGAAGATTTGAACTTGTAATTGTAAAATACAGAACTTAAAATTGATAGCTTCTAATTATTATTGCAACTTATAACTTGAAGATCTGAACTTGTAATTGTCCAATATAGAACATAAAATTGATAGCTTCTAATTATTATTTCAAATTATAACTTGAAGATCTGAACTTGTAATTGTCAAATACAGAACTTAAAATTAATAGCTTCTAATTATTATTGCAAATTATAACTTGAAGATCTAAACTTGTAATTGTCAAATACAGAACTTAAAATTGATAGCTTCTAATTATTATTGTAAATTATAACTTGAAGATCTGAACTTGTAATAGTGAATTACAGAACTTAGATTTGTTAAATTCAAATTATTATTTCAAATTATAACTTGGAGATCTGAACTAGTAATTGTCAAATACAGAACTTAAAATTGATAGCTTCTAATTATTATTGCAAATTATAACTTGAAGATCTGAACTTGTAATTGTCAAATACAGAACTTAAAATTGATTGCTTCTAATTATTATTGCAAATTATAACTTGAAGATCTGAACTTGTAATTGTCAAATACAGAACATAAAATTGATAGCTTCTAATTACTATATCAAATTATAACTTGAAGATCTGAACTTGCAATTGTCAAATACAGAACTTAAAATTAATAGCTTCTAATTATTATTGCAAATTATAACTTGAAGATCTGAACTTGTAATTGTCAAATACAAAACTTAAAATTGATAGCTTCTAATTATTATTGTAAATTATAACTTGAAGATCTGAACTTGTAATAGTGAATTACAGAACTTAGATTTGTTAAATTCAAATTATTATTTCAAATTATAACTTGAAGATCTGAACTAGTAATTGTCAAATACAGAACTTAAAATTGATAGCTTCTAATTATTACTGCATATTATAACTTCAAGATCTAAACTTGTAATTGTCAAATACAGAACTTAAAATTAATAGCTTCTAATTATTATTGCAAATAATAACTTGAAGATCTGAACTTGTAATTGTCAAATACAGAACTTAAAATTGATAGCTTCTAATTATTATTGCAAATTATAACTTGAAGATCTGAACTTGTAATTGTCAAATACAGAACTTCAAATTGTTAAATACAAATTATTAGTGCAAATTATAACTTGAAGATCTGAACTTGTAATTGTCAAATACAGAACTTAAAATTGATAGCTTCTAATTATTATTGTAAATTATAACTTGTAGATCTGAACTTGTAATAGTGAATTACAGAACTTAGATTTGTTAAATTCAAATTATTATTTCAAATTATAACTTGAAGATCTGAACTAGTAATTGTCAAATACAGAACTTAAAATTGATAGCTTCTAATTATTATTGCATATTATAACTTGAAGATCTGAACTAGTAATTGTTAAATACAGAACTTAAAATTGATAGCTTTTAATTATTATTGTAAATTATAACTTCAAGATCTGAACTTGTAATTGTCAAATACAGAACTTAAAATTGATAGCTTCTAATTATTATTGCAAATAATAACTTGAAGATCTGAACTTGTAATTGTCAAATACAGAACTTAAAATTGATAGCTTCTAATTATTATTGCAAATTATAACTTGAAGATCTGAACTTGTAATAGTCAAATACAGAACTTAAAATTGATAGCTTCTAATTATTATTGTAAATTATAACTTGAAGATCTGAACTTGTAATAGTGAATTACAGAACTTAGATTTTTTAAATTCAAATTATTATTTCAAATTATAACTTGAAGATCTGAACTAGTAATTGTCAAATACAGAACTTAAAATTGATAGCTTCTAATTATTATTGCAAATTATAACTTGAAGATCTGAACTTGTAATTGTCAAATACAGAACTTAAAATTGATAGCTTCTAATTATTATTGTAAATTATAACTTGAAGATCTGAACTTGTAATTGTCAAATACAGAACTTAAAATTGATAGCTTCTAATTATTATTGCAAATAACAACTTGGAGATCTGAACTAGTAATTGTCAAATACAGAACTTAAAATTGATAGCTTCTAATTATTATTGCAAATTATAACTTGAAGATCTGAACTTGTAGTTGTCAAATACAGAACTTAAAATTGATAGCTTCTAATTATTATTGCACATTATAACTTGAAGATCTGAACTTGTAATTGTCAAATACAGAACTTAAAATTAATGGCTTCTAATTATTATTGCAAATTATAACTTGAAGATCTGAACTTGTAATTGTCAAATACAGAACTTAAAATTGATAGCTTCTAATTATTATTGTAAATTATAACTTGAAGATCTGAACTTGTAATAGTGAATTACAGAACTTAGATTTGTTAAATTCAAATTATTATTTCAAATTATAACTTGAAGATCTGAACTAGTAATTGTCAAATACAGAACTTAAAATTGATAGCTTCTAATTATTATTGCATATTATAACTTGAGATCTGAACTTGTAATTGTTAAATACAGAACTTAAAATTGATAGCTTCTAATTATTATTGTAAATTATAACTTCAAGATCTGAACTTGTAATTGTCAAATGCAGAACTTAAAATTGATAGCTTCTAATTATTATTGCAAATAATAACTTGAAGATCTGAACTTGTAATTGTCAAATACAGAACTTAAAATTGATAGCTTCTAATTATTATTGCAAATTATAATTTGAAGATCTGAACTTGTAATAGACAAATACGCAACTTAGCATTGTTAAATACAAATTGTGATTGCAAATTATAACTTGAAGATCTGAACCTGTAATAGGTAAATACAGAACTTCGAATTGTTAAATTCAAACTAAGATTGCAAATAATAATGCGAAGATCTGAACTTGTAATAGTCAAATACAGAACTTCTAATTGTTAAATACAAATTATTAGTGCAAATTATAACTTGAAGATCTGAACTTGTAACTGTCAAATACAGAACTTAAAATTGATAGCTTCTAATTATTATTGCAAATTATAACTTGAAGATCTGAACTTGTAATAGTCAAATACAGAACTTAAAATTGATAGCTTCTAATTATTATTGTAAATTATAACTTGAAGATCTGAACTTGTAATAGTGAATTACAGAACTTAGATTTGTTAAATTCAAATTATTATTTCAAATTATAACTTGAAGATCTGAACTAGTAATTGTCAAATACAGAACTTAAAATTGATAGCTACTAATTATTATTGCAAATTATAACTTGAAGATCTGAACTTGTAATTGTCAAATACAGAACTTAAAATTGATAGCTTCTAATTATTATTGTAAATTATAACTTGAAGATCTGAACTTGTAATTGTCAAATACAGAACTTAAAATTGATAGCTTCTAATTATTATTGCAAATAATAACTTGGAGATCTGAACTAGTAATTGTCAAATACAGAATTCAAAATTGATAGCTTCTAATTATTATTGCAAATTATAACTTGAAGATTTGAACTTGTAATTGTAAAATACAGAACTTAAAATTGATAGCTTCTAATTATTATTGCAACTTATAACTTGAAGATCTGAACTTGTAATTGTCCAATACAGAACATAAAATTGATAGCTTCTAATTATTATTTCAAATTATAACTTGAAGATCTGAACTTGTAATTGTCAAATACAGAACTTAAAATTAATAGCTTCTAATTATTATTGCAAATTATAACTTGAAGATCTAAACTTGTAATTGTCAAATACAGAACTTTAAATTGATAGCTTCTAATTATTATTGTAAATTATAACTTGAAGATCTGAACTTGTAATAGTGAATTACAGAACTTAGATTTGTTAAATTCAAATTATTATTTCAAATTATAACTTGGAGATCTGAACTAGTAATTGTCAAATACAGAACTTAAAATTGATAGCTTCTAATTATTATTGCAAATTATAACTTGAAGATCTGAACTTGTAATTGTCAAATACAGAACTTAAAATTGATTGCTTCTAATTATTATTGCAAATTATAACTTGAAGATCTGAACTTGTAATTGTCAAATACAGAACATAAAATTGATAGCTTCTAATTATTATATCAAATTATAACTTGAAGATCTGAACTTGCAATTGTCAAATACAGAACTTAAAATTAATAGCTTCTAATTATTATTGCAAATTATAACTTGAAGATCTGAACTTGTAATTGTCAAATACAAAACTTAAAATTGATAGCTTCTAATTATTATTGTAAATTATAACTTGAAGATCTGAACTTGTAATAGTGAATTACAGAACTTAGATTTGTTAAATTCAAATTATTATTTCAAATTATAACTTGAAGATCTGAACTAGTAATTGTCAAATACAGAACTTAAAATTGATAGCTTCTAATTATTACTGCATATTATAACTTCAAGATCTAAACTTGTAATTGTCAAATACAGAACTTAAAATTGATAGCTTCTAATTATTATTGCAAATAATAACTTGAAGATCTGAACTTGTAATTGTCAAATACAGAACTTAAAATTGATAGCTTCTAATTATTATTGCAAATTATAACTTGAAGATCTGAACTTGTAATAGTCAAATACAGAACTTAAAATTGATAGCTTCTAATTATTATTGTAAATTATAACTTGAAGATCTGAACTTGTAATTGTCAAATACAGAACTTAAAATTGATAGCTTCTAATTATTATTGTAAATTATAACTTGAAGATATGAACTTGTAATTGTCAAATACAGAACTTAAAATTGATAGCTTCTAATTATTATTGCAAATAACAACTTGGAGATCTGAACTAGTAATTGTCAAATACAGAACTTAAAATTGATAGCTTCTAATTATTATTGTAAATTATAACTTGAAGATCTGAACTTGTAATTGTCAAATACAGAACTTAAAATTGATAGCTTCTAATTATTATTGCAAATAACAACTTGGAGATCTGAACTAGTAATTGTCAAATACAGAACTTAAAATTGATAGCTTCTAATTATTATTGCAAATTATAACTTGAAGATCTGAACTTGTAGTTGTCAAATACAGAACTTAAAATTGATAGCTTCTAATTATTATTGCACATTATAACTTGAAGATCTGAACTTGTAATTGTCAAATACAGAACTTAAAATTAATAGCTTCTAATTATTATTGCAAATTATAACTTGAAGATCTGAACTTGTAATTGTCAAATACAGAACTTAAAATTGATAGCTTCTAATTATTATTGTAAATTATAACTTGAAGATCTGAACTTGTAATAGTGAATTACAGAACTTAGATTTGTTAAATTCAAATTATTATTTCAAATTATAACTTGAAGATCTGAACTAGTAATTGTCAAATACAGAACTTAAAATTGATAGCTTCTAATTATTATTGCATATTATAACTTGAGATCTGAACTTGTAATTGTTAAATACAGAACTTAAAATTGATAGCTTCTAATTATTATTGTAAATTATAACTTCAAGATCTGAACTTGTAATTGTCAAATGCAGAACTTAAAATTGATAGCTTCTAATTATTATTGCAAATAATAACTTGAAGATCTGAACTTGTAATTGTCAAATACAGTACTTAAAATTGATAGCTTCTAATTATTATTGCAAATTATAACTTGAAGATCTGAACTTGTAATTGTCAAATACAGAACTTCAAATTGTTAAATACAAATTATTAGTTCAAATTATAACTTGAAGATCTGAACTTGTAATTGTCAAATTCAGAACTTAAAATTGATAGCTTCTAATTATTATTGTAAATTATAACTTGAAGATCTGAACTTGTAATAGTGAATTACAGAACTTAGATTTGTTAAATTCAAATTATTATTTCAAATTATAACTTGAAGATCTTAACTAGTAATTGTCAAATACAGAACTTAAAATTGATAGCTTCTAATTATTATTGCATATTATAACTTGAAGATCTGAACTTGTAATTGTTAAATACAGAACTTGAAATTGATAGCTTCTAATTATTATTGTAAATTATAACTTCAAGATCTGAACTTGTAATTGTCAAATACAGAACTTAAAATTGATAGCTTCTAATTATTATTGCAAATAATAACTTGAAGATCTGAACTTGTAATTGTCAAATACAGAACTTAAAATTGATAGCTTCTAATTATTATTGCAAATTATAATTTGAAGATCTGAACTTGTAATAGACAAATACAGAACTTCTAATTGTTAAATACAAATTATTAGTGCAAATTATAACTTGAAGATCTGAACTTGTAATTGTCAAATACAGAACTTAAAATTGATAGCTTCTAATTATTATTGCAAATTATAACTTGAAGTTCTGAACTTGTAATAGTCAAATACAGAACTTAAAATTGATAGCTTCTAATTATTATTGTAAATTATAACTTGAAGATCTGAACTTGTAATAGTGAATTACAGAACTTAGATTTGTTAAATTCAAATTATTATTTCAAATTATAACTTGAAGATCTGAACTAGTAATTGTCAAATACAGAACTTAAATTGATAGCTTCTAATTATTATTGCATATTATAACTTGAAGATCTGAACTTGTAATTGTTAAATACAGAACTAAAATTGATAGCTTCTAATTATTATTGTAAATTATAACTTCAAGATCTGAACTTGTAATTGTCAAATACAGAACTTAAAATTGATAGCTTCTAATTATTATTGCAAATTATAATTTGAAGATCTGAACTTGTAATAGACAAATACGCAACTTAGCATTGGTAAATACAAATTTTGATTGCAAATTATAACTTGAAGATCTGAACCTGTAATAGGTAAATACAGAACTTCGAATTGTTAAATTCAAACTAAGATTGCAAATATTAATTCGAAGATCTGAACTTGTAATAGTCAAATACAGAACTTCTAATTGTTAAATACAAATTATTAGTGCAAATTATAACTTGAAGATCTGAACTAGTAATTGTCAAATACAGAACTTAAAATTGATTGCTTCTAATTATTATTACAAATTATAACTTGAAGATCTGAACTTGTAATTGTCAAATACAGAACATCAAATTGATAGCTTCTAATTATTATTTCAAATTATAACTTGAAGATCTAAACTTGTAATTGTCAAATACAGAACTTAAAATTAATAGCTTCTAATTATTATTGCAAATTATAACTTGAAGATCTGAACTTGTAATTGTCAAATACAGAACTTAAAATTGATAGCTTAAAATTATTATTGTAAATTATAACTTGAAGATCTGAACTTGTAATAGTGAATTACAGAACTTAGATTTGTTAAATTCAAATTATTATTTCAAATTATAACTTGAAGATCTGAACTAGTAATTGTCAAATACAGAACTTAAATTGATAGCTTCTAATTATTATTGCATATTATAACTTGAAGATCTGAACTTGTAATTGTTAAATACAGAACTTAAAATTGATAGCTTCTAATTATTATTGTAAATTATAACTTCAAGATCTGAACTTGTAATTGTCAAATACAGAACTTAAAATTGATAGCTTCTAATTATTATTGCAAATTATAATTTGAAGATCTGAACTTGTAATAGACAAATACGCAACTTAGCATTGGTAAATACAAATTGTGATTGCAAATTATAACTTGAAGATCTGAACCTGTAATAGGTAAATACAGAACTTCGAATTGTTAAATTCAAACTAAGATTGCAAATATTAATTCGAAGATCTGAACTTGTAATAGTCAAATACAGAACTTCTAATTGTTAAATACAAATTATTAGTGCAAATTATAACTTGAAGATCTGAACTAGTAATTGTCAAATACAGAACTTAAATTGATAGCTTCTAATTATTATTGCAAATTATAATTTGAAGATCTGAACTTGTAATTGTCAAATACAGAACTTCTAATTGTTAAATACAAATTATTAGTGCAAATTATAACTTGAAGATCTGAACTTGTAATTGTCAAATACAGAACTTAAAATTGATAGCTTCTAATTATTATTGCAAATTATAACTTGAAGATCTGAACTTGTAATAGTCAAATACAGAACTTAAAATTGATAGCTTCTAATTATTATTGTAAATTATAACTTGAAGATCTGAACTTGTAATAGTGAATTACAGAACTTAGATTTGTTAAATTCAAATTATTATTTCAAATTATAACTTGAAGATCTGAACTAGTAATTGTCAAATACAGAACTTAAAATTGATAGCTTCTAATTATTATTGTAAATTATAACTTGAAGATCTGAACTTGTAATTGTCAAATACAGAACTTAAAATTGATAGCTTCTAATTATTATTGCAAATTATAATTTGAAGATCTGAACTTGTAATAGACAAATACAGAACTTAGCATTGTTAAATACAAATTGTGATTGCAAATTATAACTTGAAGATCTGAACCTGTAATAGGTAAATACAGAACTTCGAATTGTTAAATTCAAACTAAGATTGCAAATAATAATTCGAAGATCTGAACTTGTAATAGTCAAATACAGAACTTCTAATTGTTAAATACAAATTATTAGTGCAAATTATAACTTGAAGATCTGAACTTGTAATTGTCAAATACAGAACTTAAAATTGATAGCTTCTAATTATTATTGCAAATAATAACTTGGAGATCTGAACTAGTAATTGTCAAATACAGAACTTAAAATTGATAGCTTCTAATTATTATTGCAAATTATAACTTGAAGATCTGAACTTGTAATTGTCAAATACAGAACTTAAAATTGATTGCTTCTAATTATTATTGCAAATTATAACTTGAAGATCTGAACTTGTAATTGTCAAATACAGAACATAAAATTGATAGCTTCTAATTATTATTTCAAATTATAACTTGAAGATCTGAACTAGTAATTGTCAAATACAGAACTACTAATTGTTAAATACAAATTATAACTTGAAGATCTGAACTTGTAATTGTCAAATACAGAACTTAAAATTGATAGCTTCTAATTATTATTGCAAATTATAACTTGAAGATCTGAACTTGTAATAGTCAAATACAGAACTTAAAATTGATAGCTTCTAATTATTATTGTAAATTATAACTTGAAGATCTGAACTTGTAATTGTCAAATACAGACCTTAAAATTGATAGCTTCTAATTATTATTGCAAATAATAACTTGGAGATCTGAACTAGTAATTGTCAAATACAGAACTTAAAATTGATAGCTTCTAATTATTATTGCAAATTATAACTTGAAGATCTGAACTTGTAATTGTCAAATACAGAACTTAAAATTGATAGCTTCTAATTATTATTGCAAATTATAACTTGAAGATCTGAACTTGTAATTGTCAAATACAGAACTTAAAATTGATAGCTTCTAATTATTATTGCAAATTATAACTTGAAGATCTGAACTTGTAATTGTCAAATACAGAACTTCAAATTGTTAAATACAAATTATTAGTGCAAATTATAACTTGAAGATCTGAACTTGTAATTGTCAAATACAGAACTTAAAATTGATAGCTTCTAATTATTATTGTAAATTATAACTTGAAGATCTGAACTTGTAATAGTGAATTACAGATCTTAGATTTGTTAAATTCCAATTATTATTTCAAATTATAACTTGAAGATCTGAACTAGTAATTGTCAAATACAGAACTTAAAATTGATAGCTTCTAATTATTATTGCATATTATAACTTGAAGATCTGAACTTGTAATTGTTAAATACAGAACTTAAAATTGATAGCTTCTAATTATTATTGTACATTATAACTTCAAGATCTGAACTTGTAATTGTCAAATACAGAACTTAAAATTGATAGCTTCTAATTATTATTGCAAATTATAATTTGAAGATCTGAACTTGTATTAGACAAACACGCAACTTAGCATTGTTAAATACAAATTGTGATTGTAAATTATAACTTGAAGATCTGAACCTGTAATAGGTAAATACAGAACTTCGAATTGTTAAATTCAAACTAAGATTGCAAATAATAATCCGAAGATCTGAACTTGTAATAGTCAAATACAGAACTTCTAATTGTTAAATACAAATTATTAGTGCAAATTATAACTTGAAGATCTGAACTAGTAATTGTCAAATACAGAACTTAAAATTGATAGCTTCTAATTATTATTGCAAATTATAACTTGAAGATCTGAACTTGTAATTGTCAAATACAGAACTTATAATTGATAGCTTCTACTTATTATTGCAAATTATAACTTGAAGATCTGAACTTGTAATTGTCAAATACAGAACTTAAAATTGATAGCTTCTAATTATTATTGTAAATTATAACTTGAAGATCTGAACTTGTAATAGTGAATTACAGAACTTAGATTTGTTAAATTCAAATTATTATTTCAAATTATAACTTGAAGATCTGAACTAGTAATTGTCAAATACAGAACTTAAAATTGATAGCTTCTAATTATTATTGCATATTATAACTTGAAGATCTGAACTTGTAATTGTGAAATACAGAACTTAAAATTGATAGCTTCTAATTATTATTGTAAATTATAACTTCAAGATCTGAACTTGTAATTGTCAAATACAGAACTTAAAATTGATAGCTTCTAATTATTATTGCAAATAATAACTTGAAGATCTGAACTTGTAATTGTCAAATACAGAACTTAAAATTGATAGCTTCTAATTATTATTGCAAATTATAATTTGAAGATCTGAACTTGTAATAGACAAATACGCAACTTAGCATTGTTAAATACAAATTGTGATTGCAAATTATAACTTGAAGATCTGAACCTGTAATAGGTAAATACAGAACTTCGAATTGTTAAATTCAAACTAAGATAGTAAATAATAATTCGAAGATCTGAACTTGTAAAAGTCAAATACAGAACTTCTAATTGTTAAATACAAATTATTAGTGCAAATTATAACTTGAAGATCTGAACTAGTAATTGTCAAATACAGAACTTAAAATTGATAGCTTCTAATTATTATTGCAAATTATAACTTGAAGATCTGAACTTGTAATTGTCAAATACAGAACTTAAAATTGATAGCTTCTAATTATTATTGCAAATTATAACTTGAAGATCTGAACTTGTAATAGTCAAATACAGAACTTAAAATTGATAGCTTCTAATTATTATTGTAAATTATAACTTGAAGATCTGAACTTGTAATTGTCAAATACAGAACTTAAAATTGATAGCTTCTAATTATTATTGCAAATAATAACTTGGAGATCTGAACTAGTAATTGTCAAATACAGAACTTAAAATTGATAGCTTCTAATTATTATTGCAAATTATAACTTGAAGATCTGAACTTGTAATTGTCAAATACAGAACTTAAAATTGATAGCTTCTAATTAGTATTGCAAATTATAACTTGAAGATCTGAACTTGTAATTGTCAAATACAGAACTTAAAATTGATAGCTTCTAATTATTATTGCAAATTATAACTTGAAGATCTGAACTTGTAATTGTCAAATACAGAACTTCAAATTGTTAAATACAAATTATTAGTGCAAATTATAACTTGAAGATCTGAACTTGTAATTGTCAAATACAGAACTTAAAATTGATAGCTTCTAATTATTATTGTAAATTATAACTTGAAGATCTGAACTTGTAATTGTCAAATACAGAACTTAAAATTGATAGCTTCTAATTATTATTGTAAATTATAACTTGAAGATCTGAACTTGTAATAGTGAATTACAGAACTTAGATTTGTTAAATTCCAATTATTATTTCAAATTATAACTTGAAGATCTGAACTAGTAATTGTCAAATACAGAACTTAAAATTGATAGCTTCTAATTATTATTGCATATTATAACTTGAAGATCTGAACTTGAAATTGTTAAATGCAGAACTTAAAATTGATAGCTTCTAATTATTATTGTAAATTATAACTTCAAGATCTGAACTTGTAATTGTCAAATACAGAACTTAAAATTGATAGCTTCTAATTATTATTGCAAATAATAACTTGAAGATCTGAACTTGTAATTGTCAAATACAGAACTTAAAATTGATAGCTTCTAATTATTACTGCAAATTATAATTTGAAGATCTGAACTTGTAATAGACAAACACGCAACTTAGCATTGTTAAATACAAATTGTGATTGCAAATTATAACTTGAAGATCTGAACCTGTAATAGGTAAATACAGAACTTCGAATTGTTAAATTCAAACTAAGATTGCAAATAATAATTCGAAGATCTGAACTTGTAATAGTCAAATACAGAACTTCTAATTGTTAAATAAAAATTATTAGTGCAAATTATAACTTGAAGATCTGAACTAGTAATTGTCAAATACAGAACTTAAAATTGATAGCTTCTAATTATTATTGCAAATTATAACTTGAAGATCTGAACTTGTAATTGTCAAATACAGAACTTCTAATTGTTAAATACAAATTATTAGTGCAAATTATAACTTGAAGATCTGAACTTGTAATTGTCAAATACAGAACTTAAAATTGATAGCTTCTAATTATTATTGCAAATTATAACTTGAAGATCTGAACTTGAAATATTCAAATACAGAACTTAAAATTGATAGCTTCTAATTATTATTGTAAATTATAACTTCAAGATCTGAACTTGTAATTGTCAAATACAGAACTTAAAATTGATAGCTTCTAATTATTATTGCAAATAATAACTTCAAGATCTGAACTTGTAATTGTCAAATACAGAACTTAAAATTGATAGCTTCTAATTATTATTGCAAATAATAACTTGAAGATCTGAACTTGTAATTGTCAAATACAGAACTTAAAATTGATAGATTCTAATTATTATTGCAAATTATAACTTAAAGATCTGAACTTGTAATTGTCAAATACAGAACTTCAAATTGTTAAATACAAATTATTAGTGCAAATTATAACTTGAAGATCTGAACTAGTAATTGTCAAATACAGAACTTAAAATTGATAGCTTCTAATTATTATTGCAAATTATAACTTGAAGATCTGAACTTGTAATTGTCAAATACAGAACTTAAAATTGATAGCTTCTAATTATTATTGCAAATTATAACTTGAAGATCTGAACTTGTAATTGTCAAATACAGAACTTAAAATTGATAGCTTCTAATTATTATTGCAAATTATAACTTGAAGATCTGAACTTGTAATTGTCAAATACAGAACTTCAAATTGTTAAATACAAATTATTAGTGCAAATTATAACTTGAAGATCTGAACTTGTAATTGTCAAATACAGAACTTAAAATTGATAGCTTCTAATTATTATTGTAAATTATAACTTGAAGATCTGAACTTGTAATAGTGAATTACAGAACTTAGATTTGTTAAATTCAAATTATTATTTCAAATTATAACTTGAAGATCTGAACTAGTAATTGTCAAATACAGAACTTAAAATTGATAGCTACTAATTATTATTGCATATTATAACTTGAAGATCTGAACTTGTAATTGTGAAATACAGAACTTAAAATTGATAGCTTCTAATTATTATTGTAAATTATAACTTCAAGATCTGAACTTGTAATTGTCAAATACAGAACTTAAAATTGATAGCTTCTAATTATTATTGCAAATAATAACTTGAAGATCTGAACTTGTAATTGTCAAATACAGAACTTAAAATTGATAGCTTCTAATTATTATTGCAAATTATAATTTGAAGATCTGAACTTGTAATAGACAAATACGCAACTTAGCATTGTTAAATACAAATTGTGATTGCAAATTATAACTTGAAGATCTGAACTAGAAATTGTCAAATACAGAACTTAAAATTGATAGCTTCTAATTATTATTGCAAATTATAACTTGAAGATCTGAACTTGTAATTGTCAAATACAGAACTTCTAATTGTTAAATACAAATTATTAGTGCAAATTATAACTTGAAGATCTGAACTTGTAATTGTCAAATACAGAACTTAAAATTGATAGCTTCTAATTATTATTGCAAATTATAACTAGAAGATCTGAACTTGAAATAGTCAAATACACAACTTAAAATTGATAGCTTCTAATTATTATTGTAAATTATAACTTCAAGATCTGAACTTGTAATTGTCAAATACAGAACTTAAAATTGATAGCTTCTAATTATTATTGCAAATAATAACTTCAAGATCTGAACTTGAAATTGTCAAATACAGAACTTAAAATTGATAGCTTCTAATTATTATTGCAAATAATAACTTGAAGATCTGAACTTGTAATTGTCAAATACAGAACTTAAAATTGATAGATTCTAATTATTATTGCAAATTATAACTTAAAGATCTGAACTTGTAATTGTCAAATACAGAACTTCAAATTGTTAAATACAAATTATTAGTGCAAATTATAACTTGAAGATCTGAACTAGTAATTGTCAAATACAGAACTTAAAATTGATAGCTTCTAATTATTATTGCAAATTATAACTTGAAGATCTGAACTTGTAATTGTCAAATACAGAACTTAAAATTGATAGCTTCTAATTATTATTGCAAATTATAACTTGAAGATCTGAACTTGTAATTGTCAAATACAGAACTTAAAATTGATAGCTTCTAATTATTATTGCAAATTATAACTTGAAGATCTGAACTTGTAATTGTCAAATACAGAACTTCAAATTGTTAAATACAAATTATTAGTGCAAATTATAACTTGAAGATCTGAACTTGTAATTGTCAAATACAGAACCTAAAATTGATAGCTTCTAATTATTATTGTAAATTATAACTTGAAGATCTGAACTTGTAATAGTGAATTACAGAACTTAGATTTGTTAAATTCAAATTATTATTTCAAATTATAACTTGAAGATCTGAACTAGTAATTGTCAAATACAGAACTTAAAATTGATAGCTTCTAATTATTATTGCATATTATAACTTGAAGATCTGAACTTGTAATTGTGAAATACAGAACTTAAAATTGATAGCTTCTAATTATTATTGTAAATTATAACTTCAAGATCTGAACTTGTAATTGTCAAATACAGAACTTAAAATTGATAGCTTCTAATTATTATTGCAAATAATAACTTGAAGATCTGAACTTGTAATTGTCAAATACGCAACTTAGCATTGTTAAATACAAATTGTGATTGCAAATTATAACTTGAAGATCTGAACTAGTAATTGTCAAATACAGAACTTAAAATTGATAGCTTCTAATTATTATTGCAAATTATAACTTGAAGATCTGAACTTGTAATTGTCAAATACAGAACTTCTAATTGTTAAATACAAATTATTAGTGCAAATTATAACTAGAAGATCTGAACTTGTAATTGTCAAATACAGAACTTAAAATTGATAGCTTCTAATTATTATTGCAAATTATAACTTGAAGATCTGAACTTGAAATAGTCAAATACAGAACTTAAAATTGATAGCTTCTAATTATTATTGTAATTTATAACTTCAAGATCTGAACTTGTAATTGTCAAATACAGAACTTAAAATTGATAGCTTCTAATTATTATTGCAAATAATAACTTCAAGATCTGAACTTGTAATTGTCAAATACAGAACTTAAAATTGATAGCTTCTAATTATTATTGCAAATAATAACTTGAAGATCTGAACTTGTAATTGTCAAATACAGAACTTAAAATTGATAGATTCTAATTATTATTGCAAATTATAACTTAAAGATCTGAACTTGTAATTGTCAAATACAGAACTTCAAATTGTTAAATACAAATTATTAGTGCAAATTATAACTTGAAGATCTGAACTAGTAATTGTCAAATACAGAACTTAAAATTGATAGCTTCTAATTATTATTGCAAATTATAACTTGAAGATCTGAACTTGTAATTGTCAAATACAGAACTTAAAATTGATAGCTTCTAATTATTATTGCAAATTATAACTTGAAGATCTGAACTTGTAATTGTCAAATACAGAACTTAAAATTGATAGCTTCTAATTATTATTGCAAATTATAACTTGAAGATCTGAACTTGTAATTGTCAAATACAGAACTTCAAATTGATAGCTTCTAATTATTACTGCAAATTATAATTTGAAGATCTGAACTTGTAATAGACAAACACGCAACTTAGCATTGTTAAATACAAATTGTGATTGCAAATTATAACTTGAAGATCTGAACCTGTAATAGGTAAATACAGAACTTCGAATTGTTAAATTCAAACTAAGATTGCAAATAATAATTCGAAGATCTGAACTTGTAATAGTCAAATACAGAACTTCTAATTGTTAAATAAAAATTATTAGTGCAAATTATAACTTGAAGATCTGAACTAGTAATTGTCAAATACAGAACTTAAAATTGATAGCTTCTAATTATTATTGCAAATTATAACTTGAAGATCTGAACTTGTAATTGTCAAATACAGAACTTCTAATTGTTAAATACAAATTATTAGTGCAAATTATAACTTGAAGATCTGAACTTGTAATTGTCAAATACAGAACTTAAAATTGATAGCTTCTAATTATTATTGCAAATTATAACTTGAAGATCTGAACTTGAAATATTCAAATACAGAACTTAAAATTGATAGCTTCTAATTATTATTGTAAATTATAACTTCAAGATCTGAACTTGTAATTGTCAAATACAGAACTTAAAATTGATAGCTTCTAATTATTATTGCAAATAATAACTTCAAGATCTGAACTTGTAATTGTCAAATACAGAACTTAAAATTGATAGCTTCTAATTATTATTGCAAATAATAACTTGAAGATCTGAACTTGTAATTGTCAAATACAGAACTTAAAATTGATAGATTCTAATTATTATTGCAAATTATAACTTAAAGATCTGAACTTGTAATTGTCAAATACAGAACTTCAAATTGTTAAATACAAATTATTAGTGCAAATTATAACTTGAAGATCTGAACTAGTAATTGTCAAATACAGAACTTAAAATTGATAGCTTCTAATTATTATTGCAAATTATAACTTGAAGATCTGAACTTGTAATTGTCAAATACAGAACTTAAAATTGATAGCTTCTAATTATTATTGCAAATTATAACTTGAAGATCTGAACTTGTAATTGTCAAATACAGAACTTAAAATTGATAGCTTCTAATTATTATTGCAAATTATAACTTGAAGATCTGAACTTGTAATTGTCAAATACAGAACTTCAAATTGTTAAATACAAATTATTAGTGCAAATTATAACTTGAAGATCTGAACTTGTAATTGTCAAATACAGAACTTAAAATTGATAGCTTCTAATTATTATTGTAAATTATAACTTGAAGATCTGAACTTGTAATAGTGAATTACAGAACTTAGATTTGTTAAATTCAAATTATTATTTCAAATTATAACTTGAAGATCTGAACTAGTAATTGTCAAATACAGAACTTAAAATTGATAGCTACTAATTATTATTGCATATTATAACTTGAAGATCTGAACTTGTAATTGTGAAATACAGAACTTAAAATTGATAGCTTCTAATTATTATTGTAAATTATAACTTCAAGATCTGAACTTGTAATTGTCAAATACAGAACTTAAAATTGATAGCTTCTAATTATTATTGCAAATAATAACTTGAAGATCTGAACTTGTAATTGTCAAATACAGAACTTAAAATTGATAGCTTCTAATTATTATTGCAAATTATAATTTGAAGATCTGAACTTGTAATAGACAAATACGCAACTTAGCATTGTTAAATACAAATTGTGATTGCAAATTATAACTTGAAGATCTGAACTAGAAATTGTCAAATACAGAACTTAAAATTGATAGCTTCTAATTATTATTGCAAATTATAACTTGAAGATCTGAACTTGTAATTGTCAAATACAGAACTTCTAATTGTTAAATACAAATTATTAGTGCAAATTATAACTTGAAGATCTGAACTTGTAATTGTCAAATACAGAACTTAAAATTGATAGCTTCTAATTATTATTGCAAATTATAACTAGAAGATCTGAACTTGAAATAGTCAAATACACAACTTAAAATTGATAGCTTCTAATTATTATTGTAAATTATAACTTCAAGATCTGAACTTGTAATTGTCAAATACAGAACTTAAAATTGATAGCTTCTAATTATTATTGCAAATAATAACTTCAAGATCTGAACTTGAAATTGTCAAATACAGAACTTAAAATTGATAGCTTCTAATTATTATTGCAAATAATAACTTGAAGATCTGAACTTGTAATTGTCAAATACAGAACTTAAAATTGATAGATTCTAATTATTATTGCAAATTATAACTTAAAGATCTGAACTTGTAATTGTCAAATACAGAACTTCAAATTGTTAAATACAAATTATTAGTGCAAATTATAACTTGAAGATCTGAACTAGTAATTGTCAAATACAGAACTTAAAATTGATAGCTTCTAATTATTATTGCAAATTATAACTTGAAGATCTGAACTTGTAATTGTCAAATACAGAACTTAAAATTGATAGCTTCTAATTATTATTGCAAATTATAACTTGAAGATCTGAACTTGTAATTGTCAAATACAGAACTTAAAATTGATAGCTTCTAATTATTATTGCAAATTATAACTTGAAGATCTGAACTTGTAATTGTCAAATACAGAACTTCAAATTGTTAAATACAAATTATTAGTGCAAATTATAACTTGAAGATCTGAACTTGTAATTGTCAAATACAGAACCTAAAATTGATAGCTTCTAATTATTATTGTAAATTATAACTTGAAGATCTGAACTTGTAATAGTGAATTACAGAACTTAGATTTGTTAAATTCAAATTATTATTTCAAATTATAACTTGAAGATCTGAACTAGTAATTGTCAAATACAGAACTTAAAATTGATAGCTTCTAATTATTATTGCATATTATAACTTGAAGATCTGAACTTGTAATTGTGAAATACAGAACTTAAAATTGATAGCTTCTAATTATTATTGTAAATTATAACTTCAAGATCTGAACTTGTAATTGTCAAATACAGAACTTAAAATTGATAGCTTCTAATTATTATTGCAAATAATAACTTGAAGATCTGAACTTGTAATTGTCAAATACGCAACTTAGCATTGTTAAATACAAATTGTGATTGCAAATTATAACTTGAAGATCTGAACTAGTAATTGTCAAATACAGAACTTAAAATTGATAGCTTCTAATTATTATTGCAAATTATAACTTGAAGATCTGAACTTGTAATTGTCAAATACAGAACTTCTAATTGTTAAATACAAATTATTAGTGCAAATTATAACTAGAAGATCTGAACTTGTAATTGTCAAATACAGAACTTAAAATTGATAGCTTCTAATTATTATTGCAAATTATAACTTGAAGATCTGAACTTGAAATAGTCAAATACAGAACTTAAAATTGATAGCTTCTAATTATTATTGTAATTTATAACTTCAAGATCTGAACTTGTAATTGTCAAATACAGAACTTAAAATTGATAGCTTCTAATTATTATTGCAAATAATAACTTCAAGATCTGAACTTGTAATTGTCAAATACAGAACTTAAAATTGATAGCTTCTAATTATTATTGCAAATAATAACTTGAAGATCTGAACTTGTAATTGTCAAATACAGAACTTAAAATTGATAGATTCTAATTATTATTGCAAATTATAACTTAAAGATCTGAACTTGTAATTGTCAAATACAGAACTTCAAATTGTTAAATACAAATTATTAGTGCAAATTATAACTTGAAGATCTGAACTAGTAATTGTCAAATACAGAACTTAAAATTGATAGCTTCTAATTATTATTGCAAATTATAACTTGAAGATCTGAACTTGTAATTGTCAAATACAGAACTTAAAATTGATAGCTTCTAATTATTATTGCAAATTATAACTTGAAGATCTGAACTTGTAATTGTCAAATACAGAACTTAAAATTGATAGCTTCTAATTATTATTGCAAATTATAACTTGAAGATCTGAACTTGTAATTGTCAAATACAGAACTTCAAATTGTTAAATACAAATTATTAGTGCAAATTATAACTTGAAGATCTGAACTTGTAATTGTCAAATACAGAACCTAAAATTGATAGCTTCTAATTATTATTGTAAATTATAACTTGAAGATCTGAACTTGTAATAGTGAATTACAGAACTTAGATTTGTTAAATTCAAATTATTATTTCAAATTATAACTTGAAGATCTGAACTAGTAATTGTCAAATACAGAACTTAAAATTGATAGCTTCTAATTATTATTGCATATTATAACTTGAAGATCTGAACTTGTAATTGTGAAATACAGAAGTTAAAATTGATAGCTTCTAATTATTATTGTAAATTATAACTTCAAGATCTGAACTTGTAATTGTCAAATACAGAACTTAAAATTGATAGCTTCTAATTATTATTGCAAATAATAACTTGAAGATCTGAACTTGTAATTGTCAAATACGCAACTTAGCATTGTTAAATACAAATTGTGATTGCAAATTATAACTTGAAGATCTGAACTAGTAATTGTCAAATACAGAACTTAAAATTGATAGCTTCTAATTATTATTGCAAATTATAACTTGAAGATCTGAACTTGTAATTGTCAAATACAGAACTTCTAATTGTTAAATACAAATTATTAGTGCAAATTATAACTAGAAGATCTGAACTTGTAATTGTCAAATACAGAACTTAAAATTGATAGCTTCAAATTATTATTGCAAATTATAACTTGAAGATCTGAACTTGAAATAGTCAAATACAGAACTTAAAATTGATAGCTTCTAATTATTATTGTAATTTATAACTTCAAGATCTGAACTTGTAATTGTCAAATACAGAACTTAAAATTGATAGCTTCTAATTATTATTGCAAATAATAACTTCAAGATCTGAACTTGTAATTGTCAAATACAGAACTTAAAATTGATAGCTTCTAATTATTATTGCAAATAATAACTTGAAGATCTGAACTTGTAATTGTCAAATACAGAACTTAAAATTGATAGATTCTAATTATTATTGCAAATTATAACTTAAAGATCTGAACTTGTAATTGTCAAATACAGAACTTCAAATTGTTAAATACAAATTATTAGTGCAAATTATAACTTGAAGATCTGAACTAGTAATTGTCAAATACAGAACTTAAAATTGATAGCTTCTAATTATTATTGCAAATTATAACTTGAAGATCTGAACTTGTAATTGTCAAATACAGAACTTAAAATTGATAGCTTCTAATTATTATTGCAAATTATAACTTGAAGATCTGAACTTGTAATTGTCAAATACAGAACTTAAAATTGATAGCTTCTAATTATTATTGCAAATTATAACTTGAAGATCTGAACTTGTAATTGTCAAATACAGAACTTCAAATTGTTAAATACAAATTATTAGTGCAAATTATAACTTGAAGATCTGAACTTGTAATTGTCAAATACAGAACTTAAAATTGATAGCTTCTAATTATTATTGTAAATTATAACTTGAAGATCTGAACTTGTAATAGTGAATTACAGAACTTAGATTTGTTAAATTCAAATTATTATTTCAAATTATAACTTGAAGATCTGAACTAGTAATTGTCAAATACAGAACTTAAAATTGATAGCTTCTAATTATTATTGCATATTATAACTTGAAGATCTGAACTTGTAATTGTGAAATACAGAACTTAAAATTGATAGCTTCTAATTATTATTGTAAATTATAACTTCAAGATCTGAACTTGGAATTGTCAAATACAGAACTTAAAATTGATAGCTTCTAATTATTATTGCAAATAATAACTTGAAGATCTGAACTTGTAATTGTCAAATACAGAACTTAAAATTGATAGATTCTAATTATTATTGCAAATTATAACTTAAAGATCTGAACTTGTAATTGTCAAATACAGAACTTCAAATTGTTAAATACAAATTATTAGTGCAAATTATAACTTGAAGATCTGAACTAGTAATTGTCAAATACAGAACTTAAAATTGATAGCTTCTAATTATTATTGCAAATTATAACTTGAAGATCTGAACTTGTAATTGTCAAATACAGAACTTAAAATTGATAGCTTCTAATTATTATTGCAAATTATAACTTGAAGATCTGAACTTGTAATTGTCAAATACAGAACTTAAAATTGATAGCTTCTAATTATTATTGCAAATTATAACTTGAAGATCTGAACTTGTAATTGTCAAATACAGAACTTCAAATTGTTAAATACAAATTATTAGTGCAAATTATAACTTGAAGATCTGAACTTGTAATTGTCAAATACAGAACTTAAAATTGATAGCTTCTAATTATTATTGTAAATTATAACTAGAAGATCTGAACTTGTAATAGTGAATTACAGAACTTAGATTTGTTAAATTCAAATTATTATTTCAAATTATAACTTGAAGATCTGAACTAGTAATTGTCAAATACAGAACTTAAAATTGATAGCTTCTAATTATTATTGCATATTATAACTTGAAGATCTGAACTTGTAATTGTGAAATACAGAACTTAAAATTGATAGCTTCTAATTATTATTGTAAATTATAACTTCAAGATCTGAACTTGTAATTGTCAAATACAGAACTTAAAATTGATAGCTTCTAATTATTATTGCAAATAATAACTTGAAGATCTGAACTTGTAATTGTCAAATACAGAACTTAAAATTGATAGCTTCTAATTATTATTGCAAATTATAATTTGAAGATCTGAACTTGTAATAGACAAATACGCAACTTAGCATTGTTAAATACAAATTGTGATTGCAAATTATAACTTGAAGATCTGAACTTGTAATTGTCAAATACAGAACTTAAAATTGATAGCTTCTAATTATTATTGCAAATTATAACTTGAAGATCTGAACTTGTAATTGTCAAATACAGAACTTCTAATTGTTAAATACAAATTATTAGTGCAAATTATAACTTGAAGATCTGAACTTGTAATTGTCAAATACAGAACTTAAAATTGATAGCTTCTAATTATTATTGCAAATAATAACTTGAAGATCTGAACTTGTAATTGTCAAATACAGAACTTAAAATTGATAGATTCTAATTATTATTGTAAATTATAACTTAAAGATCTGTACTTGTAATTGTCAAATACAGAACTTCAAATTGTTAAATACAAATTATTAGTGCAAATTATAACTTGAAGATCTGAAATAGTAATTGTCAAATACAGAACTTAAAATTGATAGCTTCTAATTATTATTGCAAATTATAACTTGAAGATCTGAACTTGTAATTGTCAAATACAGAACTTAAAATTGATAGCTTCTAATTATTATTGCAAATTATAACTTGAAGATCTGAACTTGTAATTGTCAAATACAGAACTTAAATTTGATAGCTTCTAATTATTATTGCAAATTATAACTTGAAGATCTGAACTTGTAATTGTCAAATACAGAACTTCAAATTGTTAAATACAAATTATTAGTGCAAATTATAACTTGAAGATCTGAACTTGTAATTGTCAAATACAAAACTACTAATTGTTAAATACAAATTATGACTTGAAGATCTGAACTTGTAATTGTCAAATACAGAACTTAAAATTGATAGCTTCTAATTATTATTGCAAATTATAACTTGAAGATCTGAACTTGTAATAGTCAAATACAGAACTTAAAATTGATAGCTTCTAATTATTATTGTAAATTATAACTTGAAGATCTGAACTTGTAATTGTCAAATACAGAACTTAAAATTGATAGCTTCTAATTATTATTGCAAATAATAACTTGGAGATCTGAACTAGTAATTGTCAAATACAGAACTTAAAATTGATAGCTTCTAATTATTATTGCAAATTATAACTTGAAGATCTGAACTTGTAATTGTCAAATACAGAACTTAAAATTGATAGCTTCTAATTATTATTGCAAATTATAACTTGAAGATCTGAACTTGTAATTGTCAAATACAGAACTTAAAATTGATAGCTTCTAATTATTATTGCAAATTATAACTTGAAGATCTGAACTTGTAATTGTCAAATACAGAACTTCAAATTGTTAAATACAAATTATTAGTGCAAATTATAACTTGAAGATCTGAACTTGTAATTGTCAAATACAGAACTTAAAATTGATAGCTTCTAATTATTATTGTAAATTATAACTTGAAGATCTGAACTTGTAATAGTGAATTACAGATCTTAGATTTGTTAAATTCCAATTATTATTTCAAATTATAACTTGAAGATCTGAACTAGTAATTGTCAAATACAGAACTTAAAATTGATAGCTTCTAATTATTATTGCATATTATAACTTGAAGATCTGAACTTGTAATTGTTAAATACAGAACTTAAAATTGATAGCTTCTAATTATTATTGTAAATTATAACTTCAAGATCTGAACTTGTAATTGTCAAATACAGAACTTAAAATTGATAGCTTCTAATTATTATTGCAAATAAAAACTTGAAGATCTGAACTTGTAATTGTCAAATACAGAACTTAAAATTGATATCTTCTAATTATTATTGCAAATTATAATTTGAAGATCTGAACTTGTATTAGACAAACACGCAACTTAGCATTGTTAAATACAAATTGTGATTGCAAATTATAACTTGAAGATCTGAACCTGTAATAGGTAAATACAGAACTTCGAATTGTTAAATTCAAACTAAGATTGCAAATAATAATCCGAAGATCTGAACTTGTAATAGTCAAATACAGAACTTCTAATTGTTAAATACAAATTATTAGTGCAAATTATAACTTGAAGATCTGAACTAGTAATTGTCAAATACAGAACTTAAAATTGATAGCTTCTAATTATTATTGCAAATTATAACTTGAAGATCTGAACTTGTAATAGTCAAATACAGAACTTAAAATTGATAGCTTCTAATTATTATTGTAAATTATAACTTCAAGATCTGAACTTGTAATTGTCAAATACAGAACTTAAAATTGATAGCTTCTAATTATTATTGCAAATAATAACTTCAAGATCCGAACTTGTAATTGTAAAATACAGAACTTAAAATTGATAGCTTCTAATTATTATTGCAAATAATAACTTGAAGATCTGAACTTGTAATTGTCAAATACAGAACTTAAAATTGATAGCTTCTAATTATTATTGCAAATTATAACTTGAAGATCTGAACTTGTAATTGTCAAATACAGAACTTCTAATTGTTAAATACAAATTATTAGTGCAAATTATAACTTGAAGATCTGAACTTGTAATTGTCAAATACAGAACTTAAAATTGATAGCTTCTAATTATTATTGCAAATTATAACTTGAAGATCTGAACTTGAAATAGTCAAATACAGAACTTAAAATTGATAGCTTCTAATTATTATTGTAAATTATAACTTCAAGATCTGAACTTGTAATTGTCAAATGCAGAACTTAAAATTGATAGCTTCTAATTATTATTGCAAATAATAACTTCAAGATCTGAACTTGTAATTGTCAAATACAGAACTTAAAATTGATAGCTTCTAATTATTATTGCAAATAATAACTTGAAGATCTGAACTTGTAATTGTCAAATACAGAACTTAAAATTGATAGATTCTAATTATTATTGCAAATTATAACTTAAAGATCTGAACTTGTAATTGTCAAATACAGAACTTCAAATTGTTAAATACAAATTATTAGTGCAAATTATAACTTGAAGATCTGAACTAGTAATTGTCAAATACAGAACTTAAAATTGATAGCTTCTAATTATTATTGCAAATTATAACTTGAAGATCTGAACTTGTAATTGTCAAATACAGAACTTAAAATTGATAGCTTCTAATTATTATTGCAAATTATAACTTGAAGATCTGAACTTGTAATTGCCAAATACAGAACTTAAAATTGATAGCTTCTAATTATTATTGCAAATTATAACTTGAAGATCTGAACTTGTAATTGTCAAATACAGAACTTCAAATTGTTAAATACAAATTATTAGTGCAAATTATAACTTGAAGATCTGAACTAGTAATTGTCAAATACAGAACTTAAAATTGATAGCTTGTAATTATTATTGTAAATTATAACTTGAAGATCTGAACTTGTAATAGTGAATTACAGAACTTAGATTTGTTAAATTCAAATTATTATTTCAAATTATAACTTGAAGATCTGAACTAGTAATTGTCAAATACAGAACTTAAAATTGATAGCTTCTAATTATTATTGCATATTATAACTTGAAGATCTGAACTTGTAATTGTGAAATACAGAACTTAAAATTGATAGCTTCTAATTATTATTGTAAATTATAACTTCAAGATCTGAACTTGTAATTGTCAAATACAGAACTTAAAATTGATAGCTTCTAATTATTATTGCAAATAATAACTTGAAGATCTGAACTTGTAATTGTCAAATACAGAACTTAAAATTGATAGCTTCTAATTATTATTGCAAATTATAATTTGAAGATCTGAACTTGTAATAGACAAATACAGATCTTCTAATTGTTAAATACAAATTATTAGTGCAAATTATAACTTGAAGATCTGAACTAGTAATTGTCAAATACAGAACTTAAAATTGATAGCTTCTAATTATTATTGCAAATTATAACTTGCAGATCTGAACTTGTAATTGTCAAATACAGAACTTAAAATTGATAGCTTCTAATTATTATTGCAAATTATAACTTGAAGATCTGAACTTGTAATAGTCAAATACAGAACTTAAAATTGATAGCTTCTAATTATTATTGTAAATTATAACTTGAAGATCTGAACTTGTAATTGTCAAATACAGAACTTAAAATTGATAGCTTCTAATTATTATTGCAAATAATAACTTGGAGATCTGAACTAGTAATTGTCAAATACAGAACTTAAAATTGATAGCTTCTAATTATTATTGCAAATTATAACTTGAAGATCTGAACTTGTAATTGTCAAATACAGAACTTAAAATTGATAGCTTCTAATTATTATTGCAAATTATAACTTGAAGATCTGAACTTGTAATTGTCAAATACAGAACTTCAAATTGTTAAATACAAATTATTAGTGCAAATTATAACTTGAAGATCTGAACTTGTAATTGTCAAATACAGAACTTAAAATTGATAGCTTCTAATTATTATTGTAAATTATAACTTGAAGATCTGAACTTGTAATAGTGAATTACAGAACTTAGATTTGTTAAATTCCAATTATTATTTCAAATTATAACTTGAAGATCTGAACTAGTAATTGTCAAATACAGAACTTAAAATTGATAGCTTCTAATTATTATTGCATATTATAACTTGAAGATCTGAACTTGTAATTGTTAAATACAGAACTTAAAATTGATAGCTTCTAATTATTATTGTAAATTATAACTTCAAGATCTGAACTTGTAATTGTCAAATACAGAACTTAAAATTGATAGCTTCTAATTATTATTGCAAATAATAACTTGAAGATCTGAACTTGTAATTGTCAAATACAGAACTTAAAATTGATAGCTTCTAATTATTACTGCAAATTATAATTTGAAGATCTGAACTTGTAATAGACAAACACGCAACTTAGCATTGTTAAATACAAATTGTGATTGCAAATTATAACTTGAAGATCTGAACCTGTAATAGGTAAATACAGAACTTCGAATTGTTAAATTCAAACTAAGATTGCAAATAATAATTCGAAGATCTGAACTTGTAATAGTCAAATACAGAACTTCTAATTGTTAAATAAAAATTATTAGTGCAAATTATAACTTGAAGATCTGAACTAGTAATTGTCAAATACAGAACTTAAAATTGATAGCTTCTAATTATTATTGCAAATTATAACTTGAAGATCTGAACTTGTAATTGTCAAATACAGAACTTCTAATTGTTAAATACAAATTATTAGTGCAAATTATAACTTGAAGATCTGAACTTGTAATTGTCAAATACAGAACTTAAAATTGATAGCTTCTAATTATTATTGCAAATTATAACTTGAAGATCTGAACTTGAAATAGTCAAATACAGAACTTAAAATTGATAGCTTCTAATTATTATTGTATATTATAACTTCAAGATCTGAACTTGTAATTGTCAAATACAGAACTTAAAATTGATAGCTTCTAATTATTATTGCAAATAATAACTTCAAGATCTGAACTTGTAATTGTCAAATACAGAACTTAAAATTGATAGCTTCTAATTATTATTGCAAATAATAACTTGAAGATCTGAACTTGTAATTGTCAAATACAGAACTTAAAATTGATAGATTCTAATTATTATTGTAAATTATAACTTAAAGATCTGTACTTGTAATTGTCAAATACAGAACTTCAAATTGTTAAATACAAATTATTAGTGCAAATTATAACTTGAAGATCTGAACTAGTAATTGTCAAATACAGAACTTAAAATTGATAGCTTCTAATTATTATTGCAAATTATAACTTGAAGATCTGAACTTGTAATTGTCAAATACAGAACTTAAAATTGATAGCTTCTAATTATTATTGCAAATTATAACTTGAAGATCTGAACTTGTAATTGTCAAATACAGAACTTAAAATTGATAGCTTCTAATTATTATTGCAAATTATAACTTGAAGATCTGAACTTGTAATTGTCAAATACAGAACTTCAAATTGTTAAATACAAATTATTAGTGCAAATTATAACTTGAAGATCTGAACTTGTAATTGTCAAATACAAAACTACTAATTGTTAAATACAAATTATAACTTGAAGATCTGAACTTGTAATTGTCAAATACAGAACTTAAAATTGATAGCTTCTAATTATTATTGCAAATTATAACTTGAAGATCTGAACTTGTAATAGTCAAATACAGAACTTAAAATTGATAGCTTCTAATTATTATTGTAAATTATAACTTGAAGATCTGAACTTGTAATTGTCAAATACAGAACTTAAAATTGATAGCTTCTAATTATTATTGCAAATAATAACTTGGAGATCTGAACTAGTAATTGTCAAATACAGAACTTAAAATTGATAGCTTCTAATTATTATTGCAAATTATAACTTGAAGATCTGAACTTGTAATTGTCAAATACAGAACTTAAAATTGATAGCTTCTAATTATTATTGCAAATTATAACTTGAAGATCTGAACTTGTAATTGTCAAATACAGAACTTAAAATTGATAGCTTCTAATTATTATTGCAAATTATAACTTGAAGATCTGAACTTGTAATTGTCAAATACAGAACTTCAAATTGTTAAATACAAATTATTAGTGCAAATTATAACTTGAAGATCTGAACTTGTAATTGTCAAATACAGAACTTAAAATTGATAGCTTCTAATTATTATTGTAAATTATAACTTGAAGATCTGAACTTGTAATAGTGAATTACAGATCTTAGATTTGTTAAATTCCAATTATTATTTCAAATTATAACTTGAAGATCTGAACTAGTAATTGTCAAATACAGAACTTAAAATTGATAGCTTCTAATTATTATTGCATATTATAACTTGAAGATCTGAACTTGTAATTGTTAAATACAGAACTTAAAATTGATAGCTTCTAATTATTATTGTAAATTATAACTTCAAGATCTGAACTTGTAATTGTCAAATACAGAACTTAAAATTGATAGCTTCTAATTATTATTGCAAATAAAAACTTGAAGATCTGAACTTGTAATTGTCAAATACAGAACTTAAAATTGATATCTTCTAATTATTATTGCAAATTATAATTTGAAGATCTTAACTTGTATTAGACAAACACGCAACTTAGCATTGTTAAATACAAATTGTGATTGCAAATTATAACTTGAAGATCTGAACCTGTAATAGGTAAATACAGAACTTCGAATTGTTAAATTCAAACTAAGATTGCAAATAATAATCCGAAGATCTGAACTTGTAATAGTCAAATACAGAACTTCTAATTGTTAAATACAAATTATTAGTGCAAATTATAACTTGAAGATCTGAACTAGTAATTGTCAAATACAGAACTTAAAATTGATAGCTTCTAATTATTATTGCAAATTATAACTTGAAGATCTGAACTTGTAATAGTCAAATACAGAACTTAAAATTGATAGCTTCTAATTATTATTGTAAATTATAACTTCAAGATCTGAACTTGTAATTGTCAAATACAGAACTTAAAATTGATAGCTTCTAATTATTATTGCAAATAATAACTTCAAGATCCGAACTTGTAATTGTAAAATACAGAACTTAAAATTGATAGCTTCTAATTATTATTGCAAATAATAACTTGAAGATCTGAACTTGTAATTGTCAAATACAGAACTTAAAATTGATAGATTCTAATTATTATTGCAAATTATAACTTGAAGATCTGAACTTGTAATTGTCAAATACAGAACTTCAAATTGCTAAATACAAATTATTAGTGCAAATTATAACTTGAAGATCTGAACTTGTAATTGTCAAATACAGAACTTCGAATTGTTAAATTCAAACTAAGATTGCAAATAATAATTCGAAGATCTGAACTTGTAATAGTCAAATACAGAACTTCTAATTGTTAAATACAAATTATTAGTGCAAATTATAACTTGAAGATCTGAACTAGTAATTGTCAAATACAGAACTTAAAATTGATAGCTTCTAATTATTATTGCAAATTATAACTTGAAGATCTGAACCTGTAATAGGTAAATACAGAACTTCGAATTGTTAAATTCAAACTAAGATTGCAAATAATAATTCGAAGATCTGAACTTGTAATAGTCAAATACAGAACTTCAAATTGTTAAATACAAATTATTAGTGCAAATTATAACTTGAAGATCTGAACTAGTAATTGTCAAATACAGAACTTAAAATTGATAGCTTCTAATTATTATTGCAAATTATAACTTGAAGATCTGAACTTGTAATTGTCAAATACAGAACTTCTAATTGTTAAATACAAATTATTAGTGCAAATTATAACTTGAAGATCTGAACTTGTAATTGTCAAATACAGAACTTAAAATTGATAGCTTCTAATTATTATTGCAAATTATAACTTGAAGATCTGAACTTGAAATAGTCAAATACAGAACTTAAAATTGATAGCTTCTAATTATTATTGTATATTATAACTTCAAGATCTGAACTTGTAATTGTCAAATACAGAACTTAAAATTGATAGCTTCTAATTATTATTGCAAATAATAACTTCAAGATCTGAACTTGTAATTGTCAAATACAGAACTTAAAATTGATAGCTTCTAATTATTATTGCAAATAATAACTTGAAGATCTGAACTTGTAATTGTCAAATACAGAACTTAAAATTGATAGATTCTAATTATTATTGTAAATTATAACTTAAAGATCTGTACTTGTAATTGTCAAATACAGAACTTCAAATTGTTAAATACAAATTATTAGTGCAAATTATAACTTGAAGATCTGAACTAGTAATTGTCAAATACAGAACTTAAAATTGATAGCTTCTAATTATTATTGCAAATTATAACTTGAAGATCTGAACTTGTAATTGTCAAATACAGAACTTAAAATTGATAGCTTCTAATTATTATTGCAAATTATAACTTGAAGATCTGAACTTGTAATTGTCAAATACAGAACTTAAAATTGATAGCTTCTAATTATTATTGCAAATTATAACTTGAAGATCTGAACTTGTAATTGTCAAATACAGAACTTCAAATTGTTAAATACAAATTATTAGTGCAAATTATAACTTGAAGATCTGAACTTGTAATTGTCAAATACAAAACTACTAATTGTTAAATACAAATTATAACTTGAAGATCTGAACTTGTAATTGTCAAATACAGAACTTAAAATTGATAGCTTCTAATTATTATTGCAAATTATAACTTGAAGATCTGAACTTGTAATAGTCAAATACAGAACTTAAAATTGATAGCTTCTAATTATTATTGTAAATTATAACTTGAAGATCTGAACTTGTAATTGTCAAATACAGAACTTAAAATTGATAGCTTCTAATTATTATTGCAAATAATAACTTGGAGATCTGAACTAGTAATTGTCAAATACAGAACTTAAAATTGATAGCTTCTAATTATTATTGCAAATTATAACTTGAAGATCTGAACTTGTAATTGTCAAATACAGAACTTAAAATTGATAGCTTCTAATTATTATTGCAAATTATAACTTGAAGATCTGAACTTGTAATTGTCAAATACAGAACTTAAAATTGATAGCTTCTAATTATTATTGCAAATTATAACTTGAAGATCTGAACTTGTAATTGTCAAATACAGAACTTCAAATTGTTAAATACAAATTATTAGTGCAAATTATAACTTGAAGATCTGAACTTGTAATTGTCAAATACAGAACTTAAAATTGATAGCTTCTAATTATTATTGTAAATTATAACTTGAAGATCTGAACTTGTAATAGTGAATTACAGATCTTAGATTTGTTAAATACCAATTATTATTTCAAATTATAACTTGAAGATCTGAACTAGTAATTGTCAAATACAGAACTTAAAATTGATAGCTTCTAATTATTATTGCATATTATAACTTGAAGATCTGAACTTGTAATTGTTAAATACAGAACTTAAAATTGATAGCTTCTAATTATTAGTGCAAATTATAACTTGAAGATCTGAACTTGTAATTGTCAAATACAGAACTTCGAATTGTTAAATTCAAACTAAGATTGCAAATAATAATTCGAAGATCTGAACTTGTAATAGTCAAATACAGAACTTCTAATTGTTAAATACAAATTATTAGTGCAAATTATAACTTGAAGATCTGAACTAGTAATTGTCAAATACAGAACTTAAAATTGATAGCTTCTAATTATTATTGCAAATTATAACTTGAAGATCTGAACCTGTAATAGGTAAATACAGAACTTCGAATTGTTAAATTCAAACTAAGATTGCAAATAATAATTCGAAGATCTGAACTTGTAATAGTCAAATACAGAACTTCAAATTGTTAAATACAAATTATTAGTGCAAATTATAACTTGAAGATCTGAACTAGTAATTGTCAAATACAGAACTTAAAATTGATAGCTTCTAATTATTATTGCAAATTATAACTTGAAGATCTGAACTTGTAATTGTCAAATACAGAACTTAAAATTGATAGCTTCTAATTATTATTGCAAATTATAACTTGAAGATCTGAACTTGTAATTGTCAAATACAGAACTTCAAATTGTTAAATACAAATTATTAGTGCAAATTATAACTTGAAGATCTGAACTTGTAATTGTCAAATACAGAACTTAAAATTGATAGCTTCTAATTATTATTGTAAATTATAACTAGAAGATCTGAACTTGTAATAGTGAATTACAGAACTTAGATTTGTTAAATTCAAATTATTATTTCAAATTATAACTTGAAGATCTGAACTAGTAATTGTCAAATACAGAACTTAAAATTGATAGCTTCTAATTATTATTGCATATTATAACTTGAAGATCTGAACTTGTAATTGTGAAATACAGAACTTAAAATTGATAGCTTCTAATTATTATTGTAAATTATAACTTCAAGATCTGAACTTGTAATTGTCAAATACAGAACTTAAAATTGATAGCTTCTAATTATTATTGCAAATAATAACTTGAAGATCTGAACTTGTAATTGTCAAATACAGAACTTAAAATTGATAGCTTCTAATTATTATTGCAAATTATAATTTGAAGATCTGAACTTGTAATAGACAAATACGCAACTTAGCATTGTTAAATACAAATTGTGATTGCAAATTATAACTTGAAGATCTGAACCTGTAATAGGTAAATACAGAACTTCGAATTGTTAAATTCAAACTAAGATTGCAAATAATAATTCGAAGATCTGAACTTGTAATAGTCAAATACAGAACTTCTAATTGTTAAATACAAATTATTAGTGCAAATTATAACTTGAAGATCTGAACTAGTAATTGTCAAATACAGAACTTAAAATTGATAGCTTCTAATTATTATTGCAAATTATAACTTGAAGATCTGAACTTGTAATTGTCAAATACAGAACTTAAAATTGATAGCTTCTAATTATTATTGCAAATAAAAACTTGAAGATCTGAACTTGTAATTGTCAAATACAGAACTTAAAATTGATATCTTCTAATTATTATTGCAAATTATAATTTGAAGATCTGAACTTGTATTAGACAAACACGCAACTTAGCATTGTTAAATACAAATTGTGATTGCAAATTATAACTTGAAGATCTGAACCTGTAATAGGTAAATACAGAACTTCGAATTGTTAAATTCAAACTAAGATTGCAAATAATAATCCGAAGATCTGAACTTGTAATAGTCAAATACAGAACTTCTAATTGTTAAATACAAATTATTAGTGCAAATTATAACTTGAAGATCTGAACTAGTAATTGTCAAATACAGAACTTAAAATTGATAGCTTCTAATTATTATTGCAAATTATAACTTGAAGATCTGAACTTGTAATAGTCAAATACAGAACTTAAAATTGATAGCTTCTAATTATTATTGTAAATTATAACTTCAAGATCTGAACTTGTAATTGTCAAATACAGAACTTAAAATTGATAGCTTCTAATTATTATTGCAAATAATAACTTCAAGATCCGAACTTGTAATTGTAAAATACAGAACTTAAAATTGATAGCTTCTAATTATTATTGCAAATAATAACTTGAAGATCTGAACTTGTAATTGTCAAATACAGAACTTAAAATTGATAGATTCTAATTATTATTGCAAATTATAACTTGAAGATCTGAACTTGTAATTGTCAAATACAGAACTTCAAATTGCTAAATACAAATTATTAGTGCAAATTATAACTTGAAGATCTGAACTTGTAATTGTCAAATACAGAACTTCGAATTGTTAAATTCAAACTAAGATTGCAAATAATAATTCGAAGATCTGAACTTGTAATAGTCAAATACAGAACTTCTAATTGTTAAATACAAATTATTAGTGCAAATTATAACTTGAAGATCTGAACTAGTAATTGTCAAATACAGAACTTAAAATTGATAGCTTCTAATTATTATTGCAAATTATAACTTGAAGATCTGAACCTGTAATAGGTAAATACAGAACTTCGAATTGTTAAATTCAAACTAAGATTGCAAATAATAATTCGAAGATCTGAACTTGTAATAGTCAAATACAGAACTTCAAATTGTTAAATACAAATTATTAGTGCAAATTATAACTTGAAGATCTGAACTAGTAATTGTCAAATACAGAACTTAAAATTGATAGCTTCTAATTATTATTGCAAATTATAACTTGAAGATCTGAACTTGTAATTGTCAAATACAGAACTTAAAATTGATAGCTTCTAATTATTATTGCAAATTATAACTTGAAGATCTGAACTTGTAATTGTCAAATACAGAACTTCAAATTGTTAAATACAAATTATTAGTGCAAATTATAACTTGAAGATCTGAACTTGTAATTGTCAAATACAGAACTTAAAATTGATAGCTTCTAATTATTATTGTAAATTATAACTAGAAGATCTGAACTTGTAATAGTGAATTACAGAACTTAGATTTGTTAAATTCAAATTATTATTTCAAATTATAACTTGAACATCTGAACTAGTAATTGTCAAATACAGAACTTAAAATTGATAGCTTCTAATTATTATTGCATATTATAACTTGAAGATCTGAACTTGTAATTGTGAAATACAGAACTTAAAATTGATAGCTTCTAATTATTATTGTAAATTATAACTTCAAGATCTGAACTTGTAATTGTCAAATACAGAACTTAAAATTGATAGCTTCTAATTATTATTGCAAATAATAACTTGAAGATCTGAACTTGTAATTGTCAAATACAGAACTTAAAATTGATAGCTTCTAATTATTATTGCAAATTATAATTTGAAGATCTGAACTTGTAATAGACAAATACGCAACTTAGCATTGTTAAATACAAATTGTGATTGCAAATTATAACTTGAAGATCTGAACCTGTAATAGGTAAATACAGAACTTCGAATTGTTAAATTCAAACTAAGATTGCAAATAATAATTCGAAGATCTGAACTTGTAATAGTCAAATACAGAACTTCTAATTGTTAAATACAAATTATTAGTGCAAATTATAACTTGAAGATCTGAACTAGTAATTGTCAAATACAGAACTTAAAATTGATAGCTTCTAATTATTATTGCAAATTATAACTTGAAGATCTGAACTTGTAATTGTCAAATACAGAACTTAAAATTGATAGCTTCTAATTATTATTGCAAATTATAACTTGAAGATCTGAACTTGTAATAGTCAAATACAGAACTTAAAATTGATAGCTTCTAATTATTATTGTAAATTATAACTTGAAGATCTGAAATTGATAGCTTCTAATTATTATTGCAAATAATAACTTGGAGATCTGAACTAGTAATTGTCAAATACAGAACTTAAAATTGATAGCTTCTAATTATTATTGCAAATTATAACTTGAAGATCTGAACTTGTAATTGTCAAATACAGAACTTAAAATTGATAGCTTCTAATTATTATTGCAAATTATAACTTGAAGATTTGAACTTGTAATTGTCAAATACAGAACTTAAAATTGATAGCTTCTAATTATTATTGCAAATTATAACTTGAAGATCTGAACTTGTAATTGTCAAATACAGAACTTCAAATTGATAGCTTCTAATTATTACTGCAAATTATAATTTGAAGATCTGAACTTGTAATAGACAAACACGCAACTTAGCATTGTTAAATACAAATTGTGATTGCAAATTATAACTTGAAGATCTGAACCTGTAATAGGTAAATACAGAACTTCGAATTGTTAAATTCAAACTAAGTTTGCAAATAATAATTCGAAGATCTGAACTTGTAATAGTCAAATACAGAACTTCTAATTGTTAAATAAAAATTATTAGTGCAAATTATAACTTGAAGATCTGAACTAGTAATTGTCAAATACAGAACTTAAAATTGATAGCTTCTAATTATTATTGCAAATTATAACTTGAAGATCTGAACTTGTAATTGTCAAATACAGAACTTCTAATTGTTAAATACAAATTATTAGTGCAAATTATAACTTGAAGATCTGAACTTGTAATTGTCAAATACAGAACTTAAAATTGATAGCTTCTAATTATTATTGCAAATTATAACTTGAAGATCTGAACTTGAAATATTCAAATACAGAACTTAAAATTGATAGCTTCTAATTATTATTGTAAATTATAACTTCAAGATCTGAACTTGTAATTGTCAAATACAGAACTTAAAATTGATAGCTTCTAATTATTATTGCAAATAATAACTTCAAGATCTGAACTTGTAATTGTCAAATACAGAACTTAAAATTGATAGCTTCTAATTATTATTGCAAATAATAACTTGAAGATCTGAACTTGTAATTGTCAAATACAGAACTTAAAATTGATAGATTCTAATTATTATTGCAAATTATAACTTAAAGATCTGAACTTGTAATTGTCAAATACAGAACTTCAAATTGTTAAATACAAATTATTAGTGCAAATTATAACTTGAAGATCTGAACTAGTAATTGTCAAATACAGAACTTAAAATTGATAGCTTCTAATTATTATTGCAAATTATAACTTGAAGATATGAACTTGTAATTGTCAAATACAGAACTTAAAATTGATAGCTTCTAATTATTATTGCAAATAATAACTTGAAGATCTGAACTTGTAATTGTCAAATACAGAACTTAAAATTGATAGCTTCTAATTATTATTGCAAATTATAATTTGAAGATCTGAACTTGTAATAGACAAATACGCAACTTAGCATTGTTAAATACAAATTGTGATTGCAAATTATAACTTGAAGATCTGAACTAGTAATGGTCAAATACAGAACTTAAAATTGATAGCTTCTAATTATTATTGCAAATTATAACTTGAAGATCTGAACTTGTAATTGTCAAATACAGAACTTCTAATTGTTAAATACAAATTATTAGTGCAAATTATAACTTGAAGATCTGAACTTGTAATTGTCAAATACAGAACTTAAAATTGATAGCTTCTAATTATTATTGCAAATTATAACTTGAAGATCTGAACTTGAAATAGTCAAATACAGAACTTAAAATTGATAGCTTCTAATTATTATTAAAATTATAACTTCAAGATCTGAACTTGTAATTGTCAAATACAGAACTTAAAATTGATAGCTTCTAATTTTTATTGCAAATAATAACTTCAAGATCTGAACTTGTAATTGTCAAATACAGAACTTAAAATTGATAGCTTCTAATTATTATTGCAAATAATAACTTGAAGATCTGAACTTGTAATTGTCAAATACAGAACTTAAAATTGATAGATTCTAATTATTATTGCAAATTATAACTTAAAGATCTGAACTTGTAATTGTCAAATACAGAACTTCAAATTGTTAAATACAAATTATTAGTGCAAATTATAACTTGAAGATCTGAACTAGTAATTGTCAAATACAGAACTTAAAATTGATAGCTTCTAATTATTATTGCAAATTATAACTTGAAGATCTGAACTTGTAATTGTCAAATACAGAACTTAAAATTGATAGCTTCTAATTATTATTGCAAATTATAACTTGAAGATCTGAACTTGTAATTGTCAAATACAGAACTTAAAATTGATAGCTTCTAATTATTATTGCAAATTATAACTTGAAGATCTGAACTTGTAATTGTCAAATACAGAACTTCAAATTGTTAAATACAAATTATTAGTGCAAATTATAACTTGAAGAT
The DNA here is from genome assembly GCA_963170105.1 of Cantharis lateralis. Classification (NCBI taxonomy): domain Eukaryota; kingdom Metazoa; phylum Arthropoda; class Insecta; order Coleoptera; family Cantharidae; genus Cantharis; species Cantharis lateralis. The sequence continues at coordinate 24,327,049 of OY720625.1, read as the reverse complement.
CTGAACTTGTAATTGTCAAATACAGAACTTAAAATTGATAGCTTCTAATTATTATTGTAAATTATAACTTGAAGATCTGAACTTGTAATAGTGAATTACAGAACTTAGATTTGTTAAATTCAAATTATTATTTCAAATTATAACTTGAAGATCTGAACTAGTAATTGTCAAATACAGAACTTAAAATTGATAGCTTCTAATTATTATTGCATATTATAACTTGAAGATCTGAACTTGTAATTGTGAAATACAGAACTTAAAATTGATAGCTTCTAATTATTATGGTAAATTATAACTTCAAGATCTGAACTTGTAATTGTCAAATACAGAACTTAAAATTGATAGCTTCTAATTATTATTGCAAATAATAACTTGAAGATCTGAACTTGTAATTGTCAAATACAGAACTTAAAATTGATAGCTTCTAATTATTATTGCAAATTATAATTTGAAGATCTGAACTTGTAATAGACAAATACGCAACTTAGCATTGTTAAATACAAATTGTGATTGCAAATTATAACTTGAAGATCTGAACCTGTAATAGGTAAATACAGAACTTCGAATTGTTAAATTCAAACTAAGATTGCAAATAATAATTCGAAGATCTGAACTTGTAATAGTCAAATACAGAACTTCTAATTGTTAAATACAAATTATTAGTGCAAATTATAACTTGAAGATCTGAACTAGTAATTGTCAAATACAGAACTTAAAATTGATAGCTTCTAATTATTATTGCAAATTATAACTTGAAGATCTGAACTTGTAATTGTCAAATACAGAACTTAAAATTGATAGCTTCTAATTATTATTGCAAATTATAACTTGAAGATCTGAACTTGTAATAGTCAAATACAGAACTTAAAATTGATAGCTTCTAATTATTATTGTAAATTATAACTTGAAGATCTGAACTTGTAATTGTCAAATACAGAACTTAAAATTGATAGCTTCTAATTATTATTGCAAATAATAACTTGGAGATCTGAACTAGTAATTGTCAAATACAGAACTTAAAATTGATAGCTTCTAATTATTATTGCAAATTATAACTTGAAGATCTGAACTTGTAATTGTCAAATACAGAACTTAAAATTGATAGCTTCTAATTATTATTGCAAATTATAACTTGAAGATCTGAACTTGTAATTGTCAAATACAGAACTTAAAATTGATAGCTTCTAATTATTATTGCAAATTATAACTTGAAGATCTGAACTTGTAATTGTCAAATACAGAACTACAAATTGATAGCTTCTAATTATTACTGCAAATTATAATTTGAAGATCTGAACTTGTAATAGACAAACACGCAACTTAGCATTGTTAAATACAAATTGTGATTGCAAATTATAACTTGAAGATCTGAACTTGTAATAGTCAAATACAGAACTTCTAATTGTTAAATAAAAATTATTAGTGCAAATTATAACTTGAAGATCTGAACTAGTAATTGTCAAATACAGAACTTAAAATTGATAGCTTCTAATTATTATTGCAAATTATAACTTGAAGATCTGAACTTGTAATTGTCAAATACAGAACTTCTAATTGTTAAATACAAATTATTAGTGCAAATTATAACTTGAAGATCTGAACTTGTAATTGTCAAATACAGAACTTAAAATTGATAGCTTCTAATTATTATTGCAAATTATAACTTGATGATCTGAACTTGAAATATTCAAATACAGAACTTAAAATTGATAGCTTCTAATTATTATTGTAAATTATAACTTCAAGATCTGAACTTGTAATTGTCAAATACAGAACTTAAAATTGATAGCTTCTAATTATTATTGCAAATAATAACTTCAAGATCTGAACTTGTAATTGTCAAATACAGAACTTAAAATTGATAGCTTCTAATTATTATTGCAAATAATAACTTGAAGATCTGAACTTGTAATTGTCAAATACAGAACTTAAAATTGATAGATTCTAATTATTATTGCAAATTATAACTTAAAGATCTGAACTTGTAATTGTCAAATACAGAACTTCAAATTGTTAAATACAAATTATTAGTGCAAATTATAACTTGAAGATCTGAACTAGTAATTGTCAAATACAGAACTTAAAATTGATAGCTTCTAATTATTATTGCAAATTATAACTTGAAGATCTGAACTTGTAATTGTCAAATACAGAACTTAAAATTGATAGCTTCTAATTATTATTGGAAATTATAACTTGAAGATCTGAACTTGTAATTGTCAAATACAGAACTTAAAATTGATAGCTTCTAATTATTATTGCAAATTATAACTTGAAGATCTGAACTTGTAATTGTCAAATACAGAACTTAAAATTGATAGCTTCTAATTATTATTGTAAATTATAACTTGAAGATCTGAACTTGTAATAGTGAATTACAGAACTTAAAATTGATAGCTTCTAATTATTATTGCATATTATAACATGAAGATCTGAACTTGTAATTGTGAAATACAGAACTTAAATTGATAGCTTCTAATTATTATTGTAAATTATAACTTCAAGATCTGAACTTGTAATTGTCAAATACAGAACTTAAAATTGATAGCTTCTAATTATTATTGCAAATAATAACTTGAAGATCTGAACTTGTAATTGTCAAATACAGAACTTAAAATTGATAGCTTCTAATTATTATTGCAAATTATAATTTGAAGATCTGAACTTGTAATAGACAAATACGCAACTTAGCATTGTTAAATACAAATTGTGATTGCAAATTATAACTTGAAGATCTGAACTAGTAATTGTCAAATACAGAACTTAAAATTGATAGCTTCTAATTATTATTGCAAATTATAACTTGAAGATCTGAACTTGTAATTGTCAAATACAGAACTTCTAATTGTTAAATACAAATTATTAGTGCAAATTATAACTTGAAGATCTGAACTTGTAATTGTCAAATACAGAACTTAAAATTGATAGCTTCTAATTATTATTGCAAATTATAACTTGAAGATCTGAACTTGAAATAGTCAAATACAGAACTTAAAATTGATAGCTTCTAATTATTATTCTAAATTATAACTTCAAGATCTGAACTTGTAATTGTCAAATACAGAACTTAAAATTGATAGCTTCTAATTATTATTGCAAATAATAACTTCAAGATCTGAACTTGTAATTGTCAAATACAGAACTTAAAATTGATAGCTTCTAATTATTATTGCAAATAATAACTTGAAGATCTGAACTTGTAATTGTCAAATACAGAACTTAAAATTGATAGATTCTAATTATTATTGCAAATTATAACTTAAAGATCTGAACTTGTAATTGTCAAATACAGAACTTCAAATTGTTAAATACAAATTATTAGTGCAAATTATAACTTGAAGATCTGAACTAGTAATTGTCAAATACAGAACTTAAAATTGATAGCTTCTAATTATTATTGCAAATTATAACTTGAAGATCTGAACTTGTAATTGTCAAATACAGAACTTAAAATTGATAGCTTCTAATTATTATTGCAAATTATAACTTGAAGATCTGAACTTGTAATTGTCAAATACAGAACTTAAAATTGATAGCTTCTAATTATTATTGCAAATTATAACTTGAAGATCTGAACTTGTAATTGTCAAATACAGAACTTCAAATTGTTAAATACAAATTATTAGTGCAAATTATAACTTGAAGATCTGAACTTGTAATTGTCAAATACAGAACTTAAAATTGATAGCTTCTAATTATTATTGTAAATTATAACTTGAAGATCTGAACTTGTAATAGTGAATTACAGAACTTAGATTTGTTAAATTCAAATTATTATTTCAAATTATAACTTGAAGATCTGAACTAGTAATTGTCAAATACAGAACTTAAAATTGATAGCTTCTAATTATTATTGCATATTATAACTTGAAGATCTGAACTTGTAATTGTGAAATACAGAACTTAAAATTGATAGCTTCTAATTATTATTGTAAATTATAACTTCAAGATCTGAACTTGTAATTGTCAAATACAGAACTTAAAATTGATAGCTTCTAATTATTATTGCAAATAATAACTTGAAGATCTGAACTTGTAATTGTCAAATACAGAACTTAAAATTGATAGCTTCTAATTATTATTGCAAATTATAATTTGAAGATCTGAACTTGTAATAGACAAATACGCAACTTAGCATTGTTAAATACAAATTGTGATTGCAAATTATAACTTGAAGATCTGAACTAGTAATTGTCAAATACAGAACTTAAAATTGATAGCTTCTAATTATTATTGCAAATGATAACTTGAAGATCTGAACTTGTAATTGTCAAATACAGAACTTCTAATTGTTAAATACAAATTATTAGTGCAAATTATAACTTGAAGATCTGAACTTGTAATTGTCAAATACAGAACTTAAAATTGATAGCTTCTAATTATTATTGCAAATTATAACTTGAAGATCTGAACTTGAAATAGTCAAATACAGAACTTAAAATTGATAGCTTCTAATTATTATTGTAAATTATAACTTCAAGATCTGAACTTGTAATTGTCAAATACAGAACTTAAAATTGATAGCTTCTAATTATTATTGCAAATAATAACTTCAAGATCTGAACTTGTAATTGTCAAATACAGAACTTAAAATTGATAGATTCTAATTATTATTGCAAATTATAACTTAAAGATCTGAACTTGTAATTGTCAAATACAGAACTTCAAATTGTTAAATACAAATTATTAGTGCAAATTATAACTTGAAGATCTGAACTAGTAATTGTCAAATACAGAACTTAAAATTGATAGCTTCTAATTATTATTGCAAATTATAACTTGAAGATCTGAACTTGTAATTGTCAAATACAGAACTTAAAATTGATAGCTTCTAATTATTATTGCAAATTATAACTTGAAGATCTGAACTAGTAATTGTCAAATACAGAACTTAAAATTGATAGCTTCTAATTATTATTGCAAATTATAACTTGAAGATCTGAACTTGTAATTGTCAAATACAGAACTTAAAATTGATAGCTTCTAATTATTATTGCAAATTATAACTTGAAGATCTGAACTTGTAATAGTCAAATACAGAACTTAAAATTGATAGCTTCTAATTATTATTGTAAATTATAACTTGAAGATCTGAACTTGTAATTGTCAAATACAGAACTTAAAATTGATAGCTTCTAATTATTATTGCAAATAATAACTTGGAGATCTGAACTAGTAATTGTCAAATACAGAACTTAAAATTGATAGCTTCTAATTATTATTGCAAATTATAACTTGAAGATCTGAACTTGTAATTGTCAAATACAGAACTTAAAATTGATAGCTTCTAATTATTATTGCAAATTATAACTTGAAGATCTGAACTTGTAATTGTCAAATACAGAACTTAAAATTGATAGCTTCTAATTATTATTGCAAATTATAACTTGAAGATCTGAACTTGTAATTGTCAAATACAGAACTTCAAATTGTTAAATACAAATTATTAGTGCAAATTATAACTTGAAGATCTGAACTTGTAATTGTCAAATACAGAACTTAAAATTGATAGCTTCTAATTATTATTGTAAATTATAACTTGAAGATCTGAACTTGTAATAGTGAATTACAGAACTTAGATTTGTTAAATTCCAATTATTATTTCAAATTATAACTTGAAGATCTGAACTAGTAATTGTCAAATACAGAACTTAAAATTGATAGCTTCTAATTATTATTGCATATTATAACTTGAAGATCTGAACTTGTAATTGTTAAATACAGAACTTAAAATTGATAGCTTCTAATTATTATTGTAAATTATAACTTCAAGATCTGAACTTGTAATTGTCAAATACAGAACTTAAAATTGATAGCTTCTAATTATTATTGCAAATAATAACTTGAAGATCTGAACTTGTAATTGTCAAATACAGAACTTAAAATTGATAGCTTCTAATTATTACTGCAAATTATAATTTGAAGATCTGAACTTGTAATAGACAAACACGCAATTTAGCATTGTTAAATACAAATTGTGATTGCAAATTATAACTTGAAGATCTGAACCTGTAATAGGTAAATACAGAACTTCGAATTGTTAAATTCAAACTAAGATTGCAAATAATAATTCGAAGATCTGAACTTGTAATAGTCAAATACAGAACTTCTAATTGTTAAATAAAAATTATTAGTGCAAATTATAACTTGAAGATCTGAACTAGTAATTGTCAAATACAGAACTTAAAATTGATAGCTTCTAATTATTATTGCAAATTATAACTTGAAGATCTGAACTTGTAATTGTCAAATACAGAACTTCTAATTGTTAAATACAAATTATTAGTGCAAATTATAACTTGAAGATCTGAACTTGTAATTGTCAAATACAGAACTTAAAATTGATAGCTTCTAATTATTATTGCAAATTATAACTTGAAGATCTGAACTTGAAATAGTCAAATACAGAACTTAAAATTGATAGCTTCTAATTATTATTGTAAATTATAACTTCAAGATCTGAACTTGTAATTGTCAAATACAGAACTTAAAATTGATAGCTTCTAATTATTATTGCAAATAATAACTTCAAGATCTGAACTTGTAATTGTCAAATACAGAACTTAAAATTGATAGCTTCTAATTATTATTGCAAATAATAACTTGAAGATCTGAACTTGTAATTGTCAAATACAGAACTTAAAATTGATAGATTCTAATTATTATTGCAAATTATAACTTAAAGATCTGAACTTGTAATTGTCAAATACAGAACTTCAAATTGTTAAATACAAATTATTAGTGCAAATTATAACTTGAAGATCTGAACTAGTAATTGTCAAATACAGAACTTAAAATTGATAGCTTCTAATTATTATTGCAAATAATAACTTGAAGATCTAAACTTGTAATTGTCAAATACAGAACTTAAAATTGATAGCTTCTAATTATTATTGCAAATAATAACTTGAAGATCTGAACTTGTAATTGTCAAATACAGAACTTATAATTGATAGCTTCTAATTATTATTGCAAATTATAACTTGAAGATCTGAACTTGTAATTGTCAAATACAGAACTTCAAATTGTTAAATACAAATTATTAGTGCAAATTATAACTTGAAGATCTGAACTTGTAATTGTCAAATACAGAACTTAAAATTGATAGCTTCTAATTATTATTGTAAATTATAACTTGAAGATCTGAACTTGTAATAGTGAATTACAGAACTTAGATTTGTTAAATTCAAATTATTATTTCAAATTATAACTTGAAGATCTGAACTAGTAATTGTCAAATACAGAACTTAAAATTGATAGCTTCTAATTATTATTGCATATTATAACTTGAAGATCTGAACTTGTAATTGTTAAATACAGAACTTAAAATTGATAGCTTCAAATTATTATTGTAAATTATAACTTCAAGATCTGAACTTGTAATTGTCAAATACAGAACTTAAAATTGATAGCTTCTAATTATTATTGCAAATAATAACTTGAAGATCTGAACTTGTAATTGTCAAATACAGAACTTAAAATTGATAGCTTCTAATTATTATTGCAAATTATAATTTGAAGATCTGAACTTGTAATAGACAAATACGCAACTTAGCATTGTTAAATACAAATTGTGATTGCAAATTATAACTTGAAGATCTGAACCTGTAATAGGTAAATACTGAACTTCGAATTGTTAAATTCAAACTAAGATTGCAAATAATAATTCGAAGATCTGAACTTGTAATAGTCAAATACAGAACTTCTAATTGTTAAAAACAAATTATTAGTGCAAATTATAACTTGAAGATCTGAACTAGTAATTGTCAAATACAGAACTTAAAATTGATAGCTTCTAATTATTATTGCAAATTATAACTTGAAGATCTGAACTTGTAATTGTCAAATACAGAACTTAAAATTGATTGCTTCTAATTATTATTGCAAATTATAACTTGAAGATCTGAACTTGTAATTGTCAAATACAGAACATAAAATTGATAGCTTCTAATTATTATTTCAAATTATAACTTGAAGATCTAAACTTGCAATTGTCAAATACAGAACTTAAAATTAATAGCTTCTAATTATTATTGCAAATTATAACTTGAAGATCTGAACTTGTAATTGTCAAATACAAAACTTAAAATTGATAGCTTCTAATTATTATTGTAAATTATAACTTGAAGATCTGAACTTGTAATAGTGAATTACAGAACTTAGATTTGTTAAATTCAAATTATTATTTCAAATTATAACTTGAAGATCTGAACTAGTAATTGTCAAATACAGAACTTAAAATTGATAGCTTCTAATTATTACTGCATATTATAACTTGAAGATCTGAACTTGTAATTGTTAAATACAGAACTTAAAATTGATAGCTTCTAATTATTATTGTAAATTATAACTTCAAGATCTAAACTTGTAATTGTCAAATACAGAACTTAAAATTGATAGCTTCTAATTATTATTGCAAATAATAACTTGAAGATCTGAACTTGTAATTGTCAAATACAGAACTTATAATTGATAGCTTCTAATTATTATTGCAAATTATAACTTGAAGATCTGAACTTGTAATTGTCAAATACAGAACTTCAAATTGTTAAATACAAATTATTAGTGCAAATTATAACTTGAAGATCTGAACTTGTAATTGTCAAATACAGAACTTAAAATTGATAGCTTCTAATTATTATTGTAAATTATAACTTGAAGATCTGAACTTGTAATAGTGAATTACAGAACTTAGATATGTTAAATTCAAATTATTATTTCAAATTATAACTTGAAGATCTGAACTAGTAATTGTCAAATACAGAACTTAAAATTGATAGCTTCTAATTATTATTGCATATTATAACTTGAAGATCTGAACTTGTAATTGTTAAATACAGAACTTAAAATTGATAGCTTCTAATTATTATTGTAAATTATAACTTCAAGATCTGAACTTGTAATTGTCAAATACAGAACTTAAAATTGATAGCTTCTAATTATTATTGCAAATAATAACTTGAAGATCTGAACTTGTAATTGTCAAATACAGAACTTAAAATTGATAGCTTCTAATTATTATTGCAAATTATAATTTGAAGATCTGAACTTGTAATAGACAATTACGCAACTTAGCATTGTTAAATACAAATTGTGATTGCAAATTATAACTTGAAGATCTGAACCTGTAATTGTCAAATACAGAACTTCAAATTGTTAAATACAAATTATTAGTGCAAATTATAACTTGAAGATCTGAACTAGTAATTGTCAAATACAGAACTTAAAATTGATAGCTTCTAATTATTATTGCAAATTATAACTTGAAGATCTGAACTTGTAATTGTCAAATACAGAACTTAAAATTGATAGCTTCTAATTATTATTGCAAATTATAACTTGAAGATCTGAACTAGTAATTGTCAAATACAGAACTTAAAATTGATAGCTTCTAATTATTATTGCAAATTATAACTTGAAGATCTGAACTTGTAATTGTCAAATACAGAACTTAAAATTGATAGCTTCTAATTATTATTGCAAATTATAACTTGAAGATCTGAACTTGTAATAGTCAAATACAGAACTTAAAATTGATAGCTTCTAATTATTATTGTAAATTATAACTTGAAGATCTGAACTTGTAATTGTCAAATACAGAACTTAAAATTGATAGCTTCTAATTATTATTGCAAATAATAACTTGGAGATCTGAACTAGTAATTGTCAAATACAGAACTTAAAATTGATAGCTTCTAATTATTATTGCATATTATAACTTGAAGATCTGAACTTGTAATTGTTAAATACAGAACTTAAAATTGATAGCTTCTAATTATTATTGTAAATTATAACTTCAAGATCTGAACTTGTAATTGTCAAATACAGAACTTAAAATTGATAGCTTCTAATTATTATTGCAAATAATAACTTGAAGATCTGAACTTGTAATTGTCAAATACAGAACTTAAAATTGATAGCTTCTAATTATTACTGCAAATTATAATTTGAAGATCTGAACTTGTAATAGACAAACACGCAATTTAGCATTGTTAAATACAAATTGTGATTGCAAATTATAACTTGAAGATCTGAACCTGTAATAGGTAAATACAGAACTTCGAATTGTTAAATTCAAACTAAGATTGCAAATAATAATTCGAAGATCTGAACTTGTAATAGTCAAATACAGAACTTCTAATTGTTAAATAAAAATTATTAGTGCAAATTATAACTTGAAGATCTGAACTAGTAATTGTCAAATACAGAACTTAAAATTGATAGCTTCTAATTATTATTGCAAATTATAACTTGAAGATCTGAACTTGTAATTGTCAAATACAGAACTTCTAATTGTTAAATACAAATTATTAGTGCAAATTATAACTTGAAGATCTGAACTTGTAATTGTCAAATACAGAACTTAAAATTGATAGCTTCTAATTATTATTGCAAATTATAACTTGAAGATCTGAACTTGAAATAGTCAAATACAGAACTTAAAATTGATAGCTTCTAATTATTATTGTAAATTATAACTTCAAGATCTGAACTTGTAATTGTCAAATACAGAACTTAAAATTGATAGCTTCTAATTATTATTGCAAATAATAACTTCAAGATCTGAACTTGTAATTGTCAAATACAGAACTTAAAATTGATAGCTTCTAATTATTATTGCAAATAATAACTTGAAGATCTGAACTTGTAATTGTCAAATACAGAACTTAAAATTGATAGATTCTAATTATTATTGCAAATTATAACTTAAAGATCTGAACTTGTAATTGTCAAATACAGAACTTCAAATTGTTAAATACAAATTATTAGTGCAAATTATAACTTGAAGATCTGAACTAGTAATTGTCAAATACAGAACTTAAAATTGATAGCTTCTAATTATTATTGCAAATAATAACTTGAAGATCTAAACTTGTAATTGTCAAATACAGAACTTAAAATTGATAGCTTCTAATTATTATTGCAAATAATAACTTGAAGATCTGAACTTGTAATTGTCAAATACAGAACTTATAATTGATAGCTTCTAATTATTATTGCAAATTATAACTTGAAGATCTGAACTTGTAATTGTCAAATACAGAACTTCAAATTGTTAAATACAAATTATTAGTGCAAATTATAACTTGAAGATCTGAACTTGTAATTGTCAAATACAGAACTTAAAATTGATAGCTTCTAATTATTATTGTAAATTATAACTTGAAGATCTGAACTTGTAATAGTGAATTACAGAACTTAGATTTGTTAAATTCAAATTATTATTTCAAATTATAACTTGAAGATCTGAACTAGTAATTGTCAAATACAGAACTTAAAATTGATAGCTTCTAATTATTATTGCATATTATAACTTGAAGATCTGAACTTGTAATTGTTAAATACAGAACTTAAAATTGATAGCTTCAAATTATTATTGTAAATTATAACTTCAAGATCTGAACTTGTAATTGTCAAATACAGAACTTAAAATTGATAGCTTCTAATTATTATTGCAAATAATAACTTGAAGATCTGAACTTGTAATTGTCAAATACAGAACTTAAAATTGATAGCTTCTAATTATTATTGCAAATTATAATTTGAAGATCTGAACTTGTAATAGACAAATACGCAACTTAGCATTGTTAAATACAAATTGTGATTGCAAATTATAACTTGAAGATCTGAACCTGTAATAGGTAAATACAGAACTTCGAATTGTTAAATTCAAACTAAGATTGCAAATAATAATTCGAAGATCTGAACTTGTAATAGTCAAATACAGAACTTCTAATTGTTAAATACAAATTATTAGTGCAAATTATAACTTGAAGATCTGAACTAGTAATTGTCAAATACAGAACTTAAAATTGATAGCTTCTAATTATTATTGCAAATTATAACTTGAAGATCTGAACTTGTAATTGTCAAATACAGAACTTAAAATTGATTGCTTCTAATTATTATTGCAAATTATAACTTGAAGATCTGAACTTGTAATTGTCAAATACAGAACATAAAATTGATAGCTTCTAATTATTATTTCAAATTATAACTTGAAGATCTGAACTTGCAATTGTCAAATACAGAACTTAAAATTAATAGCTTCTAATTATTATTGCAAATTATAACTTGAAGATCTGAACTTGTAATTGTCAAATACAAAACTTAAAATTGATAGCTTCTAATTATTATTGTAAATTATAACTTGAAGATCTGAACTTGTAATAGTGAATTACAGAACTTAGATTTGTTAAATTCAAATTATTATTTCAAATTATAACTTGAAGATCTGAACTAGTAATTGTCAAATACAGAACTTAAAATTGATAGCTTCTAATTATTACTGCATATTATAACTTGAAGATCTGAACTTGTAATTGTTAAATACAGAACTTAAAATTGATAGCTTCTAATTATTATTGTAAATTATAACTTCAAGATCTAAACTTGTAATTGTCAAATACAGAACTTAAAATTGATAGCTTCTAATTATTATTGCAAATAATAACTTGAAGATCTGAACTTGTAATTGTCAAATACAGAACTTATAATTGATAGCTTCTAATTATTATTGCAAATTATAACTTGAAGATCTGAACTTGTAATTGTCAAATACAGAACTTCAAATTGTTAAATACAAATTATTAGTGCAAATTATAACTTGAAGATCTGAACTTGTAATTGTCAAATACAGAACTTAAAATTGATAGCTTCTAATTATTATTGTAAATTATAACTTGAAGATCTGAACTTGTAATAGTGAATTACAGAACTTAGATTTGTTAAATTCAAATTATTATTTCAAATTATAACTTGAAGATCTGAACTAGTAATTGTCAAATACAGAACTTAAAATTGATAGCTTCTAATTATTATTGCATATTATAACTTGAAGATCTGAACTTGTAATTGTTAAATACAGAACTTAAAATTGATAGCTTCTAATTATTATTGTAAATTATAACTTCAAGATCTGAACTTGTAATTGTCAAATACAGAACTTAAAATTGATAGCTTCTAATTATTATTGCAAATAATAACTTGAAGATCTGAACTTGTAATTGTCAAATACAGAACTTAAAATTGATAGCTTCTAATTATTATTGCAAATTATAATTTGAAGATCTGAACTTGTAATAGACAATTACGCAACTTAGCATTGTTAAATACAAATTGTGATTGCAAATTATAACTTGAAGATCTGAACCTGTAATAGGTAAATACAGAACTTCGAATTGTTAAATTCAAACTAAGATTGCAAATAATAATTCGAAGATCTGAACTTGTAATAGTCAAATACAGAACTTCTAATTGTTAAATACAAATTATTAGTGCAAATTATAACTTGAAGATCTGAACTAGTAATTGTCAAATACAGAACTTAAAATTGATAGCTTCTAATTATTATTGCAAATTATAACTTGAAGATCTGAACTTGTAATTGTCAAATACAGAACTTCTAATTGTTAAATACAAATTATTAGTGCAAATTATAACTTGAAGATCTGAACTTGTAATTGTCAAATACAGAACTTAAAATTGATAGCTTCTAATTATTATTGCAAATTATAACTTGAAGATCTGAACTTGTAATAGTCAAATACAGAACTTAAAATTGATAGCTTCTAATTATTATTGTAAATTATAACTTGAAGATCTGAACTTGTAATAGTGAATTACAGAACTTAGATTTGTTAAATTCAAATTATTATTTCAAATTATAACTTGAAGATCTGAACTAGTAATTGTAAAATACAGAACTTAAAATTGATAGCTTCTAATTATTATTGCAAATTATAACTTGAAGATCTGAACTTGTAATTGTCAAATACAGAACTTAAAATTGATAGCTTCTAATTATTATTGTAAATTATAACTTGAAGATCTGAACTTGTAATTGTCAAATACAGAACTTAAAATTGATAGCTTCTAATTATTATTGCATATAATAACTTGGAGATCTGAACTAGTAATTGTCAAATACAGAACTTAAAATTGATAGCTTCTAATTATTATTGCAAATTATAACTTGAAGATCTGAACTTGTAATAGTGAATTACAGAACTTAGATTTGTTAAATTCAAATTATTATTTCAAATTATAACTTGAAGATCTGAACTAGTAATTGTCAAATACAGAACTTAAAATTGATAGCTTCTAATTATTACTGCATATTATAACTTGAAGATCTGAACTTGTAATTGTTAAATACAGAACTTAAAATTGATAGCTTCTAATTATTATTGTAAATTATAACTTCAAGATCTAAACTTGTAATTGTCAAATACAGAACTTAAAATTGATAGCTTCTAATTATTATTGCAAATAATAACTTGAAGATCTGAACTTGTAATTGTCAAATACAGAACTTATAATTGATAGCTTCTAATTATTATTGCAAATTATAACTTGAAGATCTGAACTTGTAATTGTCAAATACAGAACTTCAAATTGTTAAATACAAATTATTAGTGCAAATTATAACTTGAAGATCTGAACTTGTAATTGTCAAATACAGAACTTAAAATTGATAGCTTCTAATTATTATTGTAAATTATAACTTGAAGATCTGAACTTGTAATAGTGAATTACAGAACTTAGATTTGTTAAATTCAAATTATTATTTCAAATTATAACTTGAAGATCTGAACTAGTAATTGTCAAATACAGAACTTAAAATTGATAGCTTCTAATTATTATTGCATATTATAACTTGAAGATCTGAACTTGTAATTGTTAAATACAGAACTTAAAATTGATAGCTTCTAATTATTATTGTAAATTATAACTTCAAGATCTGAACTTGTAATTGTCAAATACAGAACTTAAAATTGATAGCTTCTAATTATTATTGCAAATAATAACTTGAAGATCTGAACTTGTAATTGTCAAATACAGAACTTAAAATTGATAGCTTCTAATTATTATTGCAAATTATAATTTGAAGATCTGAACTTGTAATAGACAATTACGCAACTTAGCATTGTTAAATACAAATTGTGATTGCAAATTATAACTTGAAGATCTGAACCTGTAATAGGTAAATACAGAACTTCGAATTGTTAAATTCAAACTAAGATTGCAAATAATAATTCGAAGATCTGAACTTGTAATAGTCAAATACAGAACTTCTAATTGTTAAATACAAATTATTAGTGCAAATTATAACTTGAAGATCTGAACTAGTAATTGTCAAATACAGAACTTAAAATTGATAGCTTCTAATTATTATTGCAAATTATAACTTGAAGATCTGAACTTGTAATTGTCAAATACAGAACTTCTAATTGTTAAATACAAATTATTAGTGCAAATTATAACTTGAAGATCTGAACTTGTAATTGTCAAATACAGAACTTAAAATTGATAGCTTCTAATTATTATTGCAAATTATAACTTGAAGATCTGAACTTGTAATAGTCAAATACAGAACTTAAAATTGATAGCTTCTAATTATTATTGTAAATTATAACTTGAAGATCTGAACTTGTAATAGTGAATTACAGAACTTAGATTTGTTAAATTCAAATTATTATTTCAAATTATAACTTGAAGATCTGAACTAGTAATTGTAAAATACAGAACTTAAAATTGATAGCTTCTAATTATTATTGCAAATTATAACTTGAAGATCTGAACTTGTAATTGTCAAATACAGAACTTAAAATTGATAGCTTCTAATTATTATTGTAAATTATAACTTGAAGATCTGAACTTGTAATTGTCAAATACAGAACTTAAAATTGATAGCTTCTAATTATTATTGCATATAATAACTTGGAGATCTGAACTAGTAATTGTCAAATACAGAACTTAAAATTGATAGCTTCTAATTATTATTGCAAATTATAACTTGAAGATCTGAACTTGTAATTGTCAAATACAGAACTTATAATTGATAGCTTCTAATTATTATTGCAAATTATAACTTGAAGATCTGAACTTGTAATTGTCAAATACAGAACATAAAATTGATAGCTTCTAATTATTATTTCAAATTATAACTTGAAGATCTGAACTTGTAATTGTCAAATACAGAACTTAAAATTAATAGCTTCTAATTATTATTGCAAATTATAACTTGAAGATCTGAACTTGTAATTGTCAAATACAGAACTTAAAATTGATAGCTTCTAATTATTATTGTAAATTATAACTTGAAGATCTGTCCTTGTAATAGTGAATTACAGAACTTAGATTTGTTAAATTCTAATTATTATTTCAAATTATAACTTGAAGATCTGAACTAGTAATTGTCAAATACAGAACTTAAAATTGATAGCTGCTAATTATTATTGCATATTATAACTTGAGATCTGAACTTGTAATTGTTAAATACAGAACTTAAAATTGATTGCTTCTAATTATTATTGTAAATTATAACTTCAAGATCTGAACTTGTAATTGTCAAATGCAGAACTTAAAATTGATAGCTTCTAATTATTATTGCAAATTATAATTTGAAGATCTGAACCTGTAATAGGTAAATACAGAACTTCGAATTGTTAAATTCAAACTAAGATTGCAAATAATAATTCGAAGATCTGAACTTGTAATAGTCAAATACAGAACTTCTAATTGTTAAATACAAATTATTAGTGCAAATTATAACTTGAAGATCTGAACTAGTAATTGTCAAATACAGAACTTAAAATTGATAGCTTCTAATTATTATTGCAAATTATAACTTGAAGATCTGAACTTGTAATTGTCAAATACAGAACTTCTAATTGTTAAATACAAATTATTAGTGCAAATTATAACTTGAAGATCTGAACTAGTAATTGTCAAATACAGAACTTAAAATTGATAGCTTCTAATTATTATTGCAAATTATAACTTGAAGAACTGAACTTGTAATTGTCAAATACAGAACTTCTAATTGTTAAATACAAATTATTAGTGCAAATTATAACTTGAAGATCTGAACTTGTAATTGTCAAATACAGAACTTAAAATTGATAGCTTCTAATTATTATTGCAAATTATAACTTGAAGATCTGAACTTGTAATTGTCAAATACAGAACTTAAAATTGATAGCTTCTAATTATTATTGTAAATTATAACTTGAAGATCTGAACTTGTAATAGTCAAATACAGAACTTAAAATTGATAGCTTCTAATTATTATTGCAAATAATAACTTGGAGATCTGAACTAGTAATTGTCAAATACAGAACTTAAAATTGATAGCTTCTAATTATTATTGCAAATTATAACTTGAAGATCTGAACTTGTAATTGTCAAATACAGAACTTAAAAGTGATTGCTTCTAATTATTATTGCAAATTATAACTTGAAGATCTGAACTTGTAATTGTCAAATACAGAACATAAAATTGATAGCTTCTAATTATTATTTCAAATTATAACTTGAAGATCTGAACTTGCAATTGTCAAATACAGAACTTAAAATTAATAGCTTCTAATTATTATTGCAAATTATAACTTGAAGATCTGAACTTGTAATTGTCAAATACAAAACTTAAAATTGATAGCTTCTAATTATTATTGTAAATTATAACTTGAAGATCTGAACTTGTAATAGTGAATTACAGAACTTAGATTTGTTAAATTCAAATTATTATTTCAAATTATAACTTGAAGATCTGAACTAGTAATTGTCAAATACAGAACTTAAAATTGATAGCTTCTAATTATTACTGCATATTATAACTTGAAGATCTGAACTTGTAATTGTTAAATACAGAACTTAAAATTGATAGCTTCTAATTATTATTGTAAATTATAACTTCAAGATCTAAACTTGTAATTGTCAAATACAGAACTTAAAATTGATAGCTTCTAATTATTATTGCAAATAATAACTTGAAGATCTGAACTTGTAATTGTCAAATACAGAACTTATAATTGATAGCTTCTAATTATTATTGCAAATTATAACTTGAAGATCTGAACTTGTAATTGTCAAATACAGAACTTCAAATTGTTAAATACAAATTATTAGTGCAAATTATAACTTGAAGATCTGAACTTGTAATTGTCAAATACAGAGCTTAAAATTGATAGCTTCTAATTATTATTGTAAATTATAACTTGAAGATCTGTCCTTGTAATAGTGAATTACAGAACTTAGATTTGTTAAATTCTAATTATTATTTCAAATTATAACTTGAAGATCTGAACTAGTAATTGTCAAATACAGAACTTAAAATTGATAGCTTCTAATTATTATTGCATATTATAACTTGAAGATCTGAACTTGTAATTGTTAAATACAGAACTTAAAATTGATAGCTTCTAATTATTATTGTAAATTATAACTTCAAGATCTGAACTTGTAATTGTCAAATACAGAACTTAAAATTGATAGCTTCTAATTATTATTGCAAATAATAACTTGAAGATCTGAACTTGTAATTGTCAAATACAGAACTTAAAATTGATAGCTTCTAATTATTATTGCAAATTATAATTTGAAGATCTGAACTTGTAATAGACAAATACGCAACTTAGCATTGTTAAATACAAATTGTGATTGCAAATTATAACTTGAAGATCTGAACCTGTAATAGGTAAATACAGAACTTCGAATTGTTAAATTCAAACTAAGATTGCAAATAATAATTCGAAGATCTGAACTTGTAATAGTCAAATACAGAACTTCTAATTGTTAAATACAAATTATTAGTGCAAATTATAACTTGAAGATCTGAACTAGTAATTGTCAAATACAGAACTTAAAATTGATAGCTTCTAATTATTATTGCAAATTATAACTTGAAGATCTGAACTTGTAATTGTCAAATACAGAACTTCTAATTGTTAAATACAAATTATTAGTGCAAATAAGATCTGAACTTGTAATTGTCAAATACAGCACTTAAAATTGATAGCTTCTAATTATTATTGCAAATTATAACTTGAAGATCTGAACTTGTAATAGTCAAATACAGAACTTAAAATTGATAGCTTCTAATTATTATTGTAAATTATAACTTGAAGATCTGAACTTGTAATAGTGAATTACAGAACTTAGATTTGTTAAATTCAAATTATTATTTCAAATTATAACTTGAAGATCTGAACTAGTAATTGTAAAATACAGAACTTAAAATTGATAGCTTCTAATTATTATTGCAAATTATAACTTGAAGATCTGAACTTGTAATTGTCAAATACAGAACTTAAAATTGATAGCTTCTAATTATTATTGTAAATTAAAACTTGAAGATCTGAACTTGTAATTGTCAAATACAGAACTTAAAATTGATAGCTTCTAATTATTATTGCAAATAATAACTTGGAGATCTGAACTAGTAATTGTCAAATACAGAACTTAAAATTGATAGCTTCTAATTATTATTGCAAATTATAACTTGAAGATCTGAACTTGTAATTGTCAAATACAGAACTTAAAATTGATAGCTTCTAATTATTTTTGCAAATTATAACTTGAAGATCTGAACTTGTAATTGTCAAATACAGAACATAAAATTGATAGCTTCTAATTATTATTTCAAATTATAACTTGAAGATCTGAACTTGTAATTGTCAAATACAGAACTTAAAATTAATAGCTTCTAATTATTATTGCAAATTATAACTTGAAGATCTGAACTTGTAATTGTCAAATACAGAACTAAAATTGATAGCTTCTAATTATTATTGTAAATTATAACTTGAAGATCTGAACTTGTAATAGTGAATTACAGAACTTAGATTTGTTAAATTCAAATTATTATTTCAAATTATAACTTGAAGATCTGAACTAGTAATTGTCAAATACAGAACTTAAAATTGATAGCTGCTAATTATTATTGCATATTATAACTTGAGATCTGAACTTGTAATTGTTAAATACAGAACTTAAAATTGATTGCTTCTAATTATTATTGTAAATTATAACTTCAAGATCTGAACTTGTAATTGTCAATTGCAGAACTTAAAATTGATAGCTTCTAATTATTATTGCAAATAATAACTTGTAGATCTGAACTTGTAATTGTCAAATACAGAACTTAAAATTGATAGCTTCTAATTATTATTGCAAATTATAATTTGAACTTGTAATAGTCAAATACAGAACTTCTAATTGTTAAATACAAATTATTAGTGCAAATTATAACATGAAGATCTGAACTAGTAATTGTCAAATACAGAACTTAAAATTGATAGCTTCTAATTATTATTGCAAATTATAACTTGAAGATCTGAACTTGTAATTGTCAAATACAGAACTTCTAATTGTTAAATACAAATTATTAGTGCAAATTATAACTTGAAGATCTGAACTTGTAATTGTCAAATACAGAACTTAAAATTGATAGCTTCTAATTATTATTGCAAATTATAACTTGAAGATCTGAACTTGTAATAGTCAAATACAGAACTTAAAATTGATAGCTTCTAATTATTATTGTAAATTATAACTTGAAGATCTGAACTTGTAATAGTGAATTACAGAACTTAGATTTGTTAAATTCAAATTATTATTTCAAATTATAACTTGAAGATCTGAACTAGTAATTGTAAAATACAGAACTTAAAATTGATAGCTTCTAATTATTATTGCAAATTATAACTTGAAGATCTGAACTTGTAATTGTCAAATACAGAACTTAAAATTGATAGCTTCTAATTATTATTGTAAATTAAAACTTGAAGATCTGAACTTGTAATTGTCAAATACAGAACTTAAAATTGATAGCTTCTAATTATTATTGCAAATAATAACTTGGAGATCTGAACTAGTAATTGTCAAATACAGAACTTAAAATTGATAGCTTCTAATTATTATTGCAAATTATAACTTGAAGATCTGAACTTGTAATTTTCAAATACAGAACTTAAAATTGATAGCTTCTAATTATTTTTGCAAATTATAACTTGAAGATCTGAACTTGTAATTGTCAAATACAGAACATAAAATTGATAGCTTCTAATTATTATTTCAAATTATAACTTGAAGATCTGAACTTGTAATTGTCAAATACAGAACTTAAAATTAATAGCTTCTAATTATTATTGCAAATTATAACTTGAAGATCTGAACTTGTAATTGTCAAATACAGAACTAAAATTGATAGCTTCTAATTATTATTGTAAATTATAACTTGAAGATCTGAACTTGTAATAGTGAATTACAGAACTTAGATTTGTTAAATTCAAATTATTATTTCAAATTATAACTTGAAGATCTGAACTAGTAATTGTCAAATACAGAACTTAAAATTGATAGCTGCTAATTATTATTGCATATTATAACTTGAGATCTGAACTTGTAATTGTTAAATACAGAACTTAAAATTGATTGCTTCTAATTATTATTGTAAATTATAACTTCAAGATCTGAACTTGTAATTGTCAATTGCAGAACTTAAAATTGATAGCTTCTAATTATTATTGCAAATAATAACTTGAAGATCTGAACTTGTAATTGTCAAATACAGAACTTAAAATTGATAGCTTCTAATTATTATTGCAAATTATAATTTGAACTTGTAATAGTCAAATACAGAACTTCTAATTGTTAAATACAAATTATTAGTGCAAATTATAACATGAAGATCTGAACTAGTAAGTGTCAAATACAGAACTTAAAATTGATAGCTTCTAATTATTATTGCAAATTATAACTTGAAGATCTGAACTTGTAATTGTCAAATACAGAACTTCTAATTGTTAAATACAAATTATTAGTGCAAATTATAACTTGAAGATCTGAACTTGTAATTGTCAAATACAGAACTTAAAATTGATAGCTTCTAATTATTATTGCAAATTATAACTTGAAGATCTGAACTTGTAATAGTCAAATACAGAACTTAAAATAGATAGCTTCTAATTATTATTGTAAATTATAACTTGAAGATCTGAACTTGTAATAGTGAATTACAGAACTTAGATTTTTTAAATTCAAATTATTATTTCAAATTATAACTTGAAGATCTGAACTAGTAATTGTCAAATACAGAACTTAAAATTGATAGCTTCTAATTATTATTGCAAATTATAACTTGAAGATCTGAACTTGTAATTGTCAAATACAGAACTTAAAATTGATAGCTTCTAATTATTATTGTAAATTATAACTTGAAGATCTGAACTTGTAATTGTCAAATACAGAACTTAAAATTGATAGCTTCTAATTATTATTGCAAATAATAACTTGGAGATCTGAACTAGTAATTGTCAAATACAGAACTTAAAATTGATAGCTTCTAATTATTATTGCAAATTATAACTTGAAGATCTGAACTTGTAGTTGTCAAATACAGAACTTAAAATTGATAGCTTCTAATTATTATTGCACATTATAACTTGAAGATCTGAACTTGTAATTGTCAAATACAGAACTTAAAATTAATAGCTTCTAATTATTATTGCAAATTATAACTTGAAGATCTGAACTTGTAATTGTCAAATACAGAACTTAAAATTGATAGCTTCTAATTATTATTGTAAATTATAACTTGAAGATCTGAACTTGTAATAGTGAATTACAGAACTTAGATTTGTTAAATTCAAATTATTATTTCAAATTATAACTTGAAGATCTGAACTAGTAATTGTCAAATACAGAACTTAAAATTGATAGCTTCTAATTATTATTGCATATTATAACTTGAGATCTGAACTTGTAATTGTTAAATACAGAACTTAAAATTGATAGCTTCTAATTATTATTGTAAATTATAACTTCAAGATCTGAACTTGTAATTGTCAAATGCAGAACTTAAAATTGATAGCTTCTAATTATTATTGCAAATAATAACTTGAAGATCTGAACTTGTAATTGTCAAATACAGAACTTAAAATTGATAGCTTCTAATTATTATTGCAAATTATAATTTGAAGATCTGAACTTGTAATAGACAAATACGCAACTTAGCATTGTTAAATACAAATTGTGATTGCAAATTATAACTTGAAGATCTGAACCTGTAATAGGTAAATACAGAACTTCGAATTGTTAAATTCAAACTAAGATTGCAAATAATAATTCGAAGATCTGAACTTGTAATAGTCAAATACAGAACTTCTAATTGTTAAATACAAATTATTAGTGCAAATTATAACTTGAAGATCTGAACTTGTAATTGTCAAATACAGAACTTAAAATTGATAGCTTCTAATTATTATTGCAAATTATAACTTGAAGATCTGAACTTGTAATAGTCAAATACAGAACTTAAAATTGATAGCTTCTAATTATTATTGTAAATTATAACTTGAAGATCTGAACTTGTAATAGTGAATTACAGAACTTAGATTTGTTAAATTCAAATTATTATTTCAAATTATAACTTGAAGATCTGAACTAGTAATTGTCAAATACAGACCTTAAAATTGATAGCTTCTAATTATTATTGCAAATTATAACTTGAAGATCTGTACTTGTAATTGTCAAATACAGAACTTAAAATTGATAGCTTCTAATTATTATTGTAAATTATAACTTGAAGATCTGAACTTGTAATTGTCAAATACAGAACTTAAAATTGATAGCTTCTAATTATTATTGCAAATAATAACTTGGAGATCTGAACTAGTAATTGTCAAATACAGAACTTAAAATTGATAGCTTCTAATTATTATTGCAAATTATAACTTGAAGATCTGAACTTGTAATTGTAAAATACAGAACTTAAAATTGATAGCTTCTAATTATTATTGCAACTTATAACTTGAAGATCTGAACTTGTAATTGTCAAATACAGAACATAAAATTGATAGCTTCTAATTATTATTTCAAATTATAACTTGAAGATCTGAACTTGTAATTGTCAAATACAGAACTTAAAATTAATAGCTTCTAATTATTATTGCAAATTATAACTTGAAGATCTAAACTTGTAATTGTCAAATACAGAACTTAAAATTGATAGCTTCTAATTATTATTGCAAATAATAACTTGAAGATCTGAACTTGTAATTGTCAAATACAGAACTTATAATTGATAGCTTCTAATTATTATTGCAAATTATAACTTGAAGATCTGAACTTGTAATTGTCAAATACAGAACTTCAAATTGTTAAATACAAATTATTAGTGCAAATTATAACTTGAAGATCTGAACTTGTAATTGTCAAATACAGAACTTAAAATTGATAGCTTCTAATTATTATTGTAAATTATAACTTGAAGATCTGAACTTGTAATAGTGAATTACAGAACTTAGATTTGTTAAATTCAAATTATTATTTCAAATTATAACTTGAAGATCTGAACTAGTAATTGTCAAATACAGAACTTAAAATTGATAGCTTCTAATTATTATTGCATATTATAACTTGAAGATCTGAACTTGTAATTGTTAAATACAGAACTTAAAATTGATAGCTTCTAATTATTATTGTAAATTATAACTTCAAGATCTGAACTTGTAATTGTCAAATACAGAACTTAAAATTGATAGCTTCTAATTATTATTGCAAATAATAACTTGAAGATCTGAACTTGTAATTGTCAAATACAGAACTTAAAATTGATAGCTTCTAATTATTATTGCAAATTATAATTTGAAGATCTGAACTTGTAATAGACAATTACGCAACTTAGCATTGTTAAATACAAATTGTGATTGCAAATTATAACTTGAAGATCTGAACCTGTAATAGGTAAATACAGAACTTCGAATTGTTAAATTCAAACTAAGATTGCAAATAATAATTCGAAGATCTGAACTTGTAATAGTCAAATACAGAACTTCTAATTGTTAAATACAAATTATTAGTGCAAATTATAACTTGAAGATCTGAACTAGTAATTGTCAAATACAGAACTTAAAATTGATAGCTTCTAATTATTATTGCAAATTATAACTTGAAGATCTGAACTTGTAATTGTCAAATACAGAACTTCTAATTGTTAAATACAAATTATTAGTGCAAATTATAACTTGAAGATCTGAACTTGTAATTGTCAAATACAGAACTTAAAATTGATAGCTTCTAATTATTATTGCAAATTATAACTTGAAGATCTGAACGTGTAATAGTCAAATACAGAACTTAAAATTGATAGCTTCTAATTATTATTGTAAATTATAACTTGAAGATCTGAACTTGTAATAGTGAATTACAGAACTTAGATTTGTTAAATTCAAATTATTATTTCAAATTATAACTTGAAGATCTGAACTAGTAATTGTAAAATACAGAACTTAAAATTGATAGCTTCTAATTATTATTGCAAATTATAACTTGAAGATCTGAACTTGTAATTGTCAAATACAGAACTTAAAATTGATAGCTTCTAATTATTATTGTAAATTATAACTTGAAGATCTGAACTTGTAATTGTCAAATACAGAACTTAAAATTGATAGCTTCTAATTATTATTGCATATAATAACTTGGAGATCTGAACTAGTAATTGTCAAATACAGAACTTAAAATTGATAGCTTCTAATTATTATTGCAAATTATAACTTGAAGATCTGAACTTGTAATTGTCAAATACAGAACTTATAATTGATAGCTTCTAATTATTATTGCAAATTATAACTTGAAGATCTGAACTTGTAATTGTCAAATACAGAACATAAAATTGATAGCTTCTAATTATTATTTCAAATTATAACTTGAAGATCTGAACTTGTAATTGTCAAATACAGAACTTAAAATTAATAGCTTCTAATTATTATTGCAAATTATAACTTGAAGATCTGAACTTGTAATTGTCAAATACAGAACTTAAAATTGATAGCTTCTAATTATTATTGTAAATTATAACTTGAAGATCTGTCCTTGTAATAGTGAATTACAGAACTTAGATTTGTTAAATTCTAATTATTATTTCAAATTATAACTTGAAGATCTGAACTAGTAATTGTCAAATACAGAACTTAAAATTGATAGCTGCTAATTATTATTGCATATTATAACTTGAGATCTGAACTTGTAATTGTTAAATACAGAACTTAAAATTGATTGCTTCTAATTATTATTGTAAATTATAACTTCAAGATCTGAACTTGTAATTGTCAAATGCAGAACTTAAAATTGATAGCTTCTAATTATTATTGCAAATTATAATTTGAAGATCTGAACCTGTAATAGGTAAATACAGAACTTCGAATTGTTAAATTCAAACTAAGATTGCAAATAATAATTCGAAGATCTGAACTTGTAATAGTCAAATACAGAACTTCTAATTGTTAAATACAAATTATTAGTGCAAATTATAACTTGAAGATCTGAACTAGTAATTGTCAAATACAGAACTTAAAATTGATAGCTTCTAATTATTATTGCAAATTATAACTTGAAGATCTGAACTTGTAATTGTCAAATACAGAACTTCTAATTGTTAAATACAAATTATTAGTGCAAATTATAACTTGAAGATCTGAACTAGTAATTGTCAAATACAGAACTTAAAATTGATAGCTTCTAATTATTATTGCAAATTATAACTTGAAGAACTGAACTTGTAATTGTCAAATACAGAACTTCTAATTGTTAAATACAAATTATTAGTGCAAATTATAACTTGAAGATCTGAACTTGTAATTGTCAAATACAGAACTTAAAATTGATAGCTTCTAATTATTATTGCAAATTATAACTTGAAGATCTGAACTTGTAATTGTCAAATACAGAACTTAAAATTGATAGCTTCTAATTATTATTGTAAATTATAACTTGAAGATCTGAACTTGTAATAGTCAAATACAGAACTTAAAATTGATAGCTTCTAATTATTATTGCAAATAATAACTTGGAGATCTGAACTAGTAATTGTCAAATACAGAACTTAAAATTGATAGCTTCTAATTATTATTGCAAATTATAACTTGAAGATCTGAACTTGTAATTGTCAAATACAGAACTTAAAAGTGATTGCTTCTAATTATTATTGCAAATTATAACTTGAAGATCTGAACTTGTAATTGTCAAATACAGAACATAAAATTGATAGCTTCTAATTATTATTTCAAATTATAACTTGAAGATCTGAACTTGCAATTGTCAAATACAGAACTTAAAATTAATAGCTTCTAATTATTATTGCAAATTATAACTTGAAGATCTGAACTTGTAATTGTCAAATACAAAACTTAAAATTGATAGCTTCTAATTATTATTGTAAATTATAACTTGAAGATCTGAACTTGTAATAGTGAATTACAGAACTTAGATTTGTTAAATTCAAATTATTATTTCAAATTATAACTTGAAGATCTGAACTAGTAATTGTCAAATACAGAACTTAAAATTGATAGCTTCTAATTATTACTGCATATTATAACTTGAAGATCTGAACTTGTAATTGTTAAATACAGAACTTAAAATTGATAGCTTCTAATTATTATTGTAAATTATAACTTCAAGATCTAAACTTGTAATTGTCAAATACAGAACTTAAAATTGATAGCTTCTAATTATTATTGCAAATAATAACTTGAAGATCTGAACTTGTAATTGTCAAATACAGAACTTATAATTGATAGCTTCTAATTATTATTGCAAATTATAACTTGAAGATCTGAACTTGTAATTGTCAAATACAGAACTTCAAATTGTTAAATACAAATTATTAGTGCAAATTATAACTTGAAGATCTGAACTTGTAATTGTCAAATACAGAGCTTAAAATTGATAGCTTCTAATTATTATTGTAAATTATAACTTGAAGATCTGTCCTTGTAATAGTGAATTACAGAACTTAGATTTGTTAAATTCTAATTATTATTTCAAATTATAACTTGAAGATCTGAACTAGTAATTGTCAAATACAGAACTTAAAATTGATAGCTTCTAATTATTATTGCATATTATAACTTGAAGATCTGAACTTGTAATTGTTAAATACAGAACTTAAAATTGATAGCTTCTAATTATTATTGTAAATTATAACTTCAAGATCTGAACTTGTAATTGTCAAATACAGAACTTAAAATTGATAGCTTCTAATTATTATTGCAAATAATAACTTGAAGATCTGAACTTGTAATTGTCAAATACAGAACTTAAAATTGATAGCTTCTAATTATTATTGCAAATTATAATTTGAAGATCTGAACTTGTAATAGACAAATACGCAACTTAGCATTGTTAAATACAAATTGTGATTGCAAATTATAACTTGAAGATCTGAACCTGTAATAGGTAAATACAGAACTTCGAATTGTTAAATTCAAACTAAGATTGCAAATAATAATTCGAAGATCTGAACTTGTAATAGTCAAATACAGAACTTCTAATTGTTAAATACAAATTATTAGTGCAAATTATAACTTGAAGATCTGAACTAGTAATTGTCAAATACAGAACTTAAAATTGATAGCTTCTAATTATTATTGCAAATTATAACTTGAAGATCTGAACTTGTAATTGTCAAATACAGAACTTCTAATTGTTAAATACAAATTATTAGTGCAAATAAGATCTGAACTTGTAATTGTCAAATACAGCACTTAAAATTGATAGCTTCTAATTATTATTGCAAATTATAACTTGAAGATCTGAACTTGTAATAGTCAAATACAGAACTTAAAATTGATAGCTTCTAATTATTATTGTAAATTATAACTTGAAGATCTGAACTTGTAATAGTGAATTACAGAACTTAGATTTGTTAAATTCAAATTATTATTTCAAATTATAACTTGAAGATCTGAACTAGTAATTGTAAAATACAGAACTTAAAATTGATAGCTTCTAATTATTATTGCAAATTATAACTTGAAGATCTGAACTTGTAATTGTCAAATACAGAACTTAAAATTGATAGCTTCTAATTATTATTGTAAATTAAAACTTGAAGATCTGAACTTGTAATTGTCAAATACAGAACTTAAAATTGATAGCTTCTAATTATTATTGCAAATAATAACTTGGAGATCTGAACTAGTAATTGTCAATTACAGAACTTAAAATTGATAGCTTCTAATTATTATTGCAAATTATAACTTGAAGATCTGAACTTGTAATTGTCAAATACAGAACTTAAAATTGATAGCTTCTAATTATTTTTGCAAATTATAACTTGAAGATCTGAACTTGTAATTGTCAAATACAGAACATAAAATTGATAGCTTCTAATTATTATTTCAAATTATAACTTGAAGATCTGAACTTGTAATTGTCAAATACAGAACTTAAAATTAATAGCTTCTAATTATTATTGCAAATTATAACTTGAAGATCTGAACTTGTAATTGTCAAATACAGAACTAAAATTGATAGCTTCTAATTATTATTGTAAATTATAACTTGAAGATCTGAACTTGTAATAGTGAATTACAGAACTTAGATTTGTTAAATTCAAATTATTATTTCAAATTATAACTTGAAGATCTGAACTAGTAATTGTCAAATACAGAACTTAAAATTGATAGCTGCTAATTATTATTGCATATTATAACTTGAGATCTGAACTTGTAATTGTTAAATACAGAACTTAAAATTGATTGCTTCTAATTATTATTGTAAATTATAACTTCAAGATCTGAACTTGTAATTGTCAATTGCAGAACTTAAAATTGATAGCTTCTAATTATTATTGCAAATAATAACTTGTAGATCTGAACTTGTAATTGTCAAATACAGAACTTAAAATTGATAGCTTCTAATTATTATTGCAAATTATAATTTGAACTTGTAATAGTCAAATACAGAACTTCTAATTGTTAAATACAAATTATTAGTGCAAATTATAACATGAAGATCTGAACTAGTAATTGTCAAATACAGAACTTAAAATTGATAGCTTCTAATTATTATTGCAAATTATAACTTGAAGATCTGAACTTGTAATTGTCAAATACAGAACTTCTAATTGTTAAATACAAATTATTAGTGCAAATTATAACTTGAAGATCTGAACTTGTAATTGTCAAATACAGAACTTAAAATTGATAGCTTCTAATTATTATTGCAAATTATAACTTGAAGATCTGAACTTGTAATAGTCAAATACAGAACTTAAAATTGATAGCTTCTAATTATTATTGTAAATTATAACTTGAAGATCTGAACTTGTAATAGTGAATTACAGAACTTAGATTTGTTAAATTCAAATTATTATTTCAAATTATAACTTGAAGATCTGAACTAGTAATTGTAAAATACAGAACTTAAAATTGATAGCTTCTAATTATTATTGCAAATTATAACTTGAAGATCTGAACTTGTAATTGTCAAATACAGAACTTAAAATTGATAGCTTCTAATTATTATTGTAAATTAAAACTTGAAGATCTGAACTTGTAATTGTCAAATACAGAACTTAAAATTGATAGCTTCTAATTATTATTGCAAATAATAACTTGGAGATCTGAACTAGTAATTGTCAAATACAGAACTTAAAATTGATAGCTTCTAATTATTATTGCAAATTATAACTTGAAGATCTGAACTTGTAATTTTCAAATACAGAACTTAAAATTGATAGCTTCTAATTATTTTTGCAAATTATAACTTGAAGATCTGAACTTGTAATTGTCAAATACAGAACATAAAATTGATAGCTTCTAATTATTATTTCAAATTATAACTTGAAGATCTGAACTTGTAATTGTCAAATACAGAACTTAAAATTAATAGCTTCTAATTATTATTGCAAATTATAACTTGAAGATCTGAACTTGTAATTGTCAAATACAGAACTAAAATTGATAGCTTCTAATTATTATTGTAAATTATAACTTGAAGATCTGAACTTGTAATAGTGAATTACAGAACTTAGATTTGTTAAATTCAAATTATTATTTCAAATTATAACTTGAAGATCTGAACTAGTAATTGTCAAATACAGAACTTAAAATTGATAGCTGCTAATTATTATTGCATATTATAACTTGAGATCTGAACTTGTAATTGTTAAATACAGAACTTAAAATTGATTGCTTCTAATTATTATTGTAAATTATAACTTCAAGATCTGAACTTGTAATTGTCAATTGCAGAACTTAAAATTGATAGCTTCTAATTATTATTGCAAATAATAACTTGAAGATCTGAACTTGTAATTGTCAAATACAGAACTTAAAATTGATAGCTTCTAATTATTATTGCAAATTATAATTTGAACTTGTAATAGTCAAATACAGAACTTCTAATTGTTAAATACAAATTATTAGTGCAAATTATAACATGAAGATCTGAACTAGTAAGTGTCAAATACAGAACTTAAAATTGATAGCTTCTAATTATTATTGCAAATTATAACTTGAAGATCTGAACTTGTAATTGTCAAATACAGAACTTCTAATTGTTAAATACAAATTATTAGTGCAAATTATAACTTGAAGATCTGAACTTGTAATTGTCAAATACAGAACTTAAAATTGATAGCTTCTAATTATTATTGCAAATTATAACTTGAAGATCTGAACTTGTAATAGTCAAATACAGAACTTAAAATAGATAGCTTCTAATTATTATTGTAAATTATAACTTGAAGATCTGAACTTGTAATAGTGAATTACAGAACTTAGATTTTTTAAATTCAAATTATTATTTCAAATTATAACTTGAAGATCTGAACTAGTAATTGTCAAATACAGAACTTAAAATTGATAGCTTCTAATTATTATTGCAAATTATAACTTGAAGATCTGAACTTGTAATTGTCAAATACAGAACTTAAAATTGATAGCTTCTAATTATTATTGTAAATTATAACTTGAAGATCTGAACTTGTAATTGTCAAATACAGAACTTAAAATTGATAGCTTCTAATTATTATTGCAAATAATAACTTGGAGATCTGAACTAGTAATTGTCAAATACAGAACTTAAAATTGATAGCTTCTAATTATTATTGCAAATTATAACTTGAAGATCTGAACTTGTAGTTGTCAAATACAGAACTTAAAATTGATAGCTTCTAATTATTATTGCACATTATAACTTGAAGATCTGAACTTGTAATTGTCAAATACAGAACTTAAAATTAATAGCTTCTAATTATTATTGCAAATTATAACTTGAAGATCTGAACTTGTAATTGTCAAATACAGAACTTAAAATTGATAGCTTCTAATTATTATTGTAAATTATAACTTGAAGATCTGAACTTGTAATAGTGAATTACAGAACTTAGATTTGTTAAATTCAAATTATTATTTCAAATTATAACTTGAAGATCTGAACTAGTAATTGTCAAATACAGAACTTAAAATTGATAGCTTCTAATTATTATTGCATATTATAACTTGAGATCTGAACTTGTAATTGTTAAATACAGAACTTAAAATTGATAGCTTCTAATTATTATTGTAAATTATAACTTCAAGATCTGAACTTGTAATTGTCAAATGCAGAACTTAAAATTGATAGCTTCTAATTATTATTGCAAATAATAACTTGAAGATCTGAACTTGTAATTGTCAAATACAGAACTTAAAATTGATAGCTTCTAATTATTATTGCAAATTATAATTTGAAGATCTGAACTTGTAATAGACAAATACGCAACTTAGCATTGTTAAATACAAATTGTGATTGCAAATTATAACTTGAAGATCTGAACCTGTAATAGGTAAATACAGAACTTCGAATTGTTAAATTCAAACTAAGATTGCAAATAATAATTCGAAGATCTGAACTTGTAATAGTCAAATACAGAACTTCTAATTGTTAAATACAAATTATTAGTGCAAATTATAACTTGAAGATCTGAACTTGTAATTGTCAAATACAGAACTTAAAATTGATAGCTTCTAATTATTATTGCAAATTATAACTTGAAGATCTGAACTTGTAATAGTCAAATACAGAACTTAAAATTGATAGCTTCTAATTATTATTGTAAATTATAACTTG
This sequence comes from Cantharis lateralis, assembly GCA_963170105.1. NCBI lineage: Eukaryota > Metazoa > Arthropoda > Insecta > Coleoptera > Cantharidae > Cantharis > Cantharis lateralis. The sequence goes on along the minus strand of OY720625.1, from coordinate 24,294,361 downwards.
AAGATCTGAACTTGTAATAGTGAATTACAGAACTTAGATTTGTTAAATTCAAATTATTATTTCAAATTATAACTTGAAGATCTGAACTAGTAATTGTCAAATACAGACCTTAAAATTGATAGCTTCTAATTATTATTGCAAATTATAACTTGAAGATCTGTACTTGTAATTGTCAAATACAGAACTTAAAATTGATAGCTTCTAATTATTATTGTAAATTATAACTTGAAGATCTGAACTTGTAATTGTCAAATACAGAACTTAAAATTGATAGCTTCTAATTATTATTGCAAATAATAACTTGGAGATCTGAACTAGTAATTGTCAAATACAGAACTTAAAATTGATAGCTTCTAATTATTATTGCAAATTATAACTTGAAGATCTGAACTTGTAATTGTAAAATACAGAACTTAAAATTGATAGCTTCTAATTATTATTGCAACTTATAACTTGAAGATCTGAACTTGTAATTGTCAAATACAGAACATAAAATTGATAGCTTCTAATTATTATTTCAAATTATAACTTGAAGATCTGAACTTGTAATTGTCAAATACAGAACTTAAAATTAATAGCTTCTAATTATTATTGCAAATTATAACTTGAAGATCTAAACTTGTAATTGTCAAATACAGAACTTAAAATTGATAGCTTCTAATTATTATTGTAAACTATAACTTGTAGATCTGAACTTGTAATAGTGAATTACAGAACTTAGATTTGTTAAATTCAAATTATTATTTCAAATTATAACTTGGAGATCTGAACTTGTAATTGTCAAATACAGAACTTCTAATTGTTAAATACAAATTATTAGTGCAAATTATAACTTGAAGATCTGAACTTGTAATTGTCAAATACAGAACTTCTAATTGTTAAATACAAATTATTAGTGCAAATTATAACATGAAGATCTGAACTAGTAATTGTCAAATACAGAACTTAAAATTGATAGCTTCTAATTATTATTGCAAATTATAACTTGAAGATCTGAACTTGTAATTGTCAAATACAGAACTTCTAATTGTTAAATACAAATTATTAGTGCAAATTATAACTTGAAGATCTGAACTTGTAATTGTCAAATACAGAACTTAAAATTGATAGCTTCTAATTATTATTGCAAATTATAACTTGAAGATCTGAACTTGTAATAGTCAAATACAGAACTTAAAATAGATAGCTTCTAATTATTATTGTAAATTATAACTTGAAGATCTGAACTTGTAATAGTGAATTACAGAACTTAGATTTTTTAAATTCAAATTATTATTTCAAATTATAACTTGAAGATCTGTACTAGTAATTGTCAAATACAGAACTTAAAATTGATAGCTTCTAATTATTATTGCAAATTATAACTTGAAGATCTGAACTTGTAATTGTCAAATACAGAACTTAAAATTGATAGCTTCTAATTATTATTGTAAATTATAACATGAAGATCTGAACTTGTAATTGTCAAATACAGAACTTAAAATTAATAGCTTCTAATTATTATTGCAAATTATAACTTGAAGATCTGAACTTGTAATTGTCAAATACAGAACTTAAAATTGATAGCTTCTAATTATTATTGTAAATTATAACTTGAAGATCTGAACTTGTAATAGTGAATTACAGAACTTAGATTTGTTAAATTCAAATTATTATTTCAAATTATAACTTGAAGATCTGAACTAGTAATTGTCAAATACAGAACTTAAAATTGATAGCTTCTAATTATTATTGCATATTATAACTTGAGATCTGAACTTGTAATTGTTAAATACAGAACTTAAAATTGATAGCTTCTAATTATTATTGTAAATTATAACTTCAAGATCTGAACTTGTAATTGTCAAATGCAGAACTTAAAATTGATAGCTTCTAATTATTATTGCATATTATAACTTGAGATCTGAACTTGTAATTGTTAAATACAGAACTTAAAATTGATAGCTTCTAATTATTATTGTAAATTATAACTTCAAGATCTGAACTTGTAATTGTCAAATACAGAACTTAAAATTGATAGCTTCTAATTATTATTGTAAATTATAACTTCAAGATCTGAACTTGTAATTGTCAAATGCAGAACTTAAAATTGATAGCTTCTAATTATTATTGCAAATAATAACTTGAAGATCTGAACTTGTAATTGTCAAATACAGAACTTAAAATTGATAGCTTCTAATTATTATTGCAAATTATAATTTGAAGATCTGAACTTGTAATAGACAAATACGCAACTTAGCATTGTTAAATACAAATTGTGATTGCAAATTATAACTTGAAGATCTGAACCTGTAATAGGTAAATACAGAACTTCGAATTGTTAAATTCAAACTAAGATTGCAAATAATAATTCGAAGATCTGAACTTGTAATAGTCAAATACAGAACTTCTAATTGTTAAATACAAATTATTAGTGCAAATTATAACTTGAAGATCTGAACTTGTAATTGTCAAATACAGAACTTAAAATTGATAGCTTCTAATTATTATTGCAAATTATAACTTGAAGATCTGAACTTGTAATAGTCAAATACAGAACTTAAAATTGATAGCTTCTAATTATTATTGTAAATTATAACTTGAAGATCTGAACTTGTAATAGTGAATTACAGAACTTAGATTTGTTAAATTCAAATTATTATTTCAAATTATAACTTGAAGATCTGAACTAGTAATTGTCAAATACAGACCTTAAAATTGATAGCTTCTAATTATTATTGCAAATTATAACTTGAAGATCTGTACTTGTAATTGTCAAATACAGAACTTAAAATTGATAGCTTCTAATTATTATTGTAAATTATAACTTGAAGATCTGAACTTGTAATTGTCAAATACAGAACTTAAAATTGATAGCTTCTAATTATTATTGCAAATAATAACTTGGAGATCTGAACTAGTAATTGTCAAATACAGAACTTAAAATTGATAGCTTCTAATTATTATTGCAAATTATAACTTGAAGATCTGAACTTGTAATTGTAAAATACAGAACTTAAAATTGATAGCTTCTAATTATTATTGCAACTTATAACTTGAAGATCTGAACTTGTAATTGTCAAATACAGAACATAAAATTGATAGCTTCTAATTATTATTTCAAATTATAACTTGAAGATCTGAACTTGTAATTGTCAAATACAGAACTTAAAATTAATAGCTTCTAATTATTATTGCAAATTATAACTTGAAGATCTAAACTTGTAATTGTCAAATACAGAACTTAAAATTGATAGCTTCTAATTATTATTGTAAATTATAACTTGTAGATCTGAACTTGTAATAGTGAATTACAGAACTTAGATTTGTTAAATTCAAATTATTATTTCAAATTATAACTTGGAGATCTGAACTAGTAATTGTCAAATACAGAACTTAAAATTGATAGCTTCTAATTATTATTGCAAATTATAACTTGAAGATCTGAACTTGTAATTGTCAAATACAGAACTTAAAATTGATTGCTTCTAATTATTATTGCAAATTATAACTTGAAGATCTGAACTTGTAATTGTCAAATACAGAACATAAAATTGATAGCTTCTAATTATTATTTCAAATTATAACTTGAAGATCTGAACTTGCAATTGTCAAATACAGAACTTAAAATTAATAGCTTCCAATTATTATTGCAAATTATAACTTGAAGATCTGAACTTGTAATTGTCAAATACAGAACTTAAAATTGATAGCTTCTAATTATTATTGTAAATTATAACTTGAAGATCTGAACTTGTAATTGTGAAATACAGAACTTAAAATTGATAGCTTCTAATTATTATTGCAAATAATAACTTGGAGATCTGAACTAGTAATTGTCAAATACAGAACATAAAATTGATAGCTTCTAATTATTATTGCAAATTATAACTTGAAGATCTGAACTTGTAATTGTAAAATACAGAACTTAAAATTGATAGCTTCTAATTATTATTGCAACTTATAACTTGAAGATCTGAACTTGTAATTGTCAAATACAGAACATAAAATTGATAGCTTCTAATTATTATTTCAAATTATAACTTGAAGATCTGAACTTGTAATTGTCAAATACAGAACTTAAAATTAATAGCTTCTAATTATTATTGCAAATTATAACTTGAAGATCTAAACTTGTAATTGTCAAATACAGAACTTAAAATTGATAGCTTCTAATTATTATTGTAAATTATAACTTGTAGATCTGAACTTGTAATAGTGAATTACAGAACTTAGATTTGTTAAATTCAAATTATTATTTCAAATTATAACTTGGAGATCTGAACTAGTAATTGTCAAATACAGAACTTAAAATTGATAGCTTCTAATTATTATTGCAAATTATAACTTGAAGATCTGAACTTGTAATTGTCAAATACAGAACTTAAAATTGATTGCTTCTAATTATTATTGCAAATTATAACTTGAAGATCTGAACTTGTAATTGTCAAATACAGAACATAAAATTGATAGCTTCTAATTATTATTTCAAATTATAACTTGAAGATCTGAACTTGCAATTGTCAAATACAGAACTTAAAATTAATAGCTTCTAATTATTATTGCAAATTATAACTTGAAGATCTGAACTTGTAATTGTCAAATACAAAACTTAAAATTGATAGCTTCTAATTATTATTGTAAATTATAACTTGAAGATCTGAACTTGTAATAGTGAATTACAGAACTTAGATTTGTTAAATTCAAATTATTATTTCAAATTATAACTTGAAGATCTGAACTAGTAATTGTCAAATACAGAACTTAAAATTGATAGCTTCTAATTATTACTGCATATTATAACTTGAAGATCTGAACTTGTAATTGTTAAATACAGAACTTAAAATTGATAGCTTCTAATTATTATTGTAAATTATAACTTCAAGATCTAAACTTGTAATTGTCAAATACAGAACTTAAAATTGATAGCTTCTAATTATTATTGCAAATAATAACTTGAAGATCTGAACTTGTAATTGTCAAATACAGAACTTAAAATTGATAGCTTCTAATTATTATTGCAAATTATAACTTGAAGATCTGAACTTGTAATTGTCAAATACAGAACTTCAAATTGTTAAATACAAATTATTATTGCAAATTATAACTTGAAGATCTGAACTTGTAATTGTCAAATACAGAACTTAAAATTGATAGCTTCTAATTATTATTGTAAATTATAACTTGAAGATCTGAACTTGTAATAGTGAATTACAGAACTTAGATTTGTTAAATTCAAATTATTATTTCAAATTATAACTTGAAGATCTGAACTAGTAATTGTCAAATACAGAACTTAAAATTGATAGCTTCTAATTATTATTGCATATTATAACTTGAAGATCTGAACTTGTAATTGTTAAATACAGAACTTAAAATTGATAGCTTCTAATTATTATTGTAAATTATAACTTCAAGATCTGAACTTGTAATTGTCAAATACAGAACTTAAAATTGATAGCTTCTAATTATTATTGCAAATAATAACTTGAAGATCTGAACTTGTAATTGTCAAATACAGAACTTAAAATTGATAGCTTTTAATTATTATTGCAAATTATAACTTGAAGATCTGAACTTGTAATTGTCAAATACAGAACTTCTAATTGTTAAATACAAATTATTAGTGCAAATTATAACTTGAAGATCTGAACTAATAATTGTCAAATACAGAATTTAAAATTGATAGCTTCTAATTATTATTGCAAATTATAACTTGAAGATCTGAACTTGTAATTGTCAAATACAGAACTTCTAATTGTGAAATACAAATTATTAGTGCAAATTATAACTTGAAGATCTGAACTTGTAATTGTCAAATACAGAACTTAAAATTGATAGCTTCTAATTATTATTGCAAATTATAACTTGAAGATCTGAACTTGTAATAGTCAACTACAGAACTTAAAATTGATAGCTTCTAATTATTATTGTAAATTATAACTTGAAGATCTGAACTTGTAATAGTGAATTACAGAACTTAGATTTTTTAAATTCAAATTATTATTTCAAATTATAACTTGAAGATCTGAACTAGTAATTGTCAAATACAGAACTTAAAATTGATAGCTTCTAATTATTATTGCAAATTATAACTTGAAGATCTGAACTTGTAATTGTCAAATACAGAACTTAAAATTGATAGCTTCTAATTATTATTGTAAATTATAACTTGAAGATCTGAACTTGTAATTGTCAAATACAGAACTTAAAATTGATAGCTTCTAATTATTAGTGCAAATAATAACTTGGAGATCTGAACTAGTAATTGTCAAATACAGAATTTAAAATTGATAGCTTCTAATTATTATTGCAAATTATAACTTGAAGATCTGAACTTGTAATTGTCAAATACAGAACTTCTAATTGTGAAATACAAATTATTAGTGCAAATTATAACTTGAAGATCTGAACTTGTAATTGTCAAATACAGAACTTAAAATTGATAGCTTCTAATTATTATTGCAAATTATAACTTGAAGATCTGAACTTGTAATAGTCAACTACAGAACTTAAAATTGATAGCTTCTAATTATTATTGTAAATTATAACTTGAAGATCTGAACTTGTAATAGTGAATTACAGAACTTAGATTTTTTAAATTCAAATTATTATTTCAAATTATAACTTGAAGATCTGAACTAGTAATTGTCAAATACAGAACTTAAAATTGATAGCTTCTAATTATTATTGCAAATTATAACTTGAAGATCTGAACTTGTAATTGTCAAATACAGAACTTAAAATTGATAGCTTCTAATTATTATTGTAAATTATAACTTGAAGATCTGAACTTGTAATTGTCAAATACAGAACTTAAAATTGATAGCTTCTAATTATTAGTGCAAATAATAACTTGGAGATCTGAACTAGTAATTGTCAAATACAGAACTTAAAATTGATAGCTTCTAATTATTATTGCAAATTATAACTTGAAGATCTGAACTTGTAGTTGTCAAATACAGAACTTAAAATTGATAGCTTCTAATTATTATTGCACATTATAACTTGAAGATCTGAACTTGTAATTGTCAAATACAGAACTTAAAATTAATAGCTTCTAATTATTATTGCAAATTATAACTTGAAGATCTGAACTTGTAATTGTCAAATGCAGAACTTAAAATTGATAGCTTCTAATTATTATTGTAAATTATAACTTGAAGATCTGAACTTGTAATAGTGAATTATAGAACTTAGATTTGTTAAATTCAAATTATTATTTCAAATTATAACTTGAAGAACTGAACTAGTAATTGTCAAATACAGAACTTAAAATTGATAGCTTCTAATTATTATTGCAAATTATAACTTGAAGATCTGAACTTGTAATAGTCAAATACAGAACTTAAAATTGATAGCTTCTAATTATTATTGTAAATTATAACTTGAAGATCTGAACTTGTAATAGTGAATTACAGAACTTAGATTTGTTAAATTCAAATTATTATTTCAAATTATAACTTGAAGATCTGAACTAGTAATTGTCAAATACAGACCTTAAAATTGATAGCTTCTAATTATTATTGCAAATTATAACTTGAAGATCTGTACTTGTAATTGTCAAATACAGAACTTAAAATTGATAGCTTCTAATTATTATTGTAAATTATAACTTGAAGATCTGAACTTGTAATTGTCAAATACAGAACTTAAAATTGATAGCTTCTAATTATTATTGCAAATAATAACTTGGAGATCTGAACTAGTAATTGTCAAATACAGAACTTAAAATTGATAGCTTCTAATTATTATTGCAAATTATAACTTGAAGATCTGAACTTGTAATTGTAAAATACAGAACTTAAAATTGATAGCTTCTAATTATTATTGCAACTTATAACTTGAAGATCTGAACTTGTAATTGTCAAATACAGAACATAAAATTGATAGCTTCTAATTATTATTTCAAATTATAACTTGAAGATCTGAACTTGTAATTGTCAAATACAGAACTTAAAATTAATAGCTTCTAATTATTATTGCAAATTATAACTTGAAGATCTAAACTTGTAATTGTCAAATACAGAACTTAAAATTGATAGCTTCTAATTATTATTGTAAATTATAACTTGTAGATCTGAACTTGTAATAGTGAATTACAGAACTTAGATTTGTTAAATTCAAATTATTATTTCAAATTATAACTTGGAGATCTGAACTAGTAATTGTCAAATACAGAACTTAAAATTGATAGCTTCTAATTATTATTGCAAATTATAACTTGAAGATCTGAACTTGTAATTGTCAAATACAGAACTTAAAATTGATTGCTTCTAATTATTATTGCAAATTATAACTTGAAGATCTGAACTTGTAATTGTCAAATACAGAACATAAAATTGATAGCTTCTAATTATTATTTCAAATTATAACTTGAAGATCTGAACTTGCAATTGTCAAATACAGAACTTAAAATTAATAGCTTCCAATTATTATTGCAAATTATAACTTGAAGATCTGAACTTGTAATTGTCAAATACAGAACTTAAAATTGATAGCTTCTAATTATTATTGTAAATTATAACTTGAAGATCTGAACTTGTAATTGTGAAATACAGAACTTAAAATTGATAGCTTCTAATTATTATTGCAAATAATAACTTGGAGATCTGAACTAGTAATTGTCAAATACAGAACATAAAATTGATAGCTTCTAATTATTATTGCAAATTATAACTTGAAGATCTGAACTTGTAATTGTAAAATACAGAACTTAAAATTGATAGCTTCTAATTATTATTGCAACTTATAACTTGAAGATCTGAACTTGTAATTGTCAAATACAGAACATAAAATTGATAGCTTCTAATTATTATTTCAAATTATAACTTGAAGATCTGAACTTGTAATTGTCAAATACAGAACTTAAAATTAATAGCTTCTAATTATTATTGCAAATTATAACTTGAAGATCTAAACTTGTAATTGTCAAATACAGAACTTAAAATTGATAGCTTCTAATTATTATTGTAAATTATAACTTGTAGATCTGAACTTGTAATAGTGAATTACAGAACTTAGATTTGTTAAATTCAAATTATTATTTCAAATTATAACTTGGAGATCTGAACTAGTAATTGTCAAATACAGAACTTAAAATTGATAGCTTCTAATTATTATTGCAAATTATAACTTGAAGATCTGAACTTGTAATTGTCAAATACAGAACTTAAAATTGATTGCTTCTAATTATTATTGCAAATTATAACTTGAAGATCTGAACTTGTAATTGTCAAATACAGAACATAAAATTGATAGCTTCTAATTATTATTTCAAATTATAACTTGAAGATCTGAACTTGCAATTGTCAAATACAGAACTTAAAATTAATAGCTTCTAATTATTATTGCAAATTATAACTTGAAGATCTGAACTTGTAATTGTCAAATACAAAACTTAAAATTGATAGCTTCTAATTATTATTGTAAATTATAACTTGAAGATCTGAACTTGTAATAGTGAATTACAGAACTTAGATTTGTTAAATTCAAATTATTATTTCAAATTATAACTTGAAGATCTGAACTAGTAATTGTCAAATACAGAACTTAAAATTGATAGCTTCTAATTATTACTGCATATTATAACTTGAAGATCTGAACTTGTAATTGTTAAATACAGAACTTAAAATTGATAGCTTCTAATTATTATTGTAAATTATAACTTCAAGATCTAAACTTGTAATTGTCAAATACAGAACTTAAAATTGATAGCTTCTAATTATTATTGCAAATAATAACTTGAAGATCTGAACTTGTAATTGTCAAATACAGAACTTAAAATTGATAGCTTCTAATTATTATTGCAAATTATAACTTGAAGATCTGAACTTGTAATTGTCAAATACAGAACTTCAAATTGTTAAATACAAATTATTATTGCAAATTATAACTTGAAGATCTGAACTTGTAATTGTCAAATACAGAACTTAAAATTGATAGCTTCTAATTATTATTGTAAATTATAACTTGAAGATCTGAACTTGTAATAGTGAATTACAGAACTTAGATTTGTTAAATTCAAATTATTATTTCAAATTATAACTTGAAGATCTGAACTAGTAATTGTCAAATACAGAACTTAAAATTGATAGCTTCTAATTATTATTGCATATTATAACTTGAAGATCTGAACTTGTAATTGTTAAATACAGAACTTAAAATTGATAGCTTCTAATTATTATTGTAAATTATAACTTCAAGATCTGAACTTGTAATTGTCAAATACAGAACTTAAAATTGATAGCTTCTAATTATTATTGCAAATAATAACTTGAAGATCTGAACTTGTAATTGTCAAATACAGAACTTAAAATTGATAGCTTTTAATTATTATTGCAAATTATAACTTGAAGATCTGAACTTGTAATTGTCAAATACAGAACTTCTAATTGTTAAATACAAATTATTAGTGCAAATTATAACTTGAAGATCTGAACTAATAATTGTCAAATACAGAATTTAAAATTGATAGCTTCTAATTATTATTGCAAATTATAACTTGAAGATCTGAACTTGTAATTGTCAAATACAGAACTTCTAATTGTGAAATACAAATTATTAGTGCAAATTATAACTTGAAGATCTGAACTTGTAATTGTCAAATACAGAACTTAAAATTGATAGCTTCTAATTATTATTGCAAATTATAACTTGAAGATCTGAACTTGTAATAGTCAACTACAGAACTTAAAATTGATAGCTTCTAATTATTATTGTAAATTATAACTTGAAGATCTGAACTTGTAATAGTGAATTACAGAACTTAGATTTTTTAAATTCAAATTATTATTTCAAATTATAACTTGAAGATCTGAACTAGTAATTGTCAAATACAGAACTTAAAATTGATAGCTTCTAATTATTATTGCAAATTATAACTTGAAGATCTGAACTTGTAATTGTCAAATACAGAACTTAAAATTGATAGCTTCTAATTATTATTGTAAATTATAACTTGAAGATCTGAACTTGTAATTGTCAAATACAGAACTTAAAATTGATAGCTTCTAATTATTAGTGCAAATAATAACTTGGAGATCTGAACTAGTAATTGTCAAATACAGAACTTAAAATTGATAGCTTCTAATTATTATTGCAAATTATAACTTGAAGATCTGAACTTGTAGTTGTCAAATACAGAACTTAAAATTGATAGCTTCTAATTATTATTGCACATTATAACTTGAAGATCTGAACTTGTAATTGTCAAATACAGAACTTAAAATTAATAGCTTCTAATTATTATTGCAAATTATAACTTGAAGATCTGAACTTGTAATTGTCAAATGAAGAACTTAAAATTGATAGCTTCTAATTATTATTGTAAATTATAACTTGAAGATCTGAACTTGTAATAGTGAATTACAGAACTTAGATTTGTTAAATTCAAATTATTATTTCAAATTATAACTTGAAGAACTGAACTAGTAATTGTCAAATACAGAACTTAAAATTGATAGCTTCTAATTATTATTGTAAATTATAACTTCAAGATCTGAACTTGTAATTGTCAAATGCAGAACTTAAAATTGATAGCTTCTAATTATTATTGCAAATCATAACTTGAAGATCTGAACTTGTAATTGTCAAATACAGAACTTAAAATTGATAGCTTCTAATTATAATTGCAAATTATAATTTGAAGATCTGAACTTGTAATAGACAAATACGCAACTTACCATTGTTAAATACAAATTGTGATTGCAAATTATAACTTGAAGATCTGAACCTGTAATAGGTAAATACAGAACTTCGAATTGTTAAATTCAAACTAAGATTGCAAATAATAATTCGAAGATCTGAACTTGTAATAGTCAAATACAGAACTTCTAATTGTTAAATACAAATTATTAGTGCAAATTATAACTTGAAGATCTGAACTTGTAACTGTCAAATACAGAACTTAAAATTGATAGCTTCTAATTATTATTGCAAATTATAACTTGAAGATCTGAACTTGTAATAGTCAAATACAGAACTTAAAATTGATAGCTTCTAATTATTATTGTAAATTATAACTTGAAGATCTGAACTTGTAATAGTGAATTACAGAACTTAGATTTGTTAAATTCAAATTATTATTTCAAATTATAACTTGAAGATCTGAACTAGTAATTGTCAAATACAGAACTTAAAATTGATAGCTACTAATTATTATTGCAAATTATAACTTGAAGATCTGAACTTGTAATTGTCAAATACAGAACTTAAAATTGATAGCTTCTAATTATTATTGTAAATTATAACTTGAAGATCTGAACTTGTAATTGTCAAATACAGAACTTAAAATTGATAGCTTCTAATTATTATTGCAAATAATAACTTAGAGATCTGAACTAGTAATTGTCAAATACAGAATTTAAAATTGATAGCTTCTAATTATTATTGCAAATTATAACTTGAAGATCTGAACTTGTAATTGTAAAATACAGAACTTAAAATTGATAGCTTCTAATTATTATTGCAACTTATAACTTGAAGATCTGAACTTGTAATTGTCCAATACAGAACATAAAATTGATAGCTTCTAATTATTATTTCAAATTATAACTTGAAGATCTGAACTTGTAATTGTCAAATACAGAACTTAAAATTAATAGCTTCTAATTATTATTGCAAATTATAACTTGAAGATCTAAACTTGTAATTGTCAAATACAGAACTTAAAATTGATAGCTTCTAATTATTATTGTAAATTATAACTTGAAGATCTGAACTTGTAATAGTGAATTACAGAACTTAGATTTGTTAAATTCAAATTATTATTTCAAATTATAACTTGCAGATCTGAACTAGTAATTGTCAAATACAGAACTTAAAATTGATAGCTTCTAATTATTATTGCAAATTATAACTTGAAGATCTGAACTTGTAATTGTCAAATACAGAACTTAAAATTGATTGCTTCTAATTATTATTGCATATTATAACTTGAAGATCTGAACTTGTAATTGTCAAATACAGAACATAAAATTGATAGCTTCTAATTATTATTGCAAATTATAACTTGAAGATCTGAACTTGTAATAGTCAAATACAGAACTTAAAATTGATAGCTTCTAATTATTATTGTAAATTATAACTTGAAGATCTGAACTTGTAATAGTGAATTACAGAACTTAGATTTGTTAAATTCAAATTATTATTTCAAATTATAACTTGAAGATCTGAACTTGTAATTGTCAAATACAGAACTTAAAATTGATAGCTTCAAATTATTATTGTAAATTATAACTTGAAGATCTGAACTTGTAATTGTCAAATACAGAACTTAAAATTGATAGCTTCTAATTATTATTGCAAATAATAACTTAGAGATCTGAACTAGTAATTGTCAAATACAGAATTTAAAATTGATAGCTTCTAATTATTATTGCAAATTATAACTTGAAGATCTGAACTTGTAATTGTAAAATACAGAACTTAAAATTGATAGCTTCTAATTATTATTGCAACTTATAACTTGAAGATCTGAACTTGTAATTGTCCAATACAGAACATAAAATTGATAGCTTCTAATTATTATTTCAAATTATAACTTGAAGATCTGAACTTGTAATTGTCAAATACAGAACTTAAAATTAATAGCTTCTAATTATTATTGCAAATTATAACTTGAAGATCTAAACTTGTAATTGTCAAATACAGAACTTAAAATTGATAGCTTCTAATTATTATTGTAAATTATAACTTGAAGATCTGAACTTGTAATAGTGAATTACAGAACTTAGATTTGTTAAATTCAAATTATTATTTCAAATTATAACTTGGAGATCTGAACTAGTAATTGTCAAATACAGAACTTAAAATTGATAGCTTCTAATTATTATTGCAAATTATAACTTGAAGATCTGAACTTGTAATTGTCAAATACAGAACTTAAAATTGATTGCTTCTAATTATTATTGCATATTATAACTTGAAGATCTGAACTTGTAATTGTCAAATACAGAACATAAAATTGATAGCTTCTAATTATTATTTCAAATTTTAACTTGAAGATCTGAACTTGCAATTGTCAAATACAGAACTTAAAATTAATAGCTTCTAATTATTATTGCAAATTATAACTTGAAGATCTGAACTTGTAATTGTCAAATACAAAACTTAAAATTGATAGCTTCTAATTATTATTGTAAATTATAACTTGAAGATCTGAACTTGTAATAGTGAATTACAGAACTTAGATTTGTTAAATTCAAATTATTATTTCTAATTATAACTTGAAGATCTGAACTAGTAATTGTCAAATACAGAACTTAAAATTGATAGCTTCTAATTATTACTGCATATTATAACTTCAAGATGTAAACTTGTAATTGTCAAATACAGAACTTAAAATTGATAGCTTCTAATTATTATTGCAAATAATAACTTGAAGATCTGAACTTGTAATTGTCAAATACAGAACTTAAAATTGATAGCTTCTAATTATTATTGCAAATTATAACTTGAAGATCTGAACTTGTAATTGTCAAATACAGAACTTCAAATTGTTAAATACAAATTATTAGTGCAAATTATAACTTGAAGATCTGAACTTGTAATTGTCAAATACAGAACTTAAAATTGATAGCTTCTAATTATTATTGTAAATTATAACTTGAAGATCTGAACTTGTAATAGTGAATTACAGAACTTAGATTTGTTAAATTCAAATTATTATTTCAAATTATAACTTGAAGATCTGAACTAGTAATTGTCAAATACAGAACTTAAAATTGATAGCTTCTAATTATTATTGCATATTATAACTTGAAGATCTGAACTTGTAATTGTTAAATACAGAACTTATAATTGATAGCTTCTAATTATTATTGTAAATTATAACTTCAAGATCTGAACTTGTAATTGTCAAATACAGAACTTAAAATTGATAGCTTCTAATTATTATTGCAAATAATAACTTGAAGATCTGAACTTGTAATTGTCAAATACAGAACTTAAAATTGATAGCTTCTAATTATTATTGCAAATTATAATTTGAAGATCTGAACTTGTAATAGACAAATACGCAACTTAGCATTGTTAAATACAAATTGTGATTGCAAATTATAACTTGAAGATCTGAACTTGTAATAGTCAAATACAGAACTTAAAATTGATAGCTTCTAATTATTATTGTAAATTATAACTTGAAGATCTGAACTTGTAATAGTGAATTACAGAACTTAGATTTGTTAAATTCAAATTATTATTTCAAATTATAACTTGAAGATCTGAACTAGTAATTGTCAAATACAGAACTTAAAATTGATAGCTACTAATTATTATTGCAAATTATAACTTGAAGATCTGAACTTGTAATTGTCAAATACAGAACTTAAAATTGATAGCTTCTAATTATTATTGTAAATTATAACTTGAAGATCTGAACTTGTAATTGTCAAATACAGAACTTAAAATTGTTAGCTTCTAATTATTATTGCAAATAATATCTTAGAGATCTGAACTAGTAATTGTCAAATACAGAATTTAAAATTGATAGCTTCTAATTATTATTGCAAATTATAACTTGAAGATCTGAACTTGTAATTGTAAAATACAGAACTTAAAATTGATAGCTTCTAATTATTATTGCAACTTATAACTTGAAGATCTGAACTTGTAATTGTCCAATACAGAACATAAAATTGATAGCTTCTAATTATTATTTCAAATTATAACTTGAAGATCTGAACTTGTAATTGTCAAATACAGAACTTAAAATTAATAGCTTCTAATTATTATTGCAAATTATAACTTGAAGATCTAAACTTGTAATTGTCAAATACAGAACTTAAAATTGATAGCTTCTAATTATTATTGTAAATTATAACTTGAAGATCTGAACTTGTAATAGTGAATTACAGAACTTAGATTTGTTAAATTCAAATTATTATTTCAAATTATAACTTGCAGATCTGAACTAGTAATTGTCAAATACAGAACTTAAAATTGATAGCTTCTAATTATTATTGCAAATTATAACTTGAAGATCTGAACTTGTAATTGTCAAATACAGAACTTAAAATTGATTGCTTCTAATTATTATTGCATATTATAACTTGAAGATCTGAACTTGTAATTGTCAAATACAGAACATAAAATTGATAGCTTCTAATTATTATTGCAAATTATAACTTGAAGATCTGAACTTGTAATAGTCAAATACAGAACTTAAAATTGATAGCTTCTAATTATTATTGTAAATTATAACTTGAAGATCTGAACTTGTAATAGTGAATTACAGAACTTAGATTTGTTAAATTCAAATTATTATTTCAAATTATAACTTGAAGATCTGAACTTGTAATTGTCAAATACAGAACTTAAAATTGATAGCTTCAAATTATTATTGTAAATTATAACTTGAAGATCTGAACTTGTAATTGTCAAATACAGAACTTAAAATTGATAGCTTCTAATTATTATTTCAAATTATAACTTGAAGATCTGAACTTGTAATTGTCAAATACAGAACTTAAAATTAATAGCTTCTAATTATTATTGCAAATTATAACTTGAAGATCTGAACTTGTAATTGTCAAATACAGAACTTAAAATTGATAGCTTCTAATTATTATTGTAAATTATAACTTGAAGATCTGAACTAGTAATTGTCAAATACAGAACTTAAACTTGATAGCTTCTAATTATTATTGCAAATTATAACTTGAAGATCTGAACTTGTAATTGTCAAATACAGAACTTAAAATTGATTGCTTCTAATTATTATTGCATATTATAACTTGAAGATCTGAACTTGTAATTGTCAAATACAGAACATAAAATTGATAGCTTCTAATTATTATTTCATATTTTAACTTGAAGATCTGAACTTGCAATTGTCAAATACAGAACTTAAAATTAATAGCTTCTAATTATTATTGCAAATTATAACTTGAAGATCTGAACTTGTAATTGTCAAATACAAAACTTAAAATTGATAGCTTCTAATTATTATTGTAAATTATAACTTGAAGATCTGAACTTGTAATAGTGAATTACAGAACTTAGATTTGTTAAATTCAAATTATTATTTCAAATTATAACTTGAAGATCTGAACTAGTAATTGTCAAATACAGAACTTAAAATTGATAGCTTCTAATTATTACTGCATATTATAACTTCAAGATCTAAACTTGTAATTGTCAAATACAGAACTTAAAATTGATAGCTTCTAATTATTATTGCAAATAATAACTTGAAGATCTGAACTTGTAATTGTCAAATACAGAACTTAAAATTGATAGCTTCTAATTATTATTGCAAATTATAACTTGAAGATCTGAACTAGTAATTGTCAAATACAGAACTTAAAATTGATAGCTTCTAATTATTATTGCAAATTATAACTTGAAGATCTGAACTTGTAATTGTCAAATACAGAACTTAAAATTGATAGCTTCTAATTATTATTGTAAATTATAACTTGAAGATCTGAACTTGTAATGGTCAAATACAGAACTTAAAATTGATAGCTTCTAATTATTATTGCAAATAACAACTTGGAGATCTGAACTAGTAATTGTCAAATACAGAACTTAAAATTGATAGCTTCTAATTATTATTGTAAATTATAACTTGAAGATCTGAACTTGTAATAGTGAATTACAGAACTTAGATTTTTTAAATTCAAATTATTATTTCAAATTATAACTTGAAGATCTGAACTAGTAATTGTCAAATACAGAACTTAAAATTGATAGCTTCTAATTATTATTGCAAATTATAACTTGAAGATCTGAACTTGTAATTGTCAAATACAGAACTTAAAATTGATAGCTTCTAATTATTATTGTAAATTATAACTTGAAGATCTGAACTTGTAATGGTCAAATACAGAACTTAAAATTGATAGCTTCTAATTATTATTGCAAATAACAACTTGGAGATCTGAACTAGTAATTGTCAAATACAGAACTTAAAATTGATAGCTTCTAATTATTATTGCAAATTATAACTTGAAGATCTGAACTTGTAGTTGTCAAATACAGAACTTAAAATTGATAGCTTCTAATTATTATTGTAAATTATAACTTGAAGATCTGAACTTGTAATAGTGAATTACAGAACTTAGATTTGTTAAATTCAAATTATTATTTCAAATTATAACTTGAAGATCTGAACTAGTAATTGTCAAATACAGAACTTAAAATTGATAGCTTCTAATTATTATTGCATATTATAACTTGAAGATCTGAACTTGTAATTGTTAAATACAGAACTTATAATTGATAGCTTCTAATTATTATTGTAAATTATAACTTCAAGATCTGAACTTGTAATTGTCAAATACAGAACTTAAAATTGATAGCTTCTAATTATTATTGCAAATAATAACTTGAAGATCTGAACTTGTAATTGTCAAATACAGAACTTAAAATTGATAGCTTCTAATTATTATTGCAAATTATAATTTGAAGATCTGAACTTGTAATAGACAAATACGCAACTTAGCATTGTTAAATACAAATTGTGATTGCAAATTATAACTTGAAGATCTGAACCTGTAATAGGTAAATACAGAACTTAAAATTGATAGCTTCTAATTATTATTGCAAATTATAACTTGAAGATCTGAACTTGTAATAGTCAAATACAGAACTTAAAATTGATAGCTTCTAATTATTATTGTAAATTATAACTTGAAGATCTGAACTTGTAATAGTGAATTACAGAACTTAGATTTTTTAAATTCAAATTATTATTTCAAATTATAACTTGAAGATCTGAACTAGTAATTGTCAAATACAGAACTTAAAATTGATAGCTTCTAATTATTATTGCAAATTATAACTTGAAGATCTGAACTTGTAATTGTCAAATACAGAACTTAAAATTGATAGCTTCTAATTATTATTGTAAATTATAACTTGAAGATCTGAACTTGTAATGGTCAAATACAGAACTTAAAATTGATAGCTTCTAATTATTATTGCAAATAACAACTTGGAGATCTGAACTAGTAATTGTCAAATACAGAACTTAAAATTGATAGCTTCTAATTATTATTGCAAATTATAACTTGAAGATCTGAACTTGTAGTTGTCAAATACAGAACTTAAAATTGATAGCTTCTAATTATTATTGCACATTATAACTTGAAGATCTGAACTTGTAATTGTCAAATACAGAACTTAAAATTAATAGCTTCTAATTATTATTGCAAATTATAACTTGAAGATCTGAACTTGTAATTGTCAAATACAGAACTTAAAATTGATAGCTTCTAATTATTATTGTAAATTATAACTTGAAGATCTGAACTTGTAATAGTGAATTACAGAACTTAGATTTGTTAAATTCAAATTATTATTTCAAATTATAACTTGAAGATCTGAACTAGTAATTGTCAAATACAGAACTTAAAATTGATAGCTTCTAATTATTATTGCATATTATAACTTGAGATCTGAACTTGTAATTGTTAAATACAGAACTTAAAATTTATAGCTTCTAATTATTATTGTAAATTATAACTTCAAGATCTGAACTTGTAATTGTCAAATGCAGAACTTAAAATTGATAGCTTCTAATTATTATTGCAAATAATAACTTGAAGATCTGAACTTGTAATTGTCAAATACAGAACTTAAAATTGATAGCTTCTAATTATTATTGCAAATTATAATTTGAAGATCTGAACTTGTAATAGACAAATACGCAACTTAGCATTGTTAAATACAAATTGTGATTGCAAATTATAACTTGAAGATGTGAACCTGTAATAGGTAAATACAGAACTTCGAATTGTTAAATTCAAACTAAGATTGCAAATAATAATGCGAAGATCTGAACTTGTAATAGTCAAATACAGAACTTCTAATTGTTAAATACAAATTATTAGTGCAAATTATAACTTGAAGATCTGAACTTGTAACTGTCAAATACAGAACTTAAAATTGATAGCTTCTAATTATTATTGCAAATTATAACTTGAAGATCTGAACTTGTAATAGTCAAATACAGAACTTAAAATTGATAGCTTCTAATTATTATTGTAAATTATAACTTGAAGATCTGAACTTGTAATAGTGAATTACAGAACTTAGATTTGTTAAATTCAAATTTTTATTTCAAATTATAACTTGAAGATCTGAACTAGTAATTGTCAAATACAGAACTTAAAATTGATAGCTACTAATTATTATTGCAAATTATAACTTGAAGATCTGAACTTGTAATTGTCAAATACAGAACTTAAAATTGATAGCTTCTAATTATTATTGTAAATTATAACTTGAAGATCTGAACTTGTAATTGTCAAATACAGAACTTAAAATTGATAGCTTCTAATTATTATTGCAAATAATAACTTGGAGATCTGAACTAGTAATTGTCAAATACAGAATTTAAAATTGATAGCTTCTAATTATTATTGCAAATTATAACTTGAAGATTTGAACTTGTAATTGTAAAATACAGAACTTAAAATTGATAGCTTCTAATTATTATTGCAACTTATAACTTGAAGATCTGAACTTGTAATTGTCCAATACAGAACATAAAATTGATAGCTTCTAATTATTATTTCAAATTATAACTTGAAGATCTGAACTTGTAATTGTCAAATACAGAACTTAAAATTAATAGCTTCTAATTATTATTGCAAATTATAACTTGAAGATCTAAACTTGTAATTGTCAAATACAAAACTTAAAATTGATAGCTTCTAATTATTATTGTAAATTATAACTTGAAGATCTGAACTTGTAATAGTGAATTACAGAACTTAGATTTGTTAAATTCAAATTATTATTTCAAATTATAACTTGGAGATCTGAACTAGTAATTGTCAAATACAGAACTTAAAATTGATAGCTTCTAATTATTATTGCAAATTATAACTTGAAGATCTGAACTTGTAATTGTCAAATACAGAACTTAAAATTGATTGCTTCTAATTATTATTGCAAATTATAACTTGAAGATCTGAACTTGTAATTGTCAAATACAGAACATAAAATTGATAGCTTCTAATTATTATATCAAATTATAACTTGAAGATCTGAACTTGCAATTGTCAAATACAGAACTTAAAATTAATAGCTTCTAATTATTATTGCAAATTATAACTTGAAGATCTGAACTTGTAATTGTCAAATACAAAACTTAAAATTGATAGCTTCTAATTATTATTGTAAATTATAACTTGAAGATCTGAACTTGTAATAGTGAATTACAGAACTTAGATTTGTTAAATTCAAATTATTATTTCAAATTATAACTTGAAGATCTGAACTAGTAATTGTCAAATACAGAACTTAAAATTGATAGCTTCTAATTATTACTGCATATTATAACTTCAAGATCTAAACTTGTAATTGTCAAATACAGAACTTAAAATTGATAGCTTCTAATTATTATTGCAAATAATAACTTGAAGATCTGAACTTGTAATTGTCAAATACAGAACTTAAAATTGATAGCTTCTAATTATTATTGCAAATTATAACTTGAAGATCTGAACTTGTAATAGTCAAATACAGAACTTAAAATTGATAGCTTCTAATTATTATTGTAAATTATAACTTGAAGATCTGAACTTGTAATAGTGAATTACAGAACTTAGATTTTTTAAATTCAAATTATTATTTCAAATTATAACTTGAAGATCTGAACTAGTAATTGTCAAATACAGAACTTAAAATTGATAGCTTCTAATTATTATTGCAAATTATAACTTGAAGATCTGAACTTGTAATTGTCAAATACAGAACTTAAAATTGATAGCTTCTAATTATTATTGTAAATTATAACTTGAAGATCTGAACTTGTAATTGTCAAATACAGAACTTAAAATTGATAGCTTCTAATTATTATTGCAAATAACAACTTGGAGATCTGAACTAGTAATTGTCAAATACAGAACTTAAAATTGATAGCTTCTAATTATTATTGCAAATTATAACTTGAAGATCTGAACTTGTAGTTGTCAAATACAGAACTTAAAATTGATAGCTTCTAATTATTATTGCACATTATAACTTGAAGATCTGAACTTGTAATTGTCAAATACAGAACTTAAAATTAATAGCTTCTAATTATTATTGCAAATTATAACTTGAAGATCTGAACTTGTAATTGTCAAATACAGAACTTAAAATTGATAGCTTCTAATTATTATTGTAAATTATAACTTGAAGATCTGAACTTGTAATAGTGAATTACAGAACTTAGATTTGTTAAATTCAAATTATTATTTCAAATTA
This sequence comes from Cantharis lateralis, assembly GCA_963170105.1. Classification (NCBI taxonomy): domain Eukaryota; kingdom Metazoa; phylum Arthropoda; class Insecta; order Coleoptera; family Cantharidae; genus Cantharis; species Cantharis lateralis. The sequence continues at coordinate 24,272,179 of OY720625.1, read as the reverse complement.
TAACTAGAAGATCTGAAATAGTAATTGTCAAATACAGAACTTAAAATTGATAGCTTCTAATTATTATTGCATATTATAACTTGAGATCTGAACTTGTAATTGTTAAATACAGAACTTAAAATTGATAGCTTCTAATTATTATTGTAAATTATAACTTCAAGATCTGAACTTGTAATTGTCAAATGCAGAACTTAAAATTGATAGCTTCTAATTATTATTGCAAATAATAACTTGAAGATCTGAACTTGTAATTGTCAAATACAGAACTTAAAATTGATAGCTTCTAATTATTATTGCAAATTATAATTTGAAGATCTGAACTTGTAATAGACAAATACGCAACTTAGCATTGTTAAATACAAATTGTGATTGCAAATTATAACTTGAAGATCTGAACCTGTAATAGGTAAATACAGAACTTCGAATTGTTAAATTCAAACTAAGATTGCAAATAATAATGCGAAGATCTGAACTTGTAATAGTCAAATACAGAACTTCTAATTGTTAAATACAAATTATTAGTGCAAATTATAACTTGAAGATCTGAACTTGTAACTGTCAAATACAGAACTTAAAATTGATAGCTTCTAATTATTATTGCAAATTATAACTTGAAGATCTGAACTTGTAATAGTCAAATACAGAACTTAAAATTGATAGCTTCTAATTATTATTGTAAATTATAACTTGAAGATCTGAACTTGTAATAGTGAATTACAGAACTTAGATTTGTTAAATTCAAATTATTATTTCAAATTATAACTTGAAGATCTGAACTAGTAATTGTCAAATACAGAACTTAAAATTGATAGCTACTAATTATTATTGCAAATTATAACTTGAAGATCTGAACTTGTAATTGTCAAATACAGAACTTAAAATTGATAGCTTCTAATTATTATTGTAAATTATAACTTGAAGATCTGAACTTGTAATTGTCAAATACAGAACTTAAAATTGATAGCTTCTAATTATTATTGCAAATAATAACTTGGAGATCTGAACTAGTAATTGTCAAATACAGAATTTAAAATTGATAGCTTCTAATTATTATTGTAAATTATAACTTGAAGATCTGAACTTGTAATTGTCAAATACAGAACTTAAAATTGATAGCTTCTAATTATTATTGTAAATTATAACTTGAAGATCTGAACTTGTAATTGTCAAATACAGAACTTAAAATTGATAGCTTCTAATTATTATTGCAAATAACAACTTGGAGATCTGAACTAGTAATTGTCAAATACAGAACTTAAAATTGATAGCTTCTAATTATTATTGCAAATTATAACTTGAAGATCTGAACTTGTAGTTGTCAAATACAGAACTTAAAATTGATAGCTTCTAATTATTATTGCACATTATAACTTGAAGATCTGAACTTGTAATTGTCAAATACAGAACTTAAAATTAATAGCTTCTAATTATTATTGCAAATTATAACTTGAAGATCTGAACTTGTAATTGTCAAATACAGAACTTAAAATTGATAGCTTCTAATTATTATTGTAAATTATAACTTGAAGATCTGAACTTGTAATAGTGAATTACAGAACTTAGATTTGTTAAATTCAAATTATTATTTCAAATTATAACTTGAAGATCTGAACTAGTAATTGTCAAATACAGAACTTAAAATTGATAGCTTCTAATTATTATTGCATATTATAACTTGAGATCTGAACTTGTAATTGTTAAATACAGAACTTAAAATTGATAGCTTCTAATTATTATTGTAAATTATAACTTCAAGATCTGAACTTGTAATTGTCAAATGCAGAACTTAAAATTGATAGCTTCTAATTATTATTGCAAATAATAACTTGAAGATCTGAACTTGTAATTGTCAAATACAGAACTTAAAATTGATAGCTTCTAATTATTATTGCAAATTATAACTTGAAGATCTGAACTTGTAATTGTCAAATACAGAACTTAAAATTGATAGCTTCTAATTATTATTGCAAATTATAACTTGAAGATCTGAACTTGTAATTGTCAAATACAGAACTTAAAATTGATTGCTTCTAATTATTATTGCAAATTATAACTTGAAGATCTGAACTTGTAATTGTCAAATACAGAACTTAAAATTGATTGCTTCTAATTATTATTGCAAATTATAACTTGAAGATCTGAACTTGTAATTGTCAAATACAGAACATAAAATTGATAGCTTCTAATTATTATATCAAATTATAACTTGAAGATCTGAACTTGCAATTGTCAAATACAGAACTTAAAATTAATAGCTTCTAATTATTATTGCAAATTATAACTTGAAGATCTGAACTTGTAATTGTCAAATACAAAACTTAAAATTGATAGCTTCTAATTATTATTGTAAATTATAACTTGAAGATCTGAACTTGTAATAGTGAATTACAGAACTTAGATTTGTTAAATTCAAATTATTATTTCAAATTATAACTTGAAGATCTGAACTAGTAATTGTCAAATACAGAACTTAAAATTGATAGCTTCTAATTATTACTGCATATTATAACTTCAAGATCTAAACTTGTAATTGTCAAATACAGAACTTAAAATTGATAGCTTCTAATTATTATTGCAAATAATAACTTGAAGATCTGAACTTGTAATTGTCAAATACAGAACTTAAAATTGATAGCTTCTAATTATTATTGCAAATTATAACTTGAAGATCTGAACTTGTAATAGTCAAATACAGAACTTAAAATTGATAGCTTCTAATTATTATTGTAAATTATAACTTGAAGATCTGAACTTGTAATAGTGAATTACAGAACTTAGATTTTTTAAATTCAAATTATTATTTCAAATTATAACTTGAAGATCTGAACTAGTAATTGTCAAATACAGAACTTAAAATTGATAGCTTCTAATTATTATTGCAAATTATAACTTGAAGATCTGAACTTGTAATTGTCAAATACAGAACTTAAAATTGATAGCTTCTAATTATTATTGTAAATTATAACTTGAAGATCTGAACTTGTAATTGTCAAATACAGAACTTAAAATTGATAGCTTCTAATTATTATTGCAAATAACAACTTGGAGATCTGAACTAGTAATTGTCAAATACAGAACTTAAAATTGATAGCTTCTAATTATTATTGCAAATTATAACTTGAAGATCTGAACTTGTAGTTGTCAAATACAGAACTTAAAATTGATAGCTTCTAATTATTATTGCACATTATAACTTGAAGATCTGAACTTGTAATTGTCAAATACAGAACTTAAAATTAATAGCTTCTAATTATTATTGCAAATTATAACTTGAAGATCTGAACTTGTAATTGTCAAATACAGAACTTAAAATTGATAGCTTCTAATTATTATTGTAAATTATAACTTGAAGATCTGAACTTGTAATAGTGAATTACAGAACTTAGATTTGTTAAATTCAAATTATTATTTCAAATTATAACTTGAAGATCTGAACTAGTAATTGTCAAATACAGAACTTAAAATTGATAGCTTCTAATTATTATTGCATATTATAACTTGAGATCTGAACTTGTAATTGTTAAATACAGAACTTAAAATTGATAGCTTCTAATTATTATTGTAAATTATAACTTCAAGATCTGAACTTGTAATTGTCAAATGCAGAACTTAAAATTGATAGCTTCTAATTATTATTGCAAATAATAACTTGAAGATCTGAACTTGTAATTGTCAAATACAGCACTTAAAATTGATAGCTTCCAATTATTATTGCAAATTATAATTTGAAGATCTGAACTTGTAATAGACAAATACGCAACTTAGCATTGTTAAATACAAATTGTGATTGCAAATTATAACTTGAAGATCTGAACTTGTAATTGTCAAATACAGAACTTAAAATTAATAGCTTCTAATTATTATTGCAAATTATAACTTGAAGATCTAAACTTGTAATTGTCAAATACAGAACTTAAAATTGATAGCTTCTAATTATTATTGTAAATTATAACTTGAAGATCTGAACTTGTAATAGTGAATTACAGAACTTAGATTTGTTAAATTCAAATTATTATTTCAAATTATAACTTGGAGATCTGAACTAGTAATTGTCAAATACAGAACTTAAAATTGATAGCTTCTAATTATTATTGCAAATTATAACTTGAAGATCTGAACTTGTAATTGTCAAATACAGAACTTAAAATTGATTGCTTCTAATTATTATTGCAAATTATAACTTGAAGATCTGAACTTGTAATTGTCAAATACAGAACATAAAATTGATAGCTTCTAATTATTATATCAAATTATAACTTGAAGATCTGAACTTGCAATTGTCAAATACAGAACTTAAAATTAATAGCTTCTAATTATTATTGCAAATTATAACTTGAAGATCTGAACTTGTAATTGTCAAATACAAAACTTAAAATTGATAGCTTCTAATTATTATTGTAAATTATAACTTGAAGATCTGAACTTGTAATAGTGAATTACAGAACTTAGATTTGTTAAATTCAAATTATTATTTCAAATTATAACTTGAAGATCTGAACTAGTAATTGTCAAATACAGAACTTAAAATTGATAGCTTCTAATTATTACTGCATATTATAACTTCAAGATCTAAACTTGTAATTGTCAAATACAGAACTTAAAATTGATAGCTTCTAATTATTATTGCAAATAATAACTTGAAGATCTGAACTTGTAATTGTCAAATACAGAACTTAAAATTGATAGCTTCTAATTATTATTGCAAATTATAACTTGAAGATCTGAACTTGTAATAGTCAAATACAGAACTTAAAATTGATAGCTTCTAATTATTATTGTAAATTATAACTTGAAGATCTGAACTTGTAATAGTGAATTACAGAACTTAGATTTTTTAAATTCAAATTATTATTTCAAATTATAACTTGAAGATCTGAACTAGTAATTGTCAAATACAGAACTTAAAATTGATAGCTTCTAATTATTATTGCAAATTATAACTTGAAGATCTGAACTTGTAATTGTCAAATACAGAACTTAAAATTGATAGCTTCTAATTATTATTGTAAATTATAACTTGAAGATCTGAACTTGTAATTGTCAAATACAGAACTTAAAATTGATAGCTTCTAATTATTATTGCAAATTATAACTTGAAGATCTGAACTTGTAGTTGTCAAATACAGAACTTAAAATTGATAGCTTCTAATTATTATTGCACATTATAACTTGAAGATCTGAACTTGTAATTGTCAAATACAGAACTTAAAATTAATAGCTTCTAATTATTATTGCAAATTATAACTTGAAGATCTGAACTTGTAATTGTCAAATACAGAACTTAAAATTGATAGCTTCTAATTATTATTGTAAATTATAACTTGAAGATCTGAACTTGTAATAGTGAATTACAGAACTTAGATTTGTTAAATTCAAATTATTATTTCAAATTATAACTAGAAGATCTGAAATAGTAATTGTCAAATACAGAACTTAAAATTGATAGCTTCTAATTATTATTGCATATTATAACTTGAGATCTGAACTTGTAATTGTTAAATACAGAACTTAAAATTGATAGCTTCTAATTATTATTGTAAATTATAACTTCAAGATCTGAACTTGTAATTGTCAAATGCAGAACTTAAAATTGATAGCTTCTAATTATTATTGCAAATAATAACTTGAAGATCTGAACTTGTAATTGTCAAATACAGAACTTAAAATTGATAGCTTCTAATTATTATTGCAAATTATAATTTGAAGATCTGAACTTGTAATAGACAAATACGCAACTTAGCATTGTTAAATACAAATTGTGATTGCAAATTATAACTTGAAGATCTGAACCTGTAATAGGTAAATACAGAACTTCGAATTGTTAAATTCAAACTAAGATTGCAAATAATAATGCGAAGATCTGAACTTGTAATAGTCAAATACAGAACTTCTAATTGTTAAATACAAATTATTAGTGCAAATTATAACTTGAAGATCTGAACTTGTAACTGTCAAATACAGAACTTAAAATTGATAGCTTCTAATTATTATTGCAAATTATAACTTGAAGATCTGAACTTGTAATAGTCAAATACAGAACTTAAAATTGATAGCTTCTAATTATTATTGTAAATTATAACTTGAAGATCTGAACTTGTAATAGTGAATTACAGAACTTAGATTTGTTAAATTCAAATTATTATTTCAAATTATAACTTGAAGATCTGAACTAGTAATTGTCAAATACAGAACTTAAAATTGATAGCTACTAATTATTATTGCAAATTATAACTTGAAGATCTGAACTTGTAATTGTCAAATACAGAACTTAAAATTGATAGCTTCTAATTATTATTGTAAATTATAACTTGAAGATCTGAACTTGTAATTGTCAAATACAGAACTTAAAATTGATAGCTTCTAATTATTATTGCAAATAATAACTTGGAGATCTGAACTAGTAATTGTCAAATACAGAATTTAAAATTGATAGCTTCTAATTATTATTGTAAATTATAACTTGAAGATCTGAACTTGTAATTGTCAAATACAGAACTTAAAATTGATAGCTTCTAATTATTATTGTAAATTATAACTTGAAGATCTGAACTTGTAATTGTCAAATACAGAACTTAAAATTGATAGCTTCTAATTATTATTGCAAATAACAACTTGGAGATCTGAACTAGTAATTGTCAAATACAGAACTTAAAATTGATAGCTTCTAATTATTATTGCAAATTATAACTTGAAGATCTGAACTTGTAGTTGTCAAATACAGAACTTAAAATTGATAGCTTCTAATTATTATTGCACATTATAACTTGAAGATCTGAACTTGTAATTGTCAAATACAGAACTTAAAATTAATAGCTTCTAATTATTATTGCAAATTATAACTTGAAGATCTGAACTTGTAATTGTCAAATACAGAACTTAAAATTGATAGCTTCTAATTATTATTGTAAATTATAACTTGAAGATCTGAACTTGTAATAGTGAATTACAGAACTTAGATTTGTTAAATTCAAATTATTATTTCAAATTATAACTTGAAGATCTGAACTAGTAATTGTCAAATACAGAACTTAAAATTGATAGCTTCTAATTATTATTGCATATTATAACTTGAGATCTGAACTTGTAATTGTTAAATACAGAACTTAAAATTGATAGCTTCTAATTATTATTGTAAATTATAACTTCACGATCTGAACTTGTAATTGTCAAATGCAGAACTTAAAATTGATAGCTTCTAATTATTATTGCAAATAATAACTTGAAGATCTGAACTTGTAATTGTCAAATACAGAACTTAAAATTGATAGCTTCTAATTATTATTGCAAATTATAACTTGAAGATCTGAACTTGTAATTGTCAAATACAGAACTTAAAATTGATAGCTTCTAATTATTATTGCAAATTATAACTTGAAGATCTGAACTTGTAATTGTCAAATACAGAACTTAAAATTGATTGCTTCTAATTATTATTGCAAATTATAACTTGAAGATCTGAACTTGTAATTGTCAAATACAGAACTTAAAATTGATTGCTTCTAATTATTATTGCAAATTATAACTTGAAGATCTGAACTTGTAATTGTCAAATACAGAACATAAAATTGATAGCTTCTAATTATTATATCAAATTATAACTTGAAGATCTGAACTTGCAATTGTCAAATACAGAACTTAAAATTAATAGCTTCTAATTATTATTGCAAATTATAACTTGAAGATCTGAACTTGTAATTGTCAAATACAAAACTTAAAATTGATAGCTTCTAATTATTATTGTAAATTATAACTTGAAGATCTGAACTTGTAATAGTGAATTACAGAACTTAGATTTGTTAAATTCAAATTATTATTTCAAATTATAACTTGAAGATCTGAACTAGTAATTGTCAAATACAGAACTTAAAATTGATAGCTTCTAATTATTACTGCATATTATAACTTCAAGATCTAAACTTGTAATTGTCAAATACAGAACTTAAAATTGATAGCTTCTAATTATTATTGCAAATAATAACTTGAAGATCTGAACTTGTAATTGTCAAATACAGAACTTAAAATTGATAGCTTCTAATTATTATTGCAAATTATAACTTGAAGATCTGAACTTGTAATAGTCAAATACAGAACTTAAAATTGATAGCTTCTAATTATTATTGTAAATTATAACTTGAAGATCTGAACTTGTAATAGTGAATTACAGAACTTAGATTTTTTAAATTCAAATTATTATTTCAAATTATAACTTGAAGATCTGAACTAGTAATTGTCAAATACAGAACTTAAAATTGATAGCTTCTAATTATTATTGCAAATTATAACTTGAAGATCTGAACTTGTAATTGTCAAATACAGAACTTAAAATTGATAGCTTCTAATTATTATTGTAAATTATAACTTGAAGATCTGAACTTGTAATTGTCAAATACAGAACTTAAAATTGATAGCTTCTAATTATTATTGCAAATAACAACTTGGAGATCTGAACTAGTAATTGTCAAATACAGAACTTAAAATTGATAGCTTCTAATTATTATTGCAAATTATAACTTGAAGATCTGAACTTGTAGTTGTCAAATACAGAACTTAAAATTGATAGCTTCTAATTATTATTGCACATTATAACTTGAAGATCTGAACTTGTAATTGTCAAATACAGAACTTAAAATTAATAGCTTCTAATTATTATTGCAAATTATAACTTGAAGATCTGAACTTGTAATAGTCAAATACAGAACTTAAAATTGATAGCTTCTAATTATTATTGTAAATTATAACTTGAAGATCTGAACTTGTAATAGTGAATTACAGAACTTAGATTTGTTAAATTCAAATTATTATTTCAAATTATAACTTGAAGATCTGAACTTGTAATTGTCAAATACAGAACTTAAAATTGATAGCTTCAAATTATTATTGTAAATTATAACTTGAAGATCTGAACTTGTAATTGTCAAATACAGAACTTAAAATTGATAGCTTCTAATTATTATTTCAAATTATAACTTGAAGATCTGAACTTGTAATTGTCAAATACAGAACTTAAAATTAATAGCTTCTAATTATTATTGCAAATTATAACTTGAAGATCTGAACTTGTAATTGTCAAATACAGAACATAAAATTGATAGCTTCTAATTATTATTGCAAATTATAACTTGAAGATCTGAACTTGTAATAGTCAAATACAGAACTTAAAATTGATAGCTTCTAATTATTATTGTAAATTATAACTTGAAGATCTGAACTTGTAATAGTGAATTACAGAACTTAGATTTGTTAAATTCAAATTATTATTTCAAATTATAACTTGAAGATCTGAACTTGTAATTGTCAAATACAGAACTTAAAATTGATAGCTTCAAATTATTATTGTAAATTATAACTTGAAGATCTGAACTTGTAATTGTCAAATACAGAACTTAAAATTGATAGCTTCTAATTATTATTTCAAATTATAACTTGAAGATCTGAACTTGTAATTGTCAAATACAGAACTTAAAATTAATAGCTTCTAATTATTATTGCAAATTATAACTTGAAGATCTGAACTTGTAATTGTCAAATACAGAACTTAAAATTGATAGCTTCTAATTATTATTGTAAATTATAACTTGAAGATCTGAACTAGTAATTGTCAAATACAGAACTTAAACTTGATAGCTTCTAATTATTATTGCAAATTATAACTTGAAGATCTGAACTTGTAATTGTCAAATACAGAACTTAAAATTGATTGCTTCTAATTATTATTGCATATTATAACTTGAAGATCTGAACTTGTAATTGTCAAATACAGAACATAAAATTGATAGCTTCTAATTATTATTTCATATTTTAACTTGAAGATCTGAACTTGCAATTGTCAAATACAGAACTTAAAATTAATAGCTTCTAATTATTATTGCAAATTATAACTTGAAGATCTGAACTTGTAATTGTCAAATACAAAACTTAAAATTGATAGCTTCTAATTATTATTGTAAATTATAACTTGAAGATCTGAACTTGTAATAGTGAATTACAGAACTTAGATTTGTTAAATTCAAATTATTATTTCAAATTATAACTTGAAGATCTGAACTAGTAATTGTCAAATACAGAACTTAAAATTGATAGCTTCTAATTATTACTGCATATTATAACTTCAAGATCTAAACTTGTAATTGTCAAATACAGAACTTAAAATTGATAGCTTCTAATTATTATTGCAAATAATAACTTGAAGATCTGAACTTGTAATAGTCAAATACAGAACTTAAAATTGATAGCTTCTAATTATTATTGCAAATTATAACTTGAAGATCTGAACTAGTAATTGTCAAATACAGAACTTAAAATTGATAGCTTCTAATTATTATTGCAAATTATAACTTGAAGATCTGAACTTGTAATTGTCAAATACAGAACTTAAAATTGATAGCTTCTAATTATTATTGTAAATTATAACTTGAAGATCTGAACTTGTAATGGTCAAATACAGAACTTAAAATTGATAGCTTCTAATTATTATTGCAAATAACAACTTGGAGATCTGAACTAGTAATTGTCAAATACAGAACTTAAAATTGATAGCTTCTAATTATTATTGTAAATTATAACTTGAAGATCTGAACTTGTAATAGTGAATTACAGAACTTAGATTTTTTAAATTCAAATTATTATTTCAAATTATAACTTGAAGATCTGAACTAGTAATTGTCAAATACAGAACTTAAAATTGATAGCTTCTAATTATTATTGCAAATTATAACTTGAAGATCTGAACTTGTAATTGTCAAATACAGAACTTAAAATTGATAGCTTCTAATTATTATTGTAAATTATAACTTGAAGATCTGAACTTGTAATGGTCAAATACAGAACTTAAAATTGATAGCTTCTAATTATTATTGCAAATAACAACTTGGAGATCTGAACTAGTAATTGTCAAATACAGAACTTAAAATTGATAGCTTCTAATTATTATTGCAAATTATAACTTGAAGATCTGAACTTGTAGTTGTCAAATACAGAACTTAAAATTGATAGCTTCTAATTATTATTGTAAATTATAACTTGAAGATCTGAACTTGTAATAGTGAATTACAGAACTTAGATTTGTTAAATTCAAATTATTATTTCAAATTATAACTTGAAGATCTGAACTAGTAATTGTCAAATACAGAACTTAAAATTGATAGCTTCTAATTATTATTGCATATTATAACTTGAAGATCTGAACTTGTAATTGTTAAATACAGAACTTATAATTGATAGCTTCTAATTATTATTGTAAATTATAACTTCAAGATCTGAACTTGTAATTGTCAAATACAGAACTTAAAATTGATAGCTTCTAATTATTATTGCAAATAATAACTTGAAGATCTGAACTTGTAATTGTCAAATACAGAACTTAAAATTGATAGCTTCTAATTATTATTGCAAATTATAATTTGAAGATCTGAACTTGTAATAGACAAATACGCAACTTAGCATTGTTAAATACAAATTGTGATTGCAAATTATAACTTGAAGATCTGAACCTGTAATAGGTAAATACAGAACTTAAAATTGATAGCTTCTAATTATTATTGCAAATTATAACTTGAAGATCTGAACTTGTAATAGTCAAATACAGAACTTAAAATTGATAGCTTCTAATTATTATTGTAAATTATAACTTGAAGATCTGAACTTGTAATAGTGAATTACAGAACTTAGATTTTTTAAATTCAAATTATTATTTCAAATTATAACTTGAAGATCTGAACTAGTAATTGTCAAATACAGAACTTAAAATTGATAGCTTCTAATTATTATTGCAAATTATAACTTGAAGATCTGAACTTGTAATTGTCAAATACAGAACTTAAAATTGATAGCTTCTAATTATTATTGTAAATTATAACTTGAAGATCTGAACTTGTAATGGTCAAATACAGAACTTAAAATTGATAGCTTCTAATTATTATTGCAAATAACAACTTGGAGATCTGAACTAGTAATTGTCAAATACAGAACTTAAAATTGATAGCTTCTAATTATTATTGCAAATTATAACTTGAAGATCTGAACTTGTAGTTGTCAAATACAGAACTTAAAATTGATAGCTTCTAATTATTATTGCACATTATAACTTGAAGATCTGAACTTGTAATTGTCAAATACAGAACTTAAAATTAATAGCTTCTAATTATTATTGCAAATTATAACTTGAAGATCTGAACTTGTAATTGTCAAATACAGAACTTAAAATTGATAGCTTCTAATTATTATTGTAAATTATAACTTGAAGATCTGAACTTGTAATAGTGAATTACAGAACTTAGATTTGTTAAATTCAAATTATTATTTCAAATTATAACTTGAAGATCTGAACTAGTAATTGTCAAATACAGAACTTAAAATTGATAGCTTCTAATTATTATTGCATATTATAACTTGAGATCTGAACTTGTAATTGTTAAATACAGAACTTAAAATTTATAGCTTCTAATTATTATTGTAAATTATAACTTCAAGATCTGAACTTGTAATTGTCAAATGCAGAACTTAAAATTGATAGCTTCTAATTATTATTGCAAATAATAACTTGAAGATCTGAACTTGTAATTGTCAAATACAGAACTTAAAATTGATAGCTTCTAATTATTATTGCAAATTATAATTTGAAGATCTGAACTTGTAATAGACAAATACGCAACTTAGCATTGTTAAATACAAATTGTGATTGCAAATTATAACTTGAAGATGTGAACCTGTAATAGGTAAATACAGAACTTCGAATTGTTAAATTCAAACTAAGATTGCAAATAATAATGCGAAGATCTGAACTTGTAATAGTCAAATACAGAACTTCTAATTGTTAAATACAAATTATTAGTGCAAATTATAACTTGAAGATCTGAACTTGTAACTGTCAAATACAGAACTTAAAATTGATAGCTTCTAATTATTATTGCAAATTATAACTTGAAGATCTGAACTTGTAATAGTCAAATACAGAACTTAAAATTGATAGCTTCTAATTATTATTGTAAATTATAACTTGAAGATCTGAACTTGTAATAGTGAATTACAGAACTTAGATTTGTTAAATTCAAATTTTTATTTCAAATTATAACTTGAAGATCTGAACTAGTAATTGTCAAATACAGAACTTAAAATTGATAGCTACTAATTATTATTGCAAATTATAACTTGAAGATCTGAACTTGTAATTGTCAAATACAGAACTTAAAATTGATAGCTTCTAATTATTATTGTAAATTATAACTTGAAGATCTGAACTTGTAATTGTCAAATACAGAACTTAAAATTGATAGCTTCTAATTATTATTGCAAATAATAACTTGGAGATCTGAACTAGTAATTGTCAAATACAGAATTTAAAATTGATAGCTTCTAATTATTATTGCAAATTATAACTTGAAGATTTGAACTTGTAATTGTAAAATACAGAACTTAAAATTGATAGCTTCTAATTATTATTGCAACTTATAACTTGAAGATCTGAACTTGTAATTGTCCAATACAGAACATAAAATTGATAGCTTCTAATTATTATTTCAAATTATAACTTGAAGATCTGAACTTGTAATTGTCAAATACAGAACTTAAAATTAATAGCTTCTAATTATTATTGCAAATTATAACTTGAAGATCTAAACTTGTAATTGTCAAATACAAAACTTAAAATTGATAGCTTCTAATTATTATTGTAAATTATAACTTGAAGATCTGAACTTGTAATAGTGAATTACAGAACTTAGATTTGTTAAATTCAAATTATTATTTCAAATTATAACTTGGAGATCTGAACTAGTAATTGTCAAATACAGAACTTAAAATTGATAGCTTCTAATTATTATTGCAAATTATAACTTGAAGATCTGAACTTGTAATTGTCAAATACAGAACTTAAAATTGATTGCTTCTAATTATTATTGCAAATTATAACTTGAAGATCTGAACTTGTAATTGTCAAATACAGAACATAAAATTGATAGCTTCTAATTATTATATCAAATTATAACTTGAAGATCTGAACTTGCAATTGTCAAATACAGAACTTAAAATTAATAGCTTCTAATTATTATTGCAAATTATAACTTGAAGATCTGAACTTGTAATTGTCAAATACAAAACTTAAAATTGATAGCTTCTAATTATTATTGTAAATTATAACTTGAAGATCTGAACTTGTAATAGTGAATTACAGAACTTAGATTTGTTAAATTCAAATTATTATTTCAAATTATAACTTGAAGATCTGAACTAGTAATTGTCAAATACAGAACTTAAAATTGATAGCTTCTAATTATTACTGCATATTATAACTTCAAGATCTAAACTTGTAATTGTCAAATACAGAACTTAAAATTGATAGCTTCTAATTATTATTGCAAATAATAACTTGAAGATCTGAACTTGTAATTGTCAAATACAGAACTTAAAATTGATAGCTTCTAATTATTATTGCAAATTATAACTTGAAGATCTGAACTTGTAATAGTCAAATACAGAACTTAAAATTGATAGCTTCTAATTATTATTGTAAATTATAACTTGAAGATCTGAACTTGTAATAGTGAATTACAGAACTTAGATTTTTTAAATTCAAATTATTATTTCAAATTATAACTTGAAGATCTGAACTAGTAATTGTCAAATACAGAACTTAAAATTGATAGCTTCTAATTATTATTGCAAATTATAACTTGAAGATCTGAACTTGTAATTGTCAAATACAGAACTTAAAATTGATAGCTTCTAATTATTATTGTAAATTATAACTTGAAGATCTGAACTTGTAATTGTCAAATACAGAACTTAAAATTGATAGCTTCTAATTATTATTGCAAATAACAACTTGGAGATCTGAACTAGTAATTGTCAAATACAGAACTTAAAATTGATAGCTTCTAATTATTATTGCAAATTATAACTTGAAGATCTGAACTTGTAGTTGTCAAATACAGAACTTAAAATTGATAGCTTCTAATTATTATTGCACATTATAACTTGAAGATCTGAACTTGTAATTGTCAAATACAGAACTTAAAATTAATAGCTTCTAATTATTATTGCAAATTATAACTTGAAGATCTGAACTTGTAATTGTCAAATACAGAACTTAAAATTGATAGCTTCTAATTATTATTGTAAATTATAACTTGAAGATCTGAACTTGTAATAGTGAATTACAGAACTTAGATTTGTTAAATTCAAATTATTATTTCAAATTATAACTAGAAGATCTGAAATAGTAATTGTCAAATACAGAACTTAAAATTGATAGCTTCTAATTATTATTGCATATTATAACTTGAGATCTGAACTTGTAATTGTTAAATACAGAACTTAAAATTGATAGCTTCTAATTATTATTGTAAATTATAACTTCAAGATCTGAACTTGTAATTGTCAAATGCAGAACTTAAAATTGATAGCTTCTAATTATTATTGCAAATAATAACTTGAAGATCTGAACTTGTAATTGTCAAATACAGAACTTAAAATTGATAGCTTCTAATTATTATTGCAAATTATAATTTGAAGATCTGAACTTGTAATAGACAAATACGCAACTTAGCATTGTTAAATACAAATTGTGATTGCAAATTATAACTTGAAGATCTGAACCTGTAATAGGTAAATACAGAACTTCGAATTGTTAAATTCAAACTAAGATTGCAAATAATAATGCGAAGATCTGAACTTGTAATAGTCAAATACAGAACTTCTAATTGTTAAATACAAATTATTAGTGCAAATTATAACTTGAAGATCTGAACTTGTAACTGTCAAATACAGAACTTAAAATTGATAGCTTCTAATTATTATTGCAAATTATAACTTGAAGATCTGAACTTGTAATAGTCAAATACAGAACTTAAAATTGATAGCTTCTAATTATTATTGTAAATTATAACTTGAAGATCTGAACTTGTAATAGTGAATTACAGAACTTAGATTTGTTAAATTCAAATTATTATTTCAAATTATAACTTGAAGATCTGAACTAGTAATTGTCAAATACAGAACTTAAAATTGATAGCTACTAATTATTATTGCAAATTATAACTTGAAGATCTGAACTTGTAATTGTCAAATACAGAACTTAAAATTGATAGCTTCTAATTATTATTGTAAATTATAACTTGAAGATCTGAACTTGTAATTGTCAAATACAGAACTTAAAATTGATAGCTTCTAATTATTATTGCAAATAATAACTTGGAGATCTGAACTAGTAATTGTCAAATACAGAATTTAAAATTGATAGCTTCTAATTATTATTGTAAATTATAACTTGAAGATCTGAACTTGTAATTGTCAAATACAGAACTTAAAATTGATAGCTTCTAATTATTATTGTAAATTATAACTTGAAGATCTGAACTTGTAATTGTCAAATACAGAACTTA
This sequence comes from Cantharis lateralis, assembly GCA_963170105.1. Taxonomy (NCBI): domain Eukaryota; kingdom Metazoa; phylum Arthropoda; class Insecta; order Coleoptera; family Cantharidae; genus Cantharis; species Cantharis lateralis. The sequence continues at coordinate 24,255,803 of OY720625.1, read as the reverse complement.
AAATTGATAGCTTCTAATTATTATTGCAAATAACAACTTGGAGATCTGAACTAGTAATTGTCAAATACAGAACTTAAAATTGATAGCTTCTAATTATTATTGCAAATTATAACTTGAAGATCTGAACTTGTAGTTGTCAAATACAGAACTTAAAATTGATAGCTTCTAATTATTATTGCACATTATAACTTGAAGATCTGAACTTGTAATTGTCAAATACAGAACTTAAAATTAATAGCTTCTAATTATTATTGCAAATTATAACTTGAAGATCTGAACTTGTAATTGTCAAATACAGAACTTAAAATTGATAGCTTCTAATTATTATTGTAAATTATAACTTGAAGATCTGAACTTGTAATAGTGAATTACAGAACTTAGATTTGTTAAATTCAAATTATTATTTCAAATTATAACTTGAAGATCTGAACTAGTAATTGTCAAATACAGAACTTAAAATTGATAGCTTCTAATTATTATTGCATATTATAACTTGAGATCTGAACTTGTAATTGTTAAATACAGAACTTAAAATTGATAGCTTCTAATTATTATTGTAAATTATAACTTCAAGATCTGAACTTGTAATTGTCAAATGCAGAACTTAAAATTGATAGCTTCTAATTATTATTGCAAATAATAACTTGAAGATCTGAACTTGTAATTGTCAAATACAGAACTTAAAATTGATAGCTTCTAATTATTATTGCAAATTATAACTTGAAGATCTGAACTTGTAATTGTCAAATACAGAACTTAAAATTGATAGCTTCTAATTATTATTGCAAATTATAACTTGAAGATCTGAACTTGTAATTGTCAAATACAGAACTTAAAATTGATTGCTTCTAATTATTATTGCAAATTATAACTTGAAGATCTGAACTTGTAATTGTCAAATACAGAACTTAAAATTGATTGCTTCTAATTATTATTGCAAATTATAACTTGAAGATCTGAACTTGTAATTGTCAAATACAGAACATAAAATTGATAGCTTCTAATTATTATATCAAATTATAACTTGAAGATCTGAACTTGCAATTGTCAAATACAGAACTTAAAATTAATAGCTTCTAATTATTATTGCAAATTATAACTTGAAGATCTGAACTTGTAATTGTCAAATACAAAACTTAAAATTGATAGCTTCTAATTATTATTGTAAATTATAACTTGAAGATCTGAACTTGTAATAGTGAATTACAGAACTTAGATTTGTTAAATTCAAATTATTATTTCAAATTATAACTTGAAGATCTGAACTAGTAATTGTCAAATACAGAACTTAAAATTGATAGCTTCTAATTATTACTGCATATTATAACTTCAAGATCTAAACTTGTAATTGTCAAATACAGAACTTAAAATTGATAGCTTCTAATTATTATTGCAAATAATAACTTGAAGATCTGAACTTGTAATTGTCAAATACAGAACTTAAAATTGATAGCTTCTAATTATTATTGCAAATTATAACTTGAAGATCTGAACTTGTAATAGTCAAATACAGAACTTAAAATTGATAGCTTCTAATTATTATTGTAAATTATAACTTGAAGATCTGAACTTGTAATAGTGAATTACAGAACTTAGATTTTTTAAATTCAAATTATTATTTCAAATTATAACTTGAAGATCTGAACTAGTAATTGTCAAATACAGAACTTAAAATTGATAGCTTCTAATTATTATTGCAAATTATAACTTGAAGATCTGAACTTGTAATTGTCAAATACAGAACTTAAAATTGATAGCTTCTAATTATTATTGTAAATTATAACTTGAAGATCTGAACTTGTAATTGTCAAATACAGAACTTAAAATTGATAGCTTCTAATTATTATTGCAAATAACAACTTGGAGATCTGAACTAGTAATTGTCAAATACAGAACTTAAAATTGATAGCTTCTAATTATTATTGCAAATTATAACTTGAAGATCTGAACTTGTAGTTGTCAAATACAGAACTTAAAATTGATAGCTTCTAATTATTATTGCACATTATAACTTGAAGATCTGAACTTGTAATTGTCAAATACAGAACTTAAAATTAATAGCTTCTAATTATTATTGCAAATTATAACTTGAAGATCTGAACTTGTAATTGTCAAATACAGAACTTAAAATTGATAGCTTCTAATTATTATTGTAAATTATAACTTGAAGATCTGAACTTGTAATAGTGAATTACAGAACTTAGATTTGTTAAATTCAAATTATTATTTCAAATTATAACTTGAAGATCTGAACTAGTAATTGTCAAATACAGAACTTAAAATTGATAGCTTCTAATTATTATTGCATATTATAACTTGAGATCTGAACTTGTAATTGTTAAATACAGAACTTAAAATTGATAGCTTCTAATTATTATTGTAAATTATAACTTCAAGATCTGAACTTGTAATTGTCAAATGCAGAACTTAAAATTGATAGCTTCTAATTATTATTGCAAATAATAACTTGAAGATCTGAACTTGTAATTGTCAAATACAGCACTTAAAATTGATAGCTTCCAATTATTATTGCAAATTATAATTTGAAGATCTGAACTTGTAATAGACAAATACGCAACTTAGCATTGTTAAATACAAATTGTGATTGCAAATTATAACTTGAAGATCTGAACTTGTAATTGTCAAATACAGAACTTAAAATTAATAGCTTCTAATTATTATTGCAAATTATAACTTGAAGATCTAAACTTGTAATTGTCAAATACAGAACTTAAAATTGATAGCTTCTAATTATTATTGTAAATTATAACTTGAAGATCTGAACTTGTAATAGTGAATTACAGAACTTAGATTTGTTAAATTCAAATTATTATTTCAAATTATAACTTGGAGATCTGAACTAGTAATTGTCAAATACAGAACTTAAAATTGATAGCTTCTAATTATTATTGCAAATTATAACTTGAAGATCTGAACTTGTAATTGTCAAATACAGAACTTAAAATTGATTGCTTCTAATTATTATTGCAAATTATAACTTGAAGATCTGAACTTGTAATTGTCAAATACAGAACATAAAATTGATAGCTTCTAATTATTATATCAAATTATAACTTGAAGATCTGAACTTGCAATTGTCAAATACAGAACTTAAAATTAATAGCTTCTAATTATTATTGCAAATTATAACTTGAAGATCTGAACTTGTAATTGTCAAATACAAAACTTAAAATTGATAGCTTCTAATTATTATTGTAAATTATAACTTGAAGATCTGAACTTGTAATAGTGAATTACAGAACTTAGATTTGTTAAATTCAAATTATTATTTCAAATTATAACTTGAAGATCTGAACTAGTAATTGTCAAATACAGAACTTAAAATTGATAGCTTCTAATTATTACTGCATATTATAACTTCAAGATCTAAACTTGTAATTGTCAAATACAGAACTTAAAATTGATAGCTTCTAATTATTATTGCAAATAATAACTTGAAGATCTGAACTTGTAATTGTCAAATACAGAACTTAAAATTGATAGCTTCTAATTATTATTGCAAATTATAACTTGAAGATCTGAACTTGTAATAGTCAAATACAGAACTTAAAATTGATAGCTTCTAATTATTATTGTAAATTATAACTTGAAGATCTGAACTTGTAATAGTGAATTACAGAACTTAGATTTTTTAAATTCAAATTATTATTTCAAATTATAACTTGAAGATCTGAACTAGTAATTGTCAAATACAGAACTTAAAATTGATAGCTTCTAATTATTATTGCAAATTATAACTTGAAGATCTGAACTTGTAATTGTCAAATACAGAACTTAAAATTGATAGCTTCTAATTATTATTGTAAATTATAACTTGAAGATCTGAACTTGTAATTGTCAAATACAGAACTTAAAATTGATAGCTTCTAATTATTATTGCAAATTATAACTTGAAGATCTGAACTTGTAGTTGTCAAATACAGAACTTAAAATTGATAGCTTCTAATTATTATTGCACATTATAACTTGAAGATCTGAACTTGTAATTGTCAAATACAGAACTTAAAATTAATAGCTTCTAATTATTATTGCAAATTATAACTTGAAGATCTGAACTTGTAATTGTCAAATACAGAACTTAAAATTGATAGCTTCTAATTATTATTGTAAATTATAACTTGAAGATCTGAACTTGTAATAGTGAATTACAGAACTTAGATTTGTTAAATTCAAATTATTATTTCAAATTATAACTAGAAGATCTGAAATAGTAATTGTCAAATACAGAACTTAAAATTGATAGCTTCTAATTATTATTGCATATTATAACTTGAGATCTGAACTTGTAATTGTTAAATACAGAACTTAAAATTGATAGCTTCTAATTATTATTGTAAATTATAACTTCAAGATCTGAACTTGTAATTGTCAAATGCAGAACTTAAAATTGATAGCTTCTAATTATTATTGCAAATAATAACTTGAAGATCTGAACTTGTAATTGTCAAATACAGAACTTAAAATTGATAGCTTCTAATTATTATTGCAAATTATAATTTGAAGATCTGAACTTGTAATAGACAAATACGCAACTTAGCATTGTTAAATACAAATTGTGATTGCAAATTATAACTTGAAGATCTGAACCTGTAATAGGTAAATACAGAACTTCGAATTGTTAAATTCAAACTAAGATTGCAAATAATAATGCGAAGATCTGAACTTGTAATAGTCAAATACAGAACTTCTAATTGTTAAATACAAATTATTAGTGCAAATTATAACTTGAAGATCTGAACTTGTAACTGTCAAATACAGAACTTAAAATTGATAGCTTCTAATTATTATTGCAAATTATAACTTGAAGATCTGAACTTGTAATAGTCAAATACAGAACTTAAAATTGATAGCTTCTAATTATTATTGTAAATTATAACTTGAAGATCTGAACTTGTAATAGTGAATTACAGAACTTAGATTTGTTAAATTCAAATTATTATTTCAAATTATAACTTGAAGATCTGAACTAGTAATTGTCAAATACAGAACTTAAAATTGATAGCTACTAATTATTATTGCAAATTATAACTTGAAGATCTGAACTTGTAATTGTCAAATACAGAACTTAAAATTGATAGCTTCTAATTATTATTGTAAATTATAACTTGAAGATCTGAACTTGTAATTGTCAAATACAGAACTTAAAATTGATAGCTTCTAATTATTATTGCAAATAATAACTTGGAGATCTGAACTAGTAATTGTCAAATACAGAATTTAAAATTGATAGCTTCTAATTATTATTGTAAATTATAACTTGAAGATCTGAACTTGTAATTGTCAAATACAGAACTTAAAATTGATAGCTTCTAATTATTATTGTAAATTATAACTTGAAGATCTGAACTTGTAATTGTCAAATACAGAACTTAAAATTGATAGCTTCTAATTATTATTGCAAATAACAACTTGGAGATCTGAACTAGTAATTGTCAAATACAGAACTTAAAATTGATAGCTTCTAATTATTATTGCAAATTATAACTTGAAGATCTGAACTTGTAGTTGTCAAATACAGAACTTAAAATTGATAGCTTCTAATTATTATTGCACATTATAACTTGAAGATCTGAACTTGTAATTGTCAAATACAGAACTTAAAATTAATAGCTTCTAATTATTATTGCAAATTATAACTTGAAGATCTGAACTTGTAATTGTCAAATACAGAACTTAAAATTGATAGCTTCTAATTATTATTGTAAATTATAACTTGAAGATCTGAACTTGTAATAGTGAATTACAGAACTTAGATTTGTTAAATTCAAATTATTATTTCAAATTATAACTTGAAGATCTGAACTAGTAATTGTCAAATACAGAACTTAAAATTGATAGCTTCTAATTATTATTGCATATTATAACTTGAGATCTGAACTTGTAATTGTTAAATACAGAACTTAAAATTGATAGCTTCTAATTATTATTGTAAATTATAACTTCACGATCTGAACTTGTAATTGTCAAATGCAGAACTTAAAATTGATAGCTTCTAATTATTATTGCAAATAATAACTTGAAGATCTGAACTTGTAATTGTCAAATACAGAACTTAAAATTGATAGCTTCTAATTATTATTGCAAATTATAACTTGAAGATCTGAACTTGTAATTGTCAAATACAGAACTTAAAATTGATAGCTTCTAATTATTATTGCAAATTATAACTTGAAGATCTGAACTTGTAATTGTCAAATACAGAACTTAAAATTGATTGCTTCTAATTATTATTGCAAATTATAACTTGAAGATCTGAACTTGTAATTGTCAAATACAGAACTTAAAATTGATTGCTTCTAATTATTATTGCAAATTATAACTTGAAGATCTGAACTTGTAATTGTCAAATACAGAACATAAAATTGATAGCTTCTAATTATTATATCAAATTATAACTTGAAGATCTGAACTTGCAATTGTCAAATACAGAACTTAAAATTAATAGCTTCTAATTATTATTGCAAATTATAACTTGAAGATCTGAACTTGTAATTGTCAAATACAAAACTTAAAATTGATAGCTTCTAATTATTATTGTAAATTATAACTTGAAGATCTGAACTTGTAATAGTGAATTACAGAACTTAGATTTGTTAAATTCAAATTATTATTTCAAATTATAACTTGAAGATCTGAACTAGTAATTGTCAAATACAGAACTTAAAATTGATAGCTTCTAATTATTACTGCATATTATAACTTCAAGATCTAAACTTGTAATTGTCAAATACAGAACTTAAAATTGATAGCTTCTAATTATTATTGCAAATAATAACTTGAAGATCTGAACTTGTAATTGTCAAATACAGAACTTAAAATTGATAGCTTCTAATTATTATTGCAAATTATAACTTGAAGATCTGAACTTGTAATAGTCAAATACAGAACTTAAAATTGATAGCTTCTAATTATTATTGTAAATTATAACTTGAAGATCTGAACTTGTAATAGTGAATTACAGAACTTAGATTTTTTAAATTCAAATTATTATTTCAAATTATAACTTGAAGATCTGAACTAGTAATTGTCAAATACAGAACTTAAAATTGATAGCTTCTAATTATTATTGCAAATTATAACTTGAAGATCTGAACTTGTAATTGTCAAATACAGAACTTAAAATTGATAGCTTCTAATTATTATTGTAAATTATAACTTGAAGATCTGAACTTGTAATTGTCAAATACAGAACTTAAAATTGATAGCTTCTAATTATTATTGCAAATAACAACTTGGAGATCTGAACTAGTAATTGTCAAATACAGAACTTAAAATTGATAGCTTCTAATTATTATTGCAAATTATAACTTGAAGATCTGAACTTGTAGTTGTCAAATACAGAACTTAAAATTGATAGCTTCTAATTATTATTGCACATTATAACTTGAAGATCTGAACTTGTAATTGTCAAATACAGAACTTAAAATTAATAGCTTCTAATTATTATTGCAAATTATAACTTGAAGATCTGAACTTGTAATTGTCAAATACAGAACTTAAAATTGATAGCTTCTAATTATTATTGTAAATTATAACTTGAAGATCTGAACTTGTAATAGTGAATTACAGAACTTAGATTTGTTAAATTCAAATTATTATTTCAAATTATAACTTGAAGATCTGAACTAGTAATTGTCAAATACAGAACTTAAAATTGATAGCTTCTAATTATTATTGCATATTATAACTTGAGATCTGAACTTGTAATTGTTAAATACAGAACTTAAAATTGATAGCTTCTAATTATTATTGTAAATTATAACTTCAAGATCTGAACTTGTAATTGTCAAATGCAGAACTTAAAATTGATAGCTTCTAATTATTATTGCAAATAATAACTTGAAGATCTGAACTTGTAATTGTCAAATACAGCACTTAAAATTGATAGCTTCTAATTATTATTGCAAATTATAATTTGAAGATCTGAACTTGTAATAGACAAATACGCAACTTAGCAATGTTAAATACAAATTGTGATTGCAAATTATAACTTGAAGATCTGAACCTGTAATAGGTAAATACAGAACTTCGAATTGTTAAATTCAAACTAAGATTGCAAATAATAATGCGAAGATCTGAACTTGTAATAGTCAAATACAGAACTTCTAATTGTTAAATACAAATTATTAGTGCAAATTATAACTTGAAGATCTGAACTTGTAACTGTCAAATACAGAACTTAAAATTGATAGCTTCTAATTATTATTGCAAATTATAACTTGAAGATCTGAACTTGTAATAGTCAAATACAGAACTTAAAATTGATAGCTTCTAATTATTATTGTAAATTATAACTTGAAGATCTGAACTTGTAATAGTGAATTACAGAACTTAGATTTGTTAAATTCAAATTATTATTTCAAATTATAACTTGAAGATCTGAACTAGTAATTGTCAAATACAGAACTTAAAATTGATAGCTACTAATTATTATTGCAAATTATAACTTGAAGATCTGAACTTGTAATTGTCAAATACAGAACTTAAAATTGATAGCTTCTAATTATTATTGTAAATTATAACTTGAAGATCTGAACTTGTAATTGTCAAATACAGAACTTAAAATTGATAGCTTCTAATTATTATTGCAAATAATAACTTGGAGATCTGAACTAGTAATTGTCAAATACAGAATTTAAAATTGATAGCTTCTAATTATTATTGCAAATTATAACTTGAAGATTTGAACTTGTAATTGTAAAATACAGAACTTAAAATTGATAGCTTCTAATTATTATTGCAACTTATAACTTGAAGATCTGAACTTGTAATTGTCCAATATAGAACATAAAATTGATAGCTTCTAATTATTATTTCAAATTATAACTTGAAGATCTGAACTTGTAATTGTCAAATACAGAACTTAAAATTAATAGCTTCTAATTATTATTGCAAATTATAACTTGAAGATCTAAACTTGTAATTGTCAAATACAGAACTTAAAATTGATAGCTTCTAATTATTATTGTAAATTATAACTTGAAGATCTGAACTTGTAATAGTGAATTACAGAACTTAGATTTGTTAAATTCAAATTATTATTTCAAATTATAACTTGGAGATCTGAACTAGTAATTGTCAAATACAGAACTTAAAATTGATAGCTTCTAATTATTATTGCAAATTATAACTTGAAGATCTGAACTTGTAATTGTCAAATACAGAACTTAAAATTGATTGCTTCTAATTATTATTGCAAATTATAACTTGAAGATCTGAACTTGTAATTGTCAAATACAGAACATAAAATTGATAGCTTCTAATTACTATATCAAATTATAACTTGAAGATCTGAACTTGCAATTGTCAAATACAGAACTTAAAATTAATAGCTTCTAATTATTATTGCAAATTATAACTTGAAGATCTGAACTTGTAATTGTCAAATACAAAACTTAAAATTGATAGCTTCTAATTATTATTGTAAATTATAACTTGAAGATCTGAACTTGTAATAGTGAATTACAGAACTTAGATTTGTTAAATTCAAATTATTATTTCAAATTATAACTTGAAGATCTGAACTAGTAATTGTCAAATACAGAACTTAAAATTGATAGCTTCTAATTATTACTGCATATTATAACTTCAAGATCTAAACTTGTAATTGTCAAATACAGAACTTAAAATTAATAGCTTCTAATTATTATTGCAAATAATAACTTGAAGATCTGAACTTGTAATTGTCAAATACAGAACTTAAAATTGATAGCTTCTAATTATTATTGCAAATTATAACTTGAAGATCTGAACTTGTAATTGTCAAATACAGAACTTCAAATTGTTAAATACAAATTATTAGTGCAAATTATAACTTGAAGATCTGAACTTGTAATTGTCAAATACAGAACTTAAAATTGATAGCTTCTAATTATTATTGTAAATTATAACTTGAAGATCTGAACTTGTAATAGTGAATTACAGAACTTAGATTTGTTAAATTCAAATTATTATTTCAAATTATAACTTGAAGATCTGAACTAGTAATTGTCAAATACAGAACTTAAAATTGATAGCTTCTAATTATTATTGCATATTATAACTTGAAGATCTGAACTAGTAATTGTTAAATACAGAACTTAAAATTGATAGCTTTTAATTATTATTGTAAATTATAACTTCAAGATCTGAACTTGTAATTGTCAAATACAGAACTTAAAATTGATAGCTTCTAATTATTATTGCAAATAATAACTTGAAGATCTGAACTTGTAATTGTCAAATACAGAACTTAAAATTGATAGCTTCTAATTATTATTGCAAATTATAACTTGAAGATCTGAACTTGTAATAGTCAAATACAGAACTTAAAATTGATAGCTTCTAATTATTATTGTAAATTATAACTTGAAGATCTGAACTTGTAATAGTGAATTACAGAACTTAGATTTTTTAAATTCAAATTATTATTTCAAATTATAACTTGAAGATCTGAACTAGTAATTGTCAAATACAGAACTTAAAATTGATAGCTTCTAATTATTATTGCAAATTATAACTTGAAGATCTGAACTTGTAATTGTCAAATACAGAACTTAAAATTGATAGCTTCTAATTATTATTGTAAATTATAACTTGAAGATCTGAACTTGTAATTGTCAAATACAGAACTTAAAATTGATAGCTTCTAATTATTATTGCAAATAACAACTTGGAGATCTGAACTAGTAATTGTCAAATACAGAACTTAAAATTGATAGCTTCTAATTATTATTGCAAATTATAACTTGAAGATCTGAACTTGTAGTTGTCAAATACAGAACTTAAAATTGATAGCTTCTAATTATTATTGCACATTATAACTTGAAGATCTGAACTTGTAATTGTCAAATACAGAACTTAAAATTAATGGCTTCTAATTATTATTGCAAATTATAACTTGAAGATCTGAACTTGTAATTGTCAAATACAGAACTTAAAATTGATAGCTTCTAATTATTATTGTAAATTATAACTTGAAGATCTGAACTTGTAATAGTGAATTACAGAACTTAGATTTGTTAAATTCAAATTATTATTTCAAATTATAACTTGAAGATCTGAACTAGTAATTGTCAAATACAGAACTTAAAATTGATAGCTTCTAATTATTATTGCATATTATAACTTGAGATCTGAACTTGTAATTGTTAAATACAGAACTTAAAATTGATAGCTTCTAATTATTATTGTAAATTATAACTTCAAGATCTGAACTTGTAATTGTCAAATGCAGAACTTAAAATTGATAGCTTCTAATTATTATTGCAAATAATAACTTGAAGATCTGAACTTGTAATTGTCAAATACAGAACTTAAAATTGATAGCTTCTAATTATTATTGCAAATTATAATTTGAAGATCTGAACTTGTAATAGACAAATACGCAACTTAGCATTGTTAAATACAAATTGTGATTGCAAATTATAACTTGAAGATCTGAACCTGTAATAGGTAAATACAGAACTTCGAATTGTTAAATTCAAACTAAGATTGCAAATAATAATGCGAAGATCTGAACTTGTAATAGTCAAATACAGAACTTCTAATTGTTAAATACAAATTATTAGTGCAAATTATAACTTGAAGATCTGAACTTGTAACTGTCAAATACAGAACTTAAAATTGATAGCTTCTAATTATTATTGCAAATTATAACTTGAAGATCTGAACTTGTAATAGTCAAATACAGAACTTAAAATTGATAGCTTCTAATTATTATTGTAAATTATAACTTGAAGATCTGAACTTGTAATAGTGAATTACAGAACTTAGATTTGTTAAATTCAAATTATTATTTCATATTATAACTTGAAGATCTGAACTAGTAATTGTCAAATACAGAACTTAAAATTGATAGCTACTAATTATTATTGCAAATTATAACTTGAAGATCTGAACTTGTAATTGTCAAATACAGAACTTAAAATTGATAGCTTCTAATTATTATTGTAAATTATAACTTGAAGATCTGAACTTGTAATTGTCAAATACAGAACTTAAAATTGATAGCTTCTAATTATTATTGCAAATAATAACTTGGAGATCTGAACTAGTAATTGTCAAATACAGAATTCAAAATTGATAGCTTCTAATTATTATTGCAAATTATAACTTGAAGATTTGAACTTGTAATTGTAAAATACAGAACTTAAAATTGATAGCTTCTAATTATTATTGCAACTTATAACTTGAAGATCTGAACTTGTAATTGTCCAATACAGAACATAAAATTGATAGCTTCTAATTATTATTTCAAATTATAACTTGAAGATCTGAACTTGTAATTGTCAAATACAGAACTTAAAATTAATAGCTTCTAATTATTATTGCAAATTATAACTTGAAGATCTAAACTTGTAATTGTCAAATACAGAACTTTAAATTGATAGCTTCTAATTATTATTGTAAATTATAACTTGAAGATCTGAACTTGTAATAGTGAATTACAGAACTTAGATTTGTTAAATTCAAATTATTATTTCAAATTATAACTTGGAGATCTGAACTAGTAATTGTCAAATACAGAACTTAAAATTGATAGCTTCTAATTATTATTGCAAATTATAACTTGAAGATCTGAACTTGTAATTGTCAAATACAGAACTTAAAATTGATTGCTTCTAATTATTATTGCAAATTATAACTTGAAGATCTGAACTTGTAATTGTCAAATACAGAACATAAAATTGATAGCTTCTAATTATTATATCAAATTATAACTTGAAGATCTGAACTTGCAATTGTCAAATACAGAACTTAAAATTAATAGCTTCTAATTATTATTGCAAATTATAACTTGAAGATCTGAACTTGTAATTGTCAAATACAAAACTTAAAATTGATAGCTTCTAATTATTATTGTAAATTATAACTTGAAGATCTGAACTTGTAATAGTGAATTACAGAACTTAGATTTGTTAAATTCAAATTATTATTTCAAATTATAACTTGAAGATCTGAACTAGTAATTGTCAAATACAGAACTTAAAATTGATAGCTTCTAATTATTACTGCATATTATAACTTCAAGATCTAAACTTGTAATTGTCAAATACAGAACTTAAAATTGATAGCTTCTAATTATTATTGCAAATAATAACTTGAAGATCTGAACTTGTAATTGTCAAATACAGAACTTAAAATTGATAGCTTCTAATTATTATTGCAAATTATAACTTGAAGATCTGAACTTGTAATAGTCAAATACAGAACTTAAAATTGATAGCTTCTAATTATTATTGTAAATTATAACTTGAAGATCTGAACTTGTAATTGTCAAATACAGAACTTAAAATTGATAGCTTCTAATTATTATTGTAAATTATAACTTGAAGATATGAACTTGTAATTGTCAAATACAGAACTTAAAATTGATAGCTTCTAATTATTATTGCAAATAACAACTTGGAGATCTGAACTAGTAATTGTCAAATACAGAACTTAAAATTGATAGCTTCTAATTATTATTGTAAATTATAACTTGAAGATCTGAACTTGTAATTGTCAAATACAGAACTTAAAATTGATAGCTTCTAATTATTATTGCAAATAACAACTTGGAGATCTGAACTAGTAATTGTCAAATACAGAACTTAAAATTGATAGCTTCTAATTATTATTGCAAATTATAACTTGAAGATCTGAACTTGTAGTTGTCAAATACAGAACTTAAAATTGATAGCTTCTAATTATTATTGCACATTATAACTTGAAGTTCTGAACTTGTAATTGTCAAATACAGAACTTAAAATTAATAGCTTCTAATTATTATTGCAAATTATAACTTGAAGATCTGAACTTGTAATTGTCAAATACAGAACTTAAAATTGATAGCTTCTAATTATTATTGTAAATTATAACTTGAAGATCTGAACTTGTAATAGTGAATTACAGAACTTAGATTTGTTAAATTCAAATTATTATTTCAAATTATAACTTGAAGATCTGAACTAGTAATTGTCAAATACAGAACTTAAAATTGATAGCTTCTAATTATTATTGCATATTATAACTTGAGATCTGAACTTGTAATTGTTAAATACAGAACTTAAAATTGATAGCTTCTAATTATTATTGTAAATTATAACTTCAAGATCTGAACTTGTAATTGTCAAATGCAGAACTTAAAATTGATAGCTTCTAATTATTATTGCAAATAATAACTTGAAGATCTGAACTTGTAATTGTCAAATACAGTACTTAAAATTGATAGCTTCTAATTATTATTGCAAATTATAACTTGAAGATCTGAACTTGTAATTGTCAAATACAGAACTTCTAATTGTTAAATACAAATTATTAGTTCAAATTATAACTTGAAGATCTGAACTTGTAATTGTCAAATTCAGAACTTAAAATTGATAGCTTCTAATTATTATTGTAAATTATAACTTGAAGATCTGAACTTGTAATAGTGAATTACAGAACTTAGATTTGTTAAATTCAAATTATTATTTCAAATTATAACTTGAAGATCTTAACTAGTAATTGTCAAATACAGAACTTAAAATTGATAGCTTCTAATTATTATTGCATATTATAACTTGAAGATCTGAACTTGTAATTGTTAAATACAGAACTTGAAATTGATAGCTTCTAATTATTATTGTAAATTATAACTTCAAGATCTGAACTTGTAATTGTCAAATACAGAACTTAAAATTGATAGCTTCTAATTATTATTGCAAATAATAACTTGAAGATCTGAACTTGTAATTGTCAAATACAGAACTTAAAATTGATAGCTTCTAATTATTATTGCAAATTATAATTTGAAGATCTGAACTTGTAATAGACAAATACGCAACTTAGCATTGTTAAATACAAATTGTGATTTTAAATTATAACTTGAAGATCTGAACCTGTAATAGGTAAATACAGAACTTCGAATTGTTAAATTCAAATTAAGATTGCAAATAATAATTCGAAGATCTGAACTTGTAATAGTCAAATACAGAACTTCTAATTGTTAAATACAAATTATTAGTGCAAATTATAACTTGAAGATCTGAACTAGTAATTGTCAAATACAGAACCTAAAATTGATAGCTTCTAATTATTATTGCAAATTATAACTTGAAGATCTGAACTTGTAATTGTCAAATACAGAACTTCTAATTGTTAAATACAAATTATTAGTGCAAATTATAACTTGAAGATCTGAACTTGTAATTGTCAAATACAGAACTTAAAATTGATAGCTTCTAATTAATATTGCAAATTATAACTTGAAGATCTGAACTTGTAATAGTCAAATACAGAACTTAAAATTGATAGCTTCTAATTATTATTGTAAATTATAACTTGAAGATCTGAACTTGTAATAGTGAATTACAGAACTTAGATTTGTTAAATTCAAATTATTATTTCAAATTATAACTTGAAGATCTGAACTAGTAATTGTCAAATACAGAACTTAAAATTGATAGCTTCTAATTATTATTGCAAATTATAACTAGAAGATCTGAACTTGTAATTGTCAAATACAGAACTTAAAATTGATAGCTTCTAATTATTATTATAAATTATAACTTGAAGATCTGAACTTGTAATAGTGAATTACAGAACTTAGATTTGTTAAATTCAAATTATTATTTCAAATTATAACTTGAAGATCTGAACTAGTAATTGTCAAATACAGAACTTAAATTGATAGCTTCTAATTATTATTGCATATTATAACTTGAAGATCTGAACTTGTAATTGTTAAATACAGAACTAAAATTGATAGCTTCTAATTATTATTGTAAATTATAACTTCAAGATCTGAACTTGTAATTGTCAAATACAGAACTTAAAATTGATAGCTTCTAATTATTATTGCAAATTATAATTTGAAGATCTGAACTTGTAATAGACAAATACGCAACTTAGCATTGGTAAATACAAATTGTGATTGCAAATTATAACTTGAAGATCTGAACCTGTAATAGGTAAATACAGAACTTCGAATTGTTAAATTCAAACTAAGATTGCAAATATTAATTCGAAGATCTGAACTTGTAATAGTCAAATACAGAACTTCTAATTGTTAAATACAAATTATTAGTGCAAATTATAACTTGAAGATCTGAACTAGTAATTGTCAAATACAGAACTTAAAATTGATTGCTTCTAATTATTATTACAAATTATAACTTGAAGATCTGAACTTGTAATTGTCAAATACAGAACATCAAATTGATAGCTTCTAATTATTATTTCAAATTATAACTTGAAGATCTGAACTTGTAATTGTCAAATACAGAACTTAAAATTAATAGCTTCTAATTATTATTGCAAATTATAACTTGAAGATCTGAACTTGTAATTGTCAAATACAGAACTTAAAATTGATAGCTTCTAATTATTATTGTAAATTATAACTTGAAGATCTGAACTTGTAATAGTGAATTACAGAACTTAGATTTGTTAAATTCAAATTATTATTTCAAATTATAACTTGAAGATCTGAACTAGTAATTGTCAAATACAGAACTTAAATTGATAGCTTCTAATTATTATTGCATATTATAACTTGAAGATCTGAACTTGTAATTGTTAAATACAGAACTTAAAATTGATAGCTTCTAATTATTATTGTAAATTATAACTTCAAGATCTGAACTTGTAATTGTCAAATACAGAACTTAAAATTGATAGCTACTAATTATTATTGCAAATTATAATTTGAAGATCTGAACTTGTAATAGACAAATACGCAACTTAGCATTGGTAAATACAAATTGTGATTGCAAATTATAACTTGAAGATCTGAACCTGTAATAGGTAAATACAGAACTTCGAATTGTTAAATTCAAGTTAAGATTGCAAATAATAATTCGAAGATCTGAACTTGTAATAGTCAAATACAGAACTTCTAATTGTTAAATACAAATTATTAGTGCAAATTATAACTTGAAGATCTGAACTTGTAATTGTCAAATACAGAACTTAAAATTGATAGCTTCTAATTATTATTGCAAATTATAACTTGAAGATCTGAACTTGTAATAGTCAAATACAGAACTTAAAATTGATAGCTTCTAATTATTATTGTAAATTATAACTTGAAGATCTGAACTTGTAATAGTGAATTACAGAACTTAGATTTGTTAAATTCAAATTATTATTTCAAATTATAACTTGAAGATCTGAACTAGTAATTGTCAAATACAGAACTTAAAATTGATAGCTTCTAATTATTATTGCAAATTATAACTAGAAGATCTGAACTTGTAATTGTCAAATACAGAACTTAAAATTGATAGCTTCTAATTATTATTGTAAATTATAACTTGAAGATCTGAACTTGTAATAGTGAATTACAGAACTTAGATTTGTTAATTTCAAATTATTATTTCAAATTATAACTTGAAGATCTGAACTAGTAATTGTCAAATACAGAACTTAAATTGATAGCTTCTAATTATTATTGCATATTATAACTTGAAGATCTGAACTTGTAATTGTTAAATACAGAACTAAAATTGATAGCTTCTAATTATTATTGTAAATTATAACTTCAAGATCTGAACTTGTAATTGTCAAATACAGAACTTAAAATTGATAGCTTCTAATTATTATTGCAAATTATAATTTGAAGATCTTAACTTGTAATAGACAAATACGCAACTTAGCATTGGTAAATACAAATTGTGATTGCAAATTATAACTTGAAGATCTGAACCTGTAATAGGTAAATACAGAACTTCGAATTGTTAAATTCAAACTAAGATTGCAAATATTAATTCGAAGATCTGAACTTGTAATAGTCAAATACAGAACTTCTAATTGTTAAATACAAATTATTAGTGCAAATTATAACTTGAAGATCTGAACTAGTAATTGTCAAATACAGAACTTAAAATTGATTGCTTCTAATTATTATTACAAATTATAACTTGAAGATCTGAACTTGTAATTGTCAAATACAGAACATCAAATTGATAGCTTCTAATTATTATTTCAAATTATAACTTGAAGATCTAAACTTGTAATTGTCAAATACAGAACTTAAAATTAATAGCTTCTAATTATTATTGCAAATTATAACTTGAAGATCTGAACTTGTAATTGTCAAATACAGAACTTAAAATTGATAGCTTAAAATTATTATTGTAAATTATAACTTGAAGATCTGAACTTGTAATAGTGAATTACAGAACTTAGATTTGTTAAATTCAAATTATTATTTCAAATTATAACTTGAAGATCTGAACTAGTAATTGTCAAATACAGAACTTAAATTGATAGCTTCTAATTATTATTGCATATTATAACTTGAAGATCTGAACTTGTAATTGTTAAATACAGAACTTAAAATTGATAGCTTCTAATTATTATTGTAAATTATAACTTCAAGATCTGAACTTGTAATTGTCAAATACAGAACTTAAAATTGATAGCTTCTAATTATTATTGCAAATTATAATTTGAAGATCTGAACTTGTAATAGACAAATACGCAACTTAGCATTGGTAAATACAAATTGTGATTGCAAATTATAACTTGAAGATCTGAACCTGTAATAGGTAAATACAGAACTTAAAATTGATAGCTTCTAATTATTATTGTAAATTATAACTTGAAGATCTGAACTTGTAATAGTGAATTACAGAACTTAGATTTGTTAAATTCAAATTATTATTTCAAATTATAACTTGAAGATCTGAACTAGTAATTGTCAAATACAGAACTTAAAATTGATAGCTTCTAATTATTATTGTAAATTATAACTTGAAGATCTGAACTTGTAATTGTCAAATACAGAACTTAAAATTGATAGCTTCTAATTATTATTGCAAATTATAATTTGAAGATCTGAACTTGTAATAGACAAATACAGAACTTAGCATTGTTAAATACAAATTGTGATTGCAAATTATAACTTGTAGATCTGAACTAGTAATTGTCAAATACAGAACTTAAAATTGATAGCTTCTAATTATTATTGCAAATTATAACTTGAAGATCTGAACTTGTAATTGTCAAATACAGAACTTCTAATTGTTAAATACAAATTATTAGTGCAAATTATAACTTGAAGATCTGAACTTGTAATTGTCAAATACAGAACTTAAAATTGATAGCTTCTAATTATTATTGCAAATTATAACTTGAAGATCTGAACTTGTAATAGTCAAATACAGAACTTAAAATTGATAGCTTCTAATTATTATTGTAAATTATAACTTGAAGATCTGAACTTGTAATAGTGAATTACAGAACTTAGATTTGTTAAATTCAAATTATTATTTCAAATTATAACTTGAAGATCTGAACTAGTAATTGTCAAATACAGAACTTAAAATTGATAGCTTCTAATTATTATTGCAAATTATAACTAGAAGATCTGAACTTGTAATTGTCAAATACAGAACTTAAAATTGATAGCTTCTAATTATTATTATAAATTATAACTTGAAGATCTGAACTTGTAATAGTGAATTACAGAACTTAGATTTGTTAAATTCAAATTATTATTTCAAATTATAACTTGAAGATCTGAACTAGTAATTGTCAAATACAGAACTTAAATTGATAGCTTCTAATTATTATTGCATATTATAACTTGAAGATCTGAACTTGTAATTGTTAAATACAGAACTAAAATTGATAGCTTCTAATTATTATTGTAAATTATAACTTCAAGATCTGAACTTGTAATTGTCAAATACAGAACTTAAAATTGATAGCTTCTAATTATTATTGCAAATTATAATTTGAAGATCTGAACTTGTAATAGACAAATACGCAACTTAGCATTGGTAAATACAAATTGTGATTGCAAATTATAACTTGAAGATCTGAACCTCTAATAGGTAAATACAGAACTTCGAATTGTTAAATTCAAACTAAGATTGCAAATATTAATTCGAAGATCTGAACTTGTAATAGTCAAATACAGAACTTCTAATTGTTAAATACAAATTATTAGTGCAAATTATAACTTGAAGATCTGAACTAGTAATTGTCAAATACAGAACTTAAAATTGATTGCTTCTAATTATTATTACAAATTATAACTTGAAGATCTGAACTTGTAATTGTCAAATACAGAACATCAAATTGATAGCTTCTAATTATTATTTCAAATTATAACTTGAAGATCTGAACTTGTAATTGTCAAATACAGAACTTAAAATTAATAGCATCTAATTATTATTGCAAATTATAACTTGAAGATCTGAACTTGTAATTGTCAAATACAGAACTTAAAATTGATAGCTTCTAATTATTATTGTAAATTATAACTTGAAGATCTGAACTTGTAATAGTGAATTACAGAACTTAGATTTGTTAAATTCAAATTATTATTTCAAATTATAACTTGAAGATCTGAACTAGTAATTGTCAAATACAGAACTTAAATTGATAGCTTCTAATTATTATTGCATATTATAACTTGAAGATCTGAACTTGTAATTGTTAAATACAGAACTTAAAATTGATAGCTTCTAATTATTATTGTAAATTATAACTTCAAGATCTGAACTTGTAATTGTCAAATACAGAACTTAAAATTAATAGCTACTAATTATTATTGCAAATTATAATTTGAAGATCTGAACTTGTAATAGACAAATACGCAACTTAGCATTGGTAAATACAAATTGTGATTGCAAATTATAACTTGAAGATCTGAACCTGTAATAGGTAAATACAGAACTTCGAATTGTTAAATTCAAGTTAAGATTGCAAATAATAATTCGAAGATCTGAACTTGTAATAGTCAAATACAGAACTTCTAATTGTTAAATACAAATTATTAGTGCAAATTATAACTTGAAGATCTGAACTTGTAATTGTCAAATACAGAACTTAAAATTGATAGCTTCTAATTATTATTGCAAATTATAACTTGAAGATCTGAACTTGTAATAGTCAAATACAGAACTTAAAATTGATAGCTTCTAATTATTATTGTAAATTATAACTTGAAGATCTGAACTTGTAATAGTGAATTACAGAACTTAGATTTGTTAAATTCAAATTATTATTTCAAATTATAACTTGAAGATCTGAACTAGTAATTGTCAAATACAGAACTTAAAATTGATAGCTTCTAATTATTATTGCAAATTATAACTAGAAGATCTGAACTTGTAATTGTCAAATACAGAACTTAAAATTGATAGCTTCTAATTATTATTGTAAATTATAACTTGAAGATCTGAACTTGTAATAGTGAATTACAGAACTTAGATTTGTTAAATTCAAATTATTATTTCAAATTATAACTTGAAGATCTGAACTAGTAATTGTCAAATACAGAACTTAAATTGATAGCTTCTAATTATTATTGCATATTATAACTTGAAGATCTGAACTTGTAATTGTTAAATACAGAACTAAAATTGATAGCTTCTAATTATTATTGTAAATTATAACTTCAAGATCTGAACTTGTAATTGTCAAATACAGAACTTAAAATTGATAGCTTCTAATTATTATTGCAAATTATAATTTGAAGATCTGAACTTGTAATAGACAAATACGCAACTTAGCATTGGTAAATACAAATTTTGATTGCAAATTATAACTTGAAGATCTGAACCTGTAATAGGTAAATACAGAACTTCGAATTGTTAAATTCAAACTAAGATTGCAAATATTAATTCGAAGATCTGAACTTGTAATAGTCAAATACAGAACTTCTAATTGTTAAATACAAATTATTAGTGCAAATTATAACTTGAAGATCTGAACTAGTAATTGTCAAATACAGAACTTAAAATTGATTGCTTCTAATTATTATTACAAATTATAACTTGAAGATCTGAACTTGTAATTGTCAAATACAGAACATCAAATTGATAGCTTCTAATTATTATTTCAAATTATAACTTGAAGATCTAAACTTGTAATTGTCAAATACAGAACTTAAAATTAATAGCTTCTAATTATTATTGCAAATTATAACTTGAAGATCTGAACTTGTAATTGTCAAATACAGAACTTAAAATTGATAGCTTAAAATTATTATTGTAAATTATAACTTGAAGATCTGAACTTGTAATAGTGAATTACAGAACTTAGATTTGTTAAATTCAAATTATTATTTCAAATTATAACTTGAAGATCTGAACTAGTAATTGTCAAATACAGAACTTAAATTGATAGCTTCTAATTATTATTGCATATTATAACTTGAAGATCTGAACTTGTAATTGTTAAATACAGAACTTAAAATTGATAGCTTCTAATTATTATTGTAAATTATAACTTCAAGATCTGAACTTGTAATTGTCAAATACAGAACTTAAAATTGATAGCTTCTAATTATTATTGCAAATTATAATTTGAAGATCTGAACTTGTAATAGACAAATACGCAACTTAGCATTGGTAAATACAAATTGTGATTGCAAATTATAACTTGAAGATCTGAACCTGTAATAGGTAAATACAGAACTTCGAATTGTTAAATTCAAACTAAGATTGCAAATATTAATTCGAAGATCTGAACTTGTAATAGTCAAATACAGAACTTCTAATTGTTAAATACAAATTATTAGTGCAAATTATAACTTGAAGATCTGAACTAGTAATTGTCAAATACAGAACTTAAATTGATAGCTTCTAATTATTATTGCAAATTATAATTTGAAGATCTGAACTTGTAATTGTCAAATACAGAACTTCTAATTGTTAAATACAAATTATTAGTGCAAATTATAACTTGAAGATCTGAACTTGTAATTGTCAAATACAGAACTTAAAATTGATAGCTTCTAATTATTATTGCAAATTATAACTTGAAGATCTGAACTTGTAATAGTCAAATACAGAACTTAAAATTGATAGCTTCTAATTATTATTGTAAATTATAACTTGAAGATCTGAACTTGTAATAGTGAATTACAGAACTTAGATTTGTTAAATTCAAATTATTATTTCAAATTATAACTTGAAGATCTGAACTAGTAATTGTCAAATACAGAACTTAAAATTGATAGCTTCTAATTATTATAGTAAATTATAACTTGAAGATCTGAACTTGTAATTGTCAAATACAGAACTTAAAATTGATAGCTTCTAATTATTATTGCAAATTATAATTTGAAGATCTGAACTTGTAATAGACAAATACAGAACTTAGCATTGTTAAATACAAATTGTGATTGCAAATTATAACTTGAAGATCTGAACCTGTAATAGGTAAATACAGAACTTCGAATTGTTAAATTCAAACTAAGATTGCAAATAATAATTCGAAGATCTGAACTTGTAATAGTCAAATACAGAACTTCTAATTGTTAAATACAAATTATTAGTGCAAATTATAACTTGAAGATCTGAACTAGTAATTGTCAAATACAGAACTTAAAATTGATAGCTTCTAATTATTATTGCAAATAATAACTTGGAGATCTGAACTAGTAATTGTCAAATACAGAACTTAAAATTGATAGCTTCTAATTATTATTGCAAATTATAACTTGAAGATCTGAACTTGTAATTGTCAAATACAGAACTTAAAATTGATTGCTTCTAATTATTATTGCAAATTATAACTTGAAGATCTGAACTTGTAATTGTCAAATACAGAACATAAAATTGATAGCTTCTAATTATTATTTCAAATTATAACTTGAAGATCTGAACTAGTAATTGTCAAATACAGAACTTAAAATTGATAGCTTCTAATTATTATTGCAAATTATAACTTGAAGATCTGAACTTGTAATTGTCAAATACAGAACTTAAAATTGATTGCTTCTAATTATTATTGCAAATTATAACTTGAAGATCTGAACTTGTAATTGTCAAATACAGAACATAAAATTGATAGCTTCTAATTATTATTTCAAATTATAACTTGAAGATCTGAACTTGCAATTGTCAAATACAGAACTTAAAATTCATAGCTTCTAATTATTATTGCAAATTATAACTTGAAGATCTGAACTTGTAATTGTCAAATACAAAACTTAAAATTGATAGCTTCTAATTATTATTGTAAATTATAACTTGAAGATCTGAACTTGTAATAGTGAATTACAGAACTTAGATTTGTTAAATTCAAATTATTATTTCAAATTATAACTTGAAGATCTGAACTAGTAATTGTCAAATACAGAACTTAAAATTGATAGCTTCTAATTATTACTGCATATTATAACTTGAAGATCTGAACTTGTAATTGTTAAATACAGAACTTAAAATTGATAGCTTCTAATTATTATTGTAAATTATAACTTCAAGATCTAAACTTGTAATTGTCAAATACAGAACTTAAAATTGATAGCTTCTAATTATTATTGCAAATAATAACTTGAAGATCTGAACTTGTAATTGTCAAATACAGAACTTATAATTGATAGCTTCTAATTATTATTGCAAATTATAACTTGAAGATCTGAACTTGTAATTGTCAAATACAGAACTTCAAATTGTTAAATACAAATTATTAGTGCAAATTATAACTTGAAGATCTGAACTTGTAATTGTCAAATACAGAGCTTAAAATTGATAGCTTCTAATTATTATTGTAAATTATAATTTGAAGATCTGAACTTGTAATTGTCAAATACAGAACTTCTAATTGTTAAATACAAATTATTAGTGCAAATTATAACTTGAAGATCTGAACTAGTAATTGTCAAATACAGAACTTAAATTGATAGCTTCTAATTATTATTGCAAATTATAATTTGAAGATCTGAACTTGTAATTGTCAAATACAGAACTTCTAATTGTTAAATACAAATTATTAGTGCAAATTATAACTTGAAGATCTGAACTTGTAATTGTCAAATACAGAACTTAAAATTGATAGCTTCTAATTATTATTGCAAATTATAACTTGAAGATCTGAACTTGTAATAGTCAAATACAGAACTTAAAATTGATAGCTTCTAATTATTATTGTAAATTATAACTTGAAGATCTGAACTTGTAATAGTGAATTACAGAACTTAGATTTGTTAAATTCAAATTATTATTTCAAATTATAACTTGAAGATCTGAACTAGTAATTGTCAAATACAGAACTTAAAATTGATAGCTTCTAATTATTATTGTAAATTATAACTTGAAGATCTGAACTTGTAATTGTCAAATACAGAACTTAAAATTGATAGCTTCTAATTATTATTGCAAATTATAATTTGAAGATCTGAACTTGTAATAGACAAATACAGAACTTAGCATTGTTAAATACAAATTGTGATTGCAAATTATAACTTGAAGATCTGAACTTGTAATAGTCAAATACAGAACTTAAAATTGATAGCTTCTAATTATTATTGTAAATTATAACTTGAAGATCTGAACTTGTAATAGTGAATTACAGAACTTAGATTTGTTAAATTCAAATTATTATTGCAAATTATAACTTGAAGATCTGAACTTGTAATTGTCAAATACAGAACTTAAAATTGATTGCTTCTAATTATTATTGCAAATTATAACTTGAAGATCTGAACTTGTAATTGTCAAATACAGAACATAAAATTGATAGCTTCTAATTATTATTTCAAATTATAACTTGAAGATCTGAACTAGTAATTGTCAAATACAGAACTTAAAATTGATAGCTTCTAATTATTATTGCAAATTATAACTTGAAGATCTGAACTTGTAATTGTCAAATACAGAACTTAAAATTGATTGCTTCTAATTATTATTGCAAATTATAACTTGAAGATCTGAACTTGTAATTGTCAAATACAGAACATAAAATTGATAGCTTCTAATTATTATTTCAAATTATAACTTGAAGATCTGAACTTGCAATTGTCAAATACAGAACTTAAAATTCATAGCTTCTAATTATTATTGCAAATTATAACTTGAAGATCTGAACTTGTAATTGTCAAATACAAAACTTAAAATTGATAGCTTCTAATTATTATTGTAAATTATAACTTGAAGATCTGAACTTGTAATAGTGAATTACAGAACTTAGATTTGTTAAATTCAAATTATTATTTCAAATTATAACTTGAAGATCTGAACTAGTAATTGTCAAATACAGAACTTAAAATTGATAGCTTCTAATTATTACTGCATATTATAACTTGAAGATCTGAACTTGTAATTGTTAAATACAGAACTTAAAATTGATAGCTTCTAATTATTATTGTAAATTATAACTTCAAGATCTAAACTTGTAATTGTCAAATACAGAACTTAAAATTGATAGCTTCTAATTATTATTGCAAATAATAACTTGAAGATCTGAACTTGTAATTGTCAAATACAGAACTTATAATTGATAGCTTCTAATTATTATTGCAAATTATAACTTGAAGATCTGAACTTGTAATTGTCAAATACAGAACTTCAAATTGTTAAATACAAATTATTAGTGCAAATTATAACTTGAAGATCTGAACTTGTAATTGTCAAATACAGAGCTTAAAATTGATAGCTTCTAATTATTATTGTAAATTATAATTTGAAGATCTGAACTTGTAATTGTCAAATACAGAACTTCTAATTGTTAAATACAAATTATTAGTGCAAATTATAACTTGAAGATCTGAACTTGTAATTGTCAAATACAGAACTTAAATTGATAGCTTCTAATTATTATTGCAAATTATAATTTGAAGATCTGAACTTGTAATTGTCAAATACAGAACTTCTAATTGTTAAATACAAATTATTAGTGCAAATTATAACTTGAAGATCTGAACTTGTAATTGTCAAATACAGAACTTAAAATTGATAGCTTCTAATTATTATTGCAAATTATAACTTGAAGATCTGAACTTGTAATAGTCAAATACAGAACTTAAAATTGATAGCTTCTAATTATTATTGTAAATTATAACTTGAAGATCTGAACTTGTAATAGTGAATTACAGAACTTAGATTTGTTAAATTCAAATTATTATTTCAAATTATAACTTGAAGATCTGAACTAGTAATTGTCAAATACAGAACTTAAAATTGATAGCTTCTAATTATTATTGTAAATTATAACTTGAAGATCTGAACTTGTAATTGTCAAATACAGAACTTAAAATTGATAGCTTCTAATTATTATTGCAAATTATAATTTGAAGATCTGAACTTGTAATAGACAAATACAGAACTTAGCATTGTTAAATACAAATTGTGATTGCAAATTATAACTTGAAGATCTGAACTAGTAATTGTCAAATACAGAACTTAAAATTGATAGCTTCTAATTATTATTGCAAATTATAACTTGAAGATCTGAACTTGTAATTGTCAAATACAGAACTTCTAATTGTTAAATACAAATTATTAGTGCAAATTATAACTTGAAGATCTGAACTTGTAATTGTCAAATACAGAACTTAAAATTGATAGCTTCTAATTATTATTGCAAATTATAACTTGAAGATCTGAACTTGTAATAGTCAAATACAGAACTTAAAATTGATAGCTTCTAATTATTATTGTAAATTATAACTTGAAGATCTGAACTTGTAATAGTGAATTACAGAACTTAGATTTGTTAAATTCAAATTATTATTTCAAATTATAACTTGAAGATCTGAACTAGTAATTGTCAAATACAGAACTTAAAATTGATAGCTTCTAATTATTATTGCAAATTATAACTAGAAGATCTGAACTTGTAATTGTCAAATACAGAACTTAAAATTGATAGCTTCTAATTATTATTATAAATTATAACTTGAAGATCTGAACTTGTAATAGTGAATTACAGAACTTAGATTTGTTAAATTCAAATTATTATTTCAAATTATAACTTGAAGATCTGAACTAGTAATTGTCAAATACAGAACTTAAATTGATAGCTTCTAATTATTATTGCATATTATAACTTGAAGATCTGAACTTGTAATTGTTAAATACAGAACTAAAATTGATAGCTTCTAATTATTATTGTAAATTATAACTTCAAGATCTGAACTTGTAATTGTCAAATACAGAACTTAAAATTGATAGCTTCTAATTATTATTGCAAATTATAATTTGAAGATCTGAACTTGTAATAGACAAATACGCAACTTAGCATTGGTAAATACAAATTGTGATTGCAAATTATAACTTGAAGATCTGAACCTGTAATAGGTAAATACAGAACTTCGAATTGTTAAATTCAAACTAAGATTGCAAATATTAATTCGAAGATCTGAACTTGTAATAGTCAAATACAGAACTTCTAATTGTTAAATACAAATTATTAGTGCAAATTATAACTTGAAGATCTGAACTAGTAATTGTCAAATACAGAACTTAAAATTGATTGCTTCTAATTATTATTACAAATAATAACTTGAAGATCTGAACTTGTAATTGTCAAATACAGAACATCAAATTGATAGCTTCTAATTATTATTTCAAATTATAACTTGAAGATCTGAACTTGTAATTGTCAAATACAGAACTTAAAATTAATAGCATCTAATTATTATTGCAAATTATAACTTGAAGATCTGAACTTGTAATTGTCAAATACAGAACTTAAAATTGATAGCTTCTAATTATTATTGTAAATTATAACTTGAAGATCTGAACTTGTAATAGTGAATTACAGAACTTAGATTTGTTAAATTCAAATTATTATTTCAAATTATAACTTGAAGATCTGAACTAGTAATTGTCAAATACAGAACTTAAATTGATAGCTTCTAATTATTATTGCATATTATAACTTGAAGATCTGAACTTGTAATTGTTAAATACAGAACTTAAAATTGATAGCTTCTAATTATTATTGTAAATTATAACTTCAAGATCTGAACTTGTAATTGTCAAATACAGAACTTAAAATTGATAGCTACTAATTATTATTGCAAATTATAATTTGAAGATCTGAACTTGTAATAGACAAATACGCAACTTAGCATTGGTAAATACAAATTGTGATTGCAAATTATAACTTGAAGATCTGAACCTGTAATAGGTAAATACAGAACTTCGAATTGTTAAATTCAAGTTAAGATTGCAAATAATAATTCGAAGATCTGAACTTGTAATAGTCAAATACAGAACTTCTAATTGTTAAATACAAATTATTAGTGCAAATTATAACTTGAAGATCTGAACTTGTAATTGTCAAATACAGAACTTAAAATTGATAGCTTCTAATTATTATTGCAAATTATAACTTGAAGATCTGAACTTGTAATAGTCAAATACAGAACTTAAAATTGATAGCTTCTAATTATTATTGTAAATTATAACTTGAAGATCTGAACTTGTAATAGTGAATTACAGAACTTAGATTTGTTAAATTCAAATTATTATTTCAAATTATAACTTGAAGATCTGAACTAGTAATTGTCAAATACAGAACTTAAAATTGATTGCTTCTAATTATTATTACAAATAATAACTTGAAGATCTGAACTTGTAATTGTCAAATACAGAACATCAAATTGATAGCTTCTAATTATTATTTCAAATTATAACTTGAAGATCTGAACTTGTAATTGTCAAATACAGAACTTAAAATTAATAGCATCTAATTATTATTGCAAATTATAACTTGAAGATCTGAACTTGTAATTGTCAAATACAGAACTTAAAATTGATAGCTTCTAATTATTATTGTAAATTATAACTTGAAGATCTGAACTTGTAATAGTGAATTACAGAACTTAGATTTGTTAAATTCAAATTATTATTTCAAATTATAACTTGAAGATCTGAACTAGTAATTGTCAAATACAGAACTTAAATTGATAGCTTCTAATTATTATTGCATATTATAACTTGAAGATCTGAACTTGTAATTGTTAAATACAGAACTTAAAATTGATAGCTTCTAATTATTATTGTAAATTATAACTTCAAGATCTGAACTTGTAATTGTCAAATACAGAACTTAAAATTGATAGCTACTAATTATTATTGCAAATTATAATTTGAAGATCTGAACTTGTAATAGACAAATACGCAACTTAGCATTGGTAAATACAAATTGTGATTGCAAATTATAACTTGAAGATCTGAACCTGTAATAGGTAAATACAGAACTTCGAATTGTTAAATTCAAGTTAAGATTGCAAATAATAATTCGAAGATCTGAACTTGTAATAGTCAAATACAGAACTTCTAATTGTTAAATACAAATTATTAGTGCAAATTATAACTTGAAGATCTGAACTTGTAATTGTCAAATACAGAACTTAAAATTGATAGCTTCTAATTATTATTGCAAATTATAACTTGAAGATCTGAACTTGTAATAGTCAAATACAGAACTTAAAATTGATAGCTTCTAATTATTATTGTAAATTATAACTTGAAGATCTGAACTTGTAATAGTGAATTACAGAACTTAGATTTGTTAAATTCAAATTATTATTTCAAATTATAACTTGAAGATCTGAACTAGTAATTGTCAAATACAGAACTTAAAATTGATAGCTTCTAATTATTATTGCAAATTATAACTAGAAGATCTGAACTTGTAATTGTCAAATACAGAACTTAAAATTGATAGCTTCTAATTATTATTGTAAATTATAACTTGAAGATCTGAACTTGTAATAGTGAATTACAGAACTTAGATTTGTTAAATTCAAATTATTATTTCAAATTATAACTTGAAGATCTGAACTAGTAATTGTCAAATACAGAACTTAAATTGATAGCTTCTAATTATTATTGCATATTATAACTTGAAGATCTGAACTTGTAATTGTTAAATACAGAACTAAAATTGATAGCTTCTAATTATTATTGTAAATTATAACTTCAAGATCTGAACTTGTAATTGTCAAATACAGAACTTAAAATTGATAGCTTCTAATTATTATTGCAAATTATAATTTGAAGATCTGAACTTGTAATAGACAAATACGCAACTTAGCATTGGTAAATACAAATTGTGATTGCAAATTATAACTTGAAGATCTGAACCTGTAATAGGTAAATACAGAACTTCGAATTGTTAAATTCAAACTAAGATTGCAAATATTAATTCGAAGATCTGAACTTGTAATAGTCAAATACAGAACTTCTAATTGTTAAATACAAATTATTAGTGCAAATTATAACTTGAAGATCTGAACTAGTAATTGTCAAATACAGAACTTAAAATTGATTGCTTCTAATTATTATTACAAATTATAACTTGAAGATCTGAACTTGTAATTGTCAAATACAGAACATCAAATTGATAGCTTCTAATTATTATTTCAAATTATAACTTGAAGATCTAAACTTGTAATTGTCAAATACAGAACTTAAAATTAATAGCTTCTAATTATTATTGCAAATTATAACTTGAAGATCTGAACTTGTAATTGTCAAATACAGAACTTAAAATTGATAGCTTAAAATTATTATTGTAAATTATAACTTGAAGATCTGAACTTGTAATAGTGAATTACAGAACTTAGATTTGTTAAATTCAAATTATTATTTCAAATTATAACTTGAAGATCTGAACTAGTAATTGTCAAATACAGAACTTAAATTGATAGCTTCTAATTATTATTGCATATTATAACTTGAAGATCTGAACTTGTAATTGTTAAATACAGAACTTAAAATTGATAGCTTCTAATTATTATTGTAAATTATAACTTCAAGATCTGAACTTGTAATTGTCAAATACAGAACTTAAAATTGATAGCTTCTAATTATTATTGCAAATTATAATTTGAAGATCTGAACTTGTAATAGACAAATACGCAACTTAGCATTGGTAAATACAAATTGTGATTGCAAATTATAACTTGAAGATCTGAACCTGTAATAGGTAAATACAGAACTTCGAATTGTTAAATTCAAACTAAGATTGCAAATATTAATTCGAAGATCTGAACTTGTAATAGTCAAATACAGAACTTCTAATTGTTAAATACAAATTATTAGTGCAAATTATAACTTGAAGATCTGAACTAGTAATTGTCAAATACAGAACTTAAATTGATAGCTACTAATTATTATTGCAAATTATAATTTGAAGATCTGAACTTGTAATTGTCAAATACAGAACTTCTAATTGTTAAATACAAATTATTAGTGCAAATTATAACTTGAAGATCTGAACTTGTAATTGTCAAATACAGAACTTAAAATTGATAGCTTCTAATTATTATTGCAAATTATAACTTGAAGATCTGAACTTGTAATAGTCAAATACAGAACTTAAAATTGATAGCTTCTAATTATTATTGTAAATTATAACTTGAAGATCTGAACTTGTAATAGTGAATTACAGAACTTAGATTTGTTAAATTCAAATTATTATTTCAAATTATAACTTGAAGATCTGAACTAGTAATTGTCAAATACAGAACTTAAAATTGATAGCTTCTAATTATTATTGTAAATTATAACTTGAAGATCTGAACTTGTAATTGTCAAATACAGAACTTAAAATTGATAGCTTCTAATTATTATTGCAAATTATAATTTGAAGATCTGAACTTGTAATAGACAAATACAGAACTTAGCATTGTTAAATACAAATTGTGATTGCAAATTATAACTTGAAGATCTGAACCTGTAATAGGTAAATACAGAACTTCGAATTGTTAAATTCAAACTAAGATTGCAAATAATAATTCGAAGATCTGAACTTGTAATAGTCAAATACAGAACTTCTAATTGTTAAATACAAATTATTAGTGCAAATTATAACTTGAAGATCTGAACTAGTAATTGTCAAATACAGAACTTAAAATTGATAGCTTCTAATTATTATTGCAAATTATAACTTGAAGATCTGAACTTGTAATTGTCAAATACAGAACTTAAAATTGATAGCTTCTAATTATTATTGCAAATAATAACTTGGAGATCTGAACTAGTAATTGTCAAATACAGAACTTAAAATTGATAGCTTCTAATTATTATTGCAAATTATAACTTGAAGATCTGAACTTGTAATTGTCAAATACAGAACTTAAAATTGATTGCTTCTAATTATTATTGCAAATTATAACTTGAAGATCTGAACTTGTAATTGTCAAATACAGAACATAAAATTGATAGCTTCTAATTATTATTTCAAATTATAACTTGAAGATCTGAACTAGTAATTGTCAAATACAGAACTTAAAATTGATAGCTTCTAATTATTATTGCAAATTATAACTTGAAGATCTGAACTTGTAATTGTCAAATACAGAACTTAAAATTGATTGCTTCTAATTATTATTGCAAATTATAACTTGAAGATCTGAACTTGTAATTGTCAAATACAGAACATAAAATTGATAGCTTCTAATTATTATTTCAAATTATAACTTGAAGATCTGAACTTGCAATTGTCAAATACAGAACTTAAAATTCATAGCTTCTAATTATTATTGCAAATTATAACTTGAAGATCTGAACTTGTAATTGTCAAATACAAAACTTAAAATTGATAGCTTCTAATTATTATTGTAAATTATAACTTGAAGATCTGAACTTGTAATAGTGAATTACAGAACTTAGATTTGTTAAATTCAAATTATTATTTCAAATTATAACTTGAAGATCTGAACTAGTAATTGTCAAATACAGAACTTAAAATTGATAGCTTCTAATTATTACTGCATATTATAACTTGAAGATCTGAACTTGTAATTGTTAAATACAGAACTTAAAATTGATAGCTTCTAATTATTATTGTAAATTATAACTTCAAGATCTAAACTTGTAATTGTCAAATACAGAACTTAAAATTGATAGCTTCTAATTATTATTGCAAATAATAACTTGAAGATCTGAACTTGTAATTGTCAAATACAGAACTTATAATTGATAGCTTCTAATTATTATTGCAAATTATAACTTGAAGATCTGAACTTGTAATTGTCAAATACAGAACTTCAAATTGTTAAATACAAATTATTAGTGCAAATTATAACTTGAAGATCTGAACTTGTAATTGTCAAATACAGAGCTTAAAATTGATAGCTTCTAATTATTATTGTAAATTATAACTTGAAGATCTGAACTTGTAATAGTGAATTACAGAACTTAGATTTGTTAAATTCAAATTATTATTTCAAATTATAACTTGAAGATCTGAACTAGTAATTGTCAAATACAGAACTTAAAATTGATAGCTTCTAATTATTATTGCATATTATAACTTGAAGATCTGAACTTGTAATTGTTAAATACAGAACTTAAAATTGATAGCTTCTAATTATTATTGTAAATTATAACTTCAAGATCTGAACTTGTAATTGTCAAATACAGAACTTAAAATTGATAGCTTCTAATTATTATTGCAAATAATAACTTGAAGATCTGAACTTGTAATTGTCAAATACAGAACTTAAAATTGATAGCTTCTAATTATTATTGCAAATTATAATTTGAAGATCTGAACTTGTAATAGACAAATACGCAACTTAGCATTGTTAAATACAAATTGTGATTGCAAATTATAACTTGAAGATCTGAACCTGTAATAGGTAAATACAGAACTTCGAATTGTTAAATTCAAACTAAGATTGCAAATAATAATTCGAAGATCTGAACTTGTAATAGTCAAATACAGAACTTCTAATTGTTAAATACAAATTATTAGTGCAAATTATAACTTGAAGATCTGAACTAGTAATTGTCAAATACAGAACTTAAAATTGATAGCTTCTAATTATTATTGCAAATTATAACTTGAAGATCTGAACTTGTAATTGTCAAATACAGAACTTCTAATTGTTAAATACAAATTATTAGTGCAAATTATAACTTGAAGATCTGAACTTGTAATTGTCAAATACAGAACTTAAAATTGATAGCTACTAATTATTATTGCAAATTATAACTTGAAGATCTGAACTTGTAATAGTCAAATACAGAACTTAAAATTGATAGCTTCTAATTATTATTGTAAATTATAACTTGAAGATCTGAACTTGTAATAGTGAATTACAGAACTTAGATTTGTTAAATTCAAATTATTATTTCAAATTATAACTTGAAGATCTGAACTAGTAATTGTAAAATACAGAACTTAAAATTGATAGCTTCTAATTATTATTGCAAATTATAACTTGAAGTTCTGAACTTGTAATTGTCAAATACAGAACTTAAAATTGATAGCTTCTAATTATTATTGTAAATTAAAACTTGAAGATCTGAACTTGTAATTGTCAAATACAGAACTTAAAATTGATAGCTGCTAATTATTATTGCAAATAATAACTTGGAGATCTGAACTAGTAATTGTCAAATACAGAACTTAAAATTGATAGCTTCTAATTATTATTGCAAATTATAACTTGAAGATCTGAACTTGTAATTGTCAAATACAGAACTTAAAATTGATAGCTTCTAATTATTTTTGCAAATTATAACTTGAAGATCTGAACTTGTAATTGTCAAATACAGAACATAAAATTGATAGCTTCTAATTATTATTTCAAATTATAACTTGAAGATCTGAACTTGTAATTGTCAAATACAGAACTTAAAATTAATAGCTTCTAATTATTATTGCAAATTATAACTTGAAGATCTGAACTTGTAATTGTCAAATACAGAACTAAAATTGATAGCTTCTAATTATTATTGTAAATTATAACTTGAAGATCTGAACTAGTAATTGTCAAATACAGAACTTAAAATAGATAGCTGCTAATTATTATTGCATATTATAACTTGAGATCTGAACTTGTAATTGTTAAATACAGAACTTAAAATTGATTGCTTCTAATTATTATTGTAAATTATAACTTCAAGATCTGAACTTGTAATTGTCAAATGCAGAACTTAAAATTGATAGCTTCTAATTATTATTGCAAATAATAACTTGAAGATCTGAACTTGTAATTGTCAAATACAGAACTTAAAATTGATAGCTTCTAATTTTTATTGCAAATTATAATTTGAAGATCTGAACTTGTAATAGACAAATACGCAACTTAGCATTGTTAAATATAAATTGTGATTGGAAATTATAACTTGAAGATCTGAACCTGTAATAGGTAAATACAGAACTTCGAATTGTTAAATTCAAACTAAGATTGCAAATAATAATTCGAAGATCTGAACTTGTAATAGTCAAATACAGAACTTCTAGTTGTTAAATACAAATTATTAGTGCAAATTATTAACATGAAGATCTGAACTAGTAATTGTCAAATACAGAACTTAAAATTGATAGCTTCTAATTATTATTGCAAATTATAACTTGTAGATCTGAACTTGTAATTGTCAAATACAGAACTTCTAATTGTTAAATACAAATTATTAGTGCAAATTATAACTTGAAGATCTGAACTTGTAATTGTCAAATACAGAACTTAAAATTGATAGCTTCTAATTATTATTGCAAATTATAACTTGAAGATCTGAACTTGTAATAGTCAAATACAGAACTTAAAATAGATAGCTTCTAATTATTATTGTAAATTATAACTTGAAGATCTGAACTTGTAATAGTGAATTACAGAACTTAGATTTTTTAAATTCAAATTATTATTTCAAATTATAACTTGAAGATCTGAACTAGTAATTGTCAAATACAGAACTTAAAATTGATAGCTTCTAATTATTATTGCAAATTATAACTTGAAGATCTGAACTTGTAATTGTCAAATACAGAACTTAAAATTGATAGCTTCTAATTATTATTGTAAATTATAACTTGAAGATCTGAACTTGTAATTGTCAAATACAGAACTTAAAATTGATAGCTTCTAATTATTATTGCAAATAATAACTTGGAGATCTGAACTAGTAATTGTCAAATACAGAACTTAAAATTGATAGCTTCTAGTTATTATTGCAAATTATAACTTGAAGATCTGAACTTGTAGTTGTCAAATACAGAACTTAAAATTGATAGCTTCTAATTATTATTGCACATTATAACTTGAAGATCTGAACTTGTAATTGTCAAATACAGAACTTAAAATTAATAGCTTCTAATTATTATTGCAAATTATAACTTGTAGATCTGAACTTGTAATTGTCAAATACAGAACTTAAAATTGATAGCTTCTAATTATTATTGTAAATTATAACTTGAAGATCTGAACTTGTAATAGTGAATTACAGAACTTAGATTTGTTAAATTCAAATTATTATTTCAAATTATAACTTGAAGATCTGAACTAGTAATTGTCAAATACAGAACTTAAAATTGATAGCTTCTAATTATTATTGCATATTATAACTTGAGATCTGAACTTGTAATTGTTAAATACAGAACTTAAAATTGATAGCTTCTAATTATTATTGTAAATTATAACTGCAAGATCTGAACTTGTAATTGTCAAATGCAGAACTTAAAATTGATAGCTTCTAATTATTATTGCAAATAATAACTTGAAGATCTGAACTTGTAATTGTCAAATACAGAACTTAAAATTGATAGCTTCTAATTATTATTGCAAATTATAATTTGAAGATCTGAACTTGTAATAGACAAATACGCAACTTAGCATTGTTAAATACAAATTGTGATTGCAAATTATAACTTGAAGATCTGAACCTGTAATAGGTAAATACAGAACTTCGAATTGTTAAATTCAAACTAAGATTGCAAATAATAATTCGAAGATCTGAACTTGTAATAGTCAAATAGAGAACTTCTAATTGTTAAATACAAATTATTAGTGCAAATTATAACTTGAAGATCTGAACTTGTAATTGTCAAATACAGAACTTAAAATTGATAGCTTCTAATTATTATTGCAAATTATAACTTGAAGATCTGAACTTGTAATAGTCAAATACAGAACTTAAAATTGATAGCTTCTAATTATTATTGTAAATTATAACTTGAAGATCTGAACTTGTAATAGTGAATTACAGAACTTAGATTTGTTAAATTCAAATTATTATTTCAAATTATAACTTTAAGATCTGAACTAGTAATTGTCAAATACAGACCTTAAAATTGATAGCTTCTAATTATTATTGCAACTTATAACTTGAAGATCTGAACTTGTAATTGTCAAATACAGAACATAAAATTGATAGCTTCTAATTATTATTGCAACTTATAACTTGAAGATCTGAACTTGTAATTGACAAATACAGAACATAAAATTGATAGCTTCTAATTATTATTTCAAATTATAACTTGAAGATCTGAACTTGTAATTGTCAAATACAGAACCTAAAATTAATAGCTTCTAATTATTATTGCAAATTATAACTTGAAGATCTAAACTTGTAATTGTCAAATACAGAACTTAAAATTGATAGCTTCTAATTATTATTGTAAATTATAACTTGAAGATCTGAACTTGTAATAGTGAATTACAGAACTTAGATTTGTTAAATTCAAATTATTATTTCAAATTATAACTTGGAGATCTGAACTAGTAATTGTCAAATACAGAACTTAAAATTGATAGCTTCTAATTATTATTGCAAATTATAACTTGAAGATCTGAACTTGTAATTGTCAAATACAGAACTTAAAATTGATTGCTTCTAATTATTATTGCAAATTATAACTTGAAGATCTGAACTTGTAATTGTCAAATACAGAACATAAAATTGATAGCTTCTAATTATTATTTCAAATTATAACTTGAAGATCTGAACTTGCAATTGTCAAATACAGAACTTAAAATTAATAGCTTCTAATTATTATTGCAAATTATAACTTGAAGATCTGAACTTGTAATTGTCAAATACAAAACTTAAAATTGATAGCTTCTAATTATTATTGTAAATTATAACTTGAAGATCTGAACTTGTAATAGTGAATTACAGAACTTAGATTTGTTAAATTCAAATTATTATTTCAAATTATAACTTGAAGATCTGAACTAGTAATTGTCAAATACAGAACTTAAATTGATAGCTTCTAATTATTACTGCATATTATAACTTGAAGATCTGAACTTGTAATTGTTAAATACAGAACATAAAATTGATAGCTTCTAATTATTATTGTAAATTATAACTTCAAGATCTAAACTTGTAATTGTCAAATACAGAACTTAAAATTGATAGCTTCTAATTATTATTGCAAATAATAACTTGAAGATCTGATCTTGTAATTGTCAAATACAGAACTTAAAATTGATAGCTTCTAATTATTATTGCAAATTATAACTTGAAGATCTGAATTTGTAATTGTCAAATACAGAACTTCAAATTGTTAAATACAAATTATTATTGCAAATTATAACTTGAAGATCTGAACTTGTAATTGTCAAATACAGAACTTAAAATTGATAGCTTCTAATTATTATTGTAAATTATAACTTGAAGATTTGAACTTGTAATAGTGAATTACAGAACTTAGATTTGTTAAATTCAAATTATTATTTCAAATTATAACTTGAAGATCTGAACTAGTAATTGTCAAATACAGAACTTAAAATTGATAGCTTCTAATTATTATTGCAAATTATAACTTGAAGATCTGAACTTGTAATTGTCAAATACAGAACTTAAAATTGATAGCTTCTAATTATTATTGCAAATAATAACTTGGAGATCTGAACTAGTAATTGTCAAATACAGAACTTAAAATTGATAGCTTCTAATTATTATTGCAAATTATAACTTGAAGATCTGAACTTGTAATTGTCAAATACAGAACTTAAAATTGATTGCTTCTAATTATTATTGCAAATTATAACTTGAAGATCTGAACTTGTAATTGTCAAATACAGAACATAAAATTGATAGCTTCTAATTATTATTTCAAATTATAACTTGAAGATCTGAACTAGTAATTGTCAAATACAGAACTTAAAATTGATAGCTTCTAATTATTATTGCAAATTATAACTTGAAGATCTGAACTTGTAATTGTCAAATACAGAACTTAAAATTGATTGCTTCTAATTATTATTGCAAATTATAACTTGAAGATCTGAACTTGTAATTGTCAAATACAGAACATAAAATTGATAGCTTCTAATTATTATTTCAAATTATAACTTGAAGATCTGAACTTGCAATTGTCAAATACAGAACTTAAAATTCATAGCTTCTAATTATTATTGCAAATTATAACTTGAAGATCTGAACTTGTAATTGTCAAATACAAAACTTAAAATTGATAGCTTCTAATTATTATTGTAAATTATAACTTGAAGATCTGAACTTGTAATAGTGAATTACAGAACTTAGATTTGTTAAATTCAAATTATTATTTCAAATTATAACTTGAAGATCTGAACTAGTAATTGTCAAATACAGAACTTAAAATTGATAGCTTCTAATTATTACTGCATATTATAACTTGAAGATCTGAACTTGTAATTGTTAAATACAGAACTTAAAATTGATAGCTTCTAATTATTATTGTAAATTATAACTTCAAGATCTAAACTTGTAATTGTCAAATACAGAACTTAAAATTGATAGCTTCTAATTATTATTGCAAATAATAACTTGAAGATCTGAACTTGTAATTGTCAAATACAGAACTTATAATTGATAGCTTCTAATTATTATTGCAAATTATAACTTGAAGATCTGAACTTGTAATTGTCAAATACAGAACTTCAAATTGTTAAATACAAATTATTAGTGCAAATTATAACTTGAAGATCTGAACTTGTAATTGTCAAATACAGAGCTTAAAATTGATAGCTTCTAATTATTATTGTAAATTATAACTTGAAGATCTGAACTTGTAATAGTGAATTACAGAACTTAGATTTGTTAAATTCAAATTATTATTTCAAATTATAACTTGAAGATCTGAACTAGTAATTGTCAAATACAGAACTTAAAATTGATAGCTTCTAATTATTATTGCATATTATAACTTGAAGATCTGAACTTGTAATTGTTAAATACAGAACTTAAAATTGATAGCTTCTAATTATTATTGTAAATTATAACTTCAAGATCTGAACTTGTAATTGTCAAATACAGAACTTAAAATTGATAGCTTCTAATTATTATTGCAAATAATAACTTGAAGATCTGAACTTGTAATTGTCAAATACAGAACTTAAAATTGATAGCTTCTAATTATTATTGCAAATTATAATTTGAAGATCTGAACTTGTAATAGACAAATACGCAACTTAGCATTGTTAAATACAAATTGTGATTGCAAATTATAACTTGAAGATCTGAACCTGTAATAGGTAAATACAGAACTTCGAATTGTTAAATTCAAACTAAGATTGCAAATAATAATTCGAAG
The DNA here is from genome assembly GCA_963170105.1 of Cantharis lateralis. NCBI lineage: Eukaryota > Metazoa > Arthropoda > Insecta > Coleoptera > Cantharidae > Cantharis > Cantharis lateralis. The sequence goes on along the minus strand of OY720625.1, from coordinate 24,214,829 downwards.
ATCTGAACTTGTAATAGTCAAATACAGAACTTCTAATTGTTAAATACAAATTATTAGTGCAAATTATAACTTGAAGATCTGAACTAGTAATTGTCAAATACAGAACTTAAAATTGATAGCTTCTAATTATTATTGCAAATTATAACTTGAAGATCTGAACTTGTAATTGTCAAATACAGAACTTCTAATTGTTAAATACAAATTATTAGTGCAAATTATAACTTGAAGATCTGAACTTGTAATTGTCAAATACAGAACTTAAAATTGATAGCTACTAATTATTATTGCAAATTATAACTTGAAGATCTGAACTTGTAATAGTCAAATACAGAACTTAAAATTGATAGCTTCTAATTATTATTGTAAATTATAACTTGAAGATCTGAACTTGTAATAGTGAATTACAGAACTTAGATTTGTTAAATTCAAATTATTATTTCAAATTATAACTTGAAGATCTGAACTAGTAATTGTAAAATACAGAACTTAAAATTGATAGCTTCTAATTATTATTGCAAATTATAACTTGAAGATCTGAACTTGTAATTGTCAAATACAGAACTTAAAATTGATAGCTTCTAATTATTATTGTAAATTAAAACTTGAAGATCTGAACTTGTAATTGTCAAATACAGAACTTAAAATTGATAGCTGCTAATTATTATTGCAAATAATAACTTGGAGATCTGAACTAGTAATTGTCAAATACAGAACTTAAAATTGATAGCTTCTAATTATTATTGCAAATTATAACTTGAAGATCTGAACTTGTAATTGTCAAATACAGAACTTAAAATTGATAGCTTCTAATTATTTTTGCAAATTATAACTTGAAGATCTGAACTTGTAATTGTCAAATACAGAACATAAAATTGATAGCTTCTAATTATTATTTCAAATTATAACTTGAAGATCTGAACTTGTAATTGTCAAATACAGAACTTAAAATTAATAGCTTCTAATTATTATTGCAAATTATAACTTGAAGATCTGAACTTGTAATTGTCAAATACAGAACTAAAATTGATAGCTTCTAATTATTATTGTAAATTATAACTTGAAGATCTGAACTAGTAATTGTCAAATACAGAACTTAAAATAGATAGCTGCTAATTATTATTGCATATTATAACTTGAGATCTGAACTTGTAATTGTTAAATACAGAACTTAAAATTGATTGCTTCTAATTATTATTGTAAATTATAACTTCAAGATCTGAACTTGTAATTGTCAAATGCAGAACTTAAAATTGATAGCTTCTAATTATTATTGCAAATAATAACTTGAAGATCTGAACTTGTAATTGTCAAATACAGAACTTAAAATTGATAGCTTCTAATTTTTATTGCAAATTATAATTTGAAGATCTGAACTTGTAATAGACAAATACGCAACTTAGCATTGTTAAATATAAATTGTGATTGGAAATTATAACTTGAAGATCTGAACCTGTAATAGGTAAATACAGAACTTCGAATTGTTAAATTCAAACTAAGATTGCAAATAATAATTCGAAGATCTGAACTTGTAATAGTCAAATACAGAACTTCTAGTTGTTAAATACAAATTATTAGTGCAAATTATTAACATGAAGATCTGAACTAGTAATTGTCAAATACAGAACTTAAAATTGATAGCTTCTAATTATTATTGCAAATTATAACTTGTAGATCTGAACTTGTAATTGTCAAATACAGAACTTCTAATTGTTAAATACAAATTATTAGTGCAAATTATAACTTGAAGATCTGAACTTGTAATTGTCAAATACAGAACTTAAAATTGATAGCTTCTAATTATTATTGCAAATTATAACTTGAAGATCTGAACTTGTAATAGTCAAATACAGAACTTAAAATAGATAGCTTCTAATTATTATTGTAAATTATAACTTGAAGATCTGAACTTGTAATAGTGAATTACAGAACTTAGATTTTTTAAATTCAAATTATTATTTCAAATTATAACTTGAAGATCTGAACTAGTAATTGTCAAATACAGAACTTAAAATTGATAGCTTCTAATTATTATTGCAAATTATAACTTGAAGATCTGAACTTGTAATTGTCAAATACAGAACTTAAAATTGATAGCTTCTAATTATTATTGTAAATTATAACTTGAAGATCTGAACTTGTAATTGTCAAATACAGAACTTAAAATTGATAGCTTCTAATTATTATTGCAAATAATAACTTGGAGATCTGAACTAGTAATTGTCAAATACAGAACTTAAAATTGATAGCTTCTAGTTATTATTGCAAATTATAACTTGAAGATCTGAACTTGTAGTTGTCAAATACAGAACTTAAAATTGATAGCTTCTAATTATTATTGCACATTATAACTTGAAGATCTGAACTTGTAATTGTCAAATACAGAACTTAAAATTAATAGCTTCTAATTATTATTGCAAATTATAACTTGTAGATCTGAACTTGTAATTGTCAAATACAGAACTTAAAATTGATAGCTTCTAATTATTATTGTAAATTATAACTTGAAGATCTGAACTTGTAATAGTGAATTACAGAACTTAGATTTGTTAAATTCAAATTATTATTTCAAATTATAACTTGAAGATCTGAACTAGTAATTGTCAAATACAGAACTTAAAATTGATAGCTTCTAATTATTATTGCATATTATAACTTGAGATCTGAACTTGTAATTGTTAAATACAGAACTTAAAATTGATAGCTTCTAATTATTATTGTAAATTATAACTGCAAGATCTGAACTTGTAATTGTCAAATGCAGAACTTAAAATTGATAGCTTCTAATTATTATTGCAAATAATAACTTGAAGATCTGAACTTGTAATTGTCAAATACAGAACTTAAAATTGATAGCTTCTAATTATTATTGCAAATTATAATTTGAAGATCTGAACTTGTAATAGACAAATACGCAACTTAGCATTGTTAAATACAAATTGTGATTGCAAATTATAACTTGAAGATCTGAACCTGTAATAGGTAAATACAGAACTTCGAATTGTTAAATTCAAACTAAGATTGCAAATAATAATTCGAAGATCTGAACTTGTAATAGTCAAATAGAGAACTTCTAATTGTTAAATACAAATTATTAGTGCAAATTATAACTTGAAGATCTGAACTTGTAATTGTCAAATACAGAACTTAAAATTGATAGCTTCTAATTATTATTGCAAATTATAACTTGAAGATCTGAACTTGTAATAGTCAAATACAGAACTTAAAATTGATAGCTTCTAATTATTATTGTAAATTATAACTTGAAGATCTGAACTTGTAATAGTGAATTACAGAACTTAGATTTGTTAAATTCAAATTATTATTTCAAATTATAACTTTAAGATCTGAACTAGTAATTGTCAAATACAGACCTTAAAATTGATAGCTTCTAATTATTATTGCAACTTATAACTTGAAGATCTGAACTTGTAATTGTCAAATACAGAACATAAAATTGATAGCTTCTAATTATTATTGCAACTTATAACTTGAAGATCTGAACTTGTAATTGACAAATACAGAACATAAAATTGATAGCTTCTAATTATTATTTCAAATTATAACTTGAAGATCTGAACTTGTAATTGTCAAATACAGAACCTAAAATTAATAGCTTCTAATTATTATTGCAAATTATAACTTGAAGATCTAAACTTGTAATTGTCAAATACAGAACTTAAAATTGATAGCTTCTAATTATTATTGTAAATTATAACTTGAAGATCTGAACTTGTAATAGTGAATTACAGAACTTAGATTTGTTAAATTCAAATTATTATTTCAAATTATAACTTGGAGATCTGAACTAGTAATTGTCAAATACAGAACTTAAAATTGATAGCTTCTAATTATTATTGCAAATTATAACTTGAAGATCTGAACTTGTAATTGTCAAATACAGAACTTAAAATTGATTGCTTCTAATTATTATTGCAAATTATAACTTGAAGATCTGAACTTGTAATTGTCAAATACAGAACATAAAATTGATAGCTTCTAATTATTATTTCAAATTATAACTTGAAGATCTGAACTTGCAATTGTCAAATACAGAACTTAAAATTAATAGCTTCTAATTATTATTGCAAATTATAACTTGAAGATCTGAACTTGTAATTGTCAAATACAAAACTTAAAATTGATAGCTTCTAATTATTATTGTAAATTATAACTTGAAGATCTGAACTTGTAATAGTGAATTACAGAACTTAGATTTGTTAAATTCAAATTATTATTTCAAATTATAACTTGAAGATCTGAACTAGTAATTGTCAAATACAGAACTTAAATTGATAGCTTCTAATTATTACTGCATATTATAACTTGAAGATCTGAACTTGTAATTGTTAAATACAGAACATAAAATTGATAGCTTCTAATTATTATTGTAAATTATAACTTCAAGATCTAAACTTGTAATTGTCAAATACAGAACTTAAAATTGATAGCTTCTAATTATTATTGCAAATAATAACTTGAAGATCTGATCTTGTAATTGTCAAATACAGAACTTAAAATTGATAGCTTCTAATTATTATTGCAAATTATAACTTGAAGATCTGAATTTGTAATTGTCAAATACAGAACTTCAAATTGTTAAATACAAATTATTATTGCAAATTATAACTTGAAGATCTGAACTTGTAATTGTCAAATACAGAACTTAAAATTGATAGCTTCTAATTATTATTGTAAATTATAACTTGAAGATTTGAACTTGTAATAGTGAATTACAGAACTTAGATTTGTTAAATTCAAATTATTATTTCATATTATAACTTGAAGATCTGAACTAGTAATTGTCAAATACAGAACTTAAAATTGATACTTCTAATTATTATTGCATATTATAACTTGAGATCTGAACTTGTAATTGTTAAATACAGAACTTAAAATTGATAGCTTCTAATTATTATTGTAAATTATAACTTCAAGATCTGAACTTGTAATTGTCAAATGCAGAACTTAAAATTGATAGCTTCTAATTATTATTGCAAATAATAACTTGAAGATCTGAACTTGTAATTGTCAAATACAGAACTTAAAATTGATAGCTTCTAATTATTATTGCAAAATATAATTTGAAGATCTGAACTTGTAATAGACAAATACGCAACTTAGCATTGTTAAATACAAATTGTGATTGCAAATTATAACTTGAAGATCTGAACCTGTAATAGGAAAATACAGAACTTCGAATTGTTAAATTCAAACTAAGATTGCAAATAATAATTCGAAGATCTGAACTTGTAATAGTCAAATACAGAACTTCTAATTGTTAAATACAAATTTTTATTGCAAATTATAACTTGAAGTTCTGAACTAGTAATTGTCAAATACAGATCTTAAAATTGATAGCTTCTAATTATTATTGCAAATTATAACTAGAAGATCTGAACTTGTAATTGTCAAATACAGAACTTAAAATTGATAGCTTCTAATTATTATTTCAAATTATAACTTGAAGATCTGAACTTGTAATTGTCAAATACAGAACTTAAAATTGATAGCTTCTAATTATTATTGCAAATTATAACTTGAAGATCTGAACTTGTAATTGTCAAATACAGAACTTAAAATTGATAGCTTCTAATTATTATTGTAAGTTATAACTTGAAGATCTGAACTTGTAATCGTGAATTACAGAACTTAGATTTGTTAAATTCAAATTATTATTTCAAATTATAACTTGAAGATCTGAACTAGTAATTGTCAAATACAGAACTTAAAATTGATAGCTTCTAATTATTATTGCAAATTATAACTTGAAGATCTGAACTTGTAATTGTTAAATACAGAACTTCAAATTGTTAAATACAAATTATTAGTGCAAATTATAACTAGAAGATCTGAACTTGTAATTGTTAAATACAGCACTTAAAATTGATAGCTTCTAATTATTATTGTAAATTATAACTTGAACATCTGAACTTGTAATAGTGAATTACAGAACTTAGATTTGATAAATTCAAATTATTATTTCAAATTATAACTTGAAGATCTGAACTAGTAATTGTCAAATACCGAACTTAAAATTGATAGCTTCTAATTATTATTGCAAATTATAACTTGAAGATCTGAACTTGTAATTGTCAAATACAGAACTTAAAATTGATAGCTTCTAATTATTATTGTAAATTATAACTTGAAGATCTGAACTTGTAATTGTGAAATACAGAACTTAAAATTGATAGCTTCTAATTATTATTGCAAATAATAACTTGAAGATCTGAACTTGTAATTGTCAAATACAGAACTTAAAATTGATAGCTTCTAATTATTATTGCAAAATATAATTTGAAGATCTGAACTTGTAATAGACAAATACGCAACTTAGCATTGTTAAATACAAATTTTGATTGCAAATTATAACTTGAAGATCTGAACCTGTAATAGGAAAATACAGAACTTCGAATTGTTAAATTCAAACTAAGATTGCAAATAATAATTCGAAGATCTGAACTTGTAATAGTCAAATACAGAACTTCTAATTGTTAAATACAAATTTTTATTGCAAATTATAACTTGAAGTTCTGAACTAGTAATTGTCAAATACAGATCTTAAAATTGATAGCTTCTAATTATTATTGCAAATTATAACTAGAAGATCTGAACTTGTAATTGTCAAATACAGAACTTAAAATTGATAGCTTCTAATTATTATTTCAAATTATAACTTGAAGATCTGAACTTGTAATTGTCAAATACAGAACTTAAAATTGATAGCTTCTAATTATTATTGCAAATTATAACTTGAAGATCTGAACTTGTAATTGTCAAATACAGAACTTAAAATTGATAGCTTCTAATTATTATTGTAAGTTATAACTTGAAGATCTGAACTTGTAATCGTGAATTACAGAACTTAGATTTGTTAAATTCAAATTATTATTTCAAATTATAACTTGAAGATCTGAACTAGTAATTGTCAAATACAGAACTTAAAATTGATAGCTTCTAATTATTATTGCAAATTATAACTTGTAGATCTGAACTTGTAATTGTCAAATACAGAACTTCTAATTGTTAAATACAAATTATTAGTGCAAATTATAACTTGAAGATCTGAACTTGTAATTGTCAAATACAGAACTTAAAATTGATAGCTTCTAATTATTATTGCAAATTATAACTTGAAGATCTGAACTTGTAATAGTCAAATACAGAACTTAAAATAGATAGCTTCTAATTATTATTGTAAATTATAACTTGAAGATCTGAACTTGTAATAGTGAATTACAGAACTTAGATTTTTTAAATTCAAATTATTATTTCAAATTATAACTTGAAGATCTGAACTAGTAATTGTCAAATACAGAACTTAAAATTGATAGCTTCTAATTATTATTGCAAATTATAACTTGAAGATCTGAACTTGTAATTGTCAAATACAGAACTTAAAATTGATAGCTTCTAATTATTATTGTAAATTATAACTTGAAGATCTGAACTTGTAATTGTCAAATACAGAACTTAAAATTGATAGCTTCTAATTATTATTGCAAATAATAACTTGGAGATCTGAACTAGTAATTGTCAAATACAGAACTTAAAATTGATAGCTTCTAGTTATTATTGCAAATTATAACTTGAAGATCTGAACTTGTAGTTGTCAAATACAGAACTTAAAATTGATAGCTTCTAATTATTATTGCACATTATAACTTGAAGATCTGAACTTGTAATTGTCAAATACAGAACTTAAAATTAATAGCTTCTAATTATTATTGCAAATTATAACTTGTAGATCTGAACTTGTAATTGTCAAATACAGAACTTAAAATTGATAGCTTCTAATTATTATTGTAAATTATAACTTGAAGATCTGAACTTGTAATAGTGAATTACAGAACTTAGATTTGTTAAATTCAAATTATTATTTCAAATTATAACTTGAAGATCTGAACTAGTAATTGTCAAATACAGAACTTAAAATTGATAGCTTCTAATTATTATTGCATATTATAACTTGAGATCTGAACTTGTAATTGTTAAATACAGAACTTAAAATTGATAGCTTCTAATTATTATTGTAAATTATAACTGCAAGATCTGAACTTGTAATTGTCAAATGCAGAACTTAAAATTGATAGCTTCTAATTATTATTGCAAATAATAACTTGAAGATCTGAACTTGTAATTGTCAAATACAGAACTTAAAATTGATAGCTTCTAATTATTATTGCAAATTATAATTTGAAGATCTGAACTTGTAATAGACAAATACGCAACTTAGCATTGTTAAATACAAATTGTGATTGCAAATTATAACTTGAAGATCTGAACCTGTAATAGGTAAATACAGAACTTCGAATTGTTAAATTCAAACTAAGATTGCAAATAATAATTCGAAGATCTGAACTTGTAATAGTCAAATAGAGAACTTCTAATTGTTAAATACAAATTATTAGTGCAAATTATAACTTGAAGATCTGAACTTGTAATTGTCAAATACAGAACTTAAAATTGATAGCTTCTAATTATTATTGCAAATTATAACTTGAAGATCTGAACTTGTAATAGTCAAATACAGAACTTAAAATTGATAGCTTCTAATTATTATTGTAAATTATAACTTGAAGATCTGAACTTGTAATAGTGAATTACAGAACTTAGATTTGTTAAATTCAAATTATTATTTCAAATTATAACTTTAAGATCTGAACTAGTAATTGTCAAATACAGACCTTAAAATTGATAGCTTCTAATTATTATTGCAACTTATAACTTGAAGATCTGAACTTGTAATTGTCAAATACAGAACATAAAATTGATAGCTTCTAATTATTATTGCAACTTATAACTTGAAGATCTGAACTTGTAATTGACAAATACAGAACATAAAATTGATAGCTTCTAATTATTATTTCAAATTATAACTTGAAGATCTGAACTTGTAATTGTCAAATACAGAACCTAAAATTAATAGCTTCTAATTATTATTGCAAATTATAACTTGAAGATCTAAACTTGTAATTGTCAAATACAGAACTTAAAATTGATAGCTTCTAATTATTATTGTAAATTATAACTTGAAGATCTGAACTTGTAATAGTGAATTACAGAACTTAGATTTGTTAAATTCAAATTATTATTTCAAATTATAACTTGGAGATCTGAACTAGTAATTGTCAAATACAGAACTTAAAATTGATAGCTTCTAATTATTATTGCAAATTATAACTTGAAGATCTGAACTTGTAATTGTCAAATACAGAACTTAAAATTGATTGCTTCTAATTATTATTGCAAATTATAACTTGAAGATCTGAACTTGTAATTGTCAAATACAGAACATAAAATTGATAGCTTCTAATTATTATTTCAAATTATAACTTGAAGATCTGAACTTGCAATTGTCAAATACAGAACTTAAAATTAATAGCTTCTAATTATTATTGCAAATTATAACTTGAAGATCTGAACTTGTAATTGTCAAATACAAAACTTAAAATTGATAGCTTCTAATTATTATTGTAAATTATAACTTGAAGATCTGAACTTGTAATAGTGAATTACAGAACTTAGATTTGTTAAATTCAAATTATTATTTCAAATTATAACTTGAAGATCTGAACTAGTAATTGTCAAATACAGAACTTAAATTGATAGCTTCTAATTATTACTGCATATTATAACTTGAAGATCTGAACTTGTAATTGTTAAATACAGAACATAAAATTGATAGCTTCTAATTATTATTGTAAATTATAACTTCAAGATCTAAACTTGTAATTGTCAAATACAGAACTTAAAATTGATAGCTTCTAATTATTATTGCAAATAATAACTTGAAGATCTGATCTTGTAATTGTCAAATACAGAACTTAAAATTGATAGCTTCTAATTATTATTGCAAATTATAACTTGAAGATCTGAATTTGTAATTGTCAAATACAGAACTTCAAATTGTTAAATACAAATTATTATTGCAAATTATAACTTGAAGATCTGAACTTGTAATTGTCAAATACAGAACTTAAAATTGATAGCTTCTAATTATTATTGTAAATTATAACTTGAAGATTTGAACTTGTAATAGTGAATTACAGAACTTAGATTTGTTAAATTCAAATTATTATTTCATATTATAACTTGAAGATCTGAACTAGTAATTGTCAAATACAGAACTTAAAATTGATACTTCTAATTATTATTGCATATTATAACTTGAGATCTGAACTTGTAATTGTTAAATACAGAACTTAAAATTGATAGCTTCTAATTATTATTGTAAATTATAACTTCAAGATCTGAACTTGTAATTGTCAAATGCAGAACTTAAAATTGATAGCTTCTAATTATTATTGCAAATAATAACTTGAAGATCTGAACTTGTAATTGTCAAATACAGAACTTAAAATTGATAGCTTCTAATTATTATTGCAAAATATAATTTGAAGATCTGAACTTGTAATAGACAAATACGCAACTTAGCATTGTTAAATACAAATTGTGATTGCAAATTATAACTTGAAGATCTGAACCTGTAATAGGAAAATACAGAACTTCGAATTGTTAAATTCAAACTAAGATTGCAAATAATAATTCGAAGATCTGAACTTGTAATAGTCAAATACAGAACTTCTAATTGTTAAATACAAATTTTTATTGCAAATTATAACTTGAAGTTCTGAACTAGTAATTGTCAAATACAGATCTTAAAATTGATAGCTTCTAATTATTATTGCAAATTATAACTAGAAGATCTGAACTTGTAATTGTCAAATACAGAACTTAAAATTGATAGCTTCTAATTATTATTTCAAATTATAACTTGAAGATCTGAACTTGTAATTGTCAAATACAGAACTTAAAATTGATAGCTTCTAATTATTATTGCAAATTATAACTTGAAGATCTGAACTTGTAATTGTCAAATACAGAACTTAAAATTGATAGCTTCTAATTATTATTGTAAGTTATAACTTGAAGATCTGAACTTGTAATCGTGAATTACAGAACTTAGATTTGTTAAATTCAAATTATTATTTCAAATTATAACTTGAAGATCTGAACTAGTAATTGTCAAATACAGAACTTAAAATTGATAGCTTCTAATTATTATTGCAAATTATAACTTGAAGATCTGAACTTGTAATTGTTAAATACAGAACTTCAAATTGTTAAATACAAATTATTAGTGCAAATTATAACTAGAAGATCTGAACTTGTAATTGTTAAATACAGCACTTAAAATTGATAGCTTCTAATTATTATTGTAAATTATAACTTGAACATCTGAACTTGTAATAGTGAATTACAGAACTTAGATTTGATAAATTCAAATTATTATTTCAAATTATAACTTGAAGATCTGAACTAGTAATTGTCAAATACCGAACTTAAAATTGATAGCTTCTAATTATTATTGCAAATTATAACTTGAAGATCTGAACTTGTAATTGTCAAATACAGAACTTAAAATTGATAGCTTCTAATTATTATTGTAAATTATAACTTGAAGATCTGAACTTGTAATTGTGAAATACAGAACTTAAAATTGATAGCTTCTAATTATTATTGCAAATAATAACTTGAAGATCTGAACTTGTAATTGTCAAATACAGAACTTAAAATTGATAGCTTCTAATTATTATTGCAAAATATAATTTGAAGATCTGAACTTGTAATAGACAAATACGCAACTTAGCATTGTTAAATACAAATTTTGATTGCAAATTATAACTTGAAGATCTGAACCTGTAATAGGAAAATACAGAACTTCGAATTGTTAAATTCAAACTAAGATTGCAAATAATAATTCGAAGATCTGAACTTGTAATAGTCAAATACAGAACTTCTAATTGTTAAATACAAATTTTTATTGCAAATTATAACTTGAAGTTCTGAACTAGTAATTGTCAAATACAGATCTTAAAATTGATAGCTTCTAATTATTATTGCAAATTATAACTAGAAGATCTGAACTTGTAATTGTCAAATACAGAACTTAAAATTGATAGCTTCTAATTATTATTTCAAATTATAACTTGAAGATCTGAACTTGTAATTGTCAAATACAGAACTTAAAATTGATAGCTTCTAATTATTATTGCAAATTATAACTTGAAGATCTGAACTTGTAATTGTCAAATACAGAACTTAAAATTGATAGCTTCTAATTATTATTGTAAGTTATAACTTGAAGATCTGAACTTGTAATCGTGAATTACAGAACTTAGATTTGTTAAATTCAAATTATTATTTCAAATTATAACTTGAAGATCTGAACTAGTAATTGTCAAATACAGAACTTAAAATTGATAGCTTCTAATTATTATTGCAAATTATAACTTGAAGATCTGAACTTGTAATTGTTAAATACAGAACTTCAAATTGTTAAATACAAATTATTAGTGCAAATTATAACTAGAAGATCTGAACTTGTAATTGTCAAACACAGCACTTAAAATTGATAGCTTCTAATTATTATTGTAAATTATAACTTGAACATCTGAACTTGTAATAGTGAATTACAGAACTTAGATTTGATAAATTCAAATTATTATTTCAAATTATAACTTGAAGATCTGAACTAGTAATTATCAAATACAGAACTTAAAATTGATAGCTTCTAATTATTATTGCAAATTATAACTTGAAGATCTGAACTTGTAATTGTCAAATACAGAACTTAAAATTGATAGCTTCTAATTATTATTGCAAATTATAACTTGAAGATCTGAACTTGTAATTGTTAAATACAGAACTTCAAATTGTTAAATACAAATTATTAGTGCAAATTATAACTAGAAGATCTGAACTTGTAATTGTTAAATACAGCACTTAAAATTGATAGCTTCTAATTATTATTGTAAATTATAACTAGAACATCTGAACTTGTAATAGTGAATTACAGAACTTAGATTTGATAAATTCAAATTATTATTTCAAATTATAACTTGAAGATCTGAACTAGTAATTGTCAAATACCGAACTTAAAATTGATAGCTTCTAATTATTATTGCAAATTATAACTTGAAGATCTGAACTTGTAATTGTCAAATACAGAACTTAAAATTGATAGCTTCTAATTATTATTGTAAATTATAACTTGAAGATCTGAACTTGTAATTGTGAAATATAGAACTTAAAATTGATAGCTTCTAATTATTATTGCAAATAATAACTTGAAGATCTGAACTTGTAATTGTCAAATACAGAACTTAAAATTGATAGCTTCTAATTATTATTGCAAAATATAATTTGAAGATCTGAACTTGTAATAGACAAATACGCAACTTAGCATTGTTAAATACAAATTGTGATTGCAAATTATAACTTGAAGATCTGAACCTGTAATAGGAAAATACAGAACTTCGAATTGTTAAATTCAAACTAAGATTGCAAATAATAATTCGAAGATCTGAACTTGTAATAGTCAAATACAGAACTTCTAATTGTTAAATACAAATTTTTATTGCAAATTATAACTTGAAGTTCTGAACTAGTAATTGTCAAATACAGATCTTAAAATTGATAGCTTCTAATTATTATTGCAAATTATAACTAGAAGATCTGAACTTGTAATTGTCAAATACAGAACTTAAAATTGATAGCTTCTAATTATTATTTCAAATTATAACTTGAAGATCTGAACTTGTAATTGTCAAATACAGAACTTAAAATTGATAGCTTCTAATTATTATTGCAAATTATAACTTGAAGATCTGAACTTGTAATTGTCAAATACAGAACTTAAAATTGATAGCTTCTAATTATTATTGTAAGTTATAACTTGAAGATCTGAACTTGTAATCGTGAATTACAGAACTTAGATTTGTTAAATTCAAATTATTATTTCAAATTATAACTTGAAGATCTGAACTAGGAAGAGAAGAAAAATAAATATAGTGAAGCTTGTGAAGAGCGACATTCCAATTTTACGCCTCTAGTATGCTCAGCCGATGCCCTTCTTGCTCCCCAGATGGCATGTTTCGTGAACCTCCTATCTGAGAAATTATCCGACCGATGGAAAAGACCTCAAGATAAAGTGAAATGCTGGCTAAGGGCACGCATAGCGTTTGCCATCATACGTGCATCCAGTATGTGTATAAGAGGCGCTAGGCTGAAATGGAGAGCTTGTGAAGACTTGCTAGGTTTTGATGATGGAGCAGCTTTACCACTAGGATATAAATAATAATATTCTAAACATATTTAATTTCATAATTTTCTGTATTATTATAATAATGTTAATTAACTTATAAAATTTATAATTATGTAAATATTATGGAATAAATACTTATTATATCTAGTAATTGTCAAATACAGAACTTAAAATTGATAGCTTCTAATTATTATTGCAAATTATAACTTGAAGATCTGAACTTGTAATTGTTAAATACAGAACTTCAAATTGTTAAATACAAATTATTAGTGCAAATTATAACTAGAAGATCTGAACTTGTAATTGTCAAATACAGCACTTAAAATTGATAGCTTCTAATTATTATTGTAAATTATAACTTGAACATCTGAACTTGTAATAGTGAATTACAGAACTTAGATTTGATAAATTCAAATTATTATTTCAAATTATAACTTGAAGATCTGAACTAGTAATTATCAAATACAGAACTTAAAATTGATAGCTTCTAATTATTATTGCAAATTATAACTTGAAGATCTGAACTTGTAATTGTCAAATACAGAACTTAAAATTGATAGCTTCTAATTATTATTGTAAATTATAACTTGAAGATCTGAACTTGTAATTGTGAAATACAGAACTTAAAATTGATAGCTTCAAATTATTATTGCAAATAATAACTTGAAGATCTGAACTTGTAATTGTCAAATACAGAACTTAAAATTGATAGCTTCTAATTATTATTGCAAATTATAATTTGAAGATCTGAACTTGTAATAGACAAATACGCAACTTAGCATTGTTAAATACAAATTGTGATTGCAAATTATAACTTGAAGATCTGAACCTGTAATAGGAAAATACAGAACTTCGAATTGTTAAATTCAAACTAAGATTGCAAATAATAATTCGAAGATCTTAACTTGTAATAGTCAAATACAGAACTTCTAATTGTTAAATACAAATTATTATTGCAAATTATAACTTGAAGTTCTGAACTAGTAATTGTCAAATACAGATCTTAAAATTGATAGCTTCTAATTATTATTGCAAATTATAACTAGAAGATCTGAACTTGTAATTGTCAAATACAGAACTTAAAATTGATAGCTTCTAATTATTATTTCAAATTATAACTTGAAGATCTGAACTTGTAATTGTCAAATACAGAACTTAAAATTGATAGCTTCTAATTATTATTGCAAATTATAACTTGAAGATCTGAACTTGTAATTGTTAAATACAGAACTTCAAATTGTTAAATACAAATTATTATTGCAAATTATAACTAGAAGATCTGAACTTGTAATTGTCAAATACAGCACTTAAAATTGATAGCTTCTAATTATTATTGTAAATTATAACTTGAAGATCTGAACTTGTAATAGTGAATTACAGAACTTAGATTTGATAAATTCAAATTATTATTTCAAATTATAACTTGAAGATCTGAACTAGTAATTGTCAAATACAGAACTTAAAATTGATAGCTTCTAATTATTATTGCAAATTATAACTTGAAGATCTCAACTTGTAATTGTCAAATACAGAACTTAAAATTGATAGCTTCTAATTATTATTGTAAATTATAACTTGAAGATCTGAACTTGTAATTGTGAAATACAGAACTTAAAATTGATAGCTTCTAATTATTATTGCAAATAATAACTTGAAGATCTGAACTTGTAATTGTCAAATACAGAACTTAAAATTGATAGCTTCTAATTATTATTGCAAAATATAATTTGAAGATCTGAACTTGTAATAGACAAATACGCAACTTAGCATTGTTAAATACAAATTGTGATTGCAAATTATAACTTGAAGATCTGAACCTGTAATAGGAAAATACAGAACTTCGAATTGTTAAATTCAAACTAAGATTGCAAATAATAATTCGAAGATCTGAACTTGTAATAGTCAAATACAGAACTTCTAATTGTTAAATACAAATTATTAGTGCAAATTATAACTTGAAGATCTGAACTAGTAATTGTCAAATACAGAACTTAAAATTGATAGCTTCTAATTATTATTGCAAATTATAACTTGAAGATCTGAACTTGTAATTGTCAAATACAGAACTTCTAATTGTTAAATACAAATTATTAGTGCAAATTATAACTTGAAGATCTGAACTTGTAATTGTCAAATACAGAACTTAAAATTTATAGCTTCTAATTATTATTGCAAATTATAACTTGAAGATCTGAACTTGTAATGGTCAA
Source organism: Cantharis lateralis (assembly GCA_963170105.1). Taxonomy (NCBI): domain Eukaryota; kingdom Metazoa; phylum Arthropoda; class Insecta; order Coleoptera; family Cantharidae; genus Cantharis; species Cantharis lateralis. The sequence continues at coordinate 24,198,509 of OY720625.1, read as the reverse complement.
ATACAGAACTTAAAATTGATAGCTTCTAATTATTATTTCAAATTATAACTTGAATATCTGAACTTGTAATTGTCAAATACAGAACTTCTAATTGTTAAATACAAATTATTAGTGCAAATTATAACTTGTAGATCTGAACTTGTAATTGTCAAATACAGAAATTAAAATTGATAGCTTCTAATTATTATTGTAAATTATAACTAGAAGATCTGAACTTGTAATAGTCAAATACAGAACTTCTAATTGTTAAATACAAATTATTAGTGCAAATTATAACTTGAAGATCTGAACTAGTAATTGTCTAATACAGAACTTAAAATTGATAGCTTCTAATTATTATTGCAAATTATAACTTGAAGATCTGAACTTGTAATTGTCAAATACAGAACTTCTAATTGTTAAATACAAATTATTAGTGCAAATTATAACTTGAAGATCTGAACTTGTAATTGTCAAATACAGAACTTAAAATTTATAGCTTCTAATTATTATTGCAAATTATAACTTGAAGATCTGAACTTGTAATTGTCAAATACAGAACTTAAAATTGATAGCTTCTAATTATTATTTCAAATTATAACTTGAAGATCTGAACTTGTAATTGTCAAATACAGAACTTAAAATTGATAGCTTCTAATTATTATTGCAAATTATAACTTGAAGATCTGAACTTGTAATTGTTAAATACAGAACTTCAAATTGTTAAATACAAATTATTATTGCAAATTATAACTAGAAGATCTGAACTTGTAATTGTCAAATACAGCACTTAAAATTGATAGCTTCTAATTATTATTGTAAATTATAACTTGAAGATCTGAACTTGTAATAGTGAATTACAGAACTTAGATTTGATAAATTCAAATTATTATTTCAAATTATAACTTGAAGATCTGAACTAGTAATTGTCAAATACAGAACTTAAAATTGATAGCTTCTAATTATTATTGCAAATTATAACTTGAAGATCTCAACTTGTAATTGTCAAATACAGAACTTAAAATTGATAGCTTCTAATTATTATTGTAAATTATAACTTGAAGATCTGAACTTGTAATTGTGAAATACAGAACTTAAAATTGATAGCTTCTAATTATTATTGCAAATTATAACTTGAAGATCTGAACTTGTAATTGTCAAATACAGAACTTAAAATTAATAGCTTCTAATTATTATTGCAAATTATAATTTGAAGATCTGAACTTGTAATTGTCAAATACAGAACTTAAAATTGATAGCTTCTAATTATTATTGCAAATTATAACTTGAAGATCTGAACTTATAATTGTCAAAAACAGAACTTAAAATTGATAGCTTCTAATTATTATTTCAAATTATAACTTGAAGATCTGAACTTGTAATTGTCAAATACAGAACTTCTAATTGTTAAATACAAATTATTAGTGCAAATTATAACTTGTAGATCTGAACTTGTAATTGTCAAATACAAAACTTAAAATTGATAGCTTCTAATTATTATTGTAAATTATAACTTGAAGATCTGAACTTGTAATAGTGAATTACAGAACTTAGATTTGTCAAATTCAAATTATTTTTTCTAATTATAACTTGAAGATCTGAACTAGTTCTGTCAAATACAGAACTTAAAATTGATAGCTTCTAGTTATTATTGCAAATTATAACTTGAAGATCTGAACTTGTAATTGTCAAATACAGAAATTAAAATTAATAGCTTCTAATTATTATTGCAAATAATAACTTGAAGATCTGAACTTGTAATTGTCAAATGCAGAACTTAAAATTGATAGCTTCTAATTATTATTGCAAATAATAATTTGAAGATCTGTACTTGTAATTGTCAAATACAGAACTTAAAATTGATATCTTATAATTATATTTCAAATTATAACTTGAAGATCTGAACTTGTAATAGTCAAATACAGAACTTCGAAATGTCTAATACAAATTATTAGTGCAAATTATAACTTGAAGATCTGAACTAGTAATTGTCAAATACAGCACTTAAAATTGATAGCTTCTAGTTATTATTGTAAATTATAACTTGTAGATCTGAACTTGTAATAGTGAATTACAGAACTTAGATTTGTTAAATTCAAATTATTATTTCAAATTATTACTTGAAGATCTGAACTAGTAATTGTCAAATACAGAACTTAAAATTGATAGCTTCTAATTATTATTACAAATTATAACTTGAAGATCTGAACTTGTAATTGTCAAATACAGAACTTAAAATTGATAGCTTCTAATTATTATTGCAAATTATAATTTGAAGATCTGAACTTGTAATAGACAAATACGCAACTTAGCATTGTTAAATACAAATTGTGATTGCAAATTATAACTTGAAGATCTGAACCTGTAATAGGAATATACAGAACTTCGAATTGTTAAATTCAAACTAAGATTGCAAATAATAATTCGAAGATCTGAACTTGTAATAGTCAAATACAGAACTTCTAATTGTTAAATACAAATTATTAGTGCAAATTATAACTTGAAGTTCTGAACTAGTAATTGTCAAATACAGATCTTAAAATTGATAGCTTCTAATTATTATTGCAAATTATAACTAGAAGATCTGAACTTGTAATTGTCAAATACAGAACTGAAAATTGATAGCTTCTAATTATTATATCAAATCATAACTTGAAGATCTGAACTTGTAATTGTCAAATACAGAACTTAAAATTGATAGCTTCTAATTATTATATCAAATCATAACTTGAAGATCTGAACTTGTAATTGTCAAATACAGAACTTAAAATTGATAGCTTCTAATTATTATTGTAAATTATAACTTGAAGATCTAAACTTGTAATAGTGAATTACAGAACTTAGATTTGTTAAATTCAAATTATTATTTCAAAATATAACTTGAAGATCTGAACTAGTAATTGTCAAATACAGAACTTAAAATTGATAGCTTCTAATAATTATTGAAAATTATAACTTGAAGATCTGAACTTGTAATTGTCAAATACAGAACTTAAAATTGATAGCTTCTAATTATTATTGCGAATTATAACTAGAAGATCTGAACTTGTAATTGTCAAATACAGAACATAAAATTGATAGCTTCTAATTATTATTTCAAATTATAACTTGAAGATCTGAACTTGTAATTGTCAAATACAGAACTTAAAATTAATAGCTTCTAATTATTATTGCAAATTATAACTTGAAGATCTGAACTTGTAATTGTCAAATACAGAACTTAAAATTGATAGCTTCTAATTATTATTGTAAGTTATAACTTGAAGATCTGAACTTGTAATCATGATTTACAGAACTTAGATTTGTTAAATTCAAATTATTATTTCAAATTATAACTTGAAGATCTGAACTAGTAATTGTCAAATGCAGAACTTAAAATTGATAGCTTCTAATTATTATTGCAAATTATAACTTGAAGATCTGAACTTGTAATTGTCAAATACAGAACTTAAAATTGATAGCTTCTAATTATTATTGTAAATTATAACTTGAAGATCTGAACTTGTAATTGTCAAATACAGAACTTATGATTGATAGCTTCTAATTATTATTGCAAATAATAACTTGAAGATCTGAACTTGTAATTGTCAAATTCAGCACTTAAAATTGATAGCTTCTAATTATTATTGCAAATTATAACTTGAAGATCTGAACTTGTAATTGTCAAATACAGAACTTAAAATTAATAGCTTGTAATTATTATTGCAAATTATAACTTGAAGATCTGAACTTGTTATTGTCAAATACGGAACTTAAAATTGATAGCTTCTAATTATTATTGTAAATTATAACTTGAAGATCTGAACTTGTAATTGTCAAATACAGAACTTAAGAGTGATAGCTTCTAATTATTATTGCAAATAATAACTTGAAGATCTGAACTTGTAATTGTCAAATTCAGAACTTAAAATTGATAGCTTCTAATTATTATTGCAAATTATAATTTGAAGATCTGAACTTGTAATAGACAAATACGCAACTTAGCATTGTTAAATACAAATTGTGATTGCAAATCATAACTTGAAGATCTGAACCTGTAATTGTCAAATACAGAACTTAAAATTGATAGCTTCTAATTATTATTGTAAATTATAACTTGAAGATCTAAACTTGTAATAGTGAATTACAGAACTTAGATTTGTTAAATTCAAATTATTATTTCAAAATATAACTTGAAGATCTGAACTAGTAATTGTCAAATACAGAACTTAAAATTGATAGCTTCTAATAATTATTGAAAATTATAACTTGAAGATCTGAACTTGTAATTGTCAAATACAGAACTTAAAATTGATAGCTTCTAATTATTATTGCGAATTATAACTAGAAGATCTGAACTTGTAATTGTCAAATACAGAACATAAAATTGATAGCTTCTAATTATTATGTCAAATTATAACTTGAAGATCTGAACTTGTAATTGTCAAATACAGAACTTAAAATTAATAGCTTCTAATTATTATTGCAAATTATAACTTGAAGATCTGAACTTGTAATTGTCAAATACAGAACTTAAAATTGATAGCTTCTAATTATTATTGTAAGTTATAACTTGAAGATCTGAACTTGTAATCATGATTTACAGAACTTAGATTTGTTAAATTCAAATTATTATTTCAAATTATAACTTGAAGATCTGAACTAGTAATTGTCAAATGCAGAACTTAAAATTGATAGCTTCTAATTATTATTGCAAATTATAACTTGAAGATCTGAACTTGTAATTGTCAAATACAGAACTTAAAATTGATAGCTTCTAATTATTATTGTAAATTATAACTTGAAGATCTGAACTTGTAATTGTCAAATACAGAACTTATGATTGATAGCTTCTAATTATTATTGCAAATAATAACTTGAAGATCTGAACTTGTAATTGTCAAATTCAGCACTTAAAATTGATAGCTTCTAATTATTATTGCAAATTATAACTTGAAGATCTGAACTTGTAATTGTCAAATACAGAACTTAAAATTAATAGCTTGTAATTATTATTGCAAATTATAACTTGAAGATCTGAACTTGTTATTGTCAAATACAGAACTTAAAATTGATAGCTTCTAATTATTATTGTAAGTTATAACTTGAAGATCTGAACTTGTAATCATGAATTACAGAACTTAGATTTGTTAAATTCAAATTATTATTTCAAATTATAACTTGAAGATCTGAACTAGTAATTGTCAAATGCAGAACTTAAAATTGATAGCTTCTAATTATTATTGCAAATTATAACTTGAAGATCTGAACTTGTAATTGTCAAATACGGAACTTAAAATTGATAGCTTCTAATTATTATTGTAAATTATAACTTGAAGATCTGAACTTGTAATTGTCAAATACAGAACTTAAGAGTGATAGCTTCTAATTATTATTGCAAATAATAACTTGAAGATCTGAACTTGTAATTGTCAAATTCAGAACTTAAAATTGATAGCTTCTAATTATTATTGCAAATTATAATTTGAAGATCTGAACTTGTAATAGACAAATACGCAACTTAGCATTGTTAAATACAAATTGTGATTGCAAATCATAACTTGAAGATCTGAACCTGTAATTGTCAAATACAGAACTTAAAATTGATAGCTTCTAATTATTATTGTAAATTATAACTTGAAGATCTAAACTTGTAATAGTGAATTACAGAACTTAGATTTGTTAAATTCAAATTATTATTTCAAAATATAATTTGAAGATCTGAACTAGTAATTGTCAAATACAGAACTTAAAATTGATAGCTTCTAATAATTATTGAAAATTATAACTTGAAGATCTGAACTTGTAATTGTCAAATACAGAACTTAAAATTGATAGCTTCTAATTATTATTGCGAATTATAACTAGAAGATCTGAACTTGTAATTGTCAAATACAGAACATAAAATTGATAGCTTCTAATTATTATGTCAAATTATAACTTGAAGATCTGAACTTGTAATTGTCAAATACAGAACTTAAAATTAATAGCTTCTAATTATTATTGCAAATTATAACTTGAAGATCTGAACTTGTAATTGTCAAATACAGAACTTAAAATTGATAGCTTCTAATTATTATTGTAAGTTATAACTTGAAGATCTGAACTTGTAATCATGATTTACAGAACTTAGATTTGTTAAATTCAAATTATTATTTCAAATTATAACTTGAAGATCTGAACTAGTAATTGTCAAATGCAGAACTTAAAATTGATAGCTTCTAATTATTATTGCAAATTATAACTTGAAGATCTGAACTTGTAATTGTCAAATACAGAACTTAAAATTGATAGCTTCTAATTATTATTGTAAATTATAACTTGAAGATCTGAACTTGTAATTGTCAAATACAGAACTTATGATTGATAGCTTCTAATTATTATTGCAAATAATAACTTGAAGATCTGAACTTGTAATTGTCAAATTCAGCACTTAAAATTGATAGCTTCTAATTATTATTGCAAATTATAACTTGAAGATCTGAACTTGTAATTGTCAAATACAGAACTTAAAATTAATAGCTTGTAATTATTATTGCAAATTATAACTTGAAGATCTGAACTTGTTATTGTCAAATACAGAACTTAAAATTGATAGCTTCTAATTATTATTGTAAGTTATAACTTGAAGATCTGAACTTGTAATCATGAATTACAGAACTTAGATTTGTTAAATTCAAATTATTATTTCAAATTATAACTTGAAGATCTGAACTAGTAATTGTCAAATGCAGAACTTAAAATTGATAGCTTCTAATTATTATTGCAAATTATAACTTGAAGATCTGAACTTGTAATTGTCAAATACGGAACTTAAAATTGATAGCTTCTAATTATTATTGTAAATTATAACTTGAAGATCTGAACTTGTAATTGTCAAATACAGAACTTAAGAGTGATAGCTTCTAATTATTATTGCAAATATTAACTTGAAGATCTGAACTTGTAATTGTCAAATTCAGAACTTAAAATTGATAGCTTCTAATTATTATTGCAAATTATAATTTGAAGATCTGAACTTGTAATAGACAAATACGCAACTTAGCATTGTTAAATACAAATTGTGATTGCAAATTATAACTTGAAGATCTGAACCTGTAATAGGTAAGTACAGAACTTCGAATTGTTAAATTCAAACTAAGATTGCAAATAATAATTCGAAGATCTGAACTTGTAATAGTCAAATACAGAACTTCTAATTGTTAAATACATATTATTAGTGCAAATTATAACTTGAAGATCTGAACTAGTAATTGTCAAATACAGAACTTAAAATTGATAGCTTCTAATTATTATTGCAAATTATAACTTGAAGATCTGAACTTGTAATTGTCAAATACAGAACTTCTAATTGTTAAATACAAATTATTAGTGCAAATTATAACTTGAAGATCTGAACTTGTAATTGTAAAATACAGAACTTAAAATTGATAGCTTCTAATTATTATTGCACATTATAACTTGAAGATCTGAACTTGTAATTGTCAAATACAGAACATAAAATTGATAGCTTCTAATTATTATTTCAAATTATAACTTGAAGATGTGAACTTGTAATTGTCAAATACAGAACTTAAAATTGATAGCTTCTAATTATTATTGTAAATTATAACTTGAAGATCTGAACTTGTAATTGTCAAATACAGAACTTAAGATTGATAGCTTCTAATTATTATTGCAAATAATAACTTGAAGATCTGAACTTGTAATTGTCAAATTCAGAACTTAAAATTGATAGCTTCTAATTATTATTGCAAATAATAACTTGAAGATCTGAACTTGTAATTGTCAAATTCAGAACTTAAAATTGATAGCTTCTAATTATTATTGTAAATTATAACTTCAAGATCTGAACTTGTAATTGTCAAATGCAGAACTTAAAATTGATAGCTTCTAATTATTATTGCAAATAATAACTTGAAGATCTGAACTTGTAATTGTCAAATACAGAACTTAAAATTGATAGCTTCTAATTATTATTGCAAAATATAATTTGAAGATCTGAACTTGTAATAGACAAATACGCAACTTAGCATTGTTAAATACAAATTGTGATTGCAAATTATAACTTGAAGATCTGAACTTGTAATTGTCAAATACAGAACTTAAGATTGATAGCTTCTAATTATTATTGCAAATAATAACTTGAAGATCTGAACTTGTAATTGTCAAATTCAGAACTTAAAATTGATAGCTTCTAATTATTATTGCAAATAATAACTTGAAGATCTGAACTTGTAATTGTCAAATTCAGAACTTAAAATTGATAGCTTCTAATTATTATTGCAAATTATAACTTGAAGATCTGAACTTGTAATTGTCAAATACAGAACTTAAAATTAATAGCTTCTAATTATTATTGCAAATTATAACTTGAAGATCTGAACTTGTTATTGTCAAATACAGAACTTAAAATTGATAGCTTCTAATTATTATTGCAAATAATAACTTGAAGATCTGAACTTGTAATTGTCAAATTCAGAACTTAAAATTGATAGCTTCTAATTATTATTGCACATTATAACTTGAAGATCTGAACTTGTAATTGTCAAATACAGAACGTCTAATTGTTAAATACAAATTATTAGTGCAAATTATAACTTGAAGATCTGAACTTGTAATTGTCAAATACAGAACTTAAAATTGATAGCTTCTAATTATTATTGCACATTATAACTTGAAGATCTGAACTTGTAATTGTCAAATACAGAACATAAAATTGATAGCTTCTAATTATTATTTCAAATTATAACTTGAAGATCTGAACTTGTAATTGTCAAATACAGAACTTAAAATTGATAGCTTCTAATTATTATTGTAAGTTATAACTTGAAGATCTGAACTTGTAATAGTGAATTACAGAACTTAGATTTGTTAAATTCAAATTATTATTTCAAATTATAACTTGAAGATCTGAACTAGTAATTGTCAAATACAGAACTTAAAATTGATAGCTTCTAATTATTATTGCAAATTATAACTTGAAGATCTGAACTTGTAATTGTCAAATACAGAACTTAAAATTGATAGCTTCTAATTATTATTTCAAATTATAACTTGAAGATCTGAACTTGTAATTGTCAAATACAGAACTTCTAATTGTTAAATACAAATTATTAGTGCAAATTATAACTTGTAGATCTGAACTTGTAATTGTCAAATACAGAACTTAAAATTGATAGCTTCTAATTATTATTGCAAATAATAACTTGAAGATCTGAACTTGTAATTGTCAAATACAGAACTTCTAATTGTTAAATACAAATTATTAGTACAAATTATAACTTGTAGATCTGAACTTGTAATTGTCAAATACAGAACTTAAAATTGATAGCTTCTAATTATTATTGTAAATTATAACTTGAAGATCTGAACTTGTAATAGTGAATTACAGAACTTAGATTTGTCAAATTCAAATTATTATTGCTAATTATAACTTGAAGATCTGAACTAGTAATTGTCAAATACAGAACTTAAAATTGATAGCTTCTAATTATTATTGCAAATTATAACTTGAAGATCTGAACTTGTAATTGTCAAATACAGAACTTAAAATTGATAACTTATAATTATAATTCAAATTATAACTTGAAGATCAGAACTTGTAATAGTCAAATACAGAACTTCGAATTGTTAAATACAAATTATTAGTGCTAATTATAACTTGAAGATCTGAACTAGTAATTGTCAAATACAGCACTTAAAATTGATAGCTTCTAATTATTATTGTAAATTATAACTTGAAGATCTGAACTTGTAATAGTGAATTACAGAACTTAGATTAGTTAAATTCAAATTATTATTTCAAATTATTACTTGATGACTGAACTAGTAATTGTCAAATACAGAACTTAAAATTGATAGCTTCTAATTATTATTGCAAATTATAACTTGTAGATCTGAACTTGTAATTGTCAAATACAGAACTTCTAATTGTTAAATACAAATTATTAGTGCAAATTATAACTTGAAGATCTGAACTTGTAATTGTCAAATACAGAACTTAAAATTGATAGCTTCTAATTATTATTGCAAATTATAACTTGAAGATCTGAACTTGTAATTGTCAAATACAGAACTTAAAATTGATAGCTTCTAATTATTATTGCAAATTATAACTTGAAGATCTGAACTTCTAATTGTCAAAAACAGAACTTAAAATTGATAGCTTCTAATTATTATTTCAAATTATAACTTGAAGATCTGAACTTGTAATTGTCAAATACAGAACTTCTAATTGTTAAATACAAATTATTAGTGCAAATTATAACTTGAAGATCTGAACTTGTAATTGTCAAATACAGAACTTAAAATTGATAGCTTCTAATTATTATTGTAAATTATAACTTGAAGATCTGAACTAGTAATTGTCAAATACAGAACTTAAAATTGATAGCTTCTAATTATTATTGCAAATTATAACTTGAAGATCTGAACTTGTAATTGTCAAATACAGAACTTAAAATTAATAGCTTCTAATTATTATTGCAAATAATAACTTGAAGATCTGAACTTGTAATTGTCAAATGCAGAACTTAAAATTGATAGCTTCTAATTATTATTGCAAATAATAATTTGAAGATCTGAACTTGTAATTGTCAAATACAGCACTTAAAATTGATAGCTTCTAGTTATTATTGTAAATTATAACTTGTAGATCTGAACTTGTAATAGTGAATTACAGAACTTAGATTTTTTAAATTCAAATTATTATTTCAAATTATTACTTGATGATCTGAACTAGTAATTGTCAAATACAGAACTTAAAATTGATAGCTTCTAATTATTATTGCAAATTATAACTTGAAGATCTGAACTTGTAATTGTCAAATACAGAACTTAAAATTGATAGCTTCTAATTATTATTGCAAATTATAATTTGAAGATCTGAACTTGTAACAGACAAATACGCAACTTAGTATTGTTAAATACAAATTATGATTGCAAATTATAACTTGAAGATCTGAACCTGTAATAGGAATATACAGAACTTCGAATTGTTAAATTCAAACTAAGATTGCAAATAATAATTCGAAGATCTGAACTTGTAATAGTCAAATACAGAACTTCTAATTGTTAAATACAAATTATTAGTGCAAATTATAACTTGAAGTTCTGAACTAGTAATTGTCAAATACAGATCTTAAAATTGATAGCTTCTAATTATTATTGCAAATTATAACTAGAAGATCTGAACTTGTAATTGTCAAATACAGAACTTAAAATTGATAGCTTCTAATTATTATATCAAATTATAACTTGAAGATCTGAACTTGTAATTGTCAAATACAGAACTTAAAATTGATAGCTTCTAATTATTATTGCAAATTATAACTTGAAGATCTGAACTTGTAATTGTCAAATACAGAACTTCTAATTGTTAAATACAAATTATTAGTGCAAATTATAACTTGAAGATCTGAACTTGTAATTGTCAAATACAGAACTTAAAATTGATAGCTTCTAATTATTATTGTAAATTATAACTTGAAGATCTGAACTTGTAATAGTGAATTACAGAACTTAGATTTGTTAAATTCAAATTATTATTTCAAAATATAACTTGAAGATCTGAACTAGTAATTGTTAAATACAGAACTTAAAATTGATAGCTTCTAATAATTATTGAAAATTATAACTTGAAGAGCTGAACTTATAATTGTCAAATACAGAACTTAAAATTGATAGCTTCTAATTATTATTGCGAATTATAACTTGAAGATCTGAACTTGTAATTGTCAAATACAGAACATAAAATTGATAGCTTCTAATTATTATTTCAAATTATAACTTGAAGATCTGAACTTGTAATTGTCAAATACAGAACTTAAAATTAATAGCTTGTAATTATTATTGCAAATTATAACTTGAAGATCTGAACTTGTTATTGTCAAATACAGAACTTAAAATTGATAGCTTCTAATTATTATTGTAAGTTATAACTTGAAGATCTGAACTTGTAATCATGAATTACAGAACTTAGATTTGTTAAATTCAAATTATTATTTCAAATTATAACTTGAAGATCTGAACTAGTAATTGTCAAATGCAGCACTTAAAATTGATAGCTTCTAATTATTATTGCAAATTATAACTTGAAGATCTGAACTTGTAATTGTCAAATACGGAACTTAAAATTGATAGCTTCTAATTATTATTGTAAATTATAACTTGAAGATCTGAACTTGTAATTGTCAAATACAGAACTTAAGAGTGATAGCTTCTAATTATTATTGCAAATAATAACTTGAAGATCTGAACTTGTAATTGTCAAATTCAGAACTTAAAATTGATAGCTTCTAATTATTATTGCAAATTATAATTTGAAGATCTGAACTTGTAATAGACAAATACGCAACTTAGCATTGTTAAATACAAATTGTGATTGCAAATTATAACTTGAAGATCTGAACTTGTAATTGTCAAATACAGAACTTAAAATTAATAGCTTCTAATTATTATTGCAAATTATAAGTTGAAGATCTGAACTTGTAATTGTCAAATACAGAACTTAAAATTGATAGCTTCTAATTATTATTGCAAATTATAACTTGAAGATCTGAACTTATAATTGTCAAAAACAGAACTTAAAATTGATAGCTTCTAATTATTATTTCAAATTATAACTTGAAGATCTGAACTTGTAATTGTCAAATACAGAACTTCGAAATGTCTAATACAAATTATTAGTGCAAATTATAACTTGAAGATCTGAACTAGTAATTGTCAAATACAGCACTTAAAATTGATAGCTTCTAGTTATTATTGTAAATTATAACTTGTAGATCTGAACTTGTAATAGTGAATTACAGAACTTAGATTTGTTAAATTCAAATTATTATTTCAAATTATTACTTGAAGATCTGAACTAGTAATTGTCAAATACAGAACTTAAAATTGATAGCTTCTAATTATTATTACAAATTATAACTTGAAGATCTGAACTTGTAATTGTCAAATACAGAACTTAAAATTGATAGCTTCTAATTATTATTGCAAATTATAATTTGAAGATCTGAACTTGTAATAGACAAATACGCAACTTAGCATTGTTAAATACAAATTGTGATTTCAAATTATAACTTGAAGATCTGAACCTGTAATAGGAATATACAGAACTTCGAATTGTTAAATTCAAACTAAGATTGCAAATAATAATTCGAAGATCTGAACTTGTAATAGTCAAATACAGAACTTCTAATTGTTAAATACAAATTATTAGTGCAAATTATAACTTGAAGTTCTGAACTAGTAATTGTCAAATACAGATCTTAAAATTGATAGCTTCTAATTATTATTGCAAATTATAACTAGAAGATCTGAACTTGTAATTGTCAAATACAGAACTTAAAATTGATAGCTTCTAATTATTATATCAAATCATAACTTGAAGATCTGAACTTGTAATTGTCAAATACAGAACTTAAAATTGATAGCTTCTAATTATTATATCAAATCATAACTTGAAGATCTGAACTTGTAATTGTCAAATACAGAACTTAAAATTGATAGCTTCTAATTATTATTGTAAATTATAACTTGAAGATCTAAACTTGTAATAGTGAATTACAGAACTTAGATTTGTTAAATTCAAATTATTATTTCAAAATATAACTTGAAGATCTGAACTAGTAATTGTCAAATACAGAACTTAAAATTGATAGCTTCTAATAATTATTGAAAATTATAACTTGAAGATCTGAACTTGTAATTGTCAAATACAGAACTTAAAATTGATAGCTTCTAATTATTATTGCGAATTATAACTAGAAGATCTGAACTTGTAATTGTCAAATACAGAACATAAAATTGATAGCTTCTAATTATTATTTCAAATTATAACTTGAAGATCTGAACTTGTAATTGTCAAATACAGAACTTAAAATTAATAGCTTCTAATTATTATTGCAAATTATAACTTGAAGATCTGAACTTGTAATTGTCAAATACAGAACTTAAAATTGATAGCTTCTAATTATTATTGTAAGTTATAACTTGAAGATCTGAACTTGTAATCATGATTTACAGAACTTAGATTTGTTAAATTCAAATTATTATTTCAAATTATAACTTGAAGATCTGAACTAGTAATTGTCAAATGCAGAACTTAAAATTGATAGCTTCTAATTATTATTGCAAATTATAACTTGAAGATCTGAACTTGTAATTGTCAAATACAGAACTTAAAATTGATAGCTTCTAATTATTATTGTAAATTATAACTTGAAGATCTGAACTTGTAATTGTCAAATTCAGCACTTAAAATTGATAGCTTCTAATTATTATTGCAAATTATAACTTGAAGATCTGAACTTGTAATTGTCAAATACAGAACTTAAAATTAATAGCTTGTAATTATTATTGCAAATTATAACTTGAAGATCTGAACTTGTTATTGTCAAATACAGAACTTAAAATTGATAGCTTCTAATTATTATTGTAAGTTATAACTTGAAGATCTGAACTTGTAATCATGAATTACAGAACTTAGATTTGTTAAATTCAAATTATTATTTCAAATTATAACTTGAAGATCTGAACTAGTAATTGTCAAATGCAGAACTTAAAATTGATAGCTTCTAATTATTATTGCAAATTATAACTTGAAGATCTGAACTTGTAATTGTCAAATACGGAACTTAAAATTGATAGCTTCTAATTATTCTTGTAAATTATAACTTGAAGATCTGAACTTGTAATTGTCAAATACAGAACTTAAGAGTGATAGCTTCTAATTATTATTGCAAATAATAACTTGAAGATCTGAACTTGTAATTGTCAAATTCAGAACTTAAAATTGATAGCTTCTAATTATTATTGCAAATTATAATTTGAAGATCTGAACTTGTAATAGACAAATACGCAACTTAGCATTGTTAAATACAAATTGTGATTGCAAATTATAACTTGAAGATCTGAACCTGTAATAGGTAAGTACAGAACTTCGAATTGTTAAATTCAAACTAAGAATGCAAATAATAATTCGAAGATCTGAACTTGTAATAGTCAAATACAGAACTTCTAATTGTTAAATACATATTATTAGTGCAAATTATAACTTGAAGATCTGAACTAGTAATTGTCAAATACAGAACTTAAAATTGATAGCTTCTAATTATTATTGCAAATTATAACTTGAAGATCTGAACTTGTAATTGTCAAATACAGAACTTCTAATTGTTAAATACAAATTATTAGTGCAAATTATAACTTGAAGATCTGAACTTGTAATTGTAAAATACAGAACTTAAAATTGATAGCTTCTAATTATTATTGCACATTATAACTTGAAGATCTGAACTTGTAATTGTCAAATACAGAACATAAAATTGATAGCTTCTAATTATTATTTCAAATTATAACTTGAAGATCTGAACTTGTAATTGTCAAATACAGAACTTAAAATTGATAGCTTCTAACTATTATTGTAAATTATAACTTGAAGATCTGAACTTGTAATTGTCAAATACAGAACTTAAGATTGATAGCTTCTAATTATTATTGCAAATAATAACTTGAAGATCTGAACTTGTAATTGTCAAATTCAGAACTTAAAATTGATAGCTTCTAATTATTATTGCAAATAATAACTTGAAGATCTGAACTTGTAATTGTCAAATTCAGAACTTAAAATTGATAGCTTCTAATTATTATTGCAAATTATAACTTGAAGATCTGAACTTGTAATTGTCAAATACAGAACTTAAAATTAATAGCTTCTAATTATTATTGCAAATTATAACTTGAAGATCTGAACTTGTTATTGTCAAATACAGAACTTAAAATTGATAGCTTCTAATTATTATTGCAAATAATAACTTGAAGATCTGAACTTGTAATTGTCAAATTCAGAACTTAAAATTGATAGCTTCTAATTATTATTGCACATTATAACTTGAAGATCTGAACTTGTAATTGTCAAATACAGAACGTCTAATTGTTAAATACAAATTATTAGTGCAAATTATAACTTGAAGATCTGAACTTGTAATTGTCAAATACAGAACTTAAAATTGATAGCTTCTAATTATTATTGCACATTATAACTTGAAGATCTGAACTTGTAATTGTCAAATACAGAACATAAAATTGATAGCTTCTAATTATTATTTCAAATTATAACTTGAAGATCTGAACTTGTAATTGTCAAATACAGAACTTAAAATTGATAGCTTCTAATTATTATTGTAAGTTATAACTTGAAGATCTGAACTTGTAATAGTGAATTACAGAACTTAGATTTGTTAAATTCAAATTATTATTTCAAATTATAACTTGAAGATCTGAACTAGTAATTGTCAAATACAGAACTTAAAATTGATAGCTTCTAATTATTATTGCAAATTATAACTTGAAGATCTGAACTTGTAATTGTCAAATACAGAACTTAAAATTAATAGCTTCTAATTATTATTGCACATTATAACTTGAAGATCTGAACTTGTAATTGTCAAATACAGAACATAAAATTGATAGCTTCTAATTATTATTTCAAATTATAACTTGAAGATCTGAACTTGTAATTGTCAAATACAGAACTTAAAATTGATAGCTTCTAACTATTATTGTAAATTATAACTTGAAGATCTGAACTTGTAATTGTCAAATACAGAACTTAAGATTGATAGCTTCTAATTATTATTGCAAATAATAACTTGAAGATCTGAACTTGTAATTGTCAAATTCAGAACTTAAAATTGATAGCTTCTAATTATTATTGCAAATAATAACTTGAAGATCTGAACTTGTAATTGTCAAATTCAGAACTTAAAATTGATAGCTTCTAATTATTATTGCAAATTATAACTTGAAGATCTGAACTTGTAATTGTCAAATACAGAACTTAAAATTAATAGCTTCTAATTATTATTGCAAATTATAACTTGAAGATCTGAACTTGTTATTGTCAAATACAGAACTTAAAATTGATAGCTTCTAATTATTATTGCAAATAATAACTTGAAGATCTGAACTTGTAATTGTCAAATTCAGAACTTAAAATTGATAGCTTCTAATTATTATTGTAAATTATAACTTGAAGATCTGAACTTGTAATAGTGAATTACAGAACTTAGATTTGTCAAATTCAAATTATTTTTTCTAATTATAACTTGAAGATCTGAACTAGTAATTGTCAAATACAGAACTTAAAATTGATAGCTTCTAATTATTATTGCAAATTATAACTTGAAGATCTGAACTTGTAATTGTCAAATACAGAACTTAAAATTGATAGCTTCTAATTATTATTTCAAATTATAACTTGAAGATCTGAACTTGTAATTGTCAAATACAGAACTTCTAATTGTTAAATACAAATTATTAGTGCAAATTATAACTTGTAGATCTGAACTTGTAATTGTCAAATACAGAACTTAAAATTGATAGCTTCTAATTATTATTGTAAATTATAACTTGAAGATCTGAACTTGTAATAGTGAATTACAGAACTTAGATTTGTCAAATTCAAATTATTTTTTCTAATTATAACTTGAAGATCTGAACTAGTAATTGTCAAATACAGAACTTAAAATTGATAGCTTCTAATTATTATTGCAAATTATAACTTGAAGATCTGAACTTGTAATTGTCAAATACAGAACTTAAAATTAATAGCTTCTAATTATTATTGCACATTATAACTTGAAGATCTGAACTTGTAATTGTCAAATACAGAACATAAAATTGATAGCTTCTAATTATTATTTCAAATTATAACTTGAAGATCTGAACTTGTAATTGTCAAATACAGAACTTAAAATTGATAGCTTCTAACTATTATTGTAAATTATAACTTGAAGATCTGAACTTGTAATTGTCAAATACAGAACTTAAGATTGATAGCTTCTAATTATTATTGCAAATAATAACTTGAAGATCTGAACTTGTAATTGTCAAATTCAGAACTTAAAATTGATAGCTTCTAATTATTATTGCAAATAATAACTTGAAGATCTGAACTTGTAATTGTCAAATTCAGAACTTAAAATTGATAGCTTCTAATTATTATTGCAAATTATAACTTGAAGATCTGAACTTGTAATTGTCAAATACAGAACTTAAAATTAATAGCTTCTAATTATTATTGCAAATTATAACTTGAAGATCTGAACTTGTTATTGTCAAATACAGAACTTAAAATTGATAGCTTCTAATTATTATTGCAAATAATAACTTGAAGATCTGAACTTGTAATTGTCAAATTCAGAACTTAAAATTGATAGCTTCTAATTATTATTGTAAATTATAACTTGAAGATCTGAACTTGTAATAGTGAATTACAGAACTTAGATTTGTCAAATTCAAATTATTTTTTCTAATTATAACTTGAAGATCTGAACTAGTAATTGTCAAATACAGAACTTAAAATTGATAGCTTCTAATTATTATTGCAAATTATAACTTGAAGATCTGAACTTGTAATTGTCAAATACAGAACTTAAAATTGATAGCTTCTAATTATTATTTCAAATTATAACTTGAAGATCTGAACTTGTAATTGTCAAATACAGAACTTCTAATTGTTAAATACAAATTATTAGTGCAAATTATAACTTGTAGATCTGAACTTGTAATTGTCAAATACAGAACTTAAAATTGATAGCTTCTAATTATTATTGTAAATTATAACTTGAAGATCTGAACTTGTAATAGTGAATTACAGAACTTAGATTTGTCAAATTCAAATTATTTTTTCTAATTATAACTTGAAGATCTGAACTAGTAATTGTCAAATACAGAACTTAAAATTGATAGCTTCTAATTATTATTGCAAATTATAACTTGAAGATCTGAACTTGTAATTGTCAAATACAGAACTTAAAATTAATAGCTTCTAATTATTATTGCAAATAATAACTTGAAGATCTGAACTTGTAATTGTCAAATACAGAACTTAAAATTAATAGCTTCTAATTATTATTGCAAATAATAACTTGAAGATCTGAACTTGTAATTGTCAAATACAGAACTTCTAATTGTTAAATACAAATTATTAGTACAAATTATAACTTGTAGATCTGAACTTGTAATTGTCAAATACAGAACTTAAAATTGATAGCTTCTAATTATTATTCTAAATTATAACTTGAAGATCTGAACTTGTAATAGTGAATTACAGAACTTAGATTTGTCAAATTCAAATTATTATTGCTAATTATAACTTGAAGATCTGAACTAGTAATTGTCAAATACAGAACTTAAAATTGATAGCTTCTAATTATTATTGCAAATTATAACTTGAAGATCTGAACTTGTAATTGTCAAATACAGAACTTAAAATTGATAGCTTATAATTATAATTCAAATTATAACTTGAAGATCAGAACTTGTAATAGTCAAATACAGAACTTCGAATTGTTAAATACAAATTATTAGTGCTAATTATAACTTGAAGATCTGAACTAGTAATTGTCAAATACAGCACTTAAAATTGATAGCTTCTAATTATTATTGTAAATTATAACTTGAAGATCTGAACTTGTAATAGTGAATTACAGAACTTAGATTAGTTAAATTCAAATTATTATTTGATGACTGAACTAGTAATTGTCAAATACAGAACTTAAAATTGATAGCTTCTAATTATTATTGCAAATTATAACTTGTAGATCTGAACTTGTAATTGTCAAATACAGAACTTCTAATTGTTAAATACAAATTATTAGTGCAAATTATAACTTGAAGATCTGAACTTGTAATTGTCAAATACAGAACTTAAAATTGATAGCTTCTAATTATTATTGCAAATTATAACTTGAAGATCTGAACTTGTAATTGTCAAATACAGAACTTAAAATTAATAGCTTCTAATTATTATTGCAAATTATAACTTGAAGATCTGAACTTGTAATTGTCAAATACAGAACTTAAAATTGATAGCTTCTAATTATTATTGCAAATTATAACTTGAAGATCTGAACTTCTAATTGTCAAAAACAGAACTTAAAATTGATAGCTTCTAATTATTATTTCAAATTATACCTTGAAGATCTGAACTTGTAATTGTCAAATACAGAACTTCTAATTGTTAAATACAAATTATTAGTGCAAATTATAACTTGAAGATCTGAACTTGTAATTGTCAAATACAGAACTTAAAATTGATAGCTTCTAAATATTATTGTAAATTATAACTTGAAGATCAGAACTAGTAATTGTCAAATACAGAACTTAAAATTGATAGCTTCTAATTATTATTGCAAATTATAACTTGAAGATCTGAACTTGTAATTGTCAAATACAGAACTTAAAATTAATAGCTTCTAATTATTATTGCAAATAATAACTTGAAGATCTGAACTTGTAATTGTCAAATGCAGAACTTAAAATTGATAGCTTCTAATTATTATTGCAAATAATAATTTGAAGATCTGAACTTGTAATTGTCAAATACAGCACTTAAAATTGATAGCTTCTAGTTATTATTGTAAATAATAACTTGTAGATCTGAACTTGTAATAGTGAATTACAGAACTTAGATTTTTTAAATTCAAATTATTATTTCAAATTATTACTTGATGATCTGAACTAGTAATTGTCAAATACAGAACTTAAAATTGATAGCTTCTAATTATTATTGCAAATTATAACTTGAAGATCTGAACTTGTAATTGTCAAATACAGAACTTAAAATTGATAGCTTCTAATTATTATTGCAAATTATAATTTGAAGATCTGAACTTGTAATAGACAAATACGCAACTTAGTATTGTTAAATACAAATTATGATTGCAAATTATAACTTGAAGATCTGAACCTGTAATAGGAATATACAGAACTTCGAATTGTTAAATTCAAACTAAGATTGCAAATAATAATTCGAAGATCTGAACTTGTAATAGTCAAATACAGAACTTCTAATTGTTAAATACAAATTATTAGTGCAAATTATAACTTGAAGTTCTGAACTAGTAATTGTCAAATACAGATCTTAAAATTGATAGCTTCTAATTATTATTGCAAATTATAACTAGAAGATCTGAACTTGTAATTGTCAAATACAGAACTTAAAATTGATAGCTTCTAATTATTATATCAAATTATAACTTGAAGATCTGAACTTGTAATTGTCAAATACAGAACTTAAAATTGATAGCTTCTAATTATTATTGCAAATTATAACTTGAAGATCTGAACTTGTAATTGTCAAATACAGAACTTCTAATTGTTAAATACAAATTATTAGTGCAAATTATAACTTGAAGATCTGAACTTGTAATTGTCAAATACAGAACTTAAAATTGATAGCTTCTAATTATTATTGTAAATTATAACTTGAAGATCTGAACTTGTAATAGTGAATTACAGAACTTAGATTTGTTAAATTCAAATTATTATTTCAAAATATAACTTGAAGATCTGAACTAGTAATTGTCAAATACAGAACTTAAAATTGATAGCTTCTAATAATTATTGAAAATTATAACTTGAAGAGCTGAACTTATAATTGTCAAATACAGAACTTAAAATTGATAGCTTCTAATTATTATTGCGAATTATAACTTGAAGATCTGAACTTGTAATTGTCAAATACAGAATTTAAAATTGATAGCTTCTAATTATTATTTCAAATTATAACTTGAAGATCTGAACTTGTAATTGTCAAATACAGAACTTAAAATTAATAGCTTGTAATTATTATTGCAAATTATAACTTGAAGATCTGAACTTGTTATTGTCAAATACAGAACTTAAAATTGATAGCTTCTAATTATTATTGTAAGTTATAACTTGAAGATCTGAACTTGTAATCATGAATTACAGAACTTAGATTTGTTAAATTCAAATTATTATTTCAAATTATAACTTGAAGATCTGAACTAGTAATTGTCAAATGCAGCACTTAAAATTGATAGCTTCTAATTATTATTGCAAATTATAACTTGAAGATCTGAACTTGTAATTGTCAAATACGGAACTTAAAATTGATAGCTTCTAATTATTATTGTAAATTATAACTTGAAGATCTGAACTTGTAATTGTCAAATACAGAACTTAAGAGTGATAGCTTCTAATTATTATTGCAAATAATAACTTGAAGATCTGAACTTGTAATTGTCAAATTCAGAACTTAAAATTGATAGCTTCTAATTATTATTGCAAATTATAATTTGAAGATCTGAACTTGTAATAGACAAATACGCAACTTAGCATTGTTAAATACAAATTGTGATTGCAAATTATAACTTGAAGATCTGAACCTGTAATAGGTAAGTACAGAACTTCGAATTGTTAAATTCAAACTAAGATTGCAAATAATAATTCGAAGATCTGAACTTGTAATAGTCAAATACAGAACTTCTAATTGTTAAATACATATTATTAGTGCAAATTATAACTTGAAGATCTGAACTAGTAATTGTCAAATACAGAACTTAAAATTGTTAAATACAAATTATTAGTGCAAATTATAACTTGAAGATCTGAACTTGTAATTGTAAAATACAGAACTTAAAATTGATAGCTTCTAACTATTATTGTAAATTATAACTTGAAGATCTGAACTTGTAATTGTCAAATACAGAACTTAAGATTGATAGCTTCTAATTATTATTGCAAATAATAACTTGAAGATCTGAACTTGTAATTGTCAAATTCAGAACTTAAAATTGATAGCTTCTAATTATTATTGCAAATAATAACTTGAAGATCTGAACTTGTAATTGTCAAATTCAGAACTTAAAATTGATAGCTTCTAATTATTATTGCAAATTATAACTTGAAGATCTGAACTTGTAATTGTCAAATACAGAACTTAAAATTAATAGCTTCTAATTATTATTGCAAATTATAACTTGAAGATCTGAACTTGTAATTGTCAAATACGGAACTTAAAATTGATAGCTTCTAATTATTATTGTAAATTATAACTTGAAGATCTGAACTTGTAATTGTCAAATACAGAACTTAAGAGTGATAGCTTCTAATTATTATTGCAAATAATAACTTGAAGATCTGAACTTGTAATTGTCAAATTCAGAACTTAAAATTGATAGCTTCTAATTATTATTGCAAATAATAACTTGAAGATCTGAACTTGTAATTGTCAAATTCAGAACTTAAAATTGATAGCTTCTAATTATTATTGCAAATTATAACTTGAAGATCTGAACTTGTAATTGTCAAATACAGAACTTAAAATTAATAGCTTCTAATTATTATTGCAAATTATAACTTGAAGATCTGAACTTGTTATTGTCAAATACAGAACTTAAAATTGATAGCTTCTAATTATTATTGCAAATTATAACTTGAAGATCTGAACTTGTTATTGTCAAATACAGAACTTAAAATTGATAGCTTCTAATTATTATTGTAAGTTATAACTTGAAGATCTGAACTTGTAATCATGAATTACAGAACTTAGATTTGTTAAATTCAAATTATTATTTCAAATTATAACTTGAAGATCTGAACTAGTAATTGTCAAATGCAGCACTTAAAATTGATAGCTTCTAATTATTATTGCAAATTATAACTTGAAGATCTGAACTTGTAATTGTCAAATACGGAACTTAAAATTGATAGCTTCTAATTATTATTGTAAATTATAACTTGAAGATCTGAACTTGTAATTGTCAAATACAGAACTTAAGAGTGATAGCTTCTAATTATTATTGCAAATAATAACTTGAAGATCTGAACTTGTAATTGTCAAATTCAGAACTTAAAATTGATAGCTTCTAATTATTATTGCAAATTATAATTTGAAGATCTGAACTTGTAATAGACAAATACGCAACTTAGCATTGTTAAATACAAATTGTGATTGCAAATTATAACTTGAAGATCTGAACCTGTAATAGGTAAGTACAGAACTTCGAATTGTTAAATTCAAACTAAGATTGCAAATAATAATTCGAAGATCTGAACTTGTAATAGTCAAATACAGAACTTCTAATTGTTAAATACATATTATTAGTGCAAATTATAACTTGAAGATCTGAACTAGTAATTGTCAAATACAGAACTTAAAATTGTTAAATACAAATTATTAGTGCAAATTATAACTTGAAGATCTGAACTTGTAATTGTAAAATACAGAACTTAAAATTGATAGCTTCTAACTATTATTGTAAATTATAACTTGAAGATCTGAACTTGTAATTGTCAAATACAGAACTTAAGATTGATAGCTTCTAATTATTATTGCAAATAATAACTTGAAGATCTGAACTTGTAATTGTCAAATTCAGAACTTAAAATTGATAGCTTCTAATTATTATTGCAAATAATAACTTGAAGATCTGAACTTGTAATTGTCAAATTCAGAACTTAAAATTGATAGCTTCTAATTATTATTGCAAATTATAACTTGAAGATCTGAACTTGTAATTGTCAAATACAGAACTTAAAATTAATAGCTTCTAATTATAATTGCACATTATAACTTGAAGATCTGAACTTGTAATTGTCAAATACAGAACGTCTAATTGTTAAATACAAATTATTAGTGCAAATTATAACTTGAAGATCTGAACTTGTAATTGTCAAATACAGAACTTAAAATTGATAGCTTCTAATTATTATTGCACATTATAACTTGAAGATCTGAACTTGTAATTGTCAAATACAGAACATAAAATTGATAGCTTCTAATTATTATTTCAAATTATAACTTGAAGATCTGAACTTGTAATTGTCAAATACAGAACTTAAAATTGATAGCTTCTAATTATTATTGTAAGTTATAACTTGAAGATCTGAACTTGTAATAGTGAATTACAGAACTTAGATTTGTTAAATTCAAATTATTATTTCAAATTATAACTTGAAGATCTGAACTAGTAATTGTCAAATACAGAACTTAAAATTGATAGCTTCTAATTATTATTGCAAATTATAACTTGAAGATCTGAACTTGTAATTGTCAAATACAGAACTTAAAATTGATAGCTTCTAATTATTATTTCAAATTATAACTTGAAGATCTGAACTTGTAATTGTCAAATACAGAACTTCTAATTGTTAAATACAAATTATTAGTGCAAATTATAACTTGTAGATCTGAACTTGTAATTGTCAAATACAGAACTTAAAATTGATAGCTTCTAATTATTATTGTAAATTATAACTTGAAGATCTGAACTTGTAATAGTGAATTACAGAACTTAGATTTGTCAAATTCAAATTATTTTTTCTAATTATAACTTGAAGATCTGAACTAGTAATTGTCAAATACAGAACTTAAAATTGATAGCTTCTAATTATTATTGCAAATTATAACTTGAAGATCTGAACTTGTAATTGTCAAATACAGAACTTAAAATTAATAGCTTCTAATTATTATTGCAAATAATAACTTGAAGATCTGAACTTGTAATTGTCAAATACAGAACTTAAAATTATTAGCTTCTAATTATTATTGCAAATAATAACTTGAAGATCTGAACTTGTAATTGTCAAATACAGAACTTCTAATTGTTAAATACAAATTATTAGTACAAATTATAACTTGTAGATCTGAACTTGTAATTGTCAAATACAGAACTTAAAATTGATAGCTTCTAATTATTATTGTAAATTATAACTTGAAGATCTGAACTTGTAATAGTGAATTACAGAACTTAGATTTGTCAAATTCAAATTATTATTGCTAATTATAACTTGAAGATCTGAACTAGTAATTGTCAAATACAGAACTTAAAATTGATAGCTTCTAATTATTATTGCAAATTATAACTTGAAGATCTGAACTTGTAATTGTCAAATACAGAACTTAAAATTGATAGCTTATAATTATAATTCAAATTATAACTTGAAGATCAGAACTTGTAATAGTCAAATACAGAACTTCGAATTGTTAAATACAAATTATTAGTGCTAATTATAACTTGAAGATCTGAACTAGTAATTGTCAAATACAGCACTTAAAATTGATAGCTTCTAATTATTATTGTAAATTATAACTTGAAGATCTGAACTTGTAATAGTGAATTACAGAACTTAGATTTGTCAAATTCAAATTATTATTGCTAATTATAACTTGAAGATCTGAACTAGTAATTGTCAAATACAGAACTTAAAATTGATAGCTTCTAATTATTATTGCAAATTATAACTTGAAGATCTGAACTTGTAATTGTCAAATACAGAACTTAAAATTGATAGCTTATAATTATAATTCAAATTATAACTTGAAGATCAGAACTTGTAATAGTCAAATACAGAACTTCGAATTGTTAAATACAAATTATTAGTGCTAATTATAACTTGAAGATCTGAACTAGTAATTGTCAAATACAGCACTTAAAATTGATAGCTTCTAATTATTATTGTAAATTATAACTTGAAGATCTGAACTTGTAATAGTGAATTACAGAACTTAGATTAGTTAAATTCAAATTATTATTTGATGACTGAACTAGTAATTGTCAAATACAGAACTTAAAATTGATAGCTTCTAATTATTATTGCAAATTATAACTTGTAGATCTGAACTTGTAATTGTCAAATACAGAACTTCTAATTGTTAAATACAAATTATTAGTGCAAATTATAACTTGAAGATCTGAACTTGTAATTGTCAAATACTGAACTTAAAATTGATAGCTTCTAATTATTATTGCAAATTATAACTTGAAGATCTGAACTTGTAATTGTCAAATACAGAACTTAAAATTAATAGCTTCTAATTATTATTGCAAATTATAACTTGAAGATCTGAACTTGTAATTGTCAAATACAGAACTTAAAATTGATAGCTTCTAATTATTATTGCAAATTATAACTTGAAGATCTGAACTTCTAATTGTCAAAAACAGAACTTAAAATTGATAGCTTCTAATTATTATTTCAAATTATAACTTGAAGATCTGAACTTGTAATTGTCAAATACAGAACTTCTAATTGTTAAATACAAATTATTAGTGCAAATTATAACTTGAAGATCTGAACTTGTAATTGTCAAATACAGAACTTAAAATTGATAGCTTCTAATTATTATTGTAAATTATAACTTGAAGATCTGAACTAGTAATTGTCAAATACAGAACTTAAAATTGATAGCTTCTAATTATTATTGCAAATTATAACTTGAAGATCTGAACTTGTAATTGTCAAATACAGAACTTAAAATTAATAGCTTCTAATTATTATTGCAAATAATAACTTGAAGATCTGAACTTGTAATTGTCAAATGCAGAACTTAAAATTGATAGCTTCTAATTATTATTGCAAATAATAATTTGAAGATCTGAACTTGTAATTGTCAAATACAGCACTTAAAATTGATAGCTTCTAGTTATTATTGTAAATTATAACTTGAAGATCTGAACTTGTAATTGTCAAATGCAGAACTTAAAATTGATAGCTTCTAATTATTATTGCAAATAATAACTTGAAGATCTGAACTTGTAATTGTCAAATACAGAACTTAAAATTGATAGCTTCTAATTATTATTGCAAATTATAATTTGAAGATCTGAACTTGTAATAGACAAATACGCAACTTAGTATTGTTAAATACAAATTATGATTGCAAATTATAACTTGAAGATCTGAACCTGTAATAGGAATATACAGAACTTCGAATTGTTAAATTCAAACTAAGATTGCAAATAATAATTCGAAGATCTGAACTTGTAATAGTCAAATACAGAACTTCTAATTGTTAAATACAAATTATTAGTGCAAATTATAACTTGAAGTTCTGAACTAGTAATTGTCAAATACAGATCTTAAAATTGATAGCTTCTAATTATTATTGCAAATTATAACTAGAAGATCTGAACTTGTAATTGTCAAATACAGAACTTAAAATTGATAGCTTCTAATTATTATATCAAATTATAACTTGAAGATCTGAACTTGTAATTGTCAAATACAGAACTTAAAATTGATAGCTTCTAATTATTATTGCAAATTATAACTTGAAGATCTGAACTTGTAATTGTCAAATACAGAACTTCTAATTGTTAAATACAAATTATTAGTGCAAATTATAACTTGAAGATCTGAACTTGTAATTGTCAAATACAGAACTTAAAATTGATAGCTTCTAATTATTATTGTAAATTATAACTTGAAGATCTGAACTTGTAATAGTGAATTACAGAACTTAGATTTGTTAAATTCAAATTATTATTTCAAAATATAACTTGAAGATCTGAACTAGTAATTGTCAAATACAGAACTTAAAATTGATAGCTTCTAATAATTATTGAAAATTATAACTTGAAGAGCTGAACTTATAATTGTCAAATACAGAACTTAAAATTGATAGCTTCTAATTATTATTGCGAATTATAACTTGAAGATCTGAACTTGTAATTGTCAAATACAGAACTTAAAATTGATAGCTTCTAATTATTATTTCAAATTATAACTTGAAGATCTGAACTTGTAATTGTCAAATACAGAACTTAAAATTAATAGCTTGTAATTATTATTGCAAATTATAACTTGAAGATCTGAACTTGTTATTGTCAAATACAGAACTTAAAATTGATAGCTTCTAATTATTATTGTAAGTTATAACTTGAAGATCTGAACTTGTAATCATGAATTACAGAACTTAGATTTGTTAAATTCAAATTATTATTTCAAATTATAACTTGAAGATCTGAACTAGTAATTGTCAAATGCAGCACTTAAAATTGATAGCTTCTAATTATTATTGCAAATTATAACTTGAAGATCTGAACTTGTAATTGTCAAATACGGAACTTAAAATTGATAGCTTCTAATTATTATTGTAAATTATAACTTGAAGATCTGAACTTGTAATTGTCAAATACAGAACTTAAGAGTGATAGCTTCTAATTATTATTGCAAATAATAACTTGAAGATCTGAACTTGTAATTGTCAAATTCAGAACTTAAAATTGATAGCTTCTAATTATTATTGCAAATTATAATTTGAAGATCTGAACTTGTAATAGACAAATACGCAACTTAGCATTGTTAAATACAAATTGTGATTGCAAATTATAACTTGAAGATCTGAACCTGTAATAGGTAAATACAGAACTTCGAATTGTTAAATTCAAACTAAGATTGCAAATAATAATTCGAAGATCTGAACTTGTAATAGTCAAATACAGAACTTCTAATTGTTAAATACATATTATTAGTGCAAATTATAACTTGAAGATCTGAACTAGTAATTGTCAAATACAGAACTTAAAATTGATAGCTTCTAATTATTATTGCAAATTATAAGTTGAAGATCTGAACTTGTAATTGTCAAATACAGAACTTCTAATTGTTAAATACAAATTATTAGTGCAAATTATAACTTGAAGATCTGAACTTGTAATTGTAAAATACAGAACTTAAAATTGATTAACTATAAAAAGTCTATCGGGATTTCTCTAGGACAGGTCTAATAAAAAACTTCAACTTTTTGTCGACGTTTCGAACATATATTTCGTTCTTCTTCAGGACTAAAAACAATAAAATTCAACAACCTGCAGAAATTAACAAAATCCTCACCTCAAGTTCAGTTTACAGAGACCAGGGGTACATTATTCTATTAATAACTAAATGCGATATAACAGTCAACATAACAGTAATATTAAAAAACAGTGAGAACTCCAAAAAACCAAATTACAACTTATTACAATAAGGTGTCAACAATTAAAAACCTTTTCAACATGTCAAAATGTAAAACACAAAATATAAAATATAAAAGCAATCAAGAATTATCAGTTCAAATGGTATCTCTGCAAACGTCGACTACGATAGGTAAAATTTCAAACGGAATAATACACAACCGAATAAAAGGATCTCACTAAAAAACCCAAAACAAATCAACCACCACCTAGTAGATCTCCATAAAAAATGCTTAGTTTTTGTGTGTCCTCTCTATAATTAATGCTGTCTCTTTCGGACTTTATGAAAAACATCTCACTAATATTTCTTTTCAAGCAACTTTGTTCGTAATCTAAAACAGTAGTTTTATCAAAATTGAAGCAGTGTCCCGTATCTTCGCAATGTTGCACTAATGCTGTCTTTCCCCAACCATCCTTATCTTTTTCTTCCTCCCCTTCTCTCGTTGTTCCGATATCTGTAAGCTTCTTCTTTTTATTTTTATTTTTATCTTTTCTTTCACAATCACCCATGTGCTGTTTGATGCGTCTATTTATCCATTGCCTCGTCTGGCCAATGTACGATGCTGGGCAATCTGCACAAGGTATTCGGTAGATCACCTCTGACCTCATTCCCTTATCTGTCCGGTCCTTAAGATTAGTTAAGAGGCTTCTATGATCCTTTAAATTGTATGTGGCCAAAGTACAATAAGGTTTTAATATTCTATTTATTTGTTCTGTTAGATTTTCTACATAAGGGAACTTGAAATATTTCTTTGTTTTTATTTCATTATCATATTTGTCTTCATCACCTTGTGCACCACTACTTCTTTCTTGTTTTTCGAGCTTTTTGAACATATTATTAATAAGCCAATTCGGATAGTCATTTTGTTTTCTTAACAGATCTGTGATTCGGATCCTATTTTCGTCTTTGTATTTAGCATGACTTATATCGGTTACTCTCTTAATGAGTCCATACACTAATGCTGTTTTGTGTTTAAATTGGTGGTACGATCTGTAACTAACTAATCTTTGAGATGAATATGGCTTCATGTACCAATTTGTTAGGATTTCATCACTTGTTCTTTTCACTCTCATGTCTAAGAAAATTATTTCTCCTTGTATCTCTTTTTCTAAGGTAAACTTAATTCTATTATGGTAGCTATTGAAAGCTGTCAAAAACTTTCCCACTTTATCCTTAGGTGCAGCTGTAAAAGAATCATCTACATACAAATAAAAGAAAGGGACGTGGAAACCTATGTCTTTCAATACTTCTTCTATTAGAACTTCCATTACCAAACCAGCCAAAGCAGGGCTCGCAGGGTTTCCCATTGCCAACCCATCCAGTTGCCTAAAAAACTTTCCATCGTATTTGAAGTAGCTGGTGCTAAAACATAAATCTATGAGTTGCAACATCTCCTCAAAACTAAGATCGGTGTAACAACTAATGAACCTCCACTTTTTCTTTAGAGCTCTTTCAACTAATTCCCTTGGTATGCTAGGGAAAAGTGAAACCACATCCAATGACAGTAAAATATAATCTTTCGGGAGTATCTGGTGTTTAATGACTTCTACGAATTCTTTTGAACTTTTTATGTTAAAACTGGAGGTAGTCAAAACTTTCATCAAGATTTCGCTTAAAAATCTTGCTATGTTATATGAAGGAGACTTCAAACAACTTACCACCGGTCTCAGTTGCAACTGGCTTTTATGGGTCTTTCGGAGGCCATAAATTCTGGGAGGCAAAGAGTTATGTCTTATTAACGTTTTGTACTTAAAATTATCAATTTTGTTCCCATCTTTTAAACTTTTTAGTACCTTATTTACTTTATTTTGATGAGTCAATGTGGGGTCTTTATTAACTTCAACAAATTGGCTATCTGACGACAATAATCTTTCCAACTCGGTCTTATATTCTTGTAGGTACATAATGATAGAGCTACCGCCTTTATCGGATTTGGAAACTATTATTTCCGGATGTTCTTTTAGCCATTTTTCAGTACTTTTGTAATTTTTAAGTATGTACGTATAGAATCGCTTCTTTCTTTTTTCATTTGTTTCTCTATTTCTGTAATTAGTAATAACATTAGTACACTTAGCTCTCAAACTATTCACAAAATCCTCCTCTCCCCCAATTCCCTGCAAGCAACCCTCCAAGTCTTTTATTATAGGTAGTATCGGAATCTTATCTGCTTGCAGGGAATTGGGGGAGAGGAGGATTTTGTGAATAGTTTGAGAGCTAAGTGTACTAATGTTATTACTAATTACAGAAATAGAGAAACAAATGAAAAAAGAAAGAAGCGATTCTATACGTACATACTTAAAAATTACAAAAGTACTGAAAAATGGCTAAAAGAACATCCGGAAATAATAGTTTCCAAATCCGATAAAGGCGGTAGCTCTATCATTATGTACCTACAAGAATATAAGACCGAGTTGGAAAGATTATTGTCGTCAGATAGCCAATTTGTTGAAGTTAATAAAGACCCCACATTGACTCATCAAAATAAAGTAAATAAGGTACTAAAAAGTTTAAAAGATGGGAACAAAATTGATAATTTTAAGTACAAAACGTTAATAAGACATAACTCTTTGCCTCCCAGAATTTATGGCCTCCGAAAGACCCATAAAAGCCAGTTGCAACTGAGACCGGTGGTAAGTTGTTTGAAGTCTCCTTCATATAACATAGCAAGATTTTTAAGCGAAATCTTGATGAAAGTTTTGACTACCTCCAGTTTTAACATAAAAAGTTCAAAAGAATTCGTAGAAGTCATTAAACACCAGATACTCCCGAAAGATTATATTTTACTGTCATTGGATGTGGTTTCACTTTTCCCTAGCATACCAAGGGAATTAGTTGAAAGAGCTCTAAAGAAAAAGTGGAGGTTCATTAGTTGTTACACCGATCTTAGTTTTGAGGAGATGTTGCAACTCATAGATTTATGTTTTAGCACCAGCTACTTCAAATACGATGGAAAGTTTTTTAGGCAACTGGATGGGTTGGCAATGGGAAACCCTGCGAGCCCTGCTTTGGCTGGTTTGGTAATGGAAGTTCTAATAGAAGAAGTATTGAAAGACATAGGTTTCCACGTCCCTTTCTTTTATTTGTATGTAGATGATTCTTTTACAGCTGCACCTAAGAATAAAGTGGGAAAGTTTTTGACAGCTTTCAATAGCTACCATAATAGAATTAAGTTTACCTTAGAAAAAGAGATACAAGGAGAAATAATTTTCTTAGACATGAGAGTGAAAAGAACAAGTGATGAAATCCTAACAAATTGGTACATGAAGCCATATTCATCTCAAAGATTAGTTAGTTACAGATCGTACCACCAATTTAAACACAAAACAGCATTAGTGTATGGACTCATTAAGAGAGTAACCGATATAAGTCATGCTAAATACAAAGACGAAAATAGGATCCGAATCACAGATCTGTTAAGAAAACAAAATGACTATCCGAATTGGCTTATTAATAATATGTTCAAAAAGCTCGAAAAACAAGAAAGAAGTAGTGGTGCACAAGGTGATGAAGACAAATATGATAATGAAATAAAAACAAAGAAATATTTCAAGTTCCCTTATGTAGAAAATCTAACAGAACAAATAAATAGAATATTAAAACCTTATTGTACTTTGGCCACATACAATTTAAAGGATCATAGAAGCCTCTTAACTAATCTTAAGGACCGGACAGATAAGGGAATGAGGTCAGAGGTGATCTACCGAATACCTTGTGCAGATTGCCCAGCATCGTACATTGGCCAGACGAGGCAATGGATAAATAGACGCATCAAACAGCACATGGGTGATTGTGAAAGAAAAGATAAAAATAAAAATAAAAAGAAGAAGCTTACAGATATCGGAACAACGAGAGAAGGGGAGGAAGAAAAAGATAAGGATGGTTGGGGAAAGACAGCATTAGTGCAACATTGCGAAGATACGGGACACTGCTTCAATTTTGATAAAACTACTGTTTTAGATTACGAACAAAGTTGCTTGAAAAGAAATATTAGTGAG
Organism: Cantharis lateralis; assembly: GCA_963170105.1. Classification (NCBI taxonomy): domain Eukaryota; kingdom Metazoa; phylum Arthropoda; class Insecta; order Coleoptera; family Cantharidae; genus Cantharis; species Cantharis lateralis. The sequence goes on along the minus strand of OY720625.1, from coordinate 24,165,000 downwards.
ATGTTTTTCATAAAGTCCGAAAGAGACAGCATTAATTATAGAGAGGACACACAAAAACTAAGCATTTTTTATGGAGATCTACTAGGTGGTGGTTGATTTGTTTTGGGTTTTTTAGTGAGATCCTTTTATTCGGTTGTGTATTATTCCGTTTGAAATTTTACCTATCGTAGTCGACGTTTGCAGAGATACCATTTGAACTGATAATTCTTGATTGCTTTTATATTTTATATTTTGTGTTTTACATTTTGACATGTTGAAAAGGTTTTTAATTGTTGACACCTTATTGTAATAAGTTGTAATTTGGTTTTTTGGAGTTCTCACTGTTTTTTAATATTACTGTTATGTTGACTGTTATATCGCATTTAGTTATTAATAGAATAATGTACCCCTGGTCTCTGTAAACTGAACTTGAGGTGAGGATTTTGTTAATTTCTGCAGGTTGTTGAATTTTATTGTTTTTAGTCCTGAAGAAGAACGAAATATATGTTCGAAACGTCGACAAAAAGTTGAAGTTTTTTATTAGACCTGTCCTAGAGAAATCCCGATAGACTTTTTATAGTTAATTAAGTTGCGGACGATAACAATTATGAATTGTACTTAAAATTGATAGCTTCTAATTATTATTGCACATTATAACTTGAAGATCTGAACTTGTAATTGTCAAATACAGAACATAAAATTGATAGCTTCTAATTATTATTTCAAATTATAACTTGAAGATCTGAACTTGTAATTGTCAAATACAGAACTTAAAATTGATAGCTTCTAATTATTATTGTAAATTATAACTTGAAGATCTGAACTTGTAATTGTCAAATACAGAACTTAAGATTGATAGCTTCTAATTATTATTTCAAATAATAACTTGAAGATCTGAACTTGTAATTGTCAAATTCAGAACTTAAAATTGATAGCTTCTAATTATTATTGCAAATAATAACTTGAAGATCTGAACTTGTAATTGTCAAATTCAGAACTTAAAATTGATAGCTTCTAATTATTATTGCAAATTATAACTTGAAGATCTGAACTTGTAATTGTCAAATACAGAACTTAAAATTAATAGCTTCTAATTATTATTGCAAATTATAACTTGAAGATCTGAACTTGTTATTGTCAAATACAGAACTTAAAATTGATAGCTTCTAATTATTATTGCAAATAATAACTTGAAGATCTGAACTTGTAATTGTCAAATTCAGAACTTAAAATTGATAGCTTCTAATTATTATTGCACATTATAACTTGAAGATCTGAACTTGTAATTGTCAAATACAGAACGTCTAATTGTTAAATACAAATTATTAGTGCAAATTATAACTTGAAGATCTGAACTTGTAATTGTCAAATACAGAACTTAAAATTGATAGCTTCTAATTATTATTGCACATTATAACTTGAAGATCTGAACTTGTAATTGTCAAATACAGAACATAAAATTGATAGCTTCTAATTATTATTTCAAATTATAACTTGAAGATCTGAACTTGTAATTGTCAAATACAGAACTTAAAATTGATAGCTTCTAATTATTATTGTAAGTTATAACTTGAAGATCTGAACTTGTAATAGTGAATTACAGAACTTAGATTTGTTAAATTCAAATTATTATTTCAAATTATAACTTGAAGATCTGAACTAGTAATTGTCAAATACAGAACTTAAAATTGATAGCTTCTAATTATTATTGCAAATTATAACTTGAAGATCTGAACTTCTAATTGTCAAATACAGAACTTAAAATTGAAAGCTTCTAATTATTATTTCAAATTATAACTTGAAGATCTGAACTTGTAGTAGTGAATTACAGAACTTAGATTTGATAAATTCAAATTATTATTTCAAATTATAACTTGAAGATCTGAACTAGTAATTGTCAAATACAGAACTTAAAATTGATAGCTTCTAATTATTATTGCAAATTATAACATGAAGATCTGAACTTGTAATTGCCAAATACAGAACTTAAAATTGATAGCTTATAATTATAATTCAAATTATAACTTGAAGATCAGAACTTGTAATAGTCAAATACAGAACTTCGAATTGTTAAATACAAATTATTAGTGCAAATTATAACTTGAAGATCTGAACTAGTAATTGTCAAATACAGCACTTAAAATTGATAGCTTCTAATTATTATTGTAAATTATAACTTGAAGATCTGAACTTGTAATAGTGAATTACAGAACTTAGATTAGTTAAATTCAAATTATTATTTCAAATTATTATTTGATGACTGAACTAGTAATTGTCAAATACAGAACTTAAAATTGATAGCTTCTAATTATTATTGCAAATTATAACATGAAGATCTGAACTTGTAATTGTCAAATACAGAACTTAAAATTGATAGCTTATAATTATAATTCAAATTATAACTTGAAGATCAGAACTTGTAATAGTCAAATACAGAACTTCGAATTGTTAAATACAAATTATTAGTGCAAATTATAACTTGAAGATCTGAACTAGTAATTGTCAAATACAGTACTTAAAATTGATAGCTTCTAATTATTATTGTAAATTATAACTTGAAGATCTGAACTTGTAATGGTGAATTACAGAACTTAGATTAGTTAAATTCAAATTATTATTTCAAATTATTATTTGATGACTGAACTAGTAATTGTCAAATACAGAACTTAAAATTGATAGCTTCTAATTATTATTGCAAATTATAACTTGTAGATCTGAACTTGTAATTGTCAAATACAGAACTTCTAATTGTTAAATACAAATTATTAGTGCAAATTATAACTTGAAGATCTGAACTTGTAATTGTCAAATACAGAACTTAAAATTGATAGCTTCTAATTATTATTGCAAATTATAACTTGAAGATCTGAAATTGTAATTGTCAAATACAGAACTTAAAATTAATAGTTTCTAATTATTATTGCAAATTATAACTTGAAGATCTGAACTTGTAATTGTCAAATACAGAACTTAAAATTGATAGCTTCTAATTATTATTGCAAATTATAACTTGAAGATCTGAACTTCTAATTGTCAAAAACAGAACTTAAAATTGATAGCTTCTAATTATTATTTCAAATTATAACTTGAAGATCTGAACTTGTAATTGTCAAATACAGAACTTCTAATTGTTAAATACAAATTATTAGTGCAAATTATAACTTGTAGATCTGAACTAGTAATTGTCAAATACAGAACTTAAAATTGATAGCTTCTAATTATTATTGTAAATTATAACTTGAAGATCTGAACTTGTAATAGTGAATTACAGAACTTAGATTTGTCAAATTCAAATTATTTTTTCTAATTATAACTTGAAGATCTGAACTAGTAATTGTCAAATACAGAACTTAAAATTGATAGCTTCTAATTATTATTGCAAATTATAACTTGAAGATCTGAACTTGTAATTGTCAAATACAGAACTTAAAATTAATAGCTTCTAATTATTATTGCAAATAATAACTTGAAGATCTGAACTTGTAATTGTCAAATACAGAACTTAAAATTAATAGCTTCTAATTATTATTGCAAATAATAACTTGAAGATCTGAACTTGTAATTGTCAAATACAGAACTTCTAATTGTTAAATACAAATTATTAGTGCAAATTATAACTTGTAGATCTGAACTTGTAATTGTCAAATACAGAACTTAAAATTGATAGCTTCTAATTATTATTGTAAATTATAACTTGAAGATCTGAACTTGTAATAGTGAATTACAGAACTTAGATTTGTCAAATTCAAATTATTATTGCTAATTATAACTTGAAGATCTGAACTAGTAATTGTCAAATACAGAACTTAAAATTGATAGCTTCTAATTATTATTGCAAATTATAACTTGAAGATCTGAACTTGTAATTGTCAAATACAGAACTTAAAATTGATAGCTTATAATTATAATTCAAATTATAACTTGAAGATCAGAACTTGTAATAGTCAAATACAGAACTTCGAATTGTTAAATACAAATTATTAGTGCTAATTATAACTTGAAGATCTGAACTAGTAATTGTCAAATACAGCACTTAAAATTGATAGCTTCTAATTATTATTGTAAATTATAACTTGAAGATCTGAACTTGTAATAGTGAATTACAGAACTTAGATTAGTTAAATTCAAATTATTATTTCAAATTATTATTTGATGACTGAACTAGTAATTGTCAAATACAGAACTTAAAATTGATAGCTTCTAATTATTATTGCAAATTATAACTTGTAGATCTGAACTTGTAATTGTCAAATACAGAACTTCTAATTGTTAAATACAAATTATTAGTGCAAATTATAACTTGAAGATCTGAACTTGTAATTGTCAAATACAGAACTTAAAATTGATAGCTTCTAATTATTATTGCAAATTATAACTTGAAGATCTGAACTTGTAATTGTCAAATACAGAACTTAAAATTAATAGCTTCTAATTATTATTGCAAATTATAACTTGAAGATCTGAACTTGTAATTGTCAAATACAGAACTTAAAATTGATAGCTTCTAATTATTATTGCAAATTATAACTTGAAGATCTGAACTTCTAATTGTCAAAAACAGAACTTAAAATTGATAGCTTCTAATTATTATTTCAAATTATAACTTGAAGATCTGAACTTGTAATTGTCAAATACAGAACTTCTAATTGTTAAATACAAATTATTAGTGCAAATTATAACTTGTAGATCTGAACTTGTAATTGTCAAATACAGAACTAAAATTGATAGCTTCTAATTATTATTGTAAATTATAACTTGAAGATCTGAACTAGTAATTGTCAAATACAGAACTTAAAATTGATAGCTTCTAATTATTATTGCAAATTATAACTTGAAGATCTGAACTTGTAATTGTCAAATACAGAACTTAAAATTAATAGCTTCTAATTATTATTGCAAATAATAACTTGAAGATCTGAACTTGTAATTGTCAAATGCAGAACTTAAAATTGATAGCTTCTAATTATTATTGCAAATAATAATTTGAAGATCTGTACTTGTAATTGTCAAATACAGAACTTAAAATTGATATCTTATAATTATATTTCAAATTATAACTTGAAGATCTGAACTTGTAATAGTCAAATACAGAACTTCTAATTGTCTAATACAAATTATTAGTGCAAATTATAACTTAAAGATCTGAACTAGTAATTGTCAAATACAGCACTTAAAATTGATAGCTTCTAGTTATTATTGTAAATTATAACTTGTAGATCTGAACTTCTAATAGTGAATTACAGAACTTAGATGTTTTAAATTCAAATTATTATTTCAAATTATTACTTGAAGATCTGAACTAGTAATTGTCAAATACAGAACTTAAAATTGATAGCTTCTAATTATTATTGCAAATTATAACTTGAAGATCTGAACTTGTAATTGTCAAATACAGAACTTAAAATTGATAGCTTCTAATTATTATTGCAAATTATAATTTGAAGATCTGAACTTGTAATAGACAAATACGCAACTTAGTATTGTTAAATACAAATTGTGATTGCAAATTATAACTTGAAGATCTGAACCTGTAATAGGAATATACAGAACTTCGAATTGTTAAATTCAAACTAAGATTGCAAATAATAATTCGAAGATCTGAACTTGTAATAGTCAAATACAGAACTTCTAATTGTTAAATACAAATTATTAGTGCAAATTATAACTTGAAGTTCTGAACTAGTAATTGTCAAATACAGATCTTAAAATTGATAGCTTCTAATTATTATTGCAAATTATAACTAGAAGATCTGAACTTGTAATTGTCAAATACAGAACTTAAAATTGATAGCTTATAATTATAATTCAAATTATAACTTGAAGATCAGAACTTGTAATAGTCAAATACAGAACTTCGAATTGTTAAATACAAATTATTAGTGCAAATTATAACTTGAAGATCTGAACTAGTAATTGTCAAATACAGCACTTAAAATTGATAGCTTCTAATTATTATTGTAAATTATAACTTGAAGATCTGAACTTGTAATAGTGAATTACAGAACTTAGATTAGTTAAATTCAAATTATTATTTCAAATTATTATTTGATGACTGAACTAGTAATTGTCAAATACAGAACTTAAAATTGATAGCTTCTAATTATTATTGCAAATTATAACATGAAGATCTGAACTTGTAATTGTCAAATACAGAACTTAAAATTGATAGCTTATAATTATAATTCAAATTATAACTTGAAGATCAGAACTTGTAATAGTCAAATACAGAACTTCGAATTGTTAAATACAAATTATTAGTGCAAATTATAACTTGAAGATCTGAACTAGTAATTGTCAAATACAGCACTTAAAATTGATAGCTTCTAATTATTATTGTAAATTATAACTTGAAGATCTGAACTTGTAATAGTGAATTACAGAACTTAGATTAGTTAAATTCAAATTATTATTTCAAATTATTATTTGATGACTGAACTAGTAATTGTCAAATACAGAACTTAAAATTGATAGCTTCTAATTATTATTGCAAATTATAACTTGAAGATCTGAACTTGTAATTGTCAAATACAGAACTTAAAATTAATAGCTTCTAATTATTATTGCAAATTATAACTTGAAGATCTGAACTTGTAATTGTCAAATACAGAACTTAAAATTGATAGCTTCTAATTATTATTGCAAATTATAACTTGAAGATCTGAACTTCTAATTGTCAAAAACAGAACTTAAAATTGATAGCTTCTAATTATTATTTCAAATTATAACTTGAAGATCTGAACTTGTAATTGTCAAATACAGAACTTCTAATTGTTAAATACAAATTATTAGTGCAAATTATAACTTGTAGATCTGAACTTGTAATTGTCAAATACAGAACTTAAAATTGATAGCTTCTAATTATTATTGTAAATTATAACTTGAAGATCTGAACTTGTAATAGTGAATTACAGAACTTAGATTTGTCAAATTCAAATTATTTTTTCTAATTATAACTTGAAGATCTGAACTAGTAATTGTCAAATACAGAACTTAAAATTGATAGCTTCTAATTATTATTGCAAATTATAACTTGAAGATCTGAACTTGTAATTGTCAAATACAGAACTTAAAATTAATAGCTTCTAATTATTATTGCAAATAATAACTTGAAGATCTGAACTTGTAATTGTCAAATACAGAACTTAAAATTAATAGCTTCTAATTATTATTGCAAATAATAACTTGAAGATCTGAACTTGTAATTGTCAAATACAGAACTTCTAATTGTTAAATACAAATTATTAGTGCAAATTATAACTTGTAGATCTGAACTTGTAATTGTCAAATACAGAACTTAAAATTGATAGCTTCTAATTATTATTGTAAATTATAACTTGAAGATCTGAACTTGTAATAGTGAATTACAGAACTTAGATTTGTCAAATTCAAATTATTATTGCTAATTATAACTTGAAGATCTGAACTAGTAATTGTCAAATACAGAACTTAAAATTGATAGCTTCTAATTATTATTGCAAATTATAACTTGAAGATCTGAACTTGTAATTGTCAAATACAGAACTTAAAATTGATAGCTTATAATTATAATTCAAATTATAACTTGAAGATCAGAACTTGTAATAGTCAAATACAGAACTTCGAATTGTTAAATACAAATTATTAGTGCTAATTATAACTTGAAGATCTGAACTAGTAATTGTCAAATACAGCACTTAAAATTGATAGCTTCTAATTATTATTGTAAATTATAACTTGAAGATCTGAACTTGTAATAGCGAATTACAGAACTTAGATTAGTTAAATTCAAATTATTATTTCAAATTATTATTTGATGACTGAACTAGTAATTGTCAAATACAGAACTTAAAATTGATAGCTTCTAATTATTATTGCAAATTATAACTTGTAGATCTGAACTTGTAATTGTCAAATACAGAACTTCTAATTGTTAAATACAAATTATTAGTGCAAATTATAACTTGAAGATCTGAACTTGTAATTGTCAAATACAGAACTTAAAATTGATAGCTTCTAATTATTATTGCAAATTATAACTTGAAGATCTGAACTTGTAATTGTCAAATACAGAACTTAAAATTAATAGCTTCTAATTATTATTGCAAATTATAACTTGAAGATCTGAACTTGTAATTGTCAAATACAGAACTTAAAATTGATAGCTTCTAATTATTATTGCAAATTATAACTTGAAGATCTGAACTTCTAATTGTCAAAAACAGAACTTAAAATTGATAGCTTCTAATTATTATTTCAAATTATAACTTGAAGATCTGAACTTGTAATTGTCAAATACAGAACTTCTAATTGTTAAATACAAATTATTAGTGCAAATTATAACTTGTAGATCTGAACTTGTTATTGTCAAATACAGAACTTAAAATTGATAGCTTCTAATTATTATTGTAAATTATAACTTGAAGATCTGAACTAGTAATTGTCAAATACAGAACTTAAAATTGATAGCTTCTAATTATTATTGCAAATTATAACTTGAAGATCTGAACTTGTAATTGTCAAATACAGAACTTAAAATTAATAGCTTCTAATTATTATTGCAAATAATAACTTGAAGATCTGAACTTGTAATTGTCAAATGCAGAACTTAAAATTGATAGCTTCTAATTATTATTGCAAATAATAATTTGAAGATCTGTACTTGTAATTGTCAAATACAGAACTTAAAATTGATATCTTATAATTATATTTCAAATTATAACTTGAAGATCTGAACTTGTAATAGTCAAATACAGAACTTCTAATTGTCTAATACAAATTATTAGTGCAAATTATAACTTAAAGATCTGAACTAGTAATTGTCAAATACAGCACTTAAAATTGATAGCTTCTAGTTATTATTGTAAATTATAACTTGTAGATCTGAACTTCTAATAGTGAATTACATAACTTAGATTTTTTAAATTCAAATTATTATTTCAAATTATTACTTGAAGATCTGAACTAGTAATTGTCAAATACAGAACTTAAAATTGATAGCTTCTAATTATTATTGCAAATTATAACTTGAAGATGTGAACTTGTAATTGTCAAATACAGAACTTAAAATTGATAGCTTCTAATTATTATTGCAAATTATAATTTGAAGATCTGAACTTGTAATAGACAAATACGCAACTTAGTATTGTTAAATACAAATTGTGATTGCAAATTATAACTTGAAGATCTGAACCTGTAATAGGAATATACAGAACTTCGAATTGTTAAATTCAAACTAAGATTGCAAATAATAATTCGAAGATCTGAACTTGTAATAGTCAAATACAGAACTTCTAATTGTTAAATACAAATTATTAGTGCAAATTATAACTTGAAGTTCTGAACTAGTAATTGTCAAATACAGATCTTAAAATTGATAGCTTCTAATTATTATTGCAAATTATAACTAGAAGATCTGAACTTGTAATTGTCAAATACAGAACTTAAAATTGATAGCTTCTAATTATTATATCAAATTATAACTTGAAGATCTGAACTTGTAATTGTCAAATACAGAACTTAAAATTGATAGCTTCTAATTATTATTGCAAATTATAACTTGAAGATCTGAACTTGTAATTGTCAAATACAGAACTTCTAATTGTTAAATACAAATTATTAGTGCAAATTATAACTTGAAGATCTGAACTTGTAATTGTCAAATACAGAACTTAAAATTGATAGCTTCTAATTATTATTGTAAATTATAACTTGAAGATCTGAACTTGTAATAGTGAATTACAGAACTTAGATTTGTTAAATTCAAATTATTATTTCAAAATATAACTTGAAGATCTGAACTAGTAATTGTCAAATACAGAACTTAAAATTGATAGCTTCTAATAATTATTGAAAATTATAACTTGAAGAGCTGAACTTGTAATTGTCAAATACAGAACTTAAAATTGATAGCTTCTAATTATTATTGCGAATTATAACTTGAAGATCTGAACTAGTAATTGTCAAATACAGCACTTAAAATTGATAGCTTCTAGTTATTATTGTAAATTATAACTTGTAGATCTGAACTTCTAATAGTGAATTACATAACTTAGATTTTTTAAATTCAAATTATTATTTCAAATTATTACTTGAAGATCTGAACTAGTAATTGTCAAATACAGAACTTAAAATTGATAGCTTCTAATTATTATTGCAAATTATAACTTGAAGATGTGAACTTGTAATTGTCAAATACAGAACTTAAAATTGATAGCTTCTAGTTATTATTGTAAATTATAACTTGTAGATCTGAACTTCTAATAGTGAATTACAGAACTTAGATGTTTTAAATTCAAATTATTATTTCAAATTATTACTTGAAGATCTGAACTAGTAATTGTCAAATACAGAACTTAAAATTGATAGCTTCTAATTATTATTGCAAATTATAACTTGAAGATGTGAACTTGTAATTGTCAAATACAGAACTTAAAATTGATAGCTTCTAATTATTATTGTAAATTATAACTTGAAGATCTGAACTTGTAATAGTGAATTACAGAACTTAGATTAGTTAAATTCAAATTATTATTTCAAATTATTATTTGATGACTGAACTAGTAATTGTCAAATACAGAACTTAAAATTGATAGCTTCTAATTATTATTTCAAATTATAACTTGAAGATCTGAACTTGTAATTGTCAAATACAGAACTTCTAATTGTTAAATACAAATTATTAGTGCAAATTATAACTTGTAGATCTGAACTTGTAATTGTCAAATACAGAACTTAAAATTGATAGCTTCTAATTATTATTGTAAATTATAACTTGAAGATCTGAACTTGTAATAGTGAATTACAGAACTTAGATTTGTCAAATTCAAATTATTTTTTCTAATTATAACTTGAAGATCTGAACTAGTAATTGTCAAATACAGAACTTAAAATTGATAGCTTCTAATTATTATTGCAAATTACAACTTGAAGATCTGAACTTGTAATTGTCAAATACAGAACTTAAAATTAATAGCTTCTAATTATTATTGCAAATAATAACTTGAAGATCTGAACTTGTAATTGTCAAATACAGAACTTAAAATTAATAGCTTCTAATTATTATTGCAAATAATAACTTGAAGATCTGAACTTGTAATTGTCAAATACAGAACTTCTAATTGTTAAATACAAATTATTAGTGCAAATTATAACTTGTAGATCTGAACTTGTAATTGTCAAATACAGAACTTAAAATTGATAGCTTCTAATTATTATTGTAAATTATAACTTGAAGATCTGAACTTGTAATAGTGAATTACAGAACTTAGATTTGTCAAATTCAAATTATTATTGCTAATTATAACTTGAAGATCTGAACTAGTAATTGTCAAATACAGAACTTAAAATTGATAGCTTCTAATTATTATTGCAAATTATAACTTGAAGATCTGAACTTGTAATTGTCAAATACAGAACTTAAAATTGATAGCTTATAATTATAATTCAAATTATAACTTGAAGATCAGAACTTGTAATAGTCAAATACAGAACTTCGAATTGTTAAATACAAATTATTAGTGCTAATTATAACTTGAAGATCTGAACTAGTAATTGTCAAATACAGCACTTAAAATTGATAGCTTCTAATTATTATTGTAAATTATAACTTGAAGATCTGAACTTGTAATAGTGAATTACATAACTTAGATTAGTTAAATTCAAATTATTATTTCAAATTATTATTTGATGACTGAACTAGTAATTGTCAAATACAGAACTTAAAATTGATAGCTTCTAATTATTATTGCAAATTATAACTTGTAGATCTGAACTTGTAATTGTCAAATACAGAACTTCTAATTGTTAAATACAAATTATTAGTGCAAATTATAACTTGAAGATCTGAACTTGTAATTGTCAAATACAGAACTTAAAATTGATAGCTTCTAATTATTATTGCAAATTATAACTTGAAGATCTGAACTTGTAATTGTCAAATACAGAACTTAAAATTAATAGCTTCTAATTATTATTGCAAATAATAACTTGAAGATCTGAACTTGTAATTGTCAAATGCAGAACTTAAAATTGATAGCTTCTAATTATTATTGCAAATAATAATTTGAAGATCTGTACTTGTAATTGTCAAATACAGAACTTAAAATTGATATCTTATAATTATATTTCAAATTATAACTTGAAGATCTGAACTTGTAATAGTCAAATACAGAACTTCTAATTGTCTAATACAAATTATTAGTGCAAATTATAACTTAAAGATCTGAACTAGTAATTGTCAAATACAGCACTTAAAATTGATAGCTTCTAGTTATTATTGTAAATTATAACTTGTAGATCTGAACTTCTAATAGTGAATTACAGAACTTAGATGTTTTAAATTCAAATTATTATTTCAAATTATTACTTGAAGATCTGAACTAGTAATTGTCAAATACAGAACTTAAAATTGATAGCTTCTAATTATTATTGCAAATTATAACTTGAAGATCTGAACTTGTAATTGTCAAATACAGAACTTAAAATTGATAGCCTCTAATTATTATTGCAAATTATAATTTGAAGATCTGAACTTGTAATAGACAAATACGCAACTTAGTATTGTTAAATACAAATTGTGATTGCAAATTATAACTTGAAGATCTGAACCTGTAATAGGAATATACAGAACTTCGAATTGTTAAATTCAAACTAAGATTGCAAATAATAATTCGAAGATCTGAACTTGTAATAGTCAAATACAGAACTTCTAATTGTTAAATACAAATTATTAGTGCAAATTATAACTTGAAGTTCTGAACTAGTAATTGTCAAATACAGATCTTAAAATTGATAGCTTCTAATTATTATTGCAAATTATAACTAGAAGATCTGAACTTGTGATTGTCAAATACAGAACTTAAAATTGATAGCTTCTAATTATTATATCAAATTATAACTTGAAGATCTGAACTTGTAATTGTCAAATACAGAACTTAAAATTGATAGCTTCTAATTATTATTGCAAATTATAACTTGAAGATCTGAGCTTGTAATTGTCAAATACAGAACTTCTAATTGTTAAATACAAATTATTAGTGCAAATTATAACTTGAAGATCTGAACTTGTAATTGTCAAATACAGAACTTAAAATTGATAGCTTCTAATTATTATTGTAAATTATAACTTGAAGATCTGAACTTGTAATAGTGAATTACAGAACTTAGATTAGTTAAATTCAAATTATTATTTCAAATTATTATTTGATGACTGAACTAGTAATTGTCAAATACAGAACTTAAAATTGATAGCTTCTAATTATTATTGCAAATTATAACTTGTAGATCTGAACTTGTAATTGTCAAATACAGAACTTCTAATTGTTAAATACAAATTATTAGTGCAAATTATAACTTGAAGATCTGAACTTGTAATTGTCAAATACAGAACTTAAAATTGATAGCTTCTAATTATTATTGCAAATTATAACTTGAAGATCTGAACTTGTAATTGTCAAATACAGAACTTAAAATTAATAGCTTCTAATTATTATTGCAAATTATAACTTGAAGATCTGAACTTGTAATTGTCAAATACAGAACTTAAAATTGATAGCTTCTAATTATTATTGCAAATTATAACTTGAAGATCTGAACTTCTAATTGTCAAAAACAGAACTTAAAATTGATAGCTTCTAATTATTATTTCAAATTATAACTTGAAGATCTGAACTTGTAATTGTCAAATACAGAACTTCTAATTGTTAAATACAAATTATTAGTGCAAATTATAACTTGTAGATCTGAACTTGTAATTGTCAAATACAGAACTTAAAATTGATAGCTTCTAATTATTATTGTAAATTATAACTTGAAGATCTGAACTTGTAATAGTGAATTACAGAACTTAGATTTGTCAAATTCAAATTATTTTTTCTAATTATAACTTGAAGATCTGAACTAGTAATTGTCAAATACAGAACTTAAAATTGATAGCTTCTAATTATTATTGCAAATTATAACTTGAAGATCTGAACTTGTAATTGTCAAATACAGAACTTAAAATTAATAGCTTCTAATTATTATTGCAAATAATAACTTGAAGATCTGAACTTGTAATTGTCAAATACAGAACTTAAAATTAATAGCTTCTAATTATTATTGCAAATAATAACTTGAAGATCTGAACTTGTAATTGTCAAATACAGAACTTCTAATTGTTAAATACAAATTATTAGTGCAAATTATAACTTGTAGATCTGAACTTGTAATTGTCAAATACAGAACTTAAAATTGATAGCTTCTAATTATTATTGTAAATTATAACTTGAAGATCTGAACTTGTAATAGTGAATTACAGAACTTAGATTTGTCAAATTCAAATTATTATTGCTAATTATAACTTGAAGATCTGAACTAGTAATTGTCAAATACAGAACTTAAAATTGATAGCTTCTAATTATTATTGCAAATTATAACTTGAAGATCTGAACTTGTAATTGTCAAATACAGAACTTAAAATTGATAGCTTATAATTATAATTCAAATTATAACTTGAAGATCAGAACTTGTAATAGTCAAATACAGAACTTCGAATTGTTAAATACAAATTATTAGTGCTAATTATAACTTGAAGATCTGAACTAGTAATTGTCAAATACAGCACTTAAAATTGATAGCTTCTAATTATTATTGTAAATTATAACTTGAAGATCTGAACTTGTAATAGCGAATTACAGAACTTAGATTAGTTAAATTCAAATTATTATTTCAAATTATTATTTGATGACTGAACTAGTAATTGTCAAATACAGAACTTAAAATTGATAGCTTCTAATTATTATTGCAAATTATAACTTGTAGATCTGAACTTGTAATTGTCAAATACAGAACTTCTAATTGTTAAATACAAATTATTAGTGCAAATTATAACTTGAAGATCTGAACTTGTAATTGTCAAATACAGAACTTAAAATTGATAGCTTCTAATTATTATTGCAAATTATAACTTGAAGATCTGAACTTGTAATTGTCAAATACAGAACTTAAAATTAATAGCTTCTAATTATTATTGCAAATTATAACTTGAAGATCTGAACTTGTAATTGTCAAATACAGAACTTAAAATTGATAGCTTCTAATTATTATTGCAAATTATAACTTGAAGATCTGAACTTCTAATTGTCAAAAACAGAACTTAAAATTGATAGCTTCTAATTATTATTTCAAATTATAACTTGAAGATCTGAACTTGTAATTGTCAAATACAGAACTTCTAATTGTTAAATACAAATTATTAGTGCAAATTATAACTTGTAGATCTGAACTTGTTATTGTCAAATACAGAACTTAAAATTGATAGCTTCTAATTATTATTGTAAATTATAACTTGAAGATCTGAACTAGTAATTGTCAAATACAGAACTTAAAATTGATAGCTTCTAATTATTATTGCAAATTATAACTTGAAGATCTGAACTTGTAATTGTCAAATACAGAACTTAAAATTAATAGCTTCTAATTATTATTGCAAATAATAACTTGAAGATCTGAACTTGTAATTGTCAAATGCAGAACTTAAAATTGATAGCTTCTAATTATTATTGCAAATAATAATTTGAAGATCTGTACTTGTAATTGTCAAATACAGAACTTAAAATTGATATCTTATAATTATATTTCAAATTATAACTTGAAGATCTGAACTTGTAATAGTCAAATACAGAACTTCTAATTGTCTAATACAAATTATTAGTGCAAATTATAACTTAAAGATCTGAACTAGTAATTGTCAAATACAGCACTTAAAATTGATAGCTTCTAGTTATTATTGTAAATTATAACTTGTAGATCTGAACTTCTAATAGTGAATTACATAACTTAGATTTTTTAAATTCAAATTATTATTTCAAATTATTACTTGAAGATCTGAACTAGTAATTGTCAAATACAGAACTTAAAATTGATAGCTTCTAATTATTATTGCAAATTATAACTTGAAGATGTGAACTTGTAATTGTCAAATACAGAACTTAAAATTGATAGCTTCTAATTATTATTGCAAATTATAATTTGAAGATCTGAACTTGTAATAGACAAATACGCAACTTAGTATTGTTAAATACAAATTGTGATTGCAAATTATAACTTGAAGATCTGAACCTGTAATAGGAATATACAGAACTTCGAATTGTTAAATTCAAACTAAGATTGCAAATAATAATTCGAAGATCTGAACTTGTAATAGTCAAATACAGAACTTCTAATTGTTAAATACAAATTATTAGTGCAAATTATAACTTGAAGTTCTGAACTAGTAATTGTCAAATACAGATCTTAAAATTGATAGCTTCTAATTATTATTGCAAATTATAACTAGAAGATCTGAACTTGTAATTGTCAAATACAGAACTTAAAATTGATAGCTTCTAATTATTATATCAAATTATAACTTGAAGATCTGAACTTGTAATTGTCAAATACAGAACTTAAAATTGATAGCTTCTAATTATTATTGCAAATTATAACTTGAAGATCTGAACTTGTAATTGTCAAATACAGAACTTCTAATTGTTAAATACAAATTATTAGTGCAAATTATAACTTGAAGATCTGAACTTGTAATTGTCAAATACAGAACTTAAAATTGATAGCTTCTAATTATTATTGTAAATTATAACTTGAAGATCTGAACTTGTAATAGTGAATTACAGAACTTAGATTTGTTAAATTCAAATTATTATTTCAAAATATAACTTGAAGATCTGAACTAGTAATTGTCAAATACAGAACTTAAAATTGATAGCTTCTAATAATTATTGAAAATTATAACTTGAAGAGCTGAACTTGTAATTGTCAAATACAGAACTTAAAATTGATAGCTTCTAATTATTATTGCGAATTATAACTTGAAGATCTGAACTTGTAATTGTCAAATACAGAACATAAAATTGATAGCTTCTAATTATTATTTCAAATTATAACTTGAAGATCTGAACTTGTAATTGTCAAATACAGAACTTAAAATGAATAGCTTCTAATTATTATTGCAAATTATAACTTGAAGATCTGAACTTGTAATTGTCAAATACAGAACTTAAAATTGATAGCTTCTAATTATTATTGTAAGTTATAACTTGAAGATCTGAACTTGTAATCATGAATTACAGAACTTAGATTTGTTAACTTCAAATTATTATTTCAAATTATAACTTGAAGATCTGAACTAGTAATTGTCAAATGCAGAACTTAAAATTGATAGCTTCTAATTTTTATTGCAAATTATAACTTGAAGATCTGAACTTGTAATTGTCAAATACAGAACTTAAAATTGATAGCTTCTAATTATTATTGTAAATTATAACTTGAAGATCTGAACTTGTAATTGTCAAATACAGAACTTAAGATTGATAGCTTCTAATTATTATTGCAAATAATAACTTGAAGATCTGAACTTGTAATTGTCAAATTCAGAACTTAAAATTGATAGCTTCTAATTATTATTGCAAATTATAACTTGAAGATCTGAACTTGTAATTGTCAAATACAGAACTTAAAATTAATAGCTTCTAATTAATATTGCTAATTATAACTTGAAGATCTGAACTTGTTATTGTCAAATACAGAACTTAAAATTGATAGCTTCTAATTATTATTGTAAGTTATAACTTGAAGATCTGAACTTTTAATCATGAATTACAGAACTTAGATTTGTTAAATTCAAATTATTATTTCAAATTATAACTTGAAGATATGAACTAGTAATTGTCAAATGCAGAACTTAAAATTGATAGCTTCTAATTATTATTGCAAATTATAACTTGAAGATCTGAACTTGTAATTGTCAAATACAGAACTTAAAATTGATAGCTTCTAATTATTATTGTAAATTATAACTTGAAGATCTGAACTTGTAATTGTCAAATACAGAACTTAAGAGTGATAGCTTCTAATTATTATTGCAAATAATAACTTGAAGATCTGAACTTGTAATTGTCAAATTCAGAACTTAAAATTGATAGCTTCTAATTATTATTGCAAATTATAATTTGAAGATCTGAACTTGTAATAGACAAATACGCAACTTAGCATTGTTAAATACAAATTGTGATTGCAAATTATAACTTGAAGATCTGAACCTGTAATAGGTAAATACAGAACTTCGAATTGTTAAATTCAAATTATTATTTCAAATTATAACTTGAAGATCTGAACTAGTAATTGTCAAATACAGAACTTAAAATTGATAGCTTCTAATTATTATTGCAAATTATAACTTGAAGATCTGAACTTGTAATTGTCAAATACAGAACTTAAAATTGATAGCTTCTAATTATTATTTCAAATTATAACTTGAAGATCTGAACTTGTAATAGTCAAATACAGAACTTCTAATTGTTAAATACAAATTATTAGTGCAAATTATAACTTGAAGTTCTGAACTAGTAATTGTCAAATACAGATCTTAAAATTGATAGCTTCTAATTATTATTGCAAGTTATAACTAGAAGATCTGAACTTGTAATTGTCAAATACAGAACTTAAAATTGAGAGCTTCTAATTATTATTTCAAATTATAACTTGAAGATCTGAACTTGTAATTGTCAAATACAGAACTTAAAATTGTTAGCTTCTAATTATTATTGCAAATTATAACTTGAAGATCTGAACTTGTAATTGTCAAATACAGAACTTCAAATTGTTAAATACAAATTATTAGTGCAAATTATAACTTGAAGATCTGAACTTGTAATTGTCAAATACAGAACTTAAAATTGATAGCTTCTAATTATTATTGTAAATTATAACTTGAAGATCTGAACTTGTAATCGTGAATTACAGAACTTAGATTTGTTAAATTCAAATTATTATTTCAAATTATAACTTGAAGATCTGAACTAGTAATTGTCAAATACAGAACTTAAAATTGATAGCTTCTAATAATTATTGCAAATTATAACTTGGAGATCTGAACTTGTAATTGTCAAATACAGAACTTAAAATTGATAGCTTCTAATTATTATTGCAAATTATAACTTGAAGATCTGAACTTGTAATTGTCAAATACAGAACATAAAATTGATAGCTTCTAATTATTATTTCAAATTATAACTTGAAGATCTGAACTTGTAATTGTCAAATACAGAACTTAAAATTAATAGCTTCTAATTATTATTGCAAATTATAACTTGAAGATCTGAACTTGTAATTGTCAAATACAGAACTTAAAATTGATAGCTTCTAATTATTATTGTAAGTTATAACTTGAAGATCTGAACTTGTAATCGTGAATTACAGAACTTAGATTTGTTAAATTCAAATTATTATTTCAAATTATAACTTGAAGATCTGAACTAGTAATTGTCAAATACAGAACTTAAAATTGATAGCTTCTAATTATTATTGCAAATTATAACTTGAAGATCTGAACTTGTAATTGTTAAATACAGAACTTCAAATTGTTAAATACAAATTATTAGTGCAAATTATAACTAGAAGATCTGAACTTGTAATTGTCAAATACAGCACTTAAAATTGATAGCTTCTAATTATTATTGTAAATTATAACTTGAAGATCTGAACTTGTAATAGTGAATTACAGAACTTAGATTTGATAAATTCAAATTATTATTTCAAATTATAACTTGAAGATCTGAACTAGTAATTGTCAAATACAGAACTTAAAATTGATAGCTTCTAATTATTATTGCAAATTATAACTTGAAGATCTGAACTTGTAATTGTCAAATACAGAACTTAAAATTGATAGCTTCTAATTATTATTGTAAATTATAACTTGAAGATCTGAACTTGTAATTGTGAAATACAGAACGTAAAATTGATAGCTTCTAATTATTATTGCAAATTATAACTTGAAGATCTGAACTTGTAATTGTCAAATACAGAACTTAAAATTGATAGCTTCTAATTATTATTGCAAAATATAATTTGAAGATCTGAACTTGTAATAGACAAATACGCAACTTAGCATTGTTAAATACAAATTGTAATTGAAAATTATAACTTGAAGATCTGAACCTGTAATAGGAAAATACAGAACTTCGAATTGTTAAATTCAAACTAAGATTGCAAATAATAATTCGAAGATCTGAACTTGTAATAGTCAAATACAGAACTTCTAATTGTTAAATACAAATTATTATTGCAAATTATAACTTGAAGTTCTGAACTAGTAATTGTCAAATACAGATCTTAAAATTGATAGCTTCTAATTATTATTGCAAATTATAACTAGAAGATCTAAACTTGTAATTGTCAAATACAGAACTTAAAATTGATAGCTTCTAATTATTATTTCAAATTATAACTTGAAGATCTGCACTTGTAATTGTCAAATACAGAACTTAAAATTGATAGCTTCTAATTATTATTGCAAATTATAACTTGAAGATCTGAACTTGTAATTGTCAAATACAGAACTTAAAATTGATAGCTTCTAATTATTATTGTAAGTTATAACTTGAAGATCTGAACTTGTAATCGTGAATTACAGAACTTAGATTTGTTAAATTCAAATTATTATTTCAAATTATAACTTGAAGATCTGAACTAGTAATTGTCAAATACAGAACTTAAATTTGATAGCTTCTAATTATTATTGCAAATTATAACTTGAAGATCTGAACTTGTAATTGTTAAATACAGAACTTCAAATTGTTAAATACAAATTATTAGTGCAAATTATAACTAGAAGATCTGAACTTGTAATTGTCAAATACAGCACTTAAAATTGATAGCTTCTAATTATTATTGTAAATTATAACTTGAACATCTGAACTTGTAATAGTGAATTACAGAACTTAGATTTGATAAATTCAAATTATTATTTCAAATTATAACTTGAAGATCTGAACTAGTAATTGTCAAATACAGAACTTAAAATTGATAGCTTCTAATTATTATTGCAAATTATTACTTGAAGATCTGAACTTGTAATTGTCAAATACAGAACTTAAAATTGATAGCTTCTAATTATTATATCAAATTATAACTTGAAGATCTGAACTTGTAATTGTCAAATACAGAACTTAAAATTGATAGCTTCTAATTATTATTGCAAATTATAACTTGAAGATCTGAACTTGTAATTGTCAAATACAGAACTTCTAATTGTTAAATACAAATTATTAGTGCAAATTATAACTTGAAGATCTGAACTTGTAATTGTCAAATACAGAACTTAAAATTGATAGCTTCTAATTATTATTGTAAATTATAACTTGAAGATCTGAACTTGTAATAGTGAATTACAGAACTTAGATTTGTTAAATTCAAATTATTATTTCAAAATATAACTTGAAGATCTGAACTAGTAATTGTCAAATACAGAACTTAAAATTGATAGCTTCTAATAATTATTGAAAATTATAACTTGAAGATCTGAACTTGTAATTGTCAAATACAGAACTTAAAATTGATAGCTTCTAATTATTATTGCGAATTATAACTTGAAGATCTGAACTTGTAATTGTCAAATACAGAACATAAAATTGATAGCTTCTAATTATTATTTCAAATTATAACTTGAAGATCTGAACTTGTAATTGTCAAATACAGAACTTAAAATTAATAGCTTCTAATTATTATTGCAAATTATAACTTGAAGATCTGAACTTGTAATTGTCAAATACAGAACTTAAAATTGATAGCTTCTAATTATTATTGTAAGTTATAACTTGAAGATCTGAACTTGTAATCATGAATTACAGAACTTAGATTTGTTAAATTCAAATTATTATTTCAAATTATAACTTGAAGATCTGAACTAGTAATTGTCAAATGCAGAACTTAAAATTGATAGCTTCTAATTATTATTGCAAATTATAACTTGAAGATCTGAACTTGTAATTGTCAAATACAGAACTTAAAATTGATAGCTTCTAATTATTATTGTAAATTATAACTTGAAGATCTGAACTTGTAATTGTCAAATACAGAACTTAAGATTGATAGCTTCTAATTATTATTGCAAATTATAACTTGAAGTTCTGAACTAGTAATTGTCAAATACAGATCTTAAAATTGATAGCTTCTAATTATTATTGCAAATTATAACTAGAAGATCTGAACTTGTAATTGTCAAATACAGAACTTAAAATTGATAGCTTCTAATTATTATTTCAAATTATAACTTGAAGATCTGAACTTGTAATTGTCAAATACAGAACTTAAAATTGATAGCTTCTAATTATTATTGCAAATAATAACTTGAAGATCTGAACTTGTAATTGTCAAATACAGAACTTAAAATTGATAGCTTCTAATTATTATTGCAAAATATAATTTGAAGATCTGAACTTGTAATAGACAAATACGCAACTTAGCATTGTTAAATACAAATTGTGATTGCAAATTATAACTTGAAGATCTGAACCTGTAATAGGAAAATACAGAACTTCGAATTGTTAGCTTCTAATTATTATTGCAAATTATAACTTGAAGATCTGAACTTGTAATAGTGAATTACAGAACTTAGATTTGTTAAATTCAAATTATTATTTCAAAATATAACTTGAAGATCTGAACTAGTAATTGTCAAATACAGAACTTAAAATTGATAGCTTCTAATAATTATTGCAAATTATAACTTGAAGATCTGAACTTGTAATTGTCAAATACAGAACTTAAAATTGATAGCTTCTAATTATTATTGCAAATTATAACTTGAAGATCTGAACTTTTAATTGTCAAATACAGAACTTCTAATTGTTAAATACAAATTATTAGTGCAAATTATAACTTGAAGATCTGAACTTGTAATTGTCAAATACAGAACTTAAAATTGATAGCTTCTAATTATTATTTCAAATTATAACTTGAAGATCTGAACTTGTAATTGTCAAATACAGAACTTAAAATTGATAGCTTCTAATTATTATTGCAAATTATAACTTGAAGATCTGACCTTGTAATTGTCAAATACAGAACTTCTAATTGTTAAATACAAATTATTAGTGCAAATTATAACTTGAAGATCTGAACTTGTAATTGTCAAATACAGAACTTAAAATTCATAGCTTCTAATTATTATTATAAATTATAACTTGAAGATCTGAACTTGTAATAGTGAATTACAGAACTTCGATTTGTTAAATTCAAATTATTATTTCAAAATATAACTTGAAGATCTGAACTAGTAATTGTCAAAAACAGAACTTAAAATTGATATCTTCTAATAATTATTGCAAATTATAACTTGAAGATCTGAACTAGTAATTGTCAAATACAGAACTTAAAATTGATAGTTTCTAATTATTATTGCAAATTATAACTTGAAGATCTGAACTTGTAATTGTCAAATACAGAACGTCTAATTGTTAAATACAAATTATTAGTGCAAATTATAACTTGAAGATCTGAACTTGTAATTGTCAAATACAGAACTTAAAATTGATAGCTTCTAATTATTATTGCAAATTATAACTTGAAGATCTGAACTTGTAATTGTCAAATACAGAACTTAAAATTGATAGCTTCTAATTATTATTTCAAATTATAACTTGAAGATCTGAACTTGTAATAGTCAAATACAGAACTTCTAATTGTTAAATACAAATTATTAGTGCAAATTATAACTTGAAGTTCTGAACTAGTAATTGTCAAATACAGATCTTAAAATTGATAGCTTCTAATTATTATTGCAAATTATAACTAGAAGATCTGAACTTGTAATTGTCAAATACAGAACTTAAAATTGAGAGCTTCTAATTATTATTTCAAATTATAACTTGAAGATCTGAACTTGTAATTGTCAAATACAGAACTTAAAATTGTTAGCTTCTAATTATTATTGCAAATTATAACTTGAAGATCTGAACTTGTAATTGTCAAATACAGAACTTCAAATTGTTAAATACAAATTATTAGTGCAAATTATAACTTGAAGATCTGAACTTGTAATTGTCAAATACAAAACTTAAAATTGATAGCTGCTAATTATTATTGTAAATTATAACTTGAAGATCTGAACTTGTAATAGTGAATTACAGAACTTAGATTTGTTAAATTCAAATTATTATTTCAAAATATAACTTGAAGATCTGAACTAGTAATTGTCAAATACAGAACTTAAAATTGATAGCTTCTAATAATTATTGCAAATTATAACTTGGAGATCTGAACTTGTAATTGTCAAATACAGAACTTAAAATTGATAGCTTCTAATTATTATTGCAAATTATAACTTGAAGATCTGAACTTGTAATTGTCAAATACAGAACATAAAATTGATAGCTTCTAATTATTATTTCAAATTATAACTTGAAGATCTGAACTTGTAATTGTCAAATACAGAACTTAAAATTAATAGCTTCTAATTATTATTGCAAATTATAACTTGAAGATCTGAACTTGTAATTGTCAAATACAGAACTTAAAATTGATAGCTTCTAATTATTATTGTAAGTTATAACTTGAAGATCTGAACTTGTAATCGTGAATTACAGAACTTAGATTTGTTAAATTCAAATTATTATTTCAATTTATAACTTGAAGATCTGAACTAGTAATTGTCAAATACAGAACTTAAAATTGATAGCTTCTAATTATTATTGCAAATTATAACTTGAAGATCTGAACTTGTAATTGTTAAATACAGAACTTCAAATTGTTAAATACAAATTATTAGTGCAAATTATAACTAGAAGATCTGAACTTGTAATTGTCAAATACAGCACTTAAAATTGATAGCTTCAAATTATTATTGTAAATTATAACTTGAAGATCTGAACTTGTAATAGTGAATTACAGAACTTAGATTTGATAAATTCAAATTATTATTTCAAATTATAACTTGAAGATCTGAACTAGTAATTGTCAAATACAGAACTTAAAATTGATAGCTTCTAATTATTATTGCAAATTATAACTTGAAGATCTGAACTTGTAATTGTCAAATACAGAACTTAAACTTGATAGCTTCTAATTATTATTGTAAATTATAACTTGAAGATCTGAACTTGTAATTGTGAAATACAGAACTTAAAATTGATAGCTTCTAATTATTATTGCAAATAATAACTTGAAGATCTGAACTTGTAATTGTCAAATACAGAACTTAAAATTGATAGCTTCTAATTATTATTGCAAAATATAATTTGAAGATCTGAACTTGTAATGGACAAATACGCAACTTAGCATTGTTAAATACAAATTGTGATTGCAAATTATAACTCGAAGATCTGAACCTGTAATAGGAAAATACAGAACTTCGAATTGTTAAATTCAAACTAAGATTGCAAATAATAATTCGAAGATCTGAACTTGTAATAGTCAAATACAGAACTTCTAATTGTTAAATACAAATTATTATTGCAAATTATAACTTGAAGTTCTGAACTAGTAATTGTCAAATACAGATCTTAAAATTGATAGCTTCTAATTATTATTGCAAATTATAACTAGAAGATCTGAACTTGTAATTGTCAAATACAGAACTTAAAATTGATAGCTTCTAATTATTATTTCAAATTATAACTTGAAGATCTGAACTTGTAATTGTCAAATACAGAACTTAAAATTGATAGCTTCTAATTATTATTGCAAATAATAACTTGAAGATCTGAACTTGTAATTGTCAAATACAGAACTTAAAATTGATAGCTTCTAATTATTATTGCAAAATATAATTTGAAGATCTGAACTTGTAATAGACAAATACGCAACTTAGCATTGTTAAATACAAATTGTGATTGCAAATTATAACTTGAAGATCTGAACCTGTAATAGGAAAATACAGAACTTCGAATTGTTAGCTTCTAATTATTATTGCAAATTATAACTTGAAGATCTGAACTTGTAATTGTTAAATACAGAACTTCAAATTGTTAAATACAAATTATTAGTGCAAATTATAACTAGAAGATCAGAACTTGTAATTGTCAAATACAGAACTTAAAATTGATAGCTTCTAATTATTATTGTAAGTTATAACTTGAAGATCTGAACTTGTAATCGTGAATTACAGAACTTCAAATTGTTAAATACAAATTATTAGTGCAAATTATAACTAGAAGATCTGAACTTGTAATTGTCAAATACAGCACTTAAAATTGATAGCTTCTAATTATTATTGTAAATTATAACTTGAAGATCTGAACTTGTAATAGTGAATTACAGAACTTAGATTTGATAAATTCAAATTATTATTTCAAATTATAACTTGAAGATCTGAACTAGTAATTGTCAAATACAGAACTTAAAATTGATAGCTTCTAATAATTATTGCAAATTATAACTTGAAGATCTGAACTTGTAATTGTCAAATACAGATCTTAAAATTGATAGCTTCTAATTATTATTGCAAATTATAACTAGAAGATCTGAACTGGTAATTGTCAAATACAGAACTTAAAATTGATAGCTTCTAATTATTATTTCAAATTATAACTTGAAGATCTGAACTTGTAATTGTCAAATACAGAACTTAAAATTGATAGCTTCTAATTATTATTGCAAATTATAACTTGAAGATCTGAACTTGTAATTGTCAAATACAGAACGTCTAATTGTTAAATACAAATTATTAGTGCAAATTATAACTTGAAGATCTGAACTTGTAATTGTCAAATACAGAACTTAAAATTGATAGCTTCTAATTATTATTGCAAATTATAACTTGAAGATCTGAACTTGTAATTGTCAAATACAGAACTTAAAATTGATAGCTTCTAATTATTATTTCAAATTATAACTTGAAGATCTGAACTTGTAATAGTCAAATACAGAACTTCTAATTGTTAAATACAAATTATTAGTGCAAATTATAACTTGAAGTTCTGAACTAGTAATTGTCAAATACAGATCTTAAAATTGATAGCTTCTAATTATTATTGCAAATTATAACTAGAAGATCTGAACTTGTAATTGTCAAATACAGAACTTAAAATTGAGAGCTTCTAATTATTATTTCAAATTATAACTTGAAGATCTGAACTTGTAATTGTCAAATACAGAACTTAAAATTGTTAGCTTCTAATTATTATTGCAAATTATAACTTGAAGATCTGAACTTGTAATTGTCAAATACAGAACTTCAAATTGTTAAATACAAATTATTAGTGCAAATTATAACTTGAAGATCTGAACTTGTAATTGTCAAATACAGAACTTAAAATTGATAGCTGCTAATTATTATTGTAAATTATAACTTGAAGATCTGAACTTGTAATAGTGAATTACAGAACTTAGATTTGTTAAATTCAAATTATTATTTCAAAATATAACTTGAAGATCTGAACTAGTAATTGTCAAATACAGAACTTAAAATTGATAGCTTCTAATAATTATTGCAAATTATAACTTGGAGATCTGAACTTGTAATTGTCAAATACAGAACTTAAAATTGATAGCTTCTAATTATTATTGCAAATTATAACTTGAAGATCTGAACTTGTAATTGTCAAATACAGAACATAAAATTGATAGCTTCTAATTATTATTTCAAATTATAACTTGAAGATCTGAACTTGTAATTGTCAAATACAGAACTTAAAATTAATAGCTTCTAATTATTATTGCAAATTATAACTTGAAGATCTGAACTTGTAATTGTCAAATACAGAACTTAAAATTGATAGCTTCTAATTATTATTGTAAGTTATAACTTGAAGATCTGAACTTGTAATCGTGAATTACAGAACTTAGATTTGTTAAATTCAAATTATTATTTCAATTTATAACTTGAAGATCTGAACTAGTAATTGTCAAATACAGAACTTAAAATTGATAGCTTCTAATTATTATTGCAAATTATAACTTGAAGATCTGAACTTGTAATTGTTAAATACAGAACTTCAAATTGTTAAATACAAATTATTAGTGCAAATTATAACTAGAAGATCTGAACTTGTAATTGTCAAATACAGCACTTAAAATTGATAGCTTCAAATTATTATTGTAAATTATAACTTGAAGATCTGAACTTGTAATAGTGAATTACAGAACTTAGATTTGATAAATTCAAATTATTATTTCAAATTATAACTTGAAGATCTGAACTAGTAATTGTCAAATACAGAACTTAAAATTGATAGCTTCTAATTATTATTGCAAATTATAACTTGAAGATCTGAACTTGTAATTGTCAAATACAGAACTTAAAATTGATAGCTTCTAATTATTATTGTAAATTATAACTTGAAGATCTGAACTTGTAATTGTGAAATACAGAACTTAAAATTGATAGCTTCTAATTATTATTGCAAATAATAACTTGAAGATCTGAACTTGTAATTGTCAAATACAGAACTTAAAATTGATAGCTTCTAATTATTATTGCAAAATATAATTTGAAGATCTGAACTTGTAATGGACAAATACGCAACTTAGCATTGTTAAATACAAATTGTGATTGCAAATTATAACTTGAAGATCTGAACCTGTAATAGGAAAATACAGAACTTCGAATTGTTAAATTCAAACTAAGATTGCAAATAATAATTCGAAGATCTGAACTTGTAATAGTCAAATACAGAACTTCTAATTGTTAAATAAAAATTATTATTGCAAATTATAACTTGAAGTTCTGAACTAGTAATTGTCAAATACAGATCTTAAAATTGATAGCTTCTAATTTTATTGCAAATTATAACTAGAAGATCTGAACTTGTAATTGTCAAATACAGAACTTAAAATTGATAGCTTCTAATTATTATTTCAAATTATAACTTGAAGATCTGAACTTGTAATTGTCAAATACAGAACTTAAAATTGATAGCTTCTAATTATTATTGCAAATAATAACTTGAAGATCTGAACTTGTAATTGTCAAATACAGAACTTAAAATTGATAGCTTCTAATTATTATTGCAAAATATAATTTGAAGATCTGAACTTGTAATAGACAAATACGCAACTTAGCATTGTTAAATACAAATTGTGATTGCAAATTATAACTTGAAGATCTGAACCTGTAATAGGAAAATACAGAACTTCGAATTGTTAGCTTCTAATTATTATTGCAAATTATAACTTGAAGATCTGAACTTGTAATTGTTAAATACAGAACTTCAAATTGTTAAATACAAATTATTAGTGCAAATTATAACTAGAAGATCTGAACTTGTAATTGTCAAATACAGAACTTAAAATTGATAGCTTCTAATTATTATTGTAAGTTATAACTTGAAGATCTGAACTTGTAATCGTGAATTACAGAACTTCAAATTGTTAAATACAAATTATTAGTGCAAATTATAACTAGAAGATCTGAACTTGTAATTGTCAAATACAGCACTTAAAATTGATAGCTTCTAATTATTATTGTAAATTATAACTTGAAGATCTGAACTTGTAATAGTGAATTACAGAACTTAGATTTGATAAATTCAAATTATTATTTCAAATTATAACTTGAAGATCTGAACTAGTAATTGTCAAATACAGAACTTAAAATTGATAGCTTCTAATAATTATTGCAAATTATAACTTGAAGATCTGAACTTGTAATTGTCAAATACAGATCTTAAAATTGATAGCTTCTAATTATTATTGCAAATTATAACTAGAAGATCTGAACTGGTAATTGTCAAATACAGAACTTAAAATTGATAGCTTCTAATTATTATTTCAAATTATAACTTGAAGATCTGAACTTGTAATTGTCAAATACAGAACTTAAAATTGATAGCTTCTAATTATTATTGCAAATTATAACTTGAAGATCTGAACTTGTAATTGTCAAATACAGAACTTCTAATTGTTAAATACATATTATTAGTGCAAATTATAACTTGAAGATCTGAACTTGTAATTGTCAAATACAGAACTTAAAATTGATAGCTTCTAATTATTATTGTAAATTATAACTTGAAGATCTGAACTTGTAATAGTGAATTACAGAACTTAGATTTGTTAAATTCAAATTATTATTTCAAAATATAACTTGAAGATCTGAACTAGTAATTGTCAAATACAGAACTTAAAATTGATAGCTTCTAATAATTATTGCAAATTATAACTTGAAGATCTGAACTTGTAATTGTCAAATACAGAACTTAAAATTGATAGCTTCTAATTATTATTGCAAATAATAACTTGAAGATCTGAACTTGTAATTGTCAAATACAGAACTTAAAATTGATAGCTTCTAATTATTATTGCAAAATATAATTTGAAGATCTGAACTTGTAATAGACAAATACGCAACTTAGCATTGTTAAATACAAATTGTGATTGCAAATTATAACTTGAAGATCTGAACCTGTAATAGGAAAATACAGAACTTCGAATTGTTAGCTTCTAATTATTATTGCAAATTATAACTTGAAGATCTGAACTTGTAATTGTTAAATACAGAACTTCAAATTGTTAAATACAAATTATTAGTGCAAATTATAACTAGAAGATCTGAACTTGTAATTGTCAAATACAGAACTTAAAATTGATAGCTAATAATTATTATTGTAAGTTATAACTTGAAGATCTGAACTTGTAATCGTGAATTACAGAACTTCAAATTGTTAAATACAAATTATTAGTGCAAATTATAACTAGAAGATCTGAACTTGTAATTGTCAAATACAGCACTTAAAATTGATAGCTTCTAATTATTATTGTAAATTATAACTTGAAGATCTGAACTTGTAATAGTGAATTACAGAACTTAGATTTGATAAATTCAAATTATTATTTCAAATTATAACTTGAAGATCTGAACTAGTAATTGTCAAATACAGAACTTAAAATTGATAGCTTCTAATAATTATTGCAAATTATAACTTGAAGATCTGAACTTGTAATTGTCAAATACAGATCTTAAAATTGATAGCTTCTAATTATTATTGCAAATTATAACTAGAAGATCTGAACTGGTAATTGTCAAATACAGAACTTAAAATTGATAGCTTCTAATTATTATTTCAAATTATAACTTGAAGATCTGAACTTGTAATTGTCAAATACAGAACTTAAAATTGATAGCTTCTAATTATTATTGCAAATTATAACTTGAAGATCTGAACTTGTAATTGTCAAATACAGAACTTCTAATTGTTAAATACATATTATTAGTGCAAATTATAACTTGAAGATCTGAACTTGTAATTGTCAAATACAGAACTTAAAATTGATAGCTTCTAATTATTATTGTAAATTATAACTTGAAGATCTGAACTTGTAATAGTGAATTACAGAACTTAGATTTGTTAAATTCAAATTATTATTTCAAAATATAACTTGAAGATCTGAACTAGTAATTGTCAAATACAGAACTTAAAATTGATAGCTTCTAATAATTATTGCAAATTATAACTTGAAGATCTGAACTTGTAATTGTCAAATACAGAACTTAAAATTGATAGCTTCTAATTATTATTGCAAATTATAACTTGAAGATCTGAACTTTTAATTGTCAAATACAGAACTTCTAATTGTTAAATACAAATTATTAGTGCAAATTATAACTTGAAGATCTGAACTTGTAATTGTCAAATACAGAACTTAAAATTGATAGCTTCTAATTATTATTTCAAATTATAACTTGAAGATCTGAACTTGTAATTGTCAAATACAGAACTTAAAATTGATAGCTTCTAATTATTATTGCAAATTATAACTTGAAGATCTGACCTTGTAATTGTCAAATACAGAACTTCTAATTGTTAAATACAAATTATTAGTGCAAATTATAACTTGCAGATCTGAACTTGTAATTGTCAAATACAGAACTTAAAATTCATAGCTTCTAATTATTATTATAAATTATAACTTGAAGATCTGAACTTGTAATAGTGAATTACAGAACTTAGATTTGTTAAATTCAAATTATTATTTCAAAATATAACTTGAAGATCTGAACTAGTAATTGTCAAAAACAGAACTTAAAATTGATATCTTCTAATAATTATTGCAAATTATAACTTGAAGATCTGAACTAGTAATTGTCAAATACAGAACTTAAAATTGATAGCTTCTAATTATTATTGCAAATTATAACTTGAAGATCTGAACTTGTAATTGTCAAATACAGAACGTCTAATTGTTAAATACAAATTATTAGTGCAAATTATAACTTGAAGATCTGAACTTGTAATTGTCAAATACAGAACTTAAAATTGATAGCTTCTAATTATTATTGCAAATTATAACTTGAAGATCTGAACTTGTAATTGTCAAATACAGAACTTAAAATTGATAGCTTCTAATTATTATTTCAAATTATAACTTGAAGATCTGAACTTGTAATTGTCAAATACAGAACGTCTAATTGTTAAATACAAATTATTAGTGCAAATTATAACTTGAAGATCTGAACTTGTAATTGTCAAATACAGAACTTAAAATTGATAGCTTCTAATTATTATTGCAAATTATAACTTGAAGATCTGAACTTGTAATTGTCAAATACAGAACTTAAAATTGAGAGCTTCTAATTATTATTTCAAATTATAACTTGAAGATCTGAACTTGTAATTGTCAAATACAGAACTTAAAATTGTTAGCTTCTAATTATTATTGCAAATTATAACTTGAAGATCTGAACTTGTAATTGTCAAATACAGAACTTCAAATTGTTAAATACAAATTATTAGTGCAAATTATAACTTGAAGATCTGAACTTGTAATTGTCAAATACAGAACTTAAAATTGATAGCTGCTAATTATTATTGTAAATTATAACTTGAAGATCTGAACTTGTAATAGTGAATTACAGAACTTAGATTTGTTAAATTCAAATTATTATTTCAAAATATAACTTGAAGATCTGAACTAGTAATTGTCAAATACAGAACTTAAAATTGATAGCTTCTAATAATTATTGCAAATTATAACTTGGAGATCTGAACTTGTAATTGTCAAATACAGAACTTAAAATTGATAGCTTCTAATTATTATTGCAAATTATAACTTGAAGATCTGAACTTGTAATTGTCAAATACAGAACATAAAATTGATAGCTTCTAATTATTATTTCAAATTATAACTTGAAGATCTGAACTTGTAATTGTCAAATACAGAACTTAAAATTAATAGCTTCTAATTATTATTGCAAATTATAACTTGAAGATCTGAACTTGTAATTGTCAAATACAGAACTTAAAATTGATAGCTTCTAATTATTATTGTAAGTTATAACTTGAAGATCTGAACTTGTAATCGTGAATTACAGAACTTAGATTTGTTAAATTCAAATTATTATTTCAATTTATAACTTGAAGATCTGAACTAGTAATTGTCAAATACAGAACTTAAAATTGATAGCTTCTAATTATTATTGCAAATTATAACTTGAAGATCTGAACTTGTAATTGTTAAATACAGAACTTCAAATTGTTAAATACAAATTATTAGTGCAAATTATAACTAGAAGATCTGAACTTGTAATTGTCAAATACAGCACTTAAAATTGATAGCTTCAAATTATTATTGTAAATTATAACTTGAAGATCTGAACTTGTAATAGTGAATTACAGAACTTAGATTTGATAAATTCAAATTATTATTTCAAATTATAACTTGAAGATCTGAACTAGTAATTGTCAAATACAGAACTTAAAATTGATAGCTTCTAATTATTATTGCAAATTATAACTTGAAGATCTGAACTTGTAATTGTCAAATACAGAACTTAAAATTGATAGCTTCTAATTATTATTGTAAATTATAACTTGAAGATCTGAACTTGTAATTGTGAAATACAGAACTTAAAATTGATAGCTTCTAATTATTATTGCAAATAATAACTTGAAGATCTGAACTTGTAATTGTCAAATACAGAACTTAAAATTGATAGCTTCTAATTATTATTGCAAAATATAATTTGAAGATCTGAACTTGTAATGGACAAATACGCAACTTAGCATTGTTAAATACAAATTGTGATTGCAAATTATAACTTGAAGATCTGAACCTGTAATAGGAAAATACAGAACTTCGAATTGTTAAATTCAAACTAAGATTGCAAATAATAATTCGAAGATCTGAACTTGTAATAGTCAAATACAGAACTTCTAATTGTTAAATACAAATTATTATTGCAAATTATAACTTGAAGTTCTGAACTAGTAATTGTCAAATACAGATCTTAAAATTGATAGCTTCTAATTATTATTGCAAATTATAACTAGAAGATCTGAACTTGTAATTGTCAAATACAGAACTTAAAATTGATAGCTTCTAATTATTATTTCAAATTATAACTTGAAGATCTGAACTTGTAATTGTCAAATACAGAACTTAAAATTGATAGCTTCTAATTATTATTGCAAATAATAACTTGAAGATCTGAACTTGTAATTGTCAAATACAGAACTTAAAATTGATAGCTTCTAATTATTATTGCAAAATATAATTTGAAGATCTGAACTTGTAATAGACAAATACGCAACTTACCATTGTTAAATACAAATTGTGATTGCAAATTATAACTTGAAGATCTGAACCTGTAATAGGAAAATACAGAACTTCGAATTGTTAGCTTCTAATTATTATTGCAAATTATAACTTGAAGATCTGAACTTGTAATTGTTAAATACAGAACTTCAAATTGTTAAATACAAATTATTAGTGCAAATTATAACTAGAAGATCTGAACTTGTAATTGTCAAATACAGAACTTAAAATTGATAGCTTCTAATTATTATTGTAAGTTATAACTTGAAGATCTGAACTTGTAATCGTGAATTACAGAACTTCAAATTGTTAAATACAAATTATTAGTGCAAATTATAACTAGAAGATCTGAACTTGTAATTGTCAAATACAGCACTTAAAATTGATAGCTTCTAATTATTATTGTAAATTATAACTTGAAGATCTGAACTTGTAATAGTGAATTACAGAACTTAGATTTGATAAATTCAAATTATTATTTCAAATTATAACTTGAAGATCTGAACTAGTAATTGTCAAATACAGAACTTAAAATTGATAGCTTCTAATAATTATTGCAAATTATAACTTGAAGATCTGAACTTGTAATTGTCAAATACAGATCTTAAAATTGATAGCTTATAATTATTATTGCAAATTATAACTAGAAGATCTGAACTGGTAATTGTCAAATACAGAACTTAAAATTGATAGCTTCTAATTATTATTTCAAATTATAACTTGAAGATCTGAACTTGTAATTGTCAAATACAGAACTTAAAATTGATAGCTTCTAATTATTATTGTAAATTATAACTTGAAGATCTGAACTTGTAATTGTCAAATACAGAACGTCTAATTGTTAAATACAAATTATTAGTGCAAATTATAACTTGAAGATCTGAACTTGTAATTGTCAAATACAGAACTTAAAATTGATAGCTTCTAATTATTATTGCAAATTATAACTTGAAGATCTGAACTTGTAATTGTCAAATACAGAACTTAAAATTGATAGCTTCTAATTATTATTTCAAATTATAACTTGAAGATCTGAACTTGTAATAGTCAAATACAGAACTTCTAATTGTTAAATACAAATTATTAGTGCAAATTATAACTTGAAGTTCTGAACTAGAAATTGTCAAATACAGATCTTAAAATTGATAGCTTCTAATTATTATTGCAAATTATAACTAGAAGATCTGAACTTGTAATTGTCAAATACAGAACTTAAAATTGAGAGCTTCTAATTATTATTTCAAATTATAACTTGAAGATCTGAACTTGTAATTGTCAAATACAGAACTTAAAATTGTTAGCTTCTAATTATTATTGCAAATTATAAGTTGAAGATCTGAACTTGTAATTGTCAAATACAGAACTTCAAATTGTTAAATACAAATTATTAGTGCAAATTATAACTTGAAGATCTGAACTTGTAATTGTCAAATACAGAACTTAAAATTGATAGCTGCTAATTATTATTGTAAATTATAACTTGAAGATCTGAACTTGTAATAGTGAATTACAGAACTTAGATTTGTTAAATTCAAATTATTATTTCAAAATATAACTTGAAGATCTGAACTAGTAATTGTCAAATACAGAACTTAAAATTGATAGCTTCTAATAATTATTGCAAATTATAACTTGAAGATCTGAACTTGTAATTGTCAAATACAGAACATAAAATTGATAGCTTCTAATTATTATTTCAAATTATAACTTGAAGATCTGAACTTGTAATTGTCAAATACAGAACTTAAAATTAATAGCTTCTAATTATTATTGCAAATTATAACTTGAAGATCTGAACTTGTAATTGTCAAATACAGAACTTAAAATTGATAGCTTCTAATTATTATTGTAAGTTATAACTTGAAGATCTGAACTTGTAATCGTGAATTACAGAACTTAGATTTGTTAAATTCAAATTATTATTTCAATTTATAACTTGAAGATCTGAACTAGTAATTGTCAAATACAGAACTTAAAATTGATAGCTTCTAATTATTATTGCAAATTATAACTTGAAGATCTGAACTTGTAATTGTTAAATACAGAACTTCAAATTGATAGCTTCAAATTATTATTGTAAATTATAACTTGAAGATCTGAACTTGTAATAGTGAATTACAGAACTTAGATTTGATAAATTCAAATTATTATTTCAAATTATAACTTGAAGATCTGAACTAGTAATTGTCAAATACAGAACTTAAAATTGATAGCTTCTAATTATTATTGCAAATTATAACTTGAAGATCTGAACTTGTAATTGTCAAATACAGAACTTAAAATTGATAGCTTCTAATTATTATTGTAAATTATAACTTGAAGATCTGAACTTGTAATTGTGAAATACAGAACTTAAAATTGATAGCTTCTAATTATTATTGCAAATAATAACTTGAAGATCTGAACTTGTAATTGTCAAATACAGAACTTAAAATTGATAGCTTCTAATTATTATTGCAAAATATAATTTGAAGATCTGAACTTGTAATGGACAAATACGCAACTTAGCATTGTTAAATACAAATTGTGATTGCAAATTATAACTTGAAGATCTGAACCTGTAATAGGAAAATACAGAACTTCGAATTGTTAAATTCAAACTAAGATTGCAAATAATAATTCGAAGATCTGAACTTGTAATAGTCAAATACAGAACTTCTAATTGTTAAATACAAATTATTATTGCAAATTATAACTTGAAGTTCTGAACTAGTAATTGTCAAATACAGATCTTAAAATTGATAGCTTCTAATTTTATTGCAAATTATAACTAGAAGATCTGAACTTGTAATTGTCAAATACAGAACTTAAAATTGATAGCTTCTAATTATTATTTCAAATTATAACTTGAAGATCTGAACTTGTAATTGTCAAATACAGAACTTAAAATTGATAGCTTCTAATTATTATTGCAAATAATAACTTGAAGATCTGAACTTGTAATTGTCAAATACAGAACTTAAAATTGATAGCTTCTAATTATTTTTGCAAAATATAATTTGAAGATCTGAACTTGTAATAGACAAATACGCAACTTAGCATTGTTAAATACAAATTGTGATTGCAAATTATAACTTGAAGATCTGAACTTGTAATTGTTAAATACAGAACTTCAAATTGTTAAATACAAATTATTAGTGCAAATTATAACTAGAAGATCTGAACTTGTAATTGTCAAATACAGAACTTAAAATTGATAGCTTCTAATTATTATTGTAAGTTATAACTTGAAGATCTGAACTTGTAATCGTGAATTACAGAACTTCAAATTGTTAAATACAAATTATTAGTGCAAATTATAACTAGAAGATCTGAACTTGTAATTGTCAAATACAGCACTTAAAATTGATAGCTTCTAATTATTATTGTAAATTATAACTTGAAGATCTGAACTTGTAATAGTGAATTACAGAACTTAGATTTGATAAATTCAAATTATTATTTCAAATTATAACTTGAAGATCTGAACTAGTAATTGTCAAATACAGAACTTAAAATTGATAGCTTCTAATAATTATTGCAAATTATAACTTGAAGATCTGAACTTGTAATTGTCAAATACAGATCTTAAAATTGATAGCTTCTAATTATTATTGCAAATTATAACTAGAAGATCTGAACTGGTAATTGTCAAATACAGAACTTAAAA
Source organism: Cantharis lateralis (assembly GCA_963170105.1). Lineage (NCBI taxonomy): Eukaryota > Metazoa > Arthropoda > Insecta > Coleoptera > Cantharidae > Cantharis > Cantharis lateralis. The sequence continues at coordinate 24,127,106 of OY720625.1, read as the reverse complement.
TTGATAGCTTCTAATTATTATTTCAAATTATAACTTGAAGATCTGAACTTGTAATTGTCAAATACAGAACTTAAAATTGATAGCTTCGAATTATTATTGCAAATTATAACTTGAAGATCTGAACTTGTAATTGTCAAATACAGAACTTCTAATTGTTAAATACATATTATTAGTGCAAATTATAACTTGAAGATCTGAACTTGTAATTGTCAAATACAGAACTTAAAATTGATAGCTTCTAATTATTATTGTAAATTATAACTTGAAGATCTGAACTTGTAATAGTGAATTACAGAACTTAGATTTGTTAAATTCAAATTATTATTTCAAAATATAACTTGAAGATCTGAACTAGTAATTGTCAAATACAGAACTTAAAATTGATAGCTTCTAATAATTATTGCAAATTATAACTTGAAGATCTGAACTTGTAATTGTCAAATACAGAACTTAAAATTGATAGCTTCTAATTATTATTGCAAATTATAACTTGAAGATCTGAACTTTTAATTGTCAAATACAGAACTTCTAATTGTTAAATACAAATTATTAGTGCAAATTATAACTTGAAGATCTGAACTTGTAATTGTCAAATACAGAACTTAAAATTGATAGCTTCTAATTATTATTTCAAATTATAACTTGAAGATCTGAACTTGTAATTGTCAAATACAGAACTTAAAATTGATAGCTTCTAATTATTATTGCAAATTATAACTTGAAGATCTGACCTTGTAATTGTCAAATACAGAACTTCTAATTGTTAAATACAAATTATTAGTGCAAATTATAACTTGAAGATCTGAACTTGTAATTGTCAAATACAGAACTTAAAATTCATAGCTTCTAATTATTATTATAAATTATAACTTGAAGATCTGAACTTGTAATAGTGAATTACAGAACTTAGATTTGTTAAATTCAAATTATTATTTCAAAATATAACTTGAAGATCTGAACTAGTAATTGTCAAAAACAGAACTTAAAATTGATATCTTCTAATAATTATTGCAAATTATAACTTGAAGATCTGAACTTGTAATTGTCAAATACAGAACTTAAAATTGATAGCTTCTAATTATTATTGCAAATTATAACTTGAAGATCTGAACTTGTAAGTGTCAAATACAGAACATAAAATTGATAGCTTCTAATTATTATTTCAAATTATAACTTGAAGATCTGAACTTGTAATTGTCAAATACAGAACTTCAAATTAATAGCTTCTAATTATTATTGCAAATTATAACTTGAAGATCTGAACTTGTAATTGTCAAATACAGAACTTATAATTGATAGCTTCTAATAATTATTGTAAGTTATAACTTGAAGATCTGAACTTGTAATCGTGAATTACAGAACTTAGATTTGTTAAATTCAAATTATTATTTCAAATTATAACTTGAAGATCTGAACTAGTAATTGTCAAATACAGAACTTAAAATTGATAGCTTCTAATTATTATTGCAAATTATAACTTGAAGATCTGAACTTGTAATTGTTAAATACAGAACTTCAAATTGTTAAATACAAATTATTAGTGCAAATTATAACTAGAAGATCTGATCTTGTAATTGTCAAATACAGCACTTAAAATTGATAGCTTCTAATTATTATTGTAAATTATAACTTGAAGATCTGAACTTGTAATAGTGAATTACAGAACTTAGATTTGATAAATTCAAATTATTATTTCAAATTATAACTTGTAGATCTGAACTAGTAATTGTCAAATACAGAAGTTAAAATTGATAGCTTCTAATTATTATTGCAAATTATAACTTGAAGATCTGAACTTGTAATTGTCAAATACAGAACTTAAAATTGATAGCTTCTAATTATTATTGTAAATTATAACTTGAAGATCTGAACTTGTAATTGTCAAATACAGAACTTAAAATTGATAGCTTCTAATTATTATTGCAAATAATAACTTGAAGATCTGAACTTGTAATTGTCAAATACAGAACTTAAATTTGATAGCTTCTAATTATTATTGCAAAATATAATTTGAAGATCTGAACTTGTAATAGACAAATACGCAACTTAGCATTGTTAAATACAAATTGTGGTTGCAAATAATAACTTGAAGATCTGAACCTGTAATAGGTAAATACAGAACTTCGAATTGTTAAATTCAAACTAAGATTGCAAATAATAATTCGAAGATCTGAACTTGTAATAGTCAAATACAGAACTTCTAATTGTTAAATGCAAATTATTAGTGCAAATTATAATTTGAAGATCTGAACTAGTAATTGTCAAATACAGAACTTAAAATTGATAGCTTCTAATTATTATTGCAAATAATAACTTGAAGATCTGAACTTGTAATTGTCAAATACAGAACTTAAAATTGATAGCTTCTAATTATTATTTCAAATTATAACTTGAAGATCTGAACTAGTAATTGTCAAATACAGAACTTAAAATTGATAGCTTCTAATTATTATTGCAAATTATAACTTGAAGATCTGAACTTGTAATTTTCAAATACAGAACTTAAAATTGATAGCTTCTAATTATTATTTCAAATTATAACTTGAAGATCTGAACTTGTAATTGTCAAATACAGAACTTCTAATTGTTAAATACAAATTATTAGTGCAAATTATAACTTGTAGATCTGAACTTGTAATTGTCAAATACAGAACTTAAAATTGATAGCTTCTAATTATTATTGTAAATTATAACTTGAAGATCTGAACTTGTAATAGTGAATTACAGAACTTAGATTTGTCAAATTCAAATTATTATTTCTAATTATAACTTGAAGATCTGAACTAGTAATTGTCAAATACAGAACTTAAAATTGATAGCTTCTAATTATTATTGCAAATTATAACTTGAAGATCTGAACTTGTAATTGTCAAATACAGAACTTAAAATTGAGAGCTTCAAATTATTATTTCAAATTATAACTTGAAGAACTGAACTTGTAATTGCCAAATACAGAACTTAAAATTAATACCTTCTAATTATTATTGCAAATAATAACTTGAAGATCTGAACTTGTAATTGTCAAATGCAGAACTTAAAATTGATAGCTTCTAATTATTATTGCAAATATTAATTTGAAGATCTGTACTTGTAATTGTCAAATACAGAACTTAAAATTGATAGCTTATAATTATAATTCAAATTATAACTTGAAGATCTGAACCTGTAATAGTCAAATACAGAACTTCTAACTGTTAAATACAAATTATTAGTGCAAATTATAACTTGAAGATCTGAACTAGTAATTGTCAAATACAGAACTTAAAATTGATAGCTTCTAATTATTATTGCAAATTATAACTATAAGATCCGAACTTCTAATTGTCAAATACAGAACTTAAAATTGATAGCTTCTAATTATTATTGTAAATTATAACTTGAAGATCTGAACTTGTAATTGTCAATTACAGAACTTAAAATTGATAGCTTCTAATTATTATTGCAAATAATAACTTGAAGATCTGAACTTGTAATTGTCAAATACAGAACTTAAAATTGATATCTTCTAATTATTATTGCAAATTATAATTTGAAGATCTGAACTTGTAATAGACAAATACGCAACTTAGCATTGTTAAATACAAATTGTGATTGCAAATTATAACTTGAAGATCTGAACCTTTAATAGGTAAATACAGAACTTCGAATTGTTAAATTCAAACTAAGATTGCAAATAATAATTCGAAGATCTGAACTTGTAATAGTCAAATACAGAACTTCTAATTGTTAAATACAAATTATTAGTGCAAATTATAACTTGAAGATCTGAACTAGTAATTGTCAAATACAGAACTTAAAATTGATAGCTTCTAATTATTATTGCAAATTATAACTTGAAGATCTGAACTTGTAATTGTCAAATACAGAACTTCTAATTGTTAAATACAAATTATTAGTTAAATTATAACTTGAAGATCTGAACTTGTAATTGTCAAATACAGAACTTAAAATTGATAGCTTCTAATTATTATTGCAAATTATAACTTGAAGATCTGAACTTCTAATTGTCAAATACAGAACTTCTAATTGTTAAATACAAATTATTAGTGCAAATTATTACTTGAAGATCTGAACATGTAATTGACAAATACAGAACTTAAAATTGATAGCTTCTAATTATTATTGTAAATTATAACTTGAAGATCTGAACTTGTAATAGTGAATTACAGAACTTAGATTTGTTAAATTCAAATTATTACTTCAAATTATAACTTGAAGATCTGAACTAGTAATTGTCAAATACAGAACTTAAAATTGATAGCTTCTAATTATTATTGCAAATTATAACTTGAAGATCTGAACTTGTAATTGTCAAATACAGAACTTAAAATTATTAGCTTCTAATTATTATTGCAAATTATAACTTGAAGATATGAACTTGTAATTGTCAAATACAGAACTTAAAATTGATAGCTTCTAATTATTATTGTAAATTATAACTTGAAGATCTGAACTCGTAATAGTCAAATACAGAACTTAAAATTGATAGCTTCTAATTATTATTGTAAATTATAACTTGAAGATCTGAACTAGTAATAGTGAATTACAGAACTTAGATTTGTTAAATTCAAATTATTATTTCAAAGTATAACTTGAAGATCTGAACTAGTAATTGTCAAATACAGAACTTAAAATTGATAGCTTCTAATTATTATTGCAAATTATAACTTGAAGATCTGAACTTGTAATTGTCAAATGCAGAACTTAAAATTGATAGCTTCTAATTATTATTTCAAATTATAACTTGAAGATCTGAACTTGTAATTGTCAAATACAGAACTTAAAATTGATAGCTTCTAATTATTATTGCAAATAATAACTTGCAGATCTGTACTTGTAATTGTCAAATACAGAACTTAAAACTGATAGCTTATAATTATAGTTCAAATTATAACTTGAAGATCTGAACTTGTAATAGTCAAATACAGAACATCGAATTGTTAAATACAAATTATTAGTGCAAATTATAACTTGAAGATCTGAACTTGTAATAGGTAAATACAGAACTTCTAATTGGTAAATTCAAACTAAGATTGCAAATAATAATTTGAAAATCTGAACTAGTAATAGTCAAATACAGAACTTCTAACTGTTAAAAACAAATTATTAGTGCAAATTATAACTTGAAGATCTGAACTTGTAATTGTCAAATACAGAACTTAAAATTGATAGCTTCTAATTATTATTGCAAATTATAACTTGTAGATCTGAACTTGTAATAGTGAATTACAAAACTTAGATTTGTTAAATTCAAATTATTATTTCAAATTATAACTTGAAGATCTGAACCAGTAATTGTCAAATACAGAACTTAAATTGATAGCTTATAATTATTATTGCAAATAATAATTTGAAGATCTGAACTTGTATTAGTCAAATACAGAACTTCCAATTGTTAAATACAAATTATTAGTGCAAATTATAACTTGAAGATCTGAACTAGTAATTGTCAAATACAGAACTTAAAATTGATAGCTTCTAATTATTATTGCAAATTATAACTTGAAGATCTGAATTTGTAATAGTGAATTACAGAACTAAGATTTGTTAAATTCAAATTATTATTTCAAATTATAACTTGAAGATCTGAACTAGTAATTGTCAAATACAGAACTTCTAATTATTAAATACAAATTATTAGTGCAAATTATAACTTGAAGATCTGAACTAGTAATTTTCAAATACAGAACTTAATATTGATAGCTTCTAATTATTATTGCAAATTATAACTAAAGATCTGAACTTGTAATTGTCAAATACAGAACTTCTAATTGTTAAATACAAATTATTAGTGCAAATTATAACTTGAAGATCTGAACTAGTAATTTTCAAATACAGAACTTAATATTGATAGCTTCTAATTATTATTGCTAATTATAACTAGAAGATCTGAACTTGTAATTGTCAAATACAGAACTTAAAATTGATAGCTTCTAATTATTATTTCAATATAACTTGAAGATCTGAACTTGTAATTGTCAAATACACAACTTAAAATTGATAGCTTCTAATTATTATTGCAAATTATAACTTGAAGATCTGAACTTGTAATTGTCAAATACAGAACTTCTAATTGTTAAATACAAATTTGTAGTGCAAATTATAACTTGAAGATCTGAACTTGTAATTATCAAATACAGAACTTAAAATTGAAAGCTTCTAATTATTATTGTAAATTATAACTTGAAGATCTGAACTTGTAATAGTGAATTACAGAACTTAGATTTGTTAAATTCAAATTATTATTTCAAATTATAACTTGAAGATCTGAACTAGTAATTGTCAAATACAGAACTAAAATTGATAGCTTCTAATTATTATTGCAAATTATAACTTGAAGATCTGAACTAGTAATTGTCAAATACAGAACTCAAAAAATTGATAGCTTCTAATTATTATTGTAAATTATAACTTGAAGATCTGAACTTGTAATTGTCAAATACAGAACTTAAAATTGATAGCTTCTAATTATTATTGCAAATAATAACTTGGAGAACTGAACTAGTAATTGTCAAATACAGAACTTAAAATTGATAGCTTCTAATTATTATTGCAAATTATAACTTGAAGATCTGAACTTGTAATTGTCAAATACAGAACTTAAAATTGATAGCTTCTAATTATTATTGCAAATTATAACTTGAAGATCTGCACTTGTAATTGTCAAATACAGAACATAAAATTGATAGCTTCTAATTATTATTTCAAATTATAACTTGACGATCTGAACTTGTAATTGTCAAATACAGAACTTAAAATTAATAGCTTCTAATTATTATTGCAAATTATAACTTGAAGATCTGAACTTGTAATTGTCAAATACAGAACTTCAAATTGTTAAATACAAATTATTAGTGCAAATTATAACTTGAAGATCTGAACTTGTAATTGTCAAATACAGAACTTAAAATTGATAGCTTCTAATTATTATTGTAAATTATAACTTGAAGATCTGAACTTGTAATAGTGAATTACAGAACTTAGATTTGTTAAATTCAAATTATTATTTCAAATTATAACTTGAAGATCTGAACTAGTAATTGTCAAATACAGAACTTAAAATTGATAGCTTCTAATTATTATTGCATATTATAACTTGAAGATCTGAACTTGTAATTGTTAAATACAGAACTTAAAATTGATAGCTTCTAATTATTATTGTAAATTATAACTTCAAGATCTGAACTTGTAATTGTCAAATACAGAACTTAAAATTGATAGCTTCTAATTATTATTTCAAATAATAACTTGAAGATCTGAACTTGTAATTGTCAAATACAGAACTTAAAATTAATAGCTTCTAATTATTATTGCAAATTATAATTTGAAGATCTGAACTTGTAATAGACAAATACGCAACTTAGCATTGTTAAATACAAATTGTGATTGCAAGTTATAACTTGAAGATCTGAACCTGTAATAGGTAAATACAGAACTTCGAATTGTTAAATTCAAACTAAGATTGCAAATAATAATTCGAAGATCTGAACTTGTAATAGTCAAATACAGAACTTCTAATTGTTAAATACAAATTACTAGTGCAAATTATAACTTGAAGATCTGAACTAGTAATTGTCAAATACAGAACTTAAAATTGATAGCTTCTAATTATTAGTGCAAATTATAACTTGAAGATCTGAACGAGTAATTGTCAAATACAGAACTTAAAATTGATAGCTTCTAATTATTATTGCAATTTATAACTTGAAGATCTGAACTTGTAATTGTCAAATACAGAACTTCTAATTCTTAAATACAAATTATTAGTGCAAATTATAACTTGTAGATCTGAACTTGTAATTGTCAAATACAGAACTTAAAATTGATAGCTTATAATTATTATTGCAAATAATAATTTGAAGATCTGAACTTCTAATAGTCAAATACAGAACTTCCAATTGTTAAATACAAATTATTAGTGCAAATTATAACTTGAAGATCTGAACTAGTAATTGTCAAATACAGAATTTAAATTGATAGCTTCTAATTATTATTGCAAATTATAACTTGAAGATCTGCACTTGTAATTGTCAAATACAGAACATAAAATTGATAGCTTCTAATTATTATTTCAAATTATAACTTGACGATCTGAACTTGTAATAGTGAATTACAGAACTTAGATTTGTTAAATTCAAATTATTACTTCAAATTATAACTTGAAGATCTGAACTAGTAATTGTCAAATACAGAACTTAAAATTGATAGCTTCTAATTATTATTGCAAATTATAACTTGAAGATCTGAACTTGTAATTGTCAAATACAGAACTTCTAATTGTTAAATACAAATTATTAGTGCAAATTATAACTTGTAGATCTGAACTTGTAATTGTCAAATACAGAACTTAAATTGATAGCTTATAATTATTATTGCAAATAATAATTTGAAGATCTGAACTTGTAATAGTCAAATACAGAACTTCCAATTGTTAAATACAAATTATTAGTGCAAATTATAACTTGAAGATCTGAACTAGTAATTGTCAAATACAGAACTTAAAATTGATAGCTTCTAATTATTATTGCAAATTATAAGTTGCAGATCTGAATTTGTAATAGTGAATTACAGAACTAAGATTTGTTAAATTCAAATTATTATTTCAAATTAAAACTTGAAGATCTGAACTAGTAATTGTCAAATACAGAACTTCTAATTATTAAATACAAATTATTAGTGCAAATTATAACTTGAAGATCTGAACTAGTAATTTTCAAATACAGAACTTAATATTGATAGCTTCTAATTATTATTGCAAATTAGAACTAAAGATCTGAACTTGTAATTGTCAAATACAGAACTTCTAATTGTTAAATACAAATTATTAGTGCAAATTATAACTTGAAGATCTGAACTAGTAATTTTCAAATACAGAACTTAATATTGATAGCTTCTAATTATTATTGCAAATTATAACTAGAAGATCTGAACTTGTAATTGTCAAATACAGAACTTAAAATTGATAGCTTCTAATTATTATTGTAAATTATAACTTGAAGATCTGAACTTGTAATTGTCAATTACAGAACTTAAAATTGATAGCTTCTAATTATTATTGCAAATAATAACTTGAAGATCTGAACTTGTAATTGTCAAATACAGAACTTAAAATTGATAGCTTCTAATTATTATTGCAAATTATAATTTGAAGATCTGAACTTGTAATAGACAAATACGCAACTTAGCATTGTTAAATAAAAATTGTGATTGCAAATTATAACTTGAAGATCTGAACCTTTAATAGGTAAATACAGAACTTCGAATTGTTAAATTCAAACTAAGATTGCAAATAATAATTCGAAGATCTGAACTTGTAATAGTCAAATACAGAACTTCTAATTGTTAAATACAAATTATTAGTGCAAATTATAACTTGAAGATCTGAACTAGTAATTGTCAAATACAGAACTTAAAATTGATAGCTTCTAATTATTATTGCAAATTATAACTTGAAGATCTGAACTTGTAATTGTCAAATACAGAACTTCTAATTGTTAAATACAAATTATTAGTGCAAATTATAACTTGAAGATCTGAACTTGTAATTGTCAAATACAGAACTTAAAATTGATAGCTTCTAATTATTATTGCTAATTATAACTTGAAGATCTGAACTTCTAATTGTCAAATACAGAACTTCTAATTGTTAAATACAAATTATTAGTGCAAATTATTACTTGAAGATCTGAACATGTAATTGTCAAATACAGAACTTAAAATTGATAGCTTCTAATTATTATTGTAAATTATAACTTGAAGATCTGAACTTGTAATAGTGAATTACACAACTTAGATTTGTTAAATTCAAATTATTACTTGAAATTATAACTTGAAGATCTGAACTAGTAATTGTCAAATACAGAACTTAAAATTGATAGCTTCTAATTATTATTGCAAATTATAACTTGAAGATCTGAACTTGTAATTGTCAAATACAGAACTTAAAATTAATAGCTTCTAATTATTATTGCAAATTATAACTTGAAGATATGAACTTGTAATTGTCAAATACAGAACTTAAAATTGATAGCTTCTAATTATTATTGTAAATTATAACTTGAAGATCTGAACTCGTAATAGTCAAATACAGAACTTAAAATTGATAGCTTCTAATTATTATTGTAAATTATAACTTGAAGATCTGAACTTGTAATAGTGAATTACAGAACTTAGATTTGTTAAATTCAAATTATTATTTCAAAGTATAACTTGAAGATCTGAACTAGTAATTGTCAAATACAGAACTTAAAATTGATAGCTTCTAATTATTATTGCAAATTATAACTTGAAGATCTGAACTTGTAATTGTCAAATGCAGAACTTAAAATTGATAGCTTCTAATTATTATTTCAAATTATAACTTGAAGTTCTGAACTTGTAATTGTCAAATACAGAACTTAAAATTGATAGCTTCTAATTATTATTGCAAATAATAACTTGCAGATCTGTACTTGTAATTGTCAAATACAGAACTTAAAACTGATAGCTTATAATTATAGTTCAAATTATAACTTGAAGATCTGAACTTGTAATAGTCAAATACAGAACATCGAATTGTTAAATACAAATTATTAGTGCAAATTATAACTTGAAGATCTGAACTTGTAATAGGTAAATACAGAACTTCTAATTGTTAAATTCAAACTAAGATTGCAAATAATAATTTGAAAATCTGAACTAGTAATAGTCAAATACAGAACTTCTAACTGTTAAAAACAAATTATTAGTGCAAATTATAACTTGAAGATCTGAACTTGTAATTGTCAAATACAGAACTTAAAATTGATAGCTTCTAATTATTATTGCAAATTATAACTTGTAGATCTGAACTTGTAATAGTGAATTACAAAACTTAGATTTGTTAAATTCAAATTATTATTTCAAATTATAACTTGAAGATCTGAACCAGTAATTGTCAAATACAGAACTTAAATTGATAGCTTATAATTATTATTGCAAATAATAATTTGAAGATCTGAACTTGTAATAGTCAAATACAGAACTTCCAATTGTTAAATACAAATTATTAGTGCAAATTATAACTTGAAGATCTGAACTAGTAATTGTCAAATACAGAACTTAAAATTGATAGCTTCTAATTATTATTGCAAATTATAACTTGAAGATCTGAATTTGTAATAGTGAATTACAGAACTAAGATTTGTTAAATTCAAATTATTATTTCAAATTATAACTTGAAGATCTGAACTAGTAATTTTCAAATACAGAACTTAATATTGATAGCTTCTAATTATTATTGCTAATTATAACTAGAAGATCTGAACTTGTAATTGTCAAATACAGAACTTAAAATTGATAGCTTCTAATTATTATTTCAATTTATAACTTGAAGATCTGAACTTGTAATTATCAAATACAGAACTTAAAATTGAAAGCTTCTAATTATTATTGTAAATTATAACTTGAAGATCTGAACTTGTAATAGTGAATTACAGAACTTAGATTTGTTAAATTCAAATTATTATTTCAAATTATAACTTGAAGATCTGAACTAGTAATTGTCAAATACAGAACTAAAATTGATAGCTTCTAATTATTATTGCAAATTATAACTTGAAGATCTGAACTAGTAATTGTCAAATACAGAACTCAAAAAATTGATAGCTTCTAATTATTATTGTAAATTATAACTTGAAGATCTGAACTTGTAATTGTCAAATACAGAACTTAAAATTGATAGCTTCTAATTATTATTGCAAATAATAACTTGGAGAACTGAACTAGTAATTGTCAAATACAGAACTTAAAATTGATAGCTTCTAATTATTATTGCAAATTATAACTTGAAGATCTGAACTTGTAATTGTCAAATACAGAACTTAAAATTGATAGCTTCTAATTATTATTGCAAATTATAACTTGAAGATCTGCACTTGTAATTGTCAAATACAGAACATAAAATTGATAGCTTCTAATTATTATTTCAAATTATAACTTGACGATCTGAACTTGTAAGATCTGAACTTGTAATTGTCAAATACAGAACTTAAAATTGAGAGCTTCAAATTATTATTTCAAATTATAACATGAAGAACTGAACTTGTAATTGCCAAATACAGAACTTAAAATTAATACCTTCTAATTATTATTGCAAATAATAACTTGAAGATCTGAACTTGTAATTGTCAAATACAGAACTTAAAATTGATAGCTTCTAATTATTATTGCAAATTATAACTTGAAGATCTGAACTTGTAATTGTCAAATACAGAACTTAAAATTGATAGCTTCTAATTATTATTGCAAATTATAACTTGAAGATCTGCACTTGTAATTGTCAAATACAGAACATAAAATTGATAGCTTCTAATTATTATTTCAAATTATAACTTGACGATCTGAACTTGTAATTGTCAAATACAGAACTTAAAATTAATAGCTTCTAATTATTATTGCAAATTATAACTTGAAGATCTGAACTTGTAATTGTCAAATACAGAACTTCAAATTGTTAAATACAAATTATTAGTGCAAATTATAACTTGAAGATCTGAACTTGTAATTGTCAAATACAGAACTTAAAATTGATAGCTTCTAATTATTATTGTAAATTATAACTTGAAGATCTGAACTTGTAATAGTGAATAACAGAACTTAGATTTGTTAAATTCAAATTATTATTTCAAATTATAACTTGAAGATCTGAACTAGTAATTGTCAAATACAGAACTTAAAATTGATAGCTTCTAATTATTATTGCAAATTATAACTTGAAGATCTGAACTTGTAATTGTCAAATACAGAACTTCTAATTGTTAAATACAAATTATTAGTGCAAATTATAACTTGAAGATCTGAACTTGTAATTGTCAAATACAGAACTTAAAATTGATAGCTTCTAATTATTATTGCAAATTATAACTTGAAGATCTGAACTTCTAATTGTCAAATACAGAACTTCTAATTGTAAATACAAATTATTAGTGCAAATTATTACTTGAAGATCTGAACATGTAATTGTCAAATACAGAACTTAAAATTGATAGCTTCTAATTATTATTGTAAATTATAACTTGAAGATCTGAACTTGTAATAGTGAATTACACAACTTAGATTTGTTAAATTCAAATTATTACTTGAAATTATAACTTGAAGATCTGAACTAGTAATTGTCAAATACAGAACTTAAAATTGATAGCTTCTAATTATTATTGCAAATTATAACTTGAAGATCTGAACTTGTAATTGTCAAATACAGAACTTAAAATTAATAGCTTCTAATTATTATTGCAAATTATAACTTGAAGATATGAACTTGTAATTGTCAAATACAGAACTTAAAATTGATAGCTTCTAATTATTATTGTAAATTATAACTTGAAGATCTGAACTCGTAATAGTCAAATACAGAACTTAAAATTGATAGCTTCTAATTATTATTGTAAATTATAACTTGAAGATCTGAACTTGTAATAGTGAATTACAGAACTTAGATTTGTTAAATTCAAATTATTATTTCAAAGTATAACTTGAAGATCTGAACTAGTAATTGTCAAATACAGAACTTAAAATTGATAGCTTCTAATTATTATTGCAAATTATAACTTGAAGATCTGAACTTGTAATTGTCAAATGCAGAACTTAAAATTGATAGCTTCTAATTATTATTTCAAATTATAACTTGAAGTTCTGAACTTGTAATTGTCAAATACAGAACTTAAAATTGATAGCTTCTAATTATTATTGCAAATAATAACTTGCAGATCTGTACTTGTAATTGTCAAATACAGAACTTAAAACTGATAGCTTATAATTATAGTTCAAATTATAACTTGAAGATCTGAACTTGTAATAGTCAAATACAGAACATCGAATTGTTAAATACAAATTATTAGTGCAAATTATAACTTGAAGATCTGAACTTGTAATAGGTAAATACAGAACTTCTAATTGTTAAATTCAAACTAAGATTGCAAATAATAATTTGAAAATCTGAACTAGTAATAGTCAAATACAGAACTTCTAACTGTTAAAAACAAATTATTAGTGCAAATTATAACTTGAAGATCTGAACTTGTAATTGTCAAATACAGAACTTAAAATTGATAGCTTCTAATTATTATTGCAAATTATAACTTGTAGATCTGAACTTGTAATAGTGAATTACAAAACTTAGATTTGTTAAATTCAAATTATTATTTCAAATTATAACTTGAAGATCTGAACCAGTAATTGTCAAATACAGAACTTAAATTGATAGCTTATAATTATTATTGCAAATAATAATTTGAAGATCTGAACTTGTAATAGTCAAATACAGAACTTCCAATTGTTAAATACAAATTATTAGTGCAAATTATAACTTGAAGATCTGAACTAGTAATTGTCAAATACAGAACTTAAAATTGATAGCTTCTAATTATTATTGCAAATTATAACTTGAAGATCTGAATTTGTAATAGTGAATTACAGAACTAAGATTTGTTAAATTCAAATTATTATTTCAAATTATAACTTGAAGATCTGAACTAGTAATTTTCAAATACAGAACTTAATATTGATAGCTTCTAATTATTATTGCTAATTATAACTAGAAGATCTGAACTTGTAATTGTCAAATACAGAACTTAAAATTGATAGCTTCTAATTATTATTTCAATTTATAACTTGAAGATCTGAACTTGTAATTATCAAATACAGAACTTAAAATTGAAAGCTTCTAATTATTATTGTAAATTATAACTTGAAGATCTGAACTTGTAATAGTGAATTACAGAACTTAGATTTGTTAAATTCAAATTATTATTTCAAATTATAACTTGAAGATCTGAACTAGTAATTGTCAAATACAGAACTAAAATTGATAGCTTCTAATTATTATTGCAAATTATAACTTGAAGATCTGAACTAGTAATTGTCAAATACAGAACTCAAAAAATTGATAGCTTCTAATTATTATTGTAAATTATAACTTGAAGATCTGAACTTGTAATTGTCAAATACAGAACTTAAAATTGATAGCTTCTAATTATTATTGCAAATAATAACTTGGAGAACTGAACTAGTAATTGTCAAATACAGAACTTAAAATTGATAGCTTCTAATTATTATTGCAAATTATAACTTGAAGATCTGAACTTGTAATTGTCAAATACAGAACTTAAAATTGATAGCTTCTAATTATTATTGCAAATTATAACTTGAAGATCTGCACTTGTAATTGTCAAATACAGAACATAAAATTGATAGCTTCTAATTATTATTTCAAATTATAACTTGACGATCTGAACTTGTAAGATCTGAACTTGTAATTGTCAAATACAGAACTTAAAATTGAGAGCTTCAAATTATTATTTCAAATTATAACATGAAGAACTGAACTTGTAATTGCCAAATACAGAACTTAAAATTAATACCTTCTAATTATTATTGCAAATAATAACTTGAAGATCTGAACTTGTAATTGTCAAATACAGAACTTAAAATTGATAGCTTCTAATTATTATTGCAAATTATAACTTGAAGATCTGAACTTGTAATTGTCAAATACAGAACTTAAAATTGATAGCTTCTAATTATTATTGCAAATTATAACTTGAAGATCTGCACTTGTAATTGTCAAATACAGAACATAAAATTGATAGCTTCTAATTATTATTTCAAATTATAACTTGACGATCTGAACTTGTAATTGTCAAATACAGAACTTAAAATTAATAGCTTCTAATTATTATTGCAAATTATAACTTGAAGATCTGAACTTGTAATTGTCAAATACAGAACTTCAAATTGTTAAATACAAATTATTAGTGCAAATTATAACTTGAAGATCTGAACTTGTAATTGTCAAATACAGAACTTAAAATTGATAGCTTCTAATTATTATTGTAAATTATAACTTGAAGATCTGAACTTGTAATAGTGAATAACAGAACTTAGATTTGTTAAATTCAAATTATTATTTCAAATTATAACTTGAAGATCTGAACTAGTAATTGTCAAATACAGAACTTAAAATTGATAGCTTCTAATTATTATTGCATATTATAACTTGAAGATCTGAACTTGTAATTGTTAAATACAGAACTTAAAATTGATAGCTTCTAATTATTATTGTAAATTATAACTTCAAGATCTGAACTTGTAATTGTCAAATACAGAACTTAAAATTGATAGCTTCTAATTATTATTTCAAATAATAACTTGAAGATCTGAACTTGTAATTGTCAAATACAGAACTTAAAATTAATAGCTTCTAATTATTATTGCAAATTATAATTTGAAGATCTGAACTTGTAATAGACAAATACGCAACTTAGCATTGTTAAATACCAATTGTGATTGCAAATTATAACTTGAAGATCTGAACCTGTAATAGGTAAATACAGAACTTCGAATTGTTAAATTCAAACTAAGATTGCAAATAATAATTCGAAGATCTGAACTTGTAATAGTCAAATACAGAACTTCTAATTGTTAAATACAAATTATTAGTGCAAATTATAACTTGAAGATCTGAACTAGTAATTGTCAAATACAGAACTTAAAATTGATAGCTTCTAATTATTATTGCAAATTATAACTTGAAGATCTGAACTTGTAATTGTCAAATACAGAACTTCTAATTGTTAAATACAAATTATTAGTGTAAATTATAACTTGAAGATCTGAACTTGTAATTGTCAAATACAGAACTTAAAATTTATAGCTTCTAATTATTATTGCAAATTATAACTTGAAGATCTGAACTTGTAATAGTCAAATACAGAACTTAAAATTGATAGCTTCTAATTATTATTGTAAATTATAACTTGAAGATCTGAACTTGTAATAGTGAATTACAGAACTTAGATTTGTTAAATTCAAATTATTATTTCAAATTATAACTTGAAGATCTGAACTTGTAATTGTCAAATACAGAACTTAAAATTGATAGCTTCTAATTATTATTGCGAATTATAACTTGAAGATCTGAACTTGTAATTGTCAAATACAGAACATAAAATTGATAGCATCTAATTATTATTTCAAATTATAACTTGAAGATCTGAACTTGTAATTGTCAAATACAGAACTTAAAATTAATAGCTTCTAATTATTATTGCAAATTATAACTTGAAGATCTGAACTTGTAATTGTCAAATACAGAACTTAAAATTGATAGCTTCTAATTATTATTGTAAGTTATAACTTGAAGATCTGAACTTGTAATCATGAATTACAGAACTTAGATTTGTTAAATTCAAATTATTATTTCAAATTATAACTTGAAGATCTGAACTAGTAATTGTCAAATGCAGAACTTAAAATTGATAGCTTCTAATTATTATTGCAAATTATAACTTGAAGATCTGAACTTGTAGTTGTCAAATACAGAACTTAAAATTGATAGCTTCTAATTATTATTGTAAATTATGACTTGAAGATCTGAACTTGTAATTGTCAAATACAGAACTTAAGATTGATAGCTTCTAATTATTATTGCAAATAATAACTTGAAGATCTGAACTTGTAATTGTCAAATTCAGAACTTAAAATTGATAGCTTCTAATTATTATTGCAAATAATAACTTGAAGATCTTAACTTGTAATTGTCAAATACAGAACTTAAAATTAATAGCTTCTAATTATTATTGCAAATTATAACTTGAAGATCTGAACTTGTTATTGTCAAATACAGAACTTAAAATTGATAGCTTCTAATTATTATTGTAAGTTATAACTTGAAGATCTGAACCTGTAATCATGAATTACAGAACTTAGATTTGTTAAATTCAAACTATTATTTCAAATTATAACTTGAAGATCTGAACTAGTAATTGTCAAATGCAGAACTTAAAATTGATAGCTTCTAATTATTATTGCAAATTATAACTTGAAGATCTGAACTAGTAATTGTCAAATACAGAACTTAAAATTAATAGCTTCTAATTATTATTGCAAATTATAACTTGAAGATCGGAACTTGTAGATGTCAAATACAGAACTTAAAATTGATAGCTTCTAATTATTATTGTAAATTATAACTTGAAGATCTGAACTTGTAATTGTCAAATACAGAACTTAAGATTGATAGCTTCTAATTATTATTGCAAATAATAACTTGAAGATCTGAACTTGAAATTGTCAAATTCAGAACTTAAAATTGATAGCTTCTAATTATTATTGCAAATTATAACTTGAAGATCTGAACTTGTAATTGTCAAATACAGAACTTAAAATTAATAGCTTCTAATTATTATTGCAAATTATAACTTGAAGATCTGAACTTGTTATTGTCAAATACAGAACTTAAAATTGATAGCTTCTAATTATTATTGTAAGTTATAACTTGAAGATCTGAACTTGTAATCATGAATTACAGAACTTAGATTTGTTAAATTCAAATTATTATTTCAAATTATAACTTGAAGATCTGAACTAGTAATTGTCAAATGCAGAACTTAAAATTGATAGCTTCTAATTATTATTGCAAATTATAACTTGAAGATCTGAACTTGTAATTGTCAAATACAGAACTTAAAATTGATAGCTTCTAATTATTATTGTAAATTATAACTTGAAGATCTGAACTTGTAATTGTCAAATACAGAACTTAAGAATGATAGCTTCTAATTATTATTGCAAATAATAACTTGAAGATCTGAACTTGTAATTGTCAAATTCAGAACTTAAAATTGATAGCTTCTAATTATTATTTCAAATTATAACTTGACGATCTGAACTTGTAATTGTCAAATACAGAACTTAAAATTAATAGCTTCTAATTATTATTGCAAATTATAACTTGAAGATCTGAACTTGTAATTGTCAAATACAGAACTTCAAATTGTTAAATACAAATTATTAGTGCAAATTATAACTTGAAGATCTAAACTTGTAATTGTCAAATACAGAACTTAAAATTGATAGCTTCAAATTATTATTGTAAATTATAACTTGAAGATCTGAACTTGTAATAGTGAATTACAGAACTTAGATTTGTTGAATTCAAATTATTATTTCAAATTATAACTTGAAGATCTGAACTATAGTAATTGTCAAATACAGAACTTAAAATTGATAGCTTCTAATTATTATTGCATATTATAACTTGAAGATCTGAACTTGTAATTGTTAAATACAGAACTTAAAATTGATAGCTTCTAATTATTATTGTAAATTATAACTTCAAGATCTGAACTTGTAATTGTCAAATACAGAACTTAAAATTAATAGCTTCTAATTATTATTGCAAATTATAATTTGAAGATCTGAACTTGTAATAGACAAATACGCAACTTAGCATTGTTAAATACAAATTGTGATTGCAAATTATAACTTGAAGATCTGAACCTGTAATAGGTAAATACAGAACTTCGAATTGTTAAATTCAAACTAAGATTGCAAATAATAATTCGAAGATCTGAACTTGTAATAGTCAAATACAGAACTTCTAATTGTTAAATACTAATTATTAGTGCAAATTATAACTTGAAGATCTGAACTAGTAATTGTCAAATACAGAACTTAAAATTGATAGCTTCTAATTATTATTGCAAATTATAACTTGAAGATCTGAACTTGTAATTGTCAAATACAGAACTTCTAATTGTTAAATACAAATTATTAGTGCAAATTATAACTTGAAGATCTGAACTTGTAATTGTCAAATACAGAACTTAAAATTGATAGCTTCTAATTATTATTGCAAATTATAACTTGAAGATCTGAACTAGTAATAGTCAAATACAGAACTTAAAATTGATAGCTTCTAATTATTATTGTAAATTATAACTTGAAGATCTGAACTTGTAATAGTGAATTACAGAACTTAGATTTGTTAAATTCAAATTATTATTTCAAATTATAACTTGAAGATCTGAACTTGTAATTGTCAAATACAGAACTTAAAATTGATAGCTTCTAATTATTATTGCGAATTATAACTTGAAGATCTGAACTTGTAATTGTCAAATACAGAACATAAAATTGATAGCTTCTAATTATTATTGTAAGTTATAACTTGAAGATCTGAACTTGTAATCATGAATTACAGAACTTAGATTTGTTAAATTCAAATTATTATTTCAAATTATAACTTGAAGATCTGAACTAGTAATTGTCAAATGCAGAACTTAAAATTGATAGCTTCTAATTATTATTGCAAATTATAACTTGAAGATCTGAACTTGTAGTTGTCAAATACAGAACTTAAAATTGATAGCTTCAAATTATTATTGTAAATTATAACTTGAAGATCTGAACTTGTAATTGTCAAATACAGAACTTAAGATTGATAGCTTCTAATTATTATTGCAAATAATAACTTGAAGATCTGAACTTGTAATTGTCAAATTCAGAACTTAAAATTGATAGCTTCTAATTATTATTGCAAATAATAACTTGAAGATCTGAACTTGTAATTGTCAAATACAGAACTTAAAATTAATAGCTTCTAATTATTATTGCAAATTATAACTTGAAGATCTGAACTTGTTATTGTCAAATACAGAACTTAAAATTGATAGCTTCTAATTATTATTGTAAGTTATAACTTGAAGATCTGAACCTGTAATCATGAATTACAGAACTTAGATTTGTTAAATTCAAATTATTATTTCAAATTATAACTTGAAGATCTGAACTAGTAATTGTCAAATGCAGAACTTAAAATTGATAGCTTCTAATTATTATTTCAAATTATAACTTGAAGATCTGAACTAGTAATTGTCAAATACAGAACTTAAAATTAATAGCTTCTAATTATTATTGCAAATTATAACTTGAAGATCTGAACTTGTAGTTGTCAAATACAGAACTTAAAATTGATAGCTTCTAATTATTATTGTAAATTATAACTTGAAGATCTGAACTTGTAATTGTCAAATACAGAACTTAAGATTGATAGCTTCTAATTATTATTGCAAATAATAACTTGAAGATCTGAACTTGAAATTGTCAAATTCAGAACTTAAAATTGATAGCTTCTAATTATTATTGCAAATTATAACTTGAAGATCTGAACTTGTAATTGTCAAATACAGAACTTAAAATTAATAGCTTCTAATTATTATTGTAAGTTATAACTTGAAGATCTGAACTTGTAATCATGAATTACAGAACTTAGATTTGTTAAATTCAAATTATTATTTCAAATTATAACTTGAAGATCTGAACTAGTAATTGTCAAATGCAGAACTTAAAATTGATAGCTTCTAATTATTATTGCAAATTATAACTTGAAGATCTGAACTTGTAATTGTCAAATACAGAACTTAAAATTGATAGCTTCTAATTATTATTGTAAATTATAACTTGAAGATCTGAACTTGTAATTGTCAAATACAGAACTTAAGAATGATAGCTTCTAATTATTATTGCAAATAATAACTTGAAGATCTGAACTTGTAATTGTCAAATTCAGAACTTAAAATTGATAGCTTCTAATTATTATTGCAAATTATAATTTGAAGATCTGAACTTGTAATAGACAAATACGCAACTTAGCATTGTTAAATTCAAATTGTGATTGCAAATTATAACTTGAAGATCTGAACTTGTAATAGTCAAATACAGAACTTCTAATTGTTAAATACAAATTATTAGTGCAAATTATAACTTGAAGTTCTGAACTAGTAATTGTCAAATACAGATCTTAAAATTGATAGCTTCTAATTATTATTGCAAATTATAACTTGAAGATCTGAACTTGTAATTGTCAAATACAGAACGTCTAATTGTTAAATACAAATTATTAGTGCAAATTATAACTTGAAGATCTGAACTTGTAATTGTCAAATACAGAACTTAAAATTGATAGCTTCTAATTATTATTGCACATTATAACTTGAAGATCTGAACTTGTAATTGTCAAATACAGAACATAAAATTGATAGCTTCTAATTATTATTTCAAATTATAACTTGAAGATCTGAACTTGTAATTGTCAAATACAGAACTTAAAATTGATAGCTTCTAATTATTATTGTAAGTTATAACTTGAAGATCTGAACTTGTAATAGTGAATTACAGAACTTAGATTTGTTAAATTCAAATTATTATTTCAAATTATAACTTGAAGATCTGAACTAGTAATTGTCAAATACAGAACATAAAATTGATAGCTTCTAATTATTATTGCAAATTATAACTTGAAGATCTGAACTTGTAATTGTCAAATACAGAACTTAAAATTGATAGCTTCTAATTATTATTTCAAATTATAACTTGAAGATCTGAACTTGTAATAGTCAAATACAGAACTTCTAATTGTTAAATACAAATTATTAGTGCAAATTATAACTTGAAGTTCTGAACTAGTAATTGTCAAATACAGATCTTAAAATTGATAGCTTCTAATTATTATTGCAAATTATAACTAGAAGATCTGAACTTGTAATTGTCAAATACAGAACTTAAAATTGAGAGCTTCTAATTATTATTTCAAATTATAACTTGAAGATCTGAACTTGTAATTGTCAAATACAGAACTTAAAATTGATAGCTTCTAATTATTATTGCAAATTATAACTTGAAGATCTGAACTTGTAATTGTCAAATACAGAACTTCAAATTGTTAAATACAAATTATTAGTGCAAATTATAACTTGAAGATCTGAACTTGTAATTGTCAAATACAGAACTTAAAATTGATAGCTTCTAATTATTATTGTAAATTATAACTTGAAGATCTGAACTTGTAATAGTGAATTACAGAACTTAGATTTGTTAAATTCAAATTATTATTTCAAAATATAACTTGAAGATCTGAACTAGGAATTGTCAAATACAGAACTTAAAATTGATAGCTTCTAATAATTATTGCAAATTATAACTTGGAGATCTGAACTTGTAATTGTCAAATACAGAACTTAAAATTGATAGCTTCTAATTATTATTGCAAATTATAACTTGAAGATCTGAACTTGTAATTGTCAAATACAGAACATAAAATTGATAGCTTCTAATTATTATTTCAAATTATAACTTGAAGATCTGAACTTGTAATTGTCAAATACAGAACTTAAAATTAATAGCTTCTAATTATTATTGCAAATTATAACTTGAAGATCTGAACTTGTAATTGTCAAATACAGAACTTAAAATTGATAGCTTCTAATTATTATTGTAAGTTATAACTTGAAGATCTGAACTTGTAATCGTGAATTACAGAACTTAGATTTGTTAAATTCAAATTATTATTTCAAATTATAACTTGAAGATCTGAACTAGTAATTGTCAAATACAGAACTTAAAATTGATAGCTTCTAATTATTATTGCAAATTATAACTTGAAGATCTAAACTTGTAATTGTCAAATACAGAACTTAAAATTGATAGCTTCTAATTATTATTGTAAATTATAACTTGAAGATCTGAACTTGTAATTGTGAAATACAGAACTTAAAATTGATAGCTTCTAATTATTATTGCAAATAATAACTTGAAGATCTGAACTTGTAATTGTCAAATACAGAACTTAAAATTGATAGCTTCTAATTATTATTGCAAAATATAATTTGAAGATCTGAACTTGTAATAGACAAATACGCAACTTAGCATTGTTAAATACAAATTGTGATTGCAAATTATAACTTGAAGATCTGAACCTGTAATAGGAAAATACAGAACTTCGAATTGTTAAATTCAAACTAAGATTGCAAATATTAATTCGAAGATCTGAACTTGTAATAGTCAAATACAGAACTTCTAATTGTTAAATACAAATTATTATTGCAAATTATAACTTGAAGTTCTGAACTAGTAATTGTCAAATACAGATCTTAAAATTGATAGCTTCTAATTATTATTGCAAATTATAACTAGAAGATCTGAACTTGTAATTGTCAAATACAGAACTTAAAATTGATAGCTTCTAATTATTATTTCAAATTATAACTTGAAGATCTGAACTTGTAATTGTCAAATACAGAACTTAAAATTGATAGCTTCTAATTATTATTGCAAATTATAACTTGAAGATCTGAACTTGTAATTGTCAAATACAGAACTTAAAATTGATAGCTTCTAATTATTATTGTAAGTTATAACTTGAAGATCTGAACTTGTAATCGTGAATTACAGAACTTAGATTTGTTAAATTCAAATTATTATTTCAAATTATAACTTGAAGATCTGAACTAGTAATTGTCAAATACAGAACTTAAAATTGATAGCTTCTAATTATTATTTCAAATTATAACTTGAAGATCTGAACTTGTAATTGTCAAATACAGAACTTAAAATTGATAGCTTCTAATTATTATTGCAAATTATAACTTGAAGATCTGAACTTGTAATTGTCAAATACAGAACTTAAAATTGATAGCTTCTAATTATTATTGTAAATTATAACTTGAAGATCTGAACTTGTAATTGTCAAATACAGAACTTAAAATTGATAGCTTCTAATTATTATTGCAAATAATAACTTGAAGATCTGAACTTGTAATTGTCAAATACAGAACTTAAAATTGATAGCTTCTAATTATTATTGCAAAATATAATTTGAAGATCTGAACTTGTAATAGACAAATACGCAACTTAGCATTGTTAAATACAAATTTTGATTGCAAATTATAACTTGAAGATCTGAACCTGTAATAGGAAAATACAGAACTTCGAATTGTTAAATTCAAACTAAGATTGCAAATAATAATTCGAAGATCTGAACTTGTAATAGTCAAATACAGAACTTCTAATTGTTAAATACAAATTATTATTGCAAATTATAACTTGAAGTTCTGAACTAGTAATTGTCAAATACAGATCTTAAAATTGATAGCTTCTAATTATTATTGCAAATTATAACTAGAAGATCTGAACTTGTAATTGTCAAATACAGAACTTAAAATTGATAGCTTCTAATTATTATTTCAAATTTTAACTAGAAGATCTGAACTTGTAATTGTCAAATACAGAACTTAAAATTGATAGCTTCTAATTATTATTGCAAATTATAACTTGAAGATCTGAACTTGTAATTGTTAAATACAGAACTTCAAATTGTTAAATACAAATTATTAGTGCAAATTATAACTAGAAGATCTGAACTTGTAATTGTTAAATACAGAGCTTAAAATTGATAGCTTCTAATTATTATTGTAAGTTATAACTTGAAGATCTGAACTTGTAATCGTGAATTACAGAACTTAGATTTGTTAAATTCAAATTATTATTTCAAATTATAACTTGAAGATCTGAACTAGTAATTGTCAAATACAGAACTTAAAATTGATAGCTTCTAATTATTATTGCAAATTATAACTTGAAGATCTGAACTTGTAATTGTTAAATACAGAACTTCAAATTGTTAAATACAAATTATTAGTGCAAATTATAACTAGAAGATCTGAACTTGTAATTGTCAAATACAGCACTTAAAATTGATAGCTTCTAATTATTATTGTAAGTTATAACTTGAAGATCTGAACTTGTAATAGTGAATTACAGAACTTAGATTTGATAAATTCAAATTATTATTTCAAATTATAACTTGAAGATCTGAACTAGTAATTGTCAAATACAGAACTTAAAATTGATAGCTTCTAATTATTATTGCAAATTATAACTTGAAGATCTCAACTTGTAATTGTCAAATACAGAACTTAAAATTGATAGCTTCTAATTATTATTGTAAATTATAACTTGAAGATCTGAACTTGTAATTGTGAAATACAGAACTTAAAATTGATAGCTTCTAATTATTATTGCAAATAATAACTTGAAGATCTGAACTTGTAATTGTCAAATACAGAACTTAAAATTGATAGCTTCTAATTATTATTGCAAAATATAATTTGAAGATCTGAACTTGTAATAGACAAATACGCAACTTAGCATTGTTAAATACAAATTGTGATTGCAAATTATAACTTGAAGATCTGAACCTGTAATAGGAAAATAAAGAACTTCGAATTGTTAAATTCAAACTAAGATTGCAAATAATAATTCGAAGATCTGAACTTGTAATAGTCAAATACAGAACTTCTAATTGTTAAATACAAATTATTATTGCAAATTATAACTTGAAGTTCTGAACTAGTAATTGTCAAATACAGATCTTCAAATTGATAGCTTCTAATTATTATTGCAAATTATAACTAGAAGATCTGAACTTGTAATTGTCAAATACAGAACTTAAAATTGATAGCTTCTAATTATTATTTCAAATTATAACTTGAAGATCTGAACTTGTAATTGTCAAATACAGAACTTAAAATTGATAGCTTCTAATTATTATTGCAAATTATAACTTGAAGATCTGAACTTGTAATAGTGAATTACAGAACTTAGATTTGTTAAATTCAAATTATTATTTCATAATATAACTTGAAGATCTGAACTAGTAATTGTCAAATACAGAACTTAAAATTGATAGCTTCTAATAATTATTGCAAATTATAACTTGAAGATCTGAACTTGTAATTGTCAAATACAGAACTTAAAATTGATAGCTTCTAATTATTATTGCAAATTATAACTTGAAGATCTGAACTTGTAATTGTCAAATACAGAACATAAAATTGATAGCTTCTAATTATTATTTCAAATTATAACTTGAAGATCTGAACTTGTAATTGTCAAATACAGAACTTAAAATTAATAGCTTCTAATTATTATTGCAAATTATAACTTGAAGATCTGAACTAGTAATTGTCAAATACAGAACTTAAAATTGATAGCTTCTAATTATTATTGCTAATAATAACTTGAAGATCTGAACTTGTAATTGTCAAATACAGAACTTAAAATTGATAGCTTCTAATTATTATTGCAAATAATAACTTGAAGATCTGAACTTGTAATTGTCAAATACAGAACTTAAAATTAATAGCTTCTAATTATTATTGCAAAATATAATTTGAAGATCTGAACTTGTAATAGACAAATGCGCAACTTAGCATTGTTAAATACAAATTGTGATTGCAAATAATAACTTGAAGATCTGAACTTGTAATTGTCAAATTCAGAACTTAAAATTGATAGCTTCTAATTATTATTGCAAATAATAACTTGAAGATCTGAACTTGTAATTGTCAAATACAGAACTTAAAATTAATAGCTTCTAATTATTATTGCAAATTATAACTTGAAGATCTGAACTTGTTATTGTCAAATACAGAACTTAAAATTGATAGCTTCTAATTATTATTGTAAGTTATAACTTGAAGATCTGAACCTGTAATCATGAATTACAGAACTTAGATTTGTTAAATTCAAATTATTATTTCAAATTATAACTTGAAGATCTGAACTAGTAATTGTCAAATGCAGAACTTAAAATTGATAGCTTCTAATTATTATTTCAAATTATAACTTGAAGATCTGAACTAGTAATTGTCAAATACAGAACTTAAAATTAATAGCTTCTAATTATTATTGCAAATTATAACTTGAAGATCTGAACTTGTAGTTGTCAAATACAGAACTTAAAATTGATAGCTTCTAATTATTATTGTAAATTATAACTTGAAGATCTGAACTTGTAATTGTCAAATACAGAACTTAAGATTGATAGCTTCTAATTATTATTGCAAATAATAACTTGAAGATCTGAACTTGAAATTGTCAAATTCAGAACTTAAAATTGATAGCTTCTAATTATTATTGCAAATTATAACTTGAAGATCTGAACTTGTAATTGTCAAATACAGAACTTAAAATTAATAGCTTCTAATTATTATTGTAAGTTATAACTTGAAGATCTGAACTTGTAATCATGAATTACAGAACTTAGATTTGTTAAATTCAAATTATTATTTCAAATTATAACTTGAAGATCTGAACTAGTAATTGTCAAATGCAGAACTTAAAATTGATAGCTTCTAATTATTATTGCAAATTATAACTTGAAGATCTGAACTTGTAATTGTCAAATACAGAACTTAAAATTGATAGCTTCTAATTATTATTGTAAATTATAACTTGAAGATCTGAACTTGTAATTGTCAAATACAGAACTTAAGAATGATAGCTTCTAATTATTATTGCAAATAATAACTTGAAGATCTGAACTTGTAATTGTCAAATTCAGAACTTAAAATTGATAGCTTCTAATTATTATTGCAAATTATAATTTGAAGATCTGAACTTGTAATAGACAAATACGCAACTTGGCATTGTTAAATTCAAATTGTGATTGCAAATTATAACTTGAAGATCTGAACTTGTAATAGTCAAATACAGAACTTCTAATTGTTAAATACAAATTATTAGTGCAAATTATAACTTGAAGTTCTGAACTAGTAATTGTCAAATACAGATCTTAAAATTGATAGCTTCTAATTATTATTGCAAATTATAACTTGAAGATCTGAACTTGTAATTGTCAAATACAGAACGTCTAATTGTTAAATACAAATTATTAGTGCAAATTATAACTTGAAGATCTGAACTTGTAATTGTCAAATACAGAACTTAAAATTGATAGCTTCTAATTATTATTGCACATTATAACTTGAAGATCTGAACTTGTAATTGTCAAATACAGAACATAAAATTGATAGCTTCTAATTATTATTTCAAATTATAACTTGAAGATCTGAACTTGTAATTGTCAAATACAGAACTTAAAATTGATAGCTTCTAATTATTATTGTAAGTTATAACTTGAAGATCTGAACTTGTAATAGTGAATTACAGAACTTAGATTTGTTAAATTCAAATTATTATTTCAAATTATAACTTGAAGATCTGAACTAGTAATTGTCAAATACAGAACATAAAATTGATAGCTTCTAATTATTATTGCAAATTATAACTTGAAGATCTGAACTTGTAATTGTCAAATACAGAACTTAAAATTGATAGCTTCTAATTATTATTTCAAATTATAACTTGAAGATCTGAACTTGTAATAGTCAAATACAGAACTTCTAATTGTTAAATACAAATTATTAGTGCAAATTATAACTTGAAGTTCTGAACTAGTAATTGTCAAATACAGATCTTAAAATTGATAGCTTCTAATTATTATTGCAAATTATAACTAGAAGATCTGAACTTGTAATTGTCAAATACAGAACTTAAAATTGAGAGCTTCTAATTATTATTTCAAATTATAACTTGAAGATCTGAACTTGTAATTGTCAAATACAGAACTTAAAATTGATAGCTTCTAATTATTATTGCAAATTATAACTTGAAGATCTGAACTTGTAATTGTCAAATACAGAACTTCAAATTGTTAAATACAAATTATTAGTGCAAATTATAACTTGAAGATCTGAACTTGTAATTGTCAAATACAGAACTTAAAATTGATAGCTTCTAATTATTATTGTAAATTATAACTTGAAGATCTGAACTTGTAATAGTGAATTACAGAACTTAGATTTGTTAAATTCAAATTATTATTTCAAAATATAACTTGAAGATCTGAACTAGGAATTGTCAAATACAGAACTTAAAATTGATAGCTTCTAATAATTATTGCAAATTATAACTTGGAGATCTGAACTTGTAATTGTCAAATACAGAACTTAAAATTGATAGCTTCTAATTATTATTGCAAATTATAACTTGAAGATCTGAACTTGTAATTGTCAAATACAGAACATAAAATTGATAGCTTCTAATTATTATTTCAAATTATAACTTGAAGATCTGAACTTGTAATTGTCAAATACAGAACTTAAAATTAATAGCTTCTAATTATTATTGCAAATTATAACTTGAAGATCTGAACTTGTAATTGTCAAATACAGAACTTAAAATTGATAGCTTCTAATTATTATTGTAAGTTATAACTTGAAGATCTGAACTTGTAATCGTGAATTACAGAACTTAGATTTGTTAAATTCAAATTATTATTTCAAATTATAACTTGAAGATCTGAACTAGTAATTGTCAAATACAGAACTTAAAATTGATAGCTTCTAATTATTATTGCAAATTATAACTTGAAGATCTAAACTTGTAATTGTCAAATACAGAACTTAAAATTGATAGCTTCTAATTATTATTGTAAATTATAACTTGAAGATCTGAACTTGTAATTGTGAAATACAGAACTTAAAATTGATAGCTTCTAATTATTATTGCAAATAATAACTTGAAGATCTGAACTTGTAATTGTCAAATACAGAACTTAAAATTGATAGCTTCTAATTATTATTGCAAAATATAATTTGAAGATCTGAACTTGTAATAGACAAATACGCAACTTAGCATTGTTAAATACAAATTGTGATTGCAAATTATAACTTGAAGATCTGAACCTGTAATAGGAAAATACAGAACTTCGAATTGTTAAATTCAAACTAAGATTGCAAATATTAATTCGAAGATCTGAACTTGTAATAGTCAAATACAGAACTTCTAATTGTTAAATACAAATTATTATTGCAAATTATAACTTGAAGTTCTGAACTAGTAATTGTCAAATACAGATCTTAAAATTGATAGCTTCTAATTATTATTGCAAATTATAACTAGAAGATCTGAACTTGTAATTGTCAAATACAGAACTTAAAATTGATAGCTTCTAATTATTATTTCAAATTATAACTTGAAGATCTGAACTTGTAATTGTCAAATACAGAACTTAAAATTGATAGCTTCTAATTATTATTGCAAATTATAACTTGAAGATCTGAACTTGTAATTGTCAAATACAGAACTTAAAATTGATAGCTTCTAATTATTATTGTAAGTTATAACTTGAAGATCTGAACTTGTAATCGTGAATTACAGAACTTAGATTTGTTAAATTCAAATTATTATTTCAAATTATAACTTGAAGATCTGAACTAGTAATTGTCAAATACAGAACTTAAAATTGATAGCTTCTAATTATTATTTCAAATTATAACTTGAAGATCTGAACTTGTAATTGTCAAATACAGAACTTAAAATTGATAGCTTCTAATTATTATTGCAAATTATAACTTGAAGATCTGAACTTGTAATTGTCAAATACAGAACTTAAAATTGATAGCTTCTAATTATTATTGTAAATTATAACTTGAAGATCTGAACTTGTAATTGTCAAATACAGAACTTAAAATTGATAGCTTCTAATTATTATTGCAAATAATAACTTGAAGATCTGAACTTGTAATTGTCAAATACAGAACTTAAAATTGATAGCTTCTAATTATTATTGCAAAATATAATTTGAAGATCTGAACTTGTAATAGACAAATACGCAACTTAGCATTGTTAAATACAAATTTTGATTGGAAATTATAACTTGAAGATCTGAACCTGTAATAGGAAAATACAGAACTTCGAATTGTTAAATTCAAACTAAGATTGCAAATAATAATTCGAAGATCTGAACTTGTAATAGTCAAATACAGAACTTCTAATTGTTAAATACAAATTATTATTGCAAATTATAACTTGAAGTTCTGAACTAGTAATTGTCAAATACAGATCTTAAAATTGATAGCTTCTAATTATTATTGCAAATTATAACTAGAAGATCTGAACTTGTAATTGTCAAATACAGAACTTAAAATTGATAGCTTCTAATTATTATTTCAAATTTTAACTAGAAGATCTGAACTTGTAATTGTCAAATACAGAACTTAAAATTGATAGCTTCTAATTATTATTGCAAATTATAACTTGAAGATCTGAACTTGTAATTGTTAAATACAGAACTTCAAATTGTTAAATACAAATTATTAGTGCAAATTATAACTAGAAGATCTGAACTTGTAATTGTTAAATACAGAGCTTAAAATTGATAGCTTCTAATTATTATTGTAAGTTATAACTTGAAGATCTGAACTTGTAATCGTGAATTACAGAACTTAGATTTGTTAAATTCTAATTATTATTTCAAATTATAACTTGAAGATCTGAACTAGTAATTGTCAAATACAGAACTTAAAATTGATAGCTTCTAATTATTATTGCAAATTATAACTTGAAGATCTGAACTTGTAATTGTTAAATACAGAACTTCAAATTGTTAAATACAAATTATTAGTGCAAATTATAACTAGAAGATCTGAACTTGTAATTGTCAAATACAGCACTTAAAATTGATAGCTTCTAATTATTATTGTAAGTTATAACTTGAAGATCTGAACTTGTAATAGTGAATTACAGAACTTAGATTTGATAAATTCAAATTATTATTTCAAATTATAACTTGAAGATCTGAACTAGTAATTGTCAAATACAGAACTTAAAATTGATAGCTTCTAATTATTATTGCAAATTATAACTTGAAGATCTCAACTTGTAATTGTCAAATACAGAACTTAAAATTGATAGCTTCTAATTATTATTGTAAATTATAACTTGAAGATCTGAACTTGTAATTGTGAAATACAGAACTTAAAATTGATAGCTTCTAATTATTATTGCAAATAATAACTTGAAGATCTGAACTTGTAATTGTCAAATACAGAACTTAAAATTGATAGCTTCTAATTATTATTGCAAAATATAATTTGAAGATCTGAACTTGTAATAGACAAATACGCAACTTAGCATTGTTAAATACAAATTGTGATTGCAAATTATAACTTGAAGATCTGAACCTGTAATAGGAAAATAAAGAACTTCGAATTGTTAAATTCAAACTAAGATTGCAAATAATAATTCGAAGATCTGAACTTGTAATAGTCAAATACAGAACTTCTAATTGTTAAATACAAATTATTATTGCAAATTATAACTTGAAGTTCTGAACTAGTAATTGTCAAATACAGATCTTCAAATTGATAGCTTCTAATTATTATTGCAAATTATAACTAGAAGATCTGAACTTGTAATTGTCAAATACAGAACTTAAAATTGATAGCTTCTAATTATTATTTCAAATTATAACTTGAAGATCTGAACTTGTAATTGTCAAATACAGAACTTAAAATTGATAGCTTCTAATTATTATTGCAAATTATAACTTGAAGATCTGAACTTGTAATAGTGAATTACAGAACTTAGATTTGTTAAATTCAAATTATTATTTCATAATATAACTTGAAGATCTGAACTAGTAATTGTCAAATACAGAACTTAAAATTGATAGCTTCTAATAATTATTGCAAATTATAACTTGAAGATCTGAACTTGTAATTGTCAAATACAGAACTTAAAATTGATAGCTTCTAATTATTATTGCAAATTATAACTTGAAGATCTGAACTTGTAATTGTCAAATACAGAACATAAAATTGATAGCTTCTAATTATTATTTCAAATTATAACTTGAAGATCTGAACTTGTAATTGTCAAATACAGAACTTAAAATTAATAGCTTCTAATTATTATTGCAAATTATAACTTGAAGATCTGAACTAGTAATTGTCAAATACAGAACTTAAAATTGATAGCTTCTAATTATTATTGCTAATAATAACTTGAAGATCTGAACTTGTAATTGTCAAATACAGAACTTAAAATTGATAGCTTCTAATTATTATTGCAAATAATAACTTGAAGATCTGAACTTGTAATTGTCAAATACAGAACTTAAAATTAATAGCTTCTAATTATTATTGCAAAATATAATTTGAAGATCTGAACTTGTAATAGACAAATGCGCAACTTAGCATTGTTAAATACAAATTGTGATTGCAAATAATAACTTGAAGATCTGAACCTGTAATAGGTAAATACAGAACTTCGAATTGTTAAATTCAAACTAAGATTGCAAATAATAATTCGATGATCTGAACTTGTAATAGTCAAATACAGAACTTCTAATTGTTAAATACAAATTATTAGTGCAAATTATAATTTGAAGATCTGAACTAGTAATTGTCAAATACAGAACTTAAAATTGATAGCTTCTAATTATTATTGCAAATTATAACTTGAAGATCTGAACTTGTAATTGTCAAATACAGAACTTAAAATTGATAGCTTCTAATAATTATTGCAAATTATAACTTGAAGATCTGAACTTGTAATTGTCAAATACAGAACTTAAAATTGATAGCTTATAATTATTATTGCAAATTATAACTTGAAGATCTGAACTTGTAATTGTCAAATACAGAACATAAAATTGATAGCTTCTAATTATTATTTCAAATTATAACTTGAAGATCTGAACTTGTAATTGTCAAATAAAGAACTTAAAATTAATAGCTTCTAATTATTATTGCAAATTATAACTTGAAGATCTGAACTTGTAATTGTCAAATACAGAACTTAAAATTGATAGCTTCTAATTATTCTTGTAAGTTATAACTTGAAGATCTGAACTTGTAATCGTGAATTACAGAACTTAGATTTGTTAAATTCAAATTATTATTTCAAATTATAACTTGAAGATCTGAACTAGTAATTGTCAAATACAGAACTTAAAATTGATAGCTTCTAATTATTATTGCAAATTATAACTTGAAGATCTGAACTTGTAATTGTTAAATACAGAACTTCAAATTGTTAAATACAAATTATTAGTGCAAATTATAACTAGAAGATCTGAACTTGTAATTGTCAAATACAGCACTTAAAATTGATAGCTTCTAATTATTATTGTAAATTATAACTTGAAGATCTGAACTTGTAATAGTGAATTACAGAACTTAGATTTGATAAATTCAAATTATTATTTCAAATTATAACTTGTAGATCTGAACTAGTAATTGTCAAATACAGAAGTTAAAATTGATAGCTTCTAATTATTATTGCGAATTATAACTTGAAGATCTGAACTTGTAATTGTCAAATACAGAACTTAAAATTGATAGCTTCTAATTATTATTGTAAATTATAACTTGAAGATCTGAACTTGTAATTGTCAAATACAGAACTTAAAATTAATAGCTTCTAATTATTATTGCAAATTATAACTTGAAGATCTGAACTAGTAATTGTCAAATACAGAACTTAAAATTGATAGCTTCTAATTATTATTGTAAGTTATAACTTGAAGATCTGAACTAGTAATTGTCAAATACAGAACTTAAAATTGATAGCTTCTAATTATTATTGCAAATTATAACTTGAAGATCTGAACTTGTAATTGTCAAATGCAGAACTTAAAATTGATAGCTTCTAATTATTATTTCAAATTATAACTTGAAGATCTGAACTTGTAATTGTTAAATACAGAACTTCAAATTGTTAAATACAAATTATTAGTGCAAATTATAACTAGAAGATCTGAACTTGTAATTGTCAAATACAGCACTTAAAATTGATAGCTTCTAATTATTATTGTAAATTATAACTTGAAGATCTGAACTTGTAATAGTGAATTACAGAACTTAAAATTGATAGCTACTAATTATTATTGTAAATTATAACTTGAAGATCTGAACTTGTAATTGTCAAATACAGAACTTAAAATTGATAGCTTCTAATTATTATTGCAAATAATAACTTGAAGATCTGAACTTGTAATAGTCAAATACAGAACTTCTAATTGTTAAATACAAATTATTAGTGCAAATTATAATTTGAAGATCTGAACTAGTAATTGTCAAATACAGAACTTAAAATTGATAGCTTCTAATTATTATTGCAAATTATAACTTGAAGATCTGAACTTTTAATTGTCAAATACAGAACTTCAAATTGTTAAATACAAATTATTAGTGCAAATTATAACTTAAAGATCTGAACTTGTAATTGTCAAATACAGAACTTAATATTGATAGCTTCTAATTATTATTTCAAATTATAACTTGAAGATCTGAACTTGTAATTGTCAAATACAGAACTTAAAATTATAGCTTCTAATTATAATTGCAAATTATAACATAAAGATCTGAACTTGTAATTGTCAAATACAGAACTTCTAATTGTTAAATACAAATTATTAGTGCAAATTATAACTTGAAGATCTGAACTTGTAATTGTCAAATACAGAACTTAAAATTCATAGCTTCTAATTATTATTATAAATTATAACTTGAAGATCTGAACTTGTAATAGTGAATTACAGAACTTAGATTTGTTAAATTCAAATTATTATTTCAAAATATAACTTGAAGATCTGAACTAGTAATTGTCAAATACAGAACTTAAAATTGATAGCTTCTAATAATTATTGCAAACTATAACTTGAAGATCTGAACTTGTAATTGTCAAATACAGAACTTAAAATTGATAGCTTCTAATTATTATTGCAAATTATAACTTGAAGATCTGAACTTGTAATTGTCAAATACAGAACATAAAATTGATAGCTTCTAATTATTATTTCAAATTATAACTTGAAGATCTGAACTTGTAATTGTCAAATAAAGAACTTAAAATTAATAGCTTCTAATTATTATTGCAAATTATAACTTGAAGATCTGAACTTGTAATTGTCAAATACAGAACTTAAAATTGATAGCTTCTAATTATTCT
Organism: Cantharis lateralis; assembly: GCA_963170105.1. Lineage (NCBI taxonomy): Eukaryota > Metazoa > Arthropoda > Insecta > Coleoptera > Cantharidae > Cantharis > Cantharis lateralis. The sequence continues at coordinate 24,090,890 of OY720625.1, read as the reverse complement.
TGTAAGTTATAACTTGAAGATCTGAACTTGTAATCGTGAATTACAGAACTTAGATTTGTTAAATTCATATTATTATTTCAAATTATAACTTGAAGATCTGAACTAGTAATTGTCAAATACAGAACTTAAAATTGATAGCTTCTAATTATTATTGCAAATTATAACTTGAAGATCTGAACTTGTAATTGTTAAATACAGAACTTCAAATTGTTAAATACAAATTATTAGTGCAAATTATAACTAGAAGATCTGAACTTGTAATTGTCAAATACAGCACTTAAAATTGATAGCTTCTAATTATTATTGTAAATTATAACTTGAAGATCTGAACTTGTAATAGTGAATTACAGAACTTAGATTTGATAAATTCAAATTATTATTTCAAATTATAACTTGTAGATCTGAACTAGTAATTGTCAAATACAGAAGTTAAAATTGATAGCTTCTAATTATTATTGCAAATTATAACTTGAAGATCTGAACTTGTAATTGTCAAATACAGAACTTAAAATTGATAGCTTCTAATTATTATTGTAAATTATAACTTGAAGATCTGAACTTGTAATTGTCAAATACAGAACTTAAAATTGATAGCTTCTAATTATTATTGCAAATAATAACTTGAAGATCTGAACTTGTAATTGTCAAATACAGAACTTAAATTTGATAGCTTCTAATTATTATTGCAAAATATAATTTGAAGATCTGAACTTGTAATAGACAAATACGCAACTTAGCATTGTTAAATACAAATTGTGATTGCAAATTATAACTTGAAGATCTGAACCTGTAATAGGAAAATAAAGAACTTCGAATTGTTAAATTCAAACTAAGATTGCAAATAATAATTCGAAGATCTGAACTTGTAATAGTCAAATACAGAACTTCTAATTGTTAAATACAAATTATTATTGCAAATTATAACTTGAAGTTCTGAACTAGTAATTGTCAAATACAGATCTTAAAATTGATAGCTTCTAATTATTATTGCAAATTATAACTAGAAGATCTGAACTTGTAATTGTCAAATACAGAACTTAAAATTGATAGCTTCTAATTATTATTTCAAATTATAACTTGAAGATCTGAACTTGTAATTGTCAAATACAGAACTTAAAATTGATAGCTTCTAATTATTATTGCAAATTATAACTTGAAGATCTGAACTTGTAATTGTCAAATACAGAACTTCTAATTGTTAAATACAAATTATTAGTGCAAATTATAACTTGAAGATCTGAACTTGTAATTGTCAAATACAGAACTTAAAATTGATAGCTTCTAATTATTATTGTAAATTATAACTTGAAGATCTGAACTTGTAATAGTGAATTACAGAACTTAGATTTGTTAAATTCAAATTATTATTTCATAATATAACTTGAAGATCTGAACTAGTAATTGTCAAATACAGAACTTAAAATTGATAGCTTCTAATAATTATTGCAAATTATAACTTGAAGATCTGAACTTGTAATTGTCAAATACAGAACTTAAAATTGATAGCTTCTAATTATTATTGCAAATTATAACTTGAAGATCTGAACTTGTAATTGTCAAATACAGAACATAAAATTGATAGCTTCTAATTATTATTTCAAATTATAACTTGAAGATCTGAACTTGTAATTGTCAAATACAGAACTTAAAATTAATAGCTTCTAATTATTATTGCAAATTATAACTTGAAGATCTGAACTAGTAATTGTCAAATACAGAACTTAAAATAGATAGCTTCTAATTATTATTGTAAATTATAACTTGAAGATCTGAACTTGTAATCGTGAATTACAGAACTTAGAATTGTTAAATTCAAATTATTATTTCAAATTATAACTTGAAGATCTGAAGTAGTAATTGTCAAATACAGAACTTAAAATTGATAGCTTTCTAATTATTATTGCAAATTATAACTTGAAGATCTGAACTTGTAATTGTTAAATACAGAACTTCAAATTGTTAAATACAAATTATTAGTGCAAATTATAACTAGAAGATCTGAACTTGTAATTGTCAAATACAGCACTTAAAATTGATAGCTTCTAATTATTATTGTAAATTATAACTTGAAGATCTGAACTTGTAATAGTGAATTACAGAACTTAAAATTGATAGCTTCTAATTATTATTGTAAATTATAACTTGAAGATCTGAACTTGTAATTGTCAAATACAGAACTTAAAATTGATAGCTTCTAATTATTATTGCAAATAATAACTTGAAGATCTGAACTTGTAATTGTCAATTACAGAACTTAAAATTGATAGCTTCTAATTATTATTGCAAATAATAACTTGAAGATCTGAACTTGTAATTGTCAAATACAGAACTTAAAATTAATAGCTTCTAATTATTATTGCAAATTATAATTTGAAGATCTGAACTTGTAATAGACAAATACGCAACTTAGCATTGTTAAATACAAATTGTGATTGCAAATTATAACTTGAAGATCTGAACCTTTAATAGGTAAATACAGAACTTCGAATTGTTAAATTCAAACTAAGATTGCAAATAATAATTCGAAGATCTGAACTTGTAATAGTCAAATACAGAACTTCTAATTGTTAAATACAAATTATTAGTGCAAATTATAACTTGAAGATCTGAACTAGTAATTGTCAAATACAGAACTTAAAATTGATAGCTTCTAATTATTATTGCAAATTATAACTTGAAGATCTGAACTTGTAATTGTCAAATACAGAACTTCTAATTGTTAAATACAAATTATTAGTGCAAATTATAACTTGAAGATCTGAACTTGTAATTGTCAAATACAGAACTTAAAATTGATAGCTTATAATTATTATTGCAAATTATAACTTGAAGATCTGAACTTCTAATTGTCAAATACAGAACTTCTAATTGTTAAATACAAATTATTAGTGCAAATTATTACTTGAAGATCTGAACATGTAATTGTCAAATACAGAACTTGAAATTGATAGCTACTAATTATTATTGTAAATTATAACTTGAAGATCTGAACTTGTAATAGTGAATTACAGAACTTAGATTTGTTAAATTCAAATTATTACTTCAAATTATAACTTGAAGATCTGAACTAGTAATTGTCAAATACAGAACTTAAAATTGATAGCTCCTAATTATTATTGCAAATTATAACTTGAAGATCTGAACTTGTAATTGTCAAATACAGAACTTAAAATTAATAGCTTCTAATTATTATTGCAAATTATAACTTGAAGATATGAACTTGTAATTGTCAAATACAGAACTTAAAATTGATAGCTTCTCATTATTATTGTAAATTATAACTTGAAGATCTGAACTCGTAATAGTCAAATACAGAACTTAAAATTGATAGCTTCTAATTATTATTGTAAATTATAACTTGAAGATCTGAACTTGTAATAGTGAATTACAGAACTTAGATTTGTTAAATTCAAATTATTATTTCAAAGTATAACTTGAAGATCTGAACTAGTAATTGTCAAATACAGAACTTAAAATTGATAGCTTCTAATTATTATTGCAAATTATAACTTGAAGATATGAACTTGTAATTGTCAAATGCAGAACTTAAAATTCATAGCTTCTAATTATTATTTCAAATTATAACTTGAAGATCTGAACTTGTAATTGTCAAATACAGAACTTAAAATTGATAGCTTCTAATTATTATTGCAAATAATAACTTGCAGATCTGTACTTGTAATTGTCAAATACAGAACTTAAAATTGATAGCTTATAATTATAGTTCAAATTATAACTTGAAGATCTGAACTTGTAATAGTCAAATACAGAACATCGAATTGTTAAATACAAATTATTAGTGCAAATTATAACTTGAAGATCTGAACTTGTAATAGGTAAATACAGAACTTCTAATTGTTAAATTCAAACTAAGATTGCAAATAATAATTTGAAAATCTGAACTAGTAATAGTCAAATACAGAACTTCTAACTGTTAAAAACAAATTATTAGTGCAAATTATAACTTGAAGATCTGAACTTGTCATTGTCAAATACAGAACTTAAAATTGATAGCTTCTAATTATTATTGCAAATTATAACTAGAAGATCTGAACTTGTAATTGTCAAATACAGAACTTAAAATTGATAGCTTCTAATTATTATTTCAAATTATAACTTGAAGATCTGAACTTGTAATTGTCAAATACAGAACTTCTAATTGTTAAATACAAACTAAGATTGCAAATAATAATTCGAAGATCTGAACTTGTAATAGTCAAATACAGAACTTCTAATTGTTAAATACAAATTATTAGTGCAAATTATAACTTGAAGATCTGAACTTGTCATTGTCAAATACAGAACTTAAAATTGATAGCTTCTAATTATTATTGCAAATTATAACTTGAAGATCTGAACTTGTAATTGTCAAATACAGAACTTAAAATTGATAGCTTCTAATTATTATTTCAAATTATAACTTGAAGATCTGAACTTGTAATTGTCAAATACAGAACTTCGAATTGTTAAATTCAAACTAAGATTGCAAATAATAATTCGAAGATCTGAACTTGTAATAGTCAAATACAGAACTTCTAATTGTTAAATACAAATTATTAGTGCAAATTATAATTTGAAGATCTGAACTAGTAATTGTCAAATACAGAACTTAAAATTGATAGCTTCTAATTATTATTGCAAATTATAACTTGAAGATCTGAATTTTTAATTGTCAAATACAGAACTTCAAATTGTTAAATACAAATTATTAGTGCAAATTATAACTTGAAGATCTGAACTTGTAATTGTCAAATACAGAACTTAAAATTATAGCTTCTAATTATAATTGCAAATTATAACATGAAGATCTGAACTTGTAATTGTCAAATACAGAACTTCTAATTGTTAAATACAAATTATTAGTGCAAATTATAACTTGAAGATCTGAACTTGTAATTGTCAAATACAGAACTTAAAATTCATAGCTTCTAATTATTATTATAAATTATAACTTGAAGATCTGAACTTGTAATAGTGAATTACAGAACTTAGATTTGTTAAATTCAAATTATTATTTCAAAATATAACTTGAAGATCTGAACTAGTAATTGTCAAATACAGAACTTCAAATTGTTAAATACAAATTATTAGTGCAAATTATAACTTGAAGATCTGAACTTGTAATTGTCAAATACAGAACTTAAAATTATAGCTTCTAATTATAATTGCTAATTATAACATGAAGATCTGAACTTGTAATTGTCAAATACAGAACTTCTAATTGTTAAATTCAAATTATTATTTCAAATTATAACTTGAAGATCTGAACTAGTAATTGTCAAATACAGAACTTAAAATTGATAGCTTCTAATTATTATTGCAAATTATAACTTGAAGATCTGAACTTGTAATTATTAAATACAGAACTTCAAATTGTTAAATACAAATTATTAGTGCAAATTATAACTAGAAGATCTGAACTTGTAATTGTCAAATACAGCACTTAAAATTGATAGCTTCTAATTATTATTGTAAATTATAACTTGAAGATCTGAACTTGTAATAGTGAATTACAGAACTTAGATTTGATAAATTCAAATTATTATTTCAAATTATAACTTGTAGATCTGAACTAGTAATTGTCAAATACAGAACTTAAAATTGATAGCTTCTAATTATTATTGCAAATTATAACTTGAAGATCTGAACTTGTAATTGTCAAATACAGAACTTAAAATTGATAGCTTCTAATTATTATTGTAAATTATAACTTGAAGATCTGAACTTGTAATTGTCAAATACAGAACTTAAAATTGATAGCTTCTAATTATTATTGCAAATAATAACTTGAAGATCTGAACTTGTAATTGTCAAATACAGAACTTAAATTTGATAGCTTCTAATTATTATTGCAAAATATAATTTGAAGATCTGAACTTGTAATAGACAAATACGCAACTTAGCATTGTTAAATACAAATTGTGATTGCAAATAATAACTTGTAGATCTGAACCTGTAATAGGTAAATACAGAACTTCTAATTGTTAAATGCAAATTATTAGTGCAAATTATAATTTGAAGATCTGAACTAGTAATTATCAAATACAGAACTTAAAATTGATAGCTTCTAATTATTATTGCAAATAATAACTTGAAGATCTGAACTTGTAATTGTCAAATACAGAACTTAAAATTGATAGCTTCTAATTATTATTTCAAATTATAACTTGAAGATCTGAACTTGTAATTGTCAAATTCAGAACTTCTAATTGTTAAATACAAATTATTAGTGCAAATTATAACTTGTAGATCTGAACTTGTAATTGTCAAATACAGAACTTAAAATTGATAGCTTCTAATTATTATTGTAAATTATAACTTGAAGATCTGAACTTGTAATAGTGAATTACAGAACTTAGATTTGTCAAATTCAAATTATTATTTCTAATTATAACTTGAAGATCTGAACTAGTAATTGTCAAATACAGAACTTAAAATTGATAGCTTCTAATTATTATTGCAAATTATAACTTGAAGATCTGAACTTGTAATTGTCAAATACAGAACTTAAAATTGAGAGCTTCAAATTATTATTTCAAATTATAACTTGAAGAACTGAACTTGTAATTGCCAAATACAGAACTTAAAATTAATACCTTCTAATTATTATTGCAAATAATAACTTGAAGATCTGAACTTGTAATTGTCAAATGCAGAACTTAAAATTGATAGCTTCTAATTATTATTGCAAATAATAATTTGAAGATCTGTACTTGTAATTGTCAAATACAGAACTTAAAATTGATAGCTTATAATTATAATTCAAATTATAACTTGAAGATCTGAACTTGTAATAGTCAAATACAGAACTTCTAACTGTTAAATACAAATTATTAGTGCAAATTATAACTTGAAGATCTGAACTAGTAATTGTCAAATACAGAACTTAAAATTGATAGCTTCTAATTATTATTGCAAATTATAACTTGAAGATCTGAACTTGTAATTGTCAAATACAGAACTTAAAATTGATAGCTTCTAATTATTATTGTAAATTATAACTTGAAGATCTGAACTTGTAATTGTCAATTACAGAACTTAAAATTGATAGCTTCTAATTATTATTGCAAATAATAACTTGAAGATCTGAACTTGTAATTGTCAAATACAGAACTTAAAATTAATAGCTTCTAATTATTATTGCAAATTATAATTTGAAGATCTGAACTTGTAATAGACAAATACGCAACTTAGCATTGTTAAATACAAATTGTGATTGCAAATTATAACTTGAAGATCTGAACCTTTAATAGGTAAATACAGAACTTCGAATTGTTAAATTCAAACTAAGATTGCAAATAATAATTCGAAGATCTGAACTTGTAATAGTCAAATACAGAACTTCTAATTGTTAAATACAAATTATTACTGCAAATTATAACTTGAAGATCTGAACTAGTAATTGTCAAATACAGAACTTAAAATTGATAGCTTCTAATTATTATTGCAAATTATAACTTGAAGATCTGAACTTGTAATTGTCAAATACAGAACTTCTAATTGTTAAATACAAATTATTAGTGCAAATTATAACTTGAAGATCTGAACTTGTAATTGTCAAATACAGAACTTAAAATTGATAGCTTATAATTATTATTGCAAATTATAACTTGAAGATCTGAACTTCTAATTGTCAAATACAGAACTTCTAATTGTTAAATACAAATTATTAGTGCAAATTATTACTTGAAGATCTGAACATGTAATTGTCAAATACAGAACTTGAAATTGATAGCTACTAATTATTATTGTAAATTATAACTTGAAGATCTGAACTTGTAATAGTGAATTACAGAACTTAGATTTGTTAAATTCAAATTATTACTTCAAATTATAACTTGAAGATCTGAACTAGTAATTGTCAAATACAGAACTTAAAATTGATAGCTTCTAATTATTATTGCAAATTATAACTTGAAGATCTGAACTTGTAATTGTCAAATACAGAACTTAAAATTAATAGCTTCTAATTATTATTGCAAATTATAACTTGAAGATATGAACTTGTAATTGTCAAATACAGAACTTAAAATTGATAGCTTATAATTATAATTCAAATTATAACTTGAAGATCTGAACTTGTAATAGTCAAATACAGAACTTCTAACTGTTAAATACAAATTATTAGTGCAAATTATAACTTGAAGATCTGAACTAGTAATTGTCAAATACAGAACTTAAAATTGATAGCTTCTAATTATTATTGCAAATTATAACTTGAAGATCTGAACTTGTAATTGTCAAATACAGAACTTAAAATTGATAGCTTCTAATTATTATTGTAAATTATAACTTGAAGATCTGAACTTGTAATTGTCAATTACAGAACTTAAAATTGATAGCTTCTAATTATTATTGCAAATAATAACTTGAAGATCTGAACTTGTAATTGTCAAATACAGAACTTAAAATTAATAGCTTCTAATTATTATTGCAAATTATAATTTGAAGATCTGAACTTGTAATAGACAAATACGCAACTTAGCATTGTTAAATACAAATTGTGATTGCAAATTATAACTTGAAGATCTGAACCTTTAATAGGTAAATACAGAACTTCGAATTGTTAAATTCAAACTAAGATTGCAAATAATAATTCGAAGATCTGAACTTGTAATAGTCAAATACAGAACTTCTAATTGTTAAATACAAATTATTACTGCAAATTATAACTTGAAGATCTGAACTAGTAATTGTCAAATACAGAACTTAAAATTGATAGCTTCTAATTATTATTGCAAATTATAACTTGAAGATCTGAACTTGTAATTGTCAAATACAGAACTTCTAATTGTTAAATACAAATTATTAGTGCAAATTATAACTTGAAGATCTGAACTTGTAATTGTCAAATACAGAACTTAAAATTGATAGCTTATAATTATTATTGCAAATTATAACTTGAAGATCTGAACTTCTAATTGTCAAATACAGAACTTCTAATTGTTAAATACAAATTATTAGTGCAAATTATTACTTGAAGATCTGAACATGTAATTGTCAAATACAGAACTTGAAATTGATAGCTACTAATTATTATTGTAAATTATAACTTGAAGATCTGAACTTGTAATAGTGAATTACAGAACTTAGATTTGTTAAATTCAAATTATTACTTCAAATTATAACTTGAAGATCTGAACTAGTAATTGTCAAATACAGAACTTAAAATTGATAGCTTCTAATTATTATTGCAAATTATAACTTGAAGATCTGAACTTGTAATTGTCAAATACAGAACTTAAAATTAATAGCTTCTAATTATTATTGCAAATTATAACTTGAAGATATGAACTTGTAATTGTCAAATACAGAACTTAAAATTGATAGCTTCTCATTATTATTGTAAATTATAACTTGAAGATCTGAACTCGTAATAGTCAAATACAGAACTTAAAATTGATAGCTTCTAATTATTATTGTAAATTATAACTTGAAGATCTGAACTTGTAATAGTGAATTACAGAACTTAGATTTGTTAAATTCAAATTATTATTTCAAAGTATAACTTGAAGATCTGAACTAGTAATTGTCAAATACAGAACTTAAAATTGATAGCTTCTAATTATTATTGCAAATTATAACTTGAAGATCTGAACTTGTAATTGTCAAATGCAGAACTTAAAATTGATAGCTTCTAATTATTATTTCAAATTATAACTTGAAGATCTGAACTTGTAATTGTCAAATACAGAACTTAAAATTGATAGCTTCTAATTATTATTGCAAATAATAACTTCCAGATCTGTACTTGTAATTGTCAAATACAGAACTTAAAATTGATAGCTTATAATTATAGTTCAAATTATAACTTGAAGATCTGAACTTGTAATAGTCAAATACAGAACATCGAATTGTTAAATACAAATTATTAGTGCAAATTATAACTTGAAGATCTGAACTTGTAATAGGTAAATACAGAACTTCTAATTGTTAAATTCAAACTAAGATTGCAAATAATAATTTGAAAATCTGAACTAGTAATAGTCAAATACAGAACTTCTAACTGTTAAAAACAAATTATTAGTGCAAATTATAACTTGAAGATCTGAACTTGTCATTGTCAAATACAGAACTTAAAATTGATAGCTTCTAATTATTATTGCAAATTATAACTAGAAGATCTGAACTTGTAATTGTCAAATACAGAACTTAAAATTGATAGCTTCTAATTATTATTTCAAATTATAACTTGAAGATCTGAACTTGTAATTGTCAAATACAGAACTTCTAATTGTTAAATACAAACTAAGATTGCAAATAATAATTCGAAGATCTGAACTTGTAATAGTCAAATACAGAACTTCTAATTGTTAAATACAAATTATTAGTGCAAATTATAACTTGAAGATCTGAACTTGTCATTGTCAAATACAGAACTTAAAATTGATAGCTTCTAATTATTATTGCAAATTATAACTTGAAGATCTGAACTTGTAATTGTCAAATACAGAACTTAAAATTGATAGCTTCTAATTATTATTTCAAATTATAACTTGAAGATCTGAACTTGTAATTGTCAAATACAGAACTTCGAATTGTTAAATTCAAACTAAGATTGCAAATAATAATTCGAAGATCTGAACTTGTAATAGTCAAATACAGAACTTCTAATTGTTAAATACAAATTATTAGTGCAAATTATAATTTGAAGATCTGAACTAGTAATTATCAAATACAGAACTTAAAATTGATAGCTTCTAATTATTATTGCAAATAATAACTTGAAGATCTGAACTTGTAATTATCAAATACAGAACTTAAAATTGATAGCTTCTAATTATTATTTCAAATTATAACTTGAAGATCTGAACTTGTAATTGTCAAATTCAGAACTTCTAATTGTTAAATACAAATTATTAGTGCAAATTATAACTTGTAGATCTGAACTTGTAATTGTCAAATACAGAACTTAAAATTGATAGCTTCTAATTATTATTGTAAATTATAACTTGAAGATCTGAACTTGTAATAGTGAATTACAGAACTTAGATTTGTCAAATTCAAATTATTATTTCTAATTATAACTTGAAGATCTGAACTAGTAATTGTCAAATACAGAACTTAAAATTGATAGCTTCTAATTATTATTGCAAATTATAACTTGAAGATCTGAACTTGTAATTGTCAAATACAGAACTTAAAATTGAGAGCTTCAAATTATTATTTCAAATTATAACTTGAAGAACTGAACTTGTAATTGCCAAATACAGAACTTAAAATTAATACCTTCTAATTATTATTGCAAATAATAACTTGAAGATCTGAACTTGTAATTGTCAAATGCAGAACTTAAAATTGATAGCTTCTAATTATTATTGCAAATAATAATTTGAAGATCTGTACTTGTAATTGTCAAATACAGAACTTAAAATTGATAGCTTATAATTATAATTCAAATTATAACTTGAAGATCTGAACTTGTAATAGTCAAATACAGAACTTCTAACTGTTAAATACAAATTATTAGTGCAAATTATAACTTGAAGATCTGAACTAGTAATTGTCAAATACAGAACTTAAAATTGATAGCTTCTAATTATTATTGCAAATTATAACTTGAAGATCTGAACTTGTAATTGTCAAATACAGAACTTAAAATTGATAGCTTCTAATTATTATTGTAAATTATAACTTGAAGATCTGAACTTGTAATTGTCAATTACAGAACTTAAAATTGATAGCTTCTAATTATTATTGCAAATAATAACTTGAAGATCTGAACTTGTAATTGTCAAATACAGAACTTAAAATTAATAGCTTCTAATTATTATTGCAAATTATAATTTGAAGATCTGAACTTGTAATAGACAAATACGCAACTTAGCATTGTTAAATACAAATTGTGATTGAAATTATAACTTGAAGATCTGAACCTTTAATAGGTAAATACAGAACTTCGAATTGTTAAATTCAAACTAAGATTGCAAATAATAATTCGAAGATCTGAACTTGTAATAGTCAAATACAGAACTTCTAATTGTTAAATACAAATTATTAGTGCAAATTATAACTTGAAGATCTGAACTAGTAATTGTCAAATACAGAACTTAAAATTGATAGCTTCTAATTATTATTGCAAATTATAACTTGAAGATCTGAACTTGTAATTGTCAAATACAGAACTTCTAATTGTTAAATACAAATTATTAGTGCAAATTATAACTTGAAGATCTGAACTTGTAATTGTCAAATACAGAACTTAAAATTGATAGCTTATAATTATTATTGCAAATTATAACTTGAAGATCTGAACTTCTAATTGTCAAATACAGAACTTCTAATTGTTAAATACAAATTATTAGTGCAAATTATTACTTGAAGATCTGAACATGTAATTGTCAAATACAGAACTTGAAATTGATAGCTACTAATTATTATTGTAAATTATAACTTGAAGATCTGAACTTGTAATAGTGAATTACAGAACTTAGATTTGTTAAATTCAAATTATTACTTCAAATTATAACTTGAAGATCTGAACTAGTAATTGTCAAATACAGAACTTAAAATTGATAGCTTCTAATTATTATTGCAAATTATAACTTGAAGATCTGAACTTGTAATTGTCAAATACAGAACTTAAAATTAATAGCTTCTAATTATTATTGCAAATTATAACTTGAAGATATGAACTTGTAATTGTCAAATACAGAACTTAAAATTGATAGCTTCTCATTATTATTGTAAATTATAACTTGAAGATCTGAACTCGTAATAGTCAAATACAGAACTTAAAATTGATAGCTTCTAATTATTATTGTAAATTATAACTTGAAGATCTGAACTTGTAATAGTGAATTACAGAACTTAGATTTGTTAAATTCAAATTATTATTTCAAAGTATAACTTGAAGATCTGAACTAGTAATTGTCAAATACAGAACTTAAAATTGATAGCTTCTAATTATTATTGCAAATTATAACTTGAAGATCTGAACTTGTAATTGTCAAATGCAGAACTTAAAATTGATAGCTTCTAATTATTATTTCAAATTATAACTTGAAGATCTGAACTTGTAATTGTCAAATACAGAACTTAAAATTGATAGCTTCTAATTATTATTGCAAATAATAACTTGCAGATCTGTACTTGTAATTGTCAATTACAGAACTTAAAATTGATAGCTTATAATTATAGTTCAAATTATAACTTGAAGATCTGAACTTTGAATAGTCAAATACAGAACATCGAATTGTTAAATACAAATTATTAGTGCAAATTATAACTTGAAGATCTGAACTTGTAATAGGTAAATACAGAACTTCTAATTGTTAAATTCAAACTAAGATTGCAAATAATAATTTGAAAATCTGAACTAGTAATAGTCAAATACAGAACTTCTAACTGTTAAAAACAAATTATTAGTGCAAATTATAACTTGAAGATCTGAACTTGTCATTGTCAAATACAGAACTTAAAATTGATAGCTTCTAATTATTATTGCAAATTATAACTAGAAGATCTGAACTTGTAATTGTCAAATACAGAACTTAAAATTGATAGCTTCTAATTATTATTTCAAATTATAACTTGAAGATCTGAACTTGTAATTGTCAAATACAGAACTTCTAATTGTTAAATACAAACTAAGATTGCAAATAATAATTCGAAGATCTGAACGTGTAATAGTCAAATACAGAACTTCTAATTGTTAAATACAAATTATTAGTGCAAATTATAACTTGAAGATCTGAACTTGTCATTGTCAAATACAGAACTTAAAATTGATAGCTTCTAATTATTATTGCAAATTATAACTTGAAGATCTGAACTTGTAATTGTCAAATACAGAACTTAAAATTGATAGCTTCTAATTATTATTTCAAATTATAACTTGAAGATCTGAACTTGTAATTGTCAAATACAGAACTTCGAATTGTTAAATTCAAACTAAGATTGCAAATAATAATTCGAAGATCTGAACTTGTAATAGTCAAATACAGAACTTCTAATTGTTAAATACAAATTATTAGTGCAAATTATAATTTGAAGATCTGAACTAGTAATTGTCAAATACAGAACTTAAAATTGATAGCTTCTAATTATTATTGCAAATTATAACTTGAAGATCTGAATTTTTAATTGTCAAATACAGAACTTCAAATTGTTAAATACAAATTATTAGTGCAAATTATAACTTGAAGATCTGAACTTGTAATTGTCAAATACAGAACTTAAAATTATAGCTTCTAATTATAATTGCAAATTATAACATGAAGATCTGAACTTGTAATTGTCAAATACAGAACTTAAAATTGATAGCTTCTAATTATTATTGTAAATTATAACTTGAAGATCTGAACTTGTAATTGTCAAATACAGAACTTAAAATTGATAGCTTCTAATTATTATTGCAAATAATAACTTGAAGATCTGAACTTGTAATTGTCAAATACAGAACTTAAAATTGATAGCTTCTAATTATTATTTCAAATTATAACTTGAAGATCTGAACTTGTAATTGTCAAATACAGAACTTCTAATTGTTAAATACAAATTATTAGTGCAAATTATAACTTGTAGATCTGAACTTGTAATTGTCAAATACAGAACTTAAAATTGATAGCTTCTAATTATTATTGTAAATTATAACTTGAAGATCTGAACTTGTAATAGTGAATTACAGAACTTAGATTTGTCAAATTCAAATTATTATTTCTAATTATAACTTGAAGTTCTGAACTAGTAATTGTCAAATACAGAACTTAAAATTGATAGCTTCTAATTATTATTGCAAATTATAACTTGAAGATCTGAACTTGTAATTGTCAAATACAGCACTTAAAATTGAGAGCTTCAAATTATTATTTCAAATTATAACTTGAAGAACTGAACTTGTAATTGCCAAATACAGAACTTAAAATTAATACCTTCTAATTATTATTGCAAATAATAACTTGAAGATCTGAACTTGTAATTGTCAAATGCAGAACTTAAAATTGATAGCTTCTAATTATTATTGCAAATAATAATTTGAAGATCTGTACTAGTAATTGTCAAATACAGAACTTAAAATTGATAGCTTATAATTATAATTCAAATTATAACTTGAAGATCTGAACTTGTAATAGTCAAATACAGAACTTCGACCTGTTAAATACAAATTATTAGTGCAAATTATAACTTGAAGATCTGAACTAGTAATTGTCAAATACAGAACTTAAAATTGATAGCTTCTAATTATTATTGCAAATTATAACTTGAAGATCTGAACTTGTAATTGTCAAATACAGAACTTAAAATTGATAGCTTCTAATTATTATTGTAAATTATAACTTGAAGATCTGAACTTGTAATAGTCAAATACAGAACTTCTAACTGTTAAATACAAATTATTAGTGCAAATTATAACTTGAAGATCTGAACTAGTAATTGTCAAATACAGAACTTAAAATTGATAGCTTCTAATTATTATTGCAAATTATAACTTGAAGATCTGAACTTGTAATTGTCAAATACAGAACTTAAAATTGATAGCTTCTAATTATTATTGCAAAATATAATTTGAAGATCTGAACTTGTAATAGACAAATGCGCAACTTAGCATTGTTAAATACAAATTGTGATTGCAAGTAATAACTTGAAGATCTGAACCTGTAATAGGTAAATACAGAACTTCGAATTGTTAAATTCAAACTAAGATTGCAAATAATAATTCGAAGATCTGAACTTGTAATAGTCAAATACAGAACTTCTAATTGTTAAATACAAATTATTAGTGCAAATTATAATTTGAAGATCTGAACTAGTAATTGTCAAATACAGAACTTAAAATTTATAGCTTCTAATTATTATTGCAAATTATAACTTGAAGATCTGAACTTTTAATTGTCAAATACAGAACTTCAAATTGTTAAATACAAATTATTAGTGCAAATTATAACTTGAAGATCTGAACTTGTAATTGTCAAATACAGAACTTAATATTGATAGCTTCTAATTATTATTTCAAATTATAACTTGAAGATCTGAACTTGTAATTGTCAAATACAGAACTTAAAATTATAGCTTCTAATTATAATTGCAAATTATAACATAAAGATCTGAACTTGTAATTGTCAAATACAGAACTTCTAATTGTTAAATACAAATTATTAGTGCAAATTATAACTTGAAGATCTGAACTTGTAATTGTCAAATACAGAACTTAAAATTCATAGCTTCTAATTATTATTATAAATTATAACTTGAAGATCTGAACTTGTAATAGTGAATTACAGAACTTAGATTTGTTAAATTCAAATTATTATTTCAAAATATAACTTGAAGATCTGAACTAGTAATTGTCAAATACAGAACTTAAAATTGATAGCTTCTAATAATTATTGCAAACTATAACTTGAAGATCTGAACTTGTAATTGTCAAATACAGAACTTAAAATTGATAGCTTCTAATTATTATTGCAAATTATAACTTGAAGATCTGAACTTGTAATTGTCAAATACAGAACATAAAATTGATAGCTTCTAATTATTATTTCAAATTATAACTTGAAGATCTGAACTTGTAATTGTCAAATAAAGAACTTAAAATTAATAGCTTCTAATTATTATTGCAAATTATAACTTGAAGATCTGAACTTGTAATTGTCAAATACAGAACTTAAAATTGATAGCTTCTAATTATTCTTGTAAGTTATAACTTGAAGATCTGAACTTGTAATCGTGAATTACAGACCTTAGATTTGTTAAATTCATATTATTATTTCAAATTATAACTTGAAGATCTGAACTAGTAATTGTCAAATACAGAACTTAAAATTGATAGCTTCTAATTATTATTGCAAATTATAACTTGAAGATCTGAACTTGTAATTGTTAAATACAGAACTTCAAATTGTTAAATACAAATTATTAGTGCAAATTATAACTAGAAGATCTGAACTTGTAATTGTCAAATACAGCACTTAAAATTGATAGCTTCTAATTATTATTGTAAATTATAACTTGAAGATCTGAACTTGTAATAGTGAATTACAGAACTTAGATTTGATAAATTCAAATTATTATTTCAAATTATAACTTGTAGATCTGAACTAGTAATTGTCAAATACAGAAGTTAAAATTGATAGCTTCTAATTATTATTGCAAATTATAACTTGAAGATCTGAACTTGTAATTGTCAAATACAGAACTTAAAATTGATAGCTTCTAATTATTATTGTAAATTATAACTTGAAGATCTGAACTTGTAATTGTCAAATACAGAACTTAAAATTGATAGCTTCTAATTATTATTGCAAATAATAACTTGAAGATCTGAACTTGTAATTGTCAAATACAAAACTTAAATTTGATAGCTTCTAATTATTATTGCAAAATATAATTTGAAGATCTGAACTTGTAATAGACAAATACGCAACTTAGCATTGTTAAATACAAATTGTGATTGCAAATAATAACTTGTAGATCTGAACCTGTAATAGGTAAATACAGAACTTCTAATTGTTAAATGCAAATTATTAGTGCAAATTATAATTTGAAGATCTGAACTAGTAATTATCAAATACAGAACATAAAATTGATAGCTTCTAATTATTATTGCAAATAATAACTTGAAGATCTGAACTTGTAATTGTCAAATACAGAACTTAAAATTGATAGCTTCTAATTATTATTTCAAATTATAACTTGAAGATCTGAACTTGTAATTGTCAAATTCAGAACTTCTAATTGTTAAATACAAATTATTAGTGCAAATTATAACTTGTAGATCTGAACTTGTAATTGTCAAATACAGAACTTAAAATTGATAGCGTCTAATTATTATTGTAAATTATAACTTGAAGATCTGAACTTGTAATAGTGAATTACAGAACTTAGATTTGTCAAATTCAAATTATTATTTCTAATTATAACTTGAAGATCTGAACTAGTAATTGTCAAATACAGAACTTAAAATTGATAGCTTCTAATTATTATTGCAAATTATAACTTGAAGATCTGAACTTGTAATTGTCAAATACAGAACTTAAAATTGAGAGCTTCAAATTATTATTTCAAATTATAACTTGAAGAACTGAACTTGTAATTGCCAAATACAGAACTTAAAATTAATACCTTCTAATTATTATTGCAAATAATAACTTGAAGATCTGAACTTGTAATTGTCAAATGCAGAACTTAAAATTGATAGCTTCTAATTATTATTGCAAATAATAATTTGAAGATCTGTACTTGTAATTGTCAAATACAGAACTTAAAATTGATAGCTTATAATTATAATTCAAATTATAACTTGAAGATCTGAACTTGTAATAGTCAAATACAGAACTTCTAACTGTTAAATACAAATTATTAGTGCAAATTATAACTTGAAGATCTGAACTAGTAATTGTCAAATACAGAACTTAAAATTGATAGCTTCTAATTATTATTGCAAATTATAACTTGAAGATCTGAACTTGTAATTGTCAAATACAGAACTTAAAATTGATAGCTTCTAATTATTATTGTAAATTATAACTTGAAGATCTGAACTTGTAATTGTCAATTACAGAACTTAAAATTGATAGCTTCTAATTATTATTGCAAATAATAACTTGAAGATCTGAACTTGTAATTGTCAAATACAGAACTTAAAATTAATAGCTTCTAATTATTATTGCAAATTATAATTTGAAGATCTGAACTTGTAATAGACAAATACGCAACTTAGCATTGTTAAATACAAATTGTGATTGCAAATTATAACTTGAAGATCTGAACCTTTAATAGGTAAATACAGAACTTCGAATTGTTAAATTCAAACTAAGATTGCAAATAATAATTCGAAGATCTGAACTTGTAATAGTCAAATACAGAACTTCTAATTGTTAAATACAAATTATTAGTGCAAATTATAACTTGAAGATCTGAACTAGTAATTGTCAAATACAGAACTTAAAATTGATAGCTTCTAATTATTATTGCAAATTATAACTTGAAGATCTGAACTTGTAATTGTCAAATACAGAACTTCTAATTGTTAAATACAAATTATTAGTGCAAATTATAACTT
This sequence comes from Cantharis lateralis, assembly GCA_963170105.1. Taxonomy (NCBI): domain Eukaryota; kingdom Metazoa; phylum Arthropoda; class Insecta; order Coleoptera; family Cantharidae; genus Cantharis; species Cantharis lateralis. The sequence goes on along the minus strand of OY720625.1, from coordinate 24,071,887 downwards.
GAAGATCTGAACTTGTAATTGTCAAATACAGAACTTAAAATTGATAGCTTATAATTATTATTGCAAATTATAACTTGAAGATCTGAACTTCTAATTGTCAAATACAGAACTTCTAATTGTTAAATACAAATTATTAGTGCAAATTATTACATGAAGATCTGAACATGTAATTGTCAAATACAGAACTTGAAATTGATAGCTACTAATTATTATTGTAAATTATAACTTGAAGATCTGAACTTGTAATAGTGAATTACAGAACTTAGATTTGTTAAATTCAAATTATTACTTCAAATTATAACTTGAAGATCTGAACTAGTAATTGTCAAATACAGAACTTAAAATTGATAGCTTCTAATTATTATTGCAAATTATAACTTGAAGATCTGAACTTGTAATTGTCAAATACAGAACTTAAAATTAATAGCTTCTAATTATTATTGCAAATTATAACTTGAAGATATGAACTTGTAATTGTCAAATACAGAACTTAAAATTGATAGCTTCTCATTATTATTGTAAATTATAACTTGAAGATCTGAACTCGTAATAGTCAAATACAGAACTTAAAATTGATAGCTTCTAATTATTATTGTAAATTATAACTTGAAGATCTGAACTTGTAATAGTGAATTACAGAACTTAGATTTGTTAAATTCAAATTATTATTTCAAAGTATAACTTGAAGATCTGAACTAGTAATTGTCAAATACAGAACTTAAAATTGATAGCTTCTAATTATTATTGCAAATTATAACTTGAAGATCTGAACTTGTAATTGTCAAATGCAGAACTTAAAATTGATAGCTTCTAATTATTATTTCAAATTATAACTTGAAGATCTGAACTTGTAATTGTCAAATACAGAACTTAAAATTGATAGCTTCTAATTATTATTGCAAATAATAACTTGCAGATCTGTACTTGTAATTGTCAAATACAGAGCTTAAAATTGATAGCTTATAATTATAGTTCAAATTATAACTTGAAGATCTGAACTTGTAATAGTCAAATACAGAACATCGAATTGTTAAATACAAATTATTAGTGCAAATTATAACTTGAAGATCTGAACTTGTAATAGGTAAATACAGAACTTCTAATTGTTAAATTCAAACTAAGATTGCAAATAATAATTTGAAAATCTGAACTAGTAATAGTCAAATACAGAACTTCTAACTGTTAAAAACAAATTATTAGTGCAAATTATAACTTGAAGATCTGAACTTGTCATTGTCAAATACAGAACTTAAAATTGATAGCTTCTAATTATTATTGCAAATTATAACTAGAAGATCTGAACTTGTAATTGTCAAATACAGAACTTAAAATTGATAGCTTCTAATTATTATTTCAAATTATAACTTGAAGATCTGAACTTGTAATTGTCAAATACAGAACTTCTAATTGTTAAATACAAACTAAGATTGCAAATAATAATTCGAAGATCTGAACTTGTAATAGTCAAATACAGAACTTCTAATTGTTAAATACAAATTATTAGTGCAAATTATAACTTGAAGATCTGAACTTGTCATTGTCAAATACAGAACTTAAAATTGATAGCTTCTAATTATTATTGCAAATTATAACTTGAAGATCTGAACTTGTAATTGTCAAATACAGAACTTAAAATTGATAGCTTCTAATTATTATTTCAAATTATAACTTGAAGATCTGAACTTGTAATTGTCAAATACAGAACTTCGAATTGTTAAATTCAAACTAAGATTGCAAATAATAATTCGAAGATCTGAACTTGTAATAGTCAAATACAGAACTTCTAATTGTTAAATACAAATTATTAGTGCAAATTATAATTTGAAGATCTGAACTAGTAATTGTCAAATACAGAACTTAAAATTGATAGCTTCTAATTATTATTGCAAATTATAACTTGAAGATCTGAACTTTTAATTGTCAAATACAGAACTTCAAATTGTTAAATACAAATTATTAGTGCAAATTATAACTTGAAGATCTGAACTTGTAATTGTCAAATACAGAACTTAAAATTATAGCTTCTAATTATAATTGCAAATTATAACATGAAGATCTGAACTTGTAATTGTCAAATACAGAACTTCTAATTGTTAAATACAAATTATTAGTGCAAATTATAACTTGAAGATCTGAACTTGTAATTGTCAAATACAGAACTTAAAATTCATAGCTTCTAATTATTATTATAAATTATAACTTGAAGATCTGAACTTGTAATAGTGAATTACAGAACTTAGATTTGTTAAATTCAAATTATTATTTCAAAATATAACTTGAAGATCTGAACTAGTAATTGTCAAATACAGAACTTAAAATTGATAGCTTCTAATAATTATTAAAACAACCAACCCGCCTTAAGGGCGTAGTTAATAATTTCACCTGGAATTGGTGGTATCCAGTAATTATTTGTAGTTGTTGCCCGCTAGGACACGAAGTCACCAGCCCCTGCTTGCTTATAAGCTTGCGGAGGCAAAGGGGGTGGATCGAACTTCTCGTTGTTAATTGCTTTCCCTGCAAAGAAATGTGACCCAAAGAAAACACAATTTGATCAACAAAATATTTAATGATTTTTGCAGATTGACTCGTGATTACAACTTCCAACGTATACAAATTTGACTCGGCTATCTTCAACTTTTGAGTCACCGACAATTGTGATAGTAAAAATATGTGTTCGTCTGCACAAAATCTAACAATAAATAAATGACTCACCAGTACTGATTGTCTCACAAAAAGTAATACGACAAGGTGTATCGTCAGCTTCGGTACAGGAACGATGACAATTGAAACTTCCAACACTTGCCAATGACTTCCTGATAGCTCTACAGGTGAACAGATGACCTTGCGATAACAGACCAGTAGAGGGACTCGATCAGCAGCCACAGATGGTTCGGTGTGGAAAACTTTCACACTTGGAAAACTTGATCGCGAACAAAACAGGTACCCAGGTAACAAAATCGCATACAACATTCGCATAGGAACTCTTGGTTTCGTGTTACTCAATTTATGATCTTGCATACAATTGCAATTGCGGCTCGACAAAATCAAACAGGCTCTCGTTCTTGAGCGTTGTTGAAATTTCTTGTACAACACAAGTTATTTCGTTTGGGCGTTCTCGGGAACTCACACGGATTAAAACTCGTAGAATTAAAACAGAATACTACTCCGGAGTATCACCTCTAACCACAACATAAACGCACGACTTCTTAGTTTGCCGTCCAAATCTCAAAAGCCTCGAAAAATACGCTGTACGCCGGGACCTTGAGGGCGCGTGGTACCTTTTTAGAACGCTAGGGGCCGAATTCCATTAGCGTCGCGTATGGGAATTCTAAATAGGAAATTATTTAACATAATTCCGTTACACACCCCCTCCCCAAATATCTCCTCGGTAGATGGAGATAGCTATCAACTAACCCAAAGTCTGCAAAAACTGTGCTCTTGCGTTGAAGACGCAGCCCCCTAACTGTAGGATAAACTAAAAAACTTCGGATCAAAACTATCCTAATTTCCCAAAAACTAAACCATAAAATAAAAAATAAGGTAGGTATTCAACCTGATAACGAAACGTTACCTTTAAATCCGCCTAAGCGAGAACCCTCATGACTAAGCTTGGTAGCTTCAAAGAGTCATCAACAAAAAAACTGCCATTTATGCCGTCACATAATGGACTTAAATGCCCCTAGGCTAGTACAGCTCCCCATAGGACCCGTACTAATATAAAAAACTCAGATTCCAACGAATCTCGACAATACACCCAATGGCTACGCCGCCCAATGGTGTTTTGGAATGGACCGCATAGGACCCATTCGTGCCTGCTCGAAAGTGTATCTAATCCCAACTAACACACCCAGCGCAAAAATTCGTTCCGGACCAACGCACTCAGCGTCGTTGGAACCTAGGAACTGTAAGTAAAAATAAAAAAATAAACTTCCGTTTTAATCATAAAAACCCAAATCCTCTACAGCTAGTAGACTACGCATTCCTAAGCGTGAGATTAAATCTCAGATGGCGCAATTAAAAGCTTCCGATGTTATGCTAATTAATTGAAAATTTAAAACCCAGGAAAACAAAATATACCCAACCCTTCCCAGGAATGTTACAAATAGGATCCCAATGTGAAATAGGAAGGAGGTAGAAAGGAGGAAAGGTAAAGGAAGGTAATAGGAAACAGAAGGATAAATGACTTCCGTAATTAATGGTTCCCCGCAGCAATGACGTAATCGATGATTCGTCCTCGCGGATGGATGATAACAACGCGTCGTGGACCGCCAATCAGCAGATCATCGCCACCGCAACGACAAAACACCAACGACTTGGTCGAATTTGAGGACGGGAGGAAAGGTTACCCCGGGGAATGACAGCATGTCATTGAGAGCCTGAAAAACTCACGTAATCCGCCCTCAAAATTACGGTCATCGTCCGGGACTTAACTGACTGAGTTCCGGAGACTGCACGACGAGAGACCTCCACAAACACCCAGGGCTACCGCTCGCAACGTTAACACGGACTTTCCAATTGACCAACCCCACCGCAACGGTGTAGCGAAGCCTAGCCTAAACAGGGTCTTCAGGTGTAGTCAACCTTTGCGTACGCGCAAAACGAAGGATGGCTTCACAGCACGCTTGGCGTGAGAGCGAATTCCCCCGCCCCTGCAATAACCAGAACCGAAAAAAACCAAACGAGTCGGGACTTAATGACTCCACGGAAGACGGTAGTCTGATGTACGACATACGGGCTAACAGGTGCTTGAGCAGAACCCTGTAAAAAAACTCTGATCTAGATGTTTACCGACCAGGTTGTGACAACATTACCCAACCTCCACCCATTATGTTGAATCACTCCATCCCACAACCTTCCTCCGCTCTATTATCCTGAGGATGCTGCTTCAGATCTTTGATGTGGAACACTCCCACATCTTTACCCCGTTCGTTGACCAGACGGTAGGTCAAAGGACCTGTAACCTCCTTAACTCTACATTTGACATACTTCGGTGCAAGTTTACTGACGAAATGCTTACTAGCGTTGGACAAGGCGAAATTCCGGCGCCATACCGTCTCACCCACCCTAAAGCGCGTGGTTCGCTTCCGGAAGTTGTAATGTGAAGCATTACGGCGGTAAGCACTCCCTAACCGGTTCGTAACATTATTGTAGAGCTCATTCAGTTTATTCATCTCTTCCGCAATTCTTTCGCGACTCCCTAAGGTTACGTCTCCCTCCCCCAATTCCGACACGCGACCGTAATAATCTCCCTTCGCAGGAACGGTCCTGCCTAAATTTAGGAAAGAAGGTGTGAACCCAGTCACCTCATGAGTTGCGGATCTAATAGCGTGGGCAATCTTGTGGATTTCCACATCCCATGTCCGGTGGTCTTGTTTGACATAAGATCTGATCGCAGTACCTACTACTCTATTCACCCTCTCTACAAAATTAACCTGCGGGTGATAGGCTGCGTTATACCATAGATGATTCACCTTGTAGTCGTTCATGAGTGCCCGAAATTCGTGACTGATAAACTGAGGCCCGTTATCCACCATGCATATTTGAGGAACTCCAAATAGCAGGAAGACTTGGTTCTCTAAAAATTCGCAAATCGACTTTGCGGTAGCCTTACGTAAGGGTTGTACCAGCACAAACTTAGAAAACCAATCACAGACTACAAGTAACATGGTGTTACCCCTAGCAGAACGCGGAAAAGGACCCATAAGGTCGACAGAAATGCACTGGAAAGGAAATCGAACTTTTTTCGGGTTCCCCATTAACCCACTACGCCCTCCCTGACATGCCTTAGACGACAAACACACGGTGCACCGACGCACATACCTAGCCACATCCGCTCGCATCCTTGGCCAATAGTAAAGTTCGCTGATCTTATTCAAAGTTTTAAAAATTCCCAAATGAGCCGAGGTCGGATCGTCATGGCATTCCTTAAAAATGTCCTGGCGTCGCGACTTGGGTATGACTTGTTTCCATTCAATCAAATTGGAAGTCACATCATGATTGTTACTAATAAGTTTGAACAGAAGCCCCCCCTCTATGCGCCAATCAGGATAATTCACCGGATTTTCGCGAACTCTGGCCAACATGCGTCGATACCACGCATCGAAATCGCCCTCGGAGAAGTCAAGAGAAGACACCTCCAAAGGTGCGCGTGATAGTGCATCCGGCACTACGTTCAATTTCCCTTTCCGATGCTGGATGTTAAAAGAATGTTGAGCTAAACGTACGCTCCACCTAGCCAGCTTATTCGTGGGACTTTTCATCGATAAAAGCCATAACAAACTGTAATGGTCCGTAACCACCGTAAATTCGGTTCCCTCTACATAAGGTCGGAATTTCTCAATGCCGAAAATTACAGCTAAACATTCCCGTTCCGTCGCAGAATAATTCCTCTCGGCTTTGTTGAGAGTTCTCGAAGCATAGGCAATTGCACGTTCTTCGTCCCCTTCCCCTTGACTTAAAACACAACCCAACCCGTAGTTTGAAGCATCACACTGTATGTAAAATTTCTTACTAAAATCCGGACTAGCCAAAATAGGCGCAGTAACTAACAACTTTTTTAAGTTTTCAAATGACTCATTAGCGTCAGGAGTCCAGGTAATGGATTGACGCTTGGCCCGTCCCTTAATAAGCTCGGTGATGGGAGCCGAATAATTTGAAAAATTAGGAATGAAACGCCGGTACCAACCAATCATACCTATAAAACGTTTGACACCTGTCGTGGTGGTCGGTTTAGCTAGTCGTGTGATCGCTTCAACCTTATCTGGATCCGTGTGAAGTCCAGTTTCGTCGATAATGTGACCTAGAAACTTAAGGCTTGACCTACAAAATTCACACTTTTCCAAATTAATGGTTAGGTTGGCTTCCTGTAGACGAGAAAACACCTGTTCGAGCAGATGTAAGTGCTCTTCGAAAGTTGCCGAGATAACGATGATGTCGTCCAAATACACCCAAATTCTCTCTCCGAGAAGAGATCCGAAAATATTTTCCATCAGCCGCTGCTGAGTCATGGGAGCGTTAGAAATTCCCATGGGAACGACCACGTATTCGAACAACCCTCGACCCGGTACTGTAAAAGCCGTCTTCTCGCAGGAGGATTCAGTAAGAGGTATCTGCCAAAACGCCTTCTTTAAATCGATGGTCGATAAAAAACGCGCGTCGCGGAGAGATGTAAGAATCTCCTCAGGCGTGGGTAACGGAAAAGCATCGCGTTTGCTTAACCGGTTCAACGACCTCCCGTCATAACACAAACGGTGCGACCCATCAGATTTCTTCACCAATAACATTGGAGAAGACCACGGCGATTTTGACGGACGTACAATGCCCATCTCCAACATCTTGTCGAGCTCTGCGTGAGCTATCTTACGCATAGCCGGAGACAACGGATACGCCCGTTGTTTAAGAGGAGCAGCATCCCCAGTATCAATGTTGTGAGTAATCTTATCTGTACGAGTAAGACCATCACGAGAAAGTAATTTAAATTTATTTTTAATTTCAGTGAGAGCAACCTGTTGTTCTAGGTTTAAGTCCCCAGCAGATCTTATCAGTTTCAACGATTGGACCTCGTCCACAACGTACTGATCTTGACGGAAATCTGCTCGAACCCCAAACAGCCGGCAAAAATCTATCCCTAAGGTCAACCCTATATGTATGCTTTTACATACCAGAACCTCTAGTGGTCGCACCACTCTGCCAATACATAATGGTAAATTGACCTTACCCAAAATCTCCTGCGGCGTTCCGTCCGCAGACCGCAAAACCGAAGTACCCCCCTTAGAAAGTATAAGGTCGAGCTTATCTACGAGGTAATGACCCTCGGTACCTAAGATAGATACGCTAGCACCTGAATCTAGCAACGCTGTCACTGGCTCTTCACCTACTTTTAAATTAATATAAGGACGTTGATCGGAAGTAGGATGGAGGAAAAGAGTAGAATCATTGGAGGCCGATCCGCAAAAATCGCGTATTTTTGCCAACCAATTCTTCCAGTCTCCTTTCGCGACGATTTTAGCTTTTCTTAACGCCGCGAGGGACGCGCCGCGACGCCTCCTCGCCCTACGGCGTTTTTTGAACCCTTACTACAGTCACACATGTTGGTAGCTTTACCCTTGCGGCCACAACCGCTACAAAAAATGGAAACAGGTTTAGGGCATGATCGAAAATGGTGCCCCTGCTCTGAGCAGTTCCAACAATTACCTACATTAAATCTCCGTTGAGAGCTCGGAGCGGGTGGAGTTACAATTGAATTCTCAGAGGCGAGTGTCGACGCGGACACTTCCCTAGCAGTCCATTGTACTAAACGTTCCGCTGCCTGGGCCGTTTGAATAAAAACTTCACGGTTCGACGTGAGAGTCGGTCCCATGGCTAACGAAATTGAAGGCAATAAATTCCTTCGAATCACCCACAATTGATCTTCCTCCGAAGGAACTGGAGAAATTCGCGAAAACTCGGCAAACATTGATTCAGCAAAACTACGCACCGACTCGCTAGGTTTCTGTTTCCGATTACGGATTTGTTCAATGTACTCGCGACTGAAATCGAGGGACAAAAAACGAATTTTTAATTCCTCGACCAGCTGCGCCCATGTGGTGATAGCAGTAGTACCTAACGTCCGATACCAAGTTAATGCTTCGCCTGTGAAAAATTCGACCGCCTTATCGAATAATACTTTTTCGCTTATTCCCCGAGAACGTGAAAGTTCCTTTGCTCTCTCAATAAAACTAAATAATTGCTCGGACCCCCCTTTACCATCGTAAGACAAATTCCATTTATGTACGGCCGAGTTGGAATTTTTATTACTAATTAACGATTGTAACACAGTAGTTAAATCGGGATTACTAACCGGTGGAAGTAGAGATGACTTACGCATCGGGCTCTCAAACATCGAGATCCCGGGATCTTCGTAGACTTCCTCTTCTTCATTTTGAGTGATCACATTCTCCAATTTAACCCTAAGCGCAAGAATTTTTGCTAACATTTTTTCCCTATCAGCTTTAGGAGCACCCTGTACTATCTCTATGCGGTTGTTATAATGCGCGAGCCGGTTGGTGGTTTTCTCGAGCGCTTTAGCGTCAACCGTTCTTTCAAGTTCCTCGATAGAAATTTGAATCTCATTTAACGCCCTATTTGTAGCTTCGAAATCAGCTATTAAATTCGACGGACTATAACTGTGTGGATTGGTGAAAGATGTAAATTTTTCACTACGCATTAATTTATTAAGTTCTTTACGAAGAGAAGTAAGGTGTTGCGGCAAAGTTGAAAGGTCTTTTCCTCTAATAAGAAATTCCACATGAATTTCATCGCGGTTAAGTGCATGAACGTAATTAGTAGCCGACATGTTAAATTAAATTTATTAAAATAATTTATCGTAACTGTAGATAATGGTCGAAAAGCCAACAAAATTGAATGCAAGGTCATACAATCAAATATTCGCATACGCAAATACCTGGTTCAATCTTCAAACAAAAGATTAATTCAAAAATTTTATCACGTGTTCACACTATGCTACGCTTGTATGTATTTCGACGTACCACCTGTATAAAATTTGATGCGAAAAAAAATACCACTGTTGCTGTGACTTTTAAAACAATCTACTGCCCGCAAGTCAATAAAAAAACCGAACAACCGTTGGAAATTGTAACACAGCAATCGTTCAGGGAAAGCAATCAAGTTTAAAAAAATGGTCGGCAACTACGTTGGGCGCCAGTAAAACAACCAACCCGCCTTAAGGGCGTAGTTAATAATTTCACCTGGAATTGGTGGTATCCAGTAATTATTTGTAGTTGTTGCCCGCTAGGACACGAAGTCACCAGCCCCTGCTTGCTTATAAGCTTGCGGAGGCAAAGGGGGTGGATCGAACTTCTCGTTGTTAATTGCTTTCCCTGCAAAGAAATGTGACCCAAAGAAAACACAATTTGATCAACAAAATATTTAATGATTTTTGCAGATTGACTCGTGATTACAACTTCCAACGTATACAAATTTGACTCGGCTATCTTCAACTTTTGAGTCACCGACAATTGTGATAGTAAAAATATGTGTTCGTCTGCACAAAATCTAACAATAAATAAATGACTCACCAGTACTGATTGTCTCACAAAAAGTAATACGACAAGGTGTATCGTCAGCTTCGGTACAGGAACGATGACAATTGAAACTTCCAACACTTGCCAATGACTTCCTGATAGCTCTACAGGTGAACAGATGACCTTGCGATAACAGACCAGTAGAGGGACTCGATCAGCAGCCACAGATGGTTCGGTGTGGAAAACTTTCACACTTGGAAAACTTGATCGCGAACAAAACAGGTACCCAGGTAACAAAATCGCATACAACATTCGCATAGGAACTCTTGGTTTCGTGTTACTCAATTTATGATCTTGCATACAATTGCAATTGCGGCTCGACAAAATCAAACAGGCTCTCGTTCTTGAGCGTTGTTGAAATTTCTTGTACAACACAAGTTATTTCGTTTGGGCGTTCTCGGGAACTCACACGGATTAAAACTCGTAGAATTAAAACAGAATACTACTCCGGAGTATCACCTCTAACCACAACATAAACGCACGACTTCTTAGTTTGCCGTCCAAATCTCAAAAGCCTCGAAAAATACGCTGTACGCCGGGACCTTGAGGGCGCGTGGTACCTTTTTAGAACGCTAGGGGCCGAATTCCATTAGCGTCGCGTATGGGAATTCTAAATAGGAAATTATTTAACATAATTCCGTTACATTATTGCAAATTATAACTTGAAGATCTGAACTTGTAATTGTCAAATACAGAACTTAAAATTGATAGCTTCTAATTATTATTGCAAATTATAACTTGAAGATCTGAACTTGTAATTGTCAAATACAGAACATAAAATTGATAGCTTCTAATTATTATTTCAAATTATAACTTGAAGATCTGAACTTGTAATTGTCAAATAAGGAACTTAAAATTAATAGCTTCTAATTATTATTGCAAATTATAACTTGAAGATCTGAACTTGTAATTGTCAAATACAGAACTTAAAATTGATAGCTTCTAATTATTCTTGTAAGTTATAACTTGAAGATCTGAACTTGTAATCGTGAATTACAGAACTTAGATTTGTTAAATTCAAATTATTATTTCAAATTATAACTTGAAGATCTGAACTAGTAATTGTCAAATACAGAACTTAAAATTGATAGCTTCTAATTATTATTGCAAATTATAACTTGAAGATCTGAACTTGTAATTATTAAATACAGAACTTCAAATTGTTAAATACAAATTATTAGTGCAAATTATAACTAGAAGATCTGAACTTGTAATTGTCAAATACAGCACTTAAAATTGATAGCTTCTAATTATTATTGTAAATTATAACTTGAAGATCTGAACTTGTAATAGTGAATTACAGAACTTAGATTTGATAAATTCAAATTATTATTTCAAATTATAACTTGTAGATCTGAACTAGTAATTGTCAAATACAGAAGTTAAAATTGATAGCTTCTAATTATTATTGCAAATTATAACTTGAAGATCTGAACTTGTAATTGTCAAATACAGAACTTAAAATTGATAGCTTCTAATTATTATTGTAAATTATAACTTGAAGATCTGAACTTGTAATTGTCAAATACAGAACTTAAAATTGATAGCTTCTAATTATTATTGCAAATAATAACTTGAAGATCTGAACTTGTAATTGTCAAATACAGAACTTAAATTTGATAGCTTCTAATTATTATTGCAAAATATAATTTGAAGATCTGAACTTGTAATAGACAAATACGCAACTTAGCATTGTTAAATACAAATTGTGATTGCAAATAATAACTTGAAGATCTGAACCTGTAATAGGTAAATACAGAACTTCTAATTGTTAAATGCAAATTATTAGTGCAAATTATAATTTGAAGATCTGAACTAGTAATTGTCAAATACAGAACTTAAAATTGATAGCTTCTAATTATTATTGCAAATTATAACTTGAAGATCTGAACTAGTAATTGTCAAATACAGAACTTAAAATTGATAGCTTCTAATTATTATTGTAAATTATAACTTGAAGATCTGAACTTGTAATAGTGAATTACAGAACTTAGATTTGTCAAATTCAAATTATTATTTCTAATTATAACTTGAAGATCTGAACTAGTAATTGTCAAATACAGAACTTAAAATTGATAGCTTCTAATTATTATTGCAAATTATAACTTGAAGATCTGAACTTGTAATTGTCAAATACAGCACTTAAAATTGAGAGCTTCAAATTATTATTTCAAATTATAACTTGAAGAACTGAACTTGTAATTGCCAAATACAGAACTTAAAATTAATACCTTCTAATTATTATTGCAAATAATAACTTGAAGATCTGAACTTGTAATTGTCAAATGCAGAACTTAAAATTGATAGCTTCTAATTATTATTGCAAATAATAATTTGAAGATCTGTACTAGTAATTGTCAAATACAGAACTTAAAATTGATAGCTTCTAATTATTATTGCAAATTATAACTTGAAGATCTGAACTTGTAATTGTCAAATACAGAACTTAAAATTGATAGCTTCTAATTATTATTGTAAATTATAACTTGAAGATCTGAACTTGTAATTGTCAATTACAGAACTTAAAATTGATAGCTTCTAATTATTATTGCAAATAATAACTTGAAGATCTGAACTTGTAATTGTCAAATACAGAACTTAAAATTAATAGCTTCTAATTATTATTGCAAATTATAATTTGAAGATCTGAACTTGTAATAGACAAATACGCAACTTAGCATTGTTAAATACAAATTGTGATTGCAAATTATAACTTGAAGATCTGAACCTTTAATAGGTAAATACAGAACTTCGAATTGTTAAATTCAAACTAAGATTGCAAATAATAATTCGAAGATCTGAACTTGTAATAGTCAAATACAGAACTTCTAATTGTTAAATACAAATTATTAGTGCAAATTATAACTTGAAGATCTGAACTAGTAATTGTCAAATACAGAACTTAAAATTGATAGCTTCTAATTATTATTGCAAATTATAACTTGAAGATCTGAACTTGTAATTGTCAAATACAGAACTTCTAATTGTTAAATACAAATTATTAGTGCAAATTATAACTTGAAGATCTGAACTTGTAATTGTCAAATACAGAACTTAAAATTGATAGCTTATAATTATTATTGCAAATTATAACTTGAAGATCTGAACTTCTAATTGTCAAATACAGAACTTCTAATTGTTAAATACAAATTATTAGTGCAAATTATTACTTGAAGATCTGAACATGTAATTGTCAAATACAGAACTTGAAATTGATAGCTACTAATTATTATTGTAAATTATAACTTGAAGATCTGAACTTGTAATAGTGAATTACAGAACTTAGATTTGTTAAATTCAAATTATTACTTCAAATTATAACTTGAAGATCTGAACTAGTAATTGTCAAATACAGAACTTAAAATTGATAGCTTCTAATTATTATTGCAAATTATAACTTGAAGATCTGAACTTGTAATTGTCAAATACAGAACTTAAAATTAATAGCTTCTAATTATTATTGCAAATTATAACTTGAAGATATGAACTTGTAATTGTCAAATACAGAACTTAAAATTGATAGCTTCTCATTATTATTGTAAATTATAACTTGAAGATCTGAACTCGTAATAGTCAAATACAGAACTTAAAATTGATAGCTTCTAATTATTATTGTAAATTATAACTTGAAGATCTGAACTTGTAATAGTGAATTACAGAACTTAGATTTGTTAAATTCAAATTATTATTTCAAAGTATAACTTGAAGATCTGAACTAGTAATTGTCAAATACAGAACTTAAAATTGATAGCTTCTAATTATTATTGCAAATTATAACTTGAAGGTCTGAACTTGTAATTGTCAAATGCAGAACTTAAAATTGATAGCTTCTAATTATTATTTCAAATTATAACTTGAAGATCTGAACTTGTAATTGTCAAATACAGAACTTAAAATTGATAGCTTCTAATTATTATTGCAAATAATAACTTGCAGATCTGTACTTGTAATTGTCAAATACAGAACTTAAAATTGATAGCTTATAATTATAGTTCAAATTATAACTTGAAGATCTGAACTTGTAATAGTCAAATACAGAACATCGAATTGTTAAATACAAATTATTAGTGCAAATTATAACTTGAAGATCTGAACTTGTAATAGGTAAATACAGAACTTCTAATTGTTAAATTCAAACTAAGATTGCAAATAATAATTTGAAAATCTGAACTAGTAATAGTCAAATACAGAACTTCTAACTGTTAAAAACAAATTATTAGTGCAAATTATAACTTGAAGATCTGAACTTGTCATTGTCAAATACAGAACTTAAAATTGATAGCTTCTAATTATTATTGCAAATTATAACTTGAAGATCTGAACTTGTAATTGTCAAATACAGAACTTAAAATTGATAGCTTCTAATTATTATTTCAAATTATAACTTGAAGATCTGAACTTGTAATTGTCAAATACAGAACTTCTAATTGTTAAATACAAATTATTAGTGCAAATTATAACTTGTAGATCTGAACTTGTAATTGTCAAATACAGAACTTAAAATTGATAGCTTCTAATTATTATTGTAAATTATAACTTGAAGATCTGAACTTGTAATAGTGAATTACAGAACTTAGATTTGTCAAATTCAAATTATTATTTCTAATTATAACTTGAAGATCTGAACTAGTAATTGTCAAATACAGAACTTAAAATTGATAGCTTCTAATTATTATTGCAAATTATAACTTGAAGATCTGAACTTGTAATTGTCAAATACAGAACTTAAAATTGAGAGCTTCAAATTATTATTTCAAATTATAACTTGAAGAACTGAACTTGTAATTGCCAAATACAGAACTTAAAATTAATACCTTCTAATTATTATTGCAAATAATAACTTGAAGATCTGAACTTGTAATTGTCAAATGCAGAACTTAAAATTGATAGCTTCTAATTATTATTGCAAATAATAATTTGAAGATCTGTACTTGTAATTGTCAAATACAGAACTTAAAATTGATAGCTTATAATTATAATTCAAATTATAACTTGAAGATCTGAACTTGTAATAGTCAAATACAGAACTTCTAACTGTTAAATACAAATTATTAGTGCAAATTATAACTTGAAGATCTGAACTAGTAATTGTCAAATACAGAACTTAAAATTGATAGCTTCTAATTATTATTGCAAATTATAACTTGAAGATCTGAACTTGTAATTGTCAAATACAGAACTTAAAATTGATAGCTTCTAATTATTATTGTAAATTATAACTTGAAGATCTGAACTTGTAATTGTCAATTACAGAACTTAAAATTGATAGCTTCTAATTATTATTGCAAATAATAACTTGAAGATCTGAACTTGTAATTGTCAAATACAGAACTTAAAATTAATAGCTTCTAATTATTATTGCAAATTATAATTTGAACATCTGAACTTGTAATAGACAAATACGCAACTTAGCATTGTTAAATACAAATTGTGATTGCAAATTATAACTTGAAGATCTGAACCTTTAATAGGTAAATACAGAACTTCGAATTGTTAAATTCAAACTAAGATTGCAAATAATAATTCGAAGATCTGAACTTGTAATAGTCAAATACAGAACTTCTAATTGTTAAATACAAATTATTAGTGCAAATTATAACTTGAAGATCTGAACTAGTAATTGTCAAATACAGAACTTAAAATTGATAGCTTCTAATTATTATTGCAAATTATAACTTGAAGATCTGAACTTGTAATTGTCATATACAGAACTTCTGATTGTTAAATACAAATTATTAGTGCAAATTATAACTTGAAGATCTGAACTTGTAATTGTCAAATACAGAACTTAAAATTGATAGCTTATAATTATTATTGCAAATCATAACTTGAAGATCTGAACTTGTAATTGTCAAATACAGAACTTCTAATTGTTAAATACAAATTATTAGTGCAAATTATAACTTGAAGATTTGAACTTGTAATTGTCAAATACAGAACTTAAAATTGATAGCTTCTAATTATTATTGCAAATTATAACTTGAAGATCTGAACTTGTAATTGTCAAATACAGAACTTCTAATTGTTAAATACAAATTATTAGTGCAAATTATAACTTGAAGATCTGAACTTGTAATTGTCAAATACAGAACTTAAAATTGATAGCTTATAATTATTATTGCAAATTATAACTTGAAGATCTGAACTTCTAATTGTCAAATACAGAACTTCTAATTGTTAAATACAAATTATTAGTGCAAATTATTACTTGAAGATCTGAACATGTAATTGTCAAATACAGAACTTGAAATTGATAGCTACTAATTATTATTGTAAATTATAACTTGAAGATCTGAACTTGTAATAGTGAATTACAGAACTTAGATTTGTTAAATTCAAATTATTACTTCAAATTATAACTTGAAGATCTGAACTAGTAATTGTCAAATACAGAACTTAAAATTGATAGCTTCTAATTATTATTGCAAATTATAACTTGAAGATCTGAACTTGTAATTGTCAAATACAGAACTTAAAATTAATAGCTTCTAATTATTATTGCAAATTATAACTTGAAGATATGAACTTGCAATTGTCAAATACAGAACTTAAAATTGATAGCTTCTCATTATTATTGTAAATTATAACTTGAAGATCTGAACTCGTAATAGTCAAATACAGAACTTAAAATTGATAGCTTCTAATTATTATTGTAAATTATAACTTGAAGATCTGAACTTGTAATAGTGAATTACAGAACTTAGATTTGTTAAATTCAAATTATTATTTCAAAGTATAACTTGAAGATCTGAACTAGTAATTGTCAAATACAGAACTTAAAATTGATAGCTTCTAATTATTATTGCAAATTATAACTTGAAGATCTGAACTTGTAATTGTCAAATACAGAACTTAAAATTGATAGCTTCTAATTATTATTGCAAATAATAACTTGCAGATCTGTACTTGTAATTGTCAAATACAGAACTTAAAATTGATAGCTTATAATTATAGTTCAAATTATAACTTGAAGATCTGAACTTGTAATAGTCAAATACAGAACATCGAATTGTTAAATACAAATTATTAGTGCAAATTATAACTTGAAGATCTGAACTTGTAATAGGTAAATACAGAACTTCTAATTGTTAAATTCAAACTAAGATTGCAAATAATAATTTGAAAATCTGAACTAGTAATAGTCAAATACAGAACTTCTAATTGTTAAATGCAAATTATTAGTGCAAATTATAATTTGAAGATCTGAACTAGTAATTGTCAAATACAGAACTTAAAATTGATAGCTTCTAATTATTATTGCAAATAATAACTTGAAGATCTGAACTTGTAATTGTCAAATACAGAACTTAAAATTGATAGCTTCTAATTATTATTTCAAATTATAACTTGAAGATCTGAACTTGTAATTGTCAAATACAGAACTTCTAATTGTTAAATACAAATTATTAGTGCAAATTATAACTTGTAGATCTGAACTTGTAATTGTCAAATACAGAACTTAAAATTGATAGCTTCTAATTATTATTGTAAATTATAACTTGAAGATCTGAACTTGTAATAGTGAATTACAGAACTTAGATTTGTCAAATTCAAATAATTATTTCTAATTATAACTTGAAGATCTGAACTAGTAATTGTCAAATACAGAACTTAAAATTGATAGCTTCTAATTATTATTGCAAATTATAACTTGAAGATCTGAACTTGTAATTGTCAAATACAGCACTTAAAATTGAGAGCTTCAAATTATTATTTCAAATTATAACTTGAAGAACTGAACTTGTAATTGCCAAATACAGAACTTAAAATTAATACCTTCTAATTATTATTGCAAATAATAACTTGAAGATCTGAACTTGTAATTGTCAAATGCAGAACTTAAAATTGATAGCTTCTAATTATTATTGCAAATAATAATTTGAAGATCTGTACTAGTAATTGTCAAATACAGAACTTAAAATTGATAGCTTATAATTATAATTCAAATTATAACTTGAAGATCTGAACTTGTAATAGTCAAATACAGAACTTCTAACTGTTAAATACAAATTATTAGTGCAAATTATAACTTGAAGATCTGAACTAGTAATTGTCAAATACAGAACTTAAAATTGATAGCTTCTAATTATTATTGCAAATTATAACTTGAAGATCTGAACTTGTAATTGTCAAATACAGAACTTAAAATTGATAGCTTCTAATTATTATTGTAAATTATAACTTGAAGATCTGAACTTGTAATTGTCAATTACAGAACTTAAAATTGATAGCTTCTAATTATTATTGCAAATAATAACTTGAAGATCTGAACTTGTAATTGTCAAATACAGAACTTAAAATTAATAGCTTCTAATTATTATTGCAAATTATAATTTGAAGATCTGAACTTGTAATAGACAAATACGCAACTTAGCATTGTTAAATACAAATTGTGATTGCAAATTATAACTTGAAGATCTGAACCTTTAATAGGTAAATACAGAACTTCGAATTGTTAAATTCAAACTAAGATTGCAAATAATAATTCGAAGATCTGAACTTGTAATAGTCAAATACAGAACTTCTAATTGTTAAATACAAATTATTAGTGCAAATTATAACTTGAAGATCTGAACTAGTAATTGTCAAATACAGAACTTAAAATTGATAGCTTCTAATTATTATTGCAAATTATAACTTGAAGATCTGAACTTGTAATTGTCAAATACAGAACTTCTAATTGTTAAATACAAATTATTAGTGCAAATTATAACTTGAAGATCTGAACTTGTAATTGTCAAATACAGAACTTAAAATTGATAGCTTATAATTATTATTGCAAATTATAACTTGAAGATCTGAACTTCTAATTGTCAAATACAGAACTTCTAATTGTTAAATACAAATTATTAGTGCAAATTATTACTTGAAGATCTGAACATGTAATTGTCAAATACAGAACTTGAAATTGATAGCTACTAATTATTATTGTAAATTATAACTTGAAGATCTGAACTTGTAATAGTGAATTACAGAACTTAGATTTGTTAAATTCAAATTATTACTTCAAATTATAACTTGAAGATCTGAACTAGTAATTGTCAAATACAGAACTTAAAATTGATAGCTTCTAATTATTATTGCAAATTATAACTTGAAGATATGAACTTGTAATTGTCAAATACAGAACTTAAAATTAATAGCTTCTAATTATTATTGCAAATTATAACTTGAAGATATGAACTTGTAATTGTCAAATACAGAACTTAAAATTGATAGCTTCTCATTATTATTGTAAATTATAACTTGAAGATCTGAACTCGTAATAGTCAAATACAGAACTTAAAATTGATAGCTTCTAATTATTATTGTAAATTATAACTTGAAGATCTGAACTTGTAATAGTGAATTACAGAACTTAGATTTGTTAAATTCAAATTATTATTTCAAATTATAACTTGAAGATCTGAACTAGTAATTGTCAAATACAGAACTTAAAATTGATAGCTTCTAATTATTATTGCAAATATAAACTTGGAGATCTGAACTAGTAATTGTCAAATACAGAACTTAAAATTGATAGCTTCTAATTATTATTGCAAATTATAACTTGAAGATCTGAACTTGTAATTGTCAAATACAGAACTTAAAATTGATAGCTTCTAATTATTATTGCAAATAATAACTTGCAGATCTGTACTTGTAATTGTCAAATACAGAACTTAAAATTGATAGCTTATAATTATAGTTCAAATTATAACTTGAAGATCTGAACTTGTAATAGTCAAATACAGAACATCGAATTGTTAAATACAAATTATTAGTGCAAATTATAACTTGAAGATCTGAACTTGTAATAGGTAAATACAGAACTTCTAATTGTTAAATTCAAACTAAGATTGCAAATAATAATTTGAAAATCTGAACTAGTAATAGTCAAATACAGAACTTCTAACTGTTAAAAACAAATTATTAGTGCAAATTATAACTTGAAGATCTGAACTTGTCATTGTCAAATACAGAACTTAAAATTGATAGCTTCTAATTATTATTGCAAATTATAACTTGAAGATCTGAACTTGTAATTGTCAAATACAGAACTTAAAATTGATAGCTTCTAATTATTATTTCAAATTATAACTTGAAGATCTGAACTTGTAATTGTCAAATACAGAACTTCTAATTGTTAAATACAAATTATTAGTGCAAATTATAACTTGTAGATCTGAACTTGTAATTGTCAAATACAGAACTTAAAATTGATAGCTTCTAATTATTATTGTAAATTATAACTTGAAGATCTGAACTTGTAATAGTGAATTACAGAACTTAGATTTGTCAAATTCAAATTATTATTTCTAATTATAACTTGAAGATCTGAACTAGTAATTGTCAAATACAGAACTTAAAATTGATAGCTTCTAATTATTATTGCAAATTATAACTTGAAGATCTGAACTTGTAATTGTCAAATACAGAACTTAAAATTGAGAGCTTCAAATTATTATTTCAAATTATAACTTGAAGAACTGAACTTGTAATTGCCAAATACAGAACTTAAAATTAATACCTACTAATTATTATTGCAAATAATAACTTGAAGATCTGAACTTGTAATTGTCAAATGCAGAACTTAAAATTGATAGCTTCTAATTATTATTGCAAATAATAATTTGAAGATCTGTACTTGTAATTGTCAAATACAGAACTTAAAATTGATAGCTTATAATTATAATTCAAATTATAACTTGAAGATCTGAACTTGTAATAGTCAAATACAGAACTTCTAACTGTTAAATACAAATTATTAGTGCAAATTATAACTTGAAGATCTGAACTAGTAATTGTCAAATACAGAACTTAAAATTGATAGCTTCTAATTATTATTGCAAATTATAACTTGAAGATCTGAACTTGTAATTGTCAAATACAGAACTTAAAATTGATAGCTTCTAATTATTATTGTAAATTATAACTTGAAGATCTGAACTTGTAATTGTCAATTACAGAACTTAAAATTGATAGCTTCTAATTATTATTGCAAATAATAACTTGAAGATCTGAACTTGTAATTGTCAAATACAGAACTTAAAATTAATAGCTTCTAATTATTATTGCAAATTATAATTTGAACATCTGAACTTGTAATAGACAAATACGCAACTTAGCATTGTTAAATACAAATTGTGATTGCAAATTATAACTTGAAGATCTGAACCTTTAATAGGTAAATACAGAACTTCGAATTGTTAAATTCAAACTAAGATTGCAAATAATAATTCGAAGATCTGAACTTGTAATAGTCAAATACAGAACTTCTAATTGTTAAATACAAATTATTAGTGCAAATTATAACTTGAAGATCTGAACTAGTAATTGTCAAATACAGAACTTAAAATTGATAGCTTCTAATTATTATTGCAAATTATAACTTGAAGATCTGAACTTGTAATTGTCAAATACAGAACTTCTAATTGTTAAATACAAATTATTAGTGCAAATTATAACTTGAAGATCTGAACTTGTAATTGTCAAATACAGAACTTAAAATTGATAGCTTATAATTATTATTGCAAATTATAACTTGAAGATCTGAACTTGTAATTGTCAAATACAGAACTTCTAATTGTTAAATACAAATTATTAGTGCAAATTATAACTTGAAGATCTGAACTTGTAATTGTCAAATACAGAACTTAAAATTGATAGCTTCTAATTATTATTGCAAATTATAACTTGAAGATCTGAACTTGTAATTGTCAAATACAGAACTTCTAATTGTTAAATACAAATTATTAGTGCAAATTATAACTTGAAGATCTGAACTTGTAATTGTCAAATACAGAACTTAAAATTGATAGCTTATAATTATTATTGCAAATTATAACTTGAAGATCTGAACTTCTAATTGTCAAATACAGAACTTCTAATTGTTAAATACAAATTATTAGTGCAAATTATTACTTGAAGATCTGAACATGTAATTGTCAAATACAGAACTTGAAATTGATAGCTACTAATTATTATTGTAAATTATAACTTGAAGATCTGAACTTGTAATAGTGAATTACAGAACTTAGATTTGTTAAATTCAAATTATTACTTCAAATTATAACTTGAAGATCTGAACTAGTAATTGTCAAATACAGAACTTAAAATTGATAGCTTCTAATTATTATTGCAAATTATAACTTGAAGATCTGAACTTGTAATTGTCAAATACAGAACTTAAAATTAATAGCTTCTAATTATTATTGCAAATTATAACTTGAAGATATGAACTTGTAATTGTCAAATACAGAACTTAAAATTGATAGCTTCTCATTATTATTGTAAATTATAACTTGAAGATCTGAACTCGTAATAGTCAAATACAGAACTTAAAATTGATAGCTTCTAATTATTATTGTAAATTATAACTTGAAGATCTGAACTTGTAATAGTGAATTACAGAACTTAGATTTGTTAAATTCAAATTATTATTTCAAAGTATAACTTGAAGATCTGAACTAGTAATTGTCAAATACAGAACTTAAAATTGATAGCTTCTAATTATTATTGCAAATTATAACTTGAAGATCTGAACTTGTAATTGTCAAATGCAGAACTTAAAATTGATAGCTTCTAATTATTATTTCAAATTATAACTTGAAGATCTGAACTTGTAATTGTCAAATACAGAACTTAAAATTGATAGCTTCTAATTATTATTGCAAATAATAACTTGCAGATCTGTACTTGTAATTGTCAAATACAGAACTTAAAATTGATAGCTTATAATTATAGTTCAAATTATAACTTGAAGATCTGAACTTGTAATAGTCAAATACAGAACATCGAATTGTTAAATACAAATTATTTGTGCAAATTATAACTTGAAGATCTGAACTTGTAATAGGTAAATACAGAACTTCTAATTGTTAAATTCAAACTAAGATTGCAAATAATAATTTGAAAATCTGAACTAGTAATAGTCAAATACAGAACTTCTAACTGTTAAAAACAAATTATTAGTGCAAATTATAACTTGAAGATCTGAACTTGTCATTGTCAAATACAGAACTTAAAATTGATAGCTTCTAATTATTATTGCAAATTATAACTTGAAGATCTGAACTTGTAATTGTCAAATACAGAACTTAAAATTGATAGCTTCTAATTATTATTTCAAATTATAACTTGAAGATCTGAACTTGTAATTGTCAAATACAGAACTTCTAATTGTTAAATACAAATTATTAGTGCAAATTATAACTTGTAGATCTGAACTTGTAATTGTCAAATACAGAACTTAAAATTGATAGCTTCTAATTATTATTGTAAATTATAACTTGAAGATCTGAACTTGTAATAGTGAATTACAGAACTTAGATTTGTCAAATTCAAATTATTATTTCTAATTATAACTTGAAGATCTGAACTAGTAATTGTCAAATACAGAACTTAAAATTGATAGCTTCTAATTATTATTGCAAATTATAACTTGAAGATCTGAACTTGTAATTGTCAAATAAAGAACCTAAAATTGAGAGCTTCAAATTATTATTTCAAATTATAACTTGAAGAACTGAACTTGTAATTGCCAAATACAGAACTTAAAATTAATACCTTCTAATTATTATTGCAAATAATAACTTGAAGATCTGAACTTGTAATTGTCAAATGCAGAACTTAAAATTGATAGCTTCTAATTATTATTGCAAATAATAATTTGAAGATCTGTACTTGTAATTGTCAAATACAGAACTTAAAATTGATAGCTTATAATTATAATTCAAATTATAACTTGAAGATCTGAACTTGTAATAGTCAAATACAGAACTTCTAACTGTTAAATACAAATTATTAGTGCAAATTATAACTTGAAGATCTGAACTAGTAATTGTCAAATACAGAACTTAAAATTGATAGCTTCTAATTATTATTGCAAATTATAACTTGAAGATCTGAACTTGTAATTGTCAAATACAGAACTTAAAATTGATAGCTTCTAATTATTATTGTAAATTATAACTTGAAGATCTGAACTTGTAATTGTCAATTACAGAACTTAAAATTGATAGCTTCTAATTATTATTGCAAATAATAACTTGAAGATCTGAACTTGTAATTGTCAAATACAGAACTTAAAATTAATAGCTTCTAATTATTATTGCAAATTATAATTTGAACATCTGAACTTGTAATAGACAAATACGCAACTTAGCATTGTTAAATACAAATTGTGATTGCAAATTATAACTTGAAGATCTGAACCTTTAATAGGTAAATACAGAACTTCGAATTGTTAAATTCAAACTAAGATTGCAAATAATAATTCGAAGATCTGAACTTGTAATAGTCAAATACAGAACTTCTAATTGTTAAATACAAATTATTAGTGCAAATTATAACTTGAAGATCTGAACTAGTAATTGTCAAATACAGAACTTAAAATTGATAGCTTCTAATTATTATTGCAAATTATAACTTGAAGATCTGAACTTGTAATTGTCAAATACAGAACTTCTAATTGTTAAATACAAATTATTAGTGCAAATTATAACTTGAAGATCTGAACTTGTAATTGTCAAATACAGAACTTAAAATTGATAGCTTATAATTATTATTGCAAATTATAACTTGAAGATCTGAACTTCTAATTGTCAAATACAGAACTTAAAATTGATAGCTTCTAATTATTATTGCAAATTATAACTTGAAGATATGAACTTGTAATTGTCAAATACAGAACTTAAAATTGATAGCTTCTAATTATTATTATAAATTATAACTTGAAGATCTGAACTCGTAATAGTCAAATACAGAACTTAAAATTGATAGCTTCTAATTATTATTGTAAATTATAACTTGAAGATCTGAACTTGTAATAGTGAATTACAGAACTTAGATTTGTTAAATTCAAATTATTATTTCAAAGTATAACTTGAAGATCTGAACTAGTAATTGTCAAATACAGAACTTAAAATTGATAGCTTCTAATTATTATTGCAAATTATAACTTGAAGATCTGAACTTGTAATTGTCAAATGCAGAACTTAAAATTGATAGCTTCTAATTATTATTTCAAATTATAACTTGAAGATCTGAACTTGTAATTGTCAAATACAGAACTTAAAATTGATAGCTTCTAATTATTATTGCAAATAATAACTTGCAGATCTGTACTTGTAATTGTCAAATACAGAACTTAAAATTGATAGCTTATAATTATAGTTCAAATTATAACTTGAAGATCTGAACTTGTAATAGTCAAATACAGAACATCGAATTGTTAAATACAAATTATTAGTGCAAATTATAACTTGAAGATCTGAACTTGTAATAGGTAAATACAGAACTTCTAATTGTTAAATTCAAACTAAGATTGCAAATAATAATTAGAAAATCTGAACTAATAATAGTCAAATACAGAACTTCTAACTGTTAAAAACAAATTATTAGTGCAAATTATAACTTGAAGATCTGAACTTGTAATTGTCAAATACAGAACTTAAAATTGATAGCTTCTAATTATTATTGCAAATTATAACTTGAAGATCTGAACTTGTAATTGTCAAATACAGAACTTAAAATTAATAGCTTCTAATTATTATTGCAAATTATAACTTGAAGATATGAACTTGTAATTGTCAAATACAGAACTTAAAATTGATAGCTTCTAATTATTATTGTAAATTATAACTTGAAGATCTGAACTCGTAATAGTCAAATACAGAACTTAAAATTGATAGCTTCTAATTATTATTGTAAATTATAACTTGAAGATCTGAACTTGTAATAGTGAATTACAGAACTTAGATTTGTTAAATTCAAATTATTATTTCAAAGTATAACTTGAAGATCTGAACTAGTAATTGTCAAATACAGAACTTAAAATTGATAGCTTCTAATTATTATTGCAAATTATAACTTGAAGATCTGAACTTGCAATTGTCAAATGCAGAACTTAAAATTGATAGCTTCTAATTATTATTTCAAATTATAACTTGAAGATCTGAACTTGTAATTGTCAAATACAGAACTTAAAATTGATAGCTTCTAATTATTATTGCAAATAATAACTTGCAGATCTGTACTTGTAATTGTCAAATACAGAACTTAAAATTGATAGCTTATAATTATAGTTCAAATTATAACTTGAAGATCTGAACTTGTAATAGTCAAATACAGAACATCGAATTGTTAAATACAAATTATTAGTGCAAATTATAACTTGAAGATCTGAACTTGTAATAGGTAAATACAGAACTTCTAATTGTTAAATTCAAACTAAGATTGCAAATAATAATTTGAAAATCTGAACTAGTAATAGTCAAATACAGAACTTCTAACTGTTAAAAACACATTATTAGTGCAAATTATAACTTGAAGATCTGAACTTGTAATTGTCAAATACAGAACTTAAAATTGATAGCTTCTAATTATTATTTCAAATTATAACTTGAAGATCTGAACTTGTAATTGTGAAATACAGAACTTCTAATTGTTAAATACAAATTATTAGTGCAAATTATAACTTGTAGATCTGCACTTGTAATTGTCAAATACAGAACTTAAAATTGATAGCTTCTAATTATTATTGTAAATTATAACTTGAAGATCTGAACTTGTAATAGTGAATTACAGAACTTAGATTTGTCAAATTCAAATTATTATTTCTAATTATAACTTGAAGATCTGAACTAGTAATTGTCAAATACAGAACTTAAAATTGATAGCTTCTAATTATTATTGCAAATTATAACTTGAAGATCTGAACTTGTAATTGTCAAATACAGAACTTAAAATTGAGAGCTTCAAATTGTTATTTCAAATTATAACTTGAAGAACTGAACTTGTAATTGCCAAATACAGAACTTAAAATTAATACCTTCTAATTATTATTGCAAATAATAACTTGAAGATCTGAACTTGTAATTGTCAAATACAGAACTTAAAATTGATAGCTTCTAATTATTATTTCAAATTATAACTTGAAGATCTGAACTTGTAATTGTGAAATACAGAACTTCTAATTGTTAAATACAAATTATTAGTGCAAATTATAACTTGTAGATCTGCACTTGTAATTGTCAAATACAGAACTTAAAATTGATAGCTTCTAATTATTATTGTAAATTATAACTTGAAGACCTGAACTTGTAATAGTGAATTACAGAACTTAGATTTGTCAAATTCAAAGTATTATTTCTAATTATAACTTGAAGATCTGAACTAGTAATTGTCAAATACAGAACTTAAAATTGATAGCTTCTAATTATTATTGCAAATTATAACTTGAAGATCTGAACTTGTAATTGTCAAATACAGAACTTAAAATTGAGAGCTTCAAATTATTATTTCAAATTATAACTTGAAGAACTGAACTTGTAATTGCCAAATACAGAACTTAAAATTAATACCTTCTAATTATTATTGCAAATAATAACTTGAAGATCTGAACTTGTAATTGTCAAATGCAGAACTTAAAATTGATAGCTTCTAATTATTATTGCAAATAATAATTTGAAGATCTGTACTTGTAATTGTCAAATACAGAACTTAAAATTGATAGCTTATAATTATAATTCAAATTATAACTTGAAGATCTGAACTAGTAATTGTCAAATACAGAACTTAAAATTGATAGCTTCTAATTATTATTGCAAATTATAACTTGAAGATCTGAACTTGTAATTGTCAAATACAGAACTAAAATTGATAGCTTCTAATTATTATTGTAAATTATAACTTGAAGATCTGAACTTGTAATTGTCAATTACAGAACTTAAAATTGATAGCTTCTAATTATTATTGCAAATAATAACTTGAAGATCTGAACTTGTAATTGTCAAATACAGAACTTAAAATTAATAGCTTCTAATTATTATTGCAAATTATAATTTGAACATCTGAACTTGTAATAGACAAATACGCAACTTAGCATTGTTAAATACAAATTGTGATTGCAAATTATAACTTGAAGATCTGAACCTTTAATAGGTAAATACAGAACTTCGAATTGTTAAATTCAAACTAAGATTGCAAATAATAATTCGAAGATCTGAACTTGTAATAGTCAAATACAGAACTTCTAATTGTTAAATACAAATTATTAGTGCAAATTATAACTTGTAGATCTGAACTAGTAATTGTCAAATACAGAACTTAAAATTGATAGCTTCTAATTATTATTGCAAATTATAACTTGAAGATCTGAACTTGTAATTGTCAAATACAGAACTTCTAATTGTTAAATACAAATTATTAGTGCAAATTATAACTTGAAGATCTGAACTTGTAATTGTCAAATACAGAACTTAAAATTGATAGCTTATAATTATTATTGCAAATTATAACTTGAAGATCTGAACTTCTAATTGTCAAATACAGAACTTCTAATTGTTAAATACAAATTATTAGTGCAAATTATTACTTGAAGATCTGAACATGTAATTGTCAAATACAGAACTTGAAATTGATAGCTACTAATTATTATTGTAAATTATAACATGAAGATCTGAACTTGTAATAGTGAATTACAGAACTTAGATTTGTTAAATTCAAATTATTACTTCAAATTATAACTAGAAGATCTGAACTAGTAATTGTCAAATACAGAACTTAAAATTGATAGCTTCTAATTATTATTGCAAATTATAACTTGAAGATATGAACTTGTAATTGTCAAATACAGAACTTAAAATTGATAGCTTCTAATTATTATTGTAAATTATAACTTGAAGATCTGAACTCGTAATAGTCAAATACAGAACTTAAAATTGATAGCTTCTAATTATTATTGTAAATTATAACTTGAAGATCTGAACTTGTAATAGTGAATTACAGAACTTAGATTTGTTAAATTCAAATTATTATTTCAAAGTATAACTTGAAGATCTGAACTAGTAATTGTCAAATACAGAACTTAAAATTGATAGCTTCTAATTATTATTGCAAATTATAACTTGAAGATATGAACTTGTAATTGTCAAATACAGAACTTCTAATTGTTAAATACAAATTATTAGTGCAAATTATAACTTGAAGATCTGAACTTGTAATTGTCAAATACAGAACTTAAAATTGATAGCTTATAATTATTATTGCAAATTATAACTTGAAGATCTGAACTTCTAATTGTCAAATACAGAACTTCTAATTGTTAAATACAAATTATTAGTGCAAATTATTACTTGAAGATCTGAACATGTAATTGTCAAATACAGAACTTGAAATTGATAGCTACTAATTATTATTGTAAATTATAACTTGAAGATCTGAACTTGTAATAGTGAATTACAGAACTTAGATTTGTTAATTTCAAATTATTACTTCAAATTATAACTTGAAGATCTGAACTAGTAATTGTCAAATACAGAACTTAAAATTGATAGCTTCTAATTATTATTGCAAATTATAACTTGAAGATATGAACTTGTAATTGTCAAATACAGAACTTAAAATTGATAGCTTCTAATTATTATTGTAAATTATAACTTGAAGATCTGAACTCGTAATAGTCAAATACAGAACTTAAAATTGATAGCTTCTAATTATTATTGTAAATTATAACTTGAAGATCTGAACTTGTAATAGTGAATTACAGAACTTAGATTTGTTAAATTCAAATTATTATTTCAAAGTATAACTTGAAGATCTGAACTAGTAATTGTCAAATACAGAACTTAAAATTGATAGCTTCTAATTATTATTGCAAATTATAACTTGAAGATCTGAACTTGTAATTGTCAAATGCAGAACTTAAAATTGATAGCTTCTAATTATTATTTCAAATTATAACTTGAAGATCTGAACTTGTAATTGTCAAATACAGAACTTAAAATTGATAGCTTCTAATTATTATTGCAAATAATAACTTGCAGATCTGTACTTGTAATTGTCAAATACAGAACTTAAAATTGATAGCTTATAATTATAGGTCAAATTATAACTTGAAGATCTGAACTAGAATAGTCAAATACAGAACATCGAATTGTTAAATACAAATTATTAGTGCAAATTATAACTTGAAGATCTGAACTTGTAATAGGTAAATACAGAACTTCTAATTGTTAAATTCAAACTAAGATTGCAAATAATAATTTGAAAATCTGAACTAGTAATAGTCAAATACAGAACTTCTAACTGTTAAAAACAAATTATTAGTGCAAATTATAACTTGAAGATCTGAACTTGTAATTGTCAAATACAGAACTTAAAATTGATAGCTTCTAATTATTATTGCAAATTATAACTTGAAGATCTAAACTTGTAATAGTGAATTACAAAACTTAGATTTGTTAAATTCAAATTATTATTTCAAATTATAACTTGAAGATCTGAACCAGTAATTGTCAAATACAGAACTTAAATTGATAGCTTATAATTATTATTGCAAATAATAATTTGAAGATCTGAACTTGTAATAGTCAAATACAGAACTTCTAATTGTTAAATACAAATTATTAGTGCAAATTATAACTTGAAGATCTGAACTAGTAATTGTCAAATAAAGAACTTAAAATTGATAGCTTCTAATTATTATTGCAAATTATAACTTGAAGATCTGAATTTGTAATAGTGAATTACAGAACTAAGATTTGTTAAATTCAAATTATTATTTCAAATTATAACTTGAAGATCTGAACTAGTAATTGTCAAATACAGAACTTCTAATTATTAAATACAAATTATTAGTGCAAATTATAACTTGAAGATCTGAACTAGTAATTTTCAAATACAGTACTTAATATTGATAGCTTCTAATTATTATTGCAAATTATAACTAGAAGATCTGAACTTGTAATTGTCAAATACAGAACTTCTAATTGTTAAATACAAATTATTAGTGCAAATTATAACTTGAAGATCTGAACTAGTAATTTTCAAATACAGAACTTAATATTGATAGCTTCTAATTATTATTGCAAATTATAACTAGAAGATCTGAACTTGTAATTGTCAAATACAGAACTTAAAATTGATAGCTTCTAATTATTATTTCAATTTATAACTTGAAGATCTGAACTTGTAATTGTCAAATACACAACTTAAAATTGATAGCTTCTAATTATTATTGCAAATTATAACTTGAAGATCTCAACTTGTAATTGTCAAATACAGAACTTCTAATTGTTAAATACAAATTTGTAGTGCAAATTCTAACTTGAAGATCTGAACTTGTAATTATCAAATACAGAACTTAAAATTGAAAGCTTCTAATTATTATTGTAAATTATAACTTGAAGATCTGAACTTGTAATAGTGAATTACAGAACTTAGATTTGTTAAATTCAAATTATTATTTCAAATTATAACTTGAAGATCTGAACTAGTAATTGTCAAATACAGAACTAAAATTGATAGCTTCTAATTATTATTGCAAATTATAACATGAAGATCTGAACTAGTAATTGTCAAATACAGAACTCAAAAAATTGATAGCTTCTAATTATTATTGTAAATTATAACTTGAAGATCTGAACTTGTAATTGTCAAATACAGAACTTAAAATTGATAGCTTCTAATTATTATTGCAAATAATAACTTGGAGAACTGAACTAGTAATTGTCAAATACAGAACTTAAAATTGATAGCTTCTAATTATTATTGCAAATTATAACTTGAAGATCTGAACTTGTAATTGTCAAATACAGAACTTAAAATTGATAGCTTCTAATTATTATTGCAAATTATAACTTGAAGATCTGCACTTGTAATTGTCAAATACAGAACATAAAATTGATAGCTTCTAATTATTATTTCAAATTATAACTTGACGATCTGAACTTGTAATTGTCAAATACAGAACTTAAAATTAATAGCTTCTAATTATTATTGCAAATTATAACTTGAAGATCTGAACTTGTAATTGTCAAATACAGAACTTCAAATTGTTAAATACAAATTATTAGTGCAAATTATAACTTGAAGATCTGAACTTGTAATTGTCAAATACAGAACTTAAAATTGATAGCTTCTAATTATTATTGCATATTATAACTTGAAGATCTGAACTTGTAATTGTTAAATACGCAACTTAGCATTGTTAAATACAAATTATGATTGCAAATTATAACTTGAAGATCTGAACCTGTAATAGGTAAATACAGAACTTCGAATTGTTAAATTCAAACTAAGATTGCAAATAATAATTCGAAGATCTGAACTTGTAATAGTCAAATACAGAACTTCTAATTGTTAAATACAAATTATTAGTGCAAATTATAACTTGAAGATCTGAACTAGTAATTGTCTTCTTAAAAGAACTTAACAGAACTTAAAATTGATAGCTTCTAATTATTATTGCAAATTATAACTTGAAGATCTGAACTTGTAATTGTCAAATACAGAACTTCTAATTGTTAAATACAAATTATTAGTGCAAATTATAACTTGAAGATCTGAACTTGTAATTGTCAAATACAGAACTTAAAATTGATAGCTTCTAATTATTATTGCAAATTATAACTTGAAGATCTGAACTTGTAATAGTCAAATACAGAACTTAAAATTGATAGCTTCTAATTATTATTGTAAATTATAACTTGAAGATCTGAACTTGTAATAGTGAATTACAGAACTTAGATTTGTTAAATTCAAATTATTATTTCAAATTATAACTTGAAGATCTGAACTAGTAATTGTCAAATACAGAACTTAAAATTGATAGCTTCTAATTATTATTGCAAATTATAACTTGAAGATCTGAACTTGTAATTGTCAAATACAGTACTTAAAATTGATAGCTTTTAATTATTATTGTAAATTATAACTTGAAGATCTGAACTTGTAATAGTCAAATACAGAACTTCGAATTGTTAAATACAAATTATTAGTACAAATTATAACTTGAAGATCTGAACTTGTAATAGGTAAATACAGAACTTCGAATTGTTAAATTCAAACTAAGATTGCAAATAATAATTTGAAGATCTGAACTTGTAATAGTCAAATACAGAACTTAAAATTGATAGCTTCTAATTATTATTGTAAATTATAACTTGAAGATCTGAACTTGTAATAGTGAATTACAGAACTTAGATTTGTTAAATTCAAATTATTATTTCAAAGTATAACTTGAAGATCTGAACTAGTAATTGTCAAATACAGAACTTAAAATTGATAGCTTCTAATTATTATTGCAAATTATAACTTGAAGATCTGAACTTGTAATTGTCAAATGCAGAACTTAAAATTGATAGTTTCTAATTATTATTTCAAATTATAACTTGAAGATCTGAACTTGTAATTGTCAAATACAGAACTTAAAATTGATAGCTTCTAATTATTATTGCAAATAATAACTTGAAGATCTGTACTTGTAATTGTCAAATACAGAACTTAAAATTGATAGCTTATAATTATAGTTCAAATTATAACTTGAAGATCTGAACTTGTAATAGTCAAATACAGAACATCGAATTGTTAAATACAAATTATTAGTGCAAATTATAACTTGAAGATCTGAACTTGTAATTGTCAAATACAGAACTTAAAATTGATAGCTTCTAATTATTATTGCAAATAATAACTTGAAGATCTGTACTTGTAATTGTCAAATACAGAACTTAAAATTGATAGCTTATAATTATAGTTCAAATTATAACTTGAAGATCTGTACTTGTAATTGTCAAATACAGAACTTAAAATTGATAGCTTATAATTATAGTTCAAATTATAACTTGAAGATCTGAACTTGTAATAGTCAAATACAGAACATCGAATTGTTAAATACAAATTATTAGTGCAAATTATAACTTGAAGATCTGAACTTGTAATTGTCAAATACAGAACTTAAAATTGATAGCTTCTAATTATTATTGCAAATTATAACTTGAAGATCTGAACTTGTAATAGTGAATTACAAAACTTAGATTTGTTAAATTCAAATTATTATTTCAAATTATAACTTGAAGATCTGAACTAGTAATTGTCAAATACAGAACTTAAATTGATAGCTTATAATTATTATTGCAAATAATAATTTGAAGATCTGAACTTGTAATAGTCAAATTCAGAACTTCTAATTGTTAAATACAAATTATTTGTGCAAATTATAACTTGAAGATCTGAACTAGTAATTGTCAAATACAGAACTTAAAATTGATAGCTTCTAATTATTATTGCAAATTATAACTTGAAGATCTGCACTTGTAATTGTCAAATACAGAACATAAAATTGATAGCTTCTAATTATTATTTCAAATTATAACTTGACGATCTGAACTTGTAATTGTCAAATACAGAACTTAAAATTAATAGCTTCTAATTATTATTGCAAATTATAACTTGAAGATCTGAACTTGTAATTGTCAAATACAGAACTTCAAATTGTTAAATACAAATTATTAGTGCAAATTATAACTTGAAGATCTGAACTTGTAATTGTCAAATACAGAACTTAAAATTGATAGCTTCTAATTATTATTGCATATTATAACTTGAAGATCTGAACTTGTAATTGTTAAATACGCAACTTAGCATTGTTAAATACAAATTGTGATTGCAAATTATAACTTGAAGATCTGAACCTGTAATAGGTAAATACAGAACTTCGAATTGTTAAATTCAAACTAAGATTGCAAATAATAATTCGAAGATCTGAACTTGTAATAGTCAAATACAGAACTTCTAATTGTTAAATACAAA
Source organism: Cantharis lateralis (assembly GCA_963170105.1). NCBI lineage: Eukaryota > Metazoa > Arthropoda > Insecta > Coleoptera > Cantharidae > Cantharis > Cantharis lateralis. The sequence continues at coordinate 24,037,229 of OY720625.1, read as the reverse complement.
TTATTAGTGCAAATTATAACTTGAAGATCTGAACTAGTAATTGTCTAATACAGAACTTAAAATTGATAGCTTCTAATTATTATTGCAAATTATAACTTGAAGATCTGAACTTGTAATTGTCAAATACAGAACTTCTAATTGTTAAATACAAATTATAAGTTCAAATTATACTTGAAGATCTGAACTTGTAATTGTCAAATACAGAACTTAAAATTGATAGCTTCTAATTATTATTGCAAATTATAACTTGAAGATCTGAACTTGTAATAGTCAAATACAGAACTTAAAATTGATAGCTTCTAATTATTATTGTAAATTATAACTTGAAGATCTGAACTTGTAATAGTGAATTACAGAACTTAGATTTGTTAAATTCAAATTATTATTTCAAATTATAACTTGAAGATCTGAACTAGTAATTGTCAAATACAGAACTTAAAATTGATAGCTTCTAATTATTATTGCAAATTATAACTTGAAGATCTGAACTTGTAATTGTCAAATACAGTACTTAAAATTGATAGCTTTTAATTATTATTGTAAATTATAACTTGAAGATCTGAACTTGTAATAGTCAAATACAGAACTTCGAATTGTTAAATACAAATTATTAGTACAAATTATAACTTGAAGATCTGAACTTGTAATAGGTAAATACAGAACTTCGAATTGTTAAATTCAAACTAAGATTGCAAATAATAATTTGAAGATCTGAACTTGTAATAGTCAAATACAGAACTTAAAATTGATAGCTTCTAATTATTATTGTAAATTATAACTTGAAGATCTGAACTTGTAATAGTGAATTACAGAACTTAGATTTGTTAAATTCAAATTATTATTTCAAAGTATAACTTGAAGATCTGAACTAGTAATTGTCAAATACAGAACTTAAAATTGATAGCTTCTAATTATTATTGCAAATTATAACTTGAAGATCTGAACTTGTAATTGTCAAATGCAGAACTTAAAATTGATAGTTTCTAATTATTATTTCAAATTATAACTTGAAGATCTGAACTTGTAATTGTCAAATACAGAACTTAAAATTGATAGCTTCTAATTATTATTGCAAATAATAACTTGAAGATCTGTACTTGTAATTGTCAAATACAGAACTTAAAATTGATAGCTTATAATTATAGTTCAAATTATAACTTGAAGATCTGAACTTGTAATAGTCAAATACAGAACATCGAATTGTTAAATACAAATTATTAGTGCAAATTATAACTTGAAGATCTGAACTTGTAATTGTCAAATACAGAACTTAAAATTGATAGCTTCTAATTATTATTGCAAATAATAACTTGAAGATCTGTACTTGTAATTGTCAAATACAGAACTTAAAATTGATAGCTTATAATTATAGTTCAAATTATAACTTGAAGATCTGTACTTGTAATTGTCAAATACAGAACTTAAAATTGATAGCTTATAATTATAGTTCAAATTATAACTTGAAGATCTGAACTTGTACTAGTCAAATACAGAACATCGAATTGTTAAATACAAATTATTAGTGCAAATTATAACTTGAAGATCTGAACTTGTAATTGTCAAATACAGAACTTAAAATTGATAGCTTCTAATTATTATTGCAAATTATAACTTGAAGATCTGAACTTGTAATAGTGAATTACAAAACTTAGATTTGTTAAATTCAAATTATTATTTCAAATTATAACTTGAAGATCTGAACTAGTAATTGTCAAATACAGAACTTAAATTGATAGCTTATAATTATTATTGCAAATAATAATTTGAAGATCTGAACTTGTAATAGTCAAATTCAGAACTTTTAATTGTTAAATACAAATTATTTGTGCAAATTATAACTTGAAGATCTGAACTAGTAATTGTCAAATACAGAACTTAAAATTGATAGCTTCTAATTATTATTGCAAATTATAACTTGAAGATCTGAACTTGTAATAGTGAATTACAGAACTAAGATTTGTTAAATTCAAATTATTATTTCAAATTATAACTTGAAGATCTGAACTAGTAATTGTCAAATACAGAACTTCTAATTATTAAATACAAATTATTAGTGCAAATTATAACTTGAAGATCTGAACTAGTAATTTTCAAATACAGAACTTCATATTGATAGCTTCTAATTATTATTGCAAATTATAACTAGAAGATCTGAACTTGTAATTGTCAAATACAGAACTTCTAATTGTTAAATACAAATTATTAGTGCAAATTATAACTTGAAGATCTGTACTAGTAATTTTCAAATATAGAACTTAATATTGATAGCTTCTAATTATTATTGCAAATTATAACTAGAAGATCTGAACTTGTAATTGTCAAATACAGAACTTAAAATTGATAGCTTCTAATTATTATTTCAATTTATAACTTGAAGATCTGAACTTGTAATTGTCAAATACAGAACTTAAAATTGATAGCTTCTAATTATTATTGCAAATTATAACTAGAAGATCTGAACTTGTAATTGTCAAATACAGAACTTCTAATTGTTAAATACAAATTATTAGTGCAAATTATAACTTGAAGATCTGTACTAGTAATTTTCAAATATAGAACTTAATATTGATAGCTTCTAATTATTATTGCAAATTATAACTAGAAGATCTGAACTTGTAATTGTCAAATACAGAACTTAAAATTGATAGCTTCTAATTATTATTTCAATTTATAACTTGAAGATCTGAACTTGTAATTGTCAAATACAGAACTTAAAATTGATAGCTTCTAATTATTATTGCAAATTATAACTTGAAGATCTGAACTTGTAATTGTCAAATACAGAACTTCTAATTGTTAAATACAAATTAGTAGTGCAAATTATAACTTGAAGATCTGAACTTGTAATTATCAAATACAGAACTTAAAATTGAAAGCTTCTAATTATTATTGTAAATTATAACTTGAAGATCTGAACTTGTAATAGTGAATTACAGAACTTAGATTTGTTAAATTCAAATTATTATTTCAAATTATAACTTGAAGATCTGAACTAGTAATTGTCAAATACAGAACTAAAATTGATAGCTTCTAATTATTATTGCAAATTATAACTTGAAGATCTGAACTAGTAATTGTCAAATACAGAACTCAAAAAATTGATAGCTTCTAATTATTATTGTAAATTATAACTTGAAGATCTGAACTTGTAATTGTCAAATACAGAACTTAAAATTGATAGCTTCTAATTATTATTGCAAATAAAAACTTGGAGAACTGAACTAGTAATTGTCAAATACAGAACTTAAAATTGATAGCTTCTAATTATTATTGCAAATTATAACTTGAAGATCTGAACTTGTAATTGTCAAATACAGAACTTAAAATTGATAGCTTCTAATTATTATTGCAAATTATAACTTGAAGATCTGCACTTGTAATTATCAAATACAGAACATAAAATTGATAGCTTCTAATTATTATTTCAAATTATAACTTGACGATCTGAACTTGTAATTGTCAAATACAGAACTTAAAATTAATAGCTTCTAATTATTATTGCAAATTATAACTTGAAGATCTGAACTTGTAATTGTCAAATACAGAACTTCAAATTGTTAAATACAAATTATTAGTGCAAATTATAACTTGAAGATCTGAACTTGTAATTGTCAAATACAGAACTTAAAATTGATAGCTTCTAATTATTATTGCATATTATAACTTGAAGATCTGAACTTGTAATTGTTAAATACGCAACTTAGCATTGTTAAATACAAATTATGATTGCAAATTATAACTTGAAGATCTGAACCTGTAATAGGTAAATACAGAACTTCGAATTGTTAAATTCAAACTAAGATTGCAAATAATAATTCGAAGATCTGAACTTGTAATAGTCAAATACAGAACTTCTAATTGTTAAATACAAATTATTAGTGCAAATTATAACTTGAAGATCTGAACTAGTAATTGTCTAATACAGAACTTAAAATTGATAGCTTCTAATTATTATTGCAAATTATAACTTGAAGATCTGAACTTGTAATTGTCAAATACAGAACTTCTAATTGTTAAATACAAATTATTAGTGCAAATTATAACTTGAAGATCTGAACTTGTAATTGTCAAATACAGAACTTAAAATTGATAGCTTCTAATTATTATTGCAAATTATAACTTGAAGATCTGAACTTGTAATAGTCAAATACAGAACTTAAAATTGATAGCTTCTAATTATTATTGTAAATTATAACTTGAAGATCTGAACTTGTAATAGTGAATTACAGAACTTAGATTTGTTAAATTCAAATTATTATTTCAAATTATAACTTGAAGATCTGAACTAGTAATTGTCAAATACAGAACTTAAAATTGATAGCTTCTAATTATTATTGCAAATTATAACTTGAAGATCTGAACTTGTAATTGTCAAATACAGTACTTAAAATTGATAGCTTTTAATTATTATTGTAAATTATAACTTGAAGATCTGAACTTGTAATAGTCAAATACAGAACTTCGAATTGTTAAATACAAATTATTAGTACAAATTATAACTTGAAGATCTGAACTTGTAATAGTCAAATACAGAACATCGAATTGTTAAATACAAATTATTAGTGCAAATTATAACTTGAAGATCTGAACTTGTAATTGTCAAATACAGAACTTAAAATTGATAGCTTCTAATTATTATTGCAAATTATAACTTGAAGATCTGAACTTGTAATAGTGAATTACAAAACTTAGATTTGTTAAATTCAAATTATTATTTCAAATTATAACTTGAAGATCTGAACTAGTAATTGTCAAATACAGAACTTAAATTGATAGCTTATAATTATTATTGCAAATAATAATTTGAAGATCTGAACTTGTAATAGTCAAATTCAGAACTTCTAATTGTTAAATACAAATTTTTTGTGCAAATTATAACTTGAAGATCTGAACTAGTAATTGTCAAATACAGAACTTAAAATTGATAGCTTCTAATTATTATTGCAAATTATAACTTGAAGATCTGCACTTGTAATTGTCAAATACAGAACATAAAATTGATAGCTTCTAATTATTATTTCAAATTATAACTTGACGATCTGAACTTGTAATTGTCAAATACAGAACTTAAAATTAATAGCTTCTAATTATTATTGCAAATTATAACTTGAAGATCTGAACTTGTAATTGTCAAATACAGAACTTCAAATTGTTAAATACAAATTATTAGTGCAAATTATAACTTGAAGATCTGAACTTGTAATTGTCAAATACAGAACTTAAAATTGATAGCTTCTAATTATTATTGCATATTATAACTTGAAGATCTGAACTTGTAATTGTTAAATACGCAACTTAGCATTGTTAAATACAAATTGTGATTGCAAATTATAACTTGAAGATCTGAACCTGTAATAGGTAAATACAGAACTTCGAATTGTTAAATTCAAACTAAGATTGCAAATAATAATTCGAAGATCTGAACTTGTAATAGTCAAATACAGAACTTCTAATTGTTAAATACAAATTATTAGTGCAAATTATAACTTGAAGATCTGAACTAGTAATTGTCTAATACAGAACTTAAAATTGATAGCTTCTAATTATTATTGCAAATTATAACTTGAAGATCTGAACTTGTAATTGTCAAATACAGAACTTCTAATTGTTAAATACAAATTATTAGTGCAAATTATAACTTGAAGATCTGAACTTGTAATTGTCAAATACAGAACTTAAAATTGATAGCTTCTAATTATTATTGCAAATTATAACTTGAAGATCTGAACTTGTAATAGTCAAATACAGAACTTAAAATTGATAGCTTCTAATTATTATTGTAAATTATAACTTGAAGATCTGAACTTGTAATAGTGAATTACAGAACTTAGATTTGTTAAATTCAAATTATTATTTCAAATTATAACTTGAAGATCTGAACTAGTAATTGTCAAATACAGAACTTAAAATTGATAGCTTCTAATTATTATTGCAAATTATAACTTGAAGATCTGAACTTGTAATTGTCAAATACAGTACTTAAAATTGATAGCTTTTAATTATTATTGTAAATTATAACTTGAAGATCTGAACTTGTAATAGTCAAATACAGAACTTCGAATTGTTAAATACAAATTATTAGTACAAATTATAACTTGAAGATCTGAACTTGTAATAGGTAAATACAGAACTTCGAATTGTTAAATTCAAACTAAGATTGCAAATAATAATTTGAAGATCTGAACTTGTAATAGTCAAATACAGAACTTAAAATTGATAGCTTCTAATTATTATTGTAAATTATAACTTGAAGATCTGAACTTGTAATAGTGAATTACAGAACTTAGATTTGTTAAATTCAAATTATTATTTCAAAGTATAACTTGAAGATCTGAACTAGTAATTGTCAAATACAGAACTTAAAATTGATAGCTTCTAATTATTATTGCAAATTATAACTTGAAGATCTGAACTTGTAATTGTCAAATGCAGAACTTAAAATTGATAGTTTCTAATTATTATTTCAAATTATAACTTGAAGATCTGAACTTGTAATTGTCAAATACAGAACTTAAAATTGATAGCTTCTAATTATTATTGCAAATAATAACTTGAAGATCTGTACTTGTAATTGTCAAATACAGAACTTAAAATTGATAGCTTATAATTATAGTTCAAATTATAACTTGAAGATCTGAACTTGTAATAGTCAAATACAGAACATCGAATTGTTAAATACAAATTATTAGTGCAAATTATAACTTGAAGATCTGAACTTGTAATTGTCAAATACAGAACTTAAAATTGATAGCTTCTAATTATTATTGCAAATAATAACTTGTAATTGTCAAATACAGAACTTAAAATTGATAGCTTATAATTATAGTTCAAATTATAACTTGAAGATCTGTACTTGTAATTGTCAAATACAGAACTTAAAATTGATAGCTTATAATTATAGTTCAAATTATAACTTGAAGATCTGAACTTGTAATAGTCAAATACAGAACATCGAATTGTTAAATACAAATTATTAGTGCAAATTATAACTTGAAGATCTGAACTTGTAATTGTCAAATACAGAACTTAAAATTGATAGCTTCTAATTATTATTGCAAATTATAACTTGAAGATCTGAACTTGTAATAGTGAATTACAAAACTTAGATTTGTTAAATTCAAATTATTATTTCAAATTATAACTTGAAGATCTGAACTAGTAATTGTCAAATACAGAACTTAAATTGATAGCTTATAATTATTATTGCAAATAATAATTTGAAGATCTGAACTTGTAATAGTCAAATTCAGAACTTCTAATTGTTAAATACAAATTATTTGTGCAAATTATAACTTGAAGATCTGAACTAGTAATTGTCAAATACAGAACTTAAAATTGATAGCTTCTAATTATTATTGCAAATTATAACTTGAAGATCTGAACTTGTAATAGTGAATTACAGAACTAAGATTTCTTAAATTCAAATTATTATTTCAAATTATAACTTGAAGATCTGAACTAGTAATTGTCAAATACAGAACTTCTAATTATTAAATACAAATTATTAGTGCAAATTATAACTTGAAGATCTGAACTAGTAATTTTCAAATACAGAACTTCATATTGATAGCTTCTAATTATTATTGCAAATTATAACTAGAAGATCTGAACTTGTAATTGTCAAATACAGAACTTCTAATTGTTAAATACAAATTATTAGTGCAAATTATAACTTGAAGATCTGTACTAGTAATTTTCAAATATAGAACTTAATATTGATAGCTTCTAATTATTATTGCAAATTATAACTAGAAGATCTGAACTTGTAATTGTCAAATACAGAACTTAAAATTGATAGCTTCTAATTATTATTTCAATTTATAACTTGAAGATCTGAACTTGTAATTGTCAAATACAGAACTTAAAATTGATAGCTTCTAATTATTATTGCAAATTATAACTTGAAGATCTGAACTTGTAATTGTCAAATACAGAACTTCTAATTGTTAAATACAAATTAGTAGTGCAAATTATAACTTGAAGATCTGAACTTGTAATTATCAAATACAGAACTTAAAATTGATAGCTTCTAATTATTATTGTAAATTATAACTTGAAGATCTGAACTTGTAATAGTGAATTACAGAACTTAGATTTGTTAAATTCAAATTATTATTTCAAATTATAACTTGAAGATCTGAACTAGTAATTGTCAAATACAGAACTTAAAATTGATAGCTTCTAATTATTACTGCAAATTATAACTTGAAGATCTGAACTTGTAATTGTCAAATACAGAACTTAAAATTGATAGCTTCTAATTATTATTGTAAATTATAACTTGAAGATCTGAACTTGTAATTGTCAAATACAGAACTTAAAATTGATAGCTTCTAATTATTATTGCAAATAATAACTTGGAGATCTGAACTAGTAATTGTCAAATACAGAACTTAAAATTGATAGCTTCTAATTATTATTGCAAATTATAACTTGAAGATCTGAACTTGTAATTGTCAAATACAGAACTTAAAATTGATAGCTTCTAATTATTATTGCAAATTATCACTTGAAGATCTGAACTTGTAATTGTCAAATACAGAACATAAAATTGATAGCTTCTAATTATTATTTCAAATTTTAACATGAAGATCTCAACTTGTAATTGTCAAATACAGAACATAAAATTGATAGCTTCTAATTATTATTGCAAATAATAACTTGAAGATCTGTACTTGTAATTGTCAAATACAGAACTTAAAATTGATAGCTTATAATTATAGTTCAAATTATAACTTGAAGATCTGAACTTGTAATAGTCAAATACAGAACATCGAATTGTTAAATACAAATTATTAGTGCAAATTATAACTTGAAGATCTGAACTTGTAATTGTCAAATACAGAACTTAAAATTGATAGCTTCTAATTATTATTGCAAATAATAACTTGAAGATCTGTACTTGTAATTGTCAAATACAGAACTTAAAATTGATAGCTTATAATTATAGTTCAAATTATAACTTGAAGATCTGTACTTGTAATTGTCAAATACAGAACTTAAAATTGATAGCTTATAATTATAGTTCAAATTATAACTTGAAGATCTGAACTTGTAATAGTCAAATACAGAACATCGAATTGTTAAATACAAATTATTAGTGCAAATTATAACTTGAAGATCTGAACTTGTAATTGTCAAATACAGAACTTAAAATTGATAGCTTCTAATTATTATTGCAAATTATAACTTGAAGATCTGAACTTGTAATAGTGAATTACAAAACTTAGATTTGTTAAATTCAAATTATTATTTCAAATTATAACTTGAAGATCTGAACTAGTAATTGTCAAATACAGAACTTAAATTGATAGCTTATAATTATTATTGCAAATAATAATTTGAAGATCTGAACTTGTAATAGTCAAATTCAGAACTTCTAATTGTTAAATACAAATTATTTGTGCAAATTATAACTTGAAGATCTGAACTAGTAATTGTCAAATACAGAACTTAAAATTGATAGCTTCTAATTATTATTGCAAATTATAACTTGAAGATCTGAACTTGTAATAGTGAATTACAGAACTAAGATTTGTTAAATTCAAATTATTATTTCAAATTATAACTTGAAGATCTGAACTAGTAATTGTCAAATACAGAACTTCTAATTATTAAATACAAATTATTAGTGCAAATTATAACTTGAAGATCTGAACTAGTAATTTTCAAATACAGAACTTCATATTGATAGCTTCTAATTATTATTGCAAATTATAACTAGAAGATCTGAACTTGTAATTGTCAAATACAGAACTTCTAATTGTTAAATACAAATTATTAGTGCAAATTATAACTTGAAGATCTGTACTAGTAATTTTCAAATATAGAACTTAATATTGATAGCTTCTAATTATTATTGCAAATTATAACTAGAAGATCTGAACTTGTAATTGTCAAATACAGAACTTAAAATTGATAGCTTCTAATTATTATTTCAATTTATAACTTGAAGATCTGAACTTGTAATTGTCAAATACAGAACTTAAAATTGATAGCTTCTAATTATTATTGCAAATTATAACTTGAAGATCTGAACTTGTAATTGTCAAATACAGAACTTCTAATTGTTAAATACAAATTAGTAGTGCAAATTATAACTTGAAGATCTGAACTTGTAATTATCAAATACAGAACTTAAAATTGATAGCTTCTAATTATTATTGTAAATTATAACTTGAAGATCTGAACTTGTAATAGTGAATTACAGAACTTAGATTTGTTAAATTCAAATTATTATTTCAAATTATAACTTGAAGATCTGAACTAGTAATTGTCAAATACAGAACTTAAAATTGATAGCTTCTAATTATTACTGCAAATTATAACTTGAAGATCTGAACTTGTAATTGTCAAATACAGAACTTAAAATTGATAGCTTCTAATTATTATTGTAAATTATAACTTGAAGATCTGAACTTGTAATTGTCAAATACAGAACTTAAAATTGATAGCTTCTAATTATTATTGCAAATAATAACTTGGAGATCTGAACTAGTAATTGTCAAATACAGAACTTAAAATTGATAGCTTCTAATTATTATTGCAAATTATAACTTGAAGATCTGAACTTGTAATTGTCAAATACAGAACTTAAAATTGATAGCTTCTAATTATTATTGCAAATTATCACTTGAAGATCTGAACTTGTAATTGTCAAATACAGAACATAAAATTGATAGCTTCTAATTATTATTTCAAATTTTAACATGAAGATCTCAACTTGTAATTGTCAAATACAGAACTTAAAATTAATAGCTTCTAATTATTATTGCAAATTATAACTTGAAGATCTGAACTTGTAATTGTCAAATACAGAACTTCAAATTGTTAAATACAAATTATTAGTGCAAATTATAACTTGAAGATCTGAACTTGTAATTGTCAAATACAGAACTTAAAATTGATAGCTTCTAATTATTATTGCAAATTATAACTTGAAGATCTGAACTTGTAATAGTCAAATACAGAACTTAAAATTGATAGCTTCTAATTATTATTGTAAATTATAACTTGAAGATCTGAACTTGTAATAGTGAATTACAGAACTTAGATTTGTTAAATACAAATTATTATTTCAAATAATAACTTGAAGATCTGAACTAGTAATTGTCAAATACAGAACTTAAAATTGATAGCTTCTAATTATTATTGCAAATTATAACTTGAAGATCTAAACTTGTAATTGTCAAATACAGTACTTAAAATTGATAGGTTTTAATTATTATTGTAAATTATAACTTGAAGATCTGAACTTGTAATAGTCAAATACAGAACTTCGAATTGTTAAATACAATTTATTAGTACAAATTATAACTTGAAGATCTGAACTTGTAATAGGTAAATACAGAACTTCGAATTGTTAAATTCAAACTAAGATTGCAAATAATAATTTGAAGATCTGAACTTGTAATAGTCAAATACAGAACTTAAAATTGATAGCTTCTAATTATTATTGTAAATTATAACTTGAAGATCTGAACTTGTAATAGTGAATTACAGAACTTAGATTTGTTAAATTCAAATTATTATTTCAAAGTATAACTTGAAGATCTGAACTAGTGATTGTCAAATACAGAACTTAAAATTGATAGCTTCTGATTATTATTGCAAATTATAACTTGAAGATCTGAACTTGTAATTGTCAAATGCAGAACTTAAAATTGATAGCTTCTAATTATTATTTCAAATTATAACTTGAAGTTCTGAACTTGTAATTGTCAAATACAGAACTTAAAATTGATAGCTTCTAATTATTATTGCAAATAATAACTTGAGGATCAGTACTTGTAATTGTCAAATACAGAACTTAAAATTGATAGCTTATAATTATAGTTCAAATTATAACTTGAAGATCTGAACTTGTAATAGTCAAATACAGAACATCGAATTGTTAAATACAAATTATTAGTGCAAATTATAACTTGAAGATCTGAACTTGTAATTGTCAAATACAGAACTTAAAATTGATAGCTTCTAATTATTATGGCAAATAATAACTTGAAGATCTGTACTTGTAATTGTCAAATACAGAACTTAAAATTGATAGCTTATAATTATAGTTCAAATTATAACTTGAAGATCTGAACTTGTAATAGTCAAATACAGAACATCGAATTGTTAAATACAAATTATTAGTGCAAATTATAACTTGAAGATCTGAACTTGTAATTGTCAAATACAGAACTTAAAATTGATAGCTTCTAATTATTATTGCATATTATAACTTGAAGATCTGAACTTGTAATTGTCAAATACAGAACTTCTAATTGTTAAATACAAATTAGTAGTGCAAATTATAACTTGAAGATCTGAACTTGTAATTATCAAATACAGAACTTAAAATTGATAGCTTCTAATTATTATTGTAAATTATAACTTGAAGATCTGAACTTGTAATAGTGAATTACAGAACTTAGATTTGTTAAATTCAAATTATTATTTCAAATTATAACTTGAAGATCTGAACTAGTAATTGTCAAATACAGAACTTAAAATTGATAGCTTCTAACTATTATTGCAAATTATAACTTGAAGATCTGAACTTGTAATTGTCAAATACAGAACTTAAAATTGATAGCTTCTAATTATTATTGTAAATTATAACTTGAAGATCTGAACTTGTAATTGTCAAATACAGAACTTAAAATTGATAGCTTCTAATTATTATTGCAAATAATAACTTGGAGATCTGAACTAGTAATTGTCAAATACAGAACTAAAAATTGATAGCTTCTAATTATTATTGCAAATTATAACTTGAAGATCTGAACTTGTAATTGTCAAATACAGTACTTAAAATTGATAGCTTTTAATTATTATTGTAAATTATAACTTGAAGATCTGAACTTGTAATAGACAAATACAGAACTTCGAATTGTTAAATACAAATTATTAGTACAAATTATAACTTGAAGATCTGAACTTGTAATAGGTAAATACAGAACTTCGAATTGTTAAATTCAAACTAAGATTGCAAATAATAATTTGAAGATCTGAACTTGTAATAGTCAAATACAGAACTTAAAATTGATAGCTTCAAATTATTATTGTAAATTATAACTTGAAGATCTGAACTTGTAACAGTGAATTACAGAACTTAGATTTGTTAAATTCAAATTATTATTTCAAAGTATAACTTGAAGATCTGAACTAGTAATTGTCAAATACAGAACTTAAAATTGATAGCTTCTAATTATTATTGCAAATTATAACTTGAAGATCTGAACTTGTAATTGTCAAATGCAGAACTTAAAATTGATAGCTTCTAATTATTATTTCAAATTATAACTTGAAGATCTGAACTTGTAATTGTCAAATACAGAACTTAAAATTGATAGCTTCTAATTATTATTGCAAATAATAACTTGAAGATCTGTACTTGTAATTGTCAAATACAGAACTTAAAATTGATAGCTTATAATTATAGTTCAAATTATAACTTGAAGATCTGAACTTGTAATAGTCAAATACAGAACATCGAATTGTTAAATACAAATTATTAGTGCAAATTATAACTTGAAGATCTGAACTTGTAATTGTCAAATACAGAACTTAAAATTGATAGCTTCTAATTATTATGGCAAATAATAACTTGAAGATCTGTACTTGTAATTGTCAAATACAGAACTTAAAATTGATAGCTTATAATTATAGTTCAAATTATAACTTGAAGATCTGTACTAGTAATTGTCAAATACAGAACTTAAAATTGATAGTTTATAATTATAGTTCAAATTATAACTTGAAGATCTGAACTTGTAATAGTCAAATACAGAACATCGAATTGTTAAATACAAATTATTAGTGCAAATTATAACTTGAAGATCTGAACTTGTAATTGTCAAATACAGAACTTAAAATTGATAGCTTCTAATTATTATTGCAAATATTAACTTGAAGATCTGAACTTGTAATAGTGAAATACAAAACTTAGATTTGTTAAATTCAAATTATTATTTCAAATTATAATTTGAAGATCTGAACTAGTAATTGTCAAATACAGAACTTAAATTGATAGCTTATAATTATTATTGCAAATAATAATTTGAAGATCTGAACTTGTAATAGTCAAATACAGAACTTCTAATTGTTAAATACAAATTATTAGTGCAAATTATAACTTGAAGATCTGAACTAGTAATTGTCAAATACCGAACTTAAAATTGATAGCTTCTAATTATTATTGCAAATTATAACTTGAAGATCTGAACTTGTAATAGTGAATTACAGAACTAAGATTTGTTAAATTCAAATTATTATTTCAAATTATAACTTGAAGATCTGAACTAGTAATTGTCAAATACAGAACTTCTAATTATTAAATACAAATTATTTGTGCAAATTATAACTTGAAGATCTGAACTAGTAATTTTCAAATACAGAACTTCATATTGATAGCTTCTAATTATTATTGCAAATTATAACTAGAAGATCTGAACTTGTAATTGTCAAATACAGAACTTCTCATTGTTAAATACAAATTATTAGTGCAAATTATAACTTGAAGATCTGTACTAGTAATTTTCAAATACAGAACTTAATATTGATAGCTTCTAATTATTATTGCAAATTATAACTAGAAGATCTGAACTTGTAATTGTCAAATACAGAACTTAAAATTGATAGCTTCTAATTATTATTTCAATTTATAACTTGTAGATCTGAACTTGTAATTGTCAAATACAGTACTTAAAATTGATAGCTTCTAATTATTATTGCAAATTATAACTGGAAGATCTGAACTTGTAATTGTCAAATACAGAACTTAAAATTGATAGCTTCTAATTATTATTGCAAATTATAACTTGAAGATCTGAACTTGTAATAGTGAATTACAAAACTTAGATTTGTTAAATTCAAATTATTATTTCAAATTATAATTTGAAGATCTGAACTAGTAATTGTCAAATACAGAACTTAAATTGATAGCTTATAATTATTATTGCAAATAATAATTTGAAGATCAGAACTTGTAATAGTCAAATACAGAACTTCTAATTGTTAAATACAAATTATTAGCGCAAATTATAACTTGAAGATCTGAACTAGTAATTGTCAAATACAGAACTTAAAATTGATAGCTTCTAATTATTATTGCAAATTATAACTTGAAGATCTGAACTTGTAATTATCAAATACAGAACTTAAAATTGATAGCTTCTAATTATTATTTCAAATTATAACTTGAAGATCTGAACTAGTAATTGTCAAATACAGAACTTAAAATTGATAGCTTCCAATTATTATTGCAAATTATAACTTGAAGATCTGAACTTGTAATTGTCAAATACAGAACTTAAAATTGATAGCTTCTAATTATTATTGTAAATTATAACTTGAAGATCTGAACTTGTAATTGTCAAATACAGAACTTAAAATTGATAGCTTCTAATTATTATTGCAAATAATAACTTGGAGATCTGAACTAGTAATTGTCAAATACAGAACTTAAAATTGATAGCTTCTAATTATTATTGCAAATTATAACTTGAAGATCTGAACTTGTAATTGTCAAATACAGAACTTAAAATTGATAGCTTCTAATTATTATTGCAAATTATAACTTGAAGATCTGAACTAGTAATTGTCAAATACAGAACATAAAATTGATAGCTTCTAATTATTATTTCAAATTTTAACTTGAAGATCTCAACTAGTAATTGTCAAATACAGAACTTAAAATTAATAGCTTCTAATTATTATTGCAAATTATAACTTGAAGATCTGAACTTGTAATTGTCAAATACAGAACTTCAAATTGTTAAATACAAATTATTAGTGCAAATTATAACTTGAAGATCTGAACTTGTAATTGTCAAATACAGAACTTAAAATTGATAGCTTCTAATTATTATTGTAAATTATAACTTGAAGATCTGAACTTGTAATAGTGAATTACAGAACTTAGATTTGTTAAATTCCAATTATTATTTCAAATTATAACTTGAAGATCTCAACTAGTAATTGTCAAATACAGAACTTAAAATTGATAGCTTCTAATTATTATTGCATATTATAACTTGAAGATCTGAACTTGTAATTGTAAAATTCAGAACTTAAAATTGATAGCTTCTAATTATTATTGTAAATTATAACTTCAAGATCTGAACTTGTAATTGTCAAATACAGAACTTAAAATTGATAGCTTCTAATCATTATTGCAAATAATAACTAGAAGATCTGAACTTGTAATTGTCAAATACAGAACTTAAAATTGATAGCTTCTAATCATTATTGCAAATAATAACTAGAAGATCTGAACTTGTAATTGTCAAATACAGAACTTAAAATTGATAGCTTCTAATTATTATTGCAAATTATAATTTGAAGATCTGAACTTGTAATAGACAAATACGCGACTTAGCATTGTTAAATACAAATTATTAGTGCAAATTATAACTTGAAGATCTGTACTAGTAATTTTCAAATACAGAACTTAATATTGATAGCTTCTAATTATCATTGCAAATTATAACTTGAAGATCTGAACTTGTAATTGTCAAATACAGAACTTAAAATTGATAGCTTCTAATTATTATTTTAATTTATAACTTGAAGATCTGAACTTGTAATTGTCAAATACAGAACTTAAAATTGATAGCTTCTAATTATTATTGCAAATTATAACTGGAAGATCTGAACTTGTAATTGTCAAATACACAACTTCTAATTGTTAAATACAAATTAGTAGTGCAAATTATAACTTGAAGATCTGAACTTGTAATTATCAAATACAGAACTTAAAATTGATAGCTTCTAATTATTATTTCAAATTATAACTTGAAGATCTGAACTAGTAATTGTCAAATACAGAACTTAAAATTGATAGCTTCTAATTATTATTGTAAATTATAACTTGAAGATCTGAACTTGTAATAGTGAATTACAGAACTTAGATTTGTTAAATTCAAATTATTATTTCAAATTATAACTTGAAGATCTGAACTAGTAATTGTCAAATACAGAACTTAAAATTGATAGCTTCTAATTATTATTGCATATTATAACTTGAAGATCTGAACTTGTAATTGTCAAATACAGTACTTAAAATTGATAGCTTTTAATTATTATTGTAAATTATAACTTGAAGATCTGAACTTGTAATAGTCAAATACAGAACTTAAAATTGATAGCTTCAAATTATTATTGTAAATTATAACTTGAAGATCTGAACTTGTAATAGTGAATTACAGAACTTAGATTTGTTAAATTCAAATTATTATTTCAAAGTATAACTTGAAGATCTGAACTAGTAATTGTCAAATACAGAACTTAAAATTGATAGCTTCTAATTATTATTGCAAATTATAACTTGAAGATCTGAACTTGTAATTGTCAAATGCAGAACTTAAAATTGATAGCTTCTAATTATTATTTCAAATTATAACTTGAAGATCTGAACTTGTAATTGTCAAATACAGAACTTAAAATTGATAGCTTCTAATTATTATTGCAAATAATAACTTGAAGATCTGTACTTGTAATTGTCAAATACAGAACTTAAAATTGATAGCTTATAATTATAGTTCAAATTATAACTTGAAGATCTGAACTTGTAATAGTCAAATACAGAACATCGAATTGTTAAATACAAATTATTAGTGCAAATTATAACTTGAAGATCTGAACTTGTAATTGTCAAATACAGAACTTAAAATTGATAGCTTCTAATTATTATGGCAAATAATAACTTGAAGATCTGTACTTGTAATTGTCAAATACAGAACTTAAAATTGATAGCTTATAATTATAGTTCAAATTATAACTTGAAGATCTGTACTAGTAATTGTCAAATACAGAACTTAAAATTGATAGTTTATAGTTATAGTTCAAATTATAACTTGAAGATCTGAACTTGTAATAGTCAAATACAGAACATCGAATTGTTAAATACAAATTATTAGTGCAAATTATAACTTGAAGATCTGAACTTGTAATTGTCAAATACAGAACTTAAAATTGATAGCTTCTAATTATTATTGCAAATATTAACTTGAAGATCTGAACTTGTAATAGTGAAATACAAAACTTAGATTTGTTAAATTCAAATTATTATTTCAAATTATAATTTGAAGATCTGAACTAGTAATTGTCAAATACAGAACTTAAATTGATAGCTTATAATTATTATTGCAAATAATAATTTGAAGATCTGAACTTGTAATAGTCAAATACAGAACTTCTAATTGTTAAATACAAATTATTAGTGCAAATTATAACTTGAAGATCTGAACTAGTAATTGTCAAATACCGAACTTAAAATTGATAGCTTCTAATTATTATTGCAAATTATAACTTGAAGATCTGAACTTGTAATAGTGAATTACAGAACTAAGATTTGTTAAATTCCAATTATTATTTCAAATTATAACTTGAAGATCTGAACTAGTAATTGTCAAATACAGAACTTCTAATTATTAAATACAAATTATTTGTGCAAATTATAACTTGAAGATCTGAACTAGTAATTTTCAAATACAGAACTTCATATTGATAGCTTCTAATTATTATTGCAAATTATAACTAGAAGATCTGAACTTGTAATTGTCAAATACAGAACTTCTCATTGTTAAATACAAATTATTAGTGCAAATTATAACTTGAAGATCTGTACTAGTAATTTTCAAATACAGAACTTAATATTGATAGCTTCTAATTATTATTGCAAATTATAACTAGAAGATCTGAACTTGTAATTGTCAAATACAGAACTTAAAATTGATAGCTTCTAATTATTATTTCAATTTATAACTTGAAGATCTGAACTTGTAATTGTCAAATACAGTACTTAAAATTGATAGCTTCTAATTATTATTGCAAATTATAACTGGAAGATCTGAACTTGTAATTGTCAAATACAGAACTTAAAATTGATAGCTTCTAATTATTATTGCAAATTATAACTTGAAGATCTGAACTTGTAATAGTGAATTACAAAACTTAGATTTGTTAAATTCAAATTATTATTTCAAATTATAATTTGAAGATCTGAACTAGTAATTGTCAAATACAGAACTTAAATTGATAGCTTATAATTATTATTGCAAATAATAATTTGAAGATCTGAACTTGTAATAGTCAAATACAGAACTTCTAATTGATAGCTTCTAATTATTATTGTAAATTATAACTTGAAGATCTGAACTTGTAATTGTCAAATACAGAACTTAAAATTGATAGCTTCTAATTATTATTGTAAATTATAATTTGAAGATCTGAACTTGTAATTGTCAAATACAGAACTTAAAATTGATAGCTTCTAATTATTATTGCAAATAATAACTTGGAGATCTGAACTAGTAATTGTCAAATACAGAACTTAAAATTGATAGCTTCTAATTATTATTGCAAATTATAACTTGAAGATCTGAACTTGTAATTGTCAAATACAGAACTTAAAATTGATAGCTTCTAATTATTATTGCAAATTATAACTTGAAGATCTGAACTTGTAATTGTCAAATACAGAACATAAAATTGATAGCTTCTAATTATTATTTCAAATTTTAACTTGAAGATCTCAACTTGTAATTGTCAAATACAGAACTTAAAATTAATAGCTTCAAATTATTATTGCAAATTATAACTTGAAGATCTGAACTTGTAATTGTCAAATACAGAACTTCAAATTGTTAAATACAAATTATTAGTGCAAATTATAACTTGAAGATCTGAACTTGTAATTGTCAAATACAGAACTTAAAATTGATAGCTTCTAATTATTATTGTAAATTATAACTTGAAGATCTGAACTTGTAATAGTGAATTACAGAACTTAGATTTGTTAAATTCCAATTATTATTTCAAATTATAACTTGAAGATCTGAACTAGTAATTGTCAAATACAGAACTTAAAATTGATAGCTTCTAATTATTATTGCATATTATAACTTGAAGATCTGAACTTGTAATTGTAAAATTCAGAACTTAAAATTGATAGCTTCTAATTATTATTGTAAATTATAACTTCAAGATCTGAACTTGTAATTGTCAAATACAGAACTTAAAATTGATAGCTTCTAATTATTATTGCAAATAATAACTTGAAGATCTGTACTTGTAATTGTCAAATACAGAACTTAAAATTGATAGCTTATAATTATAGTTCAAATTATAACTTGAAGATCTGAACTTGTAATAGTCAAATACAGAACATCGAATTGTTAAATACAAATTATTAGTGCAAATTATAACTTGAAGATCTGAACTTGTAATTGTCAAATACAGAACTTAAAATTGATAGCTTCTAATTATTATGGCAAATAATAACTTGAAGATCTGTACTTGTAATTGTCAAATACAGAACTTAAAATTGATAGCTTATAATTATAGTTCAAATTATAACTTGAAGATCTGTACTAGTAATTGTCAAATACAGAACTTAAAATTGATAGTTTATAGTTATAGTTCAAATTATAACTTGAAGATCTGAACTTGTAATAGTCAAATACAGAACATCGAATTGTTAAATACAAATTATTAGTGCAAATTATAACTTGAAGATCTGAACTTGTAATTGTCAAATACAGAACTTAAAATTGATAGCTTCTAATTATTATTGCAAATATTAACTTGAAGATCTGAACTTGTAATAGTGAAATACAAAACTTAGATTTGTTAAATTCAAATTATTATTTCAAATTATAATTTGAAGATCTGAACTAGTAATTGTCAAATACAGAACTTAAATTGATAGCTTATAATTATTATTGCAAATAATAATTTGAAGATCTGAACTTGTAATAGTCAAATACAGAACTTCTAATTGTTAAATACAAATTATTAGTGCAAATTATAACTTGAAGATCTGAACTAGTAATTGTCAAATACCGAACTTAAAATTGATAGCTTCTAATTATTATTGCAAATTATAACTTGAAGATCTGAACTTGTAATAGTGAATTACAGAACTAAGATTTGTTAAATTCCAATTATTATTTCAAATTATAACTTGAAGATCTGAACTAGTAATTGTCAAATACAGAACTTCTAATTATTAAATACAAATTATTTGTGCAAATTATAACTTGAAGATCTGAACTAGTAATTTTCAAATACAGAACTTCATATTGATAGCTTCTAATTATTATTGCAAATTATAACTAGAAGATCTGAACTTGTAATTGTCAAATACAGAACTTCTCATTGTTAAATACAAATTATTAGTGCAAATTATAACTTGAAGATCTGTACTAGTAATTTTCAAATACAGAACTTAATATTGATAGCTTCTAATTATTATTGCAAATTATAACTAGAAGATCTGAACTTGTAATTGTCAAATACAGAACTTAAAATTGATAGCTTCTAATTATTATTTCAATTTATAACTTGAAGATCTGAACTTGTAATTGTCAAATACAGTACTTAAAATTGATAGCTTCTAATTATTATTGCAAATTATAACTGGAAGATCTGAACTTGTAATTGTCAAATACAGAACTTAAAATTGATAGCTTCTAATTATTATTGCAAATTATAACTTGAAGATCTGAACTTGTAATAGTGAATTACAAAACTTAGATTTGTTAAATTCAAATTATTATTTCAAATTATAATTTGAAGATCTGAACTAGTAATTGTCAAATACAGAACTTAAATTGATAGCTTATAATTATTATTGCAAATAATAATTTGAAGATCTGAATTGTAATAGTCAAATACAGAACTTCTAATTGATAGCTTCTAATTATTATTGTAAATTATAACTTGAAGATCTGAACTTGTAATTGTCAAATACAGAACTTAAAATTGATAGCTTCTAATTATTATTGTAAATTATAACTTGAAGATCTGAACTTGTAATTGTCAAATACAGAACTTAAAATTGATAGCTTCTAATTATTATTGCAAATAATAACTTGGAGATCTGAACTAGTAATTGTCAAATACAGAACTTAAAATTGATAGCTTCTAATTATTATTGCAAATTATAACTTGAAGATCTGAACTTGTAATTGTCAAATACAGAACTTAAAATTGATAGCTTCTAATTATTATTGCAAATTATAACTTGAAGATCTGAACTTGTAATTGTCAAATACAGAACATAAAATTGATAGCTTCTAATTATTATTTCAAATTTTAACTTGAAGATCTCAACTTGTAATTGTCAAATACAGAACTTAAAATTAATAGCTTCAAATTATTATTGCAAATTATAACTTGAAGATCTGAACTTGTAATTGTCAAATACAGAACTTCAAATTGTTAAATACAAATTATTAGTGCAAATTATAACTTGAAGATCTGAACTTGTAATTGTCAAATACAGAACTTAAAATTGATAGCTTCTAATTATTATTGTAAATTATAACTTGAAGATCTGAACTTGTAATAGTGAATTACAGAACTTAGATTTGTTAAATTCCAATTATTATTTCAAATTATAACTTGAAGATCTGAACTAGTAATTGTCAAATACAGAACTTAAAATTGATAGCTTCTAATTATTATTGCATATTATAACTTGAAGATCTGAACTTGTAATTGTAAAATTCAGAACTTAAAATTGATAGCTTCTAATTATTATTGTAAATTATAACTTCAAGATCTGAACTTGTAATTGTCAAATACAGAACTTAAAATTGATAGCTTCTAATCATTATTGCAAATAATAACTAGAAGATCTGAACTTGTAATTGTCAAATACAGAACTTAAAATTGATAGCTTCTAATCATTATTGCAAATAATAACTAGAAGATCTGAACTTGTAATTGTCAAATACAGAACTTAAAATTGATAGCTTCTAATTATTATTGCAAATTATAATTTGAAGATCTGAACTTGTAATAGACAAATACGCAACTTAGCATTGTTAAATTCAAATTATTAGTGCAAATTATAACTTGAAGATCTGTACTAGTAATTTTCAAATACAGAACTTAATATTGATAGCTTCTAATTATCATTGCAAATTATAACTAGAAGATCTGAACTTGTAATTGTCAAATACAGAACTTAAAATTGATAGCTTCTAATTATTATTTCAATTTATAACTTGAAGATCTGAACTTGTAATTGTCAAATACAGAACTTAAAATTGATAGCTTCTAATTATTATTGCAAATTATAACTGGAAGATCTGAACTTGTAATTGTCAAATACACAACTTCTAATTGTTAAATACAAATTAGTAGTGCAAATTATAACTTGAAGATCTGAACTTGTAATTATCAAATACAGAACTTAAAATTGATAGCTTCTAATTATTATTTCAAATTATAACTTGAAGATCTGAACTAGTAATTGTCAAATACAGAACTTAAAATTGATAGCTTCCAATTATTATTGCAAATTATAACTTGAAGATCTGAACTTGTAATTGTCAAATACAGAACTTAAAATTGATAGCTTCTAATTATTATTGTAAATTATAACTTGAAGATCTGAACTTGTAATTGTCAAATACAGAACTTAAAATTGATAGCTTCTAATTATTATTGCAAATAATAACTTGGAGATCTGAACTAGTAATTGTCAAATACAGAACTTAAAATTGATAGCTTCTAATTATTATTGCAAATTATAACTTGAAGATCTGAACTTGTAATTGTCAAATACAGAACTTAAAATTGATAGCTTCTAATTATTATTGCAAATTATAACTTGAAGATCTGAACTTGTAATTGTCAAATACAGAACATAAAATTGATAGCTTCTAATTATTATTTCAAATTTTAACTTGAAGATCTCAACTTGTAATTGTCAAATACAGAACTTAAAATTAATAGCTTCTAATTATTATTGCAAATTATAACTTGAAGATCTGAACTTGTAATTGTCAAATACAGAACTTCAAATTGTTAAATACAAATTATTAGTGCAAATTATAACTTGAAGATCTGAACTTGTAATTGTCAAATACAGAACTTAAAATTGATAGCTTCTAATTATTATTGTAAATTATAACTTGAAGATCTGAACTTGTAATAGTGAATTACAGAACTTAGATTTGTTAAATTCAAATTATTATTTCAAATTATAACTTGAAGATCTGAACTAGTAATTGTCAAATACAGAACTTAAAATTGATAGCTTCTAATTATTATTGCATATTATAACTTGAAGATCTGAACTTGTAATTGTTAAATTCAGAACTTAAAATTGATAGCTTCTAATTGTTATTGTAAATTATAACTTCAAGATCTGAACTTGTAATTGTCAAATACAGAACTTAAAATTGATAGCTTCTAATCATTATTGCAAATAATAACTAGAAGATCTGAACTTGTAATTGTCAAATACAGAACTTAAAATTGATAGCTTCTAATTATTATTGCAAATTATAATTTGAAGATCTGAACTTGTAATAGACAAATACGCAACTTAGCATTGTTAAATACAAATTGTGATTGCAAATTATAACTTGAAGATCTGAACCTGTAATAGTCAAATACAGAACTTCTAATTGTTAAATACAAATTATTAGTGCAAATTATAACTTGAAGATCTGAACTAGGAATTGTCAAATACAGAACTTAAAATTGATAGCTTCTAATTATTATTGCAAATTATAACTTGAAGATCTGAACTTGTAATTGTCAAATACAGAACTTAAAATTGATAGCTTCTAATTATTATTTCAATTTATAACTTGAAGATCTGAACTTGTAATTGTCAAATACAGAACTTAAAATTGATAGCTTCTAATTATTATTGCAAATTATAACTGGAAGATCTGAACTTGTAATTGTCAAATACACAACTTCTAATTGTTAAATACAAATTAGTAGTGCAAATTATAACTTGAAGATCTGAACTTGTAATTATCAAATACAGAACTTAAAATTGATAGCTTCTAATTATTATTGTAAATTATAACTTGAAGATCTGAACTTGTAATTGTCAAATACAGTACTTAAAATTGATAGCTTTTAATTATTATTGTAAATTATAACTTGACGATCTGAACTTGTAATAGTCAAATACAGAACTTCGAATTGTTAAATACAAATTATTAGTACAAATTATAACTTGAAGATCTGAACTTGTAACAGGTAAATACAGAACTTCGAATTGTTAAATTCAAACTAAGATTGCAAATAATAATTTGAAGATCTGAACTTGTAATAGTCAAATACAGAACTTAAAATTGATAGCTTCTAATTATTATTGTAAATTATAACTTGAAGATCTGAACTTGTAATAGTGAATTACAGAACTTAGATTTGTTAAATTCAAATTATTATTTCAAAGTATAACTTGAAGATCTGAACTAGTAATTGTCAAATACAGAACTTAAAATTGATAGCTTCTAATTATTATTGCAAATTATAACTTGAAGATCTGAACTTGTAATTGTCAAATGCAGAACTTAAAATTGATAGCTTCTAATTATTATTTCAAATTATAACTTGAAGATCTGAACTTGTAATTGTCAAATACAGAACTTAAAATTGATAGCTTCTAATTATTATTGCAAATAATAACTTGAAGATCTGTACTTGTAATTGTCAAATACAGAACTTAAAATTGATAGCTTATAATTATAGTTCAAATTATAACTTGAAGATCTGAACTTGTAATAGTCAAATACAGAACATCGAATTGTTAAATACAAATTATTAGTGCAAATTATAACTTGAAGATCTGAACTTGTAATTGACAAATACAGAACTTAAAATTGATAGCTTCTAATTATTATGGCAAATAATAACTTGAAGATCTGTACTTGTAATTGTCAAATACAGAACTTAAAATTGATAGCTTATAATTATAGTTCAAATTATAACTTGAAGATCTGTACTTGTAATTGTCAAATACAGAACTTAAAATTGATAGCTTATAATTATAGTTCAAATTATAACTTGAAGATCTGAACTTGTAATAGTCAAATACAGAACATCGAATTGTTAAATACAAATTATTAGTGCAAATTATAACTTGAAGATCTGAACTTATAATTGTCAAATACAGAACTTCTAATTGTTAAATACAAATTATTAGTGCAAATTATAACTTGAAGATCTGTACTAGTAATTTTCAAATACAGAACTTAATATTGATAGCTTCTAATTATCATTGCTAATTATAACTAGAAGATCTGAACTTGTAATTGTCAAATACAGAACTTAAAATTGATAGCTTCTAATTATTATTTCAATTTATAACTTGAAGATCTGAACTTGTAATTGTCAAATACAGAACTTAAAATTGATAGCTTCTAATTATTATTGCAAATTATAACTGGAAGATCTGAACTTGTAATTGTCAAATACACAACTTCTAATTGTTAAATACAAATTAGTAGTGCAAATTATAACTTGTAGATCTGAACTTGTAATTATCAAATACAGAACTTAAAATTGATAGCTTCTAATTATTATTTCAAATTATAACTTGAAGATCTGAACTAGTAATTGTCAAATACAGAACTTAAAATTGATAGCTTCCAATTCTTATTGCAAATTATAACTTGAAGATCTGAACTTGTAATTGTCAAATACAGAACTTAAAATTGATAGCTTCTAATTATTATTGTAAATTATAACTTGAAGATCTGAACTTGTAATTGTCAAATACAGAACTTAAAATTGATAGCTTCTAATTATTATTGCAAATAATAACTTGGAGATCTGAACTAGTAATTGTCAAATACAGAACTTAAAATTGATAGCTTCTAATTATTATTGCAAATTATAACTTGAAGATCTGAACTTGTAATTGTCAAATACAGAACTTAAAATTGATAGCTTCTAATTATTATTGCAAATTATAACTTGAAGATCTGAACTTGTAATTGTCAAATACAGAACATAAAATTGATAGCTTCTAATTATTATTTCAAATTTTAACTTGAAGATCTCAACTTGTAATTGTCAAATACAGAACTTAAAATTAATAGCTTCTAATTATTATTGCAAATTATAACTTGAAGATCTGAACTTGTAATTGTCAAATACAGAACTTCAAATTGTTAAATACAAATTATTAGTGCAAATTATAACTTGAAGATCTGAACTTGTAATTGTCAAATACAGAACTTAAAATTGATAGCTTCTAATTATTATTGTAAATTATAACTTGAAGATCTGAACTTGTAATAGTGAATTACAGAACTTAGATTTGTTAAATTCAAATTATTATTTCAAATTATAACTTGAAGATCTGAACTAGTAATTGTCAAATACAGAACTTAAAATTGATAGCTTCTAATTATTATTGCATATTATAACTTGAAGATCTGAACTTGTAATTGTTAAATTCAGAACTTAAAATTGATAGCTTCTAATTGTTATTGTAAATTATAACTTCAAGATCTGAACTTGTAATTGTCAAATACAGAACTTAAAATTGATAGCTTCTAATCATTATTGCAAATAATAACTAGAAGATCTGAACTTGTAATTGTCAAATACAGAACTTAAAATTGATAGCTTCTAATTATTATTGCAAATTATAATTTGAAGATCTGAACTTGTAATAGACAAATACGCAACTTAGCATTGTTAAATACAAATTGTGATTGCAAATTATAACTTGAAGATCTGAACCTGTAATAGTCAAATACAGAACTTCTAATTGTTAAATACAAATTATTAGTGCAAATTATAACTTGAAGATCTGAACTAGGAATTGTCAAATACAGAACTTAAAATTGATAGCTTCTAATTATTATTGCAAATTATAACTTGAAGATCTGAACTTGTAATTGTCAAATACAGAACTTAAAATTGATAGCTTCTAATTATTATTTCAATTTATAACTTGAAGATCTGAACTTGTAATTGTCAAATACAGAACTTAAAATTGATAGCTTCTAATTATTATTGCAAATTATAACTGGAAGATCTGAACTTGTAATTGTCAAATACACAACTTCTAATTGTTAAATACAAATTAGTAGTGCAAATTATAACTTGAAGATCTGAACTTGTAATTATCAAATACAGAACTTAAAATTGATAGCTTCTAATTATTATTGTAAATTATAACTTGAAGATCTGAACTTGTAATTGTCAAATACAGTACTTAAAATTGATAGCTTTTAATTATTATTGTAAATTATAACTTGACGATCTGAACTTGTAATAGTCAAATACAGAACTTCGAATTGTTAAATACAAATTATTAGTACAAATTATAACTTGAAGATCTGAACTTGTAACAGGTAAATACAGAACTTCGAATTGTTAAATTCAAACTAAGATTGCAAATAATAATTTGAAGATCTGAACTTGTAATAGTCAAATACAGAACTTAAAATTGATAGCTTCTAATTATTATTGTAAATTATAACTTGAAGATCTGAACTTGTAATAGTGAATTACAGAACTTAGATTTGTTAAATTCAAATTATTATTTCAAAGTATAACTTGAAGATCTGAACTAGTAATTGTCAAATACAGAACTTAAAATTGATAGCTTCTAATTATTATTGCAAATTATAACTTGAAGATCTGAACTTGTAATTGTCAAATGCAGAACTTAAAATTGATAGCTTCTAATTATTATTTCAAATTATAACTTGAAGATCTGAACTTGTAATTGTCAAATACAGAACTTAAAATTGATAGCTTCTAATTATTATTGCAAATAATAACTTGAAGATCTGTACTTGTAATTGTCAAATACAGAACTTAAAATTGATAGCTTATAATTATAGTTCAAATTATAACTTGAAGATCTGAACTTGTAATAGTCAAATACAGAACATCGAATTGTTAAATACAAATTATTAGTGCAAATTATGACTTGAAGATCTGAACTTGTAATTGACAAATACAGAACTTAAAATTGATAGCTTCTAATTATTATGGCAAATAATAACTTGAAGATCTGTACTTGTAATTGTCAAATACAGAACTTAAAATTGATAGCTTATAATTATAGTTCAAATTATAACTTGAAGATCTGTACTTGTAATTGTCAAATACAGAACTTAAAATTGATAGCTTATAATTATAGTTCAAATTATAACTTGAAGATCTGAACTTGTAATAGTCAAATACAGAACATCGAATTGTTAAATACAAATTATTAGTGCAAATTATAACTTGAAGATCTGAACTTATAATTGTCAAATACAGAACTTCTAATTGTTAAATACAAATTATTAGTGCAAATTATAACTTGAAGATCTGTACTAGTAATTTTCAAATACAGAACTTAATATTGATAGCTTCTAATTATCATTGCTAATTATAACTAGAAGATCTGAACTTGTAATTGTCAAATACAGAACTTAAAATTGATAGCTTCTAATTATTATTTCAATTTATAACTTGAAGATCTGAACTTGTAATTGTCAAATACAGAACTTAAAATTGATAGCTTCTAATTATTATTGCAAATTATAACTGGAAGATCTGAACTTGTAATTGTCAAATACACAACTTCTAATTGTTAAATACAAATTAGTAGTGCAAATTATAACTTGTAGATCTGAACTTGTAATTATCAAATACAGAACTTAAAATTGATAGCTTCTAATTATTATTTCAAATTATAACTTGAAGATCTGAACTAGTAATTGTCAAATACAGAACTTAAAATTGATAGCTTCCAATTCTTATTGCAAATTATAACTTGAAGATCTGAACTTGTAATTGTCAAATACAGAACTTAAAATTGATAGCTTCTAATTATTATTGTAAATTATAACTTGAAGATCTGAACTTGTAATTGTCTAATACAGAACTTAAAATTGATAGCTTCTAATTATTATTGCAAATAATAACTTGGAGATCTGAACTAGTAATTGTCAAATACAGAACTTAAAATTGATAGCTTCTAATTATTATTGCAAATTATAACTTGAAGATCTGAACTTGTAATTGTCAAATACAGAACTTAAAATTGATAGCTTCTAATTATTATTGCAAATTATAACTTGAAGATCTGAACTTGTAATTGTCAAATACAGAACATAAAATTGATAGCTTCTAATTATTATTTCAAATTTTAACTTGAAGATCTCAACTTGTAATTGTCAAATACAGAACTTAAAATTAATAGCTTCTAATTATTATTGCAAATTATAACTTGAAGATCTGAACTTGTAATTGTCAAATACAGAACTTCAAATTGTTAAATACAAATTATTAGTGCAAATTATAACTTGAAGATCTGAACTTGTAATTGTCAAATACAGAACTTAAAATTGATAGCTTCTAATTATTATTGTAAATTATAACTTGAAGATCTGAACTTGTAATAGTGAATTACAGAACTTAGATTTGTTAAATTCAAATTATTATTTCAAATTATAACTTGAAGATCTGAACTAGTAATTGTCAAATACAGAACTTAAAATTGATAGCTTCTAATTATTATTGCATATTATAACTTGAAGATCTGAACTTGTAATTGTTAAATTCAGAACTTAAAATTGATAGCTTCTAATTGTTATTGTAAATTATAACTTCAAGATCTGAACTTGTAATTGTCAAATACAGAACTTAAAATTGATAGCTTCTAATCATTATTGCAAATAATAACTAGAAGATCTGAACTTGTAATTGTCAAATACAGAACTTAAAATTGATAGCTTCTAATTATTATTGCAAATTATAATTTGAAGATCTGAACTTGTAATAGACAAATACGCAACTTAGCATTGTTAAATACAAATTGTGATTGCAAATTATAACTTGAAGATCTGAACCTGTAATAGTCAAATACAGAACTTCTAATTGTTAAATACAAATTATTAGTGCAAATTATAACTTGAAGATCTGAACTAGGAATTGTCAAATACAGAACTTAAAATTGATAGCTTCTAATTATTATTGCAAATTATAACTTGAAGATCTGAACTTGTAATTGTCAAATACAGAACTTAAAATTGATAGCTTCTAATTATTATTTCAATTTATAACTTGAAGATCTGAACTTGTAATTGTCAAATACAGAACTTAAAATTGATAGCTTCTAATTATTATTGCAAATTATAACTGGAAGATCTGAACTTGTAATTGTCAAATACACAACTTCTAATTGTTAAATACAAATTAGTAGTGCAAATTATAACTTGAAGATCTGAACTTGTAATTATCAAATACAGAACTTAAAATTGTTAGCTTCTAATTATTATTGTAAATTATAACTTGAAGATCTGAACTTGTAATTGTCAAATACAGTACTTAAAATTGATAGCTTTTAATTATTATTGTAAATTATAACTTGACGATCTGAACTTGTAATAGTCAAATACAGAACTTCGAATTGTTAAATACAAATTATTAGTACAAATTATAACTTGAAGATCTGAACTTGTAACAGGTAAATACAGAACTTCGAATTGTTAAATTCAAACTAAGATTGCAAATAATAATTTGAAGATCTGAACTTGTAATAGTCAAATACAGAACTTAAAATTGATAGCTTCTAATTATTATTGTAAATTATAACTTGAAGATCTGAACTTGTAATAGTGAATTACAGAACTTAGATTTGTTAAATTCAAATTATTATTTCAAAGTATAACTTGAAGATCTGAACTAGTAATTGTCAAATACAGAACTTAAAATTGATAGCTTCTAATTATTATTGCAAATTATAACTTGAAGATCTGAACTTGTAATTGGCAAATGCAGAACTTAAAATTGATAGCTTCTAATTATTATTTCAAATTATAACTTGAAGATCTGAACTTGTAATTGTCAAATACAGAACTTAAAATTGATAGCTTCTAATTATTATTGCAAATAATAACTTGAAGATCTGTACTTGTAATTGTCAAATACAGAACTTAAAATTGATAGCTTATAATTATAGTTCAAATTATAACTTGAAGATCTGAACTTGTAATAGTCAAATACAGAACATCGAATTGTTAAATACAAATTATTAGTGCAAATTATGACTTGAAGATCTGAACTTGTAATTGACAAATACAGAACTTAAAATTGATAGCTTCTAATTATTATGGCAAATAATAACTTGAAGATCTGTACTTGTAATTGTCAAATACAGAACTTAAAATTGATAGCTTATAATTATAGTTCAAATTATAACTTGAAGATCTGTACTTGTAATTGTCAAATACAGAACTTAAAATTGATAGCTTATAATTATAGTTCAAATTATAACTTGAAGATCTGAACTTGTAATAGTCAAATACAGAACATCGAATTGTTAAATACAAATTATTAGTGCAAATTATAACTTGAAGATCTGAACTTATAATTGTCAAATACAGAACTTCTAATTGTTAAATACAAATTATTAGTGCAAATTATAACTTGAAGATCTGTACTAGTAATTTTCAAATACAGAACTTAATATTGATAGCTTCTAATTATCATTGCTAATTATAACTAGAAGATCTGAACTTGTAATTGTCAAATACAGAACTTAAAATTGATAGCTTCTAATTATTATTTCAATTTATAACTTGAAGATCTGAACTTGTAATTGTCAAATACAGAACTTAAAATTGATAGCTTCTAATTATTATTGCAAATTATAACTGGAAGATCTGAACTTGTAATTGTCAAATACACAACTTCTAATTGTTAAATACAAATTAGTAGTGCAAATTATAACTTGTAGATCTGAACTTGTAATTATCAAATACAGAACTTAAAATTGATAGCTTCTAATTATTATTTCAAATTATAACTTGAAGATCTGAACTAGTAATTGTCAAATACAGAACTTAAAATTGATAGCTTCCAATTCTTATTGCAAATTATAACTTGAAGATCTGAACTTGTAATTGTCAAATACAGAACTTAAAATTGATAGCTTCTAATTATTATTGTAAATTATAACTTGAAGATCTGAACTTGTAATTGTCAAATACAGAACTTAAAATTGATAGCTTCTAATTATTATTGCAAATAATAACTTGGAGATCTGAACTAGTAATTGTCAAATACAGAACTTAAAATTGATAGCTTCTAATTATTATTGCAAATTATAACTTGAAGATCTGAACTTGTAATTGTCAAATACAGAACTTAAAATTGATAGCTTCTAATTATTATTGCAAATTATAACTTGAAGATCTGAACTTGTAATTGTCAAATACAGAACATAAAATTGATAGCTTCTAATTATTATTTCAAATTTTAACTTGAAGATCTCAACTTGTAATTGTCAAATACAGAACTTAAAATTAATAGCTTCTAATTATTATTGCAAATTATAACTTGAAGATCTGAACTTGTAATTGTCAAATACAGAACTTCAAATTGTTAAATACAAATTATTAGTGCAAATTATAACTTGAAGATCTGAACTTGTAATTGTCAAATACAGAACTTAAAATTGATAGCTTCTAATTATTATTGTAAATTATAACTTGAAGATCTGAACTTGTAATAGTGAATTACAGAACTTAGATTTGTTAAATTCAAATTATTATTTCAAATTATAACTTGAAGATCTGAACTAGTAATTGTCAAATACAGAACTTAAAATTGATAGCTTCTAATTATTATTGCATATTATAACTTGAAGATCTGAACTTGTAATTGTTAAATACAGAACTTAAAATTGATAGCTTCTAATTATTATTGTAAATTATAACTTCAAGATCTGAACTTGTAATTGTCAAATACAGAACTTAAAATTGATAGCTTCTAATCATTATTGCAAATAATAACTAGAAGATCTGAACTTGTAATTGTCAAATACAGAACTTAAAATTGATAGCTTCTAATTATTATTGCAAATTATAATTTGAAGATCTGAACTTGTAATAGACAAATACGCAACTTAGCATTGTTAAATACAAATTGTGATTGCAAATTATAACTTGAAGATCTGAACCTGTAATAGGTAAATACAGAACTTCGAATTGTTAAATTCAAACTAAGATTGCAAATAATAATTCGAAGATCTGAACTTGTAATAGTCAAATACAGAACTTCTAATTGTTAAATACAAATTATTAGTGCAAATTATAACTTGAAGATCTGAACTAGTAATTGTCAAATACAGAACTTAAAATTGATAGCTTCTAATTATTATTGCAAATTATAACTTGAAGATCTGAACTTGTAATTGTCAAATACAGAACTTCTAATTGTTAAATACAAATTATTAGTGCAAATTATAACTTGAAGATCTGAACTTGTAATTGTCAAATACAGAACTTAAAATTGATAGCTTCTAATTATTATTGCAAATTATAACTTGAAGATCTGAACTTGTAATAGTCAAATACAGAACTTAAAATTGATAGCTTCTAATTATTATTGTAAATTATAACTTGAAGATCTGAACTTGTGATAGTGAATTACAGAACTTAGATTTGTTAAATTCAAATTATTATTTCAAATTATAACTTGAAGATCTGAACTAGTAATTGTCAAATACAGCCCTTAAAATTGATAGCTTCTAATTATTATTGCAAATTATAACTTGAAGATCTGAACTTGTAATTGTCAAATACAGTACTTAAAATTGATAGCTTCTAATTATTATTGCAAATTATAACTTGAAGATCTGAACTTGTAATTGTCAAATACAGAACTTAAAATTGATAGCATTTAATTATTATTGTAAATTATAACTTGAAGATCTGAACTTGTAATAGTCAAATACAGAACTTCGAATTGTTAAATACAAATTATTAGTACAAATTATAACTTGAAGATCTGAACTTGTAATAGGTAAATACAGAACTTCGAATTGTTAAATTCAAACTAAGATTGCAAATAATAATTTGAAGATCTGAACTTGTAATAGTCAAATACAGAACTTAAAATTGATAGCTTCTAATTATTATTGTAAATTATAACTTGAAGATCTGAACTTGTAATAGTGAATTACAGAACTTAGATTTGTTAAATTCAAATTATTATTTCAAATTATAACTTGAAGATCTGAACTAGTAATTGTCAAATACAGAACTTAAAATTGATAGCTTCTAATTATTATTGCAAATTATAACTTGAAGATCTGAACTTGTAATTGTCAAATGCAGAACTTAAAATTGATAGCTTCTAATTATTATTTCAAATTATAACTTGAAGATCTGAACTTGTAATTGTCAAATACAGAACTTAAAATTGATAGCTTCTAATTATTATTGCAAATAATAACTTGAAGATCTGTACTTGTAATTGTCAAATACAGAACTTAAAATTGATAGCTTATAATTATAGTTCAAATTATAACTTGTAGATCTGAACTTGTAATAGTCAAATACAGAACATCGAATTGTTAAATACAAATTATTAGTGCAAATTATAACTTGAAGATCTGAACTTGTAATAGGTAAATACAGAACTTCTAATTGTTAAATTCAAACTAAGATTGCAAATAATAATTTGAAAATCTGAACTAGTAATAGTCAAATACAGAACTTCTAACTGTTAAAAACAAATTATTAGTGCAAATTATAACTTGAAGATCTGAACTTGTAATTGTCAAATACAGAACTTAAAATTGATAGCTTCTAATTATTATTGCAAATTTATAACTTGAAGATCTGAAATTGTAATAGTGAATTACAAAACTTAGATTTGTTAAATTCAAATTATTATTTCAAATTATAACTTGAAGATCTGAACTAGTAATTGTCAAATACAGAACTTAAATTGATAGCTTATAATTATTATTGCAAATAATAATTAGAAGATCTGAACTTGTAATAGTCAAATACAGAACTTCTAATTGTTAAATACAAATTATTAGTGCAAATTATAACTTGAAGATCTGAACTAGTAATTGTCAAATACAGAACTTAAAATTGATAGCTTCTAATTATTATTGCAAATTATAACTTGAAGATATGAACTTGTAAT
Organism: Cantharis lateralis; assembly: GCA_963170105.1. NCBI lineage: Eukaryota > Metazoa > Arthropoda > Insecta > Coleoptera > Cantharidae > Cantharis > Cantharis lateralis. Next base: position 24,001,523 of record OY720625.1, on the reverse strand, counting down.
TGTCAAATACAGAACTTCTAATTGTTAAATACAAATTATTAGTGCAAATTATAACTTGAAGATCTGAACTTGTAATTGTCAAATACAGAACTTAAAATTGATAGCTTCTAATTATTATTGCAAATTATAACTTGAAGATCTGAACTTGTAATTGTCAAATACAGAACTTCTAATTGTTAAATACAAATTATTAGTGCAAATTATAACTTGAAGATCTGAACATGTAATTGTCAAATACAGAACTTAAAATTGATAGCTTCTAATTATTATTGTAAATTATAACTTGAAGATCTGAACTTGTAATAGTGAATTACAGAACTTAGATTTGTTAAATTCAAATTATTATTTCAAATTATAACTTGAAGATCTGAACTAGTAATTTTCAAATACAGAACTTAATATTGATAGCTTCTAATTATTATTGCAAATTATAACTAGAAGATCTGAACTTGTAATTGTCAAATACAGAACTTCTAATTGTTAAATACAAATTATTAGTGCAAATTATAACTTGAAGATCTGAACTAGTAATTTTCAAATACAGAACTTAATATTGATAGCTTCTAATTATTATTGCAAATTATAACTTGAAGATCTGAACTTGTAATTGTCAAATACAGAACTTCTAATTGTTAAATACAAATTAGTAGTGCAAATTATAACTTGAAGATCTGAACTTGTAATTATCAAATACAGAACTTAAAATTGATAGCTTCTAATTATTATTGTAAATTATAACTTGAAGATCTGAACTTGTAATTGTCAAATACAGAACTTCTAATTGTTAAATACAAATTAGTAGTGCAAATTATAACTTGAAGATCTGAACTTGTAATTATCAAATACAGAACTTAAAATTGATAGCTTCTAATTATTATTGTAAATTATAACTTGAAGATCTGAACTTGTAATAGTGAATTACAGAACTTAGATTTGTTAAATTCAAATTATTATTTCAAATTATAACTTGAAGATCTGAACTAGTAATTGTCAAATACAGAACTTAAAATTGATAGCTTCTAATTATTATTGCAAATTATAACTTGAAGATCTGAACTTGTAATTGTCAAATACAGAACTTAAAATTGATAGCTTCTAATTATTATTGTAAATTATAACTTGAAGATCTGAACTTGTAATTGTCAAATACAGAACTTAAAATTGATAGCTTCTAATTATTATTGCAAATAATAACTTGAAGATCTGTACTTGTAATTGTCAAATACAGAACTAAAAATTGATAGCTTATAATTATAGTTCAAATTATAACTTGAAGATCTGAACTTGTAATTATCAAATACAGAACTTAAAATTGATAGCTTCTAATTATTATTGTAAATTATAACTTGAAGATCTGAACTTGTAATAGTGAATTACAGAACTTAGATTTGTTAAATTCAAATTATTATTTCAAATTATAACTTGAAGATCTGAACTAGTAATTGTCAAATACAGAACTTAAAATTGATAGCTTCTAATTATTATTGCAAATTATAACTTGAAGATCTGAACTTGTAATTGTCAAATACAGAACTTAAAATTGATAGCTTCTAATTATTATTGTAAATTATAACTTGAAGATCTGAACTTGTAATTGTCAAATACAGAACTTAAAATTGATAGCTTCTAATTATTATTGCAAATAATAACTTGAAGATCTGTACTTGTAATTGTCAAATACAGAACTAAAAATTGATAGCTTATAATTATAGTTCAAATTATAACTTGAAGATCTGAACTTGTAATAGTCAAATACAGAACATCGAATTGTTAAATACAAATTATTAGTGCAAATTATAACTTGAAGATCTGAACTTGTAATAGGTAAATAGAGAACTTCTAATTGTTAAATTCAAACTAAGATTGCAAATAATAATTTGATAATCTGAACTAGTAATAGTCAAATACAGAACTTCTAACTGTTAAAAACAAATTATTAGTGCAAATTATAACTTGAAGATCTGAACTTGTAATTGTCAAATACAGAACTTAAAATTGATAGCTTCTAATTATTATTGCAAATTTATAACTTGAAGATCTGAAATTGTAATAGTGAATTACAAAACTTAGATTTGTTAAATTCAAATTATTATTTCAAATTATAACTTGAAGATCTGAACTAGTAATTGTCAAATACAGAACTTAAATTGATAGCTTATAATTATTATTGCAAATAATAATTAGAAGATCTGAACTTGTAATAGTCAAATACAGAACTTCTAATTGTTAAATACAAATTATTAGTGCAAATTATAACTTGAAGATCTGAACTAGTAATTGTCAAATACAGAACTTAAAATTGATAGCTTCTAATTATTATTGCAAATTATAACTTGAAGATATGAACTTGTAATTGTCAAATACAGAACTTCTAATTGTTAAATACAAATTATTAGTGCAAATTATAACTTGAAGATCTGAACATGTAATTGTCAAATACAGAACTTAAAATTGATAGCTTCTAATTATTATTGTAAATTATAACTTGAAGATCTGAACTTGTAATAGTGAATTACAGAACTTAGATTTGTTAAATTCAAATTATTATTTCAAATTATAACTTGAAGATCTGAACTAGTAATTGTCAAATACAGAACTTCTAATTGTTAAATACAAATTATTAGTGCAAATTATAACTTGGAGATCTGAACTAGTAATTTTCAAATTCAGAACTTAATATTGATAGCTTCTAATTATTATTGCAAATTATAACTAGAAGATCTGAACTTGTAATTGTCAAATACAGAACTTCTAATTGTTAAATACAAATTATTAGTGCAAATTATAACTTGAAGATCTGAACTAGTAATTTTCAAATACAGAACTTAATATTGATAGCTTCTAATTATTATTGCAAATTATAACTAGAAGATCTGAACTTGTAATTGTCAAATACAGAACTTAAAATTGATAGCTTCTAATTATTATTTCAATTTATAACTTGAAGATCTGAACTTGTAATTGTCAAATACAGAACTTAAAATTAATAGCTTCTAATTATTATTGCAAATTATAACTTGAAGATCTGAACTTGTAATTGTCAAATACAGAACTTCTAATTGTTAAATACAAATTAGTAGTGCAAATTATAACTTGAAGATCTGAACTTGTAATTATCAAATACAGAACTTAAAATTGATAGCTTCTAATTATTATTGTAAATTATAACTTGAAGATCTGAACTTGTAATAGTGAATTACAGAACTTAGATTTGTTAAATTCAAATTATTATTTCAAATTATAACTTGAAGATCTGAACTAGTAATTGTCAAATACAGAACTTAAAATTGATAGCTTCTAATTATTATTGCAAATTATAACTTGAAGATCTGAACTTGTAATTGTCAAATACAGAACTTAAAATTGATAGCTTCTAATTATTATTGTAAATTATAACTTGAAGATCTGAACTTGTAATTGTCAAATACAGAACTTAAAATTGATAGCTTCTAATTATTATTGCAAATAATAACTAGATGATCTGAACTTGTAATTGTCAAATACAGAACTTAAAATTGATAGCTTCTAATTATTATTTCAATTTATAACTTGAAGATCTGAACTTGTAATTGTCAAATACAGAACTTAAAATTGATAGCTTCTAATTATTATTTCAATTTATAACTTGAAGATCTGAACTTGTAATTGTCAAATACACAACTTCTAATTGTTAAATACAAATTAGTAGTGCAAATTATAACTTGAAGATCTGAACTTGTAATTATCAAATACAGAACTTAAAATTGATAGCTTCTAATTATTATTTCAAATTATAACTTGAAGATCTGAACTAGTAATTGTCAAATACAGAACTTAAAATTGATAGCTTCCAATTATTATTGCAAATTATAACTTGAAGATCTGAACTTGCAATTGTCAAATACAGAACTTAAAATTGATAGCTTCTAATTATTATTGTAAATTATAGCTTGAAGATCTGAACTTGTAATTGTCAAATACAGAACTTAAAATTGATAGCTTCTAATTATTATTGCAAATAATAACTTGGAGATCTGAACTAGTAATTGTCAAATACAGAACTAAAAATTGATAGCTTCTAATTATTATTGCAAATTATAACTTGAAGATCTGAACTTGTAATTGTCAAATACAGAACTTAAAATTGATAGCTTCTAATTATTATTGCAAATTATAACTTGAAGATCTGAACTTGTAATTGTCAAATACAGAACTTCTAATTGTTAAATACAAATTATGATTGCAAATTATAACTTGAAGATCTGAACTTGTAATTGTCAAATACAGAACTTAAAATTGATAGCTTCTAATTATTATTGCAAATTATAACTTGAAGATCTGAACTTGTAATAGTCAAATACAGAACTTAAAATTGATAGCTTCTAATTATTATTGTAAATTATAACTTGAAGATCTGAACTTGTAATAGTGAATTACAGAACTTAGATTTGTTAAATTCAAATTATTATTTCAAATTATAACTTGAAGATCTGAACTTGTAATTGTCAAATACAGTACTTAAAATTGATAGCTTCTAATTATTATTGCAAATTATAACTTGAAGATCTGAACTTGTAATTGTCAAATACAGAACTTAAAATTGATAGCATTTAATTATTATTGTAAATTATAACTTGAAGATCTGAACTTGTAATAGGTAAATACAGAACTTCGAATTGTTAAAAACAAATTATTAGTGCAAATTATAACTTGAAGATCTGAACTTGTAATTGTCAAATACAGAACTTAAATTGATAGCTTATAATTATTATTGCAAATAATAATTAGAAGATCTGAACTTGTAATAGTCAAATACAGAACTTCTAATTGTTAAATACAAATTATTAGTGCAAATTATAACTTGAAGATCTGAACTAGTAATTGTCAAATACAGAACTTAAAATTGATAGCTTATAATTATTATTGCAAATTATAACTTGAAGATATGAACTTGTAAGTGTCATATACAGAACTTCTAATTGTTAAATACAAATTATTAGTGCAAATTATAACTTGAAGATCTGAACTTGTAATTGTCAAATACAGAACTTAAAATTGATAGCTTCTAATTATTATTGCAAATTATAACTTGAAGATCTGAACTTGTAATTGTCAAATACAGAACTTCTAATTGTTAAATACAAATTATTAGTGCAAATTATAACTTGAAGATCTGAACATGTAATTGTCAAATACAGAACTTAAAATTGATAGCTTCTAATTATTATTGTAAATTATAACTTGAAGATCTGAACTTGTAATAGTGAATTACAGAACTTAGATTTGTTAAATTCAAATTATTATTTCAAATTATAACTTGAAGATCTGAACTAGTAATTGTCAAATACAGAACTTCTAATTATTAAATACAAATTATTAGTGCAAATTATAACTTGAAGATCTGAACTAGTAATTTTCAAATACAGAACTTAATATTGATTGCTTCTAATTATTATTGCAAATTATAACTAGAAGATCTGAACTTGTAATTGTCAAATACAGAACTTCTAATTGTTAAATACAAATTATTAGTGCAAATTATAACTTGAAGATCTGAACTAGTAATTTTCAAATACAGAACTTAATATTGATAGCTTCTAATTATTATTGCAAATTATAACTAGAAGATCTGAACTTGTAATTGTCAAATACAGAACTTAAAATTGATAGCTTCTAATTTTTATTTCAATTTATAACTTGAAGATCTGAACTTGTAATTGTCAAATACAGAACTTAAAATTAATAGCTTCTAATTATTATTGCAAATTATAACTAGAAGATCTGAACTTGTAATTGTCAAATACAGAACTTCTAATTGTTAAATACAAATTAGTAGTGCAAATTATAACTTGAAGATCTGAACTTGTAATTATCAAATACAGAACTTAAAATTGATAGCTTCTAATTATTATTGTAAATTATAACTTGAAGATCTGAACTTGTAATAGTGAATTACAGAACTTAGATTTGTTAAATTCAAATTATTATTTCAAATTATAACTTGAAGATCTGAACTAGTAATTGTCAAATACAGAACTTAAAATTGATAGCTTCTAATTATTATTGCAAATTATAACTTGAAGATCTGAACTTGTAATTGTCAAATACAGAACTTAAAATTGATAGCTTCTAATTATTATTGTAAATTGTAACTTGAAGATCTGAACTTGTAATTGTCAAATACAGAACTTAAAATTGATAGCTTCTAATTATTATTGCAAATAATAACTTGGAGATCTGAACTAGTAATTGTCAAATACAGAACTTAAAATTGATAGCTTCTAATTATTATTGCAAATTATAACTTGAAGATCTGAACTTGTAATTGTCAAATACAGAACTTAAAATTGATAGCTTCTAATTATCATTGCAAATTATAACTTGAAGATCTGAACTTGTAATTGTCAAATGCAGAACTTAAAATTGATAGCTTCTAATTATTATTGCAAATTATAACTTGAAGATCTGAACTTGTAATTGTCAAATACAGAACTTAAAATTGATAGCTTCTAATTATTATTGCAAATAATAACTTGAAGATCTGTACTTGTAATTGTCAAATACAGAACTAAAAATTGATAGCTTATAATTATAGTTAAAATTATAACTTGAAGATCTGAACTTGTAATAGTCAAATACAGAACATCGAATTGTTAAATACAAATTATTAGTGCAAATTATAACTTGAAGATCTGAACTTGTAATAGGTAAATAGAGAACTTCTAATTGTTAAATTCAAACTAAGATTGCAAATAATAATTTGATAATCTGAACTAGTAATAGTCAAATACAGAACTTCTAACTGTTAAAAACAAATTATTAGTGCAAATTATAACTTGAAGATCTGAACTTGTAATTGTCAAATACAGAACTTAAAATTGATAGCTTCTAATTATTATTGCAAATTATAACTTGAAGATCTGAAATTGTAATAGTGAATTACAAAACTTAGATTTGTTAAATTCAAATTATTATTTCAAATTATAACTTGAAGATCTGAACTAGTAATTGTCAAATACAGAACTTAAATTGATAGCTTATAATTATTATTGCAAATAATAATTAGAAGATCTGAACTTGTAATAGTCAAATACAGAACTTCTAATTGTTAAATACAAATTATTAGTGCAAATTATAACTTGAAGATCTGAACTAGTAATTGTCAAATACAGAACTTAAAATTGATAGCTTCTAATTATTATTGCAAATTATACCTTGAAGATATGAACTTGTAATTGTCAAATACAGAACTTCTAATTGTTAAATACAAATTATTAGTGCAAATTATAACTTGAAGATCTGAACTTGTAATTGTCAAATACAGAACTTAAAATTGATAGCTTCTAATTATTATTGCAAATTATAACTTGAAGATCTGAACTTGTAATTGTCAAATACAGAACTTCTAATTGTTAAATACAAATTATTAGTGCAAATTATAACTTGAAGATCTGAACATGTAATTGTCAAATACAGAACTTAAAATTGATAGCTTCTAATTATTATTGTAAATTATAACTTGAAGATCTGAACTTGTAATAGTGAATTACAGAACTTAGATTTGTTAAATTCAAATTATTATTTCAAATTATAACTTGTAGATCTGAACTAGTAATTGTCAAATACAGAACTTCTAATTGTTAAATACAAATTATTAGTGCAAATTATAACTTGAAGATCTGAACTAGTAATTTTCAAATTCAGAACTTATTATTGATAGCTTCTAATTATTATTGCAAATGATAACTAGAAGATCTGAACTTGTAATTGTCAAATACAGAACTTCTAATTGTTAAATACAAATTATTAGTGCAAATTATAACTTGAAGATCTGAACTAGTAATTTTCAAATACAGAACTTAATATTGATAGCTTCTAATTATTATTGCAAATTATAACTAGAAGATCTGAACTTGTAATTGTCAAATACAGAACTTAAAATTGATAGCTTCTAATTATTATTTCAATTTATAACTTGAAGATCTGAACTTGTAATTGTCAAATACAGAACTTAAAATTAATAGCTTCTAATTATTATTGCAAATTATAACTTGAAGATCTGAACTTGTAATTGTCAAATACAGAACTTCTAATTGTTAAATACAAATTAGTAGTGCAAATTATAACTTGAAGATCTGAACTTGTAATTATCAAATACAGAACTTAAAATTGATAGCTTCTAATTATTATTGTAAATTATAACTTGAAGATCTGAACTTGTAATTGTCAAATACAGAAGTTAAAATTGATAGCTTCTAATTATTATTGTAAATTATAACTTGAAGATCTGAACTTGTAATTGTCAAATACAGAACTTAAAATTGATAGCTTCTAATTATTATTGCAAATAATAACTTGGAGATCTGAACTAGTAATTGTCAAATACAGAACTTAAAATTGATAGCTTCTAATTATTATTGCAAATTATAACTTGAAGATCTGAACTTGTAATTATCAAATACAGAACTTAAAATTGATAGCTTCTAATTATTATTGCAAATTATAACTTGAAGATCTGAACTTGTAATTGTCAAATGCAGAACTTAAAATTGATAGCTTCTAATTATTATTTCAAATTATAACTTGAAGATCTGAACTTGTAATTGTCAAATACAGAACTTAAAATTGATAGCTTCTAATTATTATTGCAAATAATAACTTGAAGATCTGTACTTGTAATTGTCAAATACAGAACTAAAAATTGATAGCTTATAATTATAGTTCAAATTATAACTTGAAGATCTGAACTTGTAATAGTCAAATACAGAACATCGAATTGTTAAATACAAATTATTAGTGCAAATTATAACTTGAAGATCTGAACTTGTAATAGGTAAATAGAGAACTTCTAATTGTTAAATTCAAACTATGATTGCAAATAATAATTTGATAATCTGAACTAGTAATAGTCAAATACAGAACTTCTAACTGTTAAAAACAAATTATTAGTGCAAATTATAACTTGAAGATCTGAACTTGTAATTGTCAAATACAGAACTTAAAATTGATAGCTTCTAATTATTATTGCAAATTATAACTTGAAGATCTGAAATTGTAATAGTGAATTACAAAACTTAGATTTGTTAAATTCAAATTATTATTTCAAATTATAACTTGAAGATCTGAACTAGTAATTGTCAAATACAGAACTTAAATTGATAGCTTATAATTATTATTGCAAATAATAATTAGAAGATCTGAACTTGTAATAGTCAAATACAGAACTTCTAATTGTTAAATACAAATTATTAGTGCAAATTATAACTTGAAGATCTGAACTAGTAATTGTCAAATACAGAACTTAAAATTGATAGCTTCTAATTATTATTGCAAATTATAACTTGAAGATATGAACTTGTAATAGTCAAATACAGAACTCCTAATTGTTAAATACAAATTATTAGTGCAAATTATAACTTGAAGATCTGAACTAGTAATTGTCAAATACAGAACTTAAAATTGATAGCTTCTAATTATTATTGCAAATTATAACTTGAAGATATGAACTTGTAATTGTCAAATACAGAACTTCTAATTGTTAAATACAAATTATTAGTGCAAATTATAACTTGAAGATCTGAACTTGTAATTGTCAAATACAGAACTTAAAATTGATAGCTTCTAATTATTATTGCAAATTATAACTTGAAGATCTGAACTTGTAATTGTCAAATACAGAACTTCTAATTGTTAAATACAAATTATTAGTGCAAATTATAACTTGAAGATCTGAACATGTAATTGTCAAATACAGAACTTAAAATTGATAGCTTCTAATTATTATTGTAAATTATAACTTGAAGATCTGAACTTGTAATAGTGAATTACAGAACTTAGATTTGTTAAATTCAAATTATTATTTCAAATTATAACTTGAAGATCTGAACTAGTAATTGTCAAATACAGAACTTCTAATTGTTAAATACAAATTATTAGTGCAAATTATAACTTGAAGATCTGAACTAGGAATTTTCAAATTCAGAACTTAATATTCATAGCTTCTAATTATTATTGCAAATTATAACTAGAAGAACTGAACTTGTAATTGTCAAATACAGAACTTCTAATTGTTAAATACAAATTATTAGTGCAAATTATAACTTGAAGATCTGAACTAGTAATTTTCAAATACAGAACTTAATATTGATAGCTTCTAATTATTATTGCAAATTATAACTAGAAGATCTGAACTTGTAATTGTCAAATACAGAACTTAAAATTGATAGCTTCTAATTATTATTTCAATTTATAACTTGAAGATCTGAACTTGTAATTTTCAAATACAGAACTTAATATTGATAGCTTCTAATTATTATTGCAAATTATAACTAGAAGATCTGAACTTGTAATTGTCAAATACAGAACTTAAAATTGATAGCTTCTAATTATTATTTCAATTTATAACTTGAAGATCTGAACTTGTAATTGTCAAATACAGAACTTAAAATTAATAGCTTCTAATTATTATTGCAAATTATAACTTGAAGATCTGAACTTGTAATTGTCAAATACAGAACTGCTAATTGTTAAATACAAATTAGTAGTGCAAATTATAACTTGAAGATCTGAACTTGTAATTATCAAATACAGAACTTAAAATTGATAGCTTCTAATTATTATTGTAAATTATAACTTGAAGATCTGAACTTGTAATAGTGAATTACAGAACTTAGATTTGTTAAATTCAAATTATTATTTCAAATTATAACTTGAAGATCTGAACTAGTAATTGTCAAATACAGAACTTAAAATTGATAGCTTCTAATTATTATTGCAAATTATAACTTGAAGATCTGAACTTGTAATTGTCAAATACAGAACTTAAAATTGATAGCTTCTAATTATTATTGTAAATTATAACTTGAAGATCTGAACTTGTAATTGTCAAATACAGAACTTAAAATTGATAGCTTCTAATTATTATTGCAAATAATAACTTGGAGATCTGAACTAGTAATTGTCAAATACAGAACTTAAAATTGATAGCTTCTAATTATTATTGCAAATTATAACTTGAAGATCTGATCTTGTAATTGTCAAATACAGAACTTAAAATTGATAGCTTCTAATTATTATTGCAAATTATAACTTGAAGATCTGAACTTGTAATTGTCAAATACAGAACTTCTAATTGTTAAATACAAATTATTAGTGCAAATTATAACTTGAAGATCTGAACAAGTAATTGTCAAATACAGAACTTAAAATTGATAGCTTCTAATTATTATTGTAAATTATAACTTGAAGATCTGAACTTGTAATAGTGAATTACAGAACTTAGATTTGTTAAATTCAAATTATTATTTCAAATTATAACTTGAAGATCTGAACTAGTAATTGTCAAATACAGAACTTCTAATTATTAAATACAAATTATTAGTGCAAATTATAACTTGAAGATCTGAACTAGTAATTTTCAAATACAGAACTTAATATTGATAGCTTCTAATTATTATTGCAAATTATAACTAGAAGATCTGAACTTGTAATTGTCAAATACAGAACTTCTAATTGTTAAATACAAATTATTAGTGCAAATTATACCTTGAAGATCTGAATTAGTAATTTTCAAATACAGAACTTAATATTGATAGCTTCTAATTATTATTGCAAATTATAACTAGAAGATCTGAACTTGTAATTGTCAAATACAGAACTTAAAATTGATAGCTTCTAATTATTATTTCAATTTATAACTTGAAGATCTGAACTTGTAATTGTCAAATACAGAACTTAAAATTAATAGCTTCTAATTATTATTGCAAATTATAACTTGAAGATCTGAACTTGTAATTGTCAAATACAGAACTTCTAATTGATAAATACAAATTAGTAGTGCAAATTATAACTTGAAGATCTGAACTTGTAATTATCAAATACAGAACTTAAAATTGATAGCTTCTAATTATTATTGTACATTATAACTTGAAGATCTGAACTTGTAATAGTGAATTACAGAACTTAGATTTGTTAAATTCAAATTATTATTTCAAATTATAACTTGAAGATCTGAACTAGTAATTGTCAAATACAGAACTTAAAATTGATAGCTTCTAATTATTATTGCAAATTATAACTTGAAGATCTGAACTTGTAATTGTCAAATACAGAACTTAAAATTGATAGCTTCTAATTATTATTGTAAATTATAACTTTAAGATCTGAACTTGTAATTGTCAAATACAGAACTTAAAATTGATAGCTTCTAATTATTATTGCAAATAATAACTTGGAGATCTGAACTAGTAATTGTCAAATACAGAACTTAAAATTGATAGCTTCTAATTATTATTGCAAATTATAACTTGAAGATCTGAACTTGTAATTGTCAAATACAGAACTTAAAATTGATAGCTTCTAATTATTATTGCAAATTATAACTTGAAGATCTGAACTTGTAATTGTCAAATACAGAACATAAAATTGATAGCTTCTAATTATTATTTCAAATTATAACTTGAAGATCTGAACTTGTAATTGTCAAATACAGAACTTAAAATTAATAGCTTCTAATTATTATTGCAAATTATAACTTGAAGATCTGAACTTGTAATTGTCAAATACAGAACTTCAAATTGTTAAATACAAATTATTAGTACGAATTATAACTTGAAGATCTGAACTTGTAATAGTGAATTACAGAACTTGGATTTGTTAAATTCAAATTATTATTTCAATGTATAACTTGAAGATCTGAACTAGTAATTGTCGAATACAGAACTTAAAATTGATAGCTTCTAATTATTATTGCATATTATAACTTGAAGATCTGAACTTGTAATTGTCAAATACAGAACTTCTAATTGTTAAATACAAATTATTAGTGCAAATTATAACTTGAAGATCTGAACTTGTAATTGTCAAATACAGAACTTAAAATTGATAGCTTCTAATTATTATTTCAATTTATAACTTGAAGATCTGAACTTGTAATTGTCAAATACAGAACTTAAAATTGATAGCTTCTAATTATTATTGCAAATTATAACTTGAAGATCTGAACTTGTAATTGTCAAATACAGAACTTCTAATTGTTAAATACAAATTAGTAGTGCAAATTATAAGTTGAAGATCTGAACTTGTAATTATCAAATACAGAACTTAAAATTGATAGCTTCTAATTATTATTGTAAATTATAACTTGAAGATCTGAACTTGTAATAGTGAATTACAGAACTTAGATTTGTTAAATTCAAATTATTATTTCAAATTATAACTTGAAAATCTGAACTAGTAATTGTCAAATACAGAACTTAAAATTGATAGCTTCTAATTATTATTGCAAATTATATCTTGAAGATCTGAACTTGTAATTGTCAAATACAGAACTTAAAATTGATAGCTTCTAATTATATTGTAAATTATAACTTGTAGATCTGAACGTGTAATTGTCAAATACAGAACTTAAAATTGATAGCTTCTAATTATTATAGCAAATAATAACTTGGAGATCTGAACTAGTAATTGTCCAATACAGAACTTAAAATTGATAGCTTCTAATTATTATTGTAAATTATAACTTGAAGATCTGAACTTGTAATTGTCAAATACAGAACTTAAAATTGATAGCTTCTAATTATTATTGCAAATAATAACTTGGAGATCTGAACTAGTAATTGTCAAATACAGAACTTAAAATTGATAGCTTCTAATTATTATTGCAAATTATAACTTGAAGATCTGAACTTGTAATTGTCAAATACAGAACTTAAAATTGATAGCTGCTAATTATTATTGCAAATTATAACTTGAAGATCTGAACTTGTAATTGTCAAATACAGAACATAAAATTGATAGCTTCTAATTATTATTTCAAATTATAACTTGAAGATCTGAACTTGTAATTGTCAAATACAGAACTTAAAATTAATAGCTTCTAATTATTATTGCAAATTATAACTTGAAGATCTGAACTTGTAATTGTCAAATCCAGAACTTCAAATTGTTAAATACAAATTATTAGTGCAAATTATAACTTGAAGATCTGAACTTGTAATAGTGAATTACAGAACTTATATTTGTTAAATTCAAATTATTATTTCAAATTATAACTTGAAGATCTGAACTAGTAATTGTCGAATACAGAACTTAAAATTGATAGCTTCTAATTATTATTGCATATTATAACTTGAAGATCTGAACTTGTAATTGTCAAATACAGAACTTCTAATTGTTAAATACAAATTATTAGTGCAATTTATAACTTGAAGATCTGAACTTGTAATTGTCAAATACAGAACTTAAAATTGATAGCTTCTAATTATTATTTCAATTTATAACTTGAAGATCTGAACTTGTAATTGTCAAATACAGAACTTAAAATTGATAGCTTCTAATTATTATTGCAAATTATAACTTGAAGATCTGAACTTGTAATTGTCAAATACAGAACTTCTAATTGTTAAATACAAATTAGTAGTGCAAATTATAACTTGAAGATCTGAACTTGTAATTGTCAAATACAGAACTTCAAATTGTTAAATACAAATTATTAGTACGAATTATAACTTGAAGATCTGAACTTGTAATAGTGAATTACAGAACTTGGATTTGTAAAATTCAAATTATTATTTCAATGTATAACTTGAAGATCTGAACTAGTAATTGTCGAATACAGAACTTAAAATTGATAGCTTCTAATTATTATTGCATATTATAACTTGAAGATCTGAACTTGTAATTGTCAAATACAGAACTTCTAATTGTTAAATACAAATTATTAGTGCAAATTATAACTTGAAGATCTGAACTTGTAATTGTCAAATACAGAACTTAAAATTGATAGCTTCTAATTATTATTTCAATTTATAACTTGAAGATCTGAACTTGTAATTGTCAAATACAGAACTTAAAATTGATAGCTTCTAATTATTATTGCAAATTATAACTTGAAGATCTGAACTTGTAATTGTCAAATACAGAACTTCTAATTGTTAAATACAAATTAGTAGTGCAAATTATAAGTTGAAGATCTGAACTTGTAATTATCAAATACAGAACTTAAAATTGATAGCTTCTAATTATTATTGTAAATTATAACTTGAAGATCTGAACTTGTAATAGTGAATTACAGAACTTAGATTTGTTAAATTCAAATTATTATTTCAAATTATAACTTGAAAATCTGAACTAGTAATTGTCAAATACAGAACTTAAAATTGATAGCTTCTAATTATTATTGCAAATTATATCTTGAAGATCTGAACTTGTAATTGTCAAATACAGAACTTAAAATTGATAGCTTCTAATTATATTGTAAATTATAACTTGTAGATCTGAACGTGTAATTGTCAAATACAGAACTTAAAATTGATAGCTTCTAATTATTATAGCAAATAATAACTTGGAGATCTGAACTAGTAATTGTCCAATACAGAACTTAAAATTGATAGCTTCTAATTATTATTGCAAATTATAACTTGAAGATCTGAACTTGTAATTGTCAAATACAGAACTTAAAATTGATAGCTTCTAATTATTATTGCAAATAATAACTTGGAGATCTGAACTAGTAATTGTCAAATACAGAACTTAAAATTGATAGCTTCTAATTATTATTGCAAATTATAACTTGAAGATCTGAACTTGTAATTGTCAAATACAGAACTTAAAATTGATAGCTTCTAATTATTATTGCAAATTATAACTTGAAGATCTGAACTTGTAATTGTCAAATACAGAACATAAAATTGATAGCTTCTAATTATTATTTCAAATTATAACTTGAAGATCTGAACTTGTAATTGTCAAATACAGAACTTAAAATTAATAGCTTCTAATTATTATTGCAAATTATAACTTGAAGATCTGAACTTGTAATTGTCAAATCCAGAACTTCAAATTGTTAAATACAAATTATTAGTGCAAATTATAACTTGAAGATCTGAACTTGTAATAGTGAATTACAGAACTTATATTTGTTAAATTCAAATTATTATTTCAAATTATAACTTGAAGATCTGAACTAGTAATTGTCGAATACAGAACTTAAAATTGATAGCTTCTAATTATTATTGCATATTATAACTTGAAGATCTGAACTTGTAATTGTCAAATACAGAACTTCTAATTGTTAAATACAAATTATTAGTGCAAATTATAACTTGAAGATCTGAACTTGTAATTGTCAAATACAGAACTTAAAATTGATAGCTTCTAATTATTATTTCAATTTATAACTTGAAGATCTGAACTTGTAATTGTCAAATACAGAACTTAAAATTGATAGCTTCTAATTATTATTGCAAATTATAACTTGAAGATCTGTAATTGTCAAATACAGAACTTCTAATTGTTAAATACAAATTAGTAGTGCAAATTATAACTTGAAGATCTGAACTTGTAATTATCAAATACAGAACTTAAAATTGATAGCTTCTAATTATTATTGTAAATTATAAGTTGAAGATCTGAACTTGTAATAGTGAATTACAGAACTTAGATTTGTTAAATTCAAATTATTATTTCAAATTATAACTTGAAGATCTGAACTAGTAATTGTCAAATACAGAACTTAAAATTGATAGCTTCTAATTATTATTGCAAATTATATCTTGAAGATCTGAACTTGTAATTGTCAAATACAGAACTTAAAATTGATAGCTTCTAATTATATTGTAAATTATAACTTGAAGATCTGAACTTGTAATTGTCAAATACAGAACTTAAAATTGATAGCTACTAATTATTATAGCAAATAATAACTTGGAGATCTGAACTAGTAATTGTCCAATACAGAACTTAAAATTGATAGCTTCTAATTATTATTGCAAATTATAACTTGAAGATCTGAACTTGTAATTGTCAAATACAGAACTTAAAATTGATAGCTTCTAATTATTATTGCAAATTATAACTTGAAGATCTGAACTTGTAATTGACAAATACAGAACATAAAATTGATAGCTTCTAATTATTATTTCAAATTATAACTTGAAGATCTGAACATTGTAATTGTCAAATACAGAACTTACAATTGATAGCTTCTAATTATTACTGTAAATTATAACTTGAAGATCTGAACTTGTAATAGTGAATTACAGAACTTAGATTTGTTAAATTCAAATTATTATTTCAAAATATAACTTGAAGATCTGAACTAGTAATTGTCGAATACAGAACTTAAAATTGATAGCTTCTAATTATTATTGCATATTATAACTTGAAGATCTGAACTTGTAATTGTTAAATACAGAACTTAAAATTGATAGCTTCTAATTATTATTGTAAATTATAACTTCAAGATCTGAACTTGTAATTGTCAAATACAGAACTTAAAATTGATAGCTTCTAATTATTATTGCAAATAATAACTTGAAGATCTGAACTTGTAATTGTCAAATACAGAACTTAAAATTGATAGCTTCTAATTATTATTGCAAATTATAATTTGAAGATCTGAACTTGTAATAGACAAATACGCAACTTAGCATTGTTAAATACAAATTGTGATTGCTAATTATAACTTGAAGATCTGAACTTGTAATAGTGAATTACAGAACTTAGATTTGTAAAATTCAAATTATTATTTCAAATTATAACTTGAAGATCTGAACTAGTAATTGTCAAATACAGAACTTAAAATTGATAGCTTCTAATTATTATTGTAAATTATAACTTGAAGATCTGAACTTGTAATTGTCAAATGCAGAACTTAAAATTGATAGCTTCTAATTATAATTTCAAATTATAACTTGAAGATCTGAACTTGTAATTGTCAAATACAGAACTTAAAATTGATAGCTTCTAATTATTATTGCAAATAATAACTTGAAGATCTGTACTTTTAATTGTCAAATACAGAACTTAAAATTGATAGCTTATAATTATAGTTCAAGTTATAACTTGAAGATCTGAACTTGTAATAGTCAAATACAGAACTTAAAATTGATAGCTTCTAATTATTATTGTAAATTATAACTTGAAGATCTGAACTAGTAATTGTCAAATACAGAACTTAAATTGATAGCTTATAATTATTATTGCAAATAATAATTTGAAGATCTGAACTTGTAATAGTCAAATACAGAACTTCTAATTGTTAAATACAAATTATTAGTGCAAATTATAACTTGAAGATCTGAACTAGTAATTGTCAAATACAGAACTTAAAATTGATAGCTTCTAATTATTATTGCATATTATAACTTGAAGATCTGAACTTGTAATTGTCAAATACAGAACTTCTAATTGTTAAATAGAAATTATTAGTGCAAATTATAACTTGAAGATCTGAACTTGTAATTGTCAAATACAGAACTTAAAATTGATAGCTTCTAATTATTATTTCAATTTATAACTTGAAGATCTGAACTTGTAATTGTCAAATACAGAACTTAAAATTGATAGCTTCTAATTATTATTGCAAATTATAACTTGAAGATCTGAACTTGTAATTGTCAAATACAGAACTTCTAATTGTTAAATACAAATTAGTAGTGCAAATTATAACTTGAAGATCTGAACTTGTAATTATCAAATACAGAACTTAAAATTGATAGCTTCTAATTATTATTGTAAATTATAACTTGAAGATCTGAACTTGTAATAGTGAATTACAGAACTTAGATTTGTTAAATTCAAATTATTATTTCAAATTATAACTTGAAAATCTGAACTAGTAATTGTCAAATACAGAACTTAAAATTGATAGCTTCTAATTATTATTGCAAATTATATCTTGAAGATCTGAACTTGTAATTGTCAAATACAGAACTTAAAATTGATAGCTTCTAATTATATTGTAAATTATAACTTGAAGATCTGAACGTGTAATTGTCAAATACAGAACTTAAAATTGATAGCTTCTAATTATTATAGCAAATAATAACTTGGAGATCTGAACTAGTAATTGTCCAATACAGAACTTAAAATTGATAGCTTCTAATTATTATTGCAAATTATAACTTGAAGATCTGAACTTGTAATTGTCAAATACAGAACTTAAAATTGATAGCTTCTAATTATTATTGCAAATTATAACTTGAAGATCTGAACTTGTAATTGTCAAATACAGAACATAAAATTGATAGCTTCTAATTATTATTTCAAATTATAACTTGAAGATCTGAACTTGTAATTGTCAAATACAGAACTTAAAATTAATAGCTTCTAATTATTATTGCAAATTATAACTTGAAGATCTGAACTTGTAATTGTCAAATCCAGAACTTCAAATTGTTAAATACAAATTATTAGTGCAAATTATAACTTGAAGATCTGAACTTGTAATAGTGAATTACAGAACTTATATTTGTTAAATTCAAATTATTATTTCAAATTATAACTTGAAGATCTGAACTAGTAATTGTCGAATACAGAACTTAAAATTGATAGCTTCTAATTATTATTGCATATTATAACTTGAAGATCTGAACTTGTAATTGTCAAATACAGAACTTCTAATTGTTAAATACAAATTATTAGTGCAAATTATAACTTGAAGATCTGAACTTGTAATTGTCAAATACAGAACTTAAAATTGATAGCTTCTAATTATTATTTCAATTTATAACTTGAAGATCTGAACTTGTAATTGTCAAATACAGAACTTAAAATTGATAGCTTCTAATTATTATTGCAAATTATAACTTGAAGATCTGAACTTGTAATTGTCAAATACAGAACTTCTAATTGTTAAATACAAATTAGTAGTGCAAATTATAACTTGAAGATCTGAACTTGTAATTATCAAATACAGAACTTAAAATTGATAGCTTCTAATTATTATTGTAAATTATAACTTGAAGATCTGAACTTGTAATAGTGAATTACAGAACTTAGATTTGTTAAATTCAAATTATTATTTCAAATTATAACTTGAAGATCTGAACTAGTAATTGTCAAATACAGAACTTAAAATTGATAGCTTCTAATTATTATTGCAAATTATAACTTGAAGATCTGAACTTGTAATTGTCAAATACAGAACTTAAAATTGATAGCTTCTAATTATTATTGCAAATTATAACTTGAAGATCAGAACTTGTAATTGACAAATACAGAACATAAAATTGATAGCTTCTAATTATTATTTCAAATTATAACTTGAAGATCTGAACATTGTAATTGTCAAATACAGAACTTACAATTGATAGCTTCTAATTATTATTGTAAATTATAACTTGAAGATCTGAACTTGTAATAGTGAATTACAGAACTTAGATTTGTTAAATTCAAATTATTATTTCAAAATATAACTTGAAGATCTGAACTAGTAATTGTCGAATACAGAACTTAAAATTGATAGCTTCTAATTATTATTGCATATTATAACTTGAAGATCTGAACTTGTAATTGTTAAATACAGAACTTAAAATTGATAGCTTCTAATTATTATTGTAAATTATAACTTCAAGATCTGAACTTGTAATTGTCAAATACAGAACTTAAAATTGATAGCTTCTAATTATTATTGCAAATAATAACTTGAAGATCTGAACTTGTAATTGTCAAATACAGAACTTAAAATTGATAGCTTCTAATTATTATTGCAAATTATAATTAGAAGATCTGAACTTGTAATAGACAAATACGCAACTTAGCATTGTTAAATACAAATTGTGATTGCAAATTATAACTTGAAGATCTGAACTTGTAATAGTGAATTACAGAACTTAGATTTGTAAAATTCAAATTATTATTTCAAATTATAACTTGAAGATCTGAACTAGTAATTGTCAAATACAGAACTTAAAATTGATAGCTTCTAATTATTATTGTAAATTATAACTTGAAGATCTGAACTTGTAATTGTCAAATGCAGAACTTAAAATTGATAGCTTCTAATTATAATTTCAAATTATAACTTGAAGATCTGAACTTGTAATTGTCAAATACAGAACTTAAAATTGATAGCTTCTAATTATTATTGCAAATAATAACTTGAAGATCTGTACTTTTAATTGTCAAATACAGAACTTAAAATTGATAGCTTATAATTATAGTTCAAGTTATAACTTGAAGATCTGAACTTGTAATAGTCAAATACAGAACATCGAATTGTTAAATACAAATTATTAGTGCAAATTATAACTTGAAGATCTGAACATGTAATAGGTCAATACAGAACTTCTAATTGTTAAATTCAAACTAAGATTGCAAATAATAATTTGAAAATCTGAACTAGTAATAGTCAAATACAGAACTTCTAACTGTTAAAAACAAATTATTATTGCAAATTATAACTTGAAGATCTGAACTTGTAATAGTGAATTACAAAACTTAGATTTGCTAAATTCAAATTATTATTTCAAATTATAACTTGAAGATCTGAACTAGTAATTGTCAAATACAGAACTTAAATTGATAGCTTATAATTATTATTGCAAATAATAATTTGAAGATCTGAACTTGTAATAGTCAAATACAGAACTTCTAATTGTTAAATACAAATTATTAGTGCAAATTATAACTTGAAGATCTGAACTAGTAATTGTCAAATACAGAACTTAAAATTGATAGCTTCTAATTATTATTGCAAATTATAACTTGAAGATCTGAACTTGTAATAGTGAATTACAGAACTAAGATTTGCTAAATTCAAATTATTATTTCAAATTATAACTTGAAGATCTGAACTAGTAATTGTCAAATACAGAACTTCTAATTATTAAATACAAATTATTAGTGCAAATTATAACTTGAAGATCTGAACTAGTAATTTTCAAATACAGAACTTAATATTGATAGCTTCTAATTATTATTGAAAATTATAACTAGAAGATCTGAACTTGTAATTGTCAAATACAGAACTTCTAATTGTTAAATACAAATTATTAGTGCAAATTATAACTTGAAGATCTGAACTAGTAATTTTCAAATACAGAACTTAATATTGATAGCTTCTAATTATTATTGCAAATTATAACTAGAAGATCTGAACTTGTAATTGTCAAATACAGAACTTAAAATTGATAGCTTCTAATTATTATTTCAATTTATAACTTGAAGATCTGAACTTGTAATTGTCAAATACAGAACTAAAAATTGATAGCTTCTAATTATTATTGCAAATTATAACTTGAAGATCTGAACTTGTAATTGTCAAATACAGAACTTCTAATTGTTAAATACATATTAGTAGTGCAAATTATAACTTGAAGATCTGAACTTGTAATTATCAAATACAGAACTTAAAATTGATAGCTTCTAATTATTATTGTAAATTATAACTTGAAGATCTGAACTTGTAATAGTGAATTACAGAACTTAGATTTGTTAAATCTAATTATTATTTCAAATTATAACTTGAAGATCTGAACTAGTAATTGTCAAATACAGAACTTAAAATTGATAGCTTCTAATTATTATTGCAAATTATAACTTGAAGATCTGAACTTGTAATTGTCAAATACAGAACTTAAAATTGATAGCTTCTAATTATTATTGTAAATTATAACTTGAAGATCTGAACTTGTAATTGTCAAATAAGGAACTTAAAATTGATAGCTTCTAATTATTATTGCAAATAATAACTTGGAGATCTGAACTAGTAATTGTCAAATACACTAGTAATTGTCAAATACAGAACTTAAAATTGATAGCTTCTAATTAGTATTGCAAATTATAACTTGAAGATCTGAACTAGTAATTTTCAAATACAGAACTTAATATTGATAGCTTCTAATTATTATTGCAAATTATAACTAGAAGATCTGAACTTGTAATTGTCAAATACAGAACTTCTAATTGTTAAATACAAATTATTAGTGCAAATTATAACTTGAAGATCTGAACTAGTAATTTTCAAATACAGAACTTAATATTGATAGCTTCTAATTATTATTGCAAATTATAACTAGAAGATCTGAACTTGTAATTGTCAAATACAGAACTTCTAATTGTTAAATACAAATTATTAGTGCAAATTATAACTTGAAGATCTGAACTAGTAATTTTCAAATACAGAACTTAATATTGATAGCTTCTAATTATTATTGCAAATTATAACTAGAAGATCTGAACTTGTAACTGTCAAATACAGAACTTAAAATTGATAGCTACTAATTATTATTTCAATTTATAACTTGAAGATCTGAACTTGTAATTGTCAAATACAGAACTAAAAATTGATAGCTTCTAATTATTATTGCAAATTATAACTTGAAGATCTGAACTTGTAATTGTCAAATACAGAACTTCTAATTGTTAAATACAAATTAGTAGTGCAAATTATAACTTGAAGATCTGAACTTGTAATTATCAAATACAGAACTTAAAATTGATAGCTTCTAATTATTATTGTAAATTATAACTTGAAGATCTGAACTTGTAATAGTGAATTACAGAACTTAGATTTGTTAAATCTAATTATTATTTCAAATTATAACTTGAAGATCTGAACTAGTAATTGTCAAATACAGAACTTAAAATTGATAGCTTCTAATTATTATTGCAAATTATAACTTGAAGATCTGAACTTGAAATTGTCAAATACAGAACTTAAAATTGATAGCTTCTAATTATTATTGTAAATTATAACTTGAAGATCTGAACTTGTAATTGTCAAATACAGAACTTAAAATTGATAGCTTCTAATTATTATTGCAAATAATAACTTGGAGATCTGAACTAGTAATTGTCAAATACAGAACTTAAAATTGATAGCTTCTAATTATTATTGCAAATTATAACTTGAAGATCTGAACTTGTAATTGTCAAATACAGAACTTAAAATTGATAGCTTCTAATTATTATTGCAAATTATAACTTGAAGAACTGAACTTGTAATTGTCAAATACAGAAAATAAAATTGATACCTTCTAATTATTATTTCAAATTATAACTTGAAGATCTGAACTTGTAATTGTCAAATACAGAACTTAAAATTAATAGCTTCTAATTATTATTGCAAATTATAACTTGAAGATCTGAACTTGTAATTGTCAAATACAGAACTTCAAATTGTTAAATACAAATTATTAGTGCAAATTATAACTTGAAGATCTGAACTTGTAATTGTCAAATACAGAACTTAAAATTGATAGCTTCTAATT
Source organism: Cantharis lateralis (assembly GCA_963170105.1). Lineage (NCBI taxonomy): Eukaryota > Metazoa > Arthropoda > Insecta > Coleoptera > Cantharidae > Cantharis > Cantharis lateralis. The sequence goes on along the minus strand of OY720625.1, from coordinate 23,977,548 downwards.
ATTATTGTAAATTATAACTTGAAGATCTGAACTCGTAATAGTGAATTACAGAACTTAGATTTGTTAAATTCAAATTATTATTTCAAATAATAACTTGAAGATCTGAACTAGTAATTGTCAAATACAGAACTTAAAATTGATAGCTTCTAATTATTATTGCATATTATAACTTGAAGATCTGAACTTGTAATTGTTAAATACAGAACTTAAAATTGATAGCTTCTAATTATTATTGTAAATTATAACTTCAAGATCTGAACTTGTAATTGTCAAATACAGAACTTAAAATTGATAGCTTCTAATTATTATTGCAAATAATAACTTGAAGATCTGAACTTGTAATTGTCAAATACAGAACTTAAAATTGATAGCTTCTAATTATTATTGCAAATTATAATTTGAAGATCTGAACTTGTAATAAACAAATACGCAACTTAGCATTGTTAAATACAAATTGTGATTGCAAATTATAACTTGAAGATCTGAACCTGTAATAGGTAAATACAGAACTTCGAATTGTTAAATTCAAACTAAGATTGCAAATAATAATTCGAAGATCTGAACTTGTAATAGTCAAATACGCAACTTAGCATTGTTAAATACAAATTGTGATTGCAAATTATAACTTGAAGATCTGAACTTGTAATAGTGAATTACAGAACTTAGATTTGTAAAATTCAAATTATTATTTCAAATTATAACTTGAAGATCTGAACTAGTAATTGTCAAATACAGAACTTAAAATTGATAGCTTCTAATTATTATTGTAAATTATAACTTGAAGATCTGAACTTGTAATTGTCAAATGCAGAACTTAAAATTGATAGCTTCTAATTATTATTTCAAATTATAACTTGAAGATCTGAACTTGTAATTGTCAAATACAGAACTTAAAATTGATAGCTTCTAATTATTATTGCAAATAATAACTGGAAGATCTGTACTTTTAATTGTCAAATACAGAACTTAAAATTGATAGCTTATAATTATAGTTCAAATTATAACTTGAAGATCTGAACTTGTAATAGTCAAATACAGAACATCGAATTGTTAAATACAAATTATTAGTGCAAATTATAACTTGAAGATCTGAACATGTAATAGGTAAATACAGAACTTCTAATTGTTAAATTCAAATTAAGATTGCAAATAATAATTTGAAAATCTGAACTAGTAATAGTCAAATACAGAACTTCTAACTGTTAAAAACAAATTATAAGTGCAAATTATAACTTGAAGATCTGAACTTGTAATTGTCAAATACAGAACTTAAAATTGATAGCTTCTAATTATTATTGCAAATTATAACATGAAGATCTGAACTAGTAATTGTCAAATACAGAACTTAAATTGATAGCTTATAATTATTATTGCAAATAATAACTTGAAGATCTGAACTTGTAATAGTCAAATACAGAACTTCTAATTGTTAAATACAAATTATTAGTGCAAATTATAACTTGAAGATCTGAACTAGTAATTGTCAAATACAGAACTTAAAATTGATAGCTTCTAATTATTATTGCAAATTATAACTTGAAGATCTGAACTTGTAATAGTGAATTACAGAACTTAGATTTGCTAAATTCAAATTATTATTTCAAATTATAACTTGAAGATCTGAACTAGTAATTGTCAAATACAGAACTTCTAATTATTAAATACTAATTATTAGTGCAAATTATAACTTGATGATCTGAACTAGTAATTTTCAAATACAGAACTTAATATTGATAGCTTCTAATTATTATTGCAAATTATAACTAGAAGATCTGAACTTGTAATTGTCAAATACAGAACTTCTAATTGTTAAATACAAATTATTAGTGCAAATTATAACTTGAAGATCTGAATTAGTAATTTTCAAATACAGAACTTAATATTGATAGCTTCTAATTATTATTGCAAATTATAACTTGAAGATCTGAACTTGTAATTGTCAAATACAGAACTTACAATTGATAGCTTCTAATTATTATTGTAAATTATAACTTTAAGATCTGAACTTGTAATTGTCAAATACAGAACTTAAAATTGATAGCTTCTAATTATTATTGCAAATAATAACTTGGAGATCTGAACTAGTAATTGTCAAATACAGAACTTAAAATTGATAGCTTCTAATTATTATTGTAAATTATAACTTGAAGATCTGAACTTGTAATAGTGAATTACAGAACTTAGATTTGTTAAATTCAAATTATTATTTCAAATTATAACTTGAAGATCTGAACTAGTAATTGTCAAATACAGCCCTTAAAATTGATAGCTTCTAATTATTATTGCAAATTATAACTTGAAGATCTGAACTTGTAATTGTCAAATACAGTACTTAAAATTGATAGCTTCTAATTATTATTGCAAATTATAACTTGAAGATCTGAACTTGTAATTGTCAAATACAGAACTTAAAATTGATAGCATTTAATTATTATTGTAAATTATAACTTGAAGATCTGAACTTGTAATAGTCAAATACAGAACTTCGAATTGTTAAATACAAATTATTAGTACAAATTATAACTTGAAGATCTGAACTTGTAATAGGTAAATACAGAACTTCGAATTGTTAAATTCAAACTAAGATTGCAAATAATAATTTGAAGATCTGAACTTGTAATAGTCAAATACAGAACTTAAAATTGATAGCTTCTAATTATTATTGTAAATTATAACTTGAAGATCTGAACTTGTAATAGTGAATTACAGAACTAAGATTTGCTAAATTCAAATTATTATTTCAAATTATAACATGAAGATCTGAACTAGTAATTGTCAAATACAGAACTTAAATTGATAGCTTATAATTATTATTGCAAATAATAACTTGAAGATCTGAACTTGTAATAGTCAAATACAGAACTTCTAATTGTTAAATACAAATTATTAGTGCAAATTATAACTTGAAGATCTGAACTAGTAATTGTCAAATACAGAACTTAAAATTGATAGCTTCTAATTATTATTGCAAATTATAACTTGAAGATCTGAACTTGTAATAGTGAATTACAGAACTAAGATTTGCTAAATTCAAATTATTATTTCAAATTATAACTTGAAGATCTGAACTAGTAATTGTCAAATACAGAACTTCTAATTATTAAATACTAATTATTAGTGCAAATTATAACTTGATGATCTGAACTAGTAATTTTCAAATACAGAACTTAATATTGATAGCTTCTAATTATTATTGCAAATTATAACTAGAAGATCTGAACTTGTAATTGTCAAATACAGAACTTCTAATTGTTAAATACAAATTATTAGTGCAAATTATAACTTGAAGATCTGAATTAGTAATTTTCAAATACAGAACTTAATATTGATAGCTTCTAATTATTATTGCAAATTATAACTTGAAGATCTGAACTTGTAATTGTCAAATACAGAACTTACAATTGATAGCTTCTAATTATTATTGTAAATTATAACTTTAAGATCTGAACTTGTAATTGTCAAATACAGAACTTAAAATTGATAGCTTCTAATTATTATTGCAAATAATAACTTGGAGATCTGAACTAGTAATTGTCAAATACAGAACTTAAAATTGATAGCTTCTAATTATTATTGTAAATTATAACTTGAAGATCTGAACTTGTAATAGTGAATTACAGAACTTAGATTTGTTAAATTCAAATTATTATTTCAAATTATAACTTGAAGATCTGAACTAGTAATTGTCAAATACAGCCCTTAAAATTGATAGCTTCTAATTATTATTGCAAATTATAACTTGAAGATCTGAACTTGTAATTGTCAAATACAGTACTTAAAATTGATAGCTTCTAATTATTATTGCAAATTATAACTTGAAGATCTGAACTTGTAATTGTCAAATACAGAACTTAAAATTGATAGCATTTAATTATTATTGTAAATTATAACTTGAAGATCTGAACTTGTAATAGTCAAATACAGAACTTCGAATTGTTAAATACAAATTATTAGTACAAATTATAACTTGAAGATCTGAACTTGTAATAGGTAAATACAGAACTTCGAATTGTTAAATTCAAACTAAGATTGCAAATAATAATTTGAAGATCTGAACTTGTAATAGTCAAATACAGAACTTAAAATTGATAGCTTCTAATTATTATTGTAAATTATAACTTGAAGATCTGAACTTGTAATAGTGAATTACAGAACTTAGATTTGTTAAATTCAAATTATTATTTCAAATTATAACTTGAAGATCTGAACTAGTAATTGTCAAATTCAGAACTTAAAATTGATAGCTTCTAATTATTATTGCAAATTATAACTTGAAGATCTGAACTTGTAATTGTCAAATGCAGAACTTAAAATTGATAGCTTCTAATTATTATTTCAAATTATAACTTGAAGATCTGAACTTGTAATTGTCAAATACAGAACTTAAAATTGATAGCTTCTAATTATTATTGCAAATAATAACTTGAAGATCTGTACTTGTAATTGTCAAATACAGAACTTAAAATTGATAGCTTATAATTGTAGTTCAAATTATAACTTGTAGATCTGAACTTGTAATAGTCAAATACAGAAGATCGAATTGTTAAATACAAATTATTAGTGCAAATTATAACTTGAAGATCTGAACTTGTAATAGGTAAATACAGAACTTCTAATTGTTAAATTCAAACTAAGATTGCAAATAATAATTTGAAAATCTGAACTAGTAATAGTCAAATACAGAACTTCTAACTGTTAAAAACAAATTATTAGTGCAAATTATAACTTGAAGATCTGAACTTGTAATTGTCAAATACAGAACTTAAAATTGATAGCTTCTAATTATTATTGCAAATTTATAACTTGAAGATCTGAAATTGTAATAGTGAATTACAAAACTTTGATTTGTTAAATTCAAATTATTATTTCAAATTATAACTTGAAGATCTGAACTAGTAATTGTCAAATACAGAACTTAAATTGATAGCTTATAATTATTATTGCAAATAATAATTAGAAGATCTGAACTTGTAATAGTCAAATACAGAACTTCTAATTGTTAAATACAAATTATTAGTGCAAATTATAACTTGAAGATCTGAACTAGTAATTGTCAAATACAGAACTTAAAATTGATAGCTTCTAATTATTATTGCAAATTATAACTTGAAGATATGAACTTGTAATTGTCAAATACAGAACTTCTAATTGTTAAATACAAATTATTAGTGCAAATTATAACTAGAAGATCTGAACTTGTAATTGTCAAATACAGAACTTAAAATTGATAGCTTCTAATTATTATTGCAAATTATAACTTGAAGATCTGAACTTGTAATTGTCAAATACAGAACTTCTAATTGTTAAATACAAATTATTAGTGCAAATTATAACTTGAAGATCTGAACATGTAATTGTCAAATACAGAACTTAAAATTGATAGCTTCTAATTATTATTGTAAATTATAACTTGAAGATCTGAACTTGTAATAGTGAATTACAGAACTTAGATTTGTTAAATTCAAATTATTATTTCAAATTATAACTTGAAGATCTGAACTAGTAATTGTCAAATACAGAACTTCTAATTGTTAAATACAAATTATTAGTGCAAATTATAACTTGAAGATCTGAACTAGTAATTTTCAAATTCAGAACTTAATATTGATAGCTTCTAATTATTATTGCAAATTATAACTAGAAGATCTGAACTTGTAATTGTCAAATACAGAACTTCTAATTGTTAAATACAAATTATTAGTGCAAATTATAACTTGAAGATCTGAACTAGTAATTTTCAAATACAGAACTTAATATTGATAGCTTCTAATTATTATTGCAAATTATAACTAGAAGATCTGAACTTGTAATTGTCAAATACAGAACTTAAAATTGATAGCTTCTAATTATTATTTCAATTTATAACTTGAAGATCTGAACTTGTAATTGTCAAATACAGAACTTAAAATTAATAGCTTCTAATTATTATTGCAAATTATAACTTGAAGATCTGAACTTGTAATTGTCAAATACAGAACTTCTAATTGTTAAATACAAATTAGTAGTGCAAATTATAACTTGAAGATCTGAACTTGTAATTATCAAATACAGAACTTAAAATTGATAGCTTCTAATTATTATTGTAAATTATAACTTGAAGATCTGAACTTGTAATAGTGAATTACAGAACTTAGATTTGTTAAATTCAAATTATTATTTCAAATTATAACTTGAAGATCTGAACTAGTAATTGTCAAATACAGAACTTAAAATTGGTAGCTTCTAATTATTATTGCAAATTATAACTTGAAGATCTGAACTTGTAATTGTCAAATACAGAACTTAAAATTGATAGCTTCTAATTATTATTGTAAATTATAACTTGAAGATCTGAACTTGTAATTGTCAAATACAGAACTTAAAATTGATAGCTTCTAATTATTATTGCAAATAATAACTTGGAGATCTGAACTAGTAATTGTCAAATACAGAACTTAAAATTGATAGCTTCTAATTATTATTACAAATTATAACTTGAAGATCTGATCTTGTAATTGTCAAATACAGAACTTAAAATTGATAGCTTCTAATTATTATTGCAAATTATAACTTGAAGATCTGAACTTGTAATTGTCAAATACAGAACTTCTAATTGTTAAATACAAATTATTAGTGCAAATTATAACTTGAAGATCTGAACATGTAATTGTCAAATACAGAACTTAAAATTGATAGCTTCTAATTATTATTGTAAATTATAACTTGAAGATCTGAACTTGTAATAGTGAATTACAGAACTTAGATTTGTTAAATTCAAATTATTATTTCAAATTATAACTTGAAGATCTGAACTAGTAATTGTCAATTACAGAACTTCTAATTATTAAATACAAATTATTAGTGCAAATTATAACTTGAAGATCTGAACTAGTAATTTTCAAATACAGAACTTAATATTGATAGCTTCTAATTATTATTGCAAATTATAACTAGAAGATCTGAACTTGTAATTGTCAAATACAGAACTTCTAATTGTTAAATACAAATTATTAGTGCAAATTATACCTTGAAGATCTGAATTAGTAATTTTCAAATACAGAACTTAATATTGATAGCTTCTAATTATTATTGCAAATTATAACTAGAAGATCTGAACTTGTAATTGTCAAATACAGAACTTAAAATTGATAGCTTCTAATTATTATTTCAATTTATAACTTGAAGATCTGAACTTGTAATTGTCAAATACAGAACTTAAAATTAATAGCTTCTAATTATTATTGCAAATTATAACTTGAAGATCTGAACTTGTAATTGTCAAATACAGAACTTCTAATTGTTAAATACAAATTAGTAGTGCAAATTATAACTTGAAGATCTGAACTTGTAATTATCAAATACAGAACTTAAAATTGATAGCTTCTAATTATTATTGTACATTATAACTTGAAGATCTGAACTTGTAATAGTGAATTACAGAACTTAGATTTGTTAAATTCAAATTATTATTTCAAATTATAACTTGAAGATCTGAACTAGTAATTGTCAAATACAGAACTTAAAATTGATAGCTTCTAATTATTATTGCAAATTATAACTTGAAGATCTGAACTTGTAATTGTCAAATACAGAACTTAAAATTGATAGCTTCTAATTATTATTGTAAATTATAACTTTAAGATCTGAACTTGTAATTGTCAAATACAGAACTTAAAATTGATAGCTTCTAATTATTATTGCAAATAATAACTTGGAGATCTGAACTAGTAATTGTCAAATACAGAACTTAAAATTGATAGCTTCTAATTATTATTGCAAATTATAACTTGAAGATCTGAACTTGTAATTGTCAAATACAGAACTTAAAATTGATAGCTTCTAATTATTATTGCAAATTATAACTTGAAGATCTGAACTTGTAATTGTCAAATACAGAACATAAAATTGATAGCTTCTAATTATTATTTCAAATTATAACTTGAAGATCTGAACTTGTAATTGTCAAATACAGAACTTAAAATTAATAGCTTCTAATTATTATTGCAAATTATAACTTGAAGATCTGAACTTGTAATTGTCAAATACAGAACTTCAAATTGTTAAATACAAATTATTAGTACGAATTATAACTTGAAGATCTGAACTTGTAATAGTGAATTACAGAACTTGGATTTGTTAAATTCAAATTATTATTTCAAATTATAACTTGAAGATCTGAACTAGTAATTGTCGAATACAGAACTTAAAATTGATAGCTTCTAATTATTATTGCATATTATAACTTGGAGATCTGAACTTGTAATTGTCAAATACAGAACTTCTAATTGTTAAATACAAATTATTAGTGCAAATTATAACTTGAAGATCTGAACTTGTAATTGTCAAATACAGAACTTAAAATTGATAGCTTCTAATTATTATTTCAATTTATAACTTGAAGATCTGAACTTGTAATTGTCAAATACAGAACTTAAAATTGATAGCTTCTAATTATTATTGCAAATTATAACTTGAAGATCTGAACTTGTAATTGTCAAATACAGAACTTCTAATTGTTAAATACAAATTAGTAGTGCAAATTATAACTTGAAGATCTGAACTTGTAATTATCAAATACAGAACTTAAAATTGATAGCTTCTAATTATTATTGTAAATTATAACTTGAAGATCTGAACTTGTAATAGTGAATTACAGAACTTAGATTTGTTAAATTCAAATTATTATTTCAAATTATAACTTGAAGATCTGAACTAGTAATTGTCAAATACAGAACTTAAAATTGATAGCTTCTAATTATTATTGCAAATTATATCTTGAAGATCTGAACTTGTAATTGTCAAATACAGAACTTAAAATTGATAGCTTCTAATTATATTGTAAATTATAACTTGAAGATCTGAACGTGTAATTGTCAAATACAGAACTTAAAATTGATAGCTTCTAATTATTATAGCAAATAATAACTTGGAGATCTGAACTAGTAATTATCCAATACAGAACTTAAAATTGATAGCTTCTAATTATTATTGCAAATTATAACTTGAAGATCTGAACTTGTAATTGTCAAATACAGAACTTAAAATTGATAGCTTCTAATTATTATTGCAAATAATAACTTGGAGATCTGAACTAGTAATTGTCAAATACAGAACTTAAAATTGATAGCTTCTAATTATTATTGCAAATTATAACTTGAAGATCTGAACTTGTAATTGTCAAATACAGAACATAAAATTGATAGCTTCTAATTATTATTTCAAATTATAACTTGAAGATCTGAACTTGTAATTGTCAAATACAGAACTTAAAATTAATAGCTTCTAATTATTATTGCAAATTATAACTTGAAGATCTGAGCTTGTAATTGTCAAATCCAGAACTTCAAATTGTTAAATACAAATTATTAGTGCAAATTATAACTTGAAGATCTGAACTTGTAATAGTGAATTACAGAACTTATATTTGTTAAATTCAAATTATTATTTCAAATTATAACTTGAAGATCTGAACTAGTAATTGTCGAATACAGAACTTAACATTGATAGCTTCTAATTTATTATTGCATATTATAACTTGAAGATCTGAACTTGTAATAGTCAAATACAGAACTTCTAATTGTTAAATACAAATTATTAGTGCAAATTATAACTTGAAGATCTGAACTTGTAATTGTCAAATACAGAACTTAAAATTGATAGCTTCTAATTATTATTTCAATTTATAACTTGAAGATCTGAACTTGTAATTGTCAAATACAGAACTTAAAATTGATAGCTTCTAATTATTATTGCAAATTATAACTTGAAGATCTGAACTTGTAATTGTCAAATACAGAACTTCTAATTGTTAAATACAAATTAGTAGTGCAAATTATAACTTGAAGATCTGAACTTGTAATTATCAAATACAGAACTTAAAATTGATAGCTTCTAATTATTATTGTAAATTATAACTTGAAGATCTGAACTTGTAATAGTGAATTACAGAACTTAGATTTGTTAAATTCAAATTATTATTTCAAATTATAACTTGAAGATCTGAACTGGTAATTGTCAAATACAGAACTTAAAATTGATAGCTTCTAATTATTATTGCAAATTATATCTTGAAGATCTGAACTTGTAATTGTCAAATACAGAACTTAAAATTGATAGCTTCTAATTATATTGTAAATTATAACTTGAAGATCTGAACTTGTAATTGTCAAATACAGAACTTAAAATTGATAGCTACTAATTATTATAGCAAATAATAACTTGGAGATCTGAACTAGTAATTGTCCAATACAGAACTTAAAATTGATAGCTTCTAATTATTATTGCAAATTATAACTTGTACATCTGAACTTGTAATTGTCAAATACAGAACTTAAAATTGATAGCTTCTAATTATTATTGCAAATTATAACTTGAAGATCTGAACTTGTAATTGACAAATACAGAACATAAAATTGATAGCTTCTAATTATTATTTCAAATTATAACTTGAAGATCTGAACTTGTAATTGTCAAATACAGAACTTAAAATTTATAGCTTCTAATTATTATTGCAAATTATAACTTGAAGATCTGAACTTGTAATAGTCAAATACAGAACTTCTAACTGTTAAAAACAAATTATTAGTGCAAATTATAACTTGAAGATCTGAACTTGTAATTGTCAAATACAGAACTTAAAATTGATAGCTTCTAATTATTATTGCTAATTATAACTTGAAGATCTGAACTTGTAATAGTGAATTACAAAACTTAGATTTGCTAAATTCAAATTATTATTTCAAATTATAACTTGAAGATCTGAACTAGTAATTGTCAAATACAGAACTTAAATTGATAGCTTATAATTATTATTGCAAATAATAATTTGAAGATCTGAACTTGTAATAGTCAAATACAGAACTTCTAATTGTTAAATACAAATTATTAGTGCAAATTATAACTTGAAGATCTGAACTAGTAATTGTCAAATACAGAACTTCTAATTATTAAATACAAATTATTAGTGCAAATTATAACTTGAAGATCTGAACTAGTAATTTTCAAATACAGAACTTAATATTGATAGCTTCTAATTATTATTGCAAATTATAACTAGAAGATCTGAACTTGTAATTGTCAAATACAGAACTTCTAATTGTTAAATACAAATTATTAGTGCAAATTATAACTTGAAGATCTGTACTAGTAATTTTCAAATACAGAACTTAATATTGATAGCTTCTAATTATTATTGCAAATTATAACTAGAAGATCTGAACTTGTAATTGTCAAATACAGAACTTAAAATTGATAGCTTCTAATTATTATTTCAATTTATAACTTGAAGATCTGAACTTGTAATTGTCAAATACAGAACTTAAAATTGATAGCTTCTAATTATTATTGCAAATTATAACTTGAAGATCTGAACTTGTAATTGTCAAATACAGAACTTCTAATTGTTAAATACAAATTAGTAGTGCAAATTATAACTTGAAGATCTGAACTTGTAATTATCAAATACAGAACTTAAAATTGATAGCTTCTAATTATTATTGTAAATTATAACTTGAAGATCTGAACTTGTAATAGTGAATTACAGAACTTAGATTTGTTAAATCTAATTATTATTTCAAATTATAACTTGAAGATCTGAACTAGTAATTGTCAAATACAGAACTTAAAATTGATAGCTTCTAATTATTATTGCAAATTATAACTTGAAGATCTGAACTTGTAATTGTCAAATACAGAACTTAAAATTGATAGCTTCTAATTATTATTGTAAATTATAACTTGAAGATCTGAACTTGTAATTGTCAAATACAGAACTTAAAATTGATAGCTTCTAATTATTATTGCAAATAATAACTTGGAGATCTGAACTAGTAATTGTCAAATACACTAGTAATTGTCAAATACAGAACTTAAAATTGATAGCTTCTAATTATTATTGCAAATTATAACTTGAAGATCTGAACTAGTAATTTTCAAATACAGAACTTAATATTGATAGCTTCAAATTATTATTGCAAATTATAACTAGAAGATCTGAACTTGTAATTGTCAAATACAGAACTTCTAATTGTTAAATACAAATTATTAGTGCAAATTATAACTTGAAGATCTGAACTAGTAATTTTCAAATACAGAACTTAATATTGATAGCTTCTAATTATTATTGCAAATTATAACTAGAAGATCTGAACTTGTAATTGTCAAATACAGAACTTCTAATTGTTAAATACAAATTTTTAGTGCAAATTATAACTAGAAGATTTGAACTAGTAATTTTCAAATACAGAACTTAATATTGATAGCTTCTAATTATTATTGCAAATTATAACTAGAAGATCTGAACTTGTAATTGTCAAATACAGAACTTAAAATTGATAGCTTCTAATTATTATTTCAATTTATAACTTGAAGATCTGAACTTGTAATTGTCAAATACAGAACTAAAAATTGATAGCTTCTAATTATTATTGCAAATTATAACTTGAAGATCTGAACTTGTAATTGTCAAATACAGAACTTCTAATTGTTAAATACAAATTAGTAGTGCAAATTATAACTTGAAGATCTGAACTTGTAATTATCAAATACAGAACTTAAAATTGATAGCTTCTAATTATTATTGTAAATTATAACTTGAAGATCTGAACTTGTAATAGTGAATTACAGAACTTAGATTTGTTAAATCTAATTATTATTTCAAATTATAACTTGAAGATCTGAACTAGTAATTGTCAAATACAGAACTTAAAATTGATAGCTTCTAATTATTATTGCAAATTATAACTTGAAGATCTGAACTTGAAATTGTCAAATACAGAACTTAAAATTGATAGCTTCTAATTATTATTGTAAATTATAACTTGAAGATCTGAACTAGTAATTGTCAAATACAGAACTTAAAATTGATAGCTTCTAATTATTATTGCAAATAATAACTTGGAGATCTGAACTAGTAATTGTCAAATACAGAACTTAAAATTGATAGCTTCTAATTATTATTGCAAATTATAACTTGAAGATCTGAACTTGTAATTGTCAAATACAGACTTAAAATTGATAGCTTCTAATTATTATTGCAAATTATAACTTGAAGAACTGAACTTGTAATTGTCAAATACAGAACATAAAATTGATACCTTCTAATTATTATTTCAAATTATAACTTGAAGATCTGAACTTGTAATTGTCAAATACAGAACTTAAAATTAATAGCTTCAAATTATTATTGCAAATTATAACTTGAAGATCTGAACTTGTAATTGTCAAATACAGAACTTCAAATTGTTAAATACAAATTATTAGTGCAAATTATAACTTGAAGATCTGAACTTGTAATTGTCAAATACAGAACTTAAAATTGATAGCTTCTAATTATTATTGTAAATTATAACTTGAAGATCTGAACTCGTAATAGTGAATTACAGAACTTAGATTTGTTAAATTCAAATTATTATTTCAAATAATAACTTGAAGATCTGAACTAGTAATTGTCAAATACAGAACTTAAAATTGATAGCTTCTAATTATTATTGCATATTATAACTTGAAGATCTGAACTTGTAATTGTTAAATACAGAACTTAAAATTGATAGCTTCTAATTATTATTGTAAATTATAACTTCAAGATCTGAACTTGTAATTGTCAAATACAGAACTTAAAATTGATAGCTTCTAATTATTATTGCAAATAATAACTTGAAGATCTGAACTTGTAATTGTCACATACAGAACTTAAAATTGATAGCTTCTAATTATTATTGCAAATTATAATTTGAAGATCTGAACTTGTAATAAACAAATACGCAACTTAGCATTGTTAAATACAAATTGTGATTGCAAATTATAACTTGAAGATCTGAACCTGTAATAGGTAAATACAGAACTTCGAATTGTTAAATTCAAACTAAGATTGCAAATAATAATTCGAAGATCTGAACTTGTAATAGTCAAATACAGAACTTCTAATTGTTAAATATAAATTATTAGTGCAAATTATAACTTGAAGATCTGAACTAGTAATTGTCAAATACAGAACTTAAAATTGATAGCTTCTAATTATTATAGCAAATAATAACTTGGAGATCTGAACTAGTAATTGTCCAATACAGAACTTAAAATTGATAGCTTCTAATTATTATTGCAAATTATAACTTGAAGATCTGAACTTGTAATTGTCAAATACAGAACTTAAAATTGATAGCTTCTAATTATTATTGCAAATTATAACTTGAAGATCTGAACTAGTAATTGTCAAATACAGAACATAAAATTGATAGCTTCTAATTATTATTTCAAATTATAACTTGAAGATCTGAACTTGTAATTGTCAAATACAGAACTTAAAATTAATAGCTTCTAATTATTATTGCAAATTATAACTTGAAGATCTGAACTTGTAATTGTCAAATACAGAACTTCAAATTGTTAAATACAAATTATTAGTGCAAATTATAACTTGAAGATCTGAACTTGTAATAGTGAATTACAGAACTTAGATTTGTTAAATTCAAATTATTATTTCAAATTATAACTTGAAGATCTGAACTAGTAATTGTCGAATACAGAACTTAACATTGATAGCTTCTAATTATTATTGCATATTATAACTTGAAGATCTGAACTTGTAATTGTTAAATACAGAACTTAAAATTGATAGCTTCTAATTATTATTGTAAATTATAACTTCAAGATCTGAACTTGTAATTGTCAAATACAGAACTTAAAATTGATAGCTTCTAATTATTATTGCAAATAATAACTTGAAGATCTGAACTTGTAATTGTCAAATACAGAACTTAAAATTGATAGCTTCTAATTATTATTGCAAATTATAATTTGAAGATCTGAACTTGTAATAGACAAATACGCAACTTAGCATTGTTAAATACAAATTGTGATTGCAAATTATAACTTGAAGATCTGAACTTGTAATTGTCAAATACAGAACTTCAAATTGTTAAATACAAATTATTAGTGCAAATTATAACTTGAAGATCTGAACTTGTAATTGTCAAATACAGAACTTAAAATTGATGGCTTCTAATTATTATTGTAAATTATAACTTGAAGATCTGAACTCGTAATAGTGAATTACAGAACTTAGATTTGTTAAATTCAAATTATTATTTCAAATAATAACTTGAAGATCTGAACTAGTAATTGTCAAATACAGAACTTAAAATTGATAGCTTCTACTTATTATTGCATATTATAACTTGAAGATCTGAACTTGTAATTGTTAAATACAGAACTTAAAATTGATAGCTTCTAATTATTATTGTAAATTATAACTTCAAGATCTGAACTTGTAATTGTCAAATACAGAACTTAAAATTGATAGCTTCTAATTATTATTGCAAATAATAACTTGAAGATCTGAACTTGTAATTGTCAAATACAGAACTTAAAATTGATAGCTTCTAATTATTATTGCAAATTATAACTTGAAGATCTGAACTTGTAATTGTCAAATACAGAACTTAAAATTTATAGCTTCTAATTATTATTGCAAATTATAACTTGAAGATCTGAACTTGTAATAGTCAAATACAGAACTTCTAACTGTTAAAAACAAATTATTAGTGCAAATTATAACTTGAAGATCTGAACTTGTAATTGTCAAATACAGAACTTAAAATTGATAGCTTCTAATTATTATTGCTAATTATAACTTGAAGATCTGAACTTGTAATAGTGAATTACAAAACTTAGATTTGCTAAATTCAAATTATTATTTCAAATTATAACTTGAAGATCTGAACTAGTAATTGTCAAATACAGAACTTAAATTGATAGCTTATAATTATTATTGCAAATAATAATTTGAAGATCTGAACTTGTAATAGTCAAATACAGAACTTCTAATTGTTAAATACAAATTATTAGTGCAAATTATAACTTGAAGATCTGAACTAGTAATTGTCAAATACAGAACTTCTAATTATTAAATACAAATTATTAGTGCAAATTATAACTTGAAGATCTGAACTAGTAATTTTCAAATACAGAACTTAATATTGATAGCTTCTAATTATTATTGCAAATTATAACTAGAAGATCTGAACTTGTAATTGTCAAATACAGAACTTCTAATTGTTAAATACAAATTATTAGTGCAAATTATAACTTGAAGATCTGTACTAGTAATTTTCAAATACAGAACTTAATATTGATAGCTTCTAATTATTATTGCAAATTATAACTAGAAGATCTGAACTTGTAATTGTCAAATACAGAACTTAAAATTGATAGCTTCTAATTATTATTTCAATTTATAACTTGAAGATCTGAACTTGTAATTGTCAAATACAGAACTTAAAATTGATAGCTTCTAATTATTATTGCAAATTATAACTTGAAGATCTGAACTTGTAATTGTCAAATACAGAACTTCTAATTGTTAAATACAAATTAGTAGTGCAAATTATAACTTGAAGATCTGAACTTGTAATTATCAAATACAGAACTTAAAATTGATAGCTTCTAATTATTATTGTAAATTATAACTTGAAGATCTGAACTTGTAATAGTGAATTACAGAACTTAGATTTGTTAAATCTAATTATTATTTCAAATTATAACTTGAAGATCTGAACTAGTAATTGTCAAATACAGAACTTAAAATTGATAGCTTCTAATTATTATTGCAAATTATAACTTGAAGATCTGAACTTGTAATTGTCAAATACAGAACTTAAAATTGATAGCTTCTAATTATTATTGTAAATTATAACTTGAAGATCTGAACTTGTAATTGTCAAATACAGAACTTAAAATTGATAGCTTCTAATTATTATTGCAAATAATAACTTGGAGATCTGAACTAGTAATTGTCAAATACACTAGTAATTGTCAAATACAGAACTTAAAATTGATAGCTTCTAATTATTATTGCAAATTATAACTTGAAGATCTGAACTAGTAATTTTCAAATACAGAACTTAATATTGATAGCTTCAAATTATTATTGCAAATTATAACTAGAAGATCTGAACTTGTAATTGTCAAATACAGAACTTCTAATTGTTAAATACAAATTATTAGTGCAAATTATAACTTGAAGATCTGAACTAGTAATTTTCAAATACAGAACTTAATATTGATAGCTTCTAATTATTATTGCAAATTATAACTAGAAGATCTGAACTTGTAATTGTCAAATACAGAACTTCTAATTGTTAAATACAAATTTTTAGTGCAAATTATAACTAGAAGATTTGAACTAGTAATTTTCAAATACAGAACTTAATATTGATAGCTTCTAATTATTATTGCAAATTATAACTAGAAGATCTGAACTTGTAATTGTCAAATACAGAACTTAAAATTGATAGCTTCTAATTATTATTTCAATTTATAACTTGAAGATCTGAACTTGTAATTGTCAAATACAGAACTAAAAATTGATAGCTTCTAATTATTATTGCAAATTATAACTTGAAGATCTGAACTTGTAATTGTCAAATACAGAACTTCTAATTGTTAAATACAAATTAGTAGTGCAAATTATAACTTGAAGATCTGAACTTGTAATTATCAAATACAGAACTTAAAATTGATAGCTTCTAATTATTATTGTAAATTATAACTTGAAGATCTGAACTTGTAATAGTGAATTACAGAACTTAGATTTGTTAAATCTAATTATTATTTCAAATTATAACTTGAAGATCTGAACTAGTAATTGTCAAATACAGAACTTAAAATTGATAGCTTCTAATTATTATTGCAAATTATAACTTGAAGATCTGAACTTGAAATTGTCAAATACAGAACTTAAAATTGATAGCTTCTAATTATTATTGTAAATTATAACTTGAAGATCTGAACTAGTAATTGTCAAATACAGAACTTAAAATTGATAGCTTCTAATTATTATTGCAAATAATAACTTGGAGATCTGAACTAGTAATTGTCAAATACAGAACTTAAAATTGATAGCTTCTAATTATTATTGCAAATTATAACTTGAAGATCTGAACTTGTAATTGTCAAATACAGACTTAAAATTGATAGCTTCTAATTATTATTGCAAATTATAACTTGAAGAACTGAACTTGTAATTGTCAAATACAGAACATAAAATTGATACCTTCTAATTATTATTTCAAATTATAACTTGAAGATCTGAACTTGTAATTGTCAAATACAGAACTTAAAATTAATAGCTTCAAATTATTATTGCAAATTATAACTTGAAGATCTGAACTTGTAATTGTCAAATACAGAACTTCAAATTGTTAAATACAAATTATTAGTGCAAATTATAACTTGAAGATCTGAACTTGTAATTGTCAAATACAGAACTTAAAATTGATAGCTTCTAATTATTATTGTAAATTATAACTTGAAGATCTGAACTCGTAATAGTGAATTACAGAACTTAGATTTGTTAAATTCAAATTATTATTTCAAATAATAACTTGAAGATCTGAACTAGTAATTGTCAAATACAGAACTTAAAATTGATAGCTTCTAATTATTATTGCATATTATAACTTGAAGATCTGAACTTGTAATTGTTAAATACAGAACTTAAAATTGATAGCTTCTAATTATTATTGTAAATTATAACTTCAAGATCTGAACTTGTAATTGTCAAATACAGAACTTAAAATTGATAGCTTCTAATTATTATTGCAAATAATAACTTGAAGATCTGAACTTGTAATTGTCAAATACAGAACTTAAAATTGATAGCTTCTAATTATTATTGCAAATTATAATTTGAAGATCTGAACTTGTAATAAACAAATACGCAACTTAGCATTGTTAAATACAAATTGTGATTGCAAATTATAACTTGAAGATCTGAACC
This sequence comes from Cantharis lateralis, assembly GCA_963170105.1. NCBI lineage: Eukaryota > Metazoa > Arthropoda > Insecta > Coleoptera > Cantharidae > Cantharis > Cantharis lateralis. Next base: position 23,958,794 of record OY720625.1, on the reverse strand, counting down.
TGTAATAGGTAAATACAGAACTTCGAATTGTTAAATTCAAACTAAGATTGCAAATAATAATTCGAAGATCTGAACTTGTAATAGTCAAATACAGAACTTCTAATTGTTAAATATAAATTATTAGTGCAAATTATAACTTGAAGATCTGAACTAGTAATTGTCAAATACAGAACTTAAAATTGATAGCTTCTAATTATTATAGCAAATAATAACTTGGAGATCTGAACTAGTAATTGTCCAATACAGAACTTAAAATTGATAGCTTCTAATTATTATTGCAAATTATAACTTGAAGATCTGAACTTGTAATTGTCAAATACAGAACTTAAAATTGATAGCTTCTAATTATTATTGCAAATTATAACTTGAAGATCTGAACTAGTAATTGTCAAATACAGAACATAAAATTGATAGCTTCTAATTATTATTTCAAATTATAACTTGAAGATCTGAACTTGTAATTGTCAAATACAGAACTTAAAATTAATAGCTTCTAATTATTATTGCAAATTATAACTTGAAGATCTGAACTTGTAATTGTCAAATACAGAACTTCAAATTGTTAAATACAAATTATTAGTGCAAATTATAACTTGAAGATCTGAACTTGTAATAGTGAATTACAGAACTTAGATTTGTTAAATTCAAATTATTATTTCAAATTATAACTTGAAGATCTGAACTAGTAATTGTCGAATACAGAACTTAACATTGATAGCTTCTAATTATTATTGCATATTATAACTTGAAGATCTGAACTTGTAATTGTTAAATACAGAACTTAAAATTGATAGCTTCTAATTATTATTGTAAATTATAACTTCAAGATCTGAACTTGTAATTGTCAAATACAGAACTTAAAATTGATAGCTTCTAATTATTATTGCAAATAATAACTTGAAGATCTGAACTTGTAATTGTCAAATACAGAACTTAAAATTGATAGCTTCTAATTATTATTGCAAATTATAATTTGAAGATCTGAACTTGTAATAGACAAATACGCAACTTAGCATTGTTAAATACAAATTGTGATTGCAAATTATAACTTGAAGATCTGAACTTGTAATTGTCAAATACAGAACTTCAAATTGTTAAATACAAATTATTAGTGCAAATTATAACTTGAAGATCTGAACTTGTAATTGTCAAATACAGAACTTAAAATTGATGGCTTCTAATTATTATTGTAAATTATAACTTGAAGATCTGAACTCGTAATAGTGAATTACAGAACTTAGATTTGTTAAATTCAAATTATTATTTCAAATAATAACTTGAAGATCTGAACTAGTAATTGTCAAATACAGAACTTAAAATTGATAGCTTCTAATTATTATTGCATATTATAACTTGAAGATCTGAACTTGTAATTGTTAAATACAGAACTTAAAATTGATAGCTTCTAATTATTATTGTAAATTATAACTTCAAGATCTGAACTTGTAATTGTCAAATACAGAACTTAAAATTGATAGCTTCTAATTATTATTGCAAATAATAACTTGAAGATCTGAACTTGTAATTGTCAAATACAGAACTTAAAATTGATAGCTTCTAATTATTATTGCAAATTATAATTTGAAGATCTGAACTTGTAATAAACAAATACGCAACTTAGCATTGTTAAATACAAATTGTGATTGCAAATTATAACTTGAAGATCTGAACCTGTAATAGGTAAATACAGAACTTCGAATTGTTAAATTCAAACTAAGATTGCAAATAATAATTCGAAGATCTGAACTTGTAATAGTCAAATACAGAACTTCTAATTGTTAAATACAAATTATTAGTGCAAATTATAACTTGAAGATCTGAACTAGTAATTGTCAAATACAGAACTTAAAATTGATAGCTTCTAATTATTATAGCAAATAATAACTTGGAGATCTGAACTAGTAATTGTCCAATACAGAACTTAAAATTGATAGCTTCTAATTATTATTGCAAATTATAACTTGAAGATCTGAACTTGTAATTGTCAAATACAGAACTTAAAATTGATAGCTTCTAATTATTATTGCAAATTATAACTTGAAGATCTGAACTTGTAATTGTCAAATACAGAACATAAAATTGATAGCTTCTAATTATTATTTCAAATTATAACTTGAAGATCTGAACTTGTAATTGTCAAATACAGAACTTAAAATTAATAGCTTCTAATTATTATTGCAAATTATAACTTGAAGATCTGAACTTGTAATTGTCAAATACAGAACTTCAAATTGTTAAATACAAATTATTAGTGCAAATTATAACTTGAAGATCTGAACTTGTAATTGTCAAATACAGAACTTAAAATTGATAGCTTCTAATTATTATGGTAAATTATAACTTGAAGATCTGAACTTGTAATAGTGAATTACAGAACTTAGATTTGTTAAATTAAAATTATTATTTCAAATTATAACTTGAAGATCTGAACTAGTAATTGTCGAATACAGAACTTAAAATTGATAGCTTCTAATTATTATTGCATATTATAACTTGAAGATCTGAACTTGTAATTGTTAAATACAGAACTTAAAATTGATAGCTTCTAATTATTATTGTAAATTATAACTTCAAGATCTGAACTTGTAATTGTCAAATACAGAACTTAAAATTGATAGCTTCTAATTATTATTGCAAATAATAACTTGAAGATCTGAACTTGTAATTGTCAAATACAGAACTTAAAATTGATAGCTTCTAATTATTATTGCAAATTATAATTTGAAGATCTGAACTTGTAATAGACAAATACGCAACTTAGCATTGTTAAATACAAATTGTGATTGCAAATTATAACTTGAAGATCTGAACTTGTAATAGTGAATTACAGAACTTAGATTTGTAAAATTCAAATTATTATTTCAAATTATAACTTGAAGATCTGAACTAGTAATTGTCAAATACAGAACTTAAAATTGATAGCTTCTAATTATTATTGTAAATTATAACTTGAAGATCTGAACTTGTAATTATCAAATGCAGAACTTAAAATTGATAGCTTCTAATTATTATTTCAAATTATAACTTGAAGATCTGAACTTGTAATTGTCAAATACAGAACTTAAAATTGATAGCTTCTAATTATTATTTCAAATTATAACTTGAAGATCTGAACTTGTAATTATCAAATGCAGAACTTAAAATTGATAGCTTCTAATTATTATTTCAAATTATAACTTGAAGATCTGAACTTGTAATAGTCAAATACAGAACATCGAATTGTTAAATACAAATTATTAGTGCAAATTATAACTTGAAGATCTGAACATGTAATAGGTAAATACAGAACTTCTAATTGTTAAATTCAAATTAAGATTGCAAATAATAATTTGAAAATCTGAACTAGTAATAGTCAAATACAGAACTTCTAACTGTTAAAAACAAATTATAAGTGCAAATTATAACTTGAAGATCTGAACTTGTAATTGTCAAATACAGAACTTAAAATTGATAGCTTCTAATTATTATTGCAAATTATAACTTGAAGATCTGAACTAGTAATTGTCAAATACAGAACTTAAATTGATAGCTTATAATTATTATTGCAAATAATAACTTGAAGATCTGAACTTGTAATAGTCAAATACAGAACTTCTAATTGTTAAATACAAATTATTAGTGCAAATTATAACTTGAAGATCTGAACTAGTAATTGTCAAATATAGAACTTAAAATTGATAGCTTCTAATTATTATTGCAAATTATAACTTGAAGATCTGAACTTGTAATAGTGAATTACAGAACTAAGATTTGCTAAATTCAAATTATTATTTCAAATTATAACTTGAAGATCTGAACTAGTAATTGTCAAATACAGAACTTCTAATTATTAAATACTAATTATTAGTGCAAATTATAACTTGAAGATCTGAACTAGTAATTTTCAAATACAGAACTTAATATTGATAGCTTCTAATTTTTATTGCAAATTATAACTAGAAGATCTGAACTTGTAATTGTCAAATACAGAACTTCTAATTGTTAAATACAAATTATTAGTGCAAATTATAACTTGAAGATCTGAACTAGTAATTTTCAAATACAGAACTTAATATTGATAGCTTCTAATTATTATTGCAAATTATAACTAGAAGATCTGAACTTGTAATTGTCAAATACAGAACTTAAAATTGATAGCTTCTAATTATTATTTCAATTTATAACTTGAAGATCTGAACTTGTAATTGTCAAATACAGAACTAAAAATTGATAGCTTCTAATTATTATTGCAAATTATAACTTGAAGATCTGAACTTGTAATTGTCAAATACAGAACTTCTAATTGTTAAATACAAATTAGTAGTGCAAATTATAACTTGAAGATCTGAACTTGTAATTATCAAATACAGCACTTAAAATTGATAGCTTCTAATTATTATTGTAAATTATAACTTGAAGATCTGAACTTGTAATAGTGAATTACAGAACTTAGATTTGTTAAATCTAATTATTATTTCAAATTATAACTTGAAGATCTGAACTAGTAATTGTCAAATACAGAACTTAAAATTGATAGCTTCTAATTATTATTGCAAATTATAACTTGAAGATCTGAACTTGTAATTGTCAAATACAGAACTTAAAATTGATAGCTTCTAATTATTATTGTAAATTATAACTTGAAGATCTGAACTTGTAATTGTCAAATACAGAACTTAAAATTGATAGCTTCTAATTATTATTGCAAATAATAACTTGGAGATCTGAACTAGTAATTGTCAAATACAGAACTTAAAATTGATAGCTTCTAATTATTATTGCAAATTATAACTTGAAGATCTGAACTTGTAATTGTCAAATACAGAACTTAAAATTGATAGCTTCTAATTATTATTGCAAATTATAACTTGAAGATCTGAATTTGTAATTGTCAAATACAGAACTTAAAATTGATAGCTTCTAATTATTATTGAAAATTATAATTTGAAGATCTGAACTTGCAATAAACAAATACGCAACTTAGCATTGTTAAATACAAATTGTGATTGCAAATTATAACTTGAAGATCTGAACCTGTAATAGGTAAATACAGAACTTCGAATTGTTAAATTCAAACTAAGATTGCAAATAATAATTCGAAGATCTGAACTTGTAATAGTCAAATACAGAACTTCTAATTGTTAAATACAAATTATTAGTGCAAATTATAACTTGAAGATCTGAACTAGTAATTGTCAAATACAGAACTTAAAATTGATAGCTTCTAATTATTATTGCAAATTATAACTTGAAGATCTGAACTTGTAATTGTCAAATACAGAACTTCTAATTGTTAAATACAAATTATTAGTGCAAATTATAACTTGAAGATCTGAACTTGTAATTGTCAAATACAGAACTTAAAATTGATAGCTTCTAATTATTATTGCAAATTATAACTTGAAGATCTGAACTTCTAATAGTCAAATACAGAACTTAAAATTGATAGCTTCTAATTATTATTGTAAATTATAACTTGAAGATCTGAACTTGTAATAGTGAATCACAGAACTTAGATTTGTTAAATTCAAATTATTATTTCAAATTATAACTTGAAGATCTGAACTAGTAATTGTCAAATACAGAACTTAAAATTGATAGCTTCTAATTATTATTGCAAATTATAACTTGAAGATCTGAACTTGTAATTGTCAAATACAGTACTTAAAATTGATAGCTTCTAATTAATATTGCAAATTATAACTTGAAGATCTGAACTTGTAATTGTCAAATACAGAACTTAAAATTGATAGCTTTTAATTATTATTGTAAATTATAACTTGAAGATCTGAACTTGTAATAGTCAAATACAGAACTTCGAATTGTTAAATACAAATTATTAGTACAAATTATAACTTGAAGATCTGAACTTGTAATAGGTAAATACAAAACTTCGAATTGTTAAATTCAAACTAAGATTGCAAATAATAATTTGAAGATATGAACTTGTAATAGTCAAATACAGAACTTAAAATTGATAGCTTCTAATTATTATTGTAAATTATAACTTGAAGATCTGAACTTGTAATAGTGAATTACAGAACTTAGATTTGTTAAATTCAAATTATTATTTCAAATTATAACTTGAAGATCTGAACTAGTAATTGTCAAATACAGAACTTAAAATTGATAGCTTCTAATTATTATTGCAAATTATAACTTGAAGATCTGAACTTGTAATTGTCAAATGCAGAACTTAAAATTGATAGCTTCTAATTATTATTTCAAATTATAACTTGAAGATCTGAACTTGTAATTGTCAAATACAGAACTTAAAATTGATAGCTTCTAATTATTATTGCAAATAATAACTTGAAGATCTGTACTTGTAATTGTCAAATACCGAACTTAAAATTGATAGCTTATAATTAAAGTTCAAATTATAACTTGAAGATCTGAACTTTTAATAGTCAAATACAGAACATCGAATTGTTAAATACAAATTATTAGTGCAAATTATAACTTGAAGATCTGAACTTGTAATAGGTAAATACAGAACTTCTAATTGTTAAATTCAAACTAAGATTGCAAATAATAATTTGAAAATCTCAACTAGTAATAGTCAAATACAGAACTTCTAACTGTTAAAATCAAATTATTAGTGCAAATTATAACTTGAAGATCTGAACTTGTAATTGTCAAATACAGAACTTAAAATTGATAGCTTCTAATTATTATTGCAAATTATAACTTGAAGATCTGAACTTGTAATTGTCAATTACAGAACTTCTAATTGTTAAATACAAATTATTAGTGCAAATTATAACTTGAAGATCAGAACATGTAATTGTCAAATACAGAACTTAAAATTGATAGCTTCTAATTATTATTGTAAATTATAACTTGAAGATCTGAACTTGTAATAGTGAATTACAGAACTTAGATTTGTTAAATTCAAATTATTATTTCAAATTATAACTTGAAGATCTGAACTAGTAATTGTCAAATACAGAACTTCTAATTATTAAATACAAATTATTAGTGCAAATTATAACTTGAAGATCTGAACTAGTAATTTTCAAATACAGAACTTAATATTGATAGCTTCTAATTATTAATGCAAATTATAACTAGAAGATCTGAACTTGTAATTGTCAAATACAGAACTTAAAATTGATAGCTTCTAATTATAATTTCAATTTATAACTTGAAGATCTGAACTTGTAATTGTCAAATACAGAACTTAAAATTGATAGCTTCTAATTATTATTGCAAATTATAACTTGAAGATCTGAACTTGTAATTGTCAAATACAGAACTTCTAATTGTTAAATACAAATTAGTAGTGCAAATTATAACTTGAAGATCTGAACTTGTAATTATCAAATACAGAACTTAAAATTGATAGCTTCTAATTATTATTGTAAATTATAACTTGAAGATCTGAACTTGTAATAGTGAATTACAGAACTTAGATTTGTTAAATTCAAATTATTATTTCAAATTATAACTTGAAGATCTGAACTAGTAATTGTCAAATACAGAACTTAAAATTGATAGCTTCTAATTATTATTGCAAATTATAACTTGAAGATCTAACTTGTAATTGTCAAATACAGAACTTAAAATTGATAGCTTCTAATTATTATTGTAAATTATAACTTGAAGATCTGAACTTGTAATTGTCAAATACAGAACTTAAAATTGATAGCTTCTAATTATTATTGCAAATATAAACTTGGAGATCTGAACTAGTAATTGTCAAATACAGAACTTAAAATTGATAGCTTCTAATTATTATTGCAAATTATAACTTGAAGATCTGAACTTGTAATTGTCAAATACAGAACTTAAAATTGATAGCTACTAATTATTATTGCAAATTATAACTTGAAGATCTGAACTTGTAATTGTCAAATACAGAACATAAAATTGATAGCTTCTAATTATTATTTCAAATTATAACTTGAAGATCTGAACTTGTAATTGTCAAATACAGAACTTAAAATTAATAGCTTCTAATTATTATTGCAAATTATAACTTGAATATCTGAACTTGTAATTGTCAAATACAGAACTTCAAATTGTTAAATACAAATTATTAGTGCAAATTATAACTTGAAGATCTGAACTTGTAATTGTCAAATACAGAACTTAAAATTGATAGCTTCTAATTATTATTGTAAATTATAACTTGAAGATCTGAACTTGTAATAGTGAATTACAGAACTTAGATTTGTTAAATTCAAATTATTATTTCAAATTATAACTTGAAGATCTGAACTAGTAATTGTCAAATACAGAACTCAAAATTGATAGCTTCTAATTATTATTGCATATTATAACTTGAAGATCTGAACTTGTAATTGTTAAATACAGAACTTAAAATTGATAGCTTCTAATTATTATTGTAAATTATAACTTCAAGATCTGAACTTGTAATTGTCAAATACAGAACTTAAAATTGATAGCTTCTAATTATTATTGCAAATAATAACTTGAAGATCTGAACTTGTAATTGTCAAATACAGAACTTCTAATTGTTAAATACAAATTATTAGTGCAAATTATAACTTGAAGATCTGAACAAGTAATTGTCAAATACAGAACTTAAAATTGATAGCTTCTAATTATTATTGTAAATTATAACTTGAAGATCTGAACTTGTAATAGTGAATTACAGAACTTAGATTTGTTAAATTCAAATTATTATTTCAAATTATAACTTGAAGATCTGAACTAGTAATTGTCAAATACAGAACTTAAAATTGATAGCTTCAAATTATTATTGCAAATTATAACTTGAAGATCTGAACTTGTAATTGTCAAATACAGAACTTAAAATTGATAGCTTCTAATTATTATTGCAAATTATAACATGAAGATCTGAACTTGTAATTGTCAAATACAGAACTTAAAATTGATAGCTTCTAATTATTATTGCAAATTATAACTTGAAGATCTGAACTTGTAATAGTGAATTACAGAACTTAGATTTGTTAAATTCAAATTATTATTTCAAATTATAACTTGAAGATCTGAACTAGTAATTGTCAAATACAGAACTTAAAATTGATAGCTTCTAATTATTATTGCAAATTATAACTTGAAGATCTGAACTTGTAATTGTCAAATGCAGAACTTAAAATTGATAGCTTCTAATTATTATTTCAAATTATAACTTGAAGATCTGAACTTGTAATTGTCAAATACAGAACTTAAAATTGATAGCTTCTAATTATTATTGCAAATAATAACTTGAAGATCTGTACTTGTAATTGTCAAATACCGAACTTAAAATTGATAGCTTATAATTATAGTTCAAATTATAACTTGAAGATCTGAACTTTTAATAGTCAAATACAGAACATCGAATTGTTAAATACAAATTATTAGTGCAAATTATAACTTGAAGATCTGAACTTGTAATAGGTAAATACAGAACTTCTAATTGTTAAATTCAAACTAAGATTGCAAATAATAATTCGAAGATCTGAACTTGTAATAGTCAAATACAGAACTTCTAATTGTTAAATACAAATTATTAGTGCAAATTATAACTTGAAGATCTGAACTAGTAATTGTCAAATACAGAACTTAAAATTGATAGCTTCTAATTATTATTGCAAATTATAACTTGAAGATCTGAACTTGTAATTGTCAAATACAGAACTTCTAATTGTTAAATACAAATTATTAGTGCAAATTATAACTTGAAGATCTGAACTTGTAATTGTCAAATACAGAACTTAAAATTGATAGCTTCTAATTATTATTGCAAATTATAACTTGAAGATCTGAACTTCTAATAGTCAAATACAGAACTTAAAATTGATAGCTTCTAATTATTATTGTAAATTATAACTTGAAGATCTGAACTTGTAATAGTGAATCACAGAACTTAGATTTGTTAAATTCAAATTATTATTTCAAATTATAACTTGAAGATCTGAACTAGTAATTGTCAAATACAGAACTTAAAATTGATAGCTTCTAATTATTATTGCAAATTATAACTTGAAGATCTGAACTTGTAATTGTCAAATACAGTACTTAAAATTGATAGCTTCTAATTAATATTGCAAATTATAACTTGAAGATCTGAACTTGTAATTGTCAAATACAGAACTTAAAATTGATAGCTTTTAATTATTATTGTAAATTATAACTTGAAGATCTGAACTTGTAATAGTCAAATACAGAACTTCGAATTGTTAAATACAAATTATTAGTACAAATTATAACTTGAAGATCTGAACTTGTAATAGGTAAATACAAAACTTCGAATTGTTAAATTCAAACTAAGATTGCAAATAATAATTTGAAGATCTGAACTTGTAATAGTCAAATACAGAACTTAAAATTGATAGCTTCTAATTATTATTGTAAATTATAACTTGAAGATCTGAACTTGTAATAGTGAATTACAGAACTTAGATTTGTTAAATTCAAATTATTATTTCAAATTATAACTTGAAGATCTGAACTAGTAATTGTCAAATACAGAACTTAAAATTGATAGCTTCTAATTATTATTGCAAATTATAACTTGAAGATCTGAACTTGTAATTGTCAAATGCAGAACTTAACATTGATAGCTTCTAATTATTATTTCAAATTATAACTTGAAGATCTGAACTTGTAATTGTCAAATACAGAACTTAAAATTGATAGCTTCTAATTATTATTGCAAATAATAACTTGAAGATCTGTACTTGTAATTGTCAAATACCGAACTTAAAATTGATAGCTTATAATTAAAGTTCAAATTATAACTTGAAGATCTGAACTTTTAATAGTCAAATACAGAACTTCGAATTGTTAAATACAAATTATTAGTACAAATTATAACTTGAAGATCTGAACTTGTAATAGGTAAATACAAAACTTCGAATTGTTAAATTCAAACTAAGATTGCAAATAATAATTCGAAGATCTGAACTTGTAATAGTCAAATACAGAACTTCTAATTGTTAAATACAAATTATTAGTGCAAATTATAACTTGAAGATCTGAACTAGTAATTGTCAAATACAGAACTTAAAATTGATAGCTTCTAATTATTATAGCAAATAATAACTTGGAGATCTGAACTAGTAATTGTCCAATACAGAACTTAAAATTGATAGCTTCTAATTATTATTGCAAATTATAACTTGAAGATCTGAACTTGTAATTGTCAAATACAGAACTTAAAATTGATAGCTTCTAATTATTATAGCAAATTATAACTTGAAGATCTGAACTTGTAATTGTCAAATACAGAACATAAAATTGATAGCTTCTAATTATTATTTCAAATTATAACTTGAAGATCTGAACTTGTAATTGTCAAATACAGAACTTAAAATTAATAGCTTCTAATTATTATTGCAAATTATAACTTGAAGATCTGAACTTGTAATTGTCAAATACAGAACTTCAAATTGTTAAATACAAATTATTAGTGCAAATTATAACTTGAAGATCTGAACTTGTAATTGTCAAATACAGAACTTAAAATTGATAGCTTCTAATTATTATGGTAAATTATAACTTGAAGATCTGAACTTGTAATAGTGAATTACAGAACTTAGATTTGTTAAATTCAAATTATTATTTCAAATTATAACTTGAAGATCTGAACTAGTAATTGTCGAGTACAGAACTTAAAATTGATAGCTTCTAATTATTATTGCATATTATAACTTGAAGATCTGAACTTGTAATTGTTAAATACAGAACTTAAAATTGATAGCTTCTAATTATTATTGTAAATTATAACTTCAAGATCTGAACTTGTAATTGTCAAATACAGAACTTAAAATTGATAGCTTCTAATTATTATTGCAAATAATAACTTGAAGATCTGAACTTGTAATTGTCAAATACAGAACTTAAAATTGATAGCTTCTAATTATTATTGCAAATTATAATTTGAAGATCTGAACTTGTAATAGACAAATACGCAACTTAGCATTGTTAAATACAAATTGTGATTGCAAATTATAACTTGAAGATCTGAACTTGTAATAGTGAATTACAGAACTTAGATTTGTAAAATTCAAATTATTATTTCAAATTATAACTTGAAGATCTGAACTAGTAATTGTCAAATACAGAACTTAAAATTGATAGCTTCTAATTATTATTGTAAATTATAACTTGAAGATCTGAACTTGTAATTATCAAATGCAGAACTTAAAATTGATAGCTTCTAATTATTATTTCAAATTATAACTTGAAGATCTGAACTTGTAATTGTCAAATACAGAACTTAAAATTGATAGCTTCTAATTATTATTGCAAATAATAACTGGAAGATCTGTACTTTTAATTGTCAAATACAGAACTTAAAATTGATAGCTTATAATTATAGTTCAAATTATAACTTGAAGATCTGAACTTGTAATAGTCAAATACAGAACATCGAATTGTTAAATACAAATTATTAGTGCAAATTATAACTTGAAGATCTGAACATGTAATAGGTAAATACAGAACTTCTAATTGTTAAATTCAAATTAAGATTGCAAATAATAATTTGAAAATCTGAACTAGTAATAGTCAAATACAGAACTTCTAACTGTTAAAAACAAATTATAAGTGCAAATTATAACTTGAAGATCTGAACTTGTAATTGTCAAATACAGAACTTAAAATTGATAGCTTCTAATTATTATTGCAAATTATAACTTGAAGATCTGAACTAGTAATTGTCAAATACAGAACTTAAATTGATAGCTTATAATTATTATTGCAAATAATAACTTGAAGATCTGAACTTGTAATAGTCAAATACAGAACTTCTAATTGTTAAATACAAATTATTAGTGCAAATTATAACTTGAAGATCTGAACTAGTAATTGTCAAATATTGAACTTAAAATTGATAGCTTCTAATTATTATTGCAAATTATAACTTGAAGATCTGAACTTGTAATAGTGAATTACAGAACTAAGATTTGCTAAATTCAAATTATTATTTCAAATTATAACTTGAAGATCTGAACTAGTAATTGTCAAATACAGAACTTCTAATTATTAAATACTAATTATTAGTGCAAATTATAACTTGAAGATCTGAACTAGTAATTTTCAAATACAGAACTTAATATTGATAGCTTCTAATTTTTATTGCAAATTATAACTAGAAGATCTGAACTTGTAATTGTCAAATACAGAACTTCTAATTGTTAAATACAAATTATTAGTGCAAATTATAACTTGAAGATCTGAACTAGTAATTTTCAAATACAGAACTTAATATTGATAGCTTCTAATTATTATTGCAAATTATAACTAGAAGATCTGAACTTGTAATTGTCAAATACAGAACTTAAAATTGATAGCTTCTAATTATTATTTCAATTTATAACTTGAAGATCTGAACTTGTAATTGTCAAATACAGAACTAAAAATTGATAGCTTCTAATTATTATTGCAAATTATAACTTGAAGATCTGAACTTGTAATTGTCAAATACAGAACTTAAAATTGATAGCTTCTAATTATTATTGCAAATTATAACTTGAAGATCTGAATTTGTAATTGTCAAATACAGAACTTAAAATTGATAGCTTCTAATTATTATTGAAAATTATAATTTGAAGATCTGAACTTGCAATAAACAAATACGCAACTTAGCATTGTTAAATACAAATTGTGATTGCAAATTATAACTTGAAGATCTGAACCTGTAATAGGTAAATACAGAACTTCGAATTGTTAAATTCAAACTAAGATTGCAAATAATAATTCGAAGATCTGAACTTGTAATAGTCAAATACAGAACTTCTAATTGTTAAATACAAATTATTAGTGCAAATTATAACTTGAAGATCTGAACTAGTAATTGTCAAATACAGAACTTAAAATTGATAGCTTCTAATTATTATTGCAAATTATAACTTGAAGATCTGAACTTGTAATTGTCAAATACAGAACTTCTAATTGTTAAATACAAATTATTAGTGCAAATTATAACTTGAAGATCTGAACTTGTAATTGTCAAATACAGAACTTAAAATTGATAGCTTCTAATTATTATTGCAAATTATAACTTGAAGATCTGAACTTCTAATAGTCAAATACAGAACTTAAAATTGATAGCTTCTAATTATTATTGTAAATTATAACTTGAAGATCTGAACTTGTAATAGTGAATCACAGAACTTAGATTTGTTAAATTCAAATTATTATTTCAAATTATAACTTGAAGATCTGAACTAGTAATTGTCAAATACAGAACTTAAAATTGATAGCTTCTAATTATTATTGCAAATTATAACTTGAAGATCTGAACTTGTAATTGTCAAATACAGTACTTAAAATTGATAGCTTCTAATTAATATTGCAAATTATAACTTGAAGATCTGAACTTGTAATTGTCAAATACAGAACTTAAAATTGATAGCTTTTAATTATTATTGTAAATTATAACTTGAAGATCTGAACTTGTAATAGTCAAATACAGAACTTCGAATTGTTAAATACAAATTATTAGTACAAATTATAACTTGAAGATCTGAACTTGTAATAGGTAAATACAAAACTTCGAATTGTTAAATTCAAACTAAGATTGCAAATAATAATTTGAAGATCTGAACTTGTAATAGTCAAATACAGAACTTATAATTGATAGCTTCTAATTATTATTGTAAATTATAACTTGAAGATCTGAACTTGTAATAGTGAATTACAGAACTTAGATTTGTTAAATTCAAATTATTATTTCAAATTATAACTTGAAGATCTGAACTAGTAATTGTCAAATACAGAACTTAAAATTGATAGCTTCTAATTATTATTGCAAATTATAACTTGAAGATCTGAACTTGTAATTGTCAAATGCAGAACTTAAAATTGATAGCTTCTAATTATTATTTCAAATTATAACTTGAAGATCTGAACTTGTAATTGTCAAATACAGAACTTAAAATTGATAGCTTCTAATTATTATTGCAAATAATAACTTGAAGATCTGTACTTGTAATTGTCAAATACCGAACTTAAAATTGATAGCTTATAATTAAAGTTCAAATTATAACTTGAAGATCTGAACTTTTAATAGTCAAATACAGAACATCGAATTGTTAAATACAAATTATTAGTGCAAATTATAACTTGAAGATCTGAACTTGTAATAGGTAAATACAGAACTTCTAATTGTTAAATTCAAACTAAGATTGCAAATAATAATTTGAAAATCTCAACTAGTAATAGTCAAATACAGAACTTCTAACTGTTAAAATCAAATTATTAGTGCAAATTATAACTTGAAGATCTGAACTTGTAATTGTCAAATACAGAACTTAAAATTGATAGCTTCTAATTATTATTGCAAATTATAACTTGAAGATCTGAACTTGTAATTGTCAATTACAGAACTTCTAATTGTTAAATACAAATTATTAGTGCAAATTATAACTTGAAGATCAGAACATGTAATTGTCAAATACAGAACTTAAAATTGATAGCTTCTAATTATTATTGTAAATTATAACTTGAAGATCTGAACTTGTAATAGTGAATTACAGAACTTAGATTTGTTAAATTCAAATTATTATTTCAAATTATAACTTGAAGATCTGAACTAGTAATTGTCAAATACAGAACTTCTAATTATTAAATACAAATTATTAGTGCAAATTATAACTTGAAGATCTGAACTAGTAATTTTCAAATACAGAACTTAATATTGATAGCTTCTAATTATTAATGCAAATTATAACTAGAAGATCTGAACTTGTAATTGTCAAATACAGAACTTAAAATTGATAGCTTCTAATTATAATTTCAATTTATAACTTGAAGATCTGAACTTGTAATTGTCAAATACAGAACTTAAAATTGATAGCTTCTAATTATTATTGCAAATTATAACTTGAAGATCTGAACTTGTAATTGTCAAATACAGAACTTCTAATTGTTAAATACAAATTAGTAGTGCAAATTATAACTTGAAGATCTGAACTTGTAATTATCAAATACAGAACTTAAAATTGATAGCTTCTAATTATTATTGTAAATTATAACTTGAAGATCTGAACTTGTAATAGTGAATTACAGAACTTAGATTTGTTAAATTCAAATTATTATTTCAAATTATAACTTGAAGATCTGAACTAGTAATTGTCAAATACAGAACTTAAAATTGATAGCTTCTAATTATTATTGCAAATTATAACTAGAAGATCTAACTTGTAATTGTCAAATACAGAACTTAAAATTGATAGCTTCTAATTATTATTGTAAATTATAACTTGAAGATCTGAACTTGTAATTGTCAAATACAGAACTTAAAATTGATAGCTTCTAATTATTATTGCAAATATAAACTTGGAGATCTGAACTAGTAATTGTCAAATACAGAACTTAAAATTGATAGCTTCTAATTATTATTGCAAATTATAACTTGAAGATCTGAACTTGTAATTGTCAAATACAGAACTTAAAATTGATAGCTACTAATTATTATTGCAAATTATAACTTGAAGATCTGAACTTGTAATTGTCAAATACAGAACATAAAATTGATAGCTTCTAATTATTATTTCAAATTATAACTTGAAGATCTGAACTTGTAATTGTCAAATACAGAACTTAAAATTAATAGCATCTAATTATTATTGCAAATTATAACTTGAATATCTGAACTTGTAATTGTCAAATACAGAACTTCAAATTGTTAAATACAAATTATTAGTGCAAATTATAACTTGAAGATCTGAACTTGTAATTGTCAAATACAGAACTTAAAATTGATAGCTTCTAATTATTATTGTAAATTATAACTTGAAGATCTGAACTTGTAATAGTGAATTACAGAACTTAGATTTGTTAAATTCAAATTATTATTTCAAATTATAACTTGAAGATCTGAACTAGTAATTGTCAAATACAGAACTCAAAATTGATAGCTTCTAATTATTATTGCATATTATAACTTGAAGATCTGAACTTGTAATTGTTAAATACAGAACTTAAAATTGATAGCTTCTAATTATTATTGTAAATTATAACTTCAAGATCTGAACTTGTAATTGTCAAATACAGAACTTAAAATTGATAGCTTCTAATTATTATTGCAAATAATAACTTGAAGATCTGAACTTGTAATTGTCAAATACAGAACTTCTAATTGTTAAATACAAATTATTAGTGCAAATTATAACTTGAAGATCTGAACAAGTAATTGTCAAATACAGAACTTAAAATTGATAGCTTCTAATTATTATTGTAAATTATAACTTGAAGATCTGAACTTGTAATAGTGAATTACAGAACTTAGATTTGTTAAATTCAAATTATTATTTCAAATTATAACTTGAAGATCTGAACTAGTAATTGTCAAATACAGAACTTAAAATTGATAGCTTCAAATTATTATTGCAAATTATAACTTGAAGATCTGAACTTGTAATTGTCAAATACAGAACTTAAAATTGATAACTTCTAATTATTATTGCAAATTATAACATGAAGATCTGAACTTGTAATTGTCAAATACAGAACTTAAAATTGATAGCTTCTAATTATTATTGCAAATTATAACTTGAAGATCTGAACTTGTAATAGTGAATTACAGAACTTAGATTTGTTAAATTCAAATTATTATTTCAAATTATAACTTGAAGATCTGAACTAGTAATTGTCAAATACAGAACTTAAAATTGATAGCTTCTAATTATTATTGCAAATTATAACTTGAAGATCTGAACTTGTAATTGTCAAATGCAGAACTTAAAATTGATAGCTTCTAATTATTATTTCAAATTATAACTTGAAGATCTGAACTTGTAATTGTCAAATACAGAACTTAAAATTGATAGCTTCTAATTATTATTGCAAATAATAACTTGAAGATCTGTACTTGTAATTGTCAAATACCGAACTTAAAATTGATAGCTTATAATTATAGTTCAAATTATAACTTGAAGATCTGAACTTTTAATAGTCAAATACAGAACATCGAATTGTTAAATACAAATTATTAGTGCAAATTATAACTTGAAGATCTGAACTAGTAATTTTCAAATACAGAACTTAATATTGATAGCTTCTAATTATTATTGCAAATTATAACTAGAAGATCTGAACTTGTAATTGTCAAATACAGAACTTAAAATTGATAGCTTCTAATTATTATTTCAATTTATAACTTGAAGATCTGAACTTGTAATTGTCAAATACAGAACTAAAAATTGATAGCTTCTAATTATTATTGCAAATTATAACTTGAAGATCTGAACTTGTAATTGTCAAATACAGAACTTCTAATTGTTAAATACAAATTAGTAGTGCAAATTATAACTTGAAGATCTGAACTTGTAATTATCAAATACAGAACTTAAAATTGATAGCTTCTAATTATTATTGTAAATTATAACTTGAAGATCTGAACTTGTAATAGTGAATTACAGAACTTAGATTTGTTAAATCTAATTATTATTTCAAATTATAACTTGAAGATCTGAACTAGTAATTGTCAAATACAGAACTTAAAATTGATAGCTTCTAATTATTATTGCAAATTATAACTTGAAGATCTGAACTTGTAATTGTCAAATACAGAACTTAAAATTGATAGCTTCTAATTATTATTGTAAATTATAACTTGAAGATCTGAACTTGTAATTGTCAAATACAGAACTTAAAATTGATAGCTTCTAATTATTATTGCAAATAATAACTTGGAGATCTGAACTAGTAATTGTCAAATACAGAACTTAAAATTGATAGCTTCTAATTATTATTGCAAATTATAACTTGAAGATCTGAACTTGTAATTGTCAAATACAGAACTTAAAATTGATAGCTTCTAATTATTATTGCAAATTATAACTTGAAGATCTGAATTTGTAATTGTCAAATACAGAACTTAAAATTGATAGCTTCTAATTATTATTGAAAATTATAATTTGAAGATCTGAACTTGCAATAAACAAATACGCAACTTAGCATTGTTAAATACAAATTGTGATTGCAAATTATAACTTGAAGATCTGAACCTGTAATAGGTAAATACAGAACTTCGAATTGTTAAATTCAAACTAAGATTGCAAATAATAATTCGAAGATCTGAACTTGTAATAGTCAAATACAGAACTTCTAATTGTTAAATACAAATTATTAGTGCAAATTATAACTTGAAGATCTGAACTAGTAATTGTCAAATACGGAACTTAAAATTGATAGCTTCTAATTATTATTGCAAATTATAACTTGAAGATCTGAACTTGTAATTGTCAAATACAGAACTTCTAATTGTTAAATACAAATTATTAGTGCAAATTATAACTTGAAGATCTGAACTTGTAATTGTCAAATACAGAACTTAAAATTGATAGCTTCTAATTATTATTGCAAATTATAACTTGAAGATCTGAACTTCTAATAGTCAAATACAGAACTTAAAATTGATAGCTTCTAATTATTATTGTAAATTATAACTTGAAGATCTGAACTTGTAATAGTGAATCACAGAACTTAGATTTGTTAAATTCAAATTATTATTTCAAATTATAACTTGAAGATCTGAACTAGTAATTGTCAAATACAGAACTTAAAATTGATAGCTTCTAATTATTATTGCAAATTATAACTTGAAGATCTGAACTTGTAATTGTCAAATACAGTACTTAAAATTGATAGCTTCTAATTAATATTGCAAATTATAACTTGAAGATCTGAACTTGTAATTGTCAAATACAGAACTTAAAATTGATAGCTTTTAATTATTATTGTAAATTATAACTTGAAGATCTGAACTTGTAATAGTCAAATACAGAACTTCGAATTGTTAAATACAAATTATTAGTACAAATTATAACTTGAAGATCTGAACTTGTAATAGGTAAATACAAAACTTCGAATTGTTAAATTCAAACTAAGATTGCAAATAATAATTTGAAGATCTGAACTTGTAATAGTCAAATACAGAACTTAAAATTGATAGCTTCTAATTATTATTGTAAATTTTAACTTGAAGATCTGAACTTGTAATAGTGAATTACAGAACTTAGATTTGTTAAATTCAAATTATTATTTCAAATTATAACTTGAAGATCTGAACTAGTAATTGTCAAATACAGAACTTAAAATTGATAGCTTCTAATTATTATTGCAAATTATAACTTGAAGATCTGAACTTGTAATTGTCAAATGCAGAACTTAAAATTGATAGCTTCTAATTATTATTTCAAATTATAACTTGAAGATCTGAACTTGTAATTGTCAAATACAGAACTTAAAATTGATAGCTTCTAATTATTATTGCAAATAATAACTTGAAGAACTGTACTTGTAATTGTCAAATACCGAACTTAAAATTGATAGCTTATAATTAAAGTTCAAATTATAACTTGAAGATCTGAACTTTTAATAGTCAAATACAGAACATCGAATTGTTAAATACAAATTATTAGTGCAAATTATAACTTGAAGATCTGAACTTGTAATAGGTAAATACAGAACTTCTAATTGTTAAATTCAAACTAAGATTGCAAATAATAATTTGAAAATCTCAACTAGTAATAGTCAAATACAGAACTTCTAACTGTTAAAATCAAATTATTAGTGCAAATTATAACTTGAAGATCTGAACTTGTAATTGTCAAATACAGAACTTAAAATTGATAGCTTCTAATTATTATTGCAAATTATAACTTGAAGATCTGAACTTGTAATTGTCAATTACAGAACTTCTAATTGTTAAATACAAATTATTAGTGCAAATTATAACTTGAAGATCAGAACATGTAATTGTCAAATACAGAACTTAAAATTGATAGCTTCTAATTATTATTGTAAATTATAACTTGAAGATCTGAACTTGTAATAGTGAATTACAGAACTTAGATTTGTTAAATTCAAATTATTATTTCAAATTATAACTTGTAGATCTGAACTAGTAATTGTCAAATACAGAACTTCTAATTATTAAATACAAATTATTAGTGCAAATTATAACTTGAAGATCTGAACTAGTAATTTTCAAATACAGAACTTAATATTGATAGCTTCTAATTATTAATGCAAATTATAACTAGAAGATCTGAACTTGTAATTGTCAAATACAGAACTTAAAATTGATAGCTTCTAATTATAATTTCAATTTATAACTTGAAGATCTGAACTTGTAATTGTCAAATACAGAACTTAAAATTGATAGCTTCTAATTATTATTGCAAATTATAACTTGAAGATCTGAACTTGTAATTGTCAAATACAGAACTTCTAATTGTTAAATACAAATTAGTAGTGCAAATTATAACTTGAAGATCTGAACTTGTAATTATCAAATACAGAACTTAAAATTGATAGCTTCTAATTATTATTGTAAATTATAACTTGAAGATCTGAACTTGTAATAGTGAATTACAGAACTTAGATTTGTTAAATTCAAATTATTATTTCAAATTATAACTTGAAGATCTGAACTAGTAATTGTCAAATACAGAACTTAAAATTGATAGCTTCTAATTATTATTGCAAATTATAACTTGAAGATCTAACTTGTAATTGTCAAATACAGAACTTAAAATTGATAGCTTCTAATTATTATTGTAAATTATAACTTGAAGATCTGAACTTGTAATTGTCAAATACAGAACTTAAAATTGATAGCTTCTAATTATTATTGCAAATATAAACTTGGAGATCTGAACTAGTAATTGTCAAATACAGAACTTAAAATTGATAGCTTCTAATTATTATTGTAAATTATAACTTCAAGATCTGAACTTGTAATTGTCAAATACAGAACTTAAAATTGATAGCTTCTAATTATTATTGCAAATAATAACTTGAAGATCTGAACTTGTAATTGTCAAATACAGAACATCTAATTGTTAAATACAAATTATTAGTGCAAATTATAACTTGAAGATCTGAACAAGTAATTGTCAAATACAGAACTTAAAATTGATAGCTTCTAATTATTATTGCAAATTATAACTTGAAGATCTGAACTTGTAATTGTCAAATACAGAACTTAAAATTGATAGCTTCTAATTATTATTGCAAATATAAACTTGGAGATCTGAACTAGTAATTGTCAAATACAGAACTTAAAATTGATAGCTTCTAATTATTATTGTAAATTATAACTTCAAGATCTGAACTTGTAATTGTCAAATACAGAACTTAAAATTGATAGCTTCTAATTATTATTGCAAATAATAACTTGAAGATCTGAACTTGTAATTGTCAAATACAGAACATCTAATTGTTAAATACAAATTATTAGTGCAAATTATAACTTGAAGATCTGAACAAGTAATTGTCAAATACAGAACTTAAAATTGATAGCTTCTAATTATTATTGTAAATTATAACTTGAAGATCTGAACTTGTAATAGTGAATTACAGAACTTAGATTTGTTAAATTCAAATTATTATTTCAAATTATAACTTGAAGATCTGAACTAGTAATTGTCAAATACAGAACTTAAAATTGATAGCTTCAAATTATTATTGCAAATTATAACTTGAAGATCTGAACTTGTAATTGTCAAATACAGAACTTAAAATTGATAGCTTCTAATTATTATTGCAAATTATAACATGAAGATCTGAACTTGTAATTGTCAAATACAGAACTTAAAATTGATAGCTTCTAATTATTATTGCAAATTATAACTTGAAGATCTGAACTTGTAATAGTGAATTACAGAACTTAGATTTGTTAAATTCAAATTATTATTTCAAATTATAACTTGAAGATCTGAACTAGTAATTGTCAAATACAGAACTTAAAATTGATAGCTTCTAATTATTATTGCAAATTATAACTTGAAGATCTGAACTTGTAATTGTCAAATGCAGAACTTAAAATTGATAGCTTCTAATTATTATTTCAAATTATAACTTGAAGATCTGAACTTGTAATTGTCAAATACAGAACTTAAAATTGATAGCTTCTAATTATTATTGCAAATAATAACTTGAAGATCTGTACTTGTAATTGTCAAATACCGAACTTAAAATTGATAGCTTATAATTATAGTTCAAATTATAACTTGAAGATCTGAACTTTTAATAGTCAAATACAGAACATCGAATTGTTAAATACAAATTATTAGTGCAAATTATAACTTGAAGATCTGAACTTGTAATAGGTAAATACAGAACTTCTAATTCTTAAATTCAAACTAAGATTGCAAATAATAATTCGAAGATCTGAACTTGTAATAGTCAAATACAGAACTTCTAATTGTTAAATACAAATTATTAGTGCAAATTATAACTTGAAGATCTGAACTAGTAATTGTCAAATACAGAACTTAAAATTGATAGCTTCTAATTATTATTGCAAATTATAACTTGAAGATCTGAACTTGTAATTGTCAAATACAGAACTTCTAATTGTTAAATACAAATTATTAGTGCAAATTATAACTTGAAGATCTGAACTTGTAATTGTCAAATACAGAACTTAAAATTGATAGCTTCTAATTATTATTGCAAATTATAACTTGAAGATCTGAACTTCTAATAGTCAAATACAGAAATTAAAATTGATAGCTTCTAATTATTATTGTAAATTATAACTTGAAGATCTGAACTTGTAATAGTGAATCACAGAACTTAGATTTGTTAAATTCAAATTATTATTTCAAATTATAACTTGAAGATCTGAACTAGTAATTGTCAAATACAGAACTTAAAATTGATAGCTTCTAATTATTATTGCAAATTATAACTTGAAGATCTGAACTTGTAATTGTCAAATACAGTACTTAAAATTGATAGCTTCTAATTAATATTGCAAATTATAACTTGAAGATCTGAACTTGTAATTGTCAAATACAGAACTTAAAATTGATAGCTTTTAATTATTATTGTAAATTATAACTTGAAGATCTGAACTTGTAATAGTCAAATACAGAACTTCGAATTGTTAAATACAAATTATTAGTACAAATTATAACTTGAAGATCTGAACTTGTAATAGGTAAATACAAAACTTCGAATTGTTAAATTCAAACTAAGATTGCAAATAATAATTTGAAGATCTGAACTTGTAATAGTCAAATACAGAACTTAAAATTGATAGCTTCTAATTATTATTGTAAATTATAACTTGAAGATCTGAACTTGTAATAGTGAATTACAGAACTTAGATTTGTTAAATTCAAATTATTATTTCAAATTATAACTTGAAGATCTGAACTAGTAATTGTCAAATACAGAACTTAAAATTGATAGCTTCTAATTATTATTGCAAATTATAACTTGAAGATCTGAACTTGTAATTGTCAAATGCAGAACTTAAAATTGATAGCTTCTAATTATTATTTCAAATTATAACTTGAAGATCTGAACTTGTAATTGTCAAATACAGAACTTAAAATTGATAGCTTCTAATTATTATTGCAAATAATAACTTGAAGATCTGTACTTGTAATTGTCAAATACCGAACTTAAAATTGATAGCTTATAATTAAAGTTCAAATTATAACTTGAAGATCTGAACTTTTAATAGTCAAATACAGAACTTCGAATTGTTAAATACAAATTATTAGTACAAATTATAACTTGAAGATCTGAACTTGTAATAGGTAAATACAAAACTTCGAATTGTTAAATTCAAACTAAGATTGCAAATAATAATTCGAAGATCTGAACTTGTAATAGTCAAATACAGAACTTCTAATTGTTAAATACAAATTATTAGTGCAAATTATAACTTGAAGATCTGAACTAGTAATTGTCAAATACAGAACTTAAAATTGATAGCTTCTAATTATTATAGCAAATAATAACTTGGAGATCTGAACTAGTAATTGTCCAATACAGAACTTAAAATTGATAGCTTCTAATTATTATTGCAAATTATAACTTGAAGATCTGAACTTGTAATTGTCAAATACAGAACTTAAAATTGATAGCTTCTAATTATTATTGCAAATTATAACTTGAAGATCTGAACTTGTAATTGTCAAATACAGAACATAAAATTGATAGCTTCTAATTATTATTTCAAATTATAACTTGAAGATCTGAACTTGTAATTGTCAAATACAGAACTTAAAATTAATAGCTTCTAATTATTATTGCAAATTATAACTTGAAGATCTGAACTTGTAATTGTCAAATACAGAACTTCAAATTGTTAAATACAAATTATTAGTGCAAATTATAACTTGAAGATCTGAACTTGTAATTGTCAAATACAGAACTTAAAATTGATAGCTTCTAATTATTATGGTAAATTATAACTTGAAGATCTGAACTTGTAATAGTGAATTACAGAACTTAGATTTGTTAAATTCAAATTATTATTTCAAATTATAACTTGAAGATCTGAACTAGTAATTGTCGAGTACAGAACTTAAAATTGATAGCTTCTAATTATTATTGCATATTATAACTTGAAGATCTGAACTTGTAATTGTTAAATACAGAACTTAAAATTGATAGCTTCTAATTATTATTGTAAATTATAACTTCAAGATCTGAACTTGTAATTGTCAAATACAGAACTTAAAATTGATAGCTTCTAATTATTATTGCAAATAATAACTTGAAGATCTGAACTTGTAATTGTCAAATACAGAACTTAAAATTGATAGCTTCTAATTATTATTGCAAATTATAATTTGAAGATCTGAACTTGTAATAGACAAATACGCAACTTAGCATTGTTAAATACAAATTGTGATTGCAAATTATAACTTGAAGATCTGAACTTGTAATAGTGAATTACAGAACTTAGATTTGTAAAATTCAAATTATTATTTCAAATTATAACTTGAAGATCTGAACTAGTAATTGTCAAATACAGAACTTAAAATTGATAGCTTCTAATTATTATTGTAAATTATAACTTGAAGATCTGAACTTGTAATTATCAAATGCAGAACTTAAAATTGATAGCTTCTAATTATTATTTCAAATTATAACTTGAAGATCTGAACTTGTAATTGTCAAATACAGAACTTAAAATTGATAGCTTCTAATTATTATTGCAAATAATAACTGGAAGATCTGTACTTTTAATTGTCAAATACAGAACTTAAAATTGATAGCTTATAATTATAGTTCAAATTATAACTTGAAGATCTGAACTTGTAATAGTCAAATACAGAACATCGAATTGTTAAATACAAATTATTAGTGCAAATTATAACTTGAAGATCTGAACATGTAATAGGTAAATACAGAACTTCTAATTGTTAAATTCAAATTAAGATTGCAAATAATAATTTGAAAATCTGAACTAGTAATAGTCAAATACAGAACTTCTAACTGTTAAAAACAAATTATAAGTGCAAATTATAACTTGAAGATCTGAACTTGTAATTGTCAAATACAGAACTTAAAATTGATAGCTTCTAATTATTATTGCAAATTATAACTTGAAGATCTGAACTAGTAATTGTCAAATACAGAACTTAAATTGATAGCTTATAATTATTATTGCAAATAATAACTTGAAGATCTGAACTTGTAATAGTCAAATACAGAACTTCTAATTGTTAAATACAAATTATTAGTGCAAATTATAACTTGAAGATCTGAACTAGTAATTGTCAAATATAGAACTTAAAATTGATAGCTTCTAATTATTATTGCAAATTATAACTTGAAGCTCTGAACTTGTAATAGTGAATTACAGAACTAAGATTTGCTAAATTCAAATTATTATTTCAAATTATAACTTGAAGATCTGAACTAGTAATTGTCAAATACAGAACTTCTAATTATTAAATACTAATTATTAGTGCAAATTATAACTTGAAGATCTGAACTAGTAATTTTCAAATACAGAACTTAATATTGATAGCTTCTAATTTTTATTGCAAATTATAACTAGAAGATCTGAACTTGTAATTGTCAAATACAGAACTTCTAATTGTTAAATACAAATTATTAGTGCAAATTATAACTTGAAGATCTGAACTAGTAATTTTCAAATACAGAACTTAATATTGATAGCTTCTAATTATTATTGCAAATTATAACTAGAAGATCTGAACTTGTAATTGTCAAATACAGAACTTAAAATTGATAGCTTCTAATTATTATTTCAATTTATAACTTGAAGATCTGAACTTGTAATTGTCAAATACAGAACTAAAAATTGATAGCTTCTAATTATTATTGCAAATTATAACTTGAAGATCTGAACTTGTAATTGTCAAATACAGAACTTCTAATTGTTAAATACAAATTAGTCGTGCAAATTATAACTTGAAGATCTGAACTTGTAATTATCAAATACAGAACTTAAAATTGATAGCTTCTAATTATTATTGTAAATTATAACTTGAAGATCTGAACTTGTAATAGTGAATTACAGAACTTAGATTTGTTAAATCTAATTATTATTTCAAATTATAACTTGAAGATCTGAACTAGTAATTGTCAAATACAGAACTTAAAATTGATAGCTTCTAATTATTATTGCAAATTATAACTTGAAGATCTGAACTTGTAATTGTCAAATACAGAACTTAAAATTGATAGCTTCTAATTATTATTGTAAATTATAACTTGAAGATCTGAACTTGTAATTGTCAAATACAGAACTTAAAATTGATAGCTTCTAATTATTATTGCAAATAATAACTTGGAGATCTGAACTAGTAATTGTCAAATACAGAACTTAAAATTGATAGCTTCTAATTATTATTGCAAATTATAACTTGAAGATCTGAACTTGTAATTGTCAAATACAGAACTTAAAATTGATAGCTTCTAATTATTATTGCAAATTATAACTTGAAGATCTGAATTTCTAATTGTCAAATACAGAACTTAAAATTGATAGCTTCTAATTATTATTGAAAATTATAATTTGAAGATCTGAACTTGCAATAAACAAATACGCAACTTAGCATTGTTAAATACAAATTGTGATTGCAAATTATAACTTGAAGATCTGAACCTGTAATAGGTAAATACAGAACTTCGAATTGTTAAATTCAAACTAAGATTGCAAATAATAATTCGAAGATCTGAACTTGTAATAGTCAAATACAGAACTTCTAATTGTTAAATACAAATTATTAGTGCAAATTATAACTTGAAGATCTGAACTAGTAATTGTCAAATACAGAACTTAAAATTGATAGCTTCTAATTATTATTGCAAATTATAACTTGAAGATCTGAACTTGTAATTGTCAAATACAGAACTTCTAATTGTTAAATACAAATTATTAGTGCAAATTATAACTTGAAGATCTGAACTTGTAATTGTCAAATACAGAACTTAAAATTGATAGCTTCTAATTATTATTGCAAATTATAACTTGAAGATCTGAACTTCTAATAGTCAAATACAGAACTTAAAATTGATAGCTTCTAATTATTATTGTAAATTATAACTTGAAGATCTGAACTTGTAATAGTGAATCACAGAACTTAGATTTGTTAAATTCAAATTATTATTTCAAATTATAACTTGAAGATCTGAACTAGTAATTGTCAAATACAGAACTTAAAATTGATAGCTTCTAATTATTATTGCAAATTATAACTTGAAGATCTGAACTTGTAATTGTCAAATACAGTACTTAAAATTGATAGCTTCTAATTAATATTGCAAATTATAACTTGAAGATCTGAACTTGTAATTGTCAAATACAGAACTTAAAATTGATAGCTTTTAATTATTATTGTAAATTATAATTTGAAGATCTGAACTTGTAATAGTCAAATACAGAACTTCGAATTGTTAAATACAAATTATTAGTACAAATTATAACTTGAAGATCTGAACTTGTAATAGGTAAATACAAAACTTCGAATTGTTAAATTCAAACTAAGATTGCAAATAATAATTTGAAGATCTGAACTTGTAATAGTCAAATACAGAACTTAAAATTGATAGCTTCTAATTATTATTGTAAATTATAACTTGAAGATCTGAACTTGTAATAGTGAATTACAGAACTTAGATTTGTTAAATTCAAATTATTATTTCAAATTATAACTTGAAGATCTGAACTAGTAATTGTCAAATACAGAACTTAAAATTGATAGCTTCTAATTATTATTGCAAATTATAACTTGAAGATCTGAACTTGTAATTGTCAAATGCAGAACTTAAAATTGATAGCTTCTAATTATTATTTCAAATTATAACTTGAAGATCTGAACTTGTAATTGTCAAATACAGAACTTAAAATTGATAGCTTCTAATTATTATTGCAAATAATAACTTGAAGATCTGTACTTGTAATTGTCAAATACCGAACTTAAAATTGATAGCTTATAATTAAAGTTCAAATTATAACTTGAAGATCTGAACTTTTAATAGTCAAATACAGAACATCGAATTGTTAAATACAAATTATTAGTGCAAATTATAACTTGAAGATCTGAACTTGTAATAGGTAAATACAGAACTTCTAATTGTTAAATTCAAACTAAGATTGCAAATAATAATTTGAAAATCTCAACTAGTAATAGTCAAATACAGAACTTCTAACTGTTAAAATCAAATTATTAGTGCAAATTATAACTTGAAGATCTGAACTTGTAATTGTCAAATACAGAACTTAAAATTGATAGCTTCTAATTATTATTGCAAATTATAACTTGAAGATCTGAACTTGTAATTGTCAATTACAGAACTTCTAATTGTTAAATACAAATTATTAGTGCAAATTATAACTTGAAGATCAGAACATGTAATTGTCAAATACAGAACTTAAAATTGATAGCTTCTAATTATTATTGTAAATTATAACTTGAAGATCTGAACTTGTAATAGTGAATTACAGAACTTAGATTTGTTAAATTCAAATTATTATTTCAAATTATAACTTGAAGATCTGAACTAGTAATTGTCAAATACAGAACTTCTAATTATTAAATACAAATTATTAGTGCAAATTATAACTTGAAGATCTGAACTAGTAATTTTCAAATACAGAACTTAATATTGATAGCTTCTAATTATTAATGCAAATTATAACTAGAAGATCTGAACTTGTAATTGTCAAATACAGAACTTAAAATTGATAGCTTCTAATTATAATTTCAATTTATAACTTGAAGATCTGAACTTGTAATTGTCAAATACAGAACTTAAAATTGATAGCTTCTAATTATTATTGCAAATTATAACTTGAAGATCTGAACTTGTAATTGTCAAATACAGAACTTCTAATTGTTAAATACAAATTAGTAGTGCAAATTATAACTTGAAGATCTGAACTTGTAATTATCAAATACAGAACTTAAAATTGATAGCTTCTAATTATTATTGTAAATTATAACTTGAAGATCTGAACTTGTAATAGTGAATTACAGAACTTAGATTTGTTAAATTCAAATTATTATTTCAAATTATAACTTGAAGATCTGAACTAGTAATTGTCAAATACAGAACTTAAAATTGATAGCTTCTAATTATTATTGCAAATTATAACTTGAAGATCTAACTTGTAATTGTCAAATACAGAACTTAAAATTGATAGCTTCTAATTATTATTGTAAATTATAACTTGAAGATCTGAACTTGTAATTGTCAAATACAGAACTTAAAATTGATAGCTTCTAATTATTATTGCAAATATAAACTTGGAGATCTGAACTAGTAATTGTCAAATACAGAACTTAAAATTGATAGCTTCTAATTATTATTGCAAATTATAACTTGAAGATCTGAACTTGTAATTGTCAAATACAGAACTTAAAATTGATAGCTACTAATTATTATTGCAAATTATAACTTGAAGATCTGAACTTGTAATTGTCAAATACAGAACATAAAATTGATAGCTTCTAATTATTATTTCAAATTATAACTTGAAGATCTGAACTTGTAATTGTCAAATACAGAACTTAAAATTAATAGCTTCTAATTATTATTGCAAATTATAACTTGAATATCTGAACTTGTAATTGTCAAATACAGAACTTCAAATTGTTAAATACAAATTATTAGTGCAAATTATAACTTGAAGATCTGAACTTGTAATTGTCAAATACAGAACTTAAAATTGATAGCTTCTAATTATTATTGTAAATTATAACTTGAAGATCTGAACTTGTAATAGTGAATTACAGAACTTAGATTTGTTAAATTCAAATTATTATTTCAAATTATAACTTGAAGATCTGAACTAGTAATTGTCAAATACAGAACTCAAAATTGATAGCTTCTAATTATTATTGCATATTATAACTTGAAGATCTGAACTTGTAATTGTTAAATACAGAACTTAAAATTGATAGCTTCTAATTATTATTGTAAATTATAACTTCAAGATCTGAACTTGTAATTGTCAAATACAGAACTTAAAATTGATAGCTTCTAATTATTATTGCAAATAATAACTTGAAGATCTGAACTTGTAATTGTCAAATACAGAACTTCTAATTGTTAAATACAAATTATTAGTGCAAATTATAACTTGAAGATCTGAACAAGTAATTGTCAAATACAGAACTTAAAATTGATAGCTTCTAATTATTATTGTAAATTATAACTTGAAGATCTGAACTTGTAATAGTGAATTACAGAACTTAGATTTGTTAAATTCAAATTATTATTTCAAATTATAACTTGAAGATCTGAACTAGTAATTGTCAAATACAGAACTTAAAATTGATAGCTTCAAATTATTATTGCAAATTATAACTTGAAGATCTGAACTTGTAATTGTCAAATACAGAACTTAAAATTGATAGCTTCTAATTATTATTGCAAATTATAACATGAAGATCTGAACTTGTAATTGTCAAATACAGAACTTAAAATTGATAGCTTCTAATTATTATTGCAAATTATAACTTGAAGATCTGAACTTGTAATAGTGAATTACAGAACTTAGATTTGTTAAATTCAAATTATTATTTCAAATTATAACTTGAAGATCTGAACTAGTAATTGTCAAATACAGAACTTAAAATTGATAGCTTCTAATTATTATTGCAAATTATAACTTGAAGATCTGAACTTGTAATTGTCAAATGCAGAACTTAAAATTGATAGCTTCTAATTATTATTTCAAATTATAACTTGAAGATCTGAACTTGTAATTGTCAAATACAGAACTTAAAATTGATAGCTTCTAATTATTATTGCAAATAATAACTTGAAGATCTGTACTTGTAATTGTCAAATACCGAACTTAAAATTGATAGCTTATAATTATAGTTCAAATTATAACTTGAAGATCTGAACTTTTAATAGTCAAATACAGAACATCGAATTGTTAAATACAAATTATTAGTGCAAATTATAACTTGAAGATCTGAACTTGTAATAGGTAAATACAGAACTTCTAATTGTTAAATTCAAACTAAGATTGCAAATAATAATTCGAAGATCTGAACTTGTAATAGTCAAATACAGAACTTCTAATTGTTAAATACAAATTATTAGTGCAAATTATAACTTGAAGATCTGAACTAGTAATTGTCAAATACAGAACTTAAAATTGATAGCTTCTAATTATTATTGCAAATTATAACTTGAAGATCTGAACTTGTAATTGTCAAATACAGAACTTCTAATTGTTAAATACAAATTATTAGTGCAAATTATAACTTGAAGATCTGAACTTGTAATTGTCAAATACAGAACTTAAAATTGATAGCTTCTAATTATTATTGCAAATTATAACTTGAAGATCTGAACTTGTAATTGTCAAATACAGAACTTAAAATTGATAGCTTCTAATTATTATTGCAAATTATAACTTGAAGATCTGAACTTGTAATTGTCAAATACAGAACTTCTAATTGTTAAATACAAATTAGTAGTGCAAATTATAACTTGAAGATCTGAACTTGTAATTATCAAATACAGAACTTAAAATTGATAGCTTCTAATTATTATTGTAAATTATAACTTGAAGATCTGAACTTGTAATAGTGAATTACAGAACTTAGATTTGTTAAATTCAAATTATTATTTCAAATTATAACTTGAAGATCTGAACTAGTAATTGTCAAATACAGAACTTAAAATTGATAGCTTCTAATTATTATTGCAAATTATAACTTGAAGATCTAACTTGTAATTGTCAAATACAGAACTTAAAATTGATAGCTTCTAATTATTATTGTAAATTATAACTTGAAGATCTGAACTTGTAATTGTCAAATACAGAACTTAAAATTGATAGCTTCTAATTATTATTGCAAATATAAACTTGGAGATCTGAACTAGTAATTGTCAAATACAGAACTTAAAATTGATAGCTTCTAATTATTATTGCAAATTATAACTTGAAGATCTGAACTTGTAATTGTCAAATACAGAACTTAAAATTGATAGCTACTAATTATTATTGCAAATTATAACTTGAAGATCTGAACTTGTAATTGTCAAATACAGAACATAAAATTGATAGCTTCTAATTATTATTTCAAATTATAACTTGAAGATCTGAACTTGTAATTGTCAAATACAGAACTTAAAATTAATAGCTTCTAATTATTATTGCAAATTATAACTTGAATATCTGAACTTGTAATTGTCAAATACAGAACTTCAAATTGTTAAATACAAATTATTAGTGCAAATTATAACTTGAAGATCTGAACTTGTAATTGTCAAATACAGAACTTAAAATTGATAGCTTCTAATTATTAT
Organism: Cantharis lateralis; assembly: GCA_963170105.1. Taxonomy (NCBI): domain Eukaryota; kingdom Metazoa; phylum Arthropoda; class Insecta; order Coleoptera; family Cantharidae; genus Cantharis; species Cantharis lateralis. The sequence goes on along the minus strand of OY720625.1, from coordinate 23,925,329 downwards.
TGTAAATTATAACTTGAAGATCTGAACTTGTAATAGTGAATTACAGAACTTAGATTTGTTAAATTCAAATTATTATTTCAAATTATAACTTGAAGATCTGAACTAGTAATTGTCAAATACAGAACTCAAAATTGATAGCTTCTAATTATTATTGCATATTATAACTTGAAGATCTGAACTTGTAATTGTTAAATACAGAACTTAAAATTGATAGCTTCTAATTATTATTGTAAATTATAACTTCAAGATCTGAACTTGTAATTGTCAAATACAGAACTTAAAATTGATAGCTTCTAATTATTATTGCAAATAATAACTTGAAGATCTGAACTTGTAATTGTCAAATACAGAACTTCTAATTGTTAAATACAAATTATTAGTGCAAATTATAACTTGAAGATCTGAACAAGTAATTGTCAAATACAGAACTTAAAATTGATAGCTTCTAATTATTATTGTAAATTATAACTTGAAGATCTGAACTTGTAATAGTGAATTACAGAACTTAGATTTGTTAAATTCAAATTATTATTTCAAATTATAACTTGAAGATCTGAACTAGTAATTGTCAAATACAGAACTTAAAATTGATAGCTTCAAATTATTATTGCAAATTATAACTTGAAGATCTGAACTTGTAATTGTCAAATACAGAACTTAAAATTGATAGCTTCTAATTATTATTGCAAATTATAACATGAAGATCTGAACTTGTAATTGTCAAATACAGAACTTAAAATTGATAGCTTCTAATTATTATTGCAAATTATAACTTGAAGATCTGAACTTGTAATAGTGAATTACAGAACTTAGATTTGTTAAATTCAAATTATTATTTCAAATTATAACTTGAAGATCTGAACTAGTAATTGTCAAATACAGAACTTAAAATTGATAGCTTCTAATTATTATTGCAAATTATAACTTGAAGATCTGAACTTGTAATTGTCAAATGCAGAACTTAAAATTGATAGCTTCTAATTATTATTTCAAATTATAACTTGAAGATCTGAACTTGTAATTGTCAAATACAGAACTTAAAATTGATAGCTTCTAATTATTATTGCAAATAATAACTTGAAGATCTGTACTTGTAATTGTCAAATACCGAACTTAAAATTGATAGCTTATAATTATAGTTCAAATTATAACTTGAAGATCTGAACTTTTAATAGTCAAATACAGAACATCGAATTGTTAAATACAAATTATTAGTGCAAATTATAACTTGAAGATCTGAACTTGTAATAGGTAAATACAGAACTTCTAATTGTTAAATTCAAACTAAGATTGCAAATAATAATTCGAAGATCTGAACTTGTAATAGTCAAATACAGAACTTCTAATTGTTAAATACAAATTATTAGTGCAAATTATAACTTGAAGATCTGAACTAGTAATTGTCAAATACAGAACTTAAAATTGATAGCTTCTAATTATTATTGCAAATTATAACTTGAAGATCTGAACTTGTAATTGTCAAATACAGAACTTCTAATTGTTAAATACAAATTATTAGTGCACATTATAACTTGAAGATCTGAACTTGTAATTGTCAAATACAGAACTTAAAATTGATAGCTTCTAATTATTATTGCAAATTATAACTTGAAGATCTGAACTTCTAATAGTCAAATACAGAACTTAAAATTGATAGCTTCTAATTATTATTGTAAATTATAACTTGAAGATCTGAACTTGTAATAGTGAATCACAGAACTTAGATTTGTTAAATTCAAATTATTATTTCAAATTATAACTTGAAGATCTGAACTAGTAATTGTCAAATACAGAACTTAAAATTGATAGCTTCTAATTATTATTGCAAATTATAACTTGAAGATCTGAACTTGTAATTGTCAAATACAGTACTTAAAATTGATAGCTTCTAATTAATATTGCAAATTATAACTTGAAGATCTGAACTTGTAATTGTCAAATACAGAACTTAAAATTGATAGCTTTTAATTATTATTGTAAATTATAACTTGAAGATCTGAACTTGTAATAGTCAAATACAGAACTTCGAATTGTTAAATACAAATTATTAGTACAAATTATAACTTGAAGATCTGAACTTGTAATAGGTAAATACAAAACTTCGAATTGTTAAATTCAAACTAAGATTGCAAATAATAATTTGAAGATCTGAACTTGTAATAGTCAAATACAGAACTTAAAATTGATAGCTTCTAATTATTATTGTAAATTATAACTTGAAGATCTGAACTTGTAATAGTGAATTACAGAACTTAGATTTGTTAAATTCAAATTATTATTTCAAATTATAACTTGAAGATCTGAACTAGTAATTGTCAAATACAGAACTTAAAATTGATAGCTTCTAATTATTATTGCAAATTATAACTTGAAGATCTGAACTTGTAATTGTCAAATGCAGAACTTAAAATTGATAGCTTCTAATTATTATTTCAAATTATAACTTGAAGATCTGAACTTGTAATTGTCAAATACAGAACTTAAAATTGATAGCTTCTAATTATTATTGCAAATAATAACTTGAAGATCTGTACTTGTAATTGTCAAATACCGAACTTAAAATTGATAGCTTATAAATAAAGTTCAAATTATAACTTGAAGATCTGAACTTTTAATAGTCAAATACAGAACATCGAATTGTTAAATACAAATTATTAGTGCAAATTATAACTTGAAGATCTGAACTTGTAATAGGTAAATACAGAACTTCTAATTGTTAAATTCAAACTAAGATTGCAAATAATAATTTGAAAATCTCAACTAGTAATAGTCAAATACAGAACTTCTAACTGTTAAAATCAAATTATTAGTGCAAATTATAACTTGAAGATCTGAACTTGTAATTGTCAAATACAGAACTTAAAATTGATAGCTTCTAATTATTATTGCAAATTATAACTTGAAGATCTGAACTTGTAATTGTCAATTACAGAACTTCTAATTGTTAAATACAAATTATTAGTGCAAATTATAACTTGAAGATCAGAACATGTAATTGTCAAATACAGAACTTAAAATTGATAGCTTCTAATTATTATTGTAAATTATAACTTGAAGATCTGAACTTGTAATAGTGAATTACAGAACTTAGATTTGTTAAATTCAAATTATTATTTCAAATTATAACTTGAAGATCTGAACTAGTAATTGTCAAATACAGAACTTCTAATTATTAAATACAAATTATTAGTGCAAATTATAACTTGAAGATCTGAACTAAAAATTTTCAAATACAGAACTTAATATTGATAGCTTCTAATTATTAATGCAAATTATAACTAGAAGATCTGAACTTGTAATTGTCAAATACAGAACTTAAAATTGATAGCTTCTAATTATAATTTCAATTTATAACTTGAAGATCTGAACTTGTAATTGTCAAATACAGAACTTAAAATTGATAGCTTCTAATTATTATTGCAAATTATAACTTGAAGATCTGAACTTGTAATTGTCAAATACAGAACTTCTAATTGTTAAATACAAATTAGTAGTGCAAATTATAACTTGAAGATCTGAACTTGTAATTATCAAATACAGAACTTAAAATTAATAGCTTCTAATTATTATTGTAAATTATAACTTGAAGATCTGAACTTGTAATAGTGAATTACAGAACTTAGATTTGTTAAATTCAAATTATTATTTCAAATTATAACTTGAAGATCTGAACTAGTAATTGTCAAATACAGAACTTAAAATTGATAGCTTCTAATTATTATTGCAAATTATAACTTGAAGATCTAACTTGTAATTGTCAAATACAGAACTTAAAATTGATAGCTTCTAATTATTATTGTAAATTATAACTTGAAGATCTGAACTTGTAATTGTCAAATACAGAACTTAAAATTGATAGCTTCTAATTATTATTGCAAATATAAACTTGGAGATCTGAACTAGTAATTGTCAAATACAGAACTTAAAATTGATAGCTTCTAATTATTATTGCAAATTATAACTTGAAGATCTGAACTTGTAGTTGTCAAATACAGAACTTAAAATTGATAGCTTCTAATTATTATTGCAAATTATAACTTGAAGATCTGAACTTGTAATTGTCAAATACAGAACATAAAATTGATAGCTTCTAATTATTATTTCAAATTATAACTTGAAGATCTGAACTTGTAGTTGTCAAATACAGAACTTAAAATTGATAGCTTCTAATTATTATTGTAAATTATAACTTGAAGATCTGAACTTGTAATAGTGAATTACAGAACTTAGATTTGTTAAATTCAAATTATTATTTCAAATTATAACTTGAAGATCTGAACTAGTAATTGTCAAATACAGAACTCAAAATTGATAGCTTCTAATTATTATTGCATATTATAACTTGAAGATCTGAACTTGTAATTGTTAAATACAGAACTTAAAATTGATAGCTTCTAATTATTATTGTAAATTATAACTTCAAGATCTGAACTTGTAATTGTCAAATACAGAACTTAAAATTGATAGCTTCTAATTATTATTGCAAATAATAACTTGAAGATCTGAACTTGTAATTGTCAAATACAGAACTTCTAATTGTTAAATACAAATTATTAGTGCAAATTATAACTTGAAGATCTGAACAAGTAATTGTCAAATACAGAACTTAAAATTGATAGCTTCTAATTATTATTGTAAATTATAACTTGAAGATCTGAACTTGTAATAGTGAATTACAGAACTTAGATTTGTTAAATTCAAATTATTATTTCAAATTATAACTTGAAGATCTGAACTAGTAATTGTCAAATACAGAACTTAAAATTGATAGCTTCAAATTATTATTGCAAATTATAACTTGAAGATCTGAACTTGTAATTGTCAAATACAGAACTTAAAATTGATAGCTTCTAATTATTATTGCAAATTATAACATGAAGATCTGAACTTGTAATTGTCAAATACAGAACTTAAAATTGATAGCTTCTAATTATTATTGCAAATTATAACTTGAAGATCTGAACTTGTAATAGTGAATTACAGAACTTAGATTTGTTAAATTCAAATTATTATTTCAAATTATAACTTGAAGATCTGAACTAGTAATTGTCAAATACAGAACTTAAAATTGATAGCTTCTAATTATTATTGCAAATTATAACTTGAAGTTCTGAACTTGTAATTGTCAAATGCAGAACTTAAAATTGATAGCTTCTAATTATTATTTCAAATTATAACTTGAAGATCTGAACTTGTAATTGTCAAATACAGAACTTAAAATTGATAGCTTCTAATTATTATTGCAAATAATAACTTGAAGATCTGTACTTGTAATTGTCAAATACCGAACTTAAAATTGATAGCTTATAATTATAGTTCAAATTATAACTTGAAGATCTGAACTTTTAATAGTCAAATACAGAACATCGAATTGTTAAATACAAATTATTAGTGCAAATTATAACTTGAAGATCTGAACTTGTAATAGGTAAATACAGAACTTCTAATTGTTAAATTCAAACTAAGATTGCAAATAATAATTCGAAGATCTGAACTTGTAATAGTCAAATACAGAACTTCTAATTGTTAAATACAAATTATTAGTGCAAATTATAACTTGAAGATCTGAACTAGTAATTGTCAAATACAGAACTTAAAATTGATAGCTTCTAATTATTATTGCAAATTATAACTTGAAGATCTAACTTGTAATTGTCAAATACAGAACTTAAAATTGATAGCTTCTAATTATTATTGTAAATTATAACTTGAAGATCTGAACTTGTAATTGTCAAATACAGAACTTAAAATTGATAGCTTCTAATTATTATTGCAAATATAAACTTGGAGATCTGAACTAGTAATTGTCAAATACAGAACTTAAAATTGATAGCTTCTAATTATTATTGCAAATTATAACTTGAAGATCTGAACTTGTAATTGTCAAATACAGAACTTAAAATTGATAGCTACTAATTATTATTGCAAATTATAACTTGAAGATCTGAACTTGTAATTGTCAAATACAGAACATAAAATTGATAGCTTCTAATTATTATTTCAAATTATAACTTGAAGATCTGAACTTGTAATTGTCAAATACAGAACTTAAAATTAATAGCTTCTAATTATTATTGCAAATTATAACTTGAATATCTGAACTTGTAATTGTCAAATACAGAACTTCAAATTGTTAAATACAAATTATTAGTGCAAATTATAACTTGAAGATCTGAACTTGTAATTGTCAAATACAGAACTTAAAATTGATAGCTTCTAATTATTATTGTAAATTATAACTTGAAGATCTGAACTTGTAATAGTGAATTACAGAACTTAGATTTGTTAAATTCAAATTATTATTTCAAATTATAACTTGAAGATCTGAACTAGTAATTGTCAAATACAGAACTCAAAATTGATAGCTTCTAATTATTATTGCATATTATAACTTGAAGATCTGAACTTGTAATTGTTAAATACAGAACTTAAAATTGATAGCTTCTAATTATTATTGTAAATTATAACTTCAAGATCTGAACTTGTAATTGTCAAATACAGAACTTAAAATTGATAGCTTCTAATTATTATTGCAAATAATAACTTGAAGATCTGAACTTGTAATTGTCAAATACAGAACTTCTAATTGTTAAATACAAATTATTAGTGCAAATTATAACTTGAAGATCTGAACAAGTAATTGTCAAATACAGAACTTAAAATTGATAGCTTCTAATTATTATTGTAAATTATAACTTGAAGATCTGAACTTGTAATAGTGAATTACAGAACTTAGATTTGTTAAATTCAAATTATTATTTCAAATTATAACTTGAAGATCTGAACTAGTAATTGTCAAATACAGAACTTAAAATTGATAGCTTCAAATTATTATTGCAAATTATAACTTGAAGATCTGAACTTGTAATTGTCAAATACAGAACTTAAAATTGATAGCTTCTAATTATTATTGCAAATTATAACATGAAGATCTGAACTTGTAATTGTCAAATACAGAACTTAAAATTGATAGCTTCTAATTATTATTGCAAATTATAACTTGAAGATCTGAACTTGTAATAGTGAATTACAGAACTTAGATTTGTTAAATTCAAATTATTATTTCAAATTATAACTTGAAGATCTGAACTAGTAATTGTCAAATACAGAACTTAAAATTGATAGCTTCTAATTATTATTGCAAATTATAACTTGAAGATCTGAACTTGTAATTGTCAAATGCAGAACTTAAAATTGATAGCTTCTAATTATTATTTCAAATTATAACTTGAAGATCTGAACTTGTAATTGTCAAATACAGAACTTAAAATTGATAGCTTCTAATTATTATTGCAAATAATAACTTGAAGATCTGTACTTGTAATTGTCAAATACCGAACTTAAAATTGATAGCTTATAATTATAGTTCAAATTATAACTTGAAGATCTGAACTTTTAATAGTCAAATACAGAACATCGAATTGTTAAATACAAATTATTAGTGCAAATTATAACTTGAAGATCTGAACTTGTAATAGGTAAATACAGAACTTCTAATTGTTAAATTCAAACTAAGATTGCAAATAATAATTCGAAGATCTGAACTTGTAATAGTCAAATACAGAACTTCTAATTGTTAAATACAAATTATTAGTGCAAATTATAACTTGAAGATCTGAACTAGTAATTGTCAAATACAGAACTTAAAATTGATAGCTTCTAATTATTATTGCAAATTATAACTTGAAGATCTGAACTTGTAATTGTCAAATACAGAACTTCTAATTGTTAAATACAAATTATTAGTGCAAATTATAACTTGAAGATCTGAACTTGTAATTGTCAAATACAGAACTTAAAATTGATAGCTTCTAATTATTATTGCAAATTATAACTTGAAGATCTGAACTTGTAATTGTCAAATACAGAACTTAAAATTGATAGCTTCTAATTATTATTGCAAATTATAACTTGAAGATCTGAACTTGTAATTGTCAAATACAGAACTTCTAATTGTTAAATACAAATTAGTAGTGCAAATTATAACTTGAAGATCTGAACTTGTAATTATCAAATACAGAACTTAAAATTGATAGCTTCTAATTATTATTGTAAATTATAACTTGAAGATCTGAACTTGTAATAGTGAATTACAGAACTTAGATTTGTTAAATTCAAATTATTATTTCAAATTATAACTTGAAGATCTGAACTAGTAATTGTCAAATACAGAACTTAAAATTGATAGCTTCTAATTATTATTGCAAATTATAACTTGAAGATCTAACTTGTAATTGTCAAATACAGAACTTAAAATTGATAGCTTCTAATTATTATTGTAAATTATAACTTGAAGATCTGAACTTGTAATTGTCAAATACAGAACTTAAAATTGATAGCTTCTAATTATTATTGCAAATATAAACTTGGAGATCTGAACTAGTAATTGTCAAATACAGAACTTAAAATTGATAGCTTCTAATTATTATTGCAAATTATAACTTGAAGATCTGAACTTGTAATTGTCAAATACAGAACTTAAAATTGATAGCTACTAATTATTATTGCAAATTATAACTTGAAGATCTGAACTTGTAATTGTCAAATACAGAACATAAAATTGATAGCTTCTAATTATTATTTCAAATTATAACTTGAAGATCTGAACTTGTAATTGTCAAATACAGAACTTAAAATTAATAGCTTCTAATTATTATTGCAAATTATAACTTGAATATCTGAACTTGTAATTGTCAAATACAGAACTTCAAATTGTTAAATACAAATTATTAGTGCAAATTATAACTTGAAGATCTGAACTTGTAATTGTCAAATACAGAACTTAAAATTGATAGCTTCTAATTATTATTGTAAATTATAACTTGAAGATCTGAACTTGTAATAGTGAATTACAGAACTTAGATTTGTTAAATTCAAATTATTATTTCAAATTATAACTTGAAGATCTGAACTAGTAATTGTCAAATACAGAACTCAAAATTGATAGCTTCTAATTATTATTGCATATTATAACTTGAAGATCTGAACTTGTAATTGTTAAATACAGAACTTAAAATTGATAGCTTCTAATTATTATTGTAAATTATAACTTCAAGATCTGAACTTGTAATTGTCAAATACAGAACTTAAAATTGATAGCTTCTAATTATTATTGCAAATAATAACTTGAAGATCTGAACTTGTAATTGTCAAATACAGAACTTCTAATTGTTAAATACAAATTATTAGTGCAAATTATAACTTGAAGATCTGAACAAGTAATTGTCAAATACAGAACTTAAAATTGATAGCTTCTAATTATTATTGTAAATTATAACTTGAAGATCTGAACTTGTAATAGTGAATTACAGAACTTAGATTTGTTAAATTCAAATTATTATTTCAAATTATAACTTGAAGATCTGAACTAGTAATTGTCAAATACAGAACTTAAAATTGATAGCTTCAAATTATTATTGCAAATTATAACTTGAAGATCTGAACTTGTAATTGTCAAATACAGAACTTAAAATTGATAGCTTCTAATTATTATTGCAAATTATAACATGAAGATCTGAACTTGTAATTGTCAAATACAGAACTTAAAATTGATAGCTTCTAATTATTATTGCAAATTATAACTTGAAGATCTGAACTTGTAATAGTGAATTACAGAACTTAGATTTGTTAAATTCAAATTATTATTTCAAATTATAACTTGAAGATCTGAACTAGTAATTGTCAAATACAGAACTTAAAATTGATAGCTTCTAATTATTATTGCAAATTATAACTTGAAGATCTGAACTTGTAATTGTCAAATGCAGAACTTAAAATTGATAGCTTCTAATTATTATTTCAAATTATAACTTGAAGATCTGAACTTGTAATTGTCAAATACAGAACTTAAAATTGATAGCTTCTAATTATTATTGCAAATAATAACTTGAAGATCTGTACTTGTAATTGTCAAATACCGAACTTAAAATTGATAGCTTATAATTATAGTTCAAATTATAACTTGAAGATCTGAACTTTTAATAGTCAAATACAGAACATCGAATTGTTAAATACAAATTATTAGTGCAAATTATAACTTGAAGATCTGAACTTGTAATAGGTAAATACAGAACTTCTAATTGTTAAATTCAAACTAAGATTGCAAATAATAATTCGAAGATCTGAACTTGTAATAGTCAAATACAGAACTTCTAATTGTTAAATACAAATTATTAGTGCAAATTATAACTTGAAGATCTGAACTAGTAATTGTCAAATACAGAACTTAAAATTGATAGCTTCTAATTATTATTGCAAATTATAACTTGAAGATCTGAACTTGTAATTGTCAAATACAGAACTTCTAATTGTTAAATACAAATTATTAGTGCACATTATAACTTGAAGATCTGAACTTGTAATTGTCAAATACAGAACTTAAAATTGATAGCTTCTAATTATTATTGCAAATTATAACTTGAAGATCTGAACTTCTAATAGTCAAATACAGAACTTAAAATTGATAGCTTCTAATTATTATTGTAAATTATAACTTGAAGATCTGAACTTGTAATAGTGAATCACAGAACTTAGATTTGTTAAATTCAAATTATTATTTCAAATTATAACTTGAAGATCTGAACTAGTAATTGTCAAATACAGAACTTAAAATTGATAGCTTCTAATTATTATTGCAAATTATAACTTGAAGATCTGAACTTGTAATTGTCAAATACAGTACTTAAAATTGATAGCTTCTAATTAATATTGCAAATTATAACTTGAAGATCTGAACTTGTAATTGTCAAATACAGAACTTAAAATTGATAGCTTTTAATTATTATTGTAAATTATAACTTGAAGATCTGAACTTGTAATAGTCAAATACAGAACTTCGAATTGTTAAATACAAATTATTAGTACAAATTATAACTTGAAGATCTGAACTTGTAATAGGTAAATACAAAACTTCGAATTGTTAAATTCAAACTAAGATTGCAAATAATAATTTGAAGATCTGAACTTGTAATAGTCAAATACAGAACTTAAAATTGATAGCTTCTAATTATTATTGCAAATAATAACTTGAAGATCTGAACTTGTAATTGTCAAATACAGAACTTCTAATTGTTAAATACAAATTATTAGTGCAAATTATAACTTGAAGATCTGAACAAGTAATTGTCAAATACAGAACTTAAAATTGATAGCTTCTAATTATTATTGTAAATTATAACTTGAAGATCTGAACTTGTAATAGTGAATTACAGAACTTAGATTTGTTAAATTCAAATTATTATTTCAAATTATAACTTGAAGATCTGAACTAGTAATTGTCAAATACAGAACTTAAAATTGATAGCTTCAAATTATTATTGCAAATTATAACTTGAAGATCTGAACTTGTAATTGTCAAATACAGAACTTAAAATTGATAGCTTCTAATTATTATTGCAAATTATAACATGAAGATCTGAACTTGTAATTGTCAAATACAGAACTTAAAATTGATAGCTTCTAATTATTATTGCAAATTATAACTTGAAGATCTGAACTTGTAATAGTGAATTACAGAACTTAGATTTGTTAAATTCAAATTATTATTTCAAATTATAACTTGAAGATCTGAACTAGTAATTGTCAAATACAGAACTTAAAATTGATAGCTTCTAATTATTATTGCAAATTATAACTTGAAGTTCTGAACTTGTAATTGTCAAATGCAGAACTTAAAATTGATAGCTTCTAATTATTATTTCAAATTATAACTTGAAGATCTGAACTTGTAATTGTCAAATACAGAACTTAAAATTGATAGCTTCTAATTATTATTGCAAATAATAACTTGAAGATCTGTACTTGTAATTGTCAAATACCGAACTTAAAATTGATAGCTTATAATTCTAGTTCAAATTATAACTTGAAGATCTGAACTTTTAATAGTCAAATACAGAACATCGAATTGTTAAATACAAATTATTAGTGCAAATTATAACTTGAAGATCTGAACTTGTAATAGGTAAATACAGAACTTCTAATTGTTAAATTCAAACTAAGATTGCAAATAATAATTTGAAAATCTCAACTAGTAATAGTCAAATACAGAACTTCTAACTGTTAAAATCAAATTATTAGTGCAAATTATAACTTGAAGATCTGAACTTGTAATTGTCAAATACAGAACTTAAAATTGATAGCTTCTAATTATTATTGCAAATTATAGCTTGAAGATCTGAACTTGTAATTGTCAAATACAGAACTTAAAATTAATAGCTTCTAATTATTATTGCAAATTATAACTTGAATATCTGAACTTGTAATTGTCAAATACAGAACTTCAAATTGTTAAATACAAATTATTAGTGCAAATTATAACTTGAAGATCTGAACTTGTAATTGTCAAATACAGAACTTAAAATTGATAGCTTCTAATTATTATTGTAAATTATAACTTGAAGATCTGAACTTGTAATAGTGAATTACAGAACTTAGATTTGTTAAATTCAAATTATTATTTCAAATTATAACTTGAAGATCTGAACTAGTAATTGTCAAATACAGAACTTAAAATTGATAGCTTCTAATTATTATTGCATATTATAACTTGAAGATCTGAACTTGTAATTGTTAAATACAGAACTTAAAATTGATAGCTTCTAATTATTATTGTAAATTATAACTTCAAGATCTGAACTTGTAATTGTCAAATACAGAACTTAAAATTGATAGCTTCTAATTATTATTGCAAATAATAACTTGAAGATCTGAACTTGTAATTGTCAAATACAGAACTTCTAATTGTTAAATACAAATTATTAGTGCAAATTATAACTTGAAGATCTGAACAAGTAATTGTCAAATACAGAACTTAAAATTGATAGCTTCTAATTATTATTGTAAATTATAACTTGAAGATCTGAACTTGTAATTGTCAAATACAGAACTTAAAATTGATAGCTTCTAATTATTATTGCAAATTATAACATGAAGATCTGAACTTGTAATTGTCAAATACAGAACTTAAAATTGATAGCTTCTAATTATTATTCTAAATTATAACTTGAAGATCTGAACTTAAAATAGTCAAATACAGAACTTCTAATTGTTAAATACAAATTATTAGTGCAAATTGTAACTTGAAGATCTGAACTAGTAATTTTCAAATACAGAACTTAATATTGATAGCTTCTAATTATTATTGCAAATTATAACTAGAAGATCTGAACTTGTAATTGTCAAATACAGAACTTAAAATTGATAGCTTCTAATTATTATTTCAATTTATAACTTGAAGATCTGAACTTGTAATTGTCAAATACAGAACTTAAAATTGATAGCTTCTAATTATTATTGCAAATTATAACTTGAAGATCTGAACTTGTAATTGTCAAATACAGAACTTTTAATTGTTAAATTCAAATTAGTAGTGCAAATTATAACTTGAAGATCTGAACTTGTAATTATCAAATACAGAACTTAAAATTGATAGCTTCTAATTATTATTGTAAATTATAACTTGAAGATCTGAACTTGTAATAGTGAATTACAGAACTTAGATTTGTTAAATTCAAATTATTATTACAAATTATAACTTGAAGATCTGAACTAGTAATTGTCAAATACAGAACTTAAAATTGATAGCTTCTAATTATTATTGTAAATTATAACTTGAAGATCTGACCTTGTAATTGTCAAATACAGAACTTAAAATTGATATCTTCTAATTATTATTGCAATTAATAACTTGAAGATCTGAACTAGTAATTGTCAAATACAGAACTTAAAATTGATAGCTTCTAATTATTATTGCAAATTATAACTTGAAGATCTGAACTTGTAATTGTCAAATACAGAACTTCTAATTGTTAAATACAAATTATTAGTGCAAATTATAACTTGAAGATCTGAACTTGTAATTGTCAAATACAGAACTTAAAATTGATAGCTTCAAATTATTATTGCAAATTATAACTTGAAGATCTGAACTTGTAATTTTCAAATACAGAACTTCTAATTGTTAAATACAAATTATTAGTGCAAATTATAACTTGAAGAACTGAACTTGGAATTGTCAAATACAGAACTTCTAATTGTTAAATACAAATTATTAGTGCAAATTATAACTTGAAGATCTGAACTAGTAATTTTCAAATACAGAACTTAAAATTAATAGCTTCTAATTATTATTGCAAATTAAAACTTGAATGTCTGAACTTGTAATTGTCAAATACAGAACTTCTAATTGTTAAATACAAATTATTAGTGCAAATTATAACTTGAAGATCTGAACTAGTAATTTTCAAATACAGAACTTAAAATTAATAGCTTCTAATTATTATTGCAAATTAAAACTTGAATGTCTGAACTTGTAATTGTCAAATACAGAACTGCTAATTGTTAAATACAAATTATTAGTGCAAATTATAACTTGAAGATCTGAACTTGTAATTGTCAAATACAGAACTTAAAATTGATAGCTTCTAATTATTATTGCAAATTATAACATGAAGATCTGAACTTGTAATTGTCAAATACAGAACTTAAAATTGATAGCTTCTAATTATTATTGTAAATTATAACTTGAAGATCTGAACTTGTAATAGTCAAATACAGAACTTCTAATTGTTAAATACAAATTATTAGTGCAAATTATAACTTGAAGATCTGAACTAGTAATTTTCAAATACAGAACTTAATATTGATAGCTTCTAATTATTATTGCAAATTATAACTAGAAGATCTGAACTTGTAATTGTCAAATACAGAACTTAAAATTGATAGCTTCTAATTATTATTTCAATTTATAACTTGAAGATCTGAACTTGTAATTGTCAAATACAGAACTTAAAATTGATAGCTTCTAATTATTATTGCAAATTATAACTTGAAGATCTGAACTTGTAATTGTCAAATACAGAACTTTTAATTGTTAAATACAAATTAGTAGTGCAAATTATAACTTGAAGATCTGAACTTGTAATTATCAAATACAGAACTTAAAATTGATAGCTTCTAATTATTATTGTAAATTATAACTTGAAGATCTAAACTTGTAATAGTGAATTACAGAACTTAGATTTGTTAAATTCAAATTATTATTACAAATTATAACTTGAAGATTTGAACTAGTAATTGTCAAATTCAGAACTTAAAATTGATAGCTTCTAATTATTATTGCAAATCATAACTTGAAGATCTGAACTAGTAATTGTCAAATACAGAACTTAAAATTGATAGCTTCTAATTATTATTGTAAATTATAACTTGAAGATCTGACCTTGTAATTGTCAAATACAGAACTTAAAATTGATATCTTCTAATTATTATTGCAAATAATAACTTGAAGATCTGAACTAGTAATTGTCAAATACAGCACTTAAAATTGATAGCTTCTAATTATTATTGCAAATTATAATTTGAAGATCTGAACTTGTAATAGACAAATACGCAACTTAGCATTGTTAAATGCAAATTGTGATTGCAAATTATAACTTGAAGATCTGAACCTGTAATAGGTAAATACAGAACTTAAAATTGATAGCTTATAATTATAGTTCAAATTATAACTTGAAAATCTGAACTTGTAATAGTCAAATACAGAACATCGAATTGTTAAATACAAATTATTAGTGCAAATTATAACTTGAAGATCTGAACTTGTAATAGGTAAATACAGAACTTCTAATTGTTAAATTCAAACTAAGATTGCAAATAATAATTTGAAAATCTGAACTAGTAATAGTCAAATACAGAACTTCTAACTGTTAAAAACAAATTATTAGTGCAAATTATAACTTGAAGATCTGAACTTGTAATTGTCAAATACAGAACTTAAAATTGATAGCTTCTAATTATTATTGCAAATTATAACTTGAAGATCTGAACTTGTAATAGTGAATTACAAAACTTAGATTTGTTAAATTCAAATTATTATTTCAAATTATAACTTGAAGATCTGAACTAGTAATTGTCAAATACAGAACTTAAATTGATAGCTTATAATTATTATTGCAAATAATAATTTGAAGATCTGAACTTGTAATAGTCAAATACAGAACTTCTAATTGTTAAATACAAATTATTAGTGCAAATTATAACTTGAAGATCTGAACTAGTAATTGTCAAATACAGAACTTAAAATTGATAGCTTCTAATTATTATTGCAAATTATAACTAGAAGATCTGAACTTGTAATTGTCAAATACAGAACTTCTAATTGTTAAATACAAATTATTAGTGCAAATTATAACTTGAAGATCTGAACTTGTAATTGTCAAATATAGAACTTAAAATTGATAGCTTCTAATTATTATTGCAAATTATAACTTGAAGATCTGAACTTGTAATTGTCAAATACAGAACTTCTAATTGTTAAATACAAATTATTAGTGCAAATTATAACTTGAAGATCTGAACAAGTAATTGTCAAATACAGAACTTAAAATTGATAGCTTCTAATTATTATTGTAAATTATAACTTGAAGATCTGAACTTGTAATAGTGAATTACAGAACTTAGATTTGTTAAATTCAAATTATTATTTCAAATTATAACTTGAAGATCTGAACTAGTAATTGTCAAATACAGAACTTAAAATTGATAGCTTCTAATTATTATTGCAAATTATAACTTGAAGATCTGAACTTGTAATTGTCAAATACAGAACTTAAAATTGATAGCTTCTAATTATTATTGCAAATTATAACATGAAGATCTGAACTTGTAATTGTCAAATACAGAACTTAAAATTGATAGCTTCTAATTATTATTGTAAATTATAACTTGAAGATCTGAACTTGTAATAGTCAAATACAGAACTTCTAATTGTTAAATACAAATTATTAGTGCAAATTATAACTTGAAGATCTGAACTAGTAATTTTCAAATACAGAACTTAATATTGATAGCTTCTAATTATTATTGCAAATTATAACTAGAAGATCTGAACTTGTAATTGTCAAATAAGGAACTTAAAATTGATAGCTTCTAATTATTATTTCAATTTATAACTTGAAGATCTGAACTTGTAATTGTCAAATACAGAACTTAAAATTGATAGCTTCTAATTATTATTGCAAATTATAACTTGAAGATCTGAACTTGTAATTGTCAAATACAGAACTTTTAATTGTTAAATTCAAATTAGTAGTGCAAATTATAACTTGAAGATCTGAACTTGTAATTATCAAATACAGAACTTAAAATTGATAGCTTCTAATTATTATTGTAAATTATAACTTGAAGATCTGAACTTGTAATAGTGAATTACAGAACTTAGATTTGTTAAATTCAAATTATTATTACAAATTATAACTTGAAGATCTGGACTATAATTGTCAAATACAGAACTTAAAATTGATAGCTTCTAATTATTATTGCAAATCATAACTTGAAGATCTGAACTAGTAATTGTCAAATACAGAACTTAAAATTGATAGCTTCTAATTATTATTGTAAATTATAACTTGAAGATCTGACCTTGTAATTGTCAAATACAGAACTTCTAATTGTTAAATACAAATTATTAGTGCAAATTATAACTTGAAGATCTGAACTAGTAATTTTCAAATACAGAACTTAATATTGATAGCTTCTAATTATTATTGCAAATTATAACTAGAAGATCTGAACTTGTAATTGTCAAATAAGGAACTTAAAATTGATAGCTTCTAATTATTATTTCAATTTATAACTTGAAGATCTGAACTTGTAATTGTCAAATCCAGAACTTAAAATTGATAGCTTCTAATTATTATTGCAAATTATAACTTGAAGATCTGAACTTGTAATTGTCAAATACAGAACTTTTAATTGTTAAATTCAAATTAATAGTGCAAATTATAACTTGAAGATCTGAACTTGTAATTATCAAATACAGAACTTAAAATTGATAGCTTTTAATTATTATTGTAAATTATAACTTGAAGATCTGAAATTCTAATAGTGAATTACAGAACTTAGATTTGTTAAATTCAAATTATTATTACAAATTATAACTTGAAGATCTGAACTAGTAATTGTCAAATACAGAACTTAAAATTGATAGCTTCTAATTATTATTGCAAATCATAACTTGATGATCTGAACTAGTAATTGTCAAATACAGAACTTAAAATTGATAGCTTCTAATTATTATTGTAAATTATAACTTGAAGATCTGACCTTGTAATTGTCAAATTCAGAACTTAAAATTGATATCTTCTAATTATTATTGCAAATAATAACTTGAAGATCTGAACTAGTAATTGTCAAATACAGCACTTAAAATTGATAGCTTCTAATTATTATTGCAAATTATAATTTGAAGATCTGAACTTGTAATAGACAAATACGCAACTTAGCATTGTTAAATACAAATTGTGATTGCAAATTATAACTTGAAGATCTGAACTAGTAATAGTTCAAATACAGAACTTAAATTGATAGCTTATAATTATTATTGCAAATAATAATTTGAAGATCTGAACTTGTAATTGTCAAATACAGAACTTAAATTGATAGCTTATAATTATTATTGCAAATAATAATTTGAAGATCTGAACTTGTAATAGTCAAATACAGAACTTCTAATTGTTAAATACAAATTATTAGTGCAAATTATAACTTGAAGATCTGAACTTGTAATAGGTAAATACAGAACTTCTAATTGTTAAATCCAAACTAAGATTGCAAATAATAATTTGAAAATCTGAACTAGTAATAGTCAAATACAGAACTTCTAACTGTTAAATACAAATTATTAGTGCAAATTATAACTTGAAGATCTGAACTTGTAATTGTCAAATACAGAACTTAAAATTGATAGGTTCTAATTATTATTGTAAATTATAACTTGAAGATCTGAACTTGTAATTGTCAAATAAGGAACTTAAAATTGATAGCTTCTAATTATTATTTCAATTTATAACTTGAAGATCTGAACTTGTAATTGTCAAATACAGAACTTAAAATTGATAGCTTCTAATTATTATTGCAAATTATAACTTGAAGATCTGAACTTGTAATTGTCAAATACAGAACTTTTAATTGTTAAATTCAAATTAGTAGTGCAAATTATAACATGAAGATCTGAACTTGTAATTATCAAATACAGAACTTAAAATTGATAGCTTCTAATTATTATTGTAAATTATAACTTGAAGATCTGAAATTGTAATAGTGAATTACAGAACTTAGATTTGTTAAATTCAAATTATTATTACAAATTATAACTTGAAGATCTAAACTAGTAATTGTCAAATACAGAACTTAAAATTGATAGCTTCTAATTATTATTGCAAATCATAACTTGAAGATCTGAACTAGTAATTGTCAAATACAGAACTTAAAATTGATAGCTTCTAATTATTATTGTAAATTATAACTTGAAGATCTGACCTTGTAATTGTCAAATTCAGAACTTAAAATTGATATCTTCTAATTATTATTGCAAATAATAACTTGAAGATCTGAACTAGTAATAGTCAAATACAGAACTTCTAACTGTTAAAAACAAATTATTAGTGCAAATTATAACTTGAAGATCTGAACTTGTAATTGTCAAATACAGAACTTAAAATTGATAGCTTCTAATTATTATTGCAAATTATAACTTGAAGATCTGAACTTGTAATAGTGAATTACAAAACTTAGATTTGTTAAATTCAAATTATTATTTCAAATTATAACTTGAAGATCTGAACTAGTAATTGTCAAATACAGAACTTAAATTGATAGCTTATAATTATTATTGCAAATAATAATTTGAAGATCTGAACTTGTAATAGTCAAATACAGAACTTCTAATTGTTAAATACAAATTATTAGTGCAAATTATAACTTGAAGATCTGAACTAGTAATTGTCAAATACAGAACTTAAAATTGATAGCTTCTAATTATTATTGCAAATTATAACTAGAAGATCTGAACTTGTAATTGTCAAATACAGAACTTCTAATTGTTAAATACAAATTATTAGTGCAAATTATAACTTGAAGATCTGAACTTGTAATTGTCAAATATAGAACTTAAAATTGATAGCTTCTAATTATTATTGCAAATTATAACTTGAAGATCTGAACTTGTAATTGTCAAATACAGAACTTCTAATTGTTAAATACAAATTATTAGTGCAAATTATAACTTGAAGATCTGAACAAGTAATTGTCAAATACAGAACTTAAAATTGATAGCTTCTAATTATTATTGTAAATTATAACTTGAAGATCTGAACTTGTAATAGTGAATTACAGAACTTAGATTTGTTAAATTCAAATTATTATTTCAAATTATAACTTGAAGATCTGAACTAGTAATTGTCAAATACAGAACTTAAAATTGATAGCTTCTAATTATTATTGCAAATTATAACTTGAAGATCTGAACTTGTAATTGTCAAATACAGAACTTAAAATTGATAGCTTCTAATTATTATTGCAAATTATAACATGAAGATCTGAACTTGTAATTGTCAAATACAGAACTTAAAATTGATAGCTTCTAATTATTATTGTAAATTATAACTTGAAGATCTGAAATTGTAATAGTCAAATACAGAACTTCTAATTGTTAAATACAAATTATTAGTGCAAATTATAACTTGAAGATCTGAACTAGTAATTTTCAAATACAGAACTTAATATTGATAGCTTCTAATTATTATTGCAAATTATAACTAGAAGATCTGAACTTGTAATTGTCAAATAAGGAACTTAAAATTGATAGCTTCTAATTATTATTTCAATTTATAACTTGAAGATCTGAACTTGTAATTGTCAAATACAGAACTTAAACTTGATAGCTTCTAATTATTATTGCAAATTATAACTTGAAGATCTGAACTTGTAATTGTCAAATACAGAACTTTTAATTGTTAAATTCAAATTAGTAGTGCAAATTATAACTTGAAGATCTGAACTTGTAATTATCAAATACAGAACTTAAAATTGATAGCTTCTAATTATTATTGTAAATTATAACTTGAAGATCTGAAATTGTAATAGTGAATTACAGAACTTAGATTTGTTAAATTCAAATTATTATTACAAATTATAACTTGAAGATCTGAACTAGTAATTGTCAAATACAGAACTTAAAATTGATAGCTTCTAATTATTATTGCAAATCATAACTTGATGATCTGAACTAGTAATTGTCAAATACAGAACTTAAAATTGATAGCTTCTAATTATTATTGTAAATTATAACTTGATGATCTCACCTTGTAATTGTCAAATTCAGAACTTAAAATTGATATCTTCTAATTATTATTGCAAATAATAACTTGAAGATCTGAACTAGTAATTGTCAAATACAGCACTTAAAATTGATAGCTTCTAATTATTATTGCAAATTATAATTTGAAGATCTGAACTTGTAATAGACAAATACGCAACTTAGCATTGTTAAATACAAATTGTGATTGCAAATTATAACTTGAAGATCTGAACTAGTAATTGTCAAATACAGAACTTAAATTGATAGCTTATAATTATTATTGCAAATAATAATTTGAAGATCTGAACTTGTAATAGTCAAATACAGAACTTCTAATTGTTAAATACAAATTATTAGTGCAAATTATAACTTGAAGATCTGAACTTGTAATAGGTAAATACAGAACTTCTAATTGTTAAATCCAAACTAAGATTGCAAATAATAATTTGAAAATCTGAACTAGTAATAGTCAAATACAGAACTTCTAACTGTTAAATACAAATTATTAGTGCAAATTATAACTTGAAGATCTGAACTTGTAATTGTCAAATACAGAACTTAAAATTGATAGGTTCTAATTATTATTGTAAATTATAACTTGAAGATCTGAACTTGTAATTGTCAAATAAGGAACTTAAAATTGATAGCTTCTAATTATTATTTCAATTTATAACTTGAAGATCTGAACTTGTAATTGTCAAATACAGAACTTAAAATTGATAGCTTCTAATTATTATTGCAAATTATAACTTGAAGATCTGAACTTGTAATTGTCAAATACAGAACTTTTAATTGTTAAATTCAAATTAGTAGTGCAAATTATAACATGAAGATCTGAACTTGTAATTATCAAATACAGAACTTAAAATTGATAGCTTCTAATTATTATTGTAAATTATAACTTGAAGATCTGAAATTGTAATAGTGAATTACAGAACTTAGATTTGTTAAATTCAAATTATTATTACAAATTATAACTTGAAGATCTAAACTAGTAATTGTCAAATACAGAACTTAAAATTGATAGCTTCTAATTATTATTGCAAATCATAACTTGAAGATCTGAACTAGTAATTGTCAAATACAGAACTTAAAATTGATAGCTTCTAATTATTATTGTAAATTATAACTTGAAGATCTGACCTTGTAATTGTCAAATTCAGAACTTAAAATTGATATCTTCTAATTATTATTGCAAATAATAACTTGAAGATCTGAACTAGTAATAGTCAAATACAGAACTTCTAACTGTTAAAAACAAATTATTAGTGCAAATTATAACTTGAAGATCTGAACTTGTAATTGTCAAATACAGAACTTAAAATTGATAGCTTCTAATTATTATTGCAAATTATAACTTGAAGATCTGAACTTGTAATTGTCAAATACAGAACTTTTAATTGTTAAATTCAAATTAGTAGTGCAAATTATAACTTGAAGATCTGAACTTGTAATTATCAAATACAGAACTTAAAATTGATAGCTTCTAATTATTATTGTAAATTATAACTTGAAGATCTGAACTTGTAATAGTGAATTACAGAACTTAGATTTGTTAAATTCAAATTATTATTACAAATTATAACTTGAAGATCTGGACTATAATTGTCAAATACAGAACTTAAAATTGATAGCTTCTAATTATTATTGCAAATCATAACTTGAAGATCTGAACTAGTAATTGTCAAATACAGAACTTAAAATTGATAGCTTCTAATTATTATTGTAAATTATAACTTGAAGATCTGACCTTGTAATTGTCAAATACAGAACTTCTAATTGTTAAATACAAATTATTAGTGCAAATTATAACTTGAAGATCTGAACTAGTAATTTTCAAATACAGAACTTAATATTGATAGCTTCTAATTATTATTGCAAATTATAACTAGAAGATCTGAACTTGTAATTGTCAAATAAGGAACTTAAAATTGATAGCTTCTAATTATTATTTCAATTTATAACTTGAAGATCTGAACTTGTAATTGTCAAATCCAGAACTTAAAATTGATAGCTTCTAATTATTATTGCAAATTATAACTTGAAGATCTGAACTTGTAATTGTCAAATACAGAACTTTTAATTGTTAAATTCAAATTAGTAGTGCAAATTATAACTTGAAGATCTGAACTTGTAATTATCAAATACAGAACTTAAAATTGATAGCTTCTAATTATTATTGTAAATTATAACTTGAAGATCTGAAATTCTAATAGTGAATTACAGAACTTAGATTTGTTAAATTCAAATTATTATTACAAATTATAACTTGAAGATCTGAACTAGTAATTGTCAAATACAGAACTTAAAATTGATAGCTTCTAATTATTATTGCAAATCATAACTTGATGATCTGAACTAGTAATTGTCAAATACAGAACTTAAAATTGATAGCTTCTAATTATTATTGTAAATTATAACTTGAAGATCTGACCTTGTAATTGTCAAATTCAGAACTTAAAATTGATATCTTCTAATTATTATTGCAAATAATAACTTGAAGATCTGAACTAGTAATTGTCAAATACAGCACTTAAAATTGATAGCTTCTAATTATTATTGCAAATTATAATTTGAAGATCTGAACTTGTAATAGACAAATACGCAACTTAGCATTGTTAAATACAAATTGTGATTGCAAATTATAACTTGAAGATCTGAACTAGTAATTGTCAAATACAGAACTTAAATTGATAGCTTATAATTATTATTGCAAATAATAATTTGAAGATCTGAACTTGTAATAGTCAAATACAGAACTTCTAATTGTTAAATACAAATTATTAGTGCAAATTATAACTTGAAGATCTGAACTTGTAATAGGTAAATACAGAACTTCTAATTGTTAAATCCAAACTAAGATTGCAAATAATAATTTGAAAATCTGAACTAGTAATAGTCAAATACAGAACTTCTAACTGTTAAATACAAATTATTAGTGCAAATTATAACTTGAAGATCTGAACTTGTAATTGTCAAATACAGAACTTAAAATTGATAGGTTCTAATTATTATTGTAAATTATAACTTGAAGATCTGAACTTGTAATTGTCAAATAAGGAACTTAAAATTGATAGCTTCTAATTATTATTTCAATTTATAACTTGAAGATCTGAACTTGTAATTGTCAAATACAGAACTTAAAATTGATAGCTTCTAATTATTATTGCAAATTATAACTTGAAGATCTGAACTTGTAATTGTCAAATACAGAACTTTTAATTGTTAAATTCAAATTAGTAGTGCAAATTATAACATGAAGATCTGAACTTGTAATTATCAAATACAGAACTTAAAATTGATAGCTTCTAATTATTATTGTAAATTATAACTTGAAGATCTGAAATTGTAATAGTGAATTACAGAACTTAGATTTGTTAAATTCAAATTATTATTACAAATTATAACTTGAAGATCTAAACTAGTAATTGTCAAATACAGAACTTAAAATTGATAGCTTCTAATTATTATTGCAAATCATAACTTGAAGATCTGAACTAGTAATTGTCAAATACAGAACTTAAAATTGATAGCTTCTAATTATTATTGTAAATTATAACTTGAAGATCTGACCTTGTAATTGTCAAATTCAGAACTTAAAATTGATATCTTCTAATTATTATTGCAAATAATAACTTGAAGATCTGAACTAGTAATAGTCAAATACAGAACTTCTAACTGTTAAAAACAAATTATTAGTGCAAATTATAACTTGAAGATCTGAACTTGTAATTGTCAAATACAGAACTTAAAATTGATAGCTTCTAATTATTATTGCAAATTATAACTTGAAGATCTGAACTTGTAATAGTGAATTACAAAACTTAGATTTGTTAAATTCAAATTATTATTTCAAATTATAACTTGAAGATCTGAACTAGTAATTGTCAAATACAGAACTTAAATTGATAGCTTATAATTATTATTGCAAATAATAATTTGAAGATCTGAACTTGTAATAGTCAAATACAGAACTTCTAATTGTTAAATACAAATTATTAGTGCAAATTATAACTTGAAGATCTGAACTAGTAATTGTCAAATACAGAACTTAAAATTGATAGCTTCTAATTATTATTGCAAATTATAACTAGAAGATCTGAACTTGTAATTGTCAAATACAGAACTTCTAATTGTTAAATACAAATTATTAGTGCAAATTATAACTTGAAGATCTGAACTTGTAATTGTCAAATATAGAACTTAAAATTGATAGCTTCTAATTATTATTGCAAATTATAACTTGAAGATCTGAACTTGTAATTGTCAAATACAGAACTTCTAATTGTTAAATACAAATTATTAGTGCAAATTATAACTTGAAGATCTGAACAAGTAATTGTCAAATACAGAACTTAAAATTGATAGCTTCTAATTATTATTGTAAATTATAACTTGAAGATCTGAACTTGTAATAGTGAATTACAGAACTTAGATTTGTTAAATTCAAATTATTATTTCAAATTATAACTTGAAGATCTGAACTAGTAATTGTCAAATACAGAACTTAAAATTGATAGCTTCTAATTATTATTGCAAATTATAACTTGAAGATCTGAACTTGTAATTGTCAAATACAGAACTTAAAATTGATAGCTTCTAATTATTATTGCAAATTATAACATGAAGATCTGAACTTGTAATTGTCAAATACAGAACTTAAAATTGATAGCTTCTAATTATTATTGTAAATTATAACTTGAAGATCTGAAATTGTAATAGTCAAATACAGAACTTCTAATTGTTAAATACAAATTATTAGTGCAAATTATAACTTGAAGATCTGAACTAGTAATTTTCAAATACAGAACTTAATATTGATAGCTTCTAATTATTATTGCAAATTATAACTAGAAGATCTGAACTTGTAATTGTCAAATAAGGAACTTAAAATTGATAGCTTCTAATTATTATTTCAATTTATAA
Source organism: Cantharis lateralis (assembly GCA_963170105.1). Lineage (NCBI taxonomy): Eukaryota > Metazoa > Arthropoda > Insecta > Coleoptera > Cantharidae > Cantharis > Cantharis lateralis. The sequence goes on along the minus strand of OY720625.1, from coordinate 23,899,267 downwards.
CTTGAAGATCTGAACTTGTAATTGTCAAATACAGAACTTAAAATTGATAGCTTCTAATTATTATTGCAAATTATAACTTGAAGATCTGAACTTGTAATTGTCAAATACAGAACTTTTAATTGTTAAATTCAAATTAGTAGTGCAAATTATAACTTGAAGATCTGAACTTGTAATTATCAAATACAGAACTTAAAATTGATAGCTTCTAATTATTATTGTAAATTATAACTTGAAGATCTGAAATTGTAATAGTGAATTACAGAACTTAGATTTGTTAAATTCAAATTATTATTACAAATTATAACTTGAAGATCTGAACTAGTAATTGTCAAATACAGAACTTAAAATTGATAGCTTCTAATTATTATTGCAAATCATAACTTGATGATCTGAACTAGTAATTGTCAAATACAGAACTTAAAATTGATAGCTTCTAATTATTATTGTAAATTATAACTTGAAGATCTCACCTTGTAATTGTCAAATTCAGAACTTAAAATTGATATCTTCTAATTATTATTGCAAATAATAACTTGAAGATCTGAACTAGTAATTGTCAAATACAGCACTTAAAATTGATAGCTTCTAATTATTATTGCAAATTATAATTTGAAGATCTGAACTTGTAATAGACAAATACGCAACTTAGCATTGTTAAATACAAATTGTGATTGCAAATTATAACTTGAAGATCTGAACTAGTAATTGTCAAATACAGAACTTAAATTGATAGCTTATAATTATTATTGCAAATAATAATTTGAAGATCTGAACTTGTAATAGTCAAATACAGAACTTCTAATTGTTAAATACAAATTATTAGTGCAAATTATAACTTGAAGATCTGAACTTGTAATAGGTAAATACAGAACTTCTAATTGTTAAATCCAAACTAAGATTGCAAATAATAATTTGAAAATCTGAACTAGTAATAGTCAAATACAGAACTTCTAACTGTTAAATACAAATTATTAGTGCAAATTATAACTTGAAGATCTGAACTTGTAATTGTCAAATACAGAACTTAAAATTGATAGCTTCTAATTATTATTGCAAATTATAACTTGAAGATCTAAACTTGTAATTGTCAATTACAGAACTTCTAATTGTTAAATACAAATTATTAGTGCAAATTATAACTTGAAGATCTGAACATGTAATTGTCAAATACAGAACTTAAAATTGATAGGTTCTAATTATTATTGTAAATTATAACTTGAAGATCTGAACTTGTAATTGTCAAATAAGGAACTTAAAATTGATAGCTTCTAATTATTATTTCAATTTATAACTTGAAGATCTGAACTTGTAATTGTCAAATACAGAACTTAAAATTGATAGCTTCTAATTATTATTGCAAATTATAACTTGAAGATCTGAACTTGTAATTGTCAAATACAGAACTTTTAATTGTTAAATTCAAATTAGTAGTGCAAATTATAACTTGAAGATCTGAACTTGTAATTATCAAATACAGAACTTAAAATTGATAGCTTCTAATTATTATTGTAAATTATAACTTGAAGATCTGAAATTGTAATAGTGAATTACAGAACTTAGATTTGTTAAATTCAAATTATTATTACAAATTATAACTTGAAGATCTAAACTAGTAATTGTCAAATACAGAACTTAAAATTGATAGCTTCTAATTATTATTGCAAATCATAACTTGAAGATCTGAACTAGTAATTGTCAAATACAGAACTTAAAATTGATAGCTTCTAATTATTATTGTAAATTATAACTTGAAGATCTGACCTTGTAATTGTCAAATTCAGAACTTAAAATTGATATCTTCTAATTATTATTGCAAATAATAACTTGAAGATCTGAACTAGTAATAGTCAAATACAGAACTTCTAACTGTTAAAAACAAATTATTAGTGCAAATTATAACTTGAAGATCTGAACTTGTAATTGTCAAATACAGAACTTAAAATTGATAGCTTCTAATTATTATTGCAAATTATAACTTGAAGATCTGAACTTGTAATAGTGAATTACAAAACTTAGATTTGTTAAATTCAAATTATTATTTCAAATTATAACTTGAAGATCTGAACTAGTAATTGTCAAATACAGAACTTAAATTGATAGCTTATAATTATTATTGCAAATAATAATTTGAAGATCTGAACTTGTAATAGTCAAATACAGAACTTCTAATTGTTAAATACAAATTATTAGTGCAAATTATAACTTGAAGATCTGAACTAGTAATTGTCAAATACAGAACTTAAAATTGATAGCTTCTAATTATTATTGCAAATTATAACTAGAAGATCTGAACTTGTAATTGTCAAATACAGAACTTCTAATTGTTAAATACAAATTATTAGTGCAAATTATAACTTGAAGATCTGAACTTGTAATTGTCAAATATAGAACTTAAAATTGATAGCTTCTAATTATTATTGCAAATTATAACTTGAAGGTCTGAACTTGTAATTGTCAAATACAGAACTTCTAATTGTTAAATACAAATTATTAGTGCAAATTATAACTTGAAGATCTGAACAAGTAATTGTCAAATACAGAACTTAAAATTGATAGCTTCTAATTATTATTGTAAATTATAACTTGAAGATCTGAACTTGTAATAGTGAATTACAGAACTTAGATTTGTTAAATTCAAATTATTATTTCAAATTATAACTTGAAGATCTGAACTAGTAATTGTCAAATACAGAACTTAAAATTGATAGCTTCTAATTATTATTGCAAATTATAACTTGAAGATCTGAACTTGTAATTGTCAAATACAGAACTTAAAATTGATAGCTTCTAATTATTATTGCAAATTATAACATGAAGATCTGAACTTGTAATTGTCAAATACAGAACTTAAAATTGATAGCTTCTAATTATTATTGTAAATTATAACTTGAAGATCTGAAATTGTAATAGTCAAATACAGAACTTCTAATTGTTAAATACAAATTATTAGTGCAAATTATAACTTGAAGATCTGAACTAGTAATTTTCAAATACAGAACTTAATATTGATAGCTTCTAATTATTATTGCAAATTATAACTAGAAGATCTGAACTTGTAATTGTCAAATAAGGAACTTAAAATTGATAGCTTCTAATTATTATTTCAATTTATAACTTGAAGATCTGAACTTGTAATTGTCAAATACAGAACTTAAAATTGATAGCTTCTAATTATTATTGCAAATTATAACTTGAAGATCTGAACTTGTAATTGTCAAATACAGAACTTTTAATTGTTAAATTCAAATTAGTAGTGCAAATTATAACTTGAAGATCTGAACTTGTAATTATCAAATACAGAACTTAAAATTGATAGCTTCTAATTATTATTGTAAATTATAACTTGAAGATCTGAACTTGTAATAGTGAATTACAGAACTTAGATTTGTTAAATTCAAATTATTATTACAAATTATAACTTGAAGATCTGGACTATAATTGTCAAATACAGAATTTAAATTGATAGCTTCTAATTATTATTGCAAATCATAACTTGAAGATCTGAACTAGTAATTGTCAAATACAGAACTTAAAATTGATAGCTTCTAATTATCATTGTAAATTATAACTAGAAGATCTGACCTTGTAATTGTCAAATACAGAACTTCTAATTGTTAAATACAAATTATTAGTGCAAATTATAACTTGAAGATCTGAACTAGTAATTTTCAAATACAGAACTTAATATTGATAGCTTCTAATTATTATTGCAAATTATAACTAGAAGATCTGAACTTGTAATTGTCAAATAAGGAACTTAAAATTGATAGCTTCTAATTATTATTTCAATTTATAACTTGAAGATCTGAACTTGTAATTGTCAAATACAGAACTTAAAATTGATAGCTTCTAATTATTATTGCAAATTATAACTTGAAGATCTGAACTTGTAATTGTCAAATACAGAACTTTTAATTGTTAAATTCAAATTAGTAGTGCAAATTATAACTTGAAGATCTGAACTTGAATTATCAAATACAGAACTTAAAATTGATAGCTTCTAATTATTATTGTAAATTATAACTTGAAGATCTGAAATTGTAATAGTGAATTACAGAACTTAGATTTGTTAAATTCAAATTATTATTACAAATTATAACTTGAAGATCTGAACTAGCAATTGTAAAATACAGAACTTAAAATTGATAGCTTCTAATTATTATTGCAAATCATAACTTGAAGATCTGAACTAGTAATTGTCAAATACAGAACTTAAAATTGATAGCTTCTAATTATTATTGTAAATTATAACTTGAAGATCTGACCTTGTAATTGTCAAATTCAGAACTTAAAATTGATATCTTCTAATTATTATTGCAAATAATAACTTGAAGATCTGAACTAGTAATTGTCAAATACAGCACTTAAAATTGATAGCTTCTAATTATTATTGCAAATTATAATTTGAAGATCTGAACTTGTAATAGACAAATACGCAACTTAGCATTGTTAAATACAAATTGTGATTGCAAATTATAACTTGAAGATCTGAACTAGTAATTGTCAAATACAGAACTTAAATTGATAGCTTATAATTATTATTGCAAATAATAATTTGAAGATCTGAACTTGTAATAGTCAAATACAGAACTTCTAATTGTTAAATACAAATTATTAGTGCAAATTATAACTTGAAGATCTGAACTTGTAATAGGTAAATACAGAACTTCTAATTGTTAAATCTAAACTAAGATTGCAAATAATAATTTGAAAATCTGAACTAGTAATAGTCAAATACAGAACTTCTAACTGTTAAATACAAATTATTAGTGCAAATTATAACTTGAAGATCTGAACTTGTAATTGTCAAATACAGAACTTAAAATTGATAGCTTCTAATTATTATTGCAAATTATAACTTGAAGATCTAAACTTGTAATTGTCAATTACAGAACTTCTAATTGTTAAATACAAATTATTAGTGCAAATTATAACTTGAAGATCTGAACATGTAATTGTCAAATACAGAACTTAAAATTGATAGGTTCTAATTATTATTGTAAATTATAACTTGAAGATCTGAACTTGTAATTGTCAAATAAGGAACTTAAAATTGATAGCTTCTAATTATTATTTCAATTTATAACTTGAAGATCTGAACTTGTAATTGTCAAATACAGAACTTAAAATTGATAGCTTCTAATTATTATTGCAAATTATAACTTGAAGATCTGAACTTGTAATTGTCAAATACAGAACTTTTAATTGTTAAATTCAAATTAGTAGTGCAAATTATAACTTGAAGATCTGAACTTGTAATTATCAAATACAGAACTTAAAATTGATAGCTTCTAATTATTATTGTAAATTATAACTTGAAGATCTGAAATTGTAATAGTGAATTACAGAACTTAGATTTGTTAAATTCAAATTATTATTACAAATTGTAACTTGAAGATCTGAACTAGTAATTGTCTAATACAGAACTTAAAATTGATAGCTTCTAATTATTATTGCAAATCATAACTTGAAGATCTGAACTAGTAATTGTCAAATACAGAACTTAAAATTGATAGCTTCTAATTATTATTGTAAATTATAACTTCAAGATCTGACCTTGTAATTGTCAAATTCAGAACTTAAAATTGATATCTTCTAATTATTATTGCAAATAATAACTTGAAGATCTGAACTAGTAATTGTCAAATACAGCACTTAAAATTGATAGCTTCTAATTATTATTGCAAATTATAATTTGAAGATCTGAACTTGTAATAGACAAATACGCAACTTAGCATTGTTAAATACAAATTGTGATTGCAAATTATAACTTGAAGATCTGAACTAGTAATTGTCAAATACAGAACTTAAATTGATAGCTTATAATTATTATTGCAAATAATAATTTGAAGATCTGAACTTGTAATAGTCAAATACAGAACTTCTAATTGTTAAATACAAATTATTAGTGCAAATTATAACTTGAAGATCTGAACTTGTAATAGGTAAATACAGAACTTCTAATTGTTAAATTCAAACTAAGATTGCAAATAATAATTTGAAAATCTGAACTAGTAATAGTCAAATACAGAACTTCTAACTGTTAAATACAAATTATTAGTGCAAATTATAACTTGAAGATCTAAACTTGTAATTGTCAAATACAGAACTTAAAATTGATAGCTTCTAATTATTATTGCAAATTATAACTTGAAGATCTAAACTTGTAATTGTCTATTACAGAACTTCTAATTGTTAAATACAAATTATTAGTGCAAATTATAACTTGAAGATCTGAACATGTAATTGTCAAATACAGAACTTAAAATTGATAGCTTCTAATTATTATTGTAAATTATAACTTGAAGATCTGAAGTTGTAATAGTAAATTACAGAACTTAGATTTGTTAAATTCAAATTATTATTTCAAAATATAACTTGAAGATCTGAACTAGTAATTGTCAAATACAGAACTTCTAATTATTAAATACAAATTATTAGTGCAAATTATAACTTGAAGATCTGAACTAGTAATTTTCAAATACAGAACTTAATATTGATAGCTTCTAATTATTATTGCAAATTATAACTAGAAGATCTGAACTTGTAATTGTCAAATACAGAACTTCTAATTGTTAAATACAAATTATTAGTGCAAATTATAACTTGAAGATCTGAACTAGTAATTTTCAAATACAGAACTTAATATTGATAGCTTCTAATTATTATTGCAAATTATAACTAGAAGATCTGAACTTGTAATTGTCAAATACAGAACTTAAAATTGATAGCTTCTAATTATAATTTCAATTTATAACTTGAAGATCTGAACTTGTAATTGTCAAATTCAGAACTTAAAATTGATAGCTTCTAATTATTATTGCAAATTATAACTTGAAGATCTGAACTTGTAATTGTCAAATACAGAACTTCTAATTGTTAAATACAAATTAGTAGTGCAACTTATAACTTGAAGATCTGAACTTGTAATTATCAAATACAGAACTTAAAATTGATAGCTTCTAATTATTATTGTAAATTATAACTTGAAGATCTGAACTTGTAATAGTGAATTACAGAACTTAGATTTGTTAAATTCAAATTATTATTTCAAATTATAACTTGAAGATCTGAACTAGTAATTGTCAAATACAGAACTTAAAATTGATAGCTTCTAATTATTATTGCAAATTATAACTTGAAGATCTGAACTTGTAATTGTCAAATACAGAACTTCTAATTGTTAAATACAATTTAGTAGTGCAAATTATAAGTTGAAGATCTGAACTTGTAATTATCAAATACAGAACTTAAAATTGATAGCTTCTAATTATTATTGTAAATTATAACTTGAAGATCTGAACTTGTAATAGTGAATTACAGAACTTAGATTTGTTAAATTCAAATTATTATTTCAAATTATAACTTGAAGATCTGAACTAGTAATTGTCAAATACAGAACTTAAAATTGATAGCTTCTAATTATTATTGCAAATATAAACTTGGAGATCTGAACTAGTAATTGTCAAATACAGAACTTAAAATTGATAGCTTCTAATTATTATTGCAAATTATAACTTGAAGATCTGAACTTGTAATTGTCAAATACAGAACTTAAAATTGATAGCTTCTAATTATTATTGCAAATTATAACTTGAAGATCTGAACTTGTAATTGTCAAATACAGAACATAAAATTGATAGCTTCTAATTATTATTTCAAATTATAACTTGAAGATCTGAACTTGTAATTGTCAAATACAGAACTTAAAATTAATAGCTTCTAATTATTATTGCAAATTATAACTTGAATATCTGAACTTGTAATTGTCAAATACAGAACTTCAAATTGTTAAATACAAATTATTAGTGCAAATTATAACTTGAAGATCTGAACTTGTAATTGTCAAATACAGAACTTAAAATTGATAGCTTCTAATTATTATTGTAAATTATAACTTGAAGATCTGAACTTGTAATAGTGAATTACAGAACTTAGATTTGTTAAATTCAAATTATTATTTCAAATTATAACTTGAAGATCTGAACTAGTAATTGTCAAATACAGAACTTAAAATTGATAGCTTCTAATTATTATTGCATATTATAACTTGAAGATCTGAACTTGTAATTGTTAAATACAGAACTTAAAATTGATAGCTTCAAATTATTATTGCAAATTATAACTTCAAGATCTGAACTTGTAATTGTCAAATACAGAACATAAAATTGATAGCTTCTAATTATTATTTCAAATTATAACTTGAAGATCTGAACTTGTAATTGTCAAATACAGAACTTAAAATTAATAGCTTCTAATTATTATTGCAAATTATAACTTGAATATCTGAACTTGTAATTGTCAAATACAGAACTTCAAATTGTTAAATACAAATTATTAGTGCAAATTATAACTTGAAGATCTGAACTTGTAATTGTCAAATACAGAACTTAAAATTGATAGCTTCTAATTATTATTGTAAATTATAACTTGAAGATCTGAACTTGTAATAGTGAATTACAGAACTTAGATTTGTTAAATACAAATTATTAGTGCAAATTATAACTTGAAGATCTGAACTTGTAATTGTCAAATACAGAACTTAAAATTGATAGCTTCAAATTATTATTGCAAATTATAACTTGAAGATCTGAACTTGTAATTTTCAAATACAGAACTTCTAATTGTTAAATACAAATTATTAGTGCAAATTATAACTTGAAGAACTGAACTTGGAATTGTCAAATACAGAACTTAAAATTGATAGCTTCTAATTATTATTGTAAATTATAACTTGAAGATCTGACCTTGTAATTGTCAAATTCAGAACTTAAAATTGATATCTTCTAATTATTATTGCAAATAATAACTTGAAGATCTGAACTAGTAATAGTCAAATACAGAACTTCTAACTGTTAAAAACAAATTATTAGTGCAAATTATAACTTGAAGATCTGAACTTGTAATTGTCAAATACAGAACTTAAAATTGATAGCTTCTAATTATTATTGCAAATTATAACTTGAAGATCTGAACTTGTAATAGTGAATTACAAAACTTAGATTTGTTAAATTCAAATTATTATTTCAAATTATAACTTGAAGATCTGAACTAGTAATTGTCAAATACAGAACTTAAATTGATAGCTTATAATTATTATTGCAAATAATAATTTGAAGATCTGAACTTGTAATAGTCAAATACAGAACTTCTAATTGTTAAATACAAATTATTAGTGCAAATTATAACTTGAAGATCTGAACTAGTAATTGTCAAATACAGAACTTAAAATTGATAGCTTCTAATTATTATTGCAAATTATAACTAGAAGATCTGAACTTGTAATTGTCAAATACAGAACTTCTAATTGTTAAATACAAATTATTAGTGCAAATTATAACTTGAAGATCTGAACTTGTAATTGTCAAATATAGAACTTAAAATTGATAGCTTCTAATTATTATTGCAAATTATAACTTGAAGATCTGAACTTGTAATTGTCAAATACAGAACTTCTAATTGTTAAATACAAATTATTAGTGCAAATTATAACTTGAAGATCTGAACAAGTAATTGTCAAATACAGAACTTAGAATTGATAGCTTCTAATTATTATTGTAAATTATAACTTGAAGATCTGAACTTGTAATAGTGAATTACAGAACTTAGATTTGTTAAATTCAAATTATTATTTCAAATTATAACTTGAAGATCTGAACTAGTAATTGTCAAATACAGAACTTAAAATTGATAGCTTCTAATTATTATTGCAAATTATAACTTGAAGATCTGAACTTGTAATTGTCAAATACAGAACTTAAAATTGATAGCTTCTAATTATTATTGCAAATTATAACATGAAGATCTGAACTTGTAATTGTCAAATACAGAACTTAAAATTGATAGCTTCTAATTATTATTGTAAATTATAACTTGAAGATCTGAAATTGTAATAGTCAAATACAGAACTTCTAATTGTTAAATACAAATTATTAGTGCAAATTATAACTTGAAGATCTGAACTAGTAATTTTCAAATACAGAACTTAATATTGATAGCTTCTAATTATTATTGCAAATTATAACTAGAAGATCTGAACTTGTAATTGTCAAATAAGGAACTTAAAATTGATAGCTTCTAATTATTATTTCAATTTATAACTTGAAGATCTGAACTTGTAATTGTCAAATACAGAACTTAAAATTGATAGCTTCTAATTAATATTGCAAATTATAACTTGAAGATCTGAACTTGTAATTGTCAAATACAGAACTTTTAATTGTTAAATTCAAATTAGTAGTGCAAATTATAACTTGAAGATCTGAACTTGTAATTATCAAATACAGAACTTAAAATTGATAGCTTCTAATTATTATTGTAAATTATAACTTGAAGATCTGAAATTGTAATAGTGAATTACAGAACTTAGATTTGTTAAATTCAAATTATTATTACAAATTATAACTTGAAGATCTGAACTAGTAATTGTCAAATACAGAACTTAAAATTGATAGCTTCTAATTATTATTGCAAATCATAACTTGATGATCTGAACTAGTAATTGTCAAATACAGAACTTAAAATTGATAGCTTCTAATTATTATTGTAAATTATAACTTGAAGATCTCACCTTGTAATTGTCAAATTCAGAACTTAAAATTGATATCTTCTAATTATTATTGCAAATAATAACTTGAAGATCTGAACTAGTAATTGTCAAATACAGCACTTAAAATTGATAGCTTCTAATTATTATTGCAAATTATAATTTGAAGATCTGAACTTGTAATAGACAAATACGCAACTTAGCATTGTTAAATACAAATTGTGATTGCAAATTATAACTTGAAGATCTGAACTAGTAATTGTCAAATACAGAACTTAAATTGATAGCTTATAATTATTATTGCAAATAATAATTTGAAGATCTGAACTTGTAATAGTCAAATACAGAACTTCTAATTGTTAAATACAAATTATTAGTGCAAATTATAACTTGAAGATCTGAACTTGTAATAGGTAAATACAGAACTTCTAATTGTTAAATCCAAACTAAGATTGCAAATAATAATTTGAAAATCTGAACTAGTAATAGTCAAATACAGAACTTCTAACTGTTAAATACAAATTATTAGTGCAAATTATAACTTGAAGATCTGAACTTGTAATTGTCAAATACAGAACTTAAAATTGATAGCTTCTAATTATTATTGCAAATTATAACTTGAAGATCTAAACTTGTAATTGTCAATTACAGAACTTCTAATTGTTAAATACAAATTATTAGTGCAAATTATAACTTGAAGATCTGAACATGTAATTGTCAAATACAGAACTTAAAATTGATAGGTTCTAATTATTATTGTAAATTATAACTTGAAGATCTGAACTTGTAATTGTCAAATAAGGAACTTAAAATTGATAGCTTCTAATTATTATTTCAATTTATAACTTGAAGATCTGAACTTGTAATTGTCAAATACAGAACTTAAAATTGATAGCTTCTAATTATTATTGCAAATTATAACTTGAAGATCTGAACTTGTAATTGTCAAATACAGAACTTTTAATTGTTAAATTCAAATTAGTAGTGCAAATTATAACTTGAAGATCTGAACTTGTAATTATCAAATACAGAACTTAAAATTGATAGCTTCTAATTATTATTGTAAATTATAACTTGAAGATCTGAAATTGTAATAGTGAATTACAGAACTTAGATTTGTTAAATTCAAATTATTATTACAAATTATAACTTGAAGATCTAAACTAGTAATTGTCAAATACAGAACTTAAAATTGATAGCTTCTAATTATTATTGCAAATCATAACTTGAAGATCTGAACTAGTAATTGTCAAATACAGAACTTAAAATTGATAGCTTCTAATTATTATTGTAAATTATAACTTGAAGATCTGACCTTGTAATTGTCAAATTCAGAACTTAAAATTGATATCTTCCAATTATTATTGCAAATAATAACTTGAAGATCTGAACTAGTAATAGTCAAATACAGAACTTCTAACTGTTAAAAACAAATTATTAGTGCAAATTATAACTTGAAGATCTGAACTTGTAATTGTCAAATACAGAACTTAAAATTGATAGCTTCTAATTATTATTGCAAATTATAACTTGAAGATCTGAACTTGTAATAGTGAATTACAAAACTTAGATTTGTTAAATTCAAATTATTATTTCAAATTATAACTTGAAGATCTGAACTAGTAATTGTCAAATACAGAACTTAAATTGATAGCTTATAATTATTATTGCAAATAATAATTTGAAGATCTGAACTTGTAATAGTCAAATACAGAACTTCTAATTGTTAAATACAAATTATTAGTGCAAATTATAACTTGAAGATCTGAACTAGTAATTGTCAAATACAGAACTTAAAATTGATAGCTTCTAATTATTATTGCAAATTATAACTAGAAGATCTGAACTTGTAATTGTCAAATACAGAACTTCTAATTGTTAAATACAAATTATTAGTGCAAATTATAACTTGAAGATCTGAACTTGTAATTGTCAAATATAGAACTTAAAATTGATAGCTTCTAATTATTATTGCAAATTATAACTTGAAGGTCTGAACTTGTAATTGTCAAATACAGAACTTCTAATTGTTAAATACAAATTATTAGTGCAAATTATAACTTGAAGATCTGAACAAGTAATTGTCAAATACAGAACTTAAAATTGATAGCTTCTAATTATTATTGTAAATTATAACTTGAAGATCTGAACTTGTAATAGTGAATTACAGAACTTAGATTTGTTAAATTCAAATTATTATTTCAAATTATAACTTGAAGATCTGAACTAGTAATTGTCAAATACAGAACTTAAAATTGATAGCTTCTAATTATTATTGCAAATTATAACTTGAAGATCTGAACTTGTAATTGTCAAATACAGAACTTAAAATTGATAGCTTCTAATTATTATTGCAAATTATAACATGAAGATCTGAACTTGTAATTGTCAAATACAGAACTTAAAATTGATAGCTTCTAATTATTATTGTAAATTATAACTTGAAGATCTGAAATTGTAATAGTCAAATACAGAACTTCTAATTGTTAAATACAAATTATTAGTGCAAATTATAACTTGAAGATCTGAACTAGTAATTTTCAAATACAGAACTTAATATTGATAGCTTCTAATTATTATTGCAAATTATAACTAGAAGATCTGAACTTGTAATTGTCAAATAAGGAACTTAAAATTGATAGCTTCTAATTATTATTTCAATTTATAACTTGAAGATCTGAACTTGTAATTGTCAAATACAGAACTTAAAATTGATAGCTTCTAATTATTATTGCAAATTATAACTTGAAGATCTGAACTTGTAATTGTCAAATACAGAACTTTTAATTGTTAAATTCAAATTAGTAGTGCAAATTATAACTTGAAGATCTGAACTTGTAATTATCAAATACAGAACTTAAAATTGATAGCTTCTAATTATTATTGTAAATTATAACTTGAAGATCTGAACTTGTAATAGTGAATTACAGAACTTAGATTTGTTAAATTCAAATTATTATTACAAATTATAACTTGAAGATCTGGACTATAATTGTCAAATACAGAATTTAAATTGATAGCTTCTAATTATTATTGCAAATCATAACTTGAAGATCTGAACTAGTAATTGTCAAATACAGAACTTAAAATTGATAGCTTCTAATTATCATTGTAAATTATAACTTGAAGATCTGACCTTGTAATTGTCAAATACAGAACTTCTAATTGTTAAATACAAATTATTAGTGCAAATTATAACTTGAAGATCTGAACTAGTAATTTTCAAATACAGAACTTAATATTGATAGCTTCTAATTATTATTGCAAATTATAACTAGAAGATCTGAACTTGTAATTGTCAAATAAGGAACTTAAAATTGATAGCTTCTAATTATTATTTCAATTTATAACTTGAAGATCTGAACTTGTAATTGTCAAATACAGAACTTAAAATTGATAGCTTCTAATTATTATTGCAAATTATAACTTGAAGATCTGAACTTGTAATTGTCAAATACAGAACTTTTAATTGTTAAATTCAAATTAGTAGTGCAAATTATAACTTGAAGATCTGAACTTGTAATTATCAAATACAGAACTTAAAATTGATAGCTTCTAATTATTATTGTAAATTATAACTTGAAGATCTGAAATTGTAATAGTGAATTACAGAACTTAGATTTGTTAAATTCAAATTATTATTACAAATTATAACTTGAAGATCTGAACTAGCAATTGTAAAATACAGAACTTAAAATTGATAGCTTCTAATTATTATTGCAAATCATAACTTGAAGATCTGAACTAGTAATTGTCAAATACAGAACTTAAAATTGATAGCTTCTAATTATTATTGTAAATTATAACTTGAAGATCTGACCTTGTAATTGTCAAATTCAGAACTTAAAATTGATATCTTCTAATTATTATTGCAAATAATAACTTGAAGATCTGAACTAGTAATTGTCAAATACAGCACTTAAAATTGATAGCTTCTAATTATTATTGCAAATTATAATTTGAAGATCTGAACTTGTAATAGACAAATACGCAACTTAGCATTGTTAAATACAAATTGTGATTGCAAATTATAACTTGAAGATCTGAACTAGTAATTGTCAAATACAGAACTTAAATTGATAGCTTATAATTATTATTGCAAATAATAATTTGAAGATCTGAACTTGTAATAGTCAAATACAGAACTTCTAATTGTTAAATACAAATTATTAGTGCAAATTATAACTTGAAGATCTGAACTTGTAATAGGTAAATACAGAACTTCTAATTGTTAAATCTAAACTAAGATTGCAAATAATAATTTGAAAATCTGAACTAGTAATAGTCAAATACAGAACTTCTAACTGTTAAATACAAATTATTAGTGCAAATTATAACTTGAAGATCTGAACTTGTAATTGTCAAATACAGAACTTAAAATTGATAGCTTCTAATTATTATTGCAAATTATAACTTGAAGATCTAAACTTGTAATTGTCAATTACAGAACTTCTAATTGTTAAATACAAATTATTAGTGCAAATTATAACTTGAAGATCTGAACATGTAATTGTCAAATACAGAACTTAAAATTGATAGGTTCTAATTATTATTGTAAATTATAACTTGAAGATCTGAACTTGTAATTGTCAAATAAGGAACTTAAAATTGATAGCTTCTAATTATTATTTCAATTTATAACTTGAAGATCTGAACTTGTAATTGTCAAATACAGAACTTAAAATTGATAGCTTCTAATTATTATTGCAAATTATAACTTGAAGATCTGAACTTGTAATTGTCAAATACAGAACTTTTAATTGTTAAATTCAAATTAGTAGTGCAAATTATAACTTGAAGATCTGAACTTGTAATTATCAAATACAGAACTTAAAATTGATAGCTTCTAATTATTATTGTAAATTATAACTTGAAGATCTGAAATTGTAATAGTGAATTACAGAACTTAGATTTGTTAAATTCAAATTATTATTACAAATTGTAACTTGAAGATCTGAACTAGTAATTGTCTAATACAGAACTTAAAATTGATAGCTTCTAATTATTATTGCAAATCATAACTTGAAGATCTGAACTAGTAATTGTCAAATACAGAACTTAAAATTGATAGCTTCTAATTATTATTGTAAATTATAACTTCAAGATCTGACCTTGTAATTGTCAAATTCAGAACTTAAAATTGATATCTTCTAATTATTATTGCAAATAATAACTTGAAGATCTGAACTAGTAATTGTCAAATACAGCACTTAAAATTGATAGCTTCTAATTATTATTGCAAATTATAATTTGAAGATCTGAACTTGTAATAGACAAATACGCAACTTAGCATTGTTAAATACAAATTGTGATTGCAAATTATAACTTGAAGATCTGAACTAGTAATTGTCAAATACAGAACTTAAATTGATAGCTTATAATTATTATTGCAAATAATAATTTGAAGATCTGAACTTGTAATAGTCAAATACAGAACTTCTAATTGTTAAATACAAATTATTAGTGCAAATTATAACTTGAAGATCTGAACTTGTAATAGGTAAATACAGAACTTCTAATTGTTAAATTCAAACTAAGATTGCAAATAATAATTTGAAAATCTGAACTAGTAATAGTCAAATACAGAACTTCTAACTGTTAAATACAAATTATTAGTGCAAATTATAACTTGAAGATCTGAACTTGTAATTGTCAAATACAGAACTTAAAATTGATAGCTTCTAATTATTATTGCAAATTATAACTTGAAGATCTAAACTTGTAATTGTCTATTACAGAACTTCTAATTGTTAAATACAAATTATTAGTGCAAATTATAACTTGAAGATCTGAACATGTAATTGTCAAATACAGAACTTAAAATTGATAGCTTCTAATTATTATTGTAAATTATAACTTGAAGATCTGAAGTTGTAATAGTAAATTACAGAACTTAGATTTGTTAAATTCAAATTATTATTTCAAAATATAACTTGAAGATCTGAACTAGTAATTGTCAAATACAGAACTTCTAATTATTAAATACAAATTATTAGTGCAAATTATAACTTGAAGATCTGAACTAGTAATTTTCAAATACAGAACTTAATATTGATAGCTTCTAATTATTATTGCAAATTATAACTAGAAGATCTGAACTTGTAATTGTCAAATACAGAACTTCTAATTGTTAAATACAAATTATTAGTGCAAATTATAACTTGAAGATCTGAACTAGTAATTTTCAAATACAGAACTTAATATTGATAGCTTCTAATTATTATTGCAAATTATAACTAGAAGATCTGAACTTGTAATTGTCAAATACAGAACTTAAAATTGATAGCTTCTAATTATAATTTCAATTTATAACTTGAAGATCTGAACTTGTAATTGTCAAATTCAGAACTTAAAATTGATAGCTTCTAATTATTATTGCAAATTATAACTTGAAGATCTGAACTTGTAATTGTCAAATACAGAACTTCTAATTGTTAAATACAAATTAGTAGTGCAACTTATAACTTGAAGATCTGAACTTGTAATTATCAAATACAGAACTTAAAATTGATAGCTTCTAATTATTATTGTAAATTATAACTTGAAGATCTGAACTTGTAATAGTGAATTACAGAACTTAGATTTGTTAAATTCAAATTATTATTTCAAATTATAACTTGAAGATCTGAACTAGTAATTGTCAAATACAGAACTTAAAATTGATAGCTTCTAATTATTATTGCAAATTATAACTTGAAGATCTGAACTTGTAATTGTCAAATACAGAACTTCTAATTGTTAAATACAATTTAGTAGTGCAAATTATAAGTTGAAGATCTGAACTTGTAATTATCAAATACAGAACTTAAAATTGATAGCTTCTAATTATTATTGTAAATTATAACTTGAAGATCTGAACTTGTAATAGTGAATTACAGAACTTAGATTTGTTAAATTCAAATTATTATTTCAAATTATAACTTGAAGATCTGAACTAGTAATTGTCAAATACAGAACTTAAAATTGATAGCTTCTAATTATTATTGCAAATATAAACTTGGAGATCTGAACTAGTAATTGTCAAATACAGAACTTAAAATTGATAGCTTCTAATTATTATTGCAAATTATAACTTGAAGATCTGAACTTGTAATTGTCAAATACAGAACTTAAAATTGATAGCTTCTAATTATTATTGCAAATTATAACTTGAAGATCTGAACTTGTAATTGTCAAATACAGAACATAAAATTGATAGCTTCTAATTATTATTTCAAATTATAACTTGAAGATCTGAACTTGTAATTGTCAAATACAGAACTTAAAATTAATAGCTTCTAATTATTATTGCAAATTATAACTTGAATATCTGAACTTGTAATTGTCAAATACAGAACTTCAAATTGTTAAATACAAATTATTAGTGCAAATTATAACTTGAAGATCTGAACTTGTAATTGTCAAATACAGAACTTAAAATTGATAGCTTCTAATTATTATTGTAAATTATAACTTGAAGATCTGAACTTGTAATAGTGAATTACAGAACTTAGATTTGTTAAATTCAAATTATTATTTCAAATTATAACTTGAAGATCTGAACTAGTAATTGTCAAATACAGAACTTAAAATTGATAGCTTCTAATTATTATTGCATATTATAACTTGAAGATCTGAACTTGTAATTGTTAAATACAGAACTTAAAATTGATAGCTTCAAATTATTATTGCAAATTATAACTTCAAGATCTGAACTTGTAATTGTCAAATACAGAACATAAAATTGATAGCTTCTAATTATTATTTCAAATTATAACTTGAAGATCTGAACTTGTAATTGTCAAATACAGAACTTAAAATTAATAGCTTCTAATTATTATTGCAAATTATAACTTGAATATCTGAACTTGTAATTGTCAAATACAGAACTTCAAATTGTTAAATACAAATTATTAGTGCAAATTATAACTTGAAGATCTGAACTTGTAATTGTCAAATACAGAACTTAAAATTGATAGCTTCTAATTATTATTGTAAATTATAACTTGAAGATCTGAACTTGTAATAGTGAATTACAGAACTTAGATTTGTTAAATACAAATTATTAGTGCAAATTATAACTTGAAGATCTGAACTTGTAATTGTCAAATACAGAACTTAAAATTGATAGCTTCAAATTATTATTGCAAATTATAACTTGAAGATCTGAACTTGTAATTTTCAAATACAGAACTTCTAATTGTTAAATACAAATTATTAGTGCAAATTATAACTTGAAGAACTGAACTTGGAATTGTCAAATACAGAACTTCTAATTGTTAAATACAAATTATTAGTGCAAATTATAACTTGAAGATCTGAACTAGTAATTTTCAAATACAGAACTTAAAATTAATAGCTTCTAATTATTATTGCAAATTAAAACTTGAATGTCTGAACTTGTAATTGTCAAATACAGAACTTCTAATTGTTAAATACAAATTATTAGTGCAAATTATAACTTGAAGATCTGAACTAGTAATTTTCAAATACAGAACTTAAAATTAATAGCTTCTAATTATTATTGCAAATTAAAACTTGAATGTCTGAACTTGTAATTGTCAAATACAGAACTTCTAATTGTTAAATACAAATTATTAGTGCAAATTATAACTTGAAGATCTGAAATTGTAATTGTCAAATACAGAACTTCTAATTGTTAAATACAAATTATTAGTGCAAATTATAACTTGAAGATCTGAACTTGTAATAGGTAAATACAGAACTTCTAATTGTTAAATCCAAACTAAGATTGCAAATAATAATTTCAAAATCTGAACTAGTAATAGTCAAATACAGAACTTCTAACTGTTAAATACAAATTATTAGTGCAAATTATAACTTGAAGATCTGAACTTGTAATTGTCAAATACAGAACTTAAAATTGATAGCTTCTAATTATTATTGCAAATTATAACTTGAAGATCTAAACTTGTAATTGTCAATTACAGAACTTCTAATTGTTAATTACAAATTATTAGTGCAAATTATAACTTGAAGATCTGAACTTGTAATTGTCAAATACAGAACTTCTAATTGTTAAATACAAATTATTAGTGCAAATTATAACTTGAAGATCTGAACATGTAATTGTCAAATACAGAACTTAAAATTGATAGGTTCTAATTATTATTGTAAATTATAACTTGAAGATCTGAACTTGTAATTGTCAAATAAGGAACTTAAAATTGATAGCTTCTAATTATTATTTCAATTTATAACTTGAAGATCTGAACTTGTAATTGTCAAATACAGAACTTAAAATTGATAGCTTCTAATTATTATTGCAAATTATAACTTGAAGATCTGAACTTGTAATTGTCAAATACAGAACTTTTAATTGTTAAATACAAATTATTAGTGCAAATTATAACTTGAAGATCTGAACTTGTAATTGTCAAATACAGAACTTCTAATTGTTAAATACAAATTATTAGTGCAAATTATAACTTGAAGATCTGAACTTGTAATAGGTAAATACAGAACTTCTAATTGTTAAATCCAAACTAAGATTGCAAATAATAATTTCAAAATCTGAACTAGTAATAGTCAAATACAGAACTTCTAACTGTTAAATACAAATTATTAGTGCAAATTATAACTTGAAGATCTGAACTTGTAATTTTCAAATACAGAACTTAAAATTAATAGCTTCTAATTATTATTGCAAATTAAAACTTGAATGTCTGAACTTGTAATTGTCAAATACAGAACTTCTAATTGTTAAATACAAATTATTAGTGCAAATTATAACTTGAAGATCTGAACTTGTAATTGTCAAATACAGAACTTCTAATTGTTAAATACAAATTATTAGTGCAAATTATAACTTGAAGATCTGAACATGTAATTGTCAAATACAGAACTTAAAATTGATAGGTTCTAATTATTATTGTAAATTATAACTTGAGGATCTGAACTTGTAATTGTCAAATAAGGAACTTAAAATTGATAGCTTCTAATTATTATTTCAATTTATAACTTGAAGATCTGAACTTGTAATTGTCAAATACAGAACTTAAAATTGATAGCTTCTAATTATTATTGCAAATTATAACTTGAAGATCTGAACTTGTAATTGTCAAATACAGAACTTTTAATTGTTAAATTCAAATTAGTAGTGCAAATTATAACTTGAAGATCTGAACTTGTAATTATCAAATACAGAACTTAAAATTGATAGCTTCTAATTATTATTGTAAATTATAACTTGAAGATCTGAAATTGTAATAGTGAATTACAGAACTTAGATTTGTTAAATTCAAATTATTATTACAAATTATAACTTGAAGATCTGAACTAGTAATTGTCAAATACAGAACTTAAAATTGATAGCTTCTAATTATTATTGCAAATCATAACTTGAAGATCTGAACTAGTAATTGTCAAATACAGAACTTAAAATTGATAGCTTCTAATTATTATTGTAAATTATAACTTGAAGATCTGACCTTGTAATTGTCAAATTCAGAACTTAAAATTGATATCTTCTAATTATTATTGCAAGTAATAACTTGAAGATCTGAACTAGTAATAGTCAAATACAGAACTTCTAACTGTTAAAAACAAATTATTAGTGCAAATTATAACTTGAAGATCTGAACTTGTAATTGTCAAATACAGAACTTAAAATTGATAGCTTCTAATTATTATTGCAAATTATAACTTGAAGATCTGAACTTGTAATAGTGAATTACAAAACTTAGATTTGTTAAATTCAAATTATTATTTCGAATTATAACTTGAAGATCTGAACTAGTAATTGTCAAATACAGAACTTAAATTGATAGCTTATAATTATTATTGCAAATAATAATTTGAAGATCTGAACTTGTAATAGTCAAATACAGAACTTCTAATTGTTAAATACAAATTATTAGTGCAAATTATAACTTGAAGATCTGAACTAGTAATTGTCAAATACAGAACTTAAAATTGATAGCTTCTAATTATTATTGCAAATTATAACTAGAAGATCTGAACTTGTAATTGTCAAATACAGAACTTCTAATTGTTAAATACAAATTATTAGTGCAAATTATAACTTGAAGATCTGAACTTGTAATTGTCAAATATAGAACTTAAAATTGATAGCTTCTAATTATTATTGCAAATTATAACTTGAAGATCTGAACTTGTAATTGTCAAATACAGAACTTCTAATTGTTAAATACAAATTATTAGTGCAAATTATAACTTGAAGATCTGAACAAGTAATTGTCAAATACAGAACTTAAAATTGATAGCTTCTAATTATTATTGTAAATTATAACTTGAAGATCTGAACTTGTAATAGTGAATTACAGAACTTAGATTTGTTAAATTCAAATTATTATTTCAAATTATAACTTGAAGATCTGAACTAGTAATTGTCAAATACAGAACTTAAAATTGATAGCTTCTAATTATTATTGCAAATTATAACTTGAAGATCTGAACTTGTAATTGTCAAATACAGAACTTAAAATTGATAGCTTCTAATTATTATTGCAAATTATAACATAAAGATCTGAACTTGTAATTGTCAAATACAGAACTTAAAATTGATAGCTTCTAATTATTATTGTAAATTATAACTTGAAGATCTGAAATTGTAATAGTCAAATACAGAACTTCTAATTGTTAAAATCAAATTAGTAGTGCAAATTATAACTTGAAGATCTGAACTTGTAATTATCAAATACAGAACTTAAAATTGATAGCTTCTAATTATTATTGTAAATTATAACTTGAAGATCTGAACTTGTAATAGTGAATTACAGAACTTAGATTTGTAAAATTCAAATTATTATTACAAATTATAACTTGAAGATCTGGACTATAATTGTCAAATACAGAATTTAAATTGATAGCTTCTAATTATTATTGCAAATCATAACTTGAAGATCTGAACTAGTAATTGTCAAATATAGAACTTAAAATTGATAGCTTCTAATTATTATTGTAAATTATAACTTGAAGATCTGACCTTGTAATTGTCAAATACAGAACTTCTAATTGTTAAATACAAATTATTAGTGCAAATTATAACTTGAAGATCTAAACTAGTAATTTTCAAATACAGAACTTAATATTGATAGCTTCTAATGATTATTGCAAATTATAACTAGAAGATCTGAACTTGTAATTGTCAAATAAGGAACTTAAAATTGATAGCTTCTAATTATTATTTCAATTTATAACTTGAAGATCTGAACTTGTAATTGTCAAATACAGAACTTAAAATTGATAGCTTCTAATTATTATTGCAAATTATAACTTGAAGATCTGAACTTGTAATTGTCAAATACAGAACTTTTAATTGTTAAATTCAAATTAGTAGTGCAAATTATAACTTGAAGATCTGAACTTGTAATTATCAAATACAGAACTTAAAATTGATAGCTTCTAATTATTATTGTAAATTATAACTTGATGATCTGAAATTGTAATAGTGAATTACAGAACTTAGATTTGTTAAATTCAAATTATTATTACAAATTATAACTTGAAGATCTGAACTAGTAATTGTCAAATACAGAACTTAAAATTGATAGCTTCTAATTATTATTGCAAATCATAACTTGAAGATCTGAACTAGTATTTGTCAAATACAGAACTTAAAATTGATAGCTTCTAATTATTATTGTAAATTATAACTTGAAGATCTGACCTTGTAATTGTCAAATTCAGAACTTAAAATTGATATCTTCTAATTATTATTGCAAATAATAACTTGAAGATCTGAACTAGTAATTGTCAAATACAGCACTTAAAATTGATAGCTTCTAATTATTATTGCAAATTATAATTTGAAGATCTGAACTTGTAATAGACAAATACGCAACTTAGCATTGTTAAATACAAATTGTGATTGCAAATTATAACTTGAAGATCTGAACTAGTAATTGTCAAATACAGAACTTAAATTGATAGCTTATAATTATTATTGCAAATAATAATTTGAAGATCTGAACTTGTAATAGTCAAATACAGAACTTCTAATTGTTAAATACAAATTATTAGTGCAAATTATAACTTGAAGATCTGAACTTGTAATAGGTAAATACAGAACTTCTAATTGTTAAATCCAAACTAAGATTGCAAATAATAATTTGAAAATCTGAACTAGTAATAGTCAAATACAGAACTTCTAACTGTTAAATACAAATTATTAGTGCAAATTATAACTTGAAGATCTGAACTTGTAATTGTCAAATACAGAACTAAAATTGATAGCTTCTAATTATTATTGCAAATTATAACTTGAAGATCTAAACTTGTAATTGTCAATTACAGAACTTCTACTTGTTAAATACAAATTATTAGTGCAAATTATAACTTGAAGATCTGAACATGTAATTGTCAAATACAGAACTTAAAATTGATAGGTTCTAATTATTATTGTAAATTATAACTTGAAGATCTGAACTTGTAATTGTCAAATAAGGAACTTAAAATTGATAGCTTCTAATTATTATTTCAATTTATAACTTGAAGATCAGAACTTGTAATTGTCAAATACAGAACTTAAAATTGATAGCTTCTAATTATTATTGCAAATTATAACTTGAAGATCTGAACTTGTAATTGTCAAATACAGAACTTTTAATTGTTAAATTCAAATTAGTAGTGCAAATTATAACTTGAAGATCTGAACTTGTAATTATCAAATACAGAACTTAAAATTGATAGCTTCTAATTATTATTGTAAATTATAACTTGAAGATCTGAAATTGTAATAGTGAATTACAGAACTTAGATTTGTTAAATTCAAATTATTATTACAATTTATAACTTGAAGATCTGAACTAGTAATTGTCAAATACAGAACTTAAAATTGATAGCTTCTAATTATTATTGCAAATCATAACTTGAAGATCTGAACTAGTAATTGTCAAATACAGAACTTAAAATTGATAGCTTCTAATTATTATTGTAAATTATAACTTGAAGATCTGACCTTGTAATTGTCAAATTCAGAACTTAAAATTGATATCTTCAAATTATTATTGCAAATAATAACTTGAAGATCTGAACTAGTAATTGTCAAATACAGCACTTAAAATTGATAGCTTCTAATTATTATTGCAAATTATAATTTGAAGATCTGAACTTGTAATAGACAAATACGCAACTTAGCATTGTTAAATACAAATTGTGATTGCAAATTATAACTTGAAGATCTGAACTAGTAATTGTCAAATACAGAACTTAAATTGATAGCTTATAATTATTATTGCAAATAATAATTTGAAGATCTGAACTTGTAATAGTCAAATACAGAACTTCTAATTGTTAAATACAAATTATTAGTGCAAATTATAACTTGAAGATCTGAACTTGTAATAGGTAAATACAGAACTTCTAATTGTTAAATCCAAACTAAGATTGCAAATAATAATTTGAAAATCTGAACTAGTAATAGTCAAATACAGAACTTCTAACTGTTAAATACAAATTATTAGTGCAAATTATAACTTGAAGATCTGAACTTGTAATTGTCAAATACAGAACTAAAATTGATAGCTTCTAATTATTATTGCAAATTATAACTTGAAGATCTAAACTTGTAATTGTCAATTACAGAACTTCTACTTGTTAAATACAAATTATTAGTGCAAATTATAACTTGAAGATCTGAACATGTAATTGTCAAATACAGAACTTAAAATTGATAGGTTCTAATTATTATTGTAAATTATAACTTGAAGATCTGAACTTGTAATTGTCAAATACAGAACTTAAAATTGATAGCTTCTAATTATTATTGCAAATTATAACTTGAAGATCTGAACTTGTAATTGTCAAATACAGAACTTTTAATTATTAAATTCAAATTAGTAGTGCAAATTATAACTTGAAGATCTGAACTTGTAATTATCAAATACAGAACTTAAAATTGATAGCTTCTAATTATTATTGTAAATTATAATTTGAAGATCTGAACTTGTAATAGACAAATACGCAACTTAGCATTGTTAAATCCAAATTGTGATTGCAAATTATAACTTGAAGATCTTAACTAGTAATTGTCAAATACAGAACTTAAATTGATAGCTTATAATTATTATTGCAAATAATAATTTGAAGATCTGAACTTGTAATAGTCAAATACAGAACTTCTAATTGTTAAATACAAATTATTAGTGCAAATTATAACTTGAAGATCTGAACTTGTAATAGGTAAATACAGAACTTCTAATTGTTAAATCCAAACTAAGATTGCAAATAATAATTTGAAAATCTGAACTAGTAATAGTCAAATACAGAACTTCTAACTGTTAAATACAAATTATTAGTGCAAATTATAACTTGAAGATCTGAACTTGTAATTGTCAAATACAGAACTTAAAATTGATAGCTTCTAATTATTATTGCAAATTATAACTTGAAGATCTAAACTTGTAATTGTCAATTACAGAACTTCTAATTGTTAAATACAAATTATTAGTGCAAATTATAACTTGAAGATCTGAACATGTAATTGTCAAATACAGAACTTAAAATTGATAGGTTCTAATTATTATTGTAAATTATAACTTGAAGATCTGAACTTGTAATTGTCAAATAAGGAACTTAAAATTGATAGCTTCTAATTATTATTTCAATTTATAACTTGAAGATCTGAACTTGTAATTGTCAAATACAGAACTTAAAATTGATAGCTTCTAATTATTATTGCAAATTATAACTTGAAGATCTGAACTTGTAATTGTCAAATACAGAACTTTTAATTGTTAAATTCAAATTAATAGTGCAAATTATAACTTGAAGATGTGAACTTGTAATTATCAAATACAGAACTTAAAATTGATAGCTTCTAATTATTATTGTAAATTATAACTTGAAGATCTGAAATTGTAATAGTGAATTACAGAACTTAGATTTGTTAAATTCAAATTATTATTACAAATTATAACTTGAAGATCTGAACTAGTAATTGTCAAATACAGAACTTAAAATTGATAGCTTCTAATTATTATTGCAAATCATAACTTGAAGATCTGAACTAGTAATTGTCAAATACAGAACTTAAAATTGATAGCTTCTAATTATTATTGTAAATTATAACTTGAAGATCTGACCTTGTAATTGTCAAATTCAGAACTTAAAATTGATATCTTCTAATTATTATTGCAAATAATAACTTGAAGATCTGAACTAGTAATTGTCAAATACAGCACTTAAAATTGATAGCTTCTAATTATTATTGCAAATTATAATTTGAAGATCTGAACTTGTAATAGACAAATACGCAACTTAGCATTGTTAAATACAAATTGTGATTGCAAATTATAACTTGAAGATCTGAACTAGTAATTGTCAAATACAGAACTTAAATTGATAGCTTATAATTATTATTGCAAATAATAATTTGAAGATCTGAACTTGTAATAGTCAAATACAGAACTTCTAATTGTTAAATACAAATTATTAGTGCAAATTATAACTTGAAGATCTGAACTTGTAATAGGTAAATACAGAACTACTAACTGTTAAATACAAATTATTAGTGCAAATTATAACTTGAAGATCTGAACTTGTAATTGTCAAATACAGAACTTAAAATTGATAGCTTCTAATTATTATTGCAAATTATAACTTGAAGATCTAAACTTGTAATTGTCAATTACAGAACTTCTAATTGTTAAATACAAATTATTAGTGCAAATTATAACTTGAAGATCTGAACATGTAATTGTCAAATACAGAACTTAAAATTGATAGCTTCTAATTATTATTGTAAATTATAACTTGAAGATCTGAAGTTGTAATAGTGAATTACAGAACTTAGATTTGTTAAATTCAAATTATTATTTCAAATTATAACTTGAAGATCTGAACTAGTAATTGTCAAATACAGAACTTCTAATTATTAAATACAAATTATTAGTGCAAATTATAACTTGAAGATCTGAACTAGTAATTTTCAAATACAGAACTTAATATTGATAGCTTCTAATTATTATTGCAAATTATAACTAGAAGATCTGAAGTTGTAATTGTCAAATACAGAACTTCTAATTGTTAAATACAAATTATTAGTGCAAATTATAACTTGAAGATCTGAACTAGTAATTTTCAAATACAGAACTTAATATTGATAGCTTCTAATTATTATTGCAAATTATAACTAGAAGATCTGAACTTGTAATTGTCAAATACAGAACTTAAAATTGATAGCTTCTAATTATAATTTCAATTTATAACTTGAAGATCTGAACTTGTAATTGTCAAATTCAGAACTTAAAATTGATAGCTTCTAATTATTATTGCAAATTATAACTTGAAGATCTGAACTTGTAATTGTCAAATACAGAACTTCTAATTGTTAAATACAAATTAGTAGTGCAAATTATAACTTGAAGATCTGAACTTGTAATTATCAAATACAGAACTTAAAATTGATAGCTTCTAATTATTATTGTAAATTATAACTTGAAGATCTGAACTTGTAATAGTGAATTTCAGAACTTAGATTTGTTAAATTCAAATTATTATTTCAAATTATAACTTGAAGATCTGAACTAGTAATTGTCAAATACAGAACTTAAAATTGATAGCTTCTAATTATTATTGCAAATTATAACTTGAAGATCTGAACTTGTAATTGTCAAATACAGAACTTCTAATTGTTAAATACAAATTAGTAGTGCAAATTATAACTTGAAGATCTGAACTTGTAATTATCAAATACAGAACTTAAAATTGATAGCTTCTAATTATTATTGTAAATTATAACTTGAAGATCTGAACTTGTAATAGTGAATTACAGAACTTAGATTTGTTAAATTCAAATTATTATTTCAAATTATAACTTGAAGATCTGAACTAGTAATTGTCAAATACAGAACTTAAAATTGATAGCTTCTAATTATTATTGCAAATTATAACTTGAAGATCTAACTTGTAATTGTCAAATACAGAACTTAAAATTGATAGCTTCTAATTATTATTGTAAATTATAACTTGAAGATCTGAACTTGTAATTGTCAAATACAGAACTTAAAATTGATAGCTTCTAATTATTATTGCAAATATAAACTTGGAGATCTGAACTAGTAATTGTCAAATACAGAACTTAAAATTGATAGCTTCTAATTATTATTGCAAATTATAACTTGAAGATCTGAACTTGTAATTGTCAAATACAGAACTTAAAATTGATAGCTTCTAATTATTATTGCAAATTATAACTTGAAGATCTGAACTTGTAATTGTCAAATACAGAACATAAAATTGATAGCTTCTAATTATTATTTCAAATTATAACTTGAAGATCTGAACTTGTAATTGTCAAATACAGAACTTAAAATTAATAGCTTCTAATTATTATTGCAAATTATAACTTGAATATCTGAACTTGTAATTGTCAAATACAGAACTTCAAATTGTTAAATACAAATTATTAGTGCAAATTATAACTTGAAGATCTGAACTTGTAATTGTCAAATACAGAACTTAAAATTGATAGCTTCTAATTATTATTGTAAATTATAACTTGAAGATCTGAACTTGTAATAGTGAATTACAGAACTTAGATTTGTTAAATTCAAATTATTATTTCAAATTATAACTTGAAGATCTGAACTAGTAATTGTCAAATACAGAACTTAAAATTGATAGCTTCTAATTATTATTGCATATTATAACTTGAAGATCTGAACTTGTAATTGTTAAATACAGAACTTAAAATTGATAGCTTCAAATTATTATTGCAAATTATAACTTCAAGATCTGAACTTGTAATTGTCAAATACAGAACATAAAATTGATAGCTTCTAATTATTATTTCAAATTATAACTTGAAGATCTGAACTTGTAATTGTCAAATACAGAACTTAAAATTAATAGCTTCTAATTATTATTGCAAATTATAACTTGAATATCTGAACTTGTAATTGTCAAATACAGAACTTCAAATTGTTAAATACAAATTATTAGTGCAAATTATAACTTGAAGATCTGAACTTGTAATTGTCAAATACAGAACTTAAAATTGATAGCTTCTAATTATTATTGTAAATTATAACTTGAAGATCTGAACTTGTAATAGTGAATTACAGAACTTAGATTTGTTAAATACAAATTATTAGTGCAAATTATAACTTGAAGATCTGAACTTGTAATTGTCAAATACAGAACTTAAAATTGATAGCTTCAAATTATTATTGCAAATTATAACTTGAAGATCTGAACTTGTAATTTTCAAATACAGAACTTCTAATTGTTAAATACAAATTATTAGTGCAAATTATAACTTGAAGAACTGAACTTGGAATTGTCAAATACAGAACTTCTAATTGTTAAA
Source organism: Cantharis lateralis (assembly GCA_963170105.1). Classification (NCBI taxonomy): domain Eukaryota; kingdom Metazoa; phylum Arthropoda; class Insecta; order Coleoptera; family Cantharidae; genus Cantharis; species Cantharis lateralis. Next base: position 23,869,448 of record OY720625.1, on the reverse strand, counting down.
TACAAATTATTAGTGCAAATTATAACTTGAAGATCTGAACTAGTAATTTTCAAATACAGAACTTAAAATTAATAGCTTCTAATTATTATTGCAAATTAAAACTTGAATGTCTGAACTTGTAATTGTCAAATACAGAACTTCTAATTGTTAAATACAAATTATTAGTGCAAATTATAACTTGAAGATCTGAACTAGTAATTTTCAAATACAGAACTTAAAATTAATAGCTTCTAATTATTATTGCAAATTAAAACTTGAATGTCTGAACTTGTAATTGTCAAATACAGAACTTCTAATTGTTAAATACAAATTATTAGTGCAAATTATAACTTGAAGATCTGAACTTGTAATTGTCAAATACAGAACTTAAAATTGATAGCTTCTAATTATTATTGCAAATTATAACATGAAGATCTGAACTTGTAATTGTCAAATACAGAACTTAAAATTGATAGCTTCTAATTATTATTGTAAATTATAACTTGAAGATCTGAACTTGTAATAGTCAAATACAGAACTTCTAATTGTTAAATACAAATTATTAGTGCAAATTATAACTTGAAGATCTGAACTAGTAATTTTCAAATACAGAACTTAATATTGATAGCTTCTAATTATTATTGCAAATTATAACTAGAAGATCTGAACTTGTAATTGTCAAATACAGAACTTAAAATTGATAGCTTCTAATTATTATTTCAATTTATAACTTGAAGATCTGAACTTGTAATTGTCAAATACAGAACTTAAAATTGATAGCTTCTAATTATTATTTCAAATTATAACTTGAAGATCTGAACTTGTAATTGTCAAATACAGAACTTTTAATTGTTAAATACAAATTAGTAGTGCAAATTATAACTTGAAGATCTGAACTTGTAATTATCAAATACAGAACTTAAAATTGATAGCTTCTAATTATTATTGTAAATTATAACTTGAAGATCTAAACTTGTAATAGTGAATTACAGAACTTAGATTTGTTAAATTCAAATTATTATTACAAATTATAACTTGAAGATCTGAACTAGTAATTGTCAAATTCAGAACTTCAACTTGATAGCTTCTAATTATTATTGCAAATCATAACTTGAAGATCTGAACTAGTAATTGTCAAATACAGAACTTAAAATTGATAGCTTCTAATTATTATTGTAAATTATAACTTGAAGATCTGACCTTGTAATTGTCAAATACAGAACTTAAAATTGATATCTTCTAATTATTATTGCAAATAATAACTTGAAGATCTGAACTAGTAATTGTCAAATACAGCACTTAAAATTGATAGCTTCTAATTATTATTGCAAATTATAATTTGAAGATCTGAACTTGTAATAGACAAATACGCAACTTAGCATTGTTAAATACAAATTGTGATTGCAAATTATAACTTGAAGATCTGAACTAGTAATTGTCAAATACAGAACTTAAATTGATAGCTTATAATTATTATTGCAAATAATAATTTGAAGATCTGAATTTGTAATAGTCAAATACAGAACTTCTAATTGTTAAATACAAATTATTAGTGCAAATTATAACTTGAAGATCTGAACTTGTAATAGGTAAATACAGAACTTCTAATTGTTAAATTCAAACTAAGATTGCAAATAATAATTTGAAAATCTGAACTAGTAATAGTCAAATACAGAACTTCTAACTGTTAAATACAAATTATTAGTGCAAATTATAACTTGAAGATCTGAACTTGTAATTGTCAAATACAGAACTTAAAATTGATAGCTTCTAATTATTATTGCAAATTATAACTTGAAGATGTGAACTTGTAATTGTCAATTACAGAACTTCTAATTGTTAAATACAAATTATTAGTGCAAATTATAACTTGAAGATCTGAACATGTATTTGTCAAATACAGAACTTAAAATTGATAGCTTCTAATTATTATTGTAAATTATAACTTGAAGATCTGAACTTGTAATAGTGAATTACAGAACTTAGATTTGTTAAATTCAAATTATTATTTCAAATTATAACTTGAAGATCTGAACTAGTAATTGTCAAATACAGAACTTAAAATTGATAGCTTCTAATTATTATTGCAAATTATAACTTGAAGATCTAACTTGTAATTGTCAAATACAGAACTTAAAATTGATAGCTTCTAATTATTATTGTAAATTATAACTTGAAGATCTGAACTTGTAATTGTCAAATACAGAACTTAAAATTGATAGCTTCTAATTATTATTGCAAATATAAACTTGGAGATCTGAACTAGTAATTGTCAAATACAGAACTTAAAATTGATAGCTTCTAATTATTATTGCAAATTATAACTTGAAGATCTGAACTTGTAATTGTCAAATACAGAACTTAAAATTGATAGCTTCTAATTATTATTGCAAATTATAACTTGAAGATCTGAACTTGTAATTGTCAAATACAGAACATAAAATTGATAGCTTCTAATTATTATTTCAAATTATAACTTGAAGATCTGAACTTGTAATTGTCAAATACAGAACTTAAAATTAATAGCTTCTAATTATTATTGCAAATTATAACTTGAATATCTGAACTTGTAATTGTCAAATACAGAACTTCAAATTGTTAAATACAAATTATTAGTGCAAATTATAACTTGAAGATCTGAACTTGTAATTGTCAAATACAGAACTTAAAATTGATAGCTTCTAATTATTATTGTAAATTATAACTTGAAGATCTGAACTTGTAATAGTAAATTACAGAACTTAGATTTGTTAAATTCAAATTATTATTTCAAATTATAACTTGAAGATCTGAACTAGTAATTGTCAAATACAGAACTTAAAATTGATAGCTTCTAATTATTATTGCATATTATAACTTGAAGATCTGAAATTGTAATTGTTAAATACAGAACTTAAAATTGATAGCTTCAAATTATTATTGCAAATTATAACTTCAAGATCTGAACTTGTAATTGTCAAATACAGAACATAAAATTGATAGCTTCTAATTATTATTTCAAATTATAACTTGAAGATCTGAACTTGTAATTGTCAAATACAGAACTTAAAATTAATAGCTTCTAATTATTATTGCAAATTATAACTTGAATATCTGAACTAGTAATTGTCAAATACAGAACTTCAAATTGTTAAATACAAATTATTAGTGGAAATTATAACTTGAAGATCTGAACTTGTAATTGTCAAATACAGAACTTAAAATTGATAGCTTCTAATTATTATTGTAAATTATAACTTGAAGATCTGAACTTGTAATAGTGAATTACAGAACTTAGATTTGTTAAATACAAATTATTAGTGCAAATTATAACTTGAAGATCTGAACTTGTAATTGTCAAATACAGAACTTAAAATTGATAGCTTCAAATTATTATTGCAAATTATAACTTGAAGATCTGAACTTGTAATTTTCAAATACAGAACTTCTAATTGTTAAATACAAATTATTAGTGCAAATTATAACTTGAAGAACTGAACTTGGAATTGTCAAATACAGAACTTCTAATTGTTAAATACAAATTATTAGTGCAAATTATAACTTGAAGATCTGAACTAGTAATTTTCAAATACAGAACTTAAAATTAATAGCTTCTAATTATTATTGCAAATTAAAACTTGAATGTCTGAACTTGTAATTGTCAAATACAGAACTTCTAATTGTTAAATACAAATTATTAGTGCAAATTATAACTTGAAGATCTGAACTTGTAATAGGTAAATACAGAACTTCTAATTGTTAAATTCAAACTAAGATTGCAAATAATAATTTGAAAATCTGAACTAGTAATAGTCAAATACAGAACTTCTAACTGTTAAATACAAATTATTAGTGCAAATTATAACTTGAAGATCTGAACTTGTAATTGTCAAATACAGAACTTAAAATTGATAGCTTCTAATTATTATTGCAAATTATAACTTGAAGATCTGAACTTGTAATTGTCAATTACAGAACTTCTAATTGTTAAATACAAATTATTAGTGCAAATTATAACTTGAAGATCTGAACATGTATTTGTCAAATACAGAACTTAAAATTGATAGCTTCTAATTATTATTGTAAATTATAACTTGAAGATCTGAACTTGTAATAGTGAATTACAGAACTTAGATTTGTTAAATTCAAATTATTATTTCAAATTATAACTTGAAGATCTGAACTAGTAATTGTCAAATACAGAACTTCTAATTATTAAATACAAATTATTAGTGCAAATTATACCTTGAAGATCTGAACTAGTTATTTTCAAATACAGAACTTAATATTGATAGCTTCTAATTATTATTGCAAATTATAACTAGAAGATCTGAACTTGTAATTGTCAAATACAGAACTTCTAATTGTTAAATACAAATTATTAGTGCAAATTATAACTTGAAGATCTGAACTAGTAATTTTCAAATACAGAACTTAATATTGATAGCTTCTAATTATTATTGCAAATTATAACTAGAAGATCTGAACTTGTAATTGTCAAATACAGAACTTAAAATTGATAGCTTCTAATTATAATTTCAATTTATAACTTGAAGATCTGAACTTGTAATTGTCAAATACAGAACTTAAAATTGATAGCTTCTAATTATTATTGCAAATTATAACTTGAAGATCTGAACTTGTAATTGTCAAATACAGAACTTCTAATTGTTAAATACAAATTAGTAGTGCAAATTATAACTTGAAGATCTGAACTTGTAATTATCAAATACAGAACTTAAAATTGATAGCTTCTAATTATTATTGTAAATTATAACTTGAAGATCTGAACTTGTAATAGTGAATTACAGAACTTAGATTTGTTAAATTCAAATTATTATTTCAAATTATAACTTGAAGATCTGAACTAGTAATTGTCAAATACAGAACTTAAAATTGATAGCTTCTAATTATTATTGCAAATTATAACTTGAAGATCTAACTTGTAATTGTCAAATACAGAACTTAAAATTGATAGCTTCTAATTATAATTGTAAATTATAACTTGAAGATCTGAACTTGTAATTGTCAAATACAGAACTTAAAATTGATAGCTTCTAATTATTATTGCAAATATAAACTTGGAGATCTGAACTAGTAATTGTCAAATACAGAACTTAAAATTGATAGCTTCTAATTATTATTGCAAATTATAACTTGAAGATCTGAACTTGTAATTGTCAAATACAGAACTTAAAATTGATAGCTTCTAATTATTATTGCAAATTATAACTTGAAGATCTGAACTTGTAATTGTCAAATACAGAACATAAAATTGATAGCTTCTAATTATTATTTCAAATTATAACTTGAAGATCTGAACTTGTAATTGTCAAATACAGAACTTAAAATTAATAGCTTCTAATTATTATTGCAAATTATAACTTGAATATCTGAACTTGTAATTGTCAAATACACAACTTCAAATTGTTAAATACAAATTATTAGTGCAAATTATAACTTGAAGATCTGAACTTGTAATTGTCAAATACAGAACTTAAAATTGATAGCTTCTAATTATTATTGTAAATTATAACTTGAAGATCTGAACTTGTAATTGTCAAATACAGAACATAAAATTGATAGCTTCTAATTATTATTGCAAATTATAACTTGAATATCTGAACTTGTAATTGTCAAATACACAACTTCAAATTGTTAAATACAAATTATTAGTGCAAATTATAACTTGAAGATCTGAACTAGTAATTGTCAAATACAGAACTTAAAATTGATAGCTTCTAATTATTATTGCAAATTATAACTTGAAGATCTGAACTTGTAATTGTCAAATACAGAACTACTAATTGTTAAATACAAATTATAACTTGAAGATCTGAACTTGTAATTGTCAAATACAGAACTTAAAATTGATAGCTTCTAATTATTATTGCAAATTATAACTTGAAGATCTAACTTGTAATTGTCAAATACAGAACTTAAAATTGATAGCTTCTAATTATTATTGTAAATTATAACTTGAAGATCTGAACTTGTAATTGTCAAATACAGAACTTAAAATTGATAGCTTCTAATTATTATTGCAAATATAAACTTGGAGATCTGAACTAGTAATTGTCAAATACAGAACTTAAAATTGATAGCTTCTAATTATTATTGCAAATTATAACTTGAAGATCTGAACTTGTAATTGTCAAATACAGAACTTAAAATTGATAGCTTCTAATTATTATTGCAAATTATAACTTGAAGATCTGAACTTGTAATTGTCAAATACAGAACATAAAATTGATAGCTTCTAATTATTATTTCAAATTATAACTTGAAGATCTGAACTTGTAATTGTCAAATACAGAACTTAAAATTAATAGCTTCTAATTATTATTGCAAATTATAACTTGAATATCTGAACTTGTAATTGTCAAATACAGAACTTCAAATTGTTAAATACAAATTATTAGTGCAAATTATAACTTGAAGATCTGAACTTGTAATTGTCAAATACAGAACTTAAAATTGATAGCTTCTAATTATTATTGTAAATTATAACTTGAAGATCTGAACTTGTAATAGTAAATTACAGAACTTAGATTTGTTAAATTCAAATTATTATTTCAAATTATAACTTGAAGATCTGAACTAGTAATTGTCAAATACAGAACTTAAAATTGATAGCTTCTAATTATTATTGCATATTATAACTTGAAGATCTGAAATTGTAATTGTTAAATACAGAACTTAAAATTGATAGCTTCAAATTATTATTGCAAATTATAACTTCAAGATCTGAACTTGTAATTGTCAAATACAGAACATAAAATTGATAGCTTCTAATTATTATTTCAAATTATAACTTGAAGATCTGAACTTGTAATTGTCAAATACAGAACTTAAAATTAATAGCTTCTAATTATTATTGCAAATTATAACTTGAATATCTGAACTAGTAATTGTCAAATACAGAACTTCAAATTGTTAAATACAAATTATTAGTGGAAATTATAACTTGAAGATCTGAACTTGTAATTGTCAAATACAGAACTTAAAATTGATAGCTTCTAATTATTATTGTAAATTATAACTTGAAGATCTGAACTTGTAATAGTGAATTACAGAACTTAGATTTGTTAAATACAAATTATTAGTGCAAATTATAACTTGAAGATCTGAACTTGTAATTGTCAAATACAGAACTTAAAATTGATAGCTTCAAATTATTATTGCAAATTATAACTTGAAGATCTGAACTTGTAATTTTCAAATACAGAACTTCTAATTGTTAAATACAAATTATTAGTGCAAATTATAACTTGAAGAACTGAACTTGGAATTGTCAAATACAGAACTTCTAATTGTTAAATACAAATTATTAGTGCAAATTATAACTTGAAGATCTGAACTAGTAATTTTCAAATACAGAACTTAAAATTAATAGCTTCTAATTATTATTGCAAATTAAAACTTGAATGTCTGAACTTGTAATTGTCAAATACAGAACTTCTAATTGTTAAATACAAATTATTAGTGCAAATTATAACTTGAAGATCTGAACTTGTAATAGGTAAATACAGAACTTCTAATTGTTAAATTCAAACTAAGATTGCAAATAATAATTTGAAAATCTGAACTAGTAATAGTCAAATACAGAACTTCTAACTGTTAAATACAAATTATTAGTGCAAATTATAACTTGAAGATCTGAACTTGTAATTGTCAAATACAGAACTTAAAATTGATAGCTTCTAATTATTATTGCAAATTATAACTTGAAGATCTGAACTTGTAATTGTCAATTACAGAACTTCTAATTGTTAAATACAAATTATTAGTGCAAATTATAACTTGAAGATCTGAACATGTATTTGTCAAATACAGAACTTAAAATTGATAGCTTCTAATTATTATTGTAAATTATAACTTGAAGATCTGAACTTGTAATAGTGAATTACAGAACTTAGATTTGTTAAATTCAAATTATTATTTCAAATTATAACTTGAAGATCTGAACTAGTAATTGTCAAATACAGAACTTCTAATTATTAAATACAAATTATTAGTGCAAATTATACCTTGAAGATCTGAACTAGTTATTTTCAAATACAGAACTTAATATTGATAGCTTCTAATTATTATTGCAAATTATAACTAGAAGATCTGAACTTGTAATTGTCAAATACAGAACTTCTAATTGTTAAATACAAATTATTAGTGCAAATTATAACTTGAAGATCTGAACTAGTAATTTTCAAATACAGAACTTAATATTGATAGCTTCTAATTATTATTGCAAATTATAACTAGAAGATCTGAACTTGTAATTGTCAAATACAGAACTTAAAATTGATAGCTTCTAATTATAATTTCAATTTATAACTTGAAGATCTGAACTTGTAATTGTCAAATACAGAACTTAAAATTGATAGCTTCTAATTATTATTGCAAATTATAACTTGAAGATCTGAACTTGTAATTGTCAAATACAGAACTTCTAATTGTTAAATACAAATTAGTAGTGCAAATTATAACTTGAAGATCTGAACTTGTAATTATCAAATACAGAACTTAAAATTGATAGCTTCTAATTATTATTGTAAATTATAACTTGAAGATCTGAACTTGTAATAGTGAATTACAGAACTTAGATTTGTTAAATTCAAATTATTATTTCAAATTATAACTTGAAGATCTGAACTAGTAATTGTCAAATACAGAACTTAAAATTGATAGCTTCTAATTATTATTGCAAATTATAACTTGAAGATCTAACTTGTAATTGTCAAATACAGAACTTAAAATTGATAGCTTCTAATTATAATTGTAAATTATAACTTGAAGATCTGAACTTGTAATTGTCAAATACAGAACTTAAAATTGATAGCTTCTAATTATTATTGCAAATATAAACTTGGAGATCTGAACTAGTAATTGTCAAATACAGAACTTAAAATTGATAGCTTCTAATTATTATTGCAAATTATAACTTGAAGATCTGAACTTGTAATTGTCAAATACAGAACTTAAAATTGATAGCTTCTAATTATTATTGCAAATTATAACTTGAAGATCTGAACTTGTAATTGTCAAATACAGAACATAAAATTGATAGCTTCTAATTATTATTTCAAATTATAACTTGAAGATCTGAACTTGTAATTGTCAAATACAGAACTTAAAATTAATAGCTTCTAATTATTATTGCAAATTATAACTTGAATATCTGAACTTGTAATTGTCAAATACACAACTTCAAATTGTTAAATACAAATTATTAGTGCAAATTATAACTTGAAGATCTGAACTTGTAATTGTCAAATACAGAACTTAAAATTGATAGCTTCTAATTATTATTGTAAATTATAACTTGAAGATCTGAACTTGTAATAGTGAATTACAGAACTTAGATTTGTTAAATTCAAATTATTATTTCAAATTATAACTTGAAGATCTGTACTAGTAATTGTCAAATACAGAACTTAAAATTGATAGCTTCTAATTATTATTGCATATTATAACTTGAAGATCTGAACTTGTAATTGTTAAATACAGAACTTAAAATTGATAGCTTCTAATTATTATTGCAAATTATAACTTCAAGATCTGAACTTGTAATTGTCAAATACAGAACATAAAATTGATAGCTTCTAATTATTATTTCAAATTATAACTTGAAGATCTGAACTTGTAATTGTCAAATACAGAACTTAAAATTAATAGCTTCAAATTATTATTGTAAATTATAACTTGAATATCTGAACTTGTAATTGTCAAATACAGAACTTCAAATTGTTAAATACAAATTATTAGTGCAAATTATAACTTGAAGATCTGAACTTGTAATTCTCAAATACAGAACTTAAAATTGATAGCTTCAAATTATTATTGCAAATTATAACTTGAAGATCTGAACTTGTAATTTTCAAATACAGAACTTCTAATTGTTAAATACAAATTATTAGTGCAAATTATAACTTGAAGAACTGAACTTGGAATTGTCAAATACAGAACTTCTAATTGTTAAATACAAATTATTAGTGCAAATTATAACTTGAAGATCTGAACTAGTAATTTTCAAATACAGAACTTAAAATTAATAGCTTCTAATTATAATTGCAAATTAAAACTTGAATGTCTGAACTTGTAATTGTCAAATACAGAACTTCTAATTGTTAAATACAAATTATTAGTGCAAATTATAACTTGAAGATCTGAACTAGTAATTTTCAAATACAGAACTTAAAATTAATAGCTTCTAATTATTATTGCAAATTAAAACTTGAATGTCTGAACTTGTAATTGTCAAATACAGAACTTCTAATTGTTAAATTCAAATTATTAGTGCAAATTATAACTTGAAGATCTGAACTTGTAATTGTCAAATACAGAACTTAAAATTGATAGCTTCTAATTATTATTGCAAATTATAACATGAAGATCTGAACTTGTAATTGTCAAATACAGAACTTAAAATTGATAGCTTCTAATTATTATTGTAAATTATAACTTGAAGATCTGAACTTGTAATAGTCAAATACAGAACTTCTAATTGTTAAATACAAATTATTAGTGCAAATTATAACTTGAAGATCTGAACTAGTAATTTTCAAATACAGAACTTAATATTGATAGCTTCTAATTATTATTGCAAATTATAACTAGAAGATCTGAACTTGTAAATGTCAAATACAGAACTTAAAATTGATAGCTTCTAATTATTATTGCAAATTATAACTTGAAGATCTGAACTTGTAATTGTCAAATACAGAACTTTTAATTGTTAAATACAAATTAGTAGTGCAAATTATAACTTGAAGATCTGAACTTGTAATTGTCAAATACAGAACTTAAAATTGATAGCTTCTAATTATTATTGTAAATTATAACTTGAAGATCTGAACTTGTAATAGTCAAATACAGAACTTCTAATTGTTAAATACAAATTATTAGTGCAAATTATAACTTGAAGATCTGAACTAGTAATTTTCAAATACAGAACTTAATATTGATAGCTTCTAATTATTATTGCAAATTATAACTAGAAGATCTGAACTTGTAATTGTCAAATACAGAACTTAATATTGATAGCTTCTAATTATTATTGCAAATTATAACTAGAAGATCTGAACTTGTAATTGTCAAATACAGAACTTAAAATTGATAGCTTCTAATTATTATTGCAAATTATAACTTGAAGATCTGAACTTGTAATTGTCAAATACAGAACTTTTAATTGTTAAATTCAAATTATTATTACAAATTATAACTTGAAGATCTGAACTAGTAATTGTCAAATTCAGAACTTAAAATTGATAGCTTCTAATTATTATTGCAAATCATAACTTGAAGATCTGATCTAGTAATTGTCAAATACAGAACTTAAAATTGATAGCTTCTAATTATTTTGTAAATTATAACTTGAAGAACTGACCTTGTAATTGTCAAATACAGAACTTCTAATTGTTAAATTCAAATTATTAGTGCAAATTATAACTTGAAGATCTGAACTAGTAATTTTCAAATACAGAACTTAAAATTAATAGCTTCTAATTATTATTGCAAATTAAAACTTGAATGTCTGAACTTGTAATTGTCAAATACAGAACTTCTAATTGTTAAATTCAAATTATTAGTGCAAATTATAACTTGAAGATCTGAACTTGTAATTGTCAAATACAGAACTTAAAATTGATAGCTTCTAATTATTATTGCAAATTATAACATGAAGATCTGAACTTGTAATTGTCAAATACAGAACTTAAAATTGATAGCTTCTAATTATTATTGTAAATTATAACTTGAAGATCTGAACTTGTAATAGTCAAATACAGAACTTCTAATTGTTAAATACAAATTATTAGTGCAAATTATAACTTGAAGATCTGAACTAGTAATTTTCAAATACAGAACTTAATATTGATAGCTTCTAATTATTATTGCAAATTATAACTAGAAGATCTGAACTTGTAATTGTCAAATACAGAACTTAAAATTGATAGCTTCTAATTATTATTGCAAATTATAACTTGAAGATCTGAACTTGTAATTGTCAAATACAGAACTTTTAATTGTTAAATACAAATTAGTAGTGCAAATTATAACTTGAAGATCTGAACTTGTAATTGTCAAATACAGAACTTAAAATTGATAGCTTCTAATTATTATTGTAAATTATAACTTGAAGATCTGAACTTGTAATAGTCAAATACAGAACTTCTAATTGTTAAATACAAATTATTAGTGCAAATTATAACTTGAAGATCTGAACTAGTAATTTTCAAATACAGAACTTAATATTGATAGCTTCTAATTATTATTGCAAATTATAACTAGAAGATCTGAACTTGTAATTGTCAAATACAGAACTTAATATTGATAGCTTCTAATTATTATTGCAAATTATAACTAGAAGATCTGAACTTGTAATTGTCAAATACAGAACTTAAAATTGATAGCTTCTAATTATTATTGCAAATTATAACTTGAAGATCTGAACTTGTAATTGTCAAATACAGAACTTTTAATTGTTAAATTCAAATTATTATTACAAATTATAACTTGAAGATCTGAACTAGTAATTGTCAAATTCAGAACTTAAAATTGATAGCTTCTAATTATTATTGCAAATCATAACTTGAAGATCTGATCTAGTAATTGTCAAATACAGAACTTAAAATTGATAGCTTCTAATTATTTTGTAAATTATAACTTGAAGAACTGACCTTGTAATTGTCAAATACAGAACTTAAAATTGATATCTTCTAATTATTATTGCAAATAATAACTTGAAGATCTGAACTAGTAATTGTCAAATAAAGCACTTAAAATTGATAGCTTCTAATTATTATTGCAAATTATAATTTGAAGATCTGAACTTGTAATAGACAAATCGCAACTTAGCATTGTTAAATACAAATTGTGATTGCAAATTATAACTTGAAGATCTGAACCTGTAATAGGTAAATACAGAACTTTCAATTGTTAAAATCTAACTAAGATTGCAAATAATAATTCGAAGATCTGAACTTGTAATAGTGAATTACAGAACTTAGATTTGTTAAATTCCAATTATTATTTCAAATTATAACTTGAAGATCTGAACTAGTAATTGTCAAATACAGAACTTAAAATTGATAGCTTCTAATTATTATTGCAAATTAAAACTTGAAGATCTGAACTAGTAATTGTCAAATGCAGAACTTAAAATTGATAGCTTCTAATTATTATTTCAAATTATAACTTGAAGATCTGAACTTGTAATTGTCAAATACAGAACTTAAAATTGATAGCTTCTAATTATTATTGCAAATAATAACTTGAAGATCTGTACTTGTAATTGTCAAACACAGAACTTAAAATTGATAGCTTATAATTATAGTTCAAATTATAACTTGAAAATCTGAACTTGTAATAGTCAAATACAGAACATCGAATTGTTAAATACAAATTATTAGTGCAAATTATAACTTGTAGATCTGAACTTGTAATAGGTAAATACAGAACTTCTAATTGTTAAATTCAAACTAAGATTGTAAATAATAATTTGAAAATCTGAACTAGTAATAGTCAAATACAGAACTTCTAACTGTTAAAAACAAATTATTAGTGCAAATTATAACTTGAAGATCTGAACTTGTAATTGTCAAATACAGAACTTAAAATTGATAGCTTCTAATTATTATTGCAAATTATAACTTGAAGATCTGAACTTGTAATAGTGAATTACAAAACTTAGATTTGTTAAATTCAAATTATTATTTCAAATTATAACTTGAAGATCTGAACTAGTAATTGTCAAATACAGAACTTAAATTGATAGCTTATAATTATTATTGCAAATAATAATTTGAAGATCTGAACTTGTAATAGTCAAATACAGAACTTCTAATTGTTAAATACAAATTATTAGTGCAAATTATAACTTGAAGATCTGAACTAGTAATTGTCAAATACAGAACTTAAAATTGATAGCTTCTAATTATTATTGCAAATTATAACTAGAAGATCTGAACTTGTAATTGTCAAATACAGAACTTCTAATTGTTAAATACAAATTATTAGTGCAAATTATAACTTGAAGATCTGAACTTGTAATTGTCAAATATAGAACTTAAAATTGATAGCTTCTAATTATTATTGCGAATTATAACTTGAAGATCTGAACTTGTAATTGTCAAATACAGAACTTCTAATTGTTAAATACAAATTATTAGTGCAAATTATAACTTGAAGATCTGAACAAGTAATTGTCAAATACAGAACTTAAAATTGATAGCTTCTAATTATTATTGTAAATTATAACTTGAAGATCTGAACTTGTAATAGTGAATAACAGAACTTAGATTTGTTAAATTCAAATTATTATTTCCAATTATAACTTGAAGATCTGAACTAGTAATTGTCAAATACAGAACTTAAAATTGATAGCTTCTAATTATTATTGCAAATTATAACTTGAAGATCTGAACTTGTAATTGTCAAATACAGAACTTAAAATTGATAGCTTCTAATTATTATTGCAAATTATAACATGAAGATCTGAACTTGTAATTGTCAAATACAGAACTTAAAATTGATAGCTTCTAATTATTATTGTAAATTATAACTTGAAGATCTGAACTTGTAATAGTCAAATACAGAACTTCTAATTGTTAAATACAAATTATTAGTGCAAATTATAACTTGAAGATCTGAACTAGTAATTTTCAAATACAGAACTTAATTGCAATTGGCAATCCCCTTGAGGTCAATCAATTTAATAATAAAACAAAACACTTTCCTCAAGATCTATTTTATATTTATGGACTAGTTTCGGCCATTAGCCTTCATCAGCATATCTAAAAGAAAACAACAACATTTACAGAGGTTCACCCAATTTCAGCAACAATTCAACAAACCGTCATTTAAAAAATCAATTGTGCATCTCAGTGAGATAACTCCGTTTTTTAATAAAATTTGCAATCTAAAATTAATAAATAACATGTATGAACTAACACAACCACTTATACAAAATAAAATAAAATAAAATAAAACATTCGCCAGGCGTTAACTAAATAAATGCGGTCGGTGTTATCAACTGATATACCTTTCTCAAAGCGTGTATCATTTTGAAATTAAAATACATCAAATATGGGGATATAATTAAGGTTTAATTGCTCGTTAAGTGATGCCGTTGAGGTGTCTTTTTGCGTTCGTTTAATTTCAAGGAACTCCAGTAAGTCGAGCTTTTTCCCTTTGTTTACTCTGTGTAGCAGTTGGATATTTTTATCATTGACAGAGTGGCCGGTTTCTATTAAATGCTGCGATACGGCCGAAGGTTTATTTAAGTTTTTGTGTTCTGCCAATCTTGTTTTTAGACTCCTACCTATCTGCCCAATATATTTCGCATTGCAGTTATTGCAGTTCAATGCGTACACCCCGCTCTTATCCAATTTGTTGACTGGGTCTTTATTGTTGACAATGGCTTGTTTAATTGTGTTCACACTTTTTAATGCTGTTTGTAGTTTAAATTTATGAAATAAACAAGCCATTGTCAACAATAAAGACCCAGTCAACAAATTGGATAAGAGCGGGGTGTACGCATTGAACTGCAATAACTGCAATGCGAAATATATTGGGCAGACAGGTAGGAGTCTAAAAACAAGATTGGCAGAACACAAAAACTTAAATAAACCTTCGGCCGTATCGCAGCATTTAATAGAAACCGGCCACTCTGTCAATGATAAAAATATCCAACTGCTACACAGAGTAAACAAAGGGAAAAAGCTCGACTTACTGGAGTTCCTTGAAATTAAACGAACGCAAAAAGACACCTCAACGGCATCACTTAACGAGCAATTAAACCTTAATTATATCCCCATATTTGATGTATTTTAATTTCAAAATGATACACGCTTTGAGAAAGGTATATCAGTTGATAACACCGACCGCATTTATTTAGTTAACGCCTGGCGAATGTTTTATTTTATTTTATTTTATTTTGTATAAGTGGTTGTGTTAGTTCATACATGTTATTTATTAATTTTAGATTGCAAATTTTATTAAAAAACGGAGTTATCTCACTGAGATGCACAATTGATTTTTTAAATGACGGTTTGTTGAATTGTTGCTGAAATTGGGTGAACCTCTGTAAATGTTGTTGTTTTCTTTTAGATATGCTGATGAAGGCTAATGGCCGAAACTAGTCCATAAATATAAAATAGATCTTGAGGAAAGTGTTTTGTTTTATTATTAAACAGAACTTAATATTGATAGCTTCTAATTATTATTGCAAATTATAACTAGAAGATCTGAACTTGTAATTGTCAAATAAGGAACTTAAAATTGATAGCTTCTAATTATTATTTCAATTTATAACTTGAAGATCTGAACTTGTAATTGTCAAATACAGAACTTAGATTTGTTAAATTCAAATTATTATTTCAAATTATAACTTGAAGATCTGAACTAGTAATTGTCAAATACAGAACTTAAAATTGATAGCTTCTAATTATTATTGCAAATTATAACTTGAAGATCTAACTTGTAATTGTCAAATACAGAACTTAAAATTGATAGCTTCTAATTATTATTGTAAATTATAACTTGAAGATCTGAACTTGTAATTGTCAAATACAGAACTTAAAATTGATAGCTTCTAATTATTATTGCAAATATAAACTTGGAGATCTGAACTAGTAATTGTCAAATACAGAACTTAAAATTGATAGCTTCTAATTATTATTGCAAATTATAACTTGAAGATCTGAACTTCTAATTGTCAAATACAGAACTTAAAATTGATAGCTTCTAATTATTATTGCAAATTATAACTTGAAGATCTGAACTTGTAATTGTCAAATACAGAACATAAAATTGATAGCTTCTAATTATTATTTCAAATTATAACTTGAAGATCTGAACTTGTAATTGTCAAATACAGAACTTAAAATTAATAGCTTCTAATTATTATTGCAAATTATAACTTGAATATCTGAACTTGTAATTGTCAAATACAGAACTTCAAATTGTTAAATACAAATTATTAGTGCAAATTATAACTTGAAGATCTGAACTTGTAATTGTCAAATACAGAACTTAAAATTGATAGCTTCTAATTATTATTGTAAATTATAACTTGAAGATCTGAACTTGTAATAGTGAATTACAGAACTTAGATTTGTTAAATTCAAATTATTATTTCAAATTATAACTTGAAGATCTGTACTAGTAATTGTCAAATACAGAACTTAAAATTGATAGCTTCTAATTATTATTGCATATTATAACTTGAAGATCTGAACTTGTAATTGTTAAATACAGAACTTAAAATTGATAGCTTCTAATTATTATTGCAAATTATAACTTCAAGATCTGAACTTGTAATTGTCAAATACAGAACATAAAATTGATAGCTTCTAATTATTATTTCAAATTATAACTTGAAGATCTGAACTTGTAATTGTCAAATACAGAACGTAAAATTAATAGCTTCTAATTATTATTGCAAATTATAACTTGAATATCTGAACTTGTAATTGTCAAATACAGAACTTCAAATTGTTAAATACAAATTATTAGTGCAAATTATAACTTGAAGATCTGAACTTGTAATTGTCAAATACAGAACTTAAAATTGATAGCTTCAAATTATTATTGCAAATTATAACTTGAAGATCTGAACTTGTAATTTTCAAATACAGAACTTCTAATTGTTAAATACAAATTATTAGTGCAAATTATAACTTGAAGAACTGAACTTGGAATTGTCAAATACAGAACTTCTAATTGTTAAATACAAATTATTAGTGCAAATTATAACTTGAAGATCTGAACTAGTAATTTTCAAATACAGAACTTAAAATTTATAGCTTCTAATTATTATTGCAAATTAAAACTTGAATGTCTGAACTTGTAATTGTCAAATACAGAACTTCTAATTGTTAAATACAAATTATTAGTGCAAATTATAACTTGAAGATCTGAACTAGTAATTTTCAAATACAGAACTTAAAATTAATAGCTTCTAATTATTATTGCAAATTAAAACTTGAATGTCTGAACTTGTAATTGTCAAATACAGAACTTCTAATTGTTAAATTCAAATTATTAGTGCAAATTATAACTTGAAGATCTGAACTTGTAATTGTCAAATACAGAACTTAAAATTGATAGCTTCTAATTATTATTGCAAATTATAACATGAAGATCTGAACTTGTAATTGTCAAATACAGAACTTAAAATTGATAGCTTCTAATTATTATTGTAAATTATAACTTGAAGATCTGAACTTGTAATAGTCAAATACAGAACTTCTAATTGTTAAATACAAATTATTAGAGCAAATTATAACTTGAAGATCTCAACTAGTAATTTTCAAATACAGAACTTAATATTGATAGCTTCTAATTATTATTGCAAATTATAACTAGAAGATCTGAACTTGTAATTGTCAAATACAGAACTTAAAATTGATAGCTTCTAATTATTATTTCAATTTATAACTTGAAGATCTGAACTTGTAATTGTCAAATACAGAACTTAAAATTGATAGCTTCTAATTATTATTGCAAATTATAACTTGAAGATCTGAACTTGTAATTGTCAAATACAGAACTTTTAATTGTTAAATACAAATTAGTAGTGCAAATTATAACTTGAAGATCTGAACTTGTAATTATCAAATACAGAACTTAAAATTGATAGCTTCTAATTATTATTGTAAATTATAACTTGAAGATCTAAACTTGTAATAGTGAATTACAGAACTTAGATTTGTTAAATTCAAATTATTATTACAAATTATAACTTGAAGATCTGAACTAGTAATTGTCAAATTCAGAACTTACAATTGATAGCTTCTAATTATTATTGCAAATCATAACTTGAAGATCTGATCTAGTAATTGTCAAATACAGAACTTAAAATTGATAGCTTCTAATTATTATTGTAAATTATAACTTGAAGATCTGACCTTGTAATTGTCAAATACAGAACTTAAAATTGATATCTTCTAATTATTATTGCAAATAATAACTTGAAGATCTGAACTAGTAATTGTCAAATAATATTGGTTTAAGGATATCGAAGCGAGGATTTTTTAAATAAAACAGTTTATAAATTTGTAACAATGTAATTTAATTTGGCTAAATAAAACATCTGCACTCTTCACACGTTTAGAACGGAATGATGAAGACAATATTTTTATAAGTTCAAGTTTGGGGTGTTATGACTTGGTTTCCGTTCTAGGCGCGACAATGTTTATTTGTTTTCAACTACAGTCTTTTAACTTTGTAGCTGTTGACATTTATTAGATTAATATTTTGCATACTTTATTACATACAAAACCAATACTCCCCTTCAAAAAATTAATTAATACTAACAATTTCAATAAAAAATAAAATAACAATTATAATTAGGATTACATTATAGATATACTGTGGTCCAACATTTGTTGCAAAGGATTAGGGAAAAACCAATAAAAAAACCTAATCAGACCATGACATAAAACAAAAAAAATATATAGTACATAATATTATATACAAAAAAAAATTAAAATAAATTTTACTCGTTTAATCCAAGTTTTAAACGAATTTCTTGAAACTTGGGTGCAGGTAGTTGTTTGGTAAATGTATCAGCTAATTGTTGACCTGTGGGAATATATTTTAATTTTATTATTTTATTTTCAATTTGCTGTCTTGAAAAATGATATTTGATATCAATATGTTTTGAACGTTTATGAGAGGTTGGATTATTGGCAATTGCAATGCAACCATTATTATCTTCAAAAATAGTTATTGGCTGTTCTAATTTTAATTTAATGCTTTCCAATAAAGATTTTAACCACAAAACCTCTCTAACCCCTTCAAATAACGCCATATATTCAGCTTCAGTGGAAGAGGCTGCTACTGATTTTTGTCGTTTGGTATTCCAGCAAATTGTACAATGATCAAATAATATAAATACGTAACCCGTCGTACTAATGCGATCCGTTTCATTGCTCCCCCAATCAGAGTCTACGTAGCCAACTAATGTTTCGTCATTTGTTTCACTTCTTTTATAAATTAATTTTAAGTTGATAGTACCTTTAATATAACGTAATACTCGTTTTAATGATTGCCAAAGTTCTGCATTACTTTTACTTTGATATCTACTTAATAAATTAATTGCAGTGCACAGATCTGGACGTGTACACAACATTGCATACATTAAACATCCAATCAGATTTCTGCAAGGTGCATTTGTAGTTTCGTCTGAATTTAAAGCTTCATAATTCAGTTTTACTTGAAGTGGAGTACTGACAGATTTACAATCGCTCATATTAAATTTACTAAGAACATTTTTTAAATAAGCACTCTGATCTAAAGAAATCTCATTTGCAGTCCTTTCTATTTTTATACCTAAAAAAAGTTTAATGTCTTTTAAATCAATCATGTTGAATTGTTCCATCAAATACTGTTTTAGATTTGACATTGTACTCATATTTCCGGTAACTATCAAAAGGTCGTCGACATATAAGATAATGTAAATATTTTTTCTTACATCACCTTTATTTAATAAATATAAACAACGGTCGACTGAAGAGTTTTTGAAACCCTTTTGTTTTAATATCTGGTCAAAACGTTCAAACCAGCATCTCGCGGACTGTTTTAGGCCGTACAAAGATTTATGTAATTTACATACTACATTTTTGTTTTTTGTTTCAATTCCTTCGGGTACTTGCATATAAATTTCTTCTTTTAAAATGCCATTCAAATAGGCAGTTTTAACATCCATATGGTGAGCTAAAAGATTGTATTGGTTTGCAAGTACCAAAAGTAATCTGAACGTGGAAATCCTAGCTACCGGTGCAAACGTTTCGTCATAATCTAGTTGATATTTCTGACTGAATCCTCTAGCTACTAATCGCGCTTTATATTTAGTTGGATTTCCAAAAATATCGTTTTTAATTGTAAAAATCCATTTACAATCTACTATATTTTTATTTATAGGTTTAGGAACTATTGACCATGTTTTATTTTTTAAAAGGGAATTAATTTCCTCATTTATTGCATGTTCCCATTGATTTTTATCCTTTCTCGCGCTTATTTCTTGGTAACTGGTTGGAATTTTGCAAACTATAGATTGCGCGCATAAAAGATAGTTATCAATGTTATCGTCATCTGTTCTATATAGGACAGGGGGGCGATTTTTTATTCTTTCGCTATGCCGAGTAGCGTTGACTTTATCCGGATAGGTGTTTACAAGTTCATCAGATTCAGTTGCTGATTCACCACTATCTGTTTTATTTGTTACAGATTTAATATCGTTGCCTGATTTTTTAATTTTACCAGGTTTAGCAATTTTTGAAATTTTAGTACAATTGAAGTTTTCATTTACAACTTCTTCATCAAGTTTTAATAATGGCCTTGATGTTTTAAAATTTCTTTCATCAAAAATAACATCACGTGCAGTAATGAAATTATGATTTTCTGCATTGAAAATTTTATAACCATTTGGTACGTAACCCACTAGTATACCTTTGAATGATTTTTCATCAAACTTGGTCTTTCTAGTTTTGTTGTGTACATACACAGTAGAACCAAATACTTTTAAATGGTCTAATCTGGGCTTTTTATTATGCCACAGTTCAAATGGTGTTGAATTTTCTTTTATTGCTTTAGTAGGGGTTAAATTTATTAAATATGTAGCCGTTAAAATGGCTTCACCCCAAAAACGTTTGTCTAGGCAAGCTCCTTGTATCATTGCACGAGCCTTTTCTGTGAGAGACCTGTTCATTCGTTCCGCTACCGAATTTTGTTGCGGCGTATGAGGTATCGTTAAGTGGTAAGTAATACCCTTTTTAACACAAAAAGTTTTTAGGTCATTCGAAAGGTATTCGCCCCCATTGTCGCAGTATAAATTTACAATTTTAAAATTATTGAAATGTGCTTCACTTTTTGCGACAAAATCTTGAAAAACTGTAAACACCTCGGATTTATAAGTTAATAAATAAGTAACCGTGTAATGTGTGTATTCGTCAATAAATGTGACAAAATAATTTCGGTTATCAATTGTTGTTGGGGTAATTGGTCCACATACATCTGAATGTACAATAAACAATGGTCTTTTTACATAAGATTTATCTTTGGCTTTAGAAAAAGGAAGTCGAGCTTGTTTACCAAAAATACATGCCTCACATAAGTCATTTGTGGGATTAATTACACTCAACTGATTACTATTAATAGTTAGTTCCTTTGTTTTTAATTCTAAAAATTTATTTTTTCCTATATGACCTAAACGTTCATGCCAAATTTTATAACTGTTGTTTTCTGAATTGGTAGTTCTATTAATAAGGTTTGCATGCCCTTTTTGTTTATTTGAATTTTTAGTTAATTTTAAAATTACACAAAATAATTCATTCAAGAGCTTACCCATTATGATGGTCTTACCATTCTTGTTTATTTGTACATTACCATTGCCTTCAAAAATTACTGTCATTCCACTTTCTTGAATGCGTCGTACTGATAAAATATTGTAAGGTATTTCAGCGGAATAGAGAACGTTTTCCAATATTCCATTATATCCTAAGTTTGTTGTTACCAGCATTGTTCCTTTGTGGGTCGCTGTGATGGAGACATCATTTTTAGCCACAGAAATATTGATTGGTTTCACCAATTTGGATACCGAGGTGAAAAGATGGTACTGGTTAACCACGTGATCCGTTGCTCCCGAATCCAATAGGAATTTTATTTCATTGGGATTGTCGTTATTTTCTGATGTTTTCATCCCCAGCATAAAAACAAAGCTTTTCTCGATATTGTTAATTCTTCGTGTTGTTTGCACGGTTCTCTCGCTTCGGTCATTGGACGCCCTTTGAGTATTTTTGTAATAATAACACTCCGCTTTTGTGTGATTTCTTCTGCCGCAGTGGTTACATTTTATTGCACGAACATATCGATTATTTCTATTTGAATGTTTATTAAAACGTGTTGCAGGTCTGAAGTTTTCCTTAAATTGTGTTGGCCGTGAATTTTTAAACGATTTTTTTTCTTGAAAAGTTTTCTTTCGTTGCTGAGGTTTATTTTCTAATAGTAGAACTTTATTACTTGTGTCACCGCTTTCGTTCTTAAGTTTTGTTTCATGATCAAGTAACCTTGTCTTCACGAATGCAAGGCTCAGATTTTCTTCTGACAATGTTTGAATTGCTGTAACTACTCCATCATAACTCGCTGGTAAAGTCAATAAGAGGTGAGCAACTTTTCCCATTTCGTTCAGGTTTCCACCTGCAGCTGTTAACTCGATCATCATTTCATCAAATGCGAGGAAGTGTTTAATTAATTTCGTATCACCTTGTAATTTGAAACTCAGTAATTTCTTCTGTACCGATAATTGAGTAGCCAAACTTTTTCTTTCGTATATTGAATCTAATTTTACTATAATGTCGCGTGCAGTTGCTTCTTCCGTTACAATACCAATCATAGTGTCGCTGAGGTATTCAATTATATGACTCTTTGCGGTTCTTTCCCATTTGCGCCATTTTTCGGTAATAATTTCCGGAGGATTTTCATCGAGTACTCTTAATGCGTCATCTTCTGCAATTACGGTTCGTAGACGAAATTTCCATATACTATAATGATCACCATCGAACGGTTTAATATTTCGTCTTTTTTTGTTGTCCATTTTCGTCACTTAAAACTTTTTTGTTGTTAAATTTTAGTTTATAATTTTTTGAACAATTTTCACTTCACCACAATAATTATTTCGCGTATAATCCTGGTCCCATAACCTATTGGTTTAAGGATATCGAAGCGAGGATTTTTTAAATAAAACAGTTTATAAATTTGTAACAATGTAATTTAATTTGGCTAAATAAAACATCTGCACTCTTCACACGTTTAGAACGGAATGATGAAGACAATATTTTTATAAGTTCAAGTTTGGGGTGTTATGACTTGGTTTCCGTTCTAGGCGCGACAATGTTTATTTGTTTTCAACTACAGTCTTTTAACTTTGTAGCTGTTGACATTTATTAGATTAATATTTTGCATACTTTATTACATACAAAACCAATAAATAAAGCACTTAAAATTGATTGCTTCTAATTATTATTGCAAATTATAATTTGAAGATCTGAACTTGTAATAGACAAATACGCAACTTAGCATTGTTAAATACAAATTGTGATTGCAAATTATAACTTGAAGATCTGAACCTGTAATAGGTAAATACAGAACTTTCAATTGTTAAATTCTAACTAAGATTGCAAATAATAATTCGAAGATCTGAACTTGTAATAGTGAATTACAGAACTTAGATTTGTTAAATTCAAATTATTATTTCAAATTATAACTTGAAGATCTGAACTAGTAATTGTCAAATACAGAACTTAAAATTGATAGCTTCTAATTATTATTGCAAATTAAAACTTGAAGATCTGAACTAGTAATTGTCAAATGCAGAACTTAAAATTGATAGCTTCTAATTATTATTTCAAATTATAACTTGAAGATCTGAACTTGTAATTGTCAAATACAGAACTTAAAATTGATAGCTTCTAATTATTATTGCAAATAATAACTTGAAGATCTGTACTTGTAATTGTCAAATACAGAACTTAAAATTGATAGCTTATAATTATAGTTCAAATTATAACTTGAAAATCTGAACTTGTAATAGTCAAATACAGAACATCGAATTGTTAAATACAAATTATTAGTGCAAATTATAACTTGAAGATCTGAACTTGTAATAGGTAAATACAGAACTTCTAATTGTTAAATTCAAACTAAGATTGTAAATAATAATTTGAAAATCTGAACTAGTAATAGTCAAATACAGAACTTCTAACTGTTAAAAACAAATTATTAGTGCAAATTATAATTTGAAGATCTGAACTTGTAATTGTCAAATACAGAACTTAAAATTGATAGCTTCTAATTATTATTGCAAATTATAACTTGAAGATCTGAACTTGTAATAGTGAATTACAAAACTTAGATTTGTTAAATTCAAATTATTATATCAAATTATAACTTGAAGATCTGAACTAGTAATTGTCAAATACAGAACTTAAATTGATAGCTTATAATTATTATTGCAAATAATAATTTGAAGATCTGAACTTGTAATTGTCAAATACAGAACTTGTAATTGTTAAATACAAATTATTAGTGCAAATTATAACTTGAAGATCTGAACTTGTAATTGTCAAATATAGAACTTAAAATTGATAGCTTCTAATTATTATTGCAAATTATAACTTGAAGATCTGAACTTGTAATTGTCAAATACAGAACTTCTAATTGTTAAATACAAATTATTAGTGCAAATTATAACTTGAAGATCTGAACTTGTAATTGTCAAATACAGAACTTAAAATTGATAGCTTCTAATTATTATTGCAAATTATAACATGAAGATCTGAACTTGTAATTGTCAAATACAGAACTTAAAATTGATAGCTTCTAATTATTATTGCAAATTATAACTTGAAGATCTGAACTTGTAATAGTGAATTACAGAACTTAGATTTGTTAAATTCAAATTATTATTTCAAATTATAACTTGAAGATCTGAACTAGTAATTGTCAAATACAGAACTTAAAATTGATAGCTTCTAATTATTATTGCAAATTATAACTTGAAGATCTGAACTTGTAATTGTCAAATGCAGAACTTAAAATTGATAGCTTCTAATTATTATTTCAAATTATAACTTGAAGATCTGAACTTGTAATTGTCAAATACAGAACTTAAAATTGATAGCTTCTAATTATTATTGCAAATAATAACTTGAAGATCTGTACTTGTAATTGTCAAATACCGAACTTAAAATTGATAGCTTATAATTATAGTTCAAATTATAACTTGAAGATCTGAACTTTTAATAGTCAAATACAAAACATCGAATTGTTAAATACAAATTATTAGTGCAAATTATAACTTGAAGATCTGAACTTGTAATAGGTAAATACAGAACTTCTAATTGTTAAATTCAAACTAAGATTGCAAATAATAATTTGAAAATCTCAACTAGTAATAGTCAAATACAGAACTTCTAACTGTTAAAATCAAATTATTAGTGCAAATTATAACTTGAAGATCTGAACTTGTAATTGTCAAATACAGAACTTAAAATTGATAGCTTCTAATTATTATTGCAAATTATAACTTGAAGATCTGAACTTGTAATAGTGAATTACAAAACTTAGATTTGTTAAATTCAAATTATTATTACAAATTATAACTTGAAGATCTGAACTAGTAATTGTCAAATACAGAACTTAAATTGATAGCTTATAATTATTATTGCAAATAATAATTTGAAGATGTGAACTTGTAATAGTCAAATACAGAACTTCTAATTGTTAAATACCAATTATTAGTGCAAATTATAACTTGAAGATCTGAACTAGTAATTGTCAAATACAGAACTTAAAATTGATAGCTTCTAATTATTATTGCAAATTATAACTTGAAGATCTGAACTTGTAATTGTCAAATACAGAACTTCTAATTGTTAAATACATATTATTAGTGCAAATTATAACTTGAAGATCTGAACTTGTAATTGTCCAATACAGAACTCAAATTGATAGCTTCTAATTATTATTGCAAATTATAACTTGAAGATCTGAACTTGTAATTGTCAATTACAGAACTTGTAATTGTCAATTACAGAACTTCTAATTGTTAAATACAAATTATTAGTGCAAATTATAACTTGAAGATCAGAACATGTAATTGTCAAATACAGAACTTAAAATTGATAGCTTCTAATTATTATTGTAAATTATAACTTGAAGATCTGAACTTGTAATAGTGAATTACAGAACTTAGATTTGTTAAATTCAAATTATTATTTCAAATTATAACTTGAAGATCTGAACTAGTAATTGTCAAATACAGAACTTCTAATTATTAAATACAAATTATTAGTGCAAATTATAACTTGAAGATCTGAACTAGTAATTTTTAAATACAGAACTTAATATTGATAGCTTCTAATTATTATTGCAAATTATAACTAGAAGATCTGAACTTGTAATTGTCAAATACAGAACTTCTAATTGTTAAATACAAATTATTAGTGCAAATTATAACTTGAAGATCTGAACTAGTAATTTTCAAATAAAGAACTTAATATTGATAGCTTCTAATTATTATTGCAAATTATAACTAGAAGATCTGAACTTGTAATTGTCAAATACAGAACTTAAAATTGATAGCTTCTAATTATAATTTCAAATTATAACTTGAAGATCTGAACTTGTAATTGTCAAATACAGAACTTAAAATTGATAGCTTCTAATTATTATTGCAAATTATAACTTGAAGATCTGAACTTGTAATTGTCAAATACAGAACTTCTAATTGTTAAATACAAATTAGTAGTGCAAATAATAACTTGAAGATCTGAACTTGTAATTATCAAATACAGAACTTAAAATTGATAGCTTCTAATTATTATTGTAAATTATAACTTGAAGATCTGAACTTGTAATAGTGAATTACAGAACTTAGATTTGTTAAATTCAAATTATTATTTCAAATTATAACTTGAAGATCTGAACTAGTAATTGTCAAATACAGAACTTAAAATTGATAGCTTCTAATTATTATTGCAAATTATAACTTGAAGATCTAACTTGTAATTGTCAAATACAGAACTTAAAATTGATAGCTTCTAATTATTATTGTAAATTATAACTTGAAGATCTGAAATTGTAATTGTCAAATACAGAACTTAAAATTGATAGCTTATTGCAAATATAAACTTGGAGATCTGAACTAGTAATTGTCAAATACAGAACTTAAAATTGATAGCTTCTAATTAGTATTGCAAATTATAACTTGAAGATCTGAACTTGTAATTGTCAAATACAGAACTTAAAATTGATAGCTTCTAATTATTATTGCAAATTATAACTTGAAGATCTGAACTTGTAATTGTCAAATACAGAACATAAAATTGATAGCTTCTAATTATTATTTCAAATTATAACTTGAAGATCTGAACTTGTAATTGTCAAATACAGAACTTAAAATTAATAGCTTCTAATTATTATTGCAAATTATAACTTGAATATCTGAACTTGTAATTGTCAAATACAGAACTTCAAATTGTTAAATACAAATTATTAGTGCAAATTATAACTTGAAGATCTGAACTTGAAATTGTCAAATACAGAACTTAAAATTGATAGCTTCTAATTATTATTGTAAATTATAACTTGAAGATCTGAACTTGTAATAGTGAATTACAGAACTTAGATTTGTTAAATTCAAATTATTATTTCAAATTATAACTTGAAGATCTGAACTAGTAATTGTCAAATACAGAACTTAACATTGATAGCTTCTAATTATTATTGCATATTATAACTTGAAGATCTGAACTTGTAATTGTTAAATACAGAACTTAAAATTGATAGCTTCTAATTATTATTGTAAATTATAACTTCAAGATCTGAACTTGTAATTGTCAAATACAGAACTTAAAATTGATAGCTTCTAATTATTATTGCAAATAATAACTTGAAGATCTGAACTTGTAATTGTCAAATACAGAACTTCTAATTGTTAAATACAAATTATTAGTGCAAATTATAACTTGAAGATCTGAACAAGTAATTGTCAAATACAGAACTTAAAATTGATAGCTTCTAATTATTATTGTAAATTATAACTTGAAGATCTGAACTTGTAATAGTGAATTACAGAACTTAGATTTGTTAAATTCAAATTATTATTTCAAATTATAACTTGAAGATCTGAACTAGTAATTGTCAAATACAGAACTTAAAATTGATAGCTTCTAATTATTATTGCAAATTATAACTTGAAGATCTGAACTTGTAATTGTCAAATACAGAACTTAAAATTGATAGCTTCTAATTATTATTGCAAATTATAACATGAAGATCTGAACTTGTAATTGTCAAATACAGAACTTAAAATTGATAGCTTCTAATTATTATTGTAAATTATAACTTGAAGATCTGAACTTAAAATAGTCAAATACAGAACTTCTAATTGTTAAATACAAATTATTAGTGCAAATTGTAACTTGAAGATCTGAACTAGTAATTTTCAAATACAGAACTTAATATTGATAGCTTCTAATTATTATTGCAAATTATAACTAGAAGATCTGAACTTGTAATTGTCAAATACAGAACTTAAAATTGATAGCTTCTAATTATTATTTCAATTTATAACTTGAAGATCTGAACTTGTAATTGTCAAATACAGAACTTAAAATTGATAGCTTCTAATTATTATTGCAAATTATAACTTGAAGATCTGAACTTGTAATTGTCAAATACAGAACTTTTAATTGTTAAATTCAAATTAGTAGTGCCAATTATAACTTGAAGATCTGAACTTGTAATTATCAAATACAGAACTTAAAATTGATAGCTTCTAATTATTATTGTAAATTATAACTTGAAGATCTGAACTTGTAATAGTGAATTACAGAACTTAGATTTGTTAAATTCAAATTATTATTACAAATTATAACTTGAAGATCTGAACTAGTAATTGTCAAATACAGAACTTAAAATTGATAGCTTCTAATTATTATTGTAAATTATAACTTGAAGATCTGACCTTGTAATTGTCAAATACAGAACTTAAAATTGATATCTTCTAATTATTATTGCAAATAATAACTTGAAGATCTGAACTAGTAATTGTCAAATACAGCACTTAAAATTGATAGCTTCTAATTATTATTGCAAATTATAATTTGAAGATCTGAACTTGTAATAGACAAATACGCAACTTAGCATTGTTAAATACAAATTGTGATTGCAAATTATAACTTGAAGATCTGAACCTGTAATATATAAATACAGAACTTCGAATTGTTAAATTCTAACTAAGATTGCAAATAATAATTCGAAGATCTGAACTTGTAATAGTCAAATACAGAACTTCTAATTGTTAAATACAAATTATTAGTGCAAATTATAACTTGAAGATCTGAACTAGTAATTGTCAAATACAGAACTTAAAATTGATAGCTTCTAATTATTATTGCAAATTATAACTTGAAGATCTGAACTTGTAATTGTCAAATACAGAACTTCTAATTGTTAAATACAAATTATTAGTGCAAATTATAACTTGAAGATCTGAACTTGTAATTGTCAAATACAGAACTTAAAATTGATAGCTTCAAATTATTATTGCAAATTATAACTTGAAGATCTGAACTTGTAATTTTCAAATACAGAACTTCTAATTGTTAAATACAAATTATTAGTGCAAATTATAACTTGAAGAACTGAACTTGGAATTGTCAAATACAGAACTTCTAATTGTTAAATACAAATTATTAGTGCAAATTATAACTTGAAGATCTGAACTAGTAATTTTCAAATACAGAACTTAAAATTAATAGCTTCTAATTATTATTGCAAATTAAAACTTGAATGTCTGAACTTGTAATTGTCAAATACAGAACTTCTAATTGTTAAATACAAATTATTAGTGCAAATTATAACTTGAAGATCTGAACTAGTAATTTTCAAATACAGAACTTAAAATTAATAGCTTCTAATTATTATTGCAAATTAAAACTTGAATGTCTGAACTTGTAATTGTCAAATACAGAACTTCTAATTGTTAAATACAAATTATTAGTGCAAATTATAACTTGAAGATCTGAACAAGTAATTGTCAAATACAGAACTTAAAATTGATAGCTTCTAATTATTATTGTAAATTATAACTTGAAGATCTGAACTTGTAATAGTGAATTACAGAACTTAGATTTGTTAAATTCAAATTATTATTTCAAATTATAACTTGAAGATCTGAACTAGTAATTGTCAAATACAGAACTTAAAATTGATAGCTTCTAATTATTATTGCAAATTATAACTTGAAGATCTGAACTTGTAATTGTCAAATACAGAACTTAAAATTGATAGCTTCTAATTATTATTGCAAATTATAACATGAAGATCTGAACTTGTAATTGTCAAATACAGAACTTAAAATTGATAGCTTCTAATTATTATTGTAAATTATAACTTGAAGATCTGAACTTAAAATAGTCAAATACAGAACTTCTAATTGTTAAATACAAATTATTAGTGCAAATTGTAACTTGAAGATCTGAACTAGTAATTTTCAAATACAGAACTTAATATTGATAGCTTCTAATTATTATTGCAAATTATAACTAGAAGATCTGAACTTGTAATTGTCAAATACAGAACTTAAAATTGATAGCTTCTAATTATTATTTCAATTTATAACTTGAAGATCTGAACTTGTAATTGTCAAATACAGAACTTAAAATTGATAGCTTCTAATTATTATTGCAAATTATAACTTGAAGATCTGAACTTGTAATTGTCAAATACAGAACTTTTAATTGTTAAATTCAAATTAGTAGTGCAAATTATAACTTGAAGATCTGAACTTGTAATTATCAAATACAGAACTTAAAATTGATAGCTTCTAATTATTATTGTAAATTATAACTTGAAGATCTGAACTTGTAATAGTGAATTACAGAACTTAGATTTGTTAAATTCAAATTATTATTACAAATTATAACTTGAAGATCTGAACTAGTAATTGTCAAATACAGAACTTAAAATTGATAGCTTCTAATTATTATTGTAAATTATAACTTGAAGATCTGACCTTGTAATTGTCAAATACAGAACTTAAAATTGATATCTTCTAATTATTATTGCAAATAATAACTTGAAGATCTGAACTAGTAATTGTCAAATACAGCACTTAAAATTGATAGCTTCTAATTATTATTGCAAATTATAATTTGAAGATCTGAACTTGTAATAGACAAATACGCAACTTAGCATTGTTAAATACAAATTGTGATTGCAAATTATAACTAGAAGATCTGAACCTGTAATATATAAATACAGAACTTCGAATTGTTAAATTCTAACTAAGATTGCAAATAATAATTCGAAGATCTGAACTTGTAATAGTCAAATACAGAACTTCTAATTGTTAAATACAAATTATTAGTGCAAATTATAACTTGAAGATCTGAACTAGTAATTGTCAAATACAGAACTTAAAATTGATAGCTTCTAATTATTATTGCAAATTATAACTTGAAGATCTGAACTTGTAATTGTCAAATACAGAACTTCTAATTGTTAAATACAAATTATTAGTGCAAATTATAACTTGAAGATCTGAACTTGTAATTGTCAAATACAGAACTTAAAATTGATAGCTTCAAATTATTATTGCAAATTATAACTTGAAGATCTGAACTTGTAATTTTCAAATACAGAACTTCTAATTGTAAATACAAATTATTAGTGCAAATTATAACTTGAAGAACTGAACTTGGAATTGTCAAATACAGAACTTCTAATTGTTAAATACAAATTATTAGTGCAAATTATAACTTGAAGATCTGAACTAGTAATTTTCAAATACAGAACTTAAAATTAATAGCTTCTAATTATTATTGCAAATTAAAACTTGAATGTCTGAACTTGTAATTGTCAAATACAGAACTTCTAATTGTTAAATACAAATTATTAGTGCAAATTATAACTTGAAGATCTGAACTAGTAATTTTCAAATACAGAACTTAAAATTAATAGCTTCTAATTATTATTGCAAATTAAAACTTGAATGTCTGAACTTGTAATTGTCAAATACAGAACTTCTAATTGTTAAATACAAATTATTAGTGCAAATTATAACTTGAAGATCTGAACTTGTAATTGTCAAATACAGAACTTAAAATTGATAGCTTCTAATTATTATTGCAAATTATATCATGAAGATCTGAACTTGTAATTGTCAAATACAGAACTTAAAATTGATAGCTTCTAATTATTATTGTAAATTATAACTTGAAGATCTGAACTTGTAATAGTCAAATACAGAACTTCTAATTGTTAAATACAAATTATTAGTGCAAATTATAACTTGAAGATCTGAACTAGTAATTTTCAAATACAGAACTTAATATTGATAGCTTCTAATTATTATTGCAAATTATAACTAGAAGATCTGAACTTGTAATTGTCAAATACAGAACTTAAAATTGATAGCTTCTAATTATTATTTCAATTTATAACTTGAAGATCTGAACTTGTAATTGTCAAATACAGAACTTAAAATTGATAGCTTCTAATTATTATTGCAAATTATAACTTGAAGATCTGAACTTGTAATTGTCAAATACAGAACTTTTAATTGTTAAATACAAATTAGTAGTGCAAATTATAACTTGAAGATCTGAACTTGTAATTATCAAATACAGAACTTAAAATTGATAGCTTCTAATTATTATTGTAAATTATAACTTGAAGATCTAAACTTGTAATAGTGAATTACAGAACTTAGATTTGTTAAATTCAAATTATTATTACAAATTATAACTTGAAGATCTGAACTAGTAATTGTCAAATTCAGAACTTAAAATTGATAGCTTCTAATTATTATTGCAAATCATAACTTGAAGATCTGAACTAGTAATTGTCAAATACAGAACTTAAAATTGATAGCTTCTAATTATTATTGTAAATTATAACTTGAAGATCTGACCTTGTAATTGTCAAATACAGAACTTAAAATTGATATCTTCTAATTATTATTGCAAATAATAACTTGAAGATCTGAACTAGTAATTGTCAAATACAGCACTTAAAATTGATAGCTTCTAATTATTATTGCAAATTATAATTTGAAGATCTGAACTTGTAATAGACAATTACGCAACTTAGCATTGTTAAATACAAATTGTGATTGCAAATTATAACTTGAAGATCTGAACCTGTAATAGGTAAATACAGAACTTCGAATTGTTAAATTCTAACTAAGATTGCAAATAATAATTCGAAGATCTGAACTTGTAATAGTGAATTACAGAACTTAGATTTGTTAAATTCAAATTATTATTTCAAATTATAACTTGAAGATCTGAACTAGTAATTGTCAAATACAGAACTTAAAATTGATAGCTTCTAATTATTATTGCAAATTATAACTTGAAGATCTGAACTAGTAATTGTCAAATGCAGAACTTAAAATTGATAGCTTCTAATTATTATTTCAAATTATAACTTGAAGACCTGAACTTGTAATTGTCAAATACAGATCTTAAAATTGATAGCTTCTAATTATTATTGCAAATAATAACTTGAAGATCTGTACTTGTAATTGTCAAATACAGAACTTAAAATTGATAGCTTATAATTATAGTTCAAATTATAACTTGAAAATCTGAACTTGTAATAGTCAAATACAGAACATCGAATTGTTAAATACAAATTATTAGTGCAAATTATAACTTGAAGATCTGAACTTGTAATAGGTAAATACAGAACTTCTAATTGTTAAATTCAAACTAAGATTGCAAATAATAATTTGAAAATCTGAACTAGTAATAGTCAAATACAGAACTTCTAACTGTTAAAAACAAATTATTAGTGCAAATTATAACTTGAAGATCTGAACTTGTAATTGTCAAATACAGAACTTAAAATTGATAGCTTCTAATTATTATTGCAAATTATAACTTGAAGATCTGAACTTGTAATAGTGAATTACAAAACTTAGATTTGTTAAATTCAAATTATTATTTCAAATTATAACTTGAAGATCTGAACTAGTAATTGTCAAATACAGAACTTAAATTGATAGCTTATAATTATTATTGCAAATAATAATTTGAAGATCTGAACTTGTAATAGTCAAATACAGAACTTCTAATTGTTAAATACAAATTATTAGTGCAAATTATAACTTGAAGATCTGAACTAGTAATTGTCAAATACAGAACTTAAAATTGATAGCTTCTAATTATTATTGCAAATTATAACTAGAAGATCTGAACTTGTAATTGTCAAATACGGAACTTCTAATTGTTAAATACAAATTATTAGTGCAAATTATAACTTGAAGATCTGAACTTGTAATTGTCAAATATAGAACTTAAAATTGATAGCTTCTAATTATTATTGCAAATTATAACTTGAAGATCTGAACTTGTAATTGTCAAATACAGAACTTCTAATTGTTAAATACAAATTATTAGTGCAAATTATAACTTGAAGATCTGAACAAGTAATTGTCAAATACAGAACTTAAAATTGATAGCTTCTAATTATTATTGTAAATTATAACTTGAAGATCTGAACTTGTAATAGTGAATTACAGAACTTAGATTTGTTAAATTCAAATTATTATTTCAAATTATAACTTGAAGATCTGAACTAGTAATTGTCAAATACAGAACTTAAAATTGATAGCTTCTAATTATTATTGCAAATTATAACTTGAAGATCTGAACTTGTAATTGTCAAATACAGAACTTAAAATTGATAGCTTCTAATTATTATTGCAAATTATAACATGAAGATCTGAACTTGTAATTGTCAAATACAGAACTTAAAATTGATAGCTTCTAATTATTATTGTAAATTATAACTTGAAGATCTGAACTTGTAATAGTCAAATACAGAACTTCTAATTGTTAAATACAAATTATTAGTGCAAATTATAACTTGAAGATCTGAACTAGTAATTTTCAAATACAGAACTTAATATTGATAGCTTCTAATTATTATTGCAAATTATAACTAGAAGATCTGAACTTGTAATTGTCAAAT
This sequence comes from Cantharis lateralis, assembly GCA_963170105.1. Taxonomy (NCBI): domain Eukaryota; kingdom Metazoa; phylum Arthropoda; class Insecta; order Coleoptera; family Cantharidae; genus Cantharis; species Cantharis lateralis. The sequence continues at coordinate 23,833,943 of OY720625.1, read as the reverse complement.
AAGGAACTTAAAATTGATAGCTTCTAATTATTATTTCAATTTATAACTTGAAGATCTGAACTTGTAATTGTCAAATACAGAACTTAAAATTGATAGCTTCTAATTATTATTGCAAATTATAACTTGAAGATCTGAACTTGTAATTGTCAAATACAGAACTTTTAATTGTTAAATTCAAATTAGTAGTGCAAATTATAACTTGAAGATCTGAACTTGTAATTATCAAATACAGAACTTAAAATTGATAGCTTCTAATTATTATTGTAAATTATAACTTGAAGATCTGAACTTGTAATAGTGAATTACAGAACTTAGATTTGTTAAATTCAAATTATTATTACAAATTATAACTTGAAGATCTGGACTATAATTGTCAAATACAGAACTTAAAATTGATAGCTTCTAATTATTATTGCAAATCATAACTTGAAGATCTGAACTAGTAATTGTCAAATACAGAACTTAAAATTGATAGCTTCTAATTATTATTGTAAATTATAACTTGAAGATCTGACCTTGTAATTGTCAAATACAGAACTTCTAATTGTTAAATACAAATTATTAGTGCAAATTATAACTTGAAGATCTGAACTAGTAATTTTCAAATACAGAACTTAATATTGATAGCTTCTAATTATTATTGCAAATTATAACTAGAAGATCTGAACTTGTAATTGTCAAATAAGGAACTTAAAATTGATAGCTTCTAATTATTATTTCAATTTATAACTTGAAGATCTGAACTTGTAATTGTCAAATACAGAACTTAAAATTGATAGCTTCTAATTATTATTGCAAATTATAACTTGAAGATCTGAACTTGTAATTGTCAAATACAGAACTTTTAATTGTTAAATTCAAATTAGTAGTGCAAATTATAACTTGAAGATCTGAACTTGTAATTATCAAATATAGAACTTAAAATTGATAGCTTCTAATTATTATTGTAAATTATAACTTGAAGATCTGAAATTGTAATAGTGAATTACAGAACTTAGATTTGTTAAATTCAAATTATTATTACAAATTATAACTTGAAGATCTGAACTAGTAATTGTCAAATACAGAACTTAAAATTGATAGCTTCTAATTATTATTGCAAATCATAACTTGAAGATCTGAACTAGTAATTGTCAAATACAGAACTTAAAATTGATAGCTTCTAATTATTATTGTAAATTATAACTTGAAGATCTGACCTTGTAATTGTCAAATTCAGAACTTAAAATTGATATCTTCTAATTATTATTGCAAATAATAACTTGAAGATCTGAACTAGTAATTGTCAAATACAGCACTTAAAATTGATAGCTTCTAATTATTATTGCAAATTATAATTTGAAGATCTGAACTTGTAATAGACAAATACGCAACTTAGCATTGTTAAATACAAATTGTGATTGCAAATTATAACTTGAAGATCTGAACTAGTAATTGTCAAATACAGAACTTAAATTGATAGCTTATAATTATTATTGCAAATAATAATTTGAAGATCTGAACTTGTAATAGTCAAATACAGAACTTCTAATTGTTAAATACAAATTATTAGTGCAAATTATAACTTGAAGATCTGAACTTGTAATAGGTAAATACAGAACTTCTAATTGTTAAATCCAAACTAAGATTGCAAATAATAATTTGTAAATCTGAACTAGTAATAGTCAAATACAGAACTTCTAACTGTTAAATACAAATTATTAGTGCAAATTATAACTTGAAGATCTGAACTTGTAATTGTCAAATACAGAACTTAAAATTGATAGCTTCTAATTATTATTGCAAATTATAACTTGAAGATCTAAACTTGTAATTTTCAATTACAGAACTTCAAATTGTTAAATACAAATTATTAGTGCAAATTATAACTTGAAGATCTGAACATGTAATTGTCAAATACAGAACTTAAAATTGATAGCTTCTAATTATTATTGCAAATTATAACTTGAAGATCTGAACTTGTAATTGTCAAATACAGAACTTTTAATTGTTAAATTCAAATTAGTAGTGCAAATTATAACTTGAAGATCTGAACTTGTAATTATCAAATACAGCACTTAAAATTGATAGCTTCTAATTATTATTGTAAATTATAACTTGAAGATCTGAAATTGTAATAGTGAATTACAGAACTTAGATTTGTTAAATTCAAATTATTATTACAAATTATAACTTGAAGATCTGAACTAGTAATTGTCAAATACAGAACTTAAAATTGATAGCTTCTAATTATTATTGCAAATCATAACTTGAAGATCTGAACTAGTAATTGTCAAATACAGAACTAAAATTGATAGCTTCTAATTATTATTGTAAATTATAACTTGAAGATCTGACCTTATAATTGTCAAATTCAGAACTGAAAATTGATATCTTCTAATTATTATTGCAAATAATAACTTGAAGATCTGAACTAGTAATAGTCAAATACAGAACTTCTAACTGTTAAAAACAAATTATTAGTGCAAATTATAACTTGAAGATCTGAACTTGTAATTGTAAAATACAGAACTTAAAATTGATAGCTTCTAATTATTATTGCAAATTATAACTTGAAGATCTGAACTTGTAATAGTGAATTACAAAACTTAGATTTGTTAAATTCAAATTATTATTTCAAATTATAACTTGAAGATCTGAACTAGTAATTGTCAAATACAGAACTTAAATTGATAGCTTATAATTATTATTGCAAATAATAATTTGAAGATCTGAACTTGTAATAGTCAAATACAGAACTTCTAATTGTTAAATACAAATTATTAGTGCAAATTATAACTTGAAGATCTGAACTAGTAATTGTCAAATACAGAACTTAAAATTGATAGCTTCTAATTATTATTGTAAATTATAACTAGAAGATCTGAACTTGTAATTGTCAAATACAGAACTTCTAATTGTTAAATACAAATTATTAGTGCAAATTATAACTTGAAGATCTGAACTTGTCAAATATAGAACTTAAAATTGATAGCTTCTAATTATTATTGCAAATTATAACTTGAAGATCTGAACTTGTAATTGTCAAATACAGAACTTCTAATTGTTAAATACAAATTATTAGTGCAAATTATAACTTGAAGATCTGAACAAGTAATTGTCAAATACAGAACTTAAAATTGATAGCTTCTAATTATTATTGTAAATTATAACTTGAAGATCTGAACTTGTAATAGTGAATTACAGACCTTAGATTTGTTAAATTCAAATTATTATTTCAAATTATAACTTGAAGATCTGAACTAGTAATTGTCAAATACAGAACTTAAAATTGATAGCTTCTAATTATTATTGCAAATTATAACTTGAAGATCTGAACTTGTAATTGTCAAATACAGAACTTAAAATTGATAGCTTCTAATTATTATTGCAAATTATAACATGAAGATCTGAACTTGTAATTGTCAAATACAGAACTTAAAATTGATAGCTTCTAATTATTATTGTAAATTATAACTTGAAGATCTGAAATTGTAATAGTCAAATACAGAACTTCTAATTGTTAAATACAAATTATTAGTGCAAATTATAACTTGAAGATCTGAACTAGTAATTTTCAAATACAGAACTTAATATTGATAGCTTCTAATTATTATTGCAAATTATAACTAGAAGATCTGAACTTGTAATTGTCAAATAAGGAACTTAAAATTGATAGCTTCTAATTATTATTTCAATTTATAACTTGAAGATCTGAACTTGTAATTGTCAAATACAGAACTTAAAATTGATAGCTTCTAATTATTATTGCAAATTATAACTTGAAGATCTGAACTTGTAATTGTCAAATACAGAACTTTTAATTGTTAAATTCAAATTAGTAGTGCAAATTATAACTTGAAGATCTGAACTTGTAATTATCAAATACAGAACTTAAAATTGATAGCTTCTAATTATTATTGTAAATTATAACTTGAAGATCTGAACTTGTAATAGTGAATTACAGAACTTAGATTTGTTAAATTCAAATTATTATTACAAATTATAACTTGAAGATCTGGACTATAATTGTCAAATACAGAATTTAAATTGATAGCTTCTAATTATTATTGCAAATCATAACTTGAAGATCTGAACTAGTAATTGTCAAATACAGAACTTAAAATTGATAGCTTCTAATTATTATTGTAAATTATAACTTGAAGATCTGACCTTGTAATTGTCAAATACAGAACTTCTAATTGTTAAATACAAATTATTAGTGCAAATTATAACTTGAAGATCTGAACTAGTAATTTTCAAATACAGAACTTAATATTGATAGCTTCTAATTATTATTGCAAATTATAACTAGAAGATCTGAACTTGTAATTGTCAAATAAGGAACTTAAAATTGATAGCTTCTAATTATTATTTCAATTTATAACATGAAGATCTGAACTTGTAATTGTCAAATACAGAACTTAAAATTGATAGCTTCTAATTATTATTGCAAATTATAACTTGAAGATCTGAACTTGTAATTGTCAAATACAGAACTTTTAATTGTTAAATTCAAATTAGTAGTGCAAATTATAACTTGAAGATCTGAACTTGTAATTATCAAATACAGAACTTAAAATTGATAGCTTCTAATTATTATTGTAAATTATAACTTGAAGATCTGAAATTGTAATAGTGAATTACAGAACTTAGATTTGTTAAATTCAAATTATTATTACAAATTATAACTTGAAGATCTGAACTAGTAATTGTCAAATACAGAACTTAAAATTGATAGCTTCTAATTATTATTGCAAATCATAACTTGAAGATCTGAACTAGTAATTGTCAAATACAGAACTTAAAATTGATAGCTTCTAATTATTATTATAAATTATAACTTGAAGATCTGACCTTGTAATTGTCAAATTCAGAACTTAAAATTGATATCTTCTAATTATTATTGCAAATTATAATTTGAAGATCTGAACTTGTAATAGACAAATACGCAACTTAGCATTGTTAAATACAAATTGTGATTGCAAATTATAACTTGAAGATCTGAACTAGTAATTGTCAAATACAGAACTTAAATTGATAGCTTATAATTATTATTGCAAATAATAATTTGAAGATCTGAACTTGTAATAGTCAAATACAGAACTTCTAATTGTTAAATACAAATTATTAGTGCAAATTATAACTTGAAGATCTGAACTTGTAATAGGTAAATACAGAACTTCTAATTGTTAAAACCAAACTAAGATTGCAAATAATAATTTGAAAATCTGAACTAGTAATAGTCAAATACAGAACTTCTAACTGTTAAATACAAATTATTAGTGCAAATTATAACTTGAAGATCTGAACTTGTAATTGTCAAATACAGAACTTAAAATTGATAGCTTCTAATTATTATTGCAAATTATAACTTGAAGATCTAAACTTGTAATTGTCAATTACAGAACTTCTAATTGTTAAATACAAATTATTAGTGCAAATTATAACTTGAAGATCTGAACATGTAATTGTCAAATACAGAACTTAAAATTGATAGGTTCTAATTATTATTGTAAATTATAACTTGAAGATCTGAACTTGTAATTGTCAAATAAGGAACTTAAAATTGATAGCTTCTAATTATTATTTCAATTTATAACTTGAAGATCTGAACTTGTAATTGTCAAATACAGAACTTAAAATTGATAGCTTCTAATTATTATTGTAAATTATAACTTGAAGATCTGAACTTGTAATAGTGAATTACAGAACTTAGATTTGTTAAATTCAAATTATTATTTCAAATTATAACTTGAAGATCTGAACTAGTAATTGTCAAATACAGAACTTAAAATTGATAGCTTCTAATTATTATTGCAAATTATAACTTGAAGATCTAACTTGTAATTGTCAAATACAGAACTTAAAATTGATAGCTTCTAATTATTATTGTAAATTATAACTTGAAGATCTGAACTTGTAATTGTCAAATACAGAACTTAAAATTGATAGCTTCTAATTATTATTGCAAATATAAACTTGGAGATCTGAACTAGTAATTGTCAAATACAGAACTTAAAATTGATAGCTTCTAATTATTATTGCAAATTATAACTTGAAGATCTGAACTTGTAATTGTCAAATACAGAACTTAAAATTGATAGCTTCTAATTATTATTGCAAATTATAACTTGAAGATCTGAACTTGTAATTGTCAAATACAGAACATAAAATTGATAGCTTCTAATTATTATTTCAAATTATAACTTGAACATCTGAACTTGTAATTGTCAAATACAGAACTTAAAATTAATAGCTTCTAATTATTATTGCAAATTATAACTTGAATATCTGAACTTGTAATTGTCAAATACAGAACTTCAAATTGTTAAATACAAATTATTAGTGCAAATTATAACTTGAAGATCTGAACTTGTAATTGTCAAATACAGAACTTAAAATTGATAGCTTCTAATTATTATTGTAAATTATAACTTGAAGATCTGAACTTGTAATAGTGAATTACAGAACTTAGATTTGTTAAATTCAACTTATTATTTCAAATTATAACTTGAAGATCTGTACTAGTAATTGTCAAATACAGAACTTAAAATTGATAGCTTCTAATTATTATTGCATATTATAACTTGAAGATCTGAACTTGTAATTGTTAAATACAGAACTTAAAATTGATAGCTTCTAATTATTATTGCAAATTATAACTTCAAGATCTGAACTTGTAATTGTCAAATACAGAACATAAAATTGATAGCTTCTAATTATTATTTCAAATTATAACTTGAAGATCTGAACTTGTAATTGTCAAATACAGAACTTAAAATTAATAGCTTCAAATTATTATTGTAAATTATAACTTGAATATCTGAACTTGTAATTGTCAAATACAGAACTTCAAATTGTTAAATACAAATTATTAGTGCAAATTATAACTTGAAGATCTGAACTTGTAATTGTCAAATACAGAACTTAAAATTGATAGCTTCAAATTATTATTGCAAATTATAACTTGAAGATCTGAACTTGTAATTTTCAAATACAGAACTTAAAATTGATAGCTTCTAATTATTATTGTAAATTATAACTTGAAGATCTGAAATTGTAATAGTCAAATACAGAACTTCTAATTGTTAAATACAAATTATTAGTGCAAATTATAACTTGAAGATCTGAACTAGTAATTTTCAAATACAGAACTTAATATTGATAGCTTCTAATTATTATTGCAAATTATAACTAGAAGATCTGAACTTGTAATTGTCAAATAAGGAACTTAAAATTGATAGCTTCTAATTATTATTGCAAATAATAACTTGAAGATCTGAACTAGTAATTGTCAAATACAGCACTTAAAATTGATAGCTTCTAATTATTATTGCAAATTATAATTTGAAGATCTGAACTTGTAATAGACAAATACGCAACTTAGCATTGTTAAATACAAATTGTGATTGCAAATTATAACTTGAAGATCTGAACTAGTAATTGTCAAATACAGAACTTAAATTGATAGCTTATAATTATTATTGCAAATAATAATTTGAAGATCTGAACTTGTAATAGTCAAATACAGAACTTCTAATTGTTAAATACAAATTATTAGTGCAAATTATAACTTGAAGATCTGAACTTGTAATAGGTAAATACAGAACTTCTAATTGTTAAATCCAAACTAAGATTGCAAATAATAATTTGTAAATCTGAACTAGTAATAGTCAAATACAGAACTTCTAACTGTTAAATACAAATTATTAGTGCAAATTATAACTTGAAGATCTGAACTTGTAATTGTCAAATACAGAACTTAAAATTGATAGCTTCTAATTATTATTGCAAATTATAACTTGAAGATCTAAACTTGTAATTTTCAATTACAGAACTTCAAATTGTTAAATACAAATTATTAGTGCAAATTATAACTTGAAGATCTGAACATGTAATTGTCAAATACAGAACTTAAAATTGATAGCTTCTAATTATTATTGCAAATTATAACTTGAAGATCTGAACTTGTAATTGTCAAATACAGAACTTTTAATTGTTAAATTCAAATTAGTAGTGCAAATTATAACTTGAAGATCTGAACTTGTAATTATCAAATACAGCACTTAAAATTGATAGCTTCTAATTATTATTGTAAATTATAACTTGAAGATCTGAAATTGTAATAGTGAATTACAGAACTTAGATTTGTTAAATTCAAATTATTATTACAAATTATAACTTGAAGATCTGAACTAGTAATTGTCAAATACAGAACTTAAAATTGATAGCTTCTAATTATTATTGCAAATCATAACTTGAAGATCTGAACTAGTAATTGTCAAATACAGAACTAAAATTGATAGCTTCTAATTATTATTGTAAATTATAACTTGAAGATCTGACCTTATAATTGTCAAATTCAGAACTGAAAATTGATATCTTCTAATTATTATTGCAAATAATAACTTGAAGATCTGAACTAGTAATAGTCAAATACAGAACTTCTAACTGTTAAAAACAAATTATTAGTGCAAATTATAACTTGAAGATCTGAACTTGTAATTGTAAAATACAGAACTTAAAATTGATAGCTTCTAATTATTATTGCAAATTATAACTTGAAGATCTGAACTTGTAATAGTGAATTACAAAACTTAGATTTGTTAAATTCAAATTATTATTTCAAATTATAACTTGAAGATCTGAACTAGTAATTGTCAAATACAGAACTTAAATTGATAGCTTATAATTATTATTGCAAATAATAATTTGAAGATCTGAACTTGTAATAGTCAAATACAGAACTTCTAATTGTTAAATACAAATTATTAGTGCAAATTATAACTTGAAGATCTGAACTAGTAATTGTCAAATACAGAACTTAAAATTGATAGCTTCTAATTATTATTGTAAATTATAACTAGAAGATCTGAACTTGTAATTGTCAAATACAGAACTTCTAATTGTTAAATACAAATTATTAGTGCAAATTATAACTTGAAGATCTGAACTTGTCAAATATAGAACTTAAAATTGATAGCTTCTAATTATTATTGCAAATTATAACTTGAAGATCTGAACTTGTAATTGTCAAATACAGAACTTCTAATTGTTAAATACAAATTATTAGTGCAAATTATAACTTGAAGATCTGAACAAGTAATTGTCAAATACAGAACTTAAAATTGATAGCTTCTAATTATTATTGTAAATTATAACTTGAAGATCTGAACTTGTAATAGTGAATTACAGACCTTAGATTTGTTAAATTCAAATTATTATTTCAAATTATAACTTGAAGATCTGAACTAGTAATTGTCAAATACAGAACTTAAAATTGATAGCTTCTAATTATTATTGCAAATTATAACTTGAAGATCTGAACTTGTAATTGTCAAATACAGAACTTAAAATTGATAGCTTCTAATTATTATTGCAAATTATAACATGAAGATCTGAACTTGTAATTGTCAAATACAGAACTTAAAATTGATAGCTTCTAATTATTATTGTAAATTATAACTTGAAGATCTGAAATTGTAATAGTCAAATACAGAACTTCTAATTGTTAAATACAAATTATTAGTGCAAATTATAACTTGAAGATCTGAACTAGTAATTTTCAAATACAGAACTTAATATTGATAGCTTCTAATTATTATTGCAAATTATAACTAGAAGATCTGAACTTGTAATTGTCAAATAAGGAACTTAAAATTGATAGCTTCTAATTATTATTTCAATTTATAACTTGAAGATCTGAACTTGTAATTGTCAAATACAGAACTTAAAATTGATAGCTTCTAATTATTATTGCAAATTATAACTTGAAGATCTGAACTTGTAATTGTCAAATACAGAACTTTTAATTGTTAAATTCAAATTAGTAGTGCAAATTATAACTTGAAGATCTGAACTTGTAATTATCAAATACAGAACTTAAAATTGATAGCTTCTAATTATTATTGTAAATTATAACTTGAAGATCTGAACTTGTAATAGTGAATTACAGAACTTAGATTTGTTAAATTCAAATTATTATTACAAATTATAACTTGAAGATCTGGACTATAATTGTCAAATACAGAATTTAAATTGATAGCTTCTAATTATTATTGCAAATCATAACTTGAAGATCTGAACTAGTAATTGTCAAATACAGAACTTAAAATTGATAGCTTCTAATTATTATTGTAAATTATAACTTGAAGATCTGACCTTGTAATTGTCAAATACAGAACTTCTAATTGTTAAATACAAATTATTAGTGCAAATTATAACTTGAAGATCTGAACTAGTAATTTTCAAATACAGAACTTAATATTGATAGCTTCTAATTATTATTGCAAATTATAACTAGAAGATCTGAACTTGTAATTGTCAAATAAGGAACTTAAAATTGATAGCTTCTAATTATTATTTCAATTTATAACATGAAGATCTGAACTTGTAATTGTCAAATACAGAACTTAAAATTGATAGCTTCTAATTATTATTGCAAATTATAACTTGAAGATCTGAACTTGTAATTGTCAAATACAGAACTTTTAATTGTTAAATTCAAATTAGTAGTGCAAATTATAACTTGAAGATCTGAACTTGTAATTATCAAATACAGAACTTAAAATTGATAGCTTCTAATTATTATTGTAAATTATAACTTGAAGATCTGAAATTGTAATAGTGAATTACAGAACTTAGATTTGTTAAATTCAAATTATTATTACAAATTATAACTTGAAGATCTGAACTAGTAATTGTCAAATACAGAACTTAAAATTGATAGCTTCTAATTATTATTGCAAATCATAACTTGAAGATCTGAACTAGTAATTGTCAAATACAGAACTTAAAATTGATAGCTTCTAATTATTATTATAAATTATAACTTGAAGATCTGACCTTGTAATTGTCAAATTCAGAACTTAAAATTGATATCTTCTAATTATTATTGCAAATTATAATTTGAAGATCTGAACTTGTAATAGACAAATACGCAACTTAGCATTGTTAAATACAAATTGTGATTGCAAATTATAACTTGAAGATCTGAACTAGTAATTGTCAAATACAGAACTTAAATTGATAGCTTATAATTATTATTGCAAATAATAATTTGAAGATCTGAACTTGTAATAGTCAAATACAGAACTTCTAATTGTTAAATACAAATTATTAGTGCAAATTATAACTTGAAGATCTGAACTTGTAATAGGTAAATACAGAACTTCTAATTGTTAAAACCAAACTAAGATTGCAAATAATAATTTGAAAATCTGAACTAGTAATAGTCAAATACAGAACTTCTAACTGTTAAATACAAATTATTAGTGCAAATTATAACTTGAAGATCTGAACTTGTAATTGTCAAATACAGAACTTAAAATTGATAGCTTCTAATTATTATTGCAAATTATAACTTGAAGATCTAAACTTGTAATTGTCAATTACAGAACTTCTAATTGTTAAATACAAATTATTAGTGCAAATTATAACTTGAAGATCTGAACATGTAATTGTCAAATACAGAACTTAAAATTGATAGGTTCTAATTATTATTGTAAATTATAACTTGAAGATCTGAACTTGTAATTGTCAAATAAGGAACTTAAAATTGATAGCTTCTAATTATTATTTCAATTTATAACTTGAAGATCTGAACTTGTAATTGTCAAATACAGAACTTAAAATTGATAGCTTCTAATTATTATTGTAAATTATAACTTGAAGATCTGAACTTGTAATAGTGAATTACAGAACTTAGATTTGTTAAATTCAAATTATTATTTCAAATTATAACTTGAAGATCTGAACTAGTAATTGTCAAATACAGAACTTAAAATTGATAGCTTCTAATTATTATTGCAAATTATAACTTGAAGATCTAACTTGTAATTGTCAAATACAGAACTTAAAATTGATAGCTTCTAATTATTATTGTAAATTATAACTTGAAGATCTGAACTTGTAATTGTCAAATACAGAACTTAAAATTGATAGCTTCTAATTATTATTGCAAATATAAACTTGGAGATCTGAACTAGTAATTGTCAAATACAGAACTTAAAATTGATAGCTTCTAATTATTATTGCAAATTATAACTTGAAGATCTGAACTTGTAATTGTCAAATACAGAACTTAAAATTGATAGCTTCTAATTATTATTGCAAATTATAACTTGAAGATCTGAACTTGTAATTGTCAAATACAGAACATAAAATTGATAGCTTCTAATTATTATTTCAAATTATAACTTGAACATCTGAACTTGTAATTGTCAAATACAGAACTTAAAATTAATAGCTTCTAATTATTATTGCAAATTATAACTTGAATATCTGAACTTGTAATTGTCAAATACAGAACTTCAAATTGTTAAATACAAATTATTAGTGCAAATTATAACTTGAAGATCTGAACTTGTAATTGTCAAATACAGAACTTAAAATTGATAGCTTCTAATTATTATTGTAAATTATAACTTGAAGATCTGAACTTGTAATAGTGAATTACAGAACTTAGATTTGTTAAATTCAACTTATTATTTCAAATTATAACTTGAAGATCTGTACTAGTAATTGTCAAATACAGAACTTAAAATTGATAGCTTCTAATTATTATTGCATATTATAACTTGAAGATCTGAACTTGTAATTGTTAAATACAGAACTTAAAATTGATAGCTTCTAATTATTATTGCAAATTATAACTTCAAGATCTGAACTTGTAATTGTCAAATACAGAACATAAAATTGATAGCTTCTAATTATTATTTCAAATTATAACTTGAAGATCTGAACTTGTAATTGTCAAATACAGAACTTAAAATTAATAGCTTCAAATTATTATTGTAAATTATAACTTGAATATCTGAACTTGTAATTGTCAAATACAGAACTTCAAATTGTTAAATACAAATTATTAGTGCAAATTATAACTTGAAGATCTGAACTTGTAATTGTCAAATACAGAACTTAAAATTGATAGCTTCAAATTATTATTGCAAATTATAACTTGAAGATCTGAACTTGTAATTTTCAAATACAGAACTTCTAATTGTTAAATACAAATTATTAGTGCAAATTATAACTTGAAGAACTGAACTTGGAATTGTCAAATACAGAACTTCTAATTGTTAAATTCAAATTATTAGTGCAAATTATAACTTGAAGATCTGAACTAGTAATTTTCAAATCCAGAACTTAAAATTAATAGCTTCTAATTATTATTGCAAATTAAAACTTGAATGTCTGAACTTGTAATTGTCAAATACAGAACTTCTAATTGTTAAATACAAATTATTAGTGCAAATTATAACTTGAAGATCTGAACTAGTAATTTTCAAATACAGAACTTAAAATTAATAGCTTCTAATTATTATTGCAAATTAAAACTTGAATGTCTGAACTTGTAATTGTCAAATACAGAACTTAAAATTGATAGCTTCTAATTATTATTGTAAATTATAACTTGAAGATCTGAACTTGTAATAGTCAAATACAGAACTTCTAATTGTTAAATACAAATTATTAGTGCAAATTATAACTTGAAGATCTGAACTAGTAATTTTCAAATACAGAACTTAATATTGATAGCTTCTAATTATTATTGCAAATTATAACTAGAAGATCTGAACTTGTAATTGTCAAATACAGAACTTAAAATTGATAGCTTCTAATTATTATTGCAAATTATAACTTGAAGATCTGAACTTGTAATTGTCAAATACAGAACTTTTAATTGTTAAATACAAATTAGTAGTGCAAATTATAACTTGAAGATCTGAACTTGTAATTATCAAATACAGAACTTAAAATTGATAGCTTCTAATTATTATTGTAAATTATAACTTGAAGATCTAAACTAGTAATAGTGAATTACAGAACTTAGATTTGTTAAATTCAAATTATTATTACAAATTATAACTTGAAGATCTGAACTAGTAATTGTCAAATTCAGAACTTAAAATTGATAGCTTCTAATTATTATTGCAAATCATAACTTGAAGATCTGATCTAGTAATTGTCAAATACAGAACTTAAAATTGATAGCTTCTAATTATTTTGTAAATTATAACTTGAAGAACTGACCTTGTAATTGTCAAATACAGAACTTAAAATTGATATCTTCTAATTATTATTGCAAATAATAACTTGAAGATCTGAACTAGTAATTGTCAAATAAAGCACTTAAAATTGATAGCTTCTAATTATTATTGCAAATTATAATTTGAAGATCTGAACTTGTAATAGACAAATCGCAACTTAGCATTGTTAAATACAAATTGTGATTGCAAATTATAACTTGAAGATCTGAACCTGTAATAGGTAAATACAGAACTTTCAATTGTTAAAATCTAACTAAGATTGCAAATAATAATTCGAAGATCTGAACTTGTAATAGTGAATTACAGAACTTAGATTTGTTAAATTCAAATTATTATTTCAAATTATAACTTGAAGATCTGAACTAGTAATTGTCAAATACAGAACTTAAAATTGATAGCTTCTAATTATTATTGCAAATTAAAACTTGAAGATCTGAACTAGTAATTGTCAAATGCAGAACTTAAAATTGATAGCTTCTAATTATTATTTCAAATTATAACTTGAAGATCTGAACTTGTAATTGTCAAATACAGAACTTAAAATTGATAGCTTCTAATTATTATTGCAAATAATAACTTGAAGATCTGTACTTGTAATTGTCAAATACAGAACTTAAAATTGATAGCTTATAATTATAGTTCAAATTATAACTTGAAAATCTGAACTTGTAATAGTCAAATACAGAACATCGAATTGTTAAATACAAATTATTAGTGCAAATTATAACTTGAAGATCTGAACTTGTAATAGGTAAATACAGAACTTCTAATTGTTAAATTCAAACTAAGATTGTAAATAATAATTTGAAAATCTGAACTAGTAATAGTCAAATACAGAACTTCTAACTGTTAAAAACAAATTATTAGTGCAAATTATAACTTGAAGATCTGAACTTGTAATTGTCAAATACAGAACTTAAAATTGATAGCTTCTAATTATTATTGCAAATTATAACTTGAAGATCTGAACTTGTAATAGTGAATTACAAAACTTAGATTTGTTAAATTCAAATTATTATTTCAAATTATAACTTGAAGATCTGAACTAGTAATTGTCAAATACAGAACTTAAATTGATAGCTTATAATTATTATTGCAAATAATAATTTGAAGATCTGAACTTGTAATAGTCAAATACAGAACTTCTAATTGTTAAATACAAATTATTAGTGCAAATTATAACTTGAAGATCTGAACTAGTAATTGTCAAATACAGAACTTAAAATTGATAGCTTCTAATTATTATTGCAAATTATAACTAGAAGATCTGAACTTGTAATTGTCAAATACAGAACTTCTAATTGTTAAATACAAATTATTAGTGCAAATTATAACTTGAAGATCTGAACTTGTAATTGTCAAATATAGAACTTAAAATTGATAGCTTCTAATTATTATTGCGAATTATAACTTGAAGATCTGAACTTGTAATTGTCAAATACAGAACTTCTAATTGTTAAATACAAATTATTAGTGCAAATTATAACTTGAAGATCTGAACAAGTAATTGTCAAATACAGAACTTAAAATTGATAGCTTCTAATTATTATTGTAAATTATAACTTGAAGATCTGAACTTGTAATAGTGAATTACAGAACTTAGATTTGTTAAATTCAAATTATTATTTCAAATTATAACTTGAAGATCTGAACTAGTAATTGTCAAATACAGAACATAAAATTGATAGCTTCTAATTATTATTGCAAATTATAACTTGAAGATCTGAACTTGTAATTGTCAAATACAGAACTTAAAATTGATAGCTTCTAATTATTATTGCAAATTATAACATGAAGATCTGAACTTGTAATTGTCAAATACAGAACTTAAAATTGATAGCTTCTAATTATTATTGTAAATTATAACTTGAAGATCTGAACTTGTAATAGTCAAATACAGAACTTCTAATTGTTAAATACAAATTATTAGTGCAAATTATAACTTGAAGATCTGAACTAGTAATTTTCAAATACAGAACTTAATATTGATAGCTTCTAATTATTATTGCAAATTATAACTAGAAGATCTGAACTTGTAATTGTCAAATAAGGAACTTAAAATTGATAGCTTCTAATTATTATTTCAATTTATAACTTGAAGATCTGAACTTGTAATTGTCAAATACAGAACTTCTAACTGTTAAATACAAATTATTAGTGCAAATTATAACTTGAAGATCTGAACTTGTAATTGTCAAATACAGAACTTAAAATTGATAGCTTCTAATTATTATTGCAAATTATAACTTGAAGATCTAAACTTGTAATTGTCAATTACAGAACTTCTAATTGTTAAATACAAATTATTAGTGCAAATTAAAACTTGAAGATCTGAACATGTAATTGTCAAATACAGAACTTAAAATTGATAGGTTCTAATTATTATTGTAAATTATAACTTGAAGATCTGAACTTGTAATTGTCAAATAAGGAACTTAAAATTGATAGCTTCTAATTATTATTTCAATTTATAACTTGAAGATCTGAACTTGTAATTGTCAAATACAGAACTTAAAATTGATAGCTTCTAATTATTATTGTAAATTATAACTTGAAGATCTGAACTTGTAATAGTGAATTACAGAACTTAGATTTGTTAAATTCAAATTATTATTTCAAATTATAACTTGAAGATCTGAACTAGTAATTGTCAAATACAGAACTTAAAATTGATAGCTTCTAATTATTATTGCAAATTATAACTTGAAGATCTAACTTGTAATTGTCAAATACAGAACTTAAAATTGATAGCTTCTAATTATTATTGTAAATTATAACTTGAAGATCTGAACTTGTAATTGTCAAATACAGAACTTAAAATTGATAGCTTCTAATTATTATTGCAAATATAAACTTGGAGATCTGAACTAGTAATTGTCAAATACAGAACTTAAAATTGATAGCTTCTAATTATTATTGCAAATTATAACTTGAAGATCTGAACTTGTAATTGTCAAATACAGAACTTAAAATTGATAGCTTCTAATTATTATTGCAAATTATAACTTGAAGATCTGAACTTGTAATTGTGAAATACAGAACATAAAATTGATAGCTTCTAATTATTATTTCAAATTATAACTTGAACATCTGAACTTGTAATTGTCAAATACAGAACTTAAAATTAATAGCTTCTAATTATTATTGCAAATTATAACTTGAATATCTGAACTTGTAATTGTCAAATACAGAACTTCAAATTGTTAAATACAAATTATTAGTGCAAATTATAACTTGAAGATATGAACTTGTAATTGTCAAATACAGAACTTAAAATTGATAGCTTCTAATTATTATTGTAAATTATAACTTGAAGATCTGAACTTGTAATAGTGAATTACAGAACTTAGATTTGTTAAATTCAACTTATTATTTCAAATTATAACTTGAAGATCTGTACTAGTAATTGTCAAATACAGAACTTAAAATTGATAGCTTCTAATTATTATTGCATATTATAACTTGAAGATCTGAACTTGTAATTGTTAAATACAGAACTTAAAATTGATAGCTTCTAATTATTATTGCAAATTATAACTTGAAGATCTGAACTTGTAATTTTCAAATACAGAACTTCTAATTGTTAAATACAAATTATTAGTGCAAATTATAACTTGAAGATCTGAACTAGTAATTTTCAAATACAGAACTTAAAATTAATAGCTTCTAATTATTATTGCAAATTAAAACTTGAATGTCTGAACTTGTAATTGTCAAATACAGAACATAAAATTGATAGCTTCTAATTATTATTTCAAATTATAACTTGAAGATCTGAACTTGTAATTGTCAAATACAGAACTTAAAATTAATAGCTTCAAATTATTATTGTAAATTATAACTTGAATATCTGAACTTGTAATTGTCAAATACAGAACTTCAAATTGTTAAATACAAATTATTAGTGCAAATTATAACTTGAAGATCTGAACTTGTAATTGTCAAATACAGAACTTAAAATTGATAGCTTCAAATTATTATTGCAAATTATAACTTGAAGATCTGAACTTGTAATTTTCAAATACAGAACTTCTAATTGTTAAATACAAATTATTAGTGCAAATTATAACTTGAAGAACTGAACTTGGAATTGTCAAATACAGAACTTCTAATTGTTAAATACAAATTATTAGTGCAAATTATAACTTGAAGATCTGAACTAGTAATTTTCAAATCCAGAACTTAAAATTAATAGCTTCTAATTATTATTGCAAATTAAAACTTGAATGTCTGAACTTGTAATTGTCAAATACAGAACTTCTAATTGTTAAATACAAATTATTAGTGCAAATTATAACTTGAAGATCTGAACTAGTAATTTTCAAATACAGAACTTAAAATTAATAGCTTCTAATTATTATTGCAAATTAAAACTTGAATGTCTGAACTTGTAATTGTCAAATACAGAACTTAAAATTGATAGCTTCTAATTATTATTGTAAATTATAACTTGAAGATCTGAACTTGTAATAGTCAAATACAGAACTTCTAATTGTTAAATACAAATTATTAGTGCAAATTATAACTTGAAGATCTGAACTAGTAATTTTCAAATACAGAACTTAATATTGATAGCTTCTAATTATTATTGCAAATTATAACTAGAAGATCTGAACTTGTAATTGTCAAATACAGAACTTAAAATTGATAGCTTCTAATTATTATTGCAAATTATAACTTGAAGATCTGAACTTGTAATTGTCAAATACAGAACTTTTAATTGTTAAATACAAATTAGTAGTGCAAATTATAACTTGAAGATCTGAACTTGTAATTATCAAATACAGAACTTAAAATTGATAGCTTCTAATTATTATTGTAAATTATAACTTGAAGATCTAAACTAGTAATAGTGAATTACAGAACTTAGATTTGTTAAATTCAAATTATTATTACAAATTATAACTTGAAGATCTGAACTAGTAATTGTCAAATTCAGAACTTAAAATTGATAGCTTCTAATTATTATTGCAAATCATAACTTGAAGATCTGATCTAGTAATTGTCAAATACAGAACTTAAAATTGATAGCTTCTAATTATTTTGTAAATTATAACTTGAAGAACTGACCTTGTAATTGTCAAATACAGAACTTAAAATTGATATCTTCTAATTATTATTGCAAATAATAACTTGAAGATCTGAACTAGTAATTGTCAAATAAAGCACTTAAAATTGATAGCTTCTAATTATTATTGCAAATTATAATTTGAAGATCTGAACTTGTAATAGACAAATCGCAACTTAGCATTGTTAAATACAAATTGTGATTGCAAATTATAACTTGAAGATCTGAACCTGTAATAGGTAAATACAGAACTTTCAATTGTTAAAATCTAACTAAGATTGCAAATAATAATTCGAAGATCTGAACTTGTAATAGTGAATTACAGAACTTAGATTTGTTAAATTCAAATTATTATTTCAAATTATAACTTGAAGATCTGAACTAGTAATTGTCAAATACAGAACTTAAAATTGATAGCTTCTAATTATTATTGCAAATTAAAACTTGAAGATCTGAACTTGTAATAGTGAATTACAAAACTTAGATTTGTTAAATTCAAATTATTATTTCAAATTATAACTTGAAGATCTGAACTAGTAATTGTCAAATACAGAACTTAAATTGATAGCTTATAATTATTATTGCAAATAATAATTTGAAGATCTGAACTTGTAATAGTCAAATACAGAACTTCTAATTGTTAAATACAAATTATTAGTGCAAATTATAACTTGAAGATCTGAACTAGTAATTGTCAAATACAGAACTTAAAATTGATAGCTTCTAATTATTATTGCAAATTATAACTAGAAGATCTGAACTTGTAATTGTCAAATACAGAACTTCTAATTGTTAAATACAAATTATTAGTGCAAATTATAACTTGAAGATCTGAACTTGTAATTGTCAAATATAGAACTTAAAATTGATAGCTTCTAATTATTATTGCGAATTATAACTTGAAGATCTGAACTTGTAATTGTCAAATACAGAACTTCTAATTGTTAAATACAAATTATTAGTGCAAATTATAACTTGAAGATCTGAACAAGTAATTGTCAAATACAGAACTTAAAATTGATAGCTTCTAATTATTATTGTAAATTATAACTTGAAGATCTGAACTTGTAATAGTGAATTACAGAACTTAGATTTGTTAAATTCAAATTATTATTTCAAATTATAACTTGAAGATCTGAACTAGTAATTGTCAAATACAGAACATAAAATTGATAGCTTCTAATTATTATTGCAAATTATAACTTGAAGATCTGAACTTGTAATTGTCAAATACAGAACTTAAAATTGATAGCTTCTAATTATTATTGCAAATTATAACATGAAGATCTGAACTTGTAATTGTCAAATACAGAACTTAAAATTGATAGCTTCTAATTATTATTGTAAATTATAACTTGAAGATCTGAACTTGTAATAGTCAAATACAGAACTTCTAATTGTTAAATACAAATTATTAGTGCAAATTATAACTTGAAGATCTGAACTAGTAATTTTCAAATACAGAACTTAATATTGATAGCTTCTAATTATTATTGCAAATTATAACTAGAAGATCTGAACTTGTAATTGTCAAATAAGGAACTTAAAATTGATAGCTTCTAATTATTATTTCAATTTATAACTTGAAGATCTGAACTTGTAATTGTCAAATACAGAACTTCTAACTGTTAAATACAAATTATTAGTGCAAATTATAACTTGAAGATCTGAACTTGTAATTGTCAAATACAGAACTTAAAATTGATAGCTTCTAATTATTATTGCAAATTATAACTTGAAGATCTAAACTTGTAATTGTCAATTACAGAACTTCTAATTGTTAAATACAAATTATTAGTGCAAATTAAAACTTGAAGATCTGAACATGTAATTGTCAAATACAGAACTTAAAATTGATAGGTTCTAATTATTATTGTAAATTATAACTTGAAGATCTGAACTTGTAATTGTCAAATAAGGAACTTAAAATTGATAGCTTCTAATTATTATTTCAATTTATAACTTGAAGATCTGAACTTGTAATTGTCAAATACAGAACTTAAAATTGATAGCTTCTAATTATTATTGTAAATTATAACTTGAAGATCTGAACTTGTAATAGTGAATTACAGAACTTAGATTTGTTAAATTCAAATTATTATTTCAAATTATAACTTGAAGATCTGAACTAGTAATTGTCAAATACAGAACTTAAAATTGATAGCTTCTAATTATTATTGCAAATTATAACTTGAAGATCTAACTTGTAATTGTCAAATACAGAACTTAAAATTGATAGCTTCTAATTATTATTGTAAATTATAACTTGAAGATCTGAACTTGTAATTGTCAAATACAGAACTTAAAATTGATAGCTTCTAATTATTATTGCAAATATAAACTTGGAGATCTGAACTAGTAATTGTCAAATACAGAACTTAAAATTGATAGCTTCTAATTATTATTGCAAATTATAACTTGAAGATCTGAACTTGTAATTGTCAAATACAGAACTTAAAATTGATAGCTTCTAATTATTATTGCAAATTATAACTTGAAGATCTGAACTTGTAATTGTGAAATACAGAACATAAAATTGATAGCTTCTAATTATTATTTCAAATTATAACTTGAACATCTGAACTTGTAATTGTCAAATACAGAACTTAAAATTAATAGCTTCTAATTATTATTGCAAATTATAACTTGAATATCTGAACTTGTAATTGTCAAATACAGAACTTCAAATTGTTAAATACAAATTATTAGTGCAAATTATAACTTGAAGATATGAACTTGTAATTGTCAAATACAGAACTTAAAATTGATAGCTTCTAATTATTATTGTAAATTATAACTTGAAGATCTGAACTTGTAATAGTGAATTACAGAACTTAGATTTGTTAAATTCAACTTATTATTTCAAATTATAACTTGAAGATCTGTACTAGTAATTGTCAAATACAGAACTTAAAATTGATAGCTTCTAATTATTATTGCATATTATAACTTGAAGATCTGAACTTGTAATTGTTAAATACAGAACTTAAAATTGATAGCTTCTAATTATTATTGCAAATTATAACTTGAAGATCTGAACTTGTAATTTTCAAATACAGAACTTCTAATTGTTAAATACAAATTATTAGTGCAAATTATAACTTGAAGATCTGAACTAGTAATTTTCAAATACAGAACTTAAAATTAATAGCTTCTAATTATTATTGCAAATTAAAACTTGAATGTCTGAACTTGTAATTGTCAAATACAGAACATAAAATTGATAGCTTCTAATTATTATTTCAAATTATAACTTGAAGATCTGAACTTGTAATTGTCAAATACAGAACTTAAAATTAATAGCTTCAAATTATTATTGTAAATTATAACTTGAATATCTGAACTTGTAATTGTCAAATACAGAACTTCAAATTGTTAAATACAAATTATTAGTGCAAATTATAACTTGAAGATCTGAACTTGTAATTGTCAAATACAGAACTTAAAATTGATAGCTTCAAATTATTATTGCAAATTATAACTTGAAGATCTGAACTTGTAATTTTCAAATACAGAACTTCTAATTGTTAAATACAAATTATTAGTGCAAATTATAACTTGAAGAACTGAACTTGGAATTGTCAAATACAGAACTTCTAATTGTTAAATACAAATTATTAGTGCAAATTATAACTTGAAGATCTGAACTAGTAATTTTCAAATCCAGAACTTAAAATTAATAGCTTCTAATTATTATTGCAAATTAAAACTTGAATGTCTGAACTTGTAATTGTCAAATACAGAACTTCTAATTGTTAAATACAAATTATTAGTGCAAATTATAACTTGAAGATCTGAACTAGTAATTTTCAAATACAGAACTTAAAATTAATAGCTTCTAATTATTATTGCAAATTAAAACTTGAATGTCTGAACTTGTAATTGTCAAATACAGAACTTAAAATTGATAGCTTCTAATTATTATTGTAAATTATAACTTGAAGATCTGAACTTGTAATAGTCAAATACAGAACTTCTAATTGTTAAATACAAATTATTAGTGCAAATTATAACTTGAAGATCTGAACTAGTAATTTTCAAATACAGAACTTAATATTGATAGCTTCTAATTATTATTGCAAATTATAACTAGAAGATCTGAACTTGTAATTGTCAAATACAGAACTTAAAATTGATAGCTTCTAATTATTATTGCAAATTATAACTTGAAGATCTGAACTTGTAATTGTCAAATACAGAACTTTTAATTGTTAAATACAAATTAGTAGTGCAAATTATAACTTGAAGATCTGAACTTGTAATTATCAAATACAGAACTTAAAATTGATAGCTTCTAATTATTATTGTAAATTATAACTTGAAGATCTAAACTAGTAATAGTGAATTACAGAACTTAGATTTGTTAAATTCAAATTATTATTACAAATTATAACTTGAAGATCTGAACTAGTAATTGTCAAATTCAGAACTTAAAATTGATAGCTTCTAATTATTATTGCAAATCATAACTTGAAGATCTGATCTAGTAATTGTCAAATACAGAACTTAAAATTGATAGCTTCTAATTATTTTGTAAATTATAACTTGAAGAACTGACCTTGTAATTGTCAAATACAGAACTTAAAATTGATATCTTCTAATTATTATTGCAAATAATAACTTGAAGATCTGAACTAGTAATTGTCAAATAAAGCACTTAAAATTGATAGCTTCTAATTATTATTGCAAATTATAATTTGAAGATCTGAACTTGTAATAGACAAATCGCAACTTAGCATTGTTAAATACAAATTGTGATTGCAAATTATAACTTGAAGATCTGAACCTGTAATAGGTAAATACAGAACTTTCAATTGTTAAAATCTAACTAAGATTGCAAATAATAATTCGAAGATCTGAACTTGTAATAGTGAATTACAGAACTTAGATTTGTTAAATTCAAATTATTATTTCAAATTATAACTTGAAGATCTGAACTAGTAATTGTCAAATACAGAACTTAAAATTGATAGCTTCTAATTATTATTGCAAATTAAAACTTGAAGATCTGAACTAGTAATTGTCAAATGCAGAACTTAAAATTGATAGCTTCTAATTATTATTTCAAATTATAACTTGAAGATCTGAACTTGTAATTGTCAAATACAGAACTTAAAATTGATAGCTTCTAATTATTATTGCAAATAATAACTTGAAGATCTGTACTTGTAATTGTCAAAT
This sequence comes from Cantharis lateralis, assembly GCA_963170105.1. Classification (NCBI taxonomy): domain Eukaryota; kingdom Metazoa; phylum Arthropoda; class Insecta; order Coleoptera; family Cantharidae; genus Cantharis; species Cantharis lateralis. The sequence goes on along the minus strand of OY720625.1, from coordinate 23,809,661 downwards.
ACAGAACTTAAAATTGATAGCTTATAATTATAGTTCAAATTATAACTTGAAAATCTGAACTTGTAATAGTCAAATACAGAACATCGAATTGTTAAATACAAATTATTAGTGCAAATTATAACTTGAAGATCTGAACTTGTAATAGGTAAATACAGAACTTCTAATTGTTAAATTCAAACTAAGATTGTAAATAATAATTTGAAAATCTGAACTAGTAATAGTCAAATACAGAACTTCTAACTGTTAAAAACAAATTATTAGTGCAAATTATAACTTGAAGATCTGAACTTGTAATTGTCAAATACAGAACTTAAAATTGATAGCTTCTAATTATTATTGCAAATTATAACTTGAAGATCTGAACTTGTAATAGTGAATTACAAAACTTAGATTTGTTAAATTCAAATTATTATTTCAAATTATAACTTGAAGATCTGAACTAGTAATTGTCAAATACAGAACTTAAATTGATAGCTTATAATTATTATTGCAAATAATAATTTGAAGATCTGAACTTGTAATAGTCAAATACAGAACTTCTAATTGTTAAATACAAATTATTAGTGCAAATTATAACTTGAAGATCTGAACTAGTAATTGTCAAATACAGAACTTAAAATTGATAGCTTCTAATTATTATTGCAAATTATAACTAGAAGATCTGAACTTGTAATTGTCAAATACAGAACTTCTAATTGTTAAATACAAATTATTAGTGCAAATTATAACTTGAAGATCTGAACTTGTAATTGTCAAATATAGAACTTAAAATTGATAGCTTCTAATTATTATTGCGAATTATAACTTGAAGATCTGAACTTGTAATTGTCAAATACAGAACTTCTAATTGTTAAATACAAATTATTAGTGCAAATTATAACTTGAAGATCTGAACAAGTAATTGTCAAATACAGAACTTAAAATTGATAGCTTCTAATTATTATTGTAAATTATAACTTGAAGATCTGAACTTGTAATAGTGAATTACAGAACTTAGATTTGTTAAATTCAAATTATTATTTCAAATTATAACTTGAAGATCTGAACTAGTAATTGTCAAATACAGAACTTAAAATTGATAGCTTCTAATTATTATTGCAAATTATAACTTGAAGATCTGAACTTGTAATTGTCAAATACAGAACTTAAAATTGATAGCTTCTAATTATTATTGCAAATTATAACATGAAGATCTGAACTTGTAATTGTCAAATACAGAACTTAAAATTGATAGCTTCTAATTATTATTGTAAATTATAACTTGAAGATCTGAACTTGTAATAGTCAAATACAGAACTTCTAATTGTTAAATACAAATTATTAGTGCAAATTATAACTTGAAGATCTGAACTAGTAATTTTCAAATACAGAACTTAATATTGATAGCTTCTAATTATTATTGCAAATTATAACTAGAAGATCTGAACTTGTAATTGTCAAATAAGGAACTTAAAATTGATAGCTTCTAATTATTATTTCAATTTATAACTTGAAGATCTGAACTTGTAATTGTCAAATACAGAACTTAGATTTGTTAAATTCAAATTATTATTTCAAATTATAACTTGAAGATCTGAACTAGCAATTGTCAAATACAGAACTTAAAATTGATAGCTTCTAATTATTATTGCAAATTATAACTTGAAGATCTAACTTGTAATTGTCAAATACAGAACTTAAAATTGATAGCTTCTAATTATTATTGTAAATTATAACTTGAAGATCTGAACTTGTAATTGTCAAATACAGAACTTAAAATTGATAGCTTCTAATTATTATTGCAAATATAAACTTGGAGATCTGAACTAGTAATTGTCAAATACAGAACTTAAAATTGATAGCTTCTAATTATTATTGCAAATTATAACTTGAAGATCTGAACTTGTAATTGTCAAATACAGAACTTAAAATTGATAGCTTCTAATTATTATTGCAAATTATAACTTGAAGATCTGAACTTGTAATTGTCAAATACAGAACATAAAATTGATAGCTTCTAATTATTATTTCAAATTATAACTTGAAGATCTGAACTTGTAATTGTCAAATACAGAACTTAAAATTAATAGCTTCTAATTATTATTGCAAATTATAACTTGAATATCTGAACTTGTAATTGTCAAATACAGAACTTCAAATTGTTAAATACAAATTATTAGTGCAAATTATAACTTGAAGATCTGAACTTGTAATTGTCAAATACAGAACTTAAAATTGATAGCTTCTAATTATTATTGTAAATTATAACTTGAAGATCTGAACTTGTAATAGTGAATTACAGAACTTAGATTTGTTAAATTCAAATTATTATTTCAAATTATAACTTGAAGATCTGAACTAGTAATTGTCAAATACAGAACTTAAAATTGATAGCTTCTAATTATTATTGCAAATTAAAACTTGAAGATCTGAACTAGTAATTGTCAAATGCAGAACTTAAAATTGATAGCTTCTAATTATTATTTCAAATTATAACTTGAAGATCTGAACTTGTAATTGTCAAATACAGAACTTAAAATTGATAGCTTCTAATTATTATTGCAAATAATAACTTGAAGATCTGTACTTGTAATTGTCAAATACAGAACTTAAAATTGATAGCTTATAATTATAGTTCAAATTATAACTTGAAAATCTGAACTTGTAATAGTCAAATACAGAACATCGAATTGTTAAATACAAATTATTAGTGCAAATTATAACTTGAAGATCTGAACTTGTAATAGGTAAATACAGAACTTCTAATTGTTAAATTCAAACTAAGATTGTAAATAATAATTTGAAAATCTGAACTAGTAATAGTCAAATACAGAACTTCTAACTGTTAAAAACAAATTATTAGTGCAAATTATAACTTGAAGATCTGAACTTGTAATTGTCAAATTCAGAACTTAAAATTGATAGCTTCTAATTATTATTGCAAATTATAACTTGAAGATCTGAACTTGTAATAGTGAATTACAAAACTTAGATTTGTTAAATTCAAATTATTATTTCAAATTATAACTTGAATATCTGAACTTGTAATTGTCAAATACAGAACTTCAAATTGTTAAATACAAATTATTAGTGCAAATTATAACTTGAAGATATGAACTTGTAATTGTCAAATACAGAACTTAAAATTGATAGCTTCTAATTATTATTGTAAATTATAACTTGAAGATCTGAACTTGTAATAGTGAATTACAGAACTTAGATTTGTTAAATTCAACTTATTATTTCAAATTATAACTTGAAGATCTGTACTAGTAATTGTCAAATACAGAACTTAAAATTGATAGCTTCTAATTATTATTGCATATTATAACTTGAAGATCTGAACTTGTAATTGTTAAATACAGAACTTAAAATTGATAGCTTCTAATTATTATTGCAAATTATAACTTCAAGATCTGAACTTGTAATTGTCAAATACAGAACATAAAATTGATAGCTTCTAATTATTATTTCAAATTATAACTTGAAGATCTGAACTTGTAATTGTCAAATACAGAACTTAAAATTAATAGCTTCAAATTATTATTGTAAATTATAACTTGAATATCTGAACTTGTAATTGTCAAATACAGAACTTCAAATTGTTAAATACAAATTATTAGTGCAAATTATAACTTGAAGATCTGAACTTGTAATTGTCAAATACAGAACTTAAAATTGATAGCTTCAAATTATTATTGCAAATTATAACTTGAAGATTTGAACTTGTAATTTTCAAATACAGAACTTCTAATTGTTAAATACAAATTATTAGTGCAAATTATAACTTGAAGAACTGAACTTGGAATTGTCAAATACAGAACTTCTAATTGTTAAATACAAATTATTAGTGCAAATTATAACTTGAAGATCTGAACTAGTAATTTTCAAATCCAGAACTTAAAATTAATAGCTTCTAATTATTATTGCAAATTAAAACTTGAATGTCTGAACTTGTAATTGTCAAATACAGAACTTCTAATTGTTAAATACAAATTATTAGTGCAAATTATAACTTGAAGATCTGAACTAGTAATTTTCAAATACAGAACTTAAAATTAATAGCTTCTAATTATTATTGCAAATTAAAACTTGAATGTCTGAACTTGTAATTGTCAAATACAGAACTTAAAATTGATAGCTTCTAATTATTATTGTAAATTATAACTTGAAGATCTGAACTTGTAATAGTCAAATACAGAACTTCTAATTGTTAAATACAAATTATTAGTGCAAATTATAACTTGAAGATCTGAACTAGTAATTTTCAAATACAGAACTTAATATTGATAGCTTCTAATTATTATTGCAAATTATAACTAGAAGATCTGAACTTGTAATTGTCAAATACAGAACTTAAAATTGATAGCTTCTAATTATTATTGCAAATTATAACTTGAAGATCTGAACTTGTAATTGTCAAATACAGAACTTTTAATTGTTAAATACAAATTAGTAGTGCAAATTATAACTTGAAGATCTGAACTTGTAATTATCAAATACAGAACTTAAAATTGATAGCTTCTAATTATTATTGTAAATTATAACTTGAAGATCTAAACTAGTAATAGTGAATTACAGAACTTAGATTTGTTAAATTCAAATTATTATTACAAATTATAACTTGAAGATCTGAACTAGTAATTGTCAAATTCAGAACTTAAAATTGATAGCTTCTAATTATTATTGCAAATCATAACTTGAAGATCTGATCTAGTAATTGTCAAATACAGAACTTAAAATTGATAGCTTCTAATTATTTTGTAAATTATAACTTGAAGAACTGACCTTGTAATTGTCAAATACAGAACTTAAAATTGATATCTTCTAATTATTATTGCAAATAATAACTTGAAGATCTGAACTAGTAATTGTCAAATAAAGCACTTAAAATTGATAGCTTCTAATTATTATTGCAAATTATAATTTGAAGATCTGAACTTGTAATAGACAAATCGCAACTTAGCATTGTTAAATACAAATTGTGATTGCAAATTATAACTTGAAGATCTGAACCTGTAATAGGTAAATACAGAACTTTCAATTGTTAAAATCTAACTAAGATTGCAAATAATAATTCGAAGATCTGAACTTGTAATAGTGAATTACAGAACTTAGATTTGTTAAATTCAAATTATTATTTCAAATTATAACTTGAAGATCTGAACTAGTAATTGTCAAATACAGAACTTAAAATTGATAGCTTCTAATTATTATTGCAAATTAAAACTTGAAGATCTGAACTAGTAATTGTCAAATGCAGAACTTAAAATTGATAGCTTCTAATTATTATTTCAAATTATAACTTGAAGATCTGAACTTGTAATTGTCAAATACAGAACTTAAAATTGATAGCTTCTAATTATTATTGCAAATAATAACTTGAAGATCTGTACTTGTAATTGTCAAATACAGAACTTAAAATTGATAGCTTATAATTATAGTTCAAATTATAACTTGAAAATCTGAACTTGTAATAGTCAAATACAGAACATCGAATTGTTAAATACAAATTATTAGTGCAAATTATAACTTGAAGATCTGAACTTGTAATAGGTAAATACAGAACTTCTAATTGTTAAATTCAAACTAAGATTGTAAATAATAATTTGTAAATCTGAACTAGTAATAGTCAAATACAGAACTTCTAACTGTTAAAAACAAATTATTAGTGCAAATTATAACTTGAAGATCTGAACTTGTAATTGTCAAATACAGAACTTAAAATTGATAACTTCTAATTATTATTGCAAATTATAACTTGAAGATCTGAACTTGTAATAGTGAATTACAAAACTTAGATTTGTTAAATTCAAATTATTATTTCAAATTATAACTTGAAGATCTGAACTAGTAATTGTCAAATACAGAACTTAAATTGATAGCTTATAATTATTATTGCAAATAATAATTTGAAGATCTGAACTTGTAATAGTCAAATACAGAACTTCTAATTGTTAAATACAAATTATTAGTGCAAATTATAACTTGAAGATCTGAACTAGTAATTGTCAAATACAGAACTTAAAATTGATAGCTTCTAATTATTATTGCAAATTATAACTAGAAGATCTGAACTTGTAATTGTCAAATACAGAACTTCTAATTGTTAAATACAAATTATTAGGGCAAATTATAACTTGAAGATCTGAACTTGTAATTGTCAAATATAGAACTTAAAATTGATAGCTTCTAATTATTATTGCGAATTATAACTTGAAGATCTGAACTTGTAATTGTCAAATACAGAACTTCTAATTGTTAAATACAAATTATTAGTGAAAATTATAACTTGAAGATCTGAACAAGTAATTGTCAAATACAGAACTTAAAATTGATAGCTTCTAATTATTATTGTAAATTATAACTTGAAGATCTGAACTTGTAATAGTGAATTACAGAACTTAGATTTGTTAAATTCAAATTATTATTTCAAATTATAACTTGAAGATCTGAACTAGTAATTGTCAAATACAGAACTTAAAATTGATAGCTTCTAATTATTATTGCAAATTATAACTTGAAGATCTGAACTTGTAATTGTCAAATACAGAACTTAAAATTGATAGCTTCTAATTATTATTGCAAATTATAACATGAAGATCTGAACTTGTAATTGTCAAATACAGAACTTAAAATTGATAGCTTCTAATTATTATTGTAAATTATAACTTGAAGATCTGAACTTGTAATAGTCAAATACAGAACTTCTAATTGTTAAATACAAATTATTAGTGCAAATTATAACTTGAAGATCTGAACTAGTAATTTTCAAATACAGAACTTAATATTGATAGCTTCTAATTATTATTGCAAATTATAACTAGAAGATCTGAACTTGTAATTGTCAAATAAGGAACTTAAAATTGATAGCTTCTAATTATTATTTCAATTTATAACTTGAAGTTCTGAACTTGTAATTGTCAAATACAGAACTTAGATTTGTTAAATTCAAATTATTATTTCAAATTATAACTTGAAGATCTGAACTAGTAATTGTCAAATACAGAACTTAAAATTGATAGCTTCTAATTATTATTGCAAATTATAACTTGAAGATCTAACTTGTAATTGTCAAATACAGAACTTAAAATTGATAGCTTCTAATTATTATTGTAAATTATAACTTGAAGATCTGAACTTGTAATTGTCAAATACAGAACTTAAAATTGATAGCTTCTAATTATTATTGCAAATATAAACTTGGAGATCTGAACTAGTAATTGTCAAATACAGAACTTAAAATTGATAGCTTCTAATTATTATTGCAAATTATAACTTGAAGATCTGAACTTGTAATTGTCAAATACAGAACTTAAAATTGATAGCTTCTAATTATTATTGCAAATTATAACTTGAAGATCTGAACTTGTAATTGTCAAATACAGAACATAAAATTGATAGCTTCTAATTATTATTTCAAATTATAACTTGAAGATCTGAACTTGTAATTGTCAAATACAGAACTTAAAATTAATAGCTTCTAATTATTATTGCAAATTATAACTTGAATATCTGAACTTGTAATTGTCAAATACAGAACTTCAAATTGTTAAATACAAATTATTAGTGCAAATTATAACTTGAAGATCTGAACTTGTAATTGTCAAATACAGAACTTAAAATTGATAGCTTCTAATTATTATTGTAAATTATAACTTGAAGATCTGAACTTGTAATAGTGAATTACAGAACTTAGATTTGTTAAATTCAAATTATTATTTCAAATTATAACTTGAAGATCTGAACTAGTAATTGTCAAATACAGAACTTAAAATTGATAGCTTCTAATTATTATTGCAAATTAAAACTTGAAGATCTGAACTAGTAATTGTCAAATGCAGAACTTAAAATTGATAGCTTCTAATTATTATTTCAAATTATAACTTGAAGATCTGAACTTGTAATTGTCAAATACAGAACTTAAAATTGATAGCTTCTAATTATTATTGCAAATAATAACTTGAAGATCTGTACTTGTAATTGTCAAATACAGAACTTAAAATTGATAGCTTATAATTATAGTTCAAATTATAACTTGAAAATCTGAACTTGTAATAGTCAAATACAGAACATCGAATTGTTAAATACAAATTATTAGTGCAAATTATAACTTGAAGATCTGAACTTGTAATAGGTAAATACAGAACTTCTAATTGTTAAATTCAAACTAAGATTGTAAATAATAATTTGAAAATCTGAACTAGTAATAGTCAAATACAGAACTTCTAACTGTTAAAAACAAATTATTAGTGCAAATTATAACTTGAAGATCTGAACTTGTAATTGTCAAATACAGAACTTAAAATTGATAGCTTCTAATTATTATTGCAAATTATAACTTGAAGATCTGAACTTGTAATAGTGAATTACAAAACTTAGATTTGTTAAATTCAAATTATTATTTCAAATTATAACTTGAAGATCTGAACTAGTAATTGTCAAATACAGAACTTAAATTGATAGCTTATAATTATTATTGCAAATAATAATTTGAAGATCTGAACTTGTAATAGTCAAATACAGAACTTCTAATTGTTAAATACAAATTATTAGTGCAAATTATAACTTGAAGATCTGAACTAGTAATTGTCAAATACAGAACTTAAAATTGATAGCTTCTAATTATTATTGCAAATTATAACTAGAAGATCTGAACTTGTAATTGTCAAATACAGAACTTCTAATTGTTAAATACAAATTATTAGTGCAAATTATAACTTGAAGATCTGAACTTGTAATTGTCAAATATAGAACTTAAAATTGATAGCTTCTAATTATTATTGCGAATTATAACTTGAAGATCTGAACTTGTAATTGTCAAATACAGAACTTCTAATTGTTAAATACAAATTATTAGTGCAAATTATAACTTGAAGATCTGAACAAGTAATTGTCAAATACAGAACTTAAAATTGATAGCTTCTAATTATTATTGTAAATTATAACTTGAAGATCTGAACTTGTAATAGTGAATTACAGAACTTAGATTTGTTAAATTCAAATTATTATTTCAAATTATAACTTGAAGATCTGAACTAGTAATTGTCAAATACAGAACTTAAAATTGATAGCTTCTAATTATTATTGCAAATTATAACTTGAAGATCTGAACTTGTAATTGTCAAATACAGAACTTAAAATTGATAGCTTCTAATTATTATTGCAAATTATAACATGAAGATCTGAACTTGTAATTGTCAAATACAGAACTTAAAATTGATAGCTTCTAATTATTATTGTAAATTATAACTTGAAGATCTGAACTTGTAATAGTCAAATACAGAACTTCTAATTGTTAAATACAAATTATTAGTGCAAATTATAACTTGAAGATCTGAACTAGTAATTTTCAAATACAGAACTTAATATTGATAGCTTCTAATTATTATTGCAAATTATAACTAGAAGATCTGAACTTGTAATTGTCAAATAAGGAACTTAAAATTGATAGCTTCTAATTATTATTTCAATTTATAACTTGAAGATCTGAACTTGTAATTGTCAAATACAGAACTTAGATTTGTTAAATTCAAATTATTATTTCAAATTATAACTTGAAGATCTGAACTAGTAATTGTCAAATACAGAACTTAAAATTGATAGCTTCTAATTATTATTGCAAATTATAACTTGAAGATCTAACTTGTAATTGTCAAATACAGAACTTAAAATTGATAGCTTCTAATTATTATTGTAAATTATAACTTGAAGATCTGAACTTGTAATTGTCAAATACAGAACTTAAAATTGATAGCTTCTAATTATTATTGCAAATATAAACTTGGAGATCTGAACTAGTAATTGTCAAATACAGAACTTAAAATTGATAGCTTCTAATTATTATTGCAAATTATAACTTGAAGATCTGAACTTGTAATTGTCAAATACAGAACTTAAAATTGATAGCTTCTAATTATTATTGCAAATTATAACTTGAAGATCTGAACTTGTAATTGTCAAATACAGAACATAAAATTGATAGCTTCTAATTATTATTTCAAATTATAACTTGAAGATCTGAACTTGTAATTGTCAAATACAGAACTTAAAATTAATAGCTTCTAATTATTATTGCAAATTATAACTTGAATATCTGAACTTGTAATTGTCAAATACAGAACTTCAAATTGTTAAATACAAATTATTAGTGCAAATTATAACTTGAAGATCTGAACTTGTAATTGTCAAATACAGAACTTAAAATTGATAGCTTCTAATTATTATTGTAAATTATAACTTGAAGATCTGAACTTGTAATAGTGAATTACAGAACTTAGATTTGTTAAATTCAAATTATTATTTCAAATTATAACTTGAAGATCTGTACTAGTAATTGTCAAATACAGAACTTAAAATTGATAGCTTCTAATTATTATTGCATATTATAACTTGAAGATCTGAACTTGTAATTGTTAAATACAGAACTTAAAATTGATAGCTTCTAATTATTATTGCAAATTATAACTTCAAGATCTGAACTTGTAATTGTCAAATACAGAACATAAAATTGATAGCTTCTAATTATTATTTCAAATTATAACTTGAAGATCTGAACTTGTAATTGTCAAATACAGAACGTAAAATTAATAGCTTCTAATTATTATTGCAAATTATAACTTGAATATCTGAACTTGTAATTGTCAAATACAGAACTTCAAATTGTTAAATACAAATTATTAGTGCAAATTATAACTTGAAGATCTGAACTTGTAATTGTCAAATACAGAACTTAAAATTGATAGCTTCAAATTATTATTGCAAATTATAACTTGAAGATCTGAACTTGTAATTTTCAAATACAGAACTTCTAATTGTTAAATACAAATTATTAGTGCAAATTATAACTTGAAGAACTGAACTTGGAATTGTCAAATACAGAACTTCTAATTGTTAAATACAAATTATTAGTGCAAATTATAACTTGAAGATCTGAACTAGTAATTTTCAAATACAGAACTTAAAATTTATAGCTTCTAATTATTATTGCAAATTAAAACTTGAATGTCTGAACTTGTAATTGTCAAATACAAATTATTAGTGCAAATTATAACTTGAAGATCTGAACTAGTAATTTTCAAATACAGAACTTAAAATTAATAGCTTCTAATTATTATTGCAAATTAAAACTTGAATGTCTGAACTTGTAATTGTCAAATACAGAACTTCTAATTGTTAAATTCAAATTATTAGTGCAAATTATAACTTGAAGATCTGAACTTGTAATTGTCAAATACAGAACTTAAAATTGATAGCTTCTAATTATTATTGCAAATTATAACATGAAGATCTGAACTTGTAATTGTCAAATACAGAACTTAAAATTGATAGCTTCTAATTATTATTGTAAATTATAACTTGAAGATCTGAACTTGTAATAGTCAAATACAGAACTTCTAATTGTTAAATACAAATTATTAGAGCAAATTATAACTTGAAGATCTGAACTAGTAATTTTCAAATACAGAACTTAATATTGATAGCTTCTAATTATTATTGCAAATTATAACTAGAAGATCTGAACTTGTAATTGTCAAATACAGAACTTAAAATTGATAGCTTCTAATTATTATTTCAATTTATAACTTGAAGATCTGAACTTGTAATTGTCAAATACAGAACTTAAAATTGATAGCTTCTAATTATTATTGCAAATTATAACTTGAAGATCTGAACTTGTAATTGTCAAATACAGAACTTTTAATTGTTAAATACAAATTAGTAGTGCAAATTATAACTTGAAGATCTGAACTTGTAATTATCAAATACAGAACTTAAAATTGATAGCTTCTAATTATTATTGTAAATTATAACTTGAAGATCTAAACTTGTAATAATGAATTACAGAACTTAGATTTGTTAAATTCAAATTCATATTACAAATTATAACTTGAAGATCTGAACTAGTAATTGTCAAATTCAGAACTTACAATTGATAGCTTCTAATTATTATTGCAAATCATAACTTGAAGATCTGATCTAGTAATTGTCAAATACAGAACTTAAAATTGATAGCTTCTAATTATTATTGAAATTAAAACTTGAAGATCTGACCTTGTAATTGTCAAATACAGAACTTAAAATTGATATCTTCTAATTATTATTGCAAATAATAACTTGAAGATCTGAACTAGTAATTGTCAAATAAAGCACTTAAAATTGATAGCTTCTAATTATTATTGCAAATTATAATTTGAAGATCTGAACTTGTAATAGACAAATACGCAACTTAGCATTGTTAAATACAAATTGTGATTGCAAATTATAACTTGAAGATCTGAACCTGTAATAGGTAAATACAGAACTTTCAATTGTTAAATTCTAACTAAGATTGCAAATAATAATTCGAAGATCTGAACTTGTAATAGTGAATTACAGAACTTAGATTTGTTAAATTCAAATTATTATTTCAAATTATAACTTGAAGATCTGAACTAGTAATTGTCAAATACAGAACTTAAAATTGATAGCTTCTAATTATTATTGCAAATTAAAACTTGAAGATCTGAACTAGTAATTGTCAAATGCAGAACTTAAAATTGATAGCTTCTAATTATTATTTCAAATTATAACTTGAAGATCTGAACTTGTAATTGTCAAATACAGAACTTAAAATTGATAGCTTCTAATTATTATTGCAAATAATAACTTGAAGATCTGTACTTGTAATTGTCAAATACAGAACTTAAAATTGATAGCTTATAATTATAGTTCAAATTATAACTTGAAAATCTGAACTTGTAATAGTCAAATACAGAACATCGAATTGTTAAATACAAATTATTAGTGCAAATTATAACTTGAAGATCTGAACTTGTAATAGGTAAATACAGAACTTCTAATTGTTAAATTCAAACTAAGATTGTAAATAATAATTTGAAAATCTGAACTAGTAATAGTCAAATACAGAACTTCTAACTGTTAAAAACAAATTATTAGTGCAAATTATAATTTGAAGATCTGAACTTGTAATTGTCAAATACAGAACTTAAAATTGATAGCTTCTAATTATTATTGCAAATTATAACTTGAAGATCTGAACTTGTAATAGTGAATTACAAAACTTAGATTTGTTAAATTCAAATTAGTATTTCAAATTATAACTTGAAGATCTGAACTAGTAATTGTCAAATACAGAACTTAAATTGATAGCTTATAATTATTATTGCAAATAATAATTTGAAGATCTGAACTTGTAATAGTCAAATACAGAACTTCTAATTGTAAATACAAATTATTAGTGCAAATTATAACTTGAAGATCTGAACTAGTAATTGTCAAATACAGAATTTAAAATTGATAGCTTCTAATTATTATTGCAAATTATAACTAGAAGATCTGAACTTGTAATTGTCAAATACAGAACTTGTAATTGTTAAATACAAATTATTAGTGCAAATTATAACTTGAAGATCTGAACTTGTAATTGTCAAATATAGAACTTAAAATTGATAGCTTCTAATTATTATTGCAAATTATAACTTGAAGATCTGAACTTGTAATTGTCAAATACAGAACTTAAAATTGATAGCTTCTAATTATTATTGCAAATTATAACATGTAGATCTGAACTTGTAATTGTCAAATACAGAACTTAAAATTGATAGCTTCTAATTATTATTGCAAATTATAACTTGAAGATCTGAACTTGTAATAGTGAATTACAGAACTTAGATTTGTTAAATTCAAATTATTATTTCAAATTATAACTTGAAGATCTGAACTAGTAATTGTCAAATACAGAACTTAAAATTGATAGCTTCTAATTATTATTGCAAATTATAACTTGAAGATCTGAACTTGTAATTGTCAAATGCAGAACTTAAAATTGATAGCTTCTAATTATTATTTCAAATTATAACTTGAAGATCTGAACTTGTAATTGTCAAATACAGAACTTAAAATTGATAGCTTCTAATTATTATTGCAAATAATAACTTGAAGATCTGTACTTGTAATTGTCAAATACCGAACTTAAAATTGATAGCTTATAATTATAGTTCAAATTATAACTTGAAGATCTGAACTTTTAATAGTCAAATACAAAACATCGAATTGTTAAATACAAATTATTAGTGCAAATTATAACTTGAAGATCTGAACTTGTAATAGGTAAATACAGAACTTCTAATTGTTAAATTCAAACTAAGATTGCAAATAATAATTTGAAAATCTCAACTAGTAATAGTCAAATACAGAACTTCTAACTGTTAAAATCAAATTATTAGTGCAAATTATAACTTGAAGATCTGAACTTGTAATTGTCAAATACAGAACTTAAAATTGATAGCTTCTAATTATTATTGCAAATTATAACTTGAAGATCTGAACTTGTAATAGTGAATTACAAAACTTAGATTTGTTAAATTCAAATTATTATTTCAAATTATAACTTGAAGATCTGAACTAGTAATTGTCAAATACAGAACTTAAATTGATAGCTTATAATTATTATTGCAAATAATAATTTGAAGATGTGAACTTGTAATAGTCAAATACAGAACTTCTAATTGTTAAATACCAATTATTAGTGCAAATTATAACTTGAAGATCTGAACTAGTAATTGTCAAATACAGAACTTAAAATTGATAGCTTCTAATTATTATTGCAAATTATAACTAGAAGATCTGAACTTGTAATTGTCAAATACAGAACTTCTAATTGTTAAATACAAATTATTAGTGCAAATTATAACTTGAAGATCTGAACTTGTAATTGTCAAATATAGAACTTAAAATTGATAGCTTCTAATTATTATTGCGAATTATAACTTGAAGATCTGAACTTGTAATTGTCAAATACAGAACTTCTAATTGTTAAATACAAATTATTAGTGCAAATTATAACTTGAAGATCTGAACAAGTAATTGTCAAATACAGAACTTAAAATTGATAGCTTCTAATTATTATTGTAAATTATAACTTGAAGATCTGAACTTGTAATAGTGAATTACAGAACTTAGATTTGTTAAATTCAAATTATTATTTCAAATTATAACTTGAAGATCTGAACTAGTAATTGTCAAATACAGAACTTAAAATTGATAGCTTCTAATTATTATTGCAAATTATAACTTGAAGATCTGAACTTGTAATTGTCAAATACAGAACTTAAAATTGATAGCTTCTAATTATTATTGCAAATTATAACATGAAGATCTGAACTTGTAATTGTCAAATACTGAACTTAAAATTGATAGCTTCTAATTATTATTGTAAATTATAACTTGAAGATCTGAACTTGTAATAGTCAAATACAGAACTTCTAATTGTTAAATACAAATTATTAGTGCAAATTATAACTTGAAGATCTGAACTAGTAATTTTCAAATACAGAACTTAATATTGATAGCTTCTAATTATTATTGCAAATTATAACTAGAAGATCTGAACTTGTAATTGTCAAATAAGGAACTTAAAATTGATAGCTTCTAATTATTATTTCAATTTATAACTTGAAGATCTGAACTTGTAATTGTCAAATACAGAACTTAGATTTGTTAAATTCAAATTATTATTTCAAATTATAACTTGAAGATCTGAACTAGTAATTGTCAAATACAGAACTTAAAATTGATAGCTTCTAATTATTATTGCAAATTATAACTTGAAGATCTAACTTGTAATTGTCAAATACAGAACTTAAAATTGATAGCTTCTAATTATTATTGTAAATTATAACTTGAAGATCTGAACTTGTAATTGTCAAATACAGAACTTAAAATTGATAGCTTCTAATTATTATTGCAAATATAAACTTGGAGATCTGAACTAGTAATTGTCAAATACAGAACTTAAAATTGATAGCTTCTAATTATTATTGCAAATTATAACTTGAAGATCTGAACTTGTAATTGTCAAATACAGAACTTAAAATTGATAGCTTCTAATTATTATTGCAAATTATAACTTGAAGATCTGAACTTGTAATTGTCAAATACAGAACATAAAATTGATAGCTTCTAATTATTATTTCAAATTATAACTTGAAGATCTGAACTTGTAATTGTCAAATACAGAACTTAAAATTAATAGCTTCTAATTATTATTGCAAATTATAACTTGAATATCTGAACTTGTAATTGTCAAATACAGAACTTCAAATTGTTAAATACAAATTATTAGTGCAAATTATAACTTGAAGATCTGAACTTGTAATTGTCAAATACAGAACTTAAAATTGATAGCTTCTAATTATTATTGTAAATTATAACTTGAAGATCTGAACTTGTAATAGTGAATTACAGAACTTAGATTTGTTAAATTCAAATTATTATTTCAAATTATAACTTGAAGATCTGTACTAGTAATTGTCAAATACAGAACTTAAAATTGATAGCTTCTAATTATTATTGCATATTATAACTTGAAGATCTGAACTTGTAATTGTTAAATACAGAACTTAAAATTGATAGCTTCTAATTATTATTGCAAATTATAACTTCAAGATCTGAACTTGTAATTGTCAAATACAGAACATAAAATTGATAGCTTCTAATTATTATTTCAAATTATAACTTGAAGATCTGAACTTGTAATTGTCAAATACAGAACGTAAAATTAATAGCTTCTAATTATTATTGCAAATTATAACTTGAATATCTGAACTTGTAATTGTCAAATACAGAACTTCAAATTGTTAAATACAAATTATTAGTGCAAATTATAACTTGAAGATCTGAACTTGTAATTGTCAAATACAGAACTTAAAATTGATAGCTTCAAATTATTATTGCAAATTATAACTTGAAGATCTGAACTTGTAATTTTCAAATACAGAACTTCTAATTGTTAAATACAAATTATTAGTGCAAATTATAACTTGAAGAACTGAACTTGGAATTGTCAAATACAGAACTTCTAATTGTTAAATACAAATTATTAGTGCAAATTATAACTTGAAGATCTGAACTAGTAATTTTCAAATACAGAACTTAAAATTTATAGCTTCTAATTATTATTGCAAATTAAAACTTGAATGTCTGAACTTGTAATTGTCAAATACAAATTATTAGTGCAAATTATAACTTGAAGATCTGAACTAGTAATTTTCAAATACAGAACTTAAAATTAATAGCTTCTAATTATTATTGCAAATTAAAACTTGAATGTCTGAACTTGTAATTGTCAAATACAGAACTTCTAATTGTTAAATTCAAATTATTAGTGCAAATTATAACTTGAAGATCTAAACTTGTAATTGTCAAATACAGAACTTAAAATTGATAGCTTCTAATTATTATTGCAAATTATAACATGAAGATCTGAACTTGTAATTGTCAAATACAGAACTTAAAATTGATAGCTTCTAATTATTATTGTAAATTATAACTTGAAGATCTGAACTTGTAATAGTCAAATACAGAACTTCTAATTGTTAAATACAAATTATTAGAGCAAATTATAACTTGAAGATCTGAACTAGTAATTTTCAAATACAGAACTTAATATTGATAGCTTCTAATTATTATTGCAAATTATAACTAGAAGATCTGAACTTGTAATTGTCAAATACAGAACTTAAAATTGATAGCTTCTAATTATTATTTCAATTTATAACTTGAAGATCTGAACTTGTAATTGTCAAATACAGAACTTAAAATTGATAGCTTCTAATTATTATTGCAAATTATAACTTGAAGATCTGAACTTGTAATTGTCAAATACAGAACTTTTAATTGTTAAATACAAATTAGTAGTGCAAATTATAACTTGAAGATCTGAACTTGTAATTATCAAATACAGAACTTAAAATTGATAGCTTCTAATTATTATTGTAAATTATAACTTGAAGATCTAAACTTGTAATAATGAATTACAGAACTTAGATTTGTTAAATTCAAATTCATATTACAAATTATAACTTGAAGATCTGAACTAGTAATTGTCAAATTCAGAACTTACAATTGATAGCTTCTAATTATTATTGCAAATCATAACTTGAAGATCTGATCTAGTAATTGTCAAATACAGAACTTAAAATTGATAGCTTCTAATTATTATTGAAATTAAAACTTGAAGATCTGACCTTGTAATTGTCAAATACAGAACTTAAAATTGATATCTTCTAATTATTATTGCAAATAATAACTTGAAGATCTGAACTAGTAATTGTCAAATAAAGCACTTAAAATTGATAGCTTCTAATTATTATTGCAAATTATAATTTGAAGATCTGAACTTGTAATAGACAAATACGCAACTTAGCATTGTTAAATACAAATTGTGATTGCAAATTATAACTTGAAGATCTGAACCTGTAATAGGTAAATACAGAACTTTCAATTGTTAAATTCTAACTAAGATTGCAAATAATAATTCGAAGATCTGAACTTGTAATAGTGAATTACAGAACTTAGATTTGTTAAATTCAAATTATTATTTCAAATTATAACTTGAAGATCTGAACTAGTAATTGTCAAATACAGAACTTAAAATTGATAGCTTCTAATTATTATTGCAAATTAAAACTTGAAGATCTGAACTAGTAATTGTCAAATGCAGAACTTAAAATTGATAGCTTCTAATTATTATTTCAAATTATAACTTGAAGATCTGAACTTGTAATTGTCAAATACAGAACTTAAAATTGATAGCTTCTAATTATTATTGCAAATAATAACTTGAAGATCTGTACTTGTAATTGTCAAATACAGAACTTAAAATTGATAGCTTATAATTATAGTTCAAATTATAACTTGAAAATCTGAACTTGTAATAGTCAAATACAGAACATCGAATTGTTAAATACAAATTATTAGTGCAAATTATAACTTGAAGATCTGAACTTGTAATAGGTAAATACAGAACTTCTAATTGTTAAATTCAAACTAAGATTGTAAATAATAATTTGAAAATCTGAACTAGTAATAGTCAAATACAGAACTTCTAACTGTTAAAAACAAATTATTAGTGCAAATTATAATTTGAAGATCTGAACTTGTAATTGTCAAATACAGAACTTAAAATTGATAGCTTCTAATTATTATTGCAAATTATAACTTGAAGATCTGAACTTGTAATAGTGAATTACAAAACTTAGATTTGTTAAATTCAAATTAGTATTTCAAATTATAACTTGAAGATCTGAACTAGTAATTGTCAAATACAGAACTTAAATTGATAGCTTATAATTATTATTGCAAATAATAATTTGAAGATCTGAACTTGTAATAGTCAAATACAGAACTTCTAATTGTAAATACAAATTATTAGTGCAAATTATAACTTGAAGATCTGAACTAGTAATTGTCAAATACAGAATTTAAAATTGATAGCTTCTAATTATTATTGCAAATTATAACTAGAAGATCTGAACTTGTAATTGTCAAATACAGAACTTGTAATTGTTAAATACAAATTATTAGTGCAAATTATAACTTGAAGATCTGAACTTGTAATTGTCAAATATAGAACTTAAAATTGATAGCTTCTAATTATTATTGCAAATTATAACTTGAAGATCTGAACTTGTAATTGTCAAATACAGAACTTAAAATTGATAGCTTCTAATTATTATTGCAAATTATAACATGTAGATCTGAACTTGTAATTGTCAAATACAGAACTTAAAATTGATAGCTTCTAATTATTATTGCAAATTATAACTTGAAGATCTGAACTTGTAATAGTGAATTACAGAACTTAGATTTGTTAAATTCAAATTATTATTTCAAATTATAACTTGAAGATCTGAACTAGTAATTGTCAAATACAGAACTTAAAATTGATAGCTTCTAATTATTATTGCAAATTATAACTTGAAGATCTGAACTTGTAATTGTCAAATGCAGAACTTAAAATTGATAGCTTCTAATTATTATTTCAAATTATAACTTGAAGATCTGAACTTGTAATTGTCAAATACAGAACTTAAAATTGATAGCTTCTAATTATTATTGCAAATAATAACTTGAAGATCTGTACTTGTAATTGTCAAATACCGAACTTAAAATTGATAGCTTATAATTATAGTTCAAATTATAACTTGAAGATCTGAACTTTTAATAGTCAAATACAAAACATCGAATTGTTAAATACAAATTATTAGTGCAAATTATAACTTGAAGATCTGAACTTGTAATAGGTAAATACAGAACTTCTAATTGTTAAATTCAAACTAAGATTGCAAATAATAATTTGAAAATCTCAACTAGTAATAGTCAAATACAGAACTTCTAACTGTTAAAATCAAATTATTAGTGCAAATTATAACTTGAAGATCTGAACTTGTAATTGTCAAATACAGAACTTAAAATTGATAGCTTCTAATTATTATTGCAAATTATAACTTGAAGATCTGAACTTGTAATAGTGAATTACAAAACTTAGATTTGTTAAATTCAAATTATTATTTCAAATTATAACTTGAAGATCTGAACTAGTAATTGTCAAATACAGAACTTAAATTGATAGCTTATAATTATTATTGCAAATAATAATTTGAAGATGTGAACTTGTAATAGTCAAATACAGAACTTCTAATTGTTAAATACCAATTATTAGTGCAAATTATAACTTGAAGATCTGAACTAGTAATTGTCAAATACAGAACTTAAAATTGATAGCTTCTAATTATTATTGCAAATTATAACTTGAAGATCTGAACTTGTAATTGTCAAATACAGAACTTCTAATTGTTAAATACATATTATTAGTGCAAATTATAACTTGAAGATCTGAACTTGTAATTGTCCAATACAGAACTCAAATTGATAGCTTCTAATTATTATTGCAAATTATAACTTGAAGATCTGAACTTGTAATTGTCAATTACAGAACTTCTAATTGTTAAATACAAATTATTAGTGCAAATTATAACTTGAAGATCAGAACATGTAATTGTCAAATACAGAACTTAAAATTGATAGCTTCTAATTATTATTGTAAATTATAACTTGAAGATCTGAACTTGTAATAGTGAACTTAGATTTGTTAAATTCAAATTATTATTTCAAATTATAACTTGAAGATCTGAACTAGTAATTGTCAAATACAGAACTTCTAATTATTAAATACAAATTATTAGTGCAAATTATAACTTGAAGATCTGAACTAGTAATTTTCAAATACAGAACTTAATATTGATAGCTTCTAATTATTATTGCAAATTATAACTTGAAGATCTAAACTAGTAATAGTGAATTACAGAACTTAGATTTGTTAAATTCAAATTATTATTACAAATTATAACTTGAAGATCTGAACTAGTAATTGTCAAATTCAGAACTTAAAATTGATAGCTTCTAATTATTATTGCAAATCATAACTTGAAGATCTGATCTAGTAATTGTCAAATACAGAACTTAAAATTGATAGCTTCTAATTATTTTGTAAATTATAACTTGAAGAACTGACCTTGTAATTGTCAAATACAGAACTTAAAATTGATATCTTCTAATTATTATTGCAAATAATAACTTGAAGATCTGAACTAGTAATTGTCAAATAAAGCACTTAAAATTGATAGCTTCTAATTATTATTGCAAATTATAATTTGAAGATCTGAACTTGTAATAGACAAATGGCAACTTAGCATTGTTAAATACAAATTGTGATTGCAAATTATAACTTGAAGATCTGAACCTGTAATAGGTAAATACAGAACTTTCAATTGTTAAAATCTAACTAAGATTGCAAATAATAATTCGAAGATCTGAACTTGTAATAGTGAATTACAGAACTTAGATTTGTTAAATTCAAATTATTATTTCAAATTATAACTTGAAGATCTGAACTAGTAATTGTCAAATACAGAACTTAAAATTGATAGCTTCTAATTATTATTGCAAATTAAAACTTGAAGATCTGAACTAGTAATTGTCAAATGCAGAACTTAAAATTGATAGCTTCTAATTATTATTTCAAATTATAACTTGAAGATCTGAACTTGTAATTGTCAAATACAGAACTTAAAATTGATAGCTTCTAATTATTATTGCAAATTATAACTTGAAGATCTGAACTTGTAATAGTGAATTACAAAACTTAGATTTGTTAAATTCAAATTATTATTTCAAATTATAACTTGAAGATCTGAACTAGTAATTGTCAAATACAGAACTTAAATTGATAGCTTATAATTATTATTGCAAATAATAATTTGAAGATGTGAACTTGTAATAGTCAAATACAGAACTTCTAATTGTTAAATACCAATTATTAGTGCAAATTATAACTTGAAGATCTGAACTAGTAATTGTCAAATACAGAACTTAAAATTGATAGCTTCTAATTATTATTGCAAATTATAACTTGAAGATCTGAACTTGTAATTGTCAAATACAGAACTTCTAATTGTTAAATACATATTATTAGTGCAAATTATAACTTGAAGATCTGAACTTGTAATTGTCCAATACAGAACTCAAATTGATAGCTTCTAATTATTATTGCAAATTATAACTTGAAGATCTGAACTTGTAATTGTCAATTACAGAACTTCTAATTGTTAAATACAAATTATTAGTGCAAATTATAACTTGAAGATCAGAACATGTAATTGTCAAATACAGAACTTAAAATTGATAGCTTCTAATTATTATTGTAAATTATAACTTGAAGATCTGAACTTGTAATAGTGAACTTAGATTTGTTAAATTCAAATTATTATTTCAAATTATAACTTGAAGATCTGAACTAGTAATTGTCAAATACAGAACTTCTAATTATTAAATACAAATTATTAGTGCAAATTATAACTTGAAGATCTGAACTAGTAATTTTCAAATACAGAACTTAATATTGATAGCTTCTAATTATTATTGCAAATTATAACTTGAAGATCTAAACTAGTAATAGTGAATTACAGAACTTAGATTTGTTAAATTCAAATTATTATTACAAATTATAACTTGAAGATCTGAACTAGTAATTGTCAAATTCAGAACTTAAAATTGATAGCTTCTAATTATTATTGCAAATCATAACTTGAAGATCTGATCTAGTAATTGTCAAATACAGAACTTAAAATTGATAGCTTCTAATTATTTTGTAAATTATAACTTGAAGAACTGACCTTGTAATTGTCAAATACAGAACTTAAAATTGATATCTTCTAATTATTATTGCAAATAATAACTTGAAGATCTGAACTAGTAATTGTCAAATAAAGCACTTAAAATTGATAGCTTCTAATTATTATTGCAAATTATAATTTGAAGATCTGAACTTGTAATAGACAAATCGCAACTTAGCATTGTTAAATACAAATTGTGATTGCAAATTATAACTTGAAGATCTGAACCTGTAATAGGTAAATACAGAACTTTCAATTGTTAAAATCTAACTAAGATTGCAAATAATAATTCGAAGATCTGAACTTGTAATAGTGAATTACAGAACTTAGATTTGTTAAATTCAAATTATTATTTCAAATTATAACTTGAAGATCTGAACTAGTAATTGTCAAATACAGAACTTAAAATTGATAGCTTCTAATTATTATTGCAAATTAAAACTTGAAGATCTGAACTAGTAATTGTGAAATGCAGAACTTAAAATTGATAGCTTCTAATTATTATTTCAAATTATAACTTGAAGATCTGAACTTGTAATTGTCAAATACAGAACTTAAAATTGATAGCTTCTAATTATTATTGCAAATAATAACTTGAAGATCTGTACTTGTAATTGTCAAATACAGAACTTAAAATTGATAGCTTATAATTATAGTTCAAATTATAACTTGAAAATCTGAACTTGTAATAGTCAAATACAGAACATCGAATTGTTAAATACAAATTATTAGTGCAAATTATAACTTGAAGATCTGAACTTGTAATAGGTAAATACAGAACTTCTAATTGTTAAATTCAAACTAAGATTGTAAATAATAATTTGAAAATCTGAACTAGTAATAGTCAAATACAGAACTTCTAACTGTTAAAAACAAATTATTAGTGCAAATTATAACTTGAAGATCTGAACTTGTAATTGTCAAATACAGAACTTAAAATTGATAGCTTCTAATTATTATTGCAAATTATAACTTGAAGATCTGAACTTGTAATAGTGAATTACAAAACTTAGATTTGTTAAATTCAAATTATTATTTCAAATTATAACTTGAAGATCTGAACTAGTAATTGTCAAATACAGAACTTAAATTGATAGCTTATAATTATTATTGCAAATAATAATTTGAAGATCTGAACTTGTAATAGTCAAATACAGAACTTCTAATTGTTAAATACAAATTATTAGTGCAAATTATAACTTGAAGATCTGAACTAGTAATTGTCAAATACAGAACTTAAAATTGATAGCTTCTAATTATTATTGCAAATTATAACTAGAAGATCTGAACTTGTAATTGTCAAATACAGAACTTCTAATTGTTAAATACAAATTATTAGTGCAAATTATAACTTGAAGATCTGAACTTGTAATTGTCAAATATAGAACTTAAAATTGATAGCTTCTAATTATTATTGCGAATTATAACTTGAAGATCTGAACTTGTAATTGTCAAATACAGAACTTCTAATTGTTAAATACAAATTATTAGTGCAAATTATAACTTGAAGATCTGAACAAGTAATTGTCAAATACAGAACTTAAAATTGATAGCTTCTAATTATTATTGTAAATTATAACTTGAAGATCTGAACTTGTAATAGTGAATTACAGAACTTAGATTTGTTAAATTCAAATTATTATTTCAAATTATAACTTGAAGATCTGAACTAGTAATTGTCAAATACAGAACATAAAATTGATAGCTTCTAATTATTATTGCAAATTATAACTTGAAGATCTGAACTTGTAATTGTCAAATACAGAACTTAAAATTGATAGCTTCTAATTATTATTGCAAATTATAACATGAAGATCTGAACTTGTAATTGTCAAATACAGAACTTAAAATTGATAGCTTCTAATTATTATTGTAAATTATAACTTGAAGATCTGAACTTGTAATAGTCAAATACAGAACTTCTAATTGTTAAATACAAATTATTAGTGCAAATTATAACTTGAAGATCTGAACTAGTAATTTTCAAATACAGAACTTAATATTGATAGCTTCTAATTATTATTGCAAATTATAACTAGAAGATCTGAACTTGTAATTGTCAAATAAGGAACTTAAAATTGATAGCTTCTAATTATTATTTCAATTTATAACTTGAAGATCTGAACTTGTAATTGTCAAATACAGAACTTCTAACTGTTAAATACAAATTATTAGTGCAAATTATAACTTGAAGATCTGAACTTGTAATTGTCAAATACAGAACTTAAAATTGATAGCTTCTAATTATTATTGCAAATTATAACTTGAAGATCTAAACTTGTAATTGTCAATTACAGAACTTCTAATTGTTAAATACAAATTATTAGTGCAAATTATAACTTGAAGATCTGAACATGTAATTGTCAAATACAGAACTTAAAATTGATAGGTTCTAATTATTATTGTAAATTATAACTTGAAGATCTGAACTTGTAATTGTCAAATAAGGAACTTAAAATTGATAGCTTCTAATTATTATTTCAATTTATAACTTGAAGATCTGAACTTGTAATTGTCAAATACAGAACTTAAAATTGATAGCTTCTAATTATTATTGTAAATTATAACTTGAAGATCTGAACTTGTAATAGTGAATTACAGAACTTAGATTTGTTAAATTCAAATTATTATTTCAAATTATAACTTGAAGATCTGAACTAGTAATTGTCAAATACAGAACTTAAAATTGATAGCTTCTAATTATTATTGCAAATTATAACTTGAAGATCTAACTTGTAATTGTCAAATACAGAACTTAAAATTGATAGCTTCTAATTATTATTGTAAATTATAACTTGAAGATCTGAACTTGTAATTGTCAAATACAGAACTTAAAATTGATAGCTTCTAATTATTATTGCAAATATAAACTTGGAGATCTGAACTAGTAATTGTCAAATACAGAACTTAAAATTGATAGCTTCTAATTATTATTGCAAATTATAACTTGAAGATCTGAACTTGTAATTGTCAAATACAGAACTTAAAATTGATAGCTTCTAATTATTATTGCAAATTATAACTTGAAGATCTGAACTTGTAATTGTCAAATACAGAACATAAAATTGATAGCTTCTAATTATTATTTCAAATTATAACTTGAACATCTGAACTTGTAATTGTCAAATACAGAACTTAAAATTAATAGCTTCTAATTATTATTGCAAATTATAACTTGAATATCTGAACTTGTAATTGTCAAATACAGAACTTCAAATTGTTAAATACAAATTATTAGTGCAAATTATAACTTGAAGATCTGAACTTGTAATTGTCAAATACAGAACTTAAAATTGATAGCTTCTAATTATTATTGTAAATTATAACTTGAAGATCTGAACTTGTAATAGTGAATTACAGAACTTAGATTTGTTAAATTCAACTTATTATTTCAAATTATAACTTGAAGATCTGTACTAGTAATTGTCAAATACAGAACTTAAAATTGATAGCTTCTAATTATTATTGCATATTATAACTTGAAGATCTGAACTTGTAATTGTTAAATACAGAACTTAAAATTGATAGCTTCTAATTATTATTGCAAATTATAACTTCAAGATCTGAACTTGTAATTGTCAAATACAGAACATAAAATTGATAGCTTCTAATTATTATTTCAAATTATAACTTGAAGATCTGAACTTGTAATTGTCAAATACAGAACTTAAAATTAATAGCTTCAAATTATTATTGTAAATTATAACTTGAATATCTGAACTTGTAATTGTCAAATACAGAACTTCAAATTGTTAAATACAAATTATTAGTGCAAATTATAACTTGAAGATCTGAACTTGTAATTGTCAAATACAGAACTTAAAATTGATAGCTTCAAATTATTATTGCAAATTATAACTTGAAGATCTGAACTTGTAATTTTCAAATACAGAACTTCTAATTGTTAAATACAAATTATTAGTGCAAATTATAACTTGAAGAACTGAACTTGGAATTGTCAAATACAGAACTTCTAATTGTTAAATACAAATTATTAGTGCAAATTATAACTTGAAGATCTGAACTAGTAATTTTCAAATCCAGAACTTAAAATTAATAGCTTCTAATTATTATTGCAAATTAAAACTTGAATGTCTGAACTTGTAATTGTCAAATACAGAACTTCTAATTGTTAAATACAAATTATTAGTGCAAATTATAACTTGAAGATCTGAACTAGTAATTTTCAAATACAGAACTTAAAATTAATAGCTTCTAATTATTATTGCAAATTAAAACTTGAATGTCTGAACTTGTAATTGTCAAATACAGAACTTAAAATTGATAGCTTCTAATTATTATTGTAAATTATAACTTGAAGATCTGAACTTGTAATAGTCAAATACAGAACTTCTAATTGTTAAATACAAATTATTAGTGCAAATTATAACTTGAAGATCTGAACTAGTAATTTTCAAATACAGAACTTAATATTGATAGCTTCTAATTATTATTGCAAATTATAACTAGAAGATCTGAACTTGTAATTGTCAAATACAGAACTTAAAATTGATAGCTTCTAATTATTATTGCAAATTATAACTTGAAGA
This sequence comes from Cantharis lateralis, assembly GCA_963170105.1. Lineage (NCBI taxonomy): Eukaryota > Metazoa > Arthropoda > Insecta > Coleoptera > Cantharidae > Cantharis > Cantharis lateralis. Next base: position 23,782,114 of record OY720625.1, on the reverse strand, counting down.
TCTGAACTTGTAATTGTCAAATACAGAACTTTTAATTGTTAAATACAAATTAGTAGTGCAAATTATAACTTGAAGATCTGAACTTGTAATTATCAAATACAGAACTTAAAATTGATAGCTTCTAATTATTATTGTAAATTATAACTTGAAGATCTAAACTAGTAATAGTGAATTACAGAACTTAGATTTGTTAAATTCAAATTATTATTACAAATTATAACTTGAAGATCTGAACTAGTAATTGTCAAATTCAGAACTTAAAATTGATAGCTTCTAATTATTATTGCAAATCATAACTTGAAGATCTGATCTAGTAATTGTCAAATACAGAACTTAAAATTGATAGCTTCTAATTATTTTGTAAATTATAACTTGAAGAACTGACCTTGTAATTGTCAAATACAGAACTTAAAATTGATATCTTCTAATTATTATTGCAAATAATAACTTGAAGATCTGAACTAGTAATTGTCAAATAAAGCACTTAAAATTGATAGCTTCTAATTATTATTGCAAATTATAATTTGAAGATCTGAACTTGTAATAGACAAATCGCAACTTAGCATTGTTAAATACAAATTGTGATTGCAAATTATAACTTGAAGATCTGAACCTGTAATAGGTAAATACAGAACTTTCAATTGTTAAAATCTAACTAAGATTGCAAATAATAATTCGAAGATCTGAACTTGTAATAGTGAATTACAGAACTTAGATTTGTTAAATTCAAATTATTATTTCAAATTATAACTTGAAGATCTGAACTAGTAATTGTCAAATACAGAACTTAAAATTGATAGCTTCTAATTATTATTGCAAATTAAAACTTGAAGATCTGAACTAGTAATTGTCAAATGCAGAACTTAAAATTGATAGCTTCTAATTATTATTTCAAATTATAACTTGAAGATCTGAACTTGTAATTGTCAAATACAGAACTTAAAATTGATAGCTTCTAATTATTATTGCAAATAATAACTTGAAGATCTGTACTTGTAATTGTCAAATACAGAACTTAAAATTGATAGCTTATAATTATAGTTCAAATTATAACTTGAAAATCTGAACTTGTAATAGTCAAATACAGAACATCGAATTGTTAAATACAAATTATTAGTGCAAATTATAACTTGAAGATCTGAACTTGTAATAGGTAAATACAGAACTTCTAATTGTTAAATTCAAACTAAGATTGTAAATAATAATTTGAAAATCTGAACTAGTAATAGTCAAATACAGAACTTCTAACTGTTAAAAACAAATTATTAGTGCAAATTATAACTTGAAGATCTGAACTTGTAATTGTCAAATACAGAACTTAAAATTGATAGCTTCTAATTATTATTGCAAATTATAACTTGAAGATCTGAACTTGTAATAGTGAATTACAAAACTTAGATTTGTTAAATTCAAATTATTATTTCAAATTATAACTTGAAGATCTGAACTAGTAATTGTCAAATACAGAACTTAAATTGATAGCTTATAATTATTATTGCAAATAATAATTTGAAGATCTGAACTTGTAATAGTCAAATACAGAACTTCTAATTGTTAAATACAAATTATTAGTGCAAATTATAACTTGAAGATCTGAACTAGTAATTGTCAAATACAGAACTTAAAATTGATAGCTTCTAATTATTATTGCAAATTATAACTAGAAGATCTGAACTTGTAATTGTCAAATACAGAACTTCTAATTGTTAAATACAAATTATTAGTGCAAATTATAACTTGAAGATCTGAACTTGTAATTGTCAAATATAGAACTTAAAATTGATAGCTTCTAATTATTATTGCGAATTATAACTTGAAGATCTGAACTTGTAATTGTCAAATACAGAACTTCTAATTGTTAAATACAAATTATTAGTGCAAATTATAACTTGAAGATCTGAACAAGTAATTGTCAAATACAGAACTTAAAATTGATAGCTTCTAATTATTATTGTAAATTATAACTTGAAGATCTGAACTTGTAATAGTGAATTACAGAACTTAGATTTGTTAAATTCAAATTATTATTTCAAATTATAACTTGAAGATCTGAACTAGTAATTGTCAAATACAGAACTTAAAATTGATAGCTTCTAATTATTATTGCAAATTATAACTTGAAGATCTGAACTTGTAATTGTCAAATACAGAACTTAAAATTGATAGCTTCTAATTATTATTGCAAATTATAACATGAAGATCTGAACTTGTAATTGTCAAATACAGAACTTAAAATTGATAGCTTCTAATTATTATTGTAAATTATAACTTGAAGATCTGAACTTGTAATAGTCAAATACAGAACTTCTAATTGTTAAATACAAATTATTAGTGCAAATTATAACTTGAAGATCTGAACTAGTAATTTTCAAATACAGAACTTAATATTGATAGCTTCTAATTATTATTGCAAATTATAACTAGAAGATCTGAACTTGTAATTGTCAAATAAGGAACTTAAAATTGATAGCTTCTAATTATTATTTCAATTTATAACTTGAAGATCTGAACTTGTAATTGTCAAATACAGAACTTAGATTTGTTAAATTCAAATTATTATTTCAAATTATAACTTGAAGATCTGAACTAGTAATTGTCAAATACAGAACTTAAAATTGATAGCTTCTAATTATTATTGCAAATTATAACTTGAAGATCTAACTTGTAATTGTCAAATACAGAACTTAAAATTGATAGCTTCTAATTATTATTGTAAATTATAACTTGAAGATCTGAACTTGTAATTGTCAAATACAGAACTTAAAATTGATAGCTTCTAATTATTATTGCAAATATAAACTTGGAGATCTGAACTAGTAATTGTCAAATACAGAACTTAAAATTGATAGCTTCTAATTATTATTGCAAATTATAACTTGAAGATCTGAACTTGTAATTGTCAAATACAGAACTTAAAATTGATAGCTTCTAATTATTATTGGAAATTATAACTTGAAGATCTGAACTTGTAATTGTCAAATACAGAACATAAAATTGATAGCTTCTAATTATTATTTCAAATTATAACTTGAAGATCTGAACTTGTAATTGTCAAATACAGAACTTAAAATTAATAGCTTCTAATTATTATTGCAAATTATAACTTGAATATCTGAACTTGTAATTGTCAAATACAGAACTTCAAATTGTTAAATACAAATTATTAGTGCAAATTATAACTTGAAGATCTGAACTTGTAATTGTCAAATACAGAACTTAAAATTGATAGCTTCTAATTATTATTGTAAATTATAACTTGAAGATCTGAACTTGTAATAGTGAATTACAGAACTTAGATTTGTTAAATTCAAATTATTATTTCAAATTATAACTTGAAGATCTGAACTAGTAATTGTCAAATACAGAACTTAAAATTGATAGCTTCTAATTATTATTGCAAATTAAAACTTGAAGATCTGAACTAGTAATTGTCAAATGCAGAACTTAAAATTGATAGCTTCTAATTATTATTTCAAATTATAACTTGAAGATCTGAACTTGTAATTGTCAAATACAGAACTTAAAATTGATAGCTTCTAATTATTATTGCAAATAATAACTTGAAGATCTGTACTTGTAATTGTCAAATACAGAACTTAAAATTGATAGCTTATAATTATAGTTCAAATTATAACTTGAAAATCTGAACTTGTAATAGTCAAATACAGAACATCGAATTGTTAAATACAAATTATTAGTGCAAATTATAACTTGAAGATCTGAACTTGTAATAGGTAAATACAGAACTTCTAATTGTTAAATTCAAACTAAGATTGTAAATAATAATTTGAAAATCTGAACTAGTAATAGTCAAATACAGAACTTCTAACTGTTAAAAACAAATTATTAGTGCAAATTATAACTTGAAGATCTGAACTTGTAATTGTCAAATACAGAACTTAAAATTGATAGCTTCTAATTATTATTGCAAATTATAACTTGAAGATCTGAACTTGTAATAGTGAATTACAAAACTTAGATTTGTTAAATTCAAATTATTATTTCAAATTATAACTTGAAGATCTGAACTAGTAATTGTCAAATACAGAACTTAAATTGATAGCTTATAATTATTATTGCAAATAATAATTTGAAGATCTGAACTTGTAATAGTCAAATACAGAACTTCTAATTGTTAAATACAAATTATTAGTGCAAATTATAACTTGAAGATCTGAACTAGTAATTGTCAAATACAGAACTTAAAATTGATAGCTTCTAATTATTATTGCAAATTATAACTAGAAGATCTGAACTTGTAATTGTCAAATACAGAACTTCTAATTGTTAAATACAAATTATTAGTGCAAATTATAACTTGAAGATCTGAACTTGTAATTGTCAAATATAGAACTTAAAATTGATAGCTTCTAATTATTATTGCGAATTATAACTTGAAGATCTGAACTTGTAATTGTCAAATACAGAACTTCTAATTGTTAAATACAAATTATTAGTGCAAATTATAACTTGAAGATCTGAACAAGTAATTGTCAAATACAGAACTTAAAATTGATAGCTTCTAATTATTATTGTAAATTATAACTTGAAGATCTGAACTTGTAATAGTGAATTACAGAACTTAGATTTGTTAAATTCAAATTATTATTTCAAATTATAACTTGAAGATCTGAACTAGTAATTGTCAAATACAGAACTTAAAATTGATAGCTTCTAATTATTATTGCAAATTATAACTTGAAGATCTGAACTTGTAATTGTCAAATACAGAACTTAAAATTGATAGCTTCTAATTATTATTGCAAATTATAACATGAAGATCTGAACTTGTAATTGTCAAATACAGAACTTAAAATTGATAGCTTCTAATTATTATTGTAAATTATAACTTGAAGATCTGAACTTGTAATAGTCAAATACAGAACTTCTAATTGTTAAATACAAATTATTAGTGCAAATTATAACTTGAAGGTCTGAACTAGTAATTTTCAAATACAGAACTTAATATTGATAGCTTCTAATTATTATTGCAAATTATAACTAGAAGATCTGAACTTGTAATTGTCAAATAAGGAACTTAAAATTGATAGCTTCTAATTATTATTTCAATTTATAACTTGAAGATCTGAACTTGTAATTGTCAAATACAGAACTTAGATTTGTTAAATTCAAATTATTATTTCAAATTATAACTTGAAGATCTGAACTAGTAATTGTCAAATACAGAACTTAAAATTGATAGCTTCTAATTATTATTGCAAATTATAACTTGAAGATCTAACTTGTAATTGTCAAATACAGAACTTAAAATTGATAGCTTCTAATTATTATTGTAAATTATAACTTGAAGATCTGAACTTGTAATTGTCAAATACAGAACTTAAAATTGATAGCTTCTAATTATTATTGCAAATATAAACTTGGAGATCTGAACTAGTAATTGTCAAATACAGAACTTAAAATTGATAGCTTCTAATTATTATTGCAAATTATAACTTGAAGATCTGAACTTGTAATTGTCAAATACAGAACTTAAAATTGATAGCTTCTAATTATTATTGCAAATTATAACTTGAAGATCTGAACTTGTAATTGTCAAATACAGAACATAAAATTGATAGCTTCTAATTATTATTTCAAATTATAACTTGAAGATCTGAACTTGTAATTGTCAAATACAGAACTTAAAATTAATAGCTTCTAATTATTATTGCAAATTATAACTTGAATATCTGAACTTGTAATTGTCAAATACAGAACTTCAAATTGTTAAATACAAATTATTAGTGCAAATTATAACTTGAAGATCTGAACTTGTAATTGTCAAATACAGAACTTAAAATTGATAGCTTCTAATTATTATTGTAAATTATAACTTGAAGATCTGAACTTGTAATAGTGAATTACAGAACTTAGATTTGTTAAATTCAAATTATTATTTCAAATTATAACTTGAAGATCTGTACTAGTAATTGTCAAATACAGAACTTAAAATTGATAGCTTCTAATTATTATTGCATATTATAACTTGAAGATCTGAACTTGTAATTGTTAAATACAGAACTTAAAATTGATAGCTTCTAATTATTATTGCAAATTATAACTTCAAGATCTGAACTTGTAATTGTCAAATACAGAACATAAAATTGATAGCTTCTAATTATTATTTCAAATTATAACTTGAAGATCTGAACTTGTAATTGTCAAATACAGAACGTAAAATTAATAGCTTCTAATTATTATTGCAAATTATAACTTGAATATCTGAACTTGTAATTGTCAAATACAGAACTTCAAATTGTTAAATACAAATTATTAGTGCAAATTATAACTTGAAGATCTGAACTTGTAATTGTCAAATACAGAACTTAAAATTGATAGCTTCAAATTATTATTGCAAATTATAACTTGAAGATCTGAACTTGTAATTTTCAAATACAGAACTTCTAATTGTTAAATACAAATTATTAGTGCAAATTATAACTTGAAGAACTGAACTTGGAATTGTCAAATACAGAACTTCTAATTGTTAAATACAAATTATTAGTGCAAATTATAACTTGAAGATCTGAACTAGTAATTTTCAAATACAGAACTTAAAATTTATAGCTTCTAATTATTATTGCAAATTAAAACTTGAATGTCTGAACTTGTAATTGTCAAATACAGAACTTCTAATTGTTAAATACAAATTATTAGTGCAAATTATAACTTGAAGATCTGAACTAGTAATTTTCAAATACAGAACTTAAAATTAATAGCTTCTAATTATTATTGCAAATTAAAACTTGAATGTCTGAACTTGTAATTGTCAAATACAGAACTTCTAATTGTTAAATTCAAATTATTAGTGCAAATTATAACTTGAAGATCTGAACTTGTAATTGTCAAATACAGAACTTAAAATTGATAGCTTCTAATTATTATTGCAAATTATAACATGAAGATCTGAACTTGTAATTGTCAAATACAGAACTTAAAATTGATAGCTTCTAATTATTATTGTAAATTATAACTTGAAGATCTGAACTTGTAATAGTCAAATACAGAACTTCTAATTGTTAAATACAAATTATTAGAGCAAATTATAACTTGAAGATCTGAACTAGTAATTTTCAAATACAGAACTTAATATTGATAGCTTCTAATTATTATTGCAAATTATAACTAGAAGATCTGAACTTGTAATTGTCAAATACAGAACTTAAAATTGATAGCTTCTAATTATTATTTCAATTTATAACTTGAAGATCTGAACTTGTAATTGTCAAATACAGAACTTAAAATTGATAGCTTCTAATTATTATTGCAAATTATAACTTGAAGATCTGAACTTGTAATTGTCAAATACAGAACTTTTAATTGTTAAATACAAATTAGTAGTGCAAATTATAACTTGAAGATCTGAACTTGTAATTATCAAATACAGAACTTAAAATTGATAGCTTCTAATTATTATTGTAAATTATAACTTGAAGATCTAAACTTGAAATAGTGAATTACAGAACTTAGATTTGTTAAATTCAAATTCATATTACAAATTATAACTTGAAGATCTGAACTAGTAATTGTCAAATTCAGAACTTACAATTGATAGCTTCTAATTATTATTGCAAATCATAACTTGAAGATCTGATCTAGTAATTGTCAAATACAGAACTTAAAATTGATAGCTTCTAATTATTATTGAAATTAAAACTTGAAGATCTGACCTTGTAATTGTCAAATACAGAACTTAAAATTGATATCTTCTAATTATTATTGCAAATAATAACTTGAAGATCTGAACTAGTAATTGTCAAATAAAGCACTTAAAATTGATAGCTTCTAATTATTATTGCAAATTATAATTTGAAGATCTGAACTTGTAATAGACAAATACGCAACTTAGCATTGTTAAATACAAATTGTGATTGCAAATTATAACTTGAAGATCTGAACCTGTAATAGGTAAATACAGAACTTTCAATTGTTAAATTCTAACTAAGATTGCAAATAATAATTCGAAGATCTGAACTTGTAATAGTGAATTACAGAACTTAGATTTGTTAAATTCAAATTATTATTTCAAATTATAACTTGAAGATCTGAACTAGTAATTGTCAAATACAGAACTTAAAATTGATAGCTTCTAATTATTATTGCAAATTAAAACTTGAAGATCTGAACTAGTAATTGTCAAATGCAGAACTTAAAATTGATAGCTTCTAATTATTATTTCAAATTATAACTTGAAGATCTGAACTTGTAATTGTCAAATACAGAACTTAAAATTGATAGCTTCTAATTATTATTGCAAATAATAACTTGAAGATCTGTACTTGTAATTGTCAAATACAGAACTTAAAATTGATAGCTTATAATTATAGTTCAAATTATAACTTGAAAATCTGAACTTGTAATAGTCAAATACAGAACATCGAATTGTTAAATACAAATTATTAGTGCAAATTATAACTTGAAGATCTGAACTTGTAATAGGTAAATACAGAACTTCTAATTGTTAAATTCAAACTAAGATTGTAAATAATAATTTGAAAATCTGAACTAGTAATAGTCAAATACAGAACTTCTAACTGTTAAAAACAAATTATTAGTGCAAATTATAATTTGAAGATCTGAACTTGTAATTGTCAAATACAGAACTTAAAATTGATAGCTTCTAATTATTATTGCAAATTATAACTTGAAGATCTGAACTTGTAATAGTGAATTACAAAACTTAGATTTGTTAAATTCAAATTAGTATTTCAAATTATAACTTGAAGATCTGAACTAGTAATTGTCAAATACAGAACTTAAATTGATAGCTTATAATTATTATTGCAAATAATAATTTGAAGATCTGAACTTGTAATAGTCAAATACAGAACTTCTAATTGTAAATACAAATTATTAGTGCAAATTATAACTTGAAGATCTGAACTAGTAATTGTCAAATACAGAATTTAAAATTGATAGCTTCTAATTATTATTGCAAATTATAACTAGAAGATCTGAACTTGTAATTGTCAAATACAGAACTTGTAATTGTTAAATACAAATTATTAGTGCAAATTATAACTTGAAGATCTGAACTTGTAATTGTCAAATATAGAACTTAAAATTGATAGCTTCTAATTATTATTGCAAATTATAACTTGAAGATCTGAACTTGTAATTGTCAAATACAGAACTTAAAATTGATAGCTTCTAATTATTATTGCAAATTATAACATGAAGATCTGAACTTGTAATTGTCAAATACAGAACTTAAAATTGATAGCTTCTAATTATTATTGCAAATTATAACTTGAAGATCTGAACTTGTAATAGTGAATTACAGAACTTAGATTTGTTAAATTCAAATTATTATTTCAAATTATAACTTGAAGATCTGAACTAGTAATTGTCAAATACAGAACTTAAAATTGATAGCTTCTAATTATTATTGCAAATTATAACTTGAAGATCTGAACTTGTAATTGTCAAATGCAGAACTTAAAATTGATAGCTTCTAATTATTATTTCAAATTATAACTTGAAGATCTGAACTTGTAATTGTCAAATACAGAACTTAAAATTGATAGCTTCTAATTATTATTGCAAATAATAACTTGAAGATCTGTACTTGTAATTGTCAAATACCGAACTTAAAATTGATAGCTTATAATTATAGTTCAAATTATAACTTGAAGATCTGAACTTTTAATAGTCAAATACAAAACATCGAATTGTTAAATACAAATTATTAGTGCAAATTATAACTTGAAGATCTGAACTTGTAATAGGTAAATACAGAACTTCTAATTGTTAAATTCAAACTAAGATTGCAAATAATAATTTGAAAATCTCAACTAGTAATAGTCAAATACAGAACTTCTAACTGTTAAAATCAAATTATTAGTGCAAATTATAACTTGAAGATCTGAACTTGTAATTGTCAAATACAGAACTTAAAATTGATAGCTTCTAATTATTATTGCAAATTATAACTTGAAGATCTGAACTTGTAATAGTGAATTACAAAACTTAGATTTGTTAAATTCAAATTATTATTTCAAATTATAACTTGAAGATCTGAACTAGTAATTGTCAAATACAGAACTTAAATTGATAGCTTATAATTATTATTGCAAATAATAATTTGAAGATGTGAACTTGTAATAGTCAAATACAGAACTTCTAATTGTTAAATACCAATTATTAGTGCAAATTATAACTTGAAGATCTGAACTAGTAATTGTCAAATACAGAACTTAAAATTGATAGCTTCTAATTATTATTGCAAATTATAACTTGAAGATCTGAACTTGTAATTGTCAAATACAGAACTTCTAATTGTTAAATACATATTATTAGTGCAAATTATAACTTGAAGATCTGAACTTGTAATTGTCCAATACAGAACTCAAATTGATAGCTTCTAATTATTATTGCAAATTATAACTTGAAGATCTGAACTTGTAATTGTCAATTACAGAACTTCTAATTGTTAAATACAAATTATTAGTGCAAATTATAACTTGAAGATCAGAACATGTAATTGTCAAATACAGAACTTAAAATTGATAGCTTCTAATTATTATTGTAAATTATAACTTGAAGATCTGAACTTGTAATAGTGAACTTAGATTTGTTAAATTCAAATTATTATTTCAAATTATAACTTGAAGATCTGAACTAGTAATTGTCAAATACAGAACTTCTAATTATTAAATACAAATTATTAGTGCAAATTATAACTTGAAGATCTGAACTAGTAATTTTCAAATACAGAACTTAATATTGATAGCTTCTAATTATTATTGCAAATTATAACTAGAAGATCTGAACTTGTAATTGTCAAATACAGAACTTCTAATTGTTAAATACAAATTATTAGTGCAAATTATAACTTGAAGATCTGAACTAGTAATTTTCAAATAAAGAACTTAATATTGATAGCTTCTAATTATTATTGCAAATTATAACTAGAAGATCTGAACTTGTAATTGTCAAATACAGAACTTAAAATTGATAGCTTCTAATTATAATTTCAAATTATAACTTGAAGATCTAAACTTGTAATTGTCAAATACAGAACTTAAAATTGATAGCTTCTAATTATTATTGCAAATTATAACTTGAAGATCTGAACTTGTAATTGTCAAATACAGAACTTCTAATTGTTAAATACAAATTAGTAGTGCAAATTATAACTTGAAGATCTGAACTTGTAATTATCAAATACAGAACTTAAAATTGATAGCTTCTAATTATTATTGTAAATTATAACTTGAAGATCTGAACTTGTAATAGTGAATTACAGAACTTAGATTTGTTAAATTCAAATTATTATTTCAAATTATAACTTGAAGATCTGAACTAGTAATTGTCAAATACAGAACTTAAAATTGATAGCTTCTAATTATTATTGCAAATTATAACTTGAAGATCTAACTTGTAATTGTCAAATACAGAACTTAAAATTGATAGCTTCTAATTATTATTGTAAATTATAACTTGAAGATCTGAACTTGTAATTGTCAAATACAGAACTTAAAATTGATAGCTTATTGCAAATATAAACTTGGAGATCTGAACTAGTAATTGTCAAATACAGAACTTAAAATTGATAGCTTCTAATTAGTATTGCAAATTATAACTTGAAGATCTGAACTTGTAATTGTCAAATACAGAACTTAAAATTGATAGCTTCTAATTATTATTGCAAATTATAACTTGAAGATCTGAACTTGTAATTGTCAAATACAGAACATAAAATTGATAGCTTCTAATTATTATTTCAAATTATAACTTGAAGATCTGAACTTGTAATTGTCAAATACAGAACTTAAAATTAATAGCTTCTAATTATTATTGCAAATTATAACTAGAAGATCTGAACTTGTAATTGTCAAATACAGAACTTAAAATTGATAGCTTCTAATTATTATTTCAATTTATAACTTGAAGATCTGAACTTGTAATTGTCAAATACAGAACTTAAAATTGATAGCTTCTAATTATTATTGCAAATTATAACTTGAAGATCTGAACTTGTAATTGTCAAATACAGAACTTTTAATTGTTAAATACAAATTAGTAGTGCAAATTATAACTTGAAGATCTGAACTTGTAATTATCAAATACAGAACTTAAAATTGATAGCTTCTAATTATTATTGTAAATTATAACTTGAAGATCTAAACTTGTAATAGTGAATTACAGAACTTAGATTTGTTAAATTCAAATTATTATTACAAATTATAACTTGAAGATCTGAACTAGTAATTGTCAAATTCAGAACTTAAAATTGATAGCTTCTAATTATTATTGCAAATCATAACTTGAAGATCTGAACTAGTAATTGTCAATTACAGAACTTAAAATTGATAGCTTCTAATTATTATTGTAAATTATAACTTGAAGATCTGACCTTGTAATTGTCAAATACAGAACTTAAAATTGATATCTTCTAATTATTATTGCAAATAATAACTTGAAGATCTGAACTAGTAATTGTCAAATACAGCACTTAAAATTGATAGCTTCTAATTATTATTGCAAATTATAATTTGAAGATCTGAACTTGTAATAGACAAATACGCAACTTAGCATTGTTAAATACAAATTGTGATTGCAAATTATAACTTGAAGATCTGAACTAGTAATTGTCAAATACAGAACTTAAATTGATAGCTTATAATTATTATTGCAAATAATAATTTGAAGATGTGAACTTGTAATAGTCAAATACAGAACTTCTAATTGTTAAATACCAATTATTAGTGCAAATTATAACTTGAAGATCTGAACTAGTAATTGTCAAATACAGAACTTAAAATTGATAGCTTCTAATTATTATTGCAAATTATAACTTGAAGATCTGAACTTGTAATTGTCAAATACAGAACTTCTAATTGTTAAATACATATTATTAGTGCAAATTATAACTTGAAGATCTGAACTTGTAATTGTCCAATACAGAACTCAAATTGATAGCTTCTAATTATTATTGCAAATTATAACTTGAAGATCTGAACTTGTAATTGTCAATTACAGAACTTCTAATTGTTAAATACAAATTATTAGTGCAAATTATAACTTGAAGATCAGAACATGTAATTGTCAAATACAGAACTTAAAATTGATAGCTTCTAATTATTATTGTAAATTATAACTTGAAGATCTGAACTTGTAATAGTGAACTTAGATTTGTTAAATTCAAATTATTATTTCAAATTATAACTTGAAGATCTGAACTAGTAATTGTCAAATACAGAACTTCTAATTATTAAATACAAATTATTAGTGCAAATTATAACTTGAAGATCTGAACTAGTAATTTTCAAATACAGAACTTAATATTGATAGCTTCTAATTATTATTGCAAATTATAACTAGAAGATCTGAACTTGTAATTGTCAAATACAGAACTTCTAATTGTTAAATACAAATTATTAGTGCAAATTATAACTTGAAGATCTGAACTAGTAATTTTCAAATAAAGAACTTAATATTGATAGCTTCTAATTATTATTGCAAATTATAACTAGAAGATCTGAACTTGTAATTGTCAAATACAGAACTTAAAATTGATAGCTTCTAATTATAATTTCAAATTATAACTTGAAGATCTAAACTTGTAATTGTCAAATACAGAACTTAAAATTGATAGCTTCTAATTATTATTGCAAATTATAACTTGAAGATCTGAACTTGTAATTGTCAAATACAGAACTTCTAATTGTTAAATACAAATTAGTAGTGCAAATTATAACTTGAAGATCTGAACTTGTAATTATCAAATACAGAACTTAAAATTGATAGCTTCTAATTATTATTGTAAATTATAACTTGAAGATCTGAACTTGTAATAGTGAATTACAGAACTTAGATTTGTTAAATTCAAATTATTATTTCAAATTATAACTTGAAGATCTGAACTAGTAATTGTCAAATACAGAACTTAAAATTGATAGCTTCTAATTATTATTGCAAATTATAACTTGAAGATCTAACTTGTAATTGTCAAATACAGAACTTAAAATTGATAGCTTCTAATTATTATTGTAAATTATAACTTGAAGATCTGAACTTGTAATTGTCAAATACAGAACTTAAAATTGATAGCTTATTGCAAATATAAACTTGGAGATCTGAACTAGTAATTGTCAAATACAGAACTTAAAATTGATAGCTTCTAATTAGTATTGCAAATTATAACTTGAAGATCTGAACTTGTAATTGTCAAATACAGAACTTAAAATTGATAGCTTCTAATTATTATTGCAAATTATAACTTGAAGATCTGAACTTGTAATTGTCAAATACAGAACATAAAATTGATAGCTTCTAATTATTATTTCAAATTATAACTTGAAGATCTGAACTTGTAATTGTCAAATACAGAACTTAAAATTAATAGCTTCTAATTATTATTGCAAATTATAACTAGAAGATCTGAACTTGTAATTGTCAAATACAGAACTTAAAATTGATAGCTTCTAATTATTATTTCAATTTATAACTTGAAGATCTGAACTTGTAATTGTCAAATACAGAACTTAAAATTGATAGCTTCTAATTATTATTGCAAATTATAACTTGAAGATCTGAACTTGTAATTGTCAAATACAGAACTTTTAATTGTTAAATACAAATTAGTAGTGCAAATTATAACTTGAAGATCTGAACTTGTAATTATCAAATACAGAACTTAAAATTGATAGCTTCTAATTATTATTGTAAATTATAACTTGAAGATCTAAACTTGTAATAGTGAATTACAGAACTTAGATTTGTTAAATTCAAATTATTATTACAAATTATAACTTGAAGATCTGAACTAGTAATTGTCAAATTCAGAACTTAAAATTGATAGCTTCTAATTATTATTGCAAATCATAACTTGAAGATCTGAACTAGTAATTGTCAATTACAGAACTTAAAATTGATAGCTTCTAATTATTATTGTAAATTATAACTTGAAGATCTGACCTTGTAATTGTCAAATACAGAACTTAAAATTGATATCTTCTAATTATTATTGCAAATAATAACTTGAAGATCTGAACTTGTAATAGTGAATTACAAAACTTAGATTTGTTAAATTCAAATTATTATTTCAAATTATAACTTGAAGATCTGAACTAGTAATTGTCAAATACAGAACTTAAATTGATAGCTTATAATTATTATTGCAAATAATAATTTGAAGATCTGAACTTGTAATAGTCAAATACAGAACTTCTAATTGTTAAATACAAATTATTAGTGCAAATTATAACTTGAAGATCTGAACTAGTAATTGTCAAATACAGAACTTAAAATTGATAGCTTCTAATTATTATTGCAAATTATAACTAGAAGATCTGAACTTGTAATTGTCAAATACGGAACTTCTAATTGTTAAATACAAATTATTAGTGCAAATTATAACTTGAAGATCTGAACTTGTAATTGTCAAATATAGAACTTAAAATTGATAGCTTCTAATTATTATTGCAAATTATAACTTGAAGATCTGAACTTGTAATTGTCAAATACAGAACTTCTAATTGTTAAATACAAATTATTAGTGCAAATTATAACTTGAAGATCTGAACAAGTAATTGTCAAATACAGAACTTAAAATTGATAGCTTCTAATTATTATTGTAAATTATAACTTGAAGATCTGAACTTGTAATAGTGAATTACAGAACTTAGATTTGTTAAATTCAAATTATTATTTCAAATTATAACTTGAAGATCTGAACTAGTAATTGTCAAATACAGAACTTAAAATTGATAGCTTCTAATTATTATTGCAAATTATAACTTGAAGATCTGAACTTGTAATTGTCAAATACAGAACTTAAAATTGATAGCTTCTAATTATTATTGCAAATTATAACATGAAGATCTGAACTTGTAATTGTCAAATACAGAACTTAAAATTGATAGCTTCTAATTATTATTGTAAATTATAACTTGAAGATCTGAACTTGTAATAGTCAAATACAGAACTTCTAATTGTTAAATACAAATTATTAGTGCAAATTATAACTTGAAGATCTGAACTAGTAATTTTCAAATACAGAACTTAATATTGATAGCTTCTAATTATTATTGCAAATTATAACTAGAAGATCTGAACTTGTAATTGTCAAATAAGGAACTTAAAATTGATAGCTTCTAATTATTATTTCAATTTATAACTTGAAGATCTGAACTTGTAATTGTCAAATACAGAACTTAAAATTGATAGCTTCTAATTATTATTGCAAATTATAACTTGAAGATCTGAACTTGTAATTGTCAAATACAGAACTTTTAATTGTTAAATTCAAATTAGTAGTGCAAATTATAACTTGAAGATCTGAACTTGTAATTATCAAATACAGAACTTAAAATTGATAGCTTCTAATTATTATTGTAAATTATAACTTGAAGATCTGAACTTGTAATAGTGAATTACAGAACTTAGATTTGTTAAATTCAAATTATTATTACAAATTATAACTTGAAGATCTGGACTATAATTGTCAAATACAGAACTTAAAATTGATAGCTTCTAATTATTATTGCAAATCATAACTTGAAGATCTGAACTAGTAATTGTCAAATACAGAACTTAAAATTGATAGCTTCTAATTATTATTGTAAATTATAACTTGAAGATCTGACCTTGTAATTGTCAAATACAGAACTTCTAATTGTTAAATACAAATTATTAGTGCAAATTATAGCTTGAAGATCTGAACTAGTAATTTTCAAATACAGAACTTAATATTGATAGCTTCTAATTATTATTGCAAATTATAACTAGAAGATCTGAACTTGTAATTGTCAAATAAGGAACTTAAAATTGATAGCTTCTAATTATTATTTCAATTTATAACTTGAAGATCTGAACTTGTAATTGTCAAATACAGAACTTAAAATTGATAGCTTCTAATTATTATTGCAAATTATAACTTGAAGATCTGAACTTGTAATTGTCAAATACAGAACTTTTAATTGTTAAATTCAAATTAGTAGTGCAAATTATAACTTGAAGATCTGAACTTGTAATTATCAAATACAGAACTTAAAATTGATAGCTTCTAATTATTATTGTAAATTATAACTTGAAGATCTGAAATTGTAATAGTGAATTACAGAACTTAGATTTGTTAAATTCAAATTATTATTACAAATTATAACTTGAAGATCTGAACTAGTAATTGTCAAATACAGAACTTAAAATTGATAGCTTCTAATTATTATTGCAAATCATAACTTGAAGATCTGAACTAGTAATTGTCAAATACAGAACTTAAAATTGATAGCTTCTAATTATTATTGTAAATTATAACTTGAAGATCTGACCTTGTAATTGTCAAATTCAGAACTTAAAATTGATATCTTCTAATTATTATTGCAAATAATAACTTGAAGATCTGAACTAGTAATTGTCAAATACAGCACTTAAAATTGATAGCTTCTAATTATTATTGCAAATTATAATTTGAAGATCTGAACTTGTAATAGACAAATACGCAACTTAGCATTGTTAAATACAAATTGTGATTGCAAATTATAACTTGAAGATCTGAACTAGTAATTGTCAAATACAGAACTTAAATTGATAGCTTATAATTATTATTGCAAATAATAATTTGAAGATCTGAACTTGTAATAGTCAAATACAGAACTTCTAATTGTTAAATACAAATTATTAGTGCAAATTATAACTTGAAGATCTGAACTTGTAATAGGTAAATACAGAACTTCTAATTGTTAAATCCAAACTAAGATTGCAAATAATAATTTGTAAATCTGAACTAGTAATAGTCAAATACAGAACTTCTAACTGTTAAATACAAATTATTAGTGCAAATTATAACTTGAAGATCTGAACTTGTAATTGTCAAATACAGAACTTAAAATTGATAGCTTCTAATTATTATTGCAAATTATAACTTGAAGATCTAAACTTGTAATTTTCAATTACAGAACTTCTAATTGTTAAATACAAATTATTAGTGCAAATTATAACTTGAAGATCTGAACATGTAATTGTCAAATACAGAACTTAAAATTGATAGCTTCTAATTATTATTGCAAATTATAACTTGAAGATCTGAACTTGTAATTGTCAAATACAGAACTTTTAATTGTTAAATTCAAATTAGTAGTGCAAATTATAACTTGAAGATCTGAACTTGTAATTATCAAATACAGCACTTAAAATTGATAGCTTCTAATTATTATTGTAAATTATAACTTGAAGATCTGAAATTGTAATAGTGAATTACAGAACTTAGATTTGTTAAATTCAAATTATTATTACAAATTATAACTTGAAGATCTGAACTAGTAATTGTCAAAATTGATAGCTTCTAATTATTATTGCAAATCATAACTTGAAGATCTGAACTAGTAATTGTCAAATACAGAACTTAAAATTGATAGCTTCTAATTATTATTGTAAATTATAACTTGAAGATCTGACCTTGTAATTGTCAAATTCAGAACTGAAAATTGATATCTTCTAATTATTATTGCAAATAATAACTTGAAGATCTGAACTAGTAATAGTCAAATACAGAACTTCTAACTGTTAAAAACAAATTATTAGTGCAAATTATAACTTGAAGATCTGAACTTGTAATTGTCAAATACAGAACTTAAAATTGATAGCTTCTAATTATTATTGCAAATTATAACTTGAAGATCTGAACTTGTAATAGTGAATTACAAAACTTAGATTTGTTAAATCTAATTATTATTTCAAATTATAACTTGAAGATCTGAACTAGTAATTGTCAAATACAGAACTTAAATTGATAGCTTATAATTATTATTGCAAATAATAATTTGAAGATCTGAACTTGTAATAGTCAAATACAGAACTTCTAATTGTTAAATACAAATTATTAGTGCAAATTATAACTTGAAGATCTGAACTAGTAATTTTCAAATACAGAACTTAAAATTGATAGCTTCTAATTATTATTGTAAATTATAACTAGAAGATCTGAACTTGTAATTGTCAAATACAGAACTTCTAATTGTTAAATACAAATTATTAGTGCAAATTATAACTTGAAGATCTGAACTTGTAATTGTCAAATATAGAACTTAAAATTGATAGCTTCTAATTATTATTGCAAATTATAACTTGAAGATCTGAACTTGTAATTGTCAAATACAGAACTTCTAATTGTTAAATACAAATTATTAGTGCAAATTATAACTTGAAGATCTGAACAAGTAATTGTCAAATACAGAACTTTAAATTGATAGCTTCTAATTATTATTGTAAATTATAACTTGAAGATCTGAACTTGTAATAGTGAATTACAGACCTTAGATTTGTTAAATTCAAATTATTATTTCAAATTATAACTTGAAGATCTGAACTAGTAATTGTCAAATACAGAACTTAAAATTGATAGCTTCTAATTATTATTGCAAATTATAACTTGAAGATCTGAACTTGTAATTGTCAAATACAGAACTTAAAATTGATAGCTTCTAATTATTATTGCAAATTATAACATGAAGATCTGAACTTGTAATTGTCAAATACAGAACTTAAAATTGATAGCTTCTAATTATTATTGTAAATTATAACTTGAAGATCTGAAATTGTAATAGTCAAATACAGAACTTCTAATTGTTAAATACAAATTATTAGTGCAAATTATAACTTGAAGATCTGAACTAGTAATTTTCAAATACAGAACTTAATATTGATAGCTTCTAATTATTATTGCAAATTATAACTAGAAGATCTGAACTTGTAATTGTCAAATAAGGAACTTAAAATTGATAGCTTCTAATTATTATTTCAATTTATAACTTGAAGATCTGAACTTGTAATTGTCAAATACAGAACTTAAAATTGATAGCTTCTAATTATTATTGCAAATTATAACTTGAAGATCTGAACTTGTAATTGTCAAATACAGAACTTTTAATTGTTAAATTCAAATTAGTAGTGCAAATTATAACTTGAAGATCTGAACTTGTAATTATCAAATACAGAACTTAAAATTGATAGCTTCTAATTATTATTGTAAATTATAACTTGAAGATCTGAACTTGTAATAGTGAATTACAGAACTTAGATTTGTTAAATTCAAATTATTATTACAAATTATAACTTGAAGATCTGGACTATAATTGTCAAATACAGAATTTAAATTGATAGCTACTAATTATTATTGCAAATCATAACTTGAAGATCTGAACTAGTAATTGTCAAATACAGAACTTAAAATTGATAGCTTCTAATTATTATTGTAAATTATAACTTGAAGATCTGACCTTGTAATTGTCAAATACAGAACTTCTAATTGTTAAATACAAATTATTAGTGCAAATTATAACTTGAAGATCTGAACTAGTAATTTTCAAATACAGAACTTAATATTGATAGCTTCTAATTATTATTGCAAATTATAACTAGAAGATCTGAACTTGTAATTGTCAAATAAGGAACTTAAAATTGATAGCTTCTAATTATTATTTCAATTTATAACTTGAAGATCTGAACTTGTAATTGTCAAATACAGAACTTAAAATTGATAGCTTCTAATTATTATTGCAAATTATAACTTGAAGATCTGAACTTGTAATTGTTAAATTCAAATTAGTAGTGCAAATTATAACTTGAAGATCTGAACTTGTAATTATCAAATACAGAACTTAAAATTGATAGCTTCTAATTATTATTGTAAATTATAACTTGAAGATCTGAAATTGTAATAGTGAATTACAGAACTTAGATTTGTTAAATTCAAATTATTATTACAAATTATAACTTGAAGATCTGAACTAGTAATTGTCAAATACAGAACTTAAAATTGATAGCTTCTAATTATATTGCAAATCATAACTTGAAGATCTGAACTAGTAATTGTCAAATACAGAACTTAAAATTGATAGCTTCTAATTATTATTATAAATTATAACTTGAAGATCTGACCTTGTAATTGTCAAATTCAGAACTTAAAATTGATATCTTCTAATTATTATTGCAAATAATAACTTGAAGATCTGAACTAGTAATTGTCAAATACAGCACTTAAAATTGATAGCTTCTAATTATTATTGCAAATTATAATTTGAAGATCTGAACTTGTAATAGACAAATACGCAACTTAGCATTGTTAAATACAAATTGTGATTGCAAATTATAACTTTATTAACATAGCTTCTGAACTAGTAATTGTCAAATACAGAACTTAAATTGATAGCTTATAATTATTATTGCAAATAATAATTTGAAGATCTGAACTTGTAATAGTCAAATACAGAACTTCTAATTGTTAAATACAAATTATTAGTGCAAATTATAACTTGAAGATCTGAACTTGTAATAGGTAAATACAGAACTTCTAATTGTTAAATCCAAACTAAGATTGCAAATAATAATTTGAAAATCTGAACTAGTAATAGTCAAATACAGAACTTCTAACTGTTAAATACAAATTATTAGTGCAAATTATAACTTGAAGATCTGAACTTGTAATTGTCAAATACAGAACTTAAAATTGATAGCTTCTAATTATTATTGCAAATTATAACTTGAAGATCTAAACTTGTAATTGTCAATTACAGAACTTCTAATTGTTAAATACAAATTATTAGTGCAAATTATAACTTGAAGATCTGAACATGTAATTGTCAAATACAGAACTTAAAATTGATAGGTTCTAATTATTATTGTAAATTATAACTTGAAGATCTGAACTTGTAATTGTCAAATAAGGAACTTAAAATTGATAGCTTCTAATTATTATTGCAATTTATAACTTGAAGATCTGAACTTGTAATTGTCAAATACAGAACTTAAAATTGATAGCTTCTAATTATTATTGCAAATTATAACTTGAAGATCTGAACTTGTAATTGTCAAATACAGAACTTTTAATTGTTAAATTCAAATTAGTAGTGCAAATTATAACTTGAAGATCTGAACTTGTAATTATCAAATACAGAACTTAAAATTGATAGCTTCTAATTATTATTGTAAATTATAACTTGAAGATCTGAAATTGTAATAGTGAATTACAGAACTTAGATTTGTTAAATTCAAATTATTATTACAAATTATAACTTGAAGATTTGAACTAGTAATTGTCAAATACAGAACTTAAAATTGATAGCTTCTAATTATTATTGTAAATTATAACTTGAAGATCTGACCTTGTAATTGTCAAATTCAGAACTGAAAATTGATATCTTCTAATTATTATTGCAAATAATAACTTGAAGATCTGAACTAGTAATAGTCAAATACAGAACTTCTAACTGTTAAAAACAAATTATTAGTGCAAATTATAACTTGAAGATCTGAACTTGTAATTGTCAAATACAGAACTTAAAATTGATAGCTTCTAATTATTATTGCAAATTATAACTTGAAGATCTGAACTTGTAATAGTGAATTACAAAACTTAGATTTGTTAAATCTAATTATTATTTCAAATTATAACTTGAAGATCTGAACTAGTAATTGTCAAATACAGAACTTAAATTGATAGCTTATAATTATTATTGCAAATAATAATTTGAAGATCTGAACTTGTAATAGTCAAATACAGAACTTCTAATTGTTAAATACAAATTATTAGTGCAAATTATAACTTGAAGATCTGAACTAGTAATTTTCAAATACAGAACTTAAAATTGATAGCTTCTAATTATTATTGTAAATTATAACTAGAAGATCTGAACTTGTAATTGTCAAATACAGAACTTCTAATTGTTAAATACAAATTATTAGTGCAAATTATAACTTGAAGATCTGAACTTGTAATTGTCAAATACAGAACTTAAAATTGATAGCTTCTAATTATTATTGTAAATTATAACTTGAAGATCTGAACTTGTAATAGTGAATTACAGAACTTAGATTTGTTAAATTCAAATTATTATTTCAAATTATAACTTGAAGATCTGAACTAGTAATTGTCAAATACAGAACTTAAAATTGATAGCTTCTAATTATTATTGCAAATCATAACTTGAAGATCTGAACTAGTAATTGTCAAATACAGAACTTAAAATTGATAGCTTCTAATTATTATTGTAAATTATAACTTGAAGATCTGACCTTGTAATTGTCAAATTCAGAACTTAAAATTGATAGCTTCTAATTATTATTGCAAATTATAACATGAAGATCTGAACTTGTAATTGTCAAATTCAGAACTGAAAATTGATATCTTCTAATTATTATTGCAAATAATAACTTGAAGATCTGAACTAGTAATAGTCAAATACAGAACTTCTAACTGTTAAAAACAAATTATTAGTGCAAATTATAACTTGAAGATCTGAACTTGTAATTGTCAAATACAGAACTTAAAATTGATAGCTTCTAATTATTATTGCAAATTATAACTTGAAGATCTGAACTTGTAATAGTGAATTACAAAACTTAGATTTGTTAAATCTAATTATTATTTCAAATTATAACTTGAAGATCTGAACTAGTAA
Organism: Cantharis lateralis; assembly: GCA_963170105.1. Taxonomy (NCBI): domain Eukaryota; kingdom Metazoa; phylum Arthropoda; class Insecta; order Coleoptera; family Cantharidae; genus Cantharis; species Cantharis lateralis. Next base: position 23,758,709 of record OY720625.1, on the reverse strand, counting down.
TTGTCAAATACAGAACTTAAATTGATAGCTTATAATTATTATTGCAAATAATAATTTGAAGATCTGAACTTGTAATAGTCAAATACAGAACTTCTAATTGTTAAATACAAATTATTAGTGCAAATTATAACTTGAAGATCTGAACTAGTAATTTTCAAATACAGAACTTAAAATTGATAGCTTCTAATTATTATTGTAAATTATAACTAGAAGATCTGAACTTGTAATTGTCAAATACAGAACTTCTAATTGTTAAATACAAATTATTAGTGCAAATTATAACTTGAAGATCTGAACTTGTAATTGTCAAATATAGAACTTAAAATTGATAGCTTCTAATTATTATTGCAAATTATAACTTGAAGATCTGAACTTGTAATTGTCAAATACAGAACTTCTAATTGTTAAATACAAATTATTAGTGCAAATTATAACTTGAAGATCTGAACAAGTAATTGTCAAATACAGAACTTAAAATTGATAGCTTCTAATTATTATTGTAAATTATAACTTGAAGATCTGAACTTGTAATAGTGAATTACAGACCTTAGATTTGTTAAATTCAAATTATTATTTCAAATTATAACTTGAAGATCTGAACTAGTAATTGTCAAATACAGAACTTAAAATTGATAGCTTCTAATTATTATTGCAAATTATAACTTGAAGATCTGAACTTGTAATTGTCAAATACAGAACTTAAAATTGATAGCTTCTAATTATTATTGCAAATTATAACATGAAGATCTGAACTTGTAATTGTCAAATACAGAACTTAAAATTGATAGCTTCTAATTATTATTGTAAATTATAACTTGAAGATCTGAAATTGTAATAGTCAAATACAGAACTTCTAATTGTTAAATACAAATTATTAGTGCAAATTATAACTTGAAGATCTGAACTAGTAATTTTCAAATACAGAACTTAATATTGATAGCTTCTAATTATTATTGCAAATTATAACTAGAAGATCTGAACTTGTAATTGTCAAATAAGGAACTTAAAATTGATAGCTTCTAATTATTATTTCAATTTATAACTTGAAGATCTGAACTTGTAATTGTCAAATACAGAACTTAAAATTGATAGCTTCTAATTATTATTGCAAATTATAACTTGAAGATCTGAACTTGTAATTGTCAAATACAGAACTTTTAATTGTTAAATTCAAATTAGTAGTGCAAATTATAACTTGAAGATCTGAACTTGTAATTATCAAATACAGAACTTAAAATTGATAGCTTCTAATTATTATTGTAAATTATAACTTGAAGATCTGAACTTGTAATAGTGAATTACAGAACTTAGATTTGTTAAATTCAAATTATTATTACAAATTATAACTTGAAGATCTGGACTATAATTGTCAAATACAGAATTTAAATTGATAGCTACTAATTATTATTGCAAATCATAACTTGAAGATCTGAACTAGTAATTGTCAAATACAGAACTTAAAATTGATAGCTTCTAATTATTATTGTAAATTATAACTTGAAGATCTGACCTTGTAATTGTCAAATACAGAACTTCTAATTGTTAAATACAAATTATTAGTGCAAATTATAACTTGAAGATCTGAACTAGTAATTTTCAAATACAGAACTTAATATTGATAGCTTCTAATTATTATTGCAAATTATAACTAGAAGATCTGAACTTGTAATTGTCAAATAAGGAACTTAAAATTGATAGCTTCTAATTATTATTTCAATTTATAACTTGAAGATCTGAACTTGTAATTGTCAAATACAGAACTTAAAATTGATAGCTTCTAATTATTATTGCAAATTATAACTTGAAGATCTGAACTTGTAATTGTTAAATTCAAATTAGTAGTGCAAATTATAACTTGAAGATCTGAACTTGTAATTATCAAATACAGAACTTAAAATTGATAGCTTCTAATTATTATTGTAAATTATAACTTGAAGATCTGAAATTGTAATAGTGAATTACAGAACTTAGATTTGTTAAATTCAAATTATTATTACAAATTATAACTTGAAGATCTGAACTAGTAATTGTCAAATACAGAACTTAAAATTGATAGCTTCTAATTATATTGCAAATCATAACTTGAAGATCTGAACTAGTAATTGTCAAATACAGAACTTAAAATTGATAGCTTCTAATTATTATTATAAATTATAACTTGAAGATCTGACCTTGTAATTGTCAAATTCAGAACTTAAAATTGATATCTTCTAATTATTATTGCAAATAATAACTTGAAGATCTGAACTAGTAATTGTCAAATACAGCACTTAAAATTGATAGCTTCTAATTATTATTGCAAATTATAATTTGAAGATCTGAACTTGTAATAGACAAATACGCAACTTAGCATTGTTAAATACAAATTGTGATTGCAAATTATAACTTTATTAACATAGCTTCTGAACTAGTAATTGTCAAATACAGAACTTAAATTGATAGCTTATAATTATTATTGCAAATAATAATTTGAAGATCTGAACTTGTAATAGTCAAATACAGAACTTCTAATTGTTAAATACAAATTATTAGTGCAAATTATAACTTGAAGATCTGAACTTGTAATAGGTAAATACAGAACTTCTAATTGTTAAATCCAAACTAAGATTGCAAATAATAATTTGAAAATCTGAACTAGTAATAGTCAAATACAGAACTTCTAACTGTTAAATACAAATTATTAGTGCAAATTATAACTTGAAGATCTGAACTTGTAATTGTCAAATACAGAACTTAAAATTGATAGCTTCTAATTATTATTGCAAATTATAACTTGAAGATCTAAACTTGTAATTGTCAATTACAGAACTTCTAATTGTTAAATACAAATTATTAGTGCAAATTATAACTTGAAGATCTGAACATGTAATTGTCAAATACAGAACTTAAAATTGATAGGTTCTAATTATTATTGTAAATTATAACTTGAAGATCTGAACTTGTAATTGTCAAATAAGGAACTTAAAATTGATAGCTTCTAATTATTATTGCAATTTATAACTTGAAGATCTGAACTTGTAATTGTCAAATACAGAACTTAAAATTGATAGCTTCTAATTATTATTGCAAATTATAACTTGAAGATCTGAACTTGTAATTGTCAAATACAGAACTTTTAATTGTTAAATTCAAATTAGTAGTGCAAATTATAACTTGAAGATCTGAACTTGTAATTATCAAATACAGAACTTAAAATTGATAGCTTCTAATTATTATTGTAAATTATAACTTGAAGATCTGAAATTGTAATAGTGAATTACAGAACTTAGATTTGTTAAATTCAAATTATTATTACAAATTATAACTTGAAGATTTGAACTAGTAATTGTCAAATACAGAACTTAAAATTGATAGCTTCTAATTATTATTGCAAATCATAACTTGAAGATCTGAACTAGTAATTGTCAAATACAGAACTTAAAATTGATAGCTTCTAATTATTATTGTAAATTATAACTTGAAGATCTGACCTTGTAATTGTCAAATTCAGAACTTAAAATTGATATCTTCTAATTATTATTGCAAATAATAACTTGAAGATCTGAACTAGTAATTGTCAAATACAGCACTTAAAATTGATAGCTTCTAATTATTATTGCAAATTATAATTTGAAGATCTGAACTTGTAATAGACAAATACGCAACTTAGCATTGTTAAATACAAATTGTGATTGCAAATTATAACTTGAAGATCTGAACTAGTAATTGTCAAATACAGAACTTAAATTGATAGCTTATAATTATTATTGCAAATAATAATTTGAAGATCTGAACTTGTAATAGTCAAATACAGAACTTCTAATTGTTAAATACAAATTATTAGTGCAAATTATAACTTGAAGATCTGAACTTGTAATAGGTAAATACAGAACTTCTAATTGTTAAATTCAAACTAAGATTGCAAATAATAATTTGAAAATCTGAACTAGTAATAGTCAAATACAGAACTTCTAACTGTTAAATACAAATTATTAGTGCAAATTATAACTTGAAGATCTGAACTTGTAATTGTCAAATACAGAACTTAAAATTGATAGCTTCCAATTATTATTGCAAATTATAACTTGAAGATCTAACTTGTAATTGTCAAATACAGAACTTAAAATTGATAGCTTCTAATTATTATTGTAAATTATAACTTGAAGATCTGAACTTGTAATTGTCAAATACAGAACTTAAAATTGATAGCTTCTAATTATTATTGTAAATTATAACTTGAAGATCTGAAGTTGTAATAGTGAATTACAGAACTTAGATTTGTTAAATTCAAATTATTATTTCAAATTATAACTTGAAGATCTGAACTAGTAATTGTCAAATACAGAACTTCTAATTATTAAATACAAATTATTAGTGCAAATTATAACTTGAAGATCTGAACTAGTAATTTTCAAATACAGAACTTAATATTGATAGCTTCTAAATATTATTGCAAATTATAACTAGAAGATCTGAACTTGTAATTGTCAAATACAGAACTTCTAATTGTTAAATACAAATTATTAGTGCAAATTATAACTTGAAGATCTGAACTAGTAATTTTCAAATACAGAACTTAATATTGATAGCTTCTAATTATTATTGCAAATTATAACTAGAAGATCTGAACTTGTAATTGTCAAATACAGAACTTAAAATTGATAGCTTCTAATTATTATTGCAAATTATAACTTGAAGATCTGAACTTGTAATTGTCAAATACAGAACATAAAATTGATAGCTTCTAATTATTATTTCAAATTATAACTTGAAGATCTGAACTTGTAATTGTCAAATACAGAACTTAAAATTAATAGCTTCTAATTATTATTGCAAATTATAACTTGAATATCTGAACTTGTAATTGTCAAATACAGAACTTCAAATTGTTAAATACAAATTATTAGTGCAAATTATAACTTGAAGATCTGAACTTGTAATTGTCAAATACAGAACTTAAAATTGATAGCTTCTAATTATTATTGTAAATTATAACTTGAAGATCTGAACTTGTAATAGTGAATTACAGAACTTAGATTTGTTAAATTCAAATTATTATTTCAAATTATAACTTGAAGATCTGAACTAGTAATTGTCAAATACAGAACTTAAAATTGATAGCTTCTAATTATTATTGCATATTATAACTTGAAGATCTGAACTTGTAATTGTTAAATACAGAACTTAAAATTGATAGCTTCAAATTATTATTGCAAATTATAACTTCAAGATCTGAACTTGTAATTGTCAAATACAGAACATAAAATTGATAGCTTCTAATTATTATTTCAAATTATAACTTGAAGATCTGAACTTGTAATTGTCAAATACAGAACTTAAAATTAATAGCTTCTAATTATTATTGCAAATTATAACTTGAATATCTGAACTTGTAATTGTCAAATACAGAACTTCAAATTGTTAAATACAAATTATTAGTGCAAATTATAACTTGAAGATCTGAACTTGTAATAGTCAAATACAGAACTTCTAATTGTTAAATACAAATTATTAGTGCAAATTATAACTTGAAGATCTGAACTAGTAATTATCAAATACAGAACTTAAAATTGATAGCTTCTAATTATTATTGCAAATTATAACTAGAAGATCTGAACTTGTAATTGTCAAATACAGAACTTCTAATTGTTAAATACAAATTATTAGTGCAAATTATAACTTGAAGATCTGATCTTGTAATTGTCAAATATAGAACTTAAAATTGATAGCTTCTAATTATTATTGCAAATTATAACTTGAAGATCTGAACTTGTAATTGTCAAATACAGAACTTCTAATTGTTAAATACAAATTATTAGTGCAAATTATAACTTGAAGATCTGAACAAGTAATTGTCAAATACAGAACTTAAAATTGATAGCTTCTAATTATTATTTTAATTATAACTTGAAGATCTGAACTTGTAATAGTGAATTACAGAACTTAGATTTGTTAAATTCAAATTATTATTTCAAATTATAACTTGAAGATCTGAACTAGTAATTGTCAAATACAGAACTTAAAATTGATAGCTTCTAATTATTATTGTAAATTATAACTTGAAGATCTGAAGTTGTAATAGTGAATTACAGAACTTAGATTTGTTAAATTCAAATTATTATTTCAAATTATAACTTGAAGATCTGAACTAGTAATTGTCAAATACAGAACTTCTAATTATTAAATACAAATTATTAGTGCAAATTATAACTTGAAGATCTGAACTAGTAATTTTCAAATACAGAACTTAATATTGATAGCTTCTAATTATTATTGCAAATTATAACTAGAAGATCTGAACTTGTAATTGTCAAATACAGAACTTCTAATTGTTAAATACAAATTATTAGTGCAAATTATAACTTGAAGATCTGAACTAGTAATTTTCAAATACAGAACTTAATATTGATAGCTTCTAATTATTATTGCAAATTATAACTAGAAGATCTGAACTTGTAATTGTCAAATACAGAACTTAAAATTGATAGCTTCTAATTATAATTTCAATTTATAACTTGAAGATCTGAACTTGTAATTGTCAAATTCAGAACTTAAAATTGATAGCTTCTAATTATTATTGCAAATTATAACTTGAAGATCTGAACTTGTAATTGTCAAATACAGAACTTCTAATTGTTAAATACTAATTAGTAGTGCAAATTATAACTTGAAGATCTGAACTTGTAATTATCAAATACAGAACTTAAAATTGATAGCTTCTAATTATTATTGTAAATTATAACTTGAAGATCTGAACTTGTAATAGTGAATTACAAAACTTAGATTTGTTAAATTCAAATTATTATTTCAAATTATAACTTGAAGATCTGAACTAGTAATTGTCAAATACAGAACTTAAAATTGATAGCTTCTAATTATTATTGCAAATTATAACTTGAAGATCTGAACTTGTAATTGTCAAATACAGAACTTCTAATTGTTAAATACAAATTAGTAGTGCAAATTATAACTTGAAGATCTGAACTTGTAATTATCAAATACAGAACTTAAAATTGATAGCTTCTAATTATTATTGTAAATTATAACTTGAAGATCTGAACTTGTAATAGTGAATTACAGAACTTAGATTTGTTAAATTCAAATTATTATTTCAAATTATAACTTGAAGATCTGAACTAGTAATTTTCAAATACAGAACTTAAAATTGATAGCTTCCAATTATTATTGCAAATTATAACTTGAAGATCTAACTTGTAATTGTCAAATACAGAACTTAAAATTGATAGCTTCTAATTATTATTGTAAATTATAACTTGAAGATCTGAACTTGTAATTGTCAAATACAGAACTTAAAATTGATAGCTTCTAATTATTATTGCAAATATAAACTTGGAGATCTGAACTAGTAATTGTCAAATACAGAACTTAAAATTGATAGCTTCTAATTATTATTGCAAATTATAACTTGAAGATCTGAACTTGTAATTGTCAAATACAGAACTTAAAATTGATAGCTTCTAATTATTATTGCAAATTATAACTTGAAGATCTGAACTTGTAATTGTCAAATACAGAACATAAAATTGATAGCTTCTAATTATTATTTCAAATTATAACTTGAAGATCTGAACTTGTAATTGTCAAATACAGAACTTAAAATTAATAGCTTCTAATTATTATTGCAAATTATAACTTGAATATCTGAACTTGTAATTGTCAAATACAGAACTTCAAATTGTTAAATACAAATTATTAGTGCAAATTATAACTTGAAGATCTGAACTTGTAATTGTCAAATACAGAACTTAAAATTGATAGCTTCTAATTATTATTGTAAATTATAACTTGAAGATCTGAACTTGTAATAGTGAATTACAGAACTTAGATTTGTTAAATTCAAATTATTATTTCAAATTATAACTTGAAGATCTGAACTAGTAATTGTCAAATACAGAACTTAAAATTGATAGCTTCTAATTATTATTGCATATTATAACTTGAAGATCTGAACTTGTAATTGTTAAATACAGAACTTAAAATTGATAGCTTCAAATTATTATTGCAAATTATAACTTCAAGATCTGAACTTGTAATTGTCAAATACAGAACATAAAATTGATAGCTTCTAATTATTATTTCAAATTATAACTTGAAGATCTGAACTTGTAATTGTCAAATACAGAACTTAAAATTAATAGCTTCTAATTATTATTGCAAATTATAACTTGAATATCTGAACTTGTAATTGTCAAATACAGAACTTCAAATTGTTAAATACAAATTATTAGTGCAAATTATAACTTGAAGATCTGAACTTGTAATAGTGAATTACAAAACTTAGATTTGTTAAATTAAAATTATTATTTCAAATTATAACTTGAAGATCTGAACTAGTAATTGTCAAATACAGAACTTAAATTGATAGCTTATAATTATTATTGCAAATAATAATTTGAAGATCTGAACTTGTAATAGTCAAATACAGAACTTCTAATTGTTAAATACAAATTAATAGTGCAAATTATAACTTGAAGATCTGAACTAGTAATTGTCAAATACAGAACTTAAAATTGATAGCTTCTAATTATTATTGCAAATTATAACTAGAAGATCTGAACTTGTAATTGTCAAATACAGAACTTCTAATTGTTAAATACAAATTATTAGTGCAAATTATAACTTGAAGATCTGAACTTGTAATTGTCAAATATAGAACTTAAAATTGATAGCTTCTAATTATTATTGCAAATTATAACTTGAAGATCTGAACTTGTAATTGTCAAATACAGAACTTCTAATTGTTAAATACAAATTATTAGTGCAAATTATAACTTGAAGATCTGAACAACTAATTGTCAAATACAGAACTTAAAATTGATAGCTTCTAATTATTATTTTAATTATAACTTGAAGATCTGAACTTGTAATAGTGAATTACAGAACTTATATTTGTTAAATTCAAATTATTATTTCAAATTATAACTTGAAGATCTGAACTAGTAATTGTCAAATACAGAACTTAAAATTGATAGCTTCTAATTATTATTGCAAATTATAACTTGAAGATCTGAACTTGTAATTGTCAAATACAGAACTTAAAATTGATAGCTTCTAATTATTATTGTAAATTATAACTTGAAGATCTGAACTTGTAATAGTGAATTACAGAACTTAGATTTGTTAAATTCAAATTATTATTTCAAATTATAACTTGAAGATCTGTACTAGTAATTGTCAAATACAGAACTTAAAATTGATAGCTTCTAATTATTATTGCATATTATAACTTGAAGATCTGAACTTGTAATTGTTAAATACAGAACTTAAAATTGATAGCTTCTAATTATTATTGCAAATTATAACTTCAAGATCTGAACTTGTAATTGTCAAATACAGAACATAAAATTGATAGCTTCTAATTATTATTTCAAATTATAACTTGAAGATCTGAACTTGTAATTGTCAAATACAGAACTTAAAATTAATAGCTTCTAATTATTATTGCAAATTATAACTTGAATATCTGAACTTGTAATTGTCAAATACAGAACTTCAAATTGTTAAATACAAATTATTGGTGCAAATTATAACTTGAAGATCTGAACTTGTAATTGTCAAATACAGAACTTAAAATTGATAGCTTCAAATTATTATTGCAAATTATAACTTGAAGATCTGAACTTGTAATTTTCAAATACAGAACTTCTAATTGTTAAATACAAATTATTAGTGCAAATTATAACTTGAAGAACTGAACTTGGAATTGTCAAATACAGAACTTCTAATTGTTAAATACAAATTATTAGTGCAAATTATAACTTGAAGATCTGAACTAGTAATTTTCAAATACAGAACTTAAAATTAATAGCTTCTAATTATTATTGCAAATTAAAACTTGAATGTCTGAACTTGTAATTGTCAAATACAGAACTTCTAATTGTTAAATACAAATTATTAGTGCAAATTATAACTTGAAGATCTGAACTAGTAATTTTCAAATACAGAACTTAAAATTAATAGCTTCTAATTATTATTGCAAATTAAAACTTGAATGTCTGAACTTGTAATTGTCAAATACAGAACTTCTAATTGTTAAATTCAAATTATTAGTGCAAATTATAACTTGAAGATCTGAACTAGTAATTTTCAAATACAGAACTTAATATTGATAGCTTCTAATTATTATTGCAAATTATAACTAGAAGATCTGAACTTGTAATTGTCAAATACAGAACTTAAAATTGATAGCTTCTAATTATTATTGTAAATTATAACTTGAAGATCTGAACTTGTAATAGTCAAATACAGAACTTCTAATTGTTAAATACAAATTATTAGTGCAAATTATAACTTGAAGATCTGAACTAGTAATTTTCAAATACAGAACTTAATATTGATAGCTTCTAATTATTATTGCAAATTATAACTAGAAGATCTGAACTTGTAATTGTCAAGTACAGAACTTAAAATTGATAGCTTCTAATTATTATTTCAATTTATAACTTGAAGATCTGAACTTGTAATTGTCAAATACAGAACTTAAAATTGATAGCTTCTAATTATTATTGCAAATTATAACTTGAAGATCTGAACTTGTAATTGTCAAATACAGAACTTTTAATTGTTAAATACAAATTAGTAGTGCAAATTATAACTTGAAGATCTGAACTTGTAATTATCAAATACAGAACTTAAAATTGATAGCTTCTAATTATTATTGTAAATTATAACTTGAAGATCTAAACTTGTAATAGTGAATTACAGAACTTAGATTTGTTAAATTCAAATTATTATTACAAATTATAACTTGAAGATCTGAACTAGTAATTGTCAAATTCAGAACTTAAAATTGATAGCTTCTAATTATTATTGCAAATCATAACTTGAAGATCTGATCTAGTAATTGTCAAATACAGAACTTAAAATTGATAGCTTCTAATTATTTTGTAAATTATAACTTGAAGATCTGACCTTGTAATTGTCAAATACAGAACTTAAAATTGATATCTTCTAATTATTATTGCAAATAATAACTTGAAGATCTGAACTAGTAATTGTCAAATAAAGCACTTAAAATTGATAGCTTCTAATTATTATTGCAAATTATAATTTGAAGATCTGAACTTGTAATAGACAAATCGCAACTTAGCATTGTTAAATACAAATTGTGATTGCAAATTATAACTTGAAGATCTGAACCTGTAATAGGTAAATACAGAACTTTCAATTGTTAAATTCTAACTAAGATTGCAAATAATAATTCGAAGATCTGAACTTGTAATAGTGAATTACAGAACTTAGATTTGTTAAATTCAAATTATTATTTCAAATTATAACTTGAAGATCTGAACTAGTAATTGTCAAATACAGAACTTAAAATTGATAGCTTCTAATTATTATTGCAAATTAAAACTTGAAGATCTGAACTAGTAATTGTCAAATGCAGAACTTAAAATTGATAGCTTCTAATTATTATTTCAAATTATAACTTGAAGATCTGAACTTGTAATTGTCAAATACAGAACTTAAAATTGATAGCTTCTAATTATTATTGCAAATAATAACTTGAAGATCTGTACTTGTAATTGTCAAATACAGAACTTAAAATTGATAGCTTATAATTATAGTTCAAATTATAACTAGAAAATCTGAACTTGTAATAGTCAATTACAGAACATCGAATTGTTAAATACAAATTATTAGTGCAAATTATAACTTGAAGATCTGAACTTGTAATAGGTAAATACAGAACTTCTAATTGTTAAATTCAAACTAAGATTGTAAATAATAATTTGAAAATCTGAACTAGTAATAGTCAAATACAGAACTTCTAACTGTTAAAAACAAATTATTAGTGCAAATTATAACTTGAAGATCTGAACTTGTAATTGTCAAATACAGAACTTAAAATTGATAGCTTCTAATTATTATTGCAAATTATAACTTGAAGATCTGAACTTGTAATAGTGAATTACAAAACTTAGATTTGTTAAATTAAAATTATTATTTCAAATTATAACTTGAAGATCTGAACTAGTAATTGTCAAATACAGAACTTAAATTGATAGCTTATAATTATTATTGCAAATAATAATTTGAAGATCTGAACTTGTAATAGTCAAATACAGAACTTCTAATTGTTAAATACAAATTATTAGTGCAAATTATAACTTGAAGATCTGAACTAGTAATTGTCAAATACAGAACTTAAAATTGATAGCTTCTAATTATTATTGCAAATTATAACTAGAAGATCTGAACTTGTAATTGTCAAGTACAGAACTTCTAATTGTTAAATACAAATTATTAGTGCAAATTATAACTTGAAGATCTGAACTTGTAATTGTCAGATACAGAACTTAAAATTGATAGCTTCTAATTATTATTGCAAATTATAACATGAAGATCTGAACTTGTAATTGTCAAATACAGAACTTAAAATTGATAGCTTCTAATTATTATTGTAAATTATAACTTGAAGATCTGAACTTGTAATAGTCAAATACAGAACTTCTAATTGTTAAATACAAATTATTAGTGCAAATTATAACTTGAAGATCTGAACTAGTAATTTTCAAATACAGAACTTAATATTGATAGCTTCTAATTTTTATTGCAAATTATAACTAGAAGATCTGAACTTGTAATTGTCAAATAAGGAACTTAAAATTGATAGCTTCTAATTATTATTTCAATTTATAACTTGAAGATCTGAACTTGTAATTGTCAAATACAGAACTTAGATTTGTTAAATTCAAATTATTATTTCAAATTATAACTTGAAGATCTGAACTAGTAATTGTCAAATACAGAACTTAAAATTAATAGCTTCTAATTATTATTGCAAATTATAACTTGAAGATCTAACTTGTAATTGTCAAATACAGAACTTAAAATTGATAGCTTCTAATTATTATTGTAAATTATAACTTGAAGATCTGAACTTGTAATTGTCAAATACAGAACTTAAAATTGATAGCTTCTAATTATTATTGCAAATTATAACTTGAAGATCTGAACTTGTAATAGTGAATTACAAAACTTAGATTTGTTAAATTAAAATTATTATTTCAAATTATAACTTGAAGATCTGAACTAGTAATTGTCAAATACAGAACTTAAATTGATAGCTTATAATTATTATTGCAAATAATAATTTGAAGATCTGAACTTGTAATAGTCAAATACAGAACTTCTAATTGTTAAATACAAATTATTAGTGCAAATTATAACTTGAAGATCTGAACTAGTAATTTTCAAATACAGAACTTAAAATTAATAGCTTCTAATTATTATTGCAAATTAAAACTTGAATGTCTGAACTTGTAATTGTCAAATACAGAACTTCTAATTGTTAAATACAAATTATTAGTGCAAATTATAACTTGAAGATCTGAACTTGTAATTGTCAAATATAGAACTTAAAATTGATAGCTTCTAATTATTATTGCAAATTATAACTTGAAGATCTGAACTTGTAATTGTCAAATACAGAACTTCTAATTGTTAAATACAAATTATTAGTGCAAATTATAACTTGAAGATCTGAACAAGTAATTGTCAAATACAGAACTTAAAATTGATAGCTTCTAATTATTATTTTAATTATAACTTGAAGAACTGAACTTGTAATAGTGAATTACAGAACTTAGATTTGTTAAATTCAAATTATTATTACAAATTATAACTTGAAGATCTGAACTAGTAATTGTCAAATTCAGAACTTAAAATTGATAGCTTCTAATTATTATTGCAAATCATAACTTGAAGATCTGATCTAGTAATTGTCAAATACAGAACTTAAAATTGATAGCTTCTAATTATTATTGCAAATAATAACTTGAAGATCTGAACTAGTAATTGTCAAATAAAGCACTTAAAATTGATAGCTTCTAATTATTATTGCAAATTATAATTTGAAGATCTGAACTTGTAATAGACAAATCGCAACTTAGCATTGTTAAATACAAATTGTGATTGCAAATTATAACTTGAAGATCTGAACCTGTAATAGGTAAATACAGAACATTCAATTGTTAAATTCTAACTAAGATTGCAAATAATAATTCGAAGATCTGAACTTGTAATAGTGAATTACAGAACTTAGATTTGTTAAATTCAAATTATTATTTCAAATTATAACTTGAAGATCTGAACTAGTAATTGTCAAATACAGAACTTAAAATTGATAGCTTCTAATTATTATTGCAAATTAAAACTTGAAGATCTGAACTAGTAATTGTCAAATGCAGAACTTAAAATTGATAGCTTCTAATTATTATTTCAAATTATAACTTGAAGATCTGAACTTGTAGTTGTCAAATACAGAACTTAAAATTGATAGCTTCTAATTATTATTGCAAATAATAACTTGAAGATCTGTACTTGTAATTGTCAAATACAGAACTTAAAATTGATAGCTTATAATTATAGTTCAAATTATAACTTGAAAATCTGAACTTGTAATAGTCAAATACAGAACATCGAATTGTTAAATACAAATTATTAGTGCAAATTATAACTTGAAGATCTGAACTTGTAATAGGTAAATACAGAACTTCTAATTGTTAAATTCAAACTAAGATTGTAAATAATAATTTGAAAATCTGAACTAGTAATAGTCAAATACAGAACTTCTAACTGTTAAAAACAAATTATTAGTGCAAATTATAACTTGAAGATCTGAACTTGTAATTGTCAAATACAGAACTTAAAATTGATAGCTTCTAATTATTATTGCAAATTATAACTTGAAGATCTGAACTTGTAATAGTGAATTACAAAACTTAGATTTGTTAAATTAAAATTATTATTTCAAATTATAACTTGAAGATCTGAACTAGTAATTGTCAAATACAGAACTTAAATTGATAGCTTATAATTATTATTGCAAATAATAATTTGAAGATCTGAACTTGTAATAGTCAAATACAGAACTTCTAATTGTTAAATACAAATTATTAGTGCAAATTATAACTTGAAGATCTGAACTAGTAATTGTCAAATACAGAACTTAAAATTGATAGCTTCTAATTATTATTGCAAATTATAACTAGAAGATCTGAACTTGTAATTGTCAAATACAGAACTTCTAATTGTTAAATACAAATTATTAGTGCAAATTATAACTTGAAGATCTGAACTTGTAATTGTCAAATATAGAACTTAAAATTGATAGCTTCTAATTATTATTGCAAATTATAACTTGAAGATCTGAACTTGTAATTGTCAAATACAGAACTTCTAATTGTTAAATACAAATTATTAGTGCAAATTATAACTTGAAGATCTGAACAAGTAATTGTCAAATACAGAACTTAAAATTGATAGCTTCTAATTATTATTTTAATTATAACTTGAAGAACTGAACTTGTAATAGTGAATTACAGAACTTAGATTTGTTAAATTCAAATTATTATTACAAATTATAACTTGAAGATCTGAACTAGTAATTGTAAAATTCAGAACTTAAAATTGATAGCTTCTAATTATTATTGCAAATCATAACTTGAAGATCTGATCTAGTAATTGTCAAATACAGAACTTAAAATTGATAGCTTCTAATTATTTTGTAAATTATAACTTGAAGATCTGACCTTGTAATTGTCAAATACAGAACTTAAAATTGATATCTTCTAATTATTATTGCAAATAATAACTTGAAGATCTGAACTAGTAATTGTCAAATAAAGCACTTAAAATTGATAGCTTCTAATTATTATTGCAAATTATAATTTGAAGATCTGAACTTGTAATAGACAAATCGCAACTTAGCATTGTTAAATACAAATTGTGATTGCAAATTATAACTTGAAGATCTGAACCTGTAATAGGTAAATACAGAACTTTCAATTGTTAAATTCTAACTAAGATTGCAAATAATAATTCGAAGATCTGAACTTGTAATAGTGAATTACAGAACTTAGATTTGTTAAATTCAAATTATTATTTCAAATTATAACTTGAAGATCTGAACTAGTAATTGTCAAATACAGAACTTAAAATTGATAGCTTCTAATTATTATTGCAAATTAAAACTTGAAGATCTGAACTAGTAATTGTCAAATGCAGAACTTAAAATTGATAGCTTCTAATTATTATTTAAAATTATAACTTGAAGATCTGAACTTGTAATTGTCAAATACAGAACTTAAAATTGATAGCTTCTAATTATTATTGCAAATAATAACTTGAAGATCTGTACTTGTAATTGTCAAATACAGAACTTAAAATTGATAGCTTATAATTATAGTTCAAATTATAACTTGTAAATCTGAACTTGTAATAGTCAAATACAGAACATCAAATTGTTAAATACAAATTATTAGTGCAAATTATAACTTGTAGATCTGAACTTGTAATAGGTAAATACAGAACTTCTAATTGTTAAATTCAAACTAAGATTGTAAATAATAATTTGAAAATCTGAACTAGTAATAGTCAAATACAGAACTTCTAACTGTTAAAAACAAATTATTAGTGCAAATTATAACTTGAAGATCTGAACTTGTAATTGTCAAATACAGAACTTAAAATTGATAGCTTCTAATTATTATTGCAAATTATAACTTGAAGATCTGAACTTGTAATAGTGAATTACAAAACTTAGATTTGTTAAATTAAAATTATTATTTCAAATTATAACTTGAAGATCTGAACTAGTAATTGTCAAATACAGAACTTAAATTGATAGCTTATAATTATTATTGCAAATAATAATTTGAAGATCTGAACTTGTAATAGTCAAATACAGAACTTCTAATTGTTAAATACAAATTATTAGTGCAAATTATAACTTGAAGATCTGAACTAGTAATTGTCAAATACAGAACTTAAAATTGATAGCTTCTAATTATTATTGCAAATTATAACTAGAAGATCTGAACTTGTAATTGTCAAATACAGAACTTCTAATTGTTAAATACAAATTATTAGTGCAAATTATAACTTGAAGATCTGAACTTGTAATTGTCAAATATAGAACTTAGAATTGATAGCTTCTAATTATTATTGCAAATTATAACTTGAAGATCTGAACTTGTAATTGTCAAATACAGAACTTCTAATTGTTAAATACAAATTATTAGTGCAAATTATAACTTGAAGATCTGAACAAGTAATTGTCAAATACAGAACTTAAAATTGATAGCTTCTAATTATTATTTTAATTATAACTTGAAGAACTGAACTTGTAATAGTGAATTACAGAACTTAGATTTGTTAAATTCAAATTATTATTTCAAATTATAACTTGAAGATCTGAACTAGTAATTGTCAAATACAGAACTTAAAATTGATAGCTTCTAATTATTATTGCAAATTATAACTTGAAGATCTGAACTTGTAATTGTCAAATACAGAACTTAAAATTGATAGCTTCTAATTATTATTGCAAATTATAACATGAAGATCTGAACTTGTAATTTTCAAATACAGAACTTAAAATTGATAGCTTCTAATTATTATTGTAAATTATAACTCGAAGATCTGAACTTGTAATAGTCAAATACAGAACTTCTAATTGTTAAATACAAATTATTAGTGCAAATTATAACTTGAAGATCTGAACTAGTAATTTTCAAATACAGAACTTAATATTGATAGCTTCTAATTATTATTGCAAATTATAACTAGAAGATCTGAACTTGTAATTGTCAAATAAGGAACTTAAAATTGATAGCTTCTAATTATTATTTCAATTTATAACTTGAAGATCTGAACTTGTAATTGTCAAATACAGAACTTAGATTTGTTAAATTCAAATTATTATTTCAAATTATAACTTGAAGATCTGAACTAGTAATTGTCAAATACAGAACTTAAAATTGATAGCTTCTAATTATTATTGCAAATTATAACTTGAAGATCTAACTTGTAATTGTCAAATACAGAACTTAAAATTGATAGCTTCTAATTATTATTGTAAATTATAACTTGAAGATCTGAACTTGTAATTGTCAAATACAGAACTTAAAATTGATAGCTTCTAATTATTATTGCAAATATAAACTTGGAGATCTGAACTAGTAATTGTCAAATACAGAACTTAAAATTGATAGCTTCTAATTATTATTGCAAATTATAACTTGAAGATCTGAACTTGTAATTGTCAAATACAGAACTTAAAATTGATAGCTTCTAATTATTATTGCAAATTATAACTTGAAGATCTGAACTTGTAATTGTCAAATACAGAACATAAAATTGATAGCTTCTAATTATTATTTCAAATTATAACTTGAAGATCTGAACTTGTAATTGTCAAATACAGAACTTAAAATTAATAGCTTCTAATTATTATTGCAAATTATAACTTGAATATCTGAACTTGTAATTGTCAAATACAGAACTTCAAATTGTTAAATACAAATTATTAGTGCAAATTATAACTTGAAGATCTGAACTTGTAATTGTCAAATACAGAACTTAAAATTGATAGCTTCTAATTATTATTGTAAATTATAACTTGAAGATCTGAACTTGTAATAGTGAATTACAGAACTTTGATTTGTTAAATTCAAATTATTATTTCAAATTATAACTTGAAGATCTGTACTAGTAATTGTCAAATACAGAACTTAAAATTGATAGCTTCTAATTATTATTGCATATTATAACTTGAAGATCTGAACTTGTAATTGTTAAATACAGAACTTAAAATTGATAGCTTCTAATTATTATTGCAAATTATAACTTCAAGATCTGAACTTGTAATTGTCAAATACAGAACATAAAATTGATAGCTTCTAATTATTATTTCAAATTATAACTTGAAGATCTGAACTTGTAATTGTCAAATACAGAACTTAAAATTAATAGCTTCTAATTATTATTGCAAATTATAACTTGAATATCTGAACTTGTAATTGTCAAATACAGAACTTCAAATTGTTAAATACAAATTATTAGTGCAAATTATAACTTGAAGATCTGAACTTGTAATTGTCAAATACAGAACTTAAAATTGATAGCTTCAAATTATTATTGCAAATTATAACTTGAAGATCTGAACTTGTAATTTTCAAATACAGAACTTCTAATTGTTAAATACAAATTATTAGTGCAAATTATAACTTGAAGAACTGAACTTGGAATTGTCAAATACAGAACTTCTAATTGTTAAATACAAATTATTAGTGCAAATTATAACTTGAAGATCTGAACTAGTAATTTTCAAATACAGAACTTAAAATTAATAGCTTCTAATTATTATTGCAAATTAAAACTTGAATGTCTGAACTTGTAATTGTCAAATACAGAACTTCTAATTGTTAAATACAAATTATTAGTGCAAATTATAACTTGAAGATCTGAACTTGTAATTGTCAAATACAGAACTTAAAATTGATAGCTTCTAATTATTATTGCAAATTATAACATGAAGATCTGAACTTGTAATTGTCAAATACAGAACTTAAAATTGATAGCTTCTAATTATTATTGTAAATTATAACTTGAAGATCTGAACTTGTAATAGTCAAATACAGAACTTCTAATTGTTAAATACAAATTATTAGAGCAAATTATAACTTGAAGATCTGAACTAGTAATTTTCAAATACAGAACTTAATATTGATAGCTTCTAATTATTATTGCAAATTATAACTAGAAGATCTGAACTTGTAATTGTCAAATACAGAACTTAAAATTGATAGCTTCTAATTATTATTTCAATTTATAACTTGAAGATCTGAACTTGTAATTGTCAAATACAGAACTTAAAATTGATAGCTTCTAATTATTATTGCAAATTATAACTTGAAGATCTGAACTTGTAATTGTCAAATACAGAACTTTTAATTGTTAAATACAAATTAGTAGTGCAAATTATAACTTGAAGATCTGAACTTGTAATTATCAAATACAGAACTTAAAATTGATAGCTTCTAATTATTATTGTAAATTATAACTTGAAGATCTAAACTTGTAATAGTGAATTACAGAACTTAGATTTGTTAAATTCAAATTATTATTACAAATTATAACTTGAAGATCTGAACTAGTAATTGTCAAATTCAGAACTTAAAATTGATAGCTTCTAATTATTATTGCAAATCATAACTTGAAGATCTGATCTAGTAATTGTCAAATACAGAACTTAAAATTGATAGCTTCTAATTATTATTGTAAATTATAACTTGAAGATCTGACCTTGTAATTGTCAAATACAGAACTTAAAATTGATATCTTCTAATTATTATTGCAAATAATAACTTGAAGATCTGAACTAGTAATTGTCAAATAAAGCACTTAAAATTGATAGCTTCTAATTATTATTGCAAATTATAATTTGAAGATCTGAACTTGTAATAGACAAATACGCAACTTAGCATTGTTAAATACAAATTGTGATTGCAAATTATAACTTGAAGATCTGAACCTGTAATAGGTAAATACAGAACTTTCAATTGTTAAATTCTAACTAAGATTGCAAATAATAATTCGAAGATCTGAACTTGTAATAGTGAATTACAGAACTTAGATTTGTTAAATTCTAATTATTATTTCAAATTATAACTTGAAGATCTGAACTAGTAATTGTCAAATACAGAACTTAAAATTGATAGCTTCTAATTATTATTGCAAATTAAAACTTGAAGATCTGAACTAGTAATTGTCAAATGCAGAACTTAAAATTGATAGCTTCTAATTATTATTTCAAATTATAACTTGAAGATCTGAACTTGTAATTGTCAAATACAGAACTTAAAATTGATAGCTTCTAATTATTATTGCAAATAATAACTTGAAGATCTGTACTTGTAATTGTCAAATACAGAACTTAAAATTGATAGCTTATAATTATAGTTCAAATTATAACTTGAAAATCTGAACTTGTAATAGTCAAATACAGAACATCGAATTGTTAAATACAAATTATTAGTGCAAATTATAACTTGAAGATCTGAACTTGTAATAGGTAAATACAGAACTTCTAATTGTTAAATTCAAACTAAGATTGTAAATAATAATTTGAAAATCTGAACTAGTAATAGTCAAATACAGAACTTCTAACTGTTAAAAACAAATTATTAGTGCAAATTATAATTTGAAGATCTGAACTTGTAATTGTCAAATACAGAACTTAAAATTGATAGCTTCTAATTATTATTGCAAATTATAACTTGAAGATCTGAACTTGTAATAGTGAATTACAAAACTTAGATTTGTTAAATTCAAATTATTATTTCAAATTATAACTTGAAGATCTGAACTAGTAATTGTCAAATACAGAACTTAAATTGATAGCTTATAATTATTATTGCAAATAATAATTTGAAAATCTGAACTTGTAATAGTCAAATACAGAACTTCTAATTGTTAAATACAAATTATTAGTGCAAATTATAACTTGAAGATCTGAACTAGTAATTGTCAAATACAGAACTTAAAATTGATAGCTTCTAATTATTATTGCAAATTATAACTAGAAGATCTGAACTTGTAATTGTCAAATACAGAACTTGTAATTGTTAAATACAAATTATTAGTGCAAATTATAACTTGAAGATCTGAACTTGTAATTGTCAAATATAGAACTTAAAATTGATAGCTTCTAATTATTATTGCAAATTATAACTTGAAGATCTGAACTTGTAATTGTCAAATACAGAACTTCTAATTGTTAAATACAAATTATTAGTGCAAACTATAACTTTAAGATCTGAACAAGTAATTGTCAAATACAGAACTTAAAATTGATAGCTTCTAATTATTATTGTAAATTATAACTTGAAGATCTGAACTAGTAATTGTCAAATACAGAACTTAAAATTGATAGCTTCTAATTATTATTGCAAATTATAACTTGAAGATCTGAACTTGTAATTGTCAAATACAGAACTTAAAATTGATAGCTTCTAATTATTATTGCAAATTATAACATGAAGATCTGAACTTGTAATTGTCAAATACAGAACTTAAAATTGATAGCTTCTAATTATTATTGTAAATTATAACTTGAAGATCTGAACTTGTAATAGTCAAATACAGAACTTCTAATTGTTAAATACAAATTATTAGTGCAAATTATAACTTGAAGATCTGAACTAGTAATTTTCAAATACAGAACTTAATATTGATAGCTTCTAATTATTATTGCAAATTATAACTAGAAGATCTGAACTTGTAATTGTCAAATAAGGAACTTAAAATTGATAGCTTCTAATTATTATTTCAATTTATAACTTGAAGATCTGAACTTGTAATTGTCAAATACAGAACTTAAAATTGATAGCTTCTAATTATTATTGCTAATTATAACTTGAAGATCTGAACTTGTAATTGTCAAATACAGAACTTTTAATTGTTAAATTCAAATTAGTAGTGCAAATTATAACTTGAAGATCTGAACTTGTAATTATCAAATACAGAACTTAAAATTGATAGCTTCTAATTATTATTGTAAATTATAACTTGAAGATCTGAACTTGTAATAGTGAATTACAGAACTTAGATTTGTTAAATTCAAATTATTATTACAAATTATAACTTGAAGATCTGAACTAGTAATTGTCAAATACAGAACTTAAAATTGATAGCTTCTAATTATTATTGCAAATCATAACTTGAAGATCTGAACTAGTAATTGTCAAATACAGAACTTAAATTTGATAGCTTCTAATTATTATTGTAAATTATAACTTGAAGATCTGACCTTGTAATTGTCAAATACAGAACTTAAAATTGATATCTTCTAATTATTATTGCAAATAATAACTTAAAGATCTGAACTAGTAATTGTCAAATACAGCACTTAAAATTGATAGCTTCTAATTATTATTGCAAATTATAATTTGAAGATCTGAACTTGTAATAGACAAATACTCAACTTAGCATTGTTAAATACAAATTGTGATTGCAAATTATAACTTGAAGATCTGAACTAGTAATTGTCAAATACAGAACTTAAATTGATAGCTTATAATTATTATTGCAAATAATAATTTGAAGATCTGAACTTGTAATAGTCAAATACAGAACTTCTAATTGTTAAATACAAATTATTAGTGCAAATTATAACTTGAAGATCTGAACTTGTAATAGGTAAATACAGAACTTCTAATTGTTAAATTTAAACTAAGATTGCAAATATTAATTTGAAAATCTGAACTAGTAATAGTCAAATAGAGAACTTCTAACTGTTAAATACAAATTATTAGTGCAAATTATAACTTGAAGATCTGAACTTGTAATTGTCAAATACAGAACTTAAAATTGATAGCTTCTAATTATTATTGCAAATTATAACTTGAAGATCTGAACTTGTAATTGTCAATTACAGAACTTCTAATTGTTAAATACAAATTATTATTGCAAATTATAACATGAAGATCTGAACTTGTAATTGTCAAATACAGAACTTAAAATTGATAGCTTCTAATTATTATTGTAAATTATAACTTGAAGATCTGAACTTGTAATAGTCAAATACAGAACTTCTAATTGTTAAATACAAATTATTAGTGCAAATTATAACTTGAAGATCTGAACTAGTAATATTCAAATACAGAACTTAATATTGATAGCTTCTAATTATTATTGCAAATTATAACTAGAAGATCTGAACTTGTAATTGTCAAATAAGGAACTTAAAATTGATAGCTTCTAATTATTATTTCAATTTATAACTTGAAGATCTGAACTTGAAATTGTCAAATACAGAACTTAAAATTGATAGCTTCTAATTATTATTGCTAATTATAACTTGAAGATCTGAACTTGTAATTGTCAAATACAGAACTTTTAATTGTTAAATTCAAATTAGTAGTGCAAATTATAACTTGAAGATCTGAACTTGTAATTATCAAATACAGAACTTAAAATTGATAGCTTCTAATTATTATTGTAAATTATAACTTGAAGATCTGAACTTGTAATAGTGAATTACAGAACTTAGATTTGTTAAATTCAAATTATTATTACAAATTATAACTTGAAGATCTGAACTAGTAATTGTCAAATACAGAACTTAAAATTGATAGCTTCTAATTATTATTGCAAATCATAACTTGAAGATCTGAACTAGTAATTGACAAATACAGAACTTAAATTTGATAGCTTCTAATTATTATTGTAAATTATAACTTGAAGATCTGACCTTGTAATTGTCAAATACAGAACTTAAAATTGATATCTTCTAATTATTATTGCAAATAATAACTTGAAGATCTGAACTAGTAATTGTCAAATACAGCACTTAAAATTGATAGCTTCAAATTATTATTGCAAATTATAATTTGAAGATCTGAACTTGTAATAGACAAATACTCAACTTAGCATTGTTAAATACAAATTATGATTGCAAATTATAACTTGAAGATCTGAACTAGTAATTGTCAAATACAGAACTTAAATTGATAGCTTATAATTATTATTGCAAATAATAATTTGAAGATCTGAACTTGTAATAGTCAAATACAGAACTTCTAATTGTTAAATACAAATTATTAGTGCAAATTATAACTTGAAGATCTGAACTTGTAATAGGTAAATACAGAACTTCTAATTGTTAAATTTAAACTAAGATTGCAAATATTAATTTGAAAATCTGAACTAGTAATAGTCAAATACAGAACTTCTAACTGTTAAATACAAATTATTAGTGCAAATTATAACTTGAAGAACTGAACTTGTAATTGTCAAATACAGAACTTAAAATTGATAGCTTCTAATTATTATTGCAAATTATAACTTGAAGATCTGAACTTGTAATTGTCAATTACAGAACTTCTAATTGTTAAATACAAATTATTAGTGCAAATTATAACTTGAAGATCTGAACATGTAATTGTCAAATACAGAACTTAAAATTGATAGCTTCTAATTATTATTGTAAATTATAACTTGAAGATCTGAACTTGTAATAGTGAATTACAGAACTTAGATTTGTTAAATTCAAATTATTATTTCAAATTATAACTTGAAGATCTGAACTAGTAATTGTCAAATACAGAACTTCTAATTATTAAATACAAATTATTAGTGCAAATTATAACTTGAAGATCTGAACTAGTAATTTTCAAATACAGAACTTAATATTGATAGCTTCTAATTATTATTGCAAATTATAACTAGAAGATCTGAACTTGTAATTGTCAAATACAGAACTTCTAATTGTTAAATACAAATTATTAGTGCAAATTATAACTTGAAGATCTGAACTAGTAATTTTCAAATACAGAACTTAATATTGATAGCTTCTAATTATTATTGCAAATTATAACTAGAAGATCTGAACTTGTAATTGTCAAATACAGAACTTAAAATTGATAGCTTCTAATTATAATTTCAATTTATAACTTGAAGATCTGAACTTGTAATTGTCAAATACAGAACTTAAAATTGATAGCTTCTAATTATTATTGCAAATTATAACTTGAAGATCTGAACTTGTAATTGTCAAATACAGAACTTCTAATTGTTAAATACAAATTAGTAGTGCAAATTATAACTTGAAGATCTGAACTTGTAATTATCAAATACAGAACTTAAAATTGATAGCTTCTAATTATTATTGTAAATTATAACTTGAAGATCTGAACTTGTAATAGTGAATTACAGAACTTAGATTTGTTAAATTCAAATTTTTATTACAAATTATAACTTGAAGATCTGAACTAGTAATTGTCAAATACAGAACTTAAAATTGATAGCTTCTAATTATTATTGTAAATTATAACTTGAAGATCTGACCTTGTAATTGTCAAATACAGAACTTAAAATTGATATCTTCTAATTATTATTGCAAATAATAACTTGAAGATCTGAACTAGTAATTGTCAAATACAGCACTTAAAATTGATAGCTTCTAATTATTATTGCAAATTATAATTTGAAGATCTGAACTTGTAATAGACAAATACGCAACTTAGCATTGTTAAATACAAATTGTGATTGCAAATTATAACTTGAAGATCTGAACCTGTAATAGGTAAATACAGAACTTCGAATTGTTAAATTCTAACTAAGATTGCAAATAATAATTCGAAGATCTGAACTTGTAATAGTCAAATACAGAACTTCTAATTGTTAAATACAAATTATTAGTGCAAATTATAACTTGAAGATCTGAACTAGTAATTGTCAAATACAGAACTTAAAATTGATAGCTTCTAATTATTATTGCAAATTATAACTTGAAGATCTGAACTTGTAATTGTCAAATACAGAACTTCTAATTGTTAAATACAAATTATTAGTGCAAATTATAACTTGAAGATCTGAACTTGTAATTGTCAAATACAGAACTTAAAATTGATAGCTTCAAATTATTATTGCAAATTATAACTTGAAGATCTGAACTTGTAATTTTCAAATACAGAACTTCTAATTGTTAAATACAAATTATTAGTGCAAATTATAACTTGAAGAACTGAACTTGGAATTGTCAAATACAGAACTTCTAATTGTTAAATACAAATTATTAGTGCAAATTATAACTTGAAGATCTGAACTAGTAATTTTCAAATACGGAACTTAAAATTAATAGCTTCTAATTATTATTGCAAATTAAAACTTGAATGTCTGAACTTGTAATTGTCAAATACAGAACTTCTAATTGTTAAATACAAATTATTAGTGCAAATTATAACTTGAAGATCTGAACTAGTAATTTTCAAATACAGAACTTAAAATTAATAGCTTCTAATTATTATTGCAAATTAAAACTTGAATGTCTGAACTTGTAATTGTCAAATACAGAACTTCTAATTGTTAAATACAAATTATTAGTGCAAATTATAACTTGAAGATCTGAACTTGTAATTGTCAAATACAGAACTTAAAATTGATAGCTTCTAATTATTATTGCAAATTATAACATGAAGATCTGAACTTGTAATTGTCAAATACAGAACTTAAAATTGATAGCTTCTAATTATTATTGTAAATTATAACTTGAAGATCTGAACTTGTAATAGTGAATTACAAAACTTAGATTTGTTAAATTCAAATTATTATTTCAAATTATAACTTGAAGATCTGAACTAGTAATTGTCAAATACAGAACTTAAATTGATAGCTTATAATTATTATTGCAAATAATAATTTGAAAATCTGAACTTGTAATAGTCAAATACAGAACTTCTAATTGTTAAATACAAATTATTAGTGCAAATTATAACTTGAAGATCTGAACTAGTAATTGTCAAATACAGAACTTAAAATTGATAGCTTCTAATTATTATTGCAAATTATAACTAGAAGATCTGAACTTGTAATTGTCAAATACAGAACTTGTAATTGTTAAATACAAATTATTAGTGCAAATTATAACTTGAAGATCTGAACTTGTAATTGTCAAATATAGAACTTAAAATTGATAGCTTCTAATTATTATTGCAAATTATAACTTGAAGATCTGAACTTGTAATTGTCAAATACAGAACTTCTAATTGTTAAATACAAATTATTAGTGCAAACTATAACTTGAAGATCTGAACTAGTAATTGTCAAATACAGAACTTAAAATTGATAGCTTCTAATTATTATTGCAAATTATAACTAGAAGATCTGAACTTGTAATTGTCAAATACAGAACTTGTAATTGTTAAATACAAATTATTAGTGCAAATTATAACTTGAAGATCTGAACTTGTAATTGTCAAATATAGAACTTAAAATTGATAGCTTCTAATTATTATTGCAAATTATAACTTGAAGATCTGAACTTGTAATTGTCAAATACAGAACTTCTAATTGTTAAATACAAATTATTAGTGCAAACTATAACTTTAAGATCTGAACAAGTAATTGTCAAATACAGAACTTAAAATTGATAGCTTCTAATTATTATTGTAAATTATAACTTGAAGATCTGAACTAGTAATTGTCAAATACAGAACTTAAAATTGATAGCTTCTAATTATTATTGCAAATTATAACTTGAAGATCTGAACTTGTAATTGTCAAATACAGAACTTAAAATTGATAGCTTCTAATTATTATTGCAAATTATAACATGAAGATCTGAACTTGTAATTGTCAAATACAGAACTTAAAATTGATAGCTTCTAATTATTATTGTAAATTATAACTTGAAGATCTGAACTTGTAATAGTCAAATACAGAACTTCTAATTGTTAAATACAAATTATTAGTGCAAATTATAACTTGAAGATCTGAACTAGTAATTTTCAAATACAGAACTTAATATTGATAGCTTCTAATTATTATTGCAAATTATAACTAGAAGATCTGAACTTGTAATTGTCAAATAAGGAACTTAAAATTGATAGCTTCTAATTATTATTTCAATTTATAACTTGAAGATCTGAACTTGTAATTGTCAAATACAGAACTTAAAATTGATAGCTTCTAATTATTATTGCTAATTATAACTTGAAGATCTGAACTTGTAATTGTCAAATACAGAACTTTTAATTGTTAAATTCAAATTAGTAGTGCAAATTATAACTTGAAGATCTGACCTTGTAATTGTCAAATACAGAACTTAAAATTGATATCTTCTAATTATTATTGCAAATAATAACTTAAAGATCTGAACTAGTAATTGTCAAATACAGCACTTAAAATTGATAGCTTCTAATTATTATTGCAAATTATAATTTGAAGATCTGAACTTGTAATAGACAAATACTCAACTTAGCATTGTTAAATACAAATTGTGATTGCAAATTATAACTTGAAGATCTGAACTAGTAATTGTCAAATACAGAACTTAAATTGATAGCTTATAATTATTATTGCAAATAATAATTTGAAGATCTGAACTTGTAATAGTCAAATACAGAACTTCTAATTGTTAAATACAAATTATTAGTGCAAATTATAACTTGAAGATCTGAACTTGTAATAGGTAAATACAGAACTTCTAATTGTTAAATTTAAACTAAGATTGCAAATATTAATTTGAAAATCTGAACTAGTAATAGTCAAATACAGAACTTCTAACTGTTAAATACAAATTATTAGTGCAAATTATAACTTGAAGATCTGAACTTGTAATTGTCAAATACAGAACTTAAAATTGATAGCTTCTAATTATTATTGCAAATTATAACTTGAAGATCTGAACTTGTAATTGTCAATTACAGAACTTCTAATTGTTAAATACAAATTATTATTGCAAATTATAACATGAAGATCTGAACTTGTAATTGTCAAATACAGAACTTAAAATTGATAGCTTCTAATTATTATTGTAAATTATAACTTGAAGATCTGAACTTGTAATAGTCAAATACAGAACTTCTAATTGTTAAATACAAATTATTAGTGCAAATTATAACTTGAAGATCTGAACTAGTAATTTTCAAATACAGAACTTAATATTGATAGCTTCTAATTATTATTGCAAATTATAACTAGAAGATCTGAACTTGTAATTGTCAAATAAGGAACTTAAAATTGATAGCTTCTAATTATTATTTCAATTTATAACTTGAAGATCTGAACTTGAAATTGTCAAATACAGAACTTAAAATTGATAGCTTCTAATTATTATTGCTAATTATAACTTGAAGATCTGAACTTGTAATTGTCAAATACAGAACTTTTAATTGTTAAATTCAAATTAGTAGTGCAAATTATAACTTGAAGATCTGAACTTGTAATTATCAAATACAGAACTTAAAATTGATAGCTTCTAATTATTATTGTAAATTATAACTTGAAGATCTGAACTTGTAATAGTGAATTACAGAACTTAGATTTGTTAAATTCAAATTATTATTACAAATTATAACTTGAAGATCTGAACTAGTAATTGTCAAATACAGAACTTAAAATTGATAGCTTCTAATTATTATTGCAAATCATAACTTGAAGATCTGAACTAGTAATTGTCAAATACAGAACTTAAATTTGATAGCTTCTAATTATTATTGTAAATTATAACTTGAAGATCTGACCTTGTAATTGTCAAATACAGAACTTAAAATTGATATCTTCTAATTATTATTGCAAATAATAACTTGAAGATCTGAACTAGTAATTGTCAAATACAGCACTTAAAATTGATAGCTTCAAATTATTATTGCAAATTATAATTTGAAGATCTGAACTTGTAATAGACAAATACTCAACTTAGCATTGTTAAATACAAATTATGATTGCAAATTATAACTTGAAGATCTGAACTAGTAATTGTCAAATACAGAACTTAAATTGATAGCTTATAATTATTATTGCAAATAATAATTTGAAGATCTGAACTTGTAATAGTCAAATACAGAACTTCTAATTGTTAAATACAAATTATTAGTGCAAATTATAACTTGAAGATCTGAACTTGTAATAGGTAAATACAGAACTTCTAATTGTTAAATTTAAACTAAGATTGCAAATATTAATTTGAAAATCTGAACTAGTAATAGTCAAATACAGAACTTCTAACTGTTAAATACAAATTATTAGTGCAAATTATAACTTGAAGAACTGAACTTGTAATTGTCAAATACAGAACTTAAAATTGATAGCTTCTAATTATTATTGCAAATTATAACTTGAAGATCTGAACTTGTAATTGTCAATTACAGAACTTCTAATTGTTAAATACAAATTATTAGTGCAAATTATAACTTGAAGATCTGAACATGTAATTGTCAAATACAGAACTTAAAATTGATAGCTTCTAATTATTATTGTAAATTATAACTTGAAGATCTGAACTTGTAATAGTGAATTACAGAACTTAGATTTGTTAAATTCAAATTATTATTTCAAATTATAACTTGAAGATCTGAACTAGTAATTGTCAAATACAGAACTTCTAATTATTAAATACAAATTATTAGTGCAAATTATAACTTGAAGATCTGAACTAGTAATTTTCAAATACAGAACTTAATATTGATAGCTTCTAATTATTATTGCAAATTATAACTAGAAGATCTGAACTTGTAATTGTCAAATACAGAACTTCTAATTGTTAAATACAAATTATTAGTGCAAATTATAACTTGAAGATCTGAACTAGTAATTTTCAAATACAGAACTTAATATTGATAGCTTCTAATTATTATTGCAAATTATAACTAGAAGATCTGAACTTGTAATTGTCAAATACAGAACTTAAAATTGATAGCTTCTAATTATAATTTCAATTTATAACTTGAAGATCTGAACTTGTAATTGTCAAATACAGAACTTAAAATTGATAGCTTCTAATTATTATTGCAAATTATAACTTGAAGATCTGAACTTGTAATTGTCAAATACAGAACTTCTAATTGTTAAATACAAATTAGTAGTGCAAATTATAACTTGAAGATCTGAACTTGTAATTATCAAATACAGAACTTAAAATTGATAGCTTCTAATTATTATTGTAAATTATAACTTGAAGATCTGAACTTGTAATAGTGAATTACAGAACTTAGATTTGTTAAATTCAAATTTTTATTACAAATTATAACTTGAAGATCTGAACTAGTAATTGTCAAATACAGAACTTAAAATTGATAGCTTCTAATTATTATTGTAAATTATAACTTGAAGATCTGACCTTGTAATTGTCAAATACAGAACTTAAAATTGATATCTTCTAATTATTATTGCAAATAATAACTTGAAGATCTGAACTAGTAATTGTCAAATACAGCACTTAAAATTGATAGCTTCTAATTATTATTGCAAATTATAATTTGAAGATCTGAACTTGTAATAGACAAATACGCAACTTAGCATTGTTAAATACAAATTGTGATTGCAAATTATAACTTGAAGATCTGAACCTGTAATAGGTAAATACAGAACTTCGAATTGTTAAATTCTAACTAAGATTGCAAATAATAATTCGAAGATCTGAACTTGTAATAGTCAAATACAGAACTTCTAATTGTTAAATACAAATTATTAGTGCAAATTATAACTTGAAGATCTGAACTAGTAATTGTCAAATACAGAACTTAAAATTGATAGCTTCTAATTATTATTGCAAATTATAACTTGAAGATCTGAACTTGTAATTGTCAAATACAGAACTTCTAATTGTTAAATACAAATTATTAGTGCAAATTATAACTTGAAGATCTGAACTTGTAATTGTCAAATACAGAACTTAAAATTGATAGCTTCAAATTATTATTGCAAATTATAACTTGAAGATCTGAACTTGTAATTTTCAAATACAGAACTTCTAATTGTTAAATACAAATTATTAGTGCAAATTATAACTTGAAGAACTGAACTTGGAATTGTCAAATACAGAACTTCTAATTGTTAAATACAAATTATTAGTGCAAATTATAACTTGAAGATCTGAACTAGTAATTTTCAAATACGGAACTTAAAATTAATAGCTTCTAATTATTATTGCAAATTAAAACTTGAATGTCTGAACTTGTAATTGTCAAATACAGAACTTCTAATTGTTAAATACAAATTATTAGTGCAAATTATAACTTGAAGATCTGAACTAGTAATTTTCAAATACAGAACTTAAAATTAATAGCTTCTAATTATTATTGCAAATTAAAACTTGAATGTCTGAACTTGTAATTGTCAAATACAGAACTTCTAATTGTTAAATACAAATTATTAGTGCAAATTATAACTTGAAGATCTGAACTTGTAATTGTCAAATACAGAACTTAAAATTGATAGCTTCTAATTATTATTGCAAATTATAACATGAAGATCTGAACTTGTAATTGTCAAATACAGAACTTAAAATTGATAGCTTCTAATTATTATTGTAAATTATAACTTGAAGATCTGAACTTGTAATAGTCAAATACAGAACTTCTAATTGTTAAATACAAATTATTAGTGCTAATTATAACTTGAAGATCTGAACTAGTAATTTTCAAATACAGAACTTAATATTGATAGCTTCTAATTATTATTGCAAATTATAACTAGAAGATCTGAACTTGTAATTGTCAAATACAGAACTTAAAATTGATAGCTTCTAATTATTATTTCAATTTATAACTTGAAGATCTGAACTTGTAATTGTCAAATACAGAACTTAAAATTGATAGCTTCTAATTATTATTGCAAATTATAACTTGAAGATCTGAACTTGTAATTGTCAAATACAGAACTTTTAATTGTTAAATACAAATTAGTAGTGCAAATTATAACTTGAAGATCTGAACTTGTAATTATCAAATACAGAACTTAAAATTGATAGCTTCTAATTATTATTGTAAATTATAACTTGAAGATCTAAACTTGTAATAGTGAATTACAGAACTTAGATTTGTTAAATTCAAATTATTATTACAAATTATAACTTGAAGATCTGAACTAGTAATTGTCAAATTCAGAACTTAAAATTGATAGCTTCTAATTATTATTGCAAATCATAACTTGAAGATCTGAACTAGTAATTGTCAAATACAGAACTTAAAATTGATAGCTTCTAATTATTATTGTAAATTATAACTTGAAGATCTGACCTTGTAATTGTCAAATACAGAACTTAAAATTGATATCTTCTAATTATTATTGCAAATAATAACTTGAAGATCTGAACTAGTAATTGTCAAATACAGCACTTAAAATTGATAGCTTCTAATTATTATTGCAAATTATAATTTGAAGATCTGAACTTGTAATAGACAAATACGCAACTTAGCATTGTTAAATACAAATTGTGATTGCAAATTATAACTTGAAGATCTGAACCTGTAATAGGTAAATACAGAACTTCGAATTGTTAAATTCAAACTAAGATTGCAAATAATAATTCGAAGATCTGAACTTGTAATAGTGAATTACAGAACTTAGATTTGTTAAATTCAAATTATTATTTCAAATTATAACTTGAAGATCTGAACTAGTAATTGTCAAATACAGAACTTAAAATTGATAGCTTCTAATTATTATTGCAAATTATAACTTGAAGATCTGAACTAGTAATTGTCAAATGCAGAACTTAAAATTGATAGCTTCTAATTATTATTTCAAATTATAACTTGAAGATCTGAACTTGTAATTGTCAAATACAGAACTTAAAATTGATAGCTTCTAATTATTATTGCAAATAATAACTTGAAGATCTGTACTTGTAATTGTCAAATACAGAACTTAAAATTGATAGCTTATAATTATAGTTCAAATTATAACTTGAAAATCTGAACTTGTAATAGTCAAATACAGAACATCGAATTGTTAAATACAAATTATTAGTGCAAATTATAACTTGAAGATCTGAACTTGTAATAGGTAAATACAGAACTTCTAATTGTTAAATTCAAACTAAGATTGCAAATAATAATTTGAAAATCTGAACTAGTAATAGTCAAATACAGAACTTCTAACTGTTAAAAACAAATTATTAGTGCAAATTATAACTTGAAGATCTGAACTTGTAATTGTCAAATACAGAACTTAAAATTGATAGCTTCTAATTATTATTGCAAATTATAACTTGAAGATCTGAACTTGTAATAGTGAATTACAAAACTTAGATTTGTTAAATTCAAATTATTATTTCAAATTATAACTTGAAGATCTGAACTAGTAATTGTCAAATACAGAACTTAAATTGATAGCTTATAATTATTATTGCAAATAATAATTTGAAGATCTGAACTTGTAATAGTCAAATACAGAACTTCTAATTGTTAAATACAAATTATTAGTGCAAATTATAACTTGAAGATCTGAACTAGTAATTGTCAAATACAGAACTTAAAATTGATAGCTTCTAATTATTATTGCAAATTATAACTAGAAGATCTGAACTTGTAATTGTCAAATACAGAACTTCTAATTGTTAAATACAAATTATTAGTGCAAATTATAACTTGAAGATCTGAACTTGTAATTGTCAAATATAGAACTTAAAATTGATAGCTTCTAATTATTATTGCAAATTATAACTTGAAGATCTGAACTTGTAATTGTCAAATACAGCACTTCTAATTGTTAAATACAAATTATTAGTGCAAATTATAACTTGAAGATCTGAACAAGTAATTGTCAAATACAGAACTTAAAATTGATAGCTTCTAATTATTATTGTAAATTATAACTTGAAGATCTGAACTTGTAATAGTGAATTACAGAACTTAGATTTGTTAAATTCAAATTATTATTTCAAATTATAACTTGAAGATCTGAACTAGTAATTGTCAAATACAGAACTTAAAATTGATAGCTTCTAATTATTATTGCAAATTATAACTTGAAGATCTGAACTTGTAATTGTCAAATACAGAACTTAAAATTGATAGCTTCTAATTATTATTGCAAATTATAACATGAAGATCTGAACTTGTAATTGTCAAATACAGAACTTAAAATTGATAGCATCTAATTATTATTGTAAATTATAACTTGAAGATCTGAAC
This sequence comes from Cantharis lateralis, assembly GCA_963170105.1. Lineage (NCBI taxonomy): Eukaryota > Metazoa > Arthropoda > Insecta > Coleoptera > Cantharidae > Cantharis > Cantharis lateralis. The sequence goes on along the minus strand of OY720625.1, from coordinate 23,723,502 downwards.
TTGTAATAGTCAAATACAGAACTTCTAATTGTTAAATACAAATTATTAGTGCAAATTATAACTTGAAGATCTGAACTAGTAATTTTCAAATACAGAACTTAATATTGATAGCTTCTAATTATTATTGCAAATTATAACTAGAAGATCTGAACTTGTAATTGTCAAATAAGGAACTTAAAATTGATAGCTTCTAATTATTATTTCAATTTATAACTTGAAGATCTGAACTTGTAATTGTCAAATACAGAACTTAAAATTGATAGCTTCTAATTATTATTGCAAATTATAACTTGAAGATCTGAACTTGTAATTGTCAAATACAGAACTTTTAATTGTTAAATTCAAATTAGTAGTGCAAATTATAACTTGAAGATCTGAACTTGTAATTATCAAATACAGAACTTAAAATTGATAGCTTATAATTATTATTGTAAATTATAACTTGAAGATCTGAACTTGTAATAGTGAATTACAGAACTTAGATTTGTTAAATTCAAATTATTATTACAAATTATAACTTGAAGATCTGGACTATAATTGTCAAATACAGAACTTAAAATTGATAGCTTCTAATTATTATTGCAAATCATAACTTGAAGATCTGAACTAGTAATTGTCAAATACAGAACTTAAAATTGATAGCTTCTAATTATTATTGTAAATTATAACTTGAAGATCTGACCTTGTATTTGTCAAATACAGAACTTCTAATTGTTAAATACAAATTATTAGTGCAAATTATAACTTGAAGATCTGAACTAGTAATTTTCAAATACAGAACTTAATATTGATAGCTTCTAATTATTATTGCAAATTATAACTAGAAGATCTGAACTTGTAATTGTCAAATAAGGAACTTAAAATTGATAGCTTCTAATTATTATTTCAATTTATAACTTGAAGATCTGAACTTGTAATTGTCAAATACAGAACTTAAAATTGATAGCTTCTAATTATTATTGCAAATTATAACTTGAAGATCTGAACTTGTAATTGTCAAATACAGAACTTTTAATTGTTAAATTCAAATTAGTAGTGCAAATTATAACTTGAAGATCTGAACTTGTAATTATCAAATACAGAACTTAAAATTGATAGCTTCTAATTATTATTGTAAATTATAACTTGAAGATCTGAAATTGTAATAGTGAATTACAGAACTTAGATTTGTTAAATTCAAATTATTATTACAAATTATAACTTGAAGATCTGAACTAGTAATTGTCAAATACAGAACTTAAAATTGATAGCTTCTAATTATTATTGCAAATCATAACTTGAAGATCTGAACTAGTAATTGTCAAATACAGAACTTAAAATTGATAGCTTCTAATTATTATTGTAAATTATAACTTGAAGATCTGACCTTGTAATTGTCAAATTCAGAACTTAAAATTGATATCTTCTAATTATTATTGCAAATAATAACTTGAAGATCTGAACTAGTAATTGTCAAATACAGCACTTAAAATTGATAGCTTCTAATTATTATTGCAAATTATAATTTGAAGATCTGAACTTGTAATAGACAAATACGCAACTTAGCATTGTTAAATACAAATTGTGATTGCAAATTATAACTTGAAGATCTGAACTAGTAATTGTCAAATACAGAACTTAAATTGATAGCTTATAATTATTATTGCAAATAATAATTTGAAGATCTGAACTTGTAATAGTCAAATACAGAACTTCTAATTGTTAAATACAAATTATTAGTGCAAATTATAACTTGAAGATCTGAACTTGTAATAGGTAAATACAGAACTTCTAATTGTTAAATCCAAACTAAGATTGCAAATAATAATTTGAAAATCTGAACTAGTAATAGTCAAATACAGAACTTTGTTACGCTTACAAAGTTTTAGTACAACAGAATTTAATTTTCCCAAGTTAGTCAATGTAAAATCAAGTAGTACGCCTATGGTAATCTACTTGCAGGTGGTTCCTGAAATTGTTAGGTAAGCAACTTGGAGTGGCTTACATCAGGATGACATCAGGATGTAAGTAAGTTACCCACACTTTGCGCGAAAAAAGTATATAGAGCGGGGGGAAATTAGGTATGCGAGAAAGAGATGTAATTATGCAGCTCTTAGATTATTGCAAGAGAAGAATGAGGCATTAATCACTCAACCACAAACGGCGACGGTTGTGGAAAATAGTCCGGTTCAATCGTTGGAATTTGAAATGATTGCCAGATTATTCGGGGGTGGTTTAATCTTTAATTCCGATTTGAATAATGCTTATACGTTCGGTTGTGTAATAATTCAGATTTTGATTCAACTAATATTCCGGTTGTGTTAGTTATTGATGTGTCTCCGAATTTACGTCACACTACGAGGACCCTGCTAAGGACCTTCAAACCTCTGCCGTAATTATGTTCAACGGCTTGAAATCAAAGGTTAGATTGTAACATTAAGCCTTTCAGCTAATCAATTGGTATTTCAAATACCCAGGCTGGGACCAATGTACTTAGATTTAAGTTTATTTGTTGATTTATGATTTTAGGAATTTTCCGGTGGCCCACTCGGTATCTGATCACATGTATTGTTTTATTATGTATTTGGTGTTATGTATGTATGTACCTACCTAAAAAGGTTATTGTAACAATTTGGGTAACTGAGGTTACATTATACGATTTATTCACGTGTATTGTGTTGTTTGACTTTTTCCCCGAGAATATTAAGTTGCTACCACGCTCTGAAGTCCGGCTCTCTGATTTGGCTAGCGGGCCAACGCTCAATTCGGGAGGTAAGTAGCGTAACAGTTTGGCGCTACAACGTGGAGCCGTTTAAGCAACTGAATTGTCGGGGAAAAAGGATTGGCATTGTTTTTGATAATTGTTTGAAAATTTGCGTACAATCAAGTCAAGGTGTGAAGGCCTTAGCAGGGATTTTCATTTGTTCATTTTTGATTTTGTTAACCTTCAATGATAATGGAGCCTAAATTTTTGAGTAAAACTGAGTTGCGATTTGAATTAGAGTGCCGAAATATAAAACCGTGTATCACTAATGTCTCGCGCCGCGCGCAGCTAGATATTGCGTTAAGAGACAATTCGATAATTCCGAAATTAGAACAAGTAGAGTGGAAAATTTTTGAAGAAGAAGTTCGACATTCGGTTCAGGAAATCGGGGTAATTTTAGAACAAAACACCGCGCAAATTAGTGATGAAACGCGAAACATTTTGCTTTCAAGGTTTATGCATTTAGATAACCGGCTCGAATTAAGCAAGGTACACATAATCGACGAAGAGGAAAGCTTTGTAGTTGCCATGCTGGAAGCGGAGATAAAAATAATGGAAGGCGCATTAAGTGAAATAAAATCCGAACAGCCGAGGTCAACCGCGTCAGCTACAAACCAGACGGCGGCGATAACAGCAAATTTTCCGAACACAAGTAATAGAAAGATTGCGGCAATTTATAAATGGAACTTAAAATTCAGCGGTCATAATGACAAAACGGGAATTTTGGAATTTTTAGACCAGGTGGAAAACCTAAAAGAAGCCCGACAAGTTACGGACGATGAGTTATTTCTGAGTGCCCATGATTTATTTTCAGAAAACGCGACCAAATGGTTTAGAAACATTAAAAATAAAATAAATAATTGGACCGAATTAGTACGCGCATTAAAAAAAGAATTTCTTCCGAGAGACTATCAGTACATTTTGAAAAAGGAAATGCAAGATCGAATGCAAGGTGTCAACGAAAATGTGATGTCGTTCATTTTAGATTTAGAATCCATGTACAAAAGAATTGATGACAACGTATCCGAACAAGTATTAGTAAATCAGATAATTAGAAATTTAAACCCATTCTTTTCAAATCATGTTGCATTAGAAGATTTCGACAACTTAGAAAAACTAAAAGAACGATGTAAACGAGTACAAGAATTGAAAAGCAAAAATGAATTATATGCACCGGAAACCAACCGATATCAGCGTATGACGACGATGGGTTCGAAACCATTTGTTCCAGTTAACACGACAAGAAAAAGCGACTACGAACAAAAGAAAAACTTTTTCAGCAAGACGCCAATTAGAACTACCCCGATGACCCAAACGAAAACGTTCGCTATGGAATCATCTTCAGCCGAGATTATTAAGTCCGAACTTCGTTGTTGGAATTGCCAGCAAAATGGGCATAGGGCAAATGAGTGTAAAAAGGAACGATCATTTTTCTGTTACGGTTGTGGACAACCCGGGGTGATTAAAGCCAAGTGTTCGCATTGTTCGCCGGTAACAAACAAACTAATTGGCGCGAGTTCGGGAAATGGAGAAGAGATTGTGAAAACAGAGGGTATTCCCAATCTCAACAATACTACGTTTCACCCTCTAGAAAACCAATTACAACAATTAAGTGTCCGTCCTCAAGGGGAACGCCGAGATCAAGGTTGGGGAAGAGGCCGTGGGAAACCACCGCGACGAAATGCGCCCCGACAGCAATAAATAAAACAGTGAGTAAAAAAGAGTGGCGTGAGTGGCTTCGGTTAGTAAACAATTTCCATAAACAATCGGTGAAAATCGAGCCGATTCTAGCACGAAAACCTTTAGACAATCGTCCGCATTTAGAGATCGTGATAAACAATAAAACGGTAAAGGCATTAGTAGATACGGGCGCGATGACGTCGATAATAGGTAAAAAAGGATTAGAATATTTAGACCCCAAACAATGTAAAAGGATGACAAAATCAGAAATTAATAAAATTACGGTTGCTAATGGAGCGAGTAGTCAAGTAAGCGGTGTGTTGCCTTTAGAAATCAAGGTCGGAGGCATCATCAAGACGATCGAATTTTTAATTGTTCCAAATGTGTCCTATGAAATGTTGTTAGGAGCCGATTTTTTACAAAAATTCAAATTATCATTGCACTTTAAAGATTTTTCGTGGCAAATGCCAAAATCCAGTCAGATAGCTGCGGTTGAAGGAATTTTAGATCAAACCACATTAAACCAGGTTCAGTTACGGAAACTAAATGAGGTAGTTAACAAATTTCGGTCGTTAGCCACCAATGAGTTAGGATGCGCCAAGGGGGTGGAACATTATATTGACACGGGAAATGCGCAACCGATTAAGACTAGGCAATATCCGTTAAGTCCCGCGATGCAAGCGAAATTACACTCGGAAATTGAGGAAATGTTAGCGACAGGGGTAATACAAGAATCCAATTCTCCATGGACAAGTCCTTTGCTGTTAATAAAAAAACGTAACGGGGAAACGAGAGTGTGTTTTGACGCAAGAAAAATTAATCAAATTACGAAATTTGATGGATACGCCCTTGTAAGACCTGACCACATCCTAAATAGAGTGCGTAGCGCGAAGTATTTGTCCTCCATCGACTTAAAAAAAGCGTTTTGGCAGATTCCGTTAGAAAAATCTTCCCGGGAAAAGACCGCGTTCGTAGTACAAGGTAAAGGTTTGTTTGAATTCAAGGTTATGCCTTTTGGATTGACTAATGCCCCAAAAACCTTGCAACGAGTCATGGATCGAACGTTAGGTTCCGTATTACACCAAGGAGATACGTTTGTGTATTTAGACGATATCATTGTAGCCTCCGAAACTTTCGAACAACATGTGACCACTTTGACTTTGATATTTGAACGCCTAAGAGACGCGGGATTTAAGGTCAACATTGACAAATGTGAATTTTTTAGAAAATCTCTTAAATTTTTAGGTTTTGTAGTCGATGAGTCAGGATTACGCACGGATCCAGACAAGGTTAGCGCGATTCAGAATTTTAAAACTCCGAAAACCACAACGGAAGTTAAGCGATTGATAGGGTTAGTCAGTTACTACCGGATATTTTTACCCGATTTGTCCACCATTTCGTCACCAATTTCTGACTTGATTAAAAACAAAAAGAAAGGTCAGGGAATCCAGTGGAATTCAGAGGCCGAAACCGCCTTTCAAAAAATTAAAGAACTAATTACGAGCGCTCCGATTTTGATTAGTCCCGATTTTAGTCAGAAATTTTACATTCAAACCGATGCATCATTAGTGGGCGTGGGTGCGGTATTATTTCAGAAACAGGGAGGGTTAGAACACCCAATTGCGTATGCAAGCCGAGCTTTGACCGCGACCGAACAAAAATATTCCGCCACCGAAAGAGAATTAATAGGTGTTATGTTTAGTATCAATAAATTCAGAGGGTATATTGAGGGCACAACATTTGCAGTAATTACAGATTGTGCTGCGTTACAATTTCTGAGCCGAATCCAGAATCCGTCAGGGAGATTATCAAGGTGGGCTCTTTATTTAGCTCAATACGATTTTGAAGTCCATCACCGACCGGGTAAGCTTAATGTAGTCCCAGATGCGCTTTCTCGTGACACTGCGTCGTTAAGCATTGAAAATTTAATCCCTGACGAATGGTACAATGACATGATTGAAAAAGTTACTAAGGAACCGGAAGGCTACCACAGTTTTAAGGTAATCGACAATCGATTATATAAGTTAGTTCCGTCCCCATTGCCGACCACTACGAATATTCCGGAATGGAAGTTAGTTGTGCCAACTGCAAATAGGGCTGAGGTTTTAAACCAATGCCACGACGAGCCTACGTCCGGTCATTTCGGAGTTGCAAAAACCATCGCCAGAATTTCGGAATTGTATTATTGGCCAAAATTAGTAAGAGATGTTAAAAAATACGTTGCCAATTGTAATATGTGTGCGTCACAAAAAAATTCAACCCAAGCGAGACCAGGATTAATGGGTCAATACAAAAAAATATCCTTTCCGTTCCAATTAATTTCGGTAGACTTGTTGGGACCGCTTCCGCGTTCTAAAAGGGGAAACCAACATTTGCTAGTCGTTTCCGATTGGTTTACAAAATTCGTATTAGTGCAACCTTTGGTTAAGGCCACCGCATCGGCCGTTGCAAAGTTCATGGAAAATCAGGTATTTTTATTGTTCGGAGTCCCGCAAGTCATTATTTGTGATAACGGGGTACAATTCGTCTCTAAGGAATTTAATAAATTAGTCAAGGATTATAAAGTTCAGCATGTGTGGAAAAATAGCGCTTACCACGCACAACATAACCCGGTGGAACGCGTTAATAAAGTTTTGGTAGCGGCCATTTCGTCATACGTAAATAAGTCAGAACACAATAACTGGGACGAAAATATTCATAAAATAGCTCAAGCCATTAGGACTGCGAAACACGAGGTCAGCGAGTTTTCACCTTCATATTTGATGTTCGGTCGTTACGTTCCGATTGACGGAAGTTTCTTTGGTCCTTTACCCGACGACGAAAAGATTCCTGAATTTGAGGAAAAAATTCGTTTAGACAAAGACCAACAGGAGGTTCCCGAATTATACAAAAAGGTCAGGGAAAATTTGAAACGCTCATACGATAAGAGTAAGAAACTTTACGATTTAAGAAAAAGGCCATTAGCTTTTGAGGTCAATAACAAAGTCTGGAAAAGAAATTACGTTTTGTCCGACGCTAGTAAAAAGTTTTCAGCAAAATTAGCTCCGAAATATGTTTTGTGTACGATTATTAAAAAGAAAGGTTACTTATCTTACGAATTATGTAATGAAGAAGGAAAAAATGTAGGGGTATGGCACATCAAGGATCTGAAACCATACCGGGGGAATCAGATTTAATTAGGTAACATCGTTAGGAGGTTCAGGTTACCAGTTGCGACCCTCCGTTGTTTTTACAATTTGAAGATGCGTATGTACCTGTTTTTAGGAAACTGACGAGTTTCCCATAATAAAATTCGTATTAGCCCTGTTAAGAGTAGGAACAATAATTGTACGTACCTGGTATCGTTGAACCAAGAAGAGTGTTTAAATGTTAGTTCCGATCATTTCATAAGTTCAGTTAGTTCACTTGTTAGATTCAGAATTCAGTACCAAAATTGTAAAGTCGCTAGAAGTATAGTTGAAATTATGTGAACCCAATTTTAGTCAGATCAATTTCGTTAAAAGGCCCATTTCCGTCCCCAGCATGACGTTAAAAGGCCCATTTCAGTCCTCAGCAAGACGTTAAAAGGCCCCCCTTTATCTTTTTCGGTCACTTTCAATAAATTGTAAATTTTAAAATTAATAAGCACGGCCCTGTTAGAAAGAATTTTGTAGCATACGTGACCTACCTTATTCAATAGGCCAAGAGATCGCATTACAACGGTGATGACGCAATGCAACCGTTAGACTAGATAAAATTTGTATCATTCTGTGACGCATTATGTTTAAAAACCCTGTAACTGCAGATCAGTTGATTGTTTAAAGTAAACTACCATTTGTTTTAAATTAACCATTTTAGTTCAGACTGATGGTTCGAATTCGTTTGATTATTTAAGAACTTCAGTAACTGTTGATTTCGTTTGAATTTTGTTTGAGTTAGTAACAATTTCAATTAAGTAACCATATGAGTAAATTCAGGTGAATTCGGTTTCGTAAGATATTTTAGCACTTCGGTTGAGTTCGAATAGGATTCGGATTTGAAGTGGGAATTAAGCCTGCGTTGTTAGGATGCGATGTCAAGCGTCAGGACGCGAAGACGTCATTCGGCATAGGCGTGCCGCGATGAGTAGTAAAAATTGGTCCGGCCACCCAATCTACTAATTCATAATAATTGTAAATCAAAGGGAATTAATTTGAATTTTCCAAATAATATTAATTGCATCTATTAATAATACATTATTTTATAACATCTTAAGACTAGTACGGGAATTTACCGGTGTTTCCGTGACGAAGTAATTTTTTTGCGATCCAATTAAGTAGGTTGTAAAGTTGAACTTGGTACTATTGGCTGTGTGAGCACTGTTGCCTGCCGATCTCGGACGCAGGGAATAGCACCCTTCCAAATGTAACCAGGAACATTCTGATCGACTCTTGATTTGGGGAAGTGAATTAATTTTGCTTGAAGGGTTTCTCGCTTTTTCCCACAAGCAGTATGACAAAGTGAGTGGCGTCCAACATTCTTCTTGCTCTCGAGCCAGATCACATTCACCCGATCTATGCAGCCATGCAATAGTTACGGGTAGCAAAACAAATTCGTGCATGTTTTGCTAACACTAGTTTTTTTTTAGCTCTTAATTTTAGTTCTCATATAATTAGTTAGCAACTTCGTTAGGTTAGGACGACGAGGCCAACTGGCTTCTTGTGCTAAGTCCCCTGGCTTACTGACTCGGATGTTCGACAGGATAGCCCTCGAAGTAAGGAAGTTTAGCCGCCCTAATTAAATTGTCTACAATTAGTTCAATGTAATTATTTTTCGTTTTTAGTTTTAAGCGGCGTGTAAATTTGATTGCCTTATTAGTTATTAAGTTATGTAAATAGTTTGATTTTAGTTAGTTTTGTTTGAGTTTAGTTAGTTTTGTTTGAGTTTAGTTAGTTTTGTTTGAGTTATGTTGAATTAATTTTGAAATTTTGAGTTTAGTCAGTTTGTTTGAATTATTTGAATTAAGTTTGATTATTTTTGAAATTTTAGTTAGTTTTTTGAGTTCTTTGACTTAATTTGATAATTCTGAAATGTTTGAGTTCGGTTTAAAATAGCTTTCCGTAGGTCAGTTCGATTATAACCATTGTTGTGCTCCGAAAGGAGAGTGTCATTTGTTAGTGTTGTCACGTTTGGTAGTTTTATCTCTTAATTTTACTACATCCCATCGTTGATGAGGAACTTTCGGCCCCTTAGTAATTTGTCGGTTGCTAAGGAAGCTTTAACTCCGCGAGTATCGTTAGGTTGTCCCGCTAACCCTGGAAGCTTTCCCAGAGGCGTAGGGTTCGATACAGTACTAGGTCGGTCATAGTGCATGACTCCCAGTAAGTAGAGTTGGTTCCGATCGTCTAGGATCCCGTGCTGCCACGGAGACGATCCGCCGCCAATTCGGCTTGTACGCGACAACGTACATGTTGTTCAGGCATTCTTCTTCGTCCCTTTGTTGTCCTCCGTGCACTACCATTTGTGACCTAACTAATTAGCCTGGTAATCGATTTGGCCCATGATCCATTTGATTTTGAGAAGTTATCTTGAATTAATTCCATTAGTTAGAAAGAGTCAGTTCGACGCATTTTTTTTGTTTATTTTTTTTATCAGACTTGTTAGCGGGTGTTACGCTTACAAAGTTTTAGTACAACAGAATTTAATTTTCCCAAGTTAGTCAATGTAAAATCAAGTAGTACGCCTATGGTAATCTACTTGCAGGTGGTTCCTGAAATTGTTAGGTAAGCAACTTGGAGTGGCTTACATCAGGATGACATCAGGATGTAAGTAAGTTACCCACACTTTGCGCGAAAAAAGTATATAGAGCGGGGGGAAATTAGGTATGCGAGAAAGAGATGTAATTATGCAGCTCTTAGATTATTGCAAGAGAAGAATGAGGCATTAATCACTCAACCACAAACGGCGACGGTTGTGGAAAATAGTCCGGTTCAATCGTTGGAATTTGAAATGATTGCCAGATTATTCGGGGGTGGTTTAATCTTTAATTCCGATTTGAATAATGCTTATACGTTCGGTTGTGTAATAATTCAGATTTTGATTCAACTAATATTCCGGTTGTGTTAGTTATTGATGTGTCTCCGAATTTACGTCACACTACGAGGACCCTGCTAAGGACCTTCAAACCTCTGCCGTAATTATGTTCAACGGCTTGAAATCAAAGGTTAGATTGTAACATTAAGCCTTTCAGCTAATCAATTGGTATTTCAAATACCCAGGCTGGGACCAATGTACTTAGATTTAAGTTTATTTGTTGATTTATGATTTTAGGAATTTTCCGGTGGCCCACTCGGTATCTGATCACATGTATTGTTTTATTATGTATTTGGTGTTATGTATGTATGTACCTACCTAAAAAGGTTATTGTAACAATTTGGGTAACTGAGGTTACATTATACGATTTATTCACGTGTATTGTGTTGTTTGACTTTTTCCCCGAGAATATTAAGTTGCTACCACGCTCTGAAGTCCGGCTCTCTGATTTGGCTAGCGGGCCAACGCTCAATTCGGGAGGTAAGTAGCGTAACAACTTCTAACTGTTAAATACAAATTATTAGTGCAAATTATAACTTGAAGATCTGAACTTGTAATTGTCAAATACAGAACTTAAAATTGATAGCTTCTAATTATTATTGCAAATTATAACTTGAAGATCTAAACTTGTAATTGTCAATTACAGAACTTCTAATTGTTAAATACAAATTATTAGTGCAAATTATAACTTGAAGATCTGAACATGTAATTGTCAAATACAGAACTTAAAATTGATAGGTTCTAATTATTATTGTAAATTATAACTTGAAGATCTGAACTTGTAATTGTCAAATAAGGAACTTAAAATTGATAGCTTCTAATTATTATTTCAATTTATAACTTGAAGAGCTGAACTTGTAATTGTCAAATACAGAACTTAAAATTGATAGCTTCTAATTATTATTGCAAATTATAACTTGAAGATCTGAACTTGTAATTGTCAAATACAGAACTTTTAATTGTTAAATTCAAATTAGTAGTGCAAATTATAACTTGAAGATCTGAACTTGTAATTATCAAATACAGAACTTAAAATTGATAGCTTCTAATTATTATTGTAAATTATAACTTGAAGATCTGAAATTGTAATAGTGAATTACAGAACTTAGATTTGTTAAATTCAAATTATTATTACAAATTATAACTTGAAGATCTGAACTAGTAATTGTCAAATACAGAACTTAAAATTGATAGCTTCTAATTATTATTGCAAATCATAACTTGAAGATCTGAACTAGTAATTGTCAAATACAGAACTTAAAATTGATAGCTTCTAATTATTATTGTAAATTATAACTTGAAGATCTGACCTTGTAATTGTCAAATTCAGAACTTAAAATTGATATCTTCTAATTATTATTGCAAATAATAACTTGAAGATCTGAACTAGTAATTGTCAAATACAGCACTTAAAATTGATAGCTTCTAATTATTATTGCAAATTATAATTTGAAGATCTGAACTTGTAATAGACAAATACAGAACTTCTAATTGTTAAATACAAATTATTAGTGCAAATTATAACTTGAAGATCTGAACTTGTAATAGGTAAATACAGAACTTCTAATTGTTAAATTCAAACTAAGATTGCAAATAATAATTTGAAAATCTGAACTAGTAATAGTCAAATACAGAACTTCTAACTGTGAAATACAAATTATTAGTGCAAATTATAACTTGAAGATCTGAACTTGTAATTGTCAAATACAGAACTTAAAATTGATAGCTTCTAATTATTATTGCAAATTATAACTTGAAGATCTAAACTTGTAATTGTCAATTACAGAACTTCTAATTGTTAAATACAAATTATTAGTGCAAATTATAACTTGAAGATCTGAACATGTAATTGTCAAATACAGAACTTAAAATTGATAGCTTCTAATTATTATTGTAAATTATAACTTGAAGATCTGAAGTTGTAATAGTGAATTACAGAACTTAGATTTGTTAAATTCAAATTATTATTTCAAATTATAACTTGAAGATCTGAACTAGTAATTGTCAAATACAGAACTTCTAATTATTAAATACAAATTATTAGTGCAAATTATAACTTGAAGATCTGAACTAGTAATTTTCAAATACAGAACTTAATATTGATAGCTTCTAATTATTATTGCAAATTATAACTAGAAGATCTGAACTTGTAATTGTCAAATACAGAACTTCTAATTGTTAAATACAAATTATTAGTGCAAATTATAACTTGAAGATCTGAACTAGTAATTTTCAAATACAGAACTTAATATTGATAGCTTCTAATTATTATTGCAAATTATAACTAGAAGATCTGAACTTGTAATTGTCAAATACAGAACTTAAAATTGATAGCTACTAATTATAATTTCAATTTATAACTTGAAGATCTGAACTTGTAATTGTCAAATTCAGAACTTAAAATTGATAGCTTCTAATTATTATTGCAAATTATAACTTGAAGATCTGAACTTGTAATTGTCAAATACAGAACTTCTAATTGTTAAATACAAATTAGTAGTGCAAATTATAACTTGAAGATCTGAACTTGTAATTATCAAATACAGAACTTAAAATTGATAGCTTCTAATTATTATTGTAAATTATAACTTGAAGATCTGAACTTGTAATAGTGAATTACAGAACTTAGATTTGTTAAATTCAAATTATTATTTCAAATTATAACTTGAAGATCTGAACTAGTAATTGTCAAATACAGAACTTAAAATTGATAGCTTCTAATTATTATTGCAAATTATAACTTGAAGATCTGAACTTGTAATTGTCAAATACAGAACTTCTAATTGTTAAATACAAATTAGTAGTGCAAATTATAACTTGAAGATCTGAACTTGTAATTATCAAATACAGAACTTAAAATTGATAGCTTCTAATTATTATTGTAAATTATAACTTGAAGATCTGAACTTGTAATAGTGAATTACAGAACTTAGATTTGTTAAATTCAAATTATTATTTCAAATTATAACTTGAAGATCTGAACTAGTAATTGTCAAATACAGAACTTAAAATTGATAGCTTCTAATTATTATTGCAAATTATAACTTGAAGATCTAACTTGTAATTGTCAAATACAGAACTTAAAATTGATAGCTTCTAATTATTATTGTAAATTATAACTTGAAGATCTGAACTTGTAATTGTCAAATACAGAACTGAAAATTGATAGCTTCTAATTATTATTGCAAATATAAAGTTGGAGATCTGAACTAGTAATTGTCAAATACAGAACTTAAAATTGATAGCTTCTAATTATTATTGCAAATTATAACTTGAAGATCTGAACTTGTAATTGTCAAATACAGAACTTAAAATTGATAGCTTCTAATTATTATTGCAAATTATAACTTGAAGATCTGAACTTGTAATTGTCAAATACAGAACATAAAATTGATAGCTTCTAATTATTATTTCAAATTATAACTTGAAGATCTGAACTTGAATTGTCAAATACAGAACTTAAAATTAATAGCTTCTAATTATTATTGCAAATTATAACTTGAATATCTGAACTTGTAATTGTCAAATACAGAACTTCTAATTGTTAAATACAAATTATTAGTGCAAATTATAACTTGAAGATCTGAACTAGTAATTTTCAAATACAGAACTTAAAATTAATAGCTTCTAATTATTATTGCAAATTAAAACTTGAATGTCTGAACTTGTAATTGTCAAATACAGAACTTCTAATTGTTAAATACAAATTATTAGTGCAAATTATAACTTGAAGATCTGAACTAGTAATTTTCAAATACAGAACTTAAAATTAATAGCTTCTAATTATTATTGCAAATTAAAACTTGAATGTCTGAACTTGTAATTGTCAAATACAGAACTTCTAATTGTTAAATACAAATTATTAGTGCAAATTATAACTTGAAGATCTGAACTTGTAATTGTCAAATACAGAACTTAAAATTGATAGCTTCTAATTATTATTGCAAATTATAACTTGAAGATCTAACTTGTAATTGTCAAATACAGAACTTAAAATTGATAGCTTCTAATTATTATTATAAATTATAACTTGAAGATCTGAACTTGTAATTGTCAAATACAGAACTTAAAATTGATAGCTTCTAATTATTATTGCAAATATAAACTTGGAGATCTGAACTAGTAATTGTCAAATACAGAACTTAAAATTGATAGCTTCTAATTATTATTGCAAATTTTAACTTGAAGATCTGAACTTGTAATTGTCAAATACAGAACTTAAAATTGATAGCTTCTAATTATTATTGCAAATTATAACTTGAAGATCTGAACTTGTAATTGTCAAATACAGAACATAAAATTGATAGCTTCTAATTATTATTTCAAATTATAACTTGAAGATCTGAACTTGTAATTGTCAAATACAGAACTTAAAATTAATAGCTTCTAATTATTATTGCAAATTATAACTTGAATATCTGAACTTGTAATTGTCAAAAACAGAACTTCAAATTGTTAAATACAAATTATTAGTGCAAATTATAACTTGAAGATCTGAACTTGTAATTGTCAAATACAGAACTTAAAATTGATAGCTTCTAATTATTATTGTAAATTATAACTTGAAGATCTGAACTTGTAATAGTGAATTACAGAACTTAGATTTGTTAAATTCAAATTATTATTTCAAATTATAACTTGAAGATCTGTACTAGTAATTGTCAAATACAGAACTTAAAATTGATAGCTTCTAATTATTATTGCATATTATAACTTGAAGATCTGAACTTGTAATTGTTAAATACAGAACTTAAAATTGATAGCTTCTAATTATTATTGCAAATTATAACTTCAAGATCTGAACTTGTAATTGTCAAATACAGAACATAAAATTGATAGCTTCTAATTATTATTTCAAATTATAACTTGAAGATCTGAACTTGTAATTGTCAAATACAGAACTTAAAATTAATAGCTTCTAATTATTATTGCAAATTATAACTTGAATATCTGAACTTGTAATTGTCAAATACAGAACTTCAAATTGTTAAATACAAATTATTAGTGCAAATTATAACTTGAAGATCTGAACTTGTAATTGTCAAACACAGAACTTAAAATTGATAGCTTCAAATTATTATTGCAAATTATAACTTGAAGATCTGAACTTGTAATTTTCAAATACAGAACTTCTAATTGTTAAATACAAATTATTAGTGCAAATTATAACTTGAAGAACTGAACTTGGAATTGTCAAATACAGAACTTCTAATTGTTAAATACAAATTATTAGTGCAAATTATAACTTGAAGATCTGAACTAGTAATTTTCAAATACAGAACTTAAAATTAATAGCTTCTAATTATTATTGCAAATTAAAACTTGAATGTCTGAACTTGTAATTGTCAAATACAGAACTTCTAATTGTTAAATACAAATTATTAGTGCAAATTATAACTTGAAGATCTGAACTAGTAATTTTCAAATACAGAACTTAAAATTAATAGCTTCTAATTATTATTGCAAATTAAAACTTGAATGTCTGAACTTGTAATTGTCAAATACAGAACTTCTAATTGTTAAATACAAATTATTAGTGCAAATTATAACTTGAAGATCTGAACTTGTAATTGTCAAATACAGAACTTAAAATTGATAGCTTCTAATTATTATTGCAAATTATAACATGAAGATCTGAACTTGTAATTGTCAAATACAGAACTTAAAATTGATAGCTTCTAATTATTATTGTAAATTATAACTTGAAGATCTGAACTTGTAATAGTCAAATACAGAACTTCTAATTGTTAAATACAAATTATTAGTGCAAATTATAACTTGAAGATCTGAACTAGTAATTTTCAAATACAGAACTTAATATTGATAGCTTCTAATTATTATTGCAAATTATAACTAGAAGATCTGAACTTGTAATTGTCAAATACAGAACTTAAAATTGATAGCTTCTAATTATTATTTCAATTTATAACTTGAAGATCTGAACTTGTAATTGTCAAATACAGAACTTAAAATTGATAGCTTCTAATTATTATTGCAAATTATAACTTGAAGATCTGAACTTGTAATTGTCAAATACAGAACTTTTAATTGTTAAATACAAATTAGTAGTGCAAATTATAACTTGAAGATCTGAACTTGTAATTATCAAATACAGAACTTAAAATTGATAGCTTCTAATTATTATTGCAAATTATAATTTGAAGATCTGAACTTGTAATAGACAAATACGCAACTTAGCATTGTTAAATACAAATTGTGATTGCAAATTATAACTTGAAGATCTGAACCTGTAATAGGTAAATACAGAACTTTCAATTGTTAAATTCTAACTAAGATTGCAAATAATAATTCGAAGATCTGAACTTGTAATAGTGAATTACAGAACTTAGATTTGTTAAATTCAAATTATTATTTCAAATGATAACTTGAAGATCTGAACTAGTAATTGTCAAATACAGAACTTAAAATTGATAGCTTCTAATTATTATTGCAAATTAAAACTTGAAGATCTGAACTAGTAATTGTCAAATGCAGAACTTAAAATTGATAGCTTCTAATTATTATTTCAAATTATAACTTGAAGATCTGAACTTGTAATTGTCAAATACAGAACTTAAAATTGATAGCTTCTAATTATTATTGCAAATAATAACTTGAAGATCTGTACTTGTAATTGTCAAATACAGAACTTAAAATTGATAGCTTATAATTATAGTTCAAATTATAACTTGAAAATCTGAACTTGTAATAGTCAAATACAGAACATCGAATTGTTAAATACAAATTATTAGTGCAAATTATAACTTGAAGATCTGAACTTGTAATAGGTAAATACAGAACTTCTAATTGTTAAATTCAAACTAAGATTGTAAATAATAATTTGAAAATCTGAACTAGTAATAGTCAAATACAGAACTTCTAACTGTTAAAAACAAATTATTAGTGCAAATTATAACTTGAAGATCTGAACTTGTAATTGTCAAATACAGAACTTAAAATTGATAGCTTCTAATTATTATTGCAAATTATAAATTGAAGATCTGAACTTGTAATAGTGAATTACAAAACTTAGATTTGTTAAATTCAAATTATTATTTCAAATTATAACTTGAAGATCTGAACTAGTAATTGTCAAATACAGAACTTAAATTGATAGCTTATAATTATTATTGCAAATAATAATTTGAAGATCTGAACTTGTAATAGTCAAATACAGAACTTCTAATTGTTAAATACAAATTATTAGTGCAAATTATAACTTGAAGATCTGAACTAGTAATTGTCAAATACAGAACTTAAAATTGATAGCTTCTAATTATTATTGCAAATTATAACTAGAAGATCTGAACTTGTAATTGTCAAATACAGAACTTCTAATTGTTAAATACAAATTATTAGTGCAAATTATAACTTGAAGATCTGAACTTGTAATTGTCAAATATAGAACTTAAAATTGATAGCTTCTAATTATTATTGCAAATTATAACTTGAAGATCTGAACTTGTAATTGTCAAATACAGAACTTCTAATTGTTAAATACAAATTATTAGTGCAAATTATAACTTGAAGATCTGAACTTGTAATAGTGAATTACAGAACTTAGATTTGTTAAATTCAAATTATTATTTCAAATTATAACTTGAAGATCTGAACTAGTAATTGTCAAATACAGAACTTAAAATTGATAGCTTCTAATTATTATTGCAAATTATAACTTGAAGATCTGAACTTGTAATTGTCAAATACAGAACTTAAAATTGATAGCTTCTAATTATTATTGCAAATTATAACATGAAGATCTGAACTTGTAATTGTCAAATACAGAACTTAAAATTGATAGTTTCTAATTATTATTGTAAATTATAACTTGAAGATCTGAACTTGTAATAGTCAAATACAGAACTTCTAATTGTTAAATACAAATTATTAGTGCAAATTATAACTTGAAGATCTGAACTAGTAATTTTCAAATACAGAACTTTATATTGATAGCTTCTAATTATTATTGCAAATTATAACTAGAAGATCTGAACTTGTAATTGTCAAATAAGGAACTTAAAATTGATAGCTTCTAATTATTATTTCAATTTATAACTTGAAGATCTGAACTTGTAATTGTCAAATACAGAACTTAAAATTGATAGCTTCTAATTATTATTGCTAATTATAACTTGAAGATCTGAACTTGTAATTGTCAAATACAGAACTTTTAATTGTTAAATTCAAATTAGTAGTGCAAATTATAACTTGAAGATCTGAACTTGTAATTATCAAATACAGAACTTAAAATTGATAGCTTCTAATTATTATTGTAAATTATAACTTGAAGATCTGAACTTGTAATAGTGAATTACAGAACTTAGATTTGTTAAATTCAAATTATTATTACAAATTATAACTTGAAGATCTGAACTAGTAATTGTCAAATACAGAACTTAAAATTGATAGCTTCTAATTATTATTGCAAATCATAACTTGAAGATCTGAACTAGTAATTGTCAAATACAGAACTTAAAATTGATAGCTTCTAATTATTATTGTAAATTATAACTTGAAGATCTGACCTTGTAATTGTCAAATACAGAACTTAAAATTGATATCTTCTAATTATTATTGCAAATAATAACTTGAAGATCTGAACTAGTAATTGTCAAATACAGCACTTAAAATTGATAGCTTCTAATTATTATTGCAAATTATAATTTGAAGATCTGTACTTGTAATAGACAAATACTCAACTTAGCATTGTTAAATACAAATTGTGATTGCAAATTATAACTTGAAGATCTGAACTAGTAATTGTCAAATACAGAACTTAAATTGATAGCTTATAATTATTATTGCAAATAATAATTTGAAGATCTGAACTTGTAATAGTCAAATACAGAACTTCTAATTGTTAAATACAAATTATTAGTGCAAATTATAACTTGAAGATCTGAACTTGTAATAGTGAATTACAGAACTTAGATTTGTTAAATTCAAATTATTATTTCAAATTATAACTTGAAGATCTGAACTAGTAATTGTCAAATACAGAACTTAAAATTGATAGCTTCTAATTATAATTTCAATTTATAACTTGAAGATCTGAACTTGTAATTGTCAAATACAGAACTTAAAATTGATAGCTTCTAATTATTATTGCAAATTATAACTTGAAGATCTGAACTTGTAATTGTCAAATACAGAACTTCTAATTGTTAAATACAAATTAGTAGTGCAAATTATAACTTGAAGATCTGAACTTGTAATTATCAAATACAGAACTTAAAATTGATAGCTTCTAATTATTATTGTAAATTATAACTTGAAGATCTGAACTTGTAATAGTGAATTACAGAACTTAGATTTGTTAAATTCAAATTATTATTTCAAATTATAACTTGAAGATCTGAACTAGTAATTGTCAAATACAGAACTTAAAATTGATAGCTTCTAATTATTATTGCAAATTATAACTTGAAGATCTAACTTGTAATTGTCAAATACAGAACTTAAAATTGATAGCTTCTAATTATTATTGTAAATTATAACTTGAAGATCTGAACTTGTAATTGTCAAATACAGAACTTAAAATTGATAGCTTCTAATTATTATTGCAAATTATAATTTGAAGATCTGAACTTGTAATTGTCAAATACAGAACTTAAAATTGATAGCTTCTAATTATTATTGTAAATTATAACTTGAAGATCTGAACTTGTAATTGTTAAATACAGAACTTAAAATTGATAGCTTCTAATTATTATTGTAAATTATAACTTGAAGATCTGACCTTGTAATTGTCAAATACAGAACTTAAAATTGATATCTTCTAATTATTATTGCAAATAATAACTTGAAGATCTGAACTAGTAATTGTCAAATACAGCACTTAAAATTGATAGCTTCTAATTATTATTGCAAATTATAATTTGAAGATCTGAACTTGTAATAGACAAATACTCAACTTAGCATTGTTAAATACAAATTGTGATTGCAAATTATAACTTGAAGATCTGAACTAGTAATTGTCAAATACAGAACTTAAATTGATAGCTTATAATTATTATTGCAAATAATAATTTGAAGATCTGAACTTGTAATAGTCAAATACAGAACTTCTAATTGTTAAATACAAATTATTAGTGCAAATTATAACTTGAAGATCTGAACTTGTAATAGGTAAATACAGAACTTAAAATTGATAGCTTCTAATTATTATTGCAAATTATAACATGAAGATCTGAACTTGTAATTGTCAAATACAGAACTTAAAATTGATAGATTCTAATTATTATTGTAAATTATAACTTGAAGATCTGAACTTGTAATAGTCAAATACAGAACTTCTAATTGTTAAATACAAATTATTAGTGCAAATTATAACTTGAAGATCTGAACTAGTAATTGTCAAATACAGAACTTAAAATTGATAGCTTCTAATTATTATTGCAAATTATAACTTGAAGATCTGAACTTGTAATTGTCAAATACAGAACTTAAAATTGATAGCTTCTAATTATTATTGCAAATTATAACATGAAGATCTGAACTTGTAATTGTCAAATACAGAACTTAAAATTGATAGATTCTAATTATTATTGTAAATTATAACTTGAAGATCTGAACTTGTAATAGTCAAATACAGAACTTCTAATTGTTAAATACAAATTATTAGTGCAAATTATAACTTGAAGATCTGAACTAGTAATTTTCAAATACAGAACTTTATATTGATAGCTTCTAATTATTATTGCAAATTATAACTAGAAGATCTGAACTTGTAATTGTCAAATAAGGAACTTAAAATTGATAGCTTCTAATTATTATTTCAATTTATAACTTGAAGATCTGAACTTGTAATTGTCAAATACAGAACTTAAAATTGATAGCTTCTAATTATTATTGCTAATTATAACTTGAAGATCTGAACTTGTAATTGTCAAATACAGAACTTTTAATTGTTAAATTCAAATTAGTAGTGCAAATTATAACTTGAAGATCTGAACTTGTAATTATCAAATACAGAACTTAAAATTGATAGCTTCTAATTATTATTGTAAATTATAACTTGAAGATCTGAACTTGTAATAGTGAATTACAGAACTTAGATTTGTTAAATTCAAATTATTATTACAAATTATAACTTGAAGATCTGAACTAGTAATTGTCAAATACAGAACTTAAAATTGATAGCTTCTAATTATTATTGCAAATCATAACTTGAAGATCTGAACTAGTAATTGTCAAATACAGAACTTAAAATTGATAGCTTCTAATTATTATTGTAAATTATAACTTGAAGATCTGACCTTGTAATTGTCAAATACAGAACTTAAAATTGATATCTTCTAATTATTATTGCAAATAATAACTTGAAGATCTGAACTAGTAATTGTCAAATACAGCACTTAAAATTGATAGCTTCTAATTATTATTGCAAATTATAATTTGAAGATCTGAACTTGTAATAGACAAATACTCAACTTAGCATTGTTAAATACAAATTGTGATTGCAAATTATAACTTGAAGATCTGAACTAGTAATTGTCAAATACAGAACTTAAATTGATAGCTTATAATTATTATTGCAAATAATAATTTGAAGATCTGAACTTGTAATAGTGAATTACAGAACTTAGATTTGTTAAATTCAAATTATTATTTCAAATTATAACTTGAAGATCTGAACTAGTAATTGTCAAATACAGAACTTAAAATTGATAGCTTCTAATTATAATTTCAATTTATAACTTGAAGATCTGAACTTGTAATTGTCAAATACAGAACTTAAAATTGATAGCTTCTAATTATTATTGCAAATTATAACTTGAAGATCTGAACTTGTAATTGTCAAATACAGAACTTCTAATTGTTAAATACAAATTAGTAGTGCAAATTATAACTTGAAGATCTGAACTTGTAATTATCAAATACAGAACTTAAAATTGATAGCTTCTAATTATTATTGTAAATTATAACTTGAAGATCTGAACTTGTAATAGTGAATTACAGAACTTAGATTTGTTAAATTCAAATTATTATTTCAAATTATAACTTGAAGATCTGAACTAGTAATTGTCAAATACAGAACTTAAAATTGATAGCTTCTAATTATTATTGCAAATTATAACTTGAAGATCTAACTTGTAATTGTCAAATACAGAACTTAAAATTGATAGCTTCTAATTATTATTGTAAATTATAACTTGAAGATCTGAACTTGTAATTGTCAAATACAGAACTTAAAATTGATAGCTTCTAATTATTATTGCAAATTATAATTTGAAGATCTGAACTTGTAATTGTCAAATACAGAACTTAAAATTGATAGCTTCTAATTATTATTGTAAATTATAACTTGAAGATCTGAACTTGTAATTGTTAAATACAGAACTTAAAATTGATAGCTTCTAATTATTATTGTAAATTATAACTTGAAGATCTGACCTTGTAATTGTCAAATACAGAACTTAAAATTGATATCTTCTAATTATTATTGCAAATAATAACTTGAAGATCTGAACTAGTAATTGTCAAATACAGCACTTAAAATTGATAGCTTCTAATTATTATTGCAAATTATAATTTGAAGATCTGAACTTGTAATAGACAAATACTCAACTTAGCATTGTTAAATACAAATTGTGATTGCAAATTATAACTTGAAGATCTGAACTAGTAATTGTCAAATACAGAACTTAAATTGATAGCTTATAATTATTATTGCAAATAATAATTTGAAGATCTGAACTTGTAATAGTCAAATACAGAACTTCTAATTGTTAAATACAAATTATTAGTGCAAATTATAACTTGAAGATCTGAACTTGTAATAGGTAAATACAGAACTTCTAATTGTTAAATACAAATTATTAGTGCAAATTATAACTTGAAGATCTGAACTAGTAATTTTCAAATACAGAACTTAAAATTAATAGCTTCTAATTATTATTGCAAATTAAAACTTGAATGTCTGAACTTGTAATTGTCAAATACAGAACTTCTAATTGTTAAATACAAATTATTAGTGCAAATTATAACTTGAAGATCTGAACTAGTAATTTTCAAATACAGAACTTAAAATTAATAGCTTCTAATTATTATTGCAAATTAAAACTTGAATGTCTGAACTTGTAATTGTCAAATACAGAACTTCTAATTGTTAAATTCAAATTATTAGTGCAAATTATAACTTGAAGATCTGAACTTGTAATTGTCAAATACAGAACTTAAAATTGATATCTTCTAATTATTATTGCAAATTATAACATGAAGATCTGAACTTGTAATTGTCAAATACAGAACTTAAAATTGATAGCTTCTAATTATTATTGAAAATTATAACTTGAAGATCTGAACTTGTAATAGTCAAATACAGAACTTCTAATTGTTAAATACAAATTATTAGTGCAAATTATAACTTGAAGATCTGAACTAGTAATTTTCAAATACAGAACTTAATATTGATAGCTTCTAATTATTATTGCAAATTATAACTAGAAGATCTGAACTTGTAATTGTCAAATACAGAACTTAAAATTGATAGCTTCTAATTATTATTTCAATTTATAACTTGAAGATCTGAACTTGTAATTGTCAAATACAGAACTTAAAATTGATAGCTTCTAATTATTATTGCAAATTATAACTTGAAGATCTGAACTTGTAATTGTCAAATACAGAACTTTTAATTGTTAAATACAAATTAGTAGTGCAAATTATAACTTGAAGATCTGAACTTGTAATTATCAAATACAGAACTTAAAATTGATAGCTTCTAATTATTATTGTAAATTATAACTTGAAGATCTAAACTTGTAATAGTGAATTACAGAACTTAGATTTGTTAAATTCAAATTATTATTACAAATTATAACTTGAAGATCTGAACTAGTAATTGTCAAATTCAGAACTTAAAATTGATAGCTTCTAATTATTATTGCAAATCATAACTTGAAGATCTGATCTAGTAATTGTCAAATACAGAACTTAAAATTGATAGCTTCTAATTATTATTGTAAATTATAACTTGAAGATCTGACCTTGTAATTGTCAAATACAGAACTTAAAATTGATATCTTCTAATTATTATTGCAAATAATAACTTGAAGATCTGAACTAGTAATTGTCAAATAAAGCACTTAAAATTGATAGCTTCTAATTATTATTGCAAATTATAATTTGAAGATCTGAACTTGTAATAGACAAATACGCAACTTAGCATTGTTAAATACAAATTGTGATTGCAAATTATAACTTGAAGATCTGAACCTGTAATAGGTAAATACAGAACTTTCAATTGTTAAATTCTAACTAAGATTGCAAATAATAATTCGAAGATCTGAACTTGTAATAGTGAATTACAGAACTTAAATTTGTTAAATTCAAATTATTATTTCAAATTATAACTTGAAGATCTGAACTAGTAATTGTCAAATACAGAACTTAAAATTGATAGCTTCTAATTATTATTGCAAATTAAAACTTGAAGATCTGAACTAGTAATTGTCAAATGCAGAACCTAAAATTGATAGCTTCTAATTATTATTTCAAATTATAACTTGAAGATCTGAACTTGTAATTGTCAAATACAGAACTTAAAATTGATAGCTTCTAATTATTATTGCAAATAATAACTTGAAGATCTGTACTTGTAATTGTCAAATACAGAACTTAAAATTGATAGCTTATAATTATAGTTCAAATTATAACTTGAAAATCTGAACTTGTAATAGTCAAATACAGAACATCGAATTGTTAAATACAAATTATTAGTGCAAATTATAACTTGAAGATCTGAACTTGTAATAGGTAAATACAGAACTTAAAATTGATAGCTTCTAATTATTATTGCAAATTATAACTTGAAGATCTGAACTTGTAATAGTGAATTACAAAACTTAGATTTGTTAAATTCAAATTATTATTTCAAATTATAACTTGAAGATCTGAACTAGTAATTGTCAAATACAGAACTTAAATTGATAGCTTATAATTATTATTGCAAATAATAATTTGAAGATCTGAACTTGTAATAGTCAAATACAGAACTTCTAATTGTTAAATACAAATTATTAGTGCAAATTATAACTTGAAGATCTGAACTAGTAATTGTCAAATACAGAACTTAAAATTGATAGCTTCTAATTATTATTGCAAATTATAACTAGAAGATCTGAACTTGTAATTGTCAAATACAGAACTTCTAATTGTTAAATACAAATTATTAGTGCAAATTATAACTTGAAGATCTGAACTTGTAATTGTCAAATATAGAACTTAAAATTGATAGCTTCTAATTATTATTGCAAATTATAACTTGAAGATCTGAACTTGTAATTGTCAAATACAGAACTTCTAATTGTTAAATACAAATTATTAGTGCAAATTATAACTTGAAGATCTGAACTTGTAATTGTCAAATACAGAACTTAAAATTGATAGCTTCTAATTATTATTGCAAATTATAACATGAAGATCTGAACTTGTAATTGTCAAATACAGAACTTAAAATTGATAGCTTCTAATTATTATTGAAAATTATAACTTGAAGATCTGAACTTGTAATAGTCAAATACAGAACTTCTAATTGTTAAATACAAATTATTAGTGCAAATTATAACTTGAAGATCTGAACTAGTAATTTTCAAATACAGAACTTAATATTGATAGCTTCTAATTATTATTGCAAATTATAACTAGAAGATCTGAACTTGTAATTGTCAAATACAGAACTTAAAATTGATAGCTTCTAATTATTATTTCAATTTATAACTTGAAGATCTGAACTTGTAATTGTCAAATACAGAACTTAAAATTGATAGCTTCTAATTATTATTGCAAATTATAACTTGAAGATCTGAACTTGTAATTGTCAAATACAGAACTTTTAATTGTTAAATACAAATTAGTAGTGCAAATTATAACTTGAAGATCTGAACTTGTAATTATCAAATACAGAACTTAAAATTGATAGCTTCTAATTATTATTGTAAATTATAACTTGAAGATCTAAACTTGTAATAGTGAATTACAGAACTTAGATTTGTTAAATTCAAATTATTATTACAAATTATAACTTGAAGATCTGAACTAGTAATTGTCAAATTCAGAACTTAAAATTGATAGCTTCTAATTATTATTGCAAATCATAACTTGAAGATCTGATCTAGTAATTGTCAAATACAGAACTTAAAATTGATAGCTTCTAATTATTATTGTAAATTATAACTTGAAGATCTGACCTTGTAATTGTCAAATACAGAACTTAAAATTGATATCTTCTAATTATTATTGCAAATAATAACTTGAAGATCTGAACTAGTAATTGTCAAATAAAGCACTTAAAATTGATAGCTTCTAATTATTATTGCAAATTATAATTTGAAGATCTGAACTTGTAATAGACAAATACGCAACTTAGCATTGTTAAATACAAATTGTGATTGCAAATTATAACTTGAAGATCTGAACCTGTAATAGGTAAATACAGAACTTTCAATTGTTAAATTCTAACTAAGATTGCAAATAATAATTCGAAGATCTGAACTTGTAATAGTGAATTACAGAACTTAAATTTGTTAAATTCAAATTATTATTTCAAATTATAACTTGAAGATCTGAACTAGTAATTGTCAAATACAGAACTTAAAATTGATAGCTTCTAATTATTATTGCAAATTAAAACTTGAAGATCTGAACTAGTAATTGTCAAATGCAGAACTTAAAATTGATAGCTTCTAATTATTATTTCAAATTATAACTTGAAGATCTGAACTTGTAATTGTCAAATACAGAACTTAAAATTGATAGCTTCTAATTATTATTGCAAATAATAACTTGAAGATCTGTACTTGTAATTGTCAAATACAGAACTTAAAATTGATAGCTTATAATTAAAGTTCAAATTATAACTTGAAAATCTGAACTTGTAATAGTCAAATACAGAACATCGAATTGTTAAATACAAATTATTAGTGCAAATTATAACTTGAAGATCTGAACTTGTAATAGGTAAATACAGAACTTAAAATTGATAGCTTCTAATTATTATTGCAAATTATAACTTGAAGATCTGAACTTGTAATAGTGAATTACAAAACTTAGATTTGTTAAATTCAAATTATTATTTCAAATTATAACTTGAAGATCTGAACTAGTAATTGTCAAATACAGAACTTAAATTGATAGCTTACAATTATTATTGCAAATAATAATTTGAAGATCTGAACTTGTAATAGTCAAATACAGAACTTCTAATTGTTAAATACAAATTATTAGTGCAAATTATAACTTGAAGATCTGAACTAGTAATTGTCAAATACAGAACTTAAAATTGATAGCTTCTAATTATTATTGCAAATTATAACTAGAAGATCTGAACTTGTAATTGTCAAATACAGAACTTCTAATTGTTAAATACAAATTATTAGTGCAAATTATAACTTGAAGATCTGAACTTGTAATTGTCAAATATAGAACTTAAAATTGATAGCTTCTAATTATTATTGCAAATTATAACTTGAAGATCTGAACTTGTAATTGTCAAATACAGAACTTCTAATTGTTAAATACAAATTATTAGTGCAAATTATAACTTGAAGATCTGAACAAGTAATTGTCAAATACAGAACTTAAAATTGATAGCTTCTAATTATTATTGTAAATTATAACTTGAAGATCTGAACTTGTAATAGTGAATTACAGAACTTAGATTTGTTAAATTCAAATTATTATTTCAAATTATAACTTGAAGATCTGAACTAGTAATTGTCAAATACAGAACTTAAAATTGATAGCTTCTAATTATTATTGCAAATTATAACTTGAAGATCTGAACTTGTAATTGTCAAATACAGAACTTAAAATTGATAGCTTCTAATTATTATTGCAAATTATAACATGAAGATCTGAACTTGTAATTGTCAAATACAGAACTTAAAATTGATAGCTTCTAATTATTATTGTAAATTATAACTTGAAGATCTGAACTTGTAATAGTCAAATACAGAACTTCTAATTGTTAAATACAAATTATTAGTGCAAATTATAACTTGAAGATCTGAACTAGTAATTTTCAAATACAGAACTTAATATTGATAGCTTCTAATTATTATTGCAAATTATAACTAGAAGATCTGAACTTGTAATTGTCAAATAAGGAACTTAAAATTGATAGCTTCTAATTATTATTTCAATTTATAACTTGAAGATCTGAACTTGTAATTGTCAAATACAGAACTTAAAATTGATAGCTTCTAATTATTATTGCTAATTATAACTTGAAGATCTGAACTTGTAATTGTCAAATACAGAACTTTTAATTGTTAAATTCAAATTAGTAGTGCAAATTATAACTTGAAGATCTGAACTTGTAATTATCAAATACAGAACTTAAAATTGATAGCTTCTAATTATTATTGTAAATTATAACTTGAAGATCTGAACTTGTAATAGTGAATTACAGAACTTAGATTTGTTAAATTCAAATTATTATTACAAATTATAACTTGAAGATCTGAACTAGTAATTGTCAAATACAGAACTTAAAATTGATAGCTTCTAATTATTATTGCAAATCATAACTTGAAGATCTGAACTAGTAATTGTCAAATACAGAACTTAAAATTGATAGCTTCTAATTATTATTGTAAATTATAACTTGAAGATCTGACCTTGTAATTGTCAAATACAGAACTTAAAATTGATATCTTCTAATTATTATTGCAAATAATAACTTGAAGATCTGAACTAGTAATTGTCAAATACAGCACTTAAAATTGATAGCTTCTAATTATTATTGCAAATTATAATTTGAAGATCTGAACTTGTAATAGACAAATACTCAACTTAGCATTGTTAAATACAAATTGTGATTGCAAATTATAACTTGAAGATCTGAACTAGTAATTGTCAAATACAGAACTTAAATTGATAGCTTATAATTATTATTGCAAATAATAATTTGAAGATCTGAACTTGTAAAAGTCAAATACAGAACTTCTAATTGTTAAATACAAATTATTAGTGCAAATTATAACTTGAAGATCTGAACTTGTAATAGGTAAATACAGAACTTCTAATTGTTAAATTTAAACTAAGATTGCAAATAATAATTTGAAAATCTGAACTAGTAATAGTCAAATACAGAACTTCTAACTGTTAAATACAAATTATTAGTGCAAATTATAAATTGAAGATCTGAACTTGTAATTGTCAAATACAGAACTTAAAATTGTTAGCTTCTAATTATTATTGCAAATTATAACTTGAAGATCTGAACTTGTAATTGTCAATTACAGAACTTCTAATTGTTAAATACAAATTATTAGTGCAAATTATAACTTGAAGATCTGAACATGTAATTGTCAAATACAGAACTTAAAATTGATAGCTTCTAATTATTATTGTAAATTATAACTTGAAGATCTGAACTTGTAATAGTGAATTACAGAACTTAGATTTGTTAAATTCAAATTATTATTTCAAATTATAACTTGAAGATCTGAACTAGTAATTGTCAAATACAGAACTTCTAATTATTAAATACAAATTATTAGTACAAATTATAACTTGAAGATCTGAACTAGTAATTTTCAAATACAGAACTTAATATTGATAGCTTCTAATTATTATTGCAAATTATAACTTGTAGATCTGACCTTGTAATTGTCAAATACAGAAGTTAAAATCGATATCTTCTAATTATTATTGCAAATAATAACTTGAAGATCTGAACTAGTAATTGTCAAATACAGCACTTAAAATTGATAGCTTCTAATTATAATTTCAATTTATAACTTGAAGATCTGAACTTGTAATTGTCAAATACAGAACTTAAAATTGATAGCTTCTAATTATTATTGCAAATTATAACTTGAAGATCTGAACTTGTAATTGTCAAATACAGAACTTCTAATTGTTAAATACAAATTAGTAGTGCAAATTATAACTTGAAGATCTGAACTTGTAATTATCAAATACAGAACTTAAAATTGATAGCTTCTAATTATTATTGTAAATTATAACTTGAAGATCTGAACTTGTAATAGTGAATTACAGAACTTAGATTTGTTAAATTCAAATTATTATTTCAAATTATAACTTGAAGATCTGAACTAGTAATTGTCAAATACAGAACTTAAAATTGATAGCTTCTAATTATTATTGTAAATTATAACTTGAAGATCTGACCTTGTAATTGTCAAATACAGAACTTAAAATTGATATCTTCTAATTATTATTGCAAATAATAACTTGAAGATCTGAACTAGTAATTGTCAAATACAGCACTTAAAATTGATAGCTTCTAATTATTATTGCAAATTATAATTTGAAGATCTGAACTTGTAATAGACAAATACTCAACTTAGCATTGTTAAATACAAATTGTGATTGCAAATTATAACTTGAAGATCTGAACTAGTAATTGTCAAATACAGAACTTAAATTGATAGCTTATAATTATTATTGCAAATAATAATTTGAAGATCTGAACTTGTAATAGTCAAATACAGAACTACTAATTGTTAAATACAAATTATTAGTGCAAATTATAACTTGAAGATCTGAACTTGTAATAGGTAAATACAGAACTTCTAATTGTTAAATTTAAACTAAGATTGCAAATAATAATTTGAAAATCTGAACTAGTAATAGTCAAATACAGAACTTCTAACTGTTAAATACAAATTATTAGTGCAAATTATAAATTGAAGATCTGAACTTGTAATTGTCAAATACAGAACTTAAAATTGATAGCTTCTAATTATTATTGCAAATTATAACTTGAAGATCTGAACTTGTAATTGTCAATTACAGAACTTCTAATTGTTAAATACAAATTATTAGTGCAAATTATAACTTGAAGATCTGAACATGTAATTGTCAAATACAGAACTTAAAATTGATAGCTTCTAATTATTATTGTAAATTATAACTTGAAGATCTGAACTTGTAATAGTGAATTACAGAACTTAGATTTGTTAAATTCAAATTATTATTTCAAATTATAACTTGAAGATCTGAACTAGTAATTGTCAAATACAGAACTTCTAATTATTAAATACAAATTATTAGTACAAATTATAACTTGAAGATCTGAACTAGTAATTTTCAAATACAGAACTTAATATTGATAGCTTCTAATTATTATTGCAAATTATAACTAGAAGATCTGAACTTGTAATTGTCAAATACAGAACTTCTAATTGTTAAATACAAATTATTAGTGCAAATTATAACTTGAAGATCTGACCTTGTAATTGTCAAATACAGAAGTTAAAATCGATATCTTCTAATTATTATTGCAAATAATAACTTGAAGATCTGAACTAGTAATTGTCAAATACAGCACTTAAAATTGATAGCTTCTAATTATAATTTCAATTTATAACTTGAAGATCTGAACTTGTAATTGTCAAATACAGAACTTAAAATTGATAGCTTCTAATTATTATTGCAAATTATAACTTGAAGATCTGAACTTGTAATTGTCAAATACAGAACTTCTAATTGTTAAATACAAATTAGTAGTGCAAATTATAACTTGAAGATCTGAACTTGTAATTATCAAATACAGAACTTAAAATTGATAGCTTCTAATTATTATTGTAAATTATAACTTGAAGATCTGAACTTGTAATAGTGAATTACAGAACTTAGATTTGTTAAATTCAAATTATTATTTCAAATTATAACTTGAAGATCTGAACTAGTAATTGTCAAATACAGAACTTAAAATTGATAGCTTCTAATTATTATTGCAAATTATAACTTGAAGATCTAACTTGTAATTGTCAAATACAGAACTTAAAATTGATAGGTTCTAATTATTATTGTAAATTATAACTTGAAGATCTGAACTTGTAATTGTCAAATACAAAACTTAAAATGGATAGCTTCTAATTATTATTGCAAATTATAATTTGAAGATCTGAACTTGTAATAGACAAATACGCAACCTAGCATTGTTAAATACAAATTGTGATTGCAAATTATAACTTGAAGATCTGAACTTGTAATTGTCAAATACAGAACTTCTAATTGTTAAATACAAATTATTAGTGCAAATTATAACTTGAAGATCTGAACTAGTAATTGTCAAATACAGCACTTAAAATTGATAGCTTCTAATTATTATTGCATATTATAACTTGAAGATCTGAACTTGTAATTGTCAAATACAGAACATAAAATTGATAGCTACTAATTATTATTTCAAATTATAACTTGAAGATCTGAACTTGTAATTGTCAAATACAGAACTTAAAATTAATAGCTTCTAATTATTATTGCAAATTATAACTTGAATGTCTGAACTTGTAATTGTCAAATACAGAACTTCTAATTGTTAAATACAAATTATTAGTGCAAATTATAACTTGAAGATCTGAACTTGTAATTGTCAAATACAGAACTTAAAATTGATAGTTTCTAATTATTATTGTAAATTATAACTTGAAGAACTGAACATGTAATAGTGAATTACAGAACTTAGATTTGTTAAATTCAATTTATTATTTCAAATTATAACTTGAAGATCTGAACTAGTAATTGTCAAATACAGAACTTAAAATTGATAGCTTCTAATTATTATTGCAAATTATAACTTGAAGATCTGAACTTGTAATTGTCAGATACAGAACTTAAAATTGATAGCTTCTAATTATTATTGTAAATTATAACTTCAAGATCTGAACTTGTAATTGGCAAATACAGAACTTAAAATTGATAGCTTCAAATTATTATTGCAAATTATAACTTGAAGATCTGAACTTCTAATTGATAAATACAAATTATTAGTGCAAATTATAACTTGAAGAACTGAACTTGGAATTGTCAAATACAGAACTTCTAATTGTTAAATACAAATTATTAGTGCAAATTATAACTTGAAGATCTGAACTAGTAATTTTCAAATACAGAACTTAAAATTAATAGCTTCTAATTATTATTGCAAATTAAAACTTGAATGTCTGAACTTGTAATTGTCAAATACAGAACTTCTAATTGTTAAATACAAATTATTAGTGCAAATTATAACTTGAAGATCTGAACTAGTAATTTTCAAATACAGAACTTAAAATTAATAGCTTCTAATTATTATTGCAAATTAAAACTTGAATGTCTGAACTTGTAATTGTCAAATACAGAACTTCTAATTGTTAAATACAAATTATTAGTGCAAATTATAACTTGAAGATCTGAACTTGTAATTGTCAAATACAGAACTTAAAATTGATAGCTTCTAATTATTATTGCATATTATAACTTGAAGATCTGAACTTGTAATTGTTAAATACAGAACTTAAAATTGATAGCTTCTAATTATTATTGTAAATTATAACTTCAAGATCTGAACTTGTACTTGTCAAATACAGAACTTAAAATTGATAGCTTCTAATTATTATTGCAAATAATAACTTGAAGATCTGAACTTGTAATTGTCAAATACAGAACTTCTAATTGTTAAATACAAATTATTAGTGCAAATTATAACTTGAAGATCTGAACAAGTAATTGTCAAATACAGAACTTAAAATTGATAGCTTCTAATTATTATTGTAAATTATAACTTGAAGATCTGAACTTGTAATAGTGAATTACAGAACTTAGATTTGTTAAATTCAAATTATTATTTCAAATTATAACTTGAAGATCTGAACTAGTAATTGTCAAATACAGAACTTAAAATTGATAGCTTCTAATTATTATTGCAAATTATAACTTGAAGATCTGAACTTGTAATTGTCAAATACAGAACTTAAAATTGATAGCTTCTAATTATTATTGCAAATTATAACATGAAGATCTGAACTTGTAATTGTCAAATACAGAACTTAAAATTGATAGCTTCTAATTATTATTGTAAATTATAACTTGAAGATCTGATCTTATAATAGTCAAATACAGAACTTCTAATTGTTAAATACAAATTATTAGTGCAAATTATAACTTGAAGATCTGAACTAGTAATTTTCAAATACAGGAATTAATATTGATAGCTTCTAATTATTATTGCAAATTATAACTAGAAGATCTGAACTTGTAATTGTCAAATACAGAACTTAAAATTGATAGCTTCTAATTATTATTTCAATTTATAACTTGAAGATCTGAACTTGTAATTGTCAAATACAGAACTTAAAATTGATAGCTTCTAATTATTATTGCAAATTATAACTTGAAGATCTGAACTTGTAATTGTCAAATACAGAACTTTTAATTGTTAAATTCAAATTAGTAGTGCAAATTATAACTTGAAGATCTGAACTTGTAATTATCAAATACAGAACTTAAAATTGATAGCTTCTAATTATTATTGTAAATTATAACTTGAAGATCTGAACTTGTAATAGTGAATTACAGAACTTAGATTTGTTAAATTCAAATTATTATTACAAATTATAACTTGAAGATCTGAACTAGTAATTGTCAAATACAGAACTTAAAATTGATAGCTTCTAATTATTATTGTAAATTATAACTTGAAGATCTGACCTTGTAATTGTCAAATACAGAAGTTAAAATCGATATCTTCTAATTATTATTGCAAATAATAACTTGAAGATCTGAACTAGTAATTGTCAAATACAGCACTTAAAATTGATAGCTTCTAATTATTATTGCAAATTATAATTTGAAGATCTGAACTTGTAATAGACAAATACGCAACCTAGCATTGTTAAATACAAATTGTGATTGCAAATTATAACTTGAAGATCTGAACCTGTAATAGGTAAATACAGAACTTCGAATTGTTAAATTCTAACTAAGATTGCAAATAATAATTCGAATATCTGAACTTGTAATAGTCAAATACAGAACTTCTAATTGTTAAATACAAATTATTAGTGCAAATTATAACTTGAAGATCTGAACATGTAATTGTCAAATACAGAACTTAAAATTGATAGCTTCTAATTATTATTGTAAATTATAACTTGAAGATCTGAACTTGTAATAGTGAATTACAGAACTTAGATTTGTTAAATTCAAATTATTATTTCAAATTATAACTTGAAGATCTGAACTAGTAATTGTCAAATACAGAACTTCTAATTATTAAATACAAATTATTAGTACAAATTATAACTTGAAGATCTGAACTAGTAATTTTCAAATACAGAACTTAATATTGATAGCTTCTAATTATTATTGCAAATTATAACTAGAAGATCTGAACTTGTAATTGTCAAATACAGAACTTCTAATTGTTAAATACAAATTATTAGTGCAAATTATAACTTGAAGATCTGACCTTGTAATTGTCAAATACAGAAGTTAAAATCGATATCTTCTAATTATTATTGCAAATAATAACTTGAAGATCTGAACTAGTAATTGTCAAATACAGCACTTAAAATTGATAGCTTCTAATTATAATTTCAATTTATAACTTGAAGATCTGAACTTGTAATTGTCAAATACAGAACTTAAAATTGATAGCTTCTAATTATTATTGCAAATTATAACTTGAAGATCTGAACTTGTAATTGTCAAATACAGAACTTCTAATCGTTAAATACAAATTAGTAGTGCAAATTATAACTTGAAGATCTGAACTTGTAATTATCAAATACAGAACTTAAAATTGATAGCTTCTAATTATTATTGTAAATTATAACTTGAAGATCTGAACTTGTAATAGTGAATTACAGAACTTAGATTTGTTAAATTCAAATTATTATTTCAAATTATAACTTGAAGATCTGAACTAGTAATTGTCAAATACAGAACTTAAAATTGATAGCTTCTAATTATTATTGCAAATTATAACTTGAAGATCTAACTTGTAATTGTCAAATACAGAACTTAAAATTGATAGGTACTAATTATTATTGTAAATTATAACTTGAAGATCTGAACTTGTAATTGTCAAATACAAAACTTAAAATGGATAGCTTCTAATTATTATTGCAAATTATAATTTGAAGATCTGAACTTGTAATAGACAAATACGCAACCTAGCATTGTTAAATACAAATTGTGATTGCAAATTATAACTTGAAGATCTGAACTTGTAATTGTCAAATACAGAACTTCTAATTGTTAAATACAAATTATTAGTGCAAATTATAACTTGAAGATCTGAACTAGTAATTGTCAAATACAGCACTTAAAATTGATAGCTTCTAATTATTATTGCATATTATAACTTGAAGATCTGAACTTGTAATTGTCAAATACAGAACATAAAATTGATAGCTACTAATTATTATTTCAAATTATAACTTGAAGAACTGAACTTGTAATTGTCAAATACAGAACTTAAAATTAATAGCTTCTAATTATTATTGCAAATTATAACTTGAATGTCTGAACTTGTAATTGTCAAATACAGAACTTCTAATTGTTAAATACAAATTATTAGTGCAAATTATAACTTGAAGATCTGAACTTGTAATTGTCAAATACAGAACTTAAAATTGATAGTTTCTAATTATTATTGTAAATTCTAACTTGAAGAACTGAACATGTAATAGTGAATTACAGAACTTAGATTTGTTAAATTCAATTTATTATTTCAAATTATAACTTGAAGATCTGAACTAGTAATTGTCAAATACAGAACTTAAAATTGATAGCTTCTAATTATTATTGCAAATTATAACTTGAAGATCTGAACTTGTAATTGTCAGATACAGAACTTAAAATTGATAGCTTCTAATTATTATTGTAAATTATAACTTCAAGATCTGAACTTGTAATTGGCAAATACAGAACTTAAAATTGATAGCTTCAAATTATTATTGCAAATTATAACTTGAAGATCTGAACTTCTAATTGATAAATACAAATTATTAGTGCAAATTATAACTTGAAGAACTGAACTTGGAATTGTCAAATACAGAACTTCTAATTGTTAAATACAAATTATTAGTGCTAATTATAACTTGAAGATCTGAACTAGTAATTTTCAAATACAGAACTTAAAATTAATAGCTTCTAATTATTATTGCAAATTAAAACTTGAATGTCTGAACTTGTAATTGTCAAATACAGAACTTCTAATTGTTAAATACAAATTATTAGTGCAAATTATAACTTGAAGATCTGAACTAGTAATTTTCAAATACAGAACTTAAAATTAATAGCTTCTAATTATTATTGCAAATTAAAACTTGAATGTCTGAACTTGTAATTGTCAAATACAGAACTTCTAATTGTTAAATACAAATTATTAGTGCAAATTATAACTTGAAGATCTGAACTTGTAATTGTCAAATACAGAACTTAAAATTGATAGCTTCTAATTATTATTGCATATTATAACTTGAAGATCTGAACTTGTAATTGTTAAATACAGAACTTAAAATTGATAGCTTCTAATTATTATTGTAAATTATAACTTCAAGATCTGAACTTGTACTTGTCAAATACAGAACTTAAAATTGATAGCTTCTAATTATTATTGCAAATAATAACTTGAAGATCTGAACTTGTAATTGTCAAATACAGAACTTCTAATTGTTAAATACAAATTATTAGTGCAAATTATAACTTGAAGATCTGAACAAGTAATTGTCAAATACAGAACTTAAAATTGATAGCTTCTAATTATTATTGTAAATTATAACTTGAAGATCTGAACTTGTAATAGTGAATTACAGAACTTAGATTTGTTAAATTCAAATTATTATTTCAAATTATAACTTGAAGATCTGAACTAGTAATTGTCAAATACAGAACTTAAAATTGATAGCTTCTAATTATTATTGCAAATTATAACTTGAAGATCTGAACTTGTAATTGTCAAATACAGAACTTAAAATTGATAGCTTCTAATTATTATTGCAAATTATAACATGAAGATCTGAACTTGTAATTGTCAAATACAGAACTTAAAATTGATAGCTTCTAATTATTATTGTAAATTATAACTTGAAGATCTGATCTTATAATAGTCAAATACAGAACTTCTAATTGTTAAATACAAATTATTAGTGCAAATTATAACTTGAAGATCTGAACTAGTAATTTTCAAATACAGAAATTAATATTGATAGCTTCTAATTATTATTGCAAATTATAACTAGAAGATCTGAACTTGTAATTGTCAAATACAGAACTTAAAATTGATAGCTTCTAATTATTATTTCAATTTATAACTTGAAGATCTGAACTTGTAATTGTCAAATACAGAACTTAAAATTGATAGCTTCTAATTATTATTGCAAATTATAACTTGAAGATCTGAACTTGTAATTGTCAAATACAGAACTTTTAATTGTTAAATTCAAATTAGTAGTGCAAATTATAACTTGAAGATCTGAACTTGTAATTATCAAATACAGAACTTAAAATTGATAGCTTCTAATTATTATTGTAAATTATAACTTGAAGATCTGAACTTGTAATAGTGAATTACAGAACTTAGATTTGTTAAATTCAAATTATTATTACAAATTATAACTTGAAGATCTGAACTAGTAATTGTCAAATACAGAACTTAAAATTGATAGCTTCTAATTATTATTGTAAATTATAACTTGAAGATCTGACCTTGTAATTGTCAAATACAGAAGTTAAAATCGATATCTTCTAATTATTATTGCAAATAATAACTTGAAGATCTGAACTAGTAATTGTCAAATACAGCACTTAAAATTGATAGCTTCTAATTATTATTGCAAATTATAATTTGAAGATCTGAACTTGTAATAGACAAATACGCAACCTAGCATTGTTAAATACAAATTGTGATTGCAAATTATAACTTGAAGATCTGAACCTGTAATAGACAAATACGCAACCTAGCATTGTTAAATACAAATTGTGATTGCAAATTATAACTTGAAGATCTGAACTTGTAATTGTCAAATACAGAACTTCTAATTGTTAAATACAAATTATTAGTGCAAATTATAACTTGAAGATCTGAACTAGTAATTGTCAAATACAGCACTTAAAATTGATAGCTTCTAATTATTATTGCATATTATAACTTGAAGATCTGAACTTGTAATTGTCAAATACAGAACATAAAATTGATAGCTACTAATTATTATTTCAAATTATAACTTGAAGATCTGAACTTGTAATTGTCAAATACAGAACTTAAAATTAATAGCTTCTAATTATTATTGCAAATTATAACTTGAATGTCTGAACTTGTAATTGTCAAATACAGAACTTCTAATTGTTAAATACAAATTATTAGTGCAAATTATAACTTGAAGATCTGAACTTGTAATTGTCAAATACAGAACTTAAAATTGATAGTTTCTAATTATTATTGTAAATTCTAACTTGAAGAACTGAACATGTAATAGTGAATTACAGAACTTAGATTTGTTAAATTCAATTTATTATTTCAAATTATAACTTGAAGATCTGAACTAGTAATTGTCAAATACAGAACTTAAAATTGATAGCTTCTAATTATTATTGCAAATTATAACTTGAAGATCTGAACTTGTAATTGTCAGATACAGAACTTAAAATTGATAGCTTCTAATTATTATTGTAAATTATAACTTCAAGATCTGAACTTGTAATTGGCAAATACAGAACTTAAAATTGATAGCTTCAAATTATTATTGCAAATTATAACTTGACGATCTGAACTTCTAATTGATAAATACAAATTATTAGTGCAAATTATAACTTGAAGAACTGAACTTGGAATTGTCAAATACAGAACTTCTAATTGTTAAATACAAATTATTAGTGCTAATTATAACTTGAAGATCTGAACTAGTAATTTTCAAATACAGAACTTAAAATTAATAGCTTCTAATTATTATTGCAAATTAAAACTTGAATGTCTGAACTTGTAATTGTCAAATACAGAACTTCTAATTGTTAAATACAAATTATTAGTGCAAATTATAACTTGAAGATCTGAACTAGTAATTTTCAAATACAGAACTTAAAATTAATAGCTTCTAATTATTATTGCAAATTAAAACTTGAATGTCTGAACTTGTAATTGTCAAATACAGAACTTCTAATTGTTAAATACAAATTATTAGTGCAAATTATAACTTGAAGATCTGAACTTGTAATTGTCAAATACAGAACTTAAAATTGATAGCTTCTAATTATTATTGCATATTATAACTTGAAGATCTGAACTTGTAATTGTTAAATACAGAACTTAAAATTGATAGCTTCTAATTATTATTGTAAATTATAACTTCAAGATCTGAACTTGTACTTGTCAAATACAGAACTTAAAATTGATAGCTTCTAATTATTATTGCAAATAATAACTTGAAGATCTGAACTTGTAATTGTCAAATACAGAACTTCTAATTGTTAAATACAAATTATTAGTGCAAATTATAACTTGAAGATCTGAACAAGTAATTGTCAAATACAGAACTTAAAATTGATAGCTTCTAATTATTATTGTAAATTATAACTTGAAGATCTGAACTTGTAATAGTGAATTACAGAACTTAGATTTGTTAAATTCAAATTATTATTTCAAATTATAACTTGAAGATCTGAACTAGTAATTGTCAAATACAGAACTTAAAATTGATAGCTTCTAATTATTATTGCAAATTATAACTTGAAGATCTGAACTTGTAATTGTCAAATACAGAACTTAAAATTGATAGCTTCTAATTATTATTGCAAATTATAACATGAAGATCTGAACTTGTAATTGTCAAATACAGAACTTAAAATTGATAGCTTCTAATTATTATTGTAAATTATAACTTGAAGATCTGATCTTATAATAGTCAAATACAGAACTTCTAATTGTTAAATACAAATTATTAGTGCAAATTATAACTTGAAGATCTGAACTAGTAATTTTCAAATACAGAAATTAATATTGATAGCTTCTAATTATTATTGCAAATTATAACTAGAAGATCTGAACTTGTAATTGTCAAATACAGAACTTAAAATTGATAGCTTCTAATTATTATTTCAATTTATAACTTGAAGATCTGAACTTGTAATTGTCAAATACAGAACTTAAAATTGATAGCTTCTAATTATTATTGCAAATTATAACTTGAAGATCTGAACTTGTAATTGTCAAATACAGAACTTTTAATTGTTAAATTCAAATTAGTAGTGCAAATTATAACTTGAAGATCAGAACTTGTAATTATCAAATACAGAACTTAAAATTGATAGCTTCTAATTATTATTGTAAATTATAACTTGAAGATCTGAACTTGTAATAGTGAATTACAGAACTTAGATTTGTTAAATTCAAATTATTATTACAAATTATAACTTGAAGATCTGAACTAGTAATTGTCAAATACAGAACTTAAAATTGATAGCTTCTAATTATTATTGTAAATTATAACTTGAAGATCTGACCTTGTAATTGTCAAATACAGAAGTTAAAATCGATATCTTCTAATTATTATTGCAAATAATAACTTGAAGATCTGAACTAATAATTGTCAAATACAGCACTTAAAATTGATAGCTTCTAATTATTATTGCAAATTATAATTTGAAGATCTGAACTTGTAATAGACAAATACGCAACCTAGCATTGTTAAATACAAATTGTGATTGCAAATTATAACTTGAAGATCTGAACCTGTAATAGGTAAATACAGAACTTCGAATTGTTAAATTCTAACTAAGATTGCAAATAATAATTCGAATATCTGAACTTGTAATAGTCAAATACAGAACTTCTAATTGTTAAATACAAATTATTAGTGCAAATTATAACTTGAAGATCTGAACTAGTAATTGTCAAATACAGAACTTAAAATTGATAGCTTCTAATTATTATTGCAAATTATAACTTGAAGATCTGAACTTGTAATTGTCAAATACAGAACTTCTAATTGTTAAATACAAATTATTAGTGCAAATTATAACTTGAAGATCTGAACTTGTAATTGTCAAATACAGAACTTCTAATTGTTAAATACAAATTATTAGTGCAAATTATAACTTGAAGATCTGAACTAGTAATTGTCAAATACAGCACTTAAAATTGATAGCTTCTAATTATTATTGCATATTATAACTTGAAGATCTGAACTTGTAATTGTCAAATACAGAACATAAAATTGATAGCTACTAATT
Source organism: Cantharis lateralis (assembly GCA_963170105.1). NCBI lineage: Eukaryota > Metazoa > Arthropoda > Insecta > Coleoptera > Cantharidae > Cantharis > Cantharis lateralis. Next base: position 23,681,054 of record OY720625.1, on the reverse strand, counting down.
ATTATTTCAAATTATAACTTGAAGATCTGAACTTGTAATTGTCAAATACAGAACTTAAAATTAATAGCTTCAAATTATTATTGCAAATTATAACTTGAATGTCTGAACTTGTAATTGTCAAATACAGAACTACTAATTGTTAAATACAAATTATTAGTGCAAATTATAACTTGAAGATCTGAACTTGTAATTATCAAATACAGAACTTAAAATTGATAGTTTCTAATTATTATTGTAAATTATAACTTGAAGAACTGAACTTGTAATAGTGAATTACAGAACTTAGATTTGTTAAATTCAATTTATTATTTCAAATTATAACTTGAAGATCTGAACTAGTAATTGTCAAATACAGAACTTAAAATTGATAGCTTCTAATTATTATTGCAAATTATAACTTGACGATCTGAACTTGTAATTGTCAGATACAGAACATAAAATTGATAGCTTCTAATTATTATTGTAAATTATAACTTCAAGATCTGAACTTGTAATTGGCAAATACAGAACTTAAAATTGATAGCTTCAAATTATTATTGCAAATTATAACTTGAAGATCTGAACATGTAATTTTCAAATACAGAACTTCTAATTGTTAAATACAAATTATTAGTGCAAATTATAACTTGAAGAACTGAACTTGGAATTGTCAAATACAGAACTTCTAATTGTTAAATACAAATTATTAGTGCAAATTATAACTTGAAGATCTGAACTAGTAATTTTCAAATACAGAACTTAAAATTAATAGCTTCTAATTATTATTGCAAATTAAAACTTGAATGTCTGAACTTGTAATTGTCAAATACAGAACTTCTAATTGTTAAATACAAATTATTAGTGCAAATTATAACTTGAAGATCTGAACTAGCAATTTTCAAATACAGAACTTAAAATTAATAGCTTCTAATTATTATTGCAAATTAAAACTTGAATGTCTGAACTTGTAATTGTCAAATACAGAACTTCTAATTGTTAAATACAAATTATTAGTGCAAATTATAACTTGAAGATCTGAACTTGTAATTGTCAAATACAGAACTTAAAATTGATAGCTTCTAATTATTATTGCAAATTATAACATGAAGATCTGAACTTGTAATTGTCAAATACAGAACTTAAAATTGATAGCTTCTAATTATTATTGTAAATTATAACTTGAAGATCTGAACTTGTAATAGTCAAATACAGAACTTCTAATTGATAGCTTCTAATTATTATTGCAAATTATAACTTGAAGATCTGAACTTGTAATTGTCAAATACAGAACTTCTAATTGTTAAATACAAATTATTAGTGCAAATTATAACTTGAAGATCTGAACTTGTAATTGTCAAATACAGAACTTCTAATTGTTAAATACAAATTATTAGTGCAAATTATAACTTGAAGATCTGAACTAGTAATTGTCAAATACAGCACTTAAAATTGATAGCTTCTAATTATTATTGCATATTATAACTTGAAGATCTGAACTTGTAATTGTCAAATACAGAACATAAAATTGATAGCTACTAATTATTATTTCAAATTATAACTTGAAGATCTGAACTTGTAATTGTCAAATACAGAACTTAAAATTAATAGCTTCTAATTATTATTGCAAATTATAACTTGAATGTCTGAACTTGTAATTGTCAAATACAGAACTTCTAATTGTTAAATACAAATTATTAGTGCAAATTATAACTTGAAGATCTGAACTTGTAATTGTCAAATACAGAACTTAAAATTGATAGTTTCTAATTATTATTGTAAATTATAACTTGAAGAACTGAACTTGTAATAGTGAATTACAGAACTTAGATTTGTTAAATTCAATTTATTATTTCAAATTATAACTTGAAGATCTGAACTAGTAATTGTCAAATACAGAACTTAAAATTGATAGCTTCTAATTATTATTGCAAATTATAACTTGAAGATCTGAACTTGTAATTGTCAGATACAGAACTTAAAATTGATAGCTTCTAATTATTATTGTAAATTATAACTTCAAGATCTGAACTTGTAATTGGCAAATACAGAACTTAAAATTGATAGCTTCAAATTATTATTGCAAATTATAACTTGAAGATCTGAACTTGTAATTTTCAAATACAGAACTTCTAATTGATAAATACAAATTATTAGTGCAAATTATAACTTGAAGAACTGAACTTGGAATTGTCAAATACAGAACTTCTAATTGTTAAATACAAATTATTAGTGCAAATTATAACTTGAAGATCTGAACTAGTAATTTTCAAATACAGAACTTAAAATTAATAGCTTCTAATTATTATTGCAAATTAAAACTTGAATGTCTGAACTTGTAATTGTCAAATACAGAACTTCTAATTGTTAAATACAAATTATTAGTGCAAATTATAACTTGAAGGTCTGAACTAGTAATTTTCAAATACAGAACTTAAAATTAATAGCTTCTAATTATTATTGCAAATTAAAACTTGAATGTCTGAACTTGTAATTGTCAAATACAGAACTTCTAATTGTTAAATACAAATTATTAGTGCAAATTATAACTTGAAGATCTGAACTTGTAATTGTCAAATACAGAACTTAAAATTGATAGCTTCTAATTATTATTGCAAATTATAACATGAAGATCTGAACTTGTAATTGTCAAATACAGAACTTAAAATTGATAGCTTCTAATTATTATTGTAAATTATAACTTGAAGATCTGAACTTGTAATAGTCAAATACAGAACTTCTAATTGTTAAATACAAATTATTAGTGCAAATTATAACTTGAAGATCTGAACTAGTAATTTTCAAATACAGAACTTAATATTGATAGCTTCTAATTATTATTGCAAATTATAACTAGAAGATCTGAACTTGTAATTGTCAAATACAGAACTTAAAATTGATAGCTTCTAATTATTATTTCAATTTATAACTTGAAGATCTGAACTTGTAATTGTCAAATACAGAACTTAAAATTGATAGCTTCTAATTATTTATGCAATTTATAACTTGAAGATCTGAACTTGTAATTGTCAAATACAGAACTTTTAATTGTTAAATACAAATTAGTAGTGCAAATTATAACTTGAAGATCTGAACTTGTAATTATCAAATACAGAACTTAAAATTGATAGCTTCTAATTATTATTGTAAATTATAACTTGAAGATCTAAACTTGTAATAGTGAATTACAGAACTTAGATTTGTTAAATTCAAATTATTATTACAAATTATAACTTGAAGATCTGAACTAGTAATTGTCAAATTCAGAACTTAAAATTGATAGCTTCTAATTATTATTGCAAATCATAACTTGAAGATCTGAACTAGTAATTGTCAAATACAGAACTTAAAATTGATAGCTACTAATTATTATTGTAAATTATAACTTGAAGATCTGACCTTGTAATTGTCAAATACAGAACTTAAAATTGATATCTTCTAATTATTATTGCAAATAATAACTTGAAGATCTGAACTAGTAATTGTCAAATACAGCACTTAAAATTGATAGCTTCTAATTATTATTGCAAATTATAATTTGAAGATCTGAACTTGTAATAGACAAATACGCAACTTAGCATTGTTAAATACAAATTGTGATTGCAAATTATAACTTGAAGATCTGAACCTGTAATAGGTAAATACAGAACTTCGAATTGTTAAATTCTAACTAAGATTGCAAATAATAATTCGAAGATCTGAACTTGTAATAGTGAATTACAGAACTTAGATTTGTTAAATTCAAATTATTATTTCAAATTATAACTTGAAGATCTGAACTAGTAATTGTCAAATGCAGAACTTAAAATTGATAGCTTCTAATTATTATTTCAAATTATAACTAGAAAATATGAACTTGTAATTGTCAAATACAGAACTTAAAATTGATAGCTTATAATTATTATTGCAAATTATAACTTGAAGATCTGAACTTGTAATTGTCAAATACAGAACTTTTAATTGTTAAATTCAAATTAGTAGTGCAAATTATAACTTGAAGATCTGAACTTGTAATTATCAAATACAGAACTTAAAATTGATAGCTTCTAATTATTATTGTAAATTATAACTTGAAGATCTGAACTTGTAATAGTGAATTACAGAACTTAGATTTGTTAAATTCAAATTATTATTACAAATTATAACTTGAAGATCTGAACTAGTAATTGTCAAATACAGAACTTAAAATTGATAGCTTCTAATTATTATTGTAAATTATAACTTGAAGATCTGACCTTGTAATTGTCAAATACAGAACTTAAAATTGATATCTTCTAATTATTATTGCAAATAATAACTTGAAGATCTGAACTAGTAATTGTCAAATACAGCACTTAAAATTGATAGCTTCTAATTATTATTGCAAATTATAATTTGAAGATCTGAACTTGTAATAGACAAATACGCAACCTAGCATTGTTAAATACAAATTGTGATTGCAAATTATAACTTGAAGATCTGAACCTGTAATAGGTAAATACAGAACTTCGAATTGTTAAATTCTAACTAAGATTGCAAATAATAATTCGAAGATCTGAACTTGTAATAGTCAAATACAGAACTTCTAATTGTTAAATACAAATTATTAGTGCAAATTATAACTTGAAGATCTGAACTAGTAATTGTCAAATACAGAACTTAAAATTGATAGCTTCTAATTATTATTGCAAATTATAACTTGAAGATCTGAACTTGTAATTGTCAAATACAGAACTTCTAATTGTTAAATACAAATTATTAGTGCAAATTATAACTTGAAGATCTGAACTTGTAATTGTCAAATACAGAACTTCTAATTGTTAAATACAAATTATTAGTGCAAATTATAACTTGAAGATCTGAACTAGTAATTGTCAAATACAGCACTTAAAATTGATAGCTACTAATTATTATTGCATATTATAACTTGAAGATCTGAACTTGTAATTGTCAAATACAGAACATAAAATTGATAGCTACTAATTATTATTTCAAATTATAACTTGAAGATCTGAACTTGTAATTGTCAAATACAGAACTTAAAATTAATAGCTTCTAATTATTATTGCAAATTATAACTTGAATGTCTGAACTTGTAATTGTCAAATACAGAACTTCTAATTGTTAAATACAAATTATTAGTGCAAATTATAACTTGAAGATCTGAACTTGTAATTGTAAAATACAGAACTTAAAATTGATAGTTTCTAATTATTATTGTAAATTATAACTTGAAGAACTGAACTTGTAATAGTGAATTAGAGAACTTAGATTTGTTAAATTCAATTTATTATTTCAAATTATAACTTGAAGATCTGAACTAGTAATTGTCAAATACAGAACTTAAAATTGATAGCTTCTAATTATTATTGCAAATTATAACTTGACGATCTGAACTTGTAATTGTCAGATACAGAACTTAAAATTGATAGCTTCTAATTATTATTGTAAATTATAACTTCAAGATCTGAACTTGAAATTGGCAAATACAGAACTTAAAATTGATAGCTTCAAATTATTATTGCAAATTATAACTTGAAGATCTGAACATGTAATTTTCAAATACAGAACTTCTAATTGTTAAATACAAATTATTAGTGCAAATTATAACTTGAAGAACTGAACTTGGAATTGTCAAATACAGAACTTCTAATTGTTAAATACAAATTATTAGTGCAAATTATAACTTGAAGATCTGAACTAGTAATTTTCAAATACAGAACTTAAAATTAATAGCTTCTAATTATTATTGCAAATTAAAACTTGAATGTCTGAACTTGTAATTGTCAAATACAGAACTTCTAATTGTTAAATACAAATTATTAGTGCAAATTATAACTTGAAGATCTGAACTAGTAATTTTCAAATACAGAACTTAAAATTAATAGCTTCTAATTATTATTGCAAATTAAAACTTGAATGTCTGAACTTGTAATTGTCAAATACAGAACTTCTAATTGTTAAATACAAATTATTATTGCAAATTATAACATGAAGATCTGAACTTGTAATTGTCAAATACAGAACTTAAAATTGATAGCTTCTAATTATTATTGTAAATTATAACTTGAAGATCTGAACTTGTAATAGTCAAATACAGAACTTCTAATTGATAGCTTCTAATTATTATTGCAAATTATAACTTGAAGATCTGAACTTGTAATTGTCAAATACAGAACTTCTAATTGTTAAATACAAATTATTAGTGCAAATTATAACTTGAAGATCTGAACTTGTAATTGTCAAATACAGAACTTCTAATTGTTAAATACAAATTATTAGTGCAAATTATAACTTGAAGATCTGAACTAGTAATTGTCAAATACAGCACTTAAAATTGATAGCTCCTAATTATTATTGCATATTATAACTTGAAGATCTGAACTTGTAATTGTCAAATACAGAACATAAAATTGATAGCTACTAATTATTATTTCAAATTATAACTTGAAGATCTGAACTTGTAATTGTCAAATACAGAACTTAAAATTAATAGCTTCTAATTATTATTGCAAATTATAACTTGAATGTCTGAACTTGTAATTGTCAAATACAGAACTTCTAATTGTTAAATACAAATTATTAGTGCAAATTATAACTTGAAGATCTGAACTTGTAATTGTCAAATACAGAACTTATAATTGATAGTTTCTAATTATTATTGTAAATTATAACTTGAAGAACTGAACTTGTAATAGTGAATTACAGAACTTAGATTTGTTAAATTCAATTTATTATTTCAAATTATAACTTGAAGATCTGAACTAGTAATTGTCAAATACAGAACTTAAAATTGATAGCTTCTAATTATTATTGCAAATTATAACTTGAAGATCTGAACTTGTAATTGTCAGATACAGAACTTAAAATTGATAGCTTCTAATTATTATTGTAAATTATAACTTCAAGATCTGAACTTGTAATTGGCAAATACAGAACTTAAAATTGATAGCTTCAAATTATTATTGCAAATTATAACTTGAAGATCTGAACTTGTAATTTTCAAATACAGAACTTCTAATTGTTAAATACAAATTATTAGTGCAAATTATAACTTGAAGAACTGAACTTGGAATTGTCAAATACAGAACTTCTAATTGTTAAATACAAATTATTAGTGCAAATTATAACTTGAAGATCTGAACTAGTAATTTTCAAATACAGAACTTAAAATTAATAGCTTCTAATTATTATTGCAAATTAAAACTTGAATGTCTGAACTTGTAATTGTCAAATACAGAACTTCTAATTGTTAAATACAAATTATTAGTGCAAATTATAACTTGAAGGTCTGAACTAGTAATTTTCAAATACAGAACTTAAAATTAATAGCTTCTAATTATTATTGCAAATTAAAACTTGAATGTCTGAACTTGTAATTGTCAAATACAGAACTTCTAATTGTTAAATACAAATTATTAGTGCAAATTATAACTTGAAGATCTGAACTTGTAATTGTCAAATACAGAACTTAAAATTGATAGCTTCTAATTATTATTGCAAATTATAACATGAAGATCTGAACTTGTAATTGTCAAATACAGAACTTAAAATTGATAGCTTCTAATTATTATTGTAAATTATAACTTGAAGATCTGAACTTGTAATAGTCAAATACAGAACTTCTAATTGTTAAATACAAATTATTAGTGCAAATTATAACTTGAAGATCTGAACTTGTAATTGTCAAATACAGAACTTAAAATTGATAGCTTCTAATTATTATTTCAATTTATAACTTGAAGATCTGAACTTGTAATTGTCAAATACAGAACTTAAAATTGATAGCTTCTAATTATTATTGCAAATTATAACTTGAAGATCTGAACTTGTAATTGTCAAATACAGAACTTTTAATTGTTAAATACAAATTAGTAGTGCAAATTATAACTTGAAGATCTGAACTTGTAATTATCAAATACAGAACTTAAAATTGATAGCTTCTAATTATTATTGTAAATTATAACTTGAAGATCTAAACTTGTAATAGTGAATTACAGAACTTAGATTTGTTAAATTCAAATTATTATTACAAATTATAACTTGAAGATCTGAACTAGTAATTGTCAAATTCAGAACTTAAAATTGATAGCTTCTAATTATTATTGCAAAGCATAACTTGAAGATCTGAACTAGTAATTGTCAAATACAGAACTTAAAATTGATAGCTTCTAATTATTATTGTAAATTATAACTTGAAGATCTGACCTTGTAATAGGTAAATACAGAACTTCTAATTGTTAAATACAAATTATTAGTGCAAATTATAACTTGAAGATCTGAACTAGTAATTGTCAAATACAGAACTTAAAATTGATAGCTTCTAATTATTATTGCAAATTATAACTTGAAGATCTGAACTTGTAATTGTCAAATACAGAACTTCTAATTGTTAAATACAAATTATTAGTGCAAATTATAACTTGAAGATCTGAACTTGTAATTGTCAAATACAGAACTTCTAATTGTTAAATACAAATTATTAGTGCAAATTATAACTTGAAGATCTGAACTAGTAATTGTCAAATACAGCACTTAAAATTGATAGCTTCTAATTATTATTGCATATTATAACTTGAAGATCTGAACTTGTAATTGTCAAATACAGAACATAAAATTGATAGCTACTAATTATTATTTCAAATTATAACTTGAAGATCTGAACTTGTAATTGTCAAATACAGAACTTAAAATTAATAGCTTCTAATTATTATTGCAAATTATAACTTGAATGTCTGAACTTGTAATTGTCAAATACAGAACTTCTAATTGTTAAATACAAATTATTAGTGCAAATTATAACTTGAAGATCTGAACTTGTAATTGTAAAATACAGAACTTAAAATTGATAGTTTCTAATTATTATTGTAAATTATAACTTGAAGAACTGAACTTGTAATAGTGAATTACAGAACTTAGATTTGTTAAATTCAATTTATTATTTCAAATTATAACTTGAAGATCTGAACTAGTAATTGTCAAATACAGAACTTAAAATTGATAGCTTCTAATTATTATTGCAAATTATAACTTGAAGATCTGAACTTGTAATTGTCAGATACAGAACTTAAAATTGATAGCTTCTAATTATTATTGTAAATTATAACTTCAAGATCTGAACTTGTAATTGGCAAATACAGAACTTAAAATTGATAGCTTCAAATTATTATTGCAAATTATAACTTGAAGATCTGAACTTGTAATTTTCAAATACAGAACTTCTAATTGTTAAATACAAATTATTAGTGCAAATTATAACTTGAAGAACTGAACTTGGAATTGTCAAATACAGAACTTCTAATTGTTAAATACAAATTATTAGTGCAAATTATAACTTGAAGATCTGAACTAGTAATTTTCAAATACAGAACTTAAAATTAATAGCTTCTAATTATTATTGCAAATTAAAACTTGAATGTCTGAACTTGTAATTGTCAAATACAGAACTTCTAATTGTTAAATACAAATTATTAGTGCAAATTATAACTTGAAGGTCTGAACTAGTAATTTTCAAATACAGAACTTAAAATTAATAGCTTCTAATTATTATTGCAAATTAAAACTTGAATGTCTGAACTTGTAATTGTCAAATACAGAACTTCTAATTGTTAAATACAAATTATTAGTGCAAATTATAACTTGAAGATCTGAACTTGTAATTGTCAAATACAGAACTTAAAATTGATAGCTTCTAATTATTATTTCAAATTATAACATGAAGATCTGAACTTGTAATTGTCAAATACAGAACTTAAAATTGATAGCTTCTAATTATTATTGTAAATTATAACTTGAAGATCTGAACTTGTAATAGTCAAATACAGAACTTCTAATTGTTAAATACAAATTATTAGTGCAAATTATAACTTGAAGATCTGAACTAGTAATTTTCAAATACAGAACTTAATATTGATAGCTTCTAATTATTATTGCAAATTATAACTAGAAGATCTGAACTTGTAATTGTCAAATACAGAACTTAAAATTGATAGCTTCTAATTATTATTTCAATTTATAACTTGAAGATCTGAACTTGTAATTGTCAAATACAGAACTTAAAATTGATAGCTTCTAATTATTATTGCAAATTATAACTTGAAGATCTGAACTTGGAATTGTCAAATACAGAACTTCTAATTGTTAAATACAAATTATTAGTGCAAATTATAACTTGAAGATCTGAACTAGTAATTTTCAAATACAGAACTTAAAATTAATAGCTTCTAATTATTATTGCAAATTAAAACTTGAATGTCTGAACTTGTAATTGTCAAATACAGAACTTCTAATTGTTAAATACAAATTATTAGTGCAAATTATAACTTGAAGATCTGAACTAGTAATTTTCAAATACAGAACTTAAAATTAATAGCTTCTAATTATTATTGCAAATTAAAACTTGAATGTCTGAACTTGTAATTGTCAAATACAGAACTTCTAATTGTTAAATACAAATTATTAGTGCAAATTATAACTTGAAGATCTGAACTTGTAATTGTCAAATACAGAACTTAAAATTGATAGCTTCTAATTATTATTGCAAATTATAACATGAAGATCTGAACTTGTAATTGTCAAATACAGAACTTAAAATTGATAGCTTCTAATTATTATTGTAAATTATAACTTGAAGATCTGAACTTGTAATAGTCAAATACAGAACTTCTAATTGATAGCTTCTAATTATTATTGCAAATTATAACTTGAAGATCTGAACTTGTAATTGTCAAATACAGAACTTCTAATTGTTAAATACAAATTATTAGTGCAAATTATAACTTGAAGATCTGAACTTGTAATTGTCAAATACAGAACTTCTAATTGTTAAATACAAATTATTAGTGCAAATTATAACTTGAAGATCTGAACTAGTAATTGTCAAATACAGCACTTAAAATTGATAGCTCCTAATTATTATTGCATATTATAACTTGAAGATCTGAACTTGTAATTGTCAAATACAGAACATAAAATTGATAGCTACTAATTATTATTTCAAATTATAACTTGAAGATCTGAACTTGTAATTGTCAAATACAGAACTTAAAATTAATAGCTTCTAATTATTATTGCAAATTATAACTTGAATGTCTGAACTTGTAATTGTCAAATACAGAACTTCTAATTGTTAAATACAAATTATTAGTGCAAATTATAACTTGAAGATCTGAACTTGTAATTGTCAAATACAGAACTTATAATTGATAGTTTCTAATTATTATTGTAAATTATAACTTGAAGAACTGAACTTGTAATAGTGAATTACAGAACTTAGATTTGTTAAATTCAATTTATTATTTCAAATTATAACTTGAAGATCTGAACTAGTAATTGTCAAATACAGAACTTAAAATTGATAGCTTCTAATTATTATTGCAAATTATAACTTGAAGATCTGAACTTGTAATTGTCAGATACAGAACTTAAAATTGATAGCTTCTATCAGTTGATAGATTATTGTAAATTATAACTTCAAGATCTGAACTTGTAATTGGCAAATACAGAACTTAAAATTGATAGCTTCAAATTATTATTGCAAATTATAACTTGAAGATCTGAACTTGTAATTTTCAAATACAGAACTTCTAATTGTTAAATACAAATTATTAGTGCAAATTATAACTTGAAGAACTGAACTTGGAATTGTCAAATACAGAACTTCTAATTGTTAAATACAAATTATTAGTGCAAATTATAACTTGAAGATCTGAACTAGTAATTTTCAAATACAGAACTTAAAATTAATAGCTTCTAATTATTATTGCAAATTAAAACTTGAATGTCTGAACTTGTAATTGTCAAATACAGAACTTCTAATTGTTAAATACAAATTATTAGTGCAAATTATAACTTGAAGGTCTGAACTAGTAATTTTCAAATACAGAACTTAAAATTAATAGCTTCTAATTATTATTGCAAATTAAAACTTGAATGTCTGAACTTGTAATTGTCAAATACAGAACTTCTAATTGTTAAATACAAATTATTAGTGCAAATTATAACTTGAAGATCTGAACTTGTAATTGTCAAATACAGAACTTAAAATTGATAGCTTCTAATTATTATTGCAAATTATAACATGAAGATCTGAACTTGTAATTGTCAAATACAGAACTTAAAATTGATAGCTTCTAATTATTATTGTAAATTATAACTTGAAGATCTGAACTTGTAATAGTCAAATACAGAACTTCTAATTGTTAAATACAAATTATTAGTGCAAATTATAACTTGAAGATCTGAACTAGTAATTTTCAAATACAGAACTTAATATTGATAGCTTCTAATTATTATTGCAAATTATAACTAGAAGATCTGAACTTGTAATTGTCAAATACAGAACTTAAAATTGATAGCTTCTAATTATTATTTCAATTTATAACTTGAAGATCTGAACTTGTAATTGTCAAATACAGAACTTAAAATTGATAGCTTCTAATTATTATTGCAAATTATAACTTGAAGATCTGAACTTGTAATTGTCAAATACAGAACTTTTAATTGTTAAATACAAATTAGTAGTGCAAATTATAACTTGAAGATCTGAACTTGTAATTATCAAATACAGAACTTAAAATTGATAGCTTCTAATTATTATTGTAAATTATAACTTGAAGATCTAAACTTGTAATAGTGAATTACAGAACTTAGATTTGTTAAATTCAAATTATTATTACAAATTATAACTTGAAGATCTGAACTAGTAATTGTCAAATTCAGAACTTAAAATTGATAGCTTCTAATTATTATTGCAAATCATAACTTGAAGATCTGAACTAGTAATTGTCAAATACAGAACTTAAAATTGATAGCTTCTAATTATTATTGTATATTATAACTTGAAGATCTGACCTTGTAATTGTCAAATACAGAACTTAAAATTGATATCTTCTAATTATTATTGCAAATAATAACTTGAAGATCTGAACTAGTAATTGTCAAATACAGCACTTAAAATTGATAGCTTCTAATTATTATTGCAAATTATAATTTGAAGATCTGAACTTGTAATAGACAAATACGCAACTTAGCATTGTTAAATACAAATTGTGATTGCAAATTATAACTTGAAGATCTGAACCTGTAATAGGTAAATACAGAACTTCGAATTGTTAAATTCTAACTAAGATTGCAAATAATAATTCGAAGATCTGAACTTGTAATAGTGAATTACAGAACTTAGATTTGTTAAATTCAAATTATTATTTCAAATTATAACTTGAAGATCTGAACTAGTAATTGTCAAATACAGAACTTAAAATTGATGGCTTCTAATTATTATTGCAAATTATAACTTGAAGATCTGAACTAGTAATTGTCAAATGCAGAACTTAAAATTGATAGCTTCTAATTATTATTTCAAATTATAACTAGAAAATATGAACTTGTAATTGTCAAATACAGAACTTAAAATTGATAGCTTCTAATTATTATTGCAAATAATAACTTGAAGATCTGTACTTGTAATTGTCAAATACAGAACTTAAAATTGATAGCTTCTAATTATTATTGCAAATAATAACTTGAAGATCTGAACTAGTAATTGTCAAATTCAGAACTTAAAATTGATAGCTTCTAATTATTATTGCAAATCATAACTTGAAGATCTGAACTAGTAATTGTCAAATACAGAACTTAAAATTGATAGCTTCTAATTATTAGTGCAAATTATAACTTGAAGATCTGAACTTGTAATTGTCAAATACAGAACTTAAAATTGATAGCTTCTAATTATTATTGCAAATTATAACTTGAAGATCTGAACTTGTAATAGTGAATTACAAAACTTAGATTTGTTAAATTCAAATTATTATTTCAAATTATAACTTGAAGATCTGAACTAGTAATTGTCAAATACAGAACTTAAATTGATAGCTTATAATTATTATTGCAAATAATAATTTGAAGATCTGAACTTGTAATAGTCAAATACAGAACTTCTAATTGTTAAATACAAATTATTAGTGCAAATTATAACTTGAAGATCTGAACTAGTAATTGTCAAATACAGAACTTAAAATTGATAGCTTCTAATTATTATTGCAAATTATAACTAGAAGATCTGAACTTGTAATTGTCAAATACAGAACTTCTAATTGTTAAATACAAATTATTAGTGCAAATTATAACTTGAAGATCTGAACTTGTAATTGTCAAATATAGAACTTAAAATTGATAGCTTCTAATTATTATTGCAAATTATAACTTGAAGATCTGAACTTGTAATTGTCAAATACAGAACTTCTAATTGTTAAATACAAATTATTAGTGCAAATTATAACTTGAAGATCTGAACAAGTAATTGTCAAATACAGAACTTAAAATTGATAGCTTCTAATTATTATTGTAAATTATAACTTGAAGATCTGAACTTGTAATAGTGAACTACAGAACTTAGATTTGTTAAATTCAAATTATTATTTCAAATTATAACTTGAAGATCTGAACTAGTAATTGTCAAATACAGAACTTAAAATTGATAGCTTCTAATTATTATTGCAAATTATAACTTGAAGATCTGAACTTGTAATTGTCAAATACAGAACTTAAAATTGATAGCTTCTAATTATTATTGCAAATTATAACATGAAGATCTGAACTTGTAATTGTCAAATACAGAACTTAAAATTGATAGCTTCTAATTATTATTTCAATTTATAACTTGAAGATCTGAACTTGTAATTGTCAAATACAGAACTTAAAATTGATAGCTTCTAATTATTATTGCAAATTATAACTTGAAGAACTGAACTTGTAATTGTCAAATACAGAACTTTTAATTGTTAAATTCAAATTAGTAGTGCAAATTATAACTTGAAGATCTGAACTTGTAATTATCAAATACAGAACTTAAAATTAATAGCTTCTAATTATTATTGTAAATTATAACTTGAAGATCTGAACTTGTAATAGTGAATTACAGAACTTAGATTTGTTAAATTCAAATTATTATTACAAATTATAACTTGAAGATCTGAACTAGTAATTGTCAAATACAGAACTTAAAATTGATAGCTTCTAATTATTATTGCAAATCATAACTTGAAGATCTGAACTAGTAATTGTCAAATACAGAACTTAAAATTGATAGCTTCTAATTATTATTGTAAATTATAACTTGAAGATCTGACCTTGTAATTGTCAAATACAGAACTTAAAATTGATATCTTCTAATTATTATTGCAAATAATAACTTGAAGATCTGACCTTGTAATTGTCAAATACAGAACTTCTAATTGTTAAATACAAATTATTAGTGCAAATTATAACTTGAAGATCTGAACTTGTAATTGTCAAATACAGAACTTCTAATTGTTAAATACAAATTATTAGTGCAAATTATAACTTGAAGATCTGAACTAGTAATTGTCAAATACAGCACTTAAAATTGATAGCTCCTAATTATTATTGCATATTATAACTTGAAGATCTGAACTTGTAATTGTCAAATACAGAACATAAAATTGATAGCTACTAATTATTATTTCAAATTATAACTTGAAGATCTGAACTTGTAATTGTCAAATACAGAACTTAAAATTAATAGCTTCTAATTATTATTGCAAATTATAACTTGAATGTCTGAACTTGTAATTGTCAAATACAGAACTTCTAATTGTTAAATACAAATTATTAGTGCAAATTATAACTTGAAGATCTGAACTTGTAATTGTCAAATACAGAACTTAAAATTGATAGTTTCTAATTATTATTGTAAATTATAACTTGAAGAACTGAACTTGTAATAGTGAATTACAGAACTTAGATTTGTTAAATTCAATTTATTATTTCAAATTATAACTTGAAGATCTGAACTAGTAATTGTCAAATACAGAACTTAAAATTGATAGCTTCTAATTATTATTGCAAATTATAACTTGAAGATCTGAACTTGTAAATGTCAGATACAGAACTTAAAATTGATAGCTTCTAATTATTATTGTAAATTATAACTTCAAGATCTGAACTTGTAATTGGCAAATACAGAACTTAAAATTGATAGCTTCAAATTATTATTGCAAATTATAACTTGAAGATCTGAACTTGTAATTTTCAAATACAGAACTTCTAATTGTTAAATACAAATTATTAGTGCAAATTATAACTTGAAGAACTGAACTTGGAATTGTCAAATACAGAACTTCTAATTGTTAAATACAAATTATTAGTGCAAATTATAACTTGAAGATCTGAACTAGTAATTTTCAAATACAGAACTTAAAATTAATAGCTTCTAATTATTATTGCAAATTAAAACTTGAATGTCTGAACTTGTAATTGTCAAATACAGAACTTCTAATTGTTAAATACAAATTATTAGTGCAAATTATAACTTGAAGGTCTGAACTAGTAATTTTCAAATACAGAACTTAAAATTAATAACTTCTAATTATTATTGCAAATTAAAACTTGAATGTCTGAACTTGTAATTGTCAAATACAGAACTTCTAATTGTTAAATACAAATTATTAGTGCAAATTATAACTTGAAGATCTGAACTTGTAATTGTCAAATACAGAACTTAAAATTGATAGCTTCTAATTATTATTGCAAATTATAACATGAAGATCTGAACTTGTAATTGTCAAATACAGAACTTAAAATTGATAGCTTCTAATTATTATTGTAAATTATAACTTGAAGATCTGAACTTGTAATAGTCAAATACAGAACTTCTAATTGTTAAATACAAATTATTACTGCAAATTATAACTTGAAGATCTGAACTAGTAATTTTCAAATACAGAACTTAATATTGATAGCTTCTAATTATTATTGCAAATTATAACTAGAAGATCTGAACTTGTAATTGTCAAATACAGAACTTAAAATTGATAGCTTCTAATTATTATTTCAATTTATAACTTGAAGATCTGAACTTGTAATTGTCAAATACAGAACTTAAAATTGATAGCTTCTAATTATTATTGCAAATTATAACTTGAAGATCTGAACTTGTAATTGTCAAATACAGAACTTTTAATTGTTAAATACAAATTAGTAGTGCAAATTATAACTTGAAGATCTGAACTTGTAATTATCAAATACAGAACTTAAAATTGATAGCTTCTAATTATTATTGTAAATTATAACTTGAAGATCTAAACTTGTAATAGTGAATTACAGAACTTAGATTTGTTAAATTCAAATTATTATTACAAATTATAACTTGAAGATCTGAACTAGTAATTGTCAAATTCAGAACTTAAAATTGATAGCTTCTAATTATTATTGCAAATCATAACTTGAAGATCTGAACTAGTAATTGTCAAATACAGAACTTAAAATTGATAACTTCTAATTATTATTGTAAATTATAACTTGAAGATCTGACCTTGTAATTGTCAAATACAGAACTTAAAATTGATATCTTCTAATTATTATTGCAAATAATAATTTGAAGATCTGAACTAGTAATTGTCAAATACAGCACTTAAAATTGATAGCTTCTAATTATTATTGCAAATTATAATTTGAAGATCTGAACTTGTAATAGACAAATACGCAACTTAGCATTGTTAAATACAAATTGTGATTGCAAATTATAACTTGAAGATCTGAACCTGTAATAGGTAAATACAGAACTTCGAATTGTTAAATTCTAACTAAGATTGCAAATAATAATTTGAAGATCTGAACTTGTAATAGTCAAATACAGAACTTCTAATTGTTAAATACAAATTATTAGTGCAAATTATAACTTGAAGATCTGAACTTGTAATAGGTAAATACAGAACTTAAAATTGATAGCTTCTAATTATTATTGCAAATTATAACTAGAAGATCTGAACTTGTAATTGTCAAATACAGAACTTCTAATTGTTAAATACAAATTATTAGTGCAAATTATAACTTGAAGATCTGAACAAGTAATTGTCAAATACAGAACTTAAAATTGATAGCTTCTAATTATTATTGTAAATTATAACTTGAAGATCTGAACTTGTAATAGTGAACTACAGAACTTAGATTTGTTAAATTCAAATTATTATTTCAAATTATAACTTGAAGATCTGAACTAGTAATTGTCAAATACAGAACTTAAAATTGATAGCTTCTAATTATTATTGCAAATTATAACTTGAAGATCTGAACTTGTAATTGTCAAATACAGAACTTAAAATTGATAGCTTCTAATTATTATTGCAAATTATAATTTGAAGATCTGAACTTGTAATAGACAAATACGCAACTTAGCATTGTTAAATACAAATTGTGATTGTAAATTATAACTTGAAGATCTGACCTTGTAATTGTCAAATACAGAACTTAAAATTGATATCTTCTAATTATTATTGCAAATAATAACTTGAAGATCTGAACTAGTAATTGTCAAATACAGCACTTAAAATTGATAGTTACTAATTATTATTGCAAATTATAATTTGAAGATCTGAACTTGTAATAGACAAATACGCAACTTAGCATTGTTAAATACAAATTGTGATTGCAAATTATAACTTGAAGATCTGAACTTGTAATAGGTAAATACAGAACTTCGAATTGTTAAATTCTAACTAAGATTGCAAATAATAATTCGAAGATCTGAACTTGTAATAGTCAAATACAGAACTTCTAATTGTTAAATACAAATTATTAGTGCAAATTATAACTTGAAGATCTGAACTAGTAATTGTCAAATACAGAACTTAAAATTGATAGCTTCTAATTATTATTGCAAATTATAACTTGAAGATCTGAACTTGTAATTGTCAAATACAGAACTTCTAATTGTTAAATACAAATTATTAGTGCAAATTATAACTTGAAGATCTGAACTTGTAATTGTCAAATACAGAACTTCTAATTGTTAAATACAAATTATTAGTGCAAATTATAACTTGAAGATCTGAACTAGTAATTGTCAAATACAGCACTTAAAATTGATAGCTTCTAATTATTATTGCATATTATAACTTGAAGATCTGAACTAGTAATTGTCAAATACAGAACATAAAATTGATAGCTACTAATTATTATTTCAAATTATAACTTGAAGATCTGAACTTGTAATTGTCAAATACAGAACTTAAAATTAATAGCATCTAATTATTATTGCAAATTATAACTTGAATGTCTGAACTTGTAATTGTCAAATACAGAACTTTTAATTGTTAAATACAAATTATTAGTGCAAATTATAACTTGAAGATCTGAACTTGTAATTGTCAAATACAGAACTTAAAATTGATAGTTTCTAATTATTATTGTAAATTATAACTTGAAGAACTGAACTTGTAATAGTGAATTACAGAACTTAGATTTGTTAAATTCAATTTATTATTTCAAATTATAACTTGAAGATCTGAACTAGTAATTGTCAAATACAGAACTTAAAATTGATAGCTTCTAATTATTATTGCAAATTATAACTTGAAGATCTGAACTTGTAATTGTCAGATACAGAACTTAAAATTGATAGCTTCTAATTATTATTGTAAATTATAACTTCAAGATCTGAACTTGTAATTGGCAAATACAGAACTTAAAATTGATAGCTTCTAATTATTATTGCAAATTATAACTTGAAGATCTGAACTTGTAATTGTCAAATACAGAACTTCTAATTGTTAAATACAAATTATTAGTGCAAATTATAACTTGAAGATCTGAACTTGTAATTGTCAAATACAGAACTTAAAATTGATAGTTTCTAATTATTATTGTAAATTATAACTTGAAGAACTGAACTTGTAATAGTGAATTACAGAACTTAGATTTGTTAAATTCAATTTATTATTTCAAATTATAACTTGAAGATCTGAACTAGTAATTGTCAAATACAGAACTTAAAATTGATAGCTTCTAATTATTATTGCAAATTATAACTTGAAGATCTGAACTTGTAATTGTCAGATACAGAACTTAAAATTGATAGCTTCTAATTATTATTGTAAATTATAACTTCAAGATCTGAACTTGTAATTGGCAAATACAGAACTTAAAATTGATAGCTTCTAATTATTATTGCAAATTATAACTTGAAGATCTGAACTTGTAATTGTCAAATACAGAACTTCTAATTGTTAAATACAAATTATTAGTGCAAATTATAACTTGAAGAACTGAACTTGGAATTGTCAAATACAGAACTTCTAATTGTTAAATACAAATTATTAGTGCAAATTATAACTTGAAGATCTGAACTAGTAATTTTCAAATACAGAACTTAAAATTAATAGCTTCTAATTATTATTGCAAATTAAAACTTGAATGTCTGAACTTGTAATTGTCAAATACAGAACTTCTAATTGTTAAATACAAATTATTAGTGCAAATTATAACTTGAAGATCTGAACTTGTAATTGTCAAATACAGAACTTAAAATTGATAGCTTCTAATTATTATTGTAAATTATAACTTGAAGAACTGAACTTGTAATAGTGAATTACAGAACTTAGATTTGTTAAATTCAATTTATTATTTCAAATTATAACTTGAAGATCTGAACTAGTAATTGTCAAATACAGAACTTAAAATTGATAGCTTCTAATTATTATTGCAAATTATAACTTGAAGATCTGAACTTGTAATTGTCAAATACAGAACTTAAAATTGATAGCTTCTAATTATTATTGTAAATTATAACTTGAAGAACTGAACTTGTAATAGTGAATTACAGAACTTAGATTTGTTAAATTCAATTTATTATTTCAAATTATAACTTGAAGATCTGAACTTGTAATTGTCAAATACAGAACTTAAAATTGATAGCCTCTAATTATTATTGCAAATTATAATTTGAAGATCTGAACTTGTAATAGACAAATACGCAACTTAGCATTGTTAAATACAAATTGTGATTGCAAATTATAACTTGAAGATCTGAACTAGTAATTGTCAAATACAGCACTTAAAATTGATAGCTTCTAATTATTATTGCATATTATAACTTGAAGATCTGAACTAGTAATTGTCAAATACAGAACATAAAATTGATAGCTACTAATTATTATTTCAAATTATAACTTGAAGATCTGAACTTGTAATTGTCAAATACAGAACTTAAAATTAATAGCATCTAATTATTATTGCAAATTATAACTTGAATGTCTGAACTTGTAATTGTCAAATACAGAACTTCTAATTGTTAAATACAAATTATTAGTGCAAATTATAACTTGAAGATCTGAACTTGTAATTGTCAAATACAGAACTTAAAATTGATAGTTTCTAATTATTATTGTAAATTATAACTTGAAGAACTGAACTTGTAATAGTGAATTACAGAACTTAGATTTGTTAAATTCAATTTATTATTTCAAATTATAACTTGAAGATCTGAACTAGTAATTGTCAAATACAGAACTTAAAATTGATAGCTTCTAATTATTATTGCAAATTATAACTTGAAGATCTGAACTTGTAATTGTCAGATACAGAACTTAAAATTGATAGCTTCTAATTATTATTGTAAATTATAACTTCAAGATCTGAACTTGTAATTGGCAAATACAGAACTTAAAATTGATAGCTTCTAATTATTATTGCAAATTATAACTTGAAGATCTGAACTTGTAATTGTCAAATACAGAACTTCTAATTGTTAAATACAAATTATTAGTGCAAATTATAACTTGAAGATCTGAACTTGTAATTGTCAAATACAGAACTTAAAATTGATAGTTTCTAATTATTATTGTAAATTATAACTTGAAGAACTGAACTTGTAATAGTGAATTACAGAACTTAGATTTGTTAAATTCAATTTATTATTTCAAATTATAACTTGAAGATCTGAACTAGTAATTGTCAAATACAGAACTTAAAATTGATAGCTTCTAATTATTATTGCAAATTATAACTTGAAGATCTGAACTTGTAATTGTCAGATACAGAACTTAAAATTGATAGCTTCTAATTATTATTGTAAATTATAACTTCAAGATCTGAACTTGTAATTGGCAAATACAGAACTTAAAATTGATAGCTTCTAATTATTATTGCAAATTATAACTTGAAGATCTGAACTTGTAATTGTCAAATACAGAACTTCTAATTGTTAAATACAAATTATTAGTGCAAATTATAACTTGAAGAACTGAACTTGGAATTGTCAAATACAGAACTTCTAATTGTTAAATACAAATTATTAGTGCAAATTATAACTTGAAGATCTGAACTAGTAATTTTCAAATACAGAACTTAAAATTAATAGCTTCTAATTATTATTGCAAATTAAAACTTGAATGTCTGAACTTGTAATTGTCAAATACAGAACTTCTAATTGTTAAATACAAATTATTAGTGCAAATTATAACTTGAAGATCTGAACTTGTAATTGTCAAATACAGAACTTAAAATTGATAGCTTCTAATTATTATTGTAAATTATAACTTGAAGAACTGAACTTGTAATAGTGAATTACAGAACTTAGATTTGTTAAATTCAATTTATTATTTCAAATTATAACTTGAAGATCTGAACTAGTAATTGTCAAATACAGAACTTAAAATTGATAGCTTCTAATTATTATTGCAAATTATAACTTGAAGATCTGAACTTGTAATTGTCAAATACAGAACTTAAAATTGATAGCTTCTAATTATTATTGTAAATTATAACTTGAAGAACTGAACTTGTAATAGTGAATTACAGAACTTAGATTTGTTAAATTCAATTTATTATTTCAAATTATAACTTGAAGATCTGAACTTGTAATTGTCAAATACAGAACTTAAAATTGATAGCCTCTAATTATTATTGCAAATTATAATTTGAAGATCTGAACTTGTAATAGACAAATACGCAACTTAGCATTGTTAAATACAAATTGTGATTGCAAATTATAACTTGAAGATCTGAACTAGTAATTGTCAAATACAGCACTTAAAATTGATAGCTTCTAATTATTATTGCATATTATAACTTGAAGATCTGAACTAGTAATTGTCAAATACAGAACATAAAATTGATAGCTACTAATTATTATTTCAAATTATAACTTGAAGATCTGAACTTGTAATTGTCAAATACAGAACTTAAAATTAATAGCATCTAATTATTATTGCAAATTATAACTTGAATGTCTGAACTTGTAATTGTCAAATACAGAACTTCTAATTGTTAAATACAAATTATTAGTGCAAATTATAACTTGAAGATCTGAACTTGTAATTGTCAAATACAGAACTTAAAATTGATAGTTTCTAATTATTATTGTAAATTATAACTTGAAGAACTGAACTTGTAATAGTGAATTACAGAACTTAGATTTGTTAAATTCAATTTATTATTTCAAATTATAACTTGAAGATCTGAACTAGTAATTGTCAAATACAGAACTTAAAATTGATAGCTTCTAATTATTATTGCAAATTATAACTTGAAGATCTGAACTTGTAATTGTCAGATACAGAACTTAAAATTGATAGCTTCTAATTATTATTGTAAATTATAACTTCAAGATCTGAACTTGTAATTGGCAAATACAGAACTTAAAATTGATAGCTTCTAATTATTATTGCAAATTATAACTTGAAGATCTGAACTTGTAATTGTCAAATACAGAACTTCTAATTGTTAAATACAAATTATTAGTGCAAATTATAACTTGAAGATCTGAACTTGTAATTGTCAAATACAGAACTTAAAATTGATAGTTTCTAATTATTATTGTAAATTATAACTTGAAGAACTGAACTTGTAATAGTGAATTACAGAACTTAGATTTGTTAAATTCAATTTATTATTTCAAATTATAACTTGAAGATCTGAACTAGTAATTGTCAAATACAGAACTTAAAATTGATAGCTTCTAATTATTATTGCAAATTATAACTTGAAGATCTGAACTTGTAATTGTCAGATACAGAACTTAAAATTGATAGCTTCTAATTATTATTGTAAATTATAACTTCAAGATCTGAACTTGTAATTGGCAAATACAGAACTTAAAATTGATAGCTTCTAATTATTATTGCAAATTATAACTTGAAGATCTGAACTTGTAATTGTCAAATACAGAACTTCTAATTGTTAAATACAAATTATTAGTGCAAATTATAACTTGAAGAACTGAACTTGGAATTGTCAAATACAGAACTTCTAATTGTTAAATACAAATTATTAGTGCAAATTATAACTTGAAGATCTGAACTAGTAATTTTCAAATACAGAACTTAAAATTAATAGCTTCTAATTATTATTGCAAATTAAAACTTGAATGTCTGAACTTGTAATTGTCAAATACAGAACTTCTAATTGTTAAATACAAATTATTAGTGCAAATTATAACTTGAAGATCTGAACTTGTAATTGTCAAATACAGAACTTAAAATTGATAGCTTCTAATTATTATTGTAAATTATAACTTGAAGAACTGAACTTGTAATAGTGAATTACAGAACTTAGATTTGTTAAATTCAATTTATTATTTCAAATTATAACTTGAAGATCTGAACTAGTAATTGTCAAATACAGAACTTAAAATTGATAGCTTCTAATTATTATTGCAAATTATAACTTGAAGATCTGAACTTGTAATTGTCAAATACAGAACTTAAAATTGATAGCTTCTAATTATTATTGTAAATTATAACTTGAAGAACTGAACTTGTAATAGTGAATTACAGAACTTAGATTTGTTAAATTCAATTTATTATTTCAAATTATAACTTGAAGATCTGAACTTGTAATTGTCAAATACAGAACTTAAAATTGATAGCCTCTAATTATTATTGCAAATTATAATTTGAAGATCTGAACTTGTAATAGACAAATACGCAACTTAGCATTGTTAAATACAAATTGTGATTGCAAATTATAACTTGAAGATCTGAACCTGTAATAGGTAAATACAGAACTTCGAATTGTTAAATTCTAACTAAGATTGCAAATAATAATTCGAAGATCTGAACTTGTAATAGTCAAATACAGAACTTCTAATTGTTAAATACAAATTATTAGTGCAAATTATAACTTGAAGATCTGAACTAGTAATTGTCAAATACAGAACTTAAAATTGATAGCTTCTAATTATTATTGCAAATTATAACTTGAAGATCTGAACTTGTAATTGTCAAATACAGAACTTCTAATTGTTAAATACAAATTATTAGTGCAAATTATAACTTGAAGATCTGAACTTGTAATTGTCAAATACAGAACTTCTAATTGTTAAATACAAATTATTAGTGCAAATTATAACTTGAAGATCTGAACTAGTAATTGTCAAATACAGCACTTAAAATTGATAGCTTCTAATTATTATTGCATATTATAACTTGAAGATCTGAACTTGTAATTGTCAAATACAGAACATAAAATTGATAGCTACTAATTATTATTTCAAATTATAACTTGAAGATCTGAACTTGTAATTGTCAAATACAGAACTTAAAATTAATAGCTTCTAATTATTATTGCAAATTATAACTTGAATGTCTGAACTTGTAATTGTCAAATACAGAACTTCTAATTGTTAAATACAAATTATTAGTGCAAATTTTAACTTGAAGATCTGAACTTGTAATTGTCAAATACAGAACTTAAAATTGATAGTTTCTAATTATTATTGTAAATTATAACTTGAAGAACTGAACTTGTAATAGTGAATTACAGAACTTAGATTTGTTAAATTCAATTTATTATTTCAAATTATAACTTGAAGATCTGAACTAGTAATTGTCAAATACAGAACTTAAAATTGATAGCTTCTAATTATTATTGCAAATTATAACTTGAAGATCTGAACTTGTAATTGTCAGATACAGAACTTAAAATTGATAGCTTCTAATTATTATTGTAAATTATAACTTCAAGATCTGAACTTGTAATTGGCAAATACAGAACTTAAAATTGATAGCTTCTAATTATTATTGCAAATTATAACTTGAAGATCTGAACTTGTAATTGTCAAATACAGAACTTCTAATTGTTAAATACAAATTATTAGTGCAAATTATAACTTGTAGAACTGAACTTGGAATTGTCAAATACAGAACTTCTAATTGTTAGATACAAATTATTAGTGCAAATTATAACTTGAAGATCTGAACTAGTAATTTTCAAATACAGAACTTAAAATTAATAGCTTCTAATTATTATTGCAAATTAAAACTTGAATGTCTGAACTTGTAATTGTCAAATACAGAACTTCTAATTGTTAAATACAAATTATTATTGCAAATTAAAACTTGAATGTCTGAACTTGTAATTGTCAAATACAGAACTTCTAATTGTTAAATACAAATTATTAGTGCAAATTATAACTTGAAGGTCTGAACTAGTAATTTTCAAATACAGAACTTAAAATTAATAGCTTCTAATTATTATTGCAAATTAAAACTTGAATGTCTGAACTTGTAATTGTCAAATACAGAACTTCTAATTGTTAAATACAAATTATTAGTGCAAATTATAACTTGAAGATCTGAACTTGTAATTGTCAAATACAGAACTTAAAATTGATAGCTTCTAATTATTATTGCAAATTATAACATGAAGATCTGAACTTGTAATTGTCAAATACAGAACTTAAAATTGATAGCTTCTAATTATTATTGTAAATTATAACTTGAAGATCTGAACTTGTAATAGTCAAATACAGAACTTCTAATTGTTAAATACAAATTATTACTGCAAATTATAACTTGAAGATCTGAACTAGTAATTTTCAAATACAGAACTTAATATTGATAGCTTCTAATTATTATTGCAAATTATAACTAGAAGATCTGAACTTGTAATTGTCAAATACAGAACTTAAAATTGATAGCTTCTAATTATTATTTCAATTTATAACTTGAAGATCTGAACTTGTAATTGTCAAATACAGAACTTAAAATTGATAGCTTCTAATTATTATTGCAAATTATAACTTGAAGATCTGAACTTGTAATTGTCAAATACAGAACTTTTAATTGTTAAATACAAATTAGTAGTGCAAATTATAACTTGAAGATCTGAACTTGTAATTATCAAATACAGAACTTAAAATTGATAGCTTCTAATTATTATTGTAAATTATAACTTGAAGATCTAAACTTGTAATAGTGAATTACAGAACTTAGAATTGTTAAATTCAAATTATTATTACAAATTATAACTTGAAGATCTGAACTAGTAATTGTCAAATTCAGAACTTAAAATTGATAGCTTCTAATTATTATTGCAAATCATAACTTGAAGATCTGAACTAGTAATTGTCAAATACAGAACTTAAAATTGATAACTTCTAATTATTATTGTAAATTATAACTTGAAGATCTGACCTTGTAATTGTCAAATACAGAACTTAAAATTGATATCTTCTAATTATTATTGCAAATAATAATTTGAAGATCTGAACTAGTAATTGTCAAATACAGCACTTAAAATTGATAGCTTCTAATTATTATTGCAAATTATAATTTGAAGATCTGAACTTGTAATAGACAAATACGCAACTTAGCATTGTTAAATACAAATTGTGATTGCAAATTATAACTTGAAGATCTGAACCTGTAATAGGTAAATACAGAACTTCGAATTGTTAAATTCTAACTAAGATTGCAAATAATAATTCGAAGATCTGAACTTGTAATAGTCAAATACAGAACTTCTAATTGTTAAATACAAATTATTAGTGCAAATTATAACTTGAAGATCTGAACTAGTAATTGTCAAATACAGAACTTAAAATTGATAGCTTCTAATTATTATTGCAAATTATAACTTGAAGATCTGAACTTGTAATTGTCAAATACAGAACTTTTAATTGTTAAATACAAATTAGTAGTGCAAATTATAACTTGAAGATCTGAACTTGTAATTATCAAATACAGAACTTAAAATTGATAGCTTCTAATTATTATTGTAAATTAAAACTTGAAGATCTAAACTTGTAATAGTGAATTACAGAACTTAGATTTGTTAAATTCAAATTATTATTACAAATTATAACTTGAAGATCTGAACTAGTAATTGTCAAATTCAGAACTTAAAATTGATAGCTTCTAATTATTATTGCAAATCATAACTTGAAGATCTGAACTAGTAATTGTCAAATACAGAACTTAAAATTGATAGCTTCTAATTATTATTGCAAATTATAACTTGAAGATCTGAACTTGTAATTGTCAGATACAGAACTTAAAATTGATAGCTTCTAATTATTATTGTAAATTATAACTTCAAGATCTGAACTTGTAATTGGCAAATACAGAACTTAAAATTGATAGCTTCTAATTATTATTGCAAATTATAACTTGAAGATCTGAACTTGTAATTGTCAAATACAGAACTTCTAAGTGTTAAATACTAATTATTAGTGCAAATTATAACTTGAAGAACTGAACTTGGAATTGTCAAATACAGAACTTCTAATTGTTAAATACAAATTATTAGTGCAAATTATAACTTGAAGATCTGAACTAGTAATTTTCAAATACAGAACTTAAAATTAATAGCTTCTAATTATTATTGCAAATTAAAACTTGAATGTCTGAACTTGTAATTGTCAAATACAGAACTTCTAATTGTTAAATACAAATTATTAGTGCAAATTATAACTTGAAGATCTGAACTTGTAATTGTCAAATACAGAACTTAAAATTGATAGCTTCTAATTATTATTGTAAATTATAACTTGAAGAACTGAACTTGTAATAGTGAATTACAGAACTTAGATTTGTTAAATTCAATTTATTATTTCAAATTATAACTTGAAGATCTGAACTAGTAATTGTCAAATACAGAACTTAAAATTGATAGCTTCTAATTATTATTGCAAATTATAACTTGAAGATCTGAACTTGTAATTGTCAAATACAGAACTTAAAATTGATAGCTTCTAATTATTATTGTAAATTATAACTTGAAGAACTGAACTTGTAATAGTGAATTACAGAACTTAGATTTGTTAAATTCAATTTATTATTTCAAATTATAACTTGAAGATCTGAACTTGTAATTGTCAAATATAGAACTTAAAATTGATAGCCTCTAATTATTATTCCAAATTATAATTTGAAGATCTGAACTTGTAATAGACAAATACGCAACTTAGCATTGTTAAATACAAATTGTGATTGCAAATTATAACTTGAAGATCTGAACCTGTAATAGGTAAATACAGAACTTCGAATTGTTAAATTCTAACTAAGATTGCAAATAATAATTCGAAGATCTGAACTTGCAATAGTCAAATACAGAACTTCTAATTGTTAAATACAAATTATTAGTGCAAATTATAACTTGAAGATCTGAACTAGTAATTGTCAAATACAGAACTTAAAATTGATAGCTTCTAATTATTATTGCAAATTATAACTTGAAGATCTGAACTTGTAATTGTCAAATACAGAACTTCTAATTGTTAAATACAAATTATTAGTGCAAATTATAACTTGAAGATCTGAACTTGTAATTGTCAAATACAGAACTTCTAATTGTTAAATACAAATTATTAGTGCAAATTATAACTTGAAGATCTGAACTAGTAATTGTCAAATACAGCACTTAAAATTGATAGCTTCTAATTATTATTGCATATTATAACTTGAAGATCTGAACTTGTAATTGTCAAATACAGAACATAAAATTGATAGCTACTAATTATTATTTCAAATTATAACTTGAAGATCTGAACTTGTAATTGTCAAATACAGAACTTAAAATTAATAGCTTCTAATTATTATTGCAAATTATAACTTGAATGTCTGAACTTGTAATTGTCAAATACAGAACTTCTAATTGTTAAATACAAATTATTAGTGCAAATTATAACTTGAAGATCTGAACTTGTAATTGTCAAATACAGAACTTAAAATTGATAGTTTCTAATTATTATTGTAAATTATAACTTGAAGAACTGAACTTGTAATAGTGAATTACAGAACTTAGATTTGTTAAATTCAATTTATTATTTCAAATTATAACTTGAAGATCTGAACTAGTAATTGTCAAATACAGAACTTAAAATTGATAGCTTCTAATTATTATTGCAAATTATAACTTGAAGATCTGAACTTGTAATTGTCAGATACAGAACTTAAAATTGATAGCTTCTAATTATTATTGTAAATTATAACTTCAAGATCTGAACTTGTAATTGGCAAATACAGAACTTAAAATTGATAGCTTCTAATTATTATTGCAAATTATAACTTGAAGATCTGAACTTGTAATTGTCAAATACAGAACTTCTAATTGTTAAATACAAATTATTAGTGCAAATTATAACTTGAAGAACTGAACTTGGAATTGTCAAATACAGAACTTCTAATTGTTAAATACAAATTATTAGTGCAAATTATAACTTGAAGATCTGAACTAGTAATTTTCAAATACAGAACTTAAAATTAATAGCTTCTAATTATTATTGCAAATTAAAACTTGAAGATCTGAACTTGTAATTGTCAAATACAGAACTTCTAATTGTTAAATACAAATTATTAGTGCAAATTATAACTTGAAGATCTGAACTTGTAATTGTCAAATACAGAACTTCTAATTGTTAAATACAAATTATTAGTGCAAATTATAACTTGAAGATCTGAACTAGTAATTGTCAAATACAGCACTTAAAATTGATAGCTTCTAATTATTATTGCATATTATAACTTGAAGATCTGAACTTGTAATTGTCAAATACAGAACATAAAATTGATAGCTACTAATTATTATTTCAAATTATAACTTGAAGATCTGAACTTGTAATTGTCAAATACAGAACTTAAAATTAATAGCTTCTAATTATTATTGCAAATTATAACTTGAATGTCTGAACTTGTAATTGTCAAATACAGAACTTCTAATTGTTAAATACAAATTATTAGTGCAAATTATAACTTGAAGATCTGAACTTGTAATTGTCAAATACAGAACTTAAAATTGATAGTTTCTAATTATTATTGTAAATTATAACTTGAAGAACTGAACTTGTAATAGTGAATTACAGAACTTAGATTTGTTAAATTCAATTTATTATTTCAAATTATAACTTGAAGATCTGAACTAGTAATTGTCAAATACAGAACTTAAAATTGATAGCTTCTAATTATTATTGCAAATTATAACTTGAAGATCTGAACTTGTAATTGTCAGATACAGAACTTAAAATTGATAGCTTCTAATTATTATTGTAAATTATAACTTCAAGATCTGAACTTGTAATTGGCAAATACAGAACTTAAAATTGATAGCTTCTAATTATTATTGCAAATTATAACTTGAAGATCTGAACTTGTAATTGTCAAATACAGAACTTCTAATTGTTAAATACAAATTATTAGTGCAAATTATAACTTGAAGAACTGAACTTGGAATTGTCAAATACAGAACTTCTAATTGTTAAATACAAATTATTAGTGCAAATTATAACTTGAAGATCTGAACTAGTAATTTTCAAATACAGAACTTAAAATTAATAGCTTCTAATTATTATTGCAAATTAAAACTTGAATGTCTGAACTTGTAATTGTCAAATACAGAACTTCTAATTGTTAAATACAAATTATTATTGCAAATTAAAACTTGAATGTCTGAACTTGTAATTGTCAAATACAGAACTTCTAATTGTTAAATACAAATTATTAGTGCAAATTATAACTTGAAGGTCTGAACTAGTAATTTTCAAATACAGAACTTAAAATTAATAGCTTCTAATTATTATTGCAAATTAAAACTTGAATGTCTGAACTTGTAATTGTCAAATACAGAACTTCTAATTGTTAAATACAAATTATTAGTGCAAATTATAACTTGAAGATCTGAACTTGTAATTGTCAAATACAGAACTTAAAATTGATAGCTTCTAATTATTATTGCAAATTATAACATGAAGATCTGAACTTGTAATTGTCAAATACAGAACTTAAAATTGATAGCTTCTAATTATTATTGTAAATTATAACTTGAAGATCTGAACTTGTAATAGTCAAATACAGAACTTCTAATTGTTAAATACAAATTATTACTGCAAATTATAACTTGAAGATCTGAACTAGTAATTTTCAAATACAGAACTTAATATTGATAGCTTCTAATTATTATTGCAAATTATAACTAGAAGATCTGAACTTGTAATTGTCAAATACAGAACTTAAAATTGATAGCTTCTAATTATTATTTCAATTTATAACTTGAAGATCTGAACTTGTAATTGTCAAATACAGAACTTAAAATTGATAGCTTCTAATTATTATTGCAAATTATAACTTGAAGATCTGAACTTGTAATTGTCAAATACAGAACTTTTAATTGTTAAATACAAATTAGTAGTGCAAATTATAACTTGAAGATCTGAACTTGTAATTATCAAATACAGAACTTAAAATTGATAGCTTCTAATTATTATTGTAAATTATAACTTGAAGATCTAAACTTGTAATAGTGAATTACAGAACTTAGATTTGTTAAATTCAAATTATTATTACAAATTATAACTTGAAGATCTGAACTAGTAATTGTCAAATTCAGAACTTAAAATTGATAGCTTCTAATTATTATTGCAAATCATAACTTGAAGATCTGAACTAGTAATTGTCAAATACAGAACTTAAAATTGATAACTTCTAATTATTATTGTAAATTATAACTTGAAGATCTGACCTTGTAATTGTCAAATACAGAACTTAAAATTGATATCTTCTAATTATTATTGCAAATAATAATTTGAAGATCTGAACTAGTAATTGTCAAATACAGCACTTAAAATTGATAGCTTCTAATTATTATTGCAAATTATAATTTGAAGATCTGAACTTGTAATAGACAAATACGCAACTTAGCATTGTTAAATACAAATTGTGATTGCAAATTATAACTTGAAGATCTGAACCTGTAATAGGTAAATACAGAACTTCGAATTGTTAAATTCTAACTAAGATTGCAAATAATAATTTGAAGATCTGAACTTGTAATAGTCAAATACAGAACTTCTAATTGTTAAATACAAATTATTAGTGCAAATTATAACTTGAAGATCTGAACTTGTAATAGGTAAATACAGAACTTAAAATTGATAGCTTCTAATTATTATTGCAAATTATAACTAGAAGATCTGAACTTGTAATTGTCAAATACAGAACTTCTAATTGTTAAATACAAATTATTACTGCAAATTATAACTTGAAGATCTGAACAAGTAATTGTCAAATACAGAACTTAAAATTGATAGCTTCTAATTATTATTGTAAATTATAACTTGAAGATCTGAACTTGTAATAGTGAACTACAGAACTTAGATTTGTTAAATTCAAATTATTATTTCAAATTATAACTTGAAGATCTGAACTAGTAATTGTCAAATACAGAACTTAAAATTGATAGCTTCTAATTATTATTGCAAATTATAACTTGAAGATCTGAACTTGTAATTGTCAAATACAGAACTTAAAATTGATAGCTTCTAATTATTATTGCAAATTATAATTTGAAGATCTGAACTTGTAATAGACAAATACGCAACTTAGCATTGTTAAATACAAATTGTGATTGTAAATTATAACTTGAAGATCTGACCTTGTAATTGTCAAATACAGAACTTAAAATTGATATCTTCTAATTATTATTGCAAATAATAACTTGAAGATCTGAACTAGTAATTGTCAAATACAGCACTTAAAATTGATAGTTACTAATTATTATTGCAAATTATAATTTGAAGATCTGAACTTGTAATAGACAAATACGCAACTTAGCATTGTTAAATACAAATTGTGATTGCAAATTATAACTTGAAGATCTGAACCTGTAATAGGTAAATACAGAACTTCGAATTGTTAAATTCTAACTAAGATTGCAAATAATAATTCGAAGATCTGAACTTGTAATAGTCAAATACAGAACTTCTAATTGTTAAATACAAATTATTAGTGCAAATTATAACTTGAAGATCTGAACTAGTAATTGTCAAATACAGAACTTAAAATTGATAGCTTCTAATTATTATTGCAAATTATAACTTGAAGATCTGAACTTGTAATTGTCAAATACAGAACTTCTAATTGTTAAATACAAATTATTAGTGCAAATTATAACTTGAAGATCTGAACTTGTAATTGTCAAATACAGAACTTCTAATTGTTAAATACAAATTATTAGTGCAAATTATAACTTGAAGATCTGAACTAGTAATTGTCAAATACAGCACTTAAAATTGATAGCTTCTAATTATTATTGCATATTATAACTTGAAGATCTGAACTAGTAATTGTCAAATACAGAACATAAAATTGATAGCTACTAATTATTATTTCAAATTATAACTTGAAGATCTGAACTTGTAATTGTCAAATACAGAACTTAAAATTAATAGCTTCTAATTATTATTGCAAATTATAACTTGAATGTCTGAACTTGTAATTGTCAAATACAGAACTTCTAATTGTTAAATACAAATTATTAGTGCAAATTATAACTTGAAGATCTGAACTTGTAATTGTCAAATACAGAACTTAAAATTGATAGTTTCTAATTATTATTGTAAATTATAACTTGAAGAACTGAACTTGTAATAGTGAATTACAGAACTTAGATTTGTTAAATTCAATTTATTATTTCAAATTATAACTTGAAGATCTGAACTAGTAATTGTCAAATACAGAACTTAAAATTGATAGCTTCTAATTATTATTGCAAATTATAACTTGAAGATCTGAACTTGTAATTGTCAGATACAGAACTTAAAATTGATAGCTTCTAATTATTATTGTAAATTATAACTTCAAGATCTGAACTTGTAATTGGCAAATACAGAACTTAAAATTGATAGCTTCTAATTATTATTGCAAATTATAACTTGAAGATCTGAACTTGTAATTGTCAAATACAGAACTTCTAATTGTTAAATACAAATTATTAGTGCAAATTATAACTTGAAGATCTGAACTTGTAATTGTCAAATACAGAACTTCTAATTGTTAAATACAAATTATTAGTGCAAATTATAACTTGAAGATCTGAACTAGTAATTGTCAAATACAGCACTTAAAATTGATAGCTTCTAATTATTATTGCATATTATAACTTGAAGATCTGAACTTGTAATTGTCAAATACAGAACATAAAATTGATAGCTACTAATTATTATTTCAAATTATAACTTGAAGATCTGAACTTGTAATTGTCAAATACAGAACTTAAAATTAATAGCTTCTAATTATTATTGCAAATTATAACTTGAATGTCTGAACTTGTAATTGTCAAATACAGAACTTCTAATTGTTAAATACAAATTATTAGTGCAAATTATAACTTGAAGATCTGAACTTGTAATTGTCAAATACAGAACTTAAAATTGATAGTTTCTAATTATTATTGTCAATTATAACTTGAAGAACTGAACTTGTAATAGTGAATTACAGAACTTAGATTTGTTAAATTCAATTTATTATTTCAAATTATAACTTGAAGATCTGAACTAGTAATTGTCAAATACAGAACTTAAAATTGATAGCTTCTAATTATTATTGCAAATTATAACTTGAAGATCTGAACTTGTAATTGTCAGATACAGAACTTAAAATTGATAGCTTCTAATTATTATTGTAAATTATAACTTCAAGATCTGAACTTGTAATTGGCAAATACAGAACTTAAAATTGATAGCTTCTAATTATTATTGCAAATTATAACTTGAAGATCTGAACTTGTAATTGTCAAATACAGAACTTCTAATTGTTAAATACAAATTATTAGTGCAAATTATAACTTGAAGAACTGAACTTGGAATTGTCAAATACAGAACTTCTAATTGTTAAATACAAATTATTAGTGCAAATTATAACTTGAAGATCTGAACTAGTAATTTTCAAATACAGAACTTAAAATTAATAGCTTCTAATTATTATTGCAAATTAAAACTTGAATGTCTGAACTTGTAATTGTCAAATACAGAACTTCTAATTGTTAAATACAAATTATTAGTGCAAATTATAACTTGAAGATCTGAACTTGTAATTGTCAAATACAGAACTTAAAATTGATAGCTTCTAATTATTATTGTAAATTATAACTTGAAGAACTGAACTTGTAATAGTGAATTACAGAACTTAGATTTGTTAAATTCAATTTATTATTTCAAATTATAACTTGAAGATCTGAACTTGTAATTGTCAAATACAGAACTTAAAATTGATAGCCTCTAATTATTATTGCAAAATATAATTTGAAGATCTGAACTTGTAATAGACAAATACGCAACTTAGCATTGTTAAATACAAATTGTGATTGCAAATTATAACTTGAAGATCTCAACCTGTAATAGGTAAATACAGAACTTCGAATTGTTAAATTCAAACTAAGATTGCAAATAATAATTCGAAGATCTGAACTTGTAATAGTCAAATACAGAACTGCTAATTGTTAATTACAAATTATTAGTGCAAATTATAACTTGAAGATCTGAACTAGTAATTGTCAAATACAGAACTTAAAATTGATAGCTTCTAATTATTATTTCAAATTATATCTTGAAGATCTGAACTTGTAATTGTCAAATACAGAACTTCTAATTGTTAAATAGAAATTATTAGTGCAAATTATAACTTGAAGATCTGAACTTGTAATTGTCAAATACAGAACTTAAAATTGATAGCTTCTAATTATTATTGCAAATTATAACTTGAAGATCTGAACTTGTAATTGTCAGATACAGAACTTAAAATTGATAGCTTCTAATTATTATTGTAAATTATAACTTCAAGATCTGAACTTGTAATTGGCAAATACAGAACTTAAAATTGATAGCTTCTAATTATTATTGCAAATTATAACTTGAAGATCTGAACTTGTAATTGTCAAATACAGAACTTCTAATTGTTAAATACAAATTATTAGTGCAAATTATAACTTGAAGAACTGAACTTGGAATTGTCAAATACAGAACTTCTAATTGTTAAATACAAATTATTAGTGCAAATTATAACTTGAAGATCTGAACTAGTAATTTTCAAATACAGAACTTAAAATTAATAGCTTCTAATTATTATTGCAAATTAAAACTTGAATGTCTGAACTTGTAATTGTCAAATACAGAACTTCTAATTGTTAAATACAAATTATTAGTGCAAATTATAACTTGAAGATCTGAACTTGTAATTGTCAAATACAGAACTTAAAATTGATAGCTTCTAATTATTATTGTAAATTATAACTTGAAGAACTGAACTTGTAATAGTGAATTACAGAACTTAGATTTGTTAAATTCAATTTATTATTTCAAATTATAACTTGAAGATCTGAACTTGTAATTGTCAAATACAGAACTTAAAATTGATAGCTTCTAATTATTATTGTAAATTATAACTTGAAGAACTGAACTTGTAATAGTGAATTACAGAACTTAGATTTGTTAAATTCAATTTATTATTTCAAATTATAACTTGAAGATCTGAACTTGTAATTGTCAAATACAGAACTTAAAATTGATAGCCTCTAATTATTATTGCAAATTATAATTTGAAGATCTGAACTTGTAATAGACAAATACGCAACTTAGCATTGTTAAATACAAATTGTGATTGCAAATTATAACTTGAAGATCTGAACCTGTAATAGGTAAATACAGAACTTCGAATTGTTAAATTCTAACTAAGATTGCAAATAATAATTCGAAGATCTGAACTTGTAATAGTCAAATACAGAACTTCTAATTGTTAAATACAAATTATTAGTGCAAATTATAACTTGAAGATCTGAACTAGTAATTGTCAAATACAGAACTTAAAATTGATAGCTTCTAATTATTATTGCAAATTATAACTTGAAGATCTGAACTTGTAATTGTCAAATACAGAACTTCTAATTGTTAAATACAAATTATTAGTGCAAATTATAACTTGAAGATCTGAACTTGTAATTGTCAAATACAGAACTTCTAATTGTTAAATACAAATTATTAGTGCAAATTATAACTTGAAGATCTGAACTAGTAATTGTCAAATACAGCACTTAAAATTGATAGCTTCTAATTATTATTGCATATTATAACTTGAAGATCTGAACTTGTAATTGTCAAATACAGAACATAAAATTGATAGCTACTAATTATTATTTCAAATTATAACTTGAAGATCTGAACTTGTAATTGTCAAATACAGAACTTAAAATTAATAGCTTCTAATTATTATTGCAAATTATAACTTGAATGTCTGAACTTGTAAATGTCAAATACAGAACTTCTAATTGTTAAATACAAATTATTAGTGCAAATTATAACTTGAAGATCTGAACTTGTAATTGTCAAATACAGAACTTAAAATTGATAGTTTCTAATTATTATTGTAAATTATAACTTGAAGAACTGAACTTGTAATAGTGAATTACAGAACTTAGATTTGTTAAATTCAATTTATTATTTCAAATTATAACTTGAAGATCTGAACTAGTAATTGTCAAATACAGAACTTAAAATTGATAGCTTCTAATTATTATTGCAAATTATAACTTGAAGATCTGAACTTGTAATTGTCAGATACAGAACTTAAAATTGATAGCTTCTAATTATTATTGTAAATTATAACTTGAAGAACTGAACTTGTAATAGTGAATTACAGAACTTAGATTTGTTAAATTCAATTTATTATTTCAAATTATAACTTGAAGATCTGAACTAGTAATTGTCAAATACAGAACTTAAAATTGATAGCTTCTAATTATTATTGCACATTATAACTTGAAGATCTGAACTTGTAATTGTCAAATACAGAACTTAAAATTGATAGCTTCTAATTATTATTGTAAATTATAACTTGAAGAACTGAACTTGTAATAGTGAATTACAGAACTTAGATTTGTTAAATTCAATTTATTATTTCAAATTATAACTTGAAGATCTGAACTTGTAATTGTCAAATACAGAACTTAAAATTGATAGCCTCTAATTATTATTGCAAAATATAATTTGAAGATCTGAACTTGTAATAGACAAATACGCAACTTAGCATTGTTAAATACAAATTGTGATTGCAAATTATAACTTGAAGATCTCAACCTGTAATAGGTAAATACAGAACTTCGAATTGTTAAATTCAAACTAAGATTGCAAATAATAATTCGAAGATCTGAACTTGTAATAGTCAAATACAGAACTGCTAATTGTTAATTACAAATTATTAGTGCAAATTATAACTTGAAGATCTGAACTAGTAATTGTCAAATACAGAACTTAAAATTGATAGCTTCTAATTATTATTTCAAATTATATCTTAAAGATCTGAACTTGTAATTGTCAAATACAGAACTTCTAATTGTTAAATAGAAATTATTAGTGCAAATTATAACTTGAAGATCTGAACTTGTAATTGTCAAATGCAGAACTTGAAATTGATAGCTTCTAGTTATTATTGTAAATTATAACTTGAAGATCTGAACTTGTAGTAGTCAAATACAGAACTTCTAATTGTTAAATACAAATTATTAGTGCAAATTATAACTTGAAGATCTGAACTTGTAATTGTCAAATACAGAACTTAAAATTGATAGCTTCTAATTATTATTGTAAATTATAACTTGAAGATCTGAACTTGTAATAGTGAATTACAGAACTTAGATTTGTGAAATTCTAATTATTATTTCTAATTATACCTTGAAGATCTGAACTAGTAATTGTCAAATACAGAACTTAAAATTGATAGCTTCTAATTATTATTGCAAATTATAACTTGAAGATCTGAACTTGTAATTGTCAAATACAGAACTTAAAATTGATTGCTTCTAATTATTATTTCAAATTATAACTTGAAGATCTGAACTTGTAATTGTCAAATACAGAACTTAAAATTAATAGCTTCTAATTATTATTGCAAATAATAACTTGAAGATCTGAACTTGGAATTGTCAAATGCAGAACTTAAAATTGATAGCTTCTAATTATTATAGCAAATAATAATTTGAAGATCTGTACTTGTAATTGTCAAATACAGAACTTAAAATTGATAGCTTATAATTATAATTCAAATTATAACTTGAAGATCTGAACTTGTAATAGTCAAATACAGAACTTCGAATTGTTAAATACAAATTATTAGTCCAAATTATTACTTGAAGATCTGAACCTGTAATAGGTAAATACAGAACTTCGAATGGTTAAATTCAAACTAAGATTGCACATAATAAATTGAAGATCTGAACTTGTAATAGTCAAATACAGAACTTCTAATTGTTAAATACAAATTATTAGTGAAAATTATAACTTGTAGATCTGAACTTGTAATTGTCAAATACAGAACTTCTAATTGTTAAATACAAATTATTAGTGCAAATTATAACTTGAAGATCTGAACTAGTAATTGTCAAATACAGCATCTAAAATTGATAGCTTCTAATTATTATTACAAATTATAACTTGAAGATCTGAACTTGTAATTGTCAAATACAGAACATAAAATTGATAGCTTCTAATTATTATTGTAAATTATAACTTGAAGATCTGAACTTGTAATTGTCAAATAATGAACTTAAAATTAATAGCTTCTAATTATTATTGCAAATTATAACTTGAAGATCTGAACTTGTAATTGTCAAATACAGAACTTCTAATTGTTAAATACAAATTATTAGTGCAAATTATAACTTGAAGATCTGAACTTGTAATTGTCAAATACAGAACTTAAAATTGATAGCTTCTAATTATTATTGTAAATTATAACTTGAAGATCTGAACTTGTAATAGTGAATTACAGAACTTAGATTTGTTAAATTCAAATTATTATTTCAAATTATAACTTGAAGATCTGAACTAGTAATTGTCAAATACAGAACTTAAAATTGATAGCTTCTAATTATTATTGCAAATTATAACCTGAAGATCTGAACTTGTAATTGACAAATACAGAACTTAAAATTGATAGCTTCTAATTATTATTGTAAATTATAACTTGAAGATCTGAACTTGTAATAGTGAATTACAGAACTTAGATTTGTGAAATTCTAATTATTATTTCTAATTATACCTTGAAGATCTGAACTAGTAATTGTCAAATACAGAACTTAAAATTGATAGCTTCTAATTATTATTGCAAATTATAACTTGAAGATCTGAACTTGTAATTGTCAAATACAGAACTTAAAATTGATTGCTACTAATTATTATTTCAAATTATAACTTGAAGATCTGAACTTGTAATTGTCAAATACAGAACTTAAAATTAATAGCTTCTAATTATTATTGCAAATAATAACTTGAAGATCTGAACTTGGAATTGTCAAATGCAGAACTTAAAATTGATAGCTTCTAATTATTATAGCAAATAATAATTTGAAGATCTGTACTTGTAATTGTCAAATACAGAACTTAAAATTGATAGCTTATAATTATAATTCAAATTATAACTTGAAGATCTGAACTTGTAATAGTCAAATACAGAACTTCGAATTGTTAAATACAAATTATTAGTCCAAATTATTACTTGAAGATCTGAACCTGTAATAGGTAAATACAGAACTTCGAATGGTTAAATTCAAACTAAGATTGCACATAATAAATTGAAGATCTGAACTTGTAATAGTCAAATACAGAACTTCTAATTGTTAAATACAAATTATTAGTGAAAATTATAACTTGTAGATCTGAACTTGTAATTGTCAAATACAGAACTTCTAATTGTTAAATACAAATTATTAGTGCAAATTATAACTTGAAGATCTGAACTAGTAATTGTCAAATACAGCATCTAAAATTGATAGCTTCTAATTATTATTACAAATTATAACTTGAAGATCTGAACTTGTAATTGTCAAATACAGAACATAAAATTGATAGCTTCTAATTATTATTGTAAATTATAACTTGAAGATCTGAACTTGTAATTGTCAAATAATGAACTTAAAATTAATAGCTTCTAATTATTATTGCAAATTATAACTTGAAGATCTGAACTTGTAATTGTCAAATACAGAACTTCTAATTGTTAAATACAAATTATTAGTGCAAATTATAACTTGAAGATCTGAACTTGTAATCGTCAAATACAGAACTTAAAATTGATAGCTTCTAATTATTATTGTAAATTATAACTTGAAGATCTGAACTTGTAATAGTGAATTACAGAACTTAGATTTGTTAAATTCAAATTATTATTTCAAATTATAACTTGAAGATCTGAACTAGTAATTGTCAAATACAGAACTTAAAATTGATAGCTTCTAATTATTATTGCAAATTATAACCTGAAGATCTGAACTTGTAATTGACAAATACAGAACTTAAAATTGATAGCTTCTAATTATTATTGTAAATTATAACTTGAAGATCTGAACTTGTAATTGTCAAATACAGAACTTAAAATTGATATCTTCTAATTATTATTGCAAATAATAACTTGAAGATCTGAACTTGTAATTGTCAAATACAGAACTTAAAATTGATAGCTTCTAATTATTATTGCAAATTATAATTTGAAGATCTGAACTTGTAATAGACAAATACGCAACTTAGCATTGTTAAATACAAATTGTGATTGCAAATTATAACTTGAAGATCTGAACTTGTAATTGTCAAATACAGAACTTCTAATTGTTAAATACAAATTATTAGTGCAAATTATAACTTGAAGATCTGAACTTGTAATTGTCAAATACAGAACTTAAAATTTATAGCTTCTAATTATTATTGCAAATAATAACTTGGATATCTGAACTTGTAATTGTCAAATACAGAACTTAAAATTGATAGCTTCTAATTATTATTGTGAATTATAACTTGAAGATCTGAACTTGTAATAGTGAATTACAGAACTTAGATTTGTCAAATTCAAATTATTATTTCTAATTATAGCTTGAAGATCTGAACTAGTAATTGTCAAATACAGAACTTAAAATTGATAGCTTCTAATTATTGTTGCAAATTATAACTTGAAGATCTGTACTTGTAATTGTCAAATACAGAACTTAAAATTGATAGCTTATAATTATAATTCAAATTATAACTTGAAGATCTGAACTTGTAATAGTCAAATACAGAACTTCGAATTGTTAAAAACAAATTATTATTTCAAATTATAACTTGAAGATCTGAACTAGTAATTGTCAAATACAGAACTTAAAATTGATAGCTTCTAATTATTATTGTATATTATAACTTGAAGATCTGTACTTGTAATAGTGAATTACAGAACTTAGATTTGTTAAATTCAAATTATTATTTCAAATTATTATTTGATGATCTGAACTAGTAATTGTCAAATACAGAACTTAAAATTGATAGCTTCCAATTATTATTGCAAATTAGAACTTGTAGATCTGAACTGGTAATTGTCAAATACAGAACTTCTAATTGTTAAATACAAATTATTAGTGCAAATTATAACTTGAAGATCTGAACTTGTAATTGTCAAATACAGAACTTAAAATTGATAGCTTCTAATTATTATTGCAAATTATAACTTGAAGATCTGAACTTGTAATTGTCAAATACAGAACTTAAAATTAATAGCTTCTAATTATTATTGCAAATTATAACTTGAAGATCTGAACTTGTAATTGTCAAATACAGAACTTCTAATTGTTAAATACAAATTATTAGTGCAAATTATAACTTGAAGATCTGAACTTGTAATTGTCAAATACAGAACTTAAAATTGATAGCTTCTAATTATTATTGCAAAATATAACTTGAAGATCTGAACTTGTAATTGTCAAATACAGAACTTCTAATTGTTAAATACAAATTATTAGTGCAAATTATAACTTGAAGTTCTGAACTTGTAATTGTCAAATACAGAACTTAAAATTGATAGCTTCTAATTATTATTGTAAATTATAACTTGAAGATCTGAACTTGTAATAGTGAATTACAGAACTTAGATTTGTTAAATTCAAATTATTATTATAAATTATAACTTGAAGATCTGAACTAGTAATTGTCAAATACAGAACTTAAAATTGATAGCTTCTAATTATTATTGCAAATTATAACTTGAAGATCTGAACTTGTAATTGTCAAATACAGAACTTCTAATTGTTAAATACAAATTATTAGTGCAAATTATAACTTGAAGATCTGAACTTGTAATTGTCAAATACAGAACTTCTAATTGTTAAATACAAATTATTAGTGCAAATTATAACTTGAAGATCTGAACTAGTAATTGTCAAATACAGCACTTAAAATTGATAGCTTCTAATTATTATTGCATATTATAACTTGAAGATCTGAACTTGTAATTGTCAAATACAGAACATAAAATTGATAGCTACTAATTATTATTTCAAATTATAACTTGAAGATCTGAACTTGTAATTGTCAAATACAGAACTTAAAATTAATAGCTTCTAATTATTATTGCAAATTATAACTTGAATGTCTGAACTTGTAATTGTCAAATACAGAACTTCTAATTGTTAAATACAAATTATTAGTGCAAATTATAACTTGAAGATCTGAACTTGTAATTGTCAAATACAGAACTT
Source organism: Cantharis lateralis (assembly GCA_963170105.1). NCBI lineage: Eukaryota > Metazoa > Arthropoda > Insecta > Coleoptera > Cantharidae > Cantharis > Cantharis lateralis. Next base: position 23,636,762 of record OY720625.1, on the reverse strand, counting down.
AAAATTGATAGTTTCTAATTATTATTGTAAATTATAACTTGAAGAACTGAACTTGTAATAGTGAATTACAGAACTTAGATTTGTTAAATTCAATTTATTATTTCAAATTATAACTTGAAGATCTGAACTAGTAATTGTCAAATACAGAACTTAAAATTGATAGCTTCTAATTATTATTGCAAATTATAACTTGAAGATCTGAACTTGTAATTGTCAGATACAGAACTTAAAATTGATAGCTTCTAATTATTATTGTAAATTATAACTTCAAGATCTGAACTTGTAATTGGCAAATACAGAACTTAAAATTGATAGCTTCTAATTATTATTGCAAATTATAACTTGAAGATCTGAACTTGTAATTGTCAAATACAGAACTTCTAATTGTTAAATACAAATTATTAGTGCAAATTATAACTTGAAGAACTGAACTTGGAATTGTCAAATACAGAACTTCTAATTGTTAAATACAAATTATTAGTGCAAATTATAACTTGAAGATCTGAACTAGTAATTTTCAAATACAGAACTTAAAATTAATAGCTTCTAATTATTATTGCAAATTAAAACTTGAAGATCTGAACTTGTAATTGTCAAATACAGAACTTCTAATTGTTAAATACAAATTATTAGTGCAAATTATAACTTGAAGATCTGAACTTGTAATTGTCAAATACAGAACTTCTAATTGTTAAATACAAATTATTAGTGCAAATTATAACTTGAAGATCTGAACTAGTAATTGTCAAATACAGCACTTAAAATTGATAGCTTCTAATTATTATTGCATATTATAACTTGAAGATCTGAACTTGTAATTGTCAAATACAGAACATAAAATTGATAGCTACTAATTATTATTTCAAATTATAACTTGAAGATCTGAACTTGTAATTGTCAAATACAGAACTTAAAATTAATAGCTTCTAATTATTATTGCAAATTATAACTTGAATGTCTGAACTTGTAATTGTCAAATACAGAACTTCTAATTGTTAAATACAAATTATTAGTGCAAATTATAACTTGAAGATCTGAACTTGTAATTGTCAAATACAGAACTTAAAATTGATAGTTTCTAATTATTATTGTAAATTATAACTTGAAGAACTGAACTTGTAATAGTGAATTACAGAACTTAGATTTGTTAAATTCAATTTATTATTTCAAATTATAACTTGAAGATCTGAACTAGTAATTGTCAAATACAGAACTTAAAATTGATAGCTTCTAATTATTATTGCAAATTATAACTTGAAGATCTGAACTTGTAATTGTCAGATACAGAACTTAAAATTGATAGCTTCTAATTATTATTGTAAATTATAACTTCAAGATCTGAACTTGTAATTGGCAAATACAGAACTTAAAATTGATAGCTTCTAATTATTATTGCAAATTATAACTTGAAGATCTGAACTTGTAATTGTCAAATACAGAACTTCTAATTGTTAAATACAAATTATTAGTGCAAATTATAACTTGAAGAACTGAACTTGGAATTGTCAAATACAGAACTTCTAATTGTTAAATACAAATTATTAGTGCAAATTATAACTTGAAGATCTGAACTAGTAATTTTCAAATACAGAACTTAAAATTAATAGCTTCTAATTATTATTGCAAATTAAAACTTGAATGTCTGAACTTGTAATTGTCAAATACAGAACTTCTAATTGTTAAATACAAATTATTATTGCAAATTAAAACTTGAATGTCTGAACTTGTAATTGTCAAATACAGAACTTCTAATTGTTAAATACAAATTATTAGTGCAAATTATAACTTGAAGGTCTGAACTAGTAATTTTCAAATACAGAACTTAAAATTAATAGCTTCTAATTATTATTGCAAATTAAAACTTGAATGTCTGAACTTGTAATTGTCAAATACAGAACTTCTAATTGTTAAATACAAATTATTAGTGCAAATTATAACTTGAAGATCTGAACTTGTAATTGTCAAATACAGAACTTAAAATTGATAGCTTCTAATTATTATTGCAAATTATAACATGAAGATCTGAACTTGTAATTGTCAAATACAGAACTTAAAATTGATAGCTTCTAATTATTATTGTAAATTATAACTTGAAGATCTGAACTTGTAATAGTCAAATACAGAACTTCTAATTGTTAAATACAAATTATTACTGCAAATTATAACTTGAAGATCTGAACTAGTAATTTTCAAATACAGAACTTAATATTGATAGCTTCTAATTATTATTGCAAATTATAACTAGAAGATCTGAACTTGTAATTGTCAAATACAGAACTTAAAATTGATAGCTTCTAATTATTATTTCAATTTATAACTTGAAGATCTGAACTTGTAATTGTCAAATACAGAACTTAAAATTGATAGCTTCTAATTATTATTGCAAATTATAACTTGAAGATCTGAACTTGTAATTGTCAAATACAGAACTTTTAATTGTTAAATACAAATTAGTAGTGCAAATTATAACTTGAAGATCTGAACTTGTAATTATCAAATACAGAACTTAAAATTGATAGCTTCTAATTATTATTGTAAATTATAACTTGAAGATCTAAACTTGTAATAGTGAATTACAGAACTTAGATTTGTTAAATTCAAATTATTATTACAAATTATAACTTGAAGATCTGAACTAGTAATTGTCAAATTCAGAACTTAAAATTGATAGCTTCTAATTATTATTGCAAATCATAACTTGAAGATCTGAACTAGTAATTGTCAAATACAGAACTTAAAATTGATAACTTCTAATTATTATTGTAAATTATAACTTGAAGATCTGACCTTGTAATTGTCAAATACAGAACTTAAAATTGATATCTTCTAATTATTATTGCAAATAATAATTTGAAGATCTGAACTAGTAATTGTCAAATACAGCACTTAAAATTGATAGCTTCTAATTATTATTGCAAATTATAATTTGAAGATCTGAACTTGTAATAGACAAATACGCAACTTAGCATTGTTAAATACAAATTGTGATTGCAAATTATAACTTGAAGATCTGAACCTGTAATAGGTAAATACAGAACTTCGAATTGTTAAATTCTAACTAAGATTGCAAATAATAATTTGAAGATCTGAACTTGTAATAGTCAAATACAGAACTTCTAATTGTTAAATACAAATTATTAGTGCAAATTATAACTTGAAGATCTGAACTTGTAATAGGTAAATACAGAACTTAAAATTGATAGCTTCTAATTATTATTGCAAATTATAACTAGAAGATCTGAACTTGTAATTGTCAAATACAGAACTTCTAATTGTTAAATACAAATTATTACTGCAAATTATAACTTGAAGATCTGAACAAGTAATTGTCAAATACAGAACTTAAAATTGATAGCTTCTAATTATTATTGTAAATTATAACTTGAAGATCTGAACTTGTAATAGTGAACTACAGAACTTAGATTTGTTAAATTCAAATTATTATTTCAAATTATAACTTGAAGATCTGAACTAGTAATTGTCAAATACAGAACTTAAAATTGATAGCTTCTAATTATTATTGCAAATTATAACTTGAAGATCTGAACTTGTAATTGTCAAATACAGAACTTAAAATTGATAGCTTCTAATTATTATTGCAAATTATAATTTGAAGATCTGAACTTGTAATAGACAAATACGCAACTTAGCATTGTTAAATACAAATTGTGATTGTAAATTATAACTTGAAGATCTGACCTTGTAATTGTCAAATACAGAACTTAAAATTGATATCTTCTAATTATTATTGCAAATAATAACTTGAAGATCTGAACTAGTAATTGTCAAATACAGCACTTAAAATTGATAGTTACTAATTATTATTGCAAATTATAATTTGAAGATCTGAACTTGTAATAGACAAATACGCAACTTAGCATTGTTAAATACAAATTGTGATTGCAAATTATAACTTGAAGATCTGAACCTGTAATAGGTAAATACAGAACTTCGAATTGTTAAATTCTAACTAAGATTGCAAATAATAATTCGAAGATCTGAACTTGTAATAGTCAAATACAGAACTTCTAATTGTTAAATACAAATTATTAGTGCAAATTATAACTTGAAGATCTGAACTAGTAATTGTCAAATACAGAACTTAAAATTGATAGCTTCTAATTATTATTGCAAATTATAACTTGAAGATCTGAACTTGTAATTGTCAAATACAGAACTTCTAATTGTTAAATACAAATTATTAGTGCAAATTATAACTTGAAGATCTGAACTTGTAATTGTCAAATACAGAACTTCTAATTGTTAAATACAAATTATTAGTGCAAATTATAACTTGAAGATCTGAACTAGTAATTGTCAAATACAGCACTTAAAATTGATAGCTTCTAATTATTATTGCATATTATAACTTGAAGATCTGAACTAGTAATTGTCAAATACAGAACATAAAATTGATAGCTACTAATTATTATTTCAAATTATAACTTGAAGATCTGAACTTGTAATTGTCAAATACAGAACTTAAAATTAATAGCTTCTAATTATTATTGCAAATTATAACTTGAATGTCTGAACTTGTAATTGTCAAATACAGAACTTCTAATTGTTAAATACAAATTATTAGTGCAAATTATAACTTGAAGATCTGAACTTGTAATTGTCAAATACAGAACTTAAAATTGATAGTTTCTAATTATTATTGTAAATTATAACTTGAAGAACTGAACTTGTAATAGTGAATTACAGAACTTAGATTTGTTAAATTCAATTTATTATTTCAAATTATAACTTGAAGATCTGAACTAGTAATTGTCAAATACAGAACTTAAAATTGATAGCTTCTAATTATTATTGCAAATTATAACTTGAAGATCTGAACTTGTAATTGTCAGATACAGAACTTAAAATTGATAGCTTCTAATTATTATTGTAAATTATAACTTCAAGATCTGAACTTGTAATTGGCAAATACAGAACTTAAAATTGATAGCTTCTAATTATTATTGCAAATTATAACTTGAAGATCTGAACTTGTAATTGTCAAATACAGAACTTCTAATTGTTAAATACAAATTATTAGTGCAAATTATAACTTGAAGATCTGAACTTGTAATTGTCAAATACAGAACTTCTAATTGTTAAATACAAATTATTAGTGCAAATTATAACTTGAAGATCTGAACTAGTAATTGTCAAATACAGCACTTAAAATTGATAGCTTCTAATTATTATTGCATATTATAACTTGAAGATCTGAACTTGTAATTGTCAAATACAGAACATAAAATTGATAGCTACTAATTATTATTTCAAATTATAACTTGAAGATCTGAACTTGTAATTGTCAAATACAGAACTTAAAATTAATAGCTTCTAATTATTATTGCAAATTATAACTTGAATGTCTGAACTTGTAATTGTCAAATACAGAACTTCTAATTGTTAAATACAAATTATTAGTGCAAATTATAACTTGAAGATCTGAACTTGTAATTGTCAAATACAGAACTTAAAATTGATAGTTTCTAATTATTATTGTCAATTATAACTTGAAGAACTGAACTTGTAATAGTGAATTACAGAACTTAGATTTGTTAAATTCAATTTATTATTTCAAATTATAACTTGAAGATCTGAACTAGTAATTGTCAAATACAGAACTTAAAATTGATAGCTTCTAATTATTATTGCAAATTATAACTTGAAGATCTGAACTTGTAATTGTCAGATACAGAACTTAAAATTGATAGCTTCTAATTATTATTGTAAATTATAACTTCAAGATCTGAACTTGTAATTGGCAAATACAGAACTTAAAATTGATAGCTTCTAATTATTATTGCAAATTATAACTTGAAGATCTGAACTTGTAATTGTCAAATACAGAACTTCTAATTGTTAAATACAAATTATTAGTGCAAATTATAACTTGAAGAACTGAACTTGGAATTGTCAAATACAGAACTTCTAATTGTTAAATACAAATTATTAGTGCAAATTATAACTTGAAGATCTGAACTAGTAATTTTCAAATACAGAACTTAAAATTAATAGCTTCTAATTATTATTGCAAATTAAAACTTGAATGTCTGAACTTGTAATTGTCAAATACAGAACTTCTAATTGTTAAATACAAATTATTAGTGCAAATTATAACTTGAAGATCTGAACTTGTAATTGTCAAATACAGAACTTAAAATTGATAGCTTCTAATTATTATTGTAAATTATAACTTGAAGAACTGAACTTGTAATAGTGAATTACAGAACTTAGATTTGTTAAATTCAATTTATTATTTCAAATTATAACTTGAAGATCTGAACTTGTAATTGTCAAATACAGAACTTAAAATTGATAGCCTCTAATTATTATTGCAAAATATAATTTGAAGATCTGAACTTGTAATAGACAAATACGCAACTTAGCATTGTTAAATACAAATTGTGATTGCAAATTATAACTTGAAGATCTCAACCTGTAATAGGTAAATACAGAACTTCGAATTGTTAAATTCAAACTAAGATTGCAAATAATAATTCGAAGATCTGAACTTGTAATAGTCAAATACAGAACTGCTAATTGTTAATTACAAATTATTAGTGCAAATTATAACTTGAAGATCTGAACTAGTAATTGTCAAATACAGAACTTAAAATTGATAGCTTCTAATTATTATTTCAAATTATATCTTGAAGATCTGAACTTGTAATTGTCAAATACAGAACTTCTAATTGTTAAATAGAAATTATTAGTGCAAATTATAACTTGAAGATCTGAACTTGTAATTGTCAAATACAGAACTTAAAATTGATAGCTTCTAATTATTATTGCAAATTATAACTTGAAGATCTGAACTTGTAATTGTCAGATACAGAACTTAAAATTGATAGCTTCTAATTATTATTGTAAATTATAACTTCAAGATCTGAACTTGTAATTGGCAAATACAGAACTTAAAATTGATAGCTTCTAATTATTATTGCAAATTATAACTTGAAGATCTGAACTTGTAATTGTCAAATACAGAACTTCTAATTGTTAAATACAAATTATTAGTGCAAATTATAACTTGAAGAACTGAACTTGGAATTGTCAAATACAGAACTTCTAATTGTTAAATACAAATTATTAGTGCAAATTATAACTTGAAGATCTGAACTAGTAATTTTCAAATACAGAACTTAAAATTAATAGCTTCTAATTATTATTGCAAATTAAAACTTGAATGTCTGAACTTGTAATTGTCAAATACAGAACTTCTAATTGTTAAATACAAATTATTAGTGCAAATTATAACTTGAAGATCTGAACTTGTAATTGTCAAATACAGAATTTAAAATTGATAGCTTCTAATTATTATTGTAAATTATAACTTGAAGAACTGAACTTGTAATAGTGAATTACAGAACTTAGATTTGTTAAATTCAATTTATTATTTCAAATTATAACTTGAAGATCTGAACTTGTAATTGTCAAATACAGAACTTAAAATTGATAGCTTCTAATTATTATTGTAAATTATAACTTGAAGAACTGAACTTGTAATAGTGAATTACAGAACTTAGATTTGTTAAATTCAATTTATTATTTCAAATTATAACTTGAAGATCTGAACTTGTAATTGTCAAATACAGAACTTAAAATTGATAGCCTCTAATTATTATTGCAAATTATAATTTGAAGATCTGAACTTGTAATAGACAAATACGCAACTTAGCATTGTTAAATACAAATTGTGATTGCAAATTATAACTTGAAGATCTGAACCTGTAATAGGTAAATACAGAACTTCGAATTGTTAAATTCTAACTAAGATTGCAAATAATAATTCGAAGATCTGAACTTGTAATAGTCAAATACAGAACTTCTAATTGTTAAATACAAATTATTAGTGCAAATTATAACTTGAAGATCTGAACTAGTAATTGTCAAATACAGAACTTAAAATTGATAGCTTCTAATTATTATTGCAAATTATAACTTGAAGATCTGAACTTGTAATTGTCAAATACAGAACTTCTAATTGTTAAATACAAATTATTAGTGCAAATTATAACTTGAAGATCTGAACTTGTAATTGTCAAATACAGAACTTCTAATTGTTAAATACAAATTATTAGTGCAAATTATAACTTGAAGATCTGAACTAGTAATTGTCAAATACAGCACTTAAAATTGATAGCTTCTAATTATTATTGCATATTATAACTTGAAGATCTGAACTTGTAATTGTCAAATACAGAACATAAAATTGATAGCTACTAATTATTATTTCAAATTATAACTTGAAGATCTGAACTTGTAATTGTCAAATACAGAACTTAAAATTAATAGCTTCTAATTATTATTGCAAATTATAACTTGAATGTCTGAACTTGTAATTGTCAAATACAGAACTTCTAATTGTTAAATACAAATTATTAGTGCAAATTATAACTTGAAGATCTGAACTTGTAATTGTCAAATACAGAACTTAAAATTGATAGTTTCTAATTATTATTGTAAATTATAACTTGAAGAACTGAACTTGTAATAGTGAATTACAGAACTTAGATTTGTTAAATTCAATTTATTATTTCAAATTATAACTTGAAGATCTGAACTAGTAATTGTCAAATACAGAACTTAAAATTGATAGCTTCTAATTATTATTGCAAATTATAACTTGAAGATCTGAACTTGTAATTGTCAGATACAGAACTTAAAATTGATAGCTTCTAATTATTATTGTAAATTATAACTTGAAGAACTGAACTTGTAATAGTGAATTACAGAACTTAGATTTGTTAAATTCAATTTATTATTTCAAATTATAACTTGAAGATCTGAACTAGTAATTGTCAAATACAGAACTTAAAATTGATAGCTTCTAATTATTATTGCACATTATAACTTGAAGATCTGAACTTGTAATTGTCAAATACAGAACTTAAAATTGATAGCTTCTAATTATTATTGTAAATTATAACTTGAAGAACTGAACTTGTAATAGTGAATTACAGAACTTAGATTTGTTAAATTCAATTTATTATTTCAAATTATAACTTGAAGATCTGAACTTGTAATTGTCAAATACAGAACTTAAAATTGATAGCCTCTAATTATTATTGCAAAATATAATTTGAAGATCTGAACTTGTAATAGACAAATACGCAACTTAGCATTGTTAAATACAAATTGTGATTGCAAATTATAACTTGAAGATCTCAACCTGTAATAGGTAAATACAGAACTTCGAATTGTTAAATTCAAACTAAGATTGCAAATAATAATTCGAAGATCTGAACTTGTAATAGTCAAATACAGAACTGCTAATTGTTAATTACAAATTATTAGTGCAAATTATAACTTGAAGATCTGAACTAGTAATTGTCAAATACAGAACTTAAAATTGATAGCTTCTAATTATTATTTCAAATTATATCTTAAAGATCTGAACTTGTAATTGTCAAATACAGAACTTCTAATTGTTAAATAGAAATTATTAGTGCAAATTATAACTTGAAGATCTGAACTTGTAATTGTCAAATGCAGAACTTGAAATTGATAGCTTCTAGTTATTATTGTAAATTATAACTTGAAGATCTGAACTTGTAGTAGTCAAATACAGAACTTCTAATTGTTAAATACAAATTATTAGTGCAAATTATAACTTGAAGATCTGAACTTGTAATTGTCAAATACAGAACTTAAAATTGATAGCTTCTAATTATTATTGTAAATTATAACTTGAAGATCTGAACTTGTAATAGTGAATTACAGAACTTAGATTTGTGAAATTCTAATTATTATTTCTAATTATACCTTGAAGATCTGAACTAGTAATTGTCAAATACAGAACTTAAAATTGATAGCTTCTAATTATTATTGCAAATTATAACTTGAAGATCTGAACTTGTAATTGTCAAATACAGAACTTAAAATTGATTGCTTCTAATTATTATTTCAAATTATAACTTGAAGATCTGAACTTGTAATTGTCAAATACAGAACTTAAAATTAATAGCTTCTAATTATTATTGCAAATAATAACTTGAAGATCTGAACTTGGAATTGTCAAATGCAGAACTTAAAATTGATAGCTTCTAATTATTATAGCAAATAATAATTTGAAGATCTGTACTTGTAATTGTCAAATACAGAACTTAAAATTGATAGCTTATAATTATAATTCAAATTATAACTTGAAGATCTGAACTTGTAATAGTCAAATACAGAACTTCGAATTGTTAAATACAAATTATTAGTCCAAATTATTACTTGAAGATCTGAACCTGTAATAGGTAAATACAGAACTTCGAATGGTTAAATTCAAACTAAGATTGCACATAATAAATTGAAGATCTGAACTTGTAATAGTCAAATACAGAACTTCTAATTGTTAAATACAAATTATTAGTGAAAATTATAACTTGTAGATCTGAACTTGTAATTGTCAAATACAGAACTTCTAATTGTTAAATACAAATTATTAGTGCAAATTATAACTTGAAGATCTGAACTAGTAATTGTCAAATACAGCATCTAAAATTGATAGCTTCTAATTATTATTACAAATTATAACATGAAGATCTGAACTTGTAATTGTCAAATACAGAACATAAAATTGATAGCTTCTAATTATTATTGTAAATTATAACTTGAAGATCTGAACTTGTAATTGTCAAATAATGAACTTAAAATTAATAGCTTCTAATTATTATTGCAAATTATAACTTGAAGATCTGAACTTGTAATTGTCAAATACAGAACTTCTAATTGTTAAATACAAATTATTAGTGCAAATTATAACTTGAAGATCTGAACTTGTAATTGTCAAATACAGAACTTAAAATTGATAGCTTCTAATTATTATTGTAAATTATAACTTGAAGATCTGAACTTGTAATAGTGAATTACAGAACTTAGATTTGTTAAATTCAAATTATTATTTCAAATTATAACTTGAAGATCTGAACTAGTAATTGTCAAATACAGAACTTAAAATTGATAGCTTCTAATTATTATTGCAAATTATAACCTGAAGATCTGAACTTGTAATTGACAAATACAGAACTTAAAATTGATAGCTTCTAATTATTATTGTAAATTATAACTTGAAGATCTGAACTTGTAATAGTGAATTACAGAACTTAGATTTGTGAAATTCTAATTATTATTTCTAATTATACCTTGAAGATCTGAACTAGTAATTGTCAAATACAGAACTTAAAATTGATAGCTTCTAATTATTATTGCAAATTATAACTTGAAGATCTGAACTTGTAATTGTCAAATACAGAACTTAAAATTGATTGCTACTAATTATTATTTCAAATTATAACTTGAAGATCTGAACTTGTAATTGTCAAATACAGAACTTAAAATTAATAGCTTCTAATTATTATTGCAAATAATAACTTGAAGATCTGAACTTGGAATTGTCAAATGCAGAACTTAAAATTGATAGCTTCTAATTATTATAGCAAATAATAATTTGAAGATCTGTACTTGTAATTGTCAAATACAGAACTTAAAATTGATAGCTTATAATTATAATTCAAATTATAACTTGAAGATCTGAACTTGTAATAGTCAAATACAGAACTTCGAATTGTTAAATACAAATTATTAGTCCAAATTATTACTTGAAGATCTGAACCTGTAATAGGTAAATACAGAACTTCGAATGGTTAAATTCAAACTAAGATTGCACATAATAAATTGAAGATCTGAACTTGTAATAGTCAAATACAGAACTTCTAATTGTTAAATACAAATTATTAGTGAAAATTATAACTTGTAGATCTGAACTTGTAATTGTCAAATACAGAACTTCTAATTGTTAAATACAAATTATTAGTGCAAATTATAACTTGAAGATCTGAACTAGTAATTGTCAAATACAGCATCTAAAATTGATAGCTTCTAATTATTATTACAAATTATAACTTGAAGATCTGAACTTGTAATTGTCAAATACAGAACATAAAATTGATAGCTTCTAATTATTATTGTAAATTATAACTTGAAGATCTGAACTTGTAATTGTCAAATAATGAACTTAAAATTAATAGCTTCTAATTATTATTGCAAATTATAACTTGAAGATCTGAACTTGTAATTGTCAAATACAGAACTTCTAATTGTTAAATACAAATTATTAGTGCAAATTATAACTTGAAGATCTGAACTTGTAATCGTCAAATACAGAACTTAAAATTGATAGCTTCTAATTATTATTGCAAATTATAACTTGAAGATCTGAACTTGTAATAGTGAATTACAAAACTTAGATTTGTTAAATTCAAATTAGTATTTCAAATTATAACTTGAAGATCTGAACTAGTAATTGTCAAATACAGAACTTAAATTGATAGCTTATAATTATTATTGCAAATAATAATTTGAAGATCTGAACTTGTAATAGTCAAATACAGAACTTCTAATTGTAAATACAAATTATTAGTGCAAATTATAACTTGAAGATCTGAACTAGTAATTGTCAAATACAGAATTTAAAATTGATAGCTTCTAATTATTATTGCAAATTATAACTAGAAGATCTGAACTTGTAATTGTCAAATACAGAACTTGTAATTGTTAAATACAAATTATTAGTGCAAATTATAACTTGAAGATCTGAACTTGTAATTGTCAAATATAGAACTTAAAATTGATAGCTTCTAATTATTATTGCAAATTATAACTTGAAGATCTGAACTTGTAATTGTCAAATACAGAACTTAAAATTGATAGCTTCTAATTATTATTGCAAATTATAACATGAAGATCTGAACTTGTAATTGTCAAATACAGAACTTAAAATTGATAGCTTCTAATTATTATTGCAAATTATAACTTGAAGATCTGAACTTGTAATAGTGAATTACAGAACTTAGATTTGTTAAATTCAAATTATTATTTCAAATTATAACTTGAAGATCTGAACTAGTAATTGTCAAATACAGAACTTAAAATTGATAGCTTCTAATTATTATTGCAAATTATAACTTGAAGATCTGAACTTGTAATTGTCAAATGCAGAACTTAAAATTGATAGCTTCTAATTATTATTTCAAATTATAACTTGAAGATCTGAACTTGTAATTGTCAAATACAGAACTTAAAATTGATAGCTTCTAATTATTATTGCAAATAATAACTTGAAGATCTGTACTTGTAATTGTCAAATACCGAACTTAAAATTGATAGCTTATAATTATAGTTCAAATTATAACTTGAAGATCTGAACTTTTAATAGTCAAATACAAAACATCGAATTGTTAAATACAAATTATTAGTGCAAATTATAACTTGAAGATCTGAACTTGTAATAGGTAAATACAGAACTTCTAATTGTTAAATTCAAACTAAGATTGCAAATAATAATTTGAAAATCTCAACTAGTAATAGTCAAATACAGAACTTCTAACTGTTAAAATCAAATTATTAGTGCAAATTATAACTTGAAGATCTGAACTTGTAATTGTCAAATACAGAACTTAAAATTGATAGCTTCTAATTATTATTGCAAATTATAACTTGAAGATCTGAACTTGTAATAGTGAATTACAAAACTTAGATTTGTTAAATTCAAATTATTATTTCAAATTATAACTTGAAGATCTGAACTAGTAATTGTCAAATACAGAACTTAAATTGATAGCTTATAATTATTATTGCAAATAATAATTTGAAGATGTGAACTTGTAATAGTCAAATACAGAACTTCTAATTGTTAAATACCAATTATTAGTGCAAATTATAACTTGAAGATCTGAACTAGTAATTGTCAAATACAGAACTTAAAATTGATAGCTTCTAATTATTATTGCAAATTATAACTTGAAGATCTGAACTTGTAATTGTCAAATACAGAACTTCTAATTGTTAAATACATATTATTAGTGCAAATTATAACTTGAAGATCTGAACTTGTAATTGTCCAATACAGAACTCAAATTGATAGCTTCTAATTATTATTGCAAATTATAACTTGAAGATCTGAACTTGTAATTGTCAATTACAGAACTTCTAATTGTTAAATACAAATTATTAGTGCAAATTATAACTTGAAGATCAGAACATGTAATTGTCAAATACAGAACTTAAAATTGATAGCTTCTAATTATTATTGTAAATTATAACTTGAAGATCTGAACTTGTAATAGTGAACTTAGATTTGTTAAATTCAAATTATTATTTCAAATTATAACTTGAAGATCTGAACTAGTAATTGTCAAATACAGAACTTCTAATTATTAAATACAAATTATTAGTGCAAATTATAACTTGAAGATCTGAACTAGTAATTTTCAAATACAGAACTTAATATTGATAGCTTCTAATTATTATTGCAAATTATAACTAGAAGATCTGAACTTGTAATTGTCAAATACAGAACTTCTAATTGTTAAATACAAATTATTAGTGCAAATTATAACTTGAAGATCTGAACTAGTAATTTTCAAATAAAGAACTTAATATTGATAGCTTCTAATTATTATTGCAAATTATAACTAGAAGATCTGAACTTGTAATTGTCAAATACAGAACTTAAAATTGATAGCTTCTAATTATAATTTCAAATTATAACTTGAAGATCTAAACTTGTAATTGTCAAATACAGAACTTAAAATTGATAGCTTCTAATTATTATTGCAAATTATAACTTGAAGATCTGAACTTGTAATTGTCAAATACAGAACTTCTAATTGTTAAATACAAATTAGTAGTGCAAATTATAACTTGAAGATCTGAACTTGTAATTATCAAATACAGAACTTAAAATTGATAGCTTCTAATTATTATTGTAAATTATAACTTGAAGATCTGAACTTGTAATAGTGAATTACAGAACTTAGATTTGTTAAATTCAAATTATTATTTCAAATTATAACTTGAAGATCTGAACTAGTAATTGTCAAATACAGAACTTAAAATTGATAGCTTCTAATTATTATTGCAAATTATAACTTGAAGATCTAACTTGTAATTGTCAAATACAGAACTTAAAATTGATAGCTTCTAATTATTATTGTAAATTATAACTTGAAGATCTGAACTTGTAATTGTCAAATACAGAACTTAAAATTGATAGCTTATTGCAAATATAAACTTGGAGATCTGAACTAGTAATTGTCAAATACAGAACTTAAAATTGATAGCTTCTAATTAGTATTGCAAATTATAACTTGAAGATCTGAACTTGTAATTGTCAAATACAGAACTTAAAATTGATAGCTTCTAATTATTATTGCAAATTATAACTTGAAGATCTGAACTTGTAATTGTCAAATACAGAACATAAAATTGATAGCTTCTAATTATTATTTCAAATTATAACTTGAAGATCTGAACTTGTAATTGTCAAATACAGAACTTAAAATTAATAGCTTCTAATTATTATTGCAAATTATAACTAGAAGATCTGAACTTGTAATTGTCAAATACAGAACTTAAAATTGATAGCTTCTAATTATTATTTCAATTTATAACTTGAAGATCTGAACTTGTAATTGTCAAATACAGAACTTAAAATTGATAGCTTCTAATTATTATTGCAAATTATAACTTGAAGATCTGAACTTGTAATTGTCAAATACAGAACTTTTAATTGTTAAATACAAATTAGTAGTGCAAATTATAACTTGAAGATCTGAACTTGTAATTATCAAATACAGAACTTAAAATTGATAGCTTCTAATTATTATTGTAAATTATAACTTGAAGATCTAAACTTGTAATAGTGAATTACAGAACTTAGATTTGTTAAATTCAAATTATTATTACAAATTATAACTTGAAGATCTGAACTAGTAATTGTCAAATTCAGAACTTAAAATTGATAGCTTCTAATTATTATTGCAAATCATAACTTGAAGATCTGAACTAGTAATTGTCAATTACAGAACTTAAAATTGATAGCTTCTAATTATTATTGTAAATTATAACTTGAAGATCTGACCTTGTAATTGTCAAATACAGAACTTAAAATTGATATCTTCTAATTATTATTGCAAATAATAACTTGAAGATCTGAACTAGTAATTGTCAAATACAGCACTTAAAATTGATAGCTTCTAATTATTATTGCAAATTATAATTTGAAGATCTGAACTTGTAATAGACAAATACGCAACTTAGCATTGTTAAATACAAATTGTGATTGCAAATTATAACTTGAAGATCTGAACCTGTAATAGGTAAATACAGAACTTCGAATTGTTAAATTCTAACTAAGATTGCAAATAATAATTCGAAGATCTGAACTTGTAATAGTGAATTACAGAACTTAGATTTGTTAAATTCAAATTATTATTTCAAATTATAACTTGAAGATCTGAACTAGTAATTGTCAAATACAGAACTTAAAATTGATAGCTTCTAATTATTATTGCAAATTATAACTTGAAGATCTGAACTAGTAATTGTCAAATGCAGAACTTAAAATTGATAGCTTCTAATTATTATTTCAAATTATAATTTGAAGATCTGAACTTGTAATTGTCAAATACAGAACTTAAAATTGATAGCTTCTAATTATTATTGCAAATAATAACTTGAAGATCTGTACTTGTAATTGTCAAATACAGAACTTAAAATTGATAGCTTATAATTATAGTTCAAATTATAACTTGAAAATCTGAACTTGTAATAGTAAAATACAGAACATCGAATTGTTAAATACAAATTATTAGTGCAAATTATAACTTGAAGATCTGAACTTGTAATAGGTAAATACAGAACTTCTAATTGTTAAATTCAAACTAAGATTGCAAATAATAATTTGAAAATCTGAACTAGTAATAGTCAAATACAGAACTTCTAACTGTTAAAAACAAATTATTAGTGCAAATTATAACTTGAAGATCTGAACTTGTAATTGTCAAATACAGAACTTAAAATTGATAGCTTCTAATTATTATTGCAAATTATAACTTGAAGATCTGAACTTGTAATAGTGAATTACAAAACTTAGATTTGTTAAATTCAAATTATTATTTCAAATTATAACTTGAAGATCTGAACTAGTAATTGTCAAATACAGAACTTAAATTGATAGCTTATAATTATTATTGCAAATAATAATTTGAAGATCTGAACTTGTAATAGTCAAATACAGAACTTCTAATTGTTAAATACAAATTATTAGTGCAAATTATAACTTGAAGATCTGAACTAGTAATTGTCAAATACAGAACTTAAAATTGATAGCTTCTAATTATTATTGCAAATTATAACTAGAAGATCTGAACTTGTAATTGTCAAATACGGAACTTCTAATTGTTAAATACAAATTATTAGTGCAAATTATAACTTGAAGATCTGAACTTGTAATTGTCAAATATAGAACTTAAAATTGATAGCTTCTAATTATTATTGCAAATTATAACTTGAAGATCTGAACTTGTAATTGTCAAATACAGAACTTCTAATTGTTAAATACAAATTATTAGTGCAAATTATAACTTGAAGATCTGAACAAGTAATTGTCAAATACAGAACTTAAAATTGATAGCTTCTAATTATTATTGTAAATTATAACTTGAAGATCTGAACTTGTAATAGTGAATTACAGAACTTAGATTTGTTAAATTCAAATTATTATTTCAAATTATAACTTGAAGATCTGAACTAGTAATTGTCAAATACAGAACTTAAAATTGATAGCTTCTAATTATTATTGCAAATTATAACTTGAAGATCTGAACTTGTAATTGTCAAATACAGAACTTAAAATTGATAGCTTCTAATTATTATTGCAAATTATAACATGAAGATCTGAACTTGTAATTGTCAAATACAGAACTTAAAATTGATAGCTTCTAATTATTATTGTAAATTATAACTTGAAGATCTGAACTTGTAATAGTCAAATACAGAACTTCTAATTGTTAAATACAAATTATTAGTGCAAATTATAACTTGAAGATCTGAACTAGTAATTTTCAAATACAGAACTTAATATTGATAGCTTCTAATTATTATTGCAAATTATAACTAGAAGATCTGAACTTGTAATTGTCAAATAAGGAACTTAAAATTGATAGCTTCTAATTATTATTTCAATTTATAACTTGAAGATCTGAACTTGTAATTGTCAAATACAGAACTTAAAATTGATAGCTTCTAATTATTATTGCAAATTATAACTTGAAGATCTGAACTTGTAATTGTCAAATACAGAACTTTTAATTGTTAAATTCAAATTAGTAGTGCAAATTATAACTTGAAGATCTGAACTTGTAATTATCAAATACAGAACTTAAAATTGATAGCTTCTAATTATTATTGTAAATTATAACTTGAAGATCTGAACTTGTAATAGTGAATTACAGAACTTAGATTTGTTAAATTCAAATTATTATTACAAATTATAACTTGAAGATCTGGACTATAATTGTCAAATACAGAACTTAAAATTGATAGCTTCTAATTATTATTGCAAATCATAACTTGAAGATCTGAACTAGTAATTGTCAAATACAGAACTTAAAATTGATAGCTTCTAATTATTATTGTAAATTATAACTTGAAGATCTGACCTTGTAATTGTCAAATACAGAACTTCTAATTGTTAAATACAAATTATTAGTGCAAATTATAGCTTGAAGATCTGAACTAGTAATTTTCAAATACAGAACTTAATATTGATAGCTTCTAATTATTATTGCAAATTATAACTAGAAGATCTGAACTTGTAATTGTCAAATAAGGAACTTAAAATTGATAGCTTCTAATTATTATTTCAATTTATAACTTGAAGATCTGAACTTGTAATTGTCAAATACAGAACTTAAAATTGATAGCTTCTAATTATTATTGCAAATTATAACTTGAAGATCTGAACTTGTAATTGTCAAATACAGAACTTTTAATTGTTAAATTCAAATTAGTAGTGCAAATTATAACTTGAAGATCTGAACTTGTAATTATCAAATACAGAACTTAAAATTGATAGCTTCTAATTATTATTGTAAATTATAACTTGAAGATCTGAAATTGTAATAGTGAATTACAGAACTTAGATTTGTTAAATTCAAATTATTATTACAAATTATAACTTGAAGATCTGAACTAGTAATTGTCAAATACAGAACTTAAAATTGATAGCTTCTAATTATTATTGCAAATCATAACTTGAAGATCTGAACTAGTAATTGTCAAATACAGAACTTAAAATTGATAGCTTCTAATTATTATTGTAAATTATAACTTGAAGATCTGACCTTGTAATTGTCAAATTCAGAACTTAAAATTGATATCTTCTAATTATTATTGCAAATAATAACTTGAAGATCTGAACTAGTAATTGTCAAATACAGCACTTAAAATTGATAGCTTCTAATTATTATTGCAAATTATAATTTGAAGATCTGAACTTGTAATAGACAAATACGCAACTTAGCATTGTTAAATACAAATTGTGATTGCAAATTATAACTTGAAGATCTGAACTAGTAATTGTCAAATACAGAACTTAAATTGATAGCTTATAATTATTATTGCAAATAATAATTTGAAGATCTGAACTTGTAATAGTCAAATACAGAACTTCTAATTGTTAAATACAAATTATTAGTGCAAATTATAACTTGAAGATCTGAACTTGTAATAGGTAAATACAGAACTTCTAATTGTTAAATCCAAACTAAGATTGCAAATAATAATTTGTAAATCTGAACTAGTAATAGTCAAATACAGAACTTCTAACTGTTAAATACAAATTATTAGTGCAAATTATAACTTGAAGATCTGAACTTGTAATTGTCAAATACAGAACTTAAAATTGATAGCTTCTAATTATTATTGCAAATTATAACTTGAAGATCTAAACTTGTAATTTTCAATTACAGAACTTCTAATTGTTAAATACAAATTATTAGTGCAAATTATAACTTGAAGATCTGAACATGTAATTGTCAAATACAGAACTTAAAATTGATAGCTTCTAATTATTATTGCAAATTATAACTTGAAGATCTGAACTTGTAATTGTCAAATACAGAACTTTTAATTGTTAAATTCAAATTAGTAGTGCAAATTATAACTTGAAGATCTGAACTTGTAATTATCAAATACAGCACTTAAAATTGATAGCTTCTAATTATTATTGTAAATTATAACTTGAAGATCTGAAATTGTAATAGTGAATTACAGAACTTAGATTTGTTAAATTCAAATTATTATTACAAATTATAACTTGAAGATCTGAACTAGTAATTGTCAAAATTGATAGCTTCTAATTATTATTGCAAATCATAACTTGAAGATCTGAACTAGTAATTGTCAAATACAGAACTTAAAATTGATAGCTTCTAATTATTATTGTAAATTATAACTTGAAGATCTGACCTTGTAATTGTCAAATTCAGAACTGAAAATTGATATCTTCTAATTATTATTGCAAATAATAACTTGAAGATCTGAACTAGTAATAGTCAAATACAGAACTTCTAACTGTTAAAAACAAATTATTAGTGCAAATTATAACTTGAAGATCTGAACTTGTAATTGTCAAATACAGAACTTAAAATTGATAGCTTCTAATTATTATTGCAAATTATAACTTGAAGATCTGAACTTGTAATAGTGAATTACAAAACTTAGATTTGTTAAATCTAATTATTATTTCAAATTATAACTTGAAGATCTGAACTAGTAATTGTCAAATACAGAACTTAAATTGATAGCTTATAATTATTATTGCAAATAATAATTTGAAGATCTGAACTTGTAATAGTCAAATACAGAACTTCTAATTGTTAAATACAAATTATTAGTGCAAATTATAACTTGAAGATCTGAACTAGTAATTTTCAAATACAGAACTTAAAATTGATAGCTTCTAATTATTATTGTAAATTATAACTAGAAGATCTGAACTTGTAATTGTCAAATACAGAACTTCTAATTGTTAAATACAAATTATTAGTGCAAATTTTAACTTGAAGATCTGAACTTGTAATTGTCAAATATAGAACTTAAAATTGATAGCTTCTAATTATTATTGCAAATTATAACTTGAAGATCTGAACTTGTAATTGTCAAATACAGAACTTCTAATTGTTAAATACAAATTATTAGTGCAAATTATAACTTGAAGATCTGAACAAGTAATTGTCAAATACAGAACTTAAAATTGATAGCTTCTAATTATTATTGTAAATTATAACTTGAAGATCTGAACTTGTAATAGTGAATTACAGACCTTAGATTTGTTAATTTCAAATTATTATTTCAAATTATAACTTGAAGATCTGAACTAGTAATTGTCAAATACAGAACTTAAAATTGATAGCTTCTAATTATTATTGCAAATTATAACTTGAAGATCTGAACTTGTAATTGTCAAATACAGAACTTAAAATTGATAGCTTCTAATTATTATTGCAAATTATAACATGAAGATCTGAACTTGTAATTGTCAAATACAGAACTTAAAATTGATAGCTTCTAATTATTATTGTAAATTATAACTTGAAGATCTGAAATTGTAATAGTCAAATACAGAACTTCTAATTGTTAAATACAAATTATTAGTGCAAATTATAACTTGAAGATCTGAACTAGTAATTTTCAAATACAGAACTTAATATTGATAGCTTCTAATTATTATTGCAAATTATAACTAGAAGATCTGAACTTGTAATTGTCAAATAAGGAACTTAAAATTGATAGCTTCTAATTATTATTTCAATTTATAACTTGAAGATCTGAACTTGTAATTGTCAAATACAGAACTTAAAATTGATAGCTTCTAATTATTATTGCAAATTATAACTTGAAGATCTGAACTTGTAATTGTCAAATACAGAACTTTTAATTGTTAAATTCAAATTAGTAGTGCAAATTATAACTTGAAGATCTGAACTTGTAATTATCAAATACAGAACTTAAAATTGATAGCTTCTAATTATTATTGTAAATTATAACTTGAAGATCTGAACTTGTAATAGTGAATTACAGAACTTAGATTTGTTAAATTCAAATTATTATTACAAATTATAACTTGAAGATCTGGACTATAATTGTCAAATACAGAATTTAAATTGATAGCTACTAATTATTATTGCAAATCATAACTTGAAGATCTGAACTAGTAATTGTCAAATACAGAACTTAAAATTGATAGCTTCTAATTATTATTGTAAATTATAACTTGAAGATCTGACCTTGTAATTGTCAAATACAGAACTTCTAATTGTTAAATACAAATTATTAGTGCAAATTATAACTTGAAGATCTGAACTAGTAATTTTCAAATACAGAACTTAATATTGATAGCTTCTAATTATTATTGCAAATTATAACTAGAAGATCTGAACTTGTAATTGTCAAATAAGGAACTTAAAATTGATAGCTTCTAATTATTATTTCAATTTATAACTTGAAGATCTGAACTTGTAATTGTCAAATACAGAACTTAAAATTGATAGCTTCTAATTATTATTGCAAATTATAACTTGAAGATCTGAACTTGTAATTGTTAAATTCAAATTAGTAGTGCAAATTATAACTTGAAGATCTGAACTTGTAATTATCAAATACAGAACTTAAAATTGATAGCTTCTAATTATTATTGTAAATTATAACTTGAAGATCTGAAATTGTAATAGTGAATTACAGAACTTAGATTTGTTAAATTCAAATTATTATTACAAATTATAACTTGAAGATCTGAACTAGTAATTGTCAAATACAGAACTTAAAATTGATAGCTTCTAATTATATTGCAAATCATAACTTGAAGATCTGAACTAGTAATTGTCAAATACAGAACTTAAAATTGATAGCTTCTAATTATTATTATAAATTATAACTTGAAGATCTGACCTTGTAATTGTCAAATTCAGAACTTAAAATTGATATCTTCTAATTATTATTGCAAATAATAACTTGAAGATCTGAACTAGTAATTGTCAAATACAGCACTTAAAATTGATAGCTTCTAATTATTATTGCAAATTATAATTTGAAGATCTGAACTTGTAATAGACAAATACGCAACTTAGCATTGTTAAATACAAATTGTGATTGCAAATTATAACTTTATTAACATAGCTTCTGAACTAGTAATTGTCAAATACAGAACTTAAATTGATAGCTTATAATTATTATTGCAAATAATAATTTGAAGATCTGAACTTGTAATAGTCAAATACAGAACTTCTAATTGTTAAATACAAATTATTAGTGCAAATTATAACTTGAAGATCTGAACTTGTAATAGGTAAATACAGAACTTCTAATTGTTAAATCCAAACTAAGATTGCAAATAATAATTTGAAAATCTGAACTAGTAATAGTCAAATACAGAACTTCTAATTGTTAAATACAAATTATTAGTGCAAATTATAACTTGAAGATCTGAACTTGTAATTGTCAAATACAGAACTTAAAATTGATAGCTTCTAATTATTATTGCAAATTATAACTTGAAGATCTAAACTTGTAATTGTCAATTACAGAACTTCTAATTGTTAAATACAAATTATTAGTGCAAATTATAACTTGAAGATCTGAACATGTAATTGTCAAATACAGAACTTAAAATTGATAGGTTCTAATTATTATTGTAAATTATAACTTGAAGATCTGAACTTGTAATTGTCAAATAAGGAACTTAAAATTGATAGCTTCTAATTATTATTGCAATTTATAACTTGAAGATCTGAACTTGTAATTGTCAAATACAGAACTTAAAATTGATAGCTTCTAATTATTATTGCAAATTATAACTTGAAGATCTGAACTTGTAATTGTCAAATACAGAACTTTTAATTGTTAAATTCAAATTAGTAGTGCAAATTATAACTTGAAGATCTGAACTTGTAATTATCAAATACAGAACTTAAAATTGATAGCTTCTAATTATTATTGTAAATTATAACTTGAAGATCTGAAATTGTAATAGTGAATTACAGAACTTAGATTTGTTAAATTCAAATTATTATTACAAATTATAACTTGAAGATTTGAACTAGTAATTGTCAAATACAGAACTTAAAATTGATAGCTTCTAATTATTATTGCAAATCATAACTTGAAGATCTGAACTAGTAATTGTCAAATACAGAACTTAAAATTGATAGCTTCTAATTATTATTTAAATTATAACTTGAAGATCTGACCTTGTAATTGTCAAATTCAGAACTTAAAATTGATATCTTCTAATTATTATTGCAAATAATAACTTGAAGATCTGAACTAGTAATTGTCAAATACAGCACTTAAAATTGATAGCTTCTAATTATTATTGCAAATTATAATTTGAAGATCTGAACTTGTAATAGACAAATACGCAACTTAGCATTGTTAAATACAAATTGTGATTGCAAATTATAACTTGAAGATCTGAACTAGTAATTGTCAAATACAGAACTTAAATTGATAGCTTATAATTATTATTGCAAATAATAATTTGAAGATCTGAACTTGTAATAGTCAAATACAGAACTTCTAATTGTTAAATACAAATTATTAGTGCAAATTATAACTTGAAGATCTGAACTTGTAATAGGTAAATACAGAACTTCTAATTGTTAAATTCAAACTAAGATTGCAAATAATAATTTGAAAATCTGAACTAGTAATAGTCAAATACAGAACTTCTAACTGTTAAATACAAATTATTAGTGCAAATTATAACTTGAAGATCTGAACTTGTAATTGTCAAATACAGAACTTAAAATTGATAGCTTCCAATTATTATTGCAAATTATAACTTGAAGATCTAACTTGTAATTGTCAAATACAGAACTTAAAATTGATAGCTTCTAATTATTATTGTAAATTATAACTTGAAGATCTGAACTTGTAATTGTCAAATACAGAACTTAAAATTGATAGCTTCTAATTATTATTGTAAATTATAACTTGAAGATCTGAAGTTGTAATAGTGAATTACAGAACTTAGATTTGTTAAATTCAAATTATTATTTCAAATTATAACTTGAAGATCTGAACTAGTAATTGTCAAATACAGAACTTCTAATTATTAAATACAAATTATTAGTGCAAATTATAACTTGAAGATCTGAACTAGTAATTTTCAAATACAGAACTTAATATTGATAGCTTCTAAATATTATTGCAAATTATAACTAGAAGATCTGAACTTGTAATTGTCAAATACAGAACTTCTAATTGTTAAATACAAATTATTAGTGCAAATTATAACTTGAAGATCTGAACTAGTAATTTTCAAATACAGAACTTAATATTGATAGCTTCTAATTATTATTGCAAATTATAACTAGAAGATCTGAACTTGTAATTGTCAAATACAGAACTTAAAATTGATAGCTTCTAATTATTATTGCAAATTATAACTTGAAGATCTGAACTTGTAATTGTCAAATACAGAACATAAAATTGATAGCTTCTAATTATTATTTCAAATTATAACTTGAAGATCTGAACTTGTAATTGTCAAATACAGAACTTAAAATTAATAGCTTCTAATTATTATTGCAAATTATAACTTGAATATCTGAACTTGTAATTGTCAAATACAGAACTTCAAATTGTTAAATACAAATTATTAGTGCAAATTATAACTTGAAGATCTGAACTTGTAATTGTCAAATACAGAACTTAAAATTGATAGCTTCTAATTATTATTGTAAATTATAACTTGAAGATCTGAACTTGTAATAGTGAATTACAGAACTTAGATTTGTTAAATTCAAATTATTATTTCAAATTATAACTTGAAGATCTGAACTAGTAATTGTCAAATACAGAACTTAAAATTGATAGCTTCTAATTATTATTGCATATTATAACTTGAAGATCTGAACTTGTAATTGTTAAATACAGAACTTAAAATTGATAGCTTCAAATTATTATTGCAAATTATAACTTCAAGATCTGAACTTGTAATTGTCAAATACAGAACATAAAATTGATAGCTTCTAATTATTATTTCAAATTATAACTTGAAGATCTGAACTTGTAATTGTCAAATACAGAACTTAAAATTAATAGCTTCTAATTATTATTGCAAATTATAACTTGAATATCTGAACTTGTAATTGTCAAATACAGAACTTCAAATTGTTAAATACAAATTATTAGTGCAAATTATAACTTGAAGATCTGAACTTGTAATAGTCAAATACAGAACTTCTAATTGTTAAATACAAATTATTAGTGCAAATTATAACTTGAAGATCTGAACTAGTAATTATCAAATACAGAACTTAAAATTGATAGCTTCTAATTATTATTGCAAATTATAACTAGAAGATCTGAACTTGTAATTGTCAAATACAGAACTTCTAATTGTTAAATACAAATTATTAGTGCAAATTATAACTTGAAGATCTGATCTTGTAATTGTCAAATATAGAACTTAAAATTGATAGCTTCTAATTATTATTGCAAATTATAACTTGAAGATCTGAACTTGTAATTGTCAAATACAGAACTTCTAATTGTTAAATACAAATTATTAGTGCAAATTATAACTTGAAGATCTGAACAAGTAATTGTCAAATACAGAACTTAAAATTGATAGCTTCTAATTATTATTTTAATTATAACTTGAAGATCTGAACTTGTAATAGTGAATTACAGAACTTAGATTTGTTAAATTCAAATTATTATTTCAAATTATAACTTGAAGATCTGAACTAGTAATTGTCAAATACAGAACTTAAAATTGATAGCTTCTAATTATTATTGTAAATTATAACTTGAAGATCTGAAGTTGTAATAGTGAATTACAGAACTTAGATTTGTTAAATTCAAATTATTATTTCAAATTATAACTTGAAGATCTGAACTAGTAATTGTCAAATACAGAACTTCTAATTATTAAATACAAATTATTAGTGCAAATTATAACTTGAAGATCTGAACTAGTAATTTTCAAATACAGAACTTAATATTGATAGCTTCTAATTATTATTGCAAATTATAACTAGAAGATCTGAACTTGTAATTGTCAAATACAGAACTTCTAATTGTTAAATACAAATTATTAGTGCAAATTATAACTTGAAGATCTGAACTAGTAATTTTCAAATACAGAACTTAATATTGATAGCTTCTAATTATTATTGCAAATTATAACTAGAAGATCTGAACTTGTAATTGTCAAATACAGAACTTAAAATTGATAGCTTCTAATTATAATTTCAATTTATAACTTGAAGATCTGAACTTGTAATTGTCAAATTCAGAACTTAAAATTGATAGCTTCTAATTATTATTGCAAATTATAACTTGAAGATCTGAACTTGTAATTGTCAAATACAGAACTTCTAATTGTTAAATACTAATTAGTAGTGCAAATTATAACTTGAAGATCTGAACTTGTAATTATCAAATACAGAACTTAAAATTGATAGCTTCTAATTATTATTGTAAATTATAACTTGAAGATCTGAACTTGTAATAGTGAATTACAAAACTTAGATTTGTTAAATTCAAATTATTATTTCAAATTATAACTTGAAGATCTGAACTAGTAATTGTCAAATACAGAACTTAAAATTGATAGCTTCTAATTATTATTGCAAATTATAACTTGAAGATCTGAACTTGTAATTGTCAAATACAGAACTTCTAATTGTTAAATACAAATTAGTAGTGCAAATTATAACTTGAAGATCTGAACTTGTAATTATCAAATACAGAACTTAAAATTGATAGCTTCTAATTATTATTGTAAATTATAACTTGAAGATCTGAACTTGTAATAGTGAATTACAGAACTTAGATTTGTTAAATTCAAATTATTATTTCAAATTATAACTTGAAGATCTGAACTAGTAATTTTCAAATACAGAACTTAAAATTGATAGCTTCCAATTATTATTGCAAATTATAACTTGAAGATCTAACTTGTAATTGTCAAATACAGAACTTAAAATTGATAGCTTCTAATTATTATTGTAAATTATAACTTGAAGATCTGAACTTGTAATTGTCAAATACAGAACTTAAAATTGATAGCTTCTAATTATTATTGCAAATATAAACTTGGAGATCTGAACTAGTAATTGTCAAATACAGAACTTAAAATTGATAGCTTCTAATTATTATTGCAAATTATAACTTGAAGATCTGAACTTGTAATTGTCAAATACAGAACTTAAAATTGATAGCTTCTAATTATTATTGCAAATTATAACTTGAAGATCTGAACTTGTAATTGTCAAATACAGAACATAAAATTGATAGCTTCTAATTATTATTTCAAATTATAACTTGAAGATCTGAACTTGTAATTGTCAAATACAGAACTTAAAATTAATAGCTTCTAATTATTATTGCAAATTATAACTTGAATATCTGAACTTGTAATTGTCAAATACAGAACTTCAAATTGTTAAATACAAATTATTAGTGCAAATTATAACTTGAAGATCTGAACTAGTAATTGTCAAATACAGAACTTAAAATTGATAGCTTCTAATTATTATTGTAAATTATAACTTGAAGATCTGAACTTGTAATAGTGAATTACAGAACTTAGATTTGTTAAATTCAAATTATTATTTCAAATTATAACTTGAAGATCTGAACTAGTAATTGTCAAATACAGAACTTAAATTGATAGCTTATAATTATTATTGCAAATAATAATTTGAAGATCTGAACTTGTAATAGTCAAATACAGAACTTCTAATTGTTAAATACAAATTATTAGTGCAAATTATAACTTGAAGATCTGAACTAGTAATTGTCAAATACAGAACTTCTAATTATTAAATACAAATTATTAGTGCAAATTATAACTTGAAGATCTGAACTAGTAATTTTCAAATACAGAACTTAATATTGATAGCTTCTAAATATTATTGCAAATTATAACTAGAAGATCTGAACTTGTAATTGTCAAATACAGAACTTCTAATTGTTAAATACAAATTATTAGTGCAAATTATAACTTGAAGATCTGAACTAGTAATTTTCAAATACAGAACTTAATATTGATAGCTTCTAATTATTATTGCAAATTATAACTAGAAGATCTGAACTTGTAATTGTCAAATACAGAACTTAAAATTGATAGCTTCTAATTATTATTGCAAATTATAACTTGAAGATCTGAACTTGTAATTGTCAAATACAGAACATAAAATTGATAGCTTCTAATTATTATTTCAAATTATAACTTGAAGATCTGAACTTGTAATTGTCAAATACAGAACTTAAAATTAATAGCTTCTAATTATTATTGCAAATTATAACTTGAATATCTGAACTTGTAATTGTCAAATACAGAACTTCAAATTGTTAAATACAAATTATTAGTGCAAATTATAACTTGAAGATCTGAACTTGTAATTGTCAAATACAGAACTTAAAATTGATAGCTTCTAATTATTATTGTAAATTATAACTTGAAGATCTGAACTTGTAATAGTGAATTACAGAACTTAGATTTGTTAAATTCAAATTATTATTTCAAATTATAACTTGAAGATCTGAACTAGTAATTGTCAAATACAGAACTTAAAATTGATAGCTTCTAATTATTATTGCATATTATAACTTGAAGATCTGAACTTGTAATTGTTAAATACAGAACTTAAAATTGATAGCTTCAAATTATTATTGCAAATTATAACTTCAAGATCTGAACTTGTAATTGTCAAATACAGAACATAAAATTGATAGCTTCTAATTATTATTTCAAATTATAACTTGAAGATCTGAACTTGTAATTGTCAAATACAGAACTTAAAATTAATAGCTTCTAATTATTATTGCAAATTATAACTTGAATATCTGAACTTGTAATTGTCAAATACAGAACTTCAAATTGTTAAATACAAATTATTAGTGCAAATTATAACTTGAAGATCTGAACTTGTAATAGTCAAATACAGAACTTCTAATTGTTAAATACAAATTATTAGTGCAAATTATAACTTGAAGATCTGAACTAGTAATTATCAAATACAGAACTTAAAATTGATAGCTTCTAATTATTATTGCAAATTATAACTAGAAGATCTGAACTTGTAATTGTCAAATACAGAACTTCTAATTGTTAAATACAAATTATTAGTGCAAATTATAACTTGAAGATCTGATCTTGTAATTGTCAAATATAGAACTTAAAATTGATAGCTTCTAATTATTATTGCAAATTATAACTTGAAGATCTGAACTTGTAATTGTCAAATACAGAACTTCTAATTGTTAAATACAAATTATTAGTGCAAATTATAACTTGAAGATCTGAACAAGTAATTGTCAAATACAGAACTTAAAATTGATAGCTTCTAATTATTATTTTAATTATAACTTGAAGATCTGAACTTGTAATAGTGAATTACAGAACTTAGATTTGTTAAATTCAAATTATTATTTCAAATTATAACTTGAAGATCTGAACTAGTAATTGTCAAATACAGAACTTAAAATTGATAGCTTCTAATTATTATTGTAAATTATAACTTGAAGATCTGAAGTTGTAATAGTGAATTACAGAACTTAGATTTGTTAAATTCAAATTATTATTTCAAATTATAACTTGAAGATCTGAACTAGTAATTGTCAAATACAGAACTTCTAATTATTAAATACAAATTATTAGTGCAAATTATAACTTGAAGATCTGAACTAGTAATTTTCAAATACAGAACTTAATATTGATAGCTTCTAATTATTATTGCAAATTATAACTAGAAGATCTGAACTTGTAATTGTCAAATACAGAACTTCTAATTGTTAAATACAAATTATTAGTGCAAATTATAACTTGAAGATCTGAACTAGTAATTTTCAAATACAGAACTTAATATTGATAGCTTCTAATTATTATTGCAAATTATAACTAGAAGATCTGAACTTGTAATTGTCAAATACAGAACTTAAAATTGATAGCTTCTAATTATAATTTCAATTTATAACTTGAAGATCTGAACTTGTAATTGTCAAATTCAGAACTTAAAATTGATAGCTTCTAATTATTATTGCAAATTATAACTTGAAGATCTGAACTTGTAATTGTCAAATACAGAACTTCTAATTGTTAAATACTAATTAGTAGTGCAAATTATAACTTGAAGATCTGAACTTGTAATTATCAAATACAGAACTTAAAATTGATAGCTTCTAATTATTATTGTAAATTATAACTTGAAGATCTGAACTTGTAATAGTGAATTACAAAACTTAGATTTGTTAAATTCAAATTATTATTTCAAATTATAACTTGAAGATCTGAACTAGTAATTGTCAAATACAGAACTTAAAATTGATAGCTTCTAATTATTATTGCAAATTATAACTTGAAGATCTGAACTTGTAATTGTCAAATACAGAACTTCTAATTGTTAAATACAAATTAGTAGTGCAAATTATAACTTGAAGATCTGAACTTGTAATTATCAAATACAGAACTTAAAATTGATAGCTTCTAATTATTATTGTAAATTATAACTTGAAGATCTGAACTTGTAATAGTGAATTACAGAACTTAGATTTGTTAAATTCAAATTATTATTTCAAATTATAACTTGAAGATCTGAACTAGTAATTTTCAAATACAGAACTTAAAATTGATAGCTTCCAATTATTATTGCAAATTATAACTTGAAGATCTAACTTGTAATTGTCAAATACAGAACTTAAAATTGATAGCTTCTAATTATTATTGTAAATTATAACTTGAAGATCTGAACTTGTAATTGTCAAATACAGAACTTAAAATTGATAGCTTCTAATTATTATTGCAAATATAAACTTGGAGATCTGAACTAGTAATTGTCAAATACAGAACTTAAAATTGATAGCTTCTAATTATTATTGCAAATTATAACTTGAAGATCTGAACTTGTAATTGTCAAATACAGAACTTAAAATTGATAGCTTCTAATTATTATTGCAAATTATAACTTGAAGATCTGAACTTGTAATTGTCAAATACAGAACATAAAATTGATAGCTTCTAATTATTATTTCAAATTATAACTTGAAGATCTGAACTTGTAATTGTCAAATACAGAACTTAAAATTAATAGCTTCTAATTATTATTGCAAATTATAACTTGAATATCTGAACTTGTAATTGTCAAATACAGAACTTCAAATTGTTAAATACAAATTATTAGTGCAAATTATAACTTGAAGATCTGAACTAGTAATTGTCAAATACAGAACTTAAAATTGATAGCTTCTAATTATTATTGTAAATTATAACTTGAAGATCTGAACTTGTAATAGTGAATTACAGAACTTAGATTTGTTAAATTCAAATTATTATTTCAAATTATAACTTGAAGATCTGAACTAGTAATTGTCAAATACAGAACTTAAAATTGATAGCTTCTAATTATTATTGCATATTATAACTTGAAGATCTGAACTTGTAATTGTTAAATACAGAACTTAAAATTGATAGCTTCAAATTATTATTGCAAATTATAACTTCAAGATCTGAACTTGTAATTGTCAAATACAGAACATAAAATTGATAGCTTCTAATTATTATTTCAAATTATAACTTGAAGATCTGAACTTGTAATTGTCAAATACAGAACTTAAAATTAATAGCTTCTAATTATTATTGCAAATTATAACTTGAATATCTGAACTTGTAATTGTCAAATACAGAACTTCAAATTGTTAAATACAAATTATTAGTGCAAATTATAACTTGAAGATCTGAACTTGTAATAGTGAATTACAAAACTTAGATTTGTTAAATTAAAATTATTATTTCAAATTATAACTTGAAGATCTGAACTAGTAATTGTCAAATACAGAACTTAAATTGATAGCTTATAATTATTATTGCAAATAATAATTTGAAGATCTGAACTTGTAATAGTCAAATACAGAACTTCTAATTGTTAAATACAAATTATTAGTGCAAATTATAACTTGAAGATCTGAACTAGTAATTGTCAAATACAGAACTTAAAATTGATAGCTTCTAATTATTATTGCAAATTATAACTAGAAGATCTGAACTTGTAATTGTCAAATACAGAACTTCTAATTGTTAAATACAAATTATTAGTGCAAATTATAACTTGAAGATCTGAACTTGTAATTGTCAAATATAGAACTTAAAATTGATAGCTTCTAATTATTATTGCAAATTATAACTTGAAGATCTGAACTTGTAATTGTCAAATACAGAACTTCTAATTGTTAAATACAAATTATTAGTGCAAATTATAACTTGAAGATCTGAACAACTAATTGTCAAATACAGAACTTAAAATTGATAGCTTCTAATTATTATTTTAATTATAACTTGAAGATCTGAACTTGTAATAGTGAATTACAGAACTTATATTTGTTAAATTCAAATTATTATTTCAAATTATAACTTGAAGATCTGAACTAGTAATTGTCAAATACAGAACTTAAAATTGATAGCTTCTAATTATTATTGCAAATTATAACTTGAAGATCTGAACTTGTAATTGTCAAATACAGAACTTAAAATTGATAGCTTCCAATTATTATTGTAAATTATAACTTGAAGATCTGAACTTGTAATAGTGAATTACAGAACTTAGATTTGTTAAATTCAAATTATTATTTCAAATTATAACTTGAAGATCTGTACTAGTAATTGTCAAATACAGAACTTAAAATTGATAGCTTCTAATTATTATTGCATATTATAACTTGAAGATCTGAACTTGTAATTGTTAAATACAGAACTTAAAATTGATAGCTTCTAATTATTATTGCAAATTATAACTTCAAGATCTGAACTTGTAATTGTCAAATACAGAACATAAAATTGATAGCTTCTAATTATTATTTCAAATTATAACTTGAAGATCTGAACTTGTAATTGTCAAATACAGAACTTAAAATTAATAGCTTCTAATTATTATTGCAAATTATAACTTGAATATCTGAACTTGTAATTGTCAAATACAGAACTTCAAATTGTTAAATACAAATTATTGGTGCAAATTATAACTTGAAGATCTGAACTTGTAATTGTCAAATACAGAACTTAAAATTGATAGCTTCAAATTATTATTGCAAATTATAACTTGAAGATCTGAACTTGTAATTTTCAAATACAGAACTTCTAATTGTTAAATACAAATTATTAGTGCAAATTATAACTTGAAGAACTGAACTTGGAATTGTCAAATACAGAACTTCTAATTGTTAAATACAAATTATTAGTGCAAATTATAACTTGAAGATCTGAACTAGTAATTTTCAAATACAGAACTTAAAATTAATAGCTTCTAATTATTATTGCAAATTAAAACTTGAATGTCTGAACTTGTAATTGTCAAATACAGAACTTCTAATTGTTAAATACAAATTATTAGTGCAAATTATAACTTGAAGATCTGAACTTGTAATTTTCAAATACAGAACTTAAAATTAATAGCTTCTAATTATTATTGCAAATTAAAACTTGAATGTCTGAACTTGTAATTGTCAAATACAGAACTTCTAATTGTTAAATTCAAATTATTAGTGCAAATTATAACTTGAAGATCTGAACTAGTAATTTTCAAATACAGAACTTAATATTGATAGCTTCTAATTATTATTGCAAATTATAACTAGAAGATCTGAACTTGTAATTGTCAAATACAGAACTTAAAATTGATAGCTTCTAATTATTATTGTAAATTATAACTTGAAGATCTGAACTTGTAATAGTCAAATACAGAACTTCTAATTGTTAAATACAAATTATTAGTGCAAATTATAACTTGAAGATCTGAACTAGTAATTTTCAAATACAGAACTTAATATTGATAGCTTCTAATTATTATTGCAAATTATAACTAGAAGATCTGAACTTGTAATTGTCAAGTACAGAACTTAAAATTGATAGCTTCTAATTATTATTTCAATTTATAACTTGAAGATCTGAACTTGTAATTGTCAAATACAGAACTTAAAATTGATAGCTTCTAATTATTATTGCAAATTATAACTTGAAGATCTGAACTTGTAATTGTCAAATACAGAACTTTTAATTGTTAAATACAAATTAGTAGTGCAAATTATAACTTGAAGATCTGAACTTGTAATTATCAAATACAGAACTTAAAATTGATAGCTTCTAATTATTATTGTAAATTATAACTTGAAGATCTAAACTTGTAATAGTGAATTACAGAACTTAGATTTGTTAAATTCAAATTATTATTACAAATTATAACTTGAAGATCTGAACTAGTAATTGTCAAATTCAGAACTTAAAATTGATAGCTTCTAATTATTATTGCAAATCATAACTTGAAGATCTGATCTAGTAATTGTCAAATACAGAACTTAAAATTGATAGCTTCTAATTATTTTGTAAATTATAACTTGAAGATCTGACCTTGTAATTGTCAAATACAGAACTTAAAATTGATATCTTCTAATTATTATTGCAAATAATAACTTGAAGATCTGAACTAGTAATTGTCAAATAAAGCACTTAAAATTGATAGCTTCTAATTATTATTGCAAATTATAATTTGAAGATCTGAACTTGT
Organism: Cantharis lateralis; assembly: GCA_963170105.1. Taxonomy (NCBI): domain Eukaryota; kingdom Metazoa; phylum Arthropoda; class Insecta; order Coleoptera; family Cantharidae; genus Cantharis; species Cantharis lateralis. The sequence goes on along the minus strand of OY720625.1, from coordinate 23,601,363 downwards.
AATAGACAAATCGCAACTTAGCATTGTTAAATACAAATTGTGATTGCAAATTATAACTTGAAGATCTGAACCTGTAATAGGTAAATACAGAACTTTCAATTGTTAAATTCTAACTAAGATTGCAAATAATAATTCGAAGATCTGAACTTGTAATAGTGAATTACAGAACTTAGATTTGTTAAATTCAAATTATTATTTCAAATTATAACTTGAAGATCTGAACTAGTAATTGTCAAATACAGAACTTAAAATTGATAGCTTCTAATTATTATTGCAAATTAAAACTTGAAGATCTGAACTAGTAATTGTCAAATGCAGAACTTAAAATTGATAGCTTCTAATTATTATTTCAAATTATAACTTGAAGATCTGAACTTGTAATTGTCAAATACAGAACTTAAAATTGATAGCTTCTAATTATTATTGCAAATAATAACTTGAAGATCTGTACTTGTAATTGTCAAATACAGAACTTAAAATTGATAGCTTATAATTATAGTTCAAATTATAACTAGAAAATCTGAACTTGTAATAGTCAATTACAGAACATCGAATTGTTAAATACAAATTATTAGTGCAAATTATAACTTGAAGATCTGAACTTGTAATAGGTAAATACAGAACTTCTAATTGTTAAATTCAAACTAAGATTGTAAATAATAATTTGAAAATCTGAACTAGTAATAGTCAAATACAGAACTTCTAACTGTTAAAAACAAATTATTAGTGCAAATTATAACTTGAAGATCTGAACTTGTAATTGTCAAATACAGAACTTAAAATTGATAGCTTCTAATTATTATTGCAAATTATAACTTGAAGATCTGAACTTGTAATAGTGAATTACAAAACTTAGATTTGTTAAATTAAAATTATTATTTCAAATTATAACTTGAAGATCTGAACTAGTAATTGTCAAATACAGAACTTAAATTGATAGCTTATAATTATTATTGCAAATAATAATTTGAAGATCTGAACTTGTAATAGTCAAATACAGAACTTCTAATTGTTAAATACAAATTATTAGTGCAAATTATAACTTGAAGATCTGAACTAGTAATTGTCAAATACAGAACTTAAAATTGATAGCTTCTAATTATTATTGCAAATTATAACTAGAAGATCTGAACTTGTAATTGTCAAGTACAGAACTTCTAATTGTTAAATACAAATTATTAGTGCAAATTATAACTTGAAGATCTGAACTTGTAATTGTCAAATATAGAACTTAAAATTGATAGCTTCTAATTATTATTGCAAATTATAACTTGAAGATCTGAACTTGTAATTGTCAAATACAGAACTTCTAATTGTTAAATACAAATTATTAGTGCAAATTATAACTTGAAGATCTGAACTTGTAATTGTCAAATACAGAACTTAAAATTGATAGCTTCTAATTATTATTGCAAATTATAACATGAAGATCTGAACTTGTAATTGTCAAATACAGAACTTAAAATTGATAGCTTCTAATTATTATTGTAAATTATAACTTGAAGATCTGAACTTGTAATAGTCAAATACAGAACTTCTAATTGTTAAATACAAATTATTAGTGCAAATTATAACTTGAAGATCTGAACTAGTAATTTTCAAATACAGAACTTAATATTGATAGCTTCTAATTTTTATTGCAAATTATAACTAGAAGATCTGAACTTGTAATTGTCAAATAAGGAACTTAAAATTGATAGCTTCTAATTATTATTTCAATTTATAACTTGAAGATCTGAACTTGTAATTGTCAAATACAGAACTTAGATTTGTTAAATTCAAATTATTATTTCAAATTATAACTTGAAGATCTGAACTAGTAATTGTCAAATACAGAACTTAAAATTGATAGCTTCTAATTATTATTGCAAATTATAACTTGAAGATCTAACTTGTAATTGTCAAATACAGAACTTAAAATTGATAGCTTCTAATTATTATTGTAAATTATAACTTGAAGATCTGAACTTGTAATTGTCAAATACAGAACTTAAAATTGATAGCTTCTAATTATTATTGCAAATTATAACTTGAAGATCTGAACTTGTAATAGTGAATTACAAAACTTAGATTTGTTAAATTAAAATTATTATTTCAAATTATAACTTGAAGATCTGAACTAGTAATTGTCAAATACAGAACTTAAATTGATAGCTTATAATTATTATTGCAAATAATAATTTGAAGATCTGAACTTGTAATAGTCAAATACAGAACTTCTAATTGTTAAATACAAATTATTAGTGCAAATTATAACTTGAAGATCTGAACTAGTAATTTTCAAATACAGAACTTAAAATTAATAGCTTCTAATTATTATTGCAAATTAAAACTTGAATGTCTGAACTTGTAATTGTCAAATACAGAACTTCTAATTGTTAAATACAAATTATTAGTGCAAATTATAACTTGAAGATCTGAACTTGTAATTGTCAAATATAGAACTTAAAATTGATAGCTTCTAATTATTATTGCAAATTATAACTTGAAGATCTGAACTTGTAATTGTCAAATACAGAACTTCTAATTGTTAAATACAAATTATTAGTGCAAATTATAACTTGAAGATCTGAACAAGTAATTGTCAAATACAGAACTTAAAATTGATAGCTTCTAATTATTATTTTAATTATAACTTGAAGAACTGAACTTGTAATAGTGAATTACAGAACTTAGATTTGTTAAATTCAAATTATTATTACAAATTATAACTTGAAGATCTGAACTAGTAATTGTCAAATTCAGAACTTAAAATTGATAGCTTCTAATTATTATTGCAAATCATAACTTGAAGATCTGATCTAGTAATTGTCAAATACAGAACTTAAAATTGATAGCTTCTAATTATTATTGCAAATAATAACTTGAAGATCTGAACTAGTAATTGTCAAATAAAGCACTTAAAATTGATAGCTTCTAATTATTATTGCAAATTATAATTTGAAGATCTGAACTTGTAATAGACAAATCGCAACTTAGCATTGTTAAATACAAATTGTGATTGCAAATTATAACTTGAAGATCTGAACCTGTAATAGGTAAATACAGAACATTCAATTGTTAAATTCTAACTAAGATTGCAAATAATAATTCGAAGATCTGAACTTGTAATAGTGAATTACAGAACTTAGATTTGTTAAATTCAAATTATTATTTCAAATTATAACTTGAAGATCTGAACTAGTAATTGTCAAATACAGAACTTAAAATTGATAGCTTCTAATTATTATTGCAAATTAAAACTTGAAGATCTGAACTAGTAATTGTCAAATGCAGAACTTAAAATTGATAGCTTCTAATTATTATTTCAAATTATAACTTGAAGATCTGAACTTGTAGTTGTCAAATACAGAACTTAAAATTGATAGCTTCTAATTATTATTGCAAATAATAACTTGAAGATCTGTACTTGTAATTGTCAAATACAGAACTTAAAATTGATAGCTTATAATTATAGTTCAAATTATAACTTGAAAATCTGAACTTGTAATAGTCAAATACAGAACATCGAATTGTTAAATACAAATTATTAGTGCAAATTATAACTTGAAGATCTGAACTTGTAATAGGTAAATACAGAACTTCTAATTGTTAAATTCAAACTAAGATTGTAAATAATAATTTGAAAATCTGAACTAGTAATAGTCAAATACAGAACTTCTAACTGTTAAAAACAAATTATTAGTGCAAATTATAACTTGAAGATCTGAACTTGTAATTGTCAAATACAGAACTTAAAATTGATAGCTTCTAATTATTATTGCAAATTATAACTTGAAGATCTGAACTTGTAATAGTGAATTACAAAACTTAGATTTGTTAAATTAAAATTATTATTTCAAATTATAACTTGAAGATCTGAACTAGTAATTGTCAAATACAGAACTTAAATTGATAGCTTATAATTATTATTGCAAATAATAATTTGAAGATCTGAACTTGTAATAGTCAAATACAGAACTTCTAATTGTTAAATACAAATTATTAGTGCAAATTATAACTTGAAGATCTGAACTAGTAATTGTCAAATACAGAACTTAAAATTGATAGCTTCTAATTATTATTGCAAATTATAACTAGAAGATCTGAACTTGTAATTGTCAAATACAGAACTTCTAATTGTTAAATACAAATTATTAGTGCAAATTATAACTTGAAGATCTGAACTTGTAATTGTCAAATATAGAACTTAAAATTGATAGCTTCTAATTATTATTGCAAATTATAACTTGAAGATCTGAACTTGTAATTGTCAAATACAGAACTTCTAATTGTTAAATACAAATTATTAGTGCAAATTATAACTTGAAGATCTGAACAAGTAATTGTCAAATACAGAACTTAAAATTGATAGCTTCTAATTATTATTTTAATTATAACTTGAAGAACTGAACTTGTAATAGTGAATTACAGAACTTAGATTTGTTAAATTCAAATTATTATTACAAATTATAACTTGAAGATCTGAACTAGTAATTGTAAAATTCAGAACTTAAAATTGATAGCTTCTAATTATTATTGCAAATCATAACTTGAAGATCTGATCTAGTAATTGTCAAATACAGAACTTAAAATTGATAGCTTCTAATTATTTTGTAAATTATAACTTGAAGATCTGACCTTGTAATTGTCAAATACAGAACTTAAAATTGATATCTTCTAATTATTATTGCAAATAATAACTTGAAGATCTGAACTAGTAATTGTCAAATAAAGCACTTAAAATTGATAGCTTCTAATTATTATTGCAAATTATAATTTGAAGATCTGAACTTGTAATAGACAAATCGCAACTTAGCATTGTTAAATACAAATTGTGATTGCAAATTATAACTTGAAGATCTGAACCTGTAATAGGTAAATACAGAACTTTCAATTGTTAAATTCTAACTAAGATTGCAAATAATAATTCGAAGATCTGAACTTGTAATAGTGAATTACAGAACTTAGATTTGTTAAATTCAAATTATTATTTCAAATTATAACTTGAAGATCTGAACTAGTAATTGTCAAATACAGAACTTAAAATTGATAGCTTCTAATTATTATTGCAAATTAAAACTTGAAGATCTGAACTAGTAATTGTCAAATGCAGAACTTAAAATTGATAGCTTCTAATTATTATTTAAAATTATAACTTGAAGATCTGAACTTGTAATTGTCAAATACAGAACTTAAAATTGATAGCTTCTAATTATTATTGCAAATAATAACTTGAAGATCTGTACTTGTAATTGTCAAATACAGAACTTAAAATTGATAGCTTATAATTATAGTTCAAATTATAACTTGTAAATCTGAACTTGTAATAGTCAAATACAGAACATCAAATTGTTAAATACAAATTATTAGTGCAAATTATAACTTGTAGATCTGAACTTGTAATAGGTAAATACAGAACTTCTAATTGTTAAATTCAAACTAAGATTGTAAATAATAATTTGAAAATCTGAACTAGTAATAGTCAAATACAGAACTTCTAACTGTTAAAAACAAATTATTAGTGCAAATTATAACTTGAAGATCTGAACTTGTAATTGTCAAATACAGAACTTAAAATTGATAGCTTCTAATTATTATTGCAAATTATAACTTGAAGATCTGAACTTGTAATAGTGAATTACAAAACTTAGATTTGTTAAATTAAAATTATTATTTCAAATTATAACTTGAAGATCTGAACTAGTAATTGTCAAATACAGAACTTAAATTGATAGCTTATAATTATTATTGCAAATAATAATTTGAAGATCTGAACTTGTAATAGTCAAATACAGAACTTCTAATTGTTAAATACAAATTATTAGTGCAAATTATAACTTGAAGATCTGAACTAGTAATTGTCAAATACAGAACTTAAAATTGATAGCTTCTAATTATTATTGCAAATTATAACTAGAAGATCTGAACTTGTAATTGTCAAATACAGAACTTCTAATTGTTAAATACAAATTATTAGTGCAAATTATAACTTGAAGATCTGAACTTGTAATTGTCAAATATAGAACTTAGAATTGATAGCTTCTAATTATTATTGCAAATTATAACTTGAAGATCTGAACTTGTAATTGTCAAATACAGAACTTCTAATTGTTAAATACAAATTATTAGTGCAAATTATAACTTGAAGATCTGAACAAGTAATTGTCAAATACAGAACTTAAAATTGATAGCTTCTAATTATTATTTTAATTATAACTTGAAGAACTGAACTTGTAATAGTGAATTACAGAACTTAGATTTGTTAAATTCAAATTATTATTTCAAATTATAACTTGAAGATCTGAACTAGTAATTGTCAAATACAGAACTTAAAATTGATAGCTTCTAATTATTATTGCAAATTATAACTTGAAGATCTGAACTTGTAATTGTCAAATACAGAACTTAAAATTGATAGCTTCTAATTATTATTGCAAATTATAACATGAAGATCTGAACTTGTAATTTTCAAATACAGAACTTAAAATTGATAGCTTCTAATTATTATTGTAAATTATAACTCGAAGATCTGAACTTGTAATAGTCAAATACAGAACTTCTAATTGTTAAATACAAATTATTAGTGCAAATTATAACTTGAAGATCTGAACTAGTAATTTTCAAATACAGAACTTAATATTGATAGCTTCTAATTATTATTGCAAATTATAACTAGAAGATCTGAACTTGTAATTGTCAAATAAGGAACTTAAAATTGATAGCTTCTAATTATTATTTCAATTTATAACTTGAAGATCTGAACTTGTAATTGTCAAATACAGAACTTAGATTTGTTAAATTCAAATTATTATTTCAAATTATAACTTGAAGATCTGAACTAGTAATTGTCAAATACAGAACTTAAAATTGATAGCTTCTAATTATTATTGCAAATTATAACTTGAAGATCTAACTTGTAATTGTCAAATACAGAACTTAAAATTGATAGCTTCTAATTATTATTGTAAATTATAACTTGAAGATCTGAACTTGTAATTGTCAAATACAGAACTTAAAATTGATAGCTTCTAATTATTATTGCAAATATAAACTTGGAGATCTGAACTAGTAATTGTCAAATACAGAACTTAAAATTGATAGCTTCTAATTATTATTGCAAATTATAACTTGAAGATCTGAACTTGTAATTGTCAAATACAGAACTTAAAATTGATAGCTTCTAATTATTATTGCAAATTATAACTTGAAGATCTGAACTTGTAATTGTCAAATACAGAACATAAAATTGATAGCTTCTAATTATTATTTCAAATTATAACTTGAAGATCTGAACTTGTAATTGTCAAATACAGAACTTAAAATTAATAGCTTCTAATTATTATTGCAAATTATAACTTGAATATCTGAACTTGTAATTGTCAAATACAGAACTTCAAATTGTTAAATACAAATTATTAGTGCAAATTATAACTTGAAGATCTGAACTTGTAATTGTCAAATACAGAACTTAAAATTGATAGCTTCTAATTATTATTGTAAATTATAACTTGAAGATCTGAACTTGTAATAGTGAATTACAGAACTTTGATTTGTTAAATTCAAATTATTATTTCAAATTATAACTTGAAGATCTGTACTAGTAATTGTCAAATACAGAACTTAAAATTGATAGCTTCTAATTATTATTGCATATTATAACTTGAAGATCTGAACTTGTAATTGTTAAATACAGAACTTAAAATTGATAGCTTCTAATTATTATTGCAAATTATAACTTCAAGATCTGAACTTGTAATTGTCAAATACAGAACATAAAATTGATAGCTTCTAATTATTATTTCAAATTATAACTTGAAGATCTGAACTTGTAATTGTCAAATACAGAACTTAAAATTAATAGCTTCTAATTATTATTGCAAATTATAACTTGAATATCTGAACTTGTAATTGTCAAATACAGAACTTCAAATTGTTAAATACAAATTATTAGTGCAAATTATAACTTGAAGATCTGAACTTGTAATTGTCAAATACAGAACTTAAAATTGATAGCTTCAAATTATTATTGCAAATTATAACTTGAAGATCTGAACTTGTAATTTTCAAATACAGAACTTCTAATTGTTAAATACAAATTATTAGTGCAAATTATAACTTGAAGAACTGAACTTGGAATTGTCAAATACAGAACTTCTAATTGTTAAATACAAATTATTAGTGCAAATTATAACTTGAAGATCTGAACTAGTAATTTTCAAATACAGAACTTAAAATTAATAGCTTCTAATTATTATTGCAAATTAAAACTTGAATGTCTGAACTTGTAATTGTCAAATACAGAACTTCTAATTGTTAAATACAAATTATTAGTGCAAATTATAACTTGAAGATCTGAACTTGTAATTGTCAAATACAGAACTTAAAATTGATAGCTTCTAATTATTATTGCAAATTATAACATGAAGATCTGAACTTGTAATTGTCAAATACAGAACTTAAAATTGATAGCTTCTAATTATTATTGTAAATTATAACTTGAAGATCTGAACTTGTAATAGTCAAATACAGAACTTCTAATTGTTAAATACAAATTATTAGAGCAAATTATAACTTGAAGATCTGAACTAGTAATTTTCAAATACAGAACTTAATATTGATAGCTTCTAATTATTATTGCAAATTATAACTAGAAGATCTGAACTTGTAATTGTCAAATACAGAACTTAAAATTGATAGCTTCTAATTATTATTTCAATTTATAACTTGAAGATCTGAACTTGTAATTGTCAAATACAGAACTTAAAATTGATAGCTTCTAATTATTATTGCAAATTATAACTTGAAGATCTGAACTTGTAATTGTCAAATACAGAACTTTTAATTGTTAAATACAAATTAGTAGTGCAAATTATAACTTGAAGATCTGAACTTGTAATTATCAAATACAGAACTTAAAATTGATAGCTTCTAATTATTATTGTAAATTATAACTTGAAGATCTAAACTTGTAATAGTGAATTACAGAACTTAGATTTGTTAAATTCAAATTATTATTACAAATTATAACTTGAAGATCTGAACTAGTAATTGTCAAATTCAGAACTTAAAATTGATAGCTTCTAATTATTATTGCAAATCATAACTTGAAGATCTGATCTAGTAATTGTCAAATACAGAACTTAAAATTGATAGCTTCTAATTATTATTGTAAATTATAACTTGAAGATCTGACCTTGTAATTGTCAAATACAGAACTTAAAATTGATATCTTCTAATTATTATTGCAAATAATAACTTGAAGATCTGAACTAGTAATTGTCAAATAAAGCACTTAAAATTGATAGCTTCTAATTATTATTGCAAATTATAATTTGAAGATCTGAACTTGTAATAGACAAATACGCAACTTAGCATTGTTAAATACAAATTGTGATTGCAAATTATAACTTGAAGATCTGAACCTGTAATAGGTAAATACAGAACTTTCAATTGTTAAATTCTAACTAAGATTGCAAATAATAATTCGAAGATCTGAACTTGTAATAGTGAATTACAGAACTTAGATTTGTTAAATTCTAATTATTATTTCAAATTATAACTTGAAGATCTGAACTAGTAATTGTCAAATACAGAACTTAAAATTGATAGCTTCTAATTATTATTGCAAATTAAAACTTGAAGATCTGAACTAGTAATTGTCAAATGCAGAACTTAAAATTGATAGCTTCTAATTATTATTTCAAATTATAACTTGAAGATCTGAACTTGTAATTGTCAAATACAGAACTTAAAATTGATAGCTTCTAATTATTATTGCAAATAATAACTTGAAGATCTGTACTTGTAATTGTCAAATACAGAACTTAAAATTGATAGCTTATAATTATAGTTCAAATTATAACTTGAAAATCTGAACTTGTAATAGTCAAATACAGAACATCGAATTGTTAAATACAAATTATTAGTGCAAATTATAACTTGAAGATCTGAACTTGTAATAGGTAAATACAGAACTTCTAATTGTTAAATTCAAACTAAGATTGTAAATAATAATTTGAAAATCTGAACTAGTAATAGTCAAATACAGAACTTCTAACTGTTAAAAACAAATTATTAGTGCAAATTATAATTTGAAGATCTGAACTTGTAATTGTCAAATACAGAACTTAAAATTGATAGCTTCTAATTATTATTGCAAATTATAACTTGAAGATCTGAACTTGTAATAGTGAATTACAAAACTTAGATTTGTTAAATTCAAATTATTATTTCAAATTATAACTTGAAGATCTGAACTAGTAATTGTCAAATACAGAACTTAAATTGATAGCTTATAATTATTATTGCAAATAATAATTTGAAAATCTGAACTTGTAATAGTCAAATACAGAACTTCTAATTGTTAAATACAAATTATTAGTGCAAATTATAACTTGAAGATCTGAACTAGTAATTGTCAAATACAGAACTTAAAATTGATAGCTTCTAATTATTATTGCAAATTATAACTAGAAGATCTGAACTTGTAATTGTCAAATACAGAACTTGTAATTGTTAAATACAAATTATTAGTGCAAATTATAACTTGAAGATCTGAACTTGTAATTGTCAAATATAGAACTTAAAATTGATAGCTTCTAATTATTATTGCAAATTATAACTTGAAGATCTGAACTTGTAATTGTCAAATACAGAACTTCTAATTGTTAAATACAAATTATTAGTGCAAACTATAACTTTAAGATCTGAACAAGTAATTGTCAAATACAGAACTTAAAATTGATAGCTTCTAATTATTATTGTAAATTATAACTTGAAGATCTGAACTAGTAATTGTCAAATACAGAACTTAAAATTGATAGCTTCTAATTAATATTGCAAATTATAACTTGAAGATCTGAACTTGTAATTGTCAAATACAGAACTTAAAATTGATAGCTTCTAATTATTATTGCAAATTATAACATGAAGATCTGAACTTGTAATTGTCAAATACAGAACTTAAAATTGATAGCTTCTAATTATTATTGTAAATTATAACTTGAAGATCTGAACTTGTAATAGTCAAATACAGAACTTCTAATTGTTAAATACAAATTATTAGTGCAAATTATAACTTGAAGATCTGAACTAGTAATTTTCAAATACAGAACTTAATATTGATAGCTTCTAATTATTATTGCAAATTATAACTAGAAGATCTGAACTTGTAATTGTCAAATAAGGAACTTAAAATTGATAGCTTCTAATTATTATTTCAATTTATAACTTGAAGATCTGAACTTGTAATTGTCAAATACAGAACTTAAAATTGATAGCTTCTAATTATTATTGCTAATTATAACTTGAAGATCTGAACTTGTAATTGTCAAATACAGAACTTTTAATTGTTAAATTCAAATTAGTAGTGCAAATTATAACTTGAAGATCTGAACTTGTAATTATCAAATACAGAACTTAAAATTGATAGCTTCTAATTATTATTGTAAATTATAACTTGAAGATCTGAACTTGTAATAGTGAATTACAGAACTTAGATTTGTTAAATTCAAATTATTATTACAAATTATAACTTGAAGATCTGAACTAGTAATTGTCAAATACAGAACTTAAAATTGATAGCTTCTAATTATTATTGCAAATCATAACTTGAAGATCTGAACTAGTAATTGTCAAATACAGAACTTAAATTTGATAGCTTCTAATTATTATTGTAAATTATAACTTGAAGATCTGACCTTGTAATTGTCAAATACAGAACTTAAAATTGATATCTTCTAATTATTATTGCAAATAATAACTTAAAGATCTGAACTAGTAATTGTCAAATACAGCACTTAAAATTGATAGCTTCTAATTATTATTGCAAATTATAATTTGAAGATCTGAACTTGTAATAGACAAATACTCAACTTAGCATTGTTAAATACAAATTGTGATTGCAAATTATAACTTGAAGATCTGAACTAGTAATTGTCAAATACAGAACTTAAATTGATAGCTTATAATTATTATTGCAAATAATAATTTGAAGATCTGAACTTGTAATAGTCAAATACAGAACTTCTAATTGTTAAATACAAATTATTAGTGCAAATTATAACTTGAAGATCTGAACTTGTAATAGGTAAATACAGAACTTCTAATTGTTAAATTTAAACTAAGATTGCAAATATTAATTTGAAAATCTGAACTAGTAATAGTCAAATACAGAACTTCTAACTGTTAAATACAAATTATTAGTGCAAATTATAACTTGAAGATCTGAACTTGTAATTGTCAAATACAGAACTTAAAATTGATAGCTTCTAATTATTATTGCAAATTATAACTTGAAGATCTGAACTTGTAATTGTCAATTACAGAACTTCTAATTGTTAAATACAAATTATTATTGCAAATTATAACATGAAGATCTGAACTTGTAATTGTCAAATACAGAACTTAAAATTGATAGCTTCTAATTATTATTGTAAATTATAACTTGAAGATCTGAACTTGTAATAGTCAAATACAGAACTTCTAATTGTTAAATACAAATTATTAGTGCAAATTATAACTTGAAGATCTGAACTAGTAATTTTCAAATACAGAACTTAATATTGATAGCTTCTAATTATTATTGCAAATTATAACTAGAAGATCTGAACTTGTAATTGTCAAATAAGGAACTTAAAATTGATAGCTTCTAATTATTATTTCAATTTATAACTTGAAGATCTGAACTTGAAATTGTCAAATACAGAACTTAAAATTGATAGCTTCTAATTATTATTGCTAATTATAACTTGAAGATCTGAACTTGTAATTGTCAAATACAGAACTTTTAATTGTTAAATTCAAATTAGTAGTGCAAATTATAACTTGAAGATCTGAACTTGTAATTATCAAATACAGAACTTAAAATTGATAGCTTCTAATTATTATTGTAAATTATAACTTGAAGATCTGAACTTGTAATAGTGAATTACAGAACTTAGATTTGTTAAATTCAAATTATTATTACAAATTATAACTTGAAGATCTGAACTAGTAATTGTCAAATACAGAACTTAAAATTGATAGCTTCTAATTATTATTGCAAATCATAACTTGAAGATCTGAACTAGTAATTGACAAATACAGAACTTAAATTTGATAGCTTCTAATTATTATTGTAAATTATAACTTGAAGATCTGACCTTGTAATTGTCAAATACAGAACTTAAAATTGATATCTTCTAATTATTATTGCAAATAATAACTTGAAGATCTGAACTAGTAATTGTCAAATACAGCACTTAAAATTGATAGCTTCAAATTATTATTGCAAATTATAATTTGAAGATCTGAACTTGTAATAGACAAATACTCAACTTAGCATTGTTAAATACAAATTATGATTGCAAATTATAACTTGAAGATCTGAACTAGTAATTGTCAAATACAGAACTTAAATTGATAGCTTATAATTATTATTGCAAATAATAATTTGAAGATCTGAACTTGTAATAGTCAAATACAGAACTTCTAATTGTTAAATACAAATTATTAGTGCAAATTATAACTTGAAGATCTGAACTTGTAATAGGTAAATACAGAACTTCTAATTGTTAAATTTAAACTAAGATTGCAAATATTAATTTGAAAATCTGAACTAGTAATAGTCAAATACAGAACTTCTAACTGTTAAATACAAATTATTAGTGCAAATTATAACTTGAAGAACTGAACTTGTAATTGTCAAATACAGAACTTAAAATTGATAGCTTCTAATTATTATTGCAAATTATAACTTGAAGATCTGAACTTGTAATTGTCAATTACAGAACTTCTAATTGTTAAATACAAATTATTAGTGCAAATTATAACTTGAAGATCTGAACATGTAATTGTCAAATACAGAACTTAAAATTGATAGCTTCTAATTATTATTGTAAATTATAACTTGAAGATCTGAACTTGTAATAGTGAATTACAGAACTTAGATTTGTTAAATTCAAATTATTATTTCAAATTATAACTTGAAGATCTGAACTAGTAATTGTCAAATACAGAACTTCTAATTATTAAATACAAATTATTAGTGCAAATTATAACTTGAAGATCTGAACTAGTAATTTTCAAATACAGAACTTAATATTGATAGCTTCTAATTATTATTGCAAATTATAACTAGAAGATCTGAACTTGTAATTGTCAAATACAGAACTTCTAATTGTTAAATACAAATTATTAGTGCAAATTATAACTTGAAGATCTGAACTAGTAATTTTCAAATACAGAACTTAATATTGATAGCTTCTAATTATTATTGCAAATTATAACTAGAAGATCTGAACTTGTAATTGTCAAATACAGAACTTAAAATTGATAGCTTCTAATTATAATTTCAATTTATAACTTGAAGATCTGAACTTGTAATTGTCAAATACAGAACTTAAAATTGATAGCTTCTAATTATTATTGCAAATTATAACTTCAAGATCTGAACTTGTAATTGTCAAATACAGAACTTCTAATTGTTAAATACAAATTAGTAGTGCAAATTATAACTTGAAGATCTGAACTTGTAATTATCAAATACAGAACTTAAAATTGATAGCTTCTAATTATTATTGTAAATTATAACTTGAAGATCTGAACTTGTAATAGTGAATTACAGAACTTAGATTTGTTAAATTCAAATTTTTATTACAAATTATAACTTGAAGATCTGAACTAGTAATTGTCAAATACAGAACTTAAAATTGATAGCTTCTAATTATTATTGTAAATTATAACTTGAAGATCTGACCTTGTAATTGTCAAATACAGAACTTAAAATTGATATCTTCTAATTATTATTGCAAATAATAACTTGAAGATCTGAACTAGTAATTGTCAAATACAGCACTTAAAATTGATAGCTTCTAATTATTATTGCAAATTATAATTTGAAGATCTGAACTTGTAATAGACAAATACGCAACTTAGCATTGTTAAATACAAATTGTGATTGCAAATTATAACTTGAAGATCTGAACCTGTAATAGGTAAATACAGAACTTCGAATTGTTAAATTCTAACTAAGATTGCAAATAATAATTCGAAGATCTGAACTTGTAATAGTCAAATACAGAACTTCTAATTGTTAAATACAAATTATTAGTGCAAATTATAACTTGAAGATCTGAACTAGTAATTGTCAAATACAGAACTTAAAATTGATAGCTTCTAATTATTATTGCAAATTATAACTTGAAGATCTGAACTTGTAATTGTCAAATACAGAACTTCTAATTGTTAAATACAAATTATTAGTGCAAATTATAACTTGAAGATCTGAACTTGTAATTGTCAAATACAGAACTTAAAATTGATAGCTTCAAATTATTATTGCAAATTATAACTTGAAGATCTGAACTTGTAATTTTCAAATACAGAACTTCTAATTGTTAAATACAAATTATTAGTGCAAATTATAACTTGAAGAACTGAACTTGGAATTGTCAAATACAGAACTTCTAATTGTTAAATACAAATTATTAGTGCAAATTATAACTTGAAGATCTGAACTAGTAATTTTCAAATACGGAACTTAAAATTAATAGCTTCTAATTATTATTGCAAATTAAAACTTGAATGTCTGAACTTGTAATTGTCAAATACAGAACTTCTAATTGTTAAATACAAATTATTAGTGCAAATTATAACTTGAAGATCTGAACTAGTAATTTTCAAATACAGAACTTAAAATTAATAGCTTCTAATTATTATTGCAAATTAAAACTTGAATGTCTGAACTTGTAATTGTCAAATACAGAACTTCTAATTGTTAAATACAAATTATTAGTGCAAATTATAACTTGAAGATCTGAACTTGTAATTGTCAAATACAGAACTTAAAATTGATAGCTTCTAATTATTATTGCAAATTATAACATGAAGATCTGAACTTGTAATTGTCAAATACAGAACTTAAGATTGATAGCTTCTAATTATTATTGTAAATTATAACTTGAAGATCTGAACTTGTAATAGTGAATTACAAAACTTAGATTTGTTAAATTCAAATTATTATTTCAAATTATAACTTGAAGATCTGAACTAGTAATTGTC
The DNA here is from genome assembly GCA_963170105.1 of Cantharis lateralis. NCBI lineage: Eukaryota > Metazoa > Arthropoda > Insecta > Coleoptera > Cantharidae > Cantharis > Cantharis lateralis. The sequence continues at coordinate 23,585,340 of OY720625.1, read as the reverse complement.
AAATACAGAACTTAAATTGATAGCTTATAATTATTATTGCAAATAATAATTTGAAAATCTGAACTTGTAATAGTCAAATACAGAACTTCTAATTGTTAAATACAAATTATTAGTGCAAATTATAACTTGAAGATCTGAACTAGTAATTGTCAAATATAGAACTTAAAATTGATAGCTTCTAATTATTATTGCAAATTATAACTAGAAGATCTGAACTTGTAATTGTCAAATACAGAACTTGTAATTGTTAAATACAAATTATTAGTGCAAATTATAACTTGAAGATCTGAACTTGTAATTGTCAAATATAGAACTTAAAATTGATAGCTTCTAATTATTATTGCAAATTATAACTTGAAGATCTGAACTTGTAATTGTCAAATACAGAACTTCTAATTGTTAAATACAAATTATTAGTGCAAACTATAACTTGAAGATCTGAACTAGTAATTGTCAAATACAGAACTTAAAATTGATAGCTTCTAATTATTATTGCAAATTATAACTAGAAGATCTGAACTTGTAATTGTCAAATACAGAACTTGTAATTGTTAAATACAAATTATTAGTGCAAATTATAACTTGAAGATCTGAACTTGTAATTGTCAAATATAGAACTTAAAATTGATAGCTTCTAATTATTATTGCAAATTATAACTTGAAGATCTGAACTTGTAATTGTCAAATACAGAACTTCTAATTGTTAAATACAAATTATTAGTGCAAACTATAACTTTAAGATCTGAACAAGTAATTGTCAAATACAGAACTTAAAATTGATAGCTTCTAATTATTATTGTAAATTATAACTTGAAGATCTGAACTAGTAATTGTCAAATACAGAACTTAAAATTGATAGCTTCTAATTATTATTGCAAATTATAACTTGAAGATCTGAACTTGTAATTGTCAAATACAGAACTTAAAATTGATAGCTTCTAATTATTATTGCAAATTATAACATGAAGATCTGAACTTGTAATTGTCAAATACAGAACTTAAAATTGATAGCTTCTAATTATTATTGTAAATTATAACTTGAAGATCTGAACTTGTAATAGTCAAATACAGAACTTCTAATTGTTAAATACAAATTATTAGTGCAAATTATAACTTGAAGATCTGAACTAGTAATTTTCAAATACAGAACTTAATATTGATAGCTTCTAATTATTATTGCAAATTATAACTAGAAGATCTGAACTTGTAATTGTCAAATAAGGAACTTAAAATTGATAGCTTCTAATTATTATTTCAATTTATAACTTGAAGATCTGAACTTGTAATTGTCAAATACAGAACTTAAAATTGATAGCTTCTAATTATTATTGCTAATTATAACTTGAAGATCTGAACTTGTAATTGTCAAATACAGAACTTTTAATTGTTAAATTCAAATTAGTAGTGCAAATTATAACTTGAAGATCTGACCTTGTAATTGTCAAATACAGAACTTAAAATTGATATCTTCTAATTATTATTGCAAATAATAACTTAAAGATCTGAACTGGTAATTGTCAAATACAGCACTTAAAATTGATAGCTTCTAATTATTATTGCAAATTATAATTTGAAGATCTGAACTTGTAATAGACAAATACTCAACTTAGCATTGTTAAATACAAATTGTGATTGCAAATTATAACTTGAAGATCTGAACTAGTAATTGTCAAATACAGAACTTAAATTGATAGCTTATAATTATTATTGCAAATAATAATTTGAAGATCTGAACTTGTAATAGTCAAATACAGAACTTCTAATTGTTAAATACAAATTATTAGTGCAAATTATAACTTGAAGATCTGAACTTGTAATAGGTAAATACAGAACTTCTAATTGTTAAATTTAAACTAAGATTGCAAATATTAATTTGAAAATCTGAACTAGTAATAGTCAAATACAGAACTTCTAACTGTTAAATACAAATTATTAGTGCAAATTATAACTTGAAGATCTGAACTTGTAATTGTCAAATACAGAACTTAAAATTGATAGCTTCTAATTATTATTGCAAATTATAACTTGAAGATCTGAACTTGTAATTGTCAATTACAGAACTTCTAATTGTTAAATACAAATTATTATTGCAAATTATAACATGAAGATCTGAACTTGTAATTGTCAAATACAGAACTTAAAATTGATAGCTTCTAATTATTATTGTAAATTATAACTTGAAGATCTGAACTTGTAATAGTCAAATACAGAACTTCTAATTGTTAAATACAAATTATTAGTGCAAATTATAACTTGAAGATCTGAACTAGTAATTTTCAAATACAGAACTTAATATTGATAGCTTCTAATTATTATTGCAAATTATAACTAGAAGATCTGAACTTGTAATTGTCAAATAAGGAACTTAAAATTGATAGCTTCTAATTATTATTTCAATTTATAACTTGAAGATCTGAACTTGAAATTGTCAAATACAGAACTTAAAATTGATAGCTTCTAATTATTATTGCTAATTATAACTTGAAGATCTGAACTTGTAATTGTCAAATACAGAACTTTTAATTGTTAAATTCAAATTAGTAGTGCAAATTATAACTTGAAGATCTGAACTTGTAATTATCAAATACAGAACTTAAAATTGATAGCTTCTAATTATTATTGTAAATTATAACTTGAAGATCTGAACTTGTAATAGTGAATTACAGAACTTAGATTTGTTAAATTCAAATTATTATTACAAATTATAACTTGAAGATCTGAACTAGTAATTGTCAAATACAGAACTTAAAATTGATAGCTTCTAATTATTATTGCAAATCATAACTTGAAGATCTGAACTAGTAATTGTCAAATACAGAACTTAAATTTGATAGCTTCTAATTATTATTGTAAATTATAACTTGAAGATCTGACCTTGTAATTGTCAAATACAGAACTTAAAATTGATATCTTCTAATTATTATTGCAAATAATAACTTGAAGATCTGAACTAGTAATTGTCAAATACAGCACTTAAAATTGATAGCTTCAAATTATTATTGCAAATTATAATTTGAAGATCTGAACTTGTAATAGACAAATACTCAACTTAGCATTGTTAAATACAAATTATGATTGCAAATTATAACTTGAAGATCTGAACTAGTAATTGTCAAATACAGAACTTAAATTGATAGCTTATAATTATTATTGCAAATAATAATTTGAAGATCTGAACTTGTAATAGTCAAATACAGAACTTCTAATTGTTAAATACAAATTATTAGTGCAAATTATAACTTGAAGATCTGAACTTGTAATAGGTAAATACAGAACTTCTAATTGTTAAATTTAAACTAAGATTGCAAATATTAATTTGAAAATCTGAACTAGTAATAGTCAAATACAGAACTTCTAACTGTTAAATACAAATTATTAGTGCAAATTATAACTTGAAGAACTGAACTTGTAATTGTCAAATACAGAACTTAAAATTGATAGCTTCTAATTATTATTGCAAATTATAACTTGAAGATCTGAACTTGTAATTGTCAATTACAGAACTTCTAATTGTTAAATACAAATTATTAGTGCAAATTATAACTTGAAGATCTGAACATGTAATTGTCAAATACAGAACTTAAAATTGATAGCTTCTAATTATTATTGTAAATTATAACTTGAAGATCTGAACTTGTAATAGTGAATTACAGAACTTAGATTTGTTAAATTCAAATTATTATTTCAAATTATAACTTGAAGATCTGAACTAGTAATTGTCAAATACAGAACTTCTAATTATTAAATACAAATTATTAGTGCAAATTATAACTTGAAGATCTGAACTAGTAATTTTCAAATACAGAACTTAATATTGATAGCTTCTAATTATTATTGCAAATTATAACTAGAAGATCTGAACTTGTAATTGTCAAATACAGAACTTCTAATTGTTAAATACAAATTATTAGTGCAAATTATAACTTGAAGATCTGAACTAGTAATTTTCAAATACAGAACTTAATATTGATAGCTTCTAATTATTATTGCAAATTATAACTAGAAGATCTGAACTTGTAATTGTCAAATACAGAACTTAAAATTGATAGCTTCTAATTATAATTTCAATTTATAACTTGAAGATCTGAACTTGTAATTGTCAAATACAGAACTTAAAATTGATAGCTTCTAATTATTATTGCAAATTATAACTTGAAGATCTGAACTTGTAATTGTCAAATACAGAACTTCTAATTGTTAAATACAAATTAGTAGTGCAAATTATAACTTGAAGATCTGAACTTGTAATTATCAAATACAGAACTTAAAATTGATAGCTTCTAATTATTATTGTAAATTATAACTTGAAGATCTGAACTTGTAATAGTGAATTACAGAACTTAGATTTGTTAAATTCAAATTTTTATTACAAATTATAACTTGAAGATCTGAACTAGTAATTGTCAAATACAGAACTTAAAATTGATAGCTTCTAATTATTATTGTAAATTATAACTTGAAGATCTGACCTTGTAATTGTCAAATACAGAACTTAAAATTGATATCTTCTAATTATTATTGCAAATAATAACTTGAAGATCTGAACTAGTAATTGTCAAATACAGCACTTAAAATTGATAGCTTCTAATTATTATTGCAAATTATAATTTGAAGATCTGAACTTGTAATAGACAAATACGCAACTTAGCATTGTTAAATACAAATTGTGATTGCAAATTATAACTTGAAGATCTGAACCTGTAATAGGTAAATACAGAACTTCGAATTGTTAAATTCTAACTAAGATTGCAAATAATAATTCGAAGATCTGAACTTGTAATAGTCAAATACAGAACTTCTAATTGTTAAATACAAATTATTAGTGCAAATTATAACTTGAAGATCTGAACTAGTAATTGTCAAATACAGAACTTAAAATTGATAGCTTCTAATTATTATTGCAAATTATAACTTGAAGATCTGAACTTGTAATTGTCAAATACAGAACTTCTAATTGTTAAATACAAATTATTAGTGCAAATTATAACTTGAAGATCTGAACTTGTAATTGTCAAATACAGAACTTAAAATTGATAGCTTCAAATTATTATTGCAAATTATAACTTGAAGATCTGAACTTGTAATTTTCAAATACAGAACTTCTAATTGTTAAATACAAATTATTAGTGCAAATTATAACTTGAAGAACTGAACTTGGAATTGTCAAATACAGAACTTCTAATTGTTAAATACAAATTATTAGTGCAAATTATAACTTGAAGATCTGAACTAGTAATTTTCAAATACGGAACTTAAAATTAATAGCTTCTAATTATTATTGCAAATTAAAACTTGAATGTCTGAACTTGTAATTGTCAAATACAGAACTTCTAATTGTTAAATACAAATTATTAGTGCAAATTATAACTTGAAGATCTGAACTAGTAATTTTCAAATACAGAACTTAAAATTAATAGCTTCTAATTATTATTGCAAATTAAAACTTGAATGTCTGAACTTGTAATTGTCAAATACAGAACTTCTAATTGTTAAATACAAATTATTAGTGCAAATTATAACTTGAAGATCTGAACTTGTAATTGTCAAATACAGAACTTAAAATTGATAGCTTCTAATTATTATTGCAAATTATAACATGAAGATCTGAACTTGTAATTGTCAAATACAGAACTTAAAATTGATAGCTTCTAATTATTATTGTAAATTATAACTTGAAGATCTGAACTTGTAATAGTCAAATACAGAACTTCTAATTGTTAAATACAAATTATTAGTGCTAATTATAACTTGAAGATCTGAACTAGTAATTTTCAAATACAGAACTTAATATTGATAGCTTCTAATTATTATTGCAAATTATAACTAGAAGATCTGAACTTGTAATTGTCAAATACAGAACTTAAAATTGATAGCTTCTAATTATTATTTCAATTTATAACTTGAAGATCTGAACTTGTAATTGTCAAATACAGAACTTAAAATTGATAGCTTCTAATTATTATTGCAAATTATAACTTGAAGATCTGAACTTGTAATTGTCAAATACAGAACTTTTAATTGTTAAATACAAATTAGTAGTGCAAATTATAACTTGAAGATCTGAACTTGTAATTATCAAATACAGAACTTAAAATTGATAGCTTCTAATTATTATTGTAAATTATAACTTGAAGATCTAAACTTGTAATAGTGAATTACAGAACTTAGATTTGTTAAATTCAAATTATTATTACAAATTATAACTTGAAGATCTGAACTAGTAATTGTCAAATTCAGAACTTAAAATTGATAGCTTCTAATTATTATTGCAAATCATAACTTGAAGATCTGAACTAGTAATTGTCAAATACAGAACTTAAAATTGATAGCTTCTAATTATTATTGTAAATTATAACTTGAAGATCTGACCTTGTAATTGTCAAATACAGAACTTAAAATTGATATCTTCTAATTATTATTGCAAATAATAACTTGAAGATCTGAACTAGTAATTGTCAAATACAGCACTTAAAATTGATAGCTTCTAATTATTATTGCAAATTATAATTTGAAGATCTGAACTTGTAATAGACAAATACGCAACTTAGCATTGTTAAATACAAATTGTGATTGCAAATTATAACTTGAAGATCTGAACCTGTAATAGGTAAATACAGAACTTCGAATTGTTAAATTCAAACTAAGATTGCAAATAATAATTCGAAGATCTGAACTTGTAATAGTGAATTACAGAACTTAGATTTGTTAAATTCAAATTATTATTTCAAATTATAACTTGAAGATCTGAACTAGTAATTGTCAAATACAGAACTTAAAATTGATAGCTTCTAATTATTATTGCAAATTATAACTTGAAGATCTGAACTAGTAATTGTCAAATGCAGAACTTAAAATTGATAGCTTCTAATTATTATTTCAAATTATAACTTGAAGATCTGAACTTGTAATTGTCAAATACAGAACTTAAAATTGATAGCTTCTAATTATTATTGCAAATAATAACTTGAAGATCTGTACTTGTAATTGTCAAATACAGAACTTAAAATTGATAGCTTATAATTATAGTTCAAATTATAACTTGAAAATCTGAACTTGTAATAGTCAAATACAGAACATCGAATTGTTAAATACAAATTATTAGTGCAAATTATAACTTGAAGATCTGAACTTGTAATAGGTAAATACAGAACTTCTAATTGTTAAATTCAAACTAAGATTGCAAATAATAATTTGAAAATCTGAACTAGTAATAGTCAAATACAGAACTTCTAACTGTTAAAAACAAATTATTAGTGCAAATTATAACTTGAAGATCTGAACTTGTAATTGTCAAATACAGAACTTAAAATTGATAGCTTCTAATTATTATTGCAAATTATAACTTGAAGATCTGAACTTGTAATAGTGAATTACAAAACTTAGATTTGTTAAATTCAAATTATTATTTCAAATTATAACTTGAAGATCTGAACTAGTAATTGTCAAATACAGAACTTAAATTGATAGCTTATAATTATTATTGCAAATAATAATTTGAAGATCTGAACTTGTAATAGTCAAATACAGAACTTCTAATTGTTAAATACAAATTATTAGTGCAAATTATAACTTGAAGATCTGAACTAGTAATTGTCAAATACAGAACTTAAAATTGATAGCTTCTAATTATTATTGCAAATTATAACTAGAAGATCTGAACTTGTAATTGTCAAATACAGAACTTCTAATTGTTAAATACAAATTATTAGTGCAAATTATAACTTGAAGATCTGAACTTGTAATTGTCAAATATAGAACTTAAAATTGATAGCTTCTAATTATTATTGCAAATTATAACTTGAAGATCTGAACTTGTAATTGTCAAATACAGCACTTCTAATTGTTAAATACAAATTATTAGTGCAAATTATAACTTGAAGATCTGAACAAGTAATTGTCAAATACAGAACTTAAAATTGATAGCTTCTAATTATTATTGTAAATTATAACTTGAAGATCTGAACTTGTAATAGTGAATTACAGAACTAAGATTTGTTAAATTCAAATTATTATTTCAAATTATAACTTGAAGATCTGAACTAGTAATTGTCAAATACAGAACTTAAAATTGATAGCTTCTAATTATTATTGCAAATTATAACTTGAAGATCTGAACTTGTAATTGTCAAATACAGAACTTAAAATTGATAGCTTCTAATTATTATTGCAAATTATAACATGAAGATCTGAACTTGTAATTGTCAAATACAGAACTTAAAATTGATAGCATCTAATTATTATTGTAAATTATAACTTGAAGATCTGAACTTGTAATAGTCAAATACAGAACTTCTAATTGTTAAATACAAATTATTAGTGCAAATTATAACTTGAAGATCTGAACTAGTAATTTTCAAATACAGAACTTAATATTGATAGCTTCTAATTATTATTGCAAATTATAACTAGAAGATCTGAACTTGTAATTGTCAAATAAGGAACTTAAAATTGATAGCTTCTAATTATTATTTCAATTTATAACTTGAAGATCTGAACTTGTAATTGTCAAATACAGAACTTAAAATTGATAGCTTCTAATTATTATTGCAAATTATAACTTGAAGATCTGAACTTGTAATTGTCAAATACAGAACTTTTAATTGTTAAATTCAAATTAGTAGTGCAAATTATAACTTGAAGATCTGAACTTGTAATTATCAAATACAGAACTTAAAATTGATAGCTTATAATTATTATTGTAAATTATAACTTGAAGATCTGAACTTGTAATAGTGAATTACAGAACTTAGATTTGTTAAATTCAAATTATTATTACAAATTATAACTTGAAGATCTGGACTATAATTGTCAAATACAGAACTTAAAATTGATAGCTTCTAATTATTATTGCAAATCATAACTTGAAGATCTGAACTAGTAATTGTCAAATACAGAACTTAAAATTGATAGCTTCTAATTATTATTGTAAATTATAACTTGAAGATCTGACCTTGTATTTGTCAAATACAGAACTTCTAATTGTTAAATACAAATTATTAGTGCAAATTATAACTTGAAGATCTGAACTAGTAATTTTCAAATACAGAACTTAATATTGATAGCTTCTAATTATTATTGCAAATTATAACTAGAAGATCTGAACTTGTAATTGTCAAATAAGGAACTTAAAATTGATAGCTTCTAATTATTATTTCAATTTATAACTTGAAGATCTGAACTTGTAATTGTCAAATACAGAACTTAAAATTGATAGCTTCTAATTGTTATTGCAAATTATAACTTGAAGATCTGAACTTGTAATTGTCAAATACAGAACTTTTAATTGTTAAATTCAAATTAGTAGTGCAAATTATAACTTGAAGATCTGAACTTGTAATTATCAAATACAGAACTTAAAATTGATAGCTTCTAATTATTATTGTAAATTATAACTTGAAGATCTGAAATTGTAATAGTGAATTACAGAACTTAGATTTGTTAAATTCAAATTATTATTACAAATTATAACTTGAAGATCTGAACTAGTAATTGTCAAATACAGAACTTAAAATTGATAGCTTCTAATTATTATTGCAAATCATAACTTGAAGATCTGAACTAGTAATTGTCAAATACAGAACTTAAAATTGATAGCTTCTAATTATTATTGTAAATTATAACTTGAAGATCTGACCTTGTAATTGTCAAATTCAGAACTTAAAATTGATATCTTCTAATTATTATTGCAAATAATAACTTGAAGATCTGAACTAGTAATTGTCAAATACAGCACTTAAAATTGATAGCTTCTAATTATTATTGCAAATTATAATTTGAAGATCTGAACTTGTAATAGACAAATACGCAACTTAGCATTGTTAAATACAAATTGTGATTGCAAATTATAACTTGAAGATCTGAACTAGTAATTGTCAAATACAGAACTTAAATTGATAGCTTATAATTATTATTGCAAATAATAATTTGAAGATCTGAACTTGTAATAGTCAAATACAGAACTTCTAATTGTTAAATACAAATTATTAGTGCAAATTATAACTTGAAGATCTGAACTTGTAATAGGTAAATACAGAACTTCTAATTGTTAAATCCAAACTAAGATTGCAAATAATAATTTGAAAATCTGAACTAGTAATAGTCAAATACAGAACTTTGTTACGCTTACAAAGTTTTAGTACAACAGAATTTAATTTTCCCAAGTTAGTCAATGTAAAATCAAGTAGTACGCCTATGGTAATCTACTTGCAGGTGGTTCCTGAAATTGTTAGGTAAGCAACTTGGAGTGGCTTACATCAGGATGACATCAGGATGTAAGTAAGTTACCCACACTTTGCGCGAAAAAAGTATATAGAGCGGGGGGAAATTAGGTATGCGAGAAAGAGATGTAATTATGCAGCTCTTAGATTATTGCAAGAGAAGAATGAGGCATTAATCACTCAACCACAAACGGCGACGGTTGTGGAAAATAGTCCGGTTCAATCGTTGGAATTTGAAATGATTGCCAGATTATTCGGGGGTGGTTTAATCTTTAATTCCGATTTGAATAATGCTTATACGTTCGGTTGTGTAATAATTCAGATTTTGATTCAACTAATATTCCGGTTGTGTTAGTTATTGATGTGTCTCCGAATTTACGTCACACTACGAGGACCCTGCTAAGGACCTTCAAACCTCTGCCGTAATTATGTTCAACGGCTTGAAATCAAAGGTTAGATTGTAACATTAAGCCTTTCAGCTAATCAATTGGTATTTCAAATACCCAGGCTGGGACCAATGTACTTAGATTTAAGTTTATTTGTTGATTTATGATTTTAGGAATTTTCCGGTGGCCCACTCGGTATCTGATCACATGTATTGTTTTATTATGTATTTGGTGTTATGTATGTATGTACCTACCTAAAAAGGTTATTGTAACAATTTGGGTAACTGAGGTTACATTATACGATTTATTCACGTGTATTGTGTTGTTTGACTTTTTCCCCGAGAATATTAAGTTGCTACCACGCTCTGAAGTCCGGCTCTCTGATTTGGCTAGCGGGCCAACGCTCAATTCGGGAGGTAAGTAGCGTAACAGTTTGGCGCTACAACGTGGAGCCGTTTAAGCAACTGAATTGTCGGGGAAAAAGGATTGGCATTGTTTTTGATAATTGTTTGAAAATTTGCGTACAATCAAGTCAAGGTGTGAAGGCCTTAGCAGGGATTTTCATTTGTTCATTTTTGATTTTGTTAACCTTCAATGATAATGGAGCCTAAATTTTTGAGTAAAACTGAGTTGCGATTTGAATTAGAGTGCCGAAATATAAAACCGTGTATCACTAATGTCTCGCGCCGCGCGCAGCTAGATATTGCGTTAAGAGACAATTCGATAATTCCGAAATTAGAACAAGTAGAGTGGAAAATTTTTGAAGAAGAAGTTCGACATTCGGTTCAGGAAATCGGGGTAATTTTAGAACAAAACACCGCGCAAATTAGTGATGAAACGCGAAACATTTTGCTTTCAAGGTTTATGCATTTAGATAACCGGCTCGAATTAAGCAAGGTACACATAATCGACGAAGAGGAAAGCTTTGTAGTTGCCATGCTGGAAGCGGAGATAAAAATAATGGAAGGCGCATTAAGTGAAATAAAATCCGAACAGCCGAGGTCAACCGCGTCAGCTACAAACCAGACGGCGGCGATAACAGCAAATTTTCCGAACACAAGTAATAGAAAGATTGCGGCAATTTATAAATGGAACTTAAAATTCAGCGGTCATAATGACAAAACGGGAATTTTGGAATTTTTAGACCAGGTGGAAAACCTAAAAGAAGCCCGACAAGTTACGGACGATGAGTTATTTCTGAGTGCCCATGATTTATTTTCAGAAAACGCGACCAAATGGTTTAGAAACATTAAAAATAAAATAAATAATTGGACCGAATTAGTACGCGCATTAAAAAAAGAATTTCTTCCGAGAGACTATCAGTACATTTTGAAAAAGGAAATGCAAGATCGAATGCAAGGTGTCAACGAAAATGTGATGTCGTTCATTTTAGATTTAGAATCCATGTACAAAAGAATTGATGACAACGTATCCGAACAAGTATTAGTAAATCAGATAATTAGAAATTTAAACCCATTCTTTTCAAATCATGTTGCATTAGAAGATTTCGACAACTTAGAAAAACTAAAAGAACGATGTAAACGAGTACAAGAATTGAAAAGCAAAAATGAATTATATGCACCGGAAACCAACCGATATCAGCGTATGACGACGATGGGTTCGAAACCATTTGTTCCAGTTAACACGACAAGAAAAAGCGACTACGAACAAAAGAAAAACTTTTTCAGCAAGACGCCAATTAGAACTACCCCGATGACCCAAACGAAAACGTTCGCTATGGAATCATCTTCAGCCGAGATTATTAAGTCCGAACTTCGTTGTTGGAATTGCCAGCAAAATGGGCATAGGGCAAATGAGTGTAAAAAGGAACGATCATTTTTCTGTTACGGTTGTGGACAACCCGGGGTGATTAAAGCCAAGTGTTCGCATTGTTCGCCGGTAACAAACAAACTAATTGGCGCGAGTTCGGGAAATGGAGAAGAGATTGTGAAAACAGAGGGTATTCCCAATCTCAACAATACTACGTTTCACCCTCTAGAAAACCAATTACAACAATTAAGTGTCCGTCCTCAAGGGGAACGCCGAGATCAAGGTTGGGGAAGAGGCCGTGGGAAACCACCGCGACGAAATGCGCCCCGACAGCAATAAATAAAACAGTGAGTAAAAAAGAGTGGCGTGAGTGGCTTCGGTTAGTAAACAATTTCCATAAACAATCGGTGAAAATCGAGCCGATTCTAGCACGAAAACCTTTAGACAATCGTCCGCATTTAGAGATCGTGATAAACAATAAAACGGTAAAGGCATTAGTAGATACGGGCGCGATGACGTCGATAATAGGTAAAAAAGGATTAGAATATTTAGACCCCAAACAATGTAAAAGGATGACAAAATCAGAAATTAATAAAATTACGGTTGCTAATGGAGCGAGTAGTCAAGTAAGCGGTGTGTTGCCTTTAGAAATCAAGGTCGGAGGCATCATCAAGACGATCGAATTTTTAATTGTTCCAAATGTGTCCTATGAAATGTTGTTAGGAGCCGATTTTTTACAAAAATTCAAATTATCATTGCACTTTAAAGATTTTTCGTGGCAAATGCCAAAATCCAGTCAGATAGCTGCGGTTGAAGGAATTTTAGATCAAACCACATTAAACCAGGTTCAGTTACGGAAACTAAATGAGGTAGTTAACAAATTTCGGTCGTTAGCCACCAATGAGTTAGGATGCGCCAAGGGGGTGGAACATTATATTGACACGGGAAATGCGCAACCGATTAAGACTAGGCAATATCCGTTAAGTCCCGCGATGCAAGCGAAATTACACTCGGAAATTGAGGAAATGTTAGCGACAGGGGTAATACAAGAATCCAATTCTCCATGGACAAGTCCTTTGCTGTTAATAAAAAAACGTAACGGGGAAACGAGAGTGTGTTTTGACGCAAGAAAAATTAATCAAATTACGAAATTTGATGGATACGCCCTTGTAAGACCTGACCACATCCTAAATAGAGTGCGTAGCGCGAAGTATTTGTCCTCCATCGACTTAAAAAAAGCGTTTTGGCAGATTCCGTTAGAAAAATCTTCCCGGGAAAAGACCGCGTTCGTAGTACAAGGTAAAGGTTTGTTTGAATTCAAGGTTATGCCTTTTGGATTGACTAATGCCCCAAAAACCTTGCAACGAGTCATGGATCGAACGTTAGGTTCCGTATTACACCAAGGAGATACGTTTGTGTATTTAGACGATATCATTGTAGCCTCCGAAACTTTCGAACAACATGTGACCACTTTGACTTTGATATTTGAACGCCTAAGAGACGCGGGATTTAAGGTCAACATTGACAAATGTGAATTTTTTAGAAAATCTCTTAAATTTTTAGGTTTTGTAGTCGATGAGTCAGGATTACGCACGGATCCAGACAAGGTTAGCGCGATTCAGAATTTTAAAACTCCGAAAACCACAACGGAAGTTAAGCGATTGATAGGGTTAGTCAGTTACTACCGGATATTTTTACCCGATTTGTCCACCATTTCGTCACCAATTTCTGACTTGATTAAAAACAAAAAGAAAGGTCAGGGAATCCAGTGGAATTCAGAGGCCGAAACCGCCTTTCAAAAAATTAAAGAACTAATTACGAGCGCTCCGATTTTGATTAGTCCCGATTTTAGTCAGAAATTTTACATTCAAACCGATGCATCATTAGTGGGCGTGGGTGCGGTATTATTTCAGAAACAGGGAGGGTTAGAACACCCAATTGCGTATGCAAGCCGAGCTTTGACCGCGACCGAACAAAAATATTCCGCCACCGAAAGAGAATTAATAGGTGTTATGTTTAGTATCAATAAATTCAGAGGGTATATTGAGGGCACAACATTTGCAGTAATTACAGATTGTGCTGCGTTACAATTTCTGAGCCGAATCCAGAATCCGTCAGGGAGATTATCAAGGTGGGCTCTTTATTTAGCTCAATACGATTTTGAAGTCCATCACCGACCGGGTAAGCTTAATGTAGTCCCAGATGCGCTTTCTCGTGACACTGCGTCGTTAAGCATTGAAAATTTAATCCCTGACGAATGGTACAATGACATGATTGAAAAAGTTACTAAGGAACCGGAAGGCTACCACAGTTTTAAGGTAATCGACAATCGATTATATAAGTTAGTTCCGTCCCCATTGCCGACCACTACGAATATTCCGGAATGGAAGTTAGTTGTGCCAACTGCAAATAGGGCTGAGGTTTTAAACCAATGCCACGACGAGCCTACGTCCGGTCATTTCGGAGTTGCAAAAACCATCGCCAGAATTTCGGAATTGTATTATTGGCCAAAATTAGTAAGAGATGTTAAAAAATACGTTGCCAATTGTAATATGTGTGCGTCACAAAAAAATTCAACCCAAGCGAGACCAGGATTAATGGGTCAATACAAAAAAATATCCTTTCCGTTCCAATTAATTTCGGTAGACTTGTTGGGACCGCTTCCGCGTTCTAAAAGGGGAAACCAACATTTGCTAGTCGTTTCCGATTGGTTTACAAAATTCGTATTAGTGCAACCTTTGGTTAAGGCCACCGCATCGGCCGTTGCAAAGTTCATGGAAAATCAGGTATTTTTATTGTTCGGAGTCCCGCAAGTCATTATTTGTGATAACGGGGTACAATTCGTCTCTAAGGAATTTAATAAATTAGTCAAGGATTATAAAGTTCAGCATGTGTGGAAAAATAGCGCTTACCACGCACAACATAACCCGGTGGAACGCGTTAATAAAGTTTTGGTAGCGGCCATTTCGTCATACGTAAATAAGTCAGAACACAATAACTGGGACGAAAATATTCATAAAATAGCTCAAGCCATTAGGACTGCGAAACACGAGGTCAGCGAGTTTTCACCTTCATATTTGATGTTCGGTCGTTACGTTCCGATTGACGGAAGTTTCTTTGGTCCTTTACCCGACGACGAAAAGATTCCTGAATTTGAGGAAAAAATTCGTTTAGACAAAGACCAACAGGAGGTTCCCGAATTATACAAAAAGGTCAGGGAAAATTTGAAACGCTCATACGATAAGAGTAAGAAACTTTACGATTTAAGAAAAAGGCCATTAGCTTTTGAGGTCAATAACAAAGTCTGGAAAAGAAATTACGTTTTGTCCGACGCTAGTAAAAAGTTTTCAGCAAAATTAGCTCCGAAATATGTTTTGTGTACGATTATTAAAAAGAAAGGTTACTTATCTTACGAATTATGTAATGAAGAAGGAAAAAATGTAGGGGTATGGCACATCAAGGATCTGAAACCATACCGGGGGAATCAGATTTAATTAGGTAACATCGTTAGGAGGTTCAGGTTACCAGTTGCGACCCTCCGTTGTTTTTACAATTTGAAGATGCGTATGTACCTGTTTTTAGGAAACTGACGAGTTTCCCATAATAAAATTCGTATTAGCCCTGTTAAGAGTAGGAACAATAATTGTACGTACCTGGTATCGTTGAACCAAGAAGAGTGTTTAAATGTTAGTTCCGATCATTTCATAAGTTCAGTTAGTTCACTTGTTAGATTCAGAATTCAGTACCAAAATTGTAAAGTCGCTAGAAGTATAGTTGAAATTATGTGAACCCAATTTTAGTCAGATCAATTTCGTTAAAAGGCCCATTTCCGTCCCCAGCATGACGTTAAAAGGCCCATTTCAGTCCTCAGCAAGACGTTAAAAGGCCCCCCTTTATCTTTTTCGGTCACTTTCAATAAATTGTAAATTTTAAAATTAATAAGCACGGCCCTGTTAGAAAGAATTTTGTAGCATACGTGACCTACCTTATTCAATAGGCCAAGAGATCGCATTACAACGGTGATGACGCAATGCAACCGTTAGACTAGATAAAATTTGTATCATTCTGTGACGCATTATGTTTAAAAACCCTGTAACTGCAGATCAGTTGATTGTTTAAAGTAAACTACCATTTGTTTTAAATTAACCATTTTAGTTCAGACTGATGGTTCGAATTCGTTTGATTATTTAAGAACTTCAGTAACTGTTGATTTCGTTTGAATTTTGTTTGAGTTAGTAACAATTTCAATTAAGTAACCATATGAGTAAATTCAGGTGAATTCGGTTTCGTAAGATATTTTAGCACTTCGGTTGAGTTCGAATAGGATTCGGATTTGAAGTGGGAATTAAGCCTGCGTTGTTAGGATGCGATGTCAAGCGTCAGGACGCGAAGACGTCATTCGGCATAGGCGTGCCGCGATGAGTAGTAAAAATTGGTCCGGCCACCCAATCTACTAATTCATAATAATTGTAAATCAAAGGGAATTAATTTGAATTTTCCAAATAATATTAATTGCATCTATTAATAATACATTATTTTATAACATCTTAAGACTAGTACGGGAATTTACCGGTGTTTCCGTGACTAAGTAATTTTTTTGCGATCCAATTAAGTAGGTTGTAAAGTTGAACTTGGTACTATTGGCTGTGTGAGCACTGTTGCCTGCCGATCTCGGACGCAGGGAATAGCACCCTTCCAAATGTAACCAGGAACATTCTGATCGACTCTTGATTTGGGGAAGTGAATTAATTTTGCTTGAAGGGTTTCTCGCTTTTTCCCACAAGCAGTATGACAAAGTGAGTGGCGTCCAACATTCTTCTTGCTCTCGAGCCAGATCACATTCACCCGATCTATGCAGCCATGCAATAGTTACGGGTAGCAAAACAAATTCGTGCATGTTTTGCTAACACTAGTTTTTTTTTAGCTCTTAATTTTAGTTCTCATATAATTAGTTAGCAACTTCGTTAGGTTAGGACGACGAGGCCAACTGGCTTCTTGTGCTAAGTCCCCTGGCTTACTGACTCGGATGTTCGACAGGATAGCCCTCGAAGTAAGGAAGTTTAGCCGCCCTAATTAAATTGTCTACAATTAGTTCAATGTAATTATTTTTCGTTTTTAGTTTTAAGCGGCGTGTAAATTTGATTGCCTTATTAGTTATTAAGTTATGTAAATAGTTTGATTTTAGTTAGTTTTGTTTGAGTTTAGTTAGTTTTGTTTGAGTTTAGTTAGTTTTGTTTGAGTTATGTTGAATTAATTTTGAAATTTTGAGTTTAGTCAGTTTGTTTGAATTATTTGAATTAAGTTTGATTATTTTTGAAATTTTAGTTAGTTTTTTGAGTTCTTTGACTTAATTTGATAATTCTGAAATGTTTGAGTTCGGTTTAAAATAGCTTTCCGTAGGTCAGTTCGATTATAACCATTGTTGTGCTCCGAAAGGAGAGTGTCATTTGTTAGTGTTGTCACGTTTGGTAGTTTTATCTCTTAATTTTACTACATCCCATCGTTGATGAGGAACTTTCGGCCCCTTAGTAATTTGTCGGTTGCTAAGGAAGCTTTAACTCCGCGAGTATCGTTAGGTTGTCCCGCTAACCCTGGAAGCTTTCCCAGAGGCGTAGGGTTCGATACAGTACTAGGTCGGTCATAGTGCATGACTCCCAGTAAGTAGAGTTGGTTCCGATCGTCTAGGATCCCGTGCTGCCACGGAGACGATCCGCCGCCAATTCGGCTTGTACGCGACAACGTACATGTTGTTCAGGCATTCTTCTTCGTCCCTTTGTTGTCCTCCGTGCACTACCATTTGTGACCTAACTAATTAGCCTGGTAATCGATTTGGCCCATGATCCATTTGATTTTGAGAAGTTATCTTGAATTAATTCCATTAGTTAGAAAGAGTCAGTTCGACGCATTTTTTTTGTTTATTTTTTTTATCAGACTTGTTAGCGGGTGTTACGCTTACAAAGTTTTAGTACAACAGAATTTAATTTTCCCAAGTTAGTCAATGTAAAATCAAGTAGTACGCCTATGGTAATCTACTTGCAGGTGGTTCCTGAAATTGTTAGGTAAGCAACTTGGAGTGGCTTACATCAGGATGACATCAGGATGTAAGTAAGTTACCCACACTTTGCGCGAAAAAAGTATATAGAGCGGGGGGAAATTAGGTATGCGAGAAAGAGATGTAATTATGCAGCTCTTAGATTATTGCAAGAGAAGAATGAGGCATTAATCACTCAACCACAAACGGCGACGGTTGTGGAAAATAGTCCGGTTCAATCGTTGGAATTTGAAATGATTGCCAGATTATTCGGGGGTGGTTTAATCTTTAATTCCGATTTGAATAATGCTTATACGTTCGGTTGTGTAATAATTCAGATTTTGATTCAACTAATATTCCGGTTGTGTTAGTTATTGATGTGTCTCCGAATTTACGTCACACTACGAGGACCCTGCTAAGGACCTTCAAACCTCTGCCGTAATTATGTTCAACGGCTTGAAATCAAAGGTTAGATTGTAACATTAAGCCTTTCAGCTAATCAATTGGTATTTCAAATACCCAGGCTGGGACCAATGTACTTAGATTTAAGTTTATTTGTTGATTTATGATTTTAGGAATTTTCCGGTGGCCCACTCGGTATCTGATCACATGTATTGTTTTATTATGTATTTGGTGTTATGTATCTATGTACCTACCTAAAAAGGTTATTGTAACAATTTGGGTAACTGAGGTTACATTATACGATTTATTCACGTGTATTGTGTTGTTTGACTTTTTCCCCGAGAATATTAAGTTGCTACCACGCTCTGAAGTCCGGCTCTCTGATTTGGCTAGCGGGCCAACGCTCAATTCGGGAGGTAAGTAGCGTAACAACTTCTAACTGTTAAATACAAATTATTAGTGCAAATTATAACTTGAAGATCTGAACTTGTAATTGTCAAATACAGAACTTAAAATTGATAGCTTCTAATTATTATTGCAAATTATAACTTGAAGATCTAAACTTGTAATTGTCAATTACAGAACTTCTAATTGTTAAATACAAATTATTAGTGCAAATTATAACTTGAAGATCTGAACATGTAATTGTCAAATACAGAACTTAAAATTGATAGGTTCTAATTATTATTGTAAATTATAACTTGAAGATCTGAACTTGTAATTGTCAAATAAGGAACTTAAAATTGATAGCTTCTAATTATTATTTCAATTTATAACTTGAAGAGCTGAACTTGTAATTGTCAAATACAGAACTTAAAATTGATAGCTTCTAATTATTATTGCAAATTATAACTTGAAGATCTGAACTTGTAATTGTCAAATACAGAACTTTTAATTGTTAAATTCAAATTAGTAGTGCAAATTATAACTTGAAGATCTGAACTTGTAATTATCAAATACAGAACTTAAAATTGATAGCTTCTAATTATTATTGTAAATTATAACTTGAAGATCTGAAATTGTAATAGTGAATTACAGAACTTAGATTTGTTAAATTCAAATTATTATTACAAATTATAACTTGAAGATCTGAACTAGTAATTGTCAAATACAGAACTTAAAATTGATAGCTTCTAATTATTATTGCAAATCATAACTTGAAGATCTGAACTAGTAATTGTCAAATACAGAACTTAAAATTGATAGCTTCTAATTATTATTGTAAATTATAACTTGAAGATCTGACCTTGTAATTGTCAAATTCAGAACTTAAAATTGATATCTTCTAATTATTATTGCAAATAATAACTTGAAGATCTGAACTAGTAATTGTCAAATACAGCACTTAAAATTGATAGCTTCTAATTATTATTGCAAATTATAATTTGAAGATCTGAACTTGTAATAGACAAATACAGAACTTCTAATTGTTAAATACAAATTATTAGTGCAAATTATAACTTGAAGATCTGAACTTGTAATAGGTAAATACAGAACTTCTAATTGTTAAATTCAAACTAAGATTGCAAATAATAATTTGAAAATCTGAACTAGTAATAGTCAAATACAGAACTTCTAACTGTGAAATACAAATTATTAGTGCAAATTATAACTTGAAGATCTGAACTTGTAATTGTCAAATACAGAACTTAAAATTGATAGCTTCTAATTATTATTGCAAATTATAACTTGAAGATCTAAACTTGTAATTGTCAATTACAGAACTTCTAATTGTTAAATACAAATTATTAGTGCAAATTATAACTTGAAGATCTGAACATGTAATTGTCAAATACAGAACTTAAAATTGATAGCTTCTAATTATTATTGTAAATTATAACTTGAAGATCTGAAGTTGTAATAGTGAATTACAGAACTTAGATTTGTTAAATTCAAATTATTATTTCAAATTATAACTTGAAGATCTGAACTAGTAATTGTCAAATACAGAACTTCTAATTATTAAATACAAATTATTAGTGCAAATTATAACTTGAAGATCTGAACTAGTAATTTTCAAATACAGAACTTAATATTGATAGCTTCTAATTATTATTGCAAATTATAACTAGAAGATCTGAACTTGTAATTGTCAAATACAGAACTTCTAATTGTTAAATACAAATTATTAGTGCAAATTATAACTTGAAGATCTGAACTAGTAATTTTCAAATACAGAACTTAATATTGATAGCTTCTAATTATTATTGCAAATTATAACTAGAAGATCTGAACTTGTAATTGTCAAATACAGAACTTAAAATTGATAGCTACTAATTATAATTTCAATTTATAACTTGAAGATCTGAACTTGTAATTGTCAAATTCAGAACTTAAAATTGATAGCTTCTAATTATTATTGCAAATTATAACTTGAAGATCTGAACTTGTAATTGTCAAATACAGAACTTCTAATTGTTAAATACAAATTAGTAGTGCAAATTATAACTTGAAGATCTGAACTTGTAATTATCAAATACAGAACTTAAAATTGATAGCTTCTAATTATTATTGTAAATTATAACTTGAAGATCTGAACTTGTAATAGTGAATTACAGAACTTAGATTTGTTAAATTCAAATTATTATTTCAAATTATAACTTGAAGATCTGAACTAGTAATTGTCAAATACAGAACTTAAAATTGATAGCTTCTAATTATTATTGCAAATTATAACTTGAAGATCTGAACTTGTAATTGTCAAATACAGAACTTCTAATTGTTAAATACAAATTAGTAGTGCAAATTATAACTTGAAGATCTGAACTTGTAATTATCAAATACAGAACTTAAAATTGATAGCTTCTAATTATTATTGTAAATTATAACTTGAAGATCTGAACTTGTAATAGTGAATTACAGAACTTAGATTTGTTAAATTCAAATTATTATTTCAAATTATAACTTGAAGATCTGAACTAGTAATTGTCAAATACAGAACTTAAAATTGATAGCTTCTAATTATTATTGCAAATTATAACTTGAAGATCTAACTTGTAATTGTCAAATACAGAACTTAAAATTGATAGCTTCTAATTATTATTGTAAATTATAACTTGAAGATCTGAACTTGTAATTGTCAAATACAGAACTGAAAATTGATAGCTTCTAATTATTATTGCAAATATAAAGTTGGAGATCTGAACTAGTAATTGTCAAATACAGAACTTAAAATTGATAGCTTCTAATTATTATTGCAAATTATAACTTGAAGATCTGAACTTGTAATTGTCAAATACAGAACTTAAAATTGATAGCTTCTAATTATTATTGCAAATTATAACTTGAAGATCTGAACTTGTAATTGTCAAATACAGAACATAAAATTGATAGCTTCTAATTATTATTTCAAATTATAACTTGAAGATCTGAACTTGAATTGTCAAATACAGAACTTAAAATTAATAGCTTCTAATTATTATTGCAAATTATAACTTGAATATCTGAACTTGTAATTGTCAAATACAGAACTTCTAATTGTTAAATACAAATTATTAGTGCAAATTATAACTTGAAGATCTGAACTAGTAATTTTCAAATACAGAACTTAAAATTAATAGCTTCTAATTATTATTGCAAATTAAAACTTGAATGTCTGAACTTGTAATTGTCAAATACAGAACTTCTAATTGTTAAATACAAATTATTAGTGCAAATTATAACTTGAAGATCTGAACTAGTAATTTTCAAATACAGAACTTAAAATTAATAGCTTCTAATTATTATTGCAAATTAAAACTTGAATGTCTGAACTTGTAATTGTCAAATACAGAACTTCTAATTGTTAAATACAAAGTATTAGTGCAAATTATAACTTGAAGATCTGAACTTGTAATTGTCAAATACAGAACTTAAAATTGATAGCTTCTAATTATTATTGCAAATTATAACTTGAAGATCTAACTTGTAATTGTCAAATACAGAACTTAAAATTGATAGCTTCTAATTATTATTATAAATTATAACTTGAAGATCTGAACTTGTAATTGTCAAATACAGAACTTAAAATTGATAGCTTCTAATTATTATTGCAAATATAAACTTGGAGATCTGAACTAGTAATTGTCAAATACAGAACTTAAAATTGATAGCTTCTAATTATTATTGCAAATTTTAACTTGAAGATCTGAACTTGTAATTGTCAAATACAGAACTTAAAATTGATAGCTTCTAATTATTATTGTAAATTATAACTTGAAGATCTGAACTTGTAATAGTGAATTACAGAACTTAGATTTGTTAAATTCAAATTATTATTTCAAATTATAACTTGAAGATCTGTACTAGTAATTGTCAAATACAGAACTTAAAATTGATAGCTTCTAATTATTATTGCATATTATAACTTGAAGATCTGAACTTGTAATTGTTAAATACAGAACTTAAAATTGATAGCTTCTAATTATTATTGCAAATTATAACTTCAAGATCTGAACTTGTAATTGTCAAATACAGAACATAAAATTGATAGCTTCTAATTATTATTTCAAATTATAACTTGAAGATCTGAACTTGTAATTGTCAAATACAGAACTTAAAATTAATAGCTTCTAATTATTATTGCAAATTATAACTTGAATATCTGAACTTGTAATTGTCAAATACAGAACTTCAAATTGTTAAATACAAATTATTAGTGCAAATTATAAATTGAAGATCTGAACTTGTAATTGTCAAACACAGAACTTAAAATTGATAGCTTCAAATTAATATTGCAAATTATAACTTGAAGATCTGAACTTGTAATTTTCAAATACAGAACTTCTAATTGTTAAATACAAATTATTAGTGCAAATTATAACTTGAAGAACTGAACTTGGAATTGTCAAATACAGAACTTCTAATTGTTAAATACAAATTATTAGTGCAAATTATAACTTGAAGATCTGAACTAGTAATTTTCAAATACAGAACTTAAAATTAATAGCTTCTAATTATTATTGCAAATTAAAACTTGAATGTCTGAACTTGTAATTGTCAAATACAGAACTTCTAATTGTTAAATACAAATTATTAGTGCAAATTATAACTTGAAGATCTGAACTAGTAATTTTCAAATACAGAACTTAAAATTAATAGCTTCTAATTATTATTGCAAATTAAAACTTGAATGTCTGAACTTGTAATTGTCAAATACAGAACTTCTAATTGTTAAATACAAATTATTAGTGCAAATTATAACTTGAAGATCTGAACTTGTAATTGTCAAATACAGAACTTAAAATTGATAGCTTCTAATTATTATTGCAAATTATAACATGAAGATCTGAACTTGTAATTGTCAAATACAGAACTTAAAATTGATAGCTTCTAATTATTATTGTAAATTATAACTTGAAGATCTGAACTTGTAATAGTCAAATACAGAACTTCTAATTGTTAAATACAAATTATTAGTGCAAATTATAACTTGAAGATCTGAACTAGTAATTTTCAAATACAGAACTTAATATTGATAGCTTCTAATTATTATTGCAAATTATAACTAGAAGATCTGAACTTGTAATTGTCAAATACAGAACTTAAAATTGATAGCTTCTAATTATTATTTCAATTTATAACTTGAAGATCTGAACTTGTAATTGTCAAATACAGAACTTAAAATTGATAGCTTCTAATTATTATTGCAAATTATAACTTGAAGATCTGAACTTGTAATTGTCAAATACAGAACTTTTAATTGTTAAATACAAATTAGTAGTGCAAATTATAACTTGAAGATCTGAACTTGTAATTATCAAATACAGAACTTAAAATTGATAGCTTCTAATTATTATTGCAAATTATAATTTGAAGATCTGAACTTGTAATAGACAAATACGCAACTTAGCATTGTTAAATACAAATTGTGATTGCAAATTATAACTTGAAGATCTGAACCTGTAATAGGTAAATACAGAACTTTCAATTGTTAAATTCTAACTAAGATTGCAAATAATAATTCGAAGATCTGAACTTGTAATAGTGAATTACAGAACTTAGATTTGTTAAATTCAAATTATTATTTCAAATGATAACTTGAAGATCTGAACTAGTAATTGTCAAATACAGAACTTAAAATTGATAGCTTCTAATTATTATTGCAAATTAAAACTTGAAGATCTGAACTAGTAATTGTCAAATGCAGAACTTAAAATTGATAGCTTCTAATTATTATTTCAAATTATAACTTGAAGATCTGAACTTGTAATTGTCAAATACAGAACTTAAAATTGATAGCTTCTAATTATTATTGCAAATAATAACTTGAAGATCTGTACTTGTAATTGTCAAATACAGAACTTAAAATTGATAGCTTATAATTATAGTTCAAATTATAACTTGAAAATCTGAACTTGTAATAGTCAAATACAGAACATCGAATTGTTAAATACAAATTATTAGTGCAAATTATAACTTGAAGATCTGAACTTGTAATAGGTAAATACAGAACTTCTAATTGTTAAATTCAAACTAAGATTGTAAATAATAATTTGAAAATCTGAACTAGTAATAGTCAAATACAGAACTTCTAACTGTTAAAAACAAATTATTAGTGCAAATTATAACTTGAAGATCTGAACTTGTAATTGTCAAATACAGAACTTAAAATTGATAGCTTCTAATTATTATTGCAAATTATAACTTGAAGATCTGAACTTGTAATAGTGAATTACAAAACTTAGATTTGTTAAATTCAAATTATTATTTCAAATTATAACTTGAAGATCTGAACTAGTAATTGTCAAATACAGAACTTAAATTGATAGCTTATAATTATTATTGCAAATAATAATTTGAAGATCTGAACTTGTAATAGTCAAATACAGAACTTCTAATTGTTAAATACAAATTATTAGTGCAAATTATAACTTGAAGATCTGAACTAGTAATTGTCAAATACAGAACTTAAAATTGATAGCTTCTAATTATTATTGCAAATTATAACTAGAAGATCTGAACTTGTAATTGTCAAATACAGAACTTCTAATTGTTAAATACAAATTATTAGTGCAAATTATAACTTGAAGATCTGAACTTGTAATTGTCAAATATAGAACTTAAAATTGATAGCTTCTAATTATTATTGCAAATTATAACTTGAAGATCTGAACTTGTAATTGTCAAATACAGAACTTCTAATTGTTAAATACAAATTATTAGTGCAAATTATAACTTGAAGATCTGAACTTGTAATAGTGAATTACAGAACTTAGATTTGTTAAATTCAAATTATTATTTCAAATTATAACTTGAAGATCTGAACTAGTAATTGTCAAATACAGAACTTAAAATTGATAGCTTCTAATTATTATTGCAAATTATAACTTGAAGATCTGAACTTGTAATTGTCAAATACAGAACTTAAAATTGATAGCTTCTAATTATTATTGCAAATTATAACATGAAGATCTGAACTTGTAATTGTCAAATACAGAACTTAAAATTGATAGTTTCTAATTATTATTGTAAATTATAACTTGAAGATCTGAACTTGTAATAGTCAAATACAGAACTTCTAATTGTTAAATACAAATTATTAGTGCAAATTATAACTTGAAGATCTGAACTAGTAATTTTCAAATACAGAACTTTATATTGATAGCTTCTAATTATTATTGCAAATTATAACTAGAAGATCTGAACTTGTAATTGTCAAATAAGGAACTTAAAATTGATAGCTTCTAATTATTATTTCAATTTATAACTTGAAGATCTGAACTTGTAATTGTCAAATACAGAACTTAAAATTGATAGCTTCTAATTATTATTGCTAATTATAACTTGAAGATCTGAACTTGTAATTGTCAAATACAGAACTTTTAATTGTTAAATTCAAATTAGTAGTGCAAATTATAACTTGAAGATCTGAACTTGTAATTATCAAATACAGAACTTAAAATTGATAGCTTCTAATTATTATTGTAAATTATAACTTGAAGATCTGAACTTGTAATAGTGAATTACAGAACTTAGATTTGTTAAATTCAAATTATTATTACAAATTATAACTTGAAGATCTGAACTAGTAATTGTCAAATACAGAACTTAAAATTGATAGCTTCTAATTATTATTGCAAATCATAACTTGAAGATCTGAACTAGTAATTGTCAAATACAGAACTTAAAATTGATAGCTTCTAATTATTATTGTAAATTATAACTTGAAGATCTGACCTTGTAATTGTCAAATACAGAACTTAAAATTGATATCTTCTAATTATTATTGCAAATAATAACTTGAAGATCTGAACTAGTAATTGTCAAATACAGCACTTAAAATTGATAGCTTCTAATTATTATTGCAAATTATAATTTGAAGATCTGTACTTGTAATAGACAAATACTCAACTTAGCATTGTTAAATACAAATTGTGATTGCAAATTATAACTTGAAGATCTGAACTAGTAATTGTCAAATACAGAACTTAAATTGATAGCTTATAATTATTATTGCAAATAATAATTTGAAGATCTGAACTTGTAATAGTCAAATACAGAACTTCTAATTGTTAAATACAAATTATTAGTGCAAATTATAACTTGAAGATCTGAACTTGTAATAGTGAATTACAGAACTTAGATTTGTTAAATTCAAATTATTATTTCAAATTATAACTTGAAGATCTGAACTAGTAATTGTCAAATACAGAACTTAAAATTGATAGCTTCTAATTATAATTTCAATTTATAACTTGAAGATCTGAACTTGTAATTGTCAAATACAGAACTTAAAATTGATAGCTTCTAATTATTATTGCAAATTATAACTTGAAGATCTGAACTTGTAATTGTCAAATACAGAACTTCTAATTGTTAAATACAAATTAGTAGTGCAAATTATAACTTGAAGATCTGAACTTGTAATTATCAAATACAGAACTTAAAATTGATAGCTTCTAATTATTATTGTAAATTATAACTTGAAGATCTGAACTTGTAATAGTGAATTACAGAACTTAGATTTGTTAAATTCAAATTATTATTTCAAATTATAACTTGAAGATCTGAACTAGTAATTGTCAAATACAGAACTTAAAATTGATAGCTTCTAATTATTATTGCAAATTATAACTTGAAGATCTAACTTGTAATTGTCAAATACAGAACTTAAAATTGATAGCTTCTAATTATTATTGTAAATTATAACTTGAAGATCTGAACTTGTAATTGTCAAATACAGAACTTAAAATTGATAGCTTCTAATTATTATTGCAAATTATAATTTGAAGATCTGAACTTGTAATTGTCAAATACAGAACTTAAAATTGATAGCTTCTAATTATTATTGTAAATTATAACTTGAAGATCTGAACTTGTAATTGTTAAATACAGAACTTAAAATTGATAGCTTCTAATTATTATTGTAAATTATAACTTGAAGATCTGACCTTGTAATTGTCAAATACAGAACTTAAAATTGATATCTTCTAATTATTATTGCAAATAATAACTTGAAGATCTGAACTAGTAATTGTCAAATACAGCACTTAAAATTGATAGCTTCTAATTATTATTGCAAATTATAATTTGAAGATCTGAACTTGTAATAGACAAATACTCAACTTAGCATTGTTAAATACAAATTGTGATTGCAAATTATAACTTGAAGATCTGAACTAGTAATTGTCAAATACAGAACTTAAATTGATAGCTTATAATTATTATTGCAAATAATAATTTGAAGATCTGAACTTGTAATAGTCAAATACAGAACTTCTAATTGTTAAATACAAATTATTAGTGCAAATTATAACTTGAAGATCTGAACTTGTAATAGGTAAATACAGAACTTAAAATTGATAGCTTCTAATTATTATTGCAAATTATAACATGAAGATCTGAACTTGTAATTGTCAAATACAGAACTTAAAATTGATAGATTCTAATTATTATTGTAAATTATAACTTGAAGATCTGAACTTGTAATAGTCAAATACAGAACTTCTAATTGTTAAATACAAATTATTAGTGCAAATTATAACTTGAAGATCTGAACTAGTAATTGTCAAATACAGAACTTAAAATTGATAGCTTCTAATTATTATTGCAAATTATAACTTGAAGATCTGAACTTGTAATTGTCAAATACAGAACTTAAAATTGATAGCTTCTAATTATTATTGCAAATTATAACATGAAGATCTGAACTTGTAATTGTCAAATACAGAACTTAAAATTGATAGATTCTAATTATTATTGTAAATTATAACTTGAAGATCTGAACTTGTAATAGTCAAATACAGAACTTCTAATTGTTAAATACAAATTATTAGTGCAAATTATAACTTGAAGATCTGAACTAGTAATTTTCAAATACAGAACTTTATATTGATAGCTTCTAATTATTATTGCAAATTATAACTAGAAGATCTGAACTTGTAATTGTCAAATAAGGAACTTAAAATTGATAGCTTCTAATTATTATTTCAATTTATAACTTGAAGATCTGAACTTGTAATTGTCAAATACAGAACTTAAAATTGATAGCTTCTAATTATTATTGCTAATTATAACTTGAAGATCTGAACTTGTAATTGTCAAATACAGAACTTTTAATTGTTAAATTCAAATTAGTAGTGCAAATTATAACTTGAAGATCTGAACTTGTAATTATCAAATACAGAACTTAAAATTGATAGCTTCTAATTATTATTGTAAATTATAACTTGAAGATCTGAACTTGTAATAGTGAATTACAGAACTTAGATTTGTTAAATTCAAATTATTATTACAAATTATAACTTGAAGATCTGAACTAGTAATTGTCAAATACAGAACTTAAAATTGATAGCTTCTAATTATTATTGCAAATCATAACTTGAAGATCTGAACTAGTAATTGTC
This sequence comes from Cantharis lateralis, assembly GCA_963170105.1. Classification (NCBI taxonomy): domain Eukaryota; kingdom Metazoa; phylum Arthropoda; class Insecta; order Coleoptera; family Cantharidae; genus Cantharis; species Cantharis lateralis. Next base: position 23,555,708 of record OY720625.1, on the reverse strand, counting down.
AAATACAGAACTTAAAATTGATAGCTTCTAATTATTATTGTAAATTATAACTTGAAGATCTGACCTTGTAATTGTCAAATACAGAACTTAAAATTGATATCTTCTAATTATTATTGCAAATAATAACTTGAAGATCTGAACTAGTAATTGTCAAATACAGCACTTAAAATTGATAGCTTCTAATTATTATTGCAAATTATAATTTGAAGATCTGAACTTGTAATAGACAAATACTCAACTTAGCATTGTTAAATACAAATTGTGATTGCAAATTATAACTTGAAGATCTGAACTAGTAATTGTCAAATACAGAACTTAAATTGATAGCTTATAATTATTATTGCAAATAATAATTTGAAGATCTGAACTTGTAATAGTGAATTACAGAACTTAGATTTGTTAAATTCAAATTATTATTTCAAATTATAACTTGAAGATCTGAACTAGTAATTGTCAAATACAGAACTTAAAATTGATAGCTTCTAATTATAATTTCAATTTATAACTTGAAGATCTGAACTTGTAATTGTCAAATACAGAACTTAAAATTGATAGCTTCTAATTATTATTGCAAATTATAACTTGAAGATCTGAACTTGTAATTGTCAAATACAGAACTTCTAATTGTTAAATACAAATTAGTAGTGCAAATTATAACTTGAAGATCTGAACTTGTAATTATCAAATACAGAACTTAAAATTGATAGCTTCTAATTATTATTGTAAATTATAACTTGAAGATCTGAACTTGTAATAGTGAATTACAGAACTTAGATTTGTTAAATTCAAATTATTATTTCAAATTATAACTTGAAGATCTGAACTAGTAATTGTCAAATACAGAACTTAAAATTGATAGCTTCTAATTATTATTGCAAATTATAACTTGAAGATCTAACTTGTAATTGTCAAATACAGAACTTAAAATTGATAGCTTCTAATTATTATTGTAAATTATAACTTGAAGATCTGAACTTGTAATTGTCAAATACAGAACTTAAAATTGATAGCTTCTAATTATTATTGCAAATTATAATTTGAAGATCTGAACTTGTAATTGTCAAATACAGAACTTAAAATTGATAGCTTCTAATTATTATTGTAAATTATAACTTGAAGATCTGAACTTGTAATTGTTAAATACAGAACTTAAAATTGATAGCTTCTAATTATTATTGTAAATTATAACTTGAAGATCTGACCTTGTAATTGTCAAATACAGAACTTAAAATTGATATCTTCTAATTATTATTGCAAATAATAACTTGAAGATCTGAACTAGTAATTGTCAAATACAGCACTTAAAATTGATAGCTTCTAATTATTATTGCAAATTATAATTTGAAGATCTGAACTTGTAATAGACAAATACTCAACTTAGCATTGTTAAATACAAATTGTGATTGCAAATTATAACTTGAAGATCTGAACTAGTAATTGTCAAATACAGAACTTAAATTGATAGCTTATAATTATTATTGCAAATAATAATTTGAAGATCTGAACTTGTAATAGTCAAATACAGAACTTCTAATTGTTAAATACAAATTATTAGTGCAAATTATAACTTGAAGATCTGAACTTGTAATAGGTAAATACAGAACTTCTAATTGTTAAATACAAATTATTAGTGCAAATTATAACTTGAAGATCTGAACTAGTAATTTTCAAATACAGAACTTAAAATTAATAGCTTCTAATTATTATTGCAAATTAAAACTTGAATGTCTGAACTTGTAATTGTCAAATACAGAACTTCTAATTGTTAAATACAAATTATTAGTGCAAATTATAACTTGAAGATCTGAACTAGTAATTTTCAAATACAGAACTTAAAATTAATAGCTTCTAATTATTATTGCAAATTAAAACTTGAATGTCTGAACTTGTAATTGTCAAATACAGAACTTCTAATTGTTAAATTCAAATTATTAGTGCAAATTATAACTTGAAGATCTGAACTTGTAATTGTCAAATACAGAACTTAAAATTGATATCTTCTAATTATTATTGCAAATTATAACATGAAGATCTGAACTTGTAATTGTCAAATACAGAACTTAAAATTGATAGCTTCTAATTATTATTGAAAATTATAACTTGAAGATCTGAACTTGTAATAGTCAAATACAGAACTTCTAATTGTTAAATACAAATTATTAGTGCAAATTATAACTTGAAGATCTGAACTAGTAATTTTCAAATACAGAACTTAATATTGATAGCTTCTAATTATTATTGCAAATTATAACTAGAAGATCTGAACTTGTAATTGTCAAATACAGAACTTAAAATTGATAGCTTCTAATTATTATTTCAATTTATAACTTGAAGATCTGAACTTGTAATTGTCAAATACAGAACTTAAAATTGATAGCTTCTAATTATTATTGCAAATTATAACTTGAAGATCTGAACTTGTAATTGTCAAATACAGAACTTTTAATTGTTAAATACAAATTAGTAGTGCAAATTATAACTTGAAGATCTGAACTTGTAATTATCAAATACAGAACTTAAAATTGATAGCTTCTAATTATTATTGTAAATTATAACTTGAAGATCTAAACTTGTAATAGTGAATTACAGAACTTAGATTTGTTAAATTCAAATTATTATTACAAATTATAACTTGAAGATCTGAACTAGTAATTGTCAAATTCAGAACTTAAAATTGATAGCTTCTAATTATTATTGCAAATCATAACTTGAAGATCTGATCTAGTAATTGTCAAATACAGAACTTAAAATTGATAGCTTCTAATTATTATTGTAAATTATAACTTGAAGATCTGACCTTGTAATTGTCAAATACAGAACTTAAAATTGATATCTTCTAATTATTATTGCAAATAATAACTTGAAGATCTGAACTAGTAATTGTCAAATAAAGCACTTAAAATTGATAGCTTCTAATTATTATTGCAAATTATAATTTGAAGATCTGAACTTGTAATAGACAAATACGCAACTTAGCATTGTTAAATACAAATTGTGATTGCAAATTATAACTTGAAGATCTGAACCTGTAATAGGTAAATACAGAACTTTCAATTGTTAAATTCTAACTAAGATTGCAAATAATAATTCGAAGATCTGAACTTGTAATAGTGAATTACAGAACTTAAATTTGTTAAATTCAAATTATTATTTCAAATTATAACTTGAAGATCTGAACTAGTAATTGTCAAATACAGAACTTAAAATTGATAGCTTCTAATTATTATTGCAAATTAAAACTTGAAGATCTGAACTAGTAATTGTCAAATGCAGAACCTAAAATTGATAGCTTCTAATTATTATTTCAAATTATAACTTGAAGATCTGAACTTGTAATTGTCAAATACAGAACTTAAAATTGATAGCTTCTAATTATTATTGCAAATAATAACTTGAAGATCTGTACTTGTAATTGTCAAATACAGAACTTAAAATTGATAGCTTATAATTATAGTTCAAATTATAACTTGAAAATCTGAACTTGTAATAGTCAAATACAGAACATCGAATTGTTAAATACAAATTATTAGTGCAAATTATAACTTGAAGATCTGAACTTGTAATAGGTAAATACAGAACTTAAAATTGATAGCTTCTAATTATTATTGCAAATTATAACTTGAAGATCTGAACTTGTAATAGTGAATTACAAAACTTAGATTTGTTAAATTCAAATTATTATTTCAAATTATAACTTGAAGATCTGAACTAGTAATTGTCAAATACAGAACTTAAATTGATAGCTTATAATTATTATTGCAAATAATAATTTGAAGATCTGAACTTGTAATAGTCAAATACAGAACTTCTAATTGTTAAATACAAATTATTAGTGCAAATTATAACTTGAAGATCTGAACTAGTAATTGTCAAATACAGAACTTAAAATTGATAGCTTCTAATTATTATTGCAAATTATAACTAGAAGATCTGAACTTGTAATTGTCAAATACAGAACTTCTAATTGTTAAATACAAATTATTAGTGCAAATTATAACTTGAAGATCTGAACTTGTAATTGTCAAATATAGAACTTAAAATTGATAGCTTCTAATTATTATTGCAAATTATAACTTGAAGATCTGAACTTGTAATTGTCAAATACAGAACTTCTAATTGTTAAATACAAATTATTAGTGCAAATTATAACTTGAAGATCTGAACTTGTAATTGTCAAATACAGAACTTAAAATTGATAGCTTCTAATTATTATTGCAAATTATAACATGAAGATCTGAACTTGTAATTGTCAAATACAGAACTTAAAATTGATAGCTTCTAATTATTATTGAAAATTATAACTTGAAGATCTGAACTTGTAATAGTCAAATACAGAACTTCTAATTGTTAAATACAAATTATTAGTGCAAATTATAACTTGAAGATCTGAACTAGTAATTTTCAAATACAGAACTTAATATTGATAGCTTCTAATTATTATTGCAAATTATAACTAGAAGATCTGAACTTGTAATTGTCAAATACAGAACTTAAAATTGATAGCTTCTAATTATTATTTCAATTTATAACTTGAAGATCTGAACTTGTAATTGTCAAATACAGAACTTAAAATTGATAGCTTCTAATTATTATTGCAAATTATAACTTGAAGATCTGAACTTGTAATTGTCAAATACAGAACTTTTAATTGTTAAATACAAATTAGTAGTGCAAATTATAACTTGAAGATCTGAACTTGTAATTATCAAATACAGAACTTAAAATTGATAGCTTCTAATTATTATTGTAAATTATAACTTGAAGATCTAAACTTGTAATAGTGAATTACAGAACTTAGATTTGTTAAATTCAAATTATTATTACAAATTATAACTTGAAGATCTGAACTAGTAATTGTCAAATTCAGAACTTAAAATTGATAGCTTCTAATTATTATTGCAAATCATAACTTGAAGATCTGATCTAGTAATTGTCAAATACAGAACTTAAAATTGATAGCTTCTAATTATTATTGTAAATTATAACTTGAAGATCTGACCTTGTAATTGTCAAATACAGAACTTAAAATTGATATCTTCTAATTATTATTGCAAATAATAACTTGAAGATCTGAACTAGTAATTGTCAAATAAAGCACTTAAAATTGATAGCTTCTAATTATTATTGCAAATTATAATTTGAAGATCTGAACTTGTAATAGACAAATACGCAACTTAGCATTGTTAAATACAAATTGTGATTGCAAATTATAACTTGAAGATCTGAACCTGTAATAGGTAAATACAGAACTTTCAATTGTTAAATTCTAACTAAGATTGCAAATAATAATTCGAAGATCTGAACTTGTAATAGTGAATTACAGAACTTAAATTTGTTAAATTCAAATTATTATTTCAAATTATAACTTGAAGATCTGAACTAGTAATTGTCAAATACAGAACTTAAAATTGATAGCTTCTAATTATTATTGCAAATTAAAACTTGAAGATCTGAACTAGTAATTGTCAAATGCAGAACTTAAAATTGATAGCTTCTAATTATTATTTCAAATTATAACTTGAAGATCTGAACTTGTAATTGTCAAATACAGAACTTAAAATTGATAGCTTCTAATTATTATTGCAAATAATAACTTGAAGATCTGTACTTGTAATTGTCAAATACAGAACTTAAAATTGATAGCTTATAATTAAAGTTCAAATTATAACTTGAAAATCTGAACTTGTAATAGTCAAATACAGAACATCGAATTGTTAAATACAAATTATTAGTGCAAATTATAACTTGAAGATCTGAACTTGTAATAGGTAAATACAGAACTTAAAATTGATAGCTTCTAATTATTATTGCAAATTATAACTTGAAGATCTGAACTTGTAATAGTGAATTACAAAACTTAGATTTGTTAAATTCAAATTATTATTTCAAATTATAACTTGAAGATCTGAACTAGTAATTGTCAAATACAGAACTTAAATTGATAGCTTATAATTATTATTGCAAATAATAATTTGAAGATCTGAACTTGTAATAGTCAAATACAGAACTTCTAATTGTTAAATACAAATTATTAGTGCAAATTATAACTTGAAGATCTGAACTAGTAATTGTCAAATACAGAACTTAAAATTGATAGCTTCTAATTATTATTGCAAATTATAACTAGAAGATCTGAACTTGTAATTGTCAAATACAGAACTTCTAATTGTTAAATACAAATTATTAGTGCAAATTATAACTTGAAGATCTGAACTTGTAATTGTCAAATATAGAACTTAAAATTGATAGCTTCTAATTATTATTGCAAATTATAACTTGAAGATCTGAACTTGTAATTGTCAAATACAGAACTTCTAATTGTTAAATACAAATTATTAGTGCAAATTATAACTTGAAGTTCTGAACAAGTAATTGTCAAATACAGAACTTAAAATTGATAGCTTCTAATTATTATTGTAAATTATAACTTGAAGATCTGAACTTGTAATAGTGAATTACAGAACTTAGATTTGTTAAATTCAAATTATTATTTCAAATTATAACTTGAAGATCTGAACTAGTAATTGTCAAATACAGAACTTAAAATTGATAGCTTCTAATTATTATTGCAAATTATAACTTGAAGATCTGAACTTGTAATTGTCAAATACAGAACTTAAAATTGATAGCTTCTAATTATTATTGCAAATTATAACATGAAGATCTGAACTTGTAATTGTCAAATACAGAACTTAAAATTGATAGCTTCTAATTATTATTGTAAATTATAACTTGAAGATCTGAACTTGTAATAGTCAAATACAGAACTTCTAATTGTTAAATACAAATTATTAGTGCAAATTATAACTTGAAGATCTGAACTAGTAATTGTCAAATACAGAACTTAAAATTGATAGCTTCTAATTATAATTTCAATTTATAACTTGAAGATCTGAACTTGTAATTGTCAAATACAGAACTTAAAATTGATAGCTTCTAATTATTATTGCAAATTATAACTTGAAGATCTGAACTTGTAATTGTCAAATACAGAACTTCTAATTGTTAAATACAAATTAGTAGTGCAAATTATAACTTGAAGATCTGAACTTGTAATTATCAAATACAGAACTTAAAATTGATAGCTTCTAATTATTATTGTAAATTATAACTTGAAGATCTGAACTTGTAATAGTGAATTACAGAACTTAGATTTGTTAAATTCAAATTATTATTTCAAATTATAACTTGAAGATCTGAACTAGTAATTGTCAAATACAGAACTTAAAATTGATAGCTTCTAATTATTATTGCAAATTATAACTTGAAGATCTAACTTGTAATTGTCAAATACAGAACTTAAAATTGATAGCTTCTAATTATTATTGTAAATTATAACTTGAAGATCTGAACTTGTAATTGTCAAATACAGAACTTAAAATTGATAGCTTCTAATTATTATTGCAAATTATAATTTGAAGATCTGAACTTGTAATTGTCAAATACAGAACTTAAAATTGATAGCTTCTAATTATTATTGTAAATTATAACTTGAAGATCTGAACTTGTAATTGTTAAATACAGAACTTAAAATTGATAGCTTCTAATTATTATTGTAAATTATAACTTGAAGATCTGACCTTGTAATTGTCAAATACAGAACTTAAAATTGATATCTTCTAATTATTATTGCAAATAATAACTTGAAGATCTGAACTAGTAATTGTCAAATACAGCACTTAAAATTGATAGCTTCTAATTATTATTGCAAATTATAATTTGAAGATCTGAACTTGTAATAGACAAATACTCAACTTAGCATTGTTAAATACAAATTGTGATTGCAAATTATAACTTGAAGATCTGAACTAGTAATTGTCAAATACAGAACTTAAATTGATAGCTTATAATTATTATTGCAAATAATAATTTGAAGATCTGAACTTGTAATAGTCAAATACAGAACTTCTAATTGTTAAATACAAATTATTAGTGCAAATTATAACTTGAAGATCTGAACTTGTAATAGGTAAATACAGAACTTCTAATTGTTAAATACAAATTATTAGTGCAAATTATAACTTGAAGATCTGAACTAGTAATTTTCAAATACAGAACTTAAAATTAATAGCTTCTAATTATTATTGCAAATTAAAACTTGAATGTCTGAACTTGTAATTGTCAAATACAGAACTTCTAATTGTTAAATACAAATTATTAGTGCAAATTATAACTTGAAGATCTGAACTAGTAATTTTCAAATACAGAACTTAAAATTAATAGCTTCTAATTATTATTGCAAATTAAAACTTGAATGTCTGAACTTGTAATTGTCAAATACAGAACTTCTAATTGTTAAATTCAAATTATTAGTGCAAATTATAACTTGAAGATCTGAACTTGTAATTGTCAAATACAGAACTTAAAATTGATATCTTCTAATTATTATTGCAAATTATAACATGAAGATCTGAACTTGTAATTGTCAAATACAGAACTTAAAATTGATAGCTTCTAATTATTATTGAAAATTATAACTTGAAGATCTGAACTTGTAATAGTCAAATACAGAACTTCTAATTGTTAAATACAAATTATTAGTGCAAATTATAACTTGAAGATCTGAACTAGTAATTTTCAAATACAGAACTTAATATTGATAGCTTCTAATTATTATTGCAAATTATAACTAGAAGATCTGAACTTGTAATTGTCAAATACAGAACTTAAAATTGATAGCTTCTAATTATTATTTCAATTTATAACTTGAAGATCTGAACTTGTAATTGTCAAATACAGAACTTAAAATTGATAGCTTCTAATTATTATTGCAAATTATAACTTGAAGATCTGAACTTGTAATTGTCAAATACAGAACTTTTAATTGTTAAATACAAATTAGTAGTGCAAATTATAACTTGAAGATCTGAACTTGTAATTATCAAATACAGAACTTAAAATTGATAGCTTCTAATTATTATTGTAAATTATAACTTGAAGATCTAAACTTGTAATAGTGAATTACAGAACTTAGATTTGTTAAATTCAAATTATTATTACAAATTATAACTTGAAGATCTGAACTAGTAATTGTCAAATTCAGAACTTAAAATTGATAGCTTCTAATTATTATTGCAAATCATAACTTGAAGATCTGATCTAGTAATTGTCAAATACAGAACTTAAAATTGATAGCTTCTAATTATTATTGTAAATTATAACTTGAAGATCTGACCTTGTAATTGTCAAATACAGAACTTAAAATTGATATCTTCTAATTATTATTGCAAATAATAACTTGAAGATCTGAACTAGTAATTGTCAAATAAAGCACTTAAAATTGATAGCTTCTAATTATTATTGCAAATTATAATTTGAAGATCTGAACTTGTAATAGACAAATACGCAACTTAGCATTGTTAAATACAAATTGTGATTGCAAATTATAACTTGAAGATCTGAACCTGTAATAGGTAAATACAGAACTTTCAATTGTTAAATTCTAACTAAGATTGCAAATAATAATTCGAAGATCTGAACTTGTAATAGTGAATTACAGAACTTAAATTTGTTAAATTCAAATTATTATTTCAAATTATAACTTGAAGATCTGAACTAGTAATTGTCAAATACAGAACTTAAAATTGATAGCTTCTAATTATTATTGCAAATTAAAACTTGAAGATCTGAACTAGTAATTGTCAAATGCAGAACCTAAAATTGATAGCTTCTAATTATTATTTCAAATTATAACTTGAAGATCTGAACTTGTAATTGTCAAATACAGAACTTAAAATTGATAGCTTCTAATTATTATTGCAAATAATAACTTGAAGATCTGTACTTGTAATTGTCAAATACAGAACTTAAAATTGATAGCTTATAATTATAGTTCAAATTATAACTTGAAAATCTGAACTTGTAATAGTCAAATACAGAACATCGAATTGTTAAATACAAATTATTAGTGCAAATTATAACTTGAAGATCTGAACTTGTAATAGGTAAATACAGAACTTAAAATTGATAGCTTCTAATTATTATTGCAAATTATAACTTGAAGATCTGAACTTGTAATAGTGAATTACAAAACTTAGATTTGTTAAATTCAAATTATTATTTCAAATTATAACTTGAAGATCTGAACTAGTAATTGTCAAATACAGAACTTAAATTGATAGCTTATAATTATTATTGCAAATAATAATTTGAAGATCTGAACTTGTAATAGTCAAATACAGAACTTCTAATTGTTAAATACAAATTATTAGTGCAAATTATAACTTGAAGATCTGAACTAGTAATTGTCAAATACAGAACTTAAAATTGATAGCTTCTAATTATTATTGCAAATTATAACTAGAAGATCTGAACTTGTAATTGTCAAATACAGAACTTCTAATTGTTAAATACAAATTATTAGTGCAAATTATAACTTGAAGATCTGAACTTGTAATTGTCAAATATAGAACTTAAAATTGATAGCTTCTAATTATTATTGCAAATTATAACTTGAAGATCTGAACTTGTAATTGTCAAATACAGAACTTCTAATTGTTAAATACAAATTATTAGTGCAAATTATAACTTGAAGATCTGAACTTGTAATTGTCAAATACAGAACTTAAAATTGATAGCTTCTAATTATTATTGCAAATTATAACATGAAGATCTGAACTTGTAATTGTCAAATACAGAACTTAAAATTGATAGCTTCTAATTATTATTGAAAATTATAACTTGAAGATCTGAACTTGTAATAGTCAAATACAGAACTTCTAATTGTTAAATACAAATTATTAGTGCAAATTATAACTTGAAGATCTGAACTAGTAATTTTCAAATACAGAACTTAATATTGATAGCTTCTAATTATTATTGCAAATTATAACTAGAAGATCTGAACTTGTAATTGTCAAATACAGAACTTAAAATTGATAGCTTCTAATTATTATTTCAATTTATAACTTGAAGATCTGAACTTGTAATTGTCAAATACAGAACTTAAAATTGATAGCTTCTAATTATTATTGCAAATTATAACTTGAAGATCTGAACTTGTAATTGTCAAATACAGAACTTTTAATTGTTAAATACAAATTAGTAGTGCAAATTATAACTTGAAGATCTGAACTTGTAATTATCAAATACAGAACTTAAAATTGATAGCTTCTAATTATTATTGTAAATTATAACTTGAAGATCTAAACTTGTAATAGTGAATTACAGAACTTAGATTTGTTAAATTCAAATTATTATTACAAATTATAACTTGAAGATCTGAACTAGTAATTGTCAAATTCAGAACTTAAAATTGATAGCTTCTAATTATTATTGCAAATCATAACTTGAAGATCTGATCTAGTAATTGTCAAATACAGAACTTAAAATTGATAGCTTCTAATTATTATTGTAAATTATAACTTGAAGATCTGACCTTGTAATTGTCAAATACAGAACTTAAAATTGATATCTTCTAATTATTATTGCAAATAATAACTTGAAGATCTGAACTAGTAATTGTCAAATAAAGCACTTAAAATTGATAGCTTCTAATTATTATTGCAAATTATAATTTGAAGATCTGAACTTGTAATAGACAAATACGCAACTTAGCATTGTTAAATACAAATTGTGATTGCAAATTATAACTTGAAGATCTGAACCTGTAATAGGTAAATACAGAACTTTCAATTGTTAAATTCTAACTAAGATTGCAAATAATAATTCGAAGATCTGAACTTGTAATAGTGAATTACAGAACTTAAATTTGTTAAATTCAAATTATTATTTCAAATTATAACTTGAAGATCTGAACTAGTAATTGTCAAATACAGAACTTAAAATTGATAGCTTCTAATTATTATTGCAAATTAAAACTTGAAGATCTGAACTAGTAATTGTCAAATGCAGAACTTAAAATTGATAGCTTCTAATTATTATTTCAAATTATAACTTGAAGATCTGAACTTGTAATTGTCAAATACAGAACTTAAAATTGATAGCTTCTAATTATTATTGCAAATAATAACTTGAAGATCTGTACTTGTAATTGTCAAATACAGAACTTAAAATTGATAGCTTATAATTAAAGTTCAAATTATAACTTGAAAATCTGAACTTGTAATAGTCAAATACAGAACATCGAATTGTTAAATACAAATTATTAGTGCAAATTATAACTTGAAGATCTGAACTTGTAATAGGTAAATACAGAACTTAAAATTGATAGCTTCTAATTATTATTGCAAATTATAACTTGAAGATCTGAACTTGTAATAGTGAATTACAAAACTTAGATTTGTTAAATTCAAATTATTATTTCAAATTATAACTTGAAGATCTGAACTAGTAATTGTCAAATACAGAACTTAAATTGATAGCTTATAATTATTATTGCAAATAATAATTTGAAGATCTGAACTTGTAATAGTCAAATACAGAACTTCTAATTGTTAAATACAAATTATTAGTGCAAATTATAACTTGAAGATCTGAACTAGTAATTGTCAAATACAGAACTTAAAATTGATAGCTTCTAATTATTATTGCAAATTATAACTAGAAGATCTGAACTTGTAATTGTCAAATACAGAACTTCTAATTGTTAAATACAAATTATTAGTGCAAATTATAACTTGAAGATCTGAACTTGTAATTGTCAAATATAGAACTTAAAATTGATAGCTTCTAATTATTATTGCAAATTATAACTTGAAGATCTGAACTTGTAATTGTCAAATACAGAACTTCTAATTGTTAAATACAAATTATTAGTGCAAATTATAACTTGAAGTTCTGAACAAGTAATTGTCAAATACAGAACTTAAAATTGATAGCTTCTAATTATTATTGTAAATTATAACTTGAAGATCTGAACTTGTAATAGTGAATTACAGAACTTAGATTTGTTAAATTCAAATTATTATTTCAAATTATAACTTGAAGATCTGAACTAGTAATTGTCAAATACAGAACTTAAAATTGATAGCTTCTAATTATTATTGCAAATTATAACTTGAAGATCTGAACTTGTAATTGTCAAATACAGAACTTAAAATTGATAGCTTCTAATTATTATTGCAAATTATAACATGAAGATCTGAACTTGTAATTGTCAAATACAGAACTTAAAATTGATAGCTTCTAATTATTATTGTAAATTATAACTTGAAGATCTGAACTTGTAATAGTCAAATACAGAACTTCTAATTGTTAAATACAAATTATTAGTGCAAATTATAACTTGAAGATCTGAACTAGTAATTTTCAAATACAGAACTTAATATTGATAGCTTCTAATTATTATTGCAAATTATAACTAGAAGATCTGAACTTGTAATTGTCAAATAAGGAACTTAAAATTGATAGCTTCTAATTATTATTTCAATTTATAACTTGAAGATCTGAACTTGTAATTGTCAAATACAGAACTTAAAATTGATAGCTTCTAATTATTATTGCTAATTATAACTTGAAGATCTGAACTTGTAATTGTCAAATACAGAACTTTTAATTGTTAAATTCAAATTAGTAGTGCAAATTATAACTTGAAGATCTGAACTTGTAATTATCAAATACAGAACTTAAAATTGATAGCTTCTAATTATTATTGTAAATTATAACTTGAAGATCTGAACTTGTAATAGTGAATTACAGAACTTAGATTTGTTAAATTCAAATTATTATTACAAATTATAACTTGAAGATCTGAACTAGTAATTGTCAAATACAGAACTTAAAATTGATAGCTTCTAATTATTATTGCAAATCATAACTTGAAGATCTGAACTAGTAATTGTCAAATACAGAACTTAAAATTGATAGCTTCTAATTATTATTGTAAATTATAACTTGAAGATCTGACCTTGTAATTGTCAAATACAGAACTTAAAATTGATATCTTCTAATTATTATTGCAAATAATAACTTGAAGATCTGAACTAGTAATTGTCAAATACAGCACTTAAAATTGATAGCTTCTAATTATTATTGCAAATTATAATTTGAAGATCTGAACTTGTAATAGACAAATACTCAACTTAGCATTGTTAAATACAAATTGTGATTGCAAATTATAACTTGAAGATCTGAACTAGTAATTGTCAAATACAGAACTTAAATTGATAGCTTATAATTATTATTGCAAATAATAATTTGAAGATCTGAACTTGTAAAAGTCAAATACAGAACTTCTAATTGTTAAATACAAATTATTAGTGCAAATTATAACTTGAAGATCTGAACTTGTAATAGGTAAATACAGAACTTCTAATTGTTAAATTTAAACTAAGATTGCAAATAATAATTTGAAAATCTGAACTAGTAATAGTCAAATACAGAACTTCTAACTGTTAAATACAAATTATTAGTGCAAATTATAAATTGAAGATCTGAACTTGTAATTGTCAAATACAGAACTTAAAATTGTTAGCTTCTAATTATTATTGCAAATTATAACTTGAAGATCTGAACTTGTAATTGTCAATTACAGAACTTCTAATTGTTAAATACAAATTATTAGTGCAAATTATAACTTGAAGATCTGAACATGTAATTGTCAAATACAGAACTTAAAATTGATAGCTTCTAATTATTATTGTAAATTATAACTTGAAGATCTGAACTTGTAATAGTGAATTACAGAACTTAGATTTGTTAAATTCAAATTATTATTTCAAATTATAACTTGAAGATCTGAACTAGTAATTGTCAAATACAGAACTTCTAATTATTAAATACAAATTATTAGTACAAATTATAACTTGAAGATCTGAACTAGTAATTTTCAAATACAGAACTTAATATTGATAGCTTCTAATTATTATTGCAAATTATAACTTGTAGATCTGACCTTGTAATTGTCAAATACAGAAGTTAAAATCGATATCTTCTAATTATTATTGCAAATAATAACTTGAAGATCTGAACTAGTAATTGTCAAATACAGCACTTAAAATTGATAGCTTCTAATTATAATTTCAATTTATAACTTGAAGATCTGAACTTGTAATTGTCAAATACAGAACTTAAAATTGATAGCTTCTAATTATTATTGCAAATTATAACTTGAAGATCTGAACTTGTAATTGTCAAATACAGAACTTCTAATTGTTAAATACAAATTAGTAGTGCAAATTATAACTTGAAGATCTGAACTTGTAATTATCAAATACAGAACTTAAAATTGATAGCTTCTAATTATTATTGTAAATTATAACTTGAAGATCTGAACTTGTAATAGTGAATTACAGAACTTAGATTTGTTAAATTCAAATTATTATTTCAAATTATAACTTGAAGATCTGAACTAGTAATTGTCAAATACAGAACTTAAAATTGATAGCTTCTAATTATTATTGTAAATTATAACTTGAAGATCTGACCTTGTAATTGTCAAATACAGAACTTAAAATTGATATCTTCTAATTATTATTGCAAATAATAACTTGAAGATCTGAACTAGTAATTGTCAAATACAGCACTTAAAATTGATAGCTTCTAATTATTATTGCAAATTATAATTTGAAGATCTGAACTTGTAATAGACAAATACTCAACTTAGCATTGTTAAATACAAATTGTGATTGCAAATTATAACTTGAAGATCTGAACTAGTAATTGTCAAATACAGAACTTAAATTGATAGCTTATAATTATTATTGCAAATAATAATTTGAAGATCTGAACTTGTAATAGTCAAATACAGAACTACTAATTGTTAAATACAAATTATTAGTGCAAATTATAACTTGAAGATCTGAACTTGTAATAGGTAAATACAGAACTTCTAATTGTTAAATTTAAACTAAGATTGCAAATAATAATTTGAAAATCTGAACTAGTAATAGTCAAATACAGAACTTCTAACTGTTAAATACAAATTATTAGTGCAAATTATAAATTGAAGATCTGAACTTGTAATTGTCAAATACAGAACTTAAAATTGATAGCTTCTAATTATTATTGCAAATTATAACTTGAAGATCTGAACTTGTAATTGTCAATTACAGAACTTCTAATTGTTAAATACAAATTATTAGTGCAAATTATAACTTGAAGATCTGAACATGTAATTGTCAAATACAGAACTTAAAATTGATAGCTTCTAATTATTATTGTAAATTATAACTTGAAGATCTGAACTTGTAATAGTGAATTACAGAACTTAGATTTGTTAAATTCAAATTATTATTTCAAATTATAACTTGAAGATCTGAACTAGTAATTGTCAAATACAGAACTTCTAATTATTAAATACAAATTATTAGTACAAATTATAACTTGAAGATCTGAACTAGTAATTTTCAAATACAGAACTTAATATTGATAGCTTCTAATTATTATTGCAAATTATAACTAGAAGATCTGAACTTGTAATTGTCAAATACAGAACTTCTAATTGTTAAATACAAATTATTAGTGCAAATTATAACTTGAAGATCTGACCTTGTAATTGTCAAATACAGAAGTTAAAATCGATATCTTCTAATTATTATTGCAAATAATAACTTGAAGATCTGAACTAGTAATTGTCAAATACAGCACTTAAAATTGATAGCTTCTAATTATAATTTCAATTTATAACTTGAAGATCTGAACTTGTAATTGTCAAATACAGAACTTAAAATTGATAGCTTCTAATTATTATTGCAAATTATAACTAGAAGATCTGAACTTGTAATTGTCAAATACAGAACTTCTAATTGTTAAATACAAATTAGTAGTGCAAATTATAACTTGAAGATCTGAACTTGTAATTATCAAATACAGAACTTAAAATTGATAGCTTCTAATTATTATTGTAAATTATAACTTGAAGATCTGAACTTGTAATAGTGAATTACAGAACTTAGATTTGTTAAATTCAAATTATTATTTCAAATTATAACTTGAAGATCTGAACTAGTAATTGTCAAATACAGAACTTAAAATTGATAGCTTCTAATTATTATTGCAAATTATAACTTGAAGATCTAACTTGTAATTGTCAAATACAGAACTTAAAATTGATAGGTTCTAATTATTATTGTAAATTATAACTTGAAGATCTGAACTTGTAATTGTCAAATACAAAACTTAAAATGGATAGCTTCTAATTATTATTGCAAATTATAATTTGAAGATCTGAACTTGTAATAGACAAATACGCAACCTAGCATTGTTAAATACAAATTGTGATTGCAAATTATAACTTGAAGATCTGAACTTGTAATTGTCAAATACAGAACTTCTAATTGTTAAATACAAATTATTAGTGCAAATTATAACTTGAAGATCTGAACTAGTAATTGTCAAATACAGCACTTAAAATTGATAGCTTCTAATTATTATTGCATATTATAACTTGAAGATCTGAACTTGTAATTGTCAAATACAGAACATAAAATTGATAGCTACTAATTATTATTTCAAATTATAACTTGAAGATCTGAACTTGTAATTGTCAAATACAGAACTTAAAATTAATAGCTTCTAATTATTATTGCAAATTATAACTTGAATGTCTGAACTTGTAATTGTCAAATACAGAACTTCTAATTGTTAAATACAAATTATTAGTGCAAATTATAACTTGAAGATCTGAACTTGTAATTGTCAAATACAGAACTTAAAATTGATAGTTTCTAATTATTATTGTAAATTATAACTTGAAGAACTGAACATGTAATAGTGAATTACAGAACTTAGATTTGTTAAATTCAATTTATTATTTCAAATTATAACTTGAAGATCTGAACTAGTAATTGTCAAATACAGAACTTAAAATTGATAGCTTCTAATTATTATTGCAAATTATAACTTGAAGATCTGAACTTGTAATTGTCAGATACAGAACTTAAAATTGATAGCTTCTAATTATTATTGTAAATTATAACTTCAAGATCTGAACTTGTAATTGGCAAATACAGAACTTAAAATTGATAGCTTCAAATTATTATTGCAAATTATAACTTGAAGATCTGAACTTCTAATTGATAAATACAAATTATTAGTGCAAATTATAACTTGAAGAACTGAACTTGGAATTGTCAAATACAGAACTTCTAATTGTTAAATACAAATTATTAGTGCAAATTATAACTTGAAGATCTGAACTAGTAATTTTCAAATACAGAACTTAAAATTAATAGCTTCTAATTATTATTGCAAATTAAAACTTGAATGTCTGAACTTGTAATTGTCAAATACAGAACTTCTAATTGTTAAATACAAATTATTAGTGCAAATTATAACTTGAAGATCTGAACTAGTAATTTTCAAATACAGAACTTAAAATTAATAGCTTCTAATTATTATTGCAAATTAAAACTTGAATGTCTGAACTTGTAATTGTCAAATACAGAACTTCTAATTGTTAAATACAAATTATTAGTGCAAATTATAACTTGAAGATCTGAACTTGTAATTGTCAAATACAGAACTTAAAATTGATAGCTTCTAATTATTATTGCATATTATAACTTGAAGATCTGAACTTGTAATTGTTAAATACAGAACTTAAAATTGATAGCTTCTAATTATTATTGTAAATTATAACTTCAAGATCTGAACTTGTACTTGTCAAATACAGAACTTAAAATTGATAGCTTCTAATTATTATTGCAAATAATAACTTGAAGATCTGAACTTGTAATTGTCAAATACAGAACTTCTAATTGTTAAATACAAATTATTAGTGCAAATTATAACTTGAAGATCTGAACAAGTAATTGTCAAATACAGAACTTAAAATTGATAGCTTCTAATTATTATTGTAAATTATAACTTGAAGATCTGAACTTGTAATAGTGAATTACAGAACTTAGATTTGTTAAATTCAAATTATTATTTCAAATTATAACTTGAAGATCTGAACTAGTAATTGTCAAATACAGAACTTAAAATTGATAGCTTCTAATTATTATTGCAAAATATAACTTGAAGATCTGAACTTGTAATTGTCAAATACAGAACTTAAAATTGATAGCTTCTAATTATTATTGCAAATTATAACATGAAGATCTGAACTTGTAATTGTCAAATACAGAACTTAAAATTGATAGCTTCTAATTATTATTGTAAATTATAACTTGAAGATCTGATCTTATAATAGTCAAATACAGAACTTCTAATTGTTAAATACAAATTATTAGTGCAAATTATAACTTGAAGATCTGAACTAGTAATTTTCAAATACAGGAATTAATATTGATAGCTTCTAATTATTATTGCAAATTATAACTAGAAGATCTGAACTTGTAATTGTCAAATACAGAACTTAAAATTGATAGCTTCTAATTATTATTTCAATTTATAACTTGAAGATCTGAACTTGTAATTGTCAAATACAGAACTTAAAATTGATAGCTTCTAATTATTATTGCAAATTATAACTTGAAGATCTGAACTTGTAATTGTCAAATACAGAACTTTTAATTGTTAAATTCAAATTAGTAGTGCAAATTATAACTTGAAGATCTGAACTTGTAATTATCAAATACAGAACTTAAAATTGATAGCTTCTAATTATTATTGTAAATTATAACTTGAAGATCTGAACTTGTAATAGTGAATTACAGAACTTAGATTTGTTAAATTCAAATTATTATTACAAATTATAACTTGAAGATCTGAACTAGTAATTGTCAAATACAGAACTTAAAATTGATAGCTTCTAATTATTATTGTAAATTATAACTTGAAGATCTGACCTTGTAATTGTCAAATACAGAAGTTAAAATCGATATCTTCTAATTATTATTGCAAATAATAACTTGAAGATCTGAACTAGTAATTGTCAAATACAGCACTTAAAATTGATAGCTTCTAATTATTATTGCAAATTATAATTTGAAGATCTGAACTTGTAATAGACAAATACGCAACCTAGCATTGTTAAATACAAATTGTGATTGCAAATTATAACTTGAAGATCTGAACCTGTAATAGGTAAATACAGAACTTCGAATTGTTAAATTCTAACTAAGATTGCAAATAATAATTCGAATATCTGAACTTGTAATAGTCAAATACAGAACTTCTAATTGTTAAATACAAATTATTAGTGCAAATTATAACTTGAAGATCTGAACATGTAATTGTCAAATACAGAACTTAAAATTGATAGCTTCTAATTATTATTGTAAATTATAACTTGAAGATCTGAACTTGTAATAGTGAATTACAGAACTTAGATTTGTTAAATTCAAATTATTATTTCAAATTATAACTTGAAGATCTGAACTAGTAATTGTCAAATACAGAACTTCTAATTATTAAATACAAATTATTAGTACAAATTATAACTTGAAGATCTGAACTAGTAATTTTCAAATACAGAACTTAATATTGATAGCTTCTAATTATTATTGCAAATTATAACTAGAAGATCTGAACTTGTAATTGTCAAATACAGAACTTCTAATTGTTAAATACAAATTATTAGTGCAAATTATAACTTGAAGATCTGACCTTGTAATTGTCAAATACAGAAGTTAAAATCGATATCTTCTAATTATTATTGCAAATAATAACTTGAAGATCTGAACTAGTAATTGTCAAATACAGCACTTAAAATTGATAGCTTCTAATTATAATTTCAATTTATAACTTGAAGATCTGAACTTGTAATTGTCAAATACAGAACTTAAAATTGATAGCTTCTAATTATTATTGCAAATTATAACTTGAAGATCTGAACTTGTAATTGTCAAATACAGAACTTCTAATCGTTAAATACAAATTAGTAGTGCAAATTATAACTTGAAGATCTGAACTTGTAATTATGAAATACAGAACTTAAAATTGATAGCTTCTAATTATTATTGTAAATTATAACTTGAAGATCTGAACTTGTAATAGTGAATTACAGAACTTAGATTTGTTAAATTCAAATTATTATTTCAAATTATAACTTGAAGATCTGAACTAGTAATTGTCAAATACAGAACTTAAAATTGATAGCTTCTAATTATTATTGCAAATTATAACTTGAAGATCTAACTTGTAATTGTCAAATACAGAACTTAAAATTGATAGGTACTAATTATTATTGTAAATTATAACTTGAAGATCTGAACTTGTAATTGTCAAATACAAAACTTAAAATGGATAGCTTCTAATTATTATTGCAAATTATAATTTGAAGATCTGAACTTGTAATAGACAAATACGCAACCTAGCATTGTTAAATACAAATTGTGATTGCAAATTATAACTTGAAGATCTGAACTTGTAATTGTCAAATACAGAACTTCTAATTGTTAAATACAAATTATTAGTGCAAATTATAACTTGAAGATCTGAACTAGTAATTGTCAAATACAGCACTTAAAATTGATAGCTTCTAATTATTATTGCATATTATAACTTGAAGATCTGAACTTGTAATTGTCAAATACAGAACATAAAATTGATAGCTACTAATTATTATTTCAAATTATAACTTGAAGATCTGAACTTGTAATTGTCAAATACAGAACTTAAAATTAATAGCTTCTAATTATTATTGCAAATTATAACTTGAATGTCTGAACTTGTAATTGTCAAATACAGAACTTCTAATTGTTAAATACAAATTATTAGTGCAAATTATAACTTGAAGATCTGAACTTGTAATTGTCAAATACAGAACTTAAAATTGATAGTTTCTAATTATTATTGTAAATTCTAACTTGAAGAACTGAACATGTAATAGTGAATTACAGAACTTAGATTTGTTAAATTCAATTTATTATTTCAAATTATAACTTGAAGATCTGAACTAGTAATTGTCAAATACAGAACTTAAAATTGATAGCTTCTAATTATTATTGCAAATTATAACTTGAAGATCTGAACTTGTAATTGTCAGATACAGAACTTAAAATTGATAGCTTCTAATTATTATTGTAAATTATAACTTCAAGATCTGAACTTGTAATTGGCAAATACAGAACTTAAAATTGATAGCTTCAAATTATTATTGCAAATTATAACTTGAAGATCTGAACTTCTAATTGATAAATACAAATTATTAGTGCAAATTATAACTTGAAGAACTGAACTTGGAATTGTCAAATACAGAACTTCTAATTGTTAAATACAAATTATTAGTGCTAATTATAACTTGAAGATCTGAACTAGTAATTTTCAAATACAGAACTTAAAATTAATAGCTTCTAATTATTATTGCAAATTAAAACTTGAATGTCTGAACTTGTAATTGTCAAATACAGAACTTCTAATTGTTAAATACAAATTATTAGTGCAAATTATAACTTGAAGATCTGAACTAGTAATTTTCAAATACAGAACTTAAAATTAATAGCTTCTAATTATTATTGCAAATTAAAACTTGAATGTCTGAACTTGTAATTGTCAAATACAGAACTTCTAATTGTTAAATACAAATTATTAGTGCAAATTATAACTTGAAGATCTGAACTTGTAATTGTCAAATACAGAACTTAAAATTGATAGCTTCTAATTATTATTGCATATTATAACTTGAAGATCTGAACTTGTAATTGTTAAATACAGAACTTAAAATTGATAGCTTCTAATTATTATTGTAAATTATAACTTCAAGATCTGAACTTGTACTTGTCAAATACAGAACTTAAAATTGATAGCTTCTAATTATTATTGCAAATAATAACTTGAAGATCTGAACTTGTAATTGTCAAATACAGAACTTCTAATTGTTAAATACAAATTATTAGTGCAAATTATAACTTGAAGATCTGAACAAGTAATTGTCAAATACAGAACTTAAAATTGATAGCTTCTAATTATTATTGTAAATTATAACTTGAAGATCTGAACTTGTAATAGTGAATTACAGAACTTAGATTTGTTAAATTCAAATTATTATTTCAAATTATAACTTGAAGATCTGAACTAGTAATTGTCAAATACAGAACTTAAAATTGATAGCTTCTAATTATTATTGCAAATTATAACTTGAAGATCTGAACTTGTAATTGTCAAATACAGAACTTAAAATTGATAGCTTCTAATTATTATTGCAAATTATAACATGAAGATCTGAACTTGTAATTGTCAAATACAGAACTTAAAATTGATAGCTTCTAATTATTATTGTAAATTATAACTTGAAGATCTGATCTTATAATAGTCAAATACAGAACTTCTAATTGTTAAATACAAATTATTAGTGCAAATTATAACTTGAAGATCTGAACTAGTAATTTTCAAATACAGAAATTAATATTGATAGCTTCTAATTATTATTGCAAATTATAACTAGAAGATCTGAACTTGTAATTGTCAAATACAGAACTTAAAATTGATAGCTTCTAATTATTATTTCAATTTATAACTTGAAGATCTGAACTTGTAATTGTCAAATACAGAACTTAAAATTGATAGCTTCTAATTATTATTGCAAATTATAACTTGAAGATCTGAACTTGTAATTGTCAAATACAGAACTTTTAATTGTTAAATTCAAATTAGTAGTGCAAATTATAACTTGAAGATCTGAACTTGTAATTATCAAATACAGAACTTAAAATTGATAGCTTCTAATTATTATTGTAAATTATAACTTGAAGATCTGAACTTGTAATAGTGAATTACAGAACTTAGATTTGTTAAATTCAAATTATTATTACAAATTATAACTTGAAGATCTGAACTAGTAATTGTCAAATACAGAACTTAAAATTGATAGCTTCTAATTATTATTGTAAATTATAACTTGAAGATCTGACCTTGTAATTGTCAAATACAGAAGTTAAAATCGATATCTTCTAATTATTATTGCAAATAATAACTTGAAGATCTGAACTAGTAATTGTCAAATACAGCACTTAAAATTGATAGCTTCTAATTATTATTGCAAATTATAATTTGAAGATCTGAACTTGTAATAGACAAATACGCAACCTAGCATTGTTAAATACAAATTGTGATTGCAAATTATAACTTGAAGATCTGAACCTGTAATAGACAAATACGCAACCTAGCATTGTTAAATACAAATTGTGATTGCAAATTATAACTTGAAGATCTGAACTTGTAATTGTCAAATACAGAACTTCTAATTGTTAAATACAAATTATTAGTGCAAATTATAACTTGAAGATCTGAACTAGTAATTGTCAAATACAGCACTTAAAATTGATAGCTTCTAATTATTATTGCATATTATAACTTGAAGATCTGAACTTGTAATTGTCAAATACAGAACATAAAATTGATAGCTACTAATTATTATTTCAAATTATAACTTGAAGATCTGAACTTGTAATTGTCAAATACAGAACTTAAAATTAATAGCTTCTAATTATTATTGCAAATTATAACTTGAATGTCTGAACTTGTAATTGTCAAATACAGAACTTCTAATTGTTAAATACAAATTATTAGTGCAAATTATAACTTGAAGATCTGAACTTGTAATTGTCAAATACAGAACTTAAAATTGATAGTTTCTAATTATTATTGTAAATTCTAACTTGAAGAACTGAACATGTAATAGTGAATTACAGAACTTAGATTTGTTAAATTCAATTTATTATTTCAAATTATAACTTGAAGATCTGAACTAGTAATTGTCAAATACAGAACTTAAAATTGATAGCTTCTAATTATTATTGCAAATTATAACTTGAAGATCTGAACTTGTAATTGTCAGATACAGAACTTAAAATTGATAGCTTCTAATTATTATTGTAAATTATAACTTCAAGATCTGAACTTGTAATTGGCAAATACAGAACTTAAAATTGATAGCTTCAAATTATTATTGCAAATTATAACTTGAAGATCTGAACTTCTAATTGATAAATACAAATTATTAGTGCAAATTATAACTTGAAGAACTGAACTTGGAATTGTCAAATACAGAACTTCTAATTGTTAAATACAAATTATTAGTGCTAATTATAACTTGAAGATCTGAACTAGTAATTTTCAAATACAGAACTTAAAATTAATAGCTTCTAATTATTATTGCAAATTAAAACTTGAATGTCTGAACTTGTAATTGTCAAATACAGAACTTCTAATTGTTAAATACAAATTATTAGTGCAAATTATAACTTGAAGATCTGAACTAGTAATTTTCAAATACAGAACTTAAAATTAATAGCTTCTAATTATTATTGCAAATTAAAACTTGAATGTCTGAACTTGTAATTGTCAAATACAGAACTTCTAATTGTTAAATACAAATTATTAGTGCAAATTATAACTTGAAGATCTGAACTTGTAATTGTCAAATACAGAACTTAAAATTGATAGCTTCTAATTATTATTGCATATTATAACTTGAAGATCTGAACTTGTAATTGTTAAATACAGAACTTAAAATTGATAGCTTCTAATTATTATTGTAAATTATAACTTCAAGATCTGAACATGTACTTGTCAAATACAGAACTTAAAATTGATAGCTTCTAATTATTATTGCAAATAATAACTTGAAGATCTGAACTTGTAATTGTCAAATACAGAACTTCTAATTGTTAAATACAAATTATTAGTGCAAATTATAACTTGAAGATCTGAACAAGTAATTGTCAAATACAGAACTTAAAATTGATAGCTTCTAATTATTATTGTAAATTATAACTTGAAGATCTGAACTTGTAATAGTGAATTACAGAACTTAGATTTGTTAAATTCAAATTATTATTTCAAATTATAACTTGAAGATCTGAACTAGTAATTGTCAAATACAGAACTTAAAATTGATAGCTTCTAATTATTATTGCAAATTATAACTTGAAGATCTGAACTTGTAATTGTCAAATACAGAACTTAAAATTGATAGCTTCTAATTATTATTGCAAATTATAACATGAAGATCTGAACTTGTAATTGTCAAATACAGAACTTAAAATTGATAGCTTCTAATTATTATTGTAAATTATAACTTGAAGATCTGATCTTATAATAGTCAAATACAGAACTTCTAATTGTTAAATACAAATTATTAGTGCAAATTATAACTTGAAGATCTGAACTAGTAATTTTCAAATACAGAAATTAATATTGATAGCTTCTAATTATTATTGCAAATTATAACTAGAAGATCTGAACTTGTAATTGTCAAATACAGAACTTAAAATTGATAGCTTCTAATTATTATTTCAATTTATAACTTGAAGATCTGAACTTGTAATTGTCAAATACAGAACTTAAAATTGATAGCTTCTAATTATTATTGCAAATTATAACTTGAAGATCTGAACTTGTAATTGTCAAATACAGAACTTTTAATTGTTAAATTCAAATTAGTAGTGCAAATTATAACTTGAAGATCTGAACTTGTAATTATCAAATACAGAACTTAAAATTGATAGCTTCTAATTATTATTGTAAATTATAACTTGAAGATCTGAACTTGTAATAGTGAATTACAGAACTTAGATTTGTTAAATTCAAATTATTATTACAAATTATAACTTGAAGATCTGAACTAGTAATTGTCAAATACAGAACTTAAAATTGATAGCTTCTAATTATTATTGTAAATTATAACTTGAAGATCTGACCTTGTAATTGTCAAATACAGAAGTTAAAATCGATATCTTCTAATTATTATTGCAAATAATAACTTGAAGATCTGAACTAATAATTGTCAAATACAGCACTTAAAATTGATAGCTTCTAATTATTATTGCAAATTATAATTTGAAGATCTGAACTTGTAATAGACAAATACGCAACCTAGCATTGTTAAATACAAATTGTGATTGCAAATTATAACTTGAAGATCTGAACCTGTAATAGGTAAATACAGAACTTCGAATTGTTAAATTCTAACTAAGATTGCAAATAATAATTCGAATATCTGAACTTGTAATAGTCAAATACAGAACTTCTAATTGTTAAATACAAATTATTAGTGCAAATTATAACTTGAAGATCTGAACTAGTAATTGTCAAATACAGAACTTAAAATTGATAGCTTCTAATTATTATTGCAAATTATAACTTGAAGATCTGAACTTGTAATTGTCAAATACAGAACTTCTAATTGTTAAATACAAATTATTAGTGCAAATTATAACTTGAAGATCTGAACTTGTAATTGTCAAATACAGAACTTCTAATTGTTAAATACAAATTATTAGTGCAAATTATAACTTGAAGATCTGAACTAGTAATTGTCAAATACAGCACTTAAAATTGATAGCTTCTAATTATTATTGCATATTATAACTTGAAGATCTGAACTTGTAATTGTCAAATACAGAACATAAAATTGATAGCTACTAATTATTATTTCAAATTATAACTTGAAGATCTGAACTTGTAATTGTCAAATACAGAACTTAAAATTGATAGCTTCTAATTATTATTTCAATTTATAACTTGAAGATCTGAACTTGTAATTGTCAAATACAGAACTTAAAATTGATAGCTTCTAATTATTATTGCAAATTATAACTTGAAGATCTGAACTTCTAATTGATAAATACAAATTATTAGTGCAAATTATAACTTGAAGAACTGAACTTGGAATTGTCAAATACAGAACTTCTAATTGTTAAATACAAATTATTAGTGCTAATTATAACTTGAAGATCTGAACTAGTAATTTTCAAATACAGAACTTAAAATTAATAGCTTCTAATTATTATTGCAAATTAAAACTTGAATGTCTGAACTTGTAATTGTCAAATACAGAACTTCTAATTGTTAAATACAAATTATTAGTGCAAATTATAACTTGAAGATCTGAACTAGTAATTTTCAAATACAGAACTTAAAATTAATAGCTTCTAATTATTATTGCAAATTAAAACTTGAATGTCTGAACTTGTAATTGTCAAATACAGAACTTCTAATTGTTAAATACAAATTATTAGTGCAAATTATAACTTGAAGATCTGAACTTGTAATTGTCAAATACAGAACTTAAAATTGATAGCTTCTAATTATTATTGCATATTATAACTTGAAGATCTGAACTTGTAATTGTTAAATACAGAACTTAAAATTGATAGCTTCTAATTATTATTGTAAATTATAACTTCAAGATCTGAACTTGTACTTGTCAAATACAGAACTTAAAATTGATAGCTTCTAATTATTATTGCAAATAATAACTTGAAGATCTGAACTTGTAATTGTCAAATACAGAACTTCTAATTGTTAAATACAAATTATTAGTGCAAATTATAACTTGAAGATCTGAACAAGTAATTGTCAAATACAGAACTTAAAATTGATAGCTTCTAATTATTATTGTAAATTATAACTTGAAGATCTGAACTTGTAATAGTGAATTACAGAACTTAGATTTGTTAAATTCAAATTATTATTTCAAATTATAACTTGAAGATCTGAACTAGTAATTGTCAAATACAGAACTTAAAATTGATAGCTTCTAATTATTATTGCAAATTATAACTTGAAGATCTGAACTTGTAATTGTCAAATACAGAACTTAAAATTGATAGCTTCTAATTATTATTGCAAATTATAACATGAAGATCTGAACTTGTAATTGTCAAATACAGAACTTAAAATTGATAGCTTCTAATTATTATTGTAAATTATAACTTGAAGATCTGATCTTATAATAGTCAAATACAGAACTTCTAATTGTTAAATACAAATTATTAGTGCAAATTATAACTTGAAGATCTGAACTAGTAATTTTCAAATACAGAAATTAATATTGATAGCTTCTAATTATTATTGCAAATTATAACTAGAAGATCTGAACTTGTAATTGTCAAATACAGAACTTAAAATTGATAGCTTCTAATTATTATTTCAATTTATAACTTGAAGATCTGAACTTGTAATTGTCAAATACAGAACTTAAAATTGATAGCTTCTAATTATTATTGCAAATTATAACTTGAAGATCTGAACTTGTAATTGTCAAATACAGAACTTTTAATTGTTAAATTCAAATTAGTAGTGCAAATTATAACTTGAAGATCTGAACTTGTAATTATCAAATACAGAACTTAAAATTGATAGCTTCTAATTATTATTGTAAATTATAACTTGAAGATCTGAACTTGTAATAGTGAATTACAGAACTTAGATTTGTTAAATTCAAATTATTATTACAAATTATAACTTGAAGATCTGAACTAGTAATTGTCAAATACAGAACTTAAAATTGATAGCTTCTAATTATTATTGTAAATTATAACTTGAAGATCTGACCTTGTAATTGTCAAATACAGAAGTTAAAATCGATATCTTCTAATTATTATTGCAAATAATAACTTGAAGATCTGAACTAGTAATTGTCAAATACAGCACTTAAAATTGATAGCTTCTAATTATTATTGCAAATTATAATTTGAAGATCTGAACTTGTAATAGACAAATACGCAACCTAGCATTGTTAAATACAAATTGTGATTGCAAATTATAACTTGAAGATCTGAACCTGTAATAGACAAATACGCAACCTAGCATTGTTAAATACAAATTGTGATTGCAAATTATAACTTGAAGATCTGAACTTGTAATTGTCAAATACAGAACTTCTAATTGTTAAATACAAATTATTAGTGCAAATTATAACTTGAAGATCTGAACTAGTAATTGTCAAATACAGCACTTAAAATTGATAGCTTCTAATTATTATTGCATATTATAACTTGAAGATCTGAACTTGTAATTGTCAAATACAGAACATAAAATTGATAGCTACTAATTATTATTTCAAATTATAACTTGAAGATCTGAACTTGTAATTGTCAAATACAGAGCTTAAAATTAATAGCTTCTAATTATTATTGCAAATTATAACTTGAATGTCTGAACTTGTAATTGTCAAATACAGAACTTCTAATTGTTAAATACAAATTATTAGTGCAAATTATAACTTGAAGATCTGAACTTGTAATTGTCAAATACAGAACTTAAAATTGATAGTTTCTAATTATTATTGTAAATTCTAACTTGAAGAACTGAACATGTAATAGTGAATTACAGAACTTAGATTTGTTAAATTCAATTTATTATTTCAAATTATAACTTGAAGATCTGAACTAGTAATTGTCAAATACAGAACTTAAAATTGATAGCTTCTAATTATTATTGCAAATTATAACTTGAAGATCTGAACTTGTAATTGTCAGATACAGAACTTAAAATTGATAGCTTCTAATTATTATTGTAAATTATAACTTCAAGATCTGAACTTGTAATTGGCAAATACAGAACTTAAAATTGATAGCTTCAAATTATTATTGCAAATTATAACTTGAAGATCTGAACTTCTAATTGATAAATACAAATTATTAGTGCAAATTATAACTTGAAGAACTGAACTTGGAATTGTCAAATACAGAACTTCTAATTGTTAAATACAAATTATTAGTGCTAATTATAACTTGAAGATCTGAACTAGTAATTTTCAAATACAGAACTTAAAATTAATAGCTTCTAATTATTATTGCAAATTAAAACTTGAATGTCTGAACTTGTAATTGTCAAATACAGAACTTCTAATTGTTAAATACAAATTATTAGTGCAAATTATAACTTGAAGATCTGAACTAGTAATTTTCAAATACAGAACTTAAAATTAATAGCTTCTAATTATTATTGCAAATTAAAACTTGAATGTCTGAACTTGTAATTGTCAAATACAGAACTTCTAATTGTTAAATACAAATTATTAGTGCAAATTATAACTTGAAGATCTGAACTTGTAATTGTCAAATACAGAACTTAAAATTGATAGCTTCTAATTATTATTGCATATTATAACTTGAAGATCTGAACTTGTAATTGTTAAATACAGAACTTAAAATTGATAGCTTCTAATTATTATTGTAAATTATAACTTCAAGATCTGAACTTGTACTTGTCAAATACAGAACTTAAAATTGATAGCTTCTAATTATTATTGCAAATAATAACTTGAAGATCTGAACTTGTAATTGTCAAATACAGAACTTCTAATTGTTAAATACAAATTATTAGTGCAAATTATAACTTGAAGATCTGAACAAGTAATTGTCAAATACAGAACTTAAAATTGATAGCTTCTAATTATTATTGTAAATTATAACTTGAAGATCTGAACTTGTAATAGTGAATTACAGAACTTAGATTTGTTAAATTCAAATTATTATTTCAAATTATAACTTGAAGATCTGAACTAGTAATTGTCAAATACAGAACTTAAAATTGATAGCTTCTAATTATTATTGCAAATTATAACTTGAAGATCTGAACTTGTAATTGTCAAATACAGAACTTAAAATTGATAGCTTCTAATTATTATTGCAAATTATAACATGAAGATCTGAACTTGTAATTGTCAAATACAGAACTTAAAATTGATAGCTTCTAATTATTATTGTAAATTATAACTTGAAGATCTGATCTTATAATAGTCAAATACAGAACTTCTAATTGTTAAATACAAATTATTAGTGCAAATTATAACTTGAAGATCTGAACTAGTAATTTTCAAATACAGAAATTAATATTGATAGCTTCTAATTATTATTGCAAATTATAACTAGAAGATCTGAACTTGTAATTGTCAAATACAGAACTTAAAATTGATAGCTTCTAATTATTATTTCAATTTATAACTTGAAGATCTGAACTTGTAATTGTCAAATACAGAACTTAAAATTGATAGCTTCTAATTATTATTGCAAATTATAACTTGAAGATCTGAACTTGTAATTGTCAAATACAGAACTTTTAATTGTTAAATTCAAATTAGTAGTGCAAATTATAACTTGAAGATCTGAACTTGTAATTATCAAATACAGAACTTAAAATTGATAGCTTCTAATTATTATTGTAAATTATAACTTGAAGATCTGAACTTGTAATAGTGAATTACAGAACTTAGATTTGTTAAATTCAAATTATTATTACAAATTATAACTTGAAGATCTGAACTAGTAATTGTCAAATACAGAACTTAAAATTGATAGCTTCTAATTATTATTGTAAATTATAACTTGAAGATCTGACCTTGTAATTGTCAAATACAGAAGTTAAAATCGATATCTTCTAATTATTATTGCAAATAATAACTTGAAGATCTGAACTAATAATTGTCAAATACAGCACTTAAAATTGATAGCTTCTAATTATTATTGCAAATTATAATTTGAAGATCTGAACTTGTAATAGACAAATACGCAACCTAGCATTGTTAAATACAAATTGTGATTGCAAATTATAACTTGAAGATCTGAACCTGTAATAGGTAAATACAGAACTTCGAATTGTTAAATTCTAACTAAGATTGCAAATAATAATTCGAATATCTGAACTTGTAATAGTCAAATACAGAACTTCTAATTGTTAAATACAAATTATTAGTGCAAATTATAACTTGAAGATCTGAACTAGTAATTGTCAAATACAGAACTTAAAATTGATAGCTTCTAATTATTATTGCAAATTATAACTTGAAGATCTGAACTTGTAATTGTCAAATACAGAACTTCTAATTGTTAAATACAAATTATTAGTGCAAATTATAACTTGAAGATCTGAACTTGTAATTGTCAAATACAGAACTTCTAATTGTTAAATACAAATTATTAGTGCAAATTATAACTTGAAGATCTGAACTAGTAATTGTCAAATACAGCACTTAAAATTGATAGCTTCTAATTATTATTGCATATTATAACTTGAAGATCTGAACTTGTAATTGTCAAATACAGAACATAAAATTGATAGCTACTAATTATTATTTCAAATTATAACTTGAAGATCTGAACTTGTAATTGTCAAATACAGAACTTAAAATTAATAGCTTCAAATTATTATTGCAAATTATAACTTGAATGTCTGAACTTGTAATTGTCAAATACAGAACTACTAATTGTTAAATACAAATTATTAGTGCAAATTATAACTTGAAGATCTGAACTTGTAATTGTCAAATACAGAACTTAAAATTGATAGTTTCTAATTATTATTGTAAATTATAACTTGAAGAACTGAACTTGTAATAGTGAATTACAGAACTTAGATTTGTTAAATTCAATTTATTATTTCAAATTATAACTTGAAGATCTGAACTAGTAATTGTCAAATACAGAACTTAAAATTGATAGCTTCTAATTATTATTGCAAATTATAACTTGACGATCTGAACTTGTAATTGTCAGATACAGAACATAAAATTGATAGCTTCTAATTATTATTGTAAATTATAACTTCAAGATCTGAACTTGTAATTGGCAAATACAGAACTTAAAATTGATAGCTTCAAATTATTATTGCAAATTATAACTTGAAGATCTGAACATGTAATTTTCAAATACAGAACTTCTAATTGTTAAATACAAATTATTAGTGCAAATTATAACTTGAAGAACTGAACTTGGAATTGTCAAATACAGAACTTCTAATTGTTAAATACAAATTATTAGTGCAAATTATAACTTGAAGATCTGAACTAGTAATTTTCAAATACAGAACTTAAAATTAATAGCTTCTAATTATTATTGCAAATTAAAACTTGAATGTCTGAACTTGTAATTGTCAAATACAGAACTTCTAATTGTTAAATACAAATTATTAGTGCAAATTATAACTTGAAGATCTGAACTAGCAATTTTCAAATACAGAACTTAAAATTAATAGCTTCTAATTATTATTGCAAATTAAAACTTGAATGTCTGAACTTGTAATTGTCAAATACAGAACTTCTAATTGTTAAATACAAATTATTAGTGCAAATTATAACTTGAAGATCTGAACTTGTAATTGTCAAATACAGAACTTAAAATTGATAGCTTCTAATTATTATTGCAAATTATAACATGAAGATCTGAACTTGTAATTGTCAAATACAGAACTTAAAATTGATAGCTTCTAATTATTATTGTAAATTATAACTTGAAGATCTGAACTTGTAATAGTCAAATACAGAACTTCTAATTGATAGCTTCTAATTATTATTGCAAATTATAACTTGAAGATCTGAACTTGTAATTGTCAAATACAGAACTTCTAATTGTTAAATACAAATTATTAGTGCAAATTATAACTTGAAGATCTGAACTTGTAATTGTCAAATACAGAACTTCTAATTGTTAAATACAAATTATTAGTGCAAATTATAACTTGAAGATCTGAACTAGTAATTGTCAAATACAGCACTTAAAATTGATAGCTTCTAATTATTATTGCATATTATAACTTGAAGATCTGAACTTGTAATTGTCAAATACAGAACATAAAATTGATAGCTACTAATTATTATTTCAAATTATAACTTGAAGATCTGAACTTGTAATTGTCAAATACAGAACTTAAAATTAATAGCTTCTAATTATTATTGCAAATTATAACTTGAATGTCTGAACTTGTAATTGTCAAATACAGAACTTCTAATTGTTAAATACAAATTATTAGTGCAAATTATAACTTGAAGATCTGAACTTGTAATTGTCAAATACAGAACTTAAAATTGATAGTTTCTAATTATTATTGTAAATTATAACTTGAAGAACTGAACTTGTAATAGTGAATTACAGAACTTAGATTTGTTAAATTCAATTTATTATTTCAAATTATAACTTGAAGATCTGAACTAGTAATTGTCAAATACAGAACTTAAAATTGATAGCTTCTAATTATTATTGCAAATTATAACTTGACGATCTGAACTTGTAATTGTCAGATACAGAACATAAAATTGATAGCTTCTAATTATTATTGTAAATTATAACTTCAAGATCTGAACTTGTAATTGGCAAATACAGAACTTAAAATTGATAGCTTCAAATTATTATTGCAAATTATAACTTGAAGATCTGAACATGTAATTTTCAAATACAGAACTTCTAATTGTTAAATACAAATTATTAGTGCAAATTATAACTTGAAGAACTGAACTTGGAATTGTCAAATACAGAACTTCTAATTGTTAAATACAAATTATTAGTGCAAATTATAACTTGAAGATCTGAACTAGTAATTTTCAAATACAGAACTTAAAATTAATAGCTTCTAATTATTATTGCAAATTAAAACTTGAATGTCTGAACTTGTAATTGTCAAATACAGAACTTCTAATTGTTAAATACAAATTATTAGTGCAAATTATAACTTGAAGATCTGAACTAGCAATTTTCAAATACAGAACTTAAAATTAATAGCTTCTAATTATTATTGCAAATTAAAACTTGAATGTCTGAACTTGTAATTGTCAAATACAGAACTTCTAATTGTTAAATACAAATTATTAGTGCAAATTATAACTTGAAGATCTGAACTTGTAATTGTCAAATACAGAACTTAAAATTGATAGCTTCTAATTATTATTGCAAATTATAACATGAAGATCTGAACTTGTAATTGTCAAATACAGAACTTAAAATTGATAGCTTCTAATTATTATTGTAAATTATAACTTGAAGATCTGAACTTGTAATAGTCAAATACAGAACTTCTAATTGATAGCTTCTAATTATTATTGCAAATTATAACTTGAAGATCTGAACTTGTAATTGTCAAATACAGAACTTCTAATTGTTAAATACAAATTATTAGTGCAAATTATAACTTGAAGATCTGAACTTGTAATTGTCAAATACAGAACTTCTAATTGTTAAATACAAATTATTAGTGCAAATTATAACTTGAAGATCTGAACTAGTAATTGTCAAATACAGCACTTAAAATTGATAGCTTCTAATTATTATTGCATATTATAACTTGAAGATCTGAACTTGTAATTGTCAAATACAGAACATAAAATTGATAGCTACTAATTATTATTTCAAATTATAACTTGAAGATCTGAACTTGTAATTGTCAAATACAGAACTTAAAATTAATAGCTTCTAATTATTATTGCAAATTATAACTTGAATGTCTGAACTTGTAATTGTCAAATACAGAACTTCTAATTGTTAAATACAAATTATTAGTGCAAATTATAACTTGAAGATCTGAACTTGTAATTGTCAAATACAGAACTTAAAATTGATAGTTTCTAATTATTATTGTAAATTATAACTTGAAGAACTGAACTTGTAATAGTGAATTACAGAACTTAGATTTGTTAAATTCAATTTATTATTTCAAATTATAACTTGAAGATCTGAACTAGTAATTGTCAAATACAGAACTTAAAATTGATAGCTTCTAATTATTATTGCAAATTATAACTTGAAGATCTGAACTTGTAATTGTCAGATACAGAACTTAAAATTGATAGCTTCTAATTATTATTGTAAATTATAACTTCAAGATCTGAACTTGTAATTGGCAAATACAGAACTTAAAATTGATAGCTTCAAATTATTATTGCAAATTATAACTTGAAGATCTGAACTTGTAATTTTCAAATACAGAACTTCTAATTGTTAAATACAAATTATTAGTGCAAATTATAACTTGAAGAACTGAACTTGGAATTGTCAAATACAGAACTTCTAATTGTTAAATACAAATTATTAGTGCAAATTATAACTTGAAGATCTGAACTAGTAATTTTCAAATACAGAACTTAAAATTAATAGCTTCTAATTATTATTGCAAATTAAAACTTGAATGTCTGAACTTGTAATTGTCAAATACAGAACTTCTAATTGTTAAATACAAATTATTAGTGCAAATTATAACTTGAAGGTCTGAACTAGTAATTTTCAAATACAGAACTTAAAATTAATAGCTTCTAATTATTATTGCAAATTAAAACTTGAATGTCTGAACTTGTAATTGTCAAATACAGAACTTCTAATTGTTAAATACAAATTATTAGTGCAAATTATAACTTGAAGATCTGAACTTGTAATTGTCAAATACAGAACTTAAAATTGATAGCTTCTAATTATTATTGCAAATTATAACATGAAGATCTGAACTTGTAATTGTCAAATACAGAACTTAAAATTGATAGCTTCTAATTATTATTGTAAATTATAACTTGAAGATCTGAACTTGTAATAGTCAAATACAGAACTTCTAATTGTTAAATACAAATTATTAGTGCAAATTATAACTTGAAGATCTGAACTAGTAATTTTCAAATACAGAACTTAATATTGATAGCTTCTAATTATTATTGCAAATTATAACTAGAAGATCTGAACTTGTAATTGTCAAATACAGAACTTAAAATTGATAGCTTCTAATTATTATTTCAATTTATAACTTGAAGATCTGAACTTGTAATTGTCAAATACAGAACTTAAAATTGATAGCTTCTAATTATTTATGCAATTTATAACTTGCAGATCTGAACTTGTAATTGTCAAATACAGAACTTTTAATTGTTAAATACAAATTAGTAGTGCAAATTATAACTTGAAGATCTGAACTTGTAATTATCAAATACAGAACTTAAAATTGATAGCTTCTAATTATTATTGTAAATTATAACTTGAAGATCTAAACTTGTAATAGTGAATTACAGAACTTAGATTTGTTAAATTCAAATTATTATTACAAATTATAACTTGAAGATCTGAACTAGTAATTGTCAAATTCAGAACTTAAAATTGATAGCTTCTAATTATTATTGCAAATCATAACTTGAAGATCTGAACTAGTAATTGTCAAATACAGAACTTAAAATTGATAGCTTCTAATTATTATTGTAAATTATAACTTGAAGATCTGACCTTGTAATTGTCAAATACAGAACTTAAAATTGATATCTTCTAATTATTATTGCAAATAATAACTTGAAGATCTGAACTAGTAATTGTCAAATACAGCACTTAAAATTGATAGCTTCTAATTATTATTGCAAATTATAATTTGAAGATCTGAACTTGTAATAGACAAATACGCAACTTAGCATTGTTAAATACAAATTGTGATTGCAAATTATAACTTGAAGATCTGAACCTGTAATAGGTAAATACAGAACTTCGAATTGTTAAATTCTAACTAAGATTGCAAATAATAATTCGAAGATCTGAACTTGTAATAGTGAATTACAGAACTTAGATTTGTTAAATTCAAATTATTATTTCAAATTATAACTTGAAGATCTGAACTAGTAATTGTCAAATGCAGAACTTAAAATTGATAGCTTCTAATTATTATTTCAAATTATAACTAGAAAATATGAACTTGTAATTGTCAAATACAGAACTTAAAATTGATAGCTTATAATTATTATTGCAAATTATAACTTGAAGATCTGAACTTGTAATTGTCAAATACAGAACTTTTAATTGTTAAATTCAAATTAGTAGTGCAAATTATAACTTGAAGATCTGAACTTGTAATTATCAAATACAGAACTTAAAATTGATAGCTTCTAATTATTATTGTAAATTATAACTTGAAGATCTGAACTTGTAATAGTGAATTACAGAACTTAGATTTGTTAAATTCAAATTATTATTACAAATTATAACTTGAAGATCTGAACTAGTAATTGTCAAATACAGAACTTAAAATTGATAGCTTCTAATTATTATTGTAAATTATAACTTGAAGATCTGACCTTGTAATTGTCAAATACAGAACTTAAAATTGATATCTTCTAATTATTATTGCAAATAATAACTTGAAGATCTGAACTAGTAATTGTCAAATACAGCACTTAAAATTGATAGCTTCTAATTATTATTGCAAATTATAATTTGAAGATCTGAACTTGTAATAGACAAATACGCAACCTAGCATTGTTAAATACAAATTGTGATTGCAAATTATAACTTGAAGATCTGAACCTGTAATAGGTAAATACAGAACTTCGAATTGTTAAATTCTAACTAAGATTGCAAATAATAATTCGAAGATCTGAACTTGTAATAGTCAAATACAGAACTTCTAATTGTTAAATACAAATTATTAGTGCAAATTATAACTTGAAGATCTGAACTAGTAATTGTCAAATACAGAACTTAAAATTGATAGCTTCTAATTATTATTGCAAATTATAACTTGAAGATCTGAACTTGTAATTGTCAAATACAGAACTTCTAATTGTTAAATACAAATTATTAGTGCAAATTATAACTTGAAGATCTGAACTTGTAATTGTCAAATACAGAACTTCTAATTGTTAAATACAAATTATTAGTGCAAATTATAACTTGAAGATCTGAACTAGTAATTGTCAAATACAGCACTTAAAATTGATAGCTACTAATTATTATTGCATATTATAACTTGAAGATCTGAACTTGTAATTGTCAAATACAGAACATAAAATTGATAGCTACTAATTATTATTTCAAATTATAACTTGAAGATCTGAACTTGTAATTGTCAAATACAGAACTTAAAATTAATAGCTTCTAATTATTATTGCAAATTATAACTTGAATGTCTGAACTTGTAATTGTCAAATACAGAACTTCTAATTGTTAAATACAAATTATTAGTGCAAATTATAACTTGAAGATCTGAACTTGTAATTGTAAAATACAGAACTTAAAATTGATAGTTTCTAATTATTATTGTAAATTATAACTTGAAGAACTGAACTTGTAATAGTGAATTAGAGAACTTAGATTTGTTAAATTCAATTTATTATTTCAAATTATAACTTGAAGATCTGAACTAGTAATTGTCAAATACAGAACTTAAAATTGATAGCTTCTAATTATTATTGCAAATTATAACTTGACGATCTGAACTTGTAATTGTCAGATACAGAACTTAAAATTGATAGCTTCTAATTATTATTGTAAATTATAACTTCAAGATCTGAACTTGAAATTGGCAAATACAGAACTTAAAATTGATAGCTTCAAATTATTATTGCAAATTATAACTTGAAGATCTGAACATGTAATTTTCAAATACAGAACTTCTAATTGTTAAATACAAATTATTAGTGCAAATTATAACTTGAAGAACTGAACTTGGAATTGTCAAATACAGAACTTCTAATTGTTAAATACAAATTATTAGTGCAAATTATAACTTGAAGATCTGAACTAGTAATTTTCAAATACAGAACTTAAAATTAATAGCTTCTAATTATTATTGCAAATTAAAACTTGAATGTCTGAACTTGTAATTGTCAAATACAGAACTTCTAATTGTTAAATACAAATTATTAGTGCAAATTATAACTTGAAGATCTGAACTAGTAATTTTCAAATACAGAACTTAAAATTAATAGCTTCTAATTATTATTGCAAATTAAAACTTGAATGTCTGAACTTGTAATTGTCAAATACAGAACTTCTAATTGTTAAATACAAATTATTATTGCAAATTATAACATGAAGATCTGAACTTGTAATTGTCAAATACAGAACTTAAAATTGATAGCTTCTAATTATTATTGTAAATTATAACTTGAAGATCTGAACTTGTAATAGTCAAATACAGAACTTCTAATTGATAGCTTCTAATTATTATTGCAAATTATAACTTGAAGATCTGAACTTGTAATTGTCAAATACAGAACTTCTAATTGTTAAATACAAATTATTAGTGCAAATTATAACTTGAAGATCTGAACTTGTAATTGTCAAATACAGAACTTCTAATTGTTAAATACAAATTATTAGTGCAAATTATAACTTGAAGATCTGAACTAGTAATTGTCAAATACAGCACTTAAAATTGATAGCTCCTAATTATTATTGCATATTATAACTTGAAGATCTGAACTTGTAATTGTCAAATACAGAACATAAAATTGATAGCTACTAATTATTATTTCAAATTATAACTTGAAGATCTGAACTTGTAATTGTCAAATACAGAACTTAAAATTAATAGCTTCTAATTATTATTGCAAATTATAACTTGAATGTCTGAACTTGTAATTGTCAAATACAGAACTTCTAATTGTTAAATACAAATTATTAGTGCAAATTATAACTTGAAGATCTGAACTTGTAATTGTCAAATACAGAACTTATAATTGATAGTTTCTAATTATTATTGTAAATTATAACTTGAAGAACTGAACTTGTAATAGTGAATTACAGAACTTAGATTTGTTAAATTCAATTTATTATTTCAAATTATAACTTGAAGATCTGAACTAGTAATTGTCAAATACAGAACTTAAAATTGATAGCTTCTAATTATTATTGCAAATTATAACTTGAAGATCTGAACTTGTAATTGTCAGATACAGAACTTAAAATTGATAGCTTCTAATTATTATTGTAAATTATAACTTCAAGATCTGAACTTGTAATTGGCAAATACAGAACTTAAAATTGATAGCTTCAAATTATTATTGCAAATTATAACTTGAAGATCTGAACTTGTAATTTTCAAATACAGAACTTCTAATTGTTAAATACAAATTATTAGTGCAAATTATAACTTGAAGAACTGAACTTGGAATTGTCAAATACAGAACTTCTAATTGTTAAATACAAATTATTAGTGCAAATTATAACTTGAAGATCTGAACTAGTAATTTTCAAATACAGAACTTAAAATTAATAGCTTCTAATTATTATTGCAAATTAAAACTTGAATGTCTGAACTTGTAATTGTCAAATACAGAACTTCTAATTGTTAAATACAAATTATTAGTGCAAATTATAACTTGAAGGTCTGAACTAGTAATTTTCAAATACAGAACTTAAAATTAATAGCTTCTAATTATTATTGCAAATTAAAACTTGAATGTCTGAACTTGTAATTGTCAAATACAGAACTTCTAATTGTTAAATACAAATTATTAGTGCAAATTATAACTTGAAGATCTGAACTTGTAATTGTCAAATACAGAACTTAAAATTGATAGCTTCTAATTATTATTGCAAATTATAACATGAAGATCTGAACTTGTAATTGTCAAATACAGAACTTAAAATTGATAGCTTCTAATTATTATTGTAAATTATAACTTGAAGATCTGAACTTGTAATAGTCAAATACAGAACTTCTAATTGTTAAATACAAATTATTAGTGCAAATTATAACTTGAAGATCTGAACTTGTAATTGTCAAATACAGAACTTAAAATTGATAGCTTCTAATTATTATTTCAATTTATAACTTGAAGATCTGAACTTGTAATTGTCAAATACAGAACTTAAAATTGATAGCTTCTAATTATTATTGCAAATTATAACTTGAAGATCTGAACTTGTAATTGTCAAATACAGAACTTTTAATTGTTAAATACAAATTAGTAGTGCAAATTATAACTTGAAGATCTGAACTTGTAATTATCAAATACAGAACTTAAAATTGATAGCTTCTAATTATTATTGTAAATTATAACTTGAAGATCTAAACTTGTAATAGTGAATTACAGAACTTAGATTTGTTAAATTCAAATTATTATTACAAATTATAACTTGAAGATCTGAACTAGTAATTGTCAAATTCAGAACTTAAAATTGATAGCTTCTAATTATTATTGCAAATCATAACTTGAAGATCTGAACTAGTAATTGTCAAATACAGAACTTAAAATTGATAGCTTCTAATTATTATTGTAAATTATAACTTGAAGATCTGACCTTGTAATTGTCAAATACAGAACTTAAAATTGATATCTTCTAATTATTATTGCAAATAATAACTTGAAGATCTGAACTAGTAATTGTCAAATACAGCACTTAAAATTGATAGCTTCTAATTATTATTGCAAATTATAATTTGAAGATCTGAACTTGTAATAGACAAATACGCAACTTAGCATTGTTAAATACAAATTGTGATTGCAAATTATAACTTGAAGATCTGAACCTGTAATAGGTAAATACAGAACTTCGAATTGTTAAATTCTAACTAAGATTGCAAATAATAATTCGAAGATCTGAACTTGTAATAGTGAATTACAGAACTTAGATTTGTTA
Source organism: Cantharis lateralis (assembly GCA_963170105.1). Lineage (NCBI taxonomy): Eukaryota > Metazoa > Arthropoda > Insecta > Coleoptera > Cantharidae > Cantharis > Cantharis lateralis. The sequence continues at coordinate 23,513,100 of OY720625.1, read as the reverse complement.
AATTCAAATTATTATTTCAAATTATAACTTGAAGATCTGAACTAGTAATTTTCAAATACAGAACTTAATATTGATAGCTTCTAATTATTCTTGCAAATTATAACTAGAAGATTGAACTTGTAATTGTCAAATACAGAACTTAAAATTGATAGCTTCTAATTATTATTTCAATTTATAACTTGAAGATCTGAACTTGTAATTGTGAAATACAGAACTTAAAATTGATAGCTTCTAATTATTTATGCAAATTATAACTTGAAGATCTGAACTTGTAATTGTCAAATACAGAACTTTTAATTGTTAAATACAAATTAGTAGTGCAAATTATAACTTGAAGATCTGAACTTGTAATTATCAAATACAGAACTTAAAATTGATAGCTTCTAATTATTATTGTAAATTATAACTTGAAGATCTAAACTTGTAATAGTGAATTACAGAACTTAGATTTGTTAAATTCAAATTATTATTACAAATTATAACTTGAAGATCTGAACTAGTAATTGTCAAATTCAGAACTTAAAATTGATAGCTTCTAATTATTATTGCAAATCATAACTTGAAGATCTGAACTAGTAATTGTCAAATACAGAACTTAAAATTGATAGCTTCTAATTATTATTGTAAATTATAACTTGAAGATCTGACCTTGTAATTGTCAAATACAGAACTTAAAATTGATATCTTCTAATTATTATTGCAAATAATAACTTGAAGATCTGAACTAGTAATTGTCAAATACAGCACTTAAAATTGATAGCTTCTAATTATTATTGCAAATTATAATTTGAAGATCTGAACTTGTAATAGACAAATACGCAACTTAGCATTGTTAAATACAAATTGTGATTGCAAATTATAACTTGAAGATCTGAACCTGTAATAGGTAAATACAGAACTTCGAATTGTTAAATTCTAACTAAGATTGCAAATAATAATTCGAAGATCTGAACTTGTAATAGTGAATTACAAAACTTAGATTTGTTAAATTCAAATTATTATTTCAAATTATAACTTGAAGATCTGAACTAGTAATTGTCAAATGCAGAACTTAAAATTGATAGCTTCTAATTATTATTTCAAATTATAACTAGAAAATATGAACTTGTAATTGTCAAATACAGAACTTAAAATTGATAGCTTATAATTATTATTGCAAATTATAACTTGAAGATCTGAACTTGTAATTGTCAAATACAGAACTTTTAATTGTTAAATTCAAATTAGTAGTGCAAATTATAACTTGAAGATCTGAACTTGTAATTATCAAATACAGAACTTAAAATTGATAGCTTCTAATTATTATTGTAAATTATAACTTGAAGATCTGAACTTGTAATAGTGAATTACAGAACTTAGATTTGTTAAATTCAAATTATTATTACAAATTATAACTTGAAGATCTGAACTAGTAATTGTCAAATACAGAACTTAAAATTGATAGCTTCTAATTATTATTGCAAATTATAACTTGAAGATCTGAACTTGTAATTGTCAGATACAGAACTTAAAATTGATAGCTTCTAATTATTATTGTAAATTATAACTTCAAGATCTGAACTTGTAATTGGCAAATACAGAACTTAAAATTGATAGCTTCAAATTATTATTGCAAATTATAACTTGAAGATCTGAACTTGTAATTTTCAAATACAGAACTTCTAATTGTTAAATACAAATTATTAGTGCAAATTATAACTTGAAGAACTGAACTTGGAATTGTCAAATACAGAACTTCTAATTGTTAAATACAAATTATTAGTGCAAATTATAACTTGAAGATCTGAACTAGTAATTTTCAAATACAGAACTTAAAATTAATAGCTTCTAATTATTATTGCAAATTAAAACTTGAATGTCTGAACTTGTAATTGTCAAATACAGAACTTCTAATTGTTAAATACAAATTATTAGTGCAAATTATAACTTGAAGGTCTGAACTAGTAATTTTCAAATACAGAACTTAAAATTAATAGCTTCTAATTATTATTGCAAATTAAAACTTGAATGTCTGAACTTGTAATTGTCAAATACAGAACTTCTAATTGTTAAATACAAATTATTAGTGCAAATTATAACTTGAAGATCTGAACTTGTAATTGTCAAATACAGAACTTAAAATTGATAGCTTCTAATTATTATTGCAAATTATAACATGAAGATCTGAACTTGTAATTGTCAAATACAGAACTTAAAATTGATAGCTTCTAATTATTATTGTAAATTATAACTTGAAGATCTGAACTTGTAATAGTCAAATACAGAACTTCTAATTGTTAAATACAAATTATTAGTGCAAATTATAACTTGAAGATCTGAACTTGTAATTGTCAAATACAGAACTTAAAATTGATAGCTTCTAATTATTATTTCAATTTATAACTTGAAGATCTGAACTTGTAATTGTCAAATACAGAACTTAAAATTGATAGCTTCTAATTATTATTGCAAATTATAACTTGAAGATCTGAACTTGTAATTGTCAAATACAGAACTTTTAATTGTTAAATACAAATTAGTAGTGCAAATTATAACTTGAAGATCTGAACTTGTAATTATCAAATACAGAACTTAAAATTGATAGCTTCTAATTATTATTGTAAATTATAACTTGAAGATCTAAACTTGTAATAGTGAATTACAGAACTTAGATTTGTTAAATTCAAATTATTATTACAAATTATAACTTGAAGATCTGAACTAGTAATTGTCAAATTCAGAACTTAAAATTGATAGCTTCTAATTATTATTGCAAATCATAACTTGAAGATCTGAACTAGTAATTGTCAAATACAGAACTTAAAATTGATAGCTTCTAATTATTATTGTAAATTATAACTTGAAGATCTGACCTTGTAATTGTCAAATACAGAACTTAAAATTGATATCTTCTAATTATTATTGCAAATAATAACTTGAAGATCTGAACTAGTAATTGTCAAATACAGCACTTAAAATTGATAGCTTCTAATTATTATTGCAAATTATAATTTGAAGATCTGAACTTGTAATAGACAAATACGCAACTTAGCATTGTTAAATACAAATTGTGATTGCAAATTATAACTTGAAGATCTGAACCTGTAATAGGTAAATACAGAACTTCGAATTGTTAAATTCTAACTAAGATTGCAAATAATAATTCGAAGATCTGAACTTGTAATAGTGAATTACAGAACTTAGATTTGTTAAATTCAAATTATTATTTCAAATTATAACTTGAAGATCTGAACTAGTAATTTTCAAATACAGAACTTAATATTGATAGCTTCTAATTATTATTGCAAATTATAACTAGAAGATTGAACTTGTAATTGTCAAATACAGAACTTAAAATTGATAGCTTCTAATTATTATTTCAATTTATAACTTGAAGATCTGAACTTGTAATTGTGAAATACAGAACTTAAAATTGATAGCTTCTAATTATTTATGCAAATTATAACTTGAAGATCTGAACTTGTAATTGTCAAATACAGAACTTTTAATTGTTAAATACAAATTAGTAGTGCAAATTATAACTTGAAGATCTGAACTTGTAATTATCAAATACAGAACTTAAAATTGATAGCTTCTAATTATTATTGTAAATTATAACTTGAAGATCTAAACTTGTAATAGTGAATTACAGAACTTAGATTTGTTAAATTCAAATTATTATTACAAATTATAACTTGAAGATCTGAACTAGTAATTGTCAAATTCAGAACTTAAAATTGATAGCTTCTAATTATTATTGCAAATCATAACTTGAAGATCTGAACTAGTAATTGTCAAATACAGAACTTAAAATTGATAGCTTCTAATTATTATTGTAAATTATAACTTGAAGATCTGACCTTGTAATTGTCAAATACAGAACTTAAAATTGATATCTTCTAATTATTATTGCAAATAATAACTTGAAGATCTGAACTAGTAATTGTCAAATACAGCACTTAAAATTGATAGCTTCTAATTATTATTGCAAATTATAATTTGAAGATCTGAACTTGTAATAGACAAATACGCAACTTAGCATTGTTAAATACAAATTGTGATTGCAAATTATAACTTGAAGATCTGAACCTGTAATAGGTAAATACAGAACTTCGAATTGTTAAATTCTAACTAAGATTGCAAATAATAATTCGAAGATCTGAACTTGTAATAGTGAATTACAAAACTTAGATTTGTTAAATTCAAATTATTATTTCAAATTATAACTTGAAGATCTGAACTAGTAATTGTCAAATGCAGAACTTAAAATTGATAGCTTCTAATTATTATTTCAAATTATAACTAGAAAATATGAACTTGTAATTGTCAAATACAGAACTTAAAATTGATAGCTTATAATTATTATTGCAAATTATAACTTGAAGATCTGAACTTGTAATTGTCAAATACAGAACTTTTAATTGTTAAATTCAAATTAGTAGTGCAAATTATAACTTGAAGATCTGAACTTGTAATTATCAAATACAGAACTTAAAATTGATAGCTTCTAATTATTATTGTAAATTATAACTTGAAGATCTGAACTTGTAATAGTGAATTACAGAACTTAGATTTGTTAAATTCAAATTATTATTACAAATTATAACTTGAAGATCTGAACTAGTAATTGTCAAATACAGAACTTAAAATTGATAGCTTCTAATTATTATTGTAAATTATAACTTGAAGATCTGACCTTGTAATTGTCAAATACAGAACTTAAAATTGATATCTTCTAATTATTATTGCAAATAATAACTTGAAGATCTGAACTAGTAATTGTCAAATACAGCACTTAAAATTGATAGCTTCTAATTATTATTGCAAATTATAATTTGAAGATCTGAACTTGTAATAGACAAATACGCAACCTAGCATTGTTAAATACAAATTGTGATTGCAAATTATAACTTGAAGATCTGAACCTGTAATAGGTAAATACAGAACTTCGAATTGTTAAATTCTAACTAAGATTGCAAATAATAATTCGAAGATCTGAACTTGTAATAGTCAAATACAGAACTTCTAATTGTTAAATACAAATTATTAGTGCAAATTATAACTTGAAGATCTGAACTAGTAATTGTCAAATACAGAACTTAAAATTGATAGCTTCTAATTATTATTGCAAATTATAACTTGAAGATCTGAACTTGTAATTGTCAAATACAGAACTTCTAATTGTTAAATACAAATTATTAGTGCAAATTATAACTTGAAGATCTGAACTTGTAATTGTCAAATACAGAACTTCTAATTGTTAAATACAAATTATTAGTGCAAATTATAACTTGAAGATCTGAACTAGTAATTGTCAAATACAGCACTTAAAATTGATAGCTACTAATTATTATTGCATATTATAACTTGAAGATCTGAACTTGTAATTGTCAAATACAGAACATAAAATTGATAGCTACTAATTATTATTTCAAATTATAACTTGAAGATCTGAACTTGTAATTGTCAAATACAGAACTTAAAATTAATAGCTTCTAATTATTATTGCAAATTATAACTTGAATGTCTGAACTAGTAATTGTCAAATACAGAACTTCTAATTGTTAAATACAAATTATTAGTGCAAATTATAACTTGAAGATCTGAACTTGTAATTGTAAAATACAGAACTTAAAATTGATAGTTTCTAATTATTATTGTAAATTATAACTTGAAGAACTGAACTTGTAATAGTGAATTACAGAACTTAGATTTGTTAAATTCAATTTATTATTTCAAATTATAACTTGAAGATCTGAACTAGTAATTGTCAAATACAGAACTTAAAATTGATAGCTTCTAATTATTATTGCAAATTATAACTTGACGATCTGAACTTGTAATTGTCAGATACAGAACTTAAAATTGATAGCTTCTAATTATTATTGTAAATTATAACTTCAAGATCTGAACTTGAAATTGGCAAATACAGAACTTAAAATTGATAGCTTCAAATTATTATTGCAAATTATAACTTGAAGATCTGAACATGTAATTTTCAAATACAGAACTTCTAATTGTTAAATACAAATTATTAGTGCAAATTATAACTTGAAGAACTGAACTTGGAATTGTCAAATACAGAACTTCTAATTGTTAAATACAAATTATTAGTGCAAATTATAACTTGAAGATCTGAACTAGTAATTTTCAAATACAGAACTTAAAATTAATAGCTTCTAATTATTATTGCAAATTAAAACTTGAATGTCTGAACTTGTAATTGTCAAATACAGAACTTCTAATTGTTAAATACAAATTATTAGTGCAAATTATAACTTGAAGATCTGAACTAGTAATTTTCAAATACAGAACTTAAAATTAATAGCTTCTAATTATTATTGCAAATTAAAACTTGAATGTCTGAACTTGTAATTGTCAAATACAGAACTTCTAATTGTTAAATACAAATTATTATTGCAAATTATAACATGAAGATCTGAACTTGTAATTGTCAAATACAGAACTTAAAATTGATAGCTTCTAATTATTATTGTAAATTATAACTTGAAGATCTGAACTTGTAATAGTCAAATACAGAACTTCTAATTGATAGCTTCTAATTATTATTGCAAATTATAACTTGAAGATCTGAACTTGTAATTGTCAAATACAGAACTTCTAATTGTTAAATACAAATTATTAGTGCAAATTATAACTTGAAGATCTGAACTTGTAATTGTCAAATACAGAACTTCTAATTGTTAAATACAAATTATTAGTGCAAATTATAACTTGAAGATCTGAACTAGTAATTGTCAAATACAGCACTTAAAATTGATAGCTCCTAATTATTATTGCATATTATAACTTGAAGATCTGAACTTGTAATTGTCAAATACAGAACATAAAATTGATAGCTACTAATTATTATTTCAAATTATAACTTGAAGATCTGAACTTGTAATTGTCAAATACAGAACTTAAAATTAATAGCTTCTAATTATTATTGCAAATTATAACTTGAATGTCTGAACTTGTAATTGTCAAATACAGAACTTCTAATTGTTAAATACAAATTATTAGTGCAAATTATAACTTGAAGATCTGAACTTGTAATTGTCAAATACAGAACTTATAATTGATAGTTTCTAATTATTATTGTAAATTATAACTTGAAGAACTGAACTTGTAATAGTGAATTACAGAACTTAGATTTGTTAAATTCAATTTATTATTTCAAATTATAACTTGAAGATCTGAACTAGTAATTGTCAAATACAGAACTTAAAATTGATAGCTTCTAATTATTATTGCAAATTATAACTTGAAGATCTGAACTTGTAATTGTCAGATACAGAACTTAAAATTGATAGCTTCTAATTATTATTGTAAATTATAACTTCAAGATCTGAACTTGTAATTGGCAAATACAGAACTTAAAATTGATAGCTTCAAATTATTATTGCAAATTATAACTTGAAGATCTGAACTTGTAATTTTCAAATACAGAACTTCTAATTGTTAAATACAAATTATTAGTGCAAATTATAACTTGAAGAACTGAACTTGGAATTGTCAAATACAGAACTTCTAATTGTTAAATACAAATTATTAGTGCAAATTATAACTTGAAGATCTGAACTAGTAATTTTCAAATACAGAACTTAAAATTAATAGCTTCTAATTATTATTGCAAATTAAAACTTGAATGTCTGAACTTGTAATTGTCAAATACAGAACTTCTAATTGTTAAATACAAATTATTAGTGCAAATTATAACTTGAAGGTCTGAACTAGTAATTTTCAAATACAGAACTTAAAATTAATAGCTTCTAATTATTATTGCAAATTAAAACTTGAATGTCTGAACTTGTAATTGTCAAATACAGAACTTCTAATTGTTAAATACAAATTATTAGTGCAAATTATAACTTGAAGATCTGAACTTGTAATTGTCAAATACAGAACTTAAAATTGATAGCTTCTAATTATTATTGCAAATTATAACATGAAGATCTGAACTTGTAATTGTCAAATACAGAACTTAAAATTGATAGCTTCTAATTATTATTGTAAATTATAACTTGAAGATCTGAACTTGTAATAGTCAAATACAGAACTTCTAATTGTTAAATACAAATTATTAGTGCAAATTATAACTTGAAGATCTGAACTTGTAATTGTCAAATACAGAACTTAAAATTGATAGCTTCTAATTATTATTTCAATTTATAACTTGAAGATCTGAACTTGTAATTGTCAAATACAGAACTTAAAATTGATAGCTTCTAATTATTATTGCAAATTATAACTTGAAGATCTGAACTTGTAATTGTCAAATACAGAACTTTTAATTGTTAAATACAAATTAGTAGTGCAAATTATAACTTGAAGATCTGAACTTGTAATTATCAAATACAGAACTTAAAATTGATAGCTTCTAATTATTATTGTAAATTATAACTTGAAGTTCTAAACTTGTAATAGTGAATTACAGAACTTAGATTTGTTAAATTCAAATTATTATTACAAATTATAACTTGAAGATCTGAACTAGTAATTGTCAAATTCAGAACTTAAAATTGATAGCTTCTAATTATTATTGCAAAGCATAACTTGAAGATCTGAACTAGTAATTGTCAAATACAGAACTTAAAATTGATAGCTTCTAATTATTATTGTAAATTATAACTTGAAGATCTGACCTTGTAATAGGTAAATACAGAACTTCTAATTGTTAAATACAAATTATTAGTGCAAATTATAACTTGAAGATCTGAACTAGTAATTGTCAAATACAGAACTTAAAATTGATAGCTTCTAATTATTATTGCAAATTATAACTTGAAGATCTGAACTTGTAATTGTCAAATACAGAACTTCTAATTGTTAAATACAAATTATTAGTGCAAATTATAACTTGAAGATCTGAACTTGTAATTGTCAAATACAGAACTTCTAATTGTTAAATACAAATTATTAGTGCAAATTATAACTTGAAGATCTGAACTAGTAATTGTCAAATACAGCACTTAAAATTGATAGCTTCTAATTATTATTGCATATTATAACTTGAAGATCTGAACTTGTAATTGTCAAATACAGAACATAAAATTGATAGCTACTAATTATTATTTCAAATTATAACTTGAAGATCTGAACTTGTAATTGTCAAATACAGAACTTAAAATTAATAGCTTCTAATTATTATTGCAAATTATAACTTGAATGTCTGAACTTGTAATTGTCAAATACAGAACTTCTAATTGTTAAATACAAATTATTAGTGCAAATTATAACTTGAAGATCTGAACTTGTAATTGTAAAATACAGAACTTAAAATTGATAGTTTCTAATTATTATTGTAAATTATAACTTGAAGAACTGAACTTGTAATAGTGAATTACAGAACTTAGATTTGTTAAATTCAATTTATTATTTCAAATTATAACTTGAAGATTTGAACTAGTAATTGTCAAATACAGAACTTAAAATTGATAGCTTCTAATTATTATTGCAAATTATAACTTGAAGATCTGAACTTGTAATTGTCAGATACAGAACTTAAAATTGATAGCTTCTAATTATTATTGTAAATTATAACTTCAAGATCTGAACTTGTAATTGGCAAATACAGAACTTAAAATTGATAGCTTCAAATTATTATTGCAAATTATAACTTGAAGATCTGAACTTGTAATTTTCAAATACAGAACTTCTAATTGTTAAATACAAATTATTAGTGCAAATTATAACTTGAAGAACTGAACTTGGAATTGTCAAATACAGAACTTCTAATTGTTAAATACAAATTATTAGTGCAAATTATAACTTGAAGATCTGAACTAGTAATTTTCAAATACAGAACTTAAAATTAATAGCTTCTAATTATTATTGCAAATTAAAACTTGAATGTCTGAACTTGTAATTGTCAAATACAGAACTTCTAATTGTTAAATACAAATTATTAGTGCAAATTATAACTTGAAGGTCTGAACTAGTAATTTTCAAATACAGAACTTAAAATTAATAGCTTCTAATTATTATTGCAAATTAAAACTTGAATGTCTGCACTTGTAATTGTCAAATACAGAACTTCTAATTGTTAAATACAAATTATTAGTGCAAATTATAACTTGAAGATCTGAACTTGTAATTGTCAAATACAGAACTTAAAATTGATAGCTTCTAATTATTATTTCAAATTATAACATGAAGATCTGAACTTGTAATTGTCAAATACAGAACTTAAAATTGATAGCTTCTAATTATTATTGTAAATTATAACTTGAAGATCTGAACTTGTAATAGTCAAATACAGAACTTCTAATTGTTAAATACAAATTATTAGTGCAAATTATAACTTGAAGATCTGAACTAGTAATTTTCAAATACAGAACTTAATATTGATAGCTTCTAATTATTATTGCAAATTATAACTAGAAGATCTGAACTTGTAATTGTCAAATACAGAACTTAAAATTGATAGCTTCTAATTATTATTTCAATTTATAACTTGAAGATCTGAACTTGTAATTGTCAAATACAGAACTTAAAATTGATAGCTTCTAATTATTATTGCAAATTATAACTTGAAGATCTGAACTTGGAATTGTCAAATACAGAACTTCTAATTGTTAAATACAAATTATTAGTGCAAATTATAACTTGAAGATCTGAACTAGTAATTTTCAAATACAGAACTTAAAATTAATAGCTTCTAATTATTATTGCAAATTAAAACTTGAATGTCTGAACTTGTAATTGTCAAATACAGAACTTCTAATTGTTAAATACAAATTATTAGTGCAAATTATAACTTGAAGATCTGAACTAGTAATTTTCAAATACAGAACTTAAAATTAATAGCTTCTAATTATTATTGCAAATTAAAACTTGAATGTCTGAACTTGTAATTGTCAAATACAGAACTTCTAATTGTTAAATACAAATTATTAGTGCAAATTATAACTTGAAGATCTGAACTTGTAATTGTCAAATACAGAACTTAAAATTGATAGCTTCTAATTATTATTGCAAATTATAACATGAAGATCTGAACTTGTAATTGTCAAATACAGAACTTAAAATTGATAGCTTCTAATTATTATTGTAAATTATAACTTGAAGATCTGAACTTGTAATAGTCAAATACAGAACTTCTAATTGATAGCTTCTAATTATTATTGCAAATTATAACTTGAAGATCTGAACTTGTAATTGTCAAATACAGAACTTCTAATTGTTAAATACAAATTATTAGTGCAAATTATAACTTGAAGATCTGAACTTGTAATTGTCAAATACAGAACTTCTAATTGTTAAATACAAATTATTAGTGCAAATTATAACTTGAAGATCTGAACTAGTAATTGTCAAATACAGCACTTAAAATTGATAGCTCCTAATTATTATTGCATATTATAACTTGAAGATCTGAACTTGTAATTGTCAAATACAGAACATAAAATTGATAGCTACTAATTATTATTTCAAATTATAACTTGAAGATCTGAACTTGTAATTGTCAAATACAGAACTTAAAATTAATAGCTTCTAATTATTATTGCAAATTATAACTTGAATGTCTGAACTTGTAATTGTCAAATACAGAACTTCTAATTGTTAAATACAAATTATTAGTGCAAATTATAACTTGAAGATCTGAACTTGTAATTGTCAAATACAGAACTTATAATTGATAGTTTCTAATTATTATTGTAAATTATAACTTGAAGAACTGAACTTGTAATAGTGAATTACAGAACTTAGATTTGTTAAATTCAATTTATTATTTCAAATTATAACTTGAAGATCTGAACTAGTAATTGTCAAATACAGAACTTAAAATTGATAGCTTCTAATTATTATTGCAAATTATAACTTGAAGATCTGAACTTGTAATTGTCAGATACAGAACTTAAAATTGATAGCTTCTAATTATTATTGTAAATTATAACTTCAAGATCTGAACTTGTAATTGGCAAATACAGAACTTAAAATTGATAGCTTCAAATTATTATTGCAAATTATAACTTGAAGATCTGAACTTGTAATTTTCAAATACAGAACTTCTAATTGTTAAATACAAATTATTAGTGCAAATTATAACTTGAAGAACTGAACTTGGAATTGTCAAATACAGAACTTCTAATTGTTAAATACAAATTATTAGTGCAAATTATAACTTGAAGATCTGAACTAGTAATTTTCAAATACAGAACTTAAAATTAATAGCTTCTAATTATTATTGCAAATTAAAACTTGAATGTCTGAACTTGTAATTGTCAAATACAGAACTTCTAATTGTTAAATACAAATTATTAGTGCAAATTATAACTTGAAGGTCTGAACTAGTAATTTTCAAATACAGAACTTAAAATTAATAGCTTCTAATTATTATTGCAAATTAAAACTTGAATGTCTGAACTTGTAATTGTCAAATACAGAACTTCTAATTGTTAAATACAAATTATTAGTGCAAATTATAACTTGAAGATCTGAACTTGTAATTGTCAAATACAGAACTTAAAATTGATAGCTTCTAATTATTATTGCAAATTATAACATGAAGATCTGAACTTGTAATTGTCAAATACAGAACTTAAAATTGATAGCTTCTAATTATTATTGTAAATTATAACTTGAAGATCTGAACTTGTAATAGTCAAATACAGAACTTCTAATTGTTAAATACAAATTATTAGTGCAAATTATAACTTGAAGATCTGAACTTGTAATTGTCAAATACAGAACTTAAAATTGATAGCTTCTAATTATTATTTCAATTTATAACTTGAAGATCTGAACTTGTAATTGTCAAATACAGAACTTAAAATTGATAGCTTCTAATTATTATTGCAAATTATAACTTGAAGATCTGAACTTGTAATTGTCAAATACAGAACTTTTAATTGTTAAATACAAATTAGTAGTGCAAATTATAACTTGAAGATCTGAACTTGTAATTATCAAATACAGAACTTAAAATTGATAGCTTCTAATTATTATTGTAAATTATAACTTGAAGATCTAAACTTGTAATAGTGAATTACAGAACTTAGATTTGTTAAATTCAAATTATTATTACAAATTATAACTTGAAGATCTGAACTAGTAATTGTCAAATTCAGAACTTAAAATTGATAGCTTCTAATTATTATTGCAAAGCATAACTTGAAGATCTGAACTAGTAATTGTCAAATACAGAACTTAAAATTGATAGCTTCTAATTATTATTGTAAATTATAACTTGAAGATCTGACCTTGTAATAGGTAAATACAGAACTTCTAATTGTTAAATACAAATTATTAGTGCAAATTATAACTTGAAGATCTGAACTAGTAATTGTCAAATACAGAACTTAAAATTGATAGCTTCTAATTATTATTGCAAATTATAACTTGAAGATCTGAACTTGTAATTGTCAAATACAGAACTTCTAATTGTTAAATACAAATTATTAGTGCAAATTATAACTTGAAGATCTGAACTTGTAATTGTCAAATACAGAACTTCTAATTGTTAAATACAAATTATTAGTGCAAATTATAACTTGAAGATCTGAACTAGTAATTGTCAAATACAGCACTTAAAATTGATAGCTTCTAATTATTATTGCATATTATAACTTGAAGATCTGAACTTGTAATTGTCAAATACAGAACATAAAATTGATAGCTACTAATTATTATTTCAAATTATAACTTGAAGATCTGAACTTGTAATTGTCAAATACAGAACTTAAAATTAATAGCTTCTAATTATTATTGCAAATTATAACTTGAATGTCTGAACTTGTAATTGTCAAATACAGAACTTCTAATTGTTAAATACAAATTATTAGTGCAAATTATAACTTGAAGATCTGAACTTGTAATTGTAAAATACAGAACTTAAAATTGATAGTTTCTAATTATTATTGTAAATTATAACTTGAAGAACTGAACTTGTAATAGTGAATTACAGAACTTAGATTTGTTAAATTCAATTTATTATTTCAAATTATAACTTGAAGATCTGAACTAGTAATTGTCAAATACAGAACTTAAAATTGATAGCTTCTAATTATTATTGCAAATTATAACTTGAAGATCTGAACTTGTAATTGTCAGATACAGAACTTAAAATTGATAGCTTCTAATTATTATTGTAAATTATAACTTCAAGATCTGAACTTGTAATTGGCAAATACAGAACTTAAAATTGATAGCTTCAAATTATTATTGCAAATTATAACTTGAAGATCTGAACTTGTAATTTTCAAATACAGAACTTCTAATTGTTAAATACAAATTATTAGTGCAAATTATAACTTGAAGAACTGAACTTGGAATTGTCAAATACAGAACTTCTAATTGTTAAATACAAATTATTAGTGCAAATTATAACTTGAAGATCTGAACTAGTAATTTTCAAATACAGAACTTAAAATTAATAGCTTCTAATTATTATTGCAAATTAAAACTTGAATGTCTGAACTTGTAATTGTCAAATACAGAACTTCTAATTGTTAAATACAAATTATTAGTGCAAATTATAACTTGAAGGTCTGAACTAGTAATTTTCAAATACAGAACTTAAAATTAATAGCTTCTAATTATTATTGCAAATTAAAACTTGAATGTCTGAACTTGTAATTGTCAAATACAGAACTTCTAATTGTTAAATACAAATTATTAGTGCAAATTATAACTTGAAGATCTGAACTTGTAATTGTCAAATACAGAACTTAAAATTGATAGCTTCTAATTATTATTTCAAATTATAACATGAAGATCTGAACTTGTAATTGTCAAATACAGAACTTAAAATTGATAGCTTCTAATTATTATTGTAAATTATAACTTGAAGATCTGAACTTGTAATAGTCAAATACAGAACTTCTAATTGTTAAATACAAATTATTAGTGCAAATTATAACTTGAAGATCTGAACTAGTAATTTTCAAATACAGAACTTAATATTGATAGCTTCTAATTATTATTGCAAATTATAACTAGAAGATCTGAACTTGTAATTGTCAAATACAGAACTTAAAATTGATAGCTTCTAATTATTATTTCAATTTATAACTTGAAGATCTGAACTTGTAATTGTCAAATACAGAACTTAAAATTGATAGCTTCTAATTATTATTGCAAATTATAACTTGAAGATCTGAACTTGGAATTGTCAAATACAGAACTTCTAATTGTTAAATACAAATTATTAGTGCAAATTATAACTTGAAGATCTGAACTAGTAATTTTCAAATACAGAACTTAAAATTAATAGCTTCTAATTATTATTGCAAATTAAAACTTGAATGTCTGAACTTGTAATTGTCAAATACAGAACTTCTAATTGTTAAATACAAATTATTAGTGCAAATTATAACTTGAAGATCTGAACTAGTAATTTTCAAATACAGAACTTAAAATTAATAGCTTCTAATTATTATTGCAAATTAAAACTTGAATGTCTGAACTTGTAATTGTCAAATACAGAACTTCTAATTGTTAAATACAAATTATTAGTGCAAATTATAACTTGAAGATCTGAACTTGTAATTGTCAAATACAGAACTTAAAATTGATAGCTTCTAATTATTATTGCAAATTATAACATGAAGATCTGAACTTGTAATTGTCAAATACAGAACTTAAAATTGATAGCTTCTAATTATTATTGTAAATTATAACTTGAAGATCTGAACTTGTAATAGTCAAATACAGAACTTCTAATTGATAGCTTCTAATTATTATTGCAAATTATAACTTGAAGATCTGAACTTGTAATTGTCAAATACAGAACTTCTAATTGTTAAATACAAATTATTAGTGCAAATTATAACTTGAAGATCTGAACTTGTAATTGTCAAATACAGAACTTCTAATTGTTAAATACAAATTATTAGTGCAAATTATAACTTGAAGATCTGAACTAGTAATTGTCAAATACAGCACTTAAAATTGATAGCTCCTAATTATTATTGCATATTATAACTTGAAGATCTGAACTTGTAATTGTCAAATACAGAACATAAAATTGATAGCTACTAATTATTATTTCAAATTATAACTTGAAGATCTGAACTTGTAATTGTCAAATACAGAACTTAAAATTAATAGCTTCTAATTATTATTGCAAATTATAACTTGAATGTCTGAACTTGTAATTGTCAAATACAGAACTTCTAATTGTTAAATACAAATTATTAGTGCAAATTATAACTTGAAGATCTGAACTTGTAATTGTCAAATACAGAACTTATAATTGATAGTTTCTAATTATTATTGTAAATTATAACTTGAAGAACTGAACTTGTAATAGTGAATTACAGAACTTAGATTTGTTAAATTCAATTTATTATTTCAAATTATAACTTGAAGATCTGAACTAGTAATTGTCAAATACAGAACTTAAAATTGATAGCTTCTAATTATTATTGCAAATTATAACTTGAAGATCTGAACTTGTAATTGTCAGATACAGAACTTAAAATTGATAGCTTCTATCAGTTGATAGATTATTGTAAATTATAACTTCAAGATCTGAACTTGTAATTGGCAAATACAGAACTTAAAATTGATAGCTTCAAATTATTATTGCAAATTATAACTTGAAGATCTGAACTTGTAATTTTCAAATACAGAACTTCTAATTGTTAAATACAAATTATTAGTGCAAATTATAACTTGAAGAACTGAACTTGGAATTGTCAAATACAGAACTTCTAATTGTTAAATACAAATTATTAGTGCAAATTATAACTTGAAGATCTGAACTAGTAATTTTCAAATACAGAACTTAAAATTAATAGCTTCTAATTATTATTGCAAATTAAAACTTGAATGTCTGAACTTGTAATTGTCAAATACAGAACTTCTAATTGTTAAATACAAATTATTAGTGCAAATTATAACTTGAAGGTCTGAACTAGTAATTTTCAAATACAGAACTTAAAATTAATAGCTTCTAATTATTATTGCAAATTAAAACTTGAATGTCTGAACTTGTAATTGTCAAATACAGAACTTCTAATTGTTAAATACAAATTATTAGTGCAAATTATAACTTGAAGATCTGAACTTGTAATTGTCAAATACAGAACTTAAAATTGATAGCTTCTAATTATTATTGCAAATTATAACATGAAGATCTGAACTTGTAATTGTCAAATACAGAACTTAAAATTGATAGCTTCTAATTATTATTGTAAATTATAACTTGAAGATCTGAACTTGTAATAGTCAAATACAGAACTTCTAATTGTTAAATACAAATTATTAGTGCAAATTATAACTTGAAGATCTGAACTAGTAATTTTCAAATACAGAACTTAATATTGATAGCTTCTAATTATTATTGCAAATTATAACTAGAAGATCTGAACTTGTAATTGTCAAATACAGAACTTAAAATTGATAGCTTCTAATTATTATTTCAATTTATAACTTGAAGATCTGAACTTGTAATTGTCAAATACAGAACTTAAAATTGATAGCTTCTAATTATTATTGCAAATTATAACTTGAAGATCTGAACTTGTAATTGTCAAATACAGAACTTTTAATTGTTAAATACAAATTAGTAGTGCAAATTATAACTTGAAGATCTGAACTTGTAATTATCAAATACAGAACTTAAAATTGATAGCTTCTAATTATTATTGTAAATTATAACTTGAAGATCTAAACTTGTAATAGTGAATTACAGAACTTAGATTTGTTAAATTCAAATTATTATTACAAATTATAACTTGAAGATCTGAACTAGTAATTGTCAAATTCAGAACTTAAAATTGATAGCTTCTAATTATTATTGCAAATCATAACTTGAAGATCTGAACTAGTAATTGTCAAATACAGAACTTAAAATTGATAGCTTCTAATTATTATTGTAAATTATAACTTGAAGATCTGACCTTGTAATTGTCAAATACAGAACTTAAAATTGATATCTTCTAATTATTATTGCAAATAATAACTTGAAGATCTGAACTAGTAATTGTCAAATACAGCACTTAAAATTGATAGCTTCTAATTATTATTGCAAATTATAATTTGAAGATCTGAACTTGTAATAGACAAATACGCAACTTAGCATTGTTAAATACAAATTGTGATTGCAAATTATAACTTGAAGATCTGAACCTGTAATAGGTAAATACAGAACTTCGAATTGTTAAATTCTAACTAAGATTGCAAATAATAATTCGAAGATCTGAACTTGTAATAGTGAATTACAGAACTTAGATTTGTTAAATTCAAATTATTATTTCAAATTATAACTTGAAGATCTGAACTAGTAATTGTCAAATACAGAACTTAAAATTGATAGCTTCTAATTATTATTGCAAATTATAACTTGAAGATCTGAACTAGTAATTGTCAAATGCAGAACTTAAAATTGATAGCTTCTAATTATTATTTCAAATTATAACTAGAAAATATGAACTTGTAATTGTCAAATACAGAACTTAAAATTGATAGCTTCTAATTATTATTGCAAATAATAACTTGAAGATCTGTACTTGTAATTGTCAAATACAGAACTTAAAATTGATAGCTTCTAATTATTATTGCAAATAATAACTTGAAGATCTGAACTAGTAATTGTCAAATTCAGAACTTAAAATTGATAGCTTCTAATTATTATTGCAAATCATAACTTGAAGATCTGAACTAGTAATTGTCAAATACAGAACTTAAAATTGATAGCTTCTAATTATTAGTGCAAATTATAACTTGAAGATCTGAACTTGTAATTGTCAAATACAGAACTTAAAATTGATAGCTTCTAATTATTATTGCAAATTATAACTTGAAGATCTGAACTTGTAATAGTGAATTACAAAACTTAGATTTGTTAAATTCAAATTATTATTTCAAATTATAACTTGAAGATCTGAACTAGTAATTGTCAAATACAGAACTTAAATTGATAGCTTATAATTATTATTGCAAATAATAATTTGAAGATCTGAACTTGTAATAGTCAAATACAGAACTTCTAATTGTTAAATACAAATTATTAGTGCAAATTATAACTTGAAGATCTGAACTAGTAATTGTCAAATACAGAACTTAAAATTGATAGCTTCTAATTATTATTGCAAATTATAACTAGAAGATCTGAACTTGTAATTGTCAAATACAGAACTTCTAATTGTTAAATACAAATTATTAGTGCAAATTATAACTTGAAGATCTGAACTTGTAATTGTCAAATATAGAACTTAAAATTGATAGCTTCTAATTATTATTGCAAATTATAACTTGAAGATCTGAACTTGTAATTGTCAAATACAGAACTTCTAATTGTTAAATACAAATTATTAGTGCAAATTATAACTTGAAGATCTGAACAAGTAATTGTCAAATACAGAACTTAAAATTGATAGCTTCTAATTATTATTGTAAATTATAACTTGAAGATCTGAACTTGTAATAGTGAACTACAGAACTTAGATTTGTTAAATTCAAATTATTATTTCAAATTATAACTTGAAGATCTGAACTAGTAATTGTCAAATACAGAACTTAAAATTGATAGCTTCTAATTATTATTGCAAATTATAACTTGAAGATCTGAACTTGTAATTGTCAAATACAGAACTTAAAATTGATAGCTTCTAATTATTATTGCAAATTATAACATGAAGATCTGAACTTGTAATTGTCAAATACAGAACTTAAAATTTATAGCTTCTAATTATTATTGTAAATTATAACTTGAAGATCTGAACTTGTAATAGTCAAATACAGAAATTCTAATTGTTAAATACAAATTATTAGTGCAAATTATAACTTGAAGATCTGAACTAGTAATTTTCAAATACAGAACTTAATATTGATAGCTTCTAATTATTATTGCAAATTATAACTAGAAGATCTGATCTTGTAATTGTCAAATAAGGAACTTAAAATTGATAGCTTCTAATTATTATTTCAATTTATAACTTGAAGATCTGAACTTGTAATTGTCAAATACAGAACTTAAAATTGATAGCTTCTAATTATTATTGCAAATTATAACTTGAAGAACTGAACTTGTAATTGTCAAATACAGAACTTTTAATTGTTAAATTCAAATTAGTAGTGCAAATTATAACTTGAAGATCTGAACTTGTAATTATCAAATACAGAACTTAAAATTAATAGCTTCTAATTATTATTGTAAATTATAACTTGAAGATCTGAACTTGTAATAGTGAATTACAGAACTTAGATTTGTTAAATTCAAATTATTATTACAAATTATAACTTGAAGATCTGAACTAGTAATTGTCAAATACAGAACTTAAAATTGATAGCTTCTAATTATTATTGCAAATCATAACTTGAAGATCTGAACTAGTAATTGTCAAATACAGAACTTAAAATTGATAGCTTCTAATTATTATTGTAAATTATAACTTGAAGATCTGACCTTGTAATTGTCAAATACAGAACTTAAAATTGATATCTTCTAATTATTATTGCAAATAATAACTTGAAGATCTGACCTTGTAATTGTCAAATACAGAACTTCTAATTGTTAAATACAAATTATTAGTGCAAATTATAACTTGAAGATCTGAACTTGTAATTGTCAAATACAGAACTTCTAATTGTTAAATACAAATTATTAGTGCAAATTATAACTTGAAGATCTGAACTAGTAATTGTCAAATACAGCACTTAAAATTGATAGCTCCTAATTATTATTGCATATTATAACTTGAAGATCTGAACTTGTAATTGTCAAATACAGAACATAAAATTGATAGCTACTAATTATTATTTCAAATTATAACTTGAAGACCTGAACTTGTAATTGTCAAATACAGAACTTAAAATTAATAGCTTCTAATTATTATTGCAAATTATAACTTGAATGTCTGAACTTGTAATTGTCAAATACAGAACTTCTAATTGTTAAATACAAATTATTAGTGCAAATTATAACTTGAAGATCTGAACTTGTAATTGTCAAATACAGAACTTAAAATTGATAGTTTCTAATTATTATTGTAAATTATAACTTGAAGAACTGAACTTGTAATAGTGAATTACAGAACTTAGATTTGTTAAATTCAATTTATTATTTCAAATTATAACTTGAAGATCTGAACTAGTAATTGTCAAATACAGAACTTAAAATTGATAGCTTCTAATTATTATTGCAAATTATAACTTGAAGATCTGAACTTGTAAATGTCAGATACAGAACTTAAAATTGATAGCTTCTAATTATTATTGTAAATTATAACTTCAAGATCTGAACTTGTAATTGGCAAATACAGAACTTAAAATTGATAGCTTCAAATTATTATTGCAAATTATAACTTGAAGATCTGAACTTGTAATTTTCAAATACAGAACTTCTAATTGTTAAATACAAATTATTAGTGCAAATTATAACTTGAAGAACTGAACTTGGAATTGTCAAATACAGAACTTCTAATTGTTAAATACAAATTATTAGTGCAAATTATAACTTGAAGATCTGAACTAGTAATTTTCAAATACAGAACTTAAAATTAATAGCTTCTAATTATTATTGCAAATTAAAACTTGAATGTCTGAACTTGTAATTGTCAAATACAGAACTTCTAATTGTTAAATACAAATTATTAGTGCAAATTATAACTTGAAGGTCTGAACTAGTAATTTTCAAATACAGAACTTAAAATTAATAACTTCTAATTATTATTGCAAATTAAAACTTGAATGTCTGAACTTGTAATTGTCAAATACAGAACTTCTAATTGTTAAATACAAATTATTAGTGCAAATTATAACTTGAAGATCTGAACTTGTAATTGTCAAATACAGAACTTAAAATTGATAGCTTCTAATTATTATTGCAAATTATAACATGAAGATCTGAACTTGTAATTGTCAAATACAGAACTTAAAATTGATAGCTTCTAATTATTATTGTAAATTATAACTTGAAGATCTGAACTTGTAATAGTCAAATACAGAACTTCTAATTGTTAAATACAAATTATTACTGCAAATTATAACTTGAAGATCTGAACTAGTAATTTTCAAATACAGAACTTAATATTGATAGCTTCTAATTATTATTGCAAATTATAACTAGAAGATCTGAACTTGTAATTGTCAAATACAGAACTTAAAATTGATAGCTTCTAATTATTATTTCAATTTATAACTTGAAGATCTGAACTTGTAATTGTCAAATACAGAACTTAAAATTGATAGCTTCTAATTATTATTGCAAATTATAACTTGAAGATCTGAACTTGTAATTGTCAAATACAGAACTTTTAATTGTTAAATACAAATTAGTAGTGCAAATTATAACTTGAAGATCTGAACTTGTAATTATCAAATACAGAACTTAAAATTGATAGCTTCTAATTATTATTGTAAATTATAACTTGAAGATCTAAACTTGTAATAGTGAATTACAGAACTTAGATTTGTTAAATTCAAATTATTATTACAAATTATAACTTGAAGATCTGAACTAGTAATTGTCAAATTCAGAACTTAAAATTGATAGCTTCTAATTATTATTGCAAATCATAACTTGAAGATCTGAACTAGTAATTGTCAAATACAGAACTTAAAATTGATAACTTCTAATTATTATTGTAAATTATAACTTGAAGATCTGACCTTGTAATTGTCAAATACAGAACTTAAAATTGATATCTTCTAATTATTATTGCAAATAATAATTTGAAGATCTGAACTAGTAATTGTCAAATACAGCACTTAAAATTGATAGCTTCTAATTATTATTGCAAATTATAATTTGAAGATCTGAACTTGTAATAGACAAATACGCAACTTAGCATTGTTAAATACAAATTGTGATTGCAAATTATAACTTGAAGATCTGAACCTGTAATAGGTAAATACAGAACTTCGAATTGTTAAATTCTAACTAAGATTGCAAATAATAATTTGAAGATCTGAACTTGTAATAGTCAAATACAGAACTTCTAATTGTTAAATACAAATTATTAGTGCAAATTATAACTTGAAGATCTGAACTTGTAATAGGTAAATACAGAACTTAAAATTGATAGCTTCTAATTATTATTGCAAATTATAACTAGAAGATCTGAACTTGTAATTGTCAAATACAGAACTTCTAATTGTTAAATACAAATTATTAGTGCAAATTATAACTTGAAGATCTGAACAAGTAATTGTCAAATACAGAACTTAAAATTGATAGCTTCTAATTATTATTGTAAATTATAACTTGAAGATCTGAACTTGTAATAGTGAACTACAGAACTTAGATTTGTTAAATTCAAATTATTATTTCAAATTATAACTTGAAGATCTGAACTAGTAATTGTCAAATACAGAACTTAAAATTGATAGCTTCTAATTATTATTGCAAATTATAACTTGAAGATCTGAACTTGTAATTGTCAAATACAGAACTTAAAATTGATAGCTTCTAATTATTATTGCAAATTATAATTTGAAGATCTGAACTTGTAATAGACAAATACGCAACTTAGCATTGTTAAATACAAATTGTGATTGTAAATTATAACTTGAAGATCTGACCTTGTAATTGTCAAATACAGAACTTAAAATTGATATCTTCTAATTATTATTGCAAATAATAACTTGAAGATCTGAACTAGTAATTGTCAAATACAGCACTTAAAATTGATAGTTACTAATTATTATTGCAAATTATAATTTGAAGATCTGAACTTGTAATAGACAAATACGCAACTTAGCATTGTTAAATACAAATTGTGATTGCAAATTATAACTTGAAGATCTGAACTTGTAATAGGTAAATACAGAACTTCGAATTGTTAAATTCTAACTAAGATTGCAAATAATAATTCGAAGATCTGAACTTGTAATAGTCAAATACAGAACTTCTAATTGTTAAATACAAATTATTAGTGCAAATTATAACTTGAAGATCTGAACTAGTAATTGTCAAATACAGAACTTAAAATTGATAGCTTCTAATTATTATTGCAAATTATAACTTGAAGATCTGAACTTGTAATTGTCAAATACAGAACTTCTAATTGTTAAATACAAATTATTAGTGCAAATTATAACTTGAAGATCTGAACTTGTAATTGTCAAATACAGAACTTCTAATTGTTAAATACAAATTATTAGTGCAAATTATAACTTGAAGATCTGAACTAGTAATTGTCAAATACAGCACTTAAAATTGATAGCTTCTAATTATTATTGCATATTATAACTTGAAGATCTGAACTAGTAATTGTCAAATACAGAACATAAAATTGATAGCTACTAATTATTATTTCAAATTATAACTTGAAGATCTGAACTTGTAATTGTCAAATACAGAACTTAAAATTAATAGCATCTAATTATTATTGCAAATTATAACTTGAATGTCTGAACTTGTAATTGTCAAATACAGAACTTTTAATTGTTAAATACAAATTATTAGTGCAAATTATAACTTGAAGATCTGAACTTGTAATTGTCAAATACAGAACTTAAAATTGATAGTTTCTAATTATTATTGTAAATTATAACTTGAAGAACTGAACTTGTAATAGTGAATTACAGAACTTAGATTTGTTAAATTCAATTTATTATTTCAAATTATAACTTGAAGATCTGAACTAGTAATTGTCAAATACAGAACTTAAAATTGATAGCTTCTAATTATTATTGCAAATTATAACTTGAAGATCTGAACTTGTAATTGTCAGATACAGAACTTAAAATTGATAGCTTCTAATTATTATTGTAAATTATAACTTCAAGATCTGAACTTGTAATTGGCAAATACAGAACTTAAAATTGATAGCTTCTAATTATTATTGCAAATTATAACTTGAAGATCTGAACTTGTAATTGTCAAATACAGAACTTCTAATTGTTAAATACAAATTATTAGTGCAAATTATAACTTGAAGATCTGAACTTGTAATTGTCAAATACAGAACTTAAAATTGATAGTTTCTAATTATTATTGTAAATTATAACTTGAAGAACTGAACTTGTAATAGTGAATTACAGAACTTAGATTTGTTAAATTCAATTTATTATTTCAAATTATAACTTGAAGATCTGAACTAGTAATTGTCAAATACAGAACTTAAAATTGATAGCTTCTAATTATTATTGCAAATTATAACTTGAAGATCTGAACTTGTAATTGTCAGATACAGAACTTAAAATTGATAGCTTCTAATTATTATTGTAAATTATAACTTCAAGATCTGAACTTGTAATTGGCAAATACAGAACTTAAAATTGATAGCTTCTAATTATTATTGCAAATTATAACTTGAAGATCTGAACTTGTAATTGTCAAATACAGAACTTCTAATTGTTAAATACAAATTATTAGTGCAAATTATAACTTGAAGAACTGAACTTGGAATTGTCAAATACAGAACTTCTAATTGTTAAATACAAATTATTAGTGCAAATTATAACTTGAAGATCTGAACTAGTAATTTTCAAATACAGAACTTAAAATTAATAGCTTCTAATTATTATTGCAAATTAAAACTTGAATGTCTGAACTTGTAATTGTCAAATACAGAACTTCTAATTGTTAAATACAAATTATTAGTGCAAATTATAACTTGAAGATCTGAACTTGTAATTGTCAAATACAGAACTTAAAATTGATAGCTTCTAATTATTATTGTAAATTATAACTTGAAGAACTGAACTTGTAATAGTGAATTACAGAACTTAGATTTGTTAAATTCAATTTATTATTTCAAATTATAACTTGAAGATCTGAACTAGTAATTGTCAAATACAGAACTTAAAATTGATAGCTTCTAATTATTATTGCAAATTATAACTTGAAGATCTGAACTTGTAATTGTCAAATACAGAACTTAAAATTGATAGCTTCTAATTATTATTGTAAATTATAACTTGAAGAACTGAACTTGTAATAGTGAATTACAGAACTTAGATTTGTTAAATTCAATTTATTATTTCAAATTATAACTTGAAGATCTGAACTTGTAATTGTCAAATACAGAACTTAAAATTGATAGCCTCTAATTATTATTGCAAATTATAATTTGAAGATCTGAACTTGTAATAGACAAATACGCAACTTAGCATTGTTAAATACAAATTGTGATTGCAAATTATAACTTGAAGATCTGAACTAGTAATTGTCAAATACAGCACTTAAAATTGATAGCTTCTAATTATTATTGCATATTATAACTTGAAGATCTGAACTAGTAATTGTCAAATACAGAACATAAAATTGATAGCTACTAATTATTATTTCAAATTATAACTTGAAGATCTGAACTTGTAATTGTCAAATACAGAACTTAAAATTAATAGCATCTAATTATTATTGCAAATTATAACTTGAATGTCTGAACTTGTAATTGTCAAATACAGAACTTCTAATTGTTAAATACAAATTATTAGTGCAAATTATAACTTGAAGATCTGAACTTGTAATTGTCAAATACAGAACTTAAAATTGATAGTTTCTAATTATTATTGTAAATTATAACTTGAAGAACTGAACTTGTAATAGTGAATTACAGAACTTAGATTTGTTAAATTCAATTTATTATTTCAAATTATAACTTGAAGATCTGAACTAGTAATTGTCAAATACAGAACTTAAAATTGATAGCTTCTAATTATTATTGCAAATTATAACTTGAAGATCTGAACTTGTAATTGTCAGATACAGAACTTAAAATTGATAGCTTCTAATTATTATTGTAAATTATAACTTCAAGATCTGAACTTGTAATTGGCAAATACAGAACTTAAAATTGATAGCTTCTAATTATTATTGCAAATTATAACTTGAAGATCTGAACTTGTAATTGTCAAATACAGAACTTCTAATTGTTAAATACAAATTATTAGTGCAAATTATAACTTGAAGATCTGAACTTGTAATTGTCAAATACAGAACTTAAAATTGATAGTTTCTAATTATTATTGTAAATTATAACTTGAAGAACTGAACTTGTAATAGTGAATTACAGAACTTAGATTTGTTAAATTCAATTTATTATTTCAAATTATAACTTGAAGATCTGAACTAGTAATTGTCAAATACAGAACTTAAAATTGATAGCTTCTAATTATTATTGCAAATTATAACTTGAAGATCTGAACTTGTAATTGTCAGATACAGAACTTAAAATTGATAGCTTCTAATTATTATTGTAAATTATAACTTCAAGATCTGAACTTGTAATTGGCAAATACAGAACTTAAAATTGATAGCTTCTAATTATTATTGCAAATTATAACTTGAAGATCTGAACTTGTAATTGTCAAATACAGAACTTCTAATTGTTAAATACAAATTATTAGTGCAAATTATAACTTGAAGAACTGAACTTGGAATTGTCAAATACAGAACTTCTAATTGTTAAATACAAATTATTAGTGCAAATTATAACTTGAAGATCTGAACTAGTAATTTTCAAATACAGAACTTAAAATTAATAGCTTCTAATTATTATTGCAAATTAAAACTTGAATGTCTGAACTTGTAATTGTCAAATACAGAACTTCTAATTGTTAAATACAAATTATTAGTGCAAATTATAACTTGAAGATCTGAACTTGTAATTGTCAAATACAGAACTTAAAATTGATAGCTTCTAATTATTATTGTAAATTATAACTTGAAGAACTGAACTTGTAATAGTGAATTACAGAACTTAGATTTGTTAAATTCAATTTATTATTTCAAATTATAACTTGAAGATCTGAACTAGTAATTGTCAAATACAGAACTTAAAATTGATAGCTTCTAATTATTATTGCAAATTATAACTTGAAGATCTGAACTTGTAATTGTCAAATACAGAACTTAAAATTGATAGCTTCTAATTATTATTGTAAATTATAACTTGAAGAACTGAACTTGTAATAGTGAATTACAGAACTTAGATTTGTTAAATTCAATTTATTATTTCAAATTATAACTTGAAGATCTGAACTTGTAATTGTCAAATACAGAACTTAAAATTGATAGCCTCTAATTATTATTGCAAATTATAATTTGAAGATCTGAACTTGTAATAGACAAATACGCAACTTAGCATTGTTAAATACAAATTGTGATTGCAAATTATAACTTGAAGATCTGAACTAGTAATTGTCAAATACAGCACTTAAAATTGATAGCTTCTAATTATTATTGCATATTATAACTTGAAGATCTGAACTAGTAATTGTCAAATACAGAACATAAAATTGATAGCTACTAATTATTATTTCAAATTATAACTTGAAGATCTGAACTTGTAATTGTCAAATACAGAACTTAAAATTAATAGCATCTAATTATTATTGCAAATTATAACTTGAATGTCTGAACTTGTAATTGTCAAATACAGAACTTCTAATTGTTAAATACAAATTATTAGTGCAAATTATAACTTGAAGATCTGAACTTGTAATTGTCAAATACAGAACTTAAAATTGATAGTTTCTAATTATTATTGTAAATTATAACTTGAAGAACTGAACTTGTAATAGTGAATTACAGAACTTAGATTTGTTAAATTCAATTTATTATTTCAAATTATAACTTGAAGATCTGAACTAGTAATTGTCAAATACAGAACTTAAAATTGATAGCTTCTAATTATTATTGCAAATTATAACTTGAAGATCTGAACTTGTAATTGTCAGATACAGAACTTAAAATTGATAGCTTCTAATTATTATTGTAAATTATAACTTCAAGATCTGAACTTGTAATTGGCAAATACAGAACTTAAAATTGATAGCTTCTAATTATTATTGCAAATTATAACTTGAAGATCTGAACTTGTAATTGTCAAATACAGAACTTCTAATTGTTAAATACAAATTATTAGTGCAAATTATAACTTGAAGAACTGAACTTGGAATTGTCAAATACAGAACTTCTAATTGTTAAATACAAATTATTAGTGCAAATTATAACTTGAAGATCTGAACTAGTAATTTTCAAATACAGAACTTAAAATTAATAGCTTCTAATTATTATTGCAAATTAAAACTTGAATGTCTGAACTTGTAATTGTCAAATACAGAACTTCTAATTGTTAAATACAAATTATTAGTGCAAATTATAACTTGAAGATCTGAACTTGTAATTGTCAAATACAGAACTTAAAATTGATAGCTTCTAATTATTATTGTAAATTATAACTTGAAGAACTGAACTTGTAATAGTGAATTACAGAACTTAGATTTGTTAAATTCAATTTATTATTTCAAATTATAACTTGAAGATCTGAACTAGTAATTGTCAAATACAGAACTTAAAATTGATAGCTTCTAATTATTATTGCAAATTATAACTTGAAGATCTGAACTTGTAATTGTCAAATACAGAACTTAAAATTGATAGCTTCTAATTATTATTGTAAATTATAACTTGAAGAACTGAACTTGTAATAGTGAATTACAGAACTTAGATTTGTTAAATTCAATTTATTATTTCAAATTATAACTTGAAGATCTGAACTTGTAATTGTCAAATACAGAACTTAAAATTGATAGCCTCTAATTATTATTGCAAATTATAATTTGAAGATCTGAACTTGTAATAGACAAATACGCAACTTAGCATTGTTAAATACAAATTGTGATTGCAAATTATAACTTGAAGATCTGAACCTGTAATAGGTAAATACAGAACTTCGAATTGTTAAATTCTAACTAAGATTGCAAATAATAATTCGAAGATCTGAACTTGTAATAGTCAAATACAGAACTTCTAATTGTTAAATACAAATTATTAGTGCAAATTATAACTTGAAGATCTGAACTAGTAATTGTCAAATACAGAACTTAAAATTGATAGCTTCTAATTATTATTGCAAATTATAACTTGAAGATCTGAACTTGTAATTGTCAAATACAGAACTTCTAATTGTTAAATACAAATTATTAGTGCAAATTATAACTTGAAGATCTGAACTTGTAATTGTCAAATACAGAACTTCTAATTGTTAAATACAAATTATTAGTGCAAATTATAACTTGAAGATCTGAACTAGTAATTGTCAAATACAGCACTTAAAATTGATAGCTTCTAATTATTATTGCATATTATAACTTGAAGATCTGAACTTGTAATTGTCAAATACAGAACATAAAATTGATAGCTACTAATTATTATTTCAAATTATAACTTGAAGATCTGAACTTGTAATTGTCAAATACAGAACTTAAAATTAATAGCTTCTAATTATTATTGCAAATTATAACTTGAATGTCTGAACTTGTAATTGTCAAATACAGAACTTCTAATTGTTAAATACAAATTATTAGTGCAAATTTTAACTTGAAGATCTGAACTTGTAATTGTCAAATACAGAACTTAAAATTGATAGTTTCTAATTATTATTGTAAATTATAACTTGAAGAACTGAACTTGTAATAGTGAATTACAGAACTTAGATTTGTTAAATTCAATTTATTATTTCAAATTATAACTTGAAGATCTGAACTAGTAATTGTCAAATACAGAACTTAAAATTGATAGCTTCTAATTATTATTGCAAATTATAACTTGAAGATCTGAACTTGTAATTGTCAGATACAGAACTTAAAATTGATAGCTTCTAATTATTATTGTAAATTATAACTTCAAGATCTGAACTTGTAATTGGCAAATACAGAACTTAAAATTGATAGCTTCTAATTATTATTGCAAATTATAACTTGAAGATCTGAACTTGTAATTGTCAAATACAGAACTTCTAATTGTTAAATACAAATTATTAGTGCAAATTATAACTTGAAGAACTGAACTTGGAATTGTCAAATACAGAACTTCTAATTGTTAGATACAAATTATTAGTGCAAATTATAACTTGAAGATCTGAACTAGTAATTTTCAAATACAGAACTTAAAATTAATAGCTTCTAATTATTATTGCAAATTAAAACTTGAATGTCTGAACTTGTAATTGTCAAATACAGAACTTCTAATTGTTAAATACAAATTATTATTGCAAATTAAAACTTGAATGTCTGAACTTGTAATTGTCAAATACAGAACTTCTAATTGTTAAATACAAATTATTAGTGCAAATTATAACTTGAAGGTCTGAACTAGTAATTTTCAAATACAGAACTTAAAATTAATAGCTTCTAATTATTATTGCAAATTAAAACTTGAATGTCTGAACTTGTAATTGTCAAATACAGAACTTCTAATTGTTAAATACAAATTATTAGTGCAAATTATAACTTGAAGATCTGAACTTGTAATTGTCAAATACAGAACTTAAAATTGATAGCTTCTAATTATTATTGCAAATTATAACATGAAGATCTGAACTTGTAATTGTCAA
This sequence comes from Cantharis lateralis, assembly GCA_963170105.1. Classification (NCBI taxonomy): domain Eukaryota; kingdom Metazoa; phylum Arthropoda; class Insecta; order Coleoptera; family Cantharidae; genus Cantharis; species Cantharis lateralis. The sequence goes on along the minus strand of OY720625.1, from coordinate 23,481,880 downwards.
ATACAGAACTTAAAATTGATAGCTTCTAATTATTATTGTAAATTATAACTTGAAGATCTGAACTTGTAATAGTCAAATACAGAACTTCTAATTGTTAAATACAAATTATTACTGCAAATTATAACTTGAAGATCTGAACTAGTAATTTTCAAATACAGAACTTAATATTGATAGCTTCTAATTATTATTGCAAATTATAACTAGAAGATCTGAACTTGTAATTGTCAAATACAGAACTTAAAATTGATAGCTTCTAATTATTATTTCAATTTATAACTTGAAGATCTGAACTTGTAATTGTCAAATACAGAACTTAAAATTGATAGCTTCTAATTATTATTGCAAATTATAACTTGAAGATCTGAACTTGTAATTGTCAAATACAGAACTTTTAATTGTTAAATACAAATTAGTAGTGCAAATTATAACTTGAAGATCTGAACTTGTAATTATCAAATACAGAACTTAAAATTGATAGCTTCTAATTATTATTGTAAATTATAACTTGAAGATCTAAACTTGTAATAGTGAATTACAGAACTTAGATTTGTTAAATTCAAATTATTATTACAAATTATAACTTGAAGATCTGAACTAGTAATTGTCAAATTCAGAACTTAAAATTGATAGCTTCTAATTATTATTGCAAATCATAACTTGAAGATCTGAACTAGTAATTGTCAAATACAGAACTTAAAATTGATAACTTCTAATTATTATTGTAAATTATAACTTGAAGATCTGACCTTGTAATTGTCAAATACAGAACTTAAAATTGATATCTTCTAATTATTATTGCAAATAATAATTTGAAGATCTGAACTAGTAATTGTCAAATACAGCACTTAAAATTGATAGCTTCTAATTATTATTGCAAATTATAATTTGAAGATCTGAACTTGTAATAGACAAATACGCAACTTAGCATTGTTAAATACAAATTGTGATTGCAAATTATAACTTGAAGATCTGAACCTGTAATAGGTAAATACAGAACTTCGAATTGTTAAATTCTAACTAAGATTGCAAATAATAATTCGAAGATCTGAACTTGTAATAGTCAAATACAGAACTTCTAATTGTTAAATACAAATTATTAGTGCAAATTATAACTTGAAGATCTGAACTAGTAATTGTCAAATACAGAACTTAAAATTGATAGCTTCTAATTATTATTGCAAATTATAACTTGAAGATCTGAACTTGTAATTGTCAAATACAGAACTTTTAATTGTTAAATACAAATTAGTAGTGCAAATTATAACTTGAAGATCTGAACTTGTAATTATCAAATACAGAACTTAAAATTGATAGCTTCTAATTATTATTGTAAATTATAACTTGAAGATCTAAACTTGTAATAGTGAATTACAGAACTTAGATTTGTTAAATTCAAATTATTATTACAAATTATAACTTGAAGATCTGAACTAGTAATTGTCAAATTCAGAACTTAAAATTGATAGCTTCTAATTATTATTGCAAATCATAACTTGAAGATCTGAACTAGTAATTGTCAAATACAGAACTTAAAATTGATAGCTTCTAATTATTATTGCAAATTATAACTTGAAGATCTGAACTTGTAATTGTCAGATACAGAACTTAAAATTGATAGCTTCTAATTATTATTGTAAATTATAACTTCAAGATCTGAACTTGTAATTGGCAAATACAGAACTTAAAATTGATAGCTTCTAATTATTATTGCAAATTATAACTTGAAGATCTGAACTTGTAATTGTCAAATACAGAACTTCTAATTGTTAAATACTAATTATTAGTGCAAATTATAACTTGAAGAACTGAACTTGGAATTGTCAAATACAGAACTTCTAATTGTTAAATACAAATTATTAGTGCAAATTATAACTTGAAGATCTGAACTAGTAATTTTCAAATACAGAACTTAAAATTAATAGCTTCTAATTATTATTGCAAATTAAAACTTGAATGTCTGAACTTGTAATTGTCAAATACAGAACTTCTAATTGTTAAATACAAATTATTAGTGCAAATTATAACTTGAAGATCTGAACTTGTAATTGTCAAATACAGAACTTAAAATTGATAGCTTCTAATTATTATTGTAAATTATAACTTGAAGAACTGAACTTGTAATAGTGAATTACAGAACTTAGATTTGTTAAATTCAATTTATTATTTCAAATTATACCTTGAAGATCTGAACTAGTAATTGTCAAATACAGAACTTAAAATTGATAGCTTCTAATTATTATTGCAAATTATAACTTGAAGATCTGAACTTGTAATTGTCAAATACAGAACTTAAAATTGATAGCTTCTAATTATTATTGTAAATTATAACTTGAAGAACTGAACTTGTAATAGTGAATTACAGAACTTAGATTTGTTAAATTCAATTTATTATTTCAAATTATAACTTGAAGATCTGAACTTGTAATTGTCAAATATAGAACTTAAAATTGATAGCCTCTAATTATTATTCCAAATTATAATTTGAAGATCTGAACTTGTAATAGACAAATACGCAACTTAGCATTGTTAAATACAAATTGTGATTGCAAATTATAACTTGAAGATCTGAACCTGTAATAGGTAAATACAGAACTTCGAATTGTTAAATTCTAACTAAGATTGCAAATAATAATTCGAAGATCTGAACTTGTAATAGTCAAATACAGAACTTCTAATTGTTAAATACAAATTATTAGTGCAAATTATAACTTGAAGATCTGAACTAGTAATTGTCAAATACAGAACTTAAAATTGATAGCTTCTAATTATTATTGCAAATTATAACTTGAAGATCTGAACTTGTAATTGTCAAATACAGAACTTCTAATTGTTAAATACAAATTATTAGTGCAAATTATAACTTGAAGATCTGAACTTGTAATTGTCAAATACAGAACTTCTAATTGTTAAATACAAATTATTAGTGCAAATTATAACTTGAAGATCTGAACTAGTAATTGTCAAATACAGCACTTAAAATTGATAGCTTCTAATTATTATTGCATATTATAACTTGAAGATCTGAACTTGTAATTGTCAAATACAGAACATAAAATTGATAGCTACTAATTATTATTTCAAATTATAACTTGAAGATCTGAACTTGTAATTGTCAAATACAGAACTTAAAATTAATAGCTTCTAATTATTATTGCAAATTATAACTTGAATGTCTGAACTTGTAATTGTCAAATACAGAACTTCTAATTGTTAAATACAAATTATTAGTGCAAATTATAACTTGAAGATCTGAACTTGTAATTGTCAAATACAGAACTTAAAATTGATAGTTTCTAATTATTATTGTAAATTATAACTTGAAGAACTGAACTTGTAATAGTGAATTACAGAACTTAGATTTGTTAAATTCAATTTATTATTTCAAATTATAACTTGAAGATCTGAACTAGTAATTGTCAAATACAGAACTTAAAATTGATAGCTTCTAATTATTATTGCAAATTATAACTTGAAGATCTGAACTTGTAATTGTCAGATACAGAACTTAAAATTGATAGCTTCTAATTATTATTGTAAATTATAACTTCAAGATCTGAACTTGTAATTGGCAAATACAGAACTTAAAATTGATAGCTTCTAATTATTATTGCAAATTATAACTTGAAGATCTGAACTTGTAATTGTCAAATACAGAACTTCTAATTGTTAAATACAAATTATTAGTGCAAATTATAACTTGAAGAACTGAACTTGGAATTGTCAAATACAGAACTTCTAATTGTTAAATACAAATTATTAGTGCAAATTATAACTTGAAGATCTGAACTAGTAATTTTCAAATACAGAACTTAAAATTAATAGCTTCTAATTATTATTGCAAATTAAAACTTGAAGATCTGAACTTGTAATTGTCAAATACAGAACTTCTAATTGTTAAATACAAATTATTAGTGCAAATTATAACTTGAAGATCTGAACTTGTAATTGTCAAATACAGAACTTCTAATTGTTAAATACAAATTATTAGTGCAAATTATAACTTGAAGATCTGAACTAGTAATTGTCAAATACAGCACTTAAAATTGATAGCTTCTAATTATTATTGCATATTATAACTTGAAGATCTGAACTTGTAATTGTCAAATACAGAACATAAAATTGATAGCTACTAATTATTATTTCAAATTATAACTTGAAGATCTGAACTTGTAATTGTCAAATACAGAACTTAAAATTAATAGCTTCTAATTATTATTGCAAATTATAACTTGAATGTCTGAACTTGTAATTGTCAAATACAGAACTTCTAATTGTTAAATACAAATTATTAGTGCAAATTATAACTTGAAGATCTGAACTTGTAATTGTCAAATACAGAACTTAAAATTGATAGTTTCTAATTATTATTGTAAATTATAACTTGAAGAACTGAACTTGTAATAGTGAATTACAGAACTTAGATTTGTTAAATTCAATTTATTATTTCAAATTATAACTTGAAGATCTGAACTAGTAATTGTCAAATACAGAACTTAAAATTGATAGCTTCTAATTATTATTGCAAATTATAACTTGAAGATCTGAACTTGTAATTGTCAGATACAGAACTTAAAATTGATAGCTTCTAATTATTATTGTAAATTATAACTTCAAGATCTGAACTTGTAATTGGCAAATACAGAACTTAAAATTGATAGCTTCTAATTATTATTGCAAATTATAACTTGAAGATCTGAACTTGTAATTGTCAAATACAGAACTTCTAATTGTTAAATACAAATTATTAGTGCAAATTATAACTTGAAGAACTGAACTTGGAATTGTCAAATACAGAACTTCTAATTGTTAAATACAAATTATTAGTGCAAATTATAACTTGAAGATCTGAACTAGTAATTTTCAAATACAGAACTTAAAATTAATAGCTTCTAATTATTATTGCAAATTAAAACTTGAATGTCTGAACTTGTAATTGTCAAATACAGAACTTCTAATTGTTAAATACAAATTATTATTGCAAATTAAAACTTGAATGTCTGAACTTGTAATTGTCAAATACAGAACTTCTAATTGTTAAATACAAATTATTAGTGCAAATTATAACTTGAAGGTCTGAACTAGTAATTTTCAAATACAGAACTTAAAATTAATAGCTTCTAATTATTATTGCAAATTAAAACTTGAATGTCTGAACTTGTAATTGTCAAATACAGAACTTCTAATTGTTAAATACAAATTATTAGTGCAAATTATAACTTGAAGATCTGAACTAGTAATTGTCAAATACAGAACTTAAAATTGATAACTTCTAATTATTATTGTAAATTATAACTTGAAGATCTGACCTTGTAATTGTCAAATACAGAACTTAAAATTGATATCTTCTAATTATTATTGCAAATAATAATTTGAAGATCTGAACTAGTAATTGTCAAATACAGCACTTAAAATTGATAGCTTCTAATTATTATTGCAAATTATAATTTGAAGATCTGAACTTGTAATAGACAAATACGCAACTTAGCATTGTTAAATACAAATTGTGATTGCAAATTATAACTTGAAGATCTGAACCTGTAATAGGTAAATACAGAACTTCGAATTGTTAAATTCTAACTAAGATTGCAAATAATAATTTGAAGATCTGAACTTGTAATAGTCAAATACAGAACTTCTAATTGTTAAATACAAATTATTAGTGCAAATTATAACTTGAAGATCTGAACTTGTAATAGGTAAATACAGAACTTAAAATTGATAGCTTCTAATTATTATTGCAAATTATAACTAGAAGATCTGAACTTGTAATTGTCAAATACAGAACTTCTAATTGTTAAATACAAATTATTAGTGCAAATTATAACTTGAAGATCTGAACAAGTAATTGTCAAATACAGAACTTAAAATTGATAGCTTCTAATTATTATTGTAAATTATAACTTGAAGATCTGAACTTGTAATAGTGAACTACAGAACTTAGATTTGTTAAATTCAAATTATTATTTCAAATTATAACTTGAAGATCTGAACTAGTAATTGTCAAATACAGAACTTAAAATTGATAGCTTCTAATTATTATTGCAAATTATAACTTGAAGATCTGAACTTGTAATTGTCAAATACAGAACTTAAAATTGATAGCTTCTAATTATTATTGCAAATTATAATTTGAAGATCTGAACTTGTAATAGACAAATACGCAACTTAGCATTGTTAAATACAAATTGTGATTGTAAATTATAACTTGAAGATCTGACCTTGTAATTGTCAAATACAGAACTTAAAATTGATATCTTCTAATTATTATTGCAAATAATAACTTGAAGATCTGAACTAGTAATTGTCAAATACAGCACTTAAAATTGATAGTTACTAATTATTATTGCAAATTATAATTTGAAGATCTGAACTTGTAATAGACAAATACGCAACTTAGCATTGTTAAATACAAATTGTGATTGCAAATTATAACTTGAAGATCTGAACTTGTAATAGGTAAATACAGAACTTCTAATTGTTAAATACAAATTATTAGTGCAAATTATAACTTGAAGATCTGAACTAGTAATTGTCAAATACAGAACTTAAAATTGATAGCTTCTAATTATTATTGCAAATTATAACTTGAAGATCTGAACTTGTAATTGTCAAATACAGAACTTTTAATTGTTAAATACAAATTAGTAGTGCAAATTATAACTTGAAGATCTGAACTTGTAATTATCAAATACAGAACTTAAAATTGATAGCTTCTAATTATTATTGTAAATTATAACTTGAAGATCTAAACTTGTAATAGTGAATTACAGAACTTAGATTTGTTAAATTCAAATTATTATTACAAATTATAACTTGAAGATCTGAACTAGTAATTGTCAAATTCAGAACTTAAAATTGATAGCTTCTAATTATTATTGCAAATCATAACTTGAAGATCTGAACTAGTAATTGTCAAATACAGAACTTAAAATTGATAGCTTCTAATTATTATTGCAAATTATAACTTGAAGATCTGAACTTGTAATTGTCAGATACAGAACTTAAAATTGATAGCTTCTAATTATTATTGTAAATTATAACTTCAAGATCTGAACTTGTAATTGGCAAATACAGAACTTAAAATTGATAGCTTCTAATTATTATTGCAAATTATAACTTGAAGATCTGAACTTGTAATTGTCAAATACAGAACTTCTAATTGTTAAATACTAATTATTAGTGCAAATTATAACTTGAAGAACTGAACTTGGAATTGTCAAATACAGAACTTCTAATTGTTAAATACAAATTATTAGTGCAAATTATAACTTGAAGATCTGAACTAGTAATTTTCAAATACAGAACTTAAAATTAATAGCTTCTAATTATTATTGCAAATTAAAACTTGAATGTCTGAACTTGTAATTGTCAAATACAGAACTTCTAATTGTTAAATACAAATTATTAGTGCAAATTATAACTTGAAGATCTGAACTTGTAATTGTCAAATACAGAACTTAAAATTGATAGCTTCTAATTATTATTGTAAATTATAACTTGAAGAACTGAACTTGTAATAGTGAATTACAGAACTTAGATTTGTTAAATTCAATTTATTATTTCAAATTATAACTTGAAGATCTGAACTAGTAATTGTCAAATACAGAACTTAAAATTGATAGCTTCTAATTATTATTGCAAATTATAACTTGAAGATCTGAACTTGTAATTGTCAAATACAGAACATAAATTGATAGCTTCTAATTATTATTGTAAATTATAACTTGAAGAACTGAACTTGTAATAGTGAATTACAGAACTTAGATTTGTTAAATTCAATTTATTATTTCAAATTATAACTTGAAGATCTGAACTTGTAATTGTCAAACATAGAACTTAAATTTGATAGCCTCTAATTATTATTCCAAATTATAATTTGAAGATCTGAACTTGTAATAGACAAATACGCAACTTAGCATTGTTAAATACAAATTGTGATTGCAAATTATAACTTGAAGATCTGAACCTGTAATAGGTAAATACAGAACTTCGAATTGTTAAATTCTAACTAAGATTGCAAATAATAATTCGAAGATCTGAACTTGTAATAGTCAAATACAGAACTTCTAATTGTTAAATACAAATTATTAGTGCAAATTATAACTTGAAGATCTGAACTAGTAATTGTCAAATACAGAACTTAAAATTGATAGCTTCTAATTATTATTGCAAATTATAACTTGAAGATCTGAACTTGTAATTGTCAAATACAGAACTTCTAATTGTTAAATACAAATTATTAGTGCAAATTATAACTTGAAGATCTGAACTTGTAATTGTCAAATACAGAACTTCTAATTGTTAAATACAAATTATTAGTGCAAATTATAACTTGAAGATCTGAACTAGTAATTGTCAAATACAGCACTTAAAATTGATAGCTTCTAATTATTATTGCATATTATAACTTGAAGATCTGAACTTGTAATTGTCAAATACAGAACATAAAATTGATAGCTACTAATTATTATTTCAAATTATAACTTGAAGATCTGAACTTGTAATTGTCAAATACAGAACTTAAAATTAATAGCTTCTAATTATTATTGCAAATTATAACTTGAATGTCTGAACTTGTAATTGTCAAATACAGAACTTCTAATTGTTAAATACAAATTATTAGTGCAAATTATAACTTGAAGATCTGAACTTGTAATTGTCAAATACAGAACTTAAAATTGATAGTTTCTAATTATTATTGTAAATTATAACTTGAAGAACTGAACTTGTAATAGTGAATTACAGAACTTAGATTTGTTAAATTCAATTTATTATTTCAAATTATAACTTGAAGATCTGAACTAGTAATTGTCAAATACAGAACTTAAAATTGATAGCTTCTAATTATTATTGCAAATTATAACTTGAAGATCTGAACTTGTAATTGTCAGATACAGAACTTAAAATTGATAGCTTCTAATTATTATTGTAAATTATAACTTCAAGATCTGAACTTGTAATTGGCAAATACAGAACTTAAAATTGATAGCTTCTAATTATTATTGCAAATTATAACTTGAAGATCTGAACTTGTAATTGTCAAATACAGAACTTCTAATTGTTAAATACAAATTATTAGTGCAAATTATAACTTGAAGAACTGAACTTGGAATTGTCAAATACAGAACTTCTAATTGTTAAATACAAATTATTAGTGCAAATTATAACTTGAAGATCTGAACTAGTAATTTTCAAACACAGAACTTAAAATTAATAGCTTCTAATTATTATTGCAAATTAAAACTTGAAGATCTGAACTTGTAATTGTCAAATACAGAACTTCTAATTGTTAAATACAAATTATTAGTGCAAATTATAACTTGAAGATCTGAACTTGTAATTGTCAAATACAGAACTTCTAATTGTTAAATACAAATTATTAGTGCAAATTATAACTTGAAGATCTGAACTAGTAATTGTCAAATACAGCACTTAAAATTGATAGCTTCTAATTATTATTGCATATTATAACTTGAAGATCTGAACTTGTAATTGTCAAATACAGAACATAAAATTGATAGCTACTAATTATTATTTCAAATTATAACTTGAAGATCTGAACTTGTAATTGTCAAATACAGAACTTAAAATTAATAGCTTCTAATTATTATTGCAAATTATAACTTGAATGTCTGAACTTGTAATTGTCAAATACAGAACTTCTAATTGTTAAATACAAATTATTAGTGCAAATTATAACTTGAAGATCTGAACTTGTAATTGTCAAATACAGAACTTAAAATTGATAGTTTCTAATTATTATTGTAAATTATAACTTGAAGAACTGAACTTGTAATAGTGAATTACAGAACTTAGATTTGTTAAATTCAATTTATTATTTCAAATTATAACTTGAAGATCTGAACTAGTAATTGTCAAATACAGAACTTAAAATTGATAGCTTCTAATTATTATTGCAAATTATAACTTGAAGATCTGAACTTGTAATTGTCAGATACAGAACTTAAAATTGATAGCTTCTAATTATTATTGTAAATTATAACTTCAAGATCTGAACTTGTAATTGGCAAATACAGAACTTAAAATTGATAGCTTCTAATTATTATTGCAAATTATAACTTGAAGATCTGAACTTGTAATTGTCAAATACAGAACTTCTAATTGTTAAATACAAATTATTAGTGCAAATTATAACTTGAAGAACTGAACTTGGAATTGTCAAATACAGAACTTCTAATTGTTAAATACAAATTATTAGTGCAAATTATAACTTGAAGATCTGAACTAGTAATTTTCAAATACAGAACTTAAAATTAATAGCTTCTAATTATTATTGCAAATTAAAACTTGAATGTCTGAACTTGTAATTGTCAAATACAGAACTTCTAATTGTTAAATACAAATTATTATTGCAAATTAAAACTTGAATGTCTGAACTTGTAATTGTCAAATACAGAACTTCTAATTGTTAAATACAAATTATTAGTGCAAATTATAACTTGAAGGTCTGAACTAGTAATTTTCAAATACAGAACTTAAAATTAATAGCTTCTAATTATTATTGCAAATTAAAACTTGAATGTCTGAACTTGTAATTGTCAAATACAGAACTTCTAATTGTTAAATACAAATTATTAGTGCAAATTATAACTTGAAGATCTGAACTTGTAATTGTCAAATACAGAACTTAAAAGTGATAGCTTCTAATTATTATTGCAAATTATAACATGAAGATCTGAACTTGTAATTGTCAAATACAGAACTTAAAATTGATAGCTTCTAATTATTATTGTAAATTATAACTTGAAGATCTGAACTTGTAATAGTCAAATACAGAACTTCTAATTGTTAAATACAAATTATTACTGCAAATTATAACTTGAAGATCTGAACTAGTAATTTTCAAATACAGAACTTAATATTGATAGCTTCTAATTATTATTGCAAATTATAACTAGAAGATCTGAACTTGTAATTGTCAAATACAGAACTTAAAATTGATAGCTTCTAATTATTATTTCAATTTATAACTTGAAGATCTGAACTTGTAATTGTCAAATACAGAACTTAAAATTGATAGCTTCTAATTATTATTGCAAATTATAACTTGAAGATCTGAACTTGTAATTGTCAAATACAGAACTTTTAATTGTTAAATACAAATTAGTAGTGCAAATTATAACTTGAAGATCTGAACTTGTAATTATCAAATACAGAACTTAAAATTGATAGCTTCTAATTATTATTGTAAATTATAACTTGAAGATCTAAACTTGTAATAGTGAATTACAGAACTTAGATTTGTTAAATTCAAATTATTATTACAAATTATAACTTGAAGATCTGAACTAGTAATTGTCAAATTCAGAACTTAAAATTGATAGCTTCTAATTATTATTGCAAATCATAACTTGAAGATCTGAACTAGTAATTGTCAAATACAGAACTTAAAATTGATAACTTCTAATTATTATTGTAAATTATAACTTGAAGATCTGACCTTGTAATTGTCAAATACAGAACTTAAAATTGATATCTTCTAATTATTATTGCAAATAATAATTTGAAGATCTGAACTAGTAATTGTCAAATACAGCACTTAAAATTGATAGCTTCTAATTATTATTGCAAATTATAATTTGAAGATCTGAACTTGTAATAGACAAATACGCAACTTAGCATTGTTAAATACAAATTGTGATTGCAAATTATAACTTGAAGATCTGAACCTGTAATAGGTAAATACAGAACTTCGAATTGTTAAATTCTAACTAAGATTGCAAATAATAATTTGAAGATCTGAACTTGTAATAGTCAAATACAGAACTTCTAATTGTTAAATACAAATTATTAGTGCAAATTATAACTTGAAGATCTGAACTTGTAATAGGTAAATACAGAACTTAAAATTGATAGCTTCTAATTATTATTGCAAATTATAACTAGAAGATCTGAACTTGTAATTGTCAAATACAGAACTTCTAATTGTTAAATACAAATTATTACTGCAAATTATAACTTGAAGATCTGAACAAGTAATTGTCAAATACAGAACTTAAAATTGATAGCTTCTAATTATTATTGTAAATTATAACTTGAAGATCTGAACTTGTAATAGTGAACTACAGAACTTAGATTTGTTAAATTCAAATTATTATTTCAAATTATAACTTGAAGATCTGAACTAGTAATTGTCAAATACAGAACTTAAAATTGATAGCTTCTAATTATTATTGCAAATTATAACTTGAAGATCTGAACTTGTAATTGTCAAATACAGAACTTAAAATTGATAGCTTCTAATTATTATTGCAAATTATAATTTGAAGATCTGAACTTGTAATAGACAAATACGCAACTTAGCATTGTTAAATACAAATTGTGATTGTAAATTATAACTTGAAGATCTGACCTTGTAATTGTCAAATACAGAACTTAAAATTGATATCTTCTAATTATTATTGCAAATAATAACTTGAAGATCTGAACTAGTAATTGTCAAATACAGCACTTAAAATTGATAGTTACTAATTATTATTGCAAATTATAATTTGAAGATCTGAACTTGTAATAGACAAATACGCAACTTAGCATTGTTAAATACAAATTGTGATTGCAAATTATAACTTGAAGATCTGAACCTGTAATAGGTAAATACAGAACTTCGAATTGTTAAATTCTAACTAAGATTGCAAATAATAATTCGAAGATCTGAACTTGTAATAGTCAAATACAGAACTTCTAATTGTTAAATACAAATTATTAGTGCAAATTATAACTTGAAGATCTGAACTAGTAATTGTCAAATACAGAACTTAAAATTGATAGCTTCTAATTATTATTGCAAATTATAACTTGAAGATCTGAACTTGTAATTGTCAAATACAGAACTTCTAATTGTTAAATACAAATTATTAGTGCAAATTATAACTTGAAGATCTGAACTTGTAATTGTCAAATACAGAACTTCTAATTGTTAAATACAAATTATTAGTGCAAATTATAACTTGAAGATCTGAACTAGTAATTGTCAAATACAGCACTTAAAATTGATAGCTTCTAATTATTATTGCATATTATAACTTGAAGATCTGAACTAGTAATTGTCAAATACAGAACATAAAATTGATAGCTACTAATTATTATTTCAAATTATAACTTGAAGATCTGAACTTGTAATTGTCAAATACAGAACTTAAAATTAATAGCTTCTAATTATTATTGCAAATTATAACTTGAATGTCTGAACTTGTAATTGTCAAATACAGAACTTCTAATTGTTAAATACAAATTATTAGTGCAAATTATAACTTGAAGATCTGAACTTGTAATTGTCAAATACAGAACTTAAAATTGATAGTTTCTAATTATTATTGTAAATTATAACTTGAAGAACTGAACTTGTAATAGTGAATTACAGAACTTAGATTTGTTAAATTCAATTTATTATTTCAAATTATAACTTGAAGATCTGAACTAGTAATTGTCAAATACAGAACTTAAAATTGATAGCTTCTAATTATTATTGCAAATTATAACTTGAAGATCTGAACTTGTAATTGTCAGATACAGAACTTAAAATTGATAGCTTCTAATTATTATTGTAAATTATAACTTCAAGATCTGAACTTGTAATTGGCAAATACAGAACTTAAAATTGATAGCTTCTAATTATTATTGCAAATTATAACTTGAAGATCTGAACTTGTAATTGTCAAATACAGAACTTCTAATTGTTAAATACAAATTATTAGTGCAAATTATAACTTGAAGATCTGAACTTGTAATTGTCAAATACAGAACTTCTAATTGTTAAATACAAATTATTAGTGCAAATTATAACTTGAAGATCTGAACTAGTAATTGTCAAATACAGCACTTAAAATTGATAGCTTCTAATTATTATTGCATATTATAACTTGAAGATCTGAACTAGTAATTGTCAAATACAGAACATAAAATTGATAGCTACTAATTATTATTTCAAATTATAACTTGAAGATCTGAACTTGTAATTGTCAAATACAGAACTTAAAATTAATAGCTTCTAATTATTATTGCAAATTATAACTTGAATGTCTGAACTTGTAATTGTCAAATACAGAACTTCTAATTGTTAAATACAAATTATTAGTGCAAATTATAACTTGAAGATCTGAACTTGTAATTGTCAAATACAGAACTTAAAATTGATAGTTTCTAATTATTATTGTAAATTATAACTTGAAGAACTGAACTTGTAATAGTGAATTACAGAACTTAGATTTGTTAAATTCAATTTATTATTTCAAATTATAACTTGAAGATCTGAACTAGTAATTGTCAAATACAGAACTTAAAATTGATAGCTTCTAATTATTATTGCAAATTATAACTTGAAGATCTGAACTTGTAATTGTCAGATACAGAACTTAAAATTGATAGCTTCTAATTATTATTGTAAATTATAACTTCAAGATCTGAACTTGTAATTGGCAAATACAGAACTTAAAATTGATAGCTTCTAATTATTATTGCAAATTATAACTTGAAGATCTGAACTTGTAATTGTCAAATACAGAACTTCTAATTGTTAAATACAAATTATTAGTGCAAATTATAACTTGAAGATCTGAACTTGTAATTGTCAAATACAGAACTTCTAATTGTTAAATACAAATTATTAGTGCAAATTATAACTTGAAGATCTGAACTAGTAATTGTCAAATACAGCACTTAAAATTGATAGCTTCTAATTATTATTGCATATTATAACTTGAAGATCTGAACTTGTAATTGTCAAATACAGAACATAAAATTGATAGCTACTAATTATTATTTCAAATTATAACTTGAAGATCTGAACTTGTAATTGTCAAATACAGAACTTAAAATTAATAGCTTCTAATTATTATTGCAAATTATAACTTGAATGTCTGAACTTGTAATTGTCAAATACAGAACTTCTAATTGTTAAATACAAATTATTAGTGCAAATTATAACTTGAAGATCTGAACTTGTAATTGTCAAATACAGAACTTAAAATTGATAGTTTCTAATTATTATTGTCAATTATAACTTGAAGAACTGAACTTGTAATAGTGAATTACAGAACTTAGATTTGTTAAATTCAATTTATTATTTCAAATTATAACTTGAAGATCTGAACTAGTAATTGTCAAATACAGAACTTAAAATTGATAGCTTCTAATTATTATTGCAAATTATAACTTGAAGATCTGAACTTGTAATTGTCAGATACAGAACTTAAAATTGATAGCTTCTAATTATTATTGTAAATTATAACTTCAAGATCTGAACTTGTAATTGGCAAATACAGAACTTAAAATTGATAGCTTCTAATTATTATTGCAAATTATAACTTGAAGATCTGAACTTGTAATTGTCAAATACAGAACTTCTAATTGTTAAATACAAATTATTAGTGCAAATTATAACTTGAAGAACTGAACTTGGAATTGTCAAATACAGAACTTCTAATTGTTAAATACAAATTATTAGTGCAAATTATAACTTGAAGATCTGAACTAGTAATTTTCAAATACAGAACTTAAAATTAATAGCTTCTAATTATTATTGCAAATTAAAACTTGAATGTCTGAACTGGTAATTGTCAAATACAGAATTTCTAATTGTTAAATACAAATTATTAGTGCAAATTATAACTTGAAGATCTGAACTTGTAATTGTCAAATACAGAACTTAAAATTGATAGCTTCTAATTATTATTGTAAATTATAACTTGAAGAACTGAACTTGTAATAGTGAATTACAGAACTTAGATTTGTTAAATTCAATTTATTATTTCAAATTATAACTTGAAGATCTGAACTTGTAATTGTCAAATACAGAACTTAAAATTGATAGCCTCTAATTATTATTGCAAAATACAATTTGAAGATCTAGACTTGTAATAGACAAATACGCAACTTAGCATTGTTAAATACAAATTGTGATTGCAAATTATAACTTGAAGATCTCAACCTGTAATAGGTAAATACAGAACTTCGAATTGTTAAATTCAAACTAAGATTGCAAATAATAATTCGAAGATCTGAACTTGTAATAGTCAAATACAGAACTGCTAATTGTTAATTACAAATTATTAGTGCAAATTATAACTTGAAGATCTGAACTAGTAATTGTCAAATACAGAACTTAAAATTGATAGCTTCTAATTATTATTTCAAATTATATCTTGAAGATCTGAACTTGTAATTGTCAAATACAGAACTTCTAATTGTTAAATAGAAATTATTAGTGCAAATTATAACTTGAAGATCTGAACTTGTAATTGTCAAATACAGAACTTAAAATTGATAGCTTCTAATTATTATTGCAAATTATAACTTGAAGATCTGAACTTGTAATTGTCAGATACAGAACTTAAAATTGATAGCTTCTAATTATTATTGTAAATTATAACTTCAAGATCTGAACTTGTAATTGGCAAATACAGAACTTAAAATTGATAGCTTCTAATTATTATTGCAAATTATAACTTGAAGATCTGAACTTGTAATTGTCAAATACAGAACTTCTAATTGTTAAATACAAATTATTAGTGCAAATTATAACTTGAAGAACTGAACTTGGAATTGTCAAATACAGAACTTCTAATTGTTAAATACAAATTATTAGTGCAAATTATAACTTGAAGATCTGAACTAGTAATTTTCAAATACAGAACTTAAAATTAATAGCTTCTAATTATTATTGCAAATTAAAACTTGAATGTCTGAACTTGTAATTGTCAAATACAGAACTTCTAATTGTTAAATACAAATTATTAGTGCAAATTATAACTTGAAGATCTGAACTTGTAATTGTCAAATACAGAACTTAAAATTGATAGCTTCTAATTATTATTGTAAATTATAACTTGAAGAACTGAACTTGTAATAGTGAATTACAGAACTTAGATTTGTTAAATTCAATTTATTATTTCAAATTATAACTTGAAGATCTGAACTTGTAATTGTCAAATACAGAACTTAAAATTGATAGCTTCTAATTATTATTGTAAATTATAACTTGAAGAACTGAACTTGTAATAGTGAATTACAGAACTTAGATTTGTTAAATTCAATTTATTATTTCAAATTATAACTTGAAGATCTGAACTTGTAATTGTCAAATACAGAACTTAAAATTGATAGCCTCTAATTATTATTGCAAATTATAATTTGAAGATCTGAACTTGTAATAGACAAATACGCAACTTAGCATTGTTAAATACAAATTGTGATTGCAAATTATAACTTGAAGATCTGAACCTGTAATAGGTAAATACAGAACTTCGAATTGTTAAATTCTAACTAAGATTGCAAATAATAATTCGAAGATCTGAACTTGTAATAGTCAAATACAGAACTTCTAATTGTTAAATACAAATTATTAGTGCAAATTATAACTTGAAGATCTGAACTAGTAATTGTCAAATACAGAACTTAAAATTGATAGCTTCTAATTATTATTGCAAATTATAACTTGAAGATCTGAACTTGTAATTGTCAAATACAGAACTTCTAATTGTTAAATACAAATTATTAGTGCAAATTATAACTTGAAGATCTGAACTTGTAATTGTCAAATACAGAACTTCTAATTGTTAAATACAAATTATTAGTGCAAATTATAACTTGAAGATCTGAACTAGTAATTGTCAAATACAGCACTTAAAATTGATAGCTTCTAATTATTATTGCATATTATAACTTGAAGATCTGAACTTGTAATTGTCAAATACAGAACATAAAATTGATAGCTACTAATTATTATTTCAAATTATAACTTGAAGATCTGAACTTGTAATTGTCAAATACAGAACTTAAAATTAATAGCTTCTAATTATTATTGCAAATTATAACTTGAATGTCTGAACTTGTAATTGTCAAATACAGAACTTCTAATTGTTAAATACAAATTATTAGAGCAAATTATAACTTGAAGATCTGAACTTGTAATTGTCAAATACAGAACTTAAAATTGATAGTTTCTAATTATTATTGTAAATTATAACTTGAAGAACTGAACTTGTAATAGTGAATTACAGAACTTAGATTTGTTAAATTCAATTTATTATTTCAAATTATAACTTGAAGATCTGAACTAGTAATTGTCAAATACAGAACTTAAAATTGATAGCTTCTAATTATTATTGCAAATTATAACTTGAAGATCTGAACTTGTAATTGTCAGATACAGAACTTAAAATTGATAGCTTCTAATTATTATTGTAAATTATAACTTGAAGAACTGAACTTGTAATAGTGAATTACAGAACTTAGATTTGTTAAATTCAATTTATTATTTCAAATTATAACTTGAAGATCTGAACTAGTAATTGTCAAATACAGAACTTAAAATTGATAGCTTCTAATTATTATTGCACATTATAACTTGAAGATCTGAACTTGTAATTGTCAAATACAGAACTTAAAATTGATAGCTTCTAATTATTATTGTAAATTATAACTTGAAGAACTGAACTTGTAATAGTGAATTACAGAACTTAGATTTGTTAAATTCAATTTATTATTTCAAATTATAACTTGAAGATCTGAACTTGTAATTGTCAAATACAGAACTTAAAATTGATAGCCTCTAATTATTATTGCAAAATATAATTTGAAGATCTGAACTTGTAATAGACAAATACGCAACTTAGCATTGTTAAATACAAATTGTGATTGCAAATTATAACTTGAAGATCTCAACCTGTAATAGGTAAATACAGAACTTCGAATTGTTAAATTCAAACTAAGATTGCAAATAATAATTCGAAGATCTGAACTTGTAATAGTCAAATACAGAACTGCTAATTGTTAATTACAAATTATTAGTGCAAATTATAACTTGAAGATCTGAACTAGTAATTGTCAAATACAGAACTTAAAATTGATAGCTTCTAATTATTATTTCAAATTATATCTTAAAGATCTGAACTTGTAATTGTCAAATACAGAACTTCTAATTGTTAAATAGAAATTATTAGTGCAAATTATAACTTGAAGATCTGAACTTGTAATTGTCAAATGCAGAACTTGAAATTGATAGCTTCTAGTTATTATTGTAAATTATAACTTGAAGATCTGAACTTGTAGTAGTCAAATACAGAACTTCTAATTGTTAAATACAAATTATTAGTGCAAATTATAACTTGAAGATCTGAACTTGTAATTGTCAAATACAGAACTTAAAATTGATAGCTTCTAATTATTATTGTAAATTATAACTTGAAGATCTGAACTTGTAATAGTGAATTACAGAACTTAGATTTGTGAAATTCTAATTATTATTTCTAATTATACCTTGAAGATCTGAACTAGTAATTGTCAAATACAGAACTTAAAATTGATAGCTTCTAATTATTATTGCAAATTATAACTTGAAGATCTGAACTTGTAATTGTCAAATACAGAACTTAAAATTGATTGCTTCTAATTATTATTTCAAATTATAACTTGAAGATCTGAACTTGTAATTGTCAAATACAGAACTTAAAATTAATAGCTTCTAATTATTATTGCAAATAATAACTTGAAGATCTGAACTTGGAATTGTCAAATGCAGAACTTAAAATTGATAGCTTCTAATTATTATAGCAAATAATAATTTGAAGATCTGTACTTGTAATTGTCAAATACAGAACTTAAAATTGATAGCTTATAATTATAATTCAAATTATAACTTGAAGATCTGAACTTGTAATAGTCAAATACAGAACTTCGAATTGTTAAATACAAATTATTAGTCCAAATTATTACTTGAAGATCTGAACCTGTAATAGGTAAATACAGAACTTCGAATGGTTAAATTCAAACTAAGATTGCACATAATAAATTGAAGATCTGAACTTGTAATAGTCAAATACAGAACTTCTAATTGTTAAATACAAATTATTAGTGAAAATTATAACTTGTAGATCTGAACTTGTAATTGTCAAATACAGAACTTCTAATTGTTAAATACAAATTATTAGTGCAAATTATAACTTGAAGATCTGAACTAGTAATTGTCAAATACAGCATCTAAAATTGATAGCTTCTAATTATTATTACAAATTATAACTTGAAGATCTGAACTTGTAATTGTCAAATACAGAACATAAAATTGATAGCTTCTAATTATTATTGTAAATTATAACTTGAAGATCTGAACTTGTAATTGTCAAATAATGAACTTAAAATTAATAGCTTCTAATTATTATTGCAAATTATAACTTGAAGATCTGAACTTGTAATTGTCAAATACAGAACTTCTAATTGTTAAATACAAATTATTAGTGCAAATTATAACTTGAAGATCTGAACTTGTAATTGTCAAATACAGAACTTAAAATTGATAGCTTCTAATTATTATTGTAAATTATAACTTGAAGATCTGAACTTGTAATAGTGAATTACAGAACTTAGATTTGTTAAATTCAAATTATTATTTCAAATTATAACTTGAAGATCTGAACTAGTAATTGTCAAATACAGAACTTAAAATTGATAGCTTCTAATTATTATTGCAAATTATAACCTGAAGATCTGAACTTGTAATTGACAAATACAGAACTTAAAATTGATAGCTTCTAATTATTATTGTAAATTATAACTTGAAGATCTGAACTTGTAATAGTGAATTACAGAACTTAGATTTGTGAAATTCTAATTATTATTTCTAATTATACCTTGAAGATCTGAACTAGTAATTGTCAAATACAGAACTTAAAATTGATAGCTTCTAATTATTATTGCAAATTATAACTTGAAGATCTGAACTTGTAATTGTCAAATACAGAACTTAAAATTGATTGCTACTAATTATTATTTCAAATTATAACTTGAAGATCTGAACTTGTAATTGTCAAATACAGAACTTAAAATTAATAGCTTCTAATTATTATTGCAAATAATAACTTGAAGATCTGAACTTGGAATTGTCAAATGCAGAACTTAAAATTGATAGCTTCTAATTATTATAGCAAATAATAATTTGAAGATCTGTACTTGTAATTGTCAAATACAGAACTTAAAATTGATAGCTTATAATTATAATTCAAATTATAACTTGAAGATCTGAACTTGTAATAGTCAAATACAGAACTTCGAATTGTTAAATACAAATTATTAGTCCAAATTATTACTTGAAGATCTGAACCTGTAATAGGTAAATACAGAACTTCGAATGGTTAAATTCAAACTAAGATTGCACATAATAAATTGAAGATCTGAACTTGTAATAGTCAAATACAGAACTTCTAATTGTTAAATACAAATTATTAGTGAAAATTATAACTTGTAGATCTGAACTTGTAATTGTCAAATACAGAACTTCTAATTGTTAAATACAAATTATTAGTGCAAATTATAACTTGAAGATCTGAACTAGTAATTGTCAAATACAGCATCTAAAATTGATAGCTTCTAATTATTATTACAAATTATAACTTGAAGATCTGAACTTGTAATTGTCAAATACAGAACATAAAATTGATAGCTTCTAATTATTATTGTAAATTATAACTTGAAGATCTGAACTTGTAATTGTCAAATAATGAACTTAAAATTAATAGCTTCTAATTATTATTGCAAATTATAACTTGAAGATCTGAACTTGTAATTGTCAAATACAGAACTTCTAATTGTTAAATACAAATTATTAGTGCAAATTATAACTTGAAGATCTGAACTTGTAATCGTCAAATACAGAACTTAAAATTGATAGCTTCTAATTATTATTGTAAATTATAACTTGAAGATCTGAACTTGTAATAGTGAATTACAGAACTTAGATTTGTTAAATTCAAATTATTATTTCAAATTATAACTTGAAGATCTGAACTAGTAATTGTCAAATACAGAACTTAAAATTGATAGCTTCTAATTATTATTGCAAATTATAACCTGAAGATCTGAACTTGTAATTGACAAATACAGAACTTAAAATTGATAGCTTCTAATTATTATTGTAAATTTTAACTTGAAGATCTGAACTTGTAATTGTCAAATACAGAACTTAAAATTGATATCTTCTAATTATTATTGCAAATAATAACTTGAAGATCTGAACTTGTAATTGTCAAATACAGAACTTAAAATTGATAGCTTCTAATTATTATTGCAAATTATAATTTGAAGATCTGAACTTGTAATAGACAAATACGCAACTTAGCATTGTTAAATACAAATTGTGATTGCAAATTATAACTTGAAGATCTGAACTTGTAATTGTCAAATACAGAACTTCTAATTGTTAAATACAAATTATTAGTGCAAATTATAACTTGAAGATCTGAACTTGTAATTGTCAAATACAGAACTTAAAATTTATAGCTTCTAATTATTATTGCAAATAATAACTTGGATATCTGAACTTGTAATTGTCAAATACAGAACTTAAAATTGATAGCTTCTAATTATTATTGTGAATTATAACTTGAAGATCTGAACTTGTAATAGTGAATTACAGAACTTAGATTTGTCAAATTCAAATTATTATTTCTAATTATAGCTTGAAGATCTGAACTAGTAATTGTCAAATACAGAACTTAAAATTGATAGCTTCTAATTATTGTTGCAAATTATAACTTGAAGATCTGTACTTGTAATTGTCAAATACAGAACTTAAAATTGATAGCTTATAATTATAATTCAAATTATAACTTGAAGATCTGAACTTGTAATAGTCAAATACAGAACTTCGAATTGTTAAAAACAAATTATTATTTCAAATTATAACTTGAAGATCTGAACTAGTAATTGTCAAATACAGAACTTAAAATTGATAGCTTCTAATTATTATTGTATATTATAACTTGAAGATCTGTACTTGTAATAGTGAATTACAGAACTTAGATTTGTTAAATTCAAATTATTATTTCAAATTATTATTTGATGATCTGAACTAGTAATTGTCAAATACAGAACTTAAAATTGATAGCTTCCAATTATTATTGCAAATTAGAACTTGTAGATCTGAACTGGTAATTGTCAAATACAGAACTTCTAATTGTTAAATACAAATTATTAGTGCAAATTATAACTTGAAGATCTGAACTTGTAATTGTCAAATACAGAACTTAAAATTAATAGCTTCTAATTATTATTGCAAATTATAACTTGAAGATCTGAACTTGTAATTGTCAAATACAGAACTTCTAATTGTTAAATACAAATTATTAGTGCAAATTATAACTTGAAGATCTGAACTTGTAATTGTCAAATACAGAACTTAAAATTGATAGCTTCTAATTATTATTGCAAAATATAACTTGAAGATCTGAACTTGTAATTGTCAAATACAGAACTTCTAATTGTTAAATACAAATTATTAGTGCAAATTATAACTTGAAGTTCTGAACTTGTAATTGTCAAATACAGAACTTAAAATTGATAGCTTCTAATTATTATTGTAAATTATAACTTGAAGATCTGAACTTGTAATAGTGAATTACAGAACTTAGATTTGTTAAATTCAAATTATTATTATAAATTATAACTTGAAGATCTGAACTAGTAATTGTCAAATACAGAACTTAAAATTGATAGCTTCTAATTATTATTGCAAATTATAACTTGAAGATCTGAACTTGTAATTGTCAAATACAGAACTTCTAATTGTTAAATACAAATTATTAGTGCAAATTATAACTTGAAGATCTGAACTTGTAATTGTCAAATACAGAACTTCTAATTGTTAAATACAAATTATTAGTGCAAATTATAACTTGAAGATCTGAACTAGTAATTGTCAAATACAGCACTTAAAATTGATAGCTTCTAATTATTATTGCATATTATAACTTGAAGATCTGAACTTGTAATTGTCAAATACAGAACATAAAATTGATAGCTACTAATTATTATTTCAAATTATAACTTGAAGATCTGAACTTGTAATTGTCAAATACAGAACTTAAAATTAATAGCTTCTAATTATTATTGCAAATTATAACTTGAATGTCTGAACTTGTAATTGTCAAATACAGAACTTCTAATTGTTAAATACAAATTATTAGTGCAAATTATAACTTGAAGATCTGAACTTGTAATTGTCAAATACAGAACTTAAAATTGATAGTTTCTAATTATTATTGTAAATTATAACTTGAAGAACTGAACTTGTAATAGTGAATTACAGAACTTAGATTTGTTAAATTCAATTTATTATTTCAAATTATAACTTGAAGATCTGAACTAGTAATTGTCAAATACAGAACTTAAAATTGATAGCTTCTAATTATTATTGCAAATTATAACTTGAAGATCTGAACTTGTAATTGTCAGATACAGAACTTAAAATTGATAGCTTCTAATTATTATTGTAAATTATAACTTCAAGATCTGAACTTGTAATTGGCAAATACAGAACTTAAAATTGATAGCTTCTAATTATTATTGCAAATTATAACTTGAAGATCTGAACTTGTAATTGTCAAATACAGAACTTCTAATTGTTAAATACAAATTATTAGTGCAAATTATAACTTGAAGAACTGAACTTGGAATTGTCAAATACAGAACTTCTAATTGTTAAATACAAATTATTAGTGCAAATTATAACTTGAAGATCTGAACTAGTAATTTTCAAATACAGAACTTAAAATTAATAGCTTCTAATTATTATTGCAAATTAAAACTTGAAGATCTGAACTTGTAATTGTCAAATACAGAATTTCTAATTGTTAAATACAAATTATTAGTGCAAATTATAACTTGAAGATCTGAACTTGTAATTGTCAAATACAGAACTTCTAATTGTTAAATACAAATTATTAGTGCAAATTATAACTTGAAGATCTGAACTAGTAATTGTCAAATACAGCACTTAAAATTGATAGCTTCTAATTATTATTGCATATTATAACTTGAAGATCTGAACTTGTAATTGTCAAATACAGAACATAAAATTGATAGCTACTAATTATTATTTCAAATTATAACTTGAAGATCTGAACTTGTAATTGTCAAATACAGAACTTAAAATTAATAGCTTCTAATTATTATTGCAAATTATAACTTGAATGTCTGAACTTGTAATTGTCAAATACAGAACTTCTAATTGTTAAATACAAATTATTAGTGCAAATTATAACTTGAAGATCTGAACTTGTAATTGTCAAATACAGAACTTAAAATTGATAGTTTCTAATTATTATTGTAAATTATAACTTGAAGAACTGAACTTGTAATAGTGAATTACAGAACTTAGATTTGTTAAATTCAATTTATTATTTCAAATTATAACTTGAAGATCTGAACTAGTAATTGTCAAATACAGAACTTAAAATTGATAGCTTCTAATTATTATTGCAAATTATAACTTGAAGATCTGAACTTGTAATTGTCAGATACAGAACTTAAAATTGATAGCTTCTAATTATTATTGTAAATTATAACTTCAAGATCTGAACTTGTAATTGGCAAATACAGAACTTAAAATTGATAGCTTCTAATTATTATTGCAAATTATAACTTGAAGATCTGAACTTGTAATTGTCAAATACAGAACTTCTAATTGTTAAATACAAATTATTATTGCAAATTATAACTTGAAGAACTGAACTTGGAATTGTCAAATACAGAACTTCTAATTGTTAAATACAAATTATTAGTGCAAATTATAACTTGAAGATCTGAACTAGTAATTTTCAAATACAGAACTTAAAATTAATAGCTTCTAATTATTATTGCAAATTAAAACTTGAATGTCTGAACTTGTAATTGTCAAATACAGAACTTCTAATTGTTAAATACAAATTATTATTGCAAATTAAAACTTGAATGTCTGAACTTGTAATTGTCAAATACAGAACTTCTAATTGTTAAATACAAATTATTAGTGCAAATTATAACTTGAAGGTCTGAACTAGTAATTTTCAAATACAGAACTTAAAATTAATAGCTTCTAATTATTATTGCAAATTAAAACTTGAATGTCTGAACTTGTAATTGTCAAATACAGAACTTCTAATTGTTAAATACAAATTATTAGTGCAAATTATAACTTGAAGATCTGAACTTGTAATTGTCAAATACAGAACTTAAAATTGATAGCTTCTAATTATTATTGCAAATTATAACATGAAGATCTGAACTTGTAATTGTCAAATACAGAACTTAAAATTGATAGCTTCTAATTATTATTGTAAATTATAACTTGAAGATCTGAACTTGTAATAGTCAAATACAGAACTTCTAATTGTTAAATACAAATTATTACTGCAAATTATAACTTGAAGATCTGAACTAGTAATTTTCAAATACAGAACTTAATATTGATAGCTTCTAATTATTATTGCAAATTATAACTAGAAGATCTGAACTTGTAATTGTCAAATACAGAACTTAAAATTGATAGCTTCTAATTATTATTTCAATTTATAACTTGAAGATCTGAACTTGTAATTGTCAAATACAGAACTTAAAATTGATAGCTTCTAATTATTATTGCAAATTATAACTTGAAGATCTGAACTTGTAATTGTCAAATACAGAACTTTTAATTGTTAAATACAAATTAGTAGTGCAAATTATAACTTGAAGATCTGAACTTGTAATTATCAAATACAGAACTTAAAATTGATAGCTTCTAATTATTATTGTAAATTATAACTTGAAGATCTAAACTTGTAATAGTGAATTACAGAACTTAGATTTGTTAAATTCAAATTATTATTACAAATTATAACTTGAAGATCTGAACTAGTAATTGTCAAATTCAGAACTTAAAATTGATAGCTTCTAATTATTATTGCAAATCATAACTTGAAGATCTGAACTAGTAATTGTCAAATACAGAACTTAAAATTGATAACTTCTAATTATTATTGTAAATTATAACTTGAAGATCTGACCTTGTAATTGTCAAATACAGAACTTAAAATTGATATCTTCTAATTATTATTGCAAATAATAATTTGAAGATCTGAACTAGTAATTGTCAAATACAGCACTTAAAATTGATAGCTTCTAATTATTATTGCAAATTATAATTTGAAGATCTGAACTTGTAATAGACAAATACGCAACTTAGCATTGTTAAATACAAATTGTGATTGCAAATTATAACTTGAAGATCTGAACCTGTAATAGGTAAATACAGAACTTCGAATTGTTAAATTCTAACTAAGATTGCAAATAATAATTTGAAGATCTGAACTTGTAATAGTCAAATACAGAACTTCTAATTGTTAAATACAAATTATTAGTGCAAATTATAACTTGAAGATCTGAACTTGTAATAGGTAAATACAGAACTTAAAATTGATAGCTTCTAATTATTATTGCAAATTATAACTAGAAGATCTGAACTTGTAATTGTCAAATACAGAACTTCTAATTGTTAAATACAAATTATTACTGCAAATTATAACTTGAAGATCTGAACAAGTAATTGTCAAATACAGAACTTAAAATTGATAGCTTCTAATTATTATTGTAAATTATAACTTGAAGATCTGAACTTGTAATAGTGAACTACAGAACTTAGATTTGTTAAATTCAAATTATTATTTCAAATTATAACTTGAAGATCTGAACTAGTAATTGTCAAATACAGAACTTAAAATTGATAGCTTCTAATTATTATTGCAAATTATAACTTGAAGATCTGAACTTGTAATTGTCAAATACAGAACTTAAAATTGATAGCTTCTAATTATTATTGCAAATTATAATTTGAAGATCTGAACTTGTAATAGACAAATACGCAACTTAGCATTGTTAAATACAAATTGTGATTGTAAATTATAACTTGAAGATCTGACCTTGTAATTGTCAAATACAGAACTTAAAATTGATATCTTCTAATTATTATTGCAAATAATAACTTGAAGATCTGAACTAGTAATTGTCAAATACAGCACTTAAAATTGATAGTTACTAATTATTATTGCAAATTATAATTTGAAGATCTGAACTTGTAATAGACAAATACGCAACTTAGCATTGTTAAATACAAATTGTGATTGCAAATTATAACTTGAAGATCTGAACCTGTAATAGGTAAATACAGAACTTCGAATTGTTAAATTCTAACTAAGATTGCAAATAATAATTCGAAGATCTGAACTTGTAATAGTCAAATACAGAACTTCTAATTGTTAAATACAAATTATTAGTGCAAATTATAACTTGAAGATCTGAACTAGTAATTGTCAAATACAGAACTTAAAATTGATAGCTTCTAATTATTATTGCAAATTATAACTTGAAGATCTGAACTTGTAATTGTCAAATACAGAACTTCTAATTGTTAAATACAAATTATTAGTGCAAATTATAACTTGAAGATCTGAACTTGTAATTGTCAAATACAGAACTTCTAATTGTTAAATACAAATTATTAGTGCAAATTATAACTTGAAGATCTGAACTAGTAATTGTCAAATACAGCACTTAAAATTGATAGCTTCTAATTATTATTGCATATTATAACTTGAAGATCTGAACTAGTAATTGTCAAATACAGAACATAAAATTGATAGCTACTAATTATTATTTCAAATTATAACTTGAAGATCTGAACTTGTAATTGTCAAATACAGAACTTAAAATTAATAGCTTCTAATTATTATTGCAAATTATAACTTGAATGTCTGAACTTGTAATTGTCAAATACAGAACTTCTAATTGTTAAATACAAATTATTAGTGCAAATTATAACTTGAAGATCTGAACTTGTAATTGTCAAATACAGAACTTAAAATTGATAGTTTCTAATTATTATTGTAAATTATAACTTGAAGAACTGAACTTGTAATAGTGAATTACAGAACTTAGATTTGTTAAATTCAATTTATTATTTCAAATTATAACTTGAAGATCTGAACTAGTAATTGTCAAATACAGAACTTAAAATTGATAGCTTCTAATTATTATTGCAAATTATAACTTGAAGATCTGAACTTGTAATTGTCAGATACAGAACTTAAAATTGATAGCTTCTAATTATTATTGTAAATTATAACTTCAAGATCTGAACTTGTAATTGGCAAATACAGAACTTAAAATTGATAGCTTCTAATTATTATTGCAAATTATAACTTGAAGATCTGAACTTGTAATTGTCAAATACAGAACTTCTAATTGTTAAATACAAATTATTAGTGCAAATTATAACTTGAAGATCTGAACTTGTAATTGTCAAATACAGAACTTCTAATTGTTAAATACAAATTATTAGTGCAAATTATAACTTGAAGATCTGAACTAGTAATTGTCAAATACAGCACTTAAAATTGATAGCTTCTAATTATTATTGCATATTATAACTTGAAGATCTGAACTTGTAATTGTCAAATACAGAACATAAAATTGATAGCTACTAATTATTATTTCAAATTATAACTTGAAGATCTGAACTTGTAATTGTCAAATACAGAACTTAAAATTAATAGCTTCTAATTATTATTGCAAATTATAACTTGAATGTCTGAACTTGTAATTGTCAAATACAGAACTTCTAATTGTTAAATACAAATTATTAGTGCAAATTATAACTTGAAGATCTGAACTTGTAATTGTCAAATACAGAACTTAAAATTGATAGTTTCTAATTATTATTGTCAATTATAACTTGAAGAACTGAACTTGTAATAGTGAATTACAGAACTTAGATTTGTTAAATTCAATTTATTATTTCAAATTATAACTTGAAGATCTGAACTAGTAATTGTCAAATACAGAACTTAAAATTGATAGCTTCTAATTATTATTGCAAATTATAACTTGAAGATCTGAACTTGTAATTGTCAGATACAGAACTTAAAATTGATAGCTTCTAATTATTATTGTAAATTATAACTTCAAGATCTGAACTTGTAATTGGCAAATACAGAACTTAAAATTGATAGCTTCTAATTATTATTGCAAATTATAACTTGAAGATCTGAACTTGTAATTGTCAAATACAGAACTTCTAATTGTTAAATACAAATTATTAGTGCAAATTATAACTTGAAGAACTGAACTTGGAATTGTCAAATACAGAACTTCTAATTGTTAAATACAAATTATTAGTGCAAATTATAACTTGAAGATCTGAACTAGTAATTTTCAAATACAGAACTTAAAATTAATAGCTTCTAATTATTATTGCAAATTAAAACTTGAATGTCTGAACTTGTAATTGTCAAATACAGAACTTCTAATTGTTAAATACAAATTATTAGTGCAAATTATAACTTGAAGATCTGAACTTGTAATTGTCAAATACAGAACTTAAAATTGATAGCTTCTAATTATTATTGTAAATTATAACTTGAAGAACTGAACTTGTAATAGTGAATTACAGAACTTAGATTTGTTAAATTCAATTTATTATTTCAAATTATAACTTGAAGATCTGAACTTGTAATTGTCAAATACAGAACTTAAAATTGATAGCCTCTAATTATTATTGCAAAATATAATTTGAAGATCTGAACTTGTAATAGACAAATACGCAACTTAGCATTGTTAAATACAAATTGTGATTGCAAATTATAACTTGAAGATCTCAACCTGTAATAGGTAAATACAGAACTTCGAATTGTTAAATTCAAACTAAGATTGCAAATAATAATTCGAAGATCTGAACTTGTAATAGTCAAATACAGAACTGCTAATTGTTAATTACAAATTATTAGTGCAAATTATAACTTGAAGATCTGAACTAGTAATTGTCAAATACAGAACTTAAAATTGATAGCTTCTAATTATTATTTCAAATTATATCTTGAAGATCTGAACTTGTAATTGTCAAATACAGAACTTCTAATTGTTAAATAGAAATTATTAGTGCAAATTATAACTTGAAGATCTGAACTTGTAATTGTCAAATACAGAACTTAAAATTGATAGCTTCTAATTATTATTGCAAATTATAACTTGAAGATCTGAACTTGTAATTGTCAGATACAGAACTTAAAATTGATAGCTTCTAATTATTATTGTAAATTATAACTTCAAGATCTGAACTTGTAATTGGCAAATACAGAACTTAAAATTGATAGCTTCTAATTATTATTGCAAATTATAACTTGAAGATCTGAACTTGTAATTGTCAAATACAGAACTTCTAATTGTTAAATACAAATTATTAGTGCAAATTATAACTTGAAGAACTGAACTTGGAATTGTCAAATACAGAACTTCTAATTGTTAAATACAAATTATTAGTGCAAATTATAACTTGAAGATCTGAACTAGTAATTTTCAAATACAGAACTTAAAATTAATAGCTTCTAATTATTATTGCAAATTAAAACTTGAATGTCTGAACTTGTAATTGTCAAATACAGAACTTCTAATTGTTAAATACAAATTATTAGTGCAAATTATAACTTGAAGATCTGAACTTGTAATTGTCAAATACAGAACTTAAAATTGATAGCTTCTAATTATTATTGTAAATTATAACTTGAAGAACTGAACTTGTAATAGTGAATTACAGAACTTAGATTTGTTAAATTCAATTTATTATTTCAAATTATAACTTGAAGATCTGAACTTGTAATTGTCAAATACAGAACTTAAAATTGATAGCTTCTAATTATTATTGTAAATTATAACTTGAAGAACTGAACTTGTAATAGTGAATTACAGAACTTAGATTTGTTAAATTCAATTTATTATTTCAAATTATAACTTGAAGATCTGAACTTGTAATTGTCAAATACAGAACTTAAAATTGATAGCCTCTAATTATTATTGCAAATTATAATTTGAAGATCTGAACTTGTAATAGACAAATACGCAACTTAGCATTGTTAAATACAAATTGTGATTGCAAATTATAACTTGAAGATCTGAACCTGTAATAGGTAAATACAGAACTTCGAATTGTTAAATTCTAACTAAGATTGCAAATAATAATTCGAAGATCTGAACTTGTAATAGTCAAATACAGAACTTCTAATTGTTAAATACAAATTATTAGTGCAAATTATAACTTGAAGATCTGAACTAGTAATTGTCAAATACAGAACTTAAAATTGATAGCTTCTAATTATTATTGCAAATTATAACTTGAAGATCTGAACTTGTAATTGTCAAATACAGAACTTCTAATTGTTAAATACAAATTATTAGTGCAAATTATAACTTGAAGATCTGAACTTGTAATTGTCAAATACAGAACTTCTAATTGTTAAATACAAATTATTAGTGCAAATTATAACTTGAAGATCTGAACTAGTAATTGTCAAATACAGCACTTAAAATTGATAGCTTCTAATTATTATTGCATATTATAACTTGAAGATCTGAACTTGTAATTGTCAAATACAGAACATAAAATTGATAGCTACTAATTATTATTTCAAATTATAACTTGAAGATCTGAACTTGTAATTGTCAAATACAGAACTTAAAATTAATAGCTTCTAATTATTATTGCAAATTATAACTTGAATGTCTGAACTTGTAATTGTCAAATACAGAACTTCTAATTGTTAAATACAAATTATTAGTGCAAATTATAACTTGAAGATCTGAACTTGTAATTGTCAAATACAGAACTTAAAATTGATAGTTTCTAATTATTATTGTAAATTATAACTTGAAGAACTGAACTTGTAATAGTGAATTACAGAACTTAGATTTGTTAAATTCAATTTATTATTTCAAATTATAACTTGAAGATCTGAACTAGTAATTGTCAAATACAGAACTTAAAATTGATAGCTTCTAATTATTATTGCAAATTATAACTTGAAGATCTGAACTTGTAATTGTCAGATACAGAACTTAAAATTGATAGCTTCTAATTATTATTGTAAATTATAACTTGAAGAACTGAACTTGTAATAGTGAATTACAGAACTTAGATTTGTTAAATTCAATTTATTATTTCAAATTATAACTTGAAGATCTGAACTAGTAATTGTCAAATACAGAACTTAAAATTGATAGCTTCTAATTATTATTGCACATTATAACTTGAAGATCTGAACTTGTAATTGTCAAATACAGAACTTAAAATTGATAGCTTCTAATTATTATTGTAAATTATAACTTGAAGAACTGAACTTGTAATAGTGAATTACAGAACTTAGATTTGTTAAATTCAATTTATTATTTCAAATTATAACTTGAAGATCTGAACTTGTAATTGTCAAATACAGAACTTAAAATTGATAGCCTCTAATTATTATTGCAAAATATAATTTGAAGATCTGAACTTGTAATAGACAAATACGCAACTTAGCATTGTTAAATACAAATTGTGATTGCAAATTATAACTTGAAGATCTCAACCTGTAATAGGTAAATACAGAACTTCGAATTGTTAAATTCAAACTAAGATTGCAAATAATAATTCGAAGATCTGAACTTGTAATAGTCAAATACAGAACTGCTAATTGTTAATTACAAATTATTAGTGCAAATTATAACTTGAAGATCTGAACTAGTAATTGTCAAATACAGAACTTAAAATTGATAGCTTCTAATTATTATTTCAAATTATATCTTAAAGATCTGAACTTGTAATTGTCAAATACAGAACTTCTAATTGTTAAATAGAAATTATTAGTGCAAATTATAACTTGAAGATCTGAACTTGTAATTGTCAAATGCAGAACTTGAAATTGATAGCTTCTAGTTATTATTGTAAATTATAACTTGAAGATCTGAACTTGTAGTAGTCAAATACAGAACTTCTAATTGTTAAATACAAATTATTAGTGCAAATTATAACTTGAAGATCTGAACTTGTAATTGTCAAATACAGAACTTAAAATTGATAGCTTCTAATTATTATTGTAAATTATAACTTGAAGATCTGAACTTGTAATAGTGAATTACAGAACTTAGATTTGTGAAATTCTAATTATTATTTCTAATTATACCTTGAAGATCTGAACTAGTAATTGTCAAATACAGAACTTAAAATTGATAGCTTCTAATTATTATTGCAAATTATAACTTGAAGATCTGAACTTGTAATTGTCAAATACAGAACTTAAAATTGATTGCTTCTAATTATTATTTCAAATTATAACTTGAAGATCTGAACTTGTAATTGTCAAATACAGAACTTAAAATTAATAGCTTCTAATTATTATTGCAAATAATAACTTGAAGATCTGAACTTGGAATTGTCAAATGCAGAACTTAAAATTGATAGCTTCTAATTATTATAGCAAATAATAATTTGAAGATCTGTACTTGTAATTGTCAAATACAGAACTTAAAATTGATAGCTTATAATTATAATTCAAATTATAACTTGAAGATCTGAACTTGTAATAGTCAAATACAGAACTTCGAATTGTTAAATACAAATTATTAGTGCAAATTATAACTTGAAGATCTGAACTTGTAATTGTCAAATACAGAACTTCTAATTGTTAAATACAAATTATTAGTGCAAATTATAACTTGAAGATCTGAACTAGTAATTGTCAAATACAGCACTTAAAATTGATAGCTTCTAATTATTATTGCATATTATAACTTGAAGATCTGAACTTGTAATTGTCAAATACAGAACATAAAATTGATAGCTACTAATTATTATTTCAAATTATAACTTGAAGATCTGAACTTGTAATTGTCAAATACAGAACTTAAAATTAATAGCTTCTAATTATTATTGCAAATTATAACTTGAATGTCTGAACTTGTAATTGTCAAATACAGAACTTCTAATTGTTAAATACAAATTATTAGTGCAAATTATAACTTGAAGATCTGAACTTGTAATTGTCAAATACAGAACTTAAAATTGATAGTTTCTAATTATTATTGTAAATTATAACTTGAAGAACTGAACTTGTAATAGTGAATTACAGAACTTAGATTTGTTAAATTCAATTTATTATTTCAAATTATAACTTGAAGATCTGAACTAGTAATTGTCAAATACAGAACTTAAAATTGATAGCTTCTAATTATTATTGCAAATTATAACTTGAAGATCTGAACTTGTAATTGTCAGATACAGAACTTAAAATTGATAGCTTCTAATTATTATTGTAAATTATAACTTGAAGAACTGAACTTGTAATAGTGAATTACAGAACTTAGATTTGTTAAATTCAATTTATTATTTCAAATTATAACTTGAAGATCTGAACTAGTAATTGTCAAATACAGAACTTAAAATTGATAGCTTCTAATTATTATTGCACATTATAACTTGAAGATCTGAACTTGTAATTGTCAAATACAGAACTTAAAATTGATAGCTTCTAATTATTATTGTAAATTATAACTTGAAGAACTGAACTTGTAATAGTGAATTACAGAACTTAGATTTGTTAAATTCAATTTATTATTTCAAATTATAACTTGAAGATCTGAACTTGTAATTGTCAAATACAGAACTTAAAATTGATAGCCTCTAATTATTATTGCAAAATATAATTTGAAGATCTGAACTTGTAATAGACAAATACGCAACTTAGCATTGTTAAATACAAATTGTGATTGCAAATTATAACTTGAAGATCTCAACCTGTAATAGGTAAATACAGAACTTCGAATTGTTAAATTCAAACTAAGATTGCAAATAATAATTCGAAGATCTGAACTTGTAATAGTCAAATACAGAACTGCTAATTGTTAATTACAAATTATTAGTGCAAATTATAACTTGAAGATCTGAACTAGTAATTGTCAAATACAGAACTTAAAATTGATAGCTTCTAATTATTATTTCAAATTATATCTTAAAGATCTGAACTTGTAATTGTCAAATACAGAACTTCTAATTGTTAAATAGAAATTATTAGTGCAAATTATAACTTGAAGATCTGAACTTGTAATTGTCAAATGCAGAACTTGAAATTGATAGCTTCTAGTTATTATTGTAAATTATAACTTGAAGATCTGAACTTGTAGTAGTCAAATACAGAACTTCTAATTGTTAAATACAAATTATTAGTGCAAATTATAACTTGAAGATCTGAACTTGTAATTGTCAAATACAGAACTTAAAATTGATAGCTTCTAATTATTATTGTAAATTATAACTTGAAGATCTGAACTTGTAATAGTGAATTACAGAACTTAGATTTGTGAAATTCTAATTATTATTTCTAATTATACCTTGAAGATCTGAACTAGTAATTGTCAAATACAGAACTTAAAATTGATAGCTTCTAATTATTATTGCAAATTATAACTTGAAGATCTGAACTTGTAATTGTCAAATACAGAACTTAAAATTGATTGCTTCTAATTATTATTTCAAATTATAACTTGAAGATCTGAACTTGTAATTGTCAAATACAGAACTTAAAATTAATAGCTTCTAATTATTATTGCAAATAATAACTTGAAGATCTGAACTTGGAATTGTCAAATGCAGAACTTAAAATTGATAGCTTCTAATTATTATAGCAAATAATAATTTGAAGATCTGTACTTGTAATTGTCAAATACAGAACTTAAAATTGATAGCTTATAATTATAATTCAAATTATAACTTGAAGATCTGAACTTGTAATAGTCAAATACAGAACTTCGAATTGTTAAATACAAATTATTAGTCCAAATTATTACTTGAAGATCTGAACCTGTAATAGGTAAATACAGAACTTCGAATGGTTAAATTCAAACTAAGATTGCACATAATAAATTGAAGATCTGAACTTGTAATAGTCAAATACAGAACTTCTAATTGTTAAATACAAATTATTAGTGAAAATTATAACTTGTAGATCTGAACTTGTAATTGTCAAATACAGAACTTCTAATTGTTAAATACAAATTATTAGTGCAAATTATAACTTGAAGATCTGAACTAGTAATTGTCAAATACAGCATCTAAAATTGATAGCTTCTAATTATTATTACAAATTATAACTTGAAGATCTGAACTTGTAATTGTCAAATACAGAACATAAAATTGATAGCTTCTAATTATTATTGTAAATTATAACTTGAAGATCTGAACTTGTAATTGTCAAATAATGAACTTAAAATTAATAGCTTCTAATTATTATTGCAAATTATAACTTGAAGATCTGAACTTGTAATTGTCAAATACAGAACTTCTAATTGTTAAATACAAATTATTAGTGCAAATTATAACTTGAAGATCTGAACTTGTAATTGTCAAATACAGAACTTAAAATTGATAGCTTCTAATTATTATTGTAAATTATAACTTGAAGATCTGAACTTGTAATAGTGAATTACAGAACTTAGATTTGTTAAATTCAAATTATTATTTCAAATTATAACTTGAAGATCTGAACTAGTAATTGTCAAATACAGAACTTAAAATTGATAGCTTCTAATTATTATTGCAAATTATAACCTGAAGATCTGAACTTGTAATTGACAAATACAGAACTTAAAATTGATAGCTTCTAATTATTATTGTAAATTATAACTTGAAGATCTGAACTTGTAATAGTGAATTACAGAACTTAGATTTGTGAAATTCTAATTATTATTTCTAATTATACCTTGAAGATCTGAACTAGTAATTGTCAAATACAGAACTTAAAATTGATAGCTTCTAATTATTATTGCAAATTATAACTTGAAGATCTGAACTTGTAATTGTCAAATACAGAACTTAAAATTGATTGCTACTAATTATTATTTCAAATTATAACTTGAAGATCTGAACTTGTAATTGTCAAATACAGAACTTAAAATTAATAGCTTCTAATTATTATTGCAAATAATAACTTGAAGATCTGAACTTGGAATTGTCAAATGCAGAACTTAAAATTGATAGCTTCTAATTATTATAGCAAATAATAATTTGAAGATCTGTACTTGTAATTGTCAAATACAGAACTTAAAATTGATAGCTTATAATTATAATTCAAATTATAACTTGAAGATCTGAACTTGTAATAGTCAAATACAGAACTTCGAATTGTTAAATACAAATTATTAGTCCAAATTATTACTTGAAGATCTGAACCTGTAATAGGTAAATACAGAACTTCGAATGGTTAAATTCAAACTAAGATTGCACATAATAAATTGAAGATCTGAACTTGTAATAGTCAAATACAGAACTTCTAATTGTTAAATACAAATTATTAGTGAAAATTATAACTTGTAGATCTGAACTTGTAATTGTCAAATACAGAACTTCTAATTGTTAAATACAAATTATTAGTGCAAATTATAACTTGAAGATCTGAACTAGTAATTGTCAAATACAGCATCTAAAATTGATAGCTTCTAATTATTATTACAAATTATAACTTGAAGATCTGAACTTGTAATTGTCAAATACAGAACATAAAATTGATAGCTTCTAATTATTATTGTAAATTATAACTTGAAGATCTGAACTTGTAATTGTCAAATAATGAACTTAAAATTAATAGCTTCTAATTATTATTGCAAATTATAACTTGAAGATCTGAACTTGTAATTGTCAAATACAGAACTTCTAATTGTTAAATACAAATTATTAGTGCAAATTATAACTTGAAGATCTGAACTTGTAATCGTCAAATACAGAACTTAAAATTGATAGCTTCTAATTATTATTGTAAATTATAACTTGAAGATCTGAACTTGTAATAGTGAATTACAGAACTTAGATTTGTTAAATTCAAATTATTATTTCAAATTATAACTTGAAGATCTGAACTAGTAATTGTCAAATACAGAACTTAAAATTGATAGCTTCTAATTATTATTGCAAATTATAACCTGAAGATCTGAACTTGTAATTGACAAATACAGAACTTAAAATTGATAGCTTCTAATTATTATTGTAAATTATAACTTGAAGATCTGAACTTGTAATTGTCAAATACAGAACTTAAAATTGATATCTTCTAATTATTATTGCAAATAATAACTTGAAGATCTGAACTTGTAATTGTCAAATACAGAACTTAAAATTGATAGCTTCTAATTATTATTGCAAATTATAATTTGAAGATCTGAACTTGTAATAGACAAATACGCAACTTAGCATTGTTAAATACAAATTGTGATTGCAAATTATAACTTGAAGATCTGAACTTGTAATTGTCAAATACAGAACTTCTAATTGTTAAATACAAATTATTAGTGCAAATTATAACTTGAAGATCTGAA
This sequence comes from Cantharis lateralis, assembly GCA_963170105.1. Lineage (NCBI taxonomy): Eukaryota > Metazoa > Arthropoda > Insecta > Coleoptera > Cantharidae > Cantharis > Cantharis lateralis. The sequence continues at coordinate 23,442,913 of OY720625.1, read as the reverse complement.
CTTGTAATTGTCAAATACAGAACTTAAAATTTATAGCTTCTAATTATTATTGCAAATAATAACTTGGATATCTGAACTTGTAATTGTCAAATACAGAACTTAAAATTGATAGCTTCTAATTATTATTGTGAATTATAACTTGAAGATCTGAACTTGTAATAGTGAATTACAGAACTTAGATTTGTCAAATTCAAATTATTATTTCTAATTATAGCTTGAAGATCTGAACTAGTAATTGTCAAATACAGAACTTAAAATTGATAGCTTCTAATTATTGTTGCAAATTATAACTTGAAGATCTGTACTTGTAATTGTCAAATACAGAACTTAAAATTGATAGCTTATAATTATAATTCAAATTATAACTTGAAGATCTGAACTTGTAATAGTCAAATACAGAACTTCGAATTGTTAAAAACAAATTATTATTTCAAATTATAACTTGAAGATCTGAACTAGTAATTGTCAAATACAGAACTTAAAATTGATAGCTTCTAATTATTATTGTATATTATAACTTGAAGATCTGTACTTGTAATAGTGAATTACAGAACTTAGATTTGTTAAATTCAAATTATTATTTCAAATTATTATTTGATGATCTGAACTAGTAATTGTCAAATACAGAACTTAAAATTGATAGCTTCCAATTATTATTGCAAATTAGAACTTGTAGATCTGAACTGGTAATTGTCAAATACAGAACTTCTAATTGTTAAATACAAATTATTAGTGCAAATTATAACTTGAAGATCTGAACTTGTAATTGTCAAATACAGAACTTAAAATTGATAGCTTCTAATTATTATTGCAAATTATAACTTGAAGATCTGAACTTGTAATTGTCAAATACAGAACTTAAAATTAATAGCTTCTAATTATTATTGCAAATTATAACTTGAAGATCTGAACTTGTAATTGTCAAATACAGAACTTCTAATTGTTAAATACAAATTATTAGTGCAAATTATAACTTGAAGATCTGAACTTGTAATTGTCAAATACAGAACTTAAAATTGATAGCTTCTAATTATTATTGCAAAATATAACTTGAAGATCTGAACTTGTAATTGTCAAATACAGAACTTCTAATTGTTAAATACAAATTATTAGTGCAAATTATAACTTGAAGTTCTGAACTTGTAATTGTCAAATACAGAACTTAAAATTGATAGCTTCTAATTATTATTGTAAATTATAACTTGAAGATCTGAACTTGTAATAGTGAATTACAGAACTTAGATTTGTTAAATTCAAATTATTATTATAAATTATAACTTGAAGATCTGAACTAGTAATTGTCAAATACAGAACTTAAAATTGATAGCTTCTAATTATTATTGCAAATTATAACTTGAAGATCTGAACTTGTAATTGTCAAATACAGAACTTAAAATTGATAGCTTCTAATTGTTATTGTAAATTAAAACTTGAAGATCTGAACTTGTAATTGTCAAATACAGAACTTAAAATTGATAGCTTCTAATTATTATTGCAAATAATAACTTGAAGATCTGAACTTGAAATTGTCAAATTCAGAACTTAAAATTGATAGCTTCTAATTATTATTGCAAATTATAATTTGAAGATCTGAACTTGTAATAGACAAATACGCAACTTAGCATTGTTAAATACAAATTGTGATTGCAAATTATAACTTGAAGATCTGATCCTGTAATAGGTAAATACAGAACTTCGAATTGTTAAAATCAAACTAAGATTGCAAATAATAATTTGAAGATCTGAACTTGTAATAGTCAAATACAGAACTTCTAATTGTTAAATACATATTATTAGTGCAAATGATAACTTGAAGATCTGAACTAGTAATTGTCAAATACAGAACTTAAAATTGATAGCTTCTAATTATTATTGCAAATTATAACTTGAAGATCTGAACTTGTAATTGTCAAATACAGAACGTCTAATTGTTAAATACAAATTATTAGTGCAAATTATAACTTGAAGATCTGAACTTGTAATTGTCAAATACAGAACTTAAAATTGATAGCTTCTAATTATTATTGTAAATTATAACTTGAAGATCTGAACTTGTAATAGTGAATTACAGAACTTAGATTTGTTAAATTCAAATTATTATTACAAATTATAACTTGAAGATCTGAACTAGTAATTGTCAAATGCAGAACTTAAAATTGATAGCTTCTAATTATTATTGCAAATCATAACTTGAAGATCTGAACTAGTAATTGTCAAATACAGAACTTAAAATTGATAGCTTCTAATTATTATTGTAAATTATAACTTGAAGATCTGACCTTGTAATTGTCAAATACAGAACTTAAAATTGATATCTTCTAATTATTATTGCAAATAATAACTTGAAGATCTGAACTAGTAATTGTCAAATACAGCACTTAAAATTGATAGCTTCTAATTATTATTGCAAATTATAATTTGAAGATCTGAACTTGTAATAGACAAATACGCAACTTAGCATTTTTAAATACAAATTATTATTTCAAATTATAACTTGAAGATCTGAACTAGTAATTGTCAAATACAGAACTTAAAATTGATAGCTTCTAATTATTATTTCAAATTATAACTTGAAGATCTGAACTTATAATTGTCAAATACAGAACTTCTAATTGTTAAATACAAATTATTAGTGCAAATTATAATTTGTAGATCTGAACTTGTAATTGTCAAATACAGAACTTAAAATTGATAGCTTCTAATTATTATTGTAAATTATAACTTGAAGATCTGAACTTGTAATTGTCAAATACAGAACTTAAAATTGATTGCTTCTAATTATTATTTCAAATTATAACTTGAAGATCTGAACTTGTAATTGTCAAATACAGAACTTAAAATTAATAGCTTCTAATTATTATTGCAAATAATAACTTGAAGATCTGAACTTGGAATTGTCAAATGCAGAACTTAAAATTGATAGCTTCTAATTATTATAGCAAATAATAATTTGAAGATCTGTATTTGTAATTGTCAAATACAGAACTTAAAATTGATAGCTTATAATTATAATTCAAATTATAACTTGAAGATCTGAACTTGTAATAGTCAAATACAGAACTTCGAATTGTTAAATACAAATTAATAGTCCAAATTATTACTTGAAGATCTGAACCTGTAATAGGTAAATACAGAACTTCGAATGGTTAAATTCAAACTAAGATTGCACATAATAATTTGAAGATCTGAACTTGTAATAGTCAAATACAGAACTTCTAATTGTTAAATACAAATTATTAGTGAAAATTATAACTTGTAGATCTGAACTTGTAATTGTCAAATACAGAACTTCTAATTGTTAAATACAAATTATTAGTGCATATTATAATTTGAAGATCTGAACTAGTAATTGTCAAATACAGCATCTAAAATTGATAGCTTCTAATTATTATTGCAAATTATAACTTGAAGATCTGAACTTGTAATTGTCAAATACAGAACATAAAATTGATAGCTTCTAATTATTATTTCAAATTATAACTTGAAGATCTGAACTAGTAATTGTCAAATACAGAACTTAAAATTAATAGCTTCTAATTATTATTGCAAATTATAACTTGAAGATCTGAACTTGTAATTGTCAAATACAGAACTTCTAATTGTTAAATACAAATTATTAGTGCAAATTATAACTTGAAGATCTGAACTTGTAATTGTCAAATACAGAACTTAAAATTGATAGCTTCTAATTATTATTGTAAATTATAACTTGAAGATCTGAACTTGTAATAGTGAATTACAGAACTTAGATTTGTTAAATTCAAATTATTATTTCAAATTATAACTTGAAGATCTGAACTAGTAATTGACAAATACAAAACTTAAAATTGATAGCTTCTAATTATTATTGCAAATTATAACTTGAAGATCTGAACTTGTAATTGACAAATACAGAACTTAGCATTGTTAAATACAAATTGTGATTGCAAATTATAACTTGAAGATCTGAACTTGTAATTGTCAAATACAGAACTTCTAATTGTTAAATACAAATTATTAGTGCAAATTATAACTTGAAGATCTGAACTTGTAATTGTCAAATACAGAACTTAAAATTTATAGCTTCTAATTATTATTGCAAATAATAACTTGGATATCTGAACTTGTAATTGTCAAATACAGAACTTAAAATTGATAGCTTCTAATTATTATTGTGAATTATAACTTGAAGATCTGAACTTGTAATAGTGAATTACAGAACTTAGATTTGTCAAATTCAAATTATTATTTCTAATTATAGCTTGAAGATCTGAACTAGTAATTGTCAAATACAGAACTTAAAATTGATAGCTTCTAATTATTGTTGCAAATTATAACTTGAAGATCTGTACTTGTAATTGTCAAATACAGAACTTAAAATTGATAGCTTATAATTATAATTCAAATTATAACTTGAAGATCTGAACTTGTAATAGTCAAATACAGAACTTCGAATTGTTAAAAACAAATTATTATTTCAAATTATAACTTGAAGATCTGAACTAGTAATTGTCAAATACAGAACTTAAAATTGATAGCTTCTAATTATTATTGTATATTATAACTTGAAGATCTGTACTTGTAATAGTGAATTACAGAACTTAGATTTGTTAAATTCAAATTATTATTTCAAATTATTATTTGATGATCTGAACTAGTAATTGTCAAATACAGAACTTAAAATTGATAGCTTCCAATTATTATTGCAAATTAGAACTTGTAGATCTGAACTGGTAATTGTCAAATACAGAACTTCTAATTGTTAAATACAAATTATTAGTGCAAATTATAACTTGAAGATCTGAACTTGTAATTGTCAAATACAGAACTTAAAATTGATAGCTTCTAATTATTATTGCAAATTATAACTTGAAGATCTGAACTTGTAATTGTCAAATACAGAACTTAAAATTAATAGCTTCTAATTATTATTGCAAATTATAACTTGAAGATCTGAACTTGTAATTGTCAAATACAGAACTTCTAATTGTTAAATACAAATTATTAGTGCAAATTATAACTTGAAGATCTGAACTTGTAATTGTCAAATACAGAACTTAAAATTGATAGCTTCTAATTATTATTGCAAAATATAACTTGAAGATCTGAACTTGTAATTGTCAAATACAGAACTTCTAATTGTTAAATACAAATTATTAGTGCAAATTATAACTTGAAGTTCTGAACTTGTAATTGTCAAATACAGAACTTAAAATTGATAGCTTCTAATTATTATTGTAAATTATAACTTGAAGATCTGAACTTGTAATAGTGAATTACAGAACTTAGATTTGTTAAATTCAAATTATTATTATAAATTATAACTTGAAGATCTGAACTAGTAATTGTCAAATACAGAACTTAAAATTGATAGCTTCTAATTATTATTGCAAATTATAACTTGAAGATCTGAACTTGTAATTGTCAAATACAGAACTTAAAATTGATAGCTTCTAATTGTTATTGTAAATTAAAACTTGAAGATCTGAACTTGTAATTGTCAAATACAGAACTTAAAATTGATAGCTTCTAATTATTATTGCAAATAATAACTTGAAGATCTGAACTTGAAATTGTCAAATTCAGAACTTAAAATTGATAGCTTCTAATTATTATTGCAAATTATAATTTGAAGATCTGAACTTGTAATTGTCAAATACAGAACTTAAAATTGATAGCTTCTAATTATTATTGTAAATTATAACTTGAAGATCTGAACTTGTAATAGTGAATTACAGAACTTAGATTTGTTAAATTCAAATTATTATTTCAAATTATAACTTGAAGATCTGAACTAGTAATTGACAAATACAAAACTTAAAATTGATAGCTTCTAATTATTATTGCAAATTATAACTTGAAGATCTGAACTTGTAATTGACAAATACAGAACTTAGCATTGTTAAATACAAATTGTGATTGCAAATTATAACTTGAAGATCTGAACTTGTAATTGTCAAATACAGAACTTCTAATTGTTAAATACAAATTATTAGTGCAAATTATAACTTGAAGATCTGAACTTGTAATTGTCAAATACAGAACTTAAAATTTATAGCTTCTAATTATTATTGCAAATAATAACTTGGATATCTGAACTTGTAATTGTCAAATACAGAACTTAAAATTGATAGCTTCTAATTATTATTGTGAATTATAACTTGAAGATCTGAACTTGTAATAGTGAATTACAGAACTTAGATTTGTCAAATTCAAATTATTATTTCTAATTATAGCTTGAAGATCTGAACTAGTAATTGTCAAATACAGAACTTAAAATTGATAGCTTCTAATTATTGTTGCAAATTATAACTTGAAGATCTGTACTTGTAATTGTCAAATACAGAACTTAAAATTGATAGCTTATAATTATAATTCAAATTATAACTTGAAGATCTGAACTTGTAATAGTCAAATACAGAACTTCGAATTGTTAAAAACAAATTATTATTTCAAATTATAACTTGAAGATCTGAACTAGTAATTGTCAAATACAGAACTTAAAATTGATAGCTTCTAATTATTATTGTATATTATAACTTGAAGATCTGTACTTGTAATAGTGAATTACAGAACTTAGATTTGTTAAATTCAAATTATTATTTCAAATTATTATTTGATGATCTGAACTAGTAATTGTCAAATACAGAACTTAAAATTGATAGCTTCCAATTATTATTGCAAATTAGAACTTGTAGATCTGAACTGGTAATTGTCAAATACAGAACTTCTAATTGTTAAATACAAATTATTAGTGCAAATTATAACTTGAAGATCTGAACTTGTAATTGTCAAATACAGAACTTAAAATTGATAGCTTCTAATTATTATTGCAAATTATAACTTGAAGATCTGAACTTGTAATTGTCAAATACAGAACTTAAAATTAATAGCTTCTAATTATTATTGCAAATTATAACTTGAAGATCTGAACTTGTAATTGTCAAATACAGAACTTCTAATTGTTAAATACAAATTATTAGTGCAAATTATAACTTGAAGATCTGAACTTGTAATTGTCAAATACAGAACTTAAAATTGATAGCTTCTAATTATTATTGCAAAATATAACTTGAAGATCTGAACTTGTAATTGTCAAATACAGAACTTCTAATTGTTAAATACAAATTATTAGTGCAAATTATAACTTGAAGTTCTGAACTTGTAATTGTCAAATACAGAACTTAAAATTGATAGCTTCTAATTATTATTGTAAATTATAACTTGAAGATCTGAACTTGTAATAGTGAATTACAGAACTTAGATTTGTTAAATTCAAATTATTATTATAAATTATAACTTGAAGATCTGAACTAGTAATTGTCAAATACAGAACTTAAAATTGATAGCTTCTAATTATTATTGCAAATTATAACTTGAAGATCTGAACTTGTAATTGTCAAATACAGAACTTAAAATTGATAGCTTCTAATTGTTATTGTAAATTAAAACTTGAAGATCTGAACTTGTAATTGTCAAATACAGAACTTAAAATTGATAGCTTCTAATTATTATTGCAAATAATAACTTGAAGATCTGAACTTGAAATTGTCAAATTCAGAACTTAAAATTGATAGCTTCTAATTATTATTGCAAATTATAATTTGAAGATCTGAACTTGTAATAGACAAATACGCAACTTAGCATTGTTAAATACAAATTGTGATTGCAAATTATAACTTGAAGATCTGATCCTGTAATAGGTAAATACAGAACTTCGAATTGTTAAAATCAAACTAAGATTGCAAATAATAATTTGAAGATCTGAACTTGTAATAGTCAAATACAGAACTTCTAATTGTTAAATACATATTATTAGTGCAAATGATAACTTGAAGATCTGAACTAGTAATTGTCAAATACAGAACTTAAAATTGATAGCTTCTAATTATTATTGCAAATTATAACTTGAAGATCTGAACTTGTAATTGTCAAATACAGAACGTCTAATTGTTAAATACAAATTATTAGTGCAAATTATAACTTGAAGATCTGAACTTGTAATTGTCAAATACAGAACTTAAAATTGATAGCTTCTAATTATTATTGTAAATTATAACTTGAAGATCTGAACTTGTAATAGTGAATTACAGAACTTAGATTTGTTAAATTCAAATTATTATTACAAATTATAACTTGAAGATCTGAACTAGTAATTGTCAAATGCAGAACTTAAAATTGATAGCTTCTAATTATTATTGCAAATTATAACTTGAAGATCTGAACTTGTAATTGTCAAATACAGAACTTAAAATTGATAGCTTCTAATTGTTATTGTAAATTAAAACTTGAAGATCTGAACTTGTAATTGTCAAATACAGAACTTAAAATTGATATCTTCTAATTATTATTGCAAATAATAACTTGAAGATCTGAACTAGTAATTGTCAAATACAGCACTTAAAATTGATAGCTTCTAATTATTATTGCAAATTATAATTTGAAGATCTGAACTTGTAATAGACAAATACGCAACTTAGCATTGTTAAATACAAATTATTATTTCAAATTATAACTTGAAGATCTGAACTAGTAATTGTCAAATACAGAACTTAAAATTGATAGCTTCTAATTATTATTTCAAATTATAACTTGAAGATCTGAACTTATAATTGTCAAATACAGAACTTCTAATTGTTAAATACAAATTATTAGTGCAAATTATAATTTGTAGATCTGAACTTGTAATTGTCAAATACAGAACTTAAAATTGATTGCTTCTAATTATTATTTCAAATTATAACTTGAAGATCTGAACTTGGAATTGTCAAATGCAGAACTTAAAATTGATAGCTTCTAATTATTATAGCAAATAATAATTTGAAGATCTGTACTTGTAATTGTCAAATACAGAACTTAAAATTGATAGCTTATAATTATAATTCAAATTATAACTTGAAGATCTGAACTTGTAATAGTCAAATACAGAACTTCGAATTGTTAAATACAAATTAATAGTCCAAATTATTACTTGAAGATCTGAACCTGTAATAGGTAAATACAGAACTTCGAATGGTTAAATTCAAACTAAGATTGCACATAATAATTTGTAGATCTGAACTTGTAATAGTCAAATACAGAACTTCTAATTGTTAAATACAAATTATTAGTGAAAATTATAACTTGTAGATCTGAACTTGTAATTGTCAAATACAGAACTTCTAATTGTTAAATACAAATTATTAGTGCATATTATAACTTGAAGATCTGAACTAGTAATTGTCAAATACAGCATCTAAAATTGATAGCTTCTAATTATTATTGCAAATTATAACTTGAAGATCTGAACTTGTAATTGTCAAATACAGAACATAAAATTGATAGCTTCTAATTATTATTTCAAATTATAACTTGAAGATCTGAACTAGTAATTGTCAAATACAGAACTTAAAATTAATAGCTTCTAATTATTATTGCAAATTATAACTTGAAGATCTGAACTTGTAATTGTCAAATACAGAACTTCTAATTGTTAAATACAAATTATTAGTGCAAATTATAACTTGAAGATCTGAACTTGTAATTGTCAAATACAGAACTTAAAATTGATAGCTTCTAATTATTATTGTAAATTATAACTTGAAGATCTGAACTTGTAATAGTGAATTACAGAACTTAGATTTGTTAAATTCAAATTATTATTTCAAATTATAACTTGAAGATCTGAACTAGTAATTGACAAATACAGAACTTAAAATTGATAGCTTCTAATTATTATTGCAAATTATAACTTGAAGATCTGAACTTGTAATTGACAAATACAGAACTTAAAATTGATAGCTTCTAATTATTATTGTAAATTATAACTTGAAGATCTGAACTTGTAATTGTCAAGTACAGAACTTAAAATTGATATCTTCTAATTATTATTGCAAATAATAACTTGAAGATCTGAACTTGTAATTGACAAATACAGAACTTAAAATTGATAGCTTCTAATTATTATTGTAAATTATAACTTGAAGATCTGAACTTGTAATTGTCAAGTACAGAACTTAAAATTGATATCTTCTAATTATTATTGCAAATAATAACTTGAAGATCTGAACTTGTAATTGTCAAATACAGAACTTAAAATTGATAGCTTCTAATTATTATTGCAAATTATAACTTGAAGATCTGAACTTGTAATTGTCAAATACAGAACTTCTAATTGTTAAATACAAATTATTAGTGCAAATTATAACTTGAAGATCTGAACTTGTAATTGTCAAATACAGAACTTAAAATTTATAGCTTCTAATTATTATTGCAAATAATAACTTGGATATCTGAACTTGTAATTGTCAAATACAGAACTTAAAATTGATAGCTTCTAATTATTATTGCAAATTATAACTTGAAGATCTGAACTTGTAATTGTCAAATACAGAACGTCTAATTGTTAAATACAAATTATTAGTGCAAATTATAACTTGAAGATCTGAACTTGTAATTGTCAAATACAGAACTTAAAATTGATAGCTTCTAATTATTATTGTAAATTATAACTTGAAGATCTGAACTTGTAATAGTGAATTACAGAACTTAGATTTGTTAAATTCAAATTATTATTGCAAATAATAACTTGAAGATCTGAACTTGGAATTGTCAAATGCAGAACTTAAAATTGATAGCTTCTAATTATTATAGCAAATAATAATTTGAAGATCTGTACTTGTAATTGTCAAATACAGAACTTAAAATTGATAGCTTATAATTATAATTCAAATTATAACTTGAAGATCTGAACTTGTAATAGTCAAATACAGAACTTCGAATTGTTAAATACAAATTAATAGTCCAAATTATTACTTGAAGATCTGAACCTGTAATAGGTAAATACAGAACTTCGAATGGTTAAATTCAAACTAAGATTGCACATAATAATTTGAAGATCTGAACTTGTAATAGTCAAATACAGAACTTCTAATTGTTAAATACAAATTATTAGTGAAAATTATAACTTGTAGATCTGAACTTGTAATTGTCAAATACAGAACTTCTAATTGTTAAATACAAATTATTAGTGCATATTATAACTTGAAGATCTGAACTAGTAATTGTCAAATACAGCATCTAAAATTGATAGCTTCTAATTATTATTGCAAATTATAACTTGAAGATCTGAACTTGTAATTGTCAAATACAGAACATAAAATTGATAGCTTCTAATTATTATTTCAAATTATAACTTGAAGATCTGAACTAGTAATTGTCAAATACAGAACTTAAAATTAATAGCTTCTAATTATTATTGCAAATTATAACTTGAAGATCTGAACTTGTAATTGTCAAATACAGAACTTCTAATTGTTAAATACAAATTATTAGTGCAAATTATAACTTGAAGATCTGAACTTGTAATTGTCAAATACAGAACTTAAAATTGATAGCTTCTAATTATTATTGTAAATTATAACTTGAAGATCTGAACTTGTAATAGTGAATTACAGAACTTAGATTTGTTAAATTCAAATTATTATTTCAAATTATAACTTGAAGATCTGAACTAGTAATTGACAAATACAGAACTTAAAATTGATAGCTTCTAATTATTATTGCAAATTATAACTTGAAGATCTGAACTTGTAATTGACAAATACAGAACTTAAAATTGATAGCTTCTAATTATTATTGTAAATTATAACTTGAAGATCTGAACTTGTAATTGTCAAGTACAGAACTTAAAATTGATATCTTCTAATTATTATTGCAAATAATAACTTGAAGATCTGAACTTGTAATTGACAAATACAGAACTTAAAATTGATAGCTTCTAATTATTATTGTAAATTATAACTTGAAGATCTGAACTTGTAATTGTCAAGTACAGAACTTAAAATTGATATCTTCTAATTATTATTGCAAATAATAACTTGAAGATCTGAACTTGTAATTGTCAAATACAGAACTTAAAATTGATAGCTTCTAATTATTATTGCAAATTATAACTTGAAGATCTGAACTTGTAATTGTCAAATACAGAACTTAAAATTGATAGCTTATAATTATAATTCAAATTATAACTTGAAGATCTGAACTTGTAATAGTCAAATACAGAACTTCGAATTGTTAAATACAAATTAATAGTCCAAATTATTACTTGAAGATCTGAACCTGTAATAGGTAAATACAGAACTTCGAATGGTTAAATTCAAACTAAGATTGCACATAATAATTTGAAGATCTGAACTTGTAATAGTCAAATACAGAACTTCTAATTGTTAAATACAAATTATTAGTGAAAATTATAACTTGTAGATCTGAACTTGTAATTGTCAAATACAGAACTTCTAATTGTTAAATACAAATTATTAGTGCATATTATAACTTGAAGATCTGAACTAGTAATTGTCAAATACAGCATCTAAAATTGATAGCTTCTAATTATTATTGCAAATTATAACTTGAAGATCTGAACTTGTAATTGTCAAATACAGAACATAAAATTGATAGCTTCTAATTATTATTTCAAATTATAACTTGAAGATCTGAACTAGTAATTGTCAAATACAGAACTTAAAATTAATAGCTTCTAATTATTATTGCAAATTATAACTTGAAGATCTGAACTTGTAATTGTCAAATACAGAACTTCTAATTGTTAAATACAAATTATTAGTGCAAATTATAACTTGAAGATCTGAACTTGTAATTGTCAAATACAGAACTTAAAATTGATAGCTTCTAATTATTATTGTAAATTATAACTTGAAGATCTGAACTTGTAATAGTGAATTACAGAACTTAGATTTGTTAAATTCAAATTATTATTTCAAATTATAACTTGAAGATCTGAACTAGTAATTGACAAATACAGAACTTAAAATTGATAGCTTCTAATTATTATTGCAAATTATAACTTGAAGATCTGAACTTGTAATTGACAAATACAGAACTTAAAATTGATAGCTTCTAATTATTATTGTAAATTATAACTTGAAGATCTGAACTTGTAATTGTCAAGTACAGAACTTAAAATTGATATCTTCTAATTATTATTGCAAATAATAACTTGAAGATCTGAACTTGTAATTGACAAATACAGAACTTAAAATTGATAGCTTCTAATTATTATTGTAAATTATAACTTGAAGATCTGAACTTGTAATTGTCAAGTACAGAACTTAAAATTGATATCTTCTAATTATTATTGCAAATAATAACTTGAAGATCTGAACTTGTAATTGTCAAATACAGAACTTAAAATTGATAGCTTCTAATTATTATTGCAAATTATAACTTGAAGATCTGAACTTGTAATTGTCAAATACAGAACTTCTAATTGTTAAATACAAATTATTAGTGCAAATTATAACTTGAAGATCTGAACTTGTAATTGTCAAATACAGAACTTAAAATTTATAGCTTCTAATTATTATTGCAAATAATAACTTGGATATCTGAACTTGTAATTGTCAAATACAGAACTTAAAATTGATAGCTTCTAATTATTATTGCAAATTATAACTTGAAGATCTGAACTTGTAATTGTCAAATACAGAACGTCTAATTGTTAAATACAAATTATTAGTGCAAATTATAACTTGAAGATCTGAACTTGTAATTGTCAAATACAGAACTTAAAATTGATAGCTTCTAATTATTATTGTAAATTATAACTTGAAGATCTGAACTTGTAATAGTGAATTACAGAACTTAGATTTGTTAAATTCAAATTATTATTGCAAATAATAACTTGAAGATCTGAACTTGGAATTGTCAAATGCAGAACTTAAAATTGATAGCTTCTAATTATTATAGCAAATAATAATTTGAAGATCTGTACTTGTAATTGTCAAATACAGAACTTAAAATTGATAGCTTATAATTATAATTCAAATTATAACTTGAAGATCTGAACTTGTAATAGTCAAATACAGAACTTCGAATTGTTAAATACAAATTATTAGTCCAAATTATTACTTGAAGATCTGAACCTGTAATAGGTAAATACAGAACTTCGAATGGTTAAATTCAAACTAAGATTGCACATAATAAATTGAAGATCTGAACTTGTAATAGTCAAATACAGAACTTCTAATTGTTAAATACAAATTATTAGTGAAAATTATAACTTGTAGATCTGAACTTGTAATTGTCAAATACAGAACTTCTAATTGTTAAATACAAATTATTAGTGCAAATTATAACTTGAAGATCTGAACTAGTAATTGTCAAATACAGCATCTAAAATTGATAGCTTCTAATTATTATTACAAATTATAACTTGAAGATCTGAACTTGTAATTGTCAAATACAGAACATAAAATTGATAGCTTCTAATTATTATTGTAAATTATAACTTGAAGATCTGAACTTGTAATTGTCAAATAATGAACTTAAAATTAATAGCTTCTAATTATTATTGCAAATTATAACTTGAAGATCTGAACTTGTAATTGTCAAATACAGAACTTCTAATTGTTAAATACAAATTATTAGTGCAAATTATAACTTGAAGATCTGAACTTGTAATTGTCAAATACAGAACTTAAAATTGATAGCTTCTAATTATTATTGTAAATTATAACTTGAAGATCTGAACTTGTAATAGTGAATTACAGAACTTAGATTTGTTAAATTCAAATTATTATTTCAAATTATAACTTGAAGATCTGAACTAGTAATTGTCAAATACAGAACTTAAAATTGATAGCTTCTAATTATTATTGCAAATTATAACCTGAAGATCTGAACTTGTAATTGACAAATACAGAACTTAAAATTGATAGCTTCTAATTATTATTGTAAATTATAACTTGAAGATCTGAACTTGTAATAGTGAATTACAGAACTTAGATTTGTGAAATTCTAATTATTATTTCTAATTATACCTTGAAGATCTGAACTAGTAATTGTCAAATACAGAACTTAAAATTGATAGCTTCTAATTATTATTGCAAATTATAACTTGAAGATCTGAACTTGTAATTGTCAAATACAGAACTTAAAATTGATTGCTTCTAATTATTATTTCAAATTATAACTTGAAGATCTGAACTTGTAATTGTCAAATACAGAACTTAAAATTAATAGCTTCTAATTATTATTGCAAATAATAACTTGAAGATCTGAACTTGGAATTGTCAAATGCAGAACTTAAAATTGATAGCTTCTAATTATTATAGCAAATAATAATTTGAAGATCTGTACTTGTAATTGTCAAATACAGAACTTAAAATTGATAGCTTATAATTATAATTCAAATTATAACTTGAAGATCTGAACTTGTAATAGTCAAATACAGAACTTCGAATTGTTAAATACAAATTATTAGTCCAAATTATTACTTGAAGATCTGAACCTGTAATAGGTAAATACAGAACTTCGAATGGTTAAATTCAAACTAAGATTGCACATAATAAATTGAAGATCTGAACTTGTAATAGTCAAATACAGAACTTCTAATTGTTAAATACAAATTATTAGTGAAAATTATAACTTGTAGATCTGAACTTGTAATTGTCAAATACAGAACTTCTAATTGTTAAATACAAATTATTAGTGCAAATTATAACTTGAAGATCTGAACTAGTAATTGTCAAATACAGCATCTAAAATTGATAGCTTCTAATTATTATTACAAATTATAACTTGAAGATCTGAACTTGTAATTGTCAAATACAGAACATAAAATTGATAGCTTCTAATTATTATTGTAAATTATAACTTGAAGATCTGAACTTGTAATTGTCAAATAATGAACTTAAAATTAATAGCTTCTAATTATTATTGCAAATTATAACTTGAAGATCTGAACTTGTAATTGTCAAATACAGAACTTCTAATTGTTAAATACAAATTATTAGTGCAAATTATAACTTGAAGATCTGAACTTGTAATCGTCAAATACAGAACTTAAAATTGATAGCTTCTAATTATTATTGTAAATTATAACTTGAAGATCTGAACTTGTAATAGTGAATTACAGAACTTAGATTTGTTAAATTCAAATTATTATTTCAAATTATAACTTGAAGATCTGAACTAGTAATTGTCAAATACAGAACTTAAAATTGATAGCTTCTAATTATTATTGCAAATTATAACCTGAAGATCTGAACTTGTAATTGACAAATACAGAACTTAAAATTGATAGCTTCTAATTATTATTGTAAATTATAACTTGAAGATCTGAACTTGTAATTGTCAAATACAGAACTTAAAATTGATATCTTCTAATTATTATTGCAAATAATAACTTGAAGATCTGAACTTGTAATTGTCAAATACAGAACTTAAAATTGATAGCTTCTAATTATTATTGCAAATTATAATTTGAAGATCTGAACTTGTAATAGACAAATACGCAACTTAGCATTGTTAAATACAAATTGTGATTGCAAATTATAACTTGAAGATCTGAACTTGTAATTGTCAAATACAGAACTTCTAATTGTTAAATACAAATTATTAGTGCAAATTATAACTTGAAGATCTGAACTTGTAATTGTCAAATACAGAACTTAAAATTTATAGCTTCTAATTATTATTGCAAATAATAACTTGGATATCTGAACTTGTAATTGTCAAATACAGAACTTAAAATTGATAGCTTCTAATTATTATTGTGAATTATAACTTGAAGATCTGAACTTGTAATAGTGAATTACAGAACTTAGATTTGTCAAATTCAAATTATTATTTCTAATTATAGCTTGAAGATCTGAACTAGTAATTGTCAAATACAGAACTTAAAATTGATAGCTTCTAATTATTGTTGCAAATTATAACTTGAAGATCTGTACTTGTAATTGTCAAATACAGAACTTAAAATTGATAGCTTATAATTATAATTCAAATTATAACTTGAAGATCTGAACTTGTAATAGTCAAATACAGAACTTCGAATTGTTAAAAACAAATTATTATTTCAAATTATAACTTGAAGATCTGAACTAGTAATTGTCAAATACAGAACTTAAAATTGATAGCTTCTAATTATTATTGTATATTATAACTTGAAGATCTGTACTTGTAATAGTGAATTACAGAACTTAGATTTGTTAAATTCAAATTATTATTTCAAATTATTATTTGATGATCTGAACTAGTAATTGTCAAATACAGAACTTAAAATTGATAGCTTCCAATTATTATTGCAAATTAGAACTTGTAGATCTGAACTGGTAATTGTCAAATACAGAACTTCTAATTGTTAAATACAAATTATTAGTGCAAATTATAACTTGAAGATCTGAACTTGTAATTGTCAAATACAGAACTTAAAATTGATAGCTTCTAATTATTATTGCAAATTATAACTTGAAGATCTGAACTTGTAATTGTCAAATACAGAACTTAAAATTAATAGCTTCTAATTATTATTGCAAATTATAACTTGAAGATCTGAACTTGTAATTGTCAAATACAGAACTTCTAATTGTTAAATACAAATTATTAGTGCAAATTATAACTTGAAGATCTGAACTTGTAATTGTCAAATACAGAACTTAAAATTGATAGCTTCTAATTATTATTGCAAAATATAACTTGAAGATCTGAACTTGTAATTGTCAAATACAGAACTTCTAATTGTTAAATACAAATTATTAGTGCAAATTATAACTTGAAGTTCTGAACTTGTAATTGTCAAATACAGAACTTAAAATTGATAGCTTCTAATTATTATTGTAAATTATAACTTGAAGATCTGAACTTGTAATAGTGAATTACAGAACTTAGATTTGTTAAATTCAAATTATTATTATAAATTATAACTTGAAGATCTGAACTAGTAATTGTCAAATACAGAACTTAAAATTGATAGCTTCTAATTATTATTGCAAATTATAACTTGAAGATCTGAACTTGTAATTGTCAAATACAGAACTTAAAATTGATAGCTTCTAATTGTTATTGTAAATTAAAACTTGAAGATCTGAACTTGTAATTGTCAAATACAGAACTTAAAATTGATAGCTTCTAATTATTATTGCAAATAATAACTTGAAGATCTGAACTTGAAATTGTCAAATTCAGAACTTAAAATTGATAGCTTCTAATTATTATTGCAAATTATAATTTGAAGATCTGAACTTGTAATAGACAAATACGCAACTTAGCATTGTTAAATACAAATTGTGATTGCAAATTATAACTTGAAGATCTGATCCTGTAATAGGTAAATACAGAACTTCGAATTGTTAAAATCAAACTAAGATTGCAAATAATAATTTGAAGATCTGAACTTGTAATAGTCAAATACAGAACTTCTAATTGTTAAATACATATTATTAGTGCAAATGATAACTTGAAGATCTGAACTAGTAATTGTCAAATACAGAACTTAAAATTGATAGCTTCTAATTATTATTGCAAATTATAACTTGAAGATCTGAACTTGTAATTGTCAAATACAGAACGTCTAATTGTTAAATACAAATTATTAGTGCAAATTATAACTTGAAGATCTGAACTTGTAATTGTCAAATACAGAACTTAAAATTGATAGCTTCTAATTATTATTGTAAATTATAACTTGAAGATCTGAACTTGTAATAGTGAATTACAGAACTTAGATTTGTTAAATTCAAATTATTATTACAAATTATAACTTGAAGATCTGAACTAGTAATTGTCAAATGCAGAACTTAAAATTGATAGCTTCTAATTATTA
Organism: Cantharis lateralis; assembly: GCA_963170105.1. Lineage (NCBI taxonomy): Eukaryota > Metazoa > Arthropoda > Insecta > Coleoptera > Cantharidae > Cantharis > Cantharis lateralis. The sequence goes on along the minus strand of OY720625.1, from coordinate 23,424,330 downwards.
TTGCAAATCATAACTTGAAGATCTGAACTAGTAATTGTCAAATACAGAACTTAAAATTGATAGCTTCTAATTATTATTGTAAATTATAACTTGAAGATCTGACCTTGTAATTGTCAAATACAGAACTTAAAATTGATATCTTCTAATTATTATTGCAAATAATAACTTGAAGATCTGAACTAGTAATTGTCAAATACAGCACTTAAAATTGATAGCTTCTAATTATTATTGCAAATTATAATTTGAAGATCTGAACTTGTAATAGACAAATACGCAACTTAGCATTGTTAAATACAAATTATTATTTCAAATTATAACTTGAAGATCTGAACTAGTAATTGTCAAATACAGAACTTAAAATTGATAGCTTCTAATTATTATTTCAAATTATAACTTGAAGATCTGAACTTATAATTGTCAAATACAGAACTTCTAATTGTTAAATACAAATTATTAGTGCAAATTATAATTTGTAGATCTGAACTTGTAATTGTCAAATACAGAACTTAAAATTGATAGCTTCTAATTATTATTGTAAATTATAACTTGAAGATCTGAACTTGTAATTGTCAAATACAGAACTTAAAATTGATTGCTTCTAATTATTATTTCAAATTATAACTTGAAGATCTGAACTTGTAATTGTCAAATACAGAACTTCTAATTGTTAAATACAAATTATTAGTGCAAATTATAACTTGAAGATCTGAACTTGTAATTGTCAAATACAGAACTTAAAATTGATAGCTTCTAATTATTATTGCAAAATATAACTTGAAGATCTGAACTTGTAATTGTCAAATACAGAACTTCTAATTGTTAAATACAAATTATTAGTGCAAATTATAACTTGAAGTTCTGAACTTGTAATTGTCAAATACAGAACTTAAAATTGATAGCTTCTAATTATTATTGTAAATTATAACTTGAAGATCTGAACTTGTAATAGTGAATTACAGAACTTAGATTTGTTAAATTCAAATTATTATTATAAATTATAACTTGAAGATCTGAACTAGTAATTGTCAAATACAGAACTTAAAATTGATAGCTTCTAATTATTATTGCAAATTATAACTTGAAGATCTGAACTTGTAATTGTCAAATACAGAACTTAAAATTGATAGCTTCTAATTGTTATTGTAAATTAAAACTTGAAGATCTGAACTTGTAATTGTCAAATACAGAACTTAAAATTGATAGCTTCTAATTATTATTGCAAATAATAACTTGAAGATCTGAACTTGAAATTGTCAAATTCAGAACTTAAAATTGATAGCTTCTAATTATTATTGCAAATTATAATTTGAAGATCTGAACTTGTAATAGACAAATACGCAACTTAGCATTGTTAAATACAAATTGTGATTGCAAATTATAACTTGAAGATCTGATCCTGTAATAGGTAAATACAGAACTTCGAATTGTTAAAATCAAACTAAGATTGCAAATAATAATTTGAAGATCTGAACTTGTAATAGTCAAATACAGAACTTCTAATTGTTAAATACATATTATTAGTGCAAATGATAACTTGAAGATCTGAACTAGTAATTGTCAAATACAGAACTTAAAATTGATAGCTTCTAATTATTATTGCAAATTATAACTTGAAGATCTGAACTTGTAATTGTCAAATACAGAACGTCTAATTGTTAAATACAAATTATTAGTGCAAATTATAACTTGAAGATCTGAACTTGTAATTGTCAAATACAGAACTTAAAATTGATAGCTTCTAATTATTATTGTAAATTATAACTTGAAGATCTGAACTTGTAATAGTGAATTACAGAACTTAGATTTGTTAAATTCAAATTATTATTACAAATTATAACTTGAAGATCTGAACTAGTAATTGTCAAATGCAGAACTTAAAATTGATAGCTTCTAATTATTATTGCAAATCATAACTTGAAGATCTGAACTAGTAATTGTCAAATACAGAACTTAAAATTGATAGCTTCTAATTATTATTGTAAATTATAACTTGAAGATCTGACCTTGTAATTGTCAAATACAGAACTTAAAATTGATATCTTCTAATTATTATTGCAAATAATAACTTGAAGATCTGAACTAGTAATTGTCAAATACAGCACTTAAAATTGATAGCTTCTAATTATTATTGCAAATTATAATTTGAAGATCTGAACTTGTAATAGACAAATACGCAACTTAGCATTGTTAAATACAAATTATTATTTCAAATTATAACTTGAAGATCTGAACTAGTAATTGTCAAATACAGAACTTAAAATTGATAGCTTCTAATTATTATTTCAAATTATAACTTGAAGATCTGAACTTATAATTGTCAAATACAGAACTTCTAATTGTTAAATACAAATTATTAGTGCAAATTATAATTTGTAGATCTGAACTTGTAATTGTCAAATACAGAACTTAAAATTGATAGCTTCTAATTATTATTGTAAATTATAACTTGAAGATCTGAACTTGTAATTGTCAAATACAGAACTTAAAATTGATTGCTTCTAATTATTATTTCAAATTATAACTTGAAGATCTGAACTTGTAATTGTCAAATACAGAACTTAAAATTAATAGCTTCTAATTATTATTGCAAATAATAACTTGAAGATCTGAACTTGGAATTGTCAAATGCAGAACTTAAAATTGATAGCTTCTAATTATTATAGCAAATAATAATTTGAAGATCTGTACTTGTAATTGTCAAATACAGAACTTAAAATTGATAGCTTATAATTATAATTCAAATTATAACTTGAAGATCTGAACTTGTAATAGTCAAATACAGAACTTCGAATTGTTAAATACAAATTAATAGTCCAAATTATTACTTGAAGATCTGAACCTGTAATAGGTAAATACAGAACTTCGAATGGTTAAATTCAAACTAAGATTGCACATAATAATTTGAAGATCTGAACTTGTAATAGTCAAATACAGAACTTCTAATTGTTAAATACAAATTATTAGTGAAAATTATAACTTGTAGATCTGAACTTGTAATTGTCAAATACAGAACTTCTAATTGTTAAATACAAATTATTAGTGCATATTATAACTTGAAGATCTGAACTAGTAATTGTCAAATACAGCATCTAAAATTGATAGCTTCTAATTATTATTGCAAATTATAACTTGAAGATCTGAACTTGTAATTGTCAAATACAGAACATAAAATTGATAGCTTCTAATTATTATTTCAAATTATAACTTGAAGATCTGAACTAGTAATTGTCAAATACAGAACTTAAAATTAATAGCTTCTAATTATTATTGCAAATTATAACTTGAAGATCTGAACTTGTAATTGTCAAATACAGAACTTCTAATTGTTAAATACAAATTATTAGTGCAAATTATAACTTGAAGATCTGAACTTGTAATTGTCAAATACAGAACTTAAAATTGATAGCTTCTAATTATTATTGTAAATTATAACTTGAAGATCTGAACTTGTAATAGTGAATTACAGAACTTAGATTTGTTAAATTCAAATTATTATTTCAAATTATAACTTGAAGATCTGAACTAGTAATTGACAAATACAGAACTTAAAATTGATAGCTTCTAATTATTATTGCAAATTATAACTTGAAGATCTGAACTTGTAATTGACAAATACAGAACTTAAAATTGATAGCTTCTAATTATTATTGTAAATTATAACTTGAAGATCTGAACTTGTAATTGTCAAGTACAGAACTTAAAATTGATATCTTCTAATTATTATTGCAAATAATAACTTGAAGATCTGAACTTGTAATTGACAAATACAGAACTTAAAATTGATAGCTTCTAATTATTATTGTAAATTATAACTTGAAGATCTGAACTTGTAATTGTCAAGTACAGAACTTAAAATTGATATCTTCTAATTATTATTGCAAATAATAACTTGAAGATCTGAACTTGTAATTGTCAAATACAGAACTTAAAATTGATAGCTTCTAATTATTATTGCAAATTATAACTTGAAGATCTGAACTTGTAATTGTCAAATACAGAACTTCTAATTGTTAAATACAAATTATTAGTGCAAATTATAACTTGAAGATCTGAACTTGTAATTGTCAAATACAGAACTTAAAATTTATAGCTTCTAATTATTATTGCAAATAATAACTTGGATATCTGAACTTGTAATTGTCAAATACAGAACTTAAAATTGATAGCTTCTAATTATTATTGCAAATTATAACTTGAAGATCTGAACTTGTAATTGTCAAATACAGAACGTCTAATTGTTAAATACAAATTATTAGTGCAAATTATAACTTGAAGATCTGAACTTGTAATTGTCAAATACAGAACTTAAAATTGATAGCTTCTAATTATTATTGTAAATTATAACTTGAAGATCTGAACTTGTAATAGTGAATTACAGAACTTAGATTTGTTAAATTCAAATTATTATTACAAATTATAACTTGAAGATCTGAACTAGTAATTGTCAAATGCAGAACTTAAAATTGATAGCTTCTAATTATTATTGCAAATCATAACTTGAAGATCTGAACTAGTAATTGTCAAATACAGAACTTAAAATTGATAGCTTCTAATTATTATTGTAAATTATAACTTGAAGATCTGACCTTGTAATTGTCAAATACAGAACTTAAAATTGATATCTTCTAATTATTATTGCAAATAATAACTTGAAGATCTGAACTAGTAATTGTCAAATACAGCACTTAAAATTGATAGCTTCTAATTATTATTGCAAATTATAATTTGAAGATCTGAACTTGTAATAGACAAATACGCAACTTAGCATTGTTAAATACAAATTATTATTTCAAATTATAACTTGAAGATCTGAACTAGTAATTGTCAAATACAGAACTTAAAATTGATAGCTTCTAATTATTATTTCAAATTATAACTTGAAGATCTGAACTTATAATTGTCAAATACAGAACTTCTAATTGTTAAATACAAATTATTAGTGCAAATTATAATTTGTAGATCTGAACTTGTAATTGTCAAATACAGAACTTAAAATTGATAGCTTCTAATTATTATTGTAAATTATAACTTGAAGATCTGAACTTGTAATTGTCAAATACAGAACTTAAAATTGATTGCTTCTAATTATTATTTCAAATTATAACTTGAAGATCTGAACTTGTAATTGTCAAATACAGAACTTAAAATTAATAGCTTCTAATTATTATTGCAAATAATAACTTGAAGATCTGAACTTGGAATTGTCAAATGCAGAACTTAAAATTGATAGCTTCTAATTATTATAGCAAATAATAATTTGAAGATCTGTACTTGTAATTGTCAAATACAGAACTTAAAATTGATAGCTTATAATTATAATTCAAATTATAACTTGAAGATCTGAACTTGTAATAGTCAAATACAGAACTTCGAATTGTTAAATACAAATTAATAGTCCAAATTATTACTTGAAGATCTGAACCTGTAATAGGTAAATACAGAACTTCGAATGGTTAAATTCAAACTAAGATTGCACATAATAATTTGAAGATCTGAACTTGTAATAGTCAAATACAGAACTTCTAATTGTTAAATACAAATTATTAGTGAAAATTATAACTTGTAGATCTGAACTTGTAATTGTCAAATACAGAACTTCTAATTGTTAAATACAAATTATTAGTGCATATTATAACTTGAAGATCTGAACTAGTAATTGTCAAATACAGCATCTAAAATTGATAGCTTCTAATTATTATTGCAAATTATAACTTGAAGATCTGAACTTGTAATTGTCAAATACAGAACATAAAATTGATAGCTTCTAATTATTATTTCAAATTATAACTTGAAGATCTGAACTAGTAATTGTCAAATACAGAACTTAAAATTAATAGCTTCTAATTATTATTGCAAATTATAACTTGAAGATCTGAACTTGTAATTGTCAAATACAGAACTTCTAATTGTTAAATACAAATTATTAGTGCAAATTATAACTTGAAGATCTGAACTTGTAATTGTCAAATACAGAACTTAAAATTGATAGCTTCTAATTATTATTGTAAATTATAACTTGAAGATCTGAACTTGTAATAGTGAATTACAGAACTTAGATTTGTTAAATTCAAATTATTATTTCAAATTATAACTTGAAGATCTGAACTAGTAATTGACAAATACAGAACTTAAAATTGATAGCTTCTAATTATTATTGCAAATTATAACTTGAAGATCTGAACTTGTAATTGACAAATACAGAACTTAAAATTGATAGCTTCTAATTATTATTGTAAATTATAACTTGAAGATCTGAACTTGTAATTGTCAAGTACAGAACTTAAAATTGATATCTTCTAATTATTATTGCAAATAATAACTTGAAGATCTGAACTTGTAATTGACAAATACAGAACTTAAAATTGATAGCTTCTAATTATTATTGTAAATTATAACTTGAAGATCTGAACTTGTAATTGTCAAGTACAGAACTTAAAATTGATATCTTCTAATTATTATTGCAAATAATAACTTGAAGATCTGAACTTGTAATTGTCAAATACAGAACTTAAAATTGATAGCTTCTAATTATTATTGCAAATTATAACTTGAAGATCTGAACTTGTAATTGTCAAATACAGAACTTCTAATTGTTAAATACAAATTATTAGTGCAAATTATAACTTGAAGATCTGAACTTGTAATTGTCAAATACAGAACTTAAAATTTATAGCTTCTAATTATTATTGCAAATAATAACTTGGATATCTGAACTTGTAATTGTCAAATACAGAACTTAAAATTGATAGCTTCTAATTATTATTGCAAATTATAACTTGAAGATCTGAACTTGTAATTGTCAAATACAGAACGTCTAATTGTTAAATACAAATTATTAGTGCAAATTATAACTTGAAGATCTGAACTTGTAATTGTCAAATACAGAACTTAAAATTGATAGCTTCTAATTATTATTGTAAATTATAACTTGAAGATCTGAACTTGTAATAGTGAATTACAGAACTTAGATTTGTTAATTTCAAATTATTATTACAAATTATAACTTGAAGATCTGAACTAGTAATTGTCAAATGCAGAACTTAAAATTGATAGCTTCTAATTATTATTGTAAATTATAACTTGAAGATCTGAACTTGTAATAGTGAATTACAGAACTTAGATTTGTTAAATTCAAATTATTATTTCAAATTATAACTTGAAGATCTGAACTAGTAATTGACAAATACAGAACTTAAAATTGATAGCTTCTAATTATTATTGCAAATTATAACTTGAAGATCTGAACTTGTAATTGACAAATACAGAACTTAAAATTGATAGCTTCTAATTATTATTGTAAATTATAACTTGAAGATCTGAACTTGTAATTGTCAAGTACAGAACTTAAAATTGATATCTTCTAATTATTATTGCAAATAATAACTTGAAGATCTGAACTTGTAATTGACAAATACAGAACTTAAAATTGATAGCTTCTAATTATTATTGTAAATTATAACTTGAAGATCTGAACTTGTAATTGTCAAGTACAGAACTTAAAATTGATATCTTCTAATTATTATTGCAAATAATAACTTGAAGATCTGAACTTGTAATTGTCAAATACAGAACTTAAAATTGATAGCTTCTAATTATTATTGCAAATTATAACTTGAAGATCTGAACTTGTAATTGTCAAATACAGAACTTCTAATTGTTAAATACAAATTATTAGTGCAAATTATAACTTGAAGATCTGAACTTGTAATTGTCAAATACAGAACTTAAAATTTATAGCTTCTAATTATTATTGCAAATAATAACTTGGATATCTGAACTTGTAATTGTCAAATACAGAACTTAAAATTGATAGCTTCTAATTATTATTGCAAATTATAACTTGAAGATCTGAACTTGTAATTGTCAAATACAGAACGTCTAATTGTTAAATACAAATTATTAGTGCAAATTATAACTTGAAGATCTGAACTTGTAATTGTCAAATACAGAACTTAAAATTGATAGCTTCTAATTATTATTGTAAATTATAACTTGAAGATCTGAACTTGTAATAGTGAATTACAGAACTTAGATTTGTTAATTTCAAATTATTATTACAAATTATAACTTGAAGATCTGAACTAGTAATTGTCAAATGCAGAACTTAAAATTGATAGCTTCTAATTATTATTGCAAATCATAACTTGAAGATCTGAACTAGTAATTGTCAAATACAGAACTTAAAATTGATAGCTTCTAATTATTATTGTAAATTATAACTTGAAGATCTGACCTTGTAATTGTCAAATACAGAACTTAAAATTGATATCTTCTAATTATTATTGCAAATAATAACTTGAAGATCTGAACTAGTAATTGTCAAATACAGCACTTAAAATTGATAGCTTCTAATTATTATTGCAAATTATAATTTGAAGATCTGAACTTGTAATAGACAAATACGCAACTTAGCATTGTTAAATACAAATTATTATTTCAAATTATAACTTGAAGATCTGAACTAGTAATTGTCAAATACAGAACTTAAAATTGATAGCTTCTAATTATTATTTCAAATTATAACTTGAAGATCTGAACTTATAATTGTCAAATACAGAACTTCTAATTGTTAAATACAAATTATTAGTGCAAATTATAATTTGTAGATCTGAACTTGTAATTGTCAAATACAGAACTTAAAATTGATAGCTTCTAATTATTATTGTAAATTATAACTTGAAGATCTGAACTTGTAATTGTCAAATACAGAACTTAAAATTGATTGCTTCTAATTATTATTTCAAATTATAACTTGAAGATCTGAACTTGTAATTGTCAAATACAGAACTTAAAATTAATAGCTTCTAATTATTATTGCAAATAATAACTTGAAGATCTGAACTTGTAATTGTCAAATGCAGAACTTAAAATTGATAGCTTCTAATTATTATAGCAAATAATAATTTGAAGATCTGTACTTGTAATTGTCAAATACAGAAGTTAAAATTGATAGCTTATAATTATAATTCAAATTATAACTTGAAGATCTGAACTTGTAATAGTCAAATACAGAACTTCGAATTGTTAAATACAAATTAATAGTCCAAATTATTACTTGAAGATCTGAACCTGTAATAGGTAAATACAGAACTTCGAATGGTTAAATTCAAACTAAGATCGCACATAATAATTTGAAGATCTGAACTTGTAATAGTCAAATACAGAACTTCTAATTGTTAAATACAAATTATTAGTGAAAATTATAACTTGTAGATCTGAACTTGTAATTGTCAAATACAGAACTTCTAATTGTTAAATACAAATTATTAGTGCATATTATAACTTGAAGATCTGAACTAGTAATTGTCAAATACAGCATCTAAAATTGATAGCTTCTAATTATTATTGCAAATTATAACTTGAAGATCTGAACTTGTAATTGTCAAATACAGAACATAAAATTGATAGCTTCTAATTATTATTTCAAATTATAACTTGAAGATCTGAACTAGTAATTGTCAAATACAGAACTTAAAATTAATAGCTTCTAATTATTATTGCAAATTATAACTTGAAGATCTGAACTTGTAATTGTCAAATACAGAACTTCTAATTGTTAAATACAAATTATTAGTGCACATTATAACTTGTAGATCTGAACTTGTAATTGTCAAATACAGAACTTAAAATTGATAGCTTCTAATTATTATTGTAAATTATAACTTGAAGATCTGAACTTGTAATAGTGAATTACAGACCTTAGATTTGTTAAATTCAAATTATTATTTCAAATTATAACTTGAAGATCTGAACTAGTAATTGACAAATACAGAACTTAAAATTGATAGCTTCTAATTATTATTGCAAATTATAACTTGAAGATCTGAACTTGTAATTGACAAATACAGAACTTAAAATTGATAGCTTCTAATTATTATTGTAAATTATAACTTGAAGATCTGAACTTGTAATTGTCAAGTACAGAACTTAAAATTGATATCTTCTAATTATTATTGCAAATAATAACTTGAAGATCTGAACTTGTAATTGACAAATACAGAACTTAAAATTGATAGCTTCTAATTATTATTGTAAATTATAACTTGAAGATCTGAACTTGTAATTGTCAAGTACAGAACTTAAAATTGATATCTTCTAATTATTATTGCAAATAATAACTTGAAGATCTGAACTTGTAATTGTCAAATACAGAACTTAAAATTGATAGCTTCTAATTATTATTGCAAATTATAACTTGAAGATCTGAACTTGTAATTGTCAAATACAGAACTTCTAATTGTTAAATACAAATTATTAGTGCAAATTATAACTTGAAGATCTGAACTTGTAATTGTCAAATACAGAACTTAAAATTTATAGCTTCTAATTATTATTGCAAATAATAACTTGGATATCTGAACTTGTAATTGTCAAATACAGAACTTAAAATTGATAGCTTCTAATTATTATTGTGAATTATAACTTGAAGATCTGAACTTGTAATAGTGAATTACAGAACTTAGATTTGTCAAATTCAAATTATTATTTCTAATTATAGCTTGAAGATCTGAACTAGTAATTGTCAAATACAGAACTTAAAATTGATAGCTTCCAATTATTATTGCAAATTATAACTTGAAGATCTGTACTTGTAATTGTCAAATACAGAACTTAAAATTGATAGCTTATAATTATAATTCAAATTATAACTTGAAGATCTGAACTTGTAATAGTCAAATACAGAACTTCGAATTGTTAAAAACAAATTATTAGTGCAAATTATAACTTGAAGATCTGTTCTAGTAATTGTCAAATACAGCACTTAAAATTGATAGCTTCTAATTATTATTGTAAATTATAACTTGAAGATCTGAACTTGTAATAGTGAATTACAGAACTTAGATTTGTGAAATTCTAATTATTATTTCTAATTATAACTTGAAGATCTGAACTAGTAATTGTCAAATACAGAACTTGAAATTGATAGCTTCTAATTATTATTGCAAATTATAACTTGAAGATCTGAACTTGTAATTGTCAAATACAGAACTTAAAATTGATTGCTTCTAATTATTATTTCAAATTATAACTTGAAGATCTGAACTTGTAATTGTCAAATACAGAACTTAAAATTAATAGCTTCTAATTATTATTGCAAATAATAACTTGAAGATCTGAACTTGTAATTGTCAAATACAGAACTTAAAATTGATTGCTTCTAATTATTATTTCAAATTATAACTTGAAGATCTGAACTTGTAATTGTCAAATACAGAACTTAAAATTGATAGCTTCTAATTATTATTGCAAATTATAACTTGAAGATCTGAACTTGTAATTGACAAATACAGAACTTAAAATTGATAGCTTCTAATTATTATTGTAAATTATAACTTGAAGATCTGAACTTGTAATTGTCAAGTACAGAACTTAAAATTGATATCTTCTAATTATTATTGCAAATATTAACTTGAAGATCTGAACTTGTAATTGACAAATACAGAACTTAAAATTGATAGCTTCTAATTATTATTGTAAATTATAACTTGAAGATCTGAACTTGTAATTGTCAAGTACAGAACTTAAAATTGATATCTTCTAATTATTATTGCAAATAATAACTTGAAGATCTGAACTTGTAATTGTCAAATACAGAACTTAAAATTGATAGCTTCTAATTATTATTGCAAATTATAACTTGAAGATCTGTACTTGTAATTGTCAAATACAGAACTTCTAATTGTTAAATACAAATTATTAGTGCAAATTATAACTTGTAGATCTGAACTTGTAATTGTCAAATACAGAACTTCTAATTGTTAAATACAAATTATTAGTGCATATTATAACTTGAAGATCTGAACTAGTAATTGTCAAATACAGCATCTAAAATTGATAGCTTCTAATTATTATTGCAAATTATAACTTGAAGATCTGAACTTGTAATTGTCAAATACAGAACATAAAATTGATAGCTTCTAATTATTATTTCAAATTATAACTTGAAGATCTGAACTAGTAATTGTCAAATACAGAACTTAAAATTAATAGCTTCTAATTATTATTGCAAATTATAACTTGAAGATCTGAACTTGTAATTGTCAAATACAGAACTTCTAATTGTTAAATACAAATTATTAGTGCAAATTATAACTTGAAGATCTGAACTTGTAATTGTCAAATACAGAACTTAAAATTGATAGCTTCTAATTATTATTGTAAATTATAACTTGAAGATCTGAACTTGTAATAGTGAATTACAGAACTTAGATTTGTTAAATTCAAATTATTATTTCAAATTATAACTTAAAGATCTGAACTAGTAATTGACAAATACAGAACTTAAAATTGATAGCTTCTAATTATTATTGCAAATTATAACTTGAAGATCTGAACTTGTAATTGACAAATACAGAACTTAAAATTGATAGCTTCTAATTATTATTGTAAATTATAACTTGAAGATCTGAACTTGTAATTGTCAAGTACAGAACTTAAAATTGATATCTTCTAATTATTATTGCAAATAATAACTTGAAGATCTGAACTTGTAATTGACAAATACAGAACTTAAAATTGATAGCTTCTAATTATTATTGTAAATTATAACTTGAAGATCTGAACTTGTAATTGTCAAGTACAGAACTTAAAATTGATATCTTCTAATTATTATTGCAAATAATAACTTGAAGATCTGAACTTGTAATTGTCAAATACAGAACTTAAAATTGATAGCTTCTAATTATTATTGCAAATTATAACTTGAAGATCTGAACTTGTAATTGTCAAATACAGAACTTCTAATTGTTAAATACAAATTATTAGTGCAAATTATAACTTGAAGATCTGAACTTGTAATTGTCAAATACAGAACTTAAAATTTATAGCTTCTAATTATTATTGCAAATAATAACTTGGATATCTGAACTTGTAATTGTCAAATACAGAACTTAAAATTGATAGCTTCTAATTATTATTGTGAATTATAACTTGAAGATCTGAACTTGTAATAGTGAATTACAGAACTTAGATTTGTCAAATTCAAATTATTATTTCTAATTATAGCTTGAAGATCTGAACTAGTAATTGTCAAATACAGAACTTAAAATTGATAGCTTCCAATTATTATTGCAAATTATAACTTGAAGATCTGTACTTGTAATTGTCAAATACAGAACTTAAAATTGATAGCTTATAATTATAATTCAAATTATAACTTGAAGATCTGAACTTGTAATAGTCAAATACAGAACTTCGAATTGTTAAAAACAAATTATTAGTGCAAATTATAACTTGAAGATCTGTTCTAGTAATTGTCAAATACAGCACTTAAAATTGATAGCTTCTAATTATTATTGTAAATTATAACTTGAAGATCTGAACTTGTAATAGTGAATTACAGAACTTAGATTTGTGAAATTCTAATTATTATTTCTAATTATAACTTGAAGATCTGAACTAGTAATTGTCAAATACAGAACTTGAAATTGATAGCTTCTAATTATTATTGCAAATTATAACTTGAAGATCTGAACTTGTAATTGTCAAATACAGAACTTAAAATTGATTGCTTCTAATTATTATTTCAAATTATAACTTGAAGATCTGAACTTGTAATTGTCAAATACAGAACTTAAAATTAATAGCTTCTAATTATTATTGCAAATAATAACTTGAAGATCTGAACTTGTAATTGTCAAATACAGAACTTAAAATTGATTGCTTCTAATTATTATTTCAAATTATAACTTGAAGATCTGAACTTGTAATTGTCAAATACAGAACTTAAAATTGATAGCTTCTAATTATTATTGCAAATTATAACTTGAAGATCTGAACTTGTAATTGACAAATACAGAACTTAAAATTGATAGCTTCTAATTATTATTGTAAATTATAACTTGAAGATCTGAACTTGTAATTGTCAAGTACAGAACTTAAAATTGATATCTTCTAATTATTATTGCAAATATTAACTTGAAGATCTGAACTTGTAATTGACAAATACAGAACTTAAAATTGATAGCTTCTAATTATTATTGTAAATTATAACTTGAAGATCTGAACTTGTAATTGTCAAGTACAGAACTTAAAATTGATATCTTCTAATTATTATTGCAAATAATAACTTGAAGATCTGAACTTGTAATTGTCAAATACAGAACTTAAAATTGATAGCTTCTAATTATTATTGCAAATTATAACTTGAAGATCTGTACTTGTAATTGTCAAATACAGAACTTCTAATTGTTAAATACAAATTATTAGTGCAAATTATAACTTGAAGATCTGAACTTGTAATTGTCAAATACAGAACTTAAAATTTATAGCTTCTAATTATTATTGCAAATAATAACTTGGATATCTGAACTTGTAATTGTCAAATACAGAACTTAAAATTGATAGCTTCTAATTATTATTGTGAATTATAACTTGAAGATCTGAACTTGTAATAGTGAATTACAGAACTTAGATTTGTCAAATTCAAATTATTATTTCTAATTATAGCTTGAAGATCTGAACTAGTAATTGTCAAATACAGAACTTAAAATTGATAGCTTCCAATTATTATTTCAAATTATAACTTGAAGATCTGTACTTGTAATTGTCAAATACAGAACTTAAAATTGATAGCTTATAATTATAAATCAAATTATAACTTGAAGATCTGAACTTGTAATAGTCAAATACAGAACTTCGAATTGTTAAAAACAAATTATTAGTGCAAATTATAACTTGAAGATCTGTTCTAGTAATTGTCAAATACAGCACTTAAAATTGATAGCTTCTAATTATTATTGTAAATTATAACTTGAAGATCTGAACTTGTAATAGTGAATTACAGAACTTAGATTTGTTAAATTCAAATTATTATTTCAAATTATTATTTGATGATCTGAACTTGTAATTGTCAAATACAGAACTTAAAATTGATAGCTTCTAATTATTATTGCAAATTATAACTTGTAGATCTGAACTGGTAATTGTCAAATACAGAACTTCTAATTGTTAAATACAAATTATTAGTGCAAATTATAACTTGAAGATCTGAACTTGTAATTGTCAAATACAGAACTTAAAATTGATAGCTTCTAATTATTATTGCAAATTATAACTTGAAGATCTGAACTTGTAATTGTCAAATACAGAACTTAAAATTAATAGCTTCTAATTATTATTGCAAATTATAACTTGAAGATCTGAACTTGTAATTGTCAAATACAGAACTTCTAATTGTTAAATACAAATTATTAGTGCAAATTATAACTTGAAGATCTGAACTTGTAATTGTCAAATACAGAACTTAAAATTGATAGCTTCTAATTATTATTGCAAAATATAACTTGAAGATCTGAACTTGTAATTGTCAAATACAGAACTTCTAATTGTTAAATACAAATTATTAGTGCAAATTATAACTTGAAGTTCTGAACTTGTAATTGTCAAATACAGAACTTAAAATTGATAGCTTCTAATTATTATTGTAAATTATAACTTGAAGATCTGAACTTGTAATAGTGAATTACAGAACTTAGATTTGTTAAATTCAAATTATTATTATAAATTATAACTTGAAGATCTGAACTAGTAATTGTCAAATACAGAACTTAAAATTGATAGCTTCTAATTATTATTGCAAACTATAACTTGAAGATCTGAACTTGTAATTGTCAAATACAGAACTTAAAATTGATAGCTTCTAATTGTTATTGTAAATTATAACTTGAAGATCTGAACTTGTAATTGTCAAATACAGAACTTAAAATTGATAGCTTCTAATTATTATTGCAAATAATAACTTGAAGATCTGAACTTGAAATTGTCAAATTCAGAACTTAAAATTGATAGCTTCTAATTATTATTGCAAATTATAATTTGAAGATCTGAACTTGTAATAGACAAATACGCAACTTAGCATTGTTAAATACAAATTGTGATTGCAAATTATAACTTGAAGATCTGATCCTGTAATAGGTAAATACAGAACTTCGAATTGTTAAATTCAAACTAAGATTGCAAATAATAATTCGAAGATCTGAACTTGTAATTGTCAAATACAGAACTTAAAATTGATAGCTTCTAATTATTATTGTAAATTATAACTTGAAGATCTGAACTTGTAATAGTGAATTACAGAACTTAGATTTGTTAAATTCAAATTATTATTACAAATTATAACTTGAAGATCTGAACTAGTAATTGTCAAATACAGAACTTAAAATTGATAGCTTCTAATTATTATTGTAAATTATAACTTGAAGATCTGACCTTGTAATTGTCAAATACAGAACTTAAAATTGATATCTTCTAATTATTATTGCAAATAATAACTTGAAGATCTGAACTAGTAATTGTCAAATACAGCACTTAAAATTGATAGCTTCTAATTATTATTGCAAATTATAATTTGAAGATCTGAACTTGTAATAGACAAATACGCAACTTAGCATTGTTAAATACAAATTGTTATTGCAAATTATAACTTGAAGATCTGAACCTGTAATAGGTAAATACAGAACTTCGAATTGTTAAATTCTAACTAAGATTGCAAATAATAATTCGAAGATCTGAACTTGTAATAGTCAAATACAGAACTTCTAATTGTTAAATACAAATTATTAGTTCAAATTATAACTTGAAGATCTGAACTAGTAATTGTCAAATACAGAACTTAAAATTCATAGCTTCTAATTATTATTGCAAATTATAACTTGAAGATCTGAACTTGTAATTGACAAATACAGAACTTCTAATTGTTAAATACAAATTATTAGTGCAAATTATAACTTGAAGATCTGAACTTGTAATTGTCAAATACAGAACTTAAAATTGATAGCTTCTAATTATTATTGCAAAATATAACTTGAAGATCTGAACTTGTAATTGTCAAATACAGAACTTCTAATTGTTAAATACAAATTATTAGTGCAAATTATAACTTGAAGTTCTGAACTTGTAATAGTCAAATACAGAACTTCGAATTGTTAAAAACAAATTATTAGTGCAAATTATAACTTGAAGATCTGTTCTAGTAATTGTCAAATACAGCACTTAAAATTGATAGCTTCTAATTATTATTGTGAATTATAACTTGAAGATCTGAACTTGTAATAGTGAATTACAGAACTTAGATTTGTCAAATTCAAATTATTATTTCTAATTATAGCTTGAAGATCTGAACTAGTAATTGTCAAATACAGAACTTAAAATTGATAGCTTCCAATTATTATTGCAAATTATAACTTGAAGATCTGTACTTGTAATTGTCAAATACAGTACTTAAAATTGATAGCTTATAATTATAAATCAAATTATAACTTGAAGATCTGAACTTGTAATAGTCAAATACAGAACTTCGAATTGTTAAAAACAAATTATTAGTGCAAATTATAACTTGAAGATCTGTTCTAGTAATTGTCAAATACAGCACTTAAAATTGATAGCTTCTAATTATTATTGTAAATTATAACTTGAAGATCTGAACTTGTAATAGTGAATTACAGAACTTAGATTTGTTAAATTCAAATTATTATTTCAAATTATTATTTGATGATCTGAACTTGTAATTGTCAAATACAGAACTTAAAATTGATAGCTTCTAATTATTATTGCAAATTATAACTTGTAGATCTGAACTGGTAATTGTCAAATACAGAACTTCTAATTGTTAAATACAAATTATTAGTGCAAATTATAACTTGAAGATCTGAACTTGTAATTGTCAAATACAGAACTTAAAATTGATAGCTTCTAATTATTATTGCAAATTATAACTTGAAGATCTGAACTTGTAATTGTCAAATACAGAACTTAAAATTAATAGCTTCTAATTATTATTGCAAATTATAACTTGAAGATCTGAACTTGTAATTGTCAAATACAGAACTTCTAATTGTTAAATACAAATTATTAGTGCAAATTATAACTTGAAGATCTGAACTTGTAATTGTCAAATACAGAACTTAAAATTGATAGCTTCTAATTATTATTGCAAAATATAACTTGAAGATCTGAACTTGTAATTGTCAAATACAGAACTTCTAATTGTTAAATACAAATTATTAGTGCAAATTATAACTTGAAGTTCTGAACTTGTAATTGTCAAATACAGAACTTAAAATTGATAGCTTCTAATTATTATTGTAAATTATAACTTGAAGATCTGAACTTGTAATAGTGAATTACAGAACTTAGATTTGTTAAATTCAAATTATTATTATAAATTATAACTTGAAGATCTGAACTAGTAATTGTCAAATACAGAACTTAAAATTGATAGCTTCTAATTATTATTGCAAATTATAACTTGAAGATCTGAACTTGTAATTGTCAAATACAGAACTTAAAATTGATAGCTTCTAATTGTTATTGTAAATTATAACTTGAAGATCTGAACTTGTAATTGTCAAATACAGAACTTAAAATTGATAGCTTCTAATTATTATTGCAAATAATAACTTGAAGATCTGAACTTGAAATTGTCAAATTCAGAACTTAAAATTGATAGCTTCTAATTATTATTGCAAATTATAATTTGAAGATCTGAACTTGTAATAGACAAATACGCAACTTAGCATTGTTAAATACAAATTGTGATTGCAAATTATAACTTGAAGATCTGATCCTGTAATAGGTAAATACAGAACTTCGAATTGTTAAATTCAAACTAAGATTGCACATAATAATTCGAAGATCTGAACTTGTAATTGTCAAATACAGAACTTAAAATTGATAGCTTCTAATTATTATTGTAAATTATAACTTGAAGATCTGAACTTGTAATAGTGAATTACAGAACTTAGATTTGTTAAATTCAAATTATTATTACAAATTATAACTTGAAGATCTGAACTAGTAATTGTCAAATACAGAACTTAAAATTGATAGCTTCTAATTATTATTGTAAATTATAACTTGAAGATCTGACCTTGTAATTGTCAAATACAGAACTTAAAATTGATATCTTCTAATTATTATTGCAAATAATAACTTGAAGATCTGAACTAGTAATTGTCAAATACAGCACTTAAAATTGATAGCTTCTAATTATTATTGCAAATTATAATTTGAAGATCTGAACTTGTAATAGACAAATACGCAACTTAGCATTGTTAAATACAAATTGTTATTGCAAATTATAACTTGAAGATCTGAACCTGTAATAGGTAAATACAGAACTTCGAATTGTTAAATTCTAACTAAGATTGCAAATAATAATTCGAAGATCTGAACTTGTAATAGTCAAATACAGAACTTCTAATTGTTAAATACAAATTATTAGTCCAAATTATAACTTGAAGATCTGAACTAGTAATTGTCAAATACAGAACTTAAAATTCATAGCTTCTAATTATTATTGCAAATTATAACTTGAAGATCTGAACTTGTAATTGACAAATACAGAACTTCTAATTGTTAAATACAAATTATTAGTGCAAATTATAACTTGAAGATCTGAACTTGTAATTGTCAAATACAGAACTTAAAATTGATAGCTTCTAATTATTAT
Organism: Cantharis lateralis; assembly: GCA_963170105.1. Lineage (NCBI taxonomy): Eukaryota > Metazoa > Arthropoda > Insecta > Coleoptera > Cantharidae > Cantharis > Cantharis lateralis. The sequence goes on along the minus strand of OY720625.1, from coordinate 23,404,880 downwards.
TGCAAAATATAACTTGAAGATCTGAACTTGTAATTGTCAAATACAGAACTTCTAATTGTTAAATACAAATTATTAGTGCAAATTATAACTTGAAGTTCTGAACTTGTAATTGTCAAATACAGAACTTAAAATTGATAGCTTCTAATTATTATTGTAAATTATAACTTGAAGATCTGAACTTGTAATAGTGAATTACAGAACTTAGATTTGTTAAATTCAAATTATTATTATAAATTATAACTTGAAGATCTGAACTAGTAATTGTCAAATACAGAACTTAAAATTGATAGCTTCTAATTATTATTGCAAATTATAACTTGAAGATCTGAACTTGTAATTGTCAAATACAGAACTTAAAATTGATAGCTTCTAATTGTTATTGTAAATTATAACTTGAAGATCTGAACTTGTAATTGTCAAATACAGAACTTAAAATTGATAGCTTCTAATTATTATTGCAAATAATAACTTGAAGATCTGAACTTGAAATTGTCAAATTCAGAACTTAAAATTGATAGCTTCTAATTATTATTGCAAATTATAATTTGAAGATCTGAACTTGTAATAGACAAATACGCAACTTAGCATTGTTAAATACAAATTGTGATTGCAAATTATAACTTGAAGATCTGATCCTGTAATAGGTAAATACAGAACTTCGAATTGTTAAATTCAAACTAAGATTGCAAATAATAATTCGAAGATCTGAACTTGTAATTGTCAAATACAGAACTTAAAATTGATAGCTTCTAATTATTATTGTAAATTATAACTTGAAGATCTGAACTTGTAATAGTGAATTACAGAACTTAGATTTGTTAAATTCAAATTATTATTACAAATTATAACTTGAAGATCTGAACTTGTAATAGACAAATACGCAACTTAGCATTGTTAAATACAAATTGTGATTGCAAATTATAACTTGAAGATCTGATCCTGTAATAGGTAAATACAGAACTTCGAATTGTTAAATTCAAACTAAGATTGCAAATAATAATTCGAAGATCTGAACTTGTAATTGTCAAATACAGAACTTAAAATTGATAGCTTCTAATTATTATTGTAAATTATAACTTGAAGATCTGAACTTGTAATAGTGAATTACAGAACTTAGATTTGTTAAATTCAAATTATTATTACAAATTATAACTTGAAGATCTGAACTAGTAATTGTCAAATACAGAACTTAAAATTGATAGCTTCTAATTATTATTGTAAATTATAACTTGAAGATCTGACCTTATAATTGTCAAATACAGAACTTAAAATTGATATCTTCTAATTATTATTGCAAATAATAACTTGAAGATCTGAACTAGTAATTGTCAAATACAGCACTTAAAATTGATAGCTTCTAATTATTATTGCAAATTATAACTTGAAGATCTGAACTTGTAATTGTCAAATACAGAACTTAAAATTGATTGCTTCTAATTATTATTTCAAATTATAACTTGAAGATCTGAACTTGTAATTGTCAAATACAGAACTTAAAATTAATAGCTTCTAATTATTATTGCAAATAATAACTTGAAGATCTGAACTTGGAATTGTCAAATGCAGAACTTAAAATTGATAGCTTCTAATTATTATAGCAAATAATAATTTGAAGATCTGTACTTGTAATTGTCAAATACAGAACTTAAAATTGATAGCTTATAATTATAATTCAAATTATAACTTGAAGATCTGAACTTGTAATAGTCAAATACAGAACTTCGAATTGTTAAATACAAATTAATAGTCCAAATTATTACTTGAAGATCTGAACCTGTAATAGGTAAATACAGAACTTCGAATGGTTAAATTCAAACTAAGATTGCACATAATAATTTGAAGATCTGAACTTGTAATAGTCAAATACAGAACTTCTAATTGTTAAATACAAATTATTAGTGAAAATTATAACTTGTAGATCTGAACTTGTAATTGTCAAATACAGAACTTCTAATTGTTAAATACAAATTATTAGTGCATATTATAACTTGAAGATCTGAACTAGTAATTGTCAAATACAGCATCTAAAATTGATAGCTTCTAATTATTATTGCAAATTATAACTTGAAGATCTGAACTTGTAATTGTCAAATACAGAACATAAAATTGATAGCTTCTAATTATTATTTCAAATTATAACTTGAAGATCTGAACTAGTAATTGTCAAATACAGAACTTAAAATTAATAGCTTCTAATTATTATTGCAAATTATAACTTGAAGATCTGAACTTGTAATTGTCAAATACAGAACTTCTAATTGTTAAATACAAATTATTAGTGCAAATTATAACTTGAAGATCTGAACTTGTAATTGTCAAATACAGAACTTAAAATTGATAGCTTCTAATTATTATTGTAAATTATAACTTGAAGATCTGAACTTGTAATAGTGAATTACAGAACTTAGATTTGTTAAATTCAAATTATTATTTCAAATTATAACTTGAAGATCTGAACTAGTAATTGACAAATACAGAACTTAAAATTGATAGCTTCTAATTATTATTGCAAATTATAACTTGAAGATCTGAACTTGTAATTGACAAATACAGAACTTAAAATTGATAGCTTCTAATTATTATTGTAAATTATAACTTGAAGATCTGAACTTGTAATTGTCAAGTACAGAACTTAAAATTGATATCTTCTAATTATTATTGCAAATAATAACTTGAAGATCTGAACTTGTAATTGACAAATACAGAACTTAAAATTGATAGCTTCTAATTATTATTGTAAATTATAACTTGAAGATCTGAACTTGTAATTGTCAAGTACAGAACTTAAAATTGATATCTTCTAATTATTATTGCAAATAATAACTTGAAGATCTGAACTTGTAATTGTCAAATACAGAACTTAAAATTGATAGCTTCTAATTATTATTGCAAATTATAACTTGAAGATCTGAACTTGTAATTGTCAAATACAGAACTTCTAATTGTTAAATACAAATTATTAGTGCAAATTATAACTTGAAGATCTGAACTTGTAATTGTCAAATACAGAACTTAAAATTTATAGCTTCTAATTATTATTGCAAATAATAACTTGGATATCTGAACTTGTAATTGTCAAATACAGAACTTAAAATTGATAGCTTCTAATTATTATTGTGAATTATAACTTGAAGATCTGAACTTGTAATAGTGAATTACAGAACTTAGATTTGTCAAATTCAAATTATTATTTCTAATTATAGCTTGAAGATCTGAACTAGTAATTGTCAAATACAGAACTTAAAATTGATAGCTTCCAATTATTATTGCAAATTATAACTTGAAGATCTGTACTTGTAATTGTCAAATACAGAACTTAAAATTGATAGCTTATAATTATAATTCAAATTATAACTTGAAGATCTGAACTTGTAATAGTCAAATACAGAACTTCGAATTGTTAAAAACAAATTATTAGTGCAAATTATAACTTGAAGATCTGTTCTAGTAATTGTCAAATACAGCACTTAAAATTGATAGCTTCTAATTATTATTGTAAATTATAACTTGAAGATCTGAACATGTAATAGTGAATTACAGAACTTAGATTTGTGAAATTCTAATTATTATTTCTAATTATAACTTGAAGATTTGAACTAGTAATTGTCAAATACAGAACTTAAAATTGATAGCTTCTAATTATTATTGCAAATTATAACTTGAAGATCTGAACTTGTAATTGTCAAATACAGCACTTAAAATTGATTGCTTCTAATTATTATTTCAAATTATAACTTGAAGATCTGAACTTGTAATTGTCAAATACAGAACTTAAAATTAATAGCTTCTAATTATTATTGCAAATAATAACTTGAAGATCTGAACTTGGAATTGTCAAATGCAGAACTTAAAATTGATAGCTTCTAATTATTATAGCAAATAATAATTTGAAGATCTGTACTTGTAATTGTCAAATACAGAACTTAAAATTGATAGCTTATAATTATAATTCAAATTATAACTTGAAGATCTGAACTTGTAATTGTGAATTACAGAACTTAGATTTGTTAAATTCAAATTATTATTTCAAATTATAACTTGAAGATCTGAACTAGTAATTGTCAAATACAGAACTTAAAATTGATAGCTTCTAATTATTATTGCAAATTATAACTTGAAGATCTGAACTTGTAATTGACAAATACAGAACTTAAAATTGATAGCTTCTAATTATTATTGTAAATTATAACTTGAAGATCTGAACTTGTAATTGTCAAGTACAGAACTTAAAATTGATATCTTCTAATTATTATTGCAAATATTAACTTGAAGATCTGAACTTGTAATTGACAAATACAGAACTTCTAATTGTTAAATACAAATTATTAGTGCAAATTATAACTTGAAGATCTGAACTTGTAATTGTCAAATACAGAACTTAAAATTGATAGCTTCTAATTATTATTGCAAAATATAACTTGAAGATCTGAACTTGTAATTGTCAAATACAGAACTTCTAATTGTTAAATACAAATTATTAGTGCAAATTATAACTTGAAGTTCTGAACTTGTAATTGTCAAATACAGAACTTAAAATTGATATCTTCTAATTATTATTGTAAATTATAACTTGAAGATCTGACCTTGTAATTGTCAAATACAGAACTTAAAATTGATATCTTCTAATTATTATTGCAAATAATAACTTGAAGATCTGAACTAGTAATTGTCAAATACAGCACTTAAAATTGATAGCTTCTAATTATTATTGCAAATTATAATTTGAAGATCTGAACTTGTAATAGACAAATACGCAACTTAGCATTGTTAAATACAAATTGTTATTGCAAATTATAACTTGAAGATCTGAACCTGTAATAGGTAAATACAGAACTTCGAATTGTTAAATTCTAACTAAGATTGCAAATAATAATTCGAAGATCTGAACTTGTAATAGTCAAATACAGAACTTCTAATTGTTAAATACAAATTATTAGTCCAAATTATAACTTGAAGATCTGAACTAGTAATTGCAAATACAGAACTTAAAATTCATAGCTTCTAATTATTATTGCAAATTATAACTTGAAGATCTGAACTTGTAATTGACAAATACAGAACTTCTAATTGTTAAATACAAATTATTAGTGCAAATTATAACTTGAAGATCTGAACTTGTAATTGTCAAATACAGAACTTAAAATTGATAGCTTCTAATTATTATTGCAAAATATAACTTGAAGATCTGAACTTGTAATTGTCAAATACAGAACTTCTAATTGTTAAATACAAATTATTAGTGCAAATTATAACTTGAAGTTCTGAACTTGTAATTGTCAAATACAGAACTTAAAATTGATAGCTTCTAATTATTATTGTAAATTATAACTTGAAGATCTGAACTTGTAATAGTGAATTACAGAACTTAGATTTGTTAAATTCAAATTATTATTATAAATTATAACTTGAAGATCTGAACTAGTAATTGTCAAATACAGAACTTAAAATTGATAGCTTCTAATTATTATTGCAAATTATAACTTGAAGATCTGAACTTGTAATTGTCAAATACAGAACTTAAAATTGATAGCTTCTAATTGTTATTGTAAATTATAACTTGAAGATCTGAACTTGTAATTGTCAAATACAGAACTTAAAATTGATAGCTTCTAATTATTATTGCAAATAATAACTTGAAGATCTGAACTTGAAATTGTCAAATTCAGAACTTAAAATTGATAGCTTCTAATTATTATTGCAAATTATAATTTGAAGATCTGAACTTGTAATAGACAAATACGCAACTTAGCATTGTTAAATACAAATTGTGATTGCAAATTATAACTTGAAGATCTGATCCTGTAATAGGTAAATACAGAACTTCGAATTGTTAAATTCAAACTAAGATTGCAAATAATAATTCGAAGATCTGAACTTGTAATTGTCAAATACAGAACTTAAAATTGATAGCTTCTAATTATTATTGTAAATTATAACTTGAAGATCTGAACTTGTAATAGTGAATTACAGAACTTAGATTTGTTAAATTCAAATTATTATTACAAATTATAACTTGAAGATCTGAACTAGTAATTGTCAAATACAGAACTTAAAATTGATAGCTTCTAATTATTATTGTAAATTATAACTTGAAGATCTGACCTTGTAATTGTCAAATACAGAACTTAAAATTGATATCTTCTAATTATTATTGCAAATAATAACTTGAAGATCGAACTAGTAATTGTCAAATACAGCACTTAAAATTGATAGCTTCGAATTATTATTGCAAATTATAACTTGAAGATCTGAACTTGTAATTGTCAAATACAGAACTTAAAATTGATTGCTTCTAATTATTATTTCAAATTATAACTTGAAGATCTGAACTTGTAATTGTCAAATACAGAACTTAAAATTAATAGCTTCTAATTATTATTGCAAATAATAACTTGAAGATCTGAACTTGGAATTGTCAAATGCAGAACTTAAAATTGATAGCTTCTAATTATTATAGCAAATAATAATTTGAAGATCTGTACTTGTAATTGTCAAATACAGAACTTAAAATTGATATCTTCTAATTATTATTGCAAATAATAACTTGAAGATCTGAACTTGTAATTGACAAATACAGAACTTAAAATTGATAGCTTCTAATTATTATTGTAAATTATAACTTGAAGATCTGAACTTGTAATTGTCAAGTACAGAACTTAAAATTGATATCTTCTAATTATTATTGCAAATAATAACTTGAAGATCTGAACTTGTAATTGTCAAATACAGAACTTAAAATTGATAGCTTCTAATTATTATTGCAAATTATAACTTGAAGATCTGAACTTGTAATTGTCAAATACAGAACTTCTAATTGTTAAATACAAATTATTAGTGCAAATTATAACTTGAAGATCTGAACTTGTAATTGTCAAATACAGAACTTAAAATTTATAGCTTCTAATTATTATTGCAAATAATAACTTGGATATCTGAACTTGTAATTGTCAAATACAGAACTTAAAATTGATAGCTTCTAATTATTATTGTGAATTATAACTTGAAGATCTGAACTTGTAATAGTGAATTACAGAACTTAGATTTGTCAAATTCAAATTATTATTTCTAATTATAGCTTGAAGATCTGAACTAGTAATTGTCAAATACAGAACTTAAAATTGATAGCTTCCAATTATTATTGCAAATTATAACTTGAAGATCTGTACTTGTAATTGTCAAATACAGAACTTAAAATTGATAGCTTATAATTATAATTCAAATTATAACTTGAAGATCTGAACTTGTAATAGTCAAATACAGAACTTCGAATTGTTAAAAACAAATTATTAGTGCAAATTATAACTTGAAGATCTGTTCTAGTAATTGTCAAATACAGCACTTAAAATTGATAGCTTCTAATTATTATTGTAAATTATAACTTGAAGATCTGAACATGTAATAGTGAATTACAGAACTTAGATTTGTGAAATTCTAATTATTATTTCTAATTATAACTTGAAGATTTGAACTAGTAATTGTCAAATACAGAACTTAAAATTGATAGCTTCTAATTATTATTGCAAATTATAACTTGAAGATCTGAACTTGTAATTGTCAAATACAGCACTTAAAATTGATTGCTTCTAATTATTATTTCAAATTATAACTTGAAGATCTGAACTTGTAATTGTCAAATACAGAACTTAAAATTAATAGCTTCTAATTATTATTGCAAATAATAACTTGAAGATCTGAACTTGGAATTGTCAAATGCAGAACTTAAAATTGATAGCTTCTAATTATTATAGCAAATAATAATTTGAAGATCTGTACTTGTAATTGTCAAATACAGAACTTAAAATTGATAGCTTATAATTATAATTCAAATTATAACTTGAAGATCTGAACTTGTAATTGTGAATTACAGAACTTAGATTTGTTAAATTCAAATTATTATTTCAAATTATAACTTGAAGATCTGAACTAGTAATTGTCAAATACAGAACTTAAAATTGATAGCTTCTAATTATTATTGCAAATTATAACTTGAAGATCTGAACTTGTAATTGACAAATACAGAACTTAAAATTGATAGCTTCTAATTATTATTGTAAATTATAACTTGAAGATCTGAACTTGTAATTGTCAAGTACAGAACTTAAAATTGATATCTTCTAATTATTATTGCAAATATTAACTTGAAGATCTGAACTTGTAATTGACAAATACAGAACTTCTAATTGTTAAATACAAATTATTAGTGCAAATTATAACTTGAAGATCTGAACTTGTAATTGTCAAATACAGAACTTAAAATTGATAGCTTCTAATTATTATTGCAAAATATAACTTGAAGATCTGAACTTGTAATTGTCAAATACAGAACTTCTAATTGTTAAATACAAATTATTAGTGCAAATTATAACTTGAAGTTCTGAACTTGTAATTGTCAAATACAGAACTTAAAATTGATATCTTCTAATTATTATTGTAAATTATAACTTGAAGATCTGACCTTGTAATTGTCAAATACAGAACTTAAAATTGATATCTTCTAATTATTATTGCAAATAATAACTTGAAGATCTGAACTAGTAATTGTCAAATACAGCACTTAAAATTGATAGCTTCTAATTATTATTGCAAATTATAATTTGAAGATCTGAACTTGTAATAGACAAATACGCAACTTAGCATTGTTAAATACAAATTGTTATTGCAAATTATAACTTGAAGATCTGAACCTGTAATAGGTAAATACAGAACTTCGAATTGTTAAATTCTAACTAAGATTGCAAATAATAATTCGAAGATCTGAACTTGTAATAGTCAAATACAGAACTTCTAATTGTTAAATACAAATTATTAGTCCAAATTATAACTTGAAGATCTGAACTAGTAATTGCAAATACAGAACTTAAAATTCATAGCTTCTAATTATTATTGCAAATTATAACTTGAAGATCTGAACTTGTAATTGACAAATACAGAACTTCTAATTGTTAAATACAAATTATTAGTGCAAATTATAACTTGAAGATCTGAACTTGTAATTGTCAAATACAGAACTTAAAATTGATAGCTTCTAATTATTATTGCAAAATATAACTTGAAGATCTGAACTTGTAATTGTCAAATACAGAACTTCTAATTGTTAAATACAAATTATTAGTGCAAATTATAACTTGAAGTTCTGAACTTGTAATTGTCAAATACAGAACTTAAAATTGATAGCTTCTAATTATTATTGTAAATTATAACTTGAAGATCTGAACTTGTAATAGTGAATTACAGAACTTAGATTTGTTAAATTCAAATTATTATTATAAATTATAACTTGAAGATCTGAACTAGTAATTGTCAAATACAGAACTTAAAATTGATAGCTTCTAATTATTATTGCAAATTATAACTTGAAGATCTGAACTTGTAATTGTCAAATACAGAACTTAAAATTGATAGCTTCTAATTGTTATTGTAAATTATAACTTGAAGATCTGAACTTGTAATTGTCAAATACAGAACTTAAAATTGATAGCTTCTAATTATTATTGCAAATAATAACTTGAAGATCTGAACTTGAAATTGTCAAATTCAGAACTTAAAATTGATAGCTTCTAATTATTATTGCAAATTATAATTTGAAGATCTGAACTTGTAATAGACAAATACGCAACTTAGCATTGTTAAATACAAATTGTGATTGCAAATTATAACTTGAAGATCTGATCCTGTAATAGGTAAATACAGAACTTCGAATTGTTAAATTCAAACTAAGATTGCAAATAATAATTCGAAGATCTGAACTTGTAATTGTCAAATACAGAACTTAAAATTGATAGCTTCTAATTATTATTGTAAATTATAACTTGAAGATCTGAACTTGTAATAGTGAATTACAGAACTTAGATTTGTTAAATTCAAATTATTATTACAAATTATAACTTGAAGATCTGAACTAGTAATTGTCAAATACAGAACTTAAAATTGATAGCTTCTAATTATTATTGTAAATTATAACTTGAAGATCTGACCTTGTAATTGTCAAATACAGAACTTAAAATTGATATCTTCTAATTATTATTGCAAATAATAACTTGAAGATCGAACTAGTAATTGTCAAATACAGCACTTAAAATTGATAGCTTCGAATTATTATTGCAAATTATAACTTGAAGATCTGAACTTGTAATTGTCAAATACAGAACTTAAAATTGATTGCTTCTAATTATTATTTCAAATTATAACTTGAAGATCTGAACTTGTAATTGTCAAATACAGAACTTAAAATTAATAGCTTCTAATTATTATTGCAAATAATAACTTGAAGATCTGAACTTGGAATTGTCAAATGCAGAACTTAAAATTGATAGCTTCTAATTATTATAGCAAATAATAATTTGAAGATCTGTACTTGTAATTGTCAAATACAGAACTTAAAATTGATAGCTTATAATTATAATTCAAATTATAACTTGAAGATCTGAACTTGTAATAGTCAAATACAGAACTTCGAATTGTTAAATACAAATTAATAGTCCAAATTATTACTTGAAGATCTGAACCTGTAATAGGTAAATACAGAACTTCGAATGGTTAAATTCAAACTAAGATTGCACATAATAATTTGAAGATCTGAACTTGTAATAGTCAAATACAGAACTTCTAATTGTTAAATACAAATTATTAGTGAAAATTATAACTTGTAGATCTGAACTTGTAATTGTCAAATACAGAACTTCTAATTGTTAAATACAAATTATTAGTGCATATTATAACTTGAAGATCTGAACTAGTAATTGTCAAATACAGCATCTAAAATTGATAGCTTCTAATTATTATTGCAAATTATAACTTGAAGATCTGAACTTGTAATTGTCAAATACAGAACATAAAATTGATAGCTTCTAATTATTATTTCAAATTATAACTTGAAGATCTGAACTAGTAATTGTCAAATACAGAACTTAAAATTAATAGCTTCTAATTATTATTGCAAATTATAACTTGAAGATCTGAACTTGTAATTGTCAAATACAGAACTTCTAATTGTTAAATACAAATTATTAGTGCAAATTATAACTTGAAGATCTGAACTTGTAATTGTCAAATACAGAACTTAAAATTGATAGCTTCTAATTATTATTGTAAATTATAACTTGAAGATCTGAACTTGTAATAGTGAATTACAGAACTTAGATTTGTTAAATTCAAATTATTATTTCAAATTATAACTTGAAGATCTGAACTAGTAATTGACAAATACAGAACTTAAAATTGATAGCTTCTAATTATTATTGCAAATTATAACTTGAAGATCTGAACTTGTAATTGACAAATACAGAACTTAAAATTGATAGCTTCTAATTATTATTGTAAATTATAACTTGAAGATCTGAACTTGTAATTGTCAAGTACAGAACTTAAAATTGATATCTTCTAATTATTATTGCAAATAATAACTTGAAGATCTGAACTTGTAATTGACAAATACAGAACTTAAAATTGATAGCTTCTAATTATTATTGTAAATTATAACTTGAAGATCTGAACTTGTAATTGTCAAGTACAGAACTTAAAATTGATATCTTCTAATTATTATTGCAAATAATAACTTGAAGATCTGAACTTGTAATTGTCAAATACAGAACTTAAAATTGATAGCTTCTAATTATTATTGCAAATTATAACTTGAAGATCTGAACTTGTAATTGTCAAATACAGAACTTCTAATTGTTAAATACAAATTATTAGTGCAAATTATAACTTGAAGATCTGAACTTGTAATTGTCAAATACAGAACTTAAAATTTATAGCTTCTAATTATTATTGCAAATAATAACTTGGATATCTGAACTTGTAATTGTCAAATACAGAACTTAAAATTGATAGCTTCTAATTATTATTGTGAATTATAACTTGAAGATCTGAACTTGTAATAGTGAATTACAGAACTTAGATTTGTCAAATTCAAATTATTATTTCTAATTATAGCTTGAAGATCTGAACTAGTAATTGTCAAATACAGAACTTAAAATTGATAGCTTCCAATTATTATTGCAAATTATAACTTGAAGATCTGTACTTGTAATTGTCAAATACAGAACTTAAAATTGATAGCTTATAATTATAATTCAAATTATAACTTGAAGATCTGAACTTGTAATAGTCAAATACAGAACTTCGAATTGTTAAAAACAAATTATTAGTGCAAATTATAACTTGAAGATCTGTTCTAGTAATTGTCAAATACAGCACTTAAAATTGATAGCTTCTAATTATTATTGTAAATTATAACTTGAAGATCTGAACTTGTAATAGTGAATTACAGAACTTAGATTTGTGAAATTCTAATTATTATTTCTAATTATAACTTGAAGATCTGAACTAGTAATTGTCAAATACAGAACTTAAAATTGATAGCTTCTAATTATTATTGCAAATTATAACTTGAAGATCTGAACTTGTAATTGTCAAATACAGAACTTAAAATTGATTGCTTCTAATTATTATTTCAAATTATAACTTGAAGATCTGAACTTGTAATTGTCAAATACAGAACTTAAAATTAATAGCTTCTAATTATTATTGCAAATAATAACTTGAAGATCTGAACTTGGAATTGTCAAATGCAGAACTTAAAATTGATAGCTTCTAATTATTATAGCAAATAATAATTTGAAGATCTGTACTTGTAATTGTCAAATACAGAACTTAAAATTGATAGCTTATAATTATAATTCAAATTATAACTTGAAGATCTGAACTTGTAATTGTGAATTACAGAACTTAGATTTGTTAAATTCAAATTATTATTTCAAATTATAACTTGAAGATCTGAACTAGTAATTGTCAAATACAGAACTTAAAATTGATAGCTTCTAATTATTATTGCAAATTATAACTTGAAGATCTGAACTTGTAATTGACAAATACAGAACTTAAAATTGATAGCTTCTAATTATTATTGTAAATTATAACTTGAAGATCTGAACTTGTAATTGTCAAGTACAGAACTTAAAATTGATATCTTCTAATTATTATTGCAAATATTAACTTGAAGATCTGAACTTGTAATTGACAAATACAGAACTTAAAATTGATAGCTTCTAATTATTATTGTAAATTATAACTTGAAGATCTGAACTTGTAATTGTCAAGTACAGAACTTAAAATTGATATCTACTAATTATTATTGCAAATAATAACTTGAAGATCTGAACTTGTAATTGTCAAATACAGAACTTAAAATTGATAGCTTCTAATTATTATTGCAAATTATAACTTGAAGATCTGTACTTGTAATTGTCAAATACAGAACTTCAAATTGTTAAATACAAATTATTAGTGCAAATTATAACTTGAAGATCTGAACTTGTAATTGTCAAATACAGAACTTAAAATTTATAGCTTCTAATTATTATTGCAAATAATAACTTGGATATCTGAACTTGTAATTGTCAAATACAGAACTTAAAATTGATAGCTTCTAATTATTATTGTGAATTATAACTTGAAGATCTGAACTTGTAATAGTGAATTACAGAACTTAGATTTGTCAAATTCAAATTATTATTTCTAATTATAGCTTGAAGATCTGAACTAGTAATTGTCAAATACAGAACTTAAAATTGATAGCTTCCAATTATTATTGCAAATTATAACTTGAAGATCTGTACTTGTAATTGTCAAATACAGAACTTAAAATTGATAGCTTATAATTATAAATCAAATTATAACTTGAAGATCTGAACTTGTAATAGTCAAATACAGAACTTCGAATTGTTAAAAACAAATTATTAGTGCAAATTATAACTTGAAGATCTGTTCTAGTAATTGTCAAATACAGCACTTAAAATTGATAGCTTCTAATTATTATTGTGAATTATAACTTGAAGATCTGAACTTGTAATAGTGAATTACAGAACTTAGATTTGTCAAATTCAAATTATTATTTCTAATTATAGCTTGAAGATCTGAACTAGTAATTGTCAAATACAGAACTTAAAATTGATAGCTTCCAATTATTATTGCAAATTATAACTTGAAGATCTGTACTTGTAATTGTCAAATACAGAACTTAAAATTGATAGCTTATAATTATAAATCAAATTATAACTTGAAGATCTGAACTTGTAATAGTCAAATACAGAACTTCGAATTGTTAAAAACAAATTATTAGTGCAAATTATAACTTGAAGATCTGTTCTAGTAATTGTCAAATACAGCACTTAAAATTGATAGCTTCTAATTATTATTGTAAATTATAACTTGAAGATCTGAACTTGTAATAGTGAATTACAGAACTTAGATTTGTTAAATTCAAATTATTATTTGATGATCTGAACTTGTAATTGTCAAATACAGAACTTAAAATTGATAGCTTCTAATTATTATTGCAAATTATAACTTGTAGATCTGAACTGGTAATTGTCAAATACAGAACTTCTAATTGTTAAATACAAATTATTAGTGCAAATTATAACTTGAAGATCTGAACTTGTAATTGTCAAATACAGAACTTAAAATTGATAGCTTCTAATTATTATTGCAAATTATAACTTGAAGATCTGAACTTGTAATTGTCAAATACAGAACTTAAAATTAATAGCTTCTAATTATTATTGCAAATTATAACTTGAAGATCTGAACTTGTAATTGTCAAATACAGAACTTCTAATTGTTAAATACAAATTATTAGTGCAAATTATAACTTGAAGATCTGAACTTGTAATTGTCAAATACAGAACTTAAAATTGATAGCTTCTAATTATTATTGCAAAATATAACTTGAAGATCTGAACTTGTAATTGTCAAATACAGAACTTCTAATTGTTAAATACAAATTATTAGTGCAAATTATAACTTGAAGTTCTGAACTTGTAATTGTCAAATACAGAACTTAAAATTGATAGCTTCTAATTATTATTGTAAATTATAACTTGAAGATCTGAACTTGTAATAGTGAATTACAGAACTTAGATTTGTTAAATTCAAATTATTATTATAAATTATAACTTGAAGATCTGAACTAGTAATTGTCAAATACAGAACTTAAAATTGATAGCTTCTAATTATTATTGCAAATTATAACTTGAAGATCTGAACTTGTAATTGTCAAATACAGAACTTAAAATTGATAGCTTCTAATTGTTATTGTAAATTATAACTTGAAGATCTGAACTTGTAATTGTCAAATACAGAACTTAAAATTGATAGCTTCTAATTATTATTGCAAATAATAACTTGAAGATCTGAACTTGAAATTGTCAAATTCAGAACTTAAAATTGATAGCTTCTAATTATTATTGCAAATAATAACTTGAAGATCTGAACTTGGAATTGTCAAATGCAGAACTTAAAATTGATAGCTTCTAATTATTATAGCAAATAATAATTTGAAGATCTGTACTTGTAATTGTCAAATACAGAACTTAAAATTGATAGCTTATAATTATAATTCAAATTATAACTTGAAGATCTGAACTTGTAATTGTGAATTACAGAACTTAGATTTGTTAAATTCAAATTATTATTTCAAATTATAACTTGAAGATCTGAACTAGTAATTGTCAAATACAGAACTTAAAATTGATAGCTTCTAATTATTATTGCAAATTATAACTTGAAGATCTGAACTTGTAATTGACAAATACAGAACTTAAAATTGATAGCTTCTAATTATTATTGTAAATTATAACTTGAAGATCTGAACTTGTAATTGTCAAGTACAGAACTTAAAATTGATATCTTCTAATTATTATTGCAAATATTAACTTGAAGATCTGAACTTGTAATTGACAAATACAGAACTTAAAATTGATAGCTTCTAATTATTATTGTAAATTATAACTTGAAGATCTGAACTTGTAATTGTCAAGTACAGAACTTAAAATTGATATCTTCTAATTATTATTGCAAATAATAACTTGAAGATCTGAACTTGTAATTGTCAAATACAGAACTTAAAATTGATAGCTTCTAATTATTATTGCAAATTATAACTTGAAGATCTGTACTTGTAATTGTCAAATACAGAACTTCAAATTGTTAAATACAAATTATTAGTGCAAATTATAACTTGAAGATCTGAACTTGTAATTGTCAAATACAGAACTTAAAATTTATAGCTTCTAATTATTATTGCAAATAATAACTTGGATATCTGAACTTGTAATTGTCAAATACAGAACTTAAAATTGATAGCTTCTAATTATTATTGTGAATTATAACTTGAAGATCTGAACTTGTAATAGTGAATTACAGAACTTAGATTTGTCAAATTCAAATTATTATTTCTAATTATAGCTTGAAGATCTGAACTAGTAATTGTCAAATACAGAACTTAAAATTGATAGCTTCCAATTATTATTGCAAATTATAACTTGAAGATCTGTACTTGTAATTGTCAAATACAGAACTTAAAATTGATAGCTTATAATTATAAATCAAATTATAACTTGAAGATCTGAACTTGTAATAGTCAAATACAGAACTTCGAATTGTTAAAAACAAATTATTAGTGCAAATTATAACTTGAAGATCTGTTCTAGTAATTGTCAAATACAGCACTTAAAATTGATAGCTTCTAATTATTATTGTGAATTATAACTTGAAGATCTGAACTTGTAATAGTGAATTACAGAACTTAGATTTGTCAAATTCTAATTATTATTTCTAATTATAGCTTGAAGATCTGAACTAGTAATTGTCAAATACAGAACTTAAAATTGATAGCTTCCAATTATTATTGCAAATTATAACTTGAAGATCTGTACTTGTAATTGTCAAATACAGAACTTAAAATTGATAGCTTATAATTATAAATCAAATTATAACTTGAAGATCTGAACTTGTAATAGTCAAATACAGAACTTCGAATTGTTAAAAACAAATTATTAGTGCAAATTATAACTTGAAGATCTGTTCTAGTAATTGTCAAATACAGCACTTAAAATTGATAGCTTCTAATTATTATTGTAAATTATAACTTGAAGATCTGAACTTGTAATAGTGAATTACAGAACTTAGATTTGTTAAATTCAAATTATTATTTCAAATTATTATTTGATGATCTGAACTTGTAATTGTCAAATACAGAACTTAAAATTGATAGCTTCTAATTATTATTGCAAATTATAACTTGTAGATCTGAACTGGTAATTGTCAAATACAGAACTTCTAATTGTTAAATACAAATTATTAGTGCAAATTATAACTTGAAGATCTGAACTTGTAATTGTCAAATACAGAACTTAAAATTGATAGCTTCTAATTATTATTGCAAATTATAACTTGAAGATCTGAACTTGTAATTGTCAAATACAGAACTTAAAATTAATAGCTTCTAATTATTATTGCAAATTATAACTTGAAGATCTGAACTTGTAATTGTCAAATACAGAACTTCTAATTGTTAAATACAAATTATTAGTGCAAATTATAACTTGAAGATCTGAACTTGTAATTGTCAAATACAGAACTTAAAATTGATAGCTTCTAATTATTATTGCAAAATATAACTTGAAGATCTGAACTTGTAATTGTCAAATACAGAACTTCTAATTGTTAAATACAAATTATTAGTGCAAATTATAACTTGAAGTTCTGAACTTGTAATTGTCAAATACAGAACTTAAAATTGATAGCTTCTAATTATTATTGTAAATTATAACTTGAAGATCTGAACTTGTAATAGTGAATTACAGAACTTAGATTTGTTAAATTCAAATTATTATTATAAATTATAACTTGAAGATCTGAACTTGTAATTGTCAAATACAGAACTTCTAATTGTTAAATACAAATTATTAGTGCAAATTATAACTTGAAGTTCTGAACTTGTAATTGTCAAGTACAGAACTTAAAATTGATATCTTCTAATTATTATTGCAAATAATAACTTGAAGATCTGAACTTGTAATTGTCAAATACAGAACTTAAAATTGATAGCTTCTAATTATTATTGCAAATTATAACTTGAAGATCTGTACTTGTAATTGTCAAATACAGAACTTCAAATTGTTAAATACAAATTATTAGTGCAAATTATAACTTGAAGATCTGAACTTGTAATTGTCAAATACAGAACTTAAAATTTATAGCTTCTAATTATTATTGCAAATAATAACTTGGATATCTGAACTTGTAATTGTCAAATACAGAACTTAAAATTGATAGCTTCTAATTATTATTGTGAATTATAACTTGAAGATCTGAACTTGTAATAGTGAATTACAGAACTTAGATTTGTCAAATTCAAATTATTATTTCTAATTATAGCTTGAAGATCTGAACTAGTAATTGTCAAATACAGAACTTAAAATTGATAGCTTCCAATTATTATTGCAAATTATAACTTGAAGATCTGTACTTGTAATTGTCAAATACAGAACTTAAAATTGATAGCTTATAATTATAAATCAAATTATAACTTGAAGATCTGAACTTGTAATAGTCAAATACAGAACTTCGAATTGTTAAAAACAAATTATTAGTGCAAATTATAACTTGAAGATCTGTTCTAGTAATTGTCAAATACAGCACTTAAAATTGATAGCTTCTAATTATTATTGTGAATTATAACTTGAAGATCTGAACTTGTAATAGTGAATTACAGAACTTAGATTTGTCAAATTCAAATTATTATTTCTAATTATAGCTTGAAGATCTGAACTAGTAATTGTCAAATACAGAACTTAAAATTGATAGCTTCCAATTATTATTGCAAATTATAACTTGAAGATCTGTACTTGTAATTGTCAAATACAGAACTTAAAATTGATAGCTTATAATTATAAATCAAATTATAACTTGAAGATCTGAACTTGTAATAGTCAAATACAGAACTTCGAATTGTTAAAAACAAATTATTAGTGCAAATTATAACTTGAAGATCTGTTCTAGTAATTGTCAAATACAGCACTTAAAATTGATAGCTTCTAATTATTATTGTAAATTATAACTTGAAGATCTGAACTTGTAATAGTGAATTACAGAACTTAGATTTGTTAAATTCAAATTATTATTTCAAATTATTATTTGATGATCTGAACTTGTAATTGTCAAATACAGAACTTAAAATTGATAGCTTCTAATTATTATTGCAAATTATAACTTGTAGATCTGAACTGGTAATTGTCAAATACAGAACTTCTAATTGTTAAATACAAATTATTAGTGCAAATTATAACTTGAAGATCTGAACTTGTAATTGTCAAATACAGAACTTAAAATTGATAGCTTCTAATTATTATTGCAAATTATAACTTGAAGATCTGAACTTGTAATTGTCAAATACAGAACTTAAAATTAATAGCTTCTAATTATTATTGCAAATTATAACTTGAAGATCTGAACTTGTAATTGTCAAATACAGAACTTCTAATTGTTAAATACAAATTATTAGTGCAAATTATAACTTGAAGATCTGAACTTGTAATTGTCAAATACAGAACTTAAAATTGATAGCTTCTAATTATTATTGCAAAATATAACTTGAAGATCTGAACTTGTAATTGTCAAATACAGAACTTCTAATTGTTAAATACAAATTATTAGTGCAAATTATAACTTGAAGTTCTGAACTTGTAATTGTCAAATACAGAACTTAAAATTGATAGCTTCTAATTATTATTGTAAATTATAACTTGAAGATCTGAACTTGTAATAGTGAATTACAGAACTTAGATTTGTTAAATTCAAATTATTATTATAAATTATAACTTGAAGATCTGAACTAGTAATTGTCAAATACAGAACTTAAAATTGATAGCTTCTAATTATTATTGCAAATTATAACTTGAAGATCTGAACTTGTAATTGTCAAATACAGAACTTAAAATTGATAGCTTCTAATTGTTATTGTAAATTATAACTTGAAGATCTGAACTTGTAATTGTCAAATACAGAACTTAAAATTGATAGCTTCTAATTATTATTGCAAATAATAACTTGAAGATCTGAACTTGAAATTGTCAAATTCAGAACTTAAAATTGATAGCTTCTAATTATTATTGCAAATTATAATTTGAAGATCTGAACTTGTAATAGACAAATACGCAACTTAGCATTGTTAAATACAAATTGTGATTGCAAATTATAACTTGAAGATCTGATCCTGTAATAGGTAAATACAGAACTTCGAATTGTTAAATTCAAACTAAGATTGCAAATAATAATTCGAAGATCTGAACTTGTAATTGTCAAATACAGAACTTAAAATTGATAGCTTCTAATTATTATTGTAAATTATAACTTGAAGATCTGAACTTGTAATAGTGAATTACAGAACTTAGATTTGTTAAATTCAAATTATTATTACAAATTATAACTTGAAGATCTGAACTAGTAATTGTCAAATACAGAACTTAAAATTGATAGCTTCTAATTATTATTGTAAATTATAACTTGAAGATCTGACCTTGTAATTGTCAAATACAGAACTTAAAATTGATATCTTCTAATTATTATTGCAAATAATTACTTGAAGATCTGAACTAGTAATTGTCAAATACAGCACTTAAAATTGATAGCTTCTAATTATTATTGCAAATTATAATTTGAAGATCTGAACTTGTAATAGACAAATACGCAACTTAGCATTGTTAAATACAAATTGTTATTGCAAATTATAACTTAAGATCTGAACCTGTAATAGGTAAATACAGAACTTCGAATTGTTAAATACTAACTAAGATTGCAAATAATAATTCGAAGATCTGAACTTGTAATAGTCAAATACAGAACTTCTAATTGTTAAATACAAATTATTAGTCCAAATTATAACTTGAAGATCTGAACTAGTAATTGTCAAATACAGAACTTAAAATTCATAGCTTCTAATTATTATTGCAAATTATAACTTGAAGATCTGAACTTGTAATTGACAAATACAGAACTTCTAATTGTTAAATACAAATTATTAGTGCAAATTATAACTTGAAGATCTGAACTTGTAATTGTCAAATACAGAACTTAAAATTGATAGCTTCTAATTATTATTGCAAAATATAACTTGAAGATCTGAACTTGTAATTGTCAAATACAGAACTTCTAATTGTTAAATACAAATTATTAGTCCAAATTATAACTTGAAGATCTGAACTAGTAATTGTCAAATACAGAACTTAAAATTCATAGCTTCTAATTATTATTGCAAATTATAACTTGAAGATCTGAACTTGTAATTGACAAATACAGAACTTCTAATTGTTAAATACAAATTATTAGTGCAAATTATAACTTGAAGATCTGAACTTGTAATTGTCAAATACAGAACTTAAAATTGATAGCTTCTAATTATTATTGCAAAATATAACTTGAAGATCTGAACTTGTAATTGTCAAATACAGAACTTCTAATTGTTAAATACAAATTATTAGTGCAAATTATAACTTGAAGTTCTGAACTTGTAATAGTCAAATACAGAACTTCGAATTGTTAAAAACAAATTATTAGTGCAAATTATAACTTGAAGATCTGTTCTAGTAATTGTCAAATACAGCACTTAAAATTGATAGCTTCTAATTATTATTGTGAATTATAACTTGAAGATCTGAACTTGTAATAGTGAATTACAGAACTTAGATTTGTCAAATTCAAATTATTATTTCTAATTATAGCTTGAAGATCTGAACTAGTAATTGTCAAATACAGAACTTAAAATTGATAGCTTCCAATTATTATTGCAAATTATAACTTGAAGATCTGTACTTGTAATTGTCAAATACAGAACTTAAAATTGATAGCTTATAATTATAAATCAAATTATAACTTGAAGATCTGAACTTGTAATAGTCAAATACAGAACTTCGAATTGTTAAAAACAAATTATTAGTGCAAATTATAACTTGAAGATCTGTTCTAGTAATTGTCAAATACAGCACTTAAAATTGATAGCTTCTAATTATTATTGTAAATTATAACTTGAAGATCTGAACTTGTAATAGTGAATTACAGAACTTAGATTTGTTAAATTCAAATTATTATTTCAAATTATTATTTGATGATCTGAACTTGTAATTGTCAAATACAGAACTTAAAATTGATAGCTTCTAATTATTATTGCAAATTATAACTTGTAGATCTGAACTGGTAATTGTCAAATACAGAACTTCTAATTGTTAAATACAAATTATTAGTGCAAATTATAACTTGAAGATCTGAACTTGTAATTGTCAAATACAGAACTTAAAATTGATAGCTTCTAATTATTATTGCAAATTATAACTTGAAGATCTGAACTTGTAATTGTCAAATACAGAACTTAAAATTAATAGCTTCTAATTATTATTGCAAATTATAACTTGAAGATCTGAACTTGTAATTGTCAAATACAGAACTTCTAATTGTTAAATACAAATTATTAGTGCAAATTATAACTTGAAGATCTGAACTTGTAATTGTTAAATACAGAACTTAAAATTGATAGCTTCTAATTATTATTGCAAAATATAACTTGAAGATCTGAACTTGTAATTGTCAAATACAGAACTTCTAATTGTT
Source organism: Cantharis lateralis (assembly GCA_963170105.1). Classification (NCBI taxonomy): domain Eukaryota; kingdom Metazoa; phylum Arthropoda; class Insecta; order Coleoptera; family Cantharidae; genus Cantharis; species Cantharis lateralis. The sequence continues at coordinate 23,382,434 of OY720625.1, read as the reverse complement.
AAATACAAATTATTAGTGCAAATTATAACTTGAAGTTCTGAACTTGTAATTGTCAAATACAGAACTTAAAATTGATAGCTTCTAATTATTATTGTAAATTATAACTTGAAGATCTGAACTTGTAATTGTCAAATAATGAACTTAAAATTAATAGCTTCTAATTATTATTGCAAATTATAACTTGAAGATCTGAACTTGTAATTGTCAAATACAGAACTTCTAATTGTTAAATACAAATTATTAGTGCAAATTATAACTTGAAGATCTGAACTTGTAATTGTCAAATACAGAACTTAAAATTGATAGCTTCTAATTATTATTGTAAATTATAACTTGAAGATCTGAACTTGTAATAGTGAATTACAGAACTTAGATTTGTTAAATTCAAATTATTATTTCAAATTATAACTTGAAGATCTGAACTAGTAATTGTCAAATACAGAACTTAAAATTGATAGCTTCTAATTATTATTGCAAATTATAACCTGAAGATCTGAACTTGTAATTGACAAATACAGAACTTAAAATTGATAGCTTCTAATTATTATTGCAAATAATAACTTGAAGATCTGAACTTGAAATTGTCAAATTCAGAACTTAAAATTGATAGCTTCTAATTATTATTGCAAATTATAATTTGAAGATCTGAACTTGTAATAGACAAATACGCAACTTAGCATTGTTAAATACAAATTGTGATTGCAAATTATAACTTGAAGATCTGATCCTGTAATAGGTAAATACAGAACTTCGAATTGTTAAATTCAAACTAAGATTGCAAATAATAATTCGAAGATCTGAACTTGTAATTGTCAAATACAGAACTTAAAATTGATAGCTTCTAATTATTATTGTAAATTATAACTTGAAGATCTGAACTTGTAATAGTGAATTACAGAACTTAGATTTGTTAAATTCAAATTATTATTACAAATTATAACTTGAAGATCTGAACTAGTAATTGTCAAATACAGAACTTAAAATTGATAGCTTCTAATTATTATTGTAAATTATAACTTGAAGATCTGACCTTGTAATTGTCAAATACAGAACTTAAAATTGATATCTTCTAATTATTATTGCAAATAATAACTTGAAGATCTGAACTAGTAATTGTCAAATACAGCACTTAAAATTGATAGCTTCTAATTATTATTGCAAATTATAATTTGAAGATCTGAACTTGTAATAGACAAATACGCAACTTAGCATTGTTAAATACAAATTGTTATTGCAAATTATAACTTGAAGATCTGAACCTGTAATAGGTAAATACAGAACTTCGAATTGTTAAATTCTAACTAAGATTGCAAATAATAATTCGAAGATCTGAACTTGTAATAGTCAAATACAGAACTTCTAATTGTTAAATACAAATTATTAGTCCAAATTATAACTTGAAGATCTGAACTAGTAATTGTCAAATACAGAACTTAAAATTCATAGCTTCTAATTATTATTGCAAATTATAACTTGAAGATCTGAACTTGTAATTGACAGATACAGAACTTCTAATTGTTAAATACAAATTATTAGTGCAAATTATAACTTGAAGATCTGAACTTGTAATTGTCAAATACAGAACTTAAAATTGATAGCTTCTAATTATTATTGCAAAATATAACTTGAAGATCTGAACTTGTAATTGTCAAATACAGAACTTCTAATTGTTAAATACAAATTATTAGTGCAAATTATAACTTGAAGTTCTGAACTTGTAATTGTCAAATACAGAACTTAAAATTGATAGCTTCTAATTATTATTGTAAATTATAACTTGAAGATCTGAACTTGTAATAGTGAATTACAGAACTTAGATTTGTTAAATTCAAATTATTATTATAAATTATAACTTGAAGATCTGAACTAGTAATTGTCAAATACAGAACTTAAAATTGATAGCTTCTAATTATTATTGCAAATTATAACTTGAAGATCTGAACTTGTAATTGTCAAATACAGAACTTAAAATTGATAGCTTCTAATTGTTATTGTAAATTATAACTTGAAGATCTGAACTTGTAATTGTCAAATACAGAACTTAAAATTGATAGCTTCTAATTATTATTGCAAATAATAACTTGAAGATCTGAACTTGAAATTGTCAAATTCAGAACTTAAAATTGATAGCTTCTAATTATTATTGCAAATTATAATTTGAAGATCTGAAGTTGTAATAGACAAATACGCAACTTAGCATTGTTAAATACAAATTGTGATTGCAAATTATAACTTGAAGATCTGATCCTGTAATAGGTAAATACAGAACTTCGAATTGTTAAATTCAAACTAAGATTGCAAATAATAATTCGAAGATCTGAACTTGTAATTGTCAAATACAGAACTTAAAATTGATAGCTTCTAATTATTATTGTAAATTATAACTTGAAGATCTGAACTTGTAATAGTGAATTACAGAACTTAGATTTGTTAAATTCAAATTATTATTACAAATTATAACTTGAAGATCTGAACTAGTGATTGTCAAATACAGAACTTAAAATTGATAGCTTCTAATTATTATTGTAAATTATAACTTGAAGATCTGACCTTGTAATTGTCAAATACAGAACTTAAAATTGATATCTTCTAATTATTATTGCAAATAATAACTTGAAGATCTGAACTAGTAATTGTCAAATACAGCACTTAAAATTGATAGCTTCTAATTATTATTGCAAATTATAATTTGAAGATCTGAACTTGTAATAGACAAATACGCAACTTAGCATTGTTAAATACAAATTGTTATTGCAAATTATAACTTGAAGATCTGAACCTCTAATAGGTAAATACAGAACTTCGAATTGTTAAATTCTAACTAAGATTGCAAATAATAATTCGAAGATCTGAACTTGTAATAGTCAAATACAGAACTTCTAATTGTTAAATACAAATTATTAGTCCAAATTATAACTTGAAGATCTGAACTAGTAATTGTCAAATACAGAACTTAAAATTCATAGCTTCTAATTATTATTGCAAATTATAACTTGAAGATCTGAACTTGTAATTGACAAATACAGAACTTCTAATTGTTAAATACAAATTATTAGTGCAAATTATAACATGAAGATCTGAACTTGTAATTGTCAAATACAGAACTTCTAATTGTTAAATACAAATTATTAGTGCAAATTATAACTTGAAGATCTGAACTAGTAATTGTCAAATACAGCACTTAAAATTGATAGCTGCTAATTATTATTGCAAATTATAACTTGAAGATCTGAACTTGTAATTGTCAAATACAGAACTTAAAATTAATAGCTTCTAATTATTATTGCAAATTATAACTTGAATGTCTGAACTTGTAATTGTCAAATACAGAACTTCTAATTGTTAAATACAAATTATTAGTGCAAATTATAACTTGAAGATCTGAACTTGTAATTGTCAAATACAGAACTTAAAATTGATAGCTTCTAATTATTATTGTAAATTATAACTTGAAGAACTGAACTTGTAATAATGAATTACAGAACTTCTAATTGTTAAATTCTATTTATTATTTCAAATTATAACTTGAAGATCTGAACTAGTAATTGTCAAATACAGAACTTAAAATTGATAGCTTCTAATTATTATTGCAAATTATAACTTGAAGATCTGAACTTGTAATTGTCAAATACAGAACTTCTAATTGTTAAATACAAAATATTAGTGCAAATTATAACTTGAAGATCTGAACTTGTAATTGTCAAATACAGAACTTAAAATTGATAGCTTCTAATTATTATTGCAAATTATAACTTGAAGATCTGAACTTGTATTTGTCAAATACAGAACTTAAAATTAATAGCTTCTAATTATTATTGCAAATTATAACTTGAAGATCTGAACTTGTAATTGTCAAATACAGAACTTCTAATTGTTAAATACAAATTATTAGTGCAAATTATAACTTGAAGATCTGAACTTGTAATTGTCAAATACAGAACTTAAAATTGATAGCTTCTAATTATTATTGCAAAATATAACTTGAAGATCTGAACTTGTAATTGTCAAATACAGAACTTCTAATTGTTAAATACAAATTATTAGTGCAAATTATAACTTGAAGTTCTGAACTTGTAATTGTCAAATACAGAACTTAAAATTGATAGCTTCTAATTATTATTGTAAATTATAACTTGAAGATCTGAACTTGTAATAGTGAATTACAGAACTTAGATTTGTTAAATTCAAATTATTATTATAAATTATAACTTGAAGATCTGAACTAGTAATTGTCAAATACAGAACTTAAAATTGATAGCTTCTAATTATTATTGCAAATTATAACTTGAAGATCTGAACTTGTAATTGTCAAATACAGAACTTAAAATTGATAGCTTCTAATTGTTATTGTAAATTATAACTTGAAGATCTGAACTTGTAATTGTCAAATACAGAACTTAAAATTGATAGCTTCTAATTATTATTGCAAATAATAACATGAAGATCTGAACTTGAAATTGTCAAATTCAGAACTTAAAATTGATAGCTTCTAATTATTATTGCAAATTATAATTTGAAGATCTGAACTTGTAATAGACAAATACGCAACTTAGCATTGTTAAATACAAATTGTGATTGCAAATTATAACTTGAAGATCTGATCCTGTAATAGGTAAATACAGAACTTCGAATTGTTAAATTCAAACTAAGATTGCAAATAATAATTCAAAGATCTGAACTTGTAATTGTCAAATACAGAACTTAAAATTGATAGCTTCTAATTATTATTGTAAATTATAACTTGAAGATCTGAACTTGTAATAGTGAATTACAGAACTTAGATTTGTTAAATTCAAATTATTATTTCAAATTATAACTTGAAGATCTGAACTAGTAATTGACAAATACAGAACTTAAAATTGATAGCTTCTAATTATTATTGCAAATTATAACTTGAAGATCTGAACTTGTAATTGACAAATACAGAACTTAAAATTGATAGCTTCTAATTATTATTGTAAATTATAACTTGAAGATCTGAACTTGTAATTGTCAAGTACAGAACTTAAAATTGATATCTTCTAATTATTATTGCAAATAATAACTTGAAGATCTGAACTTGTAATTGACAAATACAGAACTTAAAATTGATAGCTTCTAATTATTATTGTAAATTATAACTTGAAGATCTGAACTTGTAATTGTCAAGTACAGAACTTAAAATTGATATCTTCTAATTATTATTGCAAATAATAACTTGAAGATCTGAACTTGTAATTGTCAAATACAGAACTTAAAATTGATAGCTTCTAATTATTATTGCAAATTATAACTTGAAGATCTGAACTTGTAATTGTCAAATACAGAACTTCTAATTGTTAAATACAAATTATTAGTGCAAATTATAACTTGAAGATCTGAACTTGTAATTGTCAAATACAGAACTTAAAATTTATAGCTTCTAATTATTATTGCAAATAATAACTTGGATATCTGAACTTGTAATTGTCAAATACAGAACTTAAAATTGATAGCTTCTAATTATTATTGTGAATTATAACTTGAAGATCTGAACTTGTAATAGTGAATTACAGAACTTAGATTTGTCAAATTCAAATTATTATTTCTAATTATAGCTTGAAGATCTGAACTAGTAATTGTCAAATACAGAACTTAAAATTGATAGCTTCCAATTATTATTGCAAATTATAACTTGAAGATCTGTACTTGTAATTGTCAAATACAGAACTTAAAATTGATAGCTTATAATTATAATTCAAATTATAACTTGAAGATCTGAACTTGTAATAGTCAAATACAGAACTTCGAATTGTTAAAAACAAATTATTAGTGCAAATTATAACTTGAAGATCTGTTCTAGTAATTGTCAAATACAGCACTTAAAATTGATAGCTTCTAATTATTATTGTAAATTATAACTTGAAGATCTGAACTTGTAATAGTGAATTACAGAACTTAGATTTGTGAAATTCTAATTATTATTTCTAATTATAACTTGAAGATTTGAACTAGTAATTGTCAAATACAGAACTTAAAATTGATAGCTTCTAATTATTATTGCAAATTATAACTTGAAGATCTGAACTTGTAATTGTCAAATACAGCACTTAAAATTGATTGCTTCTAATTATTATTTCAAATTATAACTTGAAGATCTGAACTTGTAATTGTCAAATACAGAACTTAAAATTAATAGCTTCTAATTATTATTGCAAATAATAACTTGAAGATCTGAACTTGGAATTGTCAAATGCAGAACTTAAAATTGATAGCTTCTAATTATTATAGCAAATAATAATTTGAAGATCTGTACTTGTAATTGTCAAATACAGAACTTAAAATTGATAGCTTATAATTATAATTCAAATTATAACTTGAAGATCTGAACTTGTAATTGTGAATTACAGAACTTAGATTTGTTAAATTCAAATTATTATTTCAAATTATAACTTGAAGATCTGAACTAGTAATTGTCAAATACAGAACTTAAAATTGATAGCTTCTAATTATTATTGCAAATTATAACTTGAAGATCTGAACTTGTAATTGACAAATACAGAACTTAAAATTGATATCTTCTAATTATTATTGCAAATATTAACTTGAAGATCTGAACTTGTAATTGACAAATACAGAACTTCTAATTGTTAAATACAAATTATTAGTGCAAATTATAACTTGAAGATTTGAACTTGTAATTGTCAAATACAGAACTTAAAATTGATAGCTTCTAATTATTATTGCAAAATATAACTTGAAGATCTGAACTTGTAATTGTCAAATACAGAACTTCTAATTGTTAAATACAAATTATTAGTGCAAATTATAACTTGAAGTTCTGAACTTGTAATTGTCAAATACAGAACTTAAAATTGATATCTTCTAATTATTATTGTAAATTATAACTTGAAGATCTGACCTTGTAATTGTCAAATACAGAACTTAAAATTGATATCTTCTAATTATTATTGCAAATAATAACTTGAAGATCTGAACTAGTAATTGTCAAATACAGCACTTAAAATTGATAGCTTCTAATTATTATTGCAAATTATAATTTGAAGATCTGAACTTGTAATAGACAAATACGCAACTTAGCATTGTTAAATACAAATTGTTATTGCAAATTATAACTTGAAGATCTGAACCTGTAATAGGTAAATACAGAACTTCGAATTGTTAAATTCTAACTAAGATTGCAAATAATAATTCGAAGATCTGAACTTGTAATAGTCAAATACAGAACTTCTAATTGTTAAATACAAATTATTAGTCCAAATTATAACTTGAAGATCTGAACTAGTAATTGTCAAATACAGAACTTAAAATTCATAGCTTCTAATTATTATTGCAAATTATAACTTGAAGATCTGAACTTGTAATTGACAAATACAGAACTTCTAATTGTTAAATACAAATTATTAGTGCAAATTATAACTTGAAGATCTGAACTTGTAATTGTCAAATACAGAACTTAAAATTGATAGCTTCTAATTATTATTGCAAAATATAACTTGAAGATCTGAACTTGTAATTGTCAAATACAGAACTTCTAATTGTTAAATACAAATTATTAGTGCAAATTATAACTTGAAGTTCTGAACTTGTAATTGTCAAATACAGAACTTAAAATTGATAGCTTCTAATTATTATTGTAAATTATAACTTGAAGATCTGAACTTGTAATAGTGAATTACAGAACTTAGATTTGTTAAATTCAAATTATTATTATAAATTATAACTTGAAGATCTGAACTAGTAATTGTCAAATACAGAACTTAAAATTGATAGCTTCTAATTATTATTGCAAATTATAACTTGAAGATCTGAACTTGTAATTGTCAAATACAGAACTTAAAATTGATAGCTTCTAATTGTTATTGTAAATTATAACTTGAAGATCTGAACTTGTAATTGTCAAATACAGAACTTAAAATTGATAGCTTCTAATTATTATTGCAAATAATAACTTGAAGATCTGAACTTGAAATTGTCAAATTCAGAACTTAAAATTGATAGCTTCTAATTATTATTGCAAATTATAATTTGAAGATCTGAACTTGTAATAGACAAATACGCAACTTAGCATTGTTAAATACAAATTGTGATTGCAAATTATAACTTGAAGATCTGATCCTGTAATAGGTAATTATAACTTGAAGATCTGAACTAGTAATTGTCAAATACAGAACTTAAAATTGATAGCTTCTAATTATTATTGTAAATTATAACTTGAAGATCTGACCTTGTAATTGTCAAATACAGAACTTAAAATTGATATCTTCTAATTATTATTGCAAATAATAACTTGAAGATCGAACTAGTAATTGTCAAATACAGCACTTAAAATTGATAGCTTCTAATTATTATTGCAAATTATAACTTGAAGATCTGAACTTGTAATTGTCAAATACAGAACTTAAAATTGATTGCTTCTAATTATTATTTCAAATTATAACTTGAAGATCTGAACTTGTAATTGTCAAATACAGAACTTAAAATTAATAGCTTCTAATTATTATTGCAAATAATAACTTGAAGATCTGAACTTGGAATTGTCAAATGCAGAACTTAAAATTGATAGCTTCTAATTATTATAGCAAATAATAATTTGAAGATCTGTACTTGTAATTGTCAAATACAGAACTTAAAATTGATAGCTTATAATTATAATTCAAATTATAACTTGAAGATCTGAACTTGTAATAGTCAAATACAGAACTTCGAATTGTTAAATACAAATTAATAGTCCAAATTATTACTTGAAGATCTGAACCTGTAATAGGTAAATACAGAACTTCGAATGGTTAAATTCAAACTAAGATTGCACATAATAATTTGAAGATCTGAACTTGTAATAGTCAAATACAGAACTTCTAATTGTTAAATACAAATTATTAGTGAAAATTATAACTTGTAGATCTGAACTTGTAATTGTCAAATACAGAACTTCTAATTGTTAAATACAAATTATTAGTGCATATTATAACTTGAAGATCTGAACTAGTAATTGTCAAATACAGCATCTAAAATTGATAGCTTCTAATTATTATTGCAAATTATAACTTGAAGATCTGAACTTGTAATTGTCAAATACAGAACATAAAATTGATAGCTTCTAATTATTATTTCAAATTATAACTTGAAGATCTGAACTAGTAATTGTCAAATACAGAACTTAAAATTAATAGCTTCTAATTATTATTGCAAATTATAACTTGAAGATCTGAACTTGTAATTGTCAAATACAGAACTTCTAATTGTTAAATACAAATTATTAGTGCAAATTATAACTTGAAGATCTGAACTTGTAATTGTCAAATACAGAACTTAAAATTGATAGCTTCTAATTATTATTGTAAATTATAACTTGAAGATCTGAACTTGTAATAGTGAATTACAGAACTTAGATTTGTTAAATTCAAATTATTATTTCAAATTATAACTTGAAGATCTGAACTAGTAATTGACAAATACAGAACTTAAAATTGATAGCTTCTAATTATTATTGCAAATTATAACTTGAAGATCTGAACTTGTAATTGACAAATACAGAACTTAAAATTGATAGCTTCTAATTATTATTGTAAATTATAACTTGAAGATCTGAACTTGTAATTGTCAAGTACAGAACTTAAAATTGATATCTTCTAATTATTATTGCAAATAATAACTTGAAGATCTGAACTTGTAATTGACAAATACAGAACTTAAAATTGATAGCTTCTAATTATTATTGTAAATTATAACTTGAAGATCTGAACTTGTAATTGTCAAGTACAGAACTTAAAATTGATATCTTCTAATTATTATTGCAAATAATAACTTGAAGATCTGAACTTGTAATTGTCAAATACAGAACTTAAAATTGATAGCTTCTAATTATTATTGCAAATTATAACTTGAAGATCTGAACTTGTAATTGTCAAATACAGAACTTCTAATTGTTAAATACAAATTATTAGTGCAAATTATAACTTGAAGATCTGAACTTGTAATTGTCAAATACAGAACTTAAAATTTATAGCTTCTAATTATTATTGCAAATAATAACTTGGATATCTGAACTTGTAATTGTCAAATACAGAACTTAAAATTGATAGCTTCTAATTATTATTGTGAATTATAACTTGAAGATCTGAACTTGTAATAGTGAATTACAGAACTTAGATTTGTCAAATTCAAATTATTATTTCTAATTATAGCTTGAAGATCTGAACTAGTAATTGTCAAATACAGAACTTAAAATTGATAGCTTCCAATTATTATTGCAAATTATAACTTGAAGATCTGTACTTGTAATTGTCAAATACAGAACTTAAAATTGATAGCTTATAATTATAATTCAAATTATAACTTGAAGATCTGAACTTGTAATAGTCAAATACAGAACTTCGAATTGTTAAAAACAAATTATTAGTGCAAATTATAACTTGAAGATCTGTTCTAGTAATTGTCAAATACAGCACTTAAAATTGATAGCTTCTAATTATTATTGTAAATTATAACTTGAAGATCTGAACTTGTAATAGTGAATTACAGAACTTAGATTTGTGAAATTCTAATTATTATTTCTAATTATAACTTGAAGATCTGAACTAGTAATTGTCAAATACAGAACTTAAAATTGATAGCTTCTAATTATTATTGCAAATTATAACTTGAAGATCTGAACTTGTAATTGTCAAATACAGAACTTAAAATTGATTGCTTCTAATTATTATTTCAAATTATAACTTGAAGATCTGAACTTGTAATTGTCAAATACAGAACTTAAAATTAATAGCTTCTAATTATTATTGCAAATAATAACTTGAAGATCTGAACTTGGAATTGTCAAATGCAGAACTTAAAATTGATAGCTTCTAATTATTATAGCAAATAATAATTTGAAGATCTGTACTTGTAATTGTCAAATACAGAACTTAAAATTGATAGCTTATAATTATAATTCAAATTATAACTTGAAGATCTGAACTTGTAATTGTGAATTACAGAACTTAGATTTGTTAAATTCAAATTATTATTTCAAATTATAACTTGAAGATCTGAACTAGTAATTGTCAAATACAGAACTTAAAATTGATAGCTTCTAATTATTATTGCAAATTATAACTTGAAGATCTGAACTTGTAATTGACAAATACAGAACTTAAAATTGATAGCTTCTAATTATTATTGTAAATTATAACTTGAAGATCTGAACTTGTAATTGTCAAGTACAGAACTTAAAATTGATATCTTCTAATTATTATTGCAAATATTAACTTGAAGATCTGAACTTGTAATTGACAAATACAGAACTTAAAATTGATAGCTTCTAATTATTATTGTAAATTATAACTTGAAGATCTGAACTTGTAATTGTCAAGTACAGAACTTAAAATTGATATCTTCTAATTATTATTGCAAATAATAACTTGAAGATCTGAACTTGTAATTGTCAAATACAGAACTTAAAATTGATAGCTTCTAATTATTATTGCAAATTATAACTTGAAGATCTGTACTTGTAATTGTCAAATACAGAACTTCAAATTGTTAAATACAAATTATTAGTGCAAATTATAACTTGAAGATCTGAACTTGTAATTGTCAAATACAGAACTTAAAATTTATAGCTTCTAATTATTATTGCAAATAATAACTTGGATATCTGAACTTGTAATTGTCAAATACAGAACTTAAAATTGATAGCTTCTAATTATTATTGTGAATTATAACTTGAAGATCTGAACTTGTAATAGTGAATTACAGAACTTAGATTTGTCAAATTCAAATTATTATTTCTAATTATAGCTTGAAGATCTGAACTAGTAATTGTCAAATACAGAACTTAAAATTGATAGCTTCCAATTATTATTGCAAATTATAACTTGAAGATCTGTACTTGTAATTGTCAAATACAGAACTTAAAATTGATAGCTTATAATTATAAATCAAATTATAACTTGAAGATCTGAACTTGTAATAGTCAAATACAGAACTTCGAATTGTTAAAAACAAATTATTAGTGCAAATTATAACTTGAAGATCTGTTCTAGTAATTGTCAAATACAGCACTTAAAATTGATAGCTTCTAATTATTATTGTGAATTATAACTTGAAGATCTGAACTTGTAATAGTGAATTACAGAACTTAGATTTGTCAAATTCAAATTATTATTTCTAATTATAGCTTGAAGATCTGAACTAGTAATTGTCAAATACAGAACTTAAAATTGATAGCTTCCAATTATTATTGCAAATTATAACTTGAAGATCTGTACTTGTAATTGTCAAATACAGAACTTAAAATTGATAGCTTATAATTATAAATCAAATTATAACTTGAAGATCTGAACTTGTAATAGTCAAATACAGAACTTCGAATTGTTAAAAACAAATTATTAGTGCAAATTATAACTTGAAGATCTGTTCTAGTAATTGTCAAATACAGCACTTAAAATTGATAGCTTCTAATTATTATTGTAAATTATAACTTGAAGATCTGAACTTGTAATAGTGAATTACAGAACTTAGATTTGTTAAATTCAAATTATTATTTCAAATTATTATTTGATGATCTGAACTTGTAATTGTCAAATACAGAACTTAAAATTGATAGCTTCTAATTATTATTGCAAATTATAACTTGTAGATCTGAACTGGTAATTGTCAAATACAGAACTTCTAATTGTTAAATACAAATTATTAGTGCAAATTATAACTTGAAGATCTGAACTTGTAATTGTCAAATACAGAACTTAAAATTGATAGCTTCTAATTATTATTGCAAATTATAACTTGAAGATCTGAACTTGTAATTGTCAAATACAGAACTTAAAATTAATAGCTTCTAATTATTATTGCAAATTATAACTTGAAGATCTGAACTTGTAATTGTCAAATACAGAACTTCTAATTGTTAAATACAAATTATTAGTGCAAATTATAACTTGAAGATCTGAACTTGTAATTGTCAAATACAGAACTTAAAATTGATAGCTTCTAATTATTATTGCAAAATATAACTTGAAGATCTGAACTTGTAATTGTCAAATACAGAACTTCTAATTGTTAAATACAAATTATTAGTGCAAATTATAACTTGAAGTTCTGAACTTGTAATTGTCAAATACAGAACTTAAAATTGATAGCTTCTAATTATTATTGTAAATTATAACTTGAAGATCTGAACTTGTAATAGTGAATTACAGAACTTAGATTTGTTAAATTCAAATTATTATTATAAATTATAACTTGAAGATCTGAACTAGTAATTGTCAAATACAGAACTTAAAATTGATAGCTTCTAATTATTATTGCAAATTATAACTTGAAGATCTGAACTTGTAATTGTCAAATACAGAACTTAAAATTGATAGCTTCTAATTGTTATTGTAAATTATAACTTGAAGATCTGAACTTGTAATTGTCAAATACAGAACTTAAAATTGATAGCTTCTAATTATTATTGCAAATAATAACTTGAAGATCTGAACTTGAAATTGTCAAATTCAGAACTAAAAATTGATAGCTTCTAATTATTATTGCAAATTATAATTTGAAGATCTGAACTTGTAATAGACAAATACGCAACTTAGCATTGTTAAATACAAATTGTGATTGCAAATTATAACTTGAAGATCTGATCCTGTAATAGGTAAATACAGAACTTCGAATTGTTAAATTCAAACTAAGATTGCAAATAATAATTCGAAGATCTGAACTTGTAATTGTCAAATACAGAACTTAAAATTGATAGCTTCTAATTATTATTGTAAATTATAACTTGAAGATCTGAACTTGTAATAGTGAATTACAGAACTTAGATTTGTTAAATTCAAATTATTATTACAAATTATAACTTGAAGATCTGAACTAGTAATTGTCAAATACAGAACTTAAAATTGATAGCTTCTAATTATTATTGTAAATTATAACTTGAAGATCTGACCTTGTAATTGTCAAATACAGAACTTAAAATTGATATCTTCTAATTATTATTGCAAATAATTACTTGAAGATCTGAACTAGTAATTGTCAAATACAGCACTTAAAATTGATAGCTTCTAATTATTATTGCAAATTATAATTTGAAGATCTGAACTTGTAATAGACAAATACGCAACTTAGCATTGTTAAATACAAATTGTTATTGCAAATTATAACTTAAGATCTGAACCTGTAATAGGTAAATACAGAACTTCGAATTGTTAAATACTAACTAAGATTGCAAATAATAATTCGAAGATCTGAACTTGTAATAGTCAAATACAGAACTTCTAATTGTTAAATACAAATTATTAGTCCAAATTATAACTTGAAGATCTGAACTAGTAATTGTCAAATACAGAACTTAAAATTCATAGCTTCTAATTATTATTGCAAATTATAACTTGAAGATCTGAACTTGTAATTGACAAATACAGAACTTCTAATTGTTAAATACAAATTATTAGTGCAAATTATAACTTGAAGATCTGAACTTGTAATTGTCAAATACAGAACTTAAAATTGATAGCTTCTAATTATTATTGCAAAATATAACTTGAAGATCTGAACTTGTAATTGTCAAATACAGAACTTCTAATTGTTAAATACAAATTATTAGTGCAAATTATAACTTGAAGTTCTGAACTTGTAATAGTCAAATACAGAACTTCGAATTGTTAAAAACAAATTATTAGTGCAAATTATAACTTGAAGATCTGTTCTAGTAATTGTCAAATACAGCACTTAAAATTGATAGCTTCTAATTATTATTGTGAATTATAACTTGAAGATCTGAACTTGTAATAGTGAATTACAGAACTTAGATTTGTCAAATTCAAATTATTATTTCTAATTATAGCTTGAAGATCTGAACTAGTAATTGTCAAATACAGAACTTAAAATTGATAGCTTCCAATTATTATTGGAAATTATAACTTGAAGATCTGTACTTGTAATTGTCAAATACAGAACTTAAAATTGATAGCTTATAATTATAAATCAAATTATAACTTGAAGATCTGAACTTGTAATAGTCAAATACAGAACTTCGAATTGTTAAAAACAAATTATTAGTGCAAATTATAACTTGAAGATCTGTTCTAGTAATTGTCAAATACAGCACTTAAAATTGATAGCTTCTAATTATTATTGTAAATTATAACTTGAAGATCTGAACTTGTAATAGTGAATTACAGAACTTAGATTTGTTAAATTCAAATTATTATTTCAAATTATTATTTGATGATCTGAACTTGTAATTGTCAAATACAGAACTTATAATTGATAGCTTCTAATTATTATTGCAAATTATAACTTGTAGATCTGAACTGGTAATTGTCAAATACAGAACTTCTAATTGTTAAATACAAATTATTAGTGCAAATTATAACTTGAAGATCTGAACTTGTAATTGTCAAATACAGAACTTAAAATTGATAGCTTCTAATTATTATTGCAAATTATAACTTGAAGATCTGAACTTGTAATTGTCAAATACAGAACTTAAAATTAATAGCTTCTAATTATTATTGCAAATTATAACTTGAAGATCTGAACTTGTAATTGTCAAATACAGAACTTCTAATTGTTAAATACAAATTATTAGTGCAAATTATAACTTGAAGATCTGAACTTGTAATTGTCAAATACAGAACTTAAAATTGATAGCTTCTAATTATTATTGCAAAATATAACTTGAAGATCTGAACTTGTAATTGTCAAATACAGAACTTCTAATTGTTAAATACAAATTATTAGTGCAAATTATAACTTGAAGTTCTGAACTTGTAATTGTCAAATACAGAACTTAAAATTGATAGCTTCTAATTATTATTGTAAATTATAACTTGAAGATCTGAACTTGTAATAGTGAATTACAGAACTTAGATTTGTTAAATTCAAATTATTATTATAAATTATAACTTGAAGATCTGAACTAGTAATTGTCAAATACAGAACTTAAAATTGATAGCTTCTAATTATTATTGCAAATTATAACTTGAAGATCTGAACTTGTAATTGTCAAATACAGAACTTAAAATTGATAGCTTCTAATTGTTATTGTAAATTATAACTTGAAGATCTGAACTTGTAATTGTCAAATACAGAACTTAAAATTGATAGCTTCTAATTATTATTGCAAATAATAACTTGAAGATCTGAACTTGAAATTGTCAAATTCAGAACTTAAAATTGATAGCTTCTAATTATTATTGCAAATTATAATTTGAAGATCTGAACTTGTAATAGACAAATACGCAACTTAGCATTGTTAAATACAAATTGTGATTGCAAATTATAACTTGAAGATCTGATCCTGTAATAGGTAAATACAGAACTTCGAATTGTTAAATTCAAACTAAGATTGCAAATAATAATTCGAAGATCTGAACTTGTAATTGTCAAATACAGAACTTAAAATTGATAGCTTCTAATTATTATTGTAAATTATAACTTGAAGATCTGAACTTGTAATAGTGAATTACAGAACTTAGATTTGTTAAATTCAAATTATTATTACAAATTATAACTTGAAGATCTGAACTAGTAATTGTCAAATACAGAACTTAAAATTGATAGCTTCTAATTATTATTGTAAATTATAACTTGAAGATCTGACCTTGTAATTGTCAAATACAGAACTTAAAATTGATATCTTCTAATTATTATTGCAAATAATAACTTGAAGATCTGAACTAGTAATTGTCAAATACAGCACTTAAAATTGATAGCTTCTAATTATTATTGCAAATTATAATTTGAAGATCTGAACTTGTAATAGACAAATACGCAACTTAGCATTGTTAAATACAAATTGTTATTGCAAATTATAACTTGAAGATCTGAACCTGTAATAGGTAAATACAGAACTTCGAATTGTTAAATTCAAACTAAGATTGCAAATAATAATTCGAAGATCTGAACTTGTAATTGTCAAATACAGAACTTAAAATTGATAGCTTCTAATTATTATTATAAATTATAACTTGAAGATCTGAACTAGTAATTGTCAAATACAGCACTTAAAATTGATAGCTTCTAATTATTATTGCAAATTATAATTTGAAGATCTGAACTTGTAATAGACAAATACGCAACTTAGCATTGTTAAATACAAATTGTTATTGCAAATTATAACTTGAAGATCTGAACCTGTAATAGGTAAATACAGAACTTCGAATTGTTAAATTCTAACTAAGATTGCAAATAATAATTCGAAGATCTGAACTTGTAATAGTCAAATACAGAACTTCTAATTGTTAAATACAAATTATTAGTCCAAATTATAACTTGAAGATCTGAACTAGTAATTGTCAAATACAGAACTTAAAATTCATAGCTTCTAATTATTATTGCAAATTATAACTTGAAGATCTGAACTTGTAATTGACAAATACAGAACTTCTAATTGTTAAATACAAATTATTAGTGCAAATTATAACTTGAAGATCTGAACTTGTAATTGTCAAATACAGAACTTAAAATTGATAGCTTCTAATTATTATTGCAAAATATAACTTGAAGATCTGAACTTGTAATTGTCAAATACAGAACTTCTAATTGTTAAATACAAATTATTAGTGCAAATTATAACTTGAAGTTCTGAACTTGTAATAGTCAAATACAGAACTTCGAATTGTTAAAAACAAATTATTAGTGCAAATTATAACTTGAAGATCTGTTCTAGTAATTGTCAAATACAGCACTTAAAATTGATAGCTTCTAATTATTATTGTGAATTATAACTTGAAGATCTGAACTTGTAATAGTGAATTACAGAACTTAGATTTGTCAAATTCAAATTATTATTTCTAATTATAGCTTGAAGATCTGAACTAGTAATTGTCAAATACAGAACTTAAAATTGATAGCTTCCAATTATTATTGCAAATTATAACTTGAAGATCTGTACTTGTAATTGTCAAATACAGAACTTAAAATTGATAGCTTATAATTATAAATCAAATTATAACTTGAAGATCTGAACTTGTAATAGTCAAATACAGAACTTCGAATTGTTAAAAACAAATTATTAGTGCAAATTATAACTTGAAGATCTGTTCTAGTAATTGTCAAATACAGCACTTAAAATTGATAGCTTCTAATTATTATTGTAAATTATAACTTGAAGATCTGAACTTGTAATAGTGAATTACAGAACTTAGATTTGTTAAATTCAAATTATTATTTCAAATTATTATTTGATGATCTGAACTTGTAATTGTCAAATACAGAACTTAAAATTGATAGCTTCTAATTATTATTGCAAATTATAACTTGTAGATCTGAACTGGTAATTGTCAAATACAGAACTTCTAATTGTTAAATACAAATTATTAGTGCAAATTATAACTTGAAGATCTGAACTTGTAATTGTCAAATACAGAACTTAAAATTGATAGCTTCTAATTATTATTGCAAATTATAACTTGAAGATCTGAACTTGTAATTGTCAAATACAGAACTTAAAATTAATAGCTTCTAATTATTATTGCAAATTATAACTTGAAGATCTGAACTTGTAATTGTCAAATACAGAACTTCTAATTGTTAAATACAAATTATTAGTGCAAATTATAACTTGAAGATCTGAACTTGTAATTGTCAAATACAGAACTTAAAATTGATAGCTTCTAATTATTATTGCAAAATATAACTTGAAGATCTGAACTTGTAATTGTCAAATACAGAACTTCTAATTGTTAAATACAAATTATTAGTGCAAATTATAACTTGAAGTTCTGAACTTGTAATTGTCAAATACAGAACTTAAAATTGATAGCTTCTAATTATTATTGTAAATTATAACTTGAAGATCTGAACTTGTAATAGTGAATTACAGAACTTAGATTTGTTAAATTCAAATTATTATTATAAATTATAACTTGAAGATCTGAACTAGTAATTGTCAAATACAGAACTTAAAATTGATAGCTTCTAATTATTATTGCAAATTATAACTTGAAGATCTGAACTTGTAATTGTCAAATACAGAACTTAAAATTGATAGCTTCTAATTGTTATTGTAAATTATAACTTGAAGATCTGAACTTGTAATTGTCAAATACAGAACTTAAAATTGATAGCTTCTAATTATTATTGCAAATAATAACTTGAAGATCTGAACTTGAAATTGTCAAATTCAGAACTTAAAATTGATAGCTTCTAATTATTATTGCAAATTATAATTTGAAGATCTGAACTTGTAATAGACAAATACGCAACTTAGCATTGTTAAATACAAATTGTGATTGCAAATTATAACTTGAAGATCTGATCCTGTAATAGGTAAATACAGAACTTCGAATTGTTAAATTCAAACTAAGATTGCAAATAATAATTCGAAGATCTGAACTTGTAATTGTCAAATACAGAACTTAAAATTGATAGCTTCTAATTATTATTGTAAATTATAACTTGAAGATCTGAACTTGTAATAGTGAATTACAGAACTTAGATTTGTTAAATTCAAATTATTATTACAAATTATAACTTGAAGATCTGAACTAGTAATTGTCAAATACAGAACTTAAAATTGATAGCTTCTAATTATTATTGTAAATTATAACTTGAAGATCTGACCTTGTAATTGTCAAATACAGAACTTAAAATTGATATCTTCTAATTATTATTGCAAATAATAACTTGAAGATCTGAACTAGTAATTGTCAAATACAGCACTTAAAATTGATAGCTTCTAATTATTATTGCAAATTATAATTTGAAGATCTGAACTTGTAATAGACAAATACGCAACTTAGCATTGTTAAATACAAATTGTTATTGCAAATTATAACTTGAAGATCTGAACCTGTAATAGGTAAATACAGAACTTCGAATTGTTAAATTCAAACTAAGATTGCAAATAATAATTCGAAGATCTGAACTTGTAATTGTCAAATACAGAACTTAAAATTGATAGCTTCTAATTATTATTATAAATTATAACTTGAAGATCTGAACTAGTAATTGTCAAATACAGCACTTAAAATTGATAGCTTCTAATTATTATTGCAAATTATAATTTGAAGATCTGAACTTGTAATAGACAAATACGCAACTTAGCATTGTTAAATACAAATTGTTATTGCAAATTATAACTTGAAGATCTGAACCTGTAATAGGTAAATACAGAACTTCGAATTGTTAAATTCTAACTAAGATTGCAAATAATAATTCGAAGATCTGAACTTGTAATAGTCAAATACAGAACTTCTAATTGTTAAATACAAATTATTAGTCCAAATTATAACTTGAAGATCTGAACTAGTAATTGTCAAATACAGAACTTAAAATTCATAGCTTCTAATTATTATTGCAAATTATAACTTGAAGATCTGAACTTGTAATTGACAAATACAGAACTTCTAATTGTTAAATACAAATTATTAGTGCAAATTATAACTTGAAGATCTGAACTTGTAATTGTCAAATACAGAACTTAAAATTGATAGCTTCTAATTATTATTGCAAAATATAACTTGAAGATCTGAACTTGTAATTGTCAAATACAGAACTTCTAATTGTTAAATACAAATTATTAGTGCAAATTATAACTTGAAGTTCTGAACTTGTAATAGTCAAATACAGAACTTCGAATTGTTAAAAACAAATTATTAGTGCAAATTATAACTTGAAGATCTGTTCTAGTAATTGTCAAATACAGCACTTAAAATTGATAGCTTCTAATTATTATTGTGAATTATAACTTGAAGATCTGAACTTGTAATAGTGAATTACAGAACTTAGATTTGTCAAATTCAAATTATTATTTCTAATTATAGCTTGAAGATCTGAACTAGTAATTGTCAAATACAGAACTTAAAATTGATAGCTTCCAATTATTATTGCAAATAATAACTTGAAGATCTGTACTTGTAATTGTCAAATACAGAACTTAAAATTGATAGCTTATAATTATAAATCAAATTATAACTTGAAGATCTGAACTTGTAATAGTCAAATACAGAACTTCGAATTGTTAAAAACAAATTATTAGTGCAAATTATAACTTGAAGATCTGTTCTAGTAATTGTCAAATACAGCACTTAAAATTGATAGCTTCTAATTATTATTGTAAATTATAACTTGAAGATCTGAACTTGTAATAGTGAATTACAGAACTTAGATTTGTTAAATTCAAATTATTATTTCAAATTATTATTTGATGATCTGAACTTGTAATTGTCAAATACAGAACTTAAAATTGATAGCTTCTAATTATTATTGCAAATTATAACTTGTAGATCTGAACTGGTAATTGTCAAATACAGAACTTCTAATTGTTAAATACAAATTATTAGTGCAAATTATAACTTGAAGATCTGAACTTGTAATTGTCAAATACAGAACTTAAAATTGATAGCTTCTAATTATTATTGCAAATTATAACTTGAAGATCTGAACTTGTAATTGTCAAATACAGAACTTAAAATTAATAGCTTCTAATTATTATTGCAAATTATAACTTGAAGATCTGAACTTGTAATTGTCAAATACAGAACTTCTAATTGTTAAATACAAATTATTAGTGCAAATTATAACTTGAAGATCTGAACTTGTAATTGTTAAATACAGAACTTAAAATTGATAGCTTCTAATTATTATTGCAATATATAACTTGAAGATCTGAACTTGTAATTGTCAAATACAGAACTTCTAATTGTTAAATACAAATTATTAGTGCAAATTATAACTTGAAGTTCTGAACTTGTAATTGTCAAATACAGAACTTAAAATTGATAGCTTCTAATTATTATTGTAAATTATAACTTGAAGATCTGAACTTGTAATAGTGAATTACAGAACTTAGATTTGTTAAATTCAAATTATTATTATAAATTATAACTTGAAGATCTGAACTAGTAATTGTCAAATACAGAACTTAAAATTGATAGCTTCTAATTATTATTGCAAATTATAACTTGAAGATCTGAACTTGTAATTGTCAAATACAGAACTTAAAATTGATAGCTTCTAATTGTTATTGTAAATTATAACTTGAAGATCTGAACTTGTAATTGTCAAATACAGAACTTAAAATTGATAGCTTCTAATTATTATTGCAAATAATAACTTGAAGATCTGAACTTGAAATTGTCAAATTCAGAACTTAAAATTGATAGCTTCTAATTATTATTGCAAATTATAATTTGAAGATCTGAACTTGTAATAGACAAATACGCAACTTAGCATTGTTAAATACAAATTGTGATTGCAAATTATAACTTGAAGATCTGATCCTGTAATAGGTAAATACAGAACTTCGAATTGTTAAATTCAAACTAAGATTGCAAATAATAATTCGAAGATCTGAACTTGTAATTGTCAAATACAGAACTTAAAATTGATAGCTTCTAATTATTATTGTAAATTATAACTTGAAGATCTGAACTTGTAATAGTGAATTACAGAACTTAGATTTGTTAAATTCAAATTATTATTACAAATTATAACTTGAAGATCTGAACTAGTAATTGTCAAATACAGAACTTAAAATTGATAGCTTCTAATTATTATTGTAAATTATAACTTGAAGATCTGACCTTGTAATTGTCAAATACAGAACTTAAAATTGATATCTTCTAATTATTATTGCAAATAATAACTTGAAGATCTGAACTAGTAATTGTCAAATACAGCACTTAAAATTGATAGCTTCTAATTATTATTGCAAATTATAATTTGAAGATCTGAACTTGTAATAGACAAATACGCAACTTAGCATTGTTAAATACAAATTGTTATTGCAAATTATAACTTGAAGATCTGAACCTGTAATAGGTAAATACAGAACTTCGAATTGTTAAATTCTAACTAAGATTGCAAATAATAATTCGAAGATCTGAACTTGTAATAGTCAAATACAGAACTTCTAATTGTTAAATACAAATTATTAGTCCAAATTATAACTTGAAGATCTGAACTAGTAATTGTCAAATACAGAACTTAAAATTCATAGCTTCTAATTATTATTGCAAATTATAACTTGAAGATCTGAACTTGTAATTGACAGATACAGAACTTCTAATTGTTAAATACAAATTATTAGTGCAAATTATAACTTGAAGATCTGAACTTGTAATTGTCAAATACAGAACTTAAAATTGATAGCTTCTAATTATTATTGCAAAATATAACTTGAAGATCTGAACTTGTAATTGTCAAATACAGAACTTCTAATTGTTAAATACAAATTATTAGTGCAAATTATAACTTGAAGTTCTGAACTTGTAATTGTCAAATACAGAACTTAAAATTGATAGCTTCTAATTATTATTGTAAATTATAACTTGAAGATCTGAACTTGTAATAGTGAATTACAGAACTTAGATTTGTTAAATTCAAATTATTATTATAAATTATAACTTGAAGATCTGAACTAGTAATTGTCAAATACAGAACTTAAAATTGATAGCTTCTAATTATTATTGCAAATTATAACTTGAAGATCTGAACTTGTAATTGTCAAATACAGAACTTAAAATTGATAGCTTCTAATTGTTATTGTAAATTATAACTTGAAGATCTGAACTTGTAATTGTCAAATACAGAACTTAAAATTGATAGCTTCTAATTATTATTGCAAATAATAACTTGAAGATCTGAACTTGAAATTGTCAAATTCAGAACTTAAAATTGATAGCTTCTAATTATTATTGCAAATTATTATTTGAAGATCTGAACTTGTAATAGACAAATACGCAACTTAGCATTGTTAAATACAAATTGTGATTGCAAATTATAACTTGAAGATCTGATCCTGTAATAGGTAAATACAGAACTTCGAATTGTTAAATTCAAACTAAGATTGCAAATAATAATTCGAAGATCTGAACTTGTAATTGTCAAATACAGAACTTAAAATTGATAGCTTCTAATTATTATTGTAAATTATAACTTGAAGATCTGAACTTGTAATAGTGAATTACAGAACTTAGATTTGTTAAATTCAAATTATTATTACAAATTATAACTTGAAGATCTGAACTAGTGATTGTCAAATACAGAACTTAAAATTGATAGCTTCTAATTATTATTGTAAATTATAACTTGAAGATCTGACCTTGTAATTGTCAAATACAGAACTTAAAATTGATATCTTCTAATTATTATTGCAAATAATAACTTGAAGATCTGAACTAGTAATTGTCAAATACAGCACTTAAAATTGATAGCTTCTAATTATTATTGCAAATTATAATTTGAAGATCTGAACTTGTAATAGACAAATACGCAACTTAGCATTGTTAAATACAAATTGTTATTGCAAATTATAACTTGAAGATCTGAACCTCTAATAGGTAAATACAGAACTTCGAATTGTTAAATTCTAACTAAGATTGCAAATAATAATTCGAAGATCTGAACTTGTAATAGTCAAATACAGAACTTCTAATTGTTAAATACAAATTATTAGTCCAAATTATAACTTGAAGATCTGAACTAGTAATTGTCAAATACAGAACTTAAAATTCATAGCTTCTAATTATTATTGCAAATTATAACTTGAAGATCTGAACTTGTAATTGACAAATACAGAACTTCTAATTGTTAAATACAAATTATTAGTGCAAATTATAACATGAAGATCTGAACTTGTAATTGTCAAATACAGAACTTCTAATTGTTAAATACAAATTATTAGTGCAAATTATAACTTGAAGATCTGAACTAGTAATTGTCAAATACAGCACTTAAAATTGATAGCTGCTAATTATTATTGCAAATTATAACTTGAAGATCTGAACTTGTAATTGTCAAATACAGAACTTAAAATTAATAGCTTCTAATTATTATTGCAAATTATAACTTGAATGTCTGAACTTGTAATTGTCAAATACAGAACTTCTAATTGTTAAATACAAATTATTAGTGCAAATTATAACTTGAAGATCTGAACTTGTAATTGTCAAATACAGAACTTAAAATTGATAGCTTCTAATTATTATTGTAAATTATAACTTGAAGAACTGAACTTGTAATAATGAATTACAGAACTTCTAATTGTTAAATTCTATTTATTATTTCAAATTATAACTTGAAGATCTGAACTAGTAATTGTCAAATACAGAACTTAAAATTGATAGCTTCTAATTATTATTGCAAATTATAACTTGAAGATCTGAACTTGTAATTGTCAAATACAGAACTTCTAATTGTTAAATACAAATTATTAGTGCAAATTATAACTTGAAGATCTGAACTTGTAATTGTCAAATACAGAACTTAAAATTGATAGCTTCTAATTATTATTGCAAATTATAACTTGAAGATCTGAACTTGTATTTGTCAAATACAGAACTTAAAATTAATAGCTTCTAATTATTATTGCAAATTATAACTTGAAGATCTGAACTTGTAATTGTCAAATACAGAACTTCTAATTGTTAAATACAAATTATTAGTGCAAATTATAACTTGAAGATCTGAACTTGTAATTGTCAAATACAGAACTTAAAATTGATAGCTTCTAATTATTATTGCAAAATATAACTTGAAGATCTGAACTTGTAATTGTCAAATACAGAACTTCTAATTGTTAAATACAAATTATTAGTGCAAATTATAACTTGAAGTTCTGAACTTGTAATTGTCAAATACAGAACTTAAAATTGATAGCTTCTAATTATTATTGTAAATTATAACTTGAAGATCTGAACTTGTAATAGTGAATTACAGAACTTAGATTTGTTAAATTCAAATTATTATTATAAATTATAACTTGAAGATCTGAACTAGTAATTGTCAAATACAGAACTTAAAATTGATAGCTTCTAATTATTATTGCAAATTATAACTTGAAGATCTGAACTTGTAATTGTCAAATACAGAACTTAAAATTGATAGCTTCTAATTGTTATTGTAAATTATAACTTGAAGATCTGAACTAGTAATTGTCAAATACAGAACTTAAAATTGATAGCTTCTAATTATTATTGCAAATAATAACATGAAGATCTGAACTTGAAATTGTCAAATTCAGAACTTAAAATTGATAGCTTCTAATTATTATTGCAAATTATAATTTGAAGATCTGAACTTGTAATAGACAAATACGCAACTTAGCATTGTTAAATACAAATTGTGATTGCAAATTATAACTTGAAGATCTGATCCTGTAATAGGTAAATACAGAACTTCGAATTGTTAAATTCAAACTAAGATTGCAAATAATAATTCGAAGATCTGAACTTGTAATTGTCAAATACAGAACTTAAAATTGATAGCTTCTAATTATTATTGTAAATTATAACTTGAAGATCTGAACTTGTAATAGTGAATTACAGAACTTAGATTTGTTAAATTCAAATTATTATTACAAATTATAACTTGAAGATCTGAACTAGTAATTGTCAAATACAGAACTTAAAATTGATAGCTTCTAATTATTATTGTAAATTATAACTTGAAGATCTGAACTTGTAATAGTGAATTACAGAACTTAGATTTGTTAAATTCAAATTATTATTACAAATTATAACTTGAAGATCTGAACTAGTAATTGTCAAATACAGAACTTAAAATTGATAGCTTCTAATTATTATTGTAAATTATAACTTGAAGATCTGACCTTGTAATTGTCAAATACAGAACTTAAAATTGATATCTTCTAATTATTATTGCAAATAATAACTTGAAGATCTGAACTAGTAATTGTCAAATACAGCACTTAAAATTGATAGCTTCTAATTATTATTGCAAATTATAATTTGAAGATCTGAACTTGTAATAGACAAATACGCAACTTAGCATTGTTAAATACAAATTGTTATTGCAAATTATAACTTGAAGATCTGAACCTGTAATAGGTAAATACAGAACTTCGAATTGTTAAATTCTAACTAAGATTGCAAATAATAATTCGAAGATCTGAACTTGTAATTGTCAAATACAGAACTTCTAATTGTTAAATACAAATTATTAGTCCAAATTATAACTTGAAGATCTGAACTAGTAATTGTCAAATACAGAACTTAAAATTCATAGCTTCTAATTATTATTGCAAATTATAACTTGAAGATCTGAACTTGTAATTGACAAATACAGAACTTCTAATTGTTAAATACAAATTATTAGTGCAAATTATAACATGAAGATCTGAACTTGTAATTGTCAAATACAGAACTTCTAATTGTTAAATACAAATTATTAGTGCAAATTATAACTTGAAGATCTGAACTAGTAATTGTCAAATACAGCACTTAAAATTGATAGCTGCTAATTATTATTGCAAATTATAACTTGAAGATCTGAACTTGTAATTGTCAAATACAGAACTTAAAATTAATAGCTTCTAATTATTATTGCAAATTATAACTTGAATGTCTGAACTTGTAATTGTCAAATACAGAACTTCTAATTGTTAAATACAAATTATTAGTGCAAATTATAACTTGAAGATCTGAACTTGTAATTGTCAAATACAGAACTTAAAATTGATAGCTTCTAATTATTATTGTAAATTATAACTTGAAGAACTGAACTTGTAATAATGAATTACAGAACTTCTAATTGTTAAATTCTATTTATTATTTCAAATTATAACTTGAAGATCTGAACTAGTAATTGTCAAATACAGAACTTAAAATTGATAGCTTCTAATTATTATTGCAAATTATAACTTGAAGATCTGAACTTGTAATTGTCAAATACAGAACTTCTAATTGTTAAATACAAATTATTAGTGCAAATTATAACTTGAAGATCTGAACTTGTAATTGTCAAATACAGAACTTAAAATTGATAGCTTCTAATTATTATTGCAAATTATAACTTGAAGATCTGAACTTGTAATTGTCAAATACAGAACTTAAAATTAATAGCTTCTAATTATTATTGCAAATTATAACTTGAAGATCTGAACTTGTAATTGTCAAATACAGAACTTCTAATTGTTAAATACAAATTATTAGTGCAAATTATAACTTGAAGATCTGAACTTGTAATTGTCAAATACAGAACTTAAAATTGATAGCTTCTAATTATTATTGCAAAATATAACTTGAAGATCTGAACTTGTAATTGTCAAATACAGAACTTCTAATTGTTAAATACAAATTATTAGTGCAAATTATAACTTGAAGTTCTGAACTTGTAATTGTCAAATACAGAACTTAAAATTGATAGCTTCTAATTATTATTGTAAATTATAACTTGAAGATCTGAACTTGTAATAGTGAATTACAGAACTTAGATTTGTTAAATTCAAATTATTATTATAAATTATAACTTGAAGATCTGAACTAGTAATTGTCAAATACAGAACTTAAAATTGATAGCTTCTAATTATTATTGCAAATTATAACTTGAAGATCTGAACTTGTAATTGTCAAATACAGAACTTAAAATTGATAGCTTCTAATTGTTATTGTAAATTATAACTTGAAGATCTGAACTTGTAATTGTCAAATACAGAACTTAAAATTGATAGCTTCTAATTATTATTGCAAATAATAACATGAAGATCTGAACTTGAAATTGTCAAATTCAGAACTTAAAATTGATAGCTTCTAATTATTATTGCAAATTATAATTTGAAGATCTGAACTTGTAATAGACAAATACGCAACTTAGCATTGTTAAATACAAATTGTGATTGCAAATTATAACTTGAAGATCTGATCCTGTAATAGGTAAATACAGAACTTCGAATTGTTAAATTCAAACTAAGATTGCAAATAATAATTCGAAGATCTGAACTTGTAATTGTCAAATACAGAACTTAAAATTGATAGCTTCTAATTATTATTGTAAATTATAACTTGAAGATCTGAACTTGTAATAGTGAATTACAGAACTTAGATTTGTTAAATTCAAATTATTATTACAAATTATAACTTGAAGATCTGAACTAGTAATTGTCAAATACAGAACTTAAAATTGATAGCTTCTAATTATTATTGTAAATTATAACTTGAAGATCTGACCTTGTAATTGTCAAATACAGAACTTAAAATTGATATCTTCTAATTATTATTGCAAATAATAACTTGAAGATCTGAACTAGTAATTGTCAAATACAGAACTTAAAATTGATAGCTTCTAATTATTATTGTAAATTATAACTTGAAGATCTGACCTTGTAATTGTCAAATACAGAACTTAAAATTGATAGCTTCTAATTATTATTGTAAATTATAACTTGAAGAACTGAACTTGTAATAGTGAATTACAGAACTTAGATTTGTTAAATTCAATTTATTATTTCAAATTATAACTTGAAGATCTGAACTAGTAATTGTCAAATACAGAACTTAAAATTGATAGCTTCTAATTATTATTGCAAATTATAACTTGAAGATCTGAACTTGTAATTGTCAAATACAGAACTTAAAATTGATAGCTTCTAATTATTATTGTAAATTATAACTTCAAGATCTGAACTTGTAATTGTCAAATACAGAACTTAAAATTGATAGCTTCTAATTATTATTGTAAATTATAACTTGAAGAACTGAACTTGTAATAGTGAATTACAGAACTTAGATTTGTTAAATTCAATTTATTATTTCAAATTATAACTTGAAGATCTGAACTTGTAATTGTCAAATACAGAACTTAAAATTGATTGCTTCTAATTATTATTTCAAATTATAACTTGAAGAACTGAACTTGTAATAGTGAATTACAGAACTTAGATTTGTTAAATTCAATTTATTATTTCAAATTATAACTTGAAGATCTGAACTTGTAATTGTCAAGTACAGAACTTAAAATTGATATCTTCTAATTATTATTGCAAATAATAACTTGAAGATCTGAACTTGTAATTGTCAAATACAGAACTTAAAATTGATAGCTTCTAATTACTATTGCAAATTATAACTTGAAGATCTGAACTTGTAATTATCAAATACAGAACTTCTAATTGATAAATACAAATTATTAGTGCTAATTATAACTTGAAGATCTGAACTTGTAATTGTCAAATACAGAACTTAAAATTTATAGCTTCTAATTATTATTGCAAATAATAACTTGGATATCTGAACTTGTAATTGTCAAATACAGAACTTAAAATTGATAGCTTCTAATTATTATTGTGAATTATAACTTGAAGATCTGAACTTGTAATAGTGAATTACAGAACTTAGATTTGTCAAATTCAAATTATTATTTCTAATTATAGCTTGAAGATCTGAACTAGTAATTGTCAAATACAGAACTTAAAATTGATAGCTTCCAATTATTATTGCAAATTATAACTTGAAGATCTGTACTTGTAATTGTCAAATACAGAACTTAAAATTGATAGCTTATAATTATAAATCAAATTATAACTTGAAGATCTGAACTTGTAATAGTCAAATACAGAACTTCGAATTGTTAAAAACAAATTATTAGTGCAAATTATAACTTGAAGATCTGTTCTAGTAATTGTCAAATACAAAACTTAAAATTGATAGCTTGTAATTATTATTGTAAATTATAACTTGAAGATCTGAACTTGTAATAGTGAATTACAGAACTTAGATTTGTTAAATTCAAATTATTATTTCAAATTATTATTTGATGATCTGAACTTGTAATTGTCAAATACAGAACTTAAAATTGATAGCTTCTAATTATTATTGCAAATTATAACTTGTAGATCTGAACTGGTAATTGTCAAATACAGAACTTCTAATTGTTAAATACAAATTATTAGTGCAAATTATAACTTGACGATCTGAACTTGTAATTGTCAAATACAGAACTTAAAATTGATAGCTTCTAATTATTATTGCAAATTATAACTTGAAGATCTGAACTTGTAATTGTCAAATACAGAACTTAAAATTAATAGCTTCTAATTATTATTGCAAATTATAACTTGAAGATCTGAACTTGTAATTGTCAAATACAGAACTTCTAATTGTTAAATACAAATTATTAGTGCAAATTATAACTTGAAGATCTGAACTTGTAATTGTCAAATACAGAACTTAAAATTGATAGCTTCTAATTATTATTGCAAAATATAACTTGAAGATCTGAACTTGTAATTGTCAAATAGAGAACTTCTAATTGTTAAATACAAATTATTAGTGCAAATTATAACTTGAAGTTCTGAACTTGTAATTGTCAAATACAGAACTTAAAATTGATAGCTTCTAATTATTTTTGTAAATTATAACTTGAAGATCTGAACTTGTAATAGTGAATTACAGAACTTAGATTTGTTAAATTCAAATTATTATTATAAATTATAACTTGAAGATCTGAACTAGTAATTGTCAAATACAGAACTTAAAATTGATAGCTTCTAATTATTATTCCAAATTATAACTTGAAGATCTGAACTTGTAATTGTCAAATACAGAACTTAAAATTGATAGCTTCTAATTATTATTGCAAATAATAACTTGAAGATCTGAACTTGAAATTGTCAAATTCAGAACTTAAAATTGATAGCTTCTAATTATTATTGCAAATTATAATTTGAAGATCTGAACTTGTAATAGACAAATACGCAACTTAGCATTGTTAAATACAAATTGTGATTGCAAATTATAACTTGAAGATCTGATCCTGTAATAGGTAAATACAGAACTTCGAATTGTTAAATTCAAACTAAGATTGCAAATAATAATTCGAAGATCTGAACTTGTAATTGTAAAATACAGAACTTAAAATTGATAGCTTCTAATTATTATTGTAAATTATAACTTGAAGATCTGAACTTGTAATAGTGAATTACAGAACTTAGATTTCTTAAATTCAAATTATTATTACAAATTATAACTTGAAGATCTGAACTAGTAATTGTCAAATACAGAACTTAAAATTGATAGCTTCTAATTATTATTGTAAATTATAACTTGAAGATCTGACCTTGTAATTGTCAAATACAGAACTTAAAATTGATATCTTCTAATTATTATTGCAAATAATAACTTGAAGATCTGAACTAGTAATTGTCAAATACAGAACTTAAAATTGATAGCTTCTAATTATTATTGTAAATTATAACTTGAAGATCTGACCTTGTAATTGTCAAATACAGAACTTAAAATTGATTGCTTCTAATTATTATTTCAAATTATAACTTGAAGAACTGAACTTGTAATAGTGAATTACAGAACTTAGATTTGTTAAATTCAATTTATTATTTCAAATTATAACTTGAAGATCTGAACTTGTAATTGTCAAATACAGAACTTAAAATTGATAGCTTCTAATTATTATTGCAAAATATAACTTGAAGATCTGAACTTGTAATTGTCAAATACAGAACTTCTAATTGTTAAATACAAATTATTAGTGCAAATTATAACTTGAAGTTCTGAACTTGTAATTGTCAAATACAGAACTTAAAATTGATAGCTTCTAATTATTATTGTAAATTATAACTTGAAGATCTGAACTTGTAATAGTGAATTACAGAACTTAGATTTGTTAAATTCAAATTATTATTATAAATTATAACTTGAAGATCTGAACTAGTAATTGTCAAATACAGAACTTAAAATTGATAGCTTCTAATTATTATTGCAAATTATAACTTGAAGATCTGAACTTGTAATTGTCAAATACAGAACTTAAAATTGATAGCTTCTAATTGTTATTGTAAATTATAACTTGAAGATCTGAACTTGTAATTGTCAAATACAGAACTTAAAATTGATAGCTTCTAATTATTATTGCAAATAATAACATGAAGATCTGAACTTGAAATTGTCAAATTCAGAACTTAAAATTGATAGCTTCTAATTATTATTGCAAATTATAATTTGAAGATCTGAACTTGTAATAGACAAATACGCAACTTAGCATTGTTAAATACAAATTGTGATTGCAAATTATAACTTGAAGATCTGATCCTGTAATAGGTAAATACAGAACTTCGAATTGTTAAATTCAAACTAAGATTGCAAATAATAATTCGAAGATCTGAACTTGTAATTGTCAAATACAGAACTTAAAATTGATAGCTTCTAATTATTATTGTAAATTATAACTTGAAGATCTGAACTTGTAATAGTGAATTACAGAACTTAGATTTGTTAAATTCAAATTATTATTACAAATTATAACTTGAAGATCTGAACTAGTAATTGTCAAATACAGAACTTAAAATTGATAGCTTCTAATTATTATTGTAAATTATAACTTGAAGATCTGACCTTGTAATTGTCAAATACAGAACTTAAAATTGATATCTTCTAATTATTATTGCAAATAATAACTTGAAGATCTGAACTAGTAATTGTCAAATACAGAACTTAAAATTGATAGCTTCTAATTATTATTGTAAATTATAACTTGAAGATCTGACCTTGTAATTGTCAAATACAGAACTTAAAATTGATAGCTTCTAATTATTATTGTAAATTATAACTTGAAGAACTGAACTTGTAATAGTGAATTACAGAACTTAGATTTGTTAAATTCAAATTATTATTACAAATTATAACTTGAAGATCTGAACTAGTAATTGTCAAATACAGAACTTAAAATTGATAGCTTCTAATTATTATTGTAAATTATAACTTGAAGATCTGACCTTGTAATTGTCAAATACAGAACTTAAAATTGATATCTTCTAATTATTATTGCAAATAATAACTTGAAGATCTGAACTAGTAATTGTCAAATACAGCACTTAAAATTGATAGCTTCTAATTATTATTGCAAATTATAATTTGAAGATCTGAACTTGTAATAGACAAATACGCAACTTAGCATTGTTAAATACAAATTGTTATTGCAAATTATAACTTGAAGATCTGAACCTGTAATAGGTAAATACAGAACTTCGAATTGTTAAATTCAAACTAAGATTGCAAATAATAATTCGAAGATCTGAACTTGTAATTGTCAAATACAGAACTTAAAATTGATAGCTTCTAATTATTATTATAAATTATAACTTGAAGATCTGAACTAGTAATTGTCAAATACAGCACTTAAAATTGATAGCTTCTAATTATTATTGCAAATTATAATTTGAAGATCTGAACTTGTAATAGACAAATACGCAACTTAGCATTGTTAAATACAAATTGTTATTGCAAATTATAACTTGAAGATCTGAACCTGTAATAGGTAAATACAGAACTTCGAATTGTTAAATTCTAACTAAGATTGCAAATAATAATTCGAAGATCTGAACTTGTAATAGTCAAATACAGAACTTCTAATTGTTAAATACAAATTATTAGTCCAAATTATAACTTGAAGATCTGAACTAGTAATTGTCAAATACAGAACTTAAAATTCATAGCTTCTAATTATTATTGCAAATTATAACTTGAAGATCTGAACTTGTAATTGACAAATACAGAACTTCTAATTGTTAAATACAAATTATTAGTGCAAATTATAACTTGAAGATCTGAACTTGTAATTGTCAAATACAGAACTTAAAATTGATAGCTTCTAATTATTATTGCAAAATATAACTTGAAGATCTGAACTTGTAATTGTCAAATACAGAACTTCTAATTGTTAAATACAAATTATTAGTGCAAATTATAACTTGAAGTTCTGAACTTGTAATAGTCAAATACAGAACTTCGAATTGTTAAAAACAAATTATTAGTGCAAATTATAACTTGAAGATCTGTTCTAGTAATTGTCAAATACAGCACTTAAAATTGATAGCTTCTAATTATTATTGTGAATTATAACTTGAAGATCTGAACTTGTAATAGTGAATTACAGAACTTAGATTTGTCAAATTCAAATTATTATTTCTAATTATAGCTTGAAGATCTGAACTAGTAATTGTCAAATACAGAACTTAAAATTGATAGCTTCCAATTATTATTGCAAATTATAACTTGAAGATCTGTACTTGTAATTGTCAAATGCAGAACTTAAAATTGATAGCTTATAATTATAAATCAAATTATAACTTGAAGATCTGAACTTGTAATAGTCAAATACAGAACTTCGAATTGTTAAAAACAAATTATTAGTGCAAATTATAACTTGAAGATCTGTTCCAGTAATTGTCAAATACAGCACTTAAAATTGATAGCTTCTAATTATTATTGTAAATTATAACTTGAAGATCTGAACTTGTAATAGTGAATTACAGAACTTAGATTTGTTAAATTCAAATTATTATTTCAAATTATTATTTGATGATCTGAACTTGTAATTGTCAAATACAGAACTTAAAATTGATAGCTTCTAATTATTATTGCAAATTATAACTTGTAGATCTGAACTGGTAATTGTCAAATACAGAACTTCTAATTGTTAAATACAAATTATTAGTGCAAATTATAACTTGAAGATCTGAACTTGTAATTGTCAAATACAGAACTTAAAATTGATAGCTTCTAATTATTATTGCAAATTATAACTTGAAGATCTGAACTTGTAATTGTCAAA
The DNA here is from genome assembly GCA_963170105.1 of Cantharis lateralis. Lineage (NCBI taxonomy): Eukaryota > Metazoa > Arthropoda > Insecta > Coleoptera > Cantharidae > Cantharis > Cantharis lateralis. Next base: position 23,347,169 of record OY720625.1, on the reverse strand, counting down.
TACAGAACTTAAAATTAATAGCTTCTAATTATTATTGCAAATTATAACTTGAAGATCTGAACTTGTAATTGTCAAATACAGAACTTCTAATTGTTAAATACAAATTATTAGTGCAAATTATAACTTGAAGATCTGAACTTGTAATTGTCAAATACAGAACTTAAAATTGATAGCTTCTAATTATTATTGCAAAATATAACTTGAAGATCTGAACTTGTAATTGTCAAATACAGAACTTCTAATTGTTAAATACAAATTATTAGTGCAAATTATAACTTGAAGTTCTGAACTTGTAATTGTCAAATACAGAACTTAAAATTGATAGCTTCTAATTATTATTGTAAATTATAACTTGAAGATCTGAACTTGTAATAGTGAATTACAGAACTTAGATTTGTTAAATTCAAATTATTATTATAAATTATAACTTGAAGATCTGAACTAGTAATTGTCAAATACAGAACTTAAAATTGATAGCTTCTAATTATTATTGCAAATTATAACTTGAAGATCTGAACTTGTAATTGTCAAATACAGAACTTAAAATTGATAGCTTCTAATTGTTATTGTAAATTATAACTTGAAGATCTGAACTTGTAATTGTCAAATACAGAACTTAAAATTGATAGCTTCTAATTATTATTGCAAATAATAACTTGAAGATCTGAACTTGAAATTGATAGCTTCTAATTATTATTGCAAATTATAATTTGAAGATCTGAACTTGTAATAGACAAATACGCAACTTAGCATTGTTAAATACAAATTGTGATTGCAAATTATAACTTGAAGATCTGATCCTGTAATAGGTAAATACAGAACTTCGAATTGTTAAATTCAAACTAAGATTGCAAATAATAATTCGAAGATCTGAACTTGTAATTGTCAAATACAGAACTTAAAATTGATAGCTTCTAATTATTATTGTAAATTATAACTTGAAGATCTGAACTTGTAATAGTGAATTACAGAACTTAGATTTGTTAAATTCAAATTATTATTACAAATTATAACTTGAAGATCTGAACTAGTAATTGTCAAATACAGAACTTAAAATTGATAGCTTCTAATTATTATTGTAAATTATAACTTGAAGATCTGACCTTGTAATTGTCAAATACAGAACTTAAAATTGATATCTTCTAATTATTATTGCAAATAATAACTTGAAGATCTGAACTAGTAATTGTCAAATACAGCACTTAAAATTGATAGCTTCTAATTATTATTGCAAATTATAATTTGAAGATCTGAACTTGTAATAGACAAATACGCAACTTAGCATTGTTAAATACAAATTGTTATTGCAAATTATAACTTGAAGATCTGAACCTGTAATAGGTAAATACAGAACTTCGAATTGTTAAATTCAAACTAAGATTGCAAATAATAATTCGAAGATCTGAACTTGTAATTGTCAAATACAGAACTTAAAATTGATAGCTTCTAATTATTATTATAAATTATAACTTGAAGATCTGAACTAGTAATTGTCAAATACAGCACTTAAAATTGATAGCTTCTAATTATTATTGCAAATTATAATTTGAAGATCTGAACTTGTAATAGACAAATACGCAACTTAGCATTGTTAAATACAAATTGTTATTGCAAATTATAACTTGAAGATCTGAACCTGTAATAGGTAAATACAGAACTTCGAATTGTTAAATTCTAACTAAGATTGCAAATAATAATTCGAAGATCTGAACTTGTAATAGTCAAATACAGAACTTCTAATTGTTAAATACAAATTATTAGTCCAAATTATAACTTGAAGATCTGAACTAGTAATTGTCAAATACAGAACTTAAAATTCATAGCTTCTAATTATTATTGCAAATTATAACTTGAAGATCTGAACTTGTAATTGACAAATACAGAACTTCTAATTGTTAAATACAAATTATTAGTGCAAATTATAACTTGAAGATCTGAACTTGTAATTGTCAAATACAGAACTTAAAATTGATAGCTTCTAATTATTATTGCAAAATATAACTTGAAGATCTGAACTTGTAATTGTCAAATACAGAACTTCTAATTGTTAAATACAAATTATTAGTGCAAATTATAACTTGAAGTTCTGAACTTGTAATAGTCAAATACAGAACTTCGAATTGTTAAAAACAAATTATTAGTGCAAATTATAACTTGAAGATCTGTTCTAGTAATTGTCAAATACAGCACTTAAAATTGATAGCTTCTAATTATTATTGTGAATTATAACTTGAAGATCTGAACTTGTAATAGTGAATTACAGAACTTAGATTTGTCAAATTCAAATTATTATTTCTAATTATAGCTTGAAGATCTGAACTAGTAATTGTCAAATACAGAACTTAAAATTGATAGCTTCCAATTATTATTGCAAATTATAACTTGAAGATCTGTACTTGTAATTGTCAAATACAGAACTTAAAATTGATAGCTTATAATTATAAATCAAATTATAACTTGAAGATCTGAACTTGTAATAGTCAAATACAGAACTTCGAATTGTTAAAAACAAATTATTAGTGCAAATTATAACTTGAAGATCTGTTCTAGTAATTGTCAAATACAGCACTTAAAATTGATAGCTTCTAATTATTATTGTAAATTATAACTTGAAGATCTGAACTTGTAATAGTGAATTACAGAACTTAGATTTGTTAAATTCAAATTATTATTTCAAATTATTATTTGATGATCTGAACTTGTAATTGTCAAATACAGAACTTAAAATTGATAGCTTCTAATTATTATTGCAAATTATAACTTGTAGATCTGAACTGGTAATTGTCAAATACAGAACTTCTAATTGTTAAATACAAATTATTAGTGCAAATTATAACTTGAAGATCTGAACTTGTAATTGTCAAATACAGAACTTAAAATTGATAGCTTCTAATTATTATTGCAAATTATAACTTGAAGATCTGAACTTGTAATTGTCAAATACAGAACTTAAAATTAATAGCTTCTAATTATTATTGCAAATTATAACTTGAAGATCTGAACTTGTAATTGTCAAATACAGAACTTCTAATTGTTAAATACAAATTATTAGTGCAAATTATAACTTGAAGATCTGAACTTGTAATTGTTAAATACAGAACTTAAAATTGATAGCTTCTAATTATTATTGCAAAATATAACTTGAAGATCTGAACTTGTAATTGTCAAATACAGAACTTCTAATTGTTAAATACAAATTATTAGTGCAAATTATAACTTGAAGTTCTGAACTTGTAATTGTCAAATACAGAACTTAAAATTGATAGCTTCTAATTATTATTGTAAATTATAACTTGAAGATCTGAACTTGTAATAGTGAATTACAGAACTTAGATTTGTTAAATTCAAATTATTATTATAAATTATAACTTGAAGATCTGAACTAGTAATTGTCAAATACAGAACTTAAAATTGATAGCTTCTAATTATTATTGCAAATTATAACTTGAAGATCTGAACTTGTAATTGTCAAATACAGAACTTAAAATTGATAGCTTCTAATTGTTATTGTAAATTATAACTTGAAGATCTGAACTTGTAATTGTCAAATACAGAACTTAAAATTGATAGCTTCTAATTATTATTGCAAATAATAACTTGAAGATCTGAACTTGAAATTGTCAAATTCAGAACTTAAAATTGATAGCTTCTAATTATTATTGCAAATTATAATTTGAAGATCTGAACTTGTAATAGACAAATACGCAACTTAGCATTGTTAAATACAAATTGTGATTGCAAATTATAACTTGAAGATCTGAACTTGTAATAGTGAATTACAGAACTTAGATTTGTTAAATTCAAATTATTATTACAAATTATAACTTGAAGATCTGAACTAGTAATTGTCAAATACAGAACTTAAAATTGATAGCTTCTAATTATTATTGTAAATTATAACTTGAAGATCTGACCTTGTAATTGTCAAATACAGAACTTAAAATTGATATCTTCTAATTATTATTGCAAATAATAACTTGAAGATCTGAACTAGTAATTGTCAAATACAGCACTTAAAATTGATAGCTTCTAATTATTATTGCAAATTATAATTTGAAGATCTGAACTTGTAATAGACAAATACGCAACTTAGCATTGTTAAATACAAATTGTTATTGCAAATTATAACTTGAAGATCTGAACCTGTAATAGGTAAATACAGAACTTCGAATTGTTAAATTCTAACTAAGATTGCAAATAATAATTCGAAGATCTGAACTTGTAATAGTCAAATACAGAACTTCTAATTGTTAAATACAAATTATTAGTCCAAATTATAACTTGAAGATCTGAACTAGTAATTGTCAAATACAGAACTTAAAATTCATAGCTTCTAATTATTATTGCAAATTATAACTTGAAGATCTGAACTTGTAATTGACAGATACAGAACTTCTAATTGTTAAATACAAATTATTAGTGCAAATTATAACTTGAAGATCTGAACTTGTAATTGTCAAATACAGAACTTAAAATTGATAGCTTCTAATTATTATTGCAAAATATAACTTGAAGATCTGAACTTGTAATTGTCAAATACAGAACTTCTAATTGTTAAATACAAATTATTAGTGCAAATTATAACTTGAAGTTCTGAACTTGTAATTGTCAAATACAGAACTTAAAATTGATAGCTTCTAATTATTATTGTAAATTATAACTTGAAGATCTGAACTTGTAATAGTGAATTACAGAACTTAGATTTGTTAAATTCAAATTATTATTATAAATTATAACTTGAAGATCTGAACTAGTAATTGTCAAATACAGAACTTAAAATTGATAGCTTCTAATTATTATTGCAAATTATAACTTGAAGATCTGAACTTGTAATTGTCAAATACAGAACTTAAAATTGATAGCTTCTAATTGTTATTGTAAATTATAACTTGAAGATCTGAACTTGTAATTGTCAAATACAGAACTTAAAATTGATAGCTTCTAATTATTATTGCAAATAATAACTTGAAGATCTGAACTTGAAATTGTCAAATTCAGAACTTAAAATTGATAGCTTCTAATTATTATTGCAAATTATTATTTGAAGATCTGAACTTGTAATAGACAAATACGCAACTTAGCATTGTTAAATACAAATTGTGATTGCAAATTATAACTTGAAGATCTGATCCTGTAATAGGTAAATACAGAACTTCGAATTGTTAAATTCAAACTAAGATTGCAAATAATAATTCGAAGATCTGAACTTGTAATTGTCAAATACAGAACTTAAAATTGATAGCTTCTAATTATTATTGTAAATTATAACTTGAAGATCTGAACTTGTAATAGTGAATTACAGAACTTAGATTTGTTAAATTCAAATTATTATTACAAATTATAACTTGAAGATCTGAACTAGTGATTGTCAAATACAGAACTTAAAATTGATAGCTTCTAATTATTATTGTAAATTATAACTTGAAGATCTGACCTTGTAATTGTCAAATACAGAACTTAAAATTGATATCTTCTAATTATTATTGCAAATAATAACTTGAAGATCTGAACTAGTAATTGTCAAATACAGCACTTAAAATTGATAGCTTCTAATTATTATTGCAAATTATAATTTGAAGATCTGAACTTGTAATAGACAAATACGCAACTTAGCATTGTTAAATACAAATTGTTATTGCAAATTATAACTTGAAGATCTGAACCTCTAATAGGTAAATACAGAACTTCGAATTGTTAAATTCTAACTAAGATTGCAAATAATAATTCGAAGATCTGAACTTGTAATAGTCAAATACAGAACTTCTAATTGTTAAATACAAATTATTAGTCCAAATTATAACTTGAAGATCTGAACTAGTAATTGTCAAATACAGAACTTAAAATTCATAGCTTCTAATTATTATTGCAAATTATAACTTGAAGATCTGAACTTGTAATTGACAAATACAGAACTTCTAATTGTTAAATACAAATTATTAGTGCAAATTATAACATGAAGATCTGAACTTGTAATTGTCAAATACAGAACTTCTAATTGTTAAATACAAATTATTAGTGCAAATTATAACTTGAAGATCTGAACTAGTAATTGTCAAATACAGCACTTAAAATTGATAGCTGCTAATTATTATTGCAAATTATAACTTGAAGATCTGAACTTGTAATTGTCAAATACAGAACTTAAAATTAATAGCTTCTAATTATTATTGCAAATTATAACTTGAATGTCTGAACTTGTAATTGTCAAATACAGAACTTCTAATTGTTAAATACAAATTATTAGTGCAAATTATAACTTGAAGATCTGAACTTGTAATTGTCAAATACAGAACTTAAAATTGATAGCTTCTAATTATTATTGTAAATTATAACTTGAAGAACTGAACTTGTAATAATGAATTACAGAACTTCTAATTGTTAAATTCTATTTATTATTTCAAATTATAACTTGAAGATCTGAACTAGTAATTGTCAAATACAGAACTTAAAATTGATAGCTTCTAATTATTATTGCAAATTATAACTTGAAGATCTGAACTTGTAATTGTCAAATACAGAACTTCTAATTGTTAAATACAAATTATTAGTGCAAATTATAACTTGAAGATCTGAACTTGTAATTGTCAAATACAGAACTTAAAATTGATAGCTTCTAATTATTATTGCAAATTATAACTTGAAGATCTGAACTTGTATTTGTCAAATACAGAACTTAAAATTAATAGCTTCTAATTATTATTGCAAATTATAACTTGAAGATCTGAACTTGTAATTGTCAAATACAGAACTTCTAATTGTTAAATACAAATTATTAGTGCAAATTATAACTTGAAGATCTGAACTTGTAATTGTCAAATACAGAACTTAAAATTGATAGCTTCTAATTATTATTGCAAAATATAACTTGAAGATCTGAACTTGTAATTGTCAAATACAGAACTTCTAATTGTTAAATACAAATTATTAGTGCAAATTATAACTTGAAGTTCTGAACTTGTAATTGTCAAATACAGAACTTAAAATTGATAGCTTCTAATTATTATTGTAAATTATAACTTGAAGATCTGAACTTGTAATAGTGAATTACAGAACTTAGATTTGTTAAATTCAAATTATTATTATAAATTATAACTTGAAGATCTGAACTAGTAATTGTCAAATACAGAACTTAAAATTGATAGCTTCTAATTATTATTGCAAATTATAACTTGAAGATCTGAACTTGTAATTGTCAAATACAGAACTTAAAATTGATAGCTTCTAATTGTTATTGTAAATTATAACTTGAAGATCTGAACTTGTAATTGTCAAATACAGAACTTAAAATTGATAGCTTCTAATTATTATTGCAAATAATAACATGAAGATCTGAACTTGAAATTGTCAAATTCAGAACTTAAAATTGATAGCTTCTAATTATTATTGCAAATTATAATTTGAAGATCTGAACTTGTAATAGACAAATACGCAACTTAGCATTGTTAAATACAAATTGTGATTGCAAATTATAACTTGAAGATCTGATCCTGTAATAGGTAAATACAGAACTTCGAATTGTTAAATTCAAACTAAGATTGCAAATAATAATTCGAAGATCTGAACTTGTAATTGTCAAATACAGAACTTAAAATTGATAGCTTCTAATTATTATTGTAAATTATAACTTGAAGATCTGAACTTGTAATAGTGAATTACAGAACTTAGATTTGTTAAATTCAAATTATTATTACAAATTATAACTTGAAGATCTGAACTAGTAATTGTCAAATACAGAACTTAAAATTGATAGCTTCTAATTATTATTGTAAATTATAACTTGAAGATCTGAACTTGTAATAGTGAATTACAGAACTTAGATTTGTTAAATTCAAATTATTATTACAAATTATAACTTGAAGATCTGAACTAGTAATTGTCAAATACAGAACTTAAAATTGATAGCTTCTAATTATTATTGTAAATTATAACTTGAAGATCTGACCTTGTAATTGTCAAATACAGAACTTAAAATTGATATCTTCTAATTATTATTGCAAATAATAACTTGAAGATCTGAACTAGTAATTGTCAAATACAGCACTTAAAATTGATAGCTTCTAATTATTATTGCAAATTATAATTTGAAGATCTGAACTTGTAATAGACAAATACGCAACTTAGCATTGTTAAATACAAATTGTTATTGCAAATTATAACTTGAAGATCTGAACCTGTAATAGGTAAATACAGAACTTCGAATTGTTAAATTCTAACTAAGATTGCAAATAATAATTCGAAGATCTGAACTTGTAATTGTCAAATACAGAACTTCTAATTGTTAAATACAAATTATTAGTCCAAATTATAACTTGAAGATCTGAACTAGTAATTGTCAAATACAGAACTTAAAATTCATAGCTTCTAATTATTATTGCAAATTATAACTTGAAGATCTGAACTTGTAATTGACAAATACAGAACTTCTAATTGTTAAATACAAATTATTAGTGCAAATTATAACATGAAGATCTGAACTTGTAATTGTCAAATACAGAACTTCTAATTGTTAAATACAAATTATTAGTGCAAATTATAACTTGAAGATCTGAACTAGTAATTGTCAAATACAGCACTTAAAATTGATAGCTGCTAATTATTATTGCAAATTATAACTTGAAGATCTGAACTTGTAATTGTCAAATACAGAACTTAAAATTAATAGCTTCTAATTATTATTGCAAATTATAACTTGAATGTCTGAACTTGTAATTGTCAAATACAGAACTTCTAATTGTTAAATACAAATTATTAGTGCAAATTATAACTTGAAGATCTGAACTTGTAATTGTCAAATACAGAACTTAAAATTGATAGCTTCTAATTATTATTGTAAATTATAACTTGAAGAACTGAACTTGTAATAATGAATTACAGAACTTCTAATTGTTAAATTCTATTTATTATTTCAAATTATAACTTGAAGATCTGAACTAGTAATTGTCAAATACAGAACTTAAAATTGATAGCTTCTAATTATTATTGCAAATTATAACTTGAAGATCTGAACTTGTAATTGTCAAATACAGAACTTCTAATTGTTAAATACAAATTATTAGTGCAAATTATAACTTGAAGATCTGAACTTGTAATTGTCAAATACAGAACTTAAAATTGATAGCTTCTAATTATTATTGCAAATTATAACTTGAAGATCTGAACTTGTAATTGTCAAATACAGAACTTAAAATTAATAGCTTCTAATTATTATTGCAAATTATAACTTGAAGATCTGAACTTGTAATTGTCAAATACAGAACTTCTAATTGTTAAATACAAATTATTAGTGCAAATTATAACTTGAAGATCTGAACTTGTAATTGTCAAATACAGAACTTAAAATTGTTAGCTTCTAATTATTATTGCAAAATATAACTTGAAGATCTGAACTTGTAATTGTCAAATACAGAACTTCTAATTGTTAAATACAAATTATTAGTGCAAATTATAACTTGAAGTTCTGAACTTGTAATTGTCAAATACAGAACTTAAAATTGATAGCTTCTAATTATTATTGTAAATTATAACTTGAAGATCTGAACTTGTAATAGTGAATTACAGAACTTAGATTTGTTAAATTCAAATTATTATTATAAATTATAACTTGAAGATCTGAACTAGTAATTGTCAAATACAGAACTTAAAATTGATAGCTTCTAATTATTATTGCAAATTATAACTTGAAGATCTGAACTTGTAATTGTCAAATACAGAACTTAAAATTGATAGCTTCTAATTGTTATTGTAAATTATAACTTGAAGATCTGAACTTGTAATTGTCAAATACAGAACTTAAAATTGATAGCTTCTAATTATTATTGCAAATAATAACATGAAGATCTGAACTTGAAATTGTCAAATTCAGAACTTAAAATTGATAGCTTCTAATTATTATTGCAAATTATAATTTGAAGATCTGAACTTGTAATAGACAAATACGCAACTTAGCATTGTTAAATACAAATTGTGATTGCAAATTATAACTTGAAGATCTGATCCTGTAATAGGTAAATACAGAACTTCGAATTGTTAAATTCAAACTAAGATTGCAAATAATAATTCGAAGATCTGAACTTGTAATTGTCAAATACAGAACTTAAAATTGATAGCTTCTAATTATTATTGTAAATTATAACTTGAAGATCTGAACTTGTAATAGTGAATTACAGAACTTAGATTTGTTAAATTCAAATTATTATTACAAATTATAACTTGAAGATCTGAACTAGTAATTGTCAAATACAGAACTTAAAATTGATAGCTTCTAATTATTATTGTAAATTATAACTTGAAGATCTGACCTTGTAATTGTCAAATACAGAACTTAAAATTGATATCTTCTAATTATTATTGCAAATAATAACTTGAAGATCTGAACTAGTAATTGTCAAATACAGAACTTAAAATTGATAGCTTCTAATTATTATTGTAAATTATAACTTGAAGATCTGACCTTGTAATTGTCAAATACAGAACTTAAAATTGATAGCTTCTAATTATTATTGTAAATTATAACTTGAAGAACTGAACTTGTAATAGTGAATTACAGAACTTAGATTTGTTAAATTCAATTTATTATTTCAAATTATAACTTGAAGATCTGAACTAGTAATTGTCAAATACAGAACTTAAAATTGATAGCTTCTAATTATTATTGCAAATTATAACTTGAAGATCTGAACTTGTAATTGTCAAATACAGAACTTAAAATTGATAGCTTCTAATTATTATTGTAAATTATAACTTCAAGATCTGAACTTGTAATTGTCAAATACAGAACTTAAAATTGATAGCTTCTAATTATTATTGTAAATTATAACTTGAAGAACTGAACTTGTAATAGTGAATTACAGAACTTAGATTTGTTAAATTCAATTTATTATTTCAAATTATAACTTGAAGATCTGAACTTGTAATTGTCAAATACAGAACTTAAAATTGATTGCTTCTAATTATTATTTCAAATTATAACTTGAAGAACTGAACTTGTAATAGTGAATTACAGAACTTAGATTTGTTAAATTCAATTTATTATTTCAAATTATAACTTGAAGATCTGAACTTGTAATTGTCAAGTACAGAACTTAAAATTGATATCTTCTAATTATTATTGCAAATAATAACTTGAAGATCTGAACTTGTAATTGTCAAATACAGAACTTAAAATTGATAGCTTCTAATTACTATTGCAAATTATAACTTGAAGATCTGAACTTGTAATTGTCAAATACAGAACTTCTAATTGATAAATACAAATTATTAGTGCTAATTATAACTTGAAGATCTGAACTTGTAATTGTCAAATACAGAACTTAAAATTTATAGCTTCTAATTATTATTGCAAATAATAACTTGGATATCTGAACTTGTAATTGTCAAATACAGAACTTAAAATTGATAGCTTCTAATTATTATTGTGAATTATAACTTGAAGATCTGAACTTGTAATAGTGAATTACAGAACTTAGATTTGTCAAATTCAAATTATTATTTCTAATTATAGCTTGAAGATCTGAACTAGTAATTGTCAAATACAGAACTTAAAATTGATAGCTTCCAATTATTATTGCAAATTATAACTTGAAGATCTGTACTTGTAATTGTCAAATACAGAACTTAAAATTGATAGCTTATAATTATAAATCAAATTATAACTTGAAGATCTGAACTTGTAATAGTCAAATACAGAACTTCGAATTGTTAAAAACAAATTATTAGTGCAAATTATAACTTGAAGATCTGTTCTAGTAATTGTCAAATACAAAACTTAAAATTGATAGCTTGTAATTATTATTGTAAATTATAACTTGAAGATCTGAACTTGTAATAGTGAATCACAGAACTTAGATTTGTTAAATTCAAATTATTATTTCAAATTATTATTTGATGATCTGAACTTGTAATTGTCAAATACAGAACTTAAAATTGATAGCTTCTAATTATTATTGCAAATTATAACTTGTAGATCTGAACTGGTAATTGTCAAATACAGAACTTCTAATTGTTAAATACAAATTATTAGTGCAAATTATAACTTGACGATCTGAACTTGTAATTGTCAAATACAGAACTTAAAATTGATAGCTTCTAATTATTATTGCAAATTATAACTTGAAGATCTGAACTTGTAATTGTCAAATACAGAACTTAAAATTAATAGCTTCTAATTATTATTGCAAATTATAACTTGAAGATCTGAACTTGTAATTGTCAAATACAGAACTTCTAATTGTTAAATACAAATTATTAGTGCAAATTATAACTTGAAGATCTGAACTTGTAATTGTCAAATACAGAACTTAAAATTGATAGCTTCTAATTATTATTGCAAAATATAACTTGAAGATCTGAACTTGTAATTGTCAAATAGAGAACTTCTAATTGTTAAATACAAATTATTAGTGCAAATTATAACTTGAAGTTCTGAACTTGTAATTGTCAAATACAGAACTTAAAATTGATAGCTTCTAATTATTTTTGTAAATTATAACTTGAAGATCTGAACTTGTAATAGTGAATTACAGAACTTAGATTTGTTAAATTCAAATTATTATTATAAATTATAACTTGAAGATCTGAACTAGTAATTGTCAAATACAGAACTTAAAATTGATAGCTTCTAATTATTATTCCAAATTATAACTTGAAGATCTGAACTTGTAATTGTCAAATACAGAACTTAAAATTGATAGCTTCTAATTGTTATTGTAAATTATAACTTGAAGATCTGAACTTGTAATTGTCAAATACAGAACTTAAAATTGATAGCTTCTAATTATTATTGCAAATAATAACTTGAAGATCTGAACTTGAAATTGTCAAATTCAGAACTTAAAATTGATAGCTTCTAATTATTATTGCAAATTATAATTTGAAGATCTGAACTTGTAATAGACAAATACGCAACTTAGCATTGTTAAATACAAATTGTGATTGCAAATTATAACTTGAAGATCTGATCCTGTAATAGGTAAATACAGAACTTCGAATTGTTAAATTCAAACTAAGATTGCAAATAATAATTCGAAGATCTGAACTTGTAATTGTCAAATACAGAACTTAAAATTGATAGCTTCTAATTATTATTGTAAATTATAACTTGAAGATCTGAACTTGTAATAGTGAATTACAGAACTTAGATTTGTTAAATTCAAATTATTATTACAAATTATAACTTGAAGATCTGAACTAGTAATTGTCAAATACAGAACTTAAAATTGATAGCTTCTAATTATTATTGTAAATTATAACTTGAAGATCTGACCTTGTAATTGTCAAATACAGAACTTAAAATTGATATCTTTTAATTATTATTGCAAATAATAACTTGAAGATCTGAACTAGTAATTGTCAAATACAGAACTTAAAATTGATAGCTTCTAATTATTATTGTAAATTATAACTTGAAGATCTGACCTTGTAATTGTCAAATACAGAACTTAAAATTGATAGCTTCTAATTATTATTGTAAATTATAACTTGAAGAACTGAACTTGTAATAGTGAATTACAGAACTTAGATTTGTTAAATTCAATTTATTATTTCAAATTATAACTTGAAGATCTGAACTAGTAATTGTCAAATACAGAACTTAAAATTGATAGCTTCTAATTATTATTGCAAATTATAACTTGAAGATCTGAACTTGTAATTGTCAAATACAGAACTTAAAATTGATAGCTTCTAATTATTATTGTAAATTATAACTTCAAGATCTGAACTTGTAATTGTCAAATACAGAACTTAAAATTGATAGCTTCTAATTATTATTGTAAATTATAACTTGAAGAACTGAACTTGTAATAGTGAATTACAGAACTTAGATTTGTTAAATTCAATTTATTATTTCAAATTATAACTTGAAGATCTGAACTAGTAATTGTCAAATACAGAACTTAAAATTGATTGCTTCTAATTATTATTTCAAATTATAACTTGAAGAACTGAACTTGTAATAGTGAATTACAGAACTTAGATTTGTTAAATTCAATTTATTATTTCAAATTATAACTTGAAGATCTGAACTTGTAATTGTCAAGTACAGAACTTAAAATTGATATCTTCTAATTATTATTGCAAATAATAACTTGAAGATCTGAACTTGTAATTGTCAAATACAGAACTTAAAATTGATAGCTTCTAATTATTATTGCAAATTATAACTTGAAGATCTGAACTTGTAATTGTCAAATACAGAACTTCTAATTGTTAAATACAAATTATTAGTGCTAATTATAACTTGAAGATCTGAACTTGTAATTGTCAAATACAGAACTTAAAATTTATAGCTTCTAATTATTATTGCAAATAATAACTTGGATATCTGAACTTGTAATTGTCAAATACAGAACTTAAAATTGATAGCTTCTAATTATTATTGTGAATTATAACTTGAAGATCTGAACTTGTAATAGTGAATTACAGAACTTAGATTTGTCAAATTCAAATTATTATTTCTAATTATAGCTTGAAGATCTGAACTAGTAATTGTCAAATACAGAACTTAAAATTGATAGCTTCCAATTATTATTGCAAATTATAACTTGAAGATCTGTACTTGTAATTGTCAAATACAGAACTTAAAATTGATAGCTTATAATTATAAATCAAATTATAACTTGAAGATCTGAACTTGTAATAGTCAAATACAGAACTTCGAATTGTTAAAAACAAATTATTAGTGCAAATTATAACTTGAAGATCTGTTCTAGTAATTGTCAAATACAGCACTTAAAATTGATAGCTTCTAATTATTATTGTAAATTATAACTTGAAGATCTGAACTTGTAATAGTGAATTACAGAACTTAGATTTGTTAAATTCAAATTATTATTTCAAATTATTATTTGATGATCTGAACTGGTAATTGTCAAATACAGAACTTAAAATTGATAGCTTCTAATTATTATTGCAAATTATAACTTGTAGATCTGAACTGGTAATTGTCAAATACAGAACTTCTAATTGTTAAATACAAATTATTAGTGCAAATTATAACTTGAAGATCTGAACTTGTAATTGTCAAATACAGAACTTAAAATTGATAGCTTCTAATTATTATTGCAAATTATAACTTGAAGATCTGAACTTGTAATTGTCAAATACAGAACTTAAAATTAATAGCTTCTAATTATTATTGCAAATTATAACTTGAAGATCTGAACTTGTAATTGTCAAATAC
Organism: Cantharis lateralis; assembly: GCA_963170105.1. Lineage (NCBI taxonomy): Eukaryota > Metazoa > Arthropoda > Insecta > Coleoptera > Cantharidae > Cantharis > Cantharis lateralis. Next base: position 23,331,991 of record OY720625.1, on the reverse strand, counting down.
AGAACTTCTAATTGTTAAATACAAATTATTAGTGCAAATTATAACTTGAAGATCTGAACTTGTAATTGTCAAATACAGAACTTAAAATTGATAGCTTCTAATTATTATTGCAAAATATAACTTGAAGATCTGAACTTGTAATTGTCAAATACAGAACTTCTAATTGTTAAATACAAATTATTAGTGCAAATTATAACTTGAAGTTCTGAACTTGTAATTGTCAAATACAGAACTTAAAATTGATAGCTTCTAATTATTATTGTAAATTATAACTTGAAGATCTGAACTTGTAATAGTGAATTACAGAACTTAGATTTGTTAAATTCAAATTATTATTATAAATTATAACTTGAAGATCTGAACTAGTAATTGTCAAATACAGAACTTAAAATTGATAGCTTCTAATTATTATTGCAAATTATAACTTGAAGATCTGAACTTGTAATTGTCAAATACAGAACTTAAAATTGATAGCTTCTAATTGTTATTGTAAATTATAACTTGAAGATCTGAACTTGTAATTGTCAAATACAGAACTTAAAATTGATAGCTTCTAATTATTATTGCAAATAATAACTTGAAGATCTGAACTTGAAATTGTCAAATTCAGAACTTAAAATTGATAGCTTCTAATTATTATTGCAAATTATAATTTGAAGATCTGAACTTGTAATAGACAAATACGCAACTTAGCATTGTTAAATACAAATTGTGATTGCAAATTATAACTTGAAGATCTGATCCTGTAATAGGTAAATACAGAACTTCGAATTGTTAAATTCAAACTAAGATTGCAAATAATAATTCGAAGATCTGAACTTGTAATTGTCAAATACAGAACTTAAAATTGATAGCTTCTAATTATTATTGTAAATTATAACTTGAAGATCTGAACTTGTAATAGTGAATTACAGAACTTAGATTTGTTAAATTCAAATTATTATTACAAATTATAACTTGAAGATCTGAACTAGTAATTGTCAAATACAGAACTTAAAATTGATAGCTACTAATTATTATTGTAAATTATAACTTGAAGATCTGACCTTGTAATTGTCAAATACAGAACTTAAAATTGATATCTTCTAATTATTATTGCAAATAATAACTTGAAGATCTGAACTAGTAATTGTCAAATACAGCACTTAAAATTGATAGCCTCTAATTATTATTGCAAATTATAATTTGAAGATCTGAACTTGTAATAGACAAATACGCAACTTAGCATTGTTAAATACAAATTGTTATTGCAAATTATAACTTGAAGATCTGAACCTGTAATAGGTAAATACAGAACTTCGAATTGTTAAATTCTAACTAAGATTGCAAATAATAATTCGAAGATCTGAACTTGTAATAGTCAAATACAGAACTTCTAATTGTTAAATACAAATTATTAGTCCAAATTATAACTTGAAGATCTGAACTAGTAATTGTCAAATACAGAACTTAAAATTCATAGCTTCTAATTATTATTGCAAATTATAACTTGAAGATCTGAACTTGTAATTGACAAATACAGAACTTCTAATTGTTAAATACAAATTATTAGTGCAAATTATAACATGAAGATCTGAACTTGTAATTGTCAAATACAGAACTTCTAATTGTTAAATACAAATTATTAGTGCAAATTATAACTTGAAGATCTGAACTAGTAATTGTCAAATACAGCACTTAAAATTGATAGCTGCTAATTATTATTGCAAATTATAACTTGAAGATCTGAACTTGTAATTGTCAAATACAGAACTTAAAATTAATAGCTTCTAATTATTATTGTAAATTATAACTTGAAGAACGAACTTGTAATAGTGAATTACAGAACTTCTAATTGTTAAATTCTATTTATTATTTCAAATTATAACTTGAAGATCTGAACTAGTAATTGTCAAATACAGAACTTAAAATTGATAGCTTCTAATTATTATTGCAAATTATAACTTGAAGATCTGAACTTGTAATTGTCAGATACAGAACTTAAAATTGATAGCTTCTAATTAATATTGTAAATTATAACTTCAAGATCTGAACTTGTAATTGTCAAATACAGAACTTAAAATTGATAGCTTCTAATTATTATTGCAAATTATAACTTGAAGATCTGAACTTGTAATTGTCAAATACAGAACTTCTAATTGTTAAATACAAATTATTAGTGCAAATTACAACTTGAAGAACTGAACTTGGAATTGTCAAATACAGAACTTCTAATTGTTAAATACAAATTATTAGTGCAAATTATAACTTGAAGATCTGAACTAGTAATTGTCAAATACAGCACTTAAAATTGATAGCTGCTAATTATTATTGCAAATTATAACTTGAATGTCTGAACTTGTAATTGTCAAATACAGAACTTCTAATTGTTAAATACAAATTATTAGTGCAAATTATAACTTGAAGATCTGAACTTGTAATTGTCAAATACAGAACTTAAAATTGATAGCTTCTAATTATTATTGTAAATTATAACTTGAAGAACGAACTTGTAATAGTGAATTACAGAACTTCTAATTGTTAAATTCTATTTATTATTTCAAATTATAACTTGAAGATCTGAACTAGTAATTGTCAAATACAGAACTTAAAATTGATAGCTTCTAATTATTATTGCAAATTATAACTTGAAGATCTGAACTTGTAATTGTCAGATACAGAACTTAAAATTGATAGCTTCTAATTAATATTGTAAATTATAACTTCAAGATCTGAACTTGTAATTGTCAAATACAGAACTTAAAATTGATAGCTTCTAATTATTATTGCAAATTATAACTTGAAGATCTGAACTTGTAATTGTCAAATACAGAACTTCTAATTGTTAAATACAAATTATTAGTGCAAATTACAACTTGAAGAACTGAACTTGGAATTGTCAAATACAGAACTTCTAATTGTTAAATACAAATTATTAGTGCAAATTATAACTTGAAGATCTGAACTAGTTTCAAATACAGAACTTAAAATTAATAGCTTCAAATTATTATTGCAAATTATAACTTGAAGATCTGAACTTGTAATTGTCAAATACAGAACTTCTAATTGTTAAATACAAATTATTAGTGCAAATTATAACTTGAAGATCTGAACTTGTAATTGTCAAATACAGAACTTAAAATTTATAGCTTCTAATTATTATTGCAAATAATAACTTGGATATCTGAACTTGTAATTGTCTAATACAGAACTTAAAATTGATAGCTTCTAATTATTATTGTGAATTATAACTTGAAGATCTGAACTTGTAATAGTGAATTACAGAACGTAGATTTGTCAAATTCAAATTATTATTTCTAATTATAGCTTGAAGATCTGAACTAGTAATTGTCAAATACAGAACTTAAAATTGATAGCTTCCAATTATTATTGCAAATTATAACTTGAAGATCTGTACTTGTAATTGTCAAATACAGAACTTAAAATTGATAGCTTATAATTATAAATCAAATTATAACTTGTAGATCTGAACTTGTAATAGTCAAATACAGAACATCGAATTGTTAAAAACAAATTATTAGTGCAAATTATAACTTGAAGATCTGTTCTAGTAATTGTCAAATACAGCACTTAAAATTGATAGCTTCTAATTATTATTGTAAATTATAACTTGAAGATCTGAACTTGTAATAGTGAAATACAGAACTTAGATTTGTTAAATTCAAATTATTATTTCAAATTATTATTTGATGATCTGAACTTGTAATTGTCAAATACAGAACTTAAAATTGATAGCTTCTAATTATTATTGCAAATTATAACTTGTAGATCTGAACTGGTAATTGTCAAATACAGAACTTCTAATTGTTAAATACAAATTATTAGTGCAAATTATAACTTGAAGATCTGAACTTGTAATTGTCAAATACAGAACTTAAAATTGATAGCTTCTAATTATTATTGCAAATTATAACTTGAAGATCTGAACTTGTAATTGTCAAATACAGAACTTAAAATTAATAGCTTCTAATTATTATTGCAAATTATAACTTGAAGATCTGAACTTGTAATTGTCAAATACAGAACTTCTAATTGTTAAATACAAATTATTAGTGCAAATTATAACTTGAAGATCTGAACTTGTAATTGTCAAATACAGAACTTAAAATTGATAGCTTCTAATTATTATTGCAAAATATAACTTGAAGATCTGAACTTGTAATTGTCAAATACAGAACTTCTAATTGTTAATTACAAATTATTAGTGCAAATTTTAACTTGAAGATCTGAACTTGTAATTGTCAAATACAGAACTTAAAATTGATAGCTTCTAATTATTATTGCAAATTATAACTTGAAGATCTGAACTTGTAATTGTCAAATACGCAACTTAGCATTGTTAAATTCAAACTAAGATTGCAAATAATAATTCGAAGATCTGAACTTGTAATAGTCAAATACAGAACTTCTAATTGTTAATTACAAATTATTAGTGCAAATTATAACTTGAAGATCTGAACTAGTAATTGTCAAATACAGAACTTAAAATTGATAGCTTCTAATTATTATTGCAAATTATAACTTGAAGATCTGAACTTGTAATTGTCAAATACAGAACTTAAAATTGATAGCTTCTAATTATTATTGTAAATTATAACTTCAAGATCTGAACTTGTAATTGTCAAATACAGAACTTAAAATTGATAGCTTCTAATTATTATTGTAAATTATAACTTGAAGAACTGAACTTGTAATAGTGAATTACAGAACTTAGATTTGTTAAATTCAATTTATTATTTCAAATTATAACTTGAAGATCTGAACTAGTAATTGTCAAATACAGAACTTAAAATTGATTGCTTCTAATTATTATTTCAAATTATAACTTGAAGAACTGAACTTGTAATAGTGAATTACAGAACTTAGATTTGTTAAATTCAATTTATTATTTCAAATTATAACTTGAAGATCTGAACTTGTAATTGTCAAGTACAGAACTTAAAATTGATATCTTCTAATTATTATTGCAAATAATAACTTGAAGATCTGAACTTGTAATTGTCAAATACAGAACTTAAAATTGATAGCTTCTAATTATTATTGCAAATTATAACTTGAAGATCTGAACTTGTAATTGTCAAATACAGAACTTCTAATTGTTAAATACAAATTATTAGTGCTAATTATAACTTGAAGATCTGAACTTGTAATTGTCAAATACAGAACTTAAAATTTATAGCTTCTAATTATTATTGCAAATAATAACTTGGATATCTGAACTTGTAATTGTCAAATACAGAACTTAAAATTGATAGCTTCTAATTATTATTGTGAATTATAACTTGAAGATCTGAACTTGTAATAGTGAATTACAGAACTTAGATTTGTCAAATTCAAATTATTATTTCTAATTATAGCTTGAAGATCTGAACTAGTAATTGTCAAATACAGAACTTAAAATTGATAGCTTCCAATTATTATTGCAAATTATAACTTGAAGATCTGTACTTGTAATTGTCAAATACAGAACTTAAAATTGATAGCTTATAATTATAAATCAAATTATAACTTGAAGATCTGAACTTGTAATAGTCAAATACAGAACTTCGAATTGTTAAAAACAAATTATTAGTGCAAATTATAACTTGAAGATCTGTTCTAGTAATTGTCAAATACAGCACTTAAAATTGATAGCTTCTAATTATTATTGTAAATTATAACTTGAAGATCTGAACTTGTAATAGTGAATTACAGAACTTAGATTTGTTAAATTCAAATTATTATTTCAAATTATTATTTGATGATCTGAACTGGTAATTGTCAAATACAGAACTTAAAATTGATAGCTTCTAATTATTATTGCAAATTATAACTTGTAGATCTGAACTGGTAATTGTCAAATACAGAACTTCTAATTGTTAAATACAAATTATTAGTGCAAATTATAACTTGAAGATCTGAACTTGTAATTGTCAAATACAGAACTTAAAATTGATAGCTTCTAATTATTATTGCAAATTATAACTTGAAGATCTGAACTTGTAATTGTCAAATACAGAACTTAAAATTAATAGCTTCTAATTATTATTGCAAATTATAACTTGAAGATCTGAACTTGTAATTGTCAAATACAGAACTTCTAATTGTTAAATACAAATTATTAGTGCAAATTATAACTTGAAGATCTGAACTTGTAATTGTCAAATACAGAACTTAAAATTGATAGCTTCTAATTATTATTGCAAAATATAACTTGAAGATCTGAACTTGTAATTGTCAAATACAGAACTTCTAATTGTTAAATACAAATTATTAGTGCAAATTATAACTTGAAGTTCTGAACTTGTAATTGTCAAATACAGAACTTAAAATTGATAGCTTCTAATTATTATTGTAAATTATAACTTGAAGATCTGAACTTGTAATAGTGAATTACAGAACTTAGATTTGTTAAATTCAAATTATTATTATAAATTATAACTTGAAGATCTGAACTAGTAATTGTCAAATACAGAACTTAAAATTGATAGCTTCTAATTATTATTGCAAATTATAACTTGAAGATCTGAACTTGTAATTGTCAAATACAGAACTTAAAATTGATAGCTTCTAATTGTTATTGTAAATTATAACTTGAAGATCTGAACTTGTAATTGTCAAATACAGAACTTAAAATTGATAGCTTCTAATTATTATTGCAAATAATAACTTGAAGATCTGAACTTGAAATTGTCAAATTCAGAACTTAAAATTGATAGCTTCTAATTATTATTGCAAATTATAATTTGAAGATCTGAACTTGTAATAGACAAATACGCAACTTAGCATTGTTAAATACAAATTGTGATTGCAAATTATAACTTGAAGATCTGATCCTGTAATAGGTAAATACAGAACTTCGAATTGTTAAATTCAAACTAAGATTGCAAATAATAATTCGAAGATCTGAACTTGTAATTGTCAAATACAGAACTTAAAATTGATAGCTTCTAATTATTATTGTAAATTATAACTTGAAGATCTGAACTTGTAATAGTGAATTACAGAACTTAGATTTGTTAAATTCAAATTATTATTACAAATTATAACTTGAAGATCTGAACTAGTAATTGTCAAATACAGAACTTAAAATTGATAGCTACTAATTATTATTGTAAATTATAACTTGAAGATCTGACCTTGTAATTGTCAAATACAGAACTTAAAATTGATATCTTCTAATTATTATTGCAAATAATAACTTGAAGATCTGAACTAGTAATTGTCAAATACAGCACTTAAAATTGATAGCCTCTAATTATTATTGCAAATTATAATTTGAAGATCTGAACTTGTAATAGACAAATACGCAACTTAGCATTGTTAAATACAAATTGTTATTGCAAATTATAACTTGAAGATCTGAACCTGTAATAGGTAAATACAGAACTTCGAATTGTTAAATTCTAACTAAGATTGCAAATAATAATTCGAAGATCTGAACTTGTAATAGTCAAATACAGAACTTCTAATTGTTAAATACAAATTATTAGTCCAAATTATAACTTGAAGATCTGAACTAGTAATTGTCAAATACAGAACTTAAAATTCATAGCTTCTAATTATTATTGCAAATTATAACTTGAAGATCTGAACTTGTAATTGACAAATACAGAACTTCTAATTGTTAAATACAAATTATTAGTGCAAATTATAACATGAAGATCTGAACTTGTAATTGTCAAATACAGAACTTCTAATTGTTAAATACAAATTATTAGTGCAAATTATAACTTGAAGATCTGAACTAGTAATTGTCAAATACAGCACTTAAAATTGATAGCTGCTAATTATTATTGCAAATTATAACTTGAAGATCTGAACTTGTAATTGTCAAATACAGAACTTAAAATTAATAGCTTCTAATTATTATTGTAAATTATAACTTGAAGAACGAACTTGTAATAGTGAATTACAGAACTTCTAATTGTTAAATTCTATTTATTATTTCAAATTATAACTTGAAGATCTGAACTAGTAATTGTCAAATACAGAACTTAAAATTGATAGCTTCTAATTATTATTGCAAATTATAACTTGAAGATCTGAACTTGTAATTGTCAGATACAGAACTTAAAATTGATAGCTTCTAATTAATATTGTAAATTATAACTTCAAGATCTGAACTTGTAATTGTCAAATACAGAACTTAAAATTGATAGCTTCTAATTATTATTGCAAATTATAACTTGAAGATCTGAACTTGTAATTGTCAAATACAGAACTTCTAATTGTTAAATACAAATTATTAGTGCAAATTACAACTTGAAGAACTGAACTTGGAATTGTCAAATACAGAACTTCTAATTGTTAAATACAAATTATTAGTGCAAATTATAACTTGAAGATCTGAACTAGTAATTGTCAAATACAGCACTTAAAATTGATAGCTGCTAATTATTATTGCAAATTATAACTTGAATGTCTGAACTTGTAATTGTCAAATACAGAACTTCTAATTGTTAAATACAAATTATTAGTGCAAATTATAACTTGAAGATCTGAACTTGTAATTGTCAAATACAGAACTTAAAATTGATAGCTTCTAATTATTATTGTAAATTATAACTTGAAGAACGAACTTGTAATAGTGAATTACAGAACTTCTAATTGTTAAATTCTATTTATTATTTCAAATTATAACTTGAAGATCTGAACTAGTAATTGTCAAATACAGAACTTAAAATTGATAGCTTCTAATTATTATTGCAAATTATAACTTGAAGATCTGAACTTGTAATTGTCAGATACAGAACTTAAAATTGATAGCTTCTAATTAATATTGTAAATTATAACTTCAAGATCTGAACTTGTAATTGTCAAATACAGAACTTAAAATTGATAGCTTCTAATTATTATTGCAAATTATAACTTGAAGATCTGAACTTGTAATTGTCAAATACAGAACTTCTAATTGTTAAATACAAATTATTAGTGCAAATTACAACTTGAAGAACTGAACTTGGAATTGTCAAATACAGAACTTCTAATTGTTAAATACAAATTATTAGTGCAAATTATAACTTGAAGATCTGAACTAGTTTCAAATACAGAACTTAAAATTAATAGCTTCAAATTATTATTGCAAATTATAACTTGAAGATCTGAACTTGTAATTGTCAAATACAGAACTTCTAATTGTTAAATACAAATTATTAGTGCAAATTATAACTTGAAGATCTGAACTTGTAATTGTCAAATACAGAACTTAAAATTTATAGCTTCTAATTATTATTGCAAATAATAACTTGGATATCTGAACTTGTAATTGTCTAATACAGAACTTAAAATTGATAGCTTCTAATTATTATTGTGAATTATAACTTGAAGATCTGAACTTGTAATAGTGAATTACAGAACGTAGATTTGTCAAATTCAAATTATTATTTCTAATTATAGCTTGAAGATCTGAACTAGTAATTGTCAAATACAGAACTTAAAATTGATAGCTTCCAATTATTATTGCAAATTATAACTTGAAGATCTGTACTTGTAATTGTCAAATACAGAACTTAAAATTGATAGCTTATAATTATAAAGCAAATTATAACTTGTAGATCTGAACTTGTAATAGTCAAATACAGAACATCGAATTGTTAAAAACAAATTATTAGTGCAAATTATAACTTGAAGATCTGTTCTAGTAATTGTCAAATACAGCACTTAAAATTGATAGCTTCTAATTATTATTGTAAATTATAACTTGAAGATCTGAACTTGTAATAGTGAAATACAGAACTTAGATTTGTTAAATTCAAATTATTATTTCAAATTATTATTTGATGATCTGAACTTGTAATTGTCAAATACAGAACTTAAAATTGATAGCTTCTAATTATTATTGCAAATTATAACTTGTAGATCTGAACTGGTAATTGTCAAATACAGAACTTCTAATTGTTAAATACAAATTATTAGTGCAAATTATAACTTGAAGATCTGAACTTGTAATTGTCAAATACAGAACTTAAAATTGATAGCTTCTAATTATTATTGCAAATTATAACTTGAAGATCTGAACTTGTAATTGTCAAATACAGAACTTAAAATTAATAGCTTCTAATTATTATTGCAAATTATAACTTGAAGATCTGAACTTGTAATTGTCAAATACAGAACTTCTAATTGTTAAATACAAATTATTAGTGCAAATTATAACTTGAAGATCTGAACTTGTAATTGTCAAATACAGAACTTAAAATTGATAGCTTCTAATTATTATTGCAAAATATAACTTGAAGATCTGAACTTGTAATTGTCAAATACAGAACTTCTAATTGTTAATTACAAATTATTAGTGCAAATTTTAACTTGAAGATCTGAACTTGTAATTGTCAAATACAGAACTTAAAATTGATAGCTTCTAATTATTATTGCAAATTATAACTTGAAGATCTGAACTTGTAATTGTCAAATACGCAACTTAGCATTGTTAAATTCAAACTAAGATTGCAAATAATAATTCGAAGATCTGAACTTGTAATAGTCAAATACAGAACTTCTAATTGTTAATTACAAATTATTAGTGCAAATTATAACTTGAAGATCTGAACTAGTAATTGTCAAATACAGAACTTAAAATTGATAGCTTCAAATTATTATTGCAAATTATAACTTGAAGATCTGAACTTGTAATTGTCAAATACAGAACTTCTAATTGTTAAATACAAATTATTAGTGCAAATTATAACTTGAAGATCTGAACTTGTAATTGTCAAATACAGAACTTAAAATTGATAGCTTCTAATTAATATTGCAAATTATAACTTGAAGATCTGAACTTGTAATTGTCAGATACAGAACTTAAAATTGATAGCTTCTAATTATTATTGTAAATTATAACTTCAAGATCTGAACTTGTAATTGTCAAATACAGAACTTCTAATTGTTAAATACAAATTATTAGTGCAAATTATAACTTGAAGATCTGAACTTGTAATTGTCAAATACAGAACTTAAAATTTATAGCTTCTAATTATTATTGCAAATAATAACTTGGATATCTGAACTTGTAATTGTCAAATACAGAACTTAAAATTGATAGCTTCTAATTATTATTGTGAATTATAACTTGAAGATCTGAACTTGTAATAGTGAATTACAGAACTTAGATTTGTCAAATTCAAATTATTATTTCTAATTATAGCTTGAAGATCTGAACTAGTAATTGTCAAATACAGAACTTAAAATTGATAGCTTCCAATTATTATTGCAAATTATAACTTGAAGATCTGTACTTGTAATTGTCAAATACAGAACATAAAATTGATAGCTTATAATTATAAATCAAATTATAACTTGTAGATCTGAACTTGTAATAGTCAAATACAGAACATCGAATTGTTAAAAACAAATTATTAGTGCAAATTATAACTTGAAGATCTGTTCTAGTAATTGTCAAATACAGCACTTAAAATTGATAGCTTCTAATTATTATTGTAAATTATAACTTGAAGATCTGAACTTGTAATAGTGAATTATAGAACTTAGATTTGTTAAATTCAAATTATTATTTCAAATTATTATTTGATGATCTGAACTTGTAATTGTCAAATACAGAACTTAAAATTGATAGCTTCTAATTATTATTGCAAATTATAACTTGTAGATCTGAACTGGTAATTGTCAAATACAGAACTTCTAATTGTTAAATACAAATTATTAGTGCAAATTATAACTTGAAGATCTGAACTTGTAATTGTCAAATACAGAACTTAAAATTGATAGCTTCTAATTATTATTGCAAATTATAACTTGAAGATCTGAACTTGTAATTGTCAAATACAGAACCTAAAATTAATAGCTTCTAATTATTATTGCAAATTATAACTTGAAGATCTGAACTTGTAATTGTCAAATACAGAACTTCTAATTGTTAAATACAAATTATTAGTGCAAATTATAACTTGAAGATCTGAACTTGTAATTGTCAAATACAGAACTTAAAATTGATAGCTTCTAATTATTATTGCAAAATATAACTTGAAGATCTGAACTTGTAATTGTCAAATACAGAACTTCTAATTGTTAAATACAAATTATTAGTGCAAATTATAACTTGAAGTTCTGAACTTGTAATTGTCAAATACAGAACTTAAAATTGATAGCTTCTAATTATTATTGTAAATTATAACTTGAAGATCTGAACTTGTAATAGTGAATTACAGAACTTAGATTTGTTAAATTCAAATTATTATTATAAATTATAACTTGAAGATCTGAACTAGTAATTGTCAAATACAGAACTTAAAATTGATAGCTTCTAATTATTATTGCAAATTATAACTTGAAGATCTGAACTTGTAATTGTCAAATACAGAACTTAAAATTGATAGCTTCTAATTGTTATTGTAAATTATAACTTGAAGATCTGAACTTGTAATTGTCAAATACAGAACTTAAAATTGATAGCTTCTAATTATTATTGCAAATAATAACTAGAAGATCTGAACTTGAAATTGTCAAATTCAGAACTTAAAATTGATAGCTTCTAATTATTATTGCAAATTATAATTTGAAGACCTGAACTTGTAATAGACAAATACGCAACTTAGCATTGTTAAATACAAATTGTGATTGCAAATTATAACTTGAAGATCTGATCCTGTAATAGGTAAATACAGAACTTCGAATTGTTAAATTCAAACTAAGATTGCAAATAATAATTCGAAGATCTGAACTTGTAATAGTCAAATACAGAACTTCTAATTGTTAAATACATATTATTAGTGCAAATTATAACTTGAAGATCTGAACTAGTAATTGTCAAATACAGAACTTAAAATTGATAGCTTCTAATTATTATTGCAAATTATAACTTGAAGATCTGAACTTGTAATTGTCAAATACAGAACGTCTAATTGTTAAATACAAATTATTAGTGCAAATTATAACTTGAAGATCTGAACTTGTAATTGACAAATACAGAACTTAAAATTGATAGCTTCTAATTATTATTGTAAATTATAACTTGAAGATCTGAACTTGTAATAGTGAATTACAGAACTTAGATTTGTTAAATTCAAATTATTATTACAAATTATAACTTGAAGATCTGAACTAGTAATTGTCAAATACAGAACTTAAAATTGATAGCTTCTAATTATTATTGCAAATCATAACTTGAAGATCTGAACTAGTAATTGTCAAATACAGAACTTAAAATTGATAGCTTCTAATTATTATTGTAAATTATAACTTGAAGATCTGACCTTGTAATTGTCAAATACAGAACTTAAAATTGATATCTTCTAATTATTATTGCAAATAATAACTTGAAGATCTGAACTAGTAATTGTCAAATACAGCACTTAAAATTGATAGCTTCTAATTATTATTGCAAATTATAATTTGAAGATCTGAACTTGTAATAGACAAATACGCAACTTAGCATTGTTAAATACAAATTGTGATTGCAAATTATAACTTGAAGATCTGAACCTGTAACAGGTAATTATAACTTGAAGATCTGAACTAGTAATTGTCAAATACAGCACTTAAAATTGATAGCTGCTAATTATTATTGCAAATTATAACTTGAAGATCTGAACTTGTAATTGTCAAATACAGAACATAAAATTGATAGCTACTAATTATTATTTCAAATTATAACTTGAAGATCTGAACTTGTAATTGTCAAATACAGAACTTAAAATTAATAGCTTCTAATTATTATTGCAAATTATAACTTGAATGTCTGAACTTGTAATTGTCAAATACAGAACTTCTAATTGTTAAATACAAATTATAAGGGCAAATTATAACTTGAAGATCTGAACTTGTAATTGTCAAATACAGAACTTAAAATTGATAGCTTCTAATTATTATTGTAAATTATAACTTGAAGAACTGAACTTGTAATAGTGAATTACAGAACTTAGATTTGTTAAATTCAATTTATTATTTCAAATTATAACTTGAAGATCTGAACTAGTAATTGTCAAATACAGAACTTAAAATTGATAGCTTCTAATTATTATTGCAAATTATAACTTGAAGATCTGAACTTGTAATTGTCAGATACAGAACTTAAAATTGATAGCTTCTAATTATTATTGTAAATTATAACTTCAAGATCTGAACTTGTAATTGTCAAATACAGAACTTAAAATTGATAGCTTCTAATTATTATTGCAAATTATAACTTGAAGATCTGAACTTGTAATTGTCAAATACAGAACTTCTAATTGTTAAATACAAATTATTAGTGCAAATTATAACTTGAAGATCTGAACTAGTTTCAAATACAGAACTTAAAATTAATAGCTTCTAATTATTATTGCAAATTAAAACTTGAATGTCTGAACTTGTAATTTTTAAATACAGAACTTCTAATTGTTAAATACAAATTATTAGTGCAAATTATAACTTGAAGATCTGAACTTGTAATTGTCAAATACAGAACTTAAAATTGATAGCTTCTAATTATTATTGTAAATTATAACTTGAAGAACTGAACTTGAAATAGTGAATTACAGAACTTAGATTTGTTAAATTCAATTTATTATTTCAAATTATAACTTGAAGATCTGAACTAGTAATTGTCAAATACAGAACTTAAAATTGATAGCTTCTAATTATTATTGCAACTTATAACTTGAAGATCTGAACTTGTAATTGTCAAATACAGAACTTAAAATTGATAGCTTCTAATTATTATTGTAAATTATAACTTCAAGATCTGAACTTGTAATTGTCAAATACAGAACTTAAAATTGATAGCTTCTAATTATTATTGTAAATTATAACTTGAAGAACTGAACTTGTAATAGTGAATTACAGAACTTAGATTTGTCAAATTCAATTTATTATTTCAAATTATAACTTGAAGATCTGAACTAGTAATTGTCAAATACAGAACTTAAAATTGATAGCTTCTAATTATTATTGTAAATAATAACTTGAAGATCTGAACCTGTAATTGTCAAATACAGAACTTAAAATTGATAGCCTCTAATTATTATTGCAAATTAAAATTTGAAGATCTGAACTTGTAATAGACAAATACGCAACTTAGCATTATTAAATACAAATTGTGATTGCAAATTATAACTTGAAGATCTCAACCTGTAATAGTCAAATTCAGAACTTCTAATTGTTAATTACAAATTATTAGTGCAAATAATAACTTGAAGATCTGAACTAGTAATTGTCAAATACAGAACTTAAAATTGATAGCTTCTAATTATTATTGCAAATTATAACTTGAAGATCTGAACTTGTAATTGTCAAATACGCAACTTAGCATTGTTAAATTCAAACTAAGATTGCAAATAATAATTCGAAGATCTGAACTTGTAATAGTCAAATACAGAACTTCTAATTGTTAATTACAAATTATTAGTGCAAATTATAACTTGAAGATCTGAACTAGTAATTGTCAAATACAGAACTTAAAATTGATAGCTTCTAATTATTATTGCAAATTATAACTTGAAGATCTGAACTTGTAATTGTCAAATACAGAACTTCTAATTGTTAAATACAAATTATTAGTGCAAATTATAACTTGAAGATCTGAACTTGTAATTGTCAAATACAGAACTTAAAATTGATAGCTTCTAATTAATATTGCAAATTATAACTTGAAGATCTGAACTTGTAGTAGTCAAATACAGAACTTCTAATTGTTAAATACAAATTATTAGTGCAAATTATAATTTGAAGATCTGAACTTGTAATAGACAAATACGCAACTTAGCATTGTTAAATACAAATTGTGATTGCAAATTATAACTTGAAGATCTCAACCTGTAATAGGTAAATACAGAACTTCGAATTGTTAAATTCAAACTAAGATTGCAAATAATAATTCGAAGATCTGAACTTGTAATAGTCAAATACAGAACTTCTAATTGTTAATTACAAATTATTATTGCAAATTATAACTTGAAGATCTGAACTAGTAATTGTCAAATACAGAACTTAAAATTGATAGCTTCTAATTATTATTGCAAATTATAACTTGAAGATCTGAACTTGTAATTGTCAAATACAGAACTTCTAATTGTTAAATACAAATTATTAGTGCAAATTATAACTTGAAGATCTGAACTTGTAATTGTCAAATACAGAACTTAAAATTGATAGCTTCTAATTAATATTGCAAATTATAACTTGAAGATCTGAACTTGTAGTAGTCAAATACAGAACTTCTAATTGTTAAATACAAGTTATTAGTGCAAATTATAACTTGAAGATCTGAACTTGTAATTGTCAAATACAGAACATAAAATTGATAGCTACTAATTATTATTTCAAATTATAACTTGAAGATCTGAACTTGTAATTGTCAAATACAGAACTTAAAATTAATAGCTTCTAATTATTATTGCAAATTATAACTTGAATGTCTGAACTTGTAATTGTCAAATACAGAACTTCTAATTGTTAAATACAAATTATTAGGGCAAATTATAACTTGAAGATCTGAACTTGTAATTGTCAAATACAGAACTTAAAATTGATAGCTTCTAATTATTATTGTAAATTATAACTTGAAGAACTGAACTTGTAATAGTGAATTACAGAACTTAGATTTGTTAAATTCAATTTATTATTTCAAATTATAACTTGAAGATCTGAACTAGTAATTGTCAAATACAGAACTTAAAATTGATAGCTTCTAATTATTATTGCAAATTATAACTTGAAGATCTGAACTTGTAATTGTCAGATACAGAACTTAAAATTGATAGCTTCTAATTATTATTGTAAATTATAACTTCAAGATCTGAACTTGTAATTGTCAAATACAGAACTTAAAATTGATAGCTTCTAATTATTATTGCAAATTATAACTTGAAGATCTGAACTTGTAATTGTCAAATACAGAACTTCTAATTGTTAAATACAAATTATTAGTGCAAATTATAACTTGAAGAACTGAACTTGGAATTGTCAAATACAGAACTTCTAATTGTTAAATACAAATTATTAGTGCAAATTATAACTTGAAGATCTGAACTAGTTTCAAATACAGAACTTAAAATTAATAGCTTCTAATTATTATTGCAAATTAAAACTTGAATGTCTGAACTTGTAATTGTTAAATACAGAACTTCTAATTGTTAAATACAAATTATTAGTGCAAATTATAACTTGAAGATCTGAACTTGTAATTGTCAAATACAGAACTTAAAATTGATAGCTTCTAATTATTATTGTAAATTATAACTTGAAGAACTGAACTTGAAATAGTGAATTACAGAACTTAGATTTGTTAAATTCAATTTATTATTTCAAATTATAACTTGAAGATCTGAACTAGTAATTGTCAAATACAGAACTTAAAATTGATAGCTTCTAATTATTATTGCAACTTATAACTTGAAGATCTGAACTTGTAATTGTCAAATACAAAACTTAAAATTGATAGCTTCTAATTATTATTGTAAATTATAACTTCAAGATCTGAACTTGTAATTGTCAAATACAGAACTTAAAATTGATAGCTTCTAATTATTATTGTAAATTATAACTTGAAGAACTGAACTTGTAATAGTGAATTACAGAACTTAGATTTGTCAAATTCAATTTATTATTTCAAATTATAACTTGAAGATCTGAACTAGTAATTGTCAAATACAGAACTTAAAATTGATAGCTTCTAATTATTATTGTAAATAATAACTTGAAGATCTGAACTTGTAATTGTCAAATACAGAACTTAAAATTGATAGCCTCTAATTATTATTGCAAATTAAAATTTGAAGATCTGAACTTGTAATAGACAAATACGCAACTTAGCATTATTAAATACAAATTGTGATTGCAAATTATAACTTGAAGATCTCAACCTGTAATAGTCAAATACAGAACTTCTAATTGTTAATTACAAATTATTAGTGCAAATAATAACTTGAAGATCTGAACTAGTAATTGTCAAATACAGAACTTAAAATTGATAGCTTCTAATTATTATTGCAAATTATAACTTGAAGATCTGAACTTGTAATTGTCAAATACGCAACTTAGCATTGTTAAATTCAAACTAAGATTGCAAATAATAATTCGAAGATCTGAACTTGTAATAGTCAAATACAGAACTTCTAATTGTTAATTACAAATTATTAGTGCAAATTATAACTTGAAGATCTGAACTAGTAATTGTCAAATACAGAACTTAAAATTGATAGCTTCTAATTATTATTGCAAATTATAACTTGAAGATCTGAACTTGTAATTGTCAAATACAGAACTTCTAATTGTTAAATACAAATTATTAGTGCAAATTATAACTTGAAGATCTGAACTTGTAATTGTCAAATACAGAACTTAAAATTGATAGCTTCTAATTAATATTGCAAATTATAACTTGAAGATCTGAACTTGTAGTAGTCAAATACAGAACTTCTAATTGTTAAATACAAATTATTAGTGCAAATTATAATTTGAAGATCTGAACTTGTAATAGACAAATACGCAACTTAGCATTGTTAAATACAAATTGTGATTGCAAATTATAACTTGAAGATCTCAACCTGTAATAGGTAAATACAGAACTTCGAATTGTTAAATTCAAACTAAGATTGCAAATAATAATTCGAAGATCTGAACTTGTAATAGTCAAATACAGAACTTCTAATTGTTAATTACTAATTATTATTGCAAATTATAACTTGAAGATCTGAACTAGTAATTGTCAAATACAGAACTTAAAATTGATAGCTTCTAATTATTATTGCAAATTATAACTTGAAGATCTGAACTTGTAATTGTCAAATACAGAACTTCTAATTGTTAAATACAAATTATTAGTGCAAATTATAACTTGAAGATCTGAACTTGTAATTGTCAAATACAGAACTTAAAATTGATAGCTTCTAATTAATATTGCAAATTATAACTTGAAGATCTGAACTTGTAGTAGTCAAATACAGAACTTCTAATTGTTAAATACAAGTTATTAGTGCAAATTATAACTTGAAGATCTGAACTTGTAATTGTCAAATGCAAAACTTAAAATTGATAGTTTCTAATTATTATTGTAAATTATAACTTGAAGATCTGAACTTGTAATAGTGAATTACAGAACTTAGATTTGTTAAATTCAAATTATTATTTCAAATTATAACTTGAAGATCTGAACTAGTAATTGTCAAAAACAGAACTTAAAATTGATAGCTTCTAATTATTATTTCAAATTATAACTTGAAGATCTGAACTTGTAATTGTCAAATACAGAACTTCTAATTGTTAAATACAAATTATTAGTGCAAATTATAACTTGTAGATCTGAACTTGTAATTGTCAAATACAGAACATAAAATTGATAGCTTCTAATTATTATTGTAAATTATAACTTGAAGATCTGAACTTTTAATAGTGAATTACAGAACTTAGATTTGTCAAATTCTAATTATTATTTCTAATTATAACTTGAAGATCTGAACTAGTAATTGTCAAATACAGAACTTAAAATTGATAGCTTCTAATTATTATTGCAAATTATAACTTGCAGATCTGAACTTGTAATTATCAAATACAGAACTTAAAATTGATTGCTTCTAATTATTATTTCAAATTATAACTTGAAGATCTTGTAATTGTCAAATACAGAACTTAAAATTAATAGCTTCTAATTATTATTGCAAATAATAACTTGAAGATCTGAACTTGGAATTGTCAAATGCAGAACTTAAAATTGATAGCTTCTAATTATTATAGCAAATAATAATTTGAAGATCTGTACTTGTAATTGTCAAATACAGAACTTAAAATTGATAGCTTATAATTATAATTCAAATTATAACTTGAAGATCTGAACTTGTAATAGTCAAA
This sequence comes from Cantharis lateralis, assembly GCA_963170105.1. Lineage (NCBI taxonomy): Eukaryota > Metazoa > Arthropoda > Insecta > Coleoptera > Cantharidae > Cantharis > Cantharis lateralis. Next base: position 23,312,230 of record OY720625.1, on the reverse strand, counting down.
TACAGAACTTCGAATGGTTAAATTCAAACTAAGATTGCACATAATAATTTGAAGATCTGAACTTGTAATTGTCAAATACAGAACTTAAAATTGATATCTTCTAATTATTATTGTAAATAATAACTTGAAGATCTGAACTTGTAATTGTCAAATACAGAACTTAAAATTGATAGCATCTAATTATTATTGCAAATTATAATTTGAAGATCTGAACTTGTAATAGACAAATACGCAACTTAGCATTGTTAAATACAAATTGTGATTGCAAATTATAACTTGAAGATCTGAACTTGTAATTGTCAAATACAGAACTTCTAATTGTTAAATACAAATTATTAGTGCAAATTATAACTTGAAGATCTGAACTTGTAATTGTCAAATACAGAACTTAAAATTTATAGCTTCTAATTATTATTGCAAATAATAACTTGGATATCTGAACTTGTAATTGTCAAATACAGAACTTAAAATTGATAGCTTCTAATTATTATTGTGAATTACAACTTGAAGATCTGAACTTGTAATAGTGAATTACAGAACTTAGATTTGTCAAATTCTAATTATTATTTCTAATTATAGCTTGAAGATCTGAACTAGTAATTGTCAAATACAGAACTTAAAATTGATAGCTTCTAATTATTATTGCAAATTATAACTTGAAGATCTGTACTTGTAATTGTCAAATACTGAACTTAAAATTGATAGCTTATAATTATAATTCAAATTATAACTTGAAGATCTGAACTTGTAATAGTCAAATACAGAACTTCGAATTGTTAAAAACATATTATTAGTGCAAATTATAACTTGAAGATCTGTTCTAGTAATTGTCAAATACAGCACTTAAAATTGATAGCTTCTAATTATTATTGTAAATTATAACTTGAAGATCTGAACTTGTAATTGTCAAATACAGAACTTCTAATTGTTAAATACAAATTATTAGTGCAAATTATAACTTGAAGATCTGAACTTGTAATTGTCAAATACAGAACTTAAAATTGATAGCTTCTAATTAATATTGCAAATTATAACTTGAAGATCTGAACTTGTAGTAGTCAAATACAGAACTTCTAATTGTTAAATACAAGTTATTAGTGCAAATTATAACTTGAAGATCTGAACTTGTAATTGTCAAATGCAAAACTTAAAATTGATAGCTTCTAATTATTATTGTAAATTATAACTTGAAGATCTGAACTAGTAATAGTGAATTACAGAACTTAGATTTGTTAAATTCAAATTATTATTTCTAATTATAACTTGAAGATCTGAACTAGTAATTGTCAAATACAGAACTTAAAATTGATTGCTTCTAATTATTATTTCAAATTATAACTTGAAGATCTGAACTTGTAATTGTCAAATACAGAACTTAAAATTAATAGCTTCTAATTATTATAGCAAATAATAACTTGAAGATCTGAACTTGTAATTGTCAAATACAGAACTTAAAATTAATAGCTTCTAATTATTATTGCAAATTATAACTTGAAGATCTGTACTTGTAATTGTCAAATACAGAACTTCTAATTGTTAAATACAAATTATTAGTGCAAATTATAACTTGAAGATCTGAACTTGTAATTGTCTAATACAGAACTTAAAATTGATAGCTTCTAATTATTATTGTAAATTATAACTTGAAGATCTGAACTTGTAATAGTGAATTACAGAACTTAGATTTGTTAAATTCAAATTATTATTTCAAATTATAACTTGAAGATCTGAACTAGTAATTGTCAAATACAGAACTTAAAATTGATAGCTTCTAATGATTATTGCAAATTATAACTTGAAGATCTGAACTTGTAATTGACAAATACAGAACTTAAAATTGATAGCTTCTAATTATTATTGTAAATTATAACTTGAAGATCTGAACTTGTAATTGTCAAATACAGAACTTAAAATTGATATCTTCTAATTATTATTGCAAATAATAACTTGAAGATCTGAACTTGTAATTGTCAAATACAGAACTTAAAATTGATAGCTTCTAATTATTATAGCAAATAATAATTTGAAGATCTGTACTTGTAATTGTCAAATACAGAACTTAAAATTGATAGCTTATAATTATAATTCAAATTATAACTTGAAGATCTGAACTTGTAATAGTCAAATACAGAACTTCGAATGGTTAAATTCAAACTAAGATTGCACATAATAATTTGAAGATCTGAACTTGTAATAGTCAAATACAGAACTTCTAATTGTTAAATACAAATTATTAGTGAAAATTATAACTTGAAGATCTGAACTTGTAATTGTCAAATACAGAACTTCTAATTGTTAAATACAAATTATTAGTGCAAATTATAACTTGAAGATCTGAACTAGTAATTGTCAAATACAGCATCTAAAATTGATAGCTTCTAATTATTATTGCAAATTATAACTTGAAGATCTGAACTTGTAATTGTCAAATACAGAACATAAAATTGATAGCTTCTAATTATTATTTCAATTTATAACTTGAAGATCTGAACTTGTAATTGTCAAATACAGAACTTAAAATTAATAGCTTCTAATTATTATTGCAAATTATAACTTGAAGATCTGTACTTGTAATTGTCAAATACAGAACTTCTAATTGTTAAATACAAATTATTAGTGCAAATTATAACTTGAAGATCTGAACTTGTAATTGTCAAATACAGAACTTAAAATTGATAGCTTCTAATTATTATTGTAAATTATAACTTGAAGATCTGAACTTGTAATAGTGAATTACAGAACTTAGATTTGTTAAATTCAAATTATTATTTCAAATTATAACTTGAAGATCTGAACTAGTAATTGTCAAATACAGAACTTAAAATTGATAGCTTCTAATTATTATTGCAAATTATAACTTGAAGATCTGAACTTGTAATTGACAAATACAGAACTTAAAATTGATAGCTTCTAATTATTATTGTAAATTATAACTTGAAGATCTGAACTTGTAATTGTCAAATACAGAACTTAAAATTGATATCTTCTAATTATTATTGCAAATAATAACTTGAAGATCTGAACTTGTAATTGTCAAATACAGAACTTAAAATTGATAGCATCTAATTATTATTGCAAATTATAATTTGAAGTACTGAACTTGTAATAGACAAATACGCAACTTAGCATTGTTAAATACAAATTGTGATTGCAAATTATAACTTGAAGATCTGAACTTGTAATTGTCAAATACAGAACTTCTAATTGTTAAATACAAATTATTAGTGCAAATTATAACTTGAAGATCTGAACTTGTAATTGTCAAATACAGAACTTAAAATTTATAGCTTCTAATTATTATTGCAAATAATAACTTGGATATCTGAACTTGTAATTGTCAAATACAGAACTTAAAATTGATAGCTTCTAATTATTATTGTGAATTATAACTTGAAGATCTGAACTTGTAATAGTGAATTACAGAACTTAGATTTGTCAAATTCTAATTATTATTTCTAATTATAGCTTGAAGATCTGAACTAGTAATTGTCAAATACAGAACTTAAAATTGATAGCTTCTAATTATTATTGCAAATTATAACTTGAAGATCTGTACTTGTAATTGTCAAATACAGAACTTAAAATTGATAGCTTATAATTATAATTCAAATTATAACTTGAAGATCTGAACTTGTAATAGTCAAATACAGAACTTCGAATTGTTAAAAACATATTATTAGTGCAAATTATAACTTGAAGATGTGTTCTAGTAATTGTCAAATACAGCACTTAAAATTGATAGCTTCTAATTATTATTGTAAATTATAACTTGAAGATCTGAACTTGTAATTGTCAAATACAGAACTTCTAATTGTTAAATACAAATTATTAGTGCAAATTATAACTTGAAGATCTGAACTTGTAATTGTCAAATACAGAACTTAAAATTGATAGCTTCTAATTAATATTGCAAATTATAACTTGAAGATCTGAACTTGTAGTAGTCAAATACAGAACTTCTAATTGTTAAATACAAGTTATTAGTGCAAATTATAACTTGAAGATCTGAACTTGTAATTGTCAAATGCAAAACTTAAAATTGATAGCTTCTAATTATTATTGTAAATTATAACTTGAAGATCTGAACTTGTAATAGTGAATTACAGAACTTAGATTTGTTAAATTCAAATTATTATTTCTAATTATAACTTGAAGATCTGAACTAGTAATTGTCAAATACAGAACTTAAAATTGATTGCTTCTAATTATTATTTCAAATTATAACTTGAAGATCTGAACTTGTAATTGTCAAATACAGAACTTAAAATTAATAGCTTCTAATTATTATAGCAAATAATAACTTGAAGATCTGAACTTGTAATTGTCAAATACAGAACTTAAAATTAATAGCTTCTAATTATTATTGCAAATTATAACCTGAAGATCTGTACTTGTAATTGTCAAATACAGAACTTCTAATTGTTAAATACAAATTATTAGTGCAAATTATAACTTGAAGATCTGAACTTGTAATTGTCAAATACAGAACTTAAAATTGATAGCTTCTAATTATTATTGTAAATTATAACTTGAAGATCTGAACTTGTAATAGTGAATTACAGAACTTAGATTTGTTAAATTCAAATTATTATTTCAAATTATAACTTGAAGATCTGAACTAGTAATTGTCAAATACAGAACTTAAAATTGATAGCTTCTAATTATTATTGCAAATTATAACTTGAAGATCTGAACTTGTAATTGACAAATACAGAACTTAAAATTGATAGCTTCTAATTATTATTGTAAATTATAACTTGAAGATCTGAACTTGTAATTGTCAAATACAGAACTTAAAATTGATATCTTCTAATTATTATTGCAAATAATAACTTGAAGATCTGAACTTGTAATTGTCAAATACAGAACTTAAAATTGATAGCTTCTAATTATTATTGCAAATTATAATTTGAAGATCTGAACTTGTAATAGACAAATGCGCAACTTAGCATTGTTAAATACAAATTGTGATTGCAAATTATAACTTGAAGATCTGAACTTGTAATTGTCAAATACAGAACTTCTAATTGTTAAATACAAATTATTAGTGCAAATTATAACTTGAAGATCTGAACTTGTAATTGTCAAATACAGAACTTAAAATTTATAGCTTCTAATTATTATTGCAAATAATAACTTGGATATCTGAACTTGTAATTGTCAAATACAGAACTTAAAATTGATAGCTTCTAATTATTATTGTGAATTATAACTTGAAGATCTGAACTTGTAATAGTGAATTACAGAACTTAGATTTGTCAAATTCTAATTATTATTTCTAATTATAGCTTGAAGATCTGAACTAGTAATTGTCAAATACAGAACTTAAAATTGATAGCTTCTAATTATTATTGCAAATTATAACTTGAAGATCTGTACTTGTAATTGTCAAATACAGAACTTAAATTGATAGCTTATAATTATAATTCAAATTATAACTTGAAGATCTGAACCTGTAATAGGTAAATACAGAACTTCGAATTGTTAAATTCTAACTAAGATTGCAAATAATAATTCGAAGATCTGAACTTGTAATTGTCAAATACAGAACTTCTAATTGTTAAATACAAATTATTAGTCCAAATTATAACTTGAAGATCTGAACTAGTAATTGTCAAATACAGAACTTAAAATTCATAGCTTCTAATTATTATTGCAAATTATAACTTGAAGATCTGAACTTGTAATTGACAAATACAGAACTTCTAATTGTTAAATACAAATTATTAGTGCAAATTATAACATGAAGATCTGAACTTGTAATTGTCAAATACAGAACTTCTAATTGTTAAATACAAATTATTAGTGCAAATTATAACTTGAAGATCTGAACTAGTAATTGTCAAATACAGCACTTAAAATTGATAGCTGCTAATTATTATTGCAAATTATAACTTGAAGATCTGAACTTGTAATTGTCAAATACAGAACTTAAAATTAATAGCTTCTAATTATTATTGCAAATTATAACTTGAATGTCTGAACTTGTAATTGTCAAATACAGAACTTCTAATTGTTAAATACAAATTATTAGTGCAAATTATAACTTGAAGATCTGAACTTGTAATTGTCAAATACAGAACTTAAAATTGATAGCTTCTAATTATTATTGTAAATTATAACTTGAAGAACTGAACTTGTAATAATGAATTACAGAACTTCTAATTGTTAAATTCTATTTATTATTTCAAATTATAACTTGAAGATCTGAACTAGTAATTGTCAAATACAGAACTTAAAATTGATAGCTTCTAATTATTATTGCAAATTATAACTTGAAGATCTGAACTTGTAATTGTCAAATACAGAACTTCTAATTGTTAAATACAAATTATTAGTGCAAATTATAACTTGAAGATCTGAACTTGTAATTGTCAAATACAGAACTTAAAATTGATAGCTTCTAATTATTATTGCAAATTATAACTTGAAGATCTGAACTTGTAATTGTCAAATACAGAACTTAAAATTAATAGCTTCTAATTATTATTGCAAATTATAACTTGAAGATCTGAACTTGTAATTGTCAAATACAGAACTTCTAATTGTTAAATACAAATTATTAGTGCAAATTATAACTTGAAGATCTGAACTTGTAATTGTCAAATACAGAACTTAAAATTGTTAGCTTCTAATTATTATTGCAAAATATAACTTGAAGATCTGAACTTGTAATTGTCAAATACAGAACTTCTAATTGTTAAATACAAATTATTAGTGCAAATTATAACTTGAAGTTCTGAACTTGTAATTGTCAAATACAGAACTTAAAATTGATAGCTTCTAATTATTATTGTAAATTATAACTTGAAGATCTGAACTTGTAATAGTGAATTACAGAACTTAGATTTGTTAAATTCAAATTATTATTATAAATTATAACTTGAAGATCTGAACTAGTAATTGTCAAATACAGAACTTAAAATTGATAGCTTCTAATTATTATTGCAAATTATAACTTGAAGATCTGAACTTGTAATTGTCAAATACAGAACTTAAAATTGATAGCTTCTAATTGTTATTGTAAATTATAACTTGAAGATCTGAACTTGTAATTGTCAAATACAGAACTTAAAATTGATAGCTTCTAATTATTATTGCAAATAATAACATGAAGATCTGAACTTGAAATTGTCAAATTCAGAACTTAAAATTGATAGCTTCTAATTATTATTGCAAATTATAATTTGAAGATCTGAACTTGTAATAGACAAATACGCAACTTAGCATTGTTAAATACAAATTGTGATTGCAAATTATAACTTGAAGATCTGATCCTGTAATAGGTAAATACAGAACTTCGAATTGTTAAATTCAAACTAAGATTGCAAATAATAATTCGAAGATCTGAACTTGTAATTGTCAAATACAGAACTTAAAATTGATAGCTTCTAATTATTATTGTAAATTATAACTTGAAGATCTGAACTTGTAATAGTGAATTACAGAACTTAGATTTGTTAAATTCAAATTATTATTACAAATTATAACTTGAAGATCTGAACTAGTAATTGTCAAATACAGAACTTAAAATTGATAGCTTCTAATTATTATTGTAAATTATAACTTGAAGATCTGACCTTGTAATTGTCAAATACAGAACTTAAAATTGATATCTTCTAATTATTATTGCAAATAATAACTTGAAGATCTGAACTAGTAATTGTCAAATACAGAACTTAAAATTGATAGCTTCTAATTATTATTGTAAATTATAACTTGAAGATCTGACCTTGTAATTGTCAAATACAGAACTTAAAATTGATAGCTTCTAATTATTATTGTAAATTATAACTTGAAGAACTGAACTTGTAATAGTGAATTACAGAACTTAGATTTGTTAAATTCAATTTATTATTTCAAATTATAACTTGAAGATCTGAACTAGTAATTGTCAAATACAGAACTTAAAATTGATAGCTTCTAATTATTATTGCAAATTATAACTTGAAGATCTGAACTTGTAATTGTCAAATACAGAACTTAAAATTGATAGCTTCTAATTATTATTGTAAATTATAACTTCAAGATCTGAACTTGTAATTGTCAAATACAGAACTTAAAATTGATAGCTTCTAATTATTATTGTAAATTATAACTTGAAGAACTGAACTTGTAATAGTGAATTACAGAACTTAGATTTGTTAAATTCAATTTATTATTTCAAATTATAACTTGAAGATCTGAACTTGTAATTGTCAAATACAGAACTTAAAATTGATTGCTTCTAATTATTATTTCAAATTATAACTTGAAGAACTGAACTTGTAATAGTGAATTACAGAACTTAGATTTGTTAAATTCAATTTATTATTTCAAATTATAACTTGAAGATCTGAACTTGTAATTGTCAAGTACAGAACTTAAAATTGATATCTTCTAATTATTATTGCAAATAATAACTTGAAGATCTGAACTTGTAATTGTCAAATACAGAACTTAAAATTGATAGCTTCTAATTACTATTGCAAATTATAACTTGAAGATCTGAACTTGTAATTGTCAAATACAGAACTTCTAATTGATAAATACAAATTATTAGTGCTAATTATAACTTGAAGATCTGAACTTGTAATTGTCAAATACAGAGCTTAAAATTTATAGCTTCTAATTATTATTGCAAATAATAACTTGGATATCTGAACTTGTAATTGTCAAATACAGAACTTAAAATTGATAGCTTCTAATTATTATTGTGAATTATAACTTGAAGATCTGAACTTGTAATAGTGAATTACAGAACTTAGATTTGTCAAATTCAAATTATTATTTCTAATTATAGCTTGAAGATCTGAACTAGTAATTGTCAAATACAGAACTTAAAATTGATAGCTTCCAATTATTATTGCAAATTATAACTTGAAGATCTGTACTTGTAATTGTCAAATACAGAACTTAAAATTGATAGCTTATAATTATAAATCAAATTATAACTTCAAGATCTGAACTTGTAATAGTCAAATACAGAACTTCGAATTGTTAAAAACAAATTATTAGTGCAAATTATAACTTGAAGATCTGTTCTAGTAATTGTCAAATACAAAACTTAAAATTGATAGCTTGTAATTATTATTGTAAATTATAACTTGAAGATCTGAACTTGTAATAGTGAATCACAGAACTTAGATTTGTTAAATTCAAATTATTATTTCAAATTATTATTTGATGATCTGAACTTGTAATTGTCAAATACAGAACTTAAAATTGATAGCTTCTAATTATTATTGCAAATTATAACTTGTAGATCTGAACTGGTAATTGTCAAATACAGAACTTCTAATTGTTAAATACAAATTATTAGTGCAAATTATAACTTGACGATCTGAACTTGTAATTGTCAAATACAGAACTTAAAATTGATAGCTTCTAATTATTATTGCAAATTATAACTTGAAGATCTGAACTTGTAATTGTCAAATACAGAACTTAAAATTAATAGCTTCTAATTATTATTGCAAATTATAACTTGAAGATCTGAACTTGTAATTGTCAAATACAGAACTTCTAATTGTTAAATACAAATTATTAGTGCAAATTATAACTTGAAGATCTGAACTTGTAATTGTCAAATACAGAACTTAAAATTGATAGCTTCTAATTATTATTGCAAAATATAACTTGAAGATCTGAACTTGTAATTGTCAAATAGAGAACTTCTAATTGTTAAATACAAATTATTAGTGCAAATTATAACTTGAAGTTCTGAACTTGTAATTGTCAAATACAGAACTTAAAATTGATAGCTTCTAATTATTTTTGTAAATTATAACTTGAAGATCTGAACTTGTAATAGTGAATTACAGAACTTAGATTTGTTAAATTCAAATTATTATTATAAATTATAACTTGAAGATCTGAACTAGTAATTGTCAAATACAGAACTTAAAATTGATAGCTTCTAATTATTATTCCAAATTATAACTTGTAGATCTGAACTTGTAATTGTCAAATACAGAACTTAAAATTGATAGCTTCTAATTGTTATTGTAAATTATAACTTGAAGATCTGAACTTGTAATTGTCAAATACAGAACTTAAAATTGATAGCTTCTAATTATTATTGCAAATAATAACTTGAAGATCTGAACTTGAAATTGTCAAATTCAGAACTTAAAATTGATAGCTTCTAATTATTATTGCAAATTATAATTTGAAGATCTGAACTTGTAATAGACAAATACGCAACTTAGCATTGTTAAATACAAATTGTGATTGCAAATTATAACTTGAAGATCTGATCCTGTAATAGGTAAATACAGAACTTCGAATTGTTAAATTCAAACTAAGATTGCAAATAATAATTCGAAGATCTGAACTTGTAATTGTCAAATACAGAACTTAAAATTGATAGCTTCTAATTATTATTGTAAATTATAACTTGAAGATCTGAACTTGTAATAGTGAATTACAGAACTTAGATTTGTTAAATTCAAATTATTATTACAAATTATAACTTGAAGATCTGAACTAGTAATTGTCAAATACAGAACTTAAAATTGATAGCTTCTAATTATTATTGTAAATTATAACTTGAAGATCTGACCTTGTAATTGTCAAATACAGAACTTAAAATTGATATCTTTTAATTATTATTGCAAATAATAACTTGAAGATCTGAACTAGTAATTGTCAAATACAGAACTTAAAATTGATAGCTTCTAATTATTATTGTAAATTATAACTTGAAGATCTGACCTTGTAATTGTCAAATACAGAACTTAAAATTGATAGCTTCTAATTATTATTGTAAATTATAACTTGAAGAACTGAACTTGTAATAGTGAATTACAGAACTTAGATTTGTTAAATTCAATTTATTATTTCAAATTATAACTTGAAGATCTGAACTAGTAATTGTCAAATACAGAACTTAAAATTGATAGCTTCTAATTATTATTGCAAATTATAACTTGAAGATCTGAACTTGTAATTGTCAAATACAGAACTTAAAATTGATAGCTTCTAATTATTATTGTAAATTATAACTTCAAGATCTGAACTTGTAATTGTCAAATACAGAACTTAAAATTGATAGCTTCTAATTATTATTGTAAATTATAACTTGAAGAACTGAACTTGTAATAGTGAATTACAGAACTTAGATTTGTTAAATTCAATTTATTATTTCAAATTATAACTTGAAGATCTGAACTAGTAATTGTCAAATACAGAACTTAAAATTGATTGCTTCTAATTATTATTTCAAATTATAACTTGAAGAACTGAACTTGTAATAGTGAATTACAGAACTTAGATTTGTTAAATTCAATTTATTATTTCAAATTATAACTTGAAGATCTGAACTTGTAATTGTCAAGTACAGAACTTAAAATTGATATCTTCTAATTATTATTGCAAATAATAACTTGAAGATCTGAACTTGTAATTGTCAAATACAGAACTTAAAATTGATAGCTTCTAATTATTATTGCAAATTATAACTTGAAGATCTGAACTTGTAATTGTCAAATACAGAACTTCTAATTGTTAAATACAAATTATTAGTGCTAATTATAACTTGAAGATCTGAACTTGTAATTGTCAAATACAGAACTTAAAATTTATAGCTTCTAATTATTATTGCAAATAATAACTTGGATATCTGAACTTGTAATTGTCAAATACAGAACTTAAAATTGATAGCTTCTAATTATTATTGTGAATTATAACTTGAAGATCTGAACTTGTAATAGTGAATTACAGAACTTAGATTTGTCAAATTCAAATTATTATTTCTAATTATAGCTTGAAGATCTGAACTAGTAATTGTCAAATACAGAACTTAAAATTGATAGCTTCCAATTATTATTGCAAATTATAACTTGAAGATCTGTACTTGTAATTGTCAAATACAGAACTTAAAATTGATAGCTTATAATTATAAATCAAATTATAACTTGAAGATCTGAACTTGTAATAGTCAAATACAGAACTTCGAATTGTTAAAAACAAATTATTAGTGCAAATTATAACTTGAAGATCTGTTCTAGTAATTGTCAAATACAGCACTTAAAATTGATAGCTTCTAATTATTATTGTAAATTATAACTTGAAGATCTGAACTTGTAATAGTGAATTACAGAACTTAGATTTGTTAAATTCAAATTATTATTTCAAATTATTATTTGATGATCTGAACTGGTAATTGTCAAATACAGAACTTAAAATTGATAGCTTCTAATTATTATTGCAAATTATAACTTGTAGATCTGAACTGGTAATTGTCAAATACAGAACTTCTAATTGTTAAATACAAATTATTAGTGCAAATTATAACTTGAAGATCTGAACTTGTAATTGTCAAATACAGAACTTAAAATTGATAGCTTCTAATTATTATTGCAAATTATAACTTGAAGATCTGAACTTGTAATTGTCAAATACAGAACTTAAAATTAATAGCTTCTAATTATTATTGCAAATTATAACTTGAAGATCTGAACTTGTAATTGTCAAATACAGAACTTCTAATTGTTAAATACAAATTATTAGTGCAAATTATAACTTGAAGATCTGAACTTGTAATTGTCAAATACAGAACTTAAAATTGATAGCTTCTAATTATTATTGCAAAATATAACTTGAAGATCTGAACTTGTAATTGTCAAATACAGAACTTCTAATTGTTAAATACAATTTATTAGTGCAAATTATAACTTGAAGTTCTGAACTTGTAATTGTCAAATACAGAACTTAAAATTGATAGCTTCTAATTATTATTGTAAATTATAACTTGAAGATCTGAACTTGTAATAGTGAATTACAGAACTTAGATTTGTTAAATTCAAATTATTATTATAAATTATAACTTGAAGATCTGAACTAGTAATTGTCAAATACAGAACTTAAAATTGATAGCTTCTAATTATTATTGCAAATTATAACTTGAAGATCTGAACTTGTAATTGTCAAATACAGAACTTAAAATTGATAGCTTCTAATTGTTATTGTAAATTATAACTTGAAGATCTGAACTTGTAATTGTCAAATACAGAACTTAAAATTGATAGCTTCTAATTATTATTGCAAATAATAACTTGAAGATCTGAACTTGAAATTGTCAAATTCAGAACTTAAAATTGATAGCTTCTAATTATTATTGCAAATTATAATTTGAAGATCTGAACTTGTAATAGACAAATACGCAACTTAGCATTGTTAAATACAAATTGTGATTGCAAATTATAACTTGAAGATCTGATCCTGTAATAGGTAAATACAGAACTTCGAATTGTTAAATTCAAACTAAGATTGCAAATAATAATTCGAAGATCTGAACTTGTAATTGTCAAATACAGAACTTAAAATTGATAGCTTCTAATTATTATTGTAAATTATAACTTGAAGATCTGAACTTGTAATAGTGAATTACAGAACTTAGATTTGTTAAATTCAAATTATTATTACAAATTATAACTTGAAGATCTGAACTAGTAATTGTCAAATACAGAACTTAAAATTGATAGCTACTAATTATTATTGTAAATTATAACTTGAAGATCTGACCTTGTAATTGTCAAATACAGAACTTAAAATTGATATCTTCTAATTATTATTGCAAATAATAACTTGAAGATCTGAACTAGTAATTGTCAAATACAGCACTTAAAATTGATAGCCTCTAATTATTATTGCAAATTATAATTTGAAGATCTGAACTTGTAATAGACAAATACGCAACTTAGCATTGTTAAATACAAATTGTTATTGCAAATTATAACTTGAAGATCTGAACCTGTAATAGGTAAATACAGAACTTCGAATTGTTAAATTCTAACTAAGATTGCAAATAATAATTCGAAGATCTGAACTTGTAATAGTCAAATACAGAACTTCTAATTGTTAAATACAAATTATTAGTCCAAATTATAACTTGAAGATCTGAACTAGTAATTGTCAAATACAGAACTTAAAATTCATAGCTTCTAATTATTATTGCAAATTATAACTTGAAGATCTGAACTTGTAATTGACAAATACAGAACTTCTAATTGTTAAATACAAATTATTAGTGCAAATTATAACATGAAGATCTGAACTTGTAATTGTCAAATACAGAACTTCTAATTGTTAAATACAAATTATTAGTGCAAATTATAACTTGAAGATCTGAACTAGTAATTGTCAAATACAGCACTTAAAATTGATAGCTGCTAATTATTATTGCAAATTATAACTTGAAGATCTGAACTTGTAATTGTCAAATACAGAACTTAAAATTAATAGCTTCTAATTATTATTGTAAATTATAACTTGAAGAACGAACTTGTAATAGTGAATTACAGAACTTCTAATTGTTAAATTCTATTTATTATTTCAAATTATAACTTGAAGATCTGAACTAGTAATTGTCAAATACAGAACTTAAAATTGATAGCTTCTAATTATTATTGCAAATTATAACTTGAAGATCTGAACTTGTAATTGTCAGATACAGAACTTAAAATTGATAGCTTCTAATTAATATTGTAAATTATAACTTCAAGATCTGAACTTGTAATTGTCAAATACAGAACTTAAAATTGATAGCTTCTAATTATTATTGCAAATTATAACTTGAAGATCTGAACTTGTAATTGTCAAATACAGAACTTCTAATTGTTAAATACAAATTATTAGTGCAAATTACAACTTGAAGAACTGAACTTGGAATTGTCAAATACAGAACTTCTAATTGTTAAATACAAATTATTAGTGCAAATTATAACTTGAAGATCTGAACTAGTAATTGTCAAATACAGCACTTAAAATTGATAGCTGCTAATTATTATTGCAAATTATAACTTGAATGTCTGAACTTGTAATTGTCAAATACAGAACTTCTAATTGTTAAATACAAATTATTAGTGCAAATTATAACTTGAAGATCTGAACTTGTAATTGTCAAATACAGAACTTAAAATTGATAGCTTCTAATTATTATTGTAAATTATAACTTGAAGAACGAACTTGTAATAGTGAATTACAGAACTTCTAATTGTTAAATTCTATTTATTATTTCAAATTATAACTTGAAGATCTGAACTAGTAATTGTCAAATACAGAACTTAAAATTGATAGCTTCTAATTATTATTGCAAATTATAACTTGAAGATCTGAACTTGTAATTGTCAGATACAGAACTTAAAATTGATAGCTTCTAATTAATATTGTAAATTATAACTTCAAGATCTGAACTTGTAATTGTCAAATACAGAACTTAAAATTGATAGCTTCTAATTATTATTGCAAATTATAACTTGAAGATCTGAACTTGTAATTGTCAAATACAGAACTTCTAATTGTTAAATACAAATTATTAGTGCAAATTACAACTTGAAGAACTGAACTTGGAATTGTCAAATACAGAACTTCTAATTGTTAAATACAAATTATTAGTGCAAATTATAACTTGAAGATCTGAACTAGTTTCAAATACAGAACTTAAAATTAATAGCTTCAAATTATTATTGCAAATTATAACTTGAAGATCTGAACTTGTAATTGTCAAATACAGAACTTCTAATTGTTAAATACAAATTATTAGTGCAAATTATAACTTGAAGATCTGAACTTGTAATTGTCAAATACAGAACTTAAAATTTATAGCTTCTAATTATTATTGCAAATAATAACTTGGATATCTGAACTTGTAATTGTCTAATACAGAACTTAAAATTGATAGCTTCTAATTATTATTGTGAATTATAACTTGAAGATCTGAACTTGTAATAGTGAATTACAGAACTTAGATTTGTCAAATTCAAATTATTATTTCTAATTATAGCTTGAAGATCTGAACTAGTAATTGTCAAATACAGAACTTAAAATTGATAGCTTCCAATTATTATTGCAAATTATAACTTGAAGATCTGTACTTGTAATTGTCAAATACAGAACTTAAAATTGATAGCTTATAATTATAAATCAAATTATAACTTGTAGATCTGAACTTGTAATAGTCAAATACAGAACATCGAATTGTTAAAAACAAATTATTAGTGCAAATTATAACTTGAAGATCTGTTCTAGTAATTGTCAAATACAGCACTTAAAATTGATAGCTTCTAATTATTATTGTAAATTATAACTTGAAGATCTGAACTTGTAATAGTGAAATACAGAACTTAGATTTGTTAAATTCAAATTATTATTTCAAATTATTATTTGATGATCTGAACTTGTAATTGTCAAATACAGAACTTAAAATTGATAGCTTCTAATTATTATTGCAAATTATAACTTGTAGATCTGAACTGGTAATTGTCAAATACAGAACTTCTAATTGTTAAATACAAATTATTAGTGCAAATTATAACTTGAAGATCTGAACTTGTAATTGTCAAATACAGAACTTAAAATTGATAGCTTCTAATTATTATTGCAAATTATAACTTGAAGATCTGAACTTGTAATTGTCAAATACAGAACTTAAAATTAATAGCTTCTAATTATTATTGCAAATTATAACTTGAAGATCTGAACTTGTAATTGTCAAATACAGAACTTCTAATTGTTAAATACAAATTATTAGTGCAAATTATAACTTGAAGATCTGAACTTGTAATTGTCAAATACAGAACTTAAAATTGATAGCTTCTAATTATTATTGCAAAATATAACTTGAAGATCTGAACTTGTAATTGTCAAATACAGAACTTCTAATTGTTAATTACAAATTATTAGTGCAAATTTTAACTTGAAGATCTGAACTTGTAATTGTCAAATACAGAACTTAAAATTGATAGCTTCTAATTATTATTGCAAATTATAACTTGAAGATCTGAACTTGTAATTGTCAAATACGCAACTTAGCATTGTTAAATTCAAACTAAGATTGCAAATAATAATTCGAAGATCTGAACTTGTAATAGTCAAATACAGAACTTCTAATTGTTAATTACAAATTATTAGTGCAAATTATAACTTGAAGATCTGAACTAGTAATTGTCAAATACAGAACTTAAAATTGATAGCTTCAAATTATTATTGCAAATTATAACTTGAAGATCTGAACTTGTAATTGTCAAATACAGAACTTCTAATTGTTAAATACAAATTATTAGTGCAAATTATAACTTGAAGATCTGAACTTGTAATTGTCAAATACAGAACTTAAAATTGATAGCTTCTAATTAATATTGCAAATTATAACTTGAAGATCTGAACTTGTAATTGTCAGATACAGAACTTAAAATTGATAGCTTCTAATTATTATTGTAAATTATAACTTCAAGATCTGAACTTGTAATTGTCAAATACAGAACTTCTAATTGTTAAATACAAATTATTAGTGCAATATATAACTTGAAGATCTGAACTTGTAATTGTCAAATACAGAACTTAAAATTTATAGCTTCTAATTATTATTGCAAATAATAACTTGGATATCTGAACTTGTAATTGTCAAATACAGAACTTAAAATTGATAGCTTCTAATTATTATTGTGAATTATAACTTGAAGATCTGAACTTGTAATAGTGAATTACAGAACTTAGATTTGTCAAATTCAAATTATTATTTCTAATTATAGCTTGAAGATCTGAACTAGTAATTGTCAAATACAGAACTTAAAATTGATAGCTTCCAATTATTATTGCAAATTATAACTTGAAGATCTGTACTTGTAATTGTCAAATACAGAACATAAAATTGATAGCTTATAATTATAAATCAAATTATAACTTGTAGATCTGAACTTGTAATAGTCAAATACAGAACATCGAATTGTTAAAAACAAATTATTAGTGCAAATTATAACTTGAAGATCTGTTCTAGTAATTGTCAAATACAGCACTTAAAATTGATAGCTTCTAATTATTATTGTAAATTATAACTTGAAGATCTGAACTTGTAATAGTGAATTATAGAACTTAGATTTGTTAAATTCAAATTATTATTTCAAATTATTATTTGATGATCTGAACTTGTAATTGTCAAATACAGAACTTAAAATTGATAGCTTCTAATTATTATTGCAAATTATAACTTGTAGATCTGAACTGGTAATTGTCAAATACAGAACTTCTAATTGTTAAATACAAATTATTAGTGCAAATTATAACTTGAAGATCTGAACTTGTAATTGTCAAATACAGAACTTAAAATTGATAGCTTCTAATTATTATTGCAAATTATAACTTGAAGATCTGAACTTGTAATTGTCAAATACAGAACCTAAAATTAATAGCTTCTAATTATTATTGCAAATTATAACTTGAAGATCTGAACTTGTAATTGTCAAATACAGAACTTCTAATTGTTAAATACAAATTATTAGTGCAAATTATAACTTGAAGATCTGAACTTGTAATTGTCAAATACAGAACTTAAAATTGATAGCTTCTAATTATTATTGCAAAATATAACTTGAAGATCTGAACTTGTAATTGTCAAATACAGAACTTCTAATTGTTAAATACAAATTATTAGTGCAAATTATAACTTGAAGTTCTGAACTTGTAATTGTCAAATACAGAACTTAAAATTGATAGCTTCTAATTATTATTGTAAATTATAACTTGAAGATCTGAACTTGTAATAGTGAATTACAGAACTTAGATTTGTTAAATTCAAATTATTATTATAAATTATAACTTGAAGATCTGAACTAGTAATTGTCAAATACAGAACTTAAAATTGATAGCTTCTAATTATTATTGCAAATTATAACTTGAAGATCTGAACTTGTAATTGTCAAATACAGAACTTAAAATTGATAGCTTCTAATTGTTATTGTAAATTATAACTTGAAGATCTGAACTTGTAATTGTCAAATACAGAACTTAAAATTGATAGCTTCTAATTATTATTGCAAATAATAACTAGAAGATCTGAACTTGAAATTGTCAAATTCAGAACTTAAAATTGATAGCTTCTAATTATTATTGCAAATTATAATTTGAAGACCTGAACTTGTAATAGACAAATACGCAACTTAGCATTGTTAAATACAAATTGTGATTGCAAATTATAACTTGAAGATCTGATCCTGTAATAGGTAAATACAGAACTTCGAATTGTTAAATTCAAACTAAGATTGCAAATAATAATTCGAAGATCTGAACTTGTAATAGTCAAATACAGAACTTCTAATTGTTAAATACATATTATTAGTGCAAATTATAACTTGAAGATCTGAACTAGTAATTGTCAAATACAGAACTTAAAATTGATAGCTTCTAATTATTATTGCAAATTATAACTTGAAGATCTGAACTTGTAATTGTCAAATACAGAACGTCTAATTGTTAAATACAAATTATTAGTGCAAATTATAACTTGAAGATCTGAACTTGTAATTGACAAATACAGAACTTAAAATTGATAGCTTCTAATTATTATTGTAAATTATAACTTGAAGATCTGAACTTGTAATAGTGAATTACAGAACTTAGATTTGTTAAATTCAAATTATTATTACAAATTATAACTTGAAGATCTGAACTAGTAATTGTCAAATACAGAACTTAAAATTGATAGCTTCTAATTATTATTGCAAATCATAACTTGAAGATCTGAACTAGTAATTGTCAAATACAGAACTTAAAATTGATAGCTTCTAATTATTATTGTAAATTATAACTTGAAGATCTGACCTTGTAATTGTCAAATACAGAACTTAAAATTGATATCTTCTAATTATTATTGCAAATAATAACTTGAAGATCTGAACTAGTAATTGTCAAATACAGCACTTAAAATTGATAGCTTCTAATTATTATTGCAAATTATAATTTGAAGATCTGAACTTGTAATAGACAAATACGCAACTTAGCATTGTTAAATACAAATTGTGATTGCAAATTATAACTTGAAGATCTGAACCTGTAACAGGTAATTATAACTTGAAGATCTGAACTAGTAATTGTCAAATACAGCACTTAAAATTGATAGCTGCTAATTATTATTGCAAATTATAACTTGAAGATCTGAACTTGTAATTGTCAAATACAGAACATAAAATTGATAGCTACTAATTATTATTTCAAATTATAACTTGAAGATCTGAACTTGTAATTGTCAAATACAGAACTTAAAATTAATAGCTTCTAATTATTATTGCAAATTATAACTTGAATGTCTGAACTTGTAATTGTCAAATACAGAACTTCTAATTGTTAAATACAAATTATAAGGGCAAATTATAACTTGAAGATCTGAACTTGTAATTGTCAAATACAGAACTTAAAATTGATAGCTTCTAATTATTATTGTAAATTATAACTTGAAGAACTGAACTTGTAATAGTGAATTACAGAACTTAGATTTGTTAAATTCAATTTATTATTTCAAATTATAACTTGAAGATCTGAACTAGTAATTGTCAAATACAGAACTTAAAATTGATAGCTTCTAATTATTATTGCAAATTATAACTTGAAGATCTGAACTTGTAATTGTCAGATACAGAACTTAAAATTGATAGCTTCTAATTATTATTGTAAATTATAACTTCAAGATCTGAACTTGTAATTGTCAAATACAGAACTTAAAATTGATAGCTTCTAATTATTATTGCAAATTATAACTTGAAGATCTGAACTTGTAATTGTCAAATACAGAACTTCTAATTGTTAAATACAAATTATTAGTGCAAATTATAACTTGAAGATCTGAACTAGTTTCAAATACAGAACTTAAAATTAATAGCTTCTAATTATTATTGCAAATTAAAACTTGAATGTCTGAACTTGTAATTTTTAAATACAGAACTTCTAATTGTTAAATACAAATTATTAGTGCAAATTATAACTTGAAGATCTGAACTTGTAATTGTCAAATACAGAACTTAAAATTGATAGCTTCTAATTATTATTGTAAATTATAACTTGAAGAACTGAACTTGAAATAGTGAATTACAGAACTTAGATTTGTTAAATTCAATTTATTATTTCAAATTATAACTTGAAGATCTGAACTAGTAATTGTCAAATACAGAACTTAAAATTGATAGCTTCTAATTATTATTGCAACTTATAACTTGAAGATCTGAACTTGTAATTGTCAAATACAGAACTTAAAATTGATAGCTTCTAATTATTATTGTAAATTATAACTTCAAGATCTGAACTTGTAATTGTCAAATACAGAACTTAAAATTGATAGCTTCTAATTATTATTGTAAATTATAACTTGAAGAACTGAACTTGTAATAGTGAATTACAGAACTTAGATTTGTCAAATTCAATTTATTATTTCAAATTATAACTTGAAGATCTGAACTAGTAATTGTCAAATACAGAACTTAAAATTGATAGCTTCTAATTATTATTGTAAATAATAACTTGAAGATCTGAACTTGTAATTGTCAAATACAGAACTTAAAATTGATAGCCTCTAATTATTATTGCAAATTAAAATTTGAAGATCTGAACTTGTAATAGACAAATACGCAACTTAGCATTATTAAATACAAATTGTGATTGCAAATTATAACTTGAAGATCTCAACCTGTAATAGTCAAATTCAGAACTTCTAATTGTTAATTACAAATTATTAGTGCAAATAATAACTTGAAGATCTGAACTAGTAATTGTCAAATACAGAACTTAAAATTGATAGCTTCTAATTATTATTGCAAATTATAACTTGAAGATCTGAACTTGTAATTGTCAAATACGCAACTTAGCATTGTTAAATTCAAACTAAGATTGCAAATAATAATTCGAAGATCTGAACTTGTAATAGTCAAATACAGAACTTCTAATTGTTAATTACAAATTATTAGTGCAAATTATAACTTGAAGATCTGAACTAGTAATTGTCAAATACAGAACTTAAAATTGATAGCTTCTAATTATTATTGCAAATTATAACTTGAAGATCTGAACTTGTAATTGTCAAATACAGAACTTCTAATTGTTAAATACAAATTATTAGTGCAAATTATAACTTGAAGATCTGAACTTGTAATTGTCAAATACAGAACTTAAAATTGATAGCTTCTAATTAATATTGCAAATTATAACTTGAAGATCTGAACTTGTAGTAGTCAAATACAGAACTTCTAATTGTTAAATACAAATTATTAGTGCAAATTATAATTTGAAGATCTGAACTTGTAATAGACAAATACGCAACTTAGCATTGTTAAATACAAATTGTGATTGCAAATTATAACTTGAAGATCTCAACCTGTAATAGGTAAATACAGAACTTCGAATTGTTAAATTCAAACTAAGATTGCAAATAATAATTCGAAGATCTGAACTTGTAATAGTCAAATACAGAACTTCTAATTGTTAATTACAAATTATTATTGCAAATTATAACTTGAAGATCTGAACTAGTAATTGTCAAATACAGAACTTAAAATTGATAGCTTCTAATTATTATTGCAAATTATAACTTGAAGATCTGAACTTGTAATTGTCAAATACAGAACTTCTAATTGTTAAATACAAATTATTAGTGCAAATTATAACTTGAAGATCTGAACTTGTAATTGTCAAATACAGAACTTAAAATTGATAGCTTCTAATTAATATTGCAAATTATAACTTGAAGATCTGAACTTGTAGTAGTCAAATACAGAACTTCTAATTGTTAAATACAAGTTATTAGTGCAAATTATAACTTGAAGATCTGAACTTGTAATTGTCAAATACAGAACATAAAATTGATAGCTACTAATTATTATTTCAAATTATAACTTGAAGATCTGAACTTGTAATTGTCAAATACAGAACTTAAAATTAATAGCTTCTAATTATTATTGCAAATTATAACTTGAATGTCTGAACTTGTAATTGTCAAATACAGAACTTCTAATTGTTAAATACAAATTATTAGGGCAAATTATAACTTGAAGATCTGAACTTGTAATTGTCAAATACAGAACTTAAAATTGATAGCTTCTAATTATTATTGTAAATTATAACTTGAAGAACTGAACTTGTAATAGTGAATTACAGAACTTAGATTTGTTAAATTCAATTTATTATTTCAAATTATAACTTGAAGATCTGAACTAGTAATTGTCAAATACAGAACTTAAAATTGATAGCTTCTAATTATTATTGCAAATTATAACTTGAAGATCTGAACTTGTAATTGTCAGATACAGAACTTAAAATTGATAGCTTCTAATTATTATTGTAAATTATAACTTCAAGATCTGAACTTGTAATTGTCAAATACAGAACTTAAAATTGATAGCTTCTAATTATTATTGCAAATTATAACTTGAAGATCTGAACTTGTAATTGTCAAATACAGAACTTCTAATTGTTAAATACAAATTATTAGTGCAAATTATAACTTGAAGAACTGAACTTGGAATTGTCAAATACAGAACTTCTAATTGTTAAATACAAATTATTAGTGCAAATTATAACTTGAAGATCTGAACTAGTTTCAAATACAGAACTTAAAATTAATAGCTTCTAATTATTATTGCAAATTAAAACTTGAATGTCTGAACTTGTAATTGTTAAATACAGAACTTCTAATTGTTAAATACAAATTATTAGTGCAAATTATAACTTGAAGATCTGAACTTGTAATTGTCAAATACAGAACTTAAAATTGATAGCTTCTAATTATTATTGTAAATTATAACTTGAAGAACTGAACTTGAAATAGTGAATTACAGAACTTAGATTTGTTAAATTCAATTTATTATTTCAAATTATAACTTGAAGATCTGAACTAGTAATTGTCAAATACAGAACTTAAAATTGATAGCTTCTAATTATTATTGCAACTTATAACTTGAAGATCTGAACTTGTAATTGTCAAATACAAAACTTAAAATTGATAGCTTCTAATTATTATTGTAAATTATAACTTCAAGATCTGAACTTGTAATTGTCAAATACAGAACTTAAAATTGATAGCTTCTAATTATTATTGTAAATTATAACTTGAAGAACTGAACTTGTAATAGTGAATTACAGAACTTAGATTTGTCAAATTCAATTTATTATTTCAAATTATAACTTGAAGATCTGAACTAGTAATTGTCAAATACAGAACTTAAAATTGATAGCTTCTAATTATTATTGTAAATAATAACTTGAAGATCTGAACTTGTAATTGTCAAATACAGAACTTAAAATTGATAGCCTCTAATTATTATTGCAAATTAAAATTTGAAGATCTGAACTTGTAATAGACAAATACGCAACTTAGCATTATTAAATACAAATTGTGATTGCAAATTATAACTTGAAGATCTCAACCTGTAATAGTCAAATACAGAACTTCTAATTGTTAATTACAAATTATTAGTGCAAATAATAACTTGAAGATCTGAACTAGTAATTGTCAAATACAGAACTTAAAATTGATAGCTTCTAATTATTATTGCAAATTATAACTTGAAGATCTGAACTTGTAATTGTCAAATACGCAACTTAGCATTGTTAAATTCAAACTAAGATTGCAAATAATAATTCGAAGATCTGAACTTGTAATAGTCAAATACAGAACTTCTAATTGTTAATTACAAATTATTAGTGCAAATTATAACTTGAAGATCTGAACTAGTAATTGTCAAATACAGAACTTAAAATTGATAGCTTCTAATTATTATTGCAAATTATAACTTGAAGATCTGAACTTGTAATTGTCAAATACAGAACTTCTAATTGTTAAATACAAATTATTAGTGCAAATTATAACTTGAAGATCTGAACTTGTAATTGTCAAATACAGAACTTAAAATTGATAGCTTCTAATTAATATTGCAAATTATAACTTGAAGATCTGAACTTGTAGTAGTCAAATACAGAACTTCTAATTGTTAAATACAAATTATTAGTGCAAATTATAATTTGAAGATCTGAACTTGTAATAGACAAATACGCAACTTAGCATTGTTAAATACAAATTGTGATTGCAAATTATAACTTGAAGATCTCAACCTGTAATAGGTAAATACAGAACTTCGAATTGTTAAATTCAAACTAAGATTGCAAATAATAATTCGAAGATCTGAACTTGTAATAGTCAAATACAGAACTTCTAATTGTTAATTACTAATTATTATTGCAAATTATAACTTGAAGATCTGAACTAGTAATTGTCAAATACAGAACTTAAAATTGATAGCTTCTAATTATTATTGCAAATTATAACTTGAAGATCTGAACTTGTAATTGTCAAATACAGAACTTCTAATTGTTAAATACAAATTATTAGTGCAAATTATAACTTGAAGATCTGAACTTGTAATTGTCAAATACAGAACTTAAAATTGATAGCTTCTAATTAATATTGCAAATTATAACTTGAAGATCTGAACTTGTAGTAGTCAAATACAGAACTTCTAATTGTTAAATACAAGTTATTAGTGCAAATTATAACTTGAAGATCTGAACTTGTAATTGTCAAATGCAAAACTTAAAATTGATAGTTTCTAATTATTATTGTAAATTATAACTTGAAGATCTGAACTTGTAATAGTGAATTACAGAACTTAGATTTGTTAAATTCAAATTATTATTTCAAATTATAACTTGAAGATCTGAACTAGTAATTGTCAAAAACAGAACTTAAAATTGATAGCTTCTAATTATTATTTCAAATTATAACTTGAAGATCTGAACTTGTAATTGTCAAATACAGAACTTCTAATTGTTAAATACAAATTATTAGTGCAAATTATAACTTGTAGATCTGAACTTGTAATTGTCAAATACAGAACATAAAATTGATAGCTTCTAATTATTATTGTAAATTATAACTTGAAGATCTGAACTTTTAATAGTGAATTACAGAACTTAGATTTGTCAAATTCTAATTATTATTTCTAATTATAACTTGAAGATCTGAACTAGTAATTGTCAAATACAGAACTTAAAATTGATAGCTTCTAATTATTATTGCAAATTATAACTTGCAGATCTGAACTTGTAATTATCAAATACAGAACTTAAAATTGATTGCTTCTAATTATTATTTCAAATTATAACTTGAAGATCTTGTAATTGTCAAATACAGAACTTAAAATTAATAGCTTCTAATTATTATTGCAAATAATAACTTGAAGATCTGAACTTGGAATTGTCAAATGCAGAACTTAAAATTGATAGCTTCTAATTATTATAGCAAATAATAATTTGAAGATCTGTACTTGTAATTGTCAAATACAGAACTTAAAATTGATAGCTTATAATTATAATTCAAATTATAACTTGAAGATCTGAACTTGTAATAGTCAAATACAGAACTTCGAATGGTTAAATTCAAACTAAGATTGCACATAATAATTTGAAGATCTGAACTTGTAATTGTCAAATACAGAACTTAAAATTGATATCTTCTAATTATTATTGTAAATAATAACTTGAAGATCTGAACTTGTAATTGTCAAATACAGAACTTAAAATTGATAGCATCTAATTATTATTGCAAATTATAATTTGAAGATCTGAACTTGTAATAGACAAATACGCAACTTAGCATTGTTAAATACAAATTGTGATTGCAAATTATAACTTGAAGATCTGAACTTGTAATTGTCAAATACAGAACTTCTAATTGTTAAATACAAATTATTAGTGCAAATTATAACTTGAAGATCTGAACTTGTAATTGTCAAATACAGAACTTAAAATTTATAGCTTCTAATTATTATTGCAAATAATAACTTGGATATCTGAACTTGTAATTGTCAAATACAGAACTTAAAATTGATAGCTTCTAATTATTATTGTGAATTACAACTTGAAGATCTGAACTTGTAATAGTGAATTACAGAACTTAGATTTGTCAAATTCTAATTATTATTTCTAATTATAGCTTGAAGATCTGAACTAGTAATTGTCAAATACAGAACTTAAAATTGATAGCTTCTAATTATTATTGCAAATTATAACTTGAAGATCTGTACTTGTAATTGTCAAATACTGAACTTAAAATTGATAGCTTATAATTATAATTCAAATTATAACTTGAAGATCTGAACTTGTAATAGTCAAATACAGAACTTCGAATTGTTAAAAACATATTATTAGTGCAAATTATAACTTGAAGATCTGTTCTAGTAATTGTCAAATACAGCACTTAAAATTGATAGCTTCTAATTATTATTGTAAATTATAACTTGAAGATCTGAACTTGTAATTGTCAAATACAGAACTTCTAATTGTTAAATACAAATTATTAGTGCAAATTATAACTTGAAGATCTGAACTTGTAATTGTCAAATACAGAACTTAAAATTGATAGCTTCTAATTAATATTGCAAATTATAACTTGAAGATCTGAACTTGTAGTAGTCAAATACAGAACTTCTAATTGTTAAATACAAGTTATTAGTGCAAATTATAACTTGAAGATCTGAACTTGTAATTGTCAAATGCAAAACTTAAAATTGATAGCTTCTAATTATTATTGTAAATTATAACTTGAAGATCTGAACTAGTAATAGTGAATTACAGAACTTAGATTTGTTAAATTCAAATTATTATTTCTAATTATAACTTGAAGATCTGAACTAGTAATTGTCAAATACAGAACTTAAAATTGATTGCTTCTAATTATTATTTCAAATTATAACTTGAAGATCTGAACTTGTAATTGTCAAATACAGAACTTAAAATTAATAGCTTCTAATTATTATAGCAAATAATAACTTGAAGATCTGAA
The DNA here is from genome assembly GCA_963170105.1 of Cantharis lateralis. Taxonomy (NCBI): domain Eukaryota; kingdom Metazoa; phylum Arthropoda; class Insecta; order Coleoptera; family Cantharidae; genus Cantharis; species Cantharis lateralis. Next base: position 23,284,653 of record OY720625.1, on the reverse strand, counting down.
CTTGTAATTGTCAAATACAGAACTTAAAATTAATAGCTTCTAATTATTATTGCAAATTATAACTTGAAGATCTGTACTTGTAATTATCAAATACAGAACTTCTAATTGTTAAATACAAATTATTAGTGCAAATTATAACTTGAAGATCTGAACTTGTAATTGTCTAATACAGAACTTAAAATTGATAGCTTCTAATTATTATTGTAAATTATAACTTGAAGATCTGAACTTGTAATAGTGAATTACAGAACTTAGATTTGTTAAATTCAAATTATTATTTCAAATTATAACTTGAAGATCTGAACTAGTAATTGTCAAATACAGAACTTAAAATTGATAGCTTCTAATGATTATTGCAAATTATAACTTGAAGATCTGAACTTGTAATTGACAAATACAGAACTTAAAATTGATAGCTTCTAATTATTATTGTAAATTATAACTTGAAGATCTGAACTTGTAATTGTCAAATACAGAACTTAAAATTGATATCTTCTAATTATTATTGCAAATAATAACTTGAAGATCTGAACTTGTAATTGTCAAATACAGAACTTAAAATTGATAGCTTCTAATTATTATAGCAAATAATAATTTGAAGATCTGTACTTGTAATTGTCAAATACAGAACTTAAAATTGATAGCTTATAATTATAATTCAAATTATAACTTGAAGATCTGAACTTGTAATAGTCAAATACAGAACTTCGAATGGTTAAATTCAAACTAAGATTGCACATAATAATTTGAAGATCTGAACTTGTAATAGTCAAATACAGAACTTCTAATTGTTAAATACAAATTATTAGTGAAAATTATAACTTGAAGATCTGAACTTGTAATTGTCAAATACAGAACTTCTAATTGTTAAATACAAATTATTAGTGCAAATTATAACTTGAAGATCTGAACTAGTAATTGTCAAATACAGCATCTAAAATTGATAGCTTCTAATTATTATTGCAAATTATAACTTGAAGATCTGAACTTGTAATTGTCAAATACAGAACATAAAATTGATAGCTTCTAATTATTATTTCAATTTATAACTTGAAGATCTGAACTTGTAATTGTCAAATACAGAACTTAAAATTAATAGCTTCTAATTATTATTGCAAATTATAACTTGAAGATCTGTACTTGTAATTGTCAAATACAGAACTTCTAATTGTTAAATACAAATTATTAGTGCAAATTATAACTTGAAGATCTGAACTTGTAATTGTCAAATACAGAACTTAAAATTGATAGCTTCTAATTATTATTGTAAATTATAACTTGAAGATCTGAACTTGTAATAGTGAATTACAGAACTTAGATTTGTTAAATTCAAATTATTATTTCAAATTATAACTTGAAGATCTGAACTAGTAATTGTCAAATACAGAACTTAAAATTGATAGCTTCTAATTATTATTGCAAATTATAACTTGAAGATCTGAACTTGTAATTGACAAATACAGAACTTAAAATTGATAGCTTCTAATTATTATTGTAAATTATAACTTGAAGATCTGAACTTGTAATTGTCAAATACAGAACTTAAAATTGATATCTTCTAATTATTATTGCAAATAATAACTTGAAGATCTGAACTTGTAATTGTCAAATACAGAACTTAAAATTGATAGCATCTAATTATTATTGCAAATTATAATTTGAAGTACTGAACTTGTAATAGACAAATACGCAACTTAGCATTGTTAAATACAAATTGTGATTGCAAATTATAACTTGAAGATCTGAACTTGTAATTGTCAAATACAGAACTTCTAATTGTTAAATACAAATTATTAGTGCAAATTATAACTTGAAGATCTGAACTTGTAATTGTCAAATACAGAACTTAAAATTTATAGCTTCTAATTATTATTGCAAATAATAACTTGGATATCTGAACTTGTAATTGTCAAATACAGAACTTAAAATTGATAGCTTCTAATTATTATTGTGAATTATAACTTGAAGATCTGAACTTGTAATAGTGAATTACAGAACTTAGATTTGTCAAATTCTAATTATTATTTCTAATTATAGCTTGAAGATCTGAACTAGTAATTGTCAAATACAGAACTTAAAATTGATAGCTTCTAATTATTATTGCAAATTATAACTTGAAGATCTGTACTTGTAATTGTCAAATACAGAACTTAAAATTGATAGCTTATAATTATAATTCAAATTATAACTTGAAGATCTGAACTTGTAATAGTCAAATACAGAACTTCGAATTGTTAAAAACATATTATTAGTGCAAATTATAACTTGAAGATGTGTTCTAGTAATTGTCAAATACAGCACTTAAAATTGATAGCTTCTAATTATTATTGTAAATTATAACTTGAAGATCTGAACTTGTAATTGTCAAATACAGAACTTCTAATTGTTAAATACAAATTATTAGTGCAAATTATAACTTGAAGATCTGAACTTGTAATTGTCAAATACAGAACTTAAAATTGATAGCTTCTAATTAATATTGCAAATTATAACTTGAAGATCTGAACTTGTAGTAGTCAAATACAGAACTTCTAATTGTTAAATACAAGTTATTAGTGCAAATTATAACTTGAAGATCTGAACTTGTAATTGTCAAATGCAAAACTTAAAATTGATAGCTTCTAATTATTATTGTAAATTATAACTTGAAGATCTGAACTTGTAATAGTGAATTACAGAACTTAGATTTGTTAAATTCAAATTATTATTTCTAATTATAACTTGAAGATCTGAACTAGTAATTGTCAAATACAGAACTTAAAATTGATTGCTTCTAATTATTATTTCAAATTATAACTTGAAGATCTGAACTTGTAATTGTCAAATACAGAACTTAAAATTAATAGCTTCTAATTATTATAGCAAATAATAACTTGAAGATCTGAACTTGTAATTGTCAAATACAGAACTTAAAATTAATAGCTTCTAATTATTATTGCAAATTATAACCTGAAGATCTGTACTTGTAATTGTCAAATACAGAACTTCTAATTGTTAAATACAAATTATTAGTGCAAATTATAACTTGAAGATCTGAACTTGTAATTGTCAAATACAGAACTTAAAATTGATAGCTTCTAATTATTATTGTAAATTATAACTTGAAGATCTGAACTTGTAATAGTGAATTACAGAACTGAGATTTGTTAAATTCAAATTATTATTTCAAATTATAACTTGAAGATCTGAACTAGTAATTGTCAAATACAGAACTTAAAATTGATAGCTTCTAATTATTATTGCAAATTATAACTTGAAGATCTGAACTTGTAATTGACAAATACAGAACTTAAAATTGATAGCTTCTAATTATTATTGTAAATTATAACTTGAAGATCTGAACTTGTAATTGTCAAATACAGAACTTAAAATTGATATCTTCTAATTATTATTGCAAATAATAACTTGAAGATCTGAACTTGTAATTGTCAAATACAGAACTTAAAATTGATAGCTTCTAATTATTATTGCAAATTATAATTTGAAGATCTGAACTTGTAATAGACAAATGCGCAACTTAGCATTGTTAAATACAAATTGTGATTGCAAATTATAACTTGAAGATCTGAACTTGTAATTGTCAAATACAGAACTTCTAATTGTTAAATACAAATTATTAGTGCAAATTATAACTTGAAGATCTGAACTTGTAATTGTCAAATACAGAACTTAAAATTTATAGCTTCTAATTATTATTGCAAATAATAACTTGGATATCTGAACTTGTAATTGTCAAATACAGAACTTAAAATTGATAGCTTCTAATTATTATTGTGAATTATAACTTGAAGATCTGAACTTGTAATAGTGAATTACAGAACTTAGATTTGTCAAATTCTAATTATTATTTCTAATTATAGCTTGAAGATCTGAACTAGTAATTGTCAAATACAGAACTTAAAATTGATAGCTTCTAATTATTATTGCAAATTATAACTTGAAGATCTGTACTTGTAATTGTCAAATACAGAACTTAAATTGATAGCTTATAATTATAATTCAAATTATAACTTGAAGATCTGAACTTGTAATAGTCAAATACAGAACTTCGAATTGTTAAAAACATATTATTAGTGCAAATTATAACTTGAAGATCTGTTCTAGTAATTGTCAAATACAGCACTTAAAATTGATAGCTTCTAATTATTATTGTAAATTATAACTTGAAGATCTGAACTTGTAATAGTGAATTACAGAACTTAGATTTGTTAAATTCAAATTATTATTTCAAATTATTATTTGATGATCTGAACTAGTAATTGTCAAATACACAACTTAAAATTGATAGCTTCTAATTATTATTGCAAATTATAACTTGTAGATCTGAACTGGTAATTGTCAAATACAGAACTTCTAATTGTTAAATACAAATTATTAGTGCAAATTATAACTTGAAGATCTGAACTTGTAATTGTCAAATACAGAACTTAAAATTGATAGCTTCTAATTATTATTGCAAATTATAACTTGAAGATCTGAACTTGTAATTGTCAAATACAGAACTTCTAATTGTTACATACAAATTATTAGTGCAAATTATAACTTGAAGTTCTGAACTTGTAATTGTCAAATACAGAAGTTAAAATTGATAGCTTCTAATTATTATTGTAAATTATAACTTGAAGATCTGAACTTGTAATAGTGAATTACAGAACTTAAATTTGTTAAATTCAAATTATTATTATAAATTATAACTTGAAGATCTGAACTAGTAATTGTCAAATACAGAACTTAAAATTGATAGCTTCTAATTATTATTGCAAAATATCACTTGAAGATCTCAACTTGTAATCGTGAATTACAGAACTTAGATTTGTTAAATTCAAATTATTATTTCAAATTATAACTTGAAGATCTGAACTAGTAATTGTCAAATACAGAACTTAAAATTGATAGCTTCTAATTATTATTGCAAATTATAACTTGAAGATCTGAACTTGTAATTGTCAAATACAGAACTTAAAATTGATAGCTTCTAATTGTTATTGTAAATTATAACTTGAAGATCTGAACTTGTGATTGTCAAATACAGAACTTAAAATTGATAGCTTCTAATTATTATTGCAAATAATAACTTGAAGATCTGAACTTGTAATTGTCAAATTCAGAACTTAAAATTGATAGCTTCTAATTATTATTGCAAATTATAATTTGAAGATCTGAACTTGTAATAGACAAATACGCAACTTAGCATTGTTAAATACAAATTGTGATTGCAAATTATAACTTGAAGATCTGAACTTGTAATTGTCAAATACAGAACTTCTAATTGTTAAATACAAATTATTAGTGCAAATTATAACTTGAAGATCTGAACTTGTAATTGTCAAATACAGAACTTAAAATTTATAGCTTCTAATTATTATTGCAAATAATAACTTGGATATCTGAACTTGTAATTGTCAAATACAGAACTTAAAATTGATAGCTTCTAATTATTATTGTGAATTATAACTTGAAGATCTGAACTTGTAATAGTGAATTACAGAACTTAGATTTGTCAAATTCTAATTATTATTTCTAATTATAGCTTGAAGATCTGAACTAGTAATTGTCAAATACAGAACTTAAAATTGATAGCTTCTAATTATTATTGCAAATTATAACTTGAAGATCTGTACTTGTAATTGTCAAATACAGAACTTAAAATTGATAGCTTATAATTATAATTCAAATTATAACTTGAAGATCTGAACTTGTAATAGTCAAATACAGAACTTCGAATTGTTAAAAACAAATTATTAGTGCAAATTATAACTTGAAGATCTGTTCTAGTAATTGTCAAATACAGCACTTAAAATTGATAGCTTCTAATTATTATTGTAAATTATAACTTGAAGATCTGAACTTGTAATTGTCAAATACAGAACTTCTAATTGTTAAATACAAATTATTAGTGCAAATTATAACTTGAAGATCTGAACTTGTAATTGTCAAATACAGAACTTAAAATTGATAGCTTCTAATTAATATTGCAAATTATAACTTGAAGATCTGAACTTGTAGTAGTCAAATACAGAACTTCTAATTGTTAAATACAAGTTATTAGTGCAAATTATAACTTGAAGATCTGAACTTGTAATTGTCAAATGCAAAACTTAAAATTGATAGCTTATAATTATTATTGTAAATTATAACTTGAAGATCTGAACTTGTAATAGTGAATTACAGAACTTAGATTTGTTAAATTCAAATTATTATTTCTAATTATAACTTGAAGATCTGAACTAGTAATTGTCAAATACAGAACTTAAAATTGATTGCTTCTAATTATTATTTCAAATTATAACTTGAAGATCTGAACTTGTAATTGTCAAATACAGAACTTAAAATTAATAGCTTCTAATTATTATAGCAAATAATAACTTGAAGATCTGAACTTGTAATTGTCAAATACAGAACTTAATATTAATAGCTTCTAATTATTATTGCAAATTATAACTTGAAGATCTGTACTTGTAATTGTCAAATACAGAACTTCTAATTGTTAAATACAAATTATTAGTGCAAATTATAACTTGAAGATCTGAACTTGTAATTGTCTAATACAGAACTTAAAATTGATAGCTTCTAATTATTATTGTAAATTATAACTTGAAGATCTGAACTTGTAATAGTGAATTACAGAACTTAGATTTGTTAAATTCAAATTATTATTTCAAATTATAACTTGAAGATCTGAACTAGTAATTGTCAAATACAGAACTTAAAATTGATAGCTTCTAATTATTATTGCAAATTATAACTTGAAGATCTGAACTTGTAATTGACAAATACAGAACTTAAAATTGATAGCTTCTAATTATTATTGTAAATTATAACTTGAAGATCTGAACTTGTAATTGTCAAATACAGAACTTAAAATTGATATCTTCTAATTATTATTGCAAATAATAACTTGAAGATCTGAACTTGTAATTGTCAAATACAGAACTTAAAATTGATAGCTTCTAATTATTATTGCAAAATATCACTTGAAGATCTCAACTTGTAATCGTGAATTACAGAACTTAGATTTGTTAAATTCAAATTATTATTTCAAATTATAACTTGAAGATCTGAACTAGTAATTGTCAAATACAGAACTTAAAATTGATAGCTTCTAATTATTATTGCAAATTATAACTTGAAGATCTGAACTTGTAATTGTCAAATACAGAACTTAAAATTGATAGCTTCTAATTGTTATTGTAAATTATAACTTGAAGATCTGAACTTGTGATTGTCAAATACAGAACTTAAAATTGATAGCTTCTAATTATTATTGCAAATAATAACTTGAAGATCTGAACTTGTAATTGTCAAATTCAGAACTTAAAATTGATAGCTTCTAATTATTATTGCAAATTATAATTTGAAGATCTGAACTTGTAATAGACAAATACGCAACTTAGCATTGTTAAATACAAATTGTGATTGCAAATTATAACTTGAAGATCTGAACTTGTAATTGTCAAATACAGAACTTCTAATTGTTAAATACAAATTATTAGTGCAAATTATAACTTGAAGATCTGAACTTGTAATTGTCAAATACAGAACTTAAAATTTATAGCTTCTAATTATTATTGCAAATAATAACTTGGATATCTGAACTTGTAATTGTCAAATACAGAACTTAAAATTGATAGCTTCTAATTATTATTGTGAATTATAACTTGAAGATCTGAACTTGTAATAGTGAATTACAGAACTTAGATTTGTCAAATTCTAATTATTATTTCTAATTATAGCTTGAAGATCTGAACTAGTAATTGTCAAATACAGAACTTAAAATTGATAGCTTCTAATTATTATTGCAAATTATAACTTGAAGATCTGTACTTGTAATTGTCAAATACAGAACTTAAAATTGATAGCTTATAATTATAATTCAAATTATAACTTGAAGATCTGAACTTGTAATAGTCAAATACAGAACTTCGAATTGTTAAAAACAAATTATTAGTGCAAATTATAACTTGAAGATCTGTTCTAGTAATTGTCAAATACAGCACTTAAAATTGATAGCTTCTAATTATTATTGTAAATTATAACTTGAAGATCTGAACTTGTAATTGTCAAATACAGAACTTCTAATTGTTAAATACAAATTATTAGTGCAAATTATAACTTGAAGATCTGAACTTGTAATTGTCAAATACAGAACTTAAAATTGATAGCTTCTAATTAATATTGCAAATTATAACTTGAAGATCTGAACTTGTAGTAGTCAAATACAGAACTTCTAATTGTTAAATACAAGTTATTAGTGCAAATTATAACTTGAAGATCTGAACTTGTAATTGTCAAATGCAAAACTTAAAATTGATAGCTTATAATTATTATTGTAAATTATAACTTGAAGATCTGAACTTGTAATAGTGAATTACAGAACTTAGATTTGTTAAATTCAAATTATTATTTCAAATTATAACTTGAAGATCTGAACTTGTAATTGTCAAATACAGAACTTAAAATTAATAGCTTCTAATTATTATAGCAAATAATAACTTGAAGATCTGAACTTGTAATTGTCAAATACAGAACTTAATATTAATAGCTTCTAATTATTATTGCAAATTATAACTTGAAGATCTGTACTTGTAATTGTCAAATACAGAACTTCTAATTGTTAAATACAAATTATTAGTGCAAATTATAACTTGAAGATCTGAACTTGTAATTGTCTAATACAGAACTTAAAATTGATAGCTTCTAATTATTATTGTAAATTATAACTTGAAGATCTGAACTTGTAATAGTGAATTACAGAACTTAGATTTGTTAAATTCAAATTATTATTTCAAATTATAACTTGAAGATCTGAACTAGTAATTGTCAAATACAGAACTTAAAATTGATAGCTTCTAATTATTATTGCAAATTATAACTTGAAGATCTGAACTTGTAATTGACAAATACAGAACTTAAAATTGATAGCTTCTAATTATTATTGTAAATTATAACTTGAAGATCTGAACTTGTAATTGTCAAATACAGAACTTAAAATTGATATCTTCTAATTATTATTGCAAATAATAACTTGAAGATCTGAACTTGTAATTGTCAAATACAGAACTTAAAATTGATAGCTTCTAATTATTATAGCAAATAATAATTTGAAGATCTGTACTTGTAATTGTCAAATACAGAACTTAAAATTGATAGCTTATAATTATAATTCAAATTATAACTTGAAGATCTGAACTTGTAATAGTCAAATACAGAACTTCGAATGGTTAAATTCAAACTAAGATTGCACATAATAATTTGAAGATCTGAACTTGTAATAGTCAAATACAGAACTTCTAATTGTTAAATACAAATTATTAGTGAAAATTATAACTTGAAGATCTGAACTTGTAATTGTCAAATACAGAACTTCTAATTGTTAAATACAAATTATTAGTGCAAATTATAACCTGAAGATCTGAACTAGTAATTGTCAAATACAGCATCTAAAATTGATAGCTTCTAATTATTATTGCAAATTATAACTTGAAGATCTGAACTTGTAATTGTCAAATACAGAACATAAAATTGATAGCTTCTAATTATTATTTCAATTTATAACTTGAAGATCTGAACTTGTAATTGTCAAATACAGAACTTAAAATTAATAGCTTCTAATTATTATTGCAAATTATAACTTGAAGATCTGTACTTGTAATTGTCAAATACAGAACTTCTAATTGTTAAATACAAATTATTAGTGCAAATTATAACTTGAAGATCTGAACTTGTAATTGTCAAATACAGAACTTAAAATTGATAGCTTCTAATTATTATTGTAAATTATAACTTGAAGATCTGAACTTGTAATAGTGAATTACAGAACTTAGATTTGTTAAATTCAAATTATTATTTCAAATTATAACTTGAAGATCTGAACTAGTAATTGTCAAATACAGAACTTAAAATTGATAGCTTCTAATTATTATTGCAAATTATAACTTGAAGATCTGAACTTGTAATTGACAAATACAGAACTTAAAATTGATAGCTTCTAATTATTATTGTAAATTATAACTTGAAGATCTGAACTTGTAATTGTCAAATACAGAACTTAAAATTGATATCTTCTAATTATTATTGCAAATAATAACTTGAAGATCTGAACTTGTAATTGTCAAATACAGAACTTAAAATTGATAGCATCTAATTATTATTGCAAATTATAATTTGAAGTACTGAACTTGTAATAGACAAATACGCAACTTAGCATTGTTAAATACAAATTGTGATTGCAAATTATAACTTGAAGATCTGAACTTGTAATTGTCAAATACAGAACTTCTAATTGTTAAATACAAATTATTAGTGCAATATATAACTTGAAGATCTGAACTTGTAATTGTCAAATACAGAACTTAAAATTTATAGCTTCTAATTATTATTGCAAATAATAACTTGGATATCTGAACTTGTAATTGTCAAATACAGAACTTAAAATTGATAGCTTCTAATTATTATTGTGAATTATAACTTGAAGATCTGAACTTGTAATAGTGAATTACAGAACTTAGATTTGTCAAATTCTAATTATTATTTCTAATTATAGCTTGAAGATCTGAACTAGTAATTGTCAAATACAGAACTTAAAATTGATAGCTTCTAATTATTATTGCAAATTATAACTTGAAGATCTGTACTTGTAATTGTCAAATACAGAACTTAAAATTGATAGCTTATAATTATAATTCAAATTATAACTTGAAGATCTGAACTTGTAATAGTCAAATACAGAACTTCGAATTGTTAAAAACATATTATTAGTGCAAATTATAACTTGAAGATGTGTTCTAGTAATTGTCAAATACAGCACTTAAAATTGATAGCTTCTAATTATTATTGTAAATTATAACTTGAAGATCTGAACTTGTAATTGTCAAATACAGAACTTCTAATTGTTAAATACAAATTATTAGTGCAAATTATAACTTGAAGATCTGAACTTGTAATTGTCAAATACAGAACTTAAAATTGATAGCTTCTAATTAATATTGCAAATTATAACTTGAAGATCTGAACTTGTAGTAGTCAAATACAGAACTTCTAATTGTTAAATACAAGTTATTAGTGCAAATTATAACTTGAAGATCTGAACTTGTAATTGTCAAATACAGAACTTAAAATTGATAGCTTCTAATTAATATTGCAAATTATAACTTGAAGATCTGAACTTGTAGTAGTCAAATACAGAACTTCTAATTGTTAAATACAAGTTATTAGTGCAAATTATAACTTGAAGATCTGAACTTGTAATTGTCAAATGCAAAACTTAAAATTGATAGCTTATAATTATTATTGTAAATTATAACTTGAAGATCTGAACTTGTAATAGTGAATTACAGAACTTAGATTTGTTAAATTCAAATTATTATTTCTAATTATAACTTGAAGATCTGAACTAGTAATTGTCAAATACAGAACTTAAAATTGATTGCTTCTAATTATTATTTCAAATTATAACTTGAAGATCTGAACTTGTAATTGTCAAATACAGAACTTAAAATTAATAGCTTCTAATTATTATAGCAAATAATAACTTGAAGATCTGAACTTGTAATTGTCAAATACAGAACTTAATATTAATAGCTTCTAATTATTATTGCAAATTATAACTTGAAGATCTGTACTTGTAATTGTCAAATACAGAACTTCTAATTGTTAAATACAAATTATTAGTGCAAATTATAACTTGAAGATCTGAACTTGTAATTGTCTAATACAGAACTTAAAATTGATAGCTTCTAATTATTATTGTAAATTATAACTTGAAGATCTGAACTTGTAATAGTGAATTACAGAACTTAGATTTGTTAAATTCAAATTATTATTTCAAATTATAACTTGAAGATCTGAACTAGTAATTGTCAAATACAGAACTTAAAATTGATAGCTTCTAATTATTATTGCAAATTATAACTTGAAGATCTGAACTTGTAATTGACAAATACAGAACTTAAAATTGATAGCTTCTAATTATTATTGTAAATTATAACTTGAAGATCTGAACTTGTAATTGTCAAATACAGAACTTAAAATTGATATCTTCTAATTATTATTGCAAATAATAACTTGAAGATCTGAACTTGTAATTGTCAAATACAGAACTTAAAATTGATAGCTTCTAATTATTATTGCAAAATATCACTTGAAGATCTCAACTTGTAATCGTGAATTACAGAACTTAGATTTGTTAAATTCAAATTATTATTTCAAATTATAACTTGAAGATCTGAACTAGTAATTGTCAAATACAGAACTTAAAATTGATAGCTTCTAATTATTATTGCAAATTATAACTTGAAGATCTGAACTTGTAATTGTCAAATACAGAACTTAAAATTGATAGCTTCTAATTGTTATTGTAAATTATAACTTGAAGATCTGAACTTGTGATTGTCAAATACAGAACTTAAAATTGATAGCTTCTAATTATTATTGCAAATAATAACTTGAAGATCTGAACTTGTAATTGTCAAATTCAGAACTTAAAATTGATAGCTTCTAATTATTATTGCAAATTATAATTTGAAGATCTGAACTTGTAATAGACAAATACGCAACTTAGCATTGTTAAATACAAATTGTGATTGCAAATTATAACTTGAAGATCTGAACTTGTAATTGTCAAATACAGAACTTCTAATTGTTAAATACAAATTATTAGTGCAAATTATAACTTGAAGATCTGAACTTGTAATTGTCAAATACAGAACTTAAAATTTATAGCTTCTAATTATTATTGCAAATAATAACTTGGATATCTGAACTTGTAATTGTCAAATACAGAACTTAAAATTGATAGCTTCTAATTATTATTGTGAATTATAACTTGAAGATCTGAACTTGTAATAGTGAATTACAGAACTTAGATTTGTCAAATTCTAATTATTATTTCTAATTATAGCTTGAAGATCTGAACTAGTAATTGTCAAATACAGAACTTAAAATTGATAGCTTCTAATTATTATTGCAAATTATAACTTGAAGATCTGTACTTGTAATTGTCAAATACAGAACTTAAAATTGATAGCTTATAATTATAATTCAAATTATAACTTGAAGATCTGAACTTGTAATAGTCAAATACAGAACTTCGAATTGTTAAAAACAAATTATTAGTGCAAATTATAACTTGAAGATCTGTTCTAGTAATTGTCAAATACAGCACTTAAAATTGATAGCTTCTAATTATTATTGTAAATTATAACTTGAAGATCTGAACTTGTAATTGTCAAATACAGAACTTCTAATTGTTAAATACAAATTATTAGTGCAAATTATAACTTGAAGATCTGAACTTGTAATTGTCAAATACAGAACTTAAAATTGATAGCTTCTAATTAATATTGCAAATTATAACTTGAAGATCTGAACTTGTAGTAGTCAAATACAGAACTTCTAATTGTTAAATACAAGTTATTAGTGCAAATTATAACTTGAAGATCTGAACTTGTAATTGTCAAATGCAAAACTTAAAATTGATAGCTTATAATTATTATTGTAAATTATAACTTGAAGATCTGAACTTGTAATAGTGAATTACAGAACTTAGATTTGTTAAATTCAAATTATTATTTCAAATTATAACTTGAAGATCTGAACTTGTAATTGTCAAATACAGAACTTAAAATTAATAGCTTCTAATTATTATAGCAAATAATAACTTGAAGATCTGAACTTGTAATTGTCAAATACAGAACTTAATATTAATAGCTTCTAATTATTATTGCAAATTATAACTTGAAGATCTGTACTTGTAATTGTCAAATACAGAACTTCTAATTGTTAAATACAAATTATTAGTGCAAATTATAACTTGAAGATCTGAACTTGTAATTGTCTAATACAGAACTTAAAATTGATAGCTTCTAATTATTATTGTAAATTATAACTTGAAGATCTGAACTTGTAATAGTGAATTACAGAACTTAGATTTGTTAAATTCAAATTATTATTTCAAATTATAACTTGAAGATCTGAACTAGTAATTGTCAAATACAGAACTTAAAATTGATAGCTTCTAATTATTATTGCAAATTATAACTTGAAGATCTGAACTTGTAATTGACAAATACAGAACTTAAAATTGATAGCTTCTAATTATTATTGTAAATTATAACTTGAAGATCTGAACTTGTAATTGTCAAATACAGAACTTAAAATTGATATCTTCTAATTATTATTGCAAATAATAACTTGAAGATCTGAACTTGTAATTGTCAAATACAGAACTTAAAATTGATAGCTTCTAATTATTATAGCAAATAATAATTTGAAGATCTGTACTTGTAATTGTCAAATACAGAACTTAAAATTGATAGCTTATAATTATAATTCAAATTATAACTTGAAGATCTGAACTTGTAATAGTCAAATACAGAACTTCGAATGGTTAAATTCAAACTAAGATTGCACATAATAATTTGAAGATCTGAACTTGTAATAGTCAAATACAGAACTTCTAATTGTTAAATACAAATTATTAGTGAAAATTATAACTTGAAGATCTGAACTTGTAATTGTCAAATACAGAACTTCTAATTGTTAAATACAAATTATTAGTGCAAATTATAACCTGAAGATCTGAACTAGTAATTGTCAAATACAGCATCTAAAATTGATAGCTTCTAATTATTATTGCAAATTATAACTTGAAGATCTGAACTTGTAATTGTCAAATACAGAACATAAAATTGATAGCTTCTAATTATTATTTCAATTTATAACTTGAAGATCTGAACTTGTAATTGTCAAATACAGAACTTAAAATTAATAGCTTCTAATTATTATTGCAAATTATAACTTGAAGATCTGTACTTGTAATTGTCAAATACAGAACTTCTAATTGTTAAATACAAATTATTAGTGCAAATTATAACTTGAAGATCTGAACTTGTAATTGTCAAATACAGAACTTAAAATTGATAGCTTCTAATTATTATTGTAAATTATAACTTGAAGATCTGAACTTGTAATAGTGAATTACAGAACTTAGATTTGTTAAATTCAAATTATTATTTCAAATTATAACTTGAAGATCTGAACTAGTAATTGTCAAATACAGAACTTAAAATTGATAGCTTCTAATTATTATTGCAAATTATAACTTGAAGATCTGAACTTGTAATTGACAAATACAGAACTTAAAATTGATAGCTTCTAATTATTATTGTAAATTATAACTTGAAGATCTGAACTTGTAATTGTCAAATACAGAACTTAAAATTGATATCTTCTAATTATTATTGCAAATAATAACTTGAAGATCTGAACTTGTAATTGTCAAATACAGAACTTAAAATTGATAGCATCTAATTATTATTGCAAATTATAATTTGAAGTACTGAACTTGTAATAGACAAATACGCAACTTAGCATTGTTAAATACAAATTGTGATTGCAAATTATAACTTGAAGATCTGAACTTGTAATTGTCAAATACAGAACTTCTAATTGTTAAATACAAATTATTAGTGCAATATATAACTTGAAGATCTGAACTTGTAATTGTCAAATACAGAACTTAAAATTTATAGCTTCTAATTATTATTGCAAATAATAACTTGGATATCTGAACTTGTAATTGTCAAATACAGAACTTAAAATTGATAGCTTCTAATTATTATTGTGAATTATAACTTGAAGATCTGAACTTGTAATAGTGAATTACAGAACTTAGATTTGTCAAATTCTAATTATTATTTCTAATTATAGCTTGAAGATCTGAACTAGTAATTGTCAAATACAGAACTTAAAATTGATAGCTTCTAATTATTATTGCAAATTATAACTTGAAGATCTGTACTTGTAATTGTCAAATACAGAACTTAAAATTGATAGCTTATAATTATAATTCAAATTATAACTTGAAGATCTGAACTTGTAATAGTCAAATACAGAACTTCGAATTGTTAAAAACATATTATTAGTGCAAATTATAACTTGAAGATGTGTTCTAGTAATTGTCAAATACAGCACTTAAAATTGATAGCTTCTAATTATTATTGTAAATTATAACTTGAAGATCTGAACTTGTAATTGTCAAATACAGAACTTCTAATTGTTAAATACAAATTATTAGTGCAAATTATAACTTGAAGATCTGAACTTGTAATTGTCAAATACAGAACTTAAAATTGATAGCTTCTAATTAATATTGCAAATTATAACTTGAAGATCTGAACTTGTAGTAGTCAAATACAGAACTTCTAATTGTTAAATACAAGTTATTAGTGCAAATTATAACTTGAAGATCTGAACTTGTAATTGTCAAATGCAAAACTTAAAATTGATAGCTTCTAATTATTATTGTAAATTATAACTTGAAGATCTGAACTTGTAATAGTGAATTACAGAACTTAGATTTGTTAAATTCAAATTATTATTTCTAATTATAACTTGAAGATCTGAACTAGTAATTGTCAAATACAGAACTTAAAATTGATTGCTTCTAATTATTATTTCAAATTATAACTTGAAGATCTGAACTTGTAATTGTCAAATACAGAACTTAAAATTAATAGCTTCTAATTATTATAGCAAATAATAACTTGAAGATCTGAACTTGTAATTGTCAAATACAGAACTTAAAATTAATAGCTTCTAATTATTATTGCAAATTATAACCTGAAGATCTGTACTTGTAATTGTCAAATACAGAACTTCTAATTGTTAAATACAAATTATTAGTGCAAATTATAACTTGAAGATCTGAACTTGTAATTGTCAAATACAGAACTTAAAATTGATAGCTTCTAATTATTATTGTAAATTATAACTTGAAGATCTGAACTTGTAATAGTGAATTACAGAACTTAGATTTGTTAAATTCAAATTATTATTTCAAATTATAACTTGAAGATCTGAACTAGTAATTGTCAAATACAGAACTTAAAATTGATAGCTTCTAATTATTATTGCAAATTATAACTTGAAGATCTGAACTTGTAATTGACAAATACAGAACTTAAAATTGATAGCTTCTAATTATTATTGTAAATTATAACTTGAAGATCTGAACTTGTAATTGTCAAATACAGAACTTAAAATTGATATCTTCTAATTATTATTGCAAATAATAACTTGAAGATCTGAACTTGTAATTGTCAAATACAGAACTTAAAATTGATAGCTTCTAATTATTATTGCAAATTATAATTTGAAGATCTGAACTTGTAATAGACAAATGCGCAACTTAGCATTGTTAAATACAAATTGTGATTGCAAATTATAACTTGAAGATCTGAACTTGTAATTGTCAAATACAGAACTTCTAATTGTTAAATACAAATTATTAGTGCAAATTATAACTTGAAGATCTGAACTTGTAATTGTCAAATACAGAACTTAAAATTTATAGCTTCTAATTATTATTGCAAATAATAACTTGGATATCTGAACTTGTAATTGTCAAATACAGAACTTAAAATTGATAGCTTCTAATTATTATTGTGAATTATAACTTGAAGATCTGAACTTGTAATTGTCAAATACAGAACTTAAAATTGATAGCTTCTAATTATTATTGTAAATTATAACTTGAAGATCTGAACTTGTAATTGTCAAATACAGAACTTAAAATTGATAGCTTCTAATTATTATTGCAAATAATAACTTGAAGATCTGAACTTGTAATTGTCAAATACAGAACTTAAAATTGATAGCTTCTAATTATTATTGCAAAATATAATTTGAAGATCTGAACTTGTAATAGATAAATACGCAACTTAGCATTGTTAAATACAAATTGTGATTGCAAATTATAACTTGAAGATCTGAACCTGTAATAGGTAAATACAGAACTTCGAATTGTTAAATTCAAACTAAGATTGCAAATAATAATTCGAAGATCTGAACTTGTAATAGTCAAATACAGAACTTCTAATTGATAAATACAAATTAATAGTGCAAATTATAATTTGAATATCTGAACTAGTAATTGTCAAATACAGAACTTAAAATTGATAGCTTCTAATTATTATTGCAAATTATAACTTGAAGATCTGAACTTTTAATTGTCAAATACAGAACTTCTAATTGTTAAATACAAATTATTAGTGCAAATTATAACTTGAAGATCTGAACTTGTAATTGTCAAATTCAGAACTTAAAATTGATAGCTTCTAATTATTATTGGAAATTATAACTTGAAGATCTGAACTTGTAATAGTGAATTACAGAACTTAGATTTGTTAAATTCAAATTATTATTTCAAATTATAACTTGAAGATCTGAACTAGTAATTGTCAAATACAGAACTTAAAATTGATAGCTTCTAATTATTATTGCATATTATAACTTGAAGATCTGAACTTGTAATTGTCAAATACAGAACTTAAAATTGATAGCTTCTAATTATTATTGCAAATTATAATTTGAAGATCTGAACTTGTAATAGACAAATACGCAACTTAGCATTGTTAAATACAAATTGTGATTGCAAATTATAACTTGAAGATCTGAACCTGTAATAGTGAATTACAGAACTTAGATTTGTTAAATTCAAATTATTATTTTAAAATATAACTTGAAGATCTGAACTAGTAATTGTCAAATACAGAACTTAAAATTGATAGCTTCTAATTATTATTGCAAATTATAACTTGAAGATCTGAACTAGTAATTGTCAAATACAGAACTTAAAATTAATAGCTTCTAATTATTATTGCAAATTATAACTTGAAGATCTGAACTTGTAATTGTCAAATACAGAACTTAAAATTGATAGCTTCTAATTATTATTGCAAATTATAACTTGAAGATCTGAACTAGTAATTGTCAAATACAGAACTTAAAATTAATAGCTTCAAATTATTATTGCAAATTATAACTTGAAGATCTGAACTTGTAATTGTCAAATACAGAACTTAAAATTGATAGCTTCTAATTATTATTGCAAATTATAACTTGAAGATCTGAACTTGTAATTGTCAAATACAGAACATAAAATTGATAGCTTCTAATTATTATTTCAAATTATAACTTGAAGATCTGAACTTGTAATTGTCAAATACAGAACTTCTAATTGTTAAATACAAATTATTAGTGAAAATTATAACTTGAAGATCTGAACTTGTAATTGTCAAATACAGAACTTCTAATTGTTAAATACAAATTATTAGTGCAAATTATAACTTGAAGATCTGAACTAGTAATTGTCAAATACAGCACTTAAAATTGATAGCTTCTAATTATTATTGCAAATTATAACTTGAAGATCTGAACTTGTAATTGTCAAATACAGAACATAAAATTGATAGCTTCTAATTATTATTTCAAATTATAACTAGAAGATCTGAACTTGTAATTGTCAAATACAGAACTTAAAATTAATAGCTTCTAATTATTATTGCAAATTATAACTTGAAGATCTGAACTTGTAATTGTCACATACAGAGCTTCTAATTGTTAAATACAAATTATTAGTGCAAATTATAACTTGAAGATCTGAACTTGTAATTGTCAAATACAGAACTTAAAATTGATAGCTTCTAATTATTATTGTAAATTATAACTTGAAGATCTGAACTTGTAATAGTGAATTACAGAACTTAGATTTGTTAAATTTAAATTATTATTTCAAATTATAACTTGAAGATCTGAACTAGTAATTGTAAAATACAGAACTTAAAATTGATAGCTTCTAATTATTATTGCAAATTATAACTAGAAGATCTGAACTTGTAATTGTCAAATGCAGAACTTAAAATTGATAACTTCTAATTATTATTGTAAATTATAACTTGAAGATCTGAACTTGTAATAGTGAATTACAGAACTTAGATTTGTTAAATTCAAATTATTATTTCAAATTATAACTTGAAGATCTGAACTAGTAATTGTCAAATACAGAACTTAAAATTGATAGCTTCTAATTATTATTGTAAATTATAACTTGAAGATCTGAACTTGTAATTGTCAAATACAGAACTTAAAATTGATAGCTTCTAATTATTATTGCAAATAATAACTTGAAGATCTGAACTTGTAATTGTCAAATACAGAACTTAAAATTGATAGCTTCTAATTATTATTGCAAATAATAATTCGAAGATCTGAACTTGTAATAGTCAAATACAGAACTTCTAATTGTTAAATACAAATCATTAGTGCAAATTATAATTTGAAGATCTGAACTAGTAATTGTCAAATACAGAACTTAAAATTGATAGCTTCTAATTATTATTGCAAATTATAACTTGAAGATCTAAACTTTTAATTGTCAAATACAGAACTTCTAATTGTTAAATACAAATTATTAGTGCAAATTATAACTTGAAGATCTGAACTTGTAATTGTCAAATACAGAACTTAAAATTGATAGCTTCTAATTATTATTGCAAATTATAACTTGAAGATCTGAACTTGTAATTGTCAAATACAGAACTTCTAATTGTTAAATACTAATTATTAGTGCAAATTATAACTTGAAGTTCTGAACTAGTAATTGTCAAATACAGATCTTAAAATTGATAGCTTCTAATTATTATTGCAAATTATAACTAGAAGATCTGAACTTGTAATTGTCAAATACAGAACTTAAAATTGATAGCTTCTAATTATTATTTCAAATTATAACTTGAAGATCTGAACTTGTAATTGTCAACTACAGAACTTAAAATTGATAGCTTCTAATTATTATTGTAAATTATAACTTGAAGATCTGAACTTGTAATAGTGAATTACAGAACTTAGATTTGTTAAATTCAAATTATTATTTCAAAATATAACTTGAAGATCTGAACTAGTAATTGTCAAATACAGAACTTAAAATTGATAGCTTCTAATAATTATTGCAAATTATAACTTGAAGATCTGAACTTGTAATTGTCAAATACAGAACTTAAAATTGATAGCTTCTAATTATTATTGCAAATTATAACTTGAAGATCTGAACTTGTAATTGTCAAATACAGAACATAAAATTGATAGCTTCTAATTATTATTTCAAATTATAACTTGAAGATCTGAACTTGTAATTGTCAAATACAGAACTTAAAATTAATAGCTTCTAATTATTATTGCAAATTATAACTTGAAGATCTGAACTTGTAATTGTCAAATACAGAACTTAAAATTGATAGCTTCTAATTATTATTGTAAGTTATAACTTGAAGATCTGAACTTGTAATCGTGAATTACAGAACTTAGATTTGTTAAATTCAAATTATTATTTCAAATTATAACTTGAAGATCTGAACTAGTAATTGTCAAATACAGAACTTAAAATTGATAGCTTCTAATTATTATTGCAAATTATAACTTGAAGATCTGAACTTGTAATTGTTAAATACAGAACTTCAAATTGTTAAATACAAATTATTAGTGCAAATTATAACTAGAAGATCTGAACTTGTAATTGTCAAATACAGCACTTAAAATTGATAGCTTCTAATTATTATTGTAAATTGTAACTTGAAGATCTGAACTTGTAATAGTGAATTACAGAACTTAGATTTGATAAATTCAAATTATTATTTCAAATTATAACTTGAAGATCTGAACTAGTAATTGTCAAATACAGAACTTAAAATTGATAGCTTCTAATTACTATTGCAAATTATAACTTGAAGATCTGAACTTGTAATTGTCAAATACAGAACTTAAAATTGATAGCTTCTAATTATTATTGTAAATTATAACTTGAAGATCTGAACTTGTAATTGTCAAATACAGAACTTAAAATTGATAGCTTCTAATTATTATTGCAAATAATAACTTGAAGATCTGAACTTGTAATTGTCAAATACAGAACTTAAAATTGATAGCTTCTAATTATTATTGCAAAATATAATTTGAAGATCTCAACTTGTAATAGATAAATACGCAACTTAGCATTGTTAAATACAAATTGTGATTGCAAATTATAACTTGAAGATCTGAACCTGTAATAGTGAATTACAGAACTTAGATTTGTTAAATTCAAATTATTATTACAAATTATAACTTGAAGATCTGAACTAGTAATTGTCAAATACAGAACTTAAAATTGATAGCTTCTAATTATTATTGTAAATTATAACTTGAAGATCTGAACTTGTAATAGTGAATTACAGAACTTAGATTTGTTAAATTCAAATTATTATTTCAAATTATAACTTGAAGATCTGAACTAGTAATTGTAAAATACAGAACTTAAAATTGATAGCTTCTAATTATTATTGCAAATTATAACTAGAAGATCTGAACTTGTAATTGTCAAATGCAGAACTTAAAATTGATAACTTCTAATTATTATTGTAAATTATAACTTGAAGATCTGAACTTGTAATAGTGAATTACAGAACTTAGATTTGTTAAATTCAAATTATTATTTCAAATTATAACTTGAAGATCTGAACTAGTAATTGTCAAATACAGAACTTAAAATTGATAGCTTCTAATTATTATTGTAAATTATAACTTGAAGATCTGAACTTGTAATTGTCAAATACAGAACTTAAAATTGATAGCTTCTAATTATTATTGCAAATAATAACTTGAAGATCTGAACTTGTAATTGTCAAATACAGAACTTAAAATTGATAGCTTCTAATTATTATTGCAAATAATAATTCGAAGATCTGAACTTGTAATAGTCAAATACAGAACTTCTAATTGTTAAATACAAATCATTAGTGCAAATTATAATTTGAAGATCTGAACTAGTAATTGTCAAATACAGAACTTAAAATTGATAGCTTCTAATTATTATTGCAAATTATAACTTGAAGATCTAAACTTTTAATTGTCAAATACAGAACTTCTAATTGTTAAATACAAATTATTAGTGCAAATTATAACTTGAAGATCTGAACTTGTAATTGTCAAATACAGAACTTAAAATTGATAGCTTCTAATTATTATTGCAAATTATAACTTGAAGATCTGAACTTGTAATTGTCAAATACAGAACTTCTAATTGTTAAATACTAATTATTAGTGCAAATTATAACTTGAAGTTCTGAACTAGTAATTGTCAAATACAGATCTTAAAATTGATAGCTTCTAATTATTATTGCAAATTATAACTAGAAGATCTGAACTTGTAATTGTCAAATACAGAACTTAAAATTGATAGCTTCTAATTATTATTTCAAATTATAACTTGAAGATCTGAACTTGTAATTGTCAACTACAGAACTTAAAATTGATAGCTTCTAATTATTATTGTAAATTATAACTTGAAGATCTGAACTTGTAATAGTGAATTACAGAACTTAGATTTGTTAAATTCAAATTATTATTTCAAAATATAACTTGAAGATCTGAACTAGTAATTGTCAAATACAGAACTTAAAATTGATAGCTTCTAATAATTATTGCAAATTATAACTTGAAGATCTGAACTTGTAATTGTCAAATACAGAACTTAAAATTGATAGCTTCTAATTATTATTGCAAATTATAACTTGAAGATCTGAACCTGTAATTGTCAAATACAGAACATAAAATTGATAGCTTCTAATTATTATTTCAAATTATAACTTGAAGATCTGAACTTGTAATTGTCAAATACAGAACTTAAAATTAATAGCTTCTAATTATTATTGCAAATTATAACTTGAAGATCTGAACTTGTAATTGTCAAATACAGAACTTAAAATTGATAGCTTCTAATTATTATTGTAAGTTATAACTTGAAGATCTGAACTTGTAATCGTGAATTACAGAACTTAGATTTGTTAAATTCAAATTATTATTTCAAATTATAACTTGAAGATCTGAACTAGTAATTGTCAAATACAGAACTTAAAATTGATAGCTTCTAATTATTATTGCAAATTATAACTTGAAGATCTGAACTTGTAATTGTTAAATACAGAACTTCAAATTGTTAAATACAAATTATTAGTGCAAATTATAACTAGAAGATCTGAACTTGTAATTGTCAAATACAGCACTTAAAATTGATAGCTTCTAATTATTATTGTAAATTGTAACTTGAAGATCTGAACTTGTAATAGTGAATTACAGAACTTAGATTTGATAAATTCAAATTATTATTTCAAATTATAACTTGAAGATCTGAACTAGTAATTGTCAAATACAGAACTTAAAATTGATAGCTTCTAATTACTATTGCAAATTATAACTTGAAGATCTGAACTTGTAATTGTCAAATACAGAACTTAAAATTGATAGCTTCTAATTATTATTGTAAATTATAACTTGAAGATCTGAACTTGTAATTGTAAAATACAGAACTTAAAATTGATAGCTTCTAATTATTATTGCAAATAATAACTTGAAGATCTGAACTTGTAATTGTCAAATACAGAACTTAAAATTGATAGCTTCTAATTATTATTGCAAAATATAATTTGAAGATCTCAACTTGTAATAGATAAATACGCAATTTAGCATTGTTAAATACAAATTGTGATTGCAAATTATAACTTGAAGATCCTAACCTGTAATAGGTAAATACAGAACTTCGAATTGTTAAATTCAAACTAAGATTGCAAATAATAATTAGAAGATCTGAACTTGTAATAGTCAAATACAGAACTTCTAATTGATAAATACAAATTATTAGTGCAAATTATAATTTGAATATCTGAACTAGTAATTGTCAAATACAGAACTTAAAATTGATAGCTTCTAATTATTATTGCAAATTATAACTTGAAGATCTGAACTTTTAATTGTCAAATACAGAACTTCTAATTGTTAAATACAAATTATTAGTGCAAATTATAACTTGAAGATCTGAACTTGTAATTGTCAAATTCAGAACTTAAAATTGATAGCTTCTAATTATTATTGTAAATTATAACTTGAAGATCTGAACTTGTAATAGTGAATTACAGAACTTAGATTTGTTAAATTCAAATTATTATTTCAAATTATAACTTGAAGATCTGAACTAGTAATTGTCAAATACAGAACTTAAAATTGATAGCTTCTAATTATTATTGCATATTATAACTTGAAGATCTGAACTTGTAATTGTCAAATACAGAACTTAAAATTGATAGCTTCTAATTATTATTGCAAATTATAATTTGAAGATCTGAACTTGTAATAGACAAATACGCAACTTAGCATTGTTAAATACAAATTGTGATTGCAAATTATAACTTGAAGATCTGAACCTGTAATAGGTAAATACAGAACTTCGAATTGTTAAATTCAAACTAAGATTGCAAATAATAATTCGAAGATCTGAACTTGTAATAGTCAAATACAGAACTTCTAATTGTTAAATACAAATTATTAGTGCAAATTATAACTTGAAGATCTGAACTAGTAATTGTCAAATACAGAACTTAAAATTGATAGCTTCCAATTATTATTGTAAATTATAACTTGAAGATCTGAACTTGTAATTGTCAAATACAGAACTTAAAATTGATTGCTTCTAATTATTATTGCAAATTATAACTTGAAGATCTGAACTAGTAATTGTTAAATACAGAACTTCAAATTGTTAAATACAAATTATTAGTGCAAATTATAACTAGAAGATCTGAACTTGTAAGTGTCAAATACAGCACTTAAAATTGATAGCTTCTAATTATTATTGTAAATTATAACTTGAAGATCTGAACTTGTAATAGTGAATTACAGAACTTAGATTTGATAAATTCAAATTATTATTTCAAATTATAACTTGAAGATCTGAACTAGTAATTGTCAAATACAGAACTTAAAATTGATAGCTTCTAATTACTATTGCAAATTATAACTTGAAGATCTGAACTTGTAATTGTCAAATACAGAACTTAAAATTGATAGCTTCTAATTATTATTGTAAATTATAACTTTAAGATCTGAACTTGTAATTGTCAAATACAGAACTTAAAATTGATAGCTTCTAATTATTATTGCAAATAATAACTTGAAGATCTGAACTTGTAATTGTCAAATACAGAACTTAAAATTGATAGCTTCTAATTATTATTGCAAATAATAATTCGAAGATCTGAACTTGTAATAGTCAAATACAGAACTTCTAATTGTTAAATACAAATCATTAGTGCAAATTATAATTTGAAGATCTGAACTAGTAATTGTCAAATACAGAACTTAAAATTGATAGCTTCTAATTATTATTGCAAATTATAACTTGAAGATCTAAACTTTTAATTGTCAAATACAGAACTTCTAATTGTTAAATACAAATTATTAGTGCAAATTATAACTTGAAGATCTGAACTTGTAATTGTCAAATACAGAACTTAAAATTGATAGCTTCTAATTATTATTGCAAATTATAACTTGAAGATCTGAACTTGTAATTGTCAAATACAGAACTTCTAATTGTTAAATACTAATTATTAGTGCAAATTATAACTTGAAGTTCTGAACTAGTAATTGTCAAATACAGATCTTAAAATTGATAGCTTCTAATTATTATTGCAAATTATAACTAGAAGATCTGAACTTGTAATTGTCAAATACAGAACTTAAAATTGATAGCTTCTAATTATTATTTCAAATTATAACTTGAAGATCTGAACTTGTAATTGTCAACTACAGAACTTAAAATTGATAGCTTCTAATTATTATTGTAAATTATAACTTGAAGATCTGAACTTGTAATAGTGAATTACAGAACTTAGATTTGTTAAATTCAAATTATTATTTCAAAATATAACTTGAAGATCTGAACTAGTAATTGTCAAATACAGAACTTAAAATTGATAGCTTCTAATAATTATTGCAAATTATAACTTGAAGATCTGAACTTGTAATTGTCAAATACAGAACTTAAAATTGATAGCTTCTAATTATTATTGCAAATTATAACTTGAAGATCTGAACTTGTAATTGTCAAATACAGAACATAAAATTGATAGCTTCTAATTATTATTTCAAATTATAACTTGAAGATCTGAACTTGTAATTGTCAAATACAGAACTTAAAATTAATAGCTTCTAATTATTATTGCAAATTATAACTTGAAGATCTGAACTTGTAATTGTCAAATACAGAACTTAAAATTGATAGCTTCTAATTATTATTGTAAGTTATAACTTGAAGATCTGAACTTGTAATCGTGAATTACAGAACTTAGATTTGTTAAATTCAAATTATTATTTCAAATTATAACTTGAAGATCTGAACTAGTAATTGTCAAATACAGAACTTAAAATTGATAGCTTCTAATTATTATTGCAAATTATAACTTGAAGATCTGAACTTGTAATTGTTAAATACAGAACTTCAAATTGTTAAATACAAATTATTAGTGCAAATTATAACTAGAAGATCTGAACTTGTAATTGTCAAATACAGCACTTAAAATTGATAGCTTCTAATTATTATTGTAAATTATAACTTGAAGATCTGAACTTGTAATAGTGAATTACAGAACTTAGATTTGATAAATTCAAATTATTATTTCAAATTATAACTAGAAGATCTGAACTAGTAATTGTCAAATACAGAACTTAAAATTGATAGCTTCTAATTACTATTGCAAATTATAACTTAGAGATCTGTACTTGTAATTGTCAAATACAGAACTTAAAATTGATAGCTTCTAATTATTATTGTAAATTATAACTTGAAGATCTGAACTTGTAATTGTCAAATACAGAACTTAAAATTGATAGCTTCTAATTATTATTGCAAATAATAACTTGAAGATCTGAACTTGTAATTGTCAAATACAGAACTTAAAATTGATAGCTTCTAATTATTATTGCAAAATATAATTTGAAGATCTGAACTTGTAATAGATAAATACGCAACTTAGCATTGTTAAATACAAATTGTGATTGCAAATTATAACTTGAAGATCTGAACCTGTAATAGGTAATTGTTAAATACAGAACTTCAAATTGTTAAATACAAATTATTAGTGCAAATTATAACTTGAAGATCTGTACTTGTAATTGTCAAATACAGAACTTAAAATTGATAGCTCCTAATTATTATTGTAAATTATAACTTGAAGATCTGAACTTGTAATTGTCAAATACAGAACTTAAAATTGATAGCTTCTAATTATTATTGCAAATAATAACTTGAAGATCTGAACTTGTAATTGTCAAATACAGAACTTAAAATTGATAGCTTCTAATTATTATTGCAAATTATAACTAGAAGATCTGAACTTGTAATTGTCAAATACAGAACTTAAAATTGATAGCTTCTAATTATTATTTCAAATTATAACTTGAAGATCTGAACTTGTAATTGTCAACTACAGAACTTCTAATTGTTAAATACTAATTATTAGTGCAAATTATAACTTGAAGATCTGAACTTGTAATTGTCAACTACAGAACTTCTAATTGTTAAATACAAATTATTAGTGCAAATTATAACTTGAAGATCTGAACTTGTAATTGTCAAATACAGAACTTAAAATTGATAGCTTCTAATTATTATTGCAAATTATAACTTGAAGATCTGAACTTGTAATTGTCAAATACAGAACTTCTAATTGTTAAATACTAATTATTAGTGCAAATTATAACTTGAAGTTCTGAACTAGTAATTGTCAAATACAGATCTTAAAATTGATAGCTTCTAATTATTATTGCAAATTATAACTAGAAGATCTGAACTTGTAATTGTCAAATACAGAACTTAAAATTGATAGCTTGTAATTATTATTTCAAATTATAACTTGAAGATCTGAACTTGTAATTGTCAACTACAGAACTTAAAATTGATAGCTTCTAATTATTATTGTAAATTATAACTTGAAGATCTGAACTTGTAATAGTGAATTACAGAACTTAGATTTGTTAAATTCAAATTATTATTTCAAAATATAACTTGAAGATCTGAACTAGTAATTGTCAAATACAGAACTTAAAATTGATAGCTTCTAATAATTATTGCAAATTATAACTTGAAGATCTGAACTTGTAATTGTCAAATACAGAACTTAAAATTGATAGCTTCTAATTATTATTGCAAATTATAACTTGAAGATCTGAACTTGTAATTGTCAAATACAGAACATAAAATTGATAGCTTCTAATTATTATTTCAAATTATAACTTGAAGATCTGAACTTGTAATTGTCAAATACAGAACTTAAAATTAATAGCTTCTAATTATTATTGCAAATTATAACTTGAAGATCTGAACTTGTAATTGTCAAATACAGAACTTAAAATTGATAGCTTCTAATTATTATTGTAAGTTATAACTTGAAGATCTGAACTTGTAATCGTGAATTACAGAACTTAGATTTGTTAAATTCAAATTATTATTTCAAATTATAACTTGAAGATCTGAACTAGTAATTGTCAAATACAGAACTTAAAATTGATAGCTTCTAATTATTATTGCAAATTATAACTTGAAGATCTGAACTTGTAATTGTTAAATACAGAACTTCAAATTGTTAAATACAAATTATTAGTGCAAATTATAACTAGAAGATCTGAACTTGTAATTGTCAAATACAGCACTTAAAATTGATAGCTTCTAATTATTATTGTAAATTATAACTTGAAGATCTGAACTTGTAATAGTGAATTACAGAACTTAGATTTGATAAATTCAAATTATTATTTCAAATTATAACTTGAAGATCTGAACTAGTAATTGTCAAATACAGAACTTAAAATTGATAGCTTCTAATTACTATTGCAAATTATAACTTGAAGATCTGAACTTGTAATTGTCAAATACAGAACTTAAAATTAATAGCTTCTAATTATTATCGCAAATTATAACTTGAAGATCTGAACTTGTAATTGTCAAATACAGAACTTAAAATTGATAGCTTCTAATTATTATTGTAAGTTATAACTTGAAGATCTGAACTTGTAATCGTGAATTACAGAACTTAGATTTGTTAAATTCAAATTATTATTTCAAATTATAACTTGAAGATCTGAACTAGTAATTGTCAAATACAGAACTTAAAATTGATAGCTTCTAATTATTATTGCAAATTATAACTTGAAGATCTGAACTTGTAATTGTTAAATACAGAACTTCAAATTGTTAAATACAAATTATTAGTGCAAATTATAACTAGAAGATCTGAACTTGTAATTGTCAAATACAGCACTTAAAATTGATAGCTTCTAATTATTATTGTAAATTATAACTTGAAGATCTGAACTTGTAATAGTGAATTACAGAACTTAGATTTGATAAATTCAAATTATTATTTCAAATTATAACTTGAAGATCTGAACTAGTAATTGTCAAATACAGAACTTAAAATTGATAGCTTCTAATTATTATTGCAAATAATAACTTGAAGATCTGAACTTGTAATTGTCAAATACAGAACTTAAAATTGATAGCTTCTAATTATTATTGCAAAATATAATTTGAAGATCTGAACTTGTAATAGATAAATACGCAACTTAGCATTGTTAAATACAAATTGTGATTGCAAATTATAACTTGAAGATCTGAACCTGTAATAGGTAATTGTTAAATACAGAACTTCAAATTGTTAAATACAAATTATTAGTGCAAATTATAACTAGAAGATCTGAACTTGTAATTGTCAAATACAGCACTTAAAATTGATAGCTTCTAATTATTATTGTAAATTATAACTTGAAGATCTGAACTTGTAATAGTGAATTACAGAACTTAGATTTGATAAATTCAAATTATTATTTCAAATTATAACTTGAAGATCTGAACTAGTAATTGTCAAATACAGAACTTAAAATTGATAGCTTCTAATTACTATTGCAAATTATAACTTGAAGATCTGAACTTGTAATTGTCAAATACAGAACTTAAAATTGATAGCTTCTAATTATTATTGTAAATTATAACTTGAAGATCTGAACTTGTAATTGTCAAACACAGAACTTAAAATTGATAGCTTCTAATTATTATTGCAAATAATAACTTGTAGATCTGAACTTGTAATTGTCAAATACAGAACTTAAAATTGATAGCTTCTAATTATTATTGCAAATAATAATTCGAAGATCTGAACTTGTAATAGTCAAATACAGAACTTCTAATTGTTAAATACAAATCATTAGTGCAAATTATAATTTGAAGATCTGAACTTGTAATTGTCAAATACAGAACATAAAATTGATAGCTTCTAATTATTATTTCAAATTATAACTTGAAGATCTGAACTTGTAATTGTCAAATACAGAACTTAAAATTAATAGCTTCTAATTATTATTGCAAATTATAACTTGAAGATCTGAACTTGTAATTGTCAAATACAGAACTTCAAATTGTTAAATACAAATTATTAGTGCAAATTATAACTAGAAGATCTGAACTTGTAATTGTCAAATACAGCACTTAAAATTGATAGCTTCTAATTATTATTGTAAATTATAACTTGAAGATCTGAACTTGTAATAGTGAATTACAGAACTTAGATTTGATAAATTCAAATTATTATTTCAAATTATAACTTGAAGATCTGAACTAGTAATTGTCAAATACAGAACTTAAAATTGATAGCTTCTAATTATTATTGCAAATAATAACTTGAAGATCTGAACTTGTAATTGTCAAATACAGAACTTAAAATTGATAGCTTCTAATTATTATGGCAAAATATAATTTGAAGATCTGAACTTGTAATAGATAAATACGCAACTTAGCATTGTTAAATACAAATTGTGATTGCAAATTATAACTTGAAGATCTGAACCTGTAATAGGTAAATACAGAACTTCGAATTGTTAAATTCAAACTAAGATTGCAAATAATAATTCGAAGATCTGAACTTGTAATAGTCAAATACAGAACTTCTAATTGATAAATACTAATTATTAGTGCAAATTATAACTTGAAGATCTGAACTAGTA
Source organism: Cantharis lateralis (assembly GCA_963170105.1). Taxonomy (NCBI): domain Eukaryota; kingdom Metazoa; phylum Arthropoda; class Insecta; order Coleoptera; family Cantharidae; genus Cantharis; species Cantharis lateralis. Next base: position 23,252,952 of record OY720625.1, on the reverse strand, counting down.
ATTGTCAAATACAGAACTTAAAATTGATAGCTTCTAATTATTATTGTAAATTATAACTTGAAGATCTGAACTTGTAATTGTCAAATACAGAACTTAAAATTGATTGCTTCTAATTATTATTGCAAATTATAACTTGAAGATCTGAACTAGTAATTGTTAAATACAGAACTTCAAATTGTTAAATACAAATTATTAGTGCAAATTATAACTAGAAGATCTGAACTTGTAATTGTCAAATACAGAACTTAAAATTGATAGCTTCTAATTATTATTGTAAATTATAACTTGAAGATCTGAACTTGTAATAGTGAATTACAGAACTTAGATTTGATAAATTCAAATTATTATTTCAAATTATAACTTGAAGATCTGAACTAGTAATTGTCAAATACAGAACTTAAAATTGATAGCTTCTAATTACTATTTCAAATTATAACTTGAAGATCTGAACTTGTAATTGTCAAATACAGAACTTAAAATTGATAGCTTCTAATTATTATTGTAAATTATAACTTGAAGATCTGAACTTGTAATTGTCAAATACAGAACTTAAAATTGATAGCTTCTAATTATTATTGCAAATAATAACTTGAAGATCTGAACTTGTAATTGTCAAATACAGAACTTAAAATTGATAGCTTCTAATTATTATTGCAAATAATAATTCGAAGATCTGAACTTGTAATAGTCAAATACAGAACTTCTAATATTTAAATACAAATCATTAGTGCAAATTATAATTTGAAGATCTGAACTAGTAATTGTCCCAATACAGAACTTAAAATTGATAGCTTCTAATTATTATTGCAAATTATAACTTGAAGATCTAAACTTTTAATTGTCAAATACAGAACTTCTAATTGTTAAATACAAATTATTAGTGCAAATTATAACTTGAAGATCTGAACTTGTAATTGTCAAATACAGAACTTAAAATTGATAGCTTCTAATTATTATTGCAAATTATAACTTGAAGATCTGAACTTGTAATTGTCAAATACAGAACTTCTAATTGTTAAATACTAATTATTAGTGCAAATTATAACTTGAAGTTCTGAACTAGTAATTGTCAAATACAGATCTTAAAATTGATAGCTTCTAATTATTATTGCAAATTATAACTAGAAGATCTGAACTTGTAATTGTCAAATACAGAACTTAAAATTGATAGCTTGTAATTATTATTTCAAATTATAACTTGAAGATCTGAACTTGTAATTGTCAACTACAGAACTTAAAATTGATAGCTTCTAATTATTATTGTAAATTATAACTTGAAGATCTGAACTTGTAATAGTGAATTACAGAACTTAGATTTGTTAAATTCAAATTATTATTTCAAAATATAACTTGAAGATCTGAACTAGTAATTGTCAAATACAGAACTTAAAATTGATAGCTTCTAATAATTATTGCAAATTATAACTTGAAGATCTGAACTTGTAATTGTCAAATACAGAACTTAAAATTGATAGCTTCTAATTATTATTGCAAATTATAACTTGAAGATCTGAACTTGTAATTGTCAAATACAGAACATAAAATTGATAGCTTCTAATTATTATTTCAAATTATAACTTGAAGATCTGAACTTGTAATTGTCAAATACAGAACTTAAAATTAATAGCTTCTAATTATTATTGCAAATTATAACTTGAAGATCTGAACTTGTAATTGTCAAATACAGAACTTAAAATTGATAGCTTCTAATTATTATTGTAAGTTATAACTTGAAGATCTGAACTTGTAATCGTGAATTACAGAACTTAGATTTGTTAAATTCAAATTATTATTTCAAATTATAACTTGAAGATCTGAACTAGTAATTGTCAAATACAGAACTTAAAATTGATAGCTTCTAATTATTATTGCAAATTATAACTTGAAGATCTGAACTTGTAATTGTTAAATACAGAACTTCAAATTGTTAAATACAAATTATTAGTGCAAATTATAACTAGAAGATCTGAACTTGTAATTGTCAAATACAGCACTTAAAATTGATAGCTTCTAATTATTATTGTAAATTATAACTTGAAGATCTGAACTTGTAATAGTGAATTACAGAACTTAGATTTGATAAATTCAAATTATTATTTCAAATTATAACTTGAAGATCTGAACTAGTAATTGTCAAATACAGAACTTAAAATTGATAGCTTCTAATTACTATTGCAAATTATAACTTGAAGATCTGAACTTGTAATTGTCAAATACAGAAGTTAAAATTGATAGCTTCTAATTATTATTGTAAATTATAACTTGAAGATCTGAACTTGTAATTGTCAAATACAGAACTTAAAATTGATAGCTTCTAATTATTAATTCAAATTATAACTTGAAGATCTGAACTTGTAATTGTCAAATACAGAACTTAAAATTGATAGCTTCTAATTATTATTTCAAATTATAACTTGAAGATCTGAACTTGTAATTGTCAACTACAGAACTTAAAATTGATAGCTTCTAATTATTATTGTAAATTATAACTTGAAGATCTGAACTTGTAATAGTGAATTACAGAACTTAGATTTGTTAAATTCAAATTATTATTTCAAAATATAACTTGAAGATCTGAACTAGTAATTGTCAAATACAGAACTTAAAATTGATAGCTTCTAATAATTATTGCAAATTATAACTTGAAGATCTGAACTTGTAATTGTCAAATACAGAACTTAAAATTGATAGCTTCTAATTATTATTGCAAATTATAACTTGAAGATCTGAACTTGTAATTGTCAAATACAGAACATAAAATTGATAGCTTCTAATTATTATTTCAAATTATAACTTGAAGATCTGAACTTGTAATTGTCAAATACAGAACTTAAAATTAATAGCTTCTAATTATTATTGCAAATTATAACTTGAAGATCTGAACTTGTAATTGTCAAATACAGAACTTAAAATTGATAGCTTCTAATTATTATTGTAAGTTATAACTTGAAGATCTGAACTTGTAATCGTGAATTACAGAACTTAGATTTGTTAAATTCAAATTATTATTTCAAATTATAACTTGAAGATCTGTACTAGTAATTGTCAAATACAGAACTTAAAATTGATAGCTTCTAATTATTATTGCAAATAATAACTTGAAGATCTGAACTTGTAATTGTCAAATACAGAACTTAAAATTGATAGTGTAATAGATTGGAATAATAATGCAAGATCAATACAATTACAAACATAAACTTTTATTTCTATCAACCATTTTCTATATGTTACAATTAACTGTTAATACCAACTTAAACTATAAATGTCTCTGACATTATATACAGTATACTACAATATCCTTCCCTTAAGGGATTTCAAACAATAAAAAAAAATATATACAAAATTATACACATTATTATACACAAAATCAAACACCTCATTATTGATATTACGATATTATATAATTTAATTATAATTCAACCTGTCCGGTTTTACAATATTTAGCCTAGGTCTATGTTTTGCGATACTATATGGACTGTTGTTTGTCTCATTTGCAATTAAATCGTCATTACTACCAACATTTACAACATTGTTTTCCATAGACTCAGTAACATTATTTTTAGTTGTATCAATAATATCGGTATTCAGGTTATCTTTGAAATCATTAGAATCTAAGTTCATTGTAATTTTATCTGTATTTGAATCAGGTTTCATTTCGCAACCAGCGTTCACTATTTGATCCACGTGTCTTTTCCAAATCATGTCTAATGATGGAATATAACATGAATATATCTTATCCCCTAGAACACTAACGATCTTCCCCGGAATCCACGGTCTATCCGCAGTACGGTAATCTTTAACGTAAACATTTTCTCCAACCGTGAAAACAATCCGCCTTGTACCCTTAAAATTCTCAACTTGCTTCTCTTTGCGCTGGTTATCACCCGTAGGTACTAGTATTGAAAACTTGTTGTTTAATTCACGACCGAACATTAATTTCGAAGGATTTTCCTGTGTCGTGGTGTGTGGAGTCGTCCGATAACTAAATAAGTATCGATTGATTATAGTACGATATGATTCATTAACATTCTTAATGTCTAGTAACGCTTTCTTTAATCCGCTTTTGAAACTTTTTACCGCATTTTCTGCTGCACCGTTAGACGCTGCGTGGTATGGAGGGCTAGTTTTATGTTTAATGCTATTTTTGATACAAAAATCTTTAAAATCATTTGACGTAAATGCGCTACCATTATCACTTACGATAACCTTAGGTAATCCAAACCGCGCGAAAATCTCTCTCAAAATCTCTACCGTCTCCTTACTATTAGCGTTCTTAACTTCAAACACTTCTGGCCATTTTGTGAAGGTATCTGTTAAGATTAAAAACATCTTATTTTTAAAAGGTCCTAAAAAATCTAAATGAACTCTTTCAAATGGCATTGTCGTACTACTCCATGGCTTTAACGGTGTTTTATTAGGTAATGGTCTATTTTCTAAACAAATTGAACACGAATTACTTAAATTTTCGATATCCTTATCGAGACCTGGCCACCAAAAATATTGTCTTGCTTTGGCCTTCATTTTGGATGCGCCAAAATGTGTATCATGTAATTGCTCTAAGATCTGCGCTCTAAATTTCGTAGGAATAACAACTCTATATCCCCACATCAGAATTCCTTGCTCAACTGTTAATTCATTACGTCTAATGTAAAAATTATTCACTACTTCTTTATTAGAAGTCGGCCAACCATGGCTAACATAAAAAATAACTTTTGAGATTTCGGAATCTCTTCTCGACTCGATTTGAATTTTTTTTGTGTCAATAACAAAATTAACTTGAACAAAATTTAAATAACTATACTCTGTTTCGCTATCTACCCTATCTTTTAACTTCAAAGGAAGTCGTGATAATGTGTCTGCACTAACATTTTCATTACCTTTAATAAATTTAATATTAAACTGGAAACTACTTAAATATAAACTCCATCTCTGCAGTCTACTTGTAGCCATTGAAGGCATTCCCTTTTTATTTCCGAAAATAGCTAACAGAGGTTTGTGATCTGTAAGTAAGTCAAATCTCCTACCCATTAAAAATTGAGAAAATTTTCCGACTCCATAATAGATTGCTAGTGCCTCTTTATCAACCATTGAATAATTTTTTTCAGCCTTAGATAAAACTCGTGACACAAAAGCGATAGGTCGTTCATCTCCATTAGGAAAAATGTGACTAATCACTGCTCCTATACCTTTACTAGATGCATCACATTTTAAATTAATTGGTAGATTTTGATCAAAATGACATAGCACTCTTTCAGACGCAACGGCTGCCTTAGCCTCCTTAAACGCTTTCTCGCAATCATTATTCCAATGGAATTCGTTACCTATTTTTAATAATGCATACAAGGGTTGCATCATACTAGCTAAATTTTTAATAAATTTTCCGTAATAATTAACCATTCCAGCAAAGCTCTTAACCTCAGCAACATTTGTTGGCCGTAATACGTCCACAATTGCCTTAACTTTTTCTGTATCTTTTTTTATACCCTCAGATGTAATGATAAATCCTAAATATTTAATTTCCCTTTTTAGAAATTCGCACTTGGTTTTACTTAATGTAAACCCGGCATCATATAATTTACTCAAAACCATCTTGAGTCTTTGCATATGTTCATCGTAATCTTTAGCTGAAACAATAATATCATCTAAATATGAACCTACGCCCTCTATACCCTGTATAGTTTTCTCAATGGTCTTTTGAAAAACTGCACACGCCGATTTAGTACCAAATGGTAAGCGATTAACTACATAAATTCCTTTATGGGTACTCCAAGCTAACAACCGACCAGTTTCCTCGTCTACTTGTAATTGATTGTACGCCTGACTCAGATCTAACCTACTAAAGTATTTTGCCCCCTGCACTATTATGAAAAGCTCGTCAACTCTAGGTATGGGGTGGTAGATATCTCTTAAATGTTTGTTGACTGTGACCCTATAATCGGCGCATATACGTATGGTACCGTCTTTTTTTAAAATAGGGACTAAAGGCGTTCCCCAACTACTATTATCAACTCTAGTGATAACACCTAATTGTTCCAATCGGTCTAGTTCGTCTTCGACTTTCTTTTTAAAGGCAAAAGGCAGATTCCTGGGTTTTAAGAACACAGGAGAACTCTCAGGATCAACCTCAAGTTTGATTTTTTGATATTTATAGCATCCGATTCCGCCTGCAAACAAACCCCTGAACTCCTCGAAAAGATCGTCCAATGTTAATGTCTTTATATTATTTAGATTGTATAAATTGCCATTATTACCAATCGATAGATCAAATAAATGAAGCCAATCACGACCCATTAATGAAGGACCTCCCTTCTTAACTACTAATAATTTTCCAAATCTTACGACTCCATTAATTTCAATTTTAACCCTCAAACACCCTAACGGCTTAATAATTGTACCGTCGTAGCAATACAATTGTAAATTACATTTATCTAATTGAAATTCCCTAAAAAATCTATCATATGTATTTGTGGAAATAACTGAAAGACCCGACCCCGTATCGACTTCCATATCTAATAATATGTTGTTTACTTTAATTGATGCCTTAAATGGTTCTAATTTAAATATATTTGATTTGAAGGTTAAATTGTAAAAATCTATGGAATTCGATGCAGTGCCGTCTTCCACATGTGACTTATCATCTAAAAAATTTTGCTTAACTTTACAAATTTTTGCCAGATGGCCTACACCCTTGCAAATTTTGCATCGGTATCGTTTATATTTACATTTACTAAAAGTGTGGTTTACTTCACCGCAATGGAAACACACCGCCTTGGTTGTCTTCCCCTTTTCCGCGTTTGACAGCTTTGTACCACCTTTCTTCTGTTCGCCTTGAACCAACTGACCTCGCTTTGAACCCGTCGACACCCTATGAATTTCCATCTGAGCACTCGTATTAACTTCTTTACTTAGAGCAATTTTAAGTAACTCGGCTGTAGAACTGTTATGATTTTCTTCACATAGACGATCCAGAATTGGTCCTTTTGTCAGACCTGCCAGAAAAATAAGACCAATGATAAAGTCTAAATTTTGTCCAAAATCACAATAGGCAGCTTCACTTTTTATTCTCATGAACCAATCCCTTATGGACTCGTTAGTCGCCTGCTTCAATTCAATAAAATTAATACGTTTTCTATTCACAGGAACTGTCTTCGTAAAATGGAGTTGTAATTTGGCGGACAATTCAGTGTAAGTTTTCTTGGAAGGCAAATCCGGGTAACACACATCTCTTAAGGCTGCATATGCACTGGCTCCCATTAACGTAATCAATGTCGATACCTTCCTATTATCGGTAATGTTGTTTACTACAAAATATTGGTCCAATCTTTCTTTATAGATGTTCCAATCGTCATTGATATTAAATTGCTCCATTGATCCAATGATTCCGACATATTGTTGTCCTGCTGGTGGTAGTGGAATCACATCTTCGTTCTCACGCGGCATCGTGGTTAATATAAAAAAAAAATTCTCACAATTCTCAGAATTTAAGAAAAATGCACCTTGCTAAAACATTCGCCAATAATAATACGTATTCTCCGATTTTTCTCGTCGCCAATTGTAATACGTATTCTCCGATTTTTCTCGTCGCCAATTGTAATAGATTGGAATAATAATGCAAGATTAATACAATTACAAACATAAACTTTTATTTCTATCAACCATTTTCTATATGTTACAATTAACTGTTAATACCAACTTAAACTATAAATGTCTCTGACATTATATACAGTATACTACAGATAGCTTCTAATTATTATTGTAAATTATAACTTGAAGATCTGAACTTGTAATTGTCAAATACAGAACTTAAAATTGATAGCTTCTAATTATTATTGCAAATAATAACTTGAAGATCTGAACTTGTAATTGTCAAATACAGAACTTAAAATTGATAGCTTCTAATTATTATTGCAAAATATAATTCGAAGATCTGAACTTGTAATAGATAAATACGCAACTTAGCATTGTTAAATACAAATTGTGATTGCAAATTATAACTTGAAGATCTGAACCTGTAATAGGTAAATACAGAACTTCGAATTGTTAAATTCAAACTTAGATTGCAAATAATAATTCGAAGATCTGAACTTGTAATAGTCAAATACAGAACTTCTAATTGTTAAATACTAATTATTAGTGCAAATTATAACTTGAAGATCTGAACTAGTAATTGTCAAATACAGAACTTAAAATTGATAGCTTCTAATTATTATTGTAAATTATAACTTGAAGATCTGAACTTGTAATTGTCAAATACAGAACTTAAAATTGATTGCTTCTAATTATTATTGCAAATTATAACTTGAAGATCTGAACTAGTAATTGTTAAATACAGAACTTCAAATTGTTAAATACCAATTATTAGTGCAAATTATAACTAGAAGATCTGAACTTGTAATTGTCAAATACAGCACTTAAAATTGATAGCTTCTAATTATTATTGTAAATTAAAACTTGAAGATCTGAACTTGTAATAGTGAATTACAGAACTTAGATTTGATAAATTCAAATTATTATTTCAAATTATAACTTGAAGATCTGAACTAGTAATTGTCAAATACAGAACTTAAAATTGATAGCTTCTAATTACTATTGCAAATTATAACTTGAAGATCTGAACTTGTAATTGTCAAATACAGAACTTAAAATTGATAGCTTCTAATTATTATTGTAAATTATAACTTGAAGATCTGAACTTGTAATTGTCAAATACAGAACTTAAAATTGATAGCTTCTAATTATTATTGCAAATAATAACTTGAAGATCTGAACTTGTAATTGTCAAATACAGAACTTAAAATTGATAGCTTCTAATTATTATTGTAAATTATAACTTGAAGATCTGAACTTGTAATAGTCAAATACAGAACTTCGAATTGTTAAATACAAATTATTAGTACAAATTATAACTTGAAGATCTGAACTTGTAATAGGTAAATACAGAACTTCGAATTGTTAAATTCAAACTAAGATTGCAAATAATAATTTGAAGATCTGAACTTGTAATAGTCAAATACAGAACTTAAAATTGATAGCTTCTAATTATTATTGTAAATTATAACTTGAAGATCTGAACTTGTAATAGTGAATTACAGAACTTAGATTTGTTAAATTCAAATTATTATTTCAAATTATAACTTGAAGATCTGAACTAGTAATTGTCAAATACAGAACTTAAAATTGATAGCTTCTAATTATTATTGCAAATTATAACTTGAAGATCTGAACTTGTAATTGTCAAATGCAGAACTTAAAATTGATAGCTTCTAATTATTATTTCAAATTATAACTTGAAGATCTGAACTTGTAATAGTCAAATACAGAACATCGAATTGTTAAATACAAATTATTAGTGCAAATTATAACTTGAAGATCTGAACTTGTAATAGGTAAATACAGAACTTCTAATTGTTAAATTCAAACTAATATTGCAAATAATAATTTGAAAATCTGAACTAGTAATAGTCAAATACAGAACTTCTAACTGTTAAAAACAAATTATTAGTGCAAATTATAACTTGAAGATCTGAACTTGTAATTGTCAAATACAGAACTTAAAATTGATAGCTTCTAATTATTATTGCAAATTATAACTTGAAGATCTGAACTTGTAATAGTGAATTACAGAACTTAGATTTGTCAAATTCAAATTATTATTTCTAATTATAACTTGAAGATCTGAACTAGTAATTGTCAAATACAGAACTTAAAATTGATAGCTTCTAATTATTATTGCAAATTATAACTTGAAGTTCTGAACTTGTAATTGTCAAATACAGAACTTAAAATTGATAGCTTATAATTATAATTCAAATTATAACTTGAAGATCTGAACTAGTAATAGTCAAATACAGAACTTCAAATTGTTAAATACAAATTATTAGTGCAAATTATAACTTGAAGATCTGAACTAGTAATTGTCAAATACAGCACTTAAAATTGATAGCTTTTAATTATTATTGTAAATTATAACTTGAAGATCTGAACTTGTAATAGTGAATTACAGAACTTAGATTTGTTAAATTCAAATTATTATTTCAAATTATTATTTGATGACTGAACTAGTAATTGTCAAATACAGAACTTAAAATTGATAGCTTCTAATTATTATTGCAAATTATAACTTGTAGATCTGAACTTGTAATTGTCAAATACAGAACTTCTAATTGTTAAATACAAATTATTAGTGCAAATTATAACTTGAAGATCTGAACTTGTAATTGTCAAATACAGAACTTAAAATTGATAGCTTCTAATTATTATTGCAAATTATAACTTGAAGATCTGAACTTGTAATTGTCAAATACAGAACTTAAAATTAATAGCTTCTAATTATTATTGCAAATTATAACTTGAAGATCTGAACTTGTAATTGTCAAATACAGAACTTCTAATTGTTAAATACAAATTATTAGTGCAAATTATAACTTGAAGATCTGAACTTGTAATTGTCAAATCAAGAACTAAAAATTGATAGCTTCTAATTATTATTGCAAAATATAACTTGAAGATCTGAACTTGTAATTGTCAAATACAGAACTTCTAATTGTTAAATACAAATTATTAGTGCAAATTATAACTTGAAGTTCTTAACTTGTAATTGTCAAATACAGAACTTAAAATTGATAGCTTCTAATTATTATTGTAAATTATAACTTGAAGATCTGAACTTGTAATATTGAATTACAGAACTAAGATTTGTTAAATTCAAATTATTATTTCAAATTATAACTAGAAGATCTGAACTAGTAATTGTCAAATACAGAACTTAAAATTGATAGCTTCTAATTATTATTGCAAATTATAACTTGAAGATCTGAACTTCTAATTGTCAAATACAGAACTTAAAATTGATAGCTTCTAATTATTATTTCAAATTATAACTTGAAGATCTGAACTTGTAATTGTCAAATACAGAACTTCTAATTGTTAAATACAAATTATTAGTGCAAATTATAACTTGTAGATCTGAACTTGTAATTGTCAAATACAGAACTTAAAATTGATAGCTTCTAATTATTATTGTAAATTATAACTTGAAGATCTGAACTTGTAATAGTGAATTACAGAACTTAGATTTGTCAAATTCAAATTATTATTTCTAATTATAACTTGAAGATCTGAACTAGTAATTGTCCAATACAGAACTTATAATTGATAGCTTCTAATTATTATTGCAAATTATAACTTGAAGATCTGAACTTGTAATAGGTAAATACAGAACTTCGAATTGTTAAATTCAAACTAAGATTGCAAATAATAATTTGAAGATCTGAACTTGTAATAGTCAAATACAGAACTTAAAATTGATAGCTTCTAATTATTATTGTAAATTAAAACTTGAAGATCTGAACTTGTAATAGTGAATTACAGAACTTAGATTTGATAAATTCAAATTATTATTTCAAATTATAACTTGAAGATCTGAACTAGTAATTGTCAAATACAGAACTTAAAATTGATAGCTTCTAATTACTATTGCAAATTATAACTTGAAGATCTGAACTTGTAATTGTCAAATACAGAACTTAAAATTGATAGCTTCTAATTATTATTGTAAATTATAACTTGAAGATCTGAACTTGTAATTGTCAAATACAGAACTTAAAATTGATAGCTTCTAATTATTATTGCAAATAATAACTTGAAGATCTGAACTTGTAATTGTCAAATACAGAACTTAAAATTGATAGCTTCTAATTATTATTGCAAATAATAATTCGAAGATCTGAACTTGTAATAGTCAAATACAGAACTTCTAATTGTTAAATACAAATCATTAGTGCAAATTATAATTTGAAGATCTGAACTAGTAATTGTCAAATACAGAACTTAAAATTGATAGCTTCTAATTATTATTGCAAATTATAACTTGAAGATCTAAACTTTTAATTGTCAAATACAGAACTTCTAATTGTTAAATACAAATTATTAGTGCAAATTATAACTTGAAGATCTGAACTTGTAATTGTCAAATACAGAACTTAAAATTGATAGCTTCTAATTATTATTGCAAATTATAACTTGAAGATCTGAACTTGTAATTGTCAAATACAGAACTTCTAATTGTTAAATACAAATTATTAGTGCAAATTATAACTTGAAGATCTGAACTTGTAATAGGTAAATACAGAACTTCTAATTGTTAAATTCAAACTAATATTGCAAATAATAATTTGAAAATCTGAACTAGTAATAGTCAAATACAGAACTTCTAACTGTTAAAAACAAATTATTAGTGCAAATTATAACTTGAAGATCTGAACTTGTAATTGTCAAATACAGAACTTAAAATTGATAGCTTCTAATTATTATTGCAAATTATAACTTGAAGATCTGAACTTGTAATAGTGAATTACAGAACTTAGATTTGTCAAATTCAAATTATTATTTCTAATTATAACTTGAAGATCTGAACTAGTAATTGTCAAATACAGAACTTAAAATTGATAGCTTCTAATTATTATTGCAAATTATAACTTGAAGTTCTGAACTTGTAATTGTCAAATACAGAACTTAAAATTGATAGCTTATAATTATAATTCAAATTATAACTTGAAGATCTGAACTAGTAATAGTCAAATACAGAACTTCAAATTGTTAAATACAAATTATTAGTGCAAATTATAACTTGAAGATCTGAACTAGTAATTGTCAAATACAGCACTTAAAATTGATAGCTTTTAATTATTATTGTAAATTATAACTTGAAGATCTGAACTTGTAATAGTGAATTACAGAACTTAGATTTGTTAAATTCAAATTATTATTTCAAATTATTATTTGATGACTGAACTAGTAATTGTCAAATACAGAACTTAAAATTGATAGCTTCTAATTATTATTGCAAATTATAACTTGTAGATCTGAACTTGTAATTGTCAAATACAGAACTTCTAATTGTTAAATACAAATTATTAGTGCAAATTATAACTTGAAGATCTGAACTTGTAATTGTCAAATACAGAACTTAAAATTGATAGCTTCTAATTATTATTGCAAATTATAACTTGAAGATCTGAACTTGTAATTGTCAAATACAGAACTTAAAATTAATAGCTTCTAATTATTATTGCAAATTATAACTTGAAGATCTGAACTTGTAATTGTCAAATACAGAACTTCTAATTGTTAAATACAAATTATTAGTGCAAATTATAACTTGAAGATCTGAACTTGTAATTGTCAAATCAAGAACTAAAAATTGATAGCTTCTAATTATTATTGCAAAATATAACTTGAAGATCTGAACTTGTAATTGTCAAATACAGAACTTCTAATTGTTAAATACAAATTATTAGTGCAAATTATAACTTGAAGTTCTTAACTTGTAATTGTCAAATACAGAACTTAAAATTGATAGCTTCTAATTATTATTGTAAATTATAACTTGAAGATCTGAACTTGTAATATTGAATTACAGAACTAAGATTTGTTAAATTCAAATTATTATTTCAAATTATAACTAGAAGATCTGAACTAGTAATTGTCAAATACAGAACTTAAAATTGATAGCTTCTAATTATTATTGCAAATTATAACTTGAAGATCTGAACTTCTAATTGTCAAATACAGAACTTAAAATTGATAGCTTCTAATTATTATTTCAAATTATAACTTGAAGATCTGAACTTGTAATTGTCAAATACAGAACTTCTAATTGTTAAATACAAATTATTAGTGCAAATTATAACTTGTAGATCTGAACTTGTAATTGTCAAATACAGAACTTAAAATTGATAGCTTCTAATTATTATTGTAAATTATAACTTGAAGATCTGAACTTGTAATAGTGAATTACAGAACTTAGATTTGTCAAATTCAAATTATTATTTCTAATTATAACTTGAAGATCTGAACTAGTAATTGTCCAATACAGAACTTATAATTGATAGCTTCTAATTATTATTGCAAATTATAACTTGAAGATCTGAACTTGTAATAGTGAATTACAGAACTTAGATTTGTCAAATTCAAATTATTATTTCTAATTATAACTTGAAGATCTGAACTAGTAATTGTCCAATACAGAACTTATAATTGATAGCTTCTAATTATTATTGCAAATAATAACTTGAAGATCTGAACTTGTAATTGTCAAATACAGAACTTAAAATTGATAGCTTCTAATTATTATTGTAAATTATAACTTGAAGATCTGAACTTGTAATAGTGAATTACAGAACTTAGATTTGTTAAATTCAAATTATTATTTCAAATTATAACTTGAAGATCTGAACTAGTAATTGTCAAATACAGAACTTAAAATTGATAGCTTCTAATTTTTATTGCAAATTATAACTTGAAGATCTGAACTTGTAATTGTCAAATACAGAACTTAAAATTGATAGCTTCTAATTATTATTGTAAATTATAACTTGAAGATCTGAACTTGTAATTGTCAAATACAGAACTTAAAATTGATAGCTTCTAATTATTATTGCAAATAATAACTTGGAGATCTGAACTAGTAATTGTCAAATACAGAACTTAAAATTGATAGCTTCTAATTATTATTGCAAATTATAACTTGAAGATCTGAACTTGTAATTGTCAAATACAGAACTTAAAATTGATAGCTTCTAATTATTATTGCAAATTATAACTTGAAGATCTGAACTTGTAATTGTCAAATACAGAACATAAAATTGATAGCTTCTAATTATTATTTCAAATTATAACTTGAAGATCTGAACTTGTAATTGTCAAATACAGAACTTAAAATTAATAGCTTCTAATTATTATTGCAAATTATAACTTGAAGATCTGAACTTGTAATTGTCAAATACAGAACTTAAAATTGATAGCTTCTAATTATTATTGCATATTATAACTTGAAGATCTGAACTTGTAATTGATAAATACAGAATTTAAAATTGATAGCTTCTAATTATTATTGTAAATTATAACTTTTAGATCTGAACTTGTAATTGTCAAATACAGAACTTAAAATTGATAGCTTCTAATTATTATTGCAAATAATAACTTGAAGATCTGAACTTGTAATTGTCAAATACAGAACTTAAAATTGATAGCTTCTAATTATTATTGCAAATTATAATTTGAAGATCTGAACTTGTAATAGACAAATACGCAACTTAGCATTGTTAAATACAAATTGTGATTGCAAATTATAACTTGAAGATCTGAACCTGTAATAGGTAAATACAGAACTTCGAATTGTTAAATTCAAACTAAGATTGCAAATAATAATTCGAAGATCTGAACTTGTAATAGTCAAATACAGAACTTCTAATTTTAAATACAAATTATTAGTGCAAATTATAACTTGAAGATCTGAACTAGTAATTGTCAAATACAGAACTTAAAATTGATAGATTCTAATTATTATTTCAAATTATAACTTGAAGATCTGAACTAGTAATTGTCAAATACAGAACTTAAAATTGATAGCTTCTAATTATTATTGCAAATTATAACTTGAAGATCTGAACTTGTAATTGTCAAATACAGTACTTAAAATTGATAGCTTCTAATTATTATTGCAAATTATAACTTGAAGATCTGAACTTGTAATTGTCAAATACAGAACTTAAAATTGATAGCTTTTAATTATTATTGTAAATTATAACTTGAAGATCTGAACTTGTAATAGTCAAATACAGAACTTCGAATTGTTAAATACAAATTATTAGTACAAATTATAACTTGAAGATCTGAACTTGTAATAGGTAAATACAGAACTTCGAATTGTTAAATTCAAACTAAGATTGCAAATAATAATTTGAAGATCTGAACTTGTAATAGTCAAATACAGAACTTAAAATTGATAGCTTCTAATTATTATTGTAAATTATAACTTGAAGATCTGAACTTGTAATAGTGAATTACAGAACTTAGATTTGTTAAATTCAAATTATTATTTCAAATTATAACTTGAAGATCTGAACTAGTAATTGTCAAATACAGAACTTAAAATTGATAGCTTCTAATTATTATTGCAAATTATAACTTGAAGATCTGAACTTGTAATTGTCAAATGCAGAACTTAAAATTGATAGCTTCTAATTATTATTTCAAATTATAACTTGAAGATCTGAACTTGTAATAGTCAAATACAGAACATCGAATTGTTAAATACAAATTATTAGTGCAAATTATAACTTGAAGATCTGAACTTGTAATAGGTAAATACAGAACTTCTAATTGTTAAATTCAAACTAATATTGCAAATAATAATTTGAAAATCTGAACTAGTAATAGTCAAATACAGAACTTCTAACTGTTAAAAACAAATTATTAGTGCAAATTATAACTTGAAGATCTGAACTTGTAATTGTCAAATACAGAACTTAAAATTGATAGCTTCTAATTATTATTGCAAATTATAACTTGAAGATCTGAACTTGTAATAGTGAATTACAGAACTTAGATTTGTCAAATTCAAATTATTATTTCTAATTATAACTTGAAGATCTGAACTAGTAATTGTCAAATACAGAACTTAAAATTGATAGCTTCTAATTATTATTGCAAATTATAACTTGAAGTTCTGAACTTGTAATTGTCAAATACAGAACTTAAAATTGATAGCTTATAATTATAATTCAAATTATAACTTGAAGATCTGAACTAGTAATAGTCAAATACAGAACTTCAAATTGTTAAATACAAATTATTAGTGCAAATTATAACTTGAAGATCTGAACTAGTAATTGTCAAATACAGCACTTAAAATTGATAGCTTTTAATTATTATTGTAAATTATAACTTGAAGATCTGAACTTGTAATAGTGAATTACAGAACTTAGATTTGTTAAATTCAAATTATTATTTCAAATTATTATTTGATGACTGAACTAGTAATTGTCAAATACAGAACTTAAAATTGATAGCTTCTAATTATTATTGCAAATTGTAACTTGTAGATCTGAACTTGTAATTGTCAAATACAGAACTTCTAATTGTTAAATACAAATTATTAGTGCAAATTATAACTTGAAGATCTGAACTTGTAATTGTCAAATACAGAACTTAAAATTGATAGCTTCTAATTATTATTGCAAATTATAACTTGAAGATCTGAACTTGTAATTGTCAAATACAGAACTTAAAATTAATAGCTTCTAATTATTATTGCAAATTATAACTTGAAGATCTGAACTTGTAATTGTCAAATACAGAACTTCTAATTGTTAAATACAAATTATTAGTGCAAATTATAACTTGAAGATCTGAACTTGTAATTGTCAAATCAAGAACTAAAAATTGATAGCTTCTAATTATTATTGCAAAATATAACTTGAAGATCTGAACTTGTAATTGTCAAATACAGAACTTCTAATTGTTAAATACAAATTATTAGTGCAAATTATAACTTGAAGTTCTTAACTTGTAATTGTCAAATACAGAACTTAAAATTGATAGCTTCTAATTATTATTGTAAATTATAACTTGAAGATCTGAACTTGTAATATTGAATTACAGAACTAAGATTTGTTAAATTCAAATTATTATTTCAAATTATAACTAGAAGATCTGAACTAGTAATTGTCAAATACAGAACTTAAAATTGATAGCTTCTAATTATTATTGCAAATTATAACTTGAAGATCTGAACTTCTAATTGTCAAATACAGAACTTAAAATTGATAGCTTCTAATTATTATTTCAAATTATAACTTGAAGATCTGAACTTGTAATTGTCAAATACAGAACTTCTAATTGTTAAATACAAATTATTAGTGCAAATTATAACTTGTAGATCTGAACTTGTAATTGTCAAATACAGAACTTAAAATTGATAGCTTCTAATTATTATTGTAAATTATAACTTGAAGATCTGAACTTGTAATAGTGAATTACAGAACTTAGATTTGTCAAATTCAAATTATTATTTCTAATTATAACTTGAAGATCTGAACTAGTAATTGTCCAATACAGAACTTATAATTGATAGCTTCTAATTATTATTGCAAATTATAACTTGAAGATCTGAACTTGTAATAGTCAAATACAGAACTTCGAATTGTTAAATACAAATTATTAGTGCAAATTATAACTTGAAGATCTGAACTAGTAATTGTCAAATACAGCACTTAAAATTGATAGCTTCTAGTTATTATTGTTAATTATAACTTGTAGTTCTGAACTTGTAATAGTGAATTACAGAACTTAGATTTGTTAAATTCAAATTATTATTTCTAATTATTACTTGAAGATCTGAACTAGTAATTGTCAAATACAGAACTTAAAATTGATAGCTTCTAATTATTATTGCAAATTATAACTTGAAGATGTGAACTTGTAATTGTCAAATACAGAACTTAAAATTGATAGCTTCTAATTATTATTGAAAATTATAACTTGAAGATCTGAACTTGTAGTAGTGAATTACAGAACTTAGATTTGTTAAATTCAAATTATTATTTCAAATTATAACTTGAAGATCTGAACTAGTAATTGAACTTAAAATTGATAGCTTCTAATTATTATTGCAAATTATAACTTGAAGATCTGAACTAGTAATTGTCAAATACAGAACTTAAAATTGATAGCTTCTAATTATTATTTCAAATTATAACTTGAAGATCTGAACTTGTAATTGTCAAATACAGAACTTCTAAATGTTAAATACAAATTATTAGTGCAAATTATAACTTGTAGATCTGAACTTGTAATTGTCAAATACAGAACTTAAAATTGATAGCTTCTAATTATTATTGTAAATTATAACTTGAAGATCTGAACTAGTAATTGTCCAATACAGAACTTATAATTGATAGCTTCTAATTATTATTGCAAATTATAACTTGAAGATCTGAACTAGTAATTGTCAAATACAGAACTTAAAATTGATAGCTTCTAATTATTATTGCAAATTATAACTTGAAGATCTGAACTTGTAATTGTCAAATACAGAACTTAAAATTGATAGCTTATAATTATAATTCAAATTATAACTAGAAGATCTGAACTTGTAATAGTCAAATACGGAACTTCGAATTGTTAAATACAAATTATTAGTGCAAATTATAACTTGAAGATCTGAACTAGTAATTGTCAAATACAGAACTTAAAATTGATAGATTCTAATTATTATTTCAAATTATAACTTGAAGATCTGAACTAGTAATTGTCAAATACAGAACTTAAAATTGATAGCTTCTAATTATTATTGCAAATTATAACTTGAAGATCTGAACTTGTAATTGTCAAATACAGTACTTAAAATTGATAGCTTCTAATTATTATTGCAAATTATAACTTGAAGATCTGAACTTGTAATTGTCAAATACAGAACTTAAAATTGATAGCTTTTAATTATTATTGTAAATTATAACTTGAAGATCTGAACTTGTAATAGTCAAATACAGAACTTCGAATTGTTAAATACAAATTATTAGTACAAATTATAACTTGAAGATCTGAACTTGTAATAGGTAAATACAGAACTTCGAATTGTTAAATTCAAACTAAGATTGCAAATAATAATTTGAAGATCTGAACTTGTAATAGTCAAATACAGAACTTAAAATTGATAGCTTCTAATTATTATTGTAAATTATAACTTGAAGATCTGAACTTGTAATAGTGAATTACAGAACTTAGATTTGTTAAATTCAAATTATTATTTCAAATTATAACTTGAAGATCTGAACTAGTAATTGTCAAATACAGAACTTAAAATTGATAGCTTCTAATTATTATTGCAAATTATAACTTGAAGATCTGAACTTGTAATTGTCAAATGCAGAACTTAAAATTGATAGCTTCTAATTATTATTTCAAATTATAACTTGAAGATCTGAACTTGTAATAGTCAAATACAGAACATCGAATTGTTAAATACTAATTATTAGTGCAAATTATAACTTGAAGATCTGAACTTGTAATAGGTAAATACAGAACTTCTAATTGTTAAATTCAAACTAATATTGCAAATAATAATTTGAAAATCTGAACTAGTAATAGTCAAATACAGAACTTCTAACTGTTAAAAACAAATTATTAGTGCAAATTATAACTTGAAGATCTGAACTTGTAATTGTCAAATACAGAACTTAAAATTGATAGCTTCTAATTATTATTGCAAATTATAACTTGAAGATCTGAACTTGTAATAGTGAATTACAGAACTTAGATTTGTCAAATTCAAATTATTATTTCTAATTATAACTTGAAGATCTGAACTAGTAATTGTCAAATACAGAACTTAAAATTGATAGCTTATAATTATAATTCAAATTATAACTAGAAGATCTGAACTTGTAATAGTCAAATACGGAACTTCGAATTGTTAAATACAAATTATTAGTGCAAATTATAACTTGAAGATCTGAACTAGTAATTGTCAAATACAGAACTTAAATTGATAGATTCTAATTATTATTTCAAATTATAACTTGAAGATCTGAACTAGTAATTGTCAAATACAGAACTTAAAATTGATAGCTTCTAATTATTATTGCAAATTATAACTTGAAGATCTGAACTTGTAATTGTCAAATACAGTACTTAAAATTGATAGCTTCTAATTATTATTGCAAATTATAACTTGAAGATCTGAACTTGTAATTGTCAAATACAGAACTTAAAATTGATAGCTTTTAATTATTATTGTAAATTATAACTTGAAGATCTGAACTTGTAATAGTCAAATACAGAACTTCGAATTGTTAAATACAAATTATTAGTACAAATTATAACTTGAAGATCTGAACTTGTAATAGGTAAATACAGAACTTCGAATTGTTAAATTCAAACTAAGATTGCAAATAATAATTTGAAGATCTGAACTTGTAATAGTCAAATACAGAACTTAAAATTGATAGCTTCTAATTATTATTGTAAATTATAACTTGAAGATCTGAACTTGTAATAGTGAATTACAGAACTTAGATTTGTTAAATTCAAATTATTATTTCAAATTATAACTTGAAGATCTGAACTAGTAATTGTCAAATACAGAACTTAAAATTGATAGCTTCTAATTATTATTGCAAATTATAACTTGAAGATCTGAACTTGTAATAGTCAAATACAGAACATCGAATTGTTAAATACAAATTATTAGTGCAAATTATAACTTGAAGATCTGAACTTGTAATAGGTAAATACAGAACTTCTAATTGTTAAATTCAAACTAATATTGCAAATAATAATTTGAAAATCTGAACTAGTAATAGTCAAATACAGAACTTCTAACTGTTAAAAACAAATTATTAGTGCAAATTATAACTTGAAGATCTGAACTTGTAATTGTCAAATACAGAACTTAAAATTGATAGCTTCTAATTATTATTGCAAATTATAACTTGAAGATCTGAACTTGTAATAGTGAATTACAGAACTTAGATTTGTCAAATTCAAATTATTATTTCTAATTATAACTTGAAGATCTGAACTAGTAATTGTCAAATACAGAACTTAAAATTGATAGCTTCTAATTATTATTGCAAATTATAACTTGAAGTTCTGAACTTGTAATTGTCAAATACAGAACTTAAAATTGATAGCTTATAATTATAATTCAAATTATAACTTGAAGATCTGAACTAGTAATAGTCAAATACAGAACTTCAAATTGTTAAATACAAATTATTAGTGCAAATTATAACTTGAAGATCTGAACTAGTAATTGTCAAATACAGCACTTAAAATTGATAGCTTTTAATTATTATTGTAAATTATAACTTGAAGATCTGAACTTGTAATAGTGAATTATTGAACTTAGATTTGTTAAATTCAAATTATTATTTCAAATTATTATTTGATGACTGAACTAGTAATTGTCAAATACAGAACTTAAAATTGATAGCTTCTAATTATTATTGCAAATTATAACTTGTAGATCTGAACTTGTAATTGTCAAATACAGAACTTCAAATTGTTAAATACAAATTATTAGTGCAAATTATAACTTGAAGATCTGAACTTGTAATTGTCAAATACAGAACTTAAAATTGATAGCTTCTAATTATTATTGCAAATTATAACTTGAAGATCTGAACTTGTAATTGTCAAATACAGAACTTAAAATTAATAGCTTCTAATTATTATTGCAAATTATAACTTGAAGATCTGAACTTGTAATTGTCAAATACAGAACTTCTAATTGTTAAATACAAATTATTAGTGCAAATTATAACTTGAAGATCTGAACTTGTAATTGTCAAATCAAGAACTAAAAATTGATAGCTTCTAATTATTATTGCAAAATATAACTTGAAGATCTGAACTTGTAATTGTCAAATACAGAACTTCTAATTGTTAAATACAAATTATTAGTGCAAATTATAACTTGAAGTTCTTAACTTGTAATTGTCAAATACAGAACTTAAAATTGATAGCTTCTAATTATTATTGCAAATTATAACTTGAAGATGTGAACTTGTAATTGTCAAATACAGAACTTAAAATTGATAGCTTCTAATTATTATTGAAAATTATAACTTGAAGATCTGAACTTGTAGTAGTGAATTACAGAACTTAGATTTGTTAAATTCAAATTATTATTTCAAATTATAACTTGAAGATCTGAACTAGTAATTGAACTTAAAATTGATAGCTTCTAATTATTATTGCAAATTATAACTTGAAGATCTGAACTAGTAATTGTCAAATACAGAACTTAAAATTGATAGCTTCTAATTATTATTTCAAATTATAACTTGAAGATCTGAACTTGTAATTGTCAAATACAGAACTTCTAAATGTTAAATACAAATTATTAGTGCAAATTATAACTTGTAGATCTGAACTTGTAATTGTCAAATACAGAACTTAAAATTGATAGCTTCTAATTATTATTGTAAATTATAACTTGAAGATCTGAACTAGTAATTGTCCAATACAGAACTTATAATTGATAGCTTCTAATTATTATTGCAAATTATAACTTGAAGATCTGAACTAGTAATTGTCAAATACAGAACTTAAAATTGATAGCTTCTAATTATTATTGCAAATTATAACTTGAAGATCTGAACTTGTAATTGTCAAATACAGAACTTAAAATTGATAGCTTATAATTATAATTCAAATTATAACTTGAAGATCTGAACTTGTAATTGTCAAATACAGTACTTAAAATTGATAGCTTCTAATTATTATTGCAAATTATAACTTGAAGATCTGAACTTGTAATTGTCAAATACAGAACTTAAAATTGATAGCTTTTAATTATTATTGTAAATTATAACTTGAAGATCTGAACTTGTAATAGTCAAATACAGAACTTCGAATTGTTAAATACAAATTATTAGTACAAATTATAACTTGAAGATCTGAACTTGTAATAGGTAAATACAGAACTTCGAATTGTTAAATTCAAACTAAGATTGCAAATAATAATTTGAAGATCTGAACTTGTAATAGTCAAATACAGAACTTAAAATTGATAGCTTCTAATTATTATTGTAAATTATAACTAGAAGATCTGAACTTGTAATAGTGAATTACAGAACTTAGATTTGTTAAATTCAAATTATTATTTCAAATTATAACTTGAAGATCTGAACTAGTAATTGTCAAATACAGAACTTAAAATTGATAGCTTCTAATTATTATTGCAAATTATAACTTGAAGATCTGAACTTGTAATTGTCAAATGCAGAACTTAAAATTGATAGCTTCTAATTATTATTTCAAATTATAACTTGAAGATCTGAACTTGTAATAGTCAAATACAGAACATCGAATTGTTAAATACAAATTATTAGTGCAAATTATAACTTGAAGATCTGAACTTGTAATAGGTAAATACAGAACTTCTAATTGTTAAATTCAAACTAATATTGCAAATAATAATTTGAAAATCTGAACTAGTAATAGTCAAATACAGAACTTCTAACTGTTAAAAACAAATTATTAGTGCAAATTATAACTTGAAGATCTGAACTTGTAATTGTCAAATACAGAACTTAAAATTGATAGCTTCTAATTATTATTGCAAATTATAACTTGAAGATCTGAACTTGTAATAGTGAATTACAGAACTTAGATTTGTCAAATTCAAATTATTATTTCTAATTATAACTTGAAGATCTGAACTAGTAATTGTCAAATACAGAACTTAAAATTGATAGCTTCTAATTATTATTGCAAATTATAACTTGAAGTTCTGAACTTGTAATTGTCAAATACAGAACTTAAAATTGATAGCTTATAATTATAATTCAAATTATAACTTGAAGATCTGAACTAGTAATAGTCAAATACAGAACTTCAAATTGTTAAATACAAATTATTAGTGCAAATTATAACTTGAAGATCTGAACTAGTAATTGTCAAATACAGCACTTAAAATTGATAGCTTTTAATTATTATTGTAAATTATAACTTGAAGATCTGAACTTGTAATAGTGAATTACAGAACTTAGATTTGTTAAATTCAAATTATTATTTCAAATTATTATTTGATGACTGAACTAGTAATTGTCAAATACAGAACTTAAAATTGATAGCTTCTAATTATTATTGCAAATTATAACTTGTAGATCTGAACTTGTAATTGTCAAATACAGAACTTCTAATTGTTAAATACAAATTATTAGTGCAAATTATAACTTGAAGATCTGAACTTGTAATTGTCAAATACAGAACTTAAAATTGATAGCTTCTAATTATTATTGCAAATTATAACTTGAAGATCTGAACTTGTAATTGTCAAATACAGAACTTAAAATTAATAGCTTCTAATTATTATTGCAAATTATAACTTGAAGATCTGAACTTGTAATTGTCAAATACAGAACTTCTAATTGTTAAATACAAATTATTAGTGCAAATTATAACTTGAAGATCTGAACTTGTAATTGTCAAATCAAGAACTAAAAATTGATAGCTTCTAATTATTATTGCAAAATATAACTTGAAGATCTGAACTTGTAATTGTCAAATACAGAACTTCTAATTGTTAAATACAAATTATTAGTGCAAATTATAACTTGAAGTTCTTAACTTGTAATTGTCAAATACAGAACTTAAAATTGATAGCTTCTAATTATTATTGTAAATTATAACTTGAAGATCTGAACTTGTAATATTGAATTACAGAACTAAGATTTGTTAAATTCAAATTATTATTTCAAATTATAACTAGAAGATCTGAACTAGTAATTGTCAAATACAGAACTTAAAATTGATAGCTTCTAATTATTATTGCAAATTATAACTTGAAGATCTGAACTTGTAATTGTCAAATACAGAACTTCTAATTGTTAAATACAAATTATTAGTGCAAATTATAACTTGAAGATCTGAACTTCTAATTGTCAAATACAGAACTTAAAATTGATAGCTTCTAATTATTATTTCAAATTATAACTTGAAGATCTGAACTTGTAATTGTCAAATACAGAACTTCTAATTGTTAAATACAAATTATTAGTGCAAATTATAACTTGTAGATCTGAACTTGTAATTGTCAAATACAGAACTTAAAATTGATAGCTTCTAATTATTATTGTAAATTATAACTTGAAGATCTGAACTTGTAATAGTGAATTACAGAACTTAGATTTGTCAAATTCAAATTATTATTTCTAATTATAACTTGAAGATCTGAACTAGTAATTGTCCAATACAGAACTTATAATTGATAGCTTCTAATTATTATTGCAAATTATAACTTGAAGATCTGAACTTGTAATAGTCAAATACAGAACTTCGAATTGTTAAATACAAATTATTAGTGCAAATTATAACTTGAAGATCTGAACTAGTAATTGTCAAATACAGCACTTAAAATTGATAGCTTCTAGTTATTATTGTTAATTATAACTTGTAGTTCTGAACTTGTAATAGTGAATTACAGAACTTAGATTTGTTAAATTCAAATTATTATTTCTAATTATTACTTGAAGATCTGAACTAGTAATTGTCAAATACAGAACTTAAAATTGATAGCTTCTAATTATTATTGCAAATTATAACTTGAAGATGTGAACTTGTAATTGTCAAATACAGAACTTAAAATTGATAGCTTCTAATTATTATTGAAAATTATAACTTGAAGATCTGAACTTGTAGTAGTGAATTACAGAACTTAGATTTGTTAAATTCAAATTATTATTTCAAATTATAACTTGAAGATCTGAACTAGTAATTGAACTTAAAATTGATAGCTTCTAATTATTATTGCAAATTATAACTTGAAGATCTGAACTAGTAATTGTCAAATACAGAACTTAAAATTGATAGCTTCTAATTATTATTTCAAATTATAACTTGAAGATCTGAACTTGTAATTGTCAAATACAGAACTTCTAAATGTTAAATACAAATTATTAGTGCAAATTATAACTTGTAGATCTGAACTTGTAATTGTCAAATACAGAACTTAAAATTGATAGCTTCTAATTATTATTGTAAATTATAACTTGAAGATCTGAACTAGTAATTGTCCAATACAGAACTTATAATTGATAGCTTCTAATTATTATTGCAAATTATAACTTGAAGATCTGAACTAGTAATTGTCAAATACAGAACTTAAAATTGATAGCTTCTAATTATTATTGCAAATTATAACTTGAAGATCTGAACTTGTAATTGTCAAATACAGAACTTAAAATTGATAGCTTATAATTATAATTCAAATTATAACTAGAAGATCTGAACTTGTAATAGTCAAATACGGAACTTCGAATTGTTAAATACAAATTATTAGTGCAAATTATAACTTGAAGATCTGAACTAGTAATTGTCAAATACAGAACTTAAAATTGATAGATTCTAATTATTATTTCAAATTATAACTTGAAGATCTGAACTAGTAATTGTCAAATACAGAACTTAAAATTGATAGCTTCTAATTATTATTGCAAATTATAACTTGAAGATCTGAACTTGTAATTGTCAAATACAGTACTTAAAATTGATAGCTTCTAATTATTATTGCAAATTATAACTTGAAGATCTGAACTTGTAATTGTCAAATACAGAACTTAAAATTGATAGCTTTTAATTATTATTGTAAATTATAACTTGAAGATCTGAACTTGTAATAGTCAAATACAGAACTTCGAATTGTTAAATACAAATTATTAGTACAAATTATAACTTGAAGATCTGAACTTGTAATAGGTAAATACAGAACTTCGAATTGTTAAATTCAAACTAAGATTGCAAATAATAATTTGAAGATCTGAACTTGTAATAGTCAAATACAGAACTTAAAATTGATAGCTTCTAATTATTATTGTAAATTATAACTTGAAGATCTGAACTTGTAATAGTGAATTACAGAACTTAGATTTGTTAAATTCAAATTATTATTTCAAATTATAACTTGAAGATCTGAACTAGTAATTGTCAAATACAGAACTTAAAATTGATAGCTTCTAATTATTATTGCAAATTATAACTTGAAGATCTGAACTTGTAATTGTCAAATGCAGAACTTAAAATTGATAGCTTCTAATTATTATTTCAAATTATAACTTGAAGATCTGAACTTGTAATAGTCAAATACAGAACATCGAATTGTTAAATACTAATTATTAGTGCAAATTATAACTTGAAGATCTGAACTTGTAATAGGTAAATACAGAACTTCTAATTGTTAAATTCAAACTAATATTGCAAATAATAATTTGAAAATCTGAACTAGTAATAGTCAAATACAGAACTTCTAACTGTTAAAAACAAATTATTAGTGCAAATTATAACTTGAAGATCTGAACTTGTAATTGTCAAATACAGAACTTAAAATTGATAGCTTCTAATTATTATTGCAAATTATAACTTGAAGATCTGAACTTGTAATAGTGAATTACAGAACTTAGATTTGTCAAATTCAAATTATTATTTCTAATTATAACTTGAAGATCTGAACTAGTAATTGTCAAATACAGAACTTAAAATTGATAGCTTATAATTATAATTCAAATTATAACTAGAAGATCTGAACTTGTAATAGTCAAATACGGAACTTCGAATTGTTAAATACAAATTATTAGTGCAAATTATAACTTGAAGATCTGAACTAGTAATTGTCAAATACAGAACTTAAATTGATAGATTCTAATTATTATTTCAAATTATAACTTGAAGATCTGAACTAGTAATTGTCAAATACAGAACTTAAAATTGATAGCTTCTAATTATTATTGCAAATTATAACTTGAAGATCTGAACTTGTAATTGTCAAATACAGTACTTAAAATTGATAGCTTCTAATTATTATTGCAAATTATAACTTGAAGATCTGAACTTGTAATTGTCAAATACAGAACTTAAAATTGATAGCTTTTAATTATTATTGTAAATTATAACTTGAAGATCTGAACTTGTAATAGTCAAATACAGAACTTCGAATTGTTAAATACAAATTATTAGTACAAATTATAACTTGAAGATCTGAACTTGTAATAGGTAAATACAGAACTTCGAATTGTTAAATTCAAACTAAGATTGCAAATAATAATTTGAAGATCTGAACTTGTAATAGTCAAATACAGAACTTAAAATTGATAGCTTCTAATTATTATTGTAAATTATAACTTGAAGATCTGAACTTGTAATAGTGAATTACAGAACTTAGATTTGTTAAATTCAAATTATTATTTCAAATTATAACTTGAAGATCTGAACTAGTAATTGTCAAATACAGAACTTAAAATTGATAGCTTCTAATTATTATTGCAAATTATAACTTGAAGATCTGAACTTGTAATAGTCAAATACAGAACATCGAATTGTTAAATACAAATTATTAGTGCAAATTATAACTTGAAGATCTGAACTTGTAATAGGTAAATACAGAACTTCTAATTGTTAAATTCAAACTAATATTGCAAATAATAATTTGAAAATCTGAACTAGTAATAGTCAAATACAGAACTTCTAACTGTTAAAAACAAATTATTAGTGCAAATTATAACTTGAAGATCTGAACTTGTAATTGTCAAATACAGAACTTAAAATTGATAGCTTCTAATTATTATTGCAAATTATAACTTGAAGATCTGAACTTGTAATAGTGAATTACAGAACTTAGATTTGTCAAATTCAAATTATTATTTCTAATTATAACTTGAAGATCTGAACTAGTAATTGTCAAATACAGAACTTAAAATTGATAGCTTCTAATTATTATTGCAAATTATAACTTGAAGTTCTGAACTTGTAATTGTCAAATACAGAACTTAAAATTGATAGCTTATAATTATAATTCAAATTATAACTTGAAGATCTGAACTAGTAATAGTCAAATACAGAACTTCAAATTGTTAAATACAAATTATTAGTGCAAATTATAACTTGAAGATCTGAACTAGTAATTGTCAAATACAGCACTTAAAATTGATAGCTTTTAATTATTATTGTAAATTATAACTTGAAGATCTGAACTTGTAATAGTGAATTATTGAACTTAGATTTGTTAAATTCAAATTATTATTTCAAATTATTATTTGATGACTGAACTAGTAATTGTCAAATACAGAACTTAAAATTGATAGCTTCTAATTATTATTGCAAATTATAACTTGTAGATCTGAACTTGTAATTGTCAAATACAGAACTTCAAATTGTTAAATACAAATTATTAGTGCAAATTATAACTTGAAGATCTGAACTTGTAATTGTCAAATACAGAACTTAAAATTGATAGCTTCTAATTATTATTGCAAATTATAACTTGAAGATCTGAACTTGTAATTGTCAAATACAGAACTTAAAATTAATAGCTTCTAATTATTATTGCAAATTATAACTTGAAGATCTGAACTTGTAATTGTCAAATACAGAACTTCTAATTGTTAAATACAAATTATTAGTGCAAATTATAACTTGAAGATCTGAACTTGTAATTGTCAAATCAAGAACTAAAAATTGATAGCTTCTAATTATTATTGCAAAATATAACTTGAAGATCTGAACTTGTAATTGTCAAATACAGAACTTCTAATTGTTAAATACAAATTATTAGTGCAAATTATAACTTGAAGTTCTTAACTTGTAATTGTCAAATACAGAACTTAAAATTGATAGCTTCTAATTATTATTGCAAATTATAACTTGAAGATGTGAACTTGTAATTGTCAAATACAGAACTTAAAATTGATAGCTTCTAATTATTATTGAAAATTATAACTTGAAGATCTGAACTTGTAGTAGTGAATTACAGAACTTAGATTTGTTAAATTCAAATTATTATTTCAAATTATAACTTGAAGATCTGAACTAGTAATTGAACTTAAAATTGATAGCTTCTAATTATTATTGCAAATTATAACTTGAAGATCTGAACTAGTAATTGTCAAATACAGAACTTAAAATTGATAGCTTCTAATTATTATTTCAAATTATAACTTGAAGATCTGAACTTGTAATTGTCAAATACAGAACTTCTAAATGTTAAATACAAATTATTAGTGCAAATTATAACTTGTAGATCTGAACTTGTAATTGTCAAATACAGAACTTAAAATTGATAGCTTCTAATTATTATTGTAAATTATAACTTGAAGATCTGAACTAGTAATTGTCCAATACAGAACTTATAATTGATAGCTTCTAATTATTATTGCAAATTATAACTTGAAGATCTGAACTAGTAATTGTCAAATACAGAACTTAAAATTGATAGCTTCTAATTATTATTGCAAATTATAACTTGAAGATCTGAACTTGTAATTGTCAAATACAGAACTTAAAATTGATAGCTTATAATTATAATTCAAATTATAACTAGAAGATCTGAACTTGTAATAGTCAAATACGGAACTTCGAATTGTTAAATACAAATTATTAGTGCAAATTATAACTTGAAGATCTGAACTAGTAATTGTCAAATACAGAACTTAAAATTGATAGATTCTAATTATTATTTCAAATTATAACTTGAAGATCTGAACTAGTAATTGTCAAATACAGAACTTAAAATTGATAGCTTCTAATTATTATTGCAAATTATAACTTGAAGATCTGAACTTGTAATTGTCAAATACAGTACTTAAAATTGATAGCTTCTAATTATTATTGCAAATTATAACTTGAAGATCTGAACTTGTAATTGTCAAATACAGAACTTAAAATTGATAGCTTTTAATTATTATTGTAAATTATAACTTGAAGATCTGAACTTGTAATAGTCAAATACAGAACTTCGAATTGTTAAATACAAATTATTAGTACAAATTATAACTTGAAGATCTGAACTTGTAATAGGTAAATACAGAACTTCGAATTGTTAAATTCAAACTAAGATTGCAAATAATAATTTGAAGATCTGAACTTGTAATAGTCAAATACAGAACTTAAAATTGATAGCTTCTAATTATTATTGTAAATTATAACTTGAAGATCTGAACTTGTAATAGTGAATTACAGAACTTAGATTTGTTAAATTCAAATTATTATTTCAAATTATAACTTGAAGATCTGAACTAGTAATTGTCAAATACAGAACTTAAAATTGATAGCTTCTAATTATTATTGCAAATTATAACTTGAAGATCTGAACTTGTAATTGTCAAATGCAGAACTTAAAATTGATAGCTTCTAATTATTATTTCAAATTATAACTTGAAGATCTGAACTTGTAATAGTCAAATACAGAACATCGAATTGTTAAATACTAATTATTAGTGCAAATTATAACTTGAAGATCTGAACTTGTAATAGGTAAATACAGAACTTCTAATTGTTAAATTCAAACTAATATTGCAAATAATAATTTGAAAATCTGAACTAGTAATAGTCAAATACAGAACTTCTAACTGTTAAAAACAAATTATTAGTGCAAATTATAACTTGAAGATCTGAACTTGTAATTGTCAAATACAGAACTTAAAATTGATAGCTTCTAATTATTATTGCAAATTATAACTTGAAGATCTGAACTTGTAATAGTGAATTACAGAACTTAGATTTGTCAAATTCAAATTATTATTTCTAATTATAACTTGAAGATCTGAACTAGTAATTGTCAAATACAGAACTTAAAATTGATAGCTTATAATTATAATTCAAATTATAACTAGAAGATCTGAACTTGTAATAGTCAAATACGGAACTTCGAATTGTTAAATACAAATTATTAGTGCAAATTATAACTTGAAGATCTGAACTAGTAATTGTCAAATACAGAACTTAAAATTGATAGCTTCTAATTATTATTGCAAATTATAACTTGAAGATCTGAACTTGTAATTGTCAAATACAGTACTTAAAATTGATAGCTTCTAATTATTATTGCAAATTATAACTTGAAGATCTGAACTTGTAATTGTCAAATACAGAACTTAAAATTGATAGCTTTTAATTATTATTGTAAATTATAACTTGAAGATCTGAACTTGTAATAGTCAAATACAGAACTTCGAATTGTTAAATACAAATTATTAGTACAAATTATAACTTGAAGATCTGAACTTGTAATAGGTAAATACAGAACTTCGAATTGTTAAATTCAAACTAAGATTGCAAATAATAATTTGAAGATCTGAACTTGTAATAGTCAAATACAGAACTTAAAATTGATAGCTTCTAATTATTATTGTAAATTATAACTTGAAGATCTGAACTTGTAATAGTGAATTACAGAACTTAGATTTGTTAAATTCAAATTATTATTTCAAATTATAACTTGAAGATCTGAACTAGTAATTGTCAAATACAGAACTTAAAATTGATAGCTTCTAATTATTATTGCAAATTATAACTTGAAGATCTGAACTTGTAATAGTCAAATACAGAACATCGAATTGTTAAATACAAATTATTAGTGCAAATTATAACTTGAAGATCTGAACTTGTAATAGGTAAATACAGAACTTCTAATTGTTAAATTCAAACTAATATTGCAAATAATAATTTGAAAATCTGAACTAGTAATAGTCAAATACAGAACTTCTAACTGTTAAAAACAAATTATTAGTGCAAATTATAACTTGAAGATCTGAACTTGTAATTGTCAAATACAGAACTTAAAATTGATAGCTTCTAATTATTATTGCAAATTATAACTTGAAGATCTGAACTTGTAATAGTGAATTACAGAACTTAGATTTGTCAAATTCAAATTATTATTTCTAATTATAACTTGAAGATCTGAACTAGTAATTGTCAAATACAGAACTTAAAATTGATAGCTTCTAATTATTATTGCAAATTATAACTTGAAGTTCTGAACTTGTAATTGTCAAATACAGAACTTAAAATTGATAGCTTATAATTATAATTCAAATTATAACTTGAAGATCTGAACTAGTAATAGTCAAATACAGAACTTCAAATTGTTAAATACAAATTATTAGTGCAAATTATAACTTGAAGATCTGAACTAGTAATTGTCAAATACAGCACTTAAAATTGATAGCTTTTAATTATTATTGTAAATTATAACTTGAAGATCTGAACTTGTAATAGTGAATTATTGAACTTAGATTTGTTAAATTCAAATTATTATTTCAAATTATTATTTGATGACTGAACTAGTAATTGTCAAATACAGAACTTAAAATTGATAGCTTCTAATTATTATTGCAAATTATAACTTGTAGATCTGAACTTGTAATTGTCAAATACAGAACTTCAAATTGTTAAATACAAATTATTAGTGCAAATTATAACTTGAAGATCTGAACTTGTAATTGTCAAATACAGAACTTAAAATTGATAGCTTCTAATTATTATTGCAAATTATAACTTGAAGATCTGAACTTGTAATTGTCAAATACAGAACTTAAAATTAATAGCTTCTAATTATTATTGCAAATTATAACTTGAAGATCTGAACTTGTAATTGTCAAATACAGAACTTCTAATTGTTAAATACAAATTATTAGTGCAAATTATAACTTGAAGATCTGAACTTGTAATTGTCAAATCAAGAACTAAAAATTGATAGCTTCTAATTATTATTGCAAAATATAACTTGAAGATCTGAACTTGTAATTGTCAAATACAGAACTTCTAATTGTTAAATACAAATTATTAGTGCAAATTATAACTTGAAGTTCTTAACTTGTAATTGTCAAATACAGAACTTAAAATTGATAGCTTCTAATTATTATTGTAAATTATAACTTGAAGATCTGAACTTGTAATATTGAATTACAGAACTAAGATTTGTTAAATTCAAATTATTATGTCAAATTATAACTAGAAGATCTGAACTAGTAATTGTCAAATACAGAACTTAAAATTGATAGCTTCTAATTATTATTGCAAATTATAACTTGAAGATCTGAACTTCTAATTGTCAAATACAGAACTTAAAATTGATAGCTTCTAATTATTATTTCAAATTATAACTTGAAGATCTGAACTTGTAATTGTCAAATACAGAACTTCTAATTGTTAAATACAAATTATTAGTGCAAATTATAACTTGTAGATCTGAACTTGTAATTGTCAAATACAGAACTTAAAATTGATAGCTTCTAATTATTATTGTAAATTATAACTTGAAGATCTGAACTTGTAATAGTGAATTACAGAACTTAGATTTGTCAAATTCAAATTATTATTTCTAATTATAACTTGAAGATCTGAACTAGTAATTGTCCAATACAGAACTTATAATTGATAGCTTCTAATTATTATTGCAAATTATAACTTGAAGATCTGAACTTGTAATAGTCAAATACAGAACTTCGAATTGTTAAATACAAATTATTAGTGCAAATTATAACTTGAAGATCTGAACTAGTAATTGTCAAATACAGCACTTAAAATTGATAGCTTCTAGTTATTATTGTTAATTATAACTTGTAGTTCTGAACTTGTAATAGTGAATTACAGAACTTAGATTTGTTAAATTCAAATTATTATTTCTAATTATTACTTGAAGATCTGAACTAGTAATTGTCAAATACAGAACTTAAAATTGATAGCTTCTAATTATTATTGCAAATTATAACTTGAAGATCTGAACTTGTAATTGTCAAATACAGAACTTAAAATTGATAGCTTCTAATTATTATTGTAAATTATAACTTGAAGATCTGAACTTGTAGTAGTGAATTACAGAACTTAGATTTGTTAAATTCAAATTATTATTTCAAATTATAACTTGAAGATCTGAACTAGTAATTGTCAAATACAGAACTTAAAATTGATAGCTTCTAATTATTATTGCAAATTATAACTTGAAGATCTGAACTAGTAATTGTCAAATACAGAACTTAAAATTGATAGCTTCTAATTATTATTTCAAATTATAACTTGAAGATCTGAACTTGTAATTGTCAAATACAGAACTTCTAAATGTTAAATACAAATTATTAGTGCAAATTATAACTTGTAGATCTGAACTTGTAATTGTCAAATACAGAACTTAAAATTGATAGCTTCTAATTATTATTGTAAATTATAACTTGAAGATCTGAACTAGTAATTGTCCAATACAGAACTTATAATTGATAGCTTCTAATTATTATTGCAAATTATAACTTGAAGATCTGAACTAGTAATTGTCAAATACAGAACTTAAAATTGATAGCTTCTAATTATTATTGCAAATTATAACTTGAAGATCTGAACTTGTAATTGTCAAATACAGAACTTAAAATTGATAGCTTATAATTATAATTCAAATTATAACTAGAAGATCTGAACTTGTAATAGTCAAATACGGAACTTCGAATTGTTAAATACAAATTATTAGTGCAAATTATAACTTGAAGATCTGAACTAGTAATTGTCAAATACAGCACTTAAAATTGATAGCTTCTAATTATTATTGTAAATTATAACTTGAAGATCTGAACTTGTAATAGTGAATTACAGAACTTAGATTTGTTAAATTCAAATTATTATTTCAAATTATTATTTGATGACTGAACTAGTAATTGTCAAATACAGAACTTAAAATTGATAGCTTCTAATTATTATTGCAAATTATAACTTGTAGATCTGAACTTGTAATTGTCAAATACAGAACTTCTAATTGTTAAATACAAATTATTAGTGCAAATTATAACTTGAAGATCTGAACTTGTAATTGTCAAATACAGAACTTAAAATTGATAGCTTCTAATTATTATTGCAAATTATAACTTGAAGATCTGAACTTGTAATTGTCAAATACAGAACTAAAAATTGATAGCTTCTAATTATTATTGCAAATTATAACTTGAAGATCTGAACTTGTAATTGTCAAATACAGAACTTCTAATTGTTAAATACAAATTATTAGTGCAAATTATAACTAGAAGATCTGAACTTGTAATTGTCAAATCAAGAACTAAAAATTGATAGCTTCTAATTATTATTTCAAAATGTAACTTGAAGATCTGAACTTGTAATTGTCAAATACAGAACTTCTAATTGTTAAATACAAATTATTAGTGCAAATTATAACTTGAAGTTCTGAACATGAAATTGTCAAATACAGAACTTAAAATTGATAGCTTCTAATTATTATTGTAAATTATAACTTGAAGATCTGAACTTGTAATATTGAATTACAGAACTTAGATTTGTTAAATTCAAATTATTATTTCAAATTATAACTTGAAGATCTGAACTAGTAATTGTCAAATACAGAACTTAAAATTGATAGCTTCTAATTATTATTGCAAATTATAACTACAAGATCTGAACTTCTAATTGTCAAATACAGAACTTAAAATTGATAGCTTCTAATTATTATTGCAAATTATAACTAGAAGATCTGAACTTGTAATTGTCTAATACAGAACTTAAAATTGATAGCTTCTAATTATTATTTCTAATTATAACTTGAAGATCTGAACTTGTAATTGTCAAATACAGAACTTAAAATTGATAGCTTCTAATTATTATTGCAAATTATAACTTGAAGATCTGAACTTGTAATAGTGAATTACAGAACTTAGATTTGTTAAATTCAAATTATTATTTCAAAATATAACTTGAAGATCTGAACTAGTAATTGTCAAATACAGAACTTAAAATTGATAGCTTCTAATAATTATTGCAAATTATAACTTGAAGATCTGAACTTGTAATTGTCAAATACAGAACTTAAAATTGATAGCTTCTAATTATTATTGCAAATTATAACTTGAAGATCTGAACTTGTAATTGTCAAATACAGAACATAAAATTGATAGCTTCTAATTATTATTTCAAATTATAACTTGAAGATCTGAACTTGTAATTGTTAATTACTGAACTTCAAATTGTTAAATACAAATTATTAGTGCAAATTATAACTAGAAGATCTGAACTTGTAATTGTCAAATACAGAACTTAAAATTGATAGCTTCTAATTATTATTGCAAATTATAACTAGAGATCTGAACTTGTAATTGTCAAATACAGAACTTCTAATTGTTAAATACAAATTATTAGTGCAAATTATAACTTGAAGATCTGAACTTGTAATTGTCAAATCAAGAACTAAAAATTGATAGCTTCTAATTATTATTGCAAAATGTAACTTGAAGATCTGAACTTGTAATTGTCAAATACAGAACTTCTAATTGTTAAATACAAATTATTAGTGCAAATTATAACTTGAAGTTCTGAACATGAAATTGTCAAATACAGAACTTAAAATTGATAGCTTCTAATTATTATTGTAAATTATAACTTGAAGATCTGAACTTGTAATATTGAATTACAGAACTTAGATTTGTTAAATTCAAATTATTATTTCAAATTATAACTTGAAGATCTGAACTAGTAATTGTCAAATACAGAACTTAAAATTGATAGCTTCTAATTATTATTGCAAATTATAACTTGAAGATCTGAACTTCTAATTGTCAAATACAGAACTTAAAATTGATAGCTTCTAATTATTATTGCAAATTATAACTAGAAGATCTGAACTTGTAATTGTCTAATACAGAACTTAAAATTGATAGCTTCTAATTATTATTTCTAATTATAACTTGAAGATCTGAACTTGTAATTGTCAAATACAGAACTTAAAATTGATAGCTTCTAATTATTATTGCAAATTATAACTTGAAGATCTGAACTTGTAATAGTGAATTACAGAACTTAGATTTGTTAAATTCAAATTATTATTTCAAAATATAACTTGAAGATCTGAACTAGTAATTGTCAAATACAGAACTTAAAATTGATAGCTTCTAATAATTATTGCAAATTATAACTTGAAGATCTGAACTTGTAATTGTCAAATACAGAACTTAAAATTGATAGCTTCTAATTATTATTGCAAATTATAACTTGAAGATCTGAACTTGTAATTGTCAAATACAGAACATAAAATTGATAGCTTCTAATTATTATTTCAAATTATAACTTGAAGATCTGAACTTGTAATTGTTAATTACTGAACTTCAAATTGTTAAATACAAATTATTAGTGCAAATTATAACTAGAAGATCTGAACTTGTAATTGTCAAATACAGAACTTAAAATTGATAGCTTCTAATTATTATTGCAAATTATAACTAGAGATCTGAACTTGTACTTGTCAAATACAGAACTTCTAATTGTTAAATACAAATTATTAGTGCAAATTATAACTTGAAGATCTGAACTTGTAATTGTCAAATCAAGAACTAAAAATTGATAGCTTCTAATTATTATTGCAAAATGTAACTTGAAGATCTGAACTTGTAATTGTCAAATACAGAACTTCTAATTGTTAAATACAAATTATTAGTGCAAATTATAACTTGAAGTTCTGAACATGAAATTGTCAAATACAGAATTTAAAATTGATAGCTTCTAATTATTATTGCAAATTATAACTTGAAGATCTGAACTTCTAATTGTCAAATACAGAACTTAAAATTGATAGCTTCTAATTATTATTTCAAATTATAACTTGAAGATCTGAACTTGTAATTGTCAAATACAGAACTTCTAATTGTTAAATACAAATTATTAGTGCAAATTATAACTTGTAGATCTGAACTTGTAATTGTCAAATACAGAACTTAAAATTGATAGCTTCTAATTATTATTGTAAATTATAACTTGAAGATCTGAACTTGTAATAGTGAATTACAGAACTTAGATTTGTCAAATTCAAATTATTATTTCTAATTATAACTTGAAGATCTGAACTAGTAATTGTCCAATACAGAACTTATAATTGATAGCTTCTAATTATTATTGCAAATTATAACTTGAAGATCTGAACTTGTAATAGTCAAATACAGAACTTCGAATTGTTAAATACAAATTATTAGTGCAAATTATAACTTGAAGATCTGAACTAGTAATTGTCAAATACAGCACTTAAAATTGATAGCTTCTAGTTATTATTGTTAATTATAACTTGTAGTTCTGAACTTGTAATAGTGAATTACAGAACTTAGATTTGTTAAATTCAAATTATTATTTCTAATTATTACTTGAAGATCTGAACTAGTAATTGTCAAATACAGAACTTAAAATTGATAGCTTCTAATTATTATTGCAAATTATAACTTGAAGATCTGAACTTGTAATTGTCAAATACAGAACTTAAAATTGATAGCTTCTAATTATTATTGTAAATTATAACTTGAAGATCTGAACTTGTAGTAGTGAATTACAGAACTTAGATTTGTTAAATTCAAATTATTATTTCAAATTATAACTTGAAGATCTGAACTAGTAATTGTCAAATACAGAACTTAAAATTGATAGCTTCTAATTATTATTGCAAATTATAACTTGAAGATCTGAACTAGTAATTGTCAAATACAGAACTTAAAATTGATAGCTTCTAATTATTATTTCAAATTATAACTTGAAGATCTGAACTTGTAATTGTCAAATACAGAACTTCTAAATGTTAAATACAAATTATTAGTGCAAATTATAACTTGTAGATCTGAACTTGTAATTGTCAAATACAGAACTTAAAATTGATAGCTTCTAATTATTATTGTAAATTATAACTTGAAGATCTGAACTAGTAATTGTCCAATACAGAACTTATAATTGATAGCTTCTAATTATTATTGCAAATTATAACTTGAAGATCTGAACTAGTAATTGTCAAATACAGAACTTAAAATTGATAGCTTCTAATTATTATTGCAAATTATAACTTGAAGATCTGAACTTGTAATTGTCAAATACAGAACTTAAAATTGATAGCTTATAATTATAATTCAAATTATAACTAGAAGATCTGAACTTGTAATAGTCAAATACGGAACTTCGAATTGTTAAATACAAATTATTAGTGCAAATTATAACTTGAAGATCTGAACTAGTAATTGTCAAATACAGCACTTAAAATTGATAGCTTCTAATTATTATTGTAAATTATAACTTGAAGATCTGAACTTGTAATAGTGAATTACAGAACTTAGATTTGTTAAATTCAAATTATTATTTCAAATTATTATTTGATGACTGAACTAGTAATTGTCAAATACAGAACTTAAAATTGATAGCTTCTAATTATTATTGCAAATTATAACTTGTAGATCTGAACTTGTAATTGTCAAATACAGAACTTCTAATTGTTAAATACAAATTATTAGTGCAAATTATAACTTGAAGATCTGAACTTGTAATTGTCAAATACAGAACTTAAAATTGATAGCTTCTAATTATTATTGCAAATTATAACTTGAAGATCTGAACTTGTAATTGTCAAATACAGAACTTAAAATTGATAGCTTCTAATTATTATTGCAAATTATAACTTGAAGATCTGAACTTGTAATTGTCAAATACAGAACTTCTAATTGTTAAATACAAATTATTAGTGCAAATTATAACTAGAAGATCTGAACTTGTAATTGTCAAATCAAGAACTAAAAATTGATAGCTTCTAATTATTATTGCAAAATGTAACTTGAAGATCTGAACTTGTAATTGTCAAATACAGAACTTCTAATTGTTAAATACAAATTATTAGTGCAAATTATAACTTGAAGTTCTGAACATGAAATTGTCAAATACAGAACTTAAAATTGATAGCTTCTAATTAATATTGTAAATTATAACTTGAAGATCTGAACTTGTAATATTGAATTACAGAACTTAGATTTGTTAAATTCAAATTATTATTTCAAATTATAACTTGAAGATCTGAACTAGTAATTGTCAAATACAGAACTTAAAATTGATAGCTTCTAATTATTATTGCAAATTATAACTTGAAGATCTGAACTTCTAATTGTCAAATACAGAACTTAAAATTGATAGCTTCTAATTATTATTGCAAATTATAACTAGAAGATCTGAACTTGTAATTGTCTAATACAGAACTTAAAATTGATAGCTTCTAATTATTATTTCTAATTATAACTTGAAGATCTGAACTTGTAATTGTCAAATACAGAACTTAAAATTGATAGCTTCTAATTATTATTGCAAATTATAACTTGAAGATCTGAACTTGTAATAGTGAATTACAGAACTTAGATTTGTTAAATTCAAATTATTATTTCAAAATATAACTTGAAGATCTGAACTAGTAATTGTCAAATACAGAACTTAAAATTGATAGCTTCTAATAATTATTGCAAATTATAACTTGAAG
Organism: Cantharis lateralis; assembly: GCA_963170105.1. NCBI lineage: Eukaryota > Metazoa > Arthropoda > Insecta > Coleoptera > Cantharidae > Cantharis > Cantharis lateralis. The sequence continues at coordinate 23,211,581 of OY720625.1, read as the reverse complement.
ATCTGAACTTGTAATTGTCAAATACAGAACTTAAAATTGATAGCTTCTAATTATTATTGCAAATTATAACTTGAAGATCTGAACTTGTAATTGTCAAATACAGAACATAAAATTGATAGCTTCTAATTATTATTTCAAATTATAACTTGAAGATCTGAACTTGTAATTGTTAATTACTGAACTTCAAATTGTTAAATACAAATTATTAGTGCAAATTATAACTAGAAGATCTGAACTTGTAATTGTCAAATACAGAACTTAAAATTGATAGCTTCTAATTATTATTGCAAATTATAACTAGAGATCTGAACTTGTAATTGTCAAATACAGAACTTCTAATTGTTAAATACAAATTATTAGTGCAAATTATAACTTGAGGATCTGAACTTGTAATTGTCAAATCAAGAACTAAAAATTGATAGCTTCTAATTATTATTGCAAAATGTAACTTGAAGATCTGAACTTGTAATTGTCAAATACAGAACTTCTAATTGTTAAATACAAATTATTAGTGCAAATTATAACTTGAAGTTCTGAACATGAAATTGTCAAATACAGAACTTAAAATTGATAGCTTCTAATTATTATTGTAAATTATAACTTGAAGATCTGAACTTGTAATATTGAATTACAGAACTTAGATTTGTTAAATTCAAATTATTATTTCAAATTATAACTTGAAGATCTGAACTAGTAATTGTCAAATACAGAACTTAAAATTGATAGCTTCTAATTATTATTGCAAATTATAACTTGAAGATCTGAACTTCTAATTGTCAAATACAGAACTTAAAATTGATAGCTTCTAATTATTATTGCAAATTATAACTAGAAGATCTGAACTTGTAATTGCCTAATACAGAACTTAAAATTGATAGCTTCTAATTATTATTTCAAATTATAACTTGAAGATCTGAACTTGTAATTGTCAAATACAGAACTTAAAATTGATAGCTTCTAATTATTATTGCAAATTATAACTTGAACATCTGATTTTGTAATTGTCAAATACAGAACTTCTAATTGTTAAATACAAATTATTAGTGCAAATTATAACTTGAAGATCTGAACTAGTAATTGTCAAATACAGAACTTAAAATTAATAGCTTCTAATTATTATTGCAAATTATAACTTGAAGATCTGAACTTGTAATTGTCAAATACAGAACTTAAAATTGATAGCTACTAATTATTATTGCAAATTATAACTTGAAGATCTGAACTTGTAATTGTCAAATACAGAACTTAAAATTGATAGCTTCTAATTATTATTGTAAATTATAACTTGAAGATCTGAACTTGTAATTGTCAAATACAGAACTTAAAATTGATAGCTTCTAATTATTATTTCAAAATATAACTTGAAGATCTGAACTAGTAATTGTCAAATACAGAACTTAAAATTAATAGCTTCTAATTATTATTGCAAATTATAACTTGAAGATCTGAACTTGTAATTGTCAAATACAGAACTTCTAATTGTTAAATACTAATTATTAGTGCAAATTATAACTTGAAGTTCTGAACTAGTAATTGTCAAATACAGATCTTAAAATTGATAGCTTCTAATTATTATTGCAAATTATAACTAGAATATCTGAACTTGTAATTGTCAAATACAGAACATCGAATTGTTAAATACAAATTATTAGTGCAAATTATAACTAGAAGATCTGAACTTGTAATAGGTAAATACAGAACTTCTAATTGTTAAATTCAAACTAATATTGCAAATAATAATTTGAAAATCTGAACTAGTAATAGTCAAATACAGAACTTCTAACTGTTAAAAACAAATTGTTAGTGCAAATTATAACTTGAAGATCTGAACTTGTAATTGTCAAATACAGAACTTAAAATTGATAGCTTCTAATTATTATTGCAAATTATAACTTGAAGATTTGAACTTGTAATAGTGAATTACAGAACTTAGATTTGTCAAATTCAAATTATTATTTCTAATTATAACTTGAAGATCTGAACTAGTAATTGTCAAATACAGAACTTAAAATTGATAGCTTCTAATTATTATTGCAAATTATAACTTGAAGATCTGAACTTGTAATTGTCAAATACAGAACTTAAAATTGATAGCTTATAATTATAATTCAAATTATAACTTGAAGATCTGAACTAGTAATAGTCAAATACAGAACTTCAAATTGTTAAATACAAATTATTAGTGCAAATTATAACTTGAAGATCTGAACTAGTAATTGTCAAATACAGCACTTAAAATTGATAGCTTTTAATTATTATTGTAAATTATAACTTGAAGATCTGAACTTGTAATAGTGAATTACAGAACTTAGATTTGTTAAATTCAAATTATTATTTCAAATTATTATTTGATGACTGAACTAGTAATTGTCAAATACAGAACTTAAAATTGATAGCTTCTAATTATTATTGCAAATTATAACTTGTAGATCTGAACTTGTAATTGTCAAATACAGAACTTCTAATTGTTAAATACAAATTATTAGTGCAAATTATAACTTGAAGATCTGAACTTGTAATTGTCAAATACAGAACTTAAAATTGATAGCTTCTAATTATTATTGCAAATTATAACTTGAAGATCTGAACTTGTAATTGTCAAATACAGAACTTAAAATTAATAGCTTCTAATTATTATTGCAAATTATAACTTGAAGATCTGAACTTGTAATTGTCAAATACAGAACTTCTAATTGTTAAATACAAATTATCAGTGCAAATTATAACTTGAAGATCTGAACTTGTAATTGTCAAATCAAGAACTAAAAATTGATAGCTTCTAATTATTATTGCAAAATATAACTTGAAGATCTGAACTTGTAATTGTCAAATACAGAACTTCTAATTGTTAAATACAAATTATTAGTGCATATTATAACTTGAAGTTCTTAACTTGTAATTGTCAAATACAGAACTTAAAATTGATAGCTTCTAATTATTATTGTAAATTATAACTTGAAGATCTGAACTTGTAATATTGAATTACAGAACTAAGATTTGTTAAATTCAAATTATTATTTCAAATTATAACTTGAAGATCTGAACTAGTAATTGTCAAATACAGAACTTAAAATTGATAGCTTCTAATTATTATTGCAAATTATAACTTGAAGATCTGAACTTCTAATTGTCAAATACAGAACTTAAAATTGATAGCTTCTAATTATTATTTCAAATTATAACTTGAAGATCTGAACTTGTAATTGTCAAATACAGAACTTCTAATTGTTAAATACAAATTATTAGTGCAAATTATAACTTGTAGATCTGAACTTGTAATTGTCAAATACAGAACTTAAAATTGATAGCTTCTAATTATTATTGTAAATTATAACTTGAAGATCTGAACTTGTAATAGTGAATTACAGAACTTAGATTTGTCAAATTCAAATTATTATTTCTAATTATAACTTGAAGATCTGAACTAGTAATTGTCCAATACAGAACTTAAAATTGATAGCTTCTAATTATTATTGCAAATTATAACTTGAAGATCTGAACTTGTAAATGTCAAATATAGAACTTAAAATTAATAGCTTCTAATTATTATTGCAAATAATAACTTGAAGATCTGAACTTGTAATTGTCAAATGCAGAACTTAAAATTGATAGCTTCTAATTATTATTGCAAATAATAATTTGAAGATCTGTACTTGTAAGTGTCAAATACAGAACTTAAAATAGATAGCTTAAAATTATATTTCAAATTATAACTTGAAGATCTGAACTTGTAATAGTCAAATACAGAACTTCGAATTGTTAAATACCAATTATTAGTGCAAATTATACCTTGAAGATCTGAACTAGTAATTGTCAAATACAGCACTTAAAATTGATAGCTTCTAGTTATTATTGTAAATTATAACTTGTAGATCTGAACTTGTAATAGTGAATTACAGAACTTAGATTTGTTAAATTCTAATTATTATTTCTAATTATTACTTGAAGATCTGAACTAGTAATTGTCAAATACAGAACTAAAATTGATAGCTTCTAATTATTATTGCAAATTATAACTTGAAGATCTGAACTTGTAATTGTCAAATACAGAACTTAAAATTGATAGCTTCTAATTATTATTGTAAATTATAACTTGAAGATCTGAACTTGTAGTAGTGAATTACAGAACTTAGATTTGTTAAATTCAAATTATTATTTCAAATTATAACTTGAAGATCTGAACTAGTAATTGTCAAATACAGAACTTAAAATTGATAGCTTCTAATTATTATTGCAAATTATAACTTGAAGATCTGAACTAGTAATTGTCAAATACAGAACTTAAAATTGATAGCTTCTAATTATTATTTCAAATTATAACTTGAAGATCTGAACTTGTAATTGTCAAATACAGAACTTCTAAATGTTAAATACAAATTATTAGTGCTAATTATAACTTGTAGATCTGAACTTGTAATTGTTAAATACAGAACTTAAAATTGATAGCTTCTAATTATTATTGTAAATTATAACTTGAAGATCTGAACTTGTAATAGTGAATTACAGAACCTAGATTTGTCAAATTCAAATTATTATTTCTAATTATAACTTGAAGATCTGAACTAGTAATTGTCAAATACAGAACTTAAAATTGATAGCTTCTAATTATTATTGCAAATTATAACTTGAAGATCTGAACTTGTAATAGTCAAATACAGAACTTCGAATTGTTAAATACAAATTATTAGTGCAAATTATAACTTGAAGATCTGAACTAGTAATTGTCAAATACAGCACTTAAAATTGATAGCTTCTAATTATTATTGTAAATTATAACTTGAAGATCTGAACTTGTAATAGTGAATTACAGAACTTAGATTTGTTTAATTCAAATTATTATTTCAAATTATAACTTGAAGATCTGAACTAGTAATTGTCAAATACAGAACTTAAAATTGATAGCTTCTAATTATTATTGCAAATTATAACTTGAAGATCTGAACTTGTAATTGTCAAATACAGTACTTAAAATTGATAGCTTCTAATTATTATTTCAAATTATAACTTGAAGATCTGAACTTGTAATTGTCAAATACAGAACTTAAAATTGATAGCTTTTAAGTATTATTGTAAATTATAACTTGAAGATCTGAACTTGTAATAGTCAAATACAGAACTTCGAATTGTTAAATACAAATTATTAGTGCAAATTATAACTTGAAGATCTGAACTAGTAATTGTCAAATACAGAACTTAAAATTGATAGCTTCTAATTATTATTGCAAATTATAACTTGAAGATCTGAACTTCTAATTGTCAAATACAGAACTTAAAATTGATAGCTTCTAATTATTATTGCAAATTATAACTAGAAGATCTGAACTTGTAATTGTCTAATACAGAACTTAAAATTGATAGCTTCTAATTATTATTTCAAATTATAACTTGAAGATCTGAACTTGTAATTGTCAAATACAGAACTTAAAATTGATAGCTTCTAATTATTATTGCAAATTATAACTTGAACATCTGATTTTGTAATTGTCAAATACAGAACTTCTAATTGTTAAATACAAATTATTAGTGCAAATTATAACTTGAAGATCTGAACTAGTAATTGTCAAATACAGAACTTAAAATTAATAGCTTCTAATTATTATTGCAAATTATAACTTGAAGATCTGAACTTGTAATTGTCAAATACAGAACTTAAAATTGATAGCTACTAATTATTATTGCAAATTATAACTTGAAGATCTGAACTTGTAATTGTCAAATACAGAACTTAAAATTGATAGCTTCTAATTATTATTGTAAATTATAACTTGAAGATCTGAACTTGTAATTGTCAAATACAGAACTTAAAATTGATAGCTACTAATTATTATTTCAAAATATAACTTGAAGATCTGAACTAGTAATTGTCAAATACAGAACTTAAAATTAATAGCTTCTAATTATTATTGCAAATTATAACTTGAAGATCTGAACTTGTAATTGTCAAATACAGAACTTCTAATTGTTAAATACTAATTATTAGTGCAAATTATAACTTGAAGTTCTGAACTAGTAATTGTCAAATACAGATCTTAAAATTGATAGCTTCTAATTATTATTGCAAATTATAACTAGAAGATCTGAACTTGTAATTGTCAAATACAGAACATCGAATTGTTAAATACAAATTATTAGTGCAAATTATAACTTGAAGATCTGAACTTGTAATAGGTAAATACAGAACTTCTAATTGTTAAATTCAAACTAATATTGCAAATAATAATTTGAAAATCTGAACTAGTAATAGTCAAATACAGAACTTCTAACTGTTAAAAACAAATTGTTAGTGCAAATTATAACTTGAAGATCTGAACTTGTAATTGTCAAATACAGAACTTAAAATTGATAGCTTCTAATTATTATTGCAAATTATAACTTGAAGATTTGAACTTGTAATAGTGAATTACAGAACTTAGATTTGTCAAATTCAAATTATTATTTCTAATTATAACTTGAAGATCTGAACTAGTAATTGTCAAATACAGAACTTAAAATTGATAGCTTCTAATTATTATTGCAAATTATAACTTGAAGATCTGAACTTGTAATTGTCAAATACAGAACTTAAAATTGATAGCTTATAATTATAATTCAAATTATAACTTGAAGATCTGAACTAGTAATAGTCAAATACATAACTTCAAATTGTTAAATACAAATTATTAGTGCAAATTATAACTTGAAGATCTGAACTAGTAATTGTCAAATACAGCACTTAAAATTGATAGCTTTTAATTATTATTGTAAATTATAACTTGAAGATCTGAACTTGTAATAGTGAATTACAGAACTTAGATTTGTTAAATTCAAATTATTATTTCAAATTATTATTTGATGACTGAACTAGTAATTGTCAAATACAGAACTTAAAATTGATAGCTTCTAATTATTATTGCAAATTATAACTTGTAGATCTGAACTTGTAATTGTCAAATACAGAACTTCTAATTGTTAAATACAAATTATTAGTGCAAATTATAACTTGAAGATCTGAACTTGTAATTGTCAAATACAGAACTTAAAATTGATAGCTTCTAATTATTATTGCAAATTATAACTTGAAGATCTGAACTTGTAATTGTCAAATACAGAACTTAAAATTAATAGCTTCTAATTATTATTGCAAATTATAACTTGAAGATCTGAACTTGTAATTGTCAAATACAGAACTTCTAATTGTTAAATACAAATTATCAGTGCAAATTATAACTTGAAGATCTGAACTTGTAATTGTCAAATCAAGAACTAAAAATTGATAGCTTCTAATTATTATTGCAAAATATAACTTGAAGATCTGAACTTGTAATTGTCAAATACAGAACTTCTAATTGTTAAATACAAATTATTAGTGCATATTATAACTTGAAGTTCTTAACTTGTAATTGTCAAATACAGAACTTAAAATTGATAGCTTCTAATTATTATTGTAAATTATAACTTGAAGATCTGAACTTGTAATATTGAATTACAGAACTAAGATTTGTTAAATTCAAATTATTATTTCAAATTATAACTTGAAGATCTGAACTAGTAATTGTCAAATACAGAACTTAAAATTGATAGCTTCTAATTATTATTGCAAATTATAACTTGAAGATCTGAACTTCTAATTGTCAAATACAGAACTTAAAATTGATAGCTTCTAATTATTATTTCAAATTATAACTTGAAGATCTGAACTTGTAATTGTCAAATACAGAACTTCTAATTGTTAAATACAAATTATTAGTGCAAATTATAACTTGTAGATCTGAACTTGTAATTGTCAAATACAGAACTTAAAATTGATAGCTTCTAATTATTATTGTAAATTATAACTTGAAGATCTGAACTTGTAATAGTGAATTACAGAACTTAGATTTGTCAAATTCAAATTATTATTTCTAATTATAACTTGAAGATCTGAACTAGTAATTGTCCAATACAGAACTTAAAATTGATAGCTTCTAATTATTATTGCAAATTATAACTTGAAGATCTGAACTTGTAAATGTCAAATATAGAACTTAAAATTAATAGCTTCTAATTATTATTGCAAATAATAACTTGAAGATCTGAACTTGTAATTGTCAAATGCAGAACTTAAAATTGATAGCTTCTAATTATTATTGCAAATAATAATTTGAAGATCTGTACTTGTAAGTGTCAAATACAGAACTTAAAATAGATAGCTTAAAATTATATTTCAAATTATAACTTGAAGATCTGAACTTGTAATAGTCAAATACAGAACTTCGAATTGTTAAATACCAATTATTAGTGCAAATTATACCTTGAAGATCTGAACTAGTAATTGTCAAATACAGCACTTAAAATTGATAGCTTCTAGTTATTATTGTAAATTATAACTTGTAGATCTGAACTTGTAATAGTGAATTACAGAACTTAGATTTGTTAAATTCTAATTATTATTTCTAATTATTACTTGAAGATCTGAACTAGTAATTGTCAAATACAGAACTAAAATTGATAGCTTCTAATTATTATTGCAAATTATAACTTGAAGATCTGAACTTGTAATTGTCAAATACAGAACTTAAAATTGATAGCTTCTAATTATTATTGTAAATTATAACTTGAAGATCTGAACTTGTAGTAGTGAATTACAGAACTTAGATTTGTTAAATTCAAATTATTATTTCAAATTATAACTTGAAGATCTGAACTAGTAATTGTCAAATACAGAACTTAAAATTGATAGCTTCTAATTATTATTGCAAATTATAACTTGAAGATCTGAACTAGTAATTGTCAAATACAGAACTTAAAATTGATAGCTTCTAATTATTATTTCAAATTATAACTTGAAGATCTGAACTTGTAATTGTCAAATACAGAACTTCTAAATGTTAAATACAAATTATTAGTGCTAATTATAACTTGTAGATCTGAACTTGTAATTGTTAAATACAGAACTTAAAATTGATAGCTTCTAATTATTATTGTAAATTATAACTTGAAGATCTGAACTTGTAATAGTGAATTACAGAACTTAGATTTGTCAAATTCAAATTATTATTTCTAATTATAACTTGAAGATCTGAACTAGTAATTGTCAAATAGAGAACTTAAAATTGATAGCTTCTAATTATTATTGCAAATTATAACTTGAAGATCTGAACTTGTAATAGTCAAATACAGAACTTCGAATTGTTAAATACAAATTATTAGTGCAAATTATAACTTGAAGATCTGAACTAGTAATTGTCAAATACAGCACTTAAAATTGATAGCTTCTAATTATTATTGTAAATTATAACTTGAAGATCTGAACTTGTAATAGTGAATTACAGAACTTAGATTTGTTTAATTCAAATTATTATTTCAAATTATAACTTGAAGATCTGAACTAGTAATTGTCAAATACAGAACTTAAAATTGATAGCTTCTAATTATTATTGCAAATTATAACTTGAAGATCTGAACTTGTAATTGTCAAATACAGTACTTAAAATTGATAGCTTCTAATTATTATTGCAAATTATAACTTGAAGATCTGAACTTGTAATTGTCAAATACAGAACTTAAAATTGATAGCTTTTAAGTATTATTGTAAATTATAACTTGAAGATCTGAACTTGTAATAGTCAAATACAGAACTTCGAATTGTTAAATACAAATTATTAGTGCAAATTATAACTTGAAGATCTGAACTAGTAATTGTCAAATACAGAACTTAAAATTGATAGCTTCTAATTATTATTGCAAATTATAACTTGAAGATCTGAACTTCTAATTGTCAAATACAGAACTTAAAATTGATAGCTTCTAATTATTATTGCAAATTATAACTAGAAGATCTGAACTTGTAATTGTCTAATACAGAACTTAAAATTGATAGCTTCTAATTATTATTTCAAATTATAACTTGAAGATCTGAACTTGTAATTGTCAAATACAGAACTTAAAATTGATAGCTTCTAATTATTATTGCAAATTATAACTTGAACATCTGATTTTGTAATTGTCAAATACAGAACTTCTAATTGTTAAATACAAATTATTAGTGCAAATTATAACTTGAAGATCTGAACTAGTAATTGTCAAATACAGAACTTAAAATTAATAGCTTCTAATTATTATTGCAAATTATAACTTGAAGATCTGAACTTGTAATTGTCAAATACAGAACTTAAAATTGATAGCTACTAATTATTATTGCAAATTATAACTTGAAGATCTGAACTTGTAATTGTCAAATACAGAACTTAAAATTGATAGCTTCTAATTATTATTGTAAATTATAACTTGAAGATCTGAACTTGTAATTGTCAAATACAGAACTTAAAATTGATAGCTACTAATTATTATTTCAAAATATAACTTGAAGATCTGAACTAGTAATTGTCAAATACAGAACTTAAAATTAATAGCTTCTAATTATTATTGCAAATTATAACTTGAAGATCTGAACTTGTAATTGTCAAATACAGAACTTCTAATTGTTAAATACTAATTATTAGTGCAAATTATAACTTGAAGTTCTGAACTAGTAATTGTCAAATACAGATCTTAAAATTGATAGCTTCTAATTATTATTGCAAATTATAACTAGAAGATCTGAACTTGTAATTGTCAAATACAGAACATCGAATTGTTAAATACAAATTATTAGTGCAAATTATAACTTGAAGATCTGAACTTGTAATAGGTAAATACAGAACTTCTAATTGTTAAATTCAAACTAATATTGCAAATAATAATTTGAAAATCTGAACTAGTAATAGTCAAATACAGAACTTCTAACTGTTAAAAACAAATTGTTAGTGCAAATTATAACTTGAAGATCTGAACTTGTAATTGTCAAATACAGAACTTAAAATTGATAGCTTCTAATTATTATTGCAAATTATAACTTGAAGATTTGAACTTGTAATAGTGAATTACAGAACTTAGATTTGTCAAATTCAAATTATTATTTCTAATTATAACTTGAAGATCTGAACTAGTAATTGTCAAATACAGAACTTAAAATTGATAGCTTCTAATTATTATTGCAAATTATAACTTGAAGATCTGAACTTGTAATTGTCAAATACAGAACTTAAAATTGATAGCTTATAATTATAATTCAAATTATAACTTGAAGATCTGAACTAGTAATAGTCAAATACAGAACTTCAAATTGTTAAATACAAATTATTAGTGCAAATTATAACTTGAAGATCTGAACTAGTAATTGTCAAATACAGCACTTAAAATTGATAGCTTTTAATTATTATTGTAAATTATAACTTGAAGATCTGAACTTGTAATAGTGAATTACAGAACTTAGATTTGTTAAATTCAAATTATTATTTCAAATTATTATTTGATGACTGAACTAGTAATTGTCAAATACAGAACTTAAAATTGATAGCTTCTAATTATTATTGCAAATTATAACTTGTAGATCTGAACTTGTAATTGTCAAATACAGAACTTCTAATTGTTAAATACAAATTATTAGTGCAAATTATAACTTGAAGATCTGAACTTGTAATTGTCAAATACAGAACTTAAAATTGATAGCTTCTAATTATTATTGCAAATTATAACTTGAAGATCTGAACTTGTAATTGTCAAATACAGAACTTAAAATTAATAGCTTCTAATTATTATTGCAAATTATAACTTGAAGATCTGAACTTGTAATTGTCAAATACAGAACTTCTAATTGTTAAATACAAATTATCAGTGCAAATTATAACTTGAAGATCTGAACTTGTAATTGTCAAATCAAGAACTAAAAATTGATAGCTTCTAATTATTATTGCAAAATATAACTTGAAGATCTGAACTTGTAATTGTCAAATACAGAACTTCTAATTGTTAAATACAAATTATTAGTGCATATTATAACTTGAAGTTCTTAACTTGTAATTGTCAAATACAGAACTTAAAATTGATAGCTTCTAATTATTATTGTAAATTATAACTTGAAGATCTGAACTTGTAATATTGAATTACAGAACTAAGATTTGTTAAATTCAAATTATTATTTCAAATTATAACTTGAAGATCTGAACTAGTAATTGTCAAATACAGAACTTAAAATTGATAGCTTCTAATTATTATTGCAAATTATAACTTGAAGATCTGAACTTCTAATTGTCAAATACAGAACTTAAAATTGATAGCTTCTAATTATTATTTCAAATTATAACTTGAAGATCTGAACTTGTAATTGTCAAATACAGAACTTCTAATTGTTAAATACAAATTATTAGTGCAAATTATAACTTGTAGATCTGAACTTGTAATTGTCAAATACAGAACTTAAAATTGATAGCTTCTAATTATTATTGTAAATTATAACTTGAAGATCTGAACTTGTAATAGTGAATTACAGAACTTAGATTTGTCAAATTCAAATTATTATTTCTAATTATAACTTGAAGATCTGAACTAGTAATTGTCCAATACAGAACTTAAAATTGATAGCTTCTAATTATTATTGCAAATTATAACTTGAAGATCTGAACTTGTAATTGTCAAATACAGAACTTAAAATTAATAGCTTCTAATTATTATTGCAAATAATAACTTGAAGATCTGAACTTGTAATTGTCAAATGCAGAACTTAAAATTGATAGCTTCTAATTATTATTGCAAATAATAATTTGAAGATCTGTACTTGTAAGTGTCAAATACAGAACTTAAAATAGATAGCTTAAAATTATATTTCAAATTATAACTTGAAGATCTGAACTTGTAATAGTCAAATACAGAACTTCGAATTGTTAAATACCAATTATTAGTGCAAATTATAACTTGAAGATCTGAACTAGTAATTGTCAAATACAGCACTTAAAATTGATAGCTTCTAGTTATTATTGTAAATTATAACTTGTAGATCTGAACTTGTAATAGTGAATTACAGAACTTAGATTTGTTAAATTCTAATTATTATTTCTAATTATTACTTGAAGATCTGAACTAGTAATTGTCAAATACAGAACTAAAATTGATAGCTTCTAATTATTATTGCAAATTATAACTTGAAGATCTGAACTTGTAATTGTCAAATACAGAACTTAAAATTGATAGCTTCTAATTATTATTGTAAATTATAACTTGAAGATCTGAACTTGTAGTAGTGAATTACAGAACTTAGATTTGTTAAATTCAAATTATTATTTCAAATTATAACTTGAAGATCTGAACTAGTAATTGTCAAATACAGAACTTAAAATTGATAGCTTCTAATTATTATTGCAAATTATAACTTGAAGATCTGAACTAGTAATTGTCAAATACAGAACTTAAAATTGATAGCTTCTAATTATTATTTCAAATTATAACTTGAAGATCTGAACTTGTAATTGTCAAATACAGAACTTCTAAATGTTAAATACAAATTATTAGTGCTAATTATAACTTGTAGATCTGAACTTGTAATTGTTAAATACAGAACTTAAAATTGATAGCTTCTAATTATTATTGTAAATTATAACTTGAAGATCTGAACTTGTAATAGTGAATTACAGAACTTAGATTTGTCAAATTCAAATTATTATTTCTAATTATAACTTGAAGATCTGAACTAGTAATAGTCAAATACAGAACTTAAAATTGATAGCTTCTAATTATTATTGCAAATTATAACTTGAAGATCTGAACTTGTAATAGTCAAATACAGAACTTCGAATTGTTAAATACAAATTATTAGTGCAAATTATAACTTGAAGATCTGAACTAGTAATTGTCAAATACAGCACTTAAAATTGATAGCTTCTAATTATTATTGTAAATTATAACTTGAAGATCTGAACTTGTAATAGTGAATTACAGAACTTAGATTTGTTTAATTCAAATTATTATTTCAAATTATAACTTGAAGATCTGAACTAGTAATTGTCAAATACAGAACTTAAAATTGATAGCTTCTAATTATTATTGCAAATTATAACTTGAAGATCTGAACTTGTAATTGTCAAATACAGTACTTAAAATTGATAGCTTCTAATTATTATTGCAAATTATAACTTGAAGATCTGAACTTGTAATTGTCAAATACAGAACTTAAAATTGATAGCTTTTAAGTATTATTGTAAATTATAACTTGAAGATCTGAACTTGTAATAGTCAAATACAGAACTTCGAATTGTTAAATACAAATTATTAGTACAAATTATAACTTGAAGATCTGAACTTGTAATAGGTAAATACAGAACTTCGAATTGTTAAATTCAAACTAAGATTGCAAATAATAATTTGAAGATCTGAACTTGTAATAGTCAAATACAGAACTTAAAATTGATAGCTTCTAATTATTATTGTAAATTATAACTTGAAGATCTGAACTTGTAATAGTGAATTACAGAACTTAGATTTGTTAAATTCAAATTATTATTTCAAATTATAACTAGAAGATCTGAACTTGTAATTGTCTAATACAGAACTTAAAATTGATAGCTTCTAATTATTATTTCAAATTATAACTTGAAGATCTGAACTTGTAATTGTCAAATACAGAACTTAAAATTGATAGCTTCTAATTATTATTGCAAATTATAACTTGAACATCTGATTTGGTAATTGTCAAATACAGAACTTCTAATTGTTAAATACAAATTATTAGTGCAAATTATAACTTGAAGATCTGAACTAGTAATTGTCAAATACAGAACTTAAAATTAATAGCTTCTAATTATTATTGCAAATTATAACTTGAAGATCTGAACTTGTAATTGTCAAATACAGAACTTAAAATTGATAGCTACTAATTATTATTGCAAATTATAACTTGAAGATCTGAACTTGTAATTGTCAAATACAGAACTTAAAATTGATAGCTTCTAATTATTATTGTAAATTATAACTTGAAGATCTGAACTTGTAATTGTCAAATACAGAACTTAAAATTGATAGCTTCTAATTATTATTTCAAAATATAACTTGAAGATCTGAACTAGTAATTGTCAAATACAGAACTTAAAATTAATAGCTTCTAATTATTATTGCAAATTATAACTTGAAGATCTGAACTTGTAATTGTCAAATACAGAACATCGAATTGTTAAATACAAATTATTAGTGCAAATTATAACTTGAAGATCTGAACTTGTAATAGGTAAATACAGAACTTCTAATTGTTAAATTCAAACTAATATTGCAAATAATAATTTGAAAATCTGAACTAGTAATAGTCAAATACAGAACTTCTAACTGTTAAAAACAAATTGTTAGTGCAAATTATAACTTGAAGATCTGAACTTGTAATTGTCAAATACAGAACTTAAAATTGATAGCTTCTAATTATTATTGCAAATTATAACTTGAAGATCTGAACTTGTAATAGTGAATTACAGAACTTAGATTTGTCAAATTCAAATTATTATTTCTAATTATAACTTGAAGATCTGAACTAGTAATTGTCAAATACAGAACTTAAAATTGATAGCTTCTAATTATTATTGCAAATTATAACTTGAAGATCTGAACTTGTAATTGTCAAATACAGAACTTAAAATTGATAGCTTATAATTATAATTCAAATTATAACTTGAAGATCTGAACTAGTAATAGTCAAATACAGAACATCAAATTGTTAAATACAAATTATTAGTGCAAATTATAACTTGAAGATCTGAACTAGTAATTGTCAAATACAGCACTTAAAATTGATAGCTTTTAATTATTATTGTAAATTATAACTTGAAGATCTGAACTTGTAATAGTGAATTACAGAACTTAGATTTGTTAAATTCTAATTATTATTTCTAATTATTACTTGAAGATCTGAACTAGTACTTGTCAAATACAGAACTAAAATTGATAGCTTCTAATTATTATTGCAAATTATAACTTGAAGATCTGAACTTGTAATTGTCAAATACAGAACTTAAAATTGATAGCTTCTAATTATTATTGTAAATTATAACTTGAAGATCTGAACTTGTAGTAGTGAATTACAGAACTTAGATTTGTTAAATTCAAATTATTATTTCAAATTATAACTTGAAGATCTGAACTAGTAATTGTCAAATACAGAACTAAAAATTGATAGCTTCTAATTATTATTGCAAATTATAACTTGAAGATCTGAACTAGTAATTGTCAAATACAGAACTTAAAATTGATAGCTTCTAATTATTATTTCAAATTATAACTTGAAGATCTGAACTTGTAATTGTCAAATACAGAACTTCTAAATGTTAAATACAAATTATTAGTGCTAATTATAACTTGTAGATCTGAACTTGTAATTGTTAAATACAGAACTTAAAATTGATAGCTTCTAATTATTATTGTAAATTATAACTTGAAGATCTGAACTTGAAATAGTGAATTACAGAACTTAGATTTGTCAAATTCAAATTATTATTTCTAATTATAACTTGAAGATCTGAACTAGTAATTGTCAAATACAGAACTTTAAATTGATAGCTTCTAATTATTATTGCAAATTATAACTTGAAGATCTGAACTTGTAATAGTCAAATACAGAACTTCGAATTGTTAAATACAAATTATTAGTGCAAATTATAACTTGAAGATCTGAACTAGTAATTGTCAAATACAGCACTTAAAATTGATAGCTTCTAATTATTATTGTAAATTATAACTTGAAGATCTGAACTTGTAATAGTGAACTACAGAACTTAGATTTGTTTAATTCAAATTATTATTTCAAATTATAACTTGAAGATCTGAACTAGTAATTGTCAAATACAGAACTTAAAATTGATAGCTTCTAATTATTATTGCAAATTATAACTTGAAGATCTGAACTTGTAATTGTCAAATACAGTACTTAAAATTGATAGCTTCTAATTATTATTGCAAATTATAACTTGAAGATCTGAACTTGTAATTGTCAAATACAGAACTTAAAATTGATAGCTTTTAAGTATTATTGTAAATTATAACTTGAAGATCTGAACTTGTAATAGTCAAATACAGAACTTCGAATTGTTAAATACAAATTATTAGTACAAATTATAACTTGAAGATCTGAACTTGTAATAGGTAAATACAGAACTTCGAATTGTTAAATTCAAACTAAGATTGCAAATAATAATTTGAAGATCTGAACTTGTAATAGTCAAATACAGAACTTAAAATTGATAGCTTCTAATTATTATTGTAAATTATAACTTGAAGATCTGAACTTGTAATAGTGAATTACAGAACTTAGATTTGTTAAATTCAAATTATTATTTCAAATTATAACTAGAAGATCTGAACTTGTAATTGTCTAATACAGAACTTAAAATTGATAGCTTCTAATTATTATTTCAAATTATAACTTGAAGATCTGAACTTGTAATTGTCAAATACAGAACTTAAAATTGATAGCTTCTAATTATTATTGCAAATTATAACTTGAACATCTGATTTTGTAATTGTCAAATACAGAACTTCTAATTGTTAAATACAAATTATTAGTGCAAATTATAACTTGAAGATCTGAACTAGTAATTGTCAAATACAGAACTTAAAATTAATAGCTTCTAATTATTATTGCAAATTATAACTTGAAGATCTGAACTTGTAATATTGAATTACAGAACTTAGATTTGTTAAATTCAAATTATTATTTCAAATTATAACTTGAAGATCTGAACTAGTAATTGTCAAATACAGAACTTAAAATTGATAGCTTCTAATTATTATTGCAAATTATAACTTGAAGATCTGAACTTCTAATTGTCAAATACAGAACTTAAAATTGATAGCTTCTAATTATTATTGCAAATTATAACTAGAAGATCTGAACTTGTAATTGTCTAATACAGAACTTAAAATTGATAGCTTCTAATTATTATTTCTAATTATAACTTGAAGATCTGAACTTGTAATTGTCAAATACAGAACTTAAAATTGATAGCTTCTAATTATTATTGCAAATTATAACTTGAAGATCTGAACTTGTAATAGTGAATTACAGAACTTAGATTTGTTAAATTCAAATTATTATTTCAAAATATAACTTGAAGATCTGAACTAGTAATTGTCAAATACAGAACTTAAAATTGATAGCTTCTAATAATTATTGCAAATTATAACTTGAAGATCTGAACTTGTAATTGTCAAATACAGAACTTAAAATTGATAGCTTCTAATTATTATTGCAAATTATAACTTGAAGATCTGAACTTGTAATTGTCAAATACAGAACATAAAATTGATAGCTTCTAATTATTATTTCAAATTATAACTTGAAGATCTGAACTTGTAATTGTTAATTACTGAACTTCAAATTGTTAAATACAAATTATTAGTGCAAATTATAACTAGAAGATCTGAACTTGTAATTGTCAAATACAGAACTTAAAATTGATAGCTTCTAATTATTATTGCAAATTATAACTAGAGATCTGAACTTGTAATTGTCAAATACAGAACTTCTAATTGTTAAATACAAATTATTAGTGCAAATTATAACTTGAAGATCTGAACTTGTAATTGTCAAATCAAGAACTAAAAATTGATAGCTTCTAATTATTATTGCAAAATGTAACTTGAAGATCTGAACTTGTAATTGTCAAATACAGAACTTCTAATTGTTAAATACAAATTATTAGTGCAAATTATAACTTGAAGTTCTCAACATGAAATTGTCAAATACAGAACTTAAAATTGATAGCTTCTAATTATTATTGCAAATTATAACTTGAAGATCTGAACTTCTAATTGTCAAATACAGAACTTAAAATTGATAGCTTCTAATTATTATTTCAAATTATAACTTGAAGATCTGAACTTGTAATTGTCAAATACAGAACTTCTAATTGTTAAATACAAATTATTAGTGCAAATTATAACTTGTAGATTTGAACTTGTAATTGTCAAATACAGAACTTAAAATTGATAGCTTCTAATTATTATTGTAAATTATAACTTGAAGATCTGAACTTGTAATAGTGAATTACAGAACTTAGATTTGTCAAATTCAAATTATTATTTCTAATTATAACTTGAAGATCTGAACTAGTAATTGTCCAATACAGAACTTATAATTGATAGCTTCTAATTATTATTGCAAATTATAACTTGAAGATCTGAACTTGTAATAGTCAAATACAGAACTTCGAATTGTTAAATACAAATTATTAGTGCAAATTATAACTTGAAGATCTGAACTAGTAATTGTCAAATACAGCACTTAAAATTGATAGCTTCTAGTTATTATTGTTAATTATAACTTGTAGTTCTGAACTTGTAATAGTGAATTACAGAACTTAGATTTGTTAAATTCAAATTATTATTTCTAATTATTACTTGAAGATCTGAACTAGTAATTGTCAAATACAGAACTTAAAATTGATAGCTTCTAATTATTATTGCAAATTATAACTTGAAGATCTGAACTTGTAATTGTCAAATACAGAACTTAAAATTGATAGCTTCTAATTATTATTGTAAATTATAACTTGAAGATCTGAACTTGTAGTAGTGAATTACAGAACTTAGATTTGTTAAATTCAAATTATTATTTCAAATTATAACTTGAAGATCTGAACTAGTAATTGTCAAATACAGAACTTAAAATTGATAGCTTCTAATTATTATTGCAAATTATAACTTGAAGATCTGAACTAGTAATTGTCAAATACAGAACTTAAAATTGATAGCTTCTAATTATTATTTCAAATTATAACTTGAAGATCTGAACTGGTAATTGTCAAATACAGAACTTCTAAATGTTAAATACAAATTATTAGTGCAAATTATAACTTGTAGATCTGAACTTGTAATTGTCAAATACAGAACTTAAAATTGATAGCTTCTAATTATTATTGTAAATTATAACTTGAAGATCTGAACTAGTAATTGTCCAATACAGAACTTAAAATTGATAGCTTCTAATTATTATTGTAAATTATAACTTGAAGATCTGAACTTGTAATTGTCAAATACAGAACTTAAAATTGATAGCTTCTAATTATTATTTCAAAATATAACTTGAAGTTCTGAACTAGTAATTGTCAAATACAGATCTTAAAATTGATAGCTTCTAATTATTATTGCAAATTATAACTAGAATATCTGAACTTGTAATTGTCAAATACAGAACATCGAATTGTTAAATACAAATTATTAGTGCAAATTATAACTAGAAGATCTGAACTTGTAATAGGTAAATACAGAACTTCTAATTGTTAAATTCAAACTAATATTGCAAATAATAATTTGAAAATCTGAACTAGTAATAGTCAAATACAGAACTTCTAACTGTTAAAAACAAATTGTTAGTGCAAATTATAACTTGAAGATCTGAACTTGTAATTGTCAAATACAGAACTTAAAATTGATAGCTTCTAATTATTATTGCAAATTATAACTTGAAGATTTGAACTTGTAATAGTGAATTACAGAACTTAGATTTGTCAAATTCAAATTATTATTTCTAATTATAACTTGAAGATCTGAACTAGTAATTGTCAAATACAGAACTTAAAATTGATAGCTTCTAATTATTATTGCAAATTATAACTTGAAGATCTGAACTTGTAATTGTCAAATACAGAACTTAAAATTGATAGCTTATAATTATAATTCAAATTATAACTTGAAGATCTGAACTAGTAATAGTCAAATACAGAACTTCAAATTGTTAAATACAAATTATTAGTGCAAATTATAACTTGAAGATCTGAACTAGTAATTGTCAAATACAGCACTTAAAATTGATAGCTTTTAATTATTATTGTAAATTATAACTTGAAGATCTGAACTTGTAATAGTGAATTACAGAACTTAGATTTGTTAAATTCAAATTATTATTTCAAATTATTATTTGATGACTGAACTAGTAATTGTCAAATACAGAACTTAAAATTGATAGCTTCTAATTATTATTGCAAATTATAACTTGTAGATCTGAACTTGTAATTGTCAAATACAGAACTTCTAATTGTTAAATACAAATTATTAGTGCAAATTATAACTTGAAGATCTGAACTTGTAATTGTCAAATACAGAACTTAAAATTGATAGCTTCTAATTATTATTGCAAATTATAACTTGAAGATCTGAACTTGTAATTGTCAAATACAGAACTTAAAATTAATAGCTTCTAATTATTATTGCAAATTATAACTTGAAGATCTGAACTTGTAATTGTCAAATACAGAACTTCTAATTGTTAAATACAAATTATCAGTGCAAATTATAACTTGAAGATCTGAACTTGTAATTGTCAAATCAAGAACTAAAAATTGATAGCTTCTAATTATTATTGCAAAATATAACTTGAAGATCTGAACTTGTAATTGTCAAATACAGAACTTCTAATTGTTAAATACAAATTATTAGTGCATATTATAACTTGAAGTTCTTAACTTGTAATTGTCAAATACAGAACTTAAAATTGATAGCTTCTAATTATTATTGTAAATTATAACTTGAAGATCTGAACTTGTAATATTGAATTACAGAACTAAGATTTGTTAAATTCAAATTATTATTTCAAATTATAACTTGAAGATCTGAACTAGTAATTGTCAAATACAGAACTTAAAATTGATAGCTTCTAATTATTATTGCAAATTATAACTTGAAGATCTGAACTTCTAATTGTCAAATACAGAACTTAAAATTGATAGCTTCTAATTATTATTTCAAATTATAACTTGAAGATCTGAACTTGTAATTGTCAAATACAGAACTTCTAATTGTTAAATACAAATTATTAGTGCAAATTATAACTTGTAGATCTGAACTTGTAATTGTCAAATACAGAACTTAAAATTGATAGCTTCTAATTATTATTGTAAATTATAACTTGAAGATCTGAACTTGTAATAGTGAATTACAGAACTTAGATTTGTCAAATTCAAATTATTATTTCTAATTATAACTTGAAGATCTGAACTAGTAATTGTCCAATACAGAACTTAAAATTGATAGCTTCTAATTATTATTGCAAATTATAACTTGAAGATCTGAACTTGTAAATGTCAAATATAGAACTTAAAATTAATAGCTTCTAATTATTATTGCAAATAATAACTTGAAGATCTGAACTTGTAATTGTCAAATGCAGAACTTAAAATTGATAGCTTCTAATTATTATTGCAAATAATAATTTGAAGATCTGTACTTGTAAGTGTCAAATACAGAACTTAAAATAGATAGCTTAAAATTATATTTCAAATTATAACTTGAAGATCTGAACTTGTAATAGTCAAATACAGAACTTCGAATTGTTAAATACCAATTATTAGTGCAAATTATAACTTGAAGATCTGAACTAGTAATTGTCAAATACAGCACTTAAAATTGATAGCTTCTAGTTATTATTGTAAATTATAACTTGTAGATCTGAACTTGTAATAGTGAATTACAGAACTTAGATTTGTTAAATTCTAATTATTATTTCTAATTATTACTTGAAGATCTGAACTAGTAATTGTCAAATACAGAACTAAAATTGATTGCTTCTAATTATTATTGCAAATTATAACTTGAAGATCTGAACTTGTAATTGTCAAATACAGAACTTAAAATTGATAGCTTCTAATTATTATTGTAAATTATAACTTGAAGATCTGAACTTGTAGTAGTGAATTACAGAACTTAGATTTGTTAAATTCAAATTATTATTTCAAATTATAACTTGAAGATCTGAACTAGTAATTGTCAAATACAGAACTTAAAATTGATAGCTTCTAATTATTATTGCAAATTATAACTTGAAGATCTGAACTAGTAATTGTCAAATACAGAACTTAAAATTGATAGCTTCTAATTATTATTTCAAATTATAACTTGAAGATCTGAACTTGTAATTGTCAAATACAGAACTTCTAAATGTTAAATACAAATTATTAGTGCTAATTATAACTTGTAGATCTGAACTTGTAATTGTTAAATACAGAACTTAAAATTGATAGCTTCTAATTATTATTGTAAATTATAACTTGAAGATCTGAACTTGTAATAGTGAATTACAGAACTTAGATTTGTCAAATTCAAATTATTATTTCTAATTATAACTTGAAGATCTGAACTAGTAATTGTCAAATACAGAACTTAAAATTGATAGCTTCTAATTATTATTGCAAATTATAACTTGAAGATCTGAACTTGTAATAGTCAAATACAGAACTTCGAATTGTTAAATACAAATTATTAGTGCAAATTATAACTTGAAGATCTGAACAAGTAATTGTCAAATACAGCACTTAAAATTGATAGCTTCTCATTATTATTGTAAATTATAACTTGAAGATCTGAACTTGTAATAGTGAATTACAGAACTTAGATTTGTTTAATTCAAATTATTATTTCAAATTATAACTTGAAGATCTGAACTAGTAATTGTCAAATACAGAACTTAAAATTGATAGCTTCTAATTATTATTGCAAATTATAACTTGAAGATCTGAACTTGTAATTGTCAAATACAGTACTTAAAATTGATAGCTTCTAATTATTATTGCAAATTATAACTTGAAGATCTGAACTTGTAATTGTCAAATACAGAACTTAAAATTGATAGCTTTTAAGTATTATTGTAAATTATAACTTGAAGATCTGAACTTGTAATAGTCAAATACAGAACTTCGAATTGTTAAATACAAATTATTAGTGCAAATTATAACTTGAAGATCTGAACTAGTAATTGTCAAATACAGAACTTAAAATTGATAGCTTCTAATTATTATTGCAAATTATAACTTGAAGATCTGAACTTCTAATTGTCAAATACAGAACTTAAAATTGATAGCTTCTAATTATTATTGCAAATTATAACTAGAAGATCTGAACTTGTAATTGTCTAATACAGAACTTAAAATTGATAGCTTCTAATTATTATTTCAAATTATAATTTGAAGATCTGAACTTGTAATTGTCAAATACAGAACTTAAAATTGATAGCTTCTAATTATTATTGCAAATTATAACTTGAACATCTGATTTTGTAATTGTCAAATACAGAACTTCTAATTGTTAAATACAAATTATTAGTGCAAATTATAACTTGAAGATCTGAACTAGTAATTGTCAAATACAGAACTTAAAATTAATAGCTTCTAATTATTATTGCAAATTATAACTTGAAGATCTGAACTTGTAATTGTCAAATACAGAACTTAAAATTGATAGCTACTAATTATTATTGCAAATTATAACTTGAAGATCTGAACTTGTAATTGTCAAATACAGAACTTAAAATTGATAGCTTCTAATTATTATTGTAAATTATAACTTGAAGATCTGAACTTGTAATTGTCAAATACAGAACTTAAAATTGATAGCTACTAATTATTATTTCAAAATATAACTTGAAGATCTGAACTAGTAATTGTCAAATACAGAACTTAAAATTAATAGCTTCTAATTATTATTGCAAATTATAACTTGAAGATCTGAACTTGTAATTGTCAAATACAGAACTTCTAATTGTTAAATACTAATTATTAGTGCAAATTATAACTTGAAGTTCTGAACTAGTAATTGTCAAATACAGATCTTAAAATTGATAGCTTCTAATTATTATTGCAAATTATAACTAGAAGATCTGAACTTGTAATTGTCAAATACAGAACATCGAATTGTTAAATACAAATTATTAGTGCAAATTATAACTTGAAGATCTGAACTTGTAATAGGTAAATACAGAACTTCTAATTGTTAAATTCAAACTAATATTGCAAATAATAATTTGAAAATCTGAACTAGTAATAGTCAAATACAGAACTTCTAACTGTTAAAAACAAATTGTTAGTGCAAATTATAACTTGAAGATCTGAACTTGTAATTGTCAAATACAGAACTTAAAATTGATAGCTTCTAATTATTATTGCAAATTATAACTTGAAGATTTGAACTTGTAATAGTGAATTACAGAACTTAGATTTGTCAAATTCAAATTATTATTTCTAATTATAACTTGAAGATCTGAACTAGTAATTGTCAAATACAGAACTTAAAATTGATAGCTTCTAATTATTATTGCAAATTATAACTTGAAGATCTGAACTTGTAATTGTCAAATACAGAACTTAAAATTGATAGCTTATAATTATAATTCAAATTATAACTTGAAGATCTGAACTAGTAATAGTCAAATACAGAACTTCAAATTGTTAAATACAAATTATTAGTGCAAATTATAACTTGAAGATCTGAACTAGTAATTGTCAAATACAGCACTTAAAATTGATAGCTTTTAATTATTATTGTAAATTATAACTTGAAGATCTGAACTTGTAATAGTGAATTACAGAACTTAGATTTGTTAAATTCAAATTATTATTTCAAATTATTATTTGATGACTGAACTAGTAATTGTCAAATACAGAACTTAAAATTGATAGCTTCTAATTATTATTGCAAATTATAACTTGTAGATCTGAACTTGTAATTGTCAAATACAGAACTTCTAATTGTTAAATACAAATTATTAGTGCAAATTATAACTTGAAGATCTGAACTTGTAATTGTCAAATACAGAACTTAAAATTGATAGCTTCTAATTATTATTGCAAATTATAACTTGAAGATCTGAACTTGTAATTGTCAAATACAGAACTTAAAATTAATAGCTTCTAATTATTATTGCAAATTATAACTTGAAGATCTGAACTTGTAATTGTCAAATACAGAACTTCTAATTGTTAAATACAAATTATCAGTGCAAATTATAACTTGAAGATCTGAACTTGTAATTGTCAAATCAAGAACTAAAAATTGATAGCTTCTAATTATTATTGCAAAATATAACTTGAAGATCTGAACTTGTAATTGTCAAATACAGAACTTCTAATTGTTAAATACAAATTATTAGTGCATATTATAACTTGAAGTTCTTAACTTGTAATTGTCAAATACAGAACTTAAAATTGATAGCTTCTAATTATTATTGTAAATTATAACTTGAAGATCTGAACTTGTAATATTGAATTACAGAACTAAGATTTGTTAAATTCAAATTATTATTTCAAATTATAACTTGAAGATCTGAACTAGTAATTGTCAAATACAGAACTTAAAATTGATAGCTTCTAATTATTATTGCAAATTATAACTTGAAGATCTGAACTTCTAATTGTCAAATACAGAACTTAAAATTGATAGCTTCTAATTATTATTTCAAATTATAACTTGAAGATCTGAACTTGTAATTGTCAAATACAGAACTTCTAATTGTTAAATACAAATTATTAGTGCAAATTATAACTTGTAGATCTGAACTTGTAATTGTCAAATACAGAACTTAAAATTGATAGCTTCTAATTATTATTGTAAATTATAACTTGAAGATCTGAACTTGTAATAGTGAATTACAGAACTTAGATTTGTCAAATGCAAATTATTATTTCTAATTATAACTTGAAGATCTGAACTAGTAATTGTCCAATACAGAACTTAAAATTGATAGCTTCTAATTATTATTGCAAATTATAACTTGAAGATCTGAACTTGTAAATGTCAAATATAGAACTTAAAATTAATAGCTTCTAATTATTATTGCAAATAATAACTTGAAGATCTGAACTTGTAATTGTCAAATGCAGAACTTAAAATTGATAGCTTCTAATTATTATTGCAAATAATAATTTGAAGATCTGTACTTGTAAGTGTCAAATACAGAACTTAAAATAGATAGCTTAAAATTATATTTCAAATTATAACTTGAAGATCTGAACTTGTAATAGTCAAATACAGAACTTCGAATTGTTAAATACCAATTATTAGTGCAAATTATAACTTGAAGATCTGAACTAGTAATTGTCAAATACAGCACTTAAAATTGATAGCTTCTAGTTATTATTGTAAATTATAACTTGTAGATCTGAACTTGTAATAGTGAATTACAGAACTTAGATTTGTTAAATTCTAATTATTATTTCTAATTATTACTTGAAGATCTGAACTAGTAATTGTCAAATACAGAACTAAAATTGATTGCTTCTAATTATTATTGCAAATTATAACTTGAAGATCTGAACTTGTAATTGTCAAATACAGAACTTAAAATTGATAGCTTCTAATTATTATTGTAAATTATAACTTGAAGATCTGAACTTGTAGTAGTGAATTACAGAACTTAGATTTGTTAAATTCAAATTATTATTTCAAATTATAACTTGAAGATCTGAACTAGTAATTGTCAAATACAGAACTTAAAATTGATAGCTTCTAATTATTATTGCAAATTATAACTTGAAGATCTGAACTAGTAATTGTCAAATACAGAACTTAAAATTGATAGCTTCTAATTATTATTTCAAATTATAACTTGAAGATCTGAACTTGTAATTGTCAAATACAGAACTTCTAAATGTTAAATACAAATTATTAGTGCTAATTATAACTTGTAGATCTGAACTTGTAATTGTTAAATACAGAACTTAAAATTGATAGCTTCTAATTATTATTGTAAATTATAACTTGAAGATCTGAACTTGTAATAGTGAATTACAGAACTTAGATTTGTCAAATTCAAATTATTATTTCTAATTATAACTTGAAGATCTGAACTAGTAATTGTCAAATACAGAACTTAAAATTGATAGCTTCTAATTATTATTGCAAATTATAACTTGAAGATCTGAACTTGTAATAGTCAAATACAGAACTTCGAATTGTTAAATACAAATTATTAGTGCAAATTATAACTTGAAGATCTGAACAAGTAATTGTCAAATACAGCACTTAAAATTGATAGCTTCTAATTATTATTGTAAATTATAACTTGAAGATCTGAACTTGTAATAGTGAATTACAGAACTTAGATTTGTTTAATTCAAATTATTATTTCAAATTATAACTTGAAGATCTGAACTAGTAATTGTCAAATACAGAACTTAAAATTGATAGCTTCTAATTATTATTGCAAATTATAACTTGAAGATCTGAACTTGTAATTGTCAAATACAGTACTTAAAATTGATAGCTTCTAATTATTATTGCAAATTATAACTTGAAGATCTGAACTTGTAATTGTCAAATACAGAACTTAAAATTGATAGCTTTTAAGTATTATTGTAAATTATAACTTGAAGATCTGAACTTGTAATAGTCAAATACAGAACTTCGAATTGTTAAATACAAATTATTAGTGCAAATTATAACTTGAAGATCTGAACTAGTAATTGTCAAATACAGAACTTAAAATTGATAGCTTCTAATTATTATTGCAAATTATAACTTGAAGATCTGAACTTCTAATTGTCAAATACAGAACTTAAAATTGATAGCTTCTAATTATTATTGCAAATTATAACTAGAAGATCTGAACTTGTAATTGTCTAATACAGAACTTAAAATTGATAGCTTCTAATTATTATTTCAAATTATAATTTGAAGATCTGAACTTGTAATTGTCAAATACAGAACTTAAAATTGATAGCTTCTAATTATTATTGCAAATTATAACTTGAACATCTGATTTTGTAATTGTCAAATACAGAACTTCTAATTGTTAAATACAAATTATTAGTGCAAATTATAACTTGAAGATCTGAACTAGTAATTGTCAAATACAGAACTTAAAATTAATAGCTTCTAATTATTATTGCAAATTATAACTTGAAGATCTGAACTTGTAATTGTCAAATACAGAACTTAAAATTGATAGCTACTAATTATTATTGCAAATTATAACTTGAAGATCTGAACTTGTAATTGTCAAATACAGAACTTAAAATTGATAGCTTCTAATTATTATTGTAAATTATAACTTGAAGATCTGAACTTGTAATTGTCAAATACAGAACTTAAAATTGATAGCTACTAATTATTATTTCAAAATATAACTTGAAGATCTGAACTAGTAATTGTCAAATACAGAACTTAAAATTAATAGCTTCTAATTATTATTGCAAATTATAACTTGAAGATCTGAACTTGTAATTGTCAAATACAGAACTTCTAATTGTTAAATACTAATTATTAGTGCAAATTATAACTTGAAGTTCTGAACTAGTAATTGTCAAATACAGATCTTAAAATTGATAGCTTCTAATTATTATTGCAAATTATAACTAGAAGATCTGAACTTGTAATTGTCAAATACAGAACATCGAATTGTTAAATACAAATTATTAGTGCAAATTATAACTTGAAGATCTGAACTTGTAATAGGTAAATACAGAACTTCTAATTGTTAAATTCAAACTAATATTGCAAATAATAATTTGAAAATCTGAACTAGTAATAGTCAAATACAGAACTTCTAACTGTTAAAAACAAATTGTTAGTGCAAATTATAACTTGAAGATCTGAACTTGTAATTGTCAAATACAGAACTTAAAATTGATAGCTTCTAATTATTATTGCAAATTATAACTTGAAGATTTGAACTTGTAATAGTGAATTACAGAACTTAGATTTGTCAAATTCAAATTATTATTTCTAATTATAACTTGAAGATCTGAACTAGTAATTGTCAAATACAGAACTTAAAATTGATAGCTTCTAATTATTATTGCAAATTATAACTTGAAGATCTGAACTTGTAATTGTCAAATACAGAACTTAAAATTGATAGCTTATAATTATAATTCAAATTATAACTTGAAGATCTGAACTAGTAATAGTCAAATACAGAACTTCAAATTGTTAAATACAAATTATTAGTGCAAATTATAACTTGAAGATCTGAACTAGTAATTGTCAAATACAGCACTTAAAATTGATAGCTTTTAATTATTATTGTAAATTATAACTTGAAGATCTGAACTTGTAATAGTGAATTACAGAACTTAGATTTGTTAAATTCAAATTATTATTTCAAATTATTATTTGATGACTGAACTAGTAATTGTCAAATACAGAACTTAAAATTGATAGCTTCTAATTATTATTGCAAATTATAACTTGTAGATCTGAACTTGTAATTGTCAAATACAGAACTTCTAATTGTTAAATACAAATTATTAGTGCAAATTATAACTTGAAGATCTGAACTTGTAATTGTCAAATACAGAACTTAAAATTGATAGCTTCTAATTATTATTGCAAATTATAACTTGAAGATCTGAACTTGTAATTGTCAAATACAGAACTTAAAATTAATAGCTTCTAATTATTATTGCAAATTATAACTTGAAGATCTGAACTTGTAATTGTCAAATACAGAACTTCTAATTGTTAAATACAAATTATCAGTGCAAATTATAACTTGAAGATCTGAACTTGTAATTGTCAAATCAAGAACTAAAAATTGATAGCTTCTAATTATTATTGCAAAATATAACTTGAAGATCTGAACTTGTAATTGTCAAATACAGAACTTCTAATTGTTAAATACAAATTATTAGTGCATATTATAACTTGAAGTTCTTAACTTGTAATTGTCAAATACAGAACTTAAAATTGATAGCTTCTAATTATTATTGTAAATTATAACTTGAAGATCTGAACTTGTAATATTGAATTACAGAACTAAGATTTGTTAAATTCAAATTATTATTTCAAATTATAACTTGAAGATCTGAACTAGTAATTGTCAAATACAGAACTTAAAATTGATAGCTTCTAATTATTATTGCAAATTATAACTTGAAGATCTGAACTTCTAATTGTCAAATACAGAACTTAAAATTGATAGCTTCTAATTATTATTTCAAATTATAACTTGAAGATCTGAACTTGTAATTGTCAAATACAGAACTTCTAATTGTTAAATACAAATTATTAGTGCAAATTATAACTTGTAGATCTGAACTTGTAATTGTCAAATACAGAACTTAAAATTGATAGCTTCTAATTATTATTGTAAATTATAACTTGAAGATCTGAACTTGTAATAGTGAATTACAGAACTTAGATTTGTCAAATTCAAATTATTATTTCTAATTATAACTTGAAGATCTGAACTAGTAATTGTCCAATACAGAACTTAAAATTGATAGCTTCTAATTATTATTGCAAATTATAACTTGAAGATCTGAACTTGTAATTGTCAAATACAGAACTTAAAATTAATAGCTTCTAATTATTATTGCAAATAATAACTTGAAGATCTGAACTTGTAATTGTCAAATGCAGAACTTAAAATTGATAGCTTCTAATTATTATTGCAAATAATAATTTGAAGATCTGTACTTGTAAGTGTCAAATACAGAACTTAAAATAGATAGCTTAAAATTATATTTCAAATTATAACTTGAAGATCTGAACTTGTAATAGTCAAATACAGAACTTCGAATTGTTAAATACCAATTATTAGTGCAAATTATAACTTGAAGATCTGAACTAGTAATTGTCAAATACAGCACTTAAAATTGATAGCTTCTAGTTATTATTGTAAATTATAACTTGTAGATCTGAACTTGTAATAGTGAATTACAGAACTTAGATTTGTTAAATTCTAATTATTATTTCTAATTATTACTTGAAGATCTGAACTAGTAATTGTCAAATACAGAACTAAAATTGATAGCTTCTAATTATTATTGCAAATTATAACTTGAAGATCTGAACTTGTAATTGTCAAATACAGAACTTAAAATTGATAGCTTCTAATTATTATTGTAAATTATAACTTGAAGATCTGAACTTGTAGTAGTGAATTACAGAACTTAGATTTGTTAAATTCAAATTATTATTTCAAATTATAACTTGAAGATCTGAACTAGTAATTGTCAAATACAGAACTTAAAATTGATAGCTTCTAATTATTATTGCAAATTATAACTTGAAGATCTGAACTAGTAATTGTCAAATACAGAACTTAAAATTGATAGCTTCTAATTATTATTTCAAATTATAACTTGAAGATCTGAACTTGTAATTGTCAAATACAGAACTTCTAAATGTTAAATACAAATTATTAGTGCTAATTATAACTTGTAGATCTGAACTTGTAATTGTTAAATACAGAACTTAAAATTGATAGCTTCTAATTATTATTGTAAATTATAACTTGAAGATCTGAACTTGTAATAGTGAATTACAGAACTTAGATTTGTCAAATTCAAATTATTATTTCTAATTATAACTTGAAGATCTGAACTAGTAATAGTCAAATACAGAACTTAAAATTGATAGCTTCTAATTATTATTGCAAATTATAACTTGAAGATCTGAACTTGTAATAGTCAAATACAGAACTTCGAATTGTTAAATACAAATTATTAGTGCAAATTATAACTTGAAGATCTGAACTAGTAATTGTCAAATACAGCACTTAAAATTGATAGCTTCTAATTATTATTGTAAATTATAACTTGAAGATCTGAACTTGTAATAGTGAATTACAGAACTTAGATTTGTTTAATTCAAATTATTATTTCAAATTATAACTTGAAGATCTGAACTAGTAATTGTCAAATACAGAACTTAAAATTGATAGCTTCTAATTATTATTGCAAATTATAACTTGAAGATCTGAACTTGTAATTGTCAAATACAGTACTTAAAATTGATAGCTTCTAATTATTATTGCAAATTATAACTTGAAGATCTGAACTTGTAATTGTCAAATACAGAACTTAAAATTGATAGCTTTTAAGTATTATTGTAAATTATAACTTGAAGATCTGAACTTGTAATAGTCAAATACAGAACTTCGAATTGTTAAATACAAATTATTAGTACAAATTATAACTTGAAGATCTGAACTTGTAATAGGTAAATACAGAACTTCGAATTGTTAAATTCAAACTAAGATTGCAAATAATAATTTGAAGATCTGAACTTGTAATAGTCAAATACAGAACTTAAAATTGATAGCTTCTAATTATTATTGTAAATTATAACTTGAAGATCTGAACTTGTAATAGTGAATTACAGAACTTAGATTTGTTAAATTCAAATTATTATTTCAAATTATAACTAGAAGATCTGAACTTGTAATTGTCTAATACAGAACTTAAAATTGATAGCTTCTAATTATTATTTCAAATTATAACTTGAAGATCTGAACTTGTAATTGTCAAATACAGAACTTAAAATTGATAGCTTCTAATTATTATTGCAAATTATAACTTGAACATCTGATTTGGTAATTGTCAAATACAGAACTTCTAATTGTTAAATACAAATTATTAGTGCAAATTATAACTTGAAGATCTGAACTAGTAATTGTCAAATACAGAACTTAAAATTAATAGCTTCTAATTATTATTGCAAATTATAACTTGAAGATCTGAACTTGTAATTGTCAAATACAGAACTTAAAATTGATAGCTACTAATTATTATTGCAAATTATAACTTGAAGATCTGAACTTGTAATTGTCAAATACAGAACTTAAAATTGATAGCTTCTAATTATTATTGTAAATTATAACTTGAAGATCTGAACTTGTAATTGTCAAATACAGAACTTAAAATTGATAGCTTCTAATTATTATTTCAAAATATAACTTGAAGATCTGAACTAGTAATTGTCAAATACAGAACTTAAAATTAATAGCTTCTAATTATTATTGCAAATTATAACTTGAAGATCTGAACTTGTAATTGTCAAATACAGAACATCGAATTGTTAAATACAAATTATTAGTGCAAATTATAACTTGAAGATCTGAACTTGTAATAGGTAAATACAGAACTTCTAATTGTTAAATTCAAACTAATATTGCAAATAATAATTTGAAAATCTGAACTAGTAATAGTCAAATACAGAACTTCTAACTGTTAAAAACAAATTGTTAGTGCAAATTATAACTTGAAGATCTGAACTTGTAATTGTCAAATACAGAACTTAAAATTGATAGCTTCTAATTATTATTGCAAATTATAACTTGAAGATCTGAACTTGTAATAGTGAATTACAGAACTTAGATTTGTCAAATTCAAATTATTATTTCTAATTATAACTTGAAGATCTGAACTAGTAATTGTCAAATACAGAACTTAAAATTGATAGCTTCTAATTATTATTGCAAATTATAACTTGAAGATCTGAACTTGTAATTGTCAAATACAGAACTTAAAATTGATAGCTTATAATTATAATTCAAATTATAACTTGAAGATCTGAACTAGTAATAGTCAAATACAGAACTTCAAATTGTTAAATACAAATTATTAGTGCAAATTATAACTTGAAGATCTGAACTAGTAATTGTCAAATACAGCACTTAAAATTGATAGCTTTTAATTATTATTGTAAATTATAACTTGAAGATCTGAACTTGTAATAGTGAATTACAGAACTTAGATTTGTTAAATTCTAATTATTATTTCTAATTATTACTTGAAGATCTGAACTAGTAATTGTCAAATACAGAACTAAAATTGATAGCTTCTAATTATTATTGCAAATTATAACTTGAAGATCTGAACTTGTAATTGTCAAATACAGAACTTAAAATTGATAGCTTCTAATTATTATTGTAAATTATAACTTGAAGATCTGAACTTGTAGTAGTGAATTACAGAACTTAGATTTGTTAAATTCAAATTATTATTTCAAATTATAACTTGAAGATCTGAACTAGTAATTGTCAAATACAGAACTAAAAATTGATAGCTTCTAATTATTATTGCAAATTATAACTTGAAGATCTGAACTAGTAATTGTCAAATACAGAACTTAAAATTGATAGCTTCTAATTATTATTTCAAATTATAACTTGAAGATCTGAACTTGTAATTGTCAAATACAGAACTTCTAAATGTTAAATACAAATTATTAGTGCTAATTATAACTTGTAGATCTGAACTTGTAATTGTTAAATACAGAACTTAAAATTGATAGCTTCTAATTATTATTGTAAATTATAACTTGAAGATCTGAACTTGAAATAGTGAATTACAGAACTTAGATTTGTCAAATTCAAATTATTATTTCTAATTATAACTTGAAGATCTGAACTAGTAATTGTCAAATACAGAACTTTAAATTGATAGCTTCTAATTATTATTGCAAATTATAACTTGAAGATCTGAACTTGTAATAGTCAAATACAGAACTTCGAATTGTTAAATACAAATTATTAGTGCAAATTATAACTTGAAGATCTGAACTAGTAATTGTCAAATACAGCACTTAAAATTGATAGCTTCTAATTATTATTGTAAATTATAACTTGAAGATCTGAACTTGTAATAGTGAATTACAGAACTTAGATTTGTTTAATTCAAATTATTATTTCAAATTATAACTTGAAGATCTGAACTAGTAATTGTCAAATACAGAACTTAAAATTGATAGCTTCTAATTATTATTGCAAATTATAACTTGAAGATCTGAACTTGTAATTGTCAAATACAGTACTTAAAATTGATAGCTTCTAATTATTATTGCAAATTATAACTTGAAGATCTGAACTTGTAATTGTCAAATACAGAACTTAAAATTGATAGCTTTTAAGTATTATTGTAAATTATAACTTGAAGATCTGAACTTGTAATAGTCAAATACAGAACTTCGAATTGTTAAATACAAATTATTAGTACAAATTATAACTTGAAGATCTGAACTTGTAATAGGTAAATACAGAACTTCGAATTGTTAAATTCAAACTAAGATTGCAAATAATAATTTGAAGATCTGAACTTGTAATAGTCAAATACAGAACTTAAAATTGATAGCTTCTAATTATTATTGTAAATTATAACTTGAAGATCTGAACTTGTAATAGTGAATTACAGAACTTAGATTTGTTAAATTCAAATTATTATTTCAAATTATAACTAGAAGATCTGAACTTGTAATTGTCTAATACAGAACTTAAAATTGATAGCTTCTAATTATTATTTCAAATTATAACTTGAAGATCTGAACTTGTAATTGTCAAATACAGAACTTAAAATTGATAGCTTCTAATTATTATTGCAAATTATAACTTGAACATCTGATTTTGTAATTGTCAAATACAGAACTTCTAATTGTTAAATACAAATTATTAGTGCAAATTATAACTTGAAGATCTGAACTAGTAATTGTCAAATACAGAACTTAAAATTAATAGCTTCTAATTATTATTGCAAATTATAACTTGAAGATCTGAACTTGTAATTGTCAAATACAGAACTTAAAATTGATAGCTACTAATTATTATTGCAAATTATAACTTGAAGATCTGAACTTGTAATTGTCAAATACAGAACTTAAAATTGATAGCTTCTAATTATTATTGTAAATTATAACTTGAAGATCTGAACTTGTAATTGTCAAATACAGAACTTAAAATTGATAGCTTCTAATTATTATTTCAAAATATAACTTGAAGATCTGAACTAGTAATTGTCAAATACAGAACTTAAAATTAATAGCTTCTAATTATTATTGCAAATTATAACTTGAAGATCTGAACTTGTAATTGTCAAATACAGAACATCGAATTGTTAAATACAAATTATTAGTGCAAATTATAACTTGAAGATCTGAACTTGTAATAGGTAAATACAGAACTTCTAATTGTTAAATTCAAACTAATATTGCAAATAATAATTTGAAAATCTGAACTAGTAATAGTCAAATACAGAACTTCTAACTGTTAAAAACAAATTGTTAGTGCAAATTATAACTTGAAGATCTGAACTTGTAATTGTCAAATACAGAACTTAAAATTGATAGCTTCTAATTATTATTGCAAATTATATCTTGAAGATCTGAACTTGTAATAGTGAATTACAGAACTTAGATTTGTCAAATTCAAATTATTATTTCTAATTATAACTTGAAGATCTGAACTAGTAATTGTCAAATACAGAACTTAAAATTGATAGCTTCTAATTATTATTGCAAATTATAACTTGAAGATCTGAACTTGTAATTGTCAAATACAGAACTTAAAATTGATAGCTTATAATTATAATTCAAATTATAACTTGAAGATCTGAACTAGTAATAGTCAAATACAGAACTTCAAATTGTTAAATACAAATTATTAGTGCAAATTATAACTTGAAGATCTGAACTAGTAATTGTCAAATACAGCACTTAAAATTGATAGCTTTTAATTATTATTGTAAATTATAACTTGAAGATCTGAACTTGTAATAGTGAATTACAGAACTTAGATTTGTTAAATTCAAATTATTATTTCAAATTATTATTTGATGACTGAACTAGTAATTGTCAAATACAGAACTTAAAATTGATAGCTTCTAATTATTATTGCAAATTATAACTTGTAGATCTGAACTTGTAATTGTCAAATACAGAACTTCTAATTGTTAAATACAAATTATTAGTGCAAATTATAACTTGAAGATCTGAACTTGTAATTGTCAAATACAGAACTTCTAATTGTTAAATACAAATTATTAGTGCAAATTATAACTTGTAGATCTGAACTAGTAATTGTCAAATACAGAACTTAAAATTGATAGCTTCTAATTATTATTGTAAATTATAACTTGAAGATCTGAACTTGTAATAGTGAATTACAGAACTTAGATTTGTCAAATTCAAATTATTATTTCTAATTATAACTTGAAGATCTGAACTAGTAATTGTCCAATACAGAACTTAAAATTGATAGCTTCTAATTATTATTGCAAATTATAACTTGAAGATCTGAACTTGTAATTGTCAAATACAGAACTTAAAATTAATAGCTTCTAATTATTATTGCAAATAATAACTTGAAGATCTGAACTTGTAATTGTCAAATGCAGAACTTAAAATTGATAGCTTCTAATTATTATTGCAAATAATAATTTGAAGATCTGTACTTGTAAGTGTCAAATACAGAACTTAAAATAGATAGCTTAAAATTATATTTCAAATTATAACTTGAAGATCTGAACTTGTAATAGTCAAATACAGAACTTCGAATTGTTAAATACCAATTATTAGTGCAAATTATAACTTGAAGATCTGAACTAGTAATTGTCAAATACA
The DNA here is from genome assembly GCA_963170105.1 of Cantharis lateralis. Taxonomy (NCBI): domain Eukaryota; kingdom Metazoa; phylum Arthropoda; class Insecta; order Coleoptera; family Cantharidae; genus Cantharis; species Cantharis lateralis. Next base: position 23,173,892 of record OY720625.1, on the reverse strand, counting down.
GCACTTAAAATTGATAGCTTCTAGTTATTATTGTAAATTATAACTTGTAGATCTGAACTTGTAATAGTGAATTACAGAACTTAGATTTGTTAAATTCTAATTATTATTTCTAATTATTACTTGAAGATCTGAACTAGTAATTGTCAAATACAGAACTAAAATTGATAGCTTCTAATTATTATTGCAAATTATAACTTGAAGATCTGAACTTGTAATTGTCAAATACAGAACTTAAAATTGATAGCTTCTAATTATTATTGTAAATTATAACTTGAAGATCTGAACTTGTAGTAGTGAATTACAGAACTTAGATTTGTTAAATTCAAATTATTATTTCAAATTATAACTTGATGATCTGAACTAGTAATTGTCAAATACAGAACTTAAAATTGATAGCTTCTAATTATTATTGCAAATTATAACTTGAAGATCTGAACTAGTAATTGTCAAATACAGAACTTAAAATTGATAGCTTCTAATTATTATTTCAAATTATAACTTGAAGATCTGAACTTGTAATTGTCAAATACAGAACTTCTAAATGTTAAATACAAATTATTAGTGCAAATTATAACTTGTAGATCTGAACTTGTAATTGTTAAATACAGAACTTAAAATTGATAGCTTCTAATTATTATTGTAAATTATAACTTGAAGATCTGAACTTGTAATAGTGAATTACAGAACTTAGATTTGTCAAATTCAAATTATTATTTCTAATTATAACTTGAAGATCTGAACTAGTAATTGTCAAATACAGAACTTAAAATTGATAGCTTCTAATTATTATTGCAAATTATAACTTGAAGATCTGAACTTGTAATAGTCAAATACAGAACTTCGAATTGTTAAATACAAATTATTAGTACAAATTATAACTTGAAGATCTGAACTTGTAATAGGTAAATACAGAACTTCGAATTGTTAAATTCAAACTAAGATTGCAAATAATAATTTGAAGATCTGAACTTGTAATAGTCAAATACAGAACTTAAAATTGATAGCTTCTAATTATTATTGTAAATTATAACTTGAAGATCTGAACTTGTAATAGTGAATTACAGAACTTAGATTTGTTAAATTCAAATTATTATTTCAAATTATAACTTGAAGATCTGAACTAGTAATTGTCAAATACAGAACTTAAAATTGATAGCTTCTAATTATTATTGCAAATTATAACTTGAAGATCTGAACTTGTAATTGTCAAATGCAGAACTTAAAATTGATAGCTTCTAATTATTATTTCAAATTATAACTTGAATATCTGAACTTGTAATAGTCAAATACAGAACATCGAATTGTTAAATACAAATTATTAGTGCAAATTATAACTTGAAGATCTGAACTTGTAATAGGTAAATACAGAACTTCTAATTGTTAAATTCAAACTAATATTGCAAATAATAATTTGAAAATCTGAACTAGTAATAGTCAAATACAGAACTTCTAACTGTTAAAAACAAATTATTAGTGCAAATTATAACTTGAAGATCTGAACTTGTAATTGTCAAATACAGAACTTAAAATTGATAGCTTCTAATTATTATTGCAAATTATAACTTGAAGATCTGAACTTGTAATAGTGAATTACAGAACTTAGATTTGTCAAATTCAAATTATTATTTCTAATTATAACTTGAAGATCTGAACTAGTAATTGTCAAATACAGAACTTAAAATTGATAGCTTCTAATTATTATTGCAAATTATAACTTGAAGATCTGAACTTGTAATTGTCAAATACAGAACTTAAAATTGATAGCTTATAATTATAATTCAAATTATAACTTGAAGATCTGAACTAGTAATAGTCAAATACAGAACTTCAAATTGTTAAATACAAATTATTAGTGCAAATTATAACTTGAAGATCTGAACTAGTAATTGTCAAATACAGCACTTAAAATTGATAGCTTTTAATTATTATTGTAAATTATAACTTGAAGATCTGAACTTGTAATAGTGAATTACAGAACTTAGATTTGTTAAATTCAAATTATTATTTCAAATTATTATTTGATGACTGAACTAGTAATTGTCAAATACAGAACTTAAAATTGATAGCTTCTAATTATTATTGCAAATTATAACTTGTAGATCTGAACTTGTAATTGTCAAATACAGAACTTCTAATTGTTAAATACAAATTATTAGTGCAAATTATAACTTGAAGATCTAAACTTGTAATTGTCAAATACAGAACTTAAAATTGATAGCTTCTAATTATTATTGCAAATTATAACTTGAAGATCTGAACTTGTAATTGTCAAATACAGAACTTAAAATTAATAGCTTCTAATTATTATTGCAAATTATAACTTGAAGATCTGAACTTGTAATTGTCAAATACAGAACTTCTAATTGTTAAATACAAACTATTAGTGCAAATTATAACTTGAAGATCTGAACTTGTAATTGTCAAATCAAGAACTAAAAATTGATAGCTTCTAATTATTATTGCAAAATATAACTTGAAGATCTGAACTTGTAATTGTCAAATACAGAACTTCTAATTGTTAAATACAAATTATTAGTGCAAATTATAACTTGAAGTTCTTAACTTGTAATTGTCAAATACAGAACTTAAAATTGATAGCTTCTAATTATTATTGTAAATTATAACTTGAAGATCTGAACTTGTAATATTGAATTACAGAACTAAGATTTGTTAAATTCAAATTATTATTTCAAATTATAACTTGAAGATCTGAACTAGTAATTGTCAAATACAGAACTTAAAATTGATAGCTTCTAATTATTATTGCAAATTATAACTTGAAGATCTGAACTTCTAATTGTCAAATACAGAACTTAAAATTGATAGCTTCTAATTATTATTTCAAATTATAACTTGAAGATCTGAACTGGTAATTGTCAAATACAGAACTTCTAATTGTTAAATACAAATTATTAGTGCAAATTATAACTTGTAGATCTGAACTTGTAATTGTCAAATACAGAACTTAAAATTGATAGCTTCTAATTATTATTGTAAATTATAACTTGAAGATCTGAACTTGTAATAGTGAATTACAGAACTTAGATTTGTCAAATTCAAATTATTATTTCTAATTATAACTTGAAGATCTGAACTAGTAATTGTCCAATACAGAACTTAAAATTGATAGCTTCTAATTATTATTGCAAATTATAACTTGAAGATCTGAACTTGTAATTGTCAAATACAGAACTTAAAATTAATAGCTTCTAATTATTATTGCAAATAATAACTTGAAGATCTGAACTTGTAATTGTCAAATGCAGAACTTAAAATTGATAGCTTCTAATTATTATTGCAAATAATAATTTGAAGATCTGTACTTGTAAGTGTCAAATACAGAACTTAAAATAGATAGCTTAAAATTATATTTCAAATTATAACTTGAAGATCTGAACTTGTAATAGTCAAATACAGAACTTCGAATTGTTAAATACCAATTATTAGTGCAAATTATACCTTGAAGATCTGAACTAGTAATTGTCAAATACAGCACTTAAAATTGATAGCTTCTAGTTATTATTGTAAATTATAACTTGTAGATCTGAACTTGTAATAGTGAATTACAGAACTTAGATTTGTTAAATTCAAATTAATATTTCTAATTATTACTTGAAGATCTGAACTAGTAATTGTCAAATACAGAACTAAAATTGATAGCTTCTAATTATTATTGCAAATTATAACTTGAAGATCTGAACTTGTAATTGTCAAATACAGAACTTAAAATTGATAGCTTCTAATTATTATTGTAAATTATAACTTGAAGATCTGAACTTGTAGTAGTGAATTACAGAACTTAGATTTGTTAAATTCAAATTATTATTTCAAATTATAACTTGAAGATCTGAACTAGAAATTGTCAAATACAGAACTTAAAATTGATAGCTTCTAATTATTATTGCAAATTATAACTTGAAGATCTGAACTAGTAATTGTCAAATACAGAACTTAAAATTGATAGCTTCTAATTATTATTTCAAATTATAACTTGAAGATCTGAACTTGTAATTGTCAAATACAGAACTTCTAAATGTTAAATACAAATTATTAGTGCAAATTATAACTTGTAGATCTGAACTTGTAATTGTCAAATACAGAACTTAAAATTGATAGCTTCTAATTATTATTGTAAATTATAACTTGAAGATCTGAACTTGTAATAGTGAATTACAGAACTTAGATTTGTCAAATTCAAATTATTATTTCTAATTATAACTTGAAGATCTGAACTAGTAATTGTCAAATACAGAACTTAAAATTGATAGCTTCTAATTATTATTGTAAATTATAACTTGAAGATCTGAACTTGTAATAGTGAATTACAGAACTTACATTTGTTAAATTCAAACTAAGATTGCAAATAATAATTCGAAGATCTGAACTTGTAATAGTCAAATACAGAACTTCTAATTGTTAAATACAAATTATTAGTGCAAATTATAACTTGAAGATCTGAACTAGTAATTGTCAAATACAGAACTTAAAATTGATAGCTTCTAATTATTATTGCAAATTATAACTTGAAGATCTGAACTTGTAATTGTCAAATACAGAACTTCTAATTGTTAAATACAAATTATTAGTGCAAATTATAACTTGAAGATCTGAACTTGTAATTGTCAAATACAGAACTTAAAATTGATAGCTTCTAATTATTATTGCAAATTATAACTTGAAGATCTGAACTTGTAATAGTCAAATACAGAACTTAAAATTGATAGCTTCTAATTATTATTGTAAATTATAACTTGAAGATCTGAACTTGTAATAGTGAATTACAGAACTTACATTTGTTAAATTCAAATTATTACTTCAAATTATAACTTGAAGATCTGAACTAGTAATTGTAAAATACAGAACTTAAAATTGATAGCTTCTAATTATTATTGCAAATTATAACTTGAAGATCTGAACTTGTAATTGTCAAATACAGAACTTAAAATTGATAGCGTCTAATTATTATTGTAAATTATAACTTGAAGATCTGAACTTGTAATTGTCAAATACAGAACTTAAAATTGATAGCTTCTAATTATTATTGCAAATAATAACTTGGAGATCTGAACTAGTAATTGTCAAATACAGAACTTAAAATTGATAGCTTCTAATTATTATTGCAAATTATAACTTGAAGATCTGAACTTGTAATTGACAAATACATAAATTAAAATTGATAGCTTCTAATTATTATTGCAAATTATAACTTGAAGATCTGAACTTGTAATTGTCAAATCCAGAACATAAAATTGATAGCTTCTAATTATTTTTTCAAATTATAACTTGAAGATCTGAACTTGTAATTGTCAAATACAGAACTTAAAATTAATAGCTTCTAATTATTATTGCAAATTATAACTTGAAGATCTGAACTTGTAATTGTCAAATACAGAACTTAAAATTGATAGCTTCTAATTATTATTGCAAATTATAACTTGAAGATCTGAACTTGTAATTGTCAAATACAGAACTTAAAATTAATAGCTTCTAATTATTATTGCAAATTATAACTAGAAGATCTGAACTAGTAATTGTCAAATACAGAACATAAAATTGATAGCTTCTAATTATTATTTCAAATTATAACTTGAAGATCTGAACTTGTAATTGTCAAATACAGAACTTAAAATTAATAGCTTCTAATTATTATTGTAAATTATAACTTGAAGAGCTGAACTTGTAATAGTGAATTACAGAACTTAGATTTGTTAAATTCAAATTATTATTTCAAATTATAACTTGAAGATCTGAACTAGTAATTGTCAAATACAGAACTTAAAATTGATAGCTTCTAATTATTATTGCAAATTATAATTGGAGATCTGAACTTGTAATTGACAAATACGCAACTTAGCATTGTTAAATACAAATTGTGATTGCAAATTATAACTTGAAGATCTGAACCTGTAATAGGTAAATACAGAACTTCGAATTGTGAAATTCAAACTAAGATTGCAAATAATAATTCGAAGATCTGAACTTGTAATAGTCAAATACAGAACTTCTAATTGTTAAATACAAATTATTAGTGCAAATTATAACTTGAAGATATGAACTAGTAATTGTCAAATACAGAACTTAAAATTGATAGCTTCTAATTATTATTGCAAATTATAACTTGAAGATCTGAACTTGTAATTGTCAAATACAGAACTTCTAATTGTTAAATACAAATTATTAGTGCAAATTATAACTTGAAGATCTGAACTTGCAATTGTCAAATACAGAACTTAAAATTGATAGCTTCTAATTATTATTGCAAATTATAACTTGAAGATCTGAACTTGTAATAGTCAAATACAGAACTTCTAATTGTTAAATACAAATTATTAGTGCAAATTATAACTTGAAGATCTGAACTAGTAATTGTCAAATACAGAACTTAAAATTGATAGCTTCTAATTATTATTGCAAATTATAACTTGAAGATCTGAACTTGTAATAGTTAATTACAGAACTAAGATTTGTTAAATTCAAATTATTATTTCAAATTATAACTTGAAGATCTGAACTAGTAATTGTCAAATACAGAACTTCTAATTATTAAATACAAATTATTAGTGCAAATTATAACTTGAAGATCTGAACTAGTAATTTTCAAATACAGAACTTAATATTGATAGCTTCTAATTATTATTGCAAATTATAACTAAAAGATCTGAACTTGTAATTGTCAAATACAGAACTTCTAATTGTTAAATACAAATTATTAGTGCAAATTATAACTTGAAGATCTGAACTAGTAATTTTCAAATACAGAACTTAATATTGATAGCTTCTAATTATTATTGCAAATTATAACTAGAAGTTCTGAACTTGTAATTGTCAAATACAGAACTTAAAATTGATAGCTTCTAATTATTATTTCAATTTATAACTTGTAGATCTGAACTTGTAATTGTCAAATACAGAACTTAAAATTGATAGCTTCTAATTATTATTGCAAATTATAACTTGAAGATCTGAACTTGTAATTGTCAAATACAGAACTTCTAATTGTTAAATACAAATTAGTAGTGCAAATTATAACTTGAAGATCTGAACTTGTAATTGTCAAATACAGAACTTAAAATTGATAGCTTCTAATTATTATTGCAAATTATAACTTGAAGATCTGAACTTGTAATAGTTAATTACAGAACTAAGATTTGTTAAATTCAAATTATTATTTCAAATTATAACTTGAAGATCTGAACTAGTAATTGTCAAATACAGAACTTCTAATTATTAAATACAAATTATTAGTGCAAATTATAACTTGAACATCTGAACTAGTAATTTTCAAATACAGAACTTAATATTGATAGCTTCTAATTATTATTGCAAATTATAACTAAAAGACCTGAACTTGTAATTGTCAAATACAGAACTTCTAATTGTTAAATACAAATTATTAGTGCAAATTATAACTTGAAGATCTGAACTAGTAATTTTCAAATACAGAACTTAATATTGATAGCTTCTAATTATTATTGCAAATTATAACTAGAAGTTCTGAACTTGTAATTGTCAAATACAGAACTTAAAATTGATAGCTTCTAATTAATATTTCAATTTATAACTTGAAGATCTGAACTTGTAATTGTCAAATACAGAACTTAAAATTGATAGCTTCTAATTATTATTGCAAATTATAACTTGAAGATCTGAACTTGTAATTGTCAAATACAGAACTTCTAATTGTTAAATACAAATTAGTAGTGCAAATTATAACTTGAAGATCTGAACTTGTAATTATCAAATACAGAACTTAAAATTGATAGCTTCTAATTATTATTGTAAATTATAACTTGAAGATCTGAACTTGTAATAGTGAATTACAGAACTTAGATTTGTTAAATTCAAATTATTATTTCAAATTATAACTTGAAGATCTGAACTAGTAATTGTCAAATACAGAACTTAAAATTGATAGCTTCTAATTATTATTGCAAATAATAACTTGGAGATCTGAACTAGTAATTGTCAAATACAGAACTTAAAATTGATAGCTTCTAATTATTATTGCAAATTATAACTTGAAGATCTGAACTTGTAATTGTCAAATACAGAACTTAAAATTGATAGCTTCTAATTATTATTGCAAATTATAACTTGAAGATCTGAACTTGTAATTGTCAAATACAGAACATAAAATTGATAGCTTCTAATTATTATTTCAAATTATAACTTGAAGATCTGAACTTGTAATTGTCAAATACAGAACTTAAAATTAATAGCTTCTAATTATTATTGCAAATTATAACTTGAAGATCTGAACTTGTAATTGTCAAATACAGAACTTCAAATTGTTAAATACAAATTATTAGTGCAAATTATAACTTGAAGATCTGAACTTGTAATTGTCAAATACAGAACTTAAAATTGATAGCTTCTAATTATTATTGTAAATTATAACTTGAAGATCTGAACTTGTAATAGTGAATTACAGAACTTAGATTTGTTAAATTCAAATTATTATTTCAAATTATAACTTGAAGATCTGAACTAGTAATTGTCAAATACAGAACTTAAAATTGATACCTTCTAATTATTATTGCATATTATAACTTGAAGATCTGAACTTGTAATTGTTAAATACAGAACTTAAAATTGATAGCTTCTAATTATTATTGTAAATTATAACTTGAAGATCTGAACTTGTAATTGTCAAATACAGAACTTAAAATTGATATCTTCTAATTATTATTGCAAATAATAACTTTAAGATCTGAACTTGTAATTGTCAAATACAGAACTTAAAATTGATAGCTTCTAATTATTTTTGCAAATTATAATTTGAAGATCTGAACTTGTAATAGACAAATACGCAACTTAGCATTGTTAAATACAAATTGTGATTGCAAATTATAACTTGAAGATCTGAACCTGTAATAGGTAAATACAGAACTTCGAATTGTTAAATTCAAACTAAGATTGCAAATAATAATTCGAAGATCTGAACTTGTAATAGTCAAATACAGAACTTCTAATTGTTAAATACAAATTATTAGTGCAAATTATAACTTGAAGATCTGAACTAGTAATTGTCAAATACAGAACTTAAAATTGATAGCTTCTAATTATTATTGCAAATTATAACTTGAAGATCTGAACTTGTAATTGTCAAATACAGAACTTCTAATTGTTAAATACAAATTATTAGTGCAAATTATAACTTGAAGATCTGAACTTGTAATTGTCAAATACAGAACTTAAAATTGATAGCTTCTAATTATTATTGCAAATTATAACTTGAAGATCTGAACTTGTAATAGTCAAATACAGAACTTAAAATTGATAGCTTCTAATTATTATTGTAAATTATAACTTGAAGATCTGAACTTGTAATAGTGAATTACAGAACTTACATTTGTTAAATTCAATTTATTACTTCAAATTATAACTTGAAGATCTGAACTAGTAATTGTAAAATACAGAACTTAAAATTGATAGCTTCTAATTATTATTGCAAATTATAACTTGAAGATCTGAACTTGTAATTGTCAAATACAGAACTTAAAATTGATAGCTTCTAATTATTATTGTAAATTATAACTTGAAGATCTGAACTTGTAATTGTCAAATACAGAACTTAAAATTGATAGCTTCTAATTATTATTGCAAATAATAACTTGGAGATCTGAACTAGTAATTGTCAAATACAGAACTTAAAATTGATAGCTTCTAATTATTATTGCAAATTATAACTTGAAGATCTGAACTTGTAATTGTCAAATACAGAAATTAAAATTGATAGCTTCTAATTATTATTGCAAATTATAACTTGAAGATCTGAACTTGTAATTGTCAAATCCAGAACATAAAATTGATAGCTTCTAATTATTTTTTCAAATTATAACTTGAAGATCTGAACTTGTAATTGTCAAATACAGAACTTAAAATTAATAGCTTCTAATTATTATTGCAAATTATAACTTGAAGATCTGAACTTGTAATTGTCAAATACAGAACTTAAAATTGATAGCTTCTAATTATTATTTCAAATTATAACTTGAATATCTGAACTTGTAATTGTCAAATACAGAACTTCTAATTGTTAAATACAAATTATTAGTGCAAATTATAACTTGAAGTTCTGAACTTGTAATTGTCAAATAGAGAACTTAAAATTGATAGCTTCTAATTATTATTGTAAATTATAACTTGAAGATCTGAACTTGTAATAGTGAATTACAGAACTTAGATTTGTTAAATTCAAATTATAATTTCAAATTATAACTTGAAGATCTGAACTAGTAATTGTCAAATACAGAACTTAAAATTGATAGCTTCTAATTATTATTGCATATTATAACTTGAAGATCTGAACTTGTAATTGTTAAATACAGAACTTAAAATTGATAGCTTCTAATTATTATTGTAAATTATAACTTCAAGATCTGAACTTGTAATTGTCAAATACAGAACTTAAAATTGATAGCTTCTAATTATTATTGCAAATAATAACTTGAAGATCTGAACTTGTAATTGTCAAATACAGAACTTAAAATTGATAGCTTCTAATTATTATTGCAAATTATAACTTGAAGATCTGAACTTGTAATTGTCAAATACAGAACTTCAAATTGTTAAATACAAATTATTAGTGCAAATTATAACTTGAAGATCTGAACTTGTAATTGTCAAATACAGAACTTAAAATTGATAGCTTCTAATTATTATTGTAAATTATAACTTGAAGATCTGAACTTGTAATAGTGAATTACAGAACTTAGATTTGTTAAATTCAAATTATTATTTCAAATTATAACTTGAAGATCTGAACTTGTAATTGTCAAATACAGAACTTAAAATAGATAGCTTCTAATTATTATTGCATATTATAACTTGAAGATCTGAACTTGTAATTGTTAAATACAGAACTTAAAATTGATAGCTTCTAATTATTATTGTAAATTATAACTTCAAGATCTGAACTTGTAATTGTCAAATACAGAACTTAAAATTGATAGCTTCTAATTATTATTGCAAATAATAACTTGAAGATCTGAACTTGTAATTCTCAAATACAGAACTTAAAATTGATAGCTTCTAATTATTATTGCAAATTATAATTTGCAGATCTGAACTTGTAATAGACAAATACGCAACTTAGCATTGTTAAATACAAATTGTGATTGCAAATTATAACTTGAAGATCTGAACTAGTAATTGTCAAATACAGAACTTAAAATTGATAGCTTCTAATTATTATTGCAAATTATAACTTGAAGATCTGAACTTGTAATTGTCAAATACAGAACTTCTAATTGTTAAATACAAATTATTAGTGCAAATTATAACTAGAAGATCTGAACTTGTAATTGTCAAATACAGAACTTAAAATTGATAGCTTCTAATTATTATTGCAAATTATAACTTGAAGATCTGAACTTGTAATAGTCAAATACAGAACTTAAAATTGATAGCTTCTAATTATTATTGTAAATTATAACTTGAAGATCTGAACTTGTAATAGTGAATTACAGAACTTAGACTTGTTAAATTCAAATTATTATTTCAAATTATAACTTGAAGATCTGAACTAGTAATTGTCAAATACAGAACTTAAAATTGATAGCTTCTAATTATTATTGCAAATTATAACTTGAAGATCTGAACTTGTAATTGTCAAATACAGAACTTAAAATTGATAGCTTCTAATTATTATTGTAAATTATAACTTGAAGATCTGAACTTGTAATTGTCAAATACAGAACTTAAAATTGATAGCTTCTAATTATTATTGCAAATAATAACTTGGAGATCTGAACTAGTAATTGTCAAATACAGAACTTAAAATTGATAGCTTCTAATTATTATTGCAAATTATAACTTGAAGATCTGAACTTGTAATTGTCAAAAACAGAACTTAAAATTGATAGCTTCTAATTATTATTGCTAATTATAACTTGAAGATCTGAACTTGTAATTGTCAAATACAGAACATAAAATTGATAGCTTCTAATTATTATTTCAAATTCAAACTTGAAGATCTGAACTTGTAATTGTCAAATACAGAACTTAAAATTAATAGCTACTAATTATTATTGCAAATTATAACTTGATGATCTGAACTTGTAATTGTCAAATACAGAACATAAAATTGATAGCTTCTAATTATTATTTCAAATTATAACTTGAAGATCTGAACTTGTAATTGTCAAATACAGAACTTAAAATTGATAGCTTCTAATTATTATTGCATATTATAACTTGAGATCTGAACTTGTAATTGTTAAATACAGAACTTAAAATTGATAGCTTCTAATTTAATTGTAAATTATAACTTCAAGATCTGAACTTGTAATTGTCAAATGCAGAACTTAAAATTGATAGCTTCTAATTATTATTGCAAATAATAACTTGAAGATCTGAACTTGTAATTGTCAAATACAGAACTTAAAATTGATAGCTTCTAATTATTATTGCAAATTATAATTTGAAGATCTGAACTTGTAATAGACAAATACGCAACTTAGCATTGATAAATACAAATTGTGATTGCAAATTATAACTTGAAGATCTGAACCTGTAATAGGTATATACAGAACTTCGAATTGTTAAATTCAAACTAAGATTGCAAATAATAATTCGAAGATCTGAACTTGTAATAGTCAAATACAGAACTTCTAATTGTTAAATACAAAATATTTGTGCAAATTATAACTTGAAGATCTGAACTAGTAATTGTCAAATACAGAACTTAAAATTGATAGCTTCTAATTATTATTGCAAATTATAACTTGAAGATCTGAACTTGTAATTGTCAAATACAGAACTTAAAATTGATAGCTTCTAATTATTATTGTAAATTATAACTTGAAGATCTGAACTTGTAATTGTCAAATACAGAACTTAAAATTGATAGCTTCTAATTATTATTGCAAATAATAACTTGGAGATCTGAACTAGTAATAGTCAAATACAGAACTTAAAATTGATAGCTTCCAATTATTATTGCAAATTATAACTTGAAGATCTGAACTTGTAATTGTCAAATACAGAACTTAAAATTGATAGCTTCTAATTATTATTGCTAATTATAACTTGAAGATCTGAACTTGTAATTGTCAAATACAGAACTTAAAATTGATAGCTTCTAATTATTATTGCTAATTATAACTTGAAGATCTGAACTTGTAATTGTCAAATACAGAACATAAAATTGATAGCTTCTAATTATTATTTCAAATTCGAACTTGAAGATCTGAACTTGTAATTGTCAAATACAGAACTTAAAATTAATAGCTTCTAATTATTATAGCAAATTATAACTTGATGATCTGAACTTGTAATTGTCAAATACAGAACATAAAATTGATAGCTTCTAATTATTATTTCAAATTATAACTTGAAGATCTGAACTTGTAATTGTCAAATACAGAACTTAAAAATGATAGCTTCTAATTATTATTGCATATTATAACTTGAGATCTGAACTTGTAATTGTTAAATACAGAACTTAAAATTGATAGCTTCTAATTTAATTGTAAATTATAACTTCAAGATCTGAACTTGTAATTGTCAAATGCAGAACTTAAAATTGATAGCTTCTAATTATTATTGCAAATAGTAACTTGAAGATCTGAACTTGTAATTGTCAAATACAGAACTTAAAATTGATAGTTTCTAATTATTATTGCAAATTATAATTTGAAGATCTGAACTTGTAATAGACAAATACGCAACTTAGCATTGATAAATACAAATTGTGATTGCAAATTATAACTTGAAGATCTGAACCTGTAATAGGTACATACAGAACTTCGAATTGTTAAATTCAAACTAAGATTGCAAATAATAATTCGAAGATCTGAACTTGTAATAGTCAAATACAGAACTTCTAATTGTTAAATACAAAATATTTGTGCAAATTATAACTTGAAGATCTGAACTAGTAATTGTCAAATACAGAACTTAAAATTGATAGCTTCTAATTATTATTGCAAATTATAACTTGAAGATCTGAACTTGTAATTGTCAAATACAGAACTTAAAATTGATAGCTTCAAATTATTATTGTAAATTATAACTTGAAGATCTGAACTTGTAATTGTCAAATACAGAACTTAAAATTGATAGCTTCTAATTATTATTGCAAATAATAACTTGGAGATCTGAACTAGTAATTGTCAAATACAGAACTTAAAATTGATAGCTTCTAATTATTATTGCAAATTATAACTTGAAGATCTGAACTTGTAATTGTCAAATACAGAACTTAAAATTGATAGCTTCTAATTATTATTGCTAATTATAACTTGAAGATCTGAACTTGTAATTGTCAAATACAGAACATAAAATTGATAGCTTCTAATTATTATTTCAAATTATAACTTGTAGATCTGAACTTGTAATTGTCAAATACAGAACTTAAAATTAATAGCTTCTAATTATTATTGCAAATTATAACTTGAAGATCTGAACTTGTAATTGTCAAATACAGAACATAAAATTGATAGCTTCTAATTATTATTTCAAATTATAACTTAAAGATCTGAACTTGTAATTGTCAAATACAGAACTTAAAATTGATAGCTTCTAATTATTATTGCAAATTATAATTTGAAGATCTGAACTTGTAATAGACAAATACGCAACTTAGCATTGATAAATACAAATTGTGATTGCAAATTATAACTTGAAGATCTGAACCTGTAATAGGTACATACAGAACTTCGAATTGTTAAATTCAAACTAAGATTGCAAATAATAATTCGAAGATCTGAACTTGTAATAGTCAAATACAGAACTTCTAATTGTTAAATACAAAATATTAGTGCAAATTATAACTTGAAGATCTGAACTAGTAATTGTCAAATACAGAACTTAAAATTGATAGCTTCTAATTATTATTGCAAATAATAACTTGGAGATCTGAACTAGTAATTGTCAAATACAGAACTTAAAATTGATAGCTTCTAATTATTATTGCAAATTATAACTTGAAGATCTGAACTTGTAATTGTCAAATACAGAACTTAAAATTGATAGCTTCTAATTATTATTGCATATTATAACTTGAGATCTGAACTTGTAATTGTTAAATACAGAACTTAAAATTGATAGCTTCTAATTTAATTGTAAATTATAACTTCAAGATCTGAACTTGTAATTGTGAAATGCAGAACTTAAAATTGATAGCTTCTAATTATTATTGCAAATAATAACTTGAAGATCTGAACTTGTAATTGTCAAATACAGAACTTAAAATTGATAGCTTCTAATTATTATTGCAAATTATAATTTGAAGATCTGAACTTGTAATAGACAAATACGCAACTTAGCATTGATAAATACAAATTGTGATTGCAAATTATAACTTGAAGATCTGAACCTGTAATAGGTACATACAGAACTTCGAATTGTTAAATTCAAACTAAGATTGCAAATAATAATTCGAAGATCTGAACTTGTAATAGTCAAATACAGAACTTCTAATTGTTAAATACAAAACATTTGTGCAAATTATAACTTGAAGATCTGAACTAGTAATTGTCAAATACAGAACTTAAAATTGATAGCTTCTAATTATTATTGCAAATTATAACTTGAAGATCTGAACTTGTAATTGTCAAATACAGAACTTAAAATTGATAGCTTCTAATTATTATTGTAAATTATAACTTGAAGATCTGAACTTGTAATTGTCAAATACAGAACTTAAAATTGATAGCTTCTAATTATTATTGCAAATAATAACTTGGAGATCTGAACTAGTAATTGTCAAATACAGAACTTAAAATTGATAGCTTCCAATTATTATTGCAAATTATAACTTGAAGATCTGAACTTGTAATTGTCAAATACAGAACTTAAAATTGATAGCTTCTAATTATTATTGCTAATTATAACTTGAAGATCTGAACTTGTAATTGTCAAATACAGAACTTAAAATTGATAGCTTCTAATTATTATTGCTAATTATAACTTGAAGATCTGAACTTGTAATTGTCAAATACAGAACTTAAAATTGATAGCTTCTAATTATTATTTCAAATTCAAACTTGAAGATCTGAACTTGTAATTGTCAAATACAGAACTTAAAATTAATAGCTTCTAATTATTATAGCAAATTATAACTTGATGATCTGAACTTGTAATTGTCAAATACAGAACATAAAATTGATAGCTTCTAATTATTATTTCAAATTATAACTTGAAGATCTGAACTTGTAATTGTCAAATACAGAACTTAAAAATGATAGCTTCTAATTATTATTGCATATTATAACTTGAGATCTGAACTTGTAATTGTTAAATACAGAACTTAAAATTGATAGCTTCTAATTTAATTGTAAATTATAACTTCAAGATCTGAACTTGTAATTGTCAAATGCAGAACTTAAAATTGATAGCTTCTAATTATTATTGCAAATAGTAACTTGAAGATCTGAACTTGTAATTGTCAAATACAGAACTTAAAATTGATAGCTTCTAATTATTATTGCAAATTATAATTTGAAGATCTGAACTTGTAATAGACAAAAAATACGCAACTTAGCATTGATAAATACAAATTGTGATTGCAAATTATAACTTGAAGATCTGAACCTGTAATAGGTACATACAGAACTTCGAATTGTTAAATTCAAACTAAGATTGCAAATAATAATTCGAAGATCTGAACTTGTAATAGTCAAATACAGAACTTCTAATTGTTAAATACAAAATATTTGTGCAAATTATAACTTGAAGATCTGAACTAGTAATTGTCAAATACAGAACTTAAAATTGATAGCTTCTAATTATTATTGCAAATTATAACTTGTAGATCTGAACTTGTAATTGTCAAATACAGAACTTAAAATTGATAGCTTCAAATTATTATTGTAAATTATAACTTGAAGATCTGAACTTGTAATTGTCAAATACAGAACTTAAAATTGATAGCTTCTAATTATTATTGCAAATAATAACTTGGAGATCTGAACTAGTAATTGTCAAATACAGAACTTAAAATTGATAGCTTCTAATTATTATTGCAAATTATAACTTGAAGATCTGAACTTGTAATTGTCAAATACAGAACTTAAAATTGATAGCTTCTAATTATTATTGCTAATTATAACTTGAAGATCTGAACTTGTAATTGTCAAATACAGAACATAAAATTGATAGCTTCTAATTATTATTTCAAATTATAACTTGTAGATCTGAACTTGTAATTGTCAAACACAGAACTTAAAATTAATAGCTTCTAATTATTATTGCAAATTATAACTTGAAGATCTGAACTTGTAATTGTCAAATACAGAACATAAAATTGATAGCTTCTAATTATTATTTCAAATTATAACTTGAAGATCTGAACTTGTAATTGTCAAATACAGAACTTAAAATTGATAGCTTCTAATTATTATTGCAAATTATAATTTGAAGATCTGAACTTGTAATAGACAAATACGCAACTTAGCATTGATAAATACAAATTGTGATTGCAAATTATAACTTGAAGATCTGAACCTGTAATAGGTACATACAGAACTTCGAATTGTTAAATTCAAACTAAGATTGCAAATAATAATTCGAAGATCTGAACTTGTAATAGTCAAATACAGAACTTCTAATTGTTAAATACAAAATATTAGTGCAAATTATAACTTGAAGATCTGAACTAGTAATTGTCAAATACAGAACTTAAAATTGATAGCTTCTAATTATTATTGCAAATAATAACTTGGAGATCTGAACTAGTAATTGTCAAATACAGAACTTAAAATTGATAGCTTCTAATTATTATTGCAAATTATAACTTGAAGATCTGAACTTGTAATTGTCAAATACAGAACTTCTAATTGTTAAATACAAATTATTAGTGCAAATTATAACTTGAAGATCTGAACTTGTAATTGTCAAATACAGAACTTAAAATTGATAGCTTCTAATTATTATTGTAAATTATAACTTGAAGATCTGAACTTGTAATAGTGAATTACAGAACTTAGATTTGTTAAATTCAAATTATTATTTCAAATTATAACTTGAAGATCTGAACTTGTAATTGTCAAATACAGAACTTAAAATAGATAGCTTTTAATTATTATTGCATATTATAACTTGAAGATCTGAACTTGTAATTGTTAAATACAGAACTTAAAATTGATAGCTTCTAATTATTATTGTAAATTATAACTTCAAGATCTGAACTTGTAATTGTCAAATACAGAACTTAAAATTGATAGCTTCTAATTATTATTGCAAATAATAACTTGAAGATCTGAACTTGTAATTCTCAAATACAGAACTTAAAATTGATAGCTTCTAATTATTATTGCAAATTATAATTTGCAGATCTGAACTTGTAATAGACAAATACGCAACTTAGCATTGTTAAATACAAATTGTGATTGCAAATTATAACTTGAAGATCTGAACTAGTAATTGTCAAATACAGAACTTAAAATTGATAGCTTCTAATTATTATTGCAAATTATAACTTGAAGATCTGAACTTGTAATTGTCAAATACAGAACTTCTAATTGTTAAATACAAATTATTAGTGCAAATTATAACTAGAAGATCTGAACTTGTAATTGTCAAATACAGAACTTAAAATTGATAGCTTCTAATTATTATTGCAAATTATAACTTGAAGATCTGAACTTGTAATAGTCAAATACAGAACTTAAAATTGATAGCTTCTAATTATTATTGTAAGTTATAACTTGAAGATCTGAACTTGTAATCATGAATTACAGAACTTAGATTTGTTAAATTCAAATTATTATTTCAAATTAAACTTGAAGATCTGAACTAGTAATTGTCAAATGCAGCACTTAAAATTGATAGCTTCTAATTATTATTGCAAATTATAACTTGAAGATCTGAACTTGTAATTGTCAAATACGGAACTTAAAATTGATAGCTTCTAATTATTATTGTAAATTATAACTTGAAGATCTGAACTTGTAATTGTCAAATACAGAACTTAAGAGTGATAGCTTCTAATTATTATTGCAAATAATAACTTGAAGATCTGAACTTGTAATTGTCAAATTCAGAACTTAAAATTGATAGCTTCTAATTATTATTGCAAATTATAATTTGAAGATCTGAACTTGTAATTGTCAAATACAGAACTTAAAATTGATAGCTTCTAATTATTATTGCAAATTATAATTTGAAGATCTGAACTTGTAATAGACAAATACGCAACTTAGCATTGATAAATACAAATTGTGATTGCAAATTATAACTTGAAGATCTGAACCTGTAATAGGTATATACAGAACTTCGAATTGTTAAATTCAAACTAAGATTGCAAATAATAATTCGAAGATCTGAACTTGTAATAGTCAAATACAGAACTTCTAATTGTTAAATACAAAATATTTGTGCAAATTATAACTTGAAGATCTGAACTAGTAATTGTCAAATACAGAACTTAAAATTGATAGCTTCTAATTATTATTGCAAATTATAACTTGAAGATCTGAACTTGTAATTGTCAAATACAGAACTTAAAATTGATAGCTTCTAATTATTATTGTAAATTATAACTTGAAGATCTGAACTTGTAATTGTCAAATACAGAACTTAAAATTGATAGCTTCTAATTATTATTGCAAATAATAACTTGGAGATCTGAACTAGTAATTGTCAAATACAGAACTTAAAATTGATAGCTTCCAATTATTATTGCAAATTATAACTTGAAGATCTGAACTTGTAATTGTCAAATACAGAACTTAAAATTGATAGCTTCTAATTATTATTGCTAATTATAACTTGAAGATCTGAACTTGTAATTGTCAAATACAGAACTTAAAATTGATAGCTTCTAATTATTATTGCTAATTATAACTTGAAGATCTGAACTTGTAATTGTCAAATACAGAACATAAAATTGATAGCTTCTAATTATTATTTCAAATTCAAACTTGAAGATCTGAACTTGTAATTGTCAAATACAGAACTTAAAATTAATAGCTTCTAATTATTATAGCAAATTATAACTTGATGATCTGAACTTGTAATTGTCAAATACAGAACATAAAATTGATAGCTTCTAATTATTATTTCAAATTATAACTTGAAGATCTGAACTTGTAATTGTCAAATACAGAACTTAAAAATGATAGCTTCTAATTATTATTGCATATTATAACTTGAGATCTGAACTTGTAATTGTTAAATACAGAACTTAAAATTGATAGCTTCTAATTTAATTGTAAATTATAACTTCAAGATCTGAACTTGTAATTGTCAAATGCAGAACTTAAAATTGATAGCTTCTAATTATTATTGCAAATAGTAACTTGAAGATCTGAACTTGTAATTGTCAAATACAGAACTTAAAATTGATAGCTTCTAATTATTATTGCAAATTATAATTTGAAGATCTGAACTTGTAATAGACAAATACGCAACTTAGCATTGATAAATACAAATTGTGATTGCAAATTATAACTTGAAGATCTGAACCTGTAATAGGTACATACAGAACTTCGAATTGTTAAATTCAAACTAAGATTGCAAATAATAACTCGAAGATCTGAACTTGTAATAGTCAAATACAGAACTTCTAATTGTTAAATACAAAATATTTGTGCAAATTATAACTTGAAGATCTGAACTAGTAATTGTCAAATACAGAACTTAAAATTGATAGCTTCTAATTATTATTGCAAATTATAACTTGAAGATCTGAACTTGCAATTGTCAAATACAGAACTTAAAATTGATAGCTTCAAATTATTATTGTAAATTATAACTTGAAGATCTGAACTTGTAATTGTCAAATACAGAACTTAAAATTGATAGCTTCTAATTATTATTGCAAATAATAACTTGGAGATCTGAACTAGTAATTGTCAAATACAGAACTTAAAATTGATAGCTTCTAATTATTATTGCAAATTATAACTTGAAGATCTGAACTTGTAATTGTCAAATACAGAACTTAAAATTGATAGCTTCTAATTATTATTGCTAATTATAACTTGAAGATCTGAACTTGTAATTGTCAAATACAGAACATAAAATTGATAGCTTCTAATTATTATTTCAAATTATAACTTGTAGATCTGAACTTGTAATTGTCAAATACAGAACTTAAAATTAATAGCTTCTAATTATTATTGCAAATTATAACTTGAAGATCTGAACTTGTAATTGTCAAATACAGAACATAAAATTGATAGCTTCTAATTATTATTTCAAATTATAACTTGAAGATCTGAACTTGTAATTGTCAAATACAGAACTTAAAATTGATAGCTTCTAATTATTATTGCAAATTATAATTTGAAGATCTGAACTTGTAATAGACAAATACGCAACTTAGCATTGATAAATACAAATTGTGATTGCAAATTATAACTTGAAGATCTGAACCTGTAATAGGTACATACAGAACTTCGAATTGTTAAATTCAAACTAAGATTGCAAATAATAATTCGTAGATCTGAACTTGTAATAGTCAAATACAGAACTTCTAATTGTTAAATACAAAATATTAGTGCAAATTATAACTTGAAGATCTGAACTAGTAATTGTCAAATACAGAACTTCAAATTGATAGCTTCTAATTATTATTGCAAATAATAACTTGGAGATCTGAACTAGTAATTGTCAAATACAGAACTTAAAATTGATAGCTTCTAATTATTATTGCAAATTATAACTTGAAGATCTGAACTTGTAATTGTCAAATACAGAACTTAAAATTGATAGCTTCTAATTATTATTGCATATTATAACTTGAGATCTGAACTTGTAATTGTTAAATACAGAACTTAAAATTGATAGCTTCTAATTTAATTGTAAATTATAACTTCAAGATCTGAACTTGTAATTGTGAAATGCAGAACTTAAAATTGATAGCTTCTAATTATTATTGCAAATAATAACTTGAAGATCTGAACTTGTAATTGTCAAATACAGAACTTAAAATTGATAGCTTCTAATTATTATTGCAAATTATAATTTGAAGATCTGAACTTGTAATAGACAAATACGCAACTTAGCATTGATAAATACAAATTGTGATTGCAAATTATAACTTGAAGATCTGAACCTGTAATAGGTACATACAGAACTTCGAACTGTTAAATTCAAACTAAGATTGCAAATAATAATTCGAAGATCTGAACTTGTAATAGTCAAATACAGAACTTCTAATTGTTAAATACAAAACATTTGTGCAAATTATAACTTGAAGATCTGAACTAGTAATTGTCAAATACAGAACTTAAAATTGATAGCTTCTAATTATTATTGCAAATTATAACTTGAAGATCTGAACTTGTAATTGTCAAATACAGAACTTAAAATTGATAGCTTCTAATTATTATTGTAAATTATAACTTGAAGATCTGAACTTGTAATTGTCAAATACAGAACTTAAAATTGATAGCTTCTAATTATTATTGCAAATAATAACTTGGAGATCTGAACTAGTAATTGTCAAATACAGAACTTAAAATTGATAGCTTCCAATTATTATTGCAAATTATAACTTGAAGATCTGAACTTGTAATTGTCAAATACAGAACTTAAAATTGATAGCTTCTAATTATTATTGCTAATTATAACTTGAAGATCTGAACTTGTAAATGTCAAATACAGAACTTAAATTTGATAGCTTCTAATTATTATTGCTAATTATAACTTGAAGATCTGAACTTGTAATTGTCAAATACAGAACTTAAAATTGATAGCTTCTAATTATTATTTCAAATTCAAACTTGAAGATCTGAACTTGTAATTGTCAAATACAGAACTTAAAATTAATAGCTTCTAATTATTATAGCAAATTATAACTTGATGATCTGAACATGTAATTGTCAAATACAGAACATAAAATTGATAGCTTCTAATTATTATTTCAAATTATAACTTGAAGATCTGAACTTGTAATTGTCAAATACAGAACTTAAAAATGATAGCTTCTAATTATTATTGCATATTATAACTTGAGATCTGAACTTGTAATTGTTAAATACAGAACTTAAAATTGATAGCTTCTAATTTAATTGTAAATTATAACTTCAAGATCTGAACTTGTAATTGTCAAATGCAGAACTTAAAATTGATAGCTTCTAATTATTATTGCAAATAGTAACTTGAAGATCTGAACTTGTAATTGTCAAATACAGAACTTAAAATTGATAGCTTCTAATTATTATTGCAAATTATAATTTGAAGATCTGAACTTGTAATAGACAAAAAATACGCAACTTAGCATAGATAAATACAAATTGTGATTGCAAATTATAACTTGAAGATCTGAACCTGTAATAGGTACATACAGAACTTCGAATTGTTAAATTCAAACTAAGATTGCAAATAATAACTCGAAGATCTGAACTTGTAATAGTCAAATACAGAACTTCTAATTGTTAAATACAAAATATTTGTGCAAATTATAACTTGAAGATCTGAACTAGTAATTGTCAAATACAGAACTTAAAATTGATAGCTTCTAATTATTATTGCAAATTATAACTTGAAGATCTGAACTTGTAATTGTCAAATACAGAACTTAAAATTGATAGCTTCAAATTATTATTGTAAATTATAACTTGAAGATCTGAACTTGTAATTGTCAAATACAGAACTTAAAATTGATAGCTTCTAATTATTATTGCAAATAATAACTTGGAGATCTGAACTAGTAATTGTCAAATACAGAACTTAAAATTGATAGCTTCTAATTATTATTGCAAATTATAACTTGAAGATCTGAACTTGTAATTGTCAAATACAGAACTTAAAATTGATAGCTTCTAATTATTATTGCTAATTATAACTTGAAGATCTGAACTTGTAATTGTCAAATACAGAACATAAAATTGATAGCTTCTAATTATTATTTCAAATTATAACTTGTAGATCTGAACTTGTAATTGTCAAATACAGAACTTAAAATTAATAGCTTCTAATTATTATTGCAAATTATAACTTGAAGATCTGAACTTGTAATTGTCAAATACAGAACATAAAATTGATAGCTTCTAATTATTATTTCAAATTATAACTTGAAGATCTGAACTTGTAATTGTCAAATACAGAACTTAAAATTGATAGCTTCTAATTATTATTGCAAATTATAATTTGAAGATCTGAACTTGTAATAGACAAATACGCAACTTAGCATTGATAAATACAAATTGTGATTGCAAATTATAACTTGAAGATCTGAACCTGTAATAGGTACATACAGAACTTCGAATTGTTAAATTCAAACTAAGATTGCAAATAATAATTCGAAGATCTGAACTTGTAATAGTCAAATACAGAACTTCTAATTGTTAAATACAAAATATTAGTGCAAATTATAACTTGAAGATCTGAACTAGTAATTGTCAAATACAGAACTTAAAATTGATAGCTTCTAATTATTATTGCAAATAATAACTTGGAGATCTGAACTAGTAATTGTCAAATACAGAACTTAAAATTGATAGCTTCTAATTATTATTGCAAATTATAACTTGAAGATCTGAACTTGTAATTGTCAAATACAGAACTTAAAATTGATAGCTTCTAATTATTATTGCATATTATAACTTGAGATCTGAACTTGTAATTGTTAAATACAGAACTTAAAATTGATAGCTTCTAATTTAATTGTAAATTATAACTTCAAGATCTGAACTTGTAATTGTGAAATGCAGAACTTAAAATTGATAGCTTCTAATTATTATTGCAAATAATAACTTGAAGATCTGAACTTGTAATTGTCAAATACAGAACTTAAAATTGATAGCTTCTAATTATTATTGCAAATTATAATTTGAAGATCTGAACTTGTAATAGACAAATACGCAACTTAGCATTGATAAATACAAATTGTGATTGCAAATTATAACTTGAAGATCTGAACCTGTAATAGGTACATACAGAACTTCGAATTGTTAAATTCAAACTAAGATTGCAAATAATAATTCGAAGATCTGAACTTGTAATAGTCAAATACAGAACTTCTAATTGTTAAATACAAAACATTTGTGCAAATTATAACTTGAAGATCTGAACTAGTAATTGTCAAATACAGAACTTAAAATTGATAGCTTCTAATTATTATTGCAAATTATAACTTGAAGATCTGAACTTGTAATTGTCAAATACAGAACTTAAAATTGATAGCTTCTAATTATTATTGTAAATTATAACTTGAAGATCTGAACTTGTAATTGTCAAATACAGAACTTAAAATTGATAGCTTCTAATTATTATTGCAAATAATAACTTGGAGATCTGAACTAGTAATTGTCAAATTACTTAAGAACTTAAAATTGATAGCTTCTAATTATTATTGCAAATTATAACTTGAAGATCTAAACTTGTAATTGTCAAATACAGAACTTAAAATTGATAGCTTCTAATTATTATTGCTAATTATAACTTGAAGATCTGAACTTGTAATTGTCAAATACAGAACATAAAATTGATAGCTTCTAATTATTATTTCAAATTATAACTTGTAGATCTGAACTTGTAATTGTCAAATACAGAACTTAAAATTAATAGCTTCTAATTATTATTGCAAATTATAACTTGAAGATCTGAACTTGTAATTGTCAAATACAGAACATAAAATTGATAGCTTCTAATTATTATTTCAAATTATAACTTGAAGATCTGAACTTGTAATTGTCAAATACAGAACTTAAAATTGATAGCTTCTAATTATTATTGCAAATTATAATTTGAAGATCTGAACTTGTAATAGACAAATACGCAACTTAGCATTGATAAATACAAATTGTGATTGCAAATTATAACTTGAAGATCTGAACCTGTAATAGGTACATACAGAACTTCGAATTGTTAAATTCAAACTAAGATTGCAAATAATAATTCGAAGATCTGAACTTGTAATAGTCAAATACAGAACTTCTAATTGTTAAATACAAAATATTAGTGCAAATTATAACTTGAAGATCTGAACTAGTAATTGTCAAATACAGAACTTAAAATTGATAGCTTCTAATTATTATTGCAAATTATAACTTGAAGATCTGAACTTGTAATTGTCAAATACAGAACTTAAAATTGATAGCTTCTAATTATTATTGTAAATTATAACTTGAAGATCTGAACTCGTAATTGTCAAATACAGAACTTAAAATTGATAGCTTCTAATTATTATTGCAAATAATAACTTGGAGATCTGAACTAGTAATTGTCAAATACAGAACTTAAAATTGATAGCTTCTAATTATTATTGCAAATTATAACTTGAAGATCTGAACTTGTAATTGTCAAATACAGAACTTAAAATTGATAGCTTCTAATTATTATTGCTAATTATAACTTGAAGATATGAACTTGTAATTGTCAAATACAGAACATAAAATTGATAGCTTCTAATTATTATTTCAAATTATAACTTGTAGATCTGAACTTGTAATTGTCAAATACAGAACTTAAAATTAATAGCTTCTAATTATTATTGCAAATTATAACTTGAAGATCTGAACTTGTAATTGTCAAATACAGAACATAAAATTGATAGCTTCTAATTATTATTTCAAATTATAACTTGAGGATCTGAACTTGTAATTGTCAAATACAGAACTTAAAATTGATAGCTTCTAATTATTATTGCATATTATAACTTGAGATCTGAACTTGTAATTGTTAAATACAGAACTTAAATTTGATAGCTTCTAATTATTATTGTAAATTATAATTTGAAGATCTGAACTTGTAATAGACAAATACGCAACTTAGCATTGATAAATACAAATTGTGATTGCAAATTATAACTTGAAGATCTGAACCTGTAATAGGTACATACAGAACTTCGAATTGTTAAATTCAAACTAAGATTGCAAATAATAATTCGAAGATCTGAACTTGTAATAGTCAAATACAGAACTTCTAATTGTTAAATACAAAACATTTGTGCAAATTATAACTTGAAGATCTGAACTAGTAATTGTCAAATACAGAACTTAAAATTGATAGCTTCTAATTATTATTGCAAATTATAACTTGAAGATCTGAACTTGTAATTGTCAAATACAGAACTTAAAATTGATAGCTACTAATTATTATTGCAAATTATAACTTGATGATCTGAACTTGTAATTGTCAAATACAGAACATAAAATTGATAGCTTCTAATTATTATTTCAAATTATAACTTGAAGATCTGAACTTGTAATTGTCAAATACAGAACTTAAAATTGATAGCTTCTAATTATTATTGCATATTATAACTTGAGATCTGAACTTGTAATTGTTAAATACAGAACTTAAAATTGATAGCTTCTAATTTAATTGTAAATTATAACTTCAAGATCTGAACTTGTAATTGTCAAATGCAGAACTTAAAATTGATAGCTTCTAATTATTATTGCAAATAATAACTTGAAGATCTGAACTTGTAATTGTCAAATACAGAACTTAAAATTGATAGCTTCTAATTATTATTGCAAATTATAATTTGAAGATCTGAACTTGTAATAGACAAATACGCAACTTAGCATTGATAAATACAAATTGTGATTGCAAATTATAACTTGAAGATCTGAACCTGTAATAGGTATATACAGAACTTCGAATTGTTAAATTCAAACTAAGATTGCAAATAATAATTCGAAGATCTGAACTTGTAATAGTCAAATACAGAACTTCTAATTGTTAAATACAAAATATTTGTGCAAATTATAACTTGAAGATCTGAACTAGTAATTGTCAAATACAGAACTTAAAATTGATAGCTTCTAATTATTATTGCAAATTATAACTTGAAGATCTGAACTTGTAATTGTCAAATACAGAACTTAAAATTGATAGCTTCTAATTATTATTGTAAATTATAACTTGAAGATCTGAACTTGTAATTGTCAAATACAGAACTTAAAATTGATAGCTTCTAATTATTATTGCAAATAATAACTTGGAGATCTGAACTAGTAATTGTCAAATACAGAACTTAAAATTGATAGCTTCCAATTATTATTGCAAATTATAACTTGAAGATCTGAACTTGTAATTGTCAAATACAGAACTTAAAATTGATAGCTTCTAATTATTATTGCTAATTATAACTTGAAGATCTGAACTTGTAATTGTCAAATACAGAACTTAAAATTGATAGCTTCTAATTATTATTGCTAATTATAACTTGAAGATCTGAACTTGTAATTGTCAAATACAGAACATAAAATTGATAGCTTCTAATTATTATTTCAAATTCAAACTTGAAGATCTGAACTTGTAATTGTCAAATACAGAACTTAAAATTAATAGCTTCTAATTATTATAGCAAATTATAACTTGATGATCTGAACTTGTAATTGTCAAATACAGAACATAAAATTGATAGCTTCTAATTATTATTTCAAATTATAACTTGAAGATCTGAACTTGTAATTGTCAAATACAGAACTTAAAAATGATAGCTTCTAATTATTATTGCATATTATAACTTGAGATCTGAACTTGTAATTGTTAAATACAGAACTTAAAATTGATAGCTTCTAATTTAATTGTAAATTATAACTTCAAGATCTGAACTTGTAATTGTCAAATGCAGAACTTAAAATTGATAGCTTCTAATTATTATTGCAAATAGTAACTTGAAGATCTGAACTTGTAATTGTCAAATACAGAACTTAAAATTGATAGCTTCTAATTATTATTACAAATTATAATTTGAAGATCTGAACTTGTAATAGACAAATACGCAACTTAGCATTGATAAATACAAATTGTGATTGCAAATTATAACTTGAAGATCTGAACCTGTAATAGGTACATACAGAACTTCGAATTGTTAAATTCAAACTAAGATTGCAAATAATAACTCGAAGATCTGAACTTGTAATAGTCAAATACAGAACTTCTAATTGTTAAATACAAAATATTTGTGCAAATTATAACTTGAAGATCTGAACTAGTAATTGTCAAATACAGAACTTAAAATTGATAGCTTCTAATTATTATTGCAAATTATAACTTGAAGATCTGAACTTGTAATTGTCAAATACAGAACTTAAAATTGATAGCTTCAAATTATTATTGTAAATTATAACTTGAAGATCTGAACTTGTAATTGTCAAATACAGAACTTAAAATTGATAGCTTCTAATTATTATTGCAAATAATAACTTGGAGATCTGAACTAGTAATTGTCAAATACAGAACTTAAAATTGATAGCTTCTAATTATTATTGCAAATTATAACTTGAAGATCTGAACTTGTAATTGTCAAATACAGAACTTAAAATTGATAGCTTCTAATTATTATTGCTAATTATAACTTGAAGATCTGAACTTGTAATTGTCAAATACAGAACATAAAATTGATAGCTTCTAATTATTATTTCAAATTATAACTTGTAGATCTGAACTTGTAATTGTCAAATACAGAACTTAAAATTAATAGCTTCTAATTATTATTGCAAATTATAACTTGAAGATCTGAACTTGTAATTGTCAAATACAGAACATAAAATTGATAGCTTCAAATTATTATTTCAAATTATAACTTGAAGATCTGAACTTGTAATTGTCAAATACAGAACTTAAAATTGATAGCTTCTAATTATTATTGCAAATTATAATTTGAAGATCTGAACTTGTAATAGACAAATACGCAACTTAGCATTGATAAATACAAATTGTGATTGCAAATTATAACTTGAAGATCTGAACCTGTAATAGGTACATACAGAACTTCGAATTGTTAAATTCAAACTAAGATTGCAAATAATAATTCGAAGATCTGAACTTGTAATAGTCAAATACAGAACTTCGAATTGTTAAATACAAATTATTAGTACAAATTATAACTTGAAGATCTGAACTAGTAATTGTCAAATACAGAACTTAAAATTGATAGCTTCTAATTATTATTGCAAATAATAACTTGGAGATCTGAACTAGTAATTGTCAAATACAGAACTTAAAATTGATAGCTTCTAATTATTATTGCAAATTATAACTTGAAGATCTGAACTTGTAATTGTCAAATACAGAACTTAAAATTGATAGCTTCTAATTATTATTGCATATTATAACTTGAGATCTGAACTTGTAATTGTTAAATACAGAACTTAAAATTGATAGCTTCTAATTTAATTGTAAATTATAACTTCAAGATCTGAACTTGTAATTGTGAAATGCAGAACTTAAAATTGATAGCTTCTAATTATTATTGCAAATAATAACTTGAAGATCTGAACTTGTAATTGTCAAATACAGAACTTAAAATTGATAGCTTCTAATTATTATTGCAAATTATAATTTGAAGATCTGAACTTGTAATAGACAAATACGCAACTTAGCATTGATAAATACAAATTGTGATTGCAAATTATAACTTGAAGATCTGAACCTGTAATAGGTACATACAGAACTTCGAATTGTTAAATTCAAACTAAGATTGCAAATAATAATTCGAAGATCTGAACTTGTAATAGTCAAATACAGAACTTCTAATTGTTAAATACAAAACATTTGTGCAAATTATAACTTGAAGATCTGAACTAGTAATTGTCAAATACAGAACTTAAAATTGATAGCTTCTAATTATTATTGCAAATTATAACTTGAAGATCTGAACTTGTAATTGTCAAATACAGAACTTAAAATTGATAGCTTCTAATTATTATTGTAAATTATAACTTGAAGATCTGAACTTGTAATTGTCAAATACAGAACTTAAAATTGATAGCTTCTAATTATTATTGCAAATAATAACTTGGAGATCTGAACTAGTAATTGTCAAATACAGAACTTAAAATTGATAGCTTCCAATTATTATTGCAAATTATAACTTGAAGATCTGAACTTGTAATTGTCAAATACAGAACTTAAAATTGATAGCTTCTAATTATTATTGCTAATTATAACTTGAAGATCTGAACTTGTAATTGTCAAATACAGAACTTAAAATTGATAGCTTCTAATTATTATTGCTAATTATAACTTGAAGATCTGAACTTGTAATTGTCAAATACAGAACTTAAAATTGATAGCTTCTAATTATTATTTCAAATTCAAACTTGAAGATCTGAACTTGTAATTGTCAAATACAGAACTTAAAATTAATAGCTTCTAATTATTATAGCAAATTATAACTTGATGATCTGAACTTGTAATTGTCAAATACAGAACATAAAATTGATAGCTTCTAATTATTATTTCAAATTATAACTTGAAGATCTGAACTTGTAATTGTCAAATACAGAACTTAAAAATGATAGCTTCTAATTATTATTGCATATTATAACTTGAGATCTGAACTTGTAATTGTTAAATACAGAACTTAAAATTGATAGCTTCTAATTTAATTGTAAATTATAACTTCAAGATCTGAACTTGTAATTGTCAAATGCAGAACTTAAAATTGATAGCTTCTAATTATTATTGCAAATAGTAACTTGAAGATCTGAACTTGTAATTGTCAAATACAGAACTTAAAATTGATAGCTTCTAATTATTATTGCAAATTATAATTTGAAGATCTGAACTTGTAATAGACAAAAAATACGCAACTTAGCATTGATAAATACAAATTGTGATTGCAAATTATAACTTGAAGATCTGAACCTGTAATAGGTACATACAGAACTTCGAATTGTTAAATTCAAACTAAGATTGCAAATAATAATTCGAAGATCTGAACTTGTAATAGTCAAATACAGAACTTCTAATTGTTAAATACAAAACATTTGTGCAAATTATAACTTGAAGATCTGAACTAGTAATTGTCAAATACAGAACTTAAAATTGATAGCTTCTAATTATTATTGCAAATTATAACTTGAAGATCTGAACTTGTAATTGTCAAATACAGAACTTAAAATTGATAGCTTCTAATTATTATTGTAAATTATAACTTGAAGATCTGAACTTGTAATTGTCAAATACAGAACTTAAAATTGATAGCTTCTAATTATTATTGCAAATAATAACTTGGAGATCTGAACTAGTAATTGTCAAATACAGAACTTAAAATTGATAGCTTCCAATTATTATTGCAAATTATAACTTGAAGATCTGAACTTGTAATTGTCAAATACAGAACTTAAAATTGATAGCTTCTAATTATTATTGCTAATTATAACTTGAAGATCTGAACTTGTAATTGTCAAATACAGAACTTAAAATTGATAGCTTCTAATTATTATTGCTAATTATAACTTGAAGATCTGAACTTGTAATTGTCAAATACAGAACTTAAAATTGATAGCTTCTAATTATTATTTCAAATTCAAACTTGAAGATCTGAACTTGTAATTGTCAAATGCAGAACTTAAAATTGATAGCTTCTAATTATTATTGCAAATAGTAACTTGAAGATCTGAACTTGTAATTGTCAAATACAGAACTTAAAATTGATAGCTTCTAATTATTATTGCAAATTATAATTTGAAGATCTGAACTTGTAATAGACAAAAAATACGCAACTTAGCATTGATAAATACAAATTGTGATTGCAAATTATAACTTGAAGATCTGAACCTGTAATAGGTACATACAGAACTTCGAATTGTTAAATTCAAACTAAGATTGCAAATAATAATTCGAAGATCTGAACTTGTAATTGTCAAATACAGAACTTCTAATTGTTAAATACAAAATATTTGTGCAAATTATAACTTGAAGATCTGAACTAGTAATTGTCAAATACAGAACTTAAAATTGATAGCTTCTAATTATTATTGCAAATTATAACTTGAAGATCTGAACTTGTAATTGTCAAATACAGAACTTAAAATTGATAGCTTCAAATTATTATTGTAAATTATAACTTGAAGATCTGAACTTGTAATTGTCAAATACAGAACTTAAAATTGATAGCTTCTAATTATTATTGCAAATAATAACTTGGAGATCTGAACTAGTAATTGTCAAATACAGAACTTAAAATTGATAGCTTCTAATTATTATTGCAAATTATAACTTGAAGATCTGAACTTGTAATTGTCAAATACAGAACTTAAAATTGATAGCTTCTAATTATTATTGCAAATAATAACTTGGAGATCTGAACTAGTAATTGTCAAATACAGAACTTAAAATTGATAGCTTCTAATTATTATTGCAAATTATAATTTGAAGATCTGAACTTGTAATAGACAAAAAATACGCAACTTAGCATTGATAAATACAAATTGTGATTGCAAATTATAACTTGAAGATCTGAACCTGTAATAGGTACATACAGAACTTCGAATTGTTAAATTCAAACTAAGATTGCAAATAATAATTCGAAGATCTGAACTTGTAATTGTCAAATACAGAACTTCTAATTGTTAAATACAAAATATTTGTGCAAATTATAACTTGAAGATCTGAACTAGTAATTGTCAAATACAGAACTTAAAATTGATAGCTTCTAATTATTATTGCAAATTATAACTTGAAGATCTGAACTTGTAATTGTCAAATACAGAACTTAAAATTGATAGCTTCAAATTATTATTGTAAATTATAACTTGAAGATCTGAACTTGTAATTGTCAAATACAGAACTTAAAATTGATAGCTTCTAATTATTATTGCAAATAATAACTTGGAGATCTGAACTAGTAATTGTCAAATACAGAACTTAAAATTGATAGCTTCTAATTATTATTGCAAATTATAATTTGAAGATCTGAACTTGTAATAGACAAATACGCAACTTAGCATTGATAAATATAAATTGTGATTGCAAATTATAACTTGAAGATCTGAACCTGTAATAGGTACATACAGAACTTCGAATTGTTAAATTCAAACTAAGATTGCAAATAATAATTCGAAGATCTGAACTTGTAATAGTCAAATACAGAACTTCGAATTGTTAAATACAAATTATTAGTACAAATTATAACTTGAAGATCTGAACTAGTAATTGTCAAATACAGAACTTAAAATTGATAGCTTCTAATTATTATTGCAAATAATAACTTGGAGATCTGAACTAGTAATTGTCAAATACAGAACTTAAAATTGATAGCTTCTAATTATTATTGCAAATTATAACTTGAAGATCTGAACTTGTAATTGTCAAATACAGAACTTAAAATTGATAGCTTCTAATTATTATTGCATATTATAACTTGAGATCTGAACTTGTAATTGTTAAATACAGAACTTAAAATTGATAGCTTCTAATTTAATTGTAAATTATAACTTCAAGATCTGAACTTGTAATTGTGAAATGCAGAACTTAAAATTGATAGCTTCTAATT
This sequence comes from Cantharis lateralis, assembly GCA_963170105.1. Classification (NCBI taxonomy): domain Eukaryota; kingdom Metazoa; phylum Arthropoda; class Insecta; order Coleoptera; family Cantharidae; genus Cantharis; species Cantharis lateralis. Next base: position 23,139,757 of record OY720625.1, on the reverse strand, counting down.
ATTATTGCAAATAATAACTTGAAGATCTGAACTTGTAATTGTCAAATACAGAACTTAAAATTGATAGCTTCTATTTATTATTGCAAATTATAATTTGAAGATCTGAACTTGTAATAGACAAATACGCAACTTAGCATTGATAAATACAAATTGTGATTGCAAATTATAACTTGAAGATCTGAACCTGTAATAGGTACATACAGAACTTCGAATTGTTAAATTCAAACTAAGATTGCAAATAATAATTCGAAGATCTGAACTTGTAATAGTCAAATACAGAACTTCTAATTGTTAAATACAAAACATTTGTGCAAATTATAACTTGAAGATCTGAACTAGTAATTGTCAAATACAGAACTTAAAATTGATAGCTTCTAATTATTATTGCAAATTATAACTTGAAGATCTGAACTTGTAATTGTCAAATACAGAACTTAAAATTGATAGCTTCTAATTATTATTGTAAATTATAACTTGAAGATCTGAACTTGTAATTGTCAAATACAGAACTTAAAATTGATAGCTTCTAATTATTATTGCAAATAATAACTTGGAGATCTGAACTAGTAATTGTCAAATACAGAACTTAAAATTGATAGCTTCCAATTATTATTGCAAATTATAACTTGAAGATCTGAACTTGTAATTGTCAAATACAGAACTTAAAATTGATAGCTTCTAATTATTATTGCTAATTATAACTTGAAGATCTGAACTTGTAATTGTCAAATACAGAACTTAAAATTGATAGCTTCTAATTATTATTGCTAATTATAACTTGAAGATCTGAACTTGTAATTGTCAAATACAGAACTTAAAATTGATAGCTTCTAATTATTATTTCAAATTCAAACTTGAAGATCTGAACTTGTAATTGTCAAATACAGAACTTAAAATTAATAGCTTCTAATTATTATAGCAAATTATAACTTGATGATCTGAACTTGTAATTGTCAAATACAGAACATAAAATTGATAGCTTCTAATTATTATTTCAAATTATAACTTGAAGATCTGAACTTGTAATTGTCAAATACAGAACTTAAAAATGATAGCTTCTAATTATTATTGCATATTATAACTTGAGATCTGAACTTGTAATTGTTAAATACAGAACTTAAAATTGATAGCTTCTAATTTAATTGTAAATTATAACTTCAAGATCTGAACTTGTAATTGTCAAATGCAGAACTTAAAATTGATAGCTTCTAATTATTATTGCAAATAGTAACTTGAAGATCTGAACTTGTAATTGTCAAATACAGAACTTAAAATTGATAGCTTCTAATTATTATTGCAAATTATAATTTGAAGATCTGAACTTGTAATAGACAAAAAATACGCAACTTAGCATTGATAAATACAAATTGTGATTGCAAATTATAACTTGAAGATCTGAACCTGTAATAGGTACATACAGAACTTCGAATTGTTAAATTCAAACTAAGATTGCAAATAATAATTCGAAGATCTGAACTTGTAATAGTCAAATACAGAACTTCTAATTGTTAAATACAAAACATTTGTGCAAATTATAACTTGAAGATCTGAACTAGTAATTGTCAAATACAGAACTTAAAATTGATAGCTTCTAATTATTATTGCAAATTATAACTTGAAGATCTGAACTTGTAATTGTCAAATACAGAACTTAAAATTGATAGCTTCTAATTATTATTGTAAATTATAACTTGAAGATCTGAACTTGTAATTGTCAAATACAGAACTTAAAATTGATAGCTTCTAATTATTATTGCAAATAATAACTTGGAGATCTGAACTAGTAATTGTCAAATACAGAACTTAAAATTGATAGCTTCCAATTATTATTGCAAATTATAACTTGAAGATCTGAACTTGTAATTGTCAAATACAGAACTTAAAATTGATAGCTTCTAATTATTATTGCTAATTATAACTTGAAGATCTGAACTTGTAATTGTCAAATACAGAACTTAAAATTGATAGCTTCTAATTATTATTGCTAATTATAACTTGAAGATCTGAACTTGTAATTGTCAAATACAGAACTTAAAATTGATAGCTTCTAATTATTATTTCAAATTCAAACTTGAAGATCTGAACTTGTAATTGTCAAATACAGAACTTAAAATTAATAGCTTCTAATTATTATAGCAAATTATAACTTGATGATCTGAACTTGTAATTGTCAAATACAGAACATAAAATTGATAGCTTCTAATTATTATTTCAAATTATAACTTGAAGATCTGAACTTGTAATTGTCAAATACAGAACTTAAAAATGATAGCTTCTAATTATTATTGCATATTATAACTTGAGATCTGAACTTGTAATTGTTAAATACAGAACTTAAAATTGATAGCTTCTAATTTAATTGTAAATTATAACTTCAAGATCTGAACTTGTAATTGTCAAATGCAGAACTTAAAATTGATAGCTTCTAATTATTATTGCAAATAGTAACTTGAAGATCTGAACTTGTAATTGTCAAATACAGAACTTAAAATTGATAGCTTCTAATTATTATTGCAAATTATAATTTGAAGATCTGAACTTGTAATAGACAAAAAATACGCAACTTAGCATTGATAAATACAAATTGTGATTGCAAATTATAACTTGAAGATCTGAACCTGTAATAGGTACATACAGAACTTCGAATTGTTAAATTCAAACTAAGATTGCAAATAATAATTCGAAGATCTGAACTTGTAATTGTCAAATACAGAACTTCTAATTGTTAAATACAAAATATTTGTGCAAATTATAACTTGAAGATCTGAACTAGTAATTGTCAAATACAGAACTTAAAATTGATAGCTTCTAATTATTATTGCAAATTATAACTTGAAGATCTGAACTTGTAATTGTCAAATACAGAACTTAAAATTGATAGCTTCAAATTATTATTGTAAATTATAACTTGAAGATCTGAACTTGTAATTGTCAAATACAGAACTTAAAATTGATAGCTTCTAATTATTATTGCAAATAATAACTTGGAGATCTGAACTAGTAATTGTCAAATACAGAACTTAAAATTGATAGCTTCTAATTATTATTGCAAATTATAACTTGAAGATCTGAACTTGTAATTGTCAAATACAGAACTTAAAATTGATAGCTTCTAATTATTATTGCTAATTATAACTTGAAGATCTGAACTTGTAATTGTCAAATACAGAACATAAAATTGATAGCTTCTAATTATTATTTCAAATTATAACTTGTAGATCTGAACTTGTAATTGTCAAACACAGAACTTAAAATTAATAGCTTCTAATTATTATTGCAAATTATAACTTGAAGATCTGAACTTGTAATTGTCAAATACAGAACATAAAATTGATAGCTTCTAATTATTATTTCAAATTATAACTTGAAGATCTGAACTTGTAATTGTCAAATACAGAACTTAAAATTGATAGCTTCTAATTATTATTGCAAATTATAATTTGAAGATCTGAACTTGTAATAGACAAATACGCAACTTAGCATTGATAAATACAAATTGTGATTGCAAATTATAACTTGAAGATCTGAACCTGTAATAGGTACATACAGAACTTCGAATTGTTAAATTCAAACTAAGATTGCAAATAATAATTCGAAGATCTGAACTTGTAATAGTCAAATACAGAACTTCTAATTGTTAAATACAAAATATTAGTGCAAATTATAACTTGAAGATCTGAACTAGTAATTGTCAAATACAGAACTTAAAATTGATAGCTTCTAATTATTATTGCAAATAATAACTTGGAGATCTGAACTAGTAATTGTCAAATACAGAACTTAAAATTGATAGCTTCTAATTATTATTGCAAATTATAACTTGAAGATCTGAACTTGTAATTGTCAAATACAGAACTTCTAATTGTTAAATACAAATTATTAGTGCAAATTATAACTTGAAGATCTGAACTTGTAATTGTCAAATACAGAACTTAAAATTGATAGCTTCTAATTATTATTGTAAATTATAACTTGAAGATCTGAACTTGTAATAGTGAATTACAGAACTTAGATTTGTTAAATTCAAATTATTATTTCAAATTATAACTTGAAGATCTGAACTTGTAATTGTCAAATACAGAACTTAAAATAGATAGCTTCTAATTATTATTGCATATTATAACTTGAAGATCTGAACTTGTAATTGTTAAATACAGAACTTAAAATTGATAGCTTCTAATTATTATTGTAAATTATAACTTCAAGATCTGAACTTGTAATTGTCAAATACAGAACTTAAAATTGATAGCTTCTAATTATTATTGCAAATAATAACTTGAAGATCTGAACTTGTAATTCTCAAATACAGAACTTAAAATTGATAGCTTCTAATTATTATTGCAAATTATAATTTGCAGATCTGAACTTGTAATAGACAAATACGCAACTTAGCATTGTTAAATACAAATTGTGCTTGCAAATTATAACTTGAAGATCTGAACTAGTAATTGTCAAATACAGAACTTAAAATTGATAGCTTCTAATTATTATTGCAAATTATAACTTGAAGATCTGAACTTGTAATTGTCAAATACAGAACTTCTAATTGTTAAATACAAATTATTAGTGCAAATTATAACTAGAAGATCTGAACTTGTAATTGTCAAATACAGAACTTAAAATTGATAGCTTCTAATTATTATTGCAAATTATAACTTGAAGATCTGAACTTGTAATAGTCAAATACAGAACTTAAAATTGATAGCTTCTAATTATTATTGTAAATTATAACTTGAAGATCTGAACTTGTAATAGTGAATTACAGAACTTAGACTTGTTAAATTCAAATTATTATTTCAAATTATAACTTGAAGATCTGAACTAGTAATTGTCAAATACAGAACTTAAAATTGATAGCTTCTAATTATTATTGCAAATTATAACTTGAAGATCTGAACTTGTAATTGTCAAATACAGAACTTAAAATTGATAGCTTCTAATTATTATTGTAAATTATAACTTGAAGATCTGAACTTGTAATTGTCAAATACAGAACTTAAAATTGATAGCTTCTAATTATTATTGCAAATAATAACTTGGAGATCTGAACTAGTAATTGTCAAATACAGAACTTAAAATTGATAGCTTCTAATTATTATTGCAAATTATAACTTGAAGATCTGAACTTGTAATTGTCAAATACAGAACTTAAAATTGATAGCTTCTAATTATTATTGCTAATTATAACTTGAAGATCTGAACTTGTAATTGTCAAATACAGAACATAAAATTGATAGCTTCTAATTATTATTTCAAATTCAAACTTGAAGATCTGAACTTGTAATTGTCAAATACAGAACTTAAAATTAATAGCTACTAATTATTATTGCAAATTATAACTTGATGATCTGAACTTGTAATTGTCAAATACAGAACATAAAATTGATAGCTTCTAATTATTATTTCAAATTATAACTTGAAGATCTGAACTTGTAATTGTCAAATACAGAACTTAAAATTGATAGCTTCTAATTATTATTGCATATTATAACTTGAGATCTGAACTTGTAATTGTTAAATACAGAACTTAAAATTGATAGCTTCTAATTTAATTGTAAATTATAACTTCAAGATCTGAACTTGTAATTGTCAAATGCAGAACTTAAAATTGATAGCTTCTAATTATTATTGCAAATAATAACTTGAAGATCTGAACTTGTAATTGTCAAATACAGAACTTAAAATTGATAGCTTCTAATTATTATTGCAAATTATAATTTGAAGATCTGAACTTGTAATAGACAAATACGCAACTTAGCATTGATAAATACAAATTGTGATTGTAAATTATAACTTGAAGATCTGAACCTGTAATAGGTATATACAGAACTTCGAATTGTTAAATTCAAACTAAGATTGCAAATAATAATTCGAAGATCTGAACTTGTAATAGTCAAATACAGAACTTCTAATTGTTAAATACAAAATATTTGTGCAAATTATAACTTGAAGATCTGAACTAGTAATTGTCAAATACAGAACTTAAAATTGATAGCTTCTAATTATTATTGCAAATTATAACTTGAAGATCTGAACTTGTAATTGTCAAATACAGAACTTAAAATTGATAGCTTCTAATTATTATTGTAAATTATAACTTGAAGATCTGAACTTGTAATTGTCAAATACAGAACTTAAAATTGATAGCTTCTAATTATTATTGCAAATAATAACTTGGAGATCTGAACTAGTAATTGTCAAATACAGAACTTAAAATTGATAGCTTCCAATTATTATTGCAAATTATAACTTGAAGATCTGAACTTGTAATTGTCAAATACAGAACTTAAAATTGATAGCTTCTAATTATTATTGCTAATTATAACTTGAAGATCTGAACTTGTAATTGTCAAATACAGAACTTAAAATTGATAGCTTCTAATTATTATTGCTAATTATAACTTGAAGATCTGAACTTGTAATTGTCAAATACAGAACATAAAATTGATAGCTTCTAATTATTATTTCAAATTCAAACTTGAAGATCTGAACTTGTAATTGTCAAATACAGAACTTAAAATTAATAGCTTCTAATTATTATAGCAAATTATAACTTGATGATCTGAACTTGTAATTGTCAAATACAGAACATAAAATTGATAGCTTCTAATTATTATTTCAAATTATAACTTGAAGATCTGAACTTGTAATTGTCAAATACAGAACTTAAAAATGATAGCTTCTAATTATTATTGCATATTATAACTTGAGATCTGAACTTGTAATTGTTAAATACAGAACTTAAAATTGATAGCTTCTAATTTAATTGTAAATTATAACTTCAAGATCTGAACTTGTAATTGTCAAATGCAGAACTTAAAATTGATAGCTTCTAATTATTATTGCAAATAGTAACTTGAAGATCTGAACTTGTAATTGTCAAATACAGAACTTAAAATTGATAGCTTCTAATTATTATTGCAAATTATAATTTGAAGATCTGAACTTGTAATAGACAAATACGCAACTTAGCATTGATAAATACAAATTGTGATTGCAAATTATAACTTGAAGATCTGAACCTGTAATAGGTACATACAGAACTTCGAATTGTTAAATTCAAACTAAGATTGCAAATAATAACTCGAAGATCTGAACTTGTAATAGTCAAATACAGAACTTCTAATTGTTAAATACAAAATATTTGTGCAAATTATAACTTGAAGATCTGAACTAGTAATTGTCAAATACAGAACTTAAAATTGATAGCTTCTAATTATTATTGCAAATTATAACTTGAAGATCTGAACTTGTAATTGTCAAATACAGAACTTAAAATTGATAGCTTCAAATTATTATTGTAAATTATAACTTGAAGATCTGAACTTGTAATTGTCAAATACAGAACTTAAAATTGATAGCTTCTAATTATTATTGCAAATAATAACTTGGAGATCTGAACTAGTAATTGTCAAATACAGAACTTAAAATTGATAGCTTCTAATTATTATTGCAAATTATAACTTGAAGATCTGAACTTGTAATTGTCAAATACAGAACTTAAAATTGATAGCTTCTAATTATTATTGCTAATTATAACTTGAAGATCTGAACTTGTAATTGTCAAATACAGAACATAAAATTGATAGCTTCTAATTATTATTTCAAATTATAACTTGTAGATCTGAACTTGTAATTGTCAAATACAGAACTTAAAATTAATAGCTTCTAATTATTATTGCAAATTATAACTTGAAGATCTGAACTTGTAATTGTCAAATACAGAACATAAAATTGATAGCTTCTAATTATTATTTCAAATTATAACTTGAAGATCTGAACTTGTAATTGTCAAATACAGAACTTAAAATTGATAGCTTCTAATTATTATTGCAAATTATAATTTGAAGATCTGAACTTGTAATAGACAAATACGCAACTTAGCATTGATAAATACAAATTGTGATTGCAAATTATAACTTGAAGATCTGAACCTGTAATAGGTACATACAGAACTTCGAATTGTTAAATTCAAACTAAGATTGCAAATAATAATTCGAAGATCTGAACTTGTAATAGTCAAATACAGAACTTCTAATTGTTAAATACAAAATATTAGTGCAAATTATAACTTGAAGATCTGAACTAGTAATTGTCAAATACAGAACTTAAAATTGATAGCTTCTAATTATTATTGCAAATAATAACTTGGAGATCTGAACTAGTAATTGTCAAATACAGAACTTAAAATTGATAGCTTCTAATTATTATTGCAAATTATAACTTGAAGATCTGAACTTGTAATTGTCAAATACAGAACTTAAAATTGATAGCTTCTAATTATTATTGCATATTATAACTTGAGATCTGAACTTGTAATTGTTAAATACAGAACTTAAAATTGATAGCTTCTAATTTAATTGTAAATTATAACTTCAAGATCTGAACTTGTAATTGTGAAATGCAGAACTTAAAATTGATAGCTTCTAATTATTATTGCAAATAATAACTTGAAGATCTGAACTTGTAATTGTCAAATACAGAACTTAAAATTGATAGCTTCTAATTATTATTGCAAATTATAATTTGAAGATCTGAACTTGTAATAGACAAATACGCAACTTAGCATTGATAAATACAAATTGTGATTGCAAATTATAACTTGAAGATCTGAACCTGTAATAGGTACATACAGAACTTCGAACTGTTAAATTCAAACTAAGATTGCAAATAATAATTCGAAGATCTGAACTTGTAATAGTCAAATACAGAACTTCTAATTGTTAAATACAAAACATTTGTGCAAATTATAACTTGAAGATCTGAACTAGTAATTGTCAAATACAGAACTTAAAATTGATAGCTTCTAATTATTATTGCAAATTATAACTTGAAGATCTGAACTTGTAATTGTCAAATACAGAACTTAAAATTGATAGCTTCTAATTATTATTGTAAATTATAACTTGAAGATCTGAACTTGTAATTGTCAAATACAGAACTTAAAATTGATAGCTTCTAATTATTATTGCAAATAATAACTTGGAGATCTGAACTAGTAATTGTCAAATACAGAACTTAAAATTGATAGCTTCCAATTATTATTGCAAATTATAACTTGAAGATCTGAACTTGTAATTGTCAAATACAGAACTTAAAATTGATAGCTTCTAATTATTATTGCTAATTATAACTTGAAGATCTGAACTTGTAATTGTCAAATACAGAACTTAAATTTGATAGCTTCTAATTATTATTGCTAATTATAACTTGAAGATCTGAACTTGTAATTGTCAAATACAGAACTTAAAATTGATAGCTTCTAATTATTATTTCAAATTCAAACTTGAAGATCTGAACTTGTAATTGTCAAATACAGAACTTAAAATTAATAGCTTCTAATTATTATAGCAAATTATAACTTGATGATCTGAACATGTAATTGTCAAATACAGAACATAAAATTGATAGCTTCTAATTATTATTTCAAATTATAACTTGAAGATCTGAACTTGTAATTGTCAAATACAGAACTTAAAAATGATAGCTTCTAATTATTATTGCATATTATAACTTGAGATCTGAACTTGTAATTGTTAAATACAGAACTTAAAATTGATAGCTTCTAATTTAATTGTAAATTATAACTTCAAGATCTGAACTTGTAATTGTCAAATGCAGAACTTAAAATTGATAGCTTCTAATTATTATTGCAAATAGTAACTTGAAGATCTGAACTTGTAATTGTCAAATACAGAACTTAAAATTGATAGCTTCTAATTATTATTGCAAATTATAATTTGAAGATCTGAACTTGTAATAGACAAAAAATACGCAACTTAGCATAGATAAATACAAATTGTGATTGCAAATTATAACTTGAAGATCTGAACCTGTAATAGGTACATACAGAACTTCGAATTGTTAAATTCAAACTAAGATTGCAAATAATAATTCGAAGATCTGAACTTGTAATAGTCAAATACAGAACTTCTAATTGTTAAATACAAAATATTTGTGCAAATTATAACTTGAAGATCTGAACTAGTAATTGTCAAATACAGAACTTAAAATTGATAGCTTCTAATTATTATTGCAAATTATAACTTGAAGATCTGAACTTGTAATTGTCAAATACAGAACTTAAAATTGATAGCTTCAAATTATTATTGTAAATTATAACTTGAAGATCTGAACTTGTAATTGTCAAATACAGAACTTAAAATTGATAGCTTCTAATTATTATTGCAAATAATAACTTGGAGATCTGAACTAGTAATTGTCAAATACAGAACTTAAAATTGATAGCTTCTAATTATTATTGCAAATTATAACTTGAAGATCTGAACTTGTAATTGTCAAATACAGAACTTAAAATTGATAGCTTCTAATTATTATTGCTAATTATAACTTGAAGATCTGAACTTGTAATTGTCAAATACAGAACATAAAATTGATAGCTTCTAATTATTATTTCAAATTATAACTTGTAGATCTGAACTTGTAATTGTCAAATACAGAACTTAAAATTAATAGCTTCTAATTATTATTGCAAATTATAACTTGAAGATCTGAACTTGTAATTGTCAAATACAGAACATAAAATTGATAGCTTCTAATTATTATTTCAAATTATAACTTGAAGATCTGAACTTGTAATTGTCAAATACAGAACTTAAAATTGATAGCTTCTAATTATTATTGCAAATTATAATTTGAAGATCTGAACTTGTAATAGACAAATACGCAACTTAGCATTGATAAATACAAATTGTGATTGCAAATTATAACTTGAAGATCTGAACCTGTAATAGGTACATACAGAACTTCGAATTGTTAAATTCAAACTAAGATTGCAAATAATAATTCGAAGATCTGAACTTGTAATAGTCAAATACAGAACTTCTAATTGTTAAATACAAAATATTAGTGCAAATTATAACTTGAAGATCTGAACTAGTAATTGTCAAATACAGAACTTAAAATTGATAGCTTCTAATTATTATTGCAAATAATAACTTGGAGATCTGAACTAGTAATTGTCAAATACAGAACTTAAAATTGATAGCTTCTAATTATTATTGCAAATTATAACTTGAAGATCTGAACTTGTAATTGTCAAATACAGAACTTAAAATTGATAGCTTCTAATTATTATTGCATATTATAACTTGAGATCTGAACTTGTAATTGTCAAATACAGAACTTAAAATTGATAGCTTCTAATTATTATTGCTAATTATAACTTGAAGATCTGAACTTGTAATTGTCAAATACAGAACATAAAATTGATAGCTTCTAATTATTATTTCAAATTATAACTTGTAGATCTGAACTTGTAATTGTCAAATACAGAACTTAAAATTAATAGCTTCTAATTATTATTGCAAATTATAACTTGAAGATCTGAACTTGTAATTGTCAAATACAGAACATAAAATTGATAGCTTCTAATTATTATTTCAAATTATAACTTGAAGATCTGAACTTGTAATTGTCAAATACAGAACTTAAAATTGATAGCTTCTAATTATTATTGCAAATTATAATTTGAAGATCTGAACTTGTAATAGACAAATACGCAACTTAGCATTGATAAATACAAATTGTGATTGCAAATTATAACTTGAAGATCTGAACCTGTAATAGGTACATACAGAACTTCGAATTGTTAAATTCAAACTAAGATTGCAAATAATAATTCGAAGATCTGAACTTGTAATAGTCAAATACAGAACTTCTAATTGTTAAATACAAAATATTAGTGCAAATTATAACTTGAAGATCTGAACTAGTAATTGTCAAATACAGAACTTAAAATTGATAGCTTCTAATTATTATTGCAAATTATAACTTGAAGATCTGAACTTGTAATTGTCAAATACAGAACTTAAAATTGATAGCTTCTAATTATTATTGTAAATTATAACTTGAAGATCTGAACTCGTAATTGTCAAATACAGAACTTAAAATTGATAGCTTCTAATTATTATTGCAAATAATAACTTGGAGATCTGAACTAGTAATTGTCAAATACAGAACTTAAAAATTGATAGCTTCTAATTATTATTTCAAATTATAACTTGAGGATCTGAACTTGTAATTGTCAAATACAGAACTTAAAATTGATAGCTTCTAATTATTATTGCATATTATAACTTGAGATCTGAACTTGTAATTGTTAAATACAGAACTTAAATTTGATAGCTTCTAATTATTATTGTAAATTATAATTTGAAGATCTGAACTTGTAATAGACAAATACGCAACTTAGCATTGATAAATACAAATTGTGATTGCAAATTATAACTTGAAGATCTGAACCTGTAATAGGTACATACAGAACTTCGAATTGTTAAATTCAAACTAAGATTGCAAATAATAATTCGAAGATCTGAACTTGTAATAGTCAAATACAGAACTTCTAATTGTTAAATACAAAACATTTGTGCAAATTATAACTTGAAGATCTGAACTAGTAATTGTCAAATACAGAACTTAAAATTGATAGCTTCTAATTATTATTGCAAATTATAACTTGAAGATCTGAACTTGTAATTGTCAAATACAGAACTTAAAATTGATAGCTACTAATTATTATTGCAAATTATAACTTGATGATCTGAACTTGTAATTGTCAAATACAGAACATAAAATTGATAGCTTCTAATTATTATTTCAAATTATAACTTGAAGATCTGAACTTGTAATTGTCAAATACAGAACTTAAAATTGATAGCTTCTAATTATTATTGCATATTATAACTTGAGATCTGAACTTGTAATTGTTAAATACAGAACTTAAAATTGATAGCTTCTAATTTAATTGTAAATTATAACTTCAAGATCTGAACTTGTAATTGTCAAATGCAGAACTTAAAATTGATAGCTTCTAATTATTATTGCAAATAATAACTTGAAGATCTGAACTTGTAATTGTCAAATACAGAACTTAAAATTGATAGCTTCTAATTATTATTGCAAATTATAATTTGAAGATCTGAACTTGTAATAGACAAATACGCAACTTAGCATTGATAAATACAAATTGTGATTGCAAATTATAACTTGAAGATCTGAACCTGTAATAGGTATATACAGAACTTCGAATTGTTAAATTCAAACTAAGATTGCAAATAATAATTCGAAGATCTGAACTTGTAATAGTCAAATACAGAACTTCTAATTGTTAAATACAAAATATTTGTGCAAATTATAACTTGAAGATCTGAACTAGTAATTGTCAAATACAGAACTTAAAATTGATAGCTTCTAATTATTATTGCAAATTATAACTTGAAGATCTGAACTTGTAATTGTCAAATACAGAACTTAAAATTGATAGCTTCTAATTATTATTGTAAATTATAACTTGAAGATCTGAACTTGTAATTGTCAAATACAGAACTTAAAATTGATAGCTTCTAATTATTATTGCAAATAATAACTTGGAGATCTGAACTAGTAATTGTCAAATACAGAACTTAAAATTGATAGCTTCCAATTATTATTGCAAATTATAACTTGAAGATCTGAACTTGTAATTGTCAAATACAGAACTTAAAATTGATAGCTTCTAATTATTATTGCTAATTATAACTTGAAGATCTGAACTTGTAATTGTCAAATACAGAACTTAAAATTGATAGCTTCTAATTATTATTGCTAATTATAACTTGAAGATCTGAACTTGTAATTGTCAAATACAGAACATAAAATTGATAGCTTCTAATTATTATTTCAAATTCAAACTTGAAGATCTGAACTTGTAATTGTCAAATACAGAACTTAAAATTAATAGCTTCTAATTATTATAGCAAATTATAACTTGATGATCTGAACTTGTAATTGTCAAATACAGAACATAAAATTGATAGCTTCTAATTATTATTTCAAATTATAACTTGAAGATCTGAACTTGTAATTGTCAAATACAGAACTTAAAAATGATAGCTTCTAATTATTATTGCATATTATAACTTGAGATCTGAACTTGTAATTGTTAAATACAGAACTTAAAATTGATAGCTTCTAATTTAATTGTAAATTATAACTTCAAGATCTGAACTTGTAATTGTCAAATGCAGAACTTAAAATTGATAGCTTCTAATTATTATTGCAAATAGTAACTTGAAGATCTGAACTTGTAATTGTCAAATACAGAACTTAAAATTGATAGCTTCTAATTATTATTGCAAATTATAATTTGAAGATCTGAACTTGTAATAGACAAATACGCAACTTAGCATTGATAAATACAAATTGTGATTGCAAATTATAACTTGAAGATCTGAACCTGTAATAGGTACATACAGAACTTCGAATTGTTAAATTCAAACTAAGATTGCAAATAATAACTCGAAGATCTGAACTTGTAATAGTCAAATACAGAACTTCTAATTGTTAAATACAAAATATTTGTGCAAATTATAACTTGAAGATCTGAACTAGTAATTGTCAAATACAGAACTTAAAATTGATAGCTTCTAATTATTATTGCAAATTATAACTTGAAGATCTGAACTTGTAATTGTCAAATACAGAACTTAAAATTGATAGCTTCAAATTATTATTGTAAATTATAACTTGAAGATCTGAACTTGTAATTGTCAAATACAGAACTTAAAATTGATAGCTTCTAATTATTATTGCAAATAATAACTTGGAGATCTGAACTAGTAATTGTCAAATACAGAACTTAAAATTGATAGCTTCTAATTATTATTGCAAATTATAACTTGAAGATCTGAACTTGTAATTGTCAAATACAGAACTTAAAATTGATAGCTTCTAATTATTATTGCTAATTATAACTTGAAGATCTGAACTTGTAATTGTCAAATACAGAACATAAAATTGATAGCTTCTAATTATTATTTCAAATTATAACTTGTAGATCTGAACTTGTAATTGTCAAATACAGAACTTAAAATTAATAGCTTCTAATTATTATTGCAAATTATAACTTGAAGATCTGAACTTGTAATTGTCAAATACAGAACATAAAATTGATAGCTTCTAATTATTATTTCAAATTATAACTTGAAGATCTGAACTTGTAATTGTCAAATACAGAACTTAAAATTGATAGCTTCTAATTATTATTGCAAATTATAATTTGAAGATCTGAACTTGTAATAGACAAATACGCAACTTAGCATTGATAAATACAAATTGTGATTGCAAATTATAACTTGAAGATCTGAACCTGTAATAGGTACATACAGAACTTCGAATTGTTAAATTCAAACTAAGATTGCAAATAATAATTCGAAGATCTGAACTTGTAATAGTCAAATACAGAACTTCGAATTGTTAAATACAAATTATTAGTACAAATTATAACTTGAAGATCTGAACTAGTAATTGTCAAATACAGAACTTAAAATTGATAGCTTCTAATTATTATTGCAAATAATAACTTGGAGATCTGAACTAGTAATTGTCAAATACAGAACTTAAAATTGATAGCTTCTAATTATTATTGCAAATTATAACTTGAAGATCTGAACTTGTAATTGTCAAATACAGAACTTAAAATTGATAGCTTCTAATTATTATTGCATATTATAACTTGAGATCTGAACTTGTAATTGTTAAATACAGAACTTAAAATTGATAGCTTCTAATTTAATTGTAAATTATAACTTCAAGATCTGAACTTGTAATTGTGAAATGCAGAACTTAAAATTGATAGCTTCTAATTATTATTGCAAATAATAACTTGAAGATCTGAACTTGTAATTGTCAAATACAGAACTTAAAATTGATAGCTTCTAATTATTATTGCAAATTATAATTTGAAGATCTGAACTTGTAATAGACAAATACGCAACTTAGCATTGATAAATACAAATTGTGATTGCAAATTATAACTTGAAGATCTGAACCTGTAATAGGTACATACAGAACTTCGAATTGTTAAATTCAAACTAAGATTGCAAATAATAATTCGAAGATCTGAACTTGTAATAGTCAAATACAGAACTTCTAATTGTTAAATACAAAACATTTGTGCAAATTATAACTTGAAGATCTGAACTAGTAATTGTCAAATACAGAACTTAAAATTGATAGCTTCTAATTATTATTGCAAATTATAACTTGAAGATCTGAACTTGTAATTGTCAAATACAGAACTTAAAATTGATAGCTTCTAATTATTATTGTAAATTATAACTTGAAGATCTGAACTTGTAATTGTCAAATACAGAACTTAAAATTGATAGCTTCTAATTATTATTGCAAATAATAACTTGGAGATCTGAACTAGTAATTGTCAAATACAGAACTTAAAATTGATAGCTTCCAATTATTATTGCAAATTATAACTTGAAGATCTGAACTTGTAATTGTCAAATACAGAACTTAAAATTGATAGCTTCTAATTATTATTGCTAATTATAACTTGAAGATCTGAACTTGTAATTGTCAAATACAGAACTTAAAATTGATAGCTTCTAATTATTATTGCTAATTATAACTTGAAGATCTGAACTTGTAATTGTCAAATACAGAACTTAAAATTGATAGCTTCTAATTATTATTTCAAATTCAAACTTGAAGATCTGAACTTGTAATTGTCAAATACAGAACTTAAAATTAATAGCTTCTAATTATTATAGCAAATTATAACTTGATGATCTGAACTTGTAATTGTCAAATACAGAACATAAAATTGATAGCTTCTAATTATTATTTCAAATTATAACTTGAAGATCTGAACTTGTAATTGTCAAATACAGAACTTAAAAATGATAGCTTCTAATTATTATTGCATATTATAACTTGAGATCTGAACTTGTAATTGTTAAATACAGAACTTAAAATTGATAGCTTCTAATTTAATTGTAAATTATAACTTCAAGATCTGAACTTGTAATTGTCAAATGCAGAACTTAAAATTGATAGCTTCTAATTATTATTGCAAATAGTAACTTGAAGATCTGAACTTGTAATTGTCAAATACAGAACTTAAAATTGATAGCTTCTAATTATTATTGCAAATTATAATTTGAAGATCTGAACTTGTAATAGACAAAAAATACGCAACTTAGCATTGATAAATACAAATTGTGATTGCAAATTATAACTTGAAGATCTGAACCTGTAATAGGTACATACAGAACTTCGAATTGTTAAATTCAAACTAAGATTGCAAATAATAATTCGAAGATCTGAACTTGTAATAGTCAAATACAGAACTTCTAATTGTTAAATACAAAATATTTGTGCAAATTATAACTTGAAGATCTGAACTAGTAATTGTCAAATACAGAACTTAAAATTGATAGCTTCTAATTATTATTGCAAATTATAACTTGAAGATCTGAACTTGTAATTGTCAAATACAGAACTTAAAATTGATAGCTTCAAATTATTATTGTAAATTATAACTTGAAGATCTGAACTTGTAATTGTCAAATACAGAACTTAAAATTGATAGCTTCTAATTATTATTGCAAATAATAACTTGGAGATCTGAACTAGTAATTGTCAAATACAGAACTTAAAATTGATAGCTTCTAATTATTATTGCAAATTATAACTTGAAGATCTGAACTTGTAATTGTCAAATACAGAACTTAAAATTGATAGCTTCTAATTATTATTGCTAATTATAACTTGAAGATCTGAACTTGTAATTGTCAAATACAGAACATAAAATTGATAGCTTCTAATTATTATTTCAAATTATAACTTGTAGATCTGAACTTGTAATTGTCAAATACAGAACTTAAAATTAATAGCTTCTAATTATTATTGCAAATTATAACTTGAAGATCTGAACTTGTAATTGTCAAATACAGAACATAAAATTGATAGCTTCTAATTATTATTTCAAATTATAACTTGAAGATCTGAACTTGTAATTGTCAAATACAGAACTTAAAATTGATAGCTTCTAATTATTATTGCAAATTATAATTTGAAGATCTGAACTTGTAATAGACAAATACGCAACTTAGCATTGATAAATACAAATTGTGATTGCAAATTATAACTTGAAGATCTGAACCTGTAATAGGTACATACAGAACTTCGAATTGTTAAATTCAAACTAAGATTGCAAATAATAATTCGAAGATCTGAACTTGTAATAGTCAAATACAGAACTTCTAATTGTTAAATACAAAATATTAGTGCAAATTATAACTTGAAGATCTGAACTAGTAATTGTCAAATACAGAACTTAAAATTGATAGCTTCTAATTATTATTGCAAATAATAACTTGGAGATCTGAACTAGTAATTGTCAAATACAGAACTTAAAATTGATAGCTTCTAATTATTATTGTAAATTATAACTTGAAGATCTGAACTCGTAATTGTCAAATACAGAACTTAAAATTGATAGCTTCTAATTATTATTTCAAATTATAACTTGAGGATCTGAACTTGTAATTGTCAAATACAGAACTTAAAATTGATAGCTTCTAATTATTATTGTAAATTATAACTTGAAGATCTGAACTCGTAATTGTCAAATACAGAACTTAAAATTGATAGCTTCTAATTATTATTGCAAATAATAACTTGGAGATCTGAACTAGTAATTGTCAAATACAGAACTTAAAAATTGATAGCTTCTAATTATTATTTCAAATTATAACTTGAGGATCTGAACTTGTAATTGTCAAATACAGAACTTAAAATTGATAGCTTCTAATTATTATTGCATATTATAACTTGAGATCTGAACTTGTAATTGTTAAATACAGAACTTAAATTTGATAGCTTCTAATTATTATTGTAAATTATAATTTGAAGATCTGAACTTGTAATAGACAAATACGCAACTTAGCATTGATAAATACAAATTGTGATTGCAAATTATAACTTGAAGATCTGAACCTGTAATAGGTACATACAGAACTTCGAATTGTTAAATTCAAACTAAGATTGCAAATAATAATTCGAAGATCTGAACTTGTAATAGTCAAATACAGAACTTCTAATTGTTAAATACAAAACATTTGTGCAAATTATAACTTGAAGATCTGAACTAGTAATTGTCAAATACAGAACTTAAAATTGATAGCTTCTAATTATTATTGCAAATTATAACTTGAAGATCTGAACTTGTAATTGTCAAATACAGAACTTAAAATTGATAGCTACTAATTATTATTGCAAATTATAACTTGATGATCTGAACTTGTAATTGTCAAATACAGAACATAAAATTGATAGCTTCTAATTATTATTTCAAATTATAACTTGAAGATCTGAACTTGTAATTGTCAAATACAGAACTTAAAATTGATAGCTTCTAATTATTATTGCATATTATAACTTGAGATCTGAACTTGTAATTGTTAAATACAGAACTTAAAATTGATAGCTTCTAATTTAATTGTAAATTATAACTTCAAGATCTGAACTTGTAATTGTCAAATGCAGAACTTAAAATTGATAGCTTCTAATTATTATTGCAAATAATAACTTGAAGATCTGAACTTGTAATTGTCAAATACAGAACTTAAAATTGATAGCTTCTAATTATTATTGCAAATTATAATTTGAAGATCTGAACTTGTAATAGACAAATACGCAACTTAGCATTGATAAATACAAATTGTGATTGCAAATTATAACTTGAAGATCTGAACCTGTAATAGGTATATACAGAACTTCGAATTGTTAAATTCAAACTAAGATTGCAAATAATAATTCGAAGATCTGAACTTGTAATAGTCAAATACAGAACTTCTAATTGTTAAATACAAAATATTTGTGCAAATTATAACTTGAAGATCTGAACTAGTAATTGTCAAATACAGAACTTAAAATTGATAGCTTCTAATTATTATTGCAAATTATAACTTGAAGATCTGAACTTGTAATTGTCAAATACAGAACTTAAAATTGATAGCTTCTAATTATTATTGTAAATTATAACTTGAAGATCTGAACTTGTAATTGTCAAATACAGAACTTAAAATTGATAGCTTCTAATTATTATTGCAAATAATAACTTGGAGATCTGAACTAGTAATTGTCAAATACAGAACTTAAAATTGATAGCTTCCAATTATTATTGCAAATTATAACTTGAAGATCTGAACTTGTAATTGTCAAATACAGAACTTAAAATTGATAGCTTCTAATTATTATTGCTAATTATAACTTGAAGATCTGAACTTGTAATTGTCAAATACAGAACTTAAAATTGATAGCTTCTAATTATTATTGCTAATTATAACTTGAAGATCTGAACTTGTAATTGTCAAATACAGAACATAAAATTGATAGCTTCTAATTATTATTTCAAATTCAAACTTGAAGATCTGAACTTGTAATTGTCAAATACAGAACTTAAAATTAATAGCTTCTAATTATTATAGCAAATTATAACTTGATGATCTGAACTTGTAATTGTCAAATACAGAACATAAAATTGATAGCTTCTAATTATTATTTCAAATTATAACTTGAAGATCTGAACTTGTAATTGTCAAATACAGAACTTAAAAATGATAGCTTCTAATTATTATTGCATATTATAACTTGAGATCTGAACTTGTAATTGTTAAATACAGAACTTAAAATTGATAGCTTCTAATTTAATTGTAAATTATAACTTCAAGATCTGAACTTGTAATTGTCAAATGCAGAACTTAAAATTGATAGCTTCTAATTATTATTGCAAATAGTAACTTGAAGATCTGAACTTGTAATTGTCAAATACAGAACTTAAAATTGATAGCTTCTAATTATTATTGCAAATTATAATTTGAAGATCTGAACTTGTAATAGACAAATACGCAACTTAGCATTGATAAATACAAATTGTGATTGCAAATTATAACTTGAAGATCTGAACCTGTAATAGGTACATACAGAACTTCGAATTGTTAAATTCAAACTAAGATTGCAAATAATAACTCGAAGATCTGAACTTGTAATAGTCAAATACAGAACTTCTAATTGTTAAATACAAAATATTTGTGCAAATTATAACTTGAAGATCTGAACTAGTAATTGTCAAATACAGAACTTAAAATTGATAGCTTCTAATTATTATTGCAAATTATAACTTGAAGATCTGAACTTGTAATTGTCAAATACAGAACTTAAAATTGATAGCTTCAAATTATTATTGTAAATTATAACTTGAAGATCTGAACTTGTAATTGTCAAATACAGAACTTAAAATTGATAGCTTCTAATTATTATTGCAAATAATAACTTGGAGATCTGAACTAGTAATTGTCAAATACAGAACTTAAAATTGATAGCTTCTAATTATTATTGCAAATTATAACTTGAAGATCTGAACTTGTAATTGTCAAATACAGAACTTAAAATTGATAGCTTCTAATTATTATTGCTAATTATAACTTGAAGATCTGAACTTGTAATTGTCAAATACAGAACATAAAATTGATAGCTTCTAATTATTATTTCAAATTATAACTTGTAGATCTGAACTTGTAATTGTCAAATACAGAACTTAAAATTAATAGCTTCTAATTATTATTGCAAATTATAACTTGAAGATCTGAACTTGTAATTGTCAAATACAGAACATAAAATTGATAGCTTCTAATTATTATTTCAAATTATAACTTGAAGATCTGAACTTGTAATTGTCAAATACAGAACTTAAAATTGATAGCTTCTAATTATTATTGCAAATTATAATTTGAAGATCTGAACTTGTAATAGACAAATACGCAACTTAGCATTGATAAATACAAATTGTGATTGCAAATTATAACTTGAAGATCTGAACCTGTAATAGGTACATACAGAACTTCGAATTGTTAAATTCAAACTAAGATTGCAAATAATAATTCGAAGATCTGAACTTGTAATAGTCAAATACAGAACTTCGAATTGTTAAATACAAATTATTAGTACAAATTATAACTTGAAGATCTGAACTAGTAATTGTCAAATACAGAACTTAAAATTGATAGCTTCTAATTATTATTGCAAATAATAACTTGGAGATCTGAACTAGTAATTGTCAAATACAGAACTTAAAATTGATAGCTTCTAATTATTATTGCAAATTATAACTTGAAGATCTGAACTTGTAATTGTCAAATACAGAACTTAAAATTGATAGCTTCTAATTATTATTGCATATTATAACTTGAGATCTGAACTTGTAATTGTTAAATACAGAACTTAAAATTGATAGCTTCTAATTTAATTGTAAATTATAACTTCAAGATCTGAACTTGTAATTGTGAAATGCAGAACTTAAAATTGATAGCTTCTAATTATTATTGCAAATAATAACTTGAAGATCTGAACTTGTAATTGTCAAATACAGAACTTAAAATTGATAGCTTCTAATTATTATTGCAAATTATAATTTGAAGATCTGAACTTGTAATAGACAAATACGCAACTTAGCATTGATAAATACAAATTGTGATTGCAAATTATAACTTGAAGATCTGAACCTGTAATAGGTACATACAGAACTTCGAATTGTTAAATTCAAACTAAGATTGCAAATAATAATTCGAAGATCTGAACTTGTAATAGTCAAATACAGAACTTCTAATTGTTAAATACAAAACATTTGTGCAAATTATAACTTGAAGATCTGAACTAGTAATTGTCAAATACAGAACTTAAAATTGATAGCTTCTAATTATTATTGCAAATTATAACTTGAAGATCTGAACTTGTAATTGTCAAATACAGAACTTAAAATTGATAGCTTCTAATTATTATTGCTAATTATAACTTGAAGATCTGAACTTGTAATTGTCAAATACAGAACTTAAAATTGATAGCTTCTAATTATTATTTCAAATTCAAACTTGAAGATCTGAACTTGTAATTGTCAAATACAGAACTTAAAATTAATAGCTTCTAATTATTATAGCAAATTATAACTTGATGATCTGAACTTGTAATTGTCAAATACAGAACATAAAATTGATAGCTTCTAATTATTATTTCAAATTATAACTTGAAGATCTGAACTTGTAATTGTCAAATACAGAACTTAAAAATGATAGCTTCTAATTATTATTGCATATTATAACTTGAGATCTGAACTTGTAATTGTTAAATACAGAACTTAAAATTGATAGCTTCTAATTTAATTGTAAATTATAACTTCAAGATCTGAACTTGTAATTGTCAAATGCAGAACTTAAAATTGATAGCTTCTAATTATTATTGCAAATAGTAACTTGAAGATCTGAACTTGTAATTGTCAAATACAGAACTTAAAATTGATAGCTTCTAATTATTATTGCAAATTATAATTTGAAGATCTGAACTTGTAATAGACAAAAAATACGCAACTTAGCATTGATAAATACAAATTGTGATTGCAAATTATAACTTGAAGATCTGAACCTGTAATAGGTACATACAGAACTTCGAATTGTTAAATTCAAACTAAGATTGCAAATAATAATTCGAAGATCTGAACTTGTAATAGTCAAATACAGAACTTCTAATTGTTAAATACAAAATATTTGTGCAAATTATAACTTGAAGATCTGAACTAGTAATTGTCAAATACAGAACTTAAAATTGATAGCTTCTAATTATTATTGCAAATTATAACTTGAAGATCTGAACTTGTAATTGTCAAATACAGAACTTAAAATTGATAGCTTCAAATTATTATTGTAAATTATAACTTGAAGATCTGAACTTGTAATTGTCAAATACAGAACTTAAAATTGATAGCTTCGAATTATTATTGCAAATAATAACTTGGAGATCTGAACTAGTAATTGTCAAATACAGAACTTAAAATTGATAGCTTCTAATTATTATTGCAAATTATAACTTGAAGATCTGAACTTGTAATTGTCAAATACAGAACTTAAAATTGATAGCTTCTAATTATTATTGCTAATTATAACTTGAAGATCTGAACTTGTAATTGTCAAATACAGAACATAAAATTGATAGCTTCTAATTATTATTTCAAATTATAACTTGTAGATCTGAACTTGTAATTGTCAAATACAGAACTTAAAATTAATAGCTTCTAATTATTATTGCAAATTATAACTTGAAGATCTGAACTTGTAATTGTCAAATACAGAACATAAAATTGATAGCTTCTAATTATTATTTCAAATTATAACTTGAAGATCTGAACTTGTAATTGTCAAATACAGAACTTAAAATTGATAGCTTCTAATTATTATTGCAAATTATAATTTGAAGATCTGAACTTGTAATAGACAAATACGCAACTTAGCATTGATAAATACAAATTGTGATTGCAAATTATAACTTGAAGATCTGAACCTGTAATAGGTACATACAGAACTTCGAATTGTTAAATTCAAACTAAGATTGCAAATAATAATTCGAAGATCTGAACTTGTAATAGTCAAATACAGAACTTCTAATTGTTAAATACAAAATATTAGTGCAAATTATAACTTGAAGATCTGAACTAGTAATTGTCAAATACAGAACTTAAAATTGATAGCTTCTAATTATTATTGCAAATTATAACTTGAAGATCTGAACTTGTAATTGTCAAATACAGAACTTAAAATTGATAGCTACTAATTATTATTGTAAATTATAACTTGAAGATCTGAACTCGTAATTGTCAAATACAGAACTTAAAATTGATAGCTTCTAATTATTATTGCAAATAATAACTTGGAGATCTGAACTAGTAATTGTCAAATACAGAACTTAAAATTGATAGCTTCTAATTATTATTGCAAATTATAACTTGAAGATCTGAACTTGTAATTGTCAAATACAGAACTTAAAATTGATAGCTTCTAATTATTATTGCTAATTATAACTTGAAGATCTGAACTTGTAATTGTCAAATACAGAACATAAAATTGATAGCTTCTAATTATTATTTCAAATTATAACTTGTAGATCTGAACTTGTAATTGTCAAATACAGAACTTAAAATTAATAGCTTCTAATTATTATTGCAAATTATAACTTGAAGATCTGAACTTGTAATTGTCAAATACAGAACATAAAATTGATAGCTTCTAATTATTATTTCAAATTATAACTTGAGGATCTGAACTTGTAATTGTCAAATACAGAACTTAAAATTGATAGCTTCTAATTATTATTGCATATTATAACTTGAGATCTGAACTTGTAATTGTTAAATACAGAACTTAAATTTGATAGCTTCTAATTATTATTGTAAATTATAATTTGAAGATCTGAACTTGTAATAGACAAATACGCAACTTAGCATTGATAAATACAAATTGTGATTGCAAATTATAACTTGAAGATCTGAACCTGTAATAGGTACATACAGAACTTCGAATTGTTAAATTCAAACTAAGATTGCAAATAATAATTCGAAGATCTGAACTTGTAATAGTCAAATACAGAACTTCTAATTGTTAAATACAAAACATTTGTGCAAATTATAACTTGAAGATCTGAACTAGTAATTGTCAAATACAGAACTTAAAATTGATAGCTTCTAATTATTATTGCAAATTATAACTTGAAGATCTGAACTTGTAATTGTCAAATACAGAACTTAAAATTGATAGCTTCTAATTATTATTGTAAATTATAACTTGAAGATCTGAACTTGTAATTGTCAAATACAGAACTTAAAATTGATAGCTTCTAATTATTATTGCAAATAATAACTTGGAGATCTGAACTAGTAATTGTCAAATACAGAACTTAAAATTGATAGCTTCTAATTATTATTGCAAATTATAACTTGAAGATCTGAACTTGTAATTGTCAAATACAGAACTTAAAATTGATAGCTTCTAATTATTATTGCTAATTATAACTTGAAGATCTGAACTTGTAATTGTCAAATACAGAACTTAAAATTGATAGCTTCTAATTATTATTGTAAATTATAACTTGAAGATCTGAACTTGTAATTGTCAAATACAGAACTTAAAATTGATAGCTTCTAATTATTATTGCAAATAATAACTTGGAGATCTGAACTAGTAATTGTCAAATACAGAACTTAAAATTGATAGCTTCCAATTATTATTGCAAATTATAACTTGAAGATCTGAACTTGTAATTGTCAAATACAGAACTTAAAATTGATAGCTTCTAATTATTATTGCTAATTATAACTTGAAGATCTGAACTTGTAATTGTCAAATACAGAACTTAAAATTGATAGCTTCTAATTATTATTGCTAATTATAACTTGAAGATCTGAACTTGTAATTGTCAAATACAGAACTTAAAATTGATAGCTTCTAATTATTATTTCAAATTCAAACTTGAAGATCTGAACTTGTAATTGTCAAATACAGAACTTAAAATTAATAGCTTCTAATTATTATAGCAAATTATATCTTGATGATCTGAACTTGTAATTGTCAAATACAGAACATAAAATTGATAGCTTCTAATTATTATTTCAAATTATAACTTGAAGATCTGAACTTGTAATTGTCAAATACAGAACTTAAAAATGATAGCTTCTAATTATTATTGCATATTATAACTTGAGATCTGAACTTGTAATTGTTAAATACAGAACTTAAAATTGATAGCTTCTAATTTAATTGTAAATTATAACTTCAAGATCTGAACTTGTAATTGTCAAATGCAGAACTTAAAATTGATAGCTTCTAATTATTATTGCAAATAGTAACTTGAAGATCTGAACTTGTAATTGTCAAATACAGAACTTAAAATTGATAGCTTCTAATTATTATTGCAAATTATAATTTGAAGATCTGAACTTGTAATAGACAAAAAATACGCAACTTAGCATTGATAAATACAAATTGTGATTGCAAATTATAACTTGAAGATCTGAACCTGTAATAGGTACATACAGAACTTCGAATTGTTAAATTCAAACTAAGATTGCAAATAATAATTCGAAGATCTGAACTTGTAATAGTCAAATACAGAACTTCTAATTGTTAAATACAAAATATTTGTGCAAATTATAACTTGAAGATCTGAACTAGTAATTGTCAAATACAGAACTTAAAATTGATAGCTTCTAATTATTATTGCAAATTATAACTTGAAGATCTGAACTTGTAATTGTCAAATACAGAACTTAAAATTGATAGCTTCAAATTATTATTGTAAATTATAACTTGAAGATCTGAACTTGTAATTGTCAAATACAGAACTTAAAATTGATAGCTTCTAATTATTATTGCAAATAATAACTTGGAGATCTGAACTAGTAATTGTCAAATACAGAACTTAAAATTGATAGCTTCTAATTATTATTGCAAATTATAACTTGAAGATCTGAACTTGTAATTGTCAAATACAGAACTTAAAATTGATAGCTTCTAATTATTATTGCTAATTATAACTTGAAGATCTGAACTTGTAATTGTCAAATACAGAACATAAAATTGATAGCTTCTAATTATTATTTCAAATTATAACTTGTAGATCTGAACTTGTAATTGTCAAATACAGAACTTAAAATTAATAGCTTCTAATTATTATTGCAAATTATAACTTGAAGATCTGAACTTGTAATTGTCAAATACAGAACATAAAATTGATAGCTTCTAATTATTATTTCAAATTATAACTTGAAGATCTGAACTTGTAATTGTCAAATACAGAACTTAAAATTGATAGCTTCTAATTATTATTGCAAATTATAATTTGAAGATCTGAACTTGTAATAGACAAATACGCAACTTAGCATTGATAAATACAAATTGTGATTGCAAATTATAACTTGAAGATCTGAACCTGTAATAGGTACATACAGAACTTCGAATTGTTAAATTCAAACTAAGATTGCAAATAATAATTCGAAGATCTGAACTTGTAATAGTCAAATACAGAACTTCTAATTGTTAAATACAAAATATTAGTGCAAATTATAACTTGAAGATCTGAACTAGTAATTGTCAAATACAGAACTTAAAATTGATAGCTTCTAATTATTATTGCAAATTATAACTTGAAGATCTGAACTTGTAATTGTCAAATACAGAACTTAAAATTGATAGCTACTAATTATTATTGTAAATTATAACTTGAAGATCTGAACTCGTAATTGTCAAATACAGAACTTAAAATTGATAGCTTCTAATTATTATTGCAAATAATAACTTGGAGATCTGAACTAGTAATTGTCAAATACAGAACTTAAAATTGATAGCTTCTAATTATTATTGCAAATTATAACTTGAAGATCTGAACTTGTAATTGTCAAATACAGAACTTAAAATTGATAGCTTCTAATTATTATTGCTAATTATAACTTGAAGATCTGAACTTGTAATTGTCAAATACAGAACATAAAATTGATAGCTTCTAATTATTATTTCAAATTATAACTTGTAGATCTGAACTTGTAATTGTCAAATACAGAACTTAAAATTAATAGCTTCTAATTATTATTGCAAATTATAACTTGAAGATCTGAACTTGTAATTGTCAAATACAGAACATAAAATTGATAGCTTCTAATTATTATTTCAAATTATAACTTGAGGATCTGAACTTGTAATTGTCAAATACAGAACTTAAAATTGATAGCTTCTAATTATTATTGCATATTATAACTTGAGATCTGAACTTGTAATTGTTAAATACAGAACTTAAATTTGATAGCTTCTAATTATTATTGTAAATTATAATTTGAAGATCTGAACTTGTAATAGACAAATACGCAACTTAGCATTGATAAATACAAATTGTGATTGCAAATTATAACTTGAAGATCTGAACCTGTAATAGGTACATACAGAACTTCGAATTGTTAAATTCAAACTAAGATTGCAAATAATAATTCGAAGATCTGAACTTGTAATAGTCAAATACAGAACTTCTAATTGTTAAATACAAAACATTTGTGCAAATTATAACTTGAAGATCTGAACTAGTAATTGTCAAATACAGAACTTAAAATTGATAGCTTCTAATTATTATTGCAAATTATAACTTGAAGATCTGAACTTGTAATTGTCAAATACAGAACTTAAAATTGATAGCTTCTAATTATTATTGTAAATTATAACTTGAAGATCTGAACTTGTAATTGTCAAATACAGAACTTAAAATTGATAGCTTCTAATTATTATTGCAAATAATAACTTGGAGATCTGAACTAGTAATTGTCAAATACAGAACTTAAAATTGATAGCTTCTAATTATTATTGCAAATTATAACTTGAAGATCTGAACTTGTAATTGTCAAATACAGAACTTAAAATTGATAGCTTCTAATTATTATTGCTAATTATAACTTGAAGATCTGAACTTGTAATTGTCAAATACAGAACATAAAATTGATAGCTTCTAATTATTATTTCAAATTATAACTTGTAGATCTGAACTTGTAATTGTCAAATACAGAACTTAAAATTAATAGCTTCTAATTATTATTGCAAATTATAACTTGAAGATCTGAACTTGTAATTGTCAAATACAGAACATAAAATTGATAGCTTCTAATTATTATTTCAAATTATAACTTGAAGATCTGAACTTGTAATTGTCAAATACAGAACTTAAAATTGATAGCTTCTAATTATTATTGCAAATTATAATTTGAAGATCTGAACTTGTAATAGACAAATACGCAACTTAGCATTGATAAATACAAATTGTGATTGCAAATTATAACTTGAAGATCTGAACCTGTAATAGGTACATACAGAACTTCGAATTGTTAAATTCAAACTAAGATTGCAAATAATAATTCGAAGATCTGAACTTGTAATAGTCAAATACAGAACTTCTAACTGTTAAATACAAAATATTAGTGCAAATTATAACTTGAAGATCTGAACTAGTAATTGTCAAATACAGAACTTAAAATTGATAGCTTCTAATTATTATTGCAAATTATAACTTGAAGATCTGAACTTGTAATTGTCAAATACAGAACTTAAAATTGATAGCTTCTAATTATTATTGTAAATTATAACTTGAAGATCTGAACTCGTAATTGTCAAATACAGAACTTAAAATTGATAGCTTCTAATTATTATTGCAAATAATAACTTGGAGATCTGAACTAGTAATTGTCAAATACAGAACTTAAAATTGATAGCTTCTAATTATTATTGCAAATTATAACTTGAAGATCTGAACTTGTAATTGTCAAATACAGAACTTAAAATTGATAGCTTCTAATTATTATTGCTAATTATAACTTGAAGATCTGAACTTGTAATTGTCAAATACAGAACATAAAATTGATAGCTTCTAATTATTATTTCAAATTATAACTTGTAGATCTGAACTTGTAATTGTCAAATACAGAACTTAAAATTAATAGCTTCTAATTATTATTGCAAATTATAACTTGAAGATCTGAACTTGTAATTGTCAAATACAGAACATAAAATTGATAGCTTCTAATTATTATTTCAAATTATAACTTGAGGATCTGAACTTGTAGTTGTCAAATACAGAACTTAAAATTGATAGCTTCTAATTATTATTGCATATTATAACTTGAGATCTGAACTTGTAATTGTTAAATACAGAACTTAAATTTGATAGCTTCTAATTATTATTGTAAATTATAACTTCAAGATCTGAACTTGTAATTGTCAAATGCAGAACTTAAAATTGATAGCTTCTAATTATTATTGCAAATAATAACTTGAAGATCTGAACTTGTAATTGTCAAATACAGAACTTAAAATTGATAGCTTCTAATTATTATTGCAAATTATAATTTGAAGATCTGAACTTGTAATAGACAAATGCGCAACTTAGCATTGATAAATACAAATTGTGATTGCAAATTATAACTTGAAGATCTAAACCTGTAATAGGTACATACAGAACTTCGAATTGTTAAATTCAAACTAAGATTGCAAATAATAATTCGAAGATCTGAACTTGTAATAGTCAAATACAGAAATTCTAATTGTTAAATACAAATTATTAGTGCAAATTATAACTTGAAGATCTGAACTAGTAATTGTCAAATACAGAACTTAAAATTGATAGTTTCAAATTATTATTGCAAATTATAACTTGAAGATCTGAACTTGTAATTGTCAAATACTGAACTTCTAATTGTTAAATACAAATTATTAGTGCAAATTATAACTTGAAGATCTGAACTTGTAATTCTCAAATACAGAACTTAAAATTGATAGCTTCTAATTATTATTGCAAATTATAACTTGAAGATCTGAACTTGTAATAGTCAAATACAGAACTTAAAATTGATAGCTTCTAATTATTATTGTAAATTATAACTTGAAGATCTGAACTTGTAATAGTGAATTACAGAACTTAGATTTGTTAAATTCAAATTATAATTTCAAATTATAACTTGAAGATCTGAACTAGTAATTGTCAAATACAGAACTTAAAATTGATAGCTTCTAATTATTATTGCAAATTATAACTTGAAGATCTGAACTTGTAATTGTCAAATACAGTACTTAAAATTGATAGCTTCTAATTATTATTGCAAATTATAACTTGAAGATCTGAACTTGTAATTGTCAAATACAGAACTTAAAATTGATAGCTTTTAATTATTATTGTAAATTATAACTTGAAGATCTGAACTTGTAATAGTCAAATACAGAACTTCGAATTGTTAAATACAAATTATTAGTACAAATTATAACTTGAAGATCTGAACTTGTAATAGGTAAATACAGAACTTCGAATTGTTAAATTCAAACTAAGATTGCAAATAATAATTTGAAGATCTGAACTTGTAATAGTCAAATACAGAACTTCGAATTGTTAAATTCAAACTAAGATTGCAAATAATAATTCGAAGATCTGATCTTGTCATAGTCAAATACAGAACTTCTAATTGTTAAATACAAATTATTAGTTCAAATTATAACTTGAAGATCTGAACTAGTAATTGTCAAATACAGAACTTAAAATTGATAGCTTCTAATTATTATTGCAAATTATAACTTGAAGATCTGAACTTGTAATTGTCAAATACAGAACTTCTAATTGTTAAATACAAATTATTAGTGCAAATTATAACTTGAAGATCTGAACTTGCAATTGTCAAATACAGAACTTAAAATTGATAGCTTCTAATTATTATTGCAAATTATAACTTGTAGATCTGAACTTGTAATAGTCAAATACAGAACTTAAAATTGATAGCTTCTAATTATTATTGCAAATTATAACTTGAAGATCTGAACTTGTAATTGTCAAATGCAGAACTTCTAATTGTTAAATACAAATTATTAGTGCAAATTATAACTTGAAGATCTGAACTTGTAATTGTCAAATACAGAACTTAAAATTGATAGCTTCTAATTATTATTTCAAATTATAACTTGAAGATCTGAACTTGTAATAGTCAAATACAGAACTTAAAATTGATAGCTTCTAATTATTATTGTAAATTATAACTTGAAGATCTGAACTTGTAATAGTGAATTACAGAACTTAGACTTGTTAAATTCAAATTATTATTTCAAATTATAACTTGAAGATCTGAACTAGTAATTGTCAAATACAGAACTTAAAATTGATAGCTTCTAATTATTATTGCAAATTATAACTTGAAGATCTGAACTTGTAATTGTCAAATACAGAACTTAAAATTGATAGCTTCTAATTATTATTGTAAATTATAACTTGAAGATCTGAACTTGTAATTGTCAAATACAGAACTTAAAATTGATAGCTTCTAATTATTATTGCAAATAATAACTTGGAGATCTGAACTAGTACTTGTCAAATACAGAACTTAAAATTGATAGCTTCTAATTATTATTGCAAATTATAACTTGAAGATCTGAACTTGTAATTGTCAAATACAGAACTTAAATTGATAGCTTCTAATTATTATTGCTAATTATAACTTGAAGATCTGAACCTGTAATTGTCAAATACAGAACATAAAATTGATAGCTTCTAATTATTATTTCAAATTCAAACTTGAAGATCTGAACTTGTAATTGTCAAATACAGAACTTAAAATTAATAGCTTCTAATTATTATTGCAAATTATAACTTGATGATCTGAACTTGTAATTGTCAAATACAGAACATAAAATTGATAGCTTCTAATTATTATTTCAAATTATAACTTGAAGATCTGAACTTGTAATTGTCAAATACAGAACTTAAAATTGATAGCTTCTAATTATTATTGCATATTATAGCTTGAGATCTGAACTTGTAATTGTTAAATACAGAACTTAAAATTGATAGCTTCTAATTTAATTGTAAATTATAACTTCAAGATCTGAACTTGTAATTGTCAAATGCAGAACTTAAAATTGATAGCTTCTAATTATTATTGCAAATAATAACTTGAAGATCTGAACTTGTAATTGTCAAATACAGAACTTAAAATTAATAGCTTCTAATTATTATTGCAAATTATAACTTGAAGATCTGAACTTGTAATTGTCAAATACAGAACTTCTAATTGTTAAATACAAATTATTAGTGCAAATTATAACTTGAAGATCTGAACTTGCAATTGTCAAATACAGAACTTAAAATTGATAGCTTCTAATTATTATTGCAAATTATAACTTGAAGATCTGAACTTGTAATAGTCAAATACAGAACTTAAAATTGATAGCTTCTAATTATTATTGCAAATTATAACTTGAAGATCTGAACTTGTAATTGTCAAATACAGAACTTCTAATTGTTAAATACAAATTATTAGTGCAAATTATAACTTGAAGATCTGAACTTGTAATAGTCAAATACAGAACTTAAAATTGATAGCTTCTAATTATTATTGTAAATTATAACTTGAAGATCTGAACTTGTAATTGTCAAATACAGAACTTAAAATTGATAGCTTCTAATTATTATTGCTAATTATAACTTGAAGATCTGAACTTGTAATTGTCAAATACAGAACTTAAAATTGATAGCTTCTAATTTTATTGTAAATTATAACTTGAAGATCTGAACTTGTAATTGTCAAATACAGAACTTAAAATTGATAGCTTCTACATATTATTGCAAATAATAACTTGGAGATCTGAACTAGTAATTGTCAAATACAGAACTTAAAATTGATAGCTTCTAATTATTATTGCAAATTATAACTTGAAGATCTGAACTTGTAATTGTCAAATACAGAACTTAAAATTGATAGCTTCTAATTATTATTGCTAATTATAACTTGAAGATCTGAACTTGTAATTGTCAAATACAGAACTTAAAATTGATAGCTTTTAATTATTATTGTAAATTATAACTTGAAGATCTGAACTTGTAATAGTCAAATACAGAACTTCGAATTGTTAAATACAAATTATTAGTACAAATTATAACTTGAAAATCTGAACTTGTAATAGGTAAATACAGAACTTCGAATTGTTAAATTCAAACTAAGATTGCAAATAATAATTTGAAGATCTGAACTTGTAATAGTCAAATACAGAACTTCGAATTGTTAAATTCAAACTAAGATTGCAAATCATAATTCGAAGATCTGAACTTGTAATAGTCAAATACAGAACTTCTAATTGTTAAATACAAATTATTAGTTCAAATTATAACTTGAAGATCTGAACTAGTAATTGTCAAATACAGAACTTAAAATTGATAGCTTCTAATTATTATTGCAAATAATAACTTGGAGATCTGAACTAGTAATTGTCAAATACAGAACTTAAAATTGATAGCTTCTAATTATTATTGCAAATTATAACTTGAAGATCTGAACTTGTAATTGTCAAATACAGAACTTAAAATTGATAGCTTCTAATTATTATTGCATATTATAACTTGAGATCTGAACTTGTAATTGTTAAATACAGAACTTAAAATTGATAGCTTCTAATTTAATTGTAAATTATAACTTCAAGATCTGAACTTGTAATTGTGAAATGCAGAACTTAAAATTGATAGCTTCTAATTATTATTGCAAATAATAACTTGAAGATCTGAACTTGTAATTGTCAAATACAGAACTTAAAGTTGATAGCTTCTAATTATTATTGCAAATTATAATTTGAAGATCTGAACTTGTAATAGACAAATACGCAACTTAGCATTGATAAATACAAATTGTGATTGCAAATTATAACTTGAAGATCTGAACCTGTAATAGGTACATACAGATCTTCGAATTGTTAAATTCAAACTAAGATTGCAAATAATAATTCGAAGATCTGAACTTATAATAGTCAAATACAGAACTTCTAATTGTTAAATACAAAATATTTGTGCAAATTATAACTTGAAGATCTGAACTAGTAATTGTCAAATACAGAACTTAAAATTGATAGCTTCTAATTATTATTGCAAATTATAACTTGAAGATCTGAACTTGTAATTGTCAAATACAGAACTTAAAATTGATAGCTTCTAATTATTATTGTAAATTATAACTGAACTTGTAATTGTCAAATACAGAACTTAAAATTGATAGCTTCTAATTATTATTGCTAATTATAACTTGAAGATCTGAACTTGTAATTGTCAAATACAGAACATAAAATTGATAGCTTCTAATTATTATTTCAAATTA
Source organism: Cantharis lateralis (assembly GCA_963170105.1). NCBI lineage: Eukaryota > Metazoa > Arthropoda > Insecta > Coleoptera > Cantharidae > Cantharis > Cantharis lateralis. The sequence goes on along the minus strand of OY720625.1, from coordinate 23,104,434 downwards.
TAACTTGTAGATCTGAACTTGTAATTGTCAAATACAGAACTTAAAATTAATAGCTTCTAATTATTATTGCAAATTATAACTTGAAGATCTGAACTTGTAATTGTCAAATACAGAACATAAAATTGATAGCTTCTAATTATTATTTCAAATTATAACTTGAAGATCTGAACTTGTAATTGTCAAATACAGAACTTAAAATTGATAGCTTCTAATTATTATTGCAAATTATAATTTGAAGATCTGAACTTGTAATAGACAAATACGCAACTTAGCATTGATAAATACAAATTGTGATTGCAAATTATAACTTGAAGATCTGAACCTGTAATAGGTACATACAGAACTTCGAATTGTTAAATTCAAACTAAGATTGCAAATAATAATTGGAAGATCTGAACTTGTAATAGTCAAATACAGAACTTCTAATTGTTAAATACAAAATATTAGTGCAAATTATAACTTGAAGATCTGAACTAGTAATTGTCAAATACAGAACTTAAAATTGATAGCTTCTAATTATTTTTTCAAATTATAACTTGAAGATCTGAACTTGTAATTGTCAAATACAGAACTTAAAATTGATAGCTTCTAATTATTATTGTAAATTATAACTTGAAGATCTGAACTCGTAATTGTCAAATACAGAACTTAAAATTGATAGCTTCTAATTATTATTGCAAATAATAACTTGGAGATCTGAACTAGTAATTGTCAAATACAGAACTTAAAATTGATAGCTTCTAATTATTATTGCAAATTATAACTTGAAGATCTGAACTTGTAATTGTCAAATACAGAACTTAAAATTGATAGCTTCTAATTATTATTGCTAATTATAGCTTGAAGATCTGAACTTGTAATTGTCAAATACAGAACATAAAATTGATAGCTTCTAATTATTATTTCAAATTATAACTTGTAGATCTGAACTTGTAATTGTCAAATACAGAACTTAAAATTAATAGCTTCTAATTATTATTGCAAATTATAACTTGAAGATCTGAACTTGTAATTGTCAAATACAGAACATAAAATTGATAGCTTCTAATTATTATTTCAAATTATAACTTGAGGATCTGAACTTGTAATTGTCAAATACAGAACTTAAAATTGATAGCTTCTAATTATTATTGCATATTATAACTTGAGATCTGAACTTGTAATTGTTAAATACAGAACTTAAATTTGATAGCTTCTAATTATTATTGCAAATTATAACTTGAAGATCTGAACTAGTAATTGTCAAATACAGAACTTAAAATTGATAGTTTCAAATTATTATTGCAAATTATAACTTGAAGATCTGAACTTGTAATTGTCAAATACTGAACTTCTAATTGTTAAATACAAATTATTAGTGCAAATTATAACTTGAAGATCTGAACTTGTAATTCTCAAATACAGAACTTAAAATTGATAGCTTCTAATTATTATTGCAAATTATAACTTGAAGATCTGTACTTGTAATAGTCAAATACAGAACTTAAAATTGATAGCTTCTAATTATTATTGTAAATTATAACTTGAAGATCTGAACTTGTAATAGTGAATTACAGAACTTAGATTTGTTAAATTCAAATTATTATTTCAAATTATAACTTGAAGATCTGAACTAGTAATTGTCAAATACAGAACTTAAAATTGATAGCTTCTAATTATTATTGCAAATTATAACTTGAAGATCTGAACTTGTAATTGTCAAATACAGTACTTAAAATTGATAGCTTCTAATTATTATTGCAAATTATAACTTGAAGATCTGAACTTGTAATTGTCAAATACAGAACTTAAAATTGATAGCTTTTAATTATTATTGTAAATTATAACTTGAAGATCTGAACTTGTAATAGTCAAATACAGAACTTCGAATTGTTAAATACAAATTATTAGTACAAATTATAACTTGAAGATCTGAACTTGTAATAGGTAAATACAGAACTTCGAATTGTTAAATTCAAACTAAGATTGCAAATAATAATTTGAAGATCTGAACTTGTAATAGTCAAATACAGAACTTCGAATTGTTAAATTCAAACTAAGATTGCAAATAATAATTCGAAGATCTGATCTTGTCATAGTCAAATACAGAACTTCTAATTGTTAAATACAAATTATTAGTTCAAATTATAACTTGAAGATCTGAACTAGTAATTGTCAAATACAGAACTTAAAATTGATAGCTTCTAATTATTATTGCAAATTATAACTTGAAGATCTGAACTTGTAATTGTCAAATGCAGAACTTCTAATTGTTAAATACAAATTATTAGTGCAAATTATAACTTGAAGATCTGAACTTGTAATTGTCAAATACAGAACTTAAAATTGATAGCTTCTAATTATTATTTCAAATTATAACTTGAAGATCTGAACTTGTAATAGTCAAATACAGAACTTAAAATTGATAGCTTCTAATTATTATTGTAAATTATAACTTGAAGATCTGAACTTGTAATAGTGAATTACAGAACTTAGACTTGTTAAATTCAAATTATTATTTCAAATTATAACTTGAAGATCTGAACTAGTAATTGTCAAATACAGAACTTAAAATTGATAGCTTCTAATTATTATTGCAAATTATAACTTGAAGATCTGAACTTGTAATTGTCAAATACAGAACTTAAAATTGATAGCTTCTAATTATTATTGTAAATTATAACTTGAAGATCTGAACTTGTAATTGTCAAATACAGAACTTAAAATTGATAGCTTCTAATTATTATTGCAAATAATAACTTGGAGATCTGAACTAGTAATTGTCAAATACAGAACTTAAAATTGATAGCTTCTAATTATTATTGCAAATTATAACTTGAAGATCTGAACTTGTAATTGTCAAATACAGAACTTAAAATTGATAGCTTCTAATTATTATTGCTAATTATAACTTGAAGATCTGAACTTGTAATTGTCAAATACAGAACATAAAATTGATAGCTTCTAATTATTATTTCAAATTCAAACTTGAAGATCTGAACTTGTAATTGTCAAATACAGAACTTAAAATTAATAGCTTCTAATTATTATTGCAAATTATAACTTGATGATCTGAACTTGTAATTGTCAAATACAGAACATAAAATTGATAGCTTCTAATTATTATTTCAAATTATAACTTGAAGATCTGAACTTGTAATTGTCAAATACAGAACTTAAAATTGATAGCTTCTAATTATTATTGCTAATTATAACTTGAAGATCTGAACTTGTAATTGTCAAATACAGAACTTAAAATTGATAGCTTTTAATTATTATTGTAAATTATAACTTGAAGATCTGAACTTGTAATAGTCAAATACAGAACTTCGAATTGTTAAATACAAATTATTAGTACAAATTATAACTTGAAAATCTGAACTTGTAATAGGTAAATACAGAACTTCGAATTGTTAAATTCAAACTAAGATTGCAAATAATAATTTGAAGATCTGAACTTGTAATAGTCAAATACAGAACTTCGAATTGTTAAATTCAAACTAAGATTGCAAATCATAATTCGAAGATCTGAACTTGTAATAGTCAAATACAGAACTTCTAATTGTTAAATACAAATTATTAGTTCAAATTATAACTTGAAGATCTGAACTAGTAATTGTCAAATACAGAACTTAAAATTGATAGCTTCTAATTATTATTGCAAATAATAACTTGGAGATCTGAACTAGTAATTGTCAAATACAGAACTTAAAATTGATAGCTTCTAATTATTATTGCAAATTATAACTTGAAGATCTGAACTTGTAATTGTCAAATACAGAACTTAAAATTGATAGCTTCTAATTATTATTGCATATTATAACTTGAGATCTGAACTTGTAATTGTTAAATACAGAACTTAAAATTGATAGCTTCTAATTTAATTGTAAATTATAACTTCAAGATCTGAACTTGTAATTGTGAAATGCAGAACTTAAAATTGATAGCTTCTAATTATTATTGCAAATAATAACTTGAAGATCTGAACTTGTAATTGTCAAATACAGAACTTAAAGTTGATAGCTTCTAATTATTATTGCAAATTATAATTTGAAGATCTGAACTTGTAATAGACAAATACGCAACTTAGCATTGATAAATACAAATTGTGATTGCAAATTATAACTTGAAGATCTGAACCTGTAATAGGTACATACAGATCTTCGAATTGTTAAATTCAAACTAAGATTGCAAATAATAATTCGAAGATCTGAACTTATAATAGTCAAATACAGAACTTCTAATTGTTAAATACAAAATATTTGTGCAAATTATAACTTGAAGATCTGAACTAGTAATTGTCAAATACAGAACTTAAAATTGATAGCTTCTAATTATTATTGCAAATTATAACTTGAAGATCTGAACTTGTAATTGTCAAATACAGAACTTAAAATTGATAGCTTCTAATTATTATTGTAAATTATAACTTGAAGATCTGAACTTGTAATTGTCAAATACAGAACTTAAAATTGATAGCTTCTAATTATTATTGCAAATTATAACTTGAAGATCTGAACTTGTAATTGTCAAATACAGAACATAAAATTGATAGCTTCTAATTATTATTTCAAATTATAACTTGAAGATCTGAACTTGTAATTGTCAAATACAGAACTTAAAATTAATAGCTTCTAATTATTATGGCAATTTATAACTTGAAGATCTGAACTTGTAATTGTCAAATACAGAACTTAAAATTGATAGCTTCTAATTATTATTGTAAATTATAACTTGAAGATCTGAACTTGTAATAGTGAATTACAGAACTTAGATTTGTTAAATTCAAATTATTATTTCAAATTATAACTTGAAGATCTGAACTAGTAATTGTCAAATACAGAACTTAAAATTGATAGCTTCTAATTATTATTGCATATTATAACTTGAAGATCTGAACTTGTAATTGTTAAATACAGAACTTAAAATTGATAGCTTCTAATTATTATTGTAAATTATAACTTCAAGATCTGAACTTGTAATTGTCAAATACAGAACTTAAAATTGATAGCTTCTAATTATTATTGCAAATAATAACTTGAAGATCTGAACTTGTAATTGTCAAATACAGAACTTAAAATTGATAGCTTCTAATTATTATTGCAAATTATAACTTGAAGATCTGAACTTGTAATTGTCAAATACAGAACTTCAAATTGTTAAATACAAATTATTAGTGCAAATTATAACTTGAAGATCTGAACTTGTAATTGTCAAATACAGAACTTAAAATTGATAGCTTCTAATTATTATTGTAAATTATAACTTGAAGATCTGAACTTGTAATAGTGAATTACAGAACTTAGATTTGTTAAATTCAAATTATTATTTCAAATTATAACTTGAAGATCTGAACTAGTAATTGTCAAATACAGAACTTAAAATTGATAGCTTCTAATTATTATTGCATATTATAACTTGAAGATCTGAACTTGTAATTGTTAAATACAGAACTTAAAATTGATAGCTTCTAATTATTATTGTAAATTATAACTTCAAGATCTGAACTTGTAATTGTCAAATACAGAACTTAAAATTGATAGCTTCTAATTATTATTGCAAATTATAACTTGAAGATCTGAACTTGTAATTGTCAAATACAGAACATAAAATTGATAGCTTCAAATTATTATTGCAAATTATAATTTGAAGATCTGAACTTGTAATAGACAAATACGCAACTTAGCATTGTTAAATACAAATTGTGATTGCAAATTATAACTTGAAGATCTGAACTTGTAATTGTCAAATACAGAACTTAAAATTGATAGCTTCTAATTATTATTGCTAATTATAACTTGAAGATCTGAACTTGTAATTGTCAAATACAGAACATAAAATTGATAGCTTCTAATTATTATTTCAAATTATAACTTGAAGATCTGAACTTGTAATACAGAACTTAAAATTGATAGCTTCTAATTATTATTGCATATTATAACTTGAGATCTGAACGTGTAATTGTTAAATACAGAACTTAAAATTGATAGCTTCTAATTTAATTGTAAATTATAACTTCAAGATCTGAACTTGTAATTGTCAAATGCAGAACTTAAAATTGATAGCTTCTAATTATTATTGCAAATAATAACTTGAAGATCTGAACTTGTAATTGTCAAATACAGAACTTAAAATTGATAGCTTCTAATTATTATTGCAAATTATAATTTGAAGATCTGAACTTGTAATAGACAAATACGCAACTTAGCATTGATAAATACAAATTGTGATTGCAAATTATAACTTGAAGATCTGAACCTGTAATAGGTACATACAGAACTTCGAATTGTTAAATTCAAACTAAGATTGCAAATAATAATTCGAAGATCTGAACTTGTAATAGTCAAATACAGAACTTTTAATTGTTAAATACAAAATATTAGTGCAAATTATAACTTGAAGATCTGAACTAGTAATTGTCAAATACAGAACTTAAAATTGATAGCTTCTAATTATTATTGCAAATTATAACTTGAAGATCTGAACTTGTAATTGTCAAATACAGAACTTAAAATTGATAGCTTCTAATTATTATTGTAAATTATAACTTGAAGATCTGAACTTGTAATTGTCAAATACAGAACTTAAAATTGATAGCTTCTAATTATTATTGCAAATAATAACTTGGAGATCTGAACTAGTAATTGTCAAATACAGAACTTAAAATTGATAGCTTCTAATTATTATTGCAAATTATAACTTGAAGATCTGAACTTGTAATTGTCAAATACAGAACTTAAAATTGATAGCTTCTAATTATTATTGCTAATTATAACTTGAAGATCTGAACTTGATTTTGTCAAATACAGAACATAAAATTGATAGCTTCTAATTATTATTACAAATTATAACTTGAAGATCTGAACTTGTAATTGTCAAATACAGAACTTAAAATTAATAGCTTCTAATTATTATTGCAAATTATAACTTGATGATCTGAACTTGTAATTGTCAAATACAGAACATAAAATTGATAGCTTCTAATTATTATTTCAAATTATAACTTGAAGATCTGAACTTGTAATTGTCAAATACAGAACTTAAAATTGATAGCTTCTAATTATTATTGCATATTATAACTTGAGATCTGAACTTGTAATTGTTAAATACAGAACTTAAAATTGATAGCTTCTAATTTAATTGTAAATTATAACTTCAAGATCTGAACTTGTAATTGTCAAATTCAGAACTTAAAATTGATAGCTTCTAATTATTATTGCAAATAATAACTTGAAGATCTGAACTTGTAATTGTCAAATACAGAACTTAAAATTGATAGCTTCTAATTATTATTGCAAATAATAACTTGAAGATCTGAACTTGTAATTGTCAAATACAGAACTTAAAATTGATAGCTTTTAATTATTATTGTAAATTATAACTTGAAGATCTGAAATTGTAATAGTCAAATACAGAAATTCGAATTGTTAAATACAAATTATTAGTACAAATTATAACTTGAAGATCTGAACTTGTAATAGGTAAATACAGAACTTCGAATTGTTAAATTCTAACTAGGATTGCAAATAATAATTTGAAGATCTGAACTTGTAATAGTCAAATACAGAACTTCGAATTGTTAAATTCAAACTAAGATTGCAAATAATAATTCGAAGATCTGAACTTGTAATAGTCAAATACAGAACTTCTAATTGTTAAATACAAATTATTAGTTCAAATTATAACTTGAAGATCTGAACTAGTAATTGTCAAATACAGACCTTAAAATTGATAGCTTCTAATTATTATTGCAAATTATAACTTGAAGATCTGAACTTGTAATTGTCAAATACAGAACTTCTAATTGTTAAATACAAATTATTAGTGCAAATTATAACTTGAAGATCTGAACTTGCAATTGTCAAATACAGAACTTAAAATTGATAGCTTCTAATTATTATTGCAAATTATAACTTGAAGATCTGAACTTGTAATAGTCAAATACAGAACTTAAAATTGATAGCTTCTAATTATTATTGTAAATTATAACTTGAAGATCTGAACTTGTAATAGTGAATTACAGAACTTAGATTTGTTAAATTCAAATTATTATTTCAAATTATAACTTGAAGATCTGAACTAGTAATTGTCAAATACAGAACCTAAAATTGATAGCTTCTAATTATTATTGCAAATTATAACTTGAAGATCTGAACTTGTAATTGTCAAATACAGAACTTAAAATTGATAGCTTCTAATTATTATTGTAAATTATAACTTGAAGATCTGAACTTGTAATTGTCAAATACAGAACTTAAAATTGATAGCTTCTAATTATTATTGCAAATTATAACTTGAAGATCTGAACTTGTAATTGTCAAATACAGAACTTAAAATTGATAGCTTCTAATTATTATTGCAAATTATAACTTGAAGATCTGAACTTGTAATTGTCAAATACAGAACTTAAAATTGATAGCTTCTAATTATTATTTCAAATTATAACTTGAAGATCTGAACTTGTAATTGTAAAAAATACAGAACTTAAAATTAATAGCTTCTAATTATTATTGCAAATTATAACTTGAAGATCTGAACTTGTAATTGTCAAATACAGAACTTAAAATTGATAGCTTCTAATTATTATTGTAAATTATAACTTGAAGATCTGAACTTGTAATAGTGAATTACAGAACTTAGCTTTGTTAAATTCAAATTATTATATCAAATTATAACTTGAAGATCTGAACTAGTAATTGTCAAATACAGAACTTAAAATTGATAGCTTCTAATTATTATTGCAAATTATAACTTGAAGATCTGAACTTGTAATTGTCAAATACAGAACTTAAAATTGATAGCTTCTAATTATTATTGCAAATAATAACTTGAAGATCTGAACTTGTAATTGTCAAATACAGAACTTAAAATTGATAGCTTCTAAATATTATTGCAAATTGTAATTTGAAGATCTGAACTTGTAATAGACAAATACGCAACTAAGCATTGTTAAATACAAATTGTGATTGCAAATTATAACTTGAAGATCTGAACCTGTAATAGGTAAATACAGAACTTCCAATTGTTAAATTCAAACTAAGATTGCAAATAATAATTCGAAGATCTGAACTTGTAATAGTGAATTACAGAACTTAGATTTGTTAAATTCAAATTATTATTTCAAATTATAACTTGAAGATCTGAACTAGTAATTGTCAAATACAGAACTTAAAATTGATAGCTTCTAATTATTATTGCAAATTATAACTTGAAGATCTGAACTTGTAATAGTCAAATACAGAACTTAAAATTGATAGCTTCTAATTATTATTGTAAATTATAACTTGAAGATCTGAACTTGTAATAGTGAATTACAGCACTTAGATTTGTTAAATTCAAATTATTATTTCAAATTATAACTTGAAGATCTGAACTAGTAATTGTCAAATACAGAACTTAAAATTGATAGCTTCTAATTATTATTGCAAATTATAACTTGAAGATCTGAACTTGTAATTGTCAAATACAGAACTTAAAATTGATAGCTTCTAATTATTATTGTAAATTATAACTTGAAGATCTGAACTTGTAATTGTCAAATACAGAACTTAAAATTGATAGCTTCTAATTATTATTGCAAATAATAACTTGGAGATCTGAACTAGTAATTGTCCAATACAGAACTTAAAATTGATAGCTTCTAATTATTATTGCAAATTATAACTTGAAGATCTGAACTTGTAATTGTCAAATACAGAACTTAAAATTGATAGCTTCTAATTATTATTGCAAATTATAACTTGTAGATCTGAACTTGTAATTGTCAAATACAGAACATAAAATTGATAGCTTCTAATTATTATTTAAAATTATAACTTGAAGATCTGAACTTGTAATTGTCAAATACAGAACTTAAAATTAATAGCTTCTAATTATTATTGCAAATTATAACTTGAAGATCTGAACTTGTAATTGTCAAATACAGAACTTAAAATTGATAGCTTCTAATTATTATTGTAAATTATAACTTGAAGATCTGAACTTGTAATAGTGAATTACAGAACTTAGATTTGTTAAATTCAAATTATTATTTCAAATTATAACTTCGAGATCTGAACTAGTAATTGTCAAATACAGAACTTAAAATTGATAGCTTCTAATTATTATTGCATATTATAACTTGAAGATCTGAACTTGTAATTGTTAAATACAGAACTTAAAATTGATAGCTTCTAATTATTATTGTAAATTATAACTTCAAGATCTGAACTTGTAATTGTCAAATTCAGAACTTAAAATTGATAGCTTCTAATTATTATTGCAAATAATAACTTGAAGATCTGAACTTGTAATTGTCAAATACAGAACTTAAAATTGATAGCTTCTAATTATTATTGCAAATTATAACTTGAAGATCTGAACTTGTAATTGTCAAATACAGAACTTCAAATTGTTAAATACAAATTATTAGTGCAAATTATAACTTGAAGATCTGAACTTGTAATTGTCAAATACAGAACTTAAAATTGATAGCTTCTAATTATTATTGTAAATTATAACTTGAAAATCTAAACTTGTAATAGTGAATTACAGAACTTAGATTTGTTAAATTCAAATTATTATTTCAAATTATAACTTGAAGATCTGAACTAGTAATTGTCAAATACAGAACTTAAAATTGATAGCTTCTAATTATTATTGCATATTATAACTTGAAGATCTGAACTTGTAATTGTTAAATACAGAACTTAAAATTGATAGCTTCTAATTATTATTGTAAATTATAACTTGAAGATCTGAACTTGTAATAGTGAATTACAGAACTTAGATTTGTTAAATTCAAATTATTATTTCAAATTATAACTTAAAGATCTGAACTAGTAATTGTCAAATACAGAACTTAAATTTGATAGCTTCTAATTATTATTGTAAATTATAACTTGAAGATCTGAACTTGTAATAGTGAATTACAGAACTTAGATTTGTTAAATTCAAATTATTATTTCAAATTATAACTTAAAGATCTGAACTTGTAATTGTCAAATACAGAACTTAAAATTAATAGCTTCTAATTGTTATTGCAAATTATAACTTGAAGATCTGAACTTGTAATTGTCAAATACAGAACTTAAAATTGATAGCTTCTAATTATTATTGTAAATTATAACTTGAAGATCTGAACTTGTAATAGTGAATTACAGAACTTAGATTTGTTAAATTCAAATTATTATTTCAAATTATAACTTCGAGATCTGAACTAGTAATTGTCAAATACAGAACTTAAAATTGATAGCTTCTAATTATTATTGCATATTATAACTTGAAGATCTGAACTTGTAATTGTTAAATACAGAACTTAAAATTGATAGCTTCTAATTATTATTGTAAATTATAACTTCAAGATCTGAACTTGTAATTGTCAAATACAGAACTTAAAATTGATAGCTTCTAATTATTATTGCAAATAATAACTTGAAGATCTGAACTTGTAATTGTCAAATACAGAACTTAAAATTGATAGCTTCTAATTATTATTGCAAATTATAACTTGAAGATCTGAACTTGTAATTGTCAAATACAGAACTTCAAATTGTTAAATACAAATTATTAGTGCAAATTATAACTTGAAGATCTGAACTTGTAATTGTCAAATACAGAACTTAAAATTGATAGCTTCTAATTATTATTGTAAATTATAACTTGAAAATCTAAACTTGTAATAGTGAATTACAGAACTTAGATTTGTTAAATTCAAATTATTATTTCAAATTATAACTTGAAGATCTGAACTAGTAATTGTCAAACACAGAACTTAAAATTGATAGCTTCTAATTATTATTGCATATTATAACTTGAAGATCTGAACTTGTAATTGTTAAATACAGAACTTAAAATTGATAGCTTCTAATTATTATTGTAAATTATAACTTGAAGATCTGAACTTGTAATAGTGAATTACAGAACTTAGATTTGTTAAATTCAAATTATTATTTCAAATTATAACTTAAAGATCTGAACTTGTAATTGTCAAATACAGAACTTAAAATTGATAGCTTCTAATTATTATTGTAAATTATAACTTGAAGATCTGAACTTGTAATAGTGAATTACAGAACTTAGATTTGTTAAATTCAAATTATTATTTCAAATTATGACTTGAAGATCTGAACTAGTAATTGTCAAATACAGAACTTAAAATTGATAGCTTCTAATTATTATTGCATATTATAACTTGAAGATCTGAACTTGTAATTGTTAAATACAGAACTTAAAATTGATAGCTTCTAATTATTATTGTAAATTATAACTTCAAGATCTGAACTTGTTATTGTCAAATACAGAACTTAAAATTGATAGCTTCTAATTATTATTGCAAATAATAACTTGAAGATCTGAACTTGTAATTGTCAAATACAGAACTTAAAATTGATAGCTTCTAATTATTATTGCAAATTATAACTTGAAGATCTGAACTTGTAATTGTCAAATACAGAACTTCAAATTGTTAAATACAAATTATTAGTGCAAATTATAACTTGAAGATCTGAACTTGTAATTGTCAAATACAGAACTTAAAATTGATAGCTTCTAATTATTATTGTAAATTATAACTTGAAGATCTAAACTTGTAATAGTGAATTACAGAACTTAGATTTGTTAAATTCAAATTATTATTTCAAATTATAACTTGAAGATCTGAACTAGTAATTGTCAAATACAGAACTTAAAATTGATAGCTTCTAATTATTATTGTAAATTATAACTTGAAGATCTGAACTTGTAATTGTCAAATACAGGACTTAAAATTGATAGCTTCTAATTATTATTGCAAATAATAACTTGGAGATCTGAACTAGTAATTGTCAAATACAGAACTGAAAATTGATAGCTTCCAATTATTATTGCAAATTATAACTTGAAGATCTGAACTTGTAATAGTCAAATACAGAACTTAAAATTGATAGCTTCTAATTATTATTGTAAATTATAACTTGAAGATCTGAACTTGTAATAGTGAATTACAGAACTTAGATTTGTTAAATTCAAATTATTATTTCAAATTATAACTTGAAGATCTGAACTAGTAATTGTCAAATACAGAACTTAAAATTGATAGCTTCTAATTATTATTGCATATTATAACTTGAAGATCTGAACTTGTAATTGTTAAATACAGAACTTAAAATTGATAGCTTCTAATTATTATTGTAAATTATAACTTCAAGATCTGAACTTGTAATTGTCAAATACAGAACTTAAAATTGATAGCTTCTAATTATTATTGCAAATAATAACTTGAAGATCTGAACTTGTAATTGTCAAATACAGAACTTAAAATTGATAGCTTCTAATTATTATTGCAAATTATAACTTGAAGTCTGAACTTGTAATTGTCAAATACAGAACTTCAAATTGTTAAATACAAATTATTAGTGCAAATTATAACTTGAAGATCTGAACTTGTAATTGTCAAATACAGAACTTAAAATTGATAGCTTCTAATTATTATTGTAAATTATAACTTGAAGATCTAAACTTGTAATAGTGAATTACAGAACTTAGATTTGTTAAATTCAAATTATTATTTCAAATTATAACTTGAAGATCTGAACTAGTAATTGTCAAATACAGAACTTAAAATTGATAGCTTCTAATTATTATTGCATATTATAACTTGAAGATCTGAACTTGTAATTGTTAAATACAGAACTTAAAATTGATAGCTTCTAATTATTATTGTAAATTATAACTTGAAGATCTGAACTTGTAATTGTCAAATACAGAACTTAAAATTGATAGCTTCTAATTATTATTGCAAATAATAACTTGGAGATCTGAACTAGTAATTGTCAAATACAGAACTTAAAATTGATAGCTTCCAATTATTATTGCAAATTATAACTTGAAGATCTGAACTTGTAATTGTCAAATACAGAACTTAAAATTGATAGCTTCTAATTATTATTGCAAATTATAACTTGAAGATCTGAACTAGTAATTGTCAAATAGAGAACATAAAATTGATAGCTTCTTATTATTATTTCAAATTATAACTTGAAGATCTGAACTTGTAATTGTCAAATACAGAACTTAAAATTAATAGCTTCTAATTATTATTGCAAATTATAACTTGAAGATCTGAACTTGTAATTGTCAAATACAGAACTTAAAATTGATAGCTTCTAATTATTATTGCAAATTATAACTTGAAGATCTGAACTTGTAATAGTCAAATACAGAACTTAAAATTGATAGCTTCTAATTATTATTGTAAATTATAACTTGAAGATCTGAACTTGTAATAGTGAATTACAGCACTTAGATTTGTTAAATTCAAATTATTATTTCAAATTATAACTTGAAGATCTGAACTAGTAATTGTCAAATACAGAACTTAAAATTGATAGCTTCTAATTATTAGTGCAAATTATAACTTGAAGATCTGAACTTGTAATTGTCATATACAGAACTTAAAATTGATAGCTTCTAATTATTATTGTAAATTATAACTTGAAGATCTGAACTTGTAATTGTCAAATACAGAACTTAAAATTGATAGCTTCTAATTATTATTGCAAATAATAACTTGGAGATCTGAACTAGTAATTGTCAAATACAGAACTTAAAATTGATAGCTTCTAATTATTATTGCAAATTATAACTTGAAGATCTGAACTTGTAATTGTCAAATACAGAACTTAAAATTGATAGCTTCTAATTATTATTGCAAATTATAACTTGAAGATCTGAACTTGTAATTGTCAAATACAGAACATAAAATTGATAGCTTCTAATTATTATTTAAAATTATAACTTGAAGATCTGAACTTGTAATTGTCAAAAATAGAACTTAAAATTAATAGCTTCTAATTATTATTGCAAATTATAACTTGAAGATCTGAACTTGTAATTGTCAAATACAGAACTTAAAATTGATAGCTTCTTATTATTATTGTAAATTATAACTTGAAGATCTGAACTTGTAATTGTCAAACACCGAACTTAAAATTGATAGCTTCTAATTATTATTGCAAATAATAACTTGAAGATCTGAACTTGTAATTGTCAAATACAGAACTTAAAATTGATAGCTTCTAAATATTATTGCAAATTGTAATTTGAAGATCTGAACTTGTAATAGACAAATACGCAACTTAGCATTGTTAAATACAAATTGTGATTGCAAATTATAACTTGAAGATCTGAACTTGTAATTGTCAAACACCGAACTTAAAATTGATAGCTTCTAAATATTATTGCAAATTGTAATTTGAAGATCTGAACTTGTAATAGACAAATACGCAACTTAGCATTGTTAAATACAAATTGTGATTGCAAATTATAACTTGAAGATCTGAACTTGTAATTGTCAAACACCGAACTTAAAATTGATAGCTTCTAATTATTATTGTAAATTATAACTTGAAGATCTGAACTTGTAATTGTCAAACACCGAACTTAAAATTGATAGCTTCTAATTATTATTGCAAATAATAACTTGGAGATCTGAACTAGTAATTGTCAAATACAGAACTTAAAATTGATAGCTTCTAATTATTATTGCAAATTATAACTTGAAGATCGGAACTTGTAATTGTCAAATACAGAACTTAAAATTGATAGCTTCTAATTATTATTGCAAATTATAACTTGTAGATCTGAACTTGTAATTGTCAAATACAGAACATAAAATTGATAGCTTCTAATTATTATTTAAAATTATAACTTGAAGATCTGAACTTGTAATTGTCAAATACAGAACTTAAAATTAATAGCTTCTAATTATTATTGCAAATTATAACTTGAAGATCTGAACTTGTAATTGTCAAATACAGAACTTAAAATTGATAGCTTCTAATTATTATTGTAAATTATAACTTGAAGATCTGAACTTGTAATAGTGAATTACAGAACTTAGATTTGTTAAATTCAAATTATTATTTCAAATTATAACTTCGAGATCTGAACTAGTAATTGTCAAATACAGAACTTAAAATTGATAGCTTCTAATTATTATTGCATATTATAACTTGAAGATCTGAACTTGTAATTGTTAAATACAGAACTTAAAATTGATAGCTTCTAATTATTATTGTAAATTATAACTTCAAGATCTGAACTTGTAATTGTCAAATACAGAACTTAAAATTGATAGCTTCTAATTATTATTGCAAATAATAACTTGAAGATCTGAACTTGTAATTGTCAAATACAGAACTTAAAATTGATAGCTTCTAATTATTATTGCAAATTATAACTTGAAGATCTGAACTTGTAATTGTCAAATACAGAACTTCAAATTGTTAAATACAAATTATTAGTGCAAATTATAACTTGAAGATCTGAACTTGTAATTGTCAAATACAGAACTTAAAATTGATAGCTTCTAATTATTATTGTAAATTATAACTTGAAAATCTAAACTTGTTATAGTGAATTACAGAACTTAGATTTGTTAAATTCAAATTATTATTTCAAATTATAACTTGAAGATCTGAACTAGTAATTGTCAAATACAGAACTTAAAATTGATAGCTTCTAATTATTATTGCATATTATAACTTGAAGATCTGAACTTGTAATTGTTAAATACAGAACTTAAAATTGATAGCTTCTAATTATTATTGTAAATTATAACTTGAAGATCTGAACTTGTAATAGTGAATTACAGAACTTAGATTTGTTAAATTCAAATTATTATTTCAAATTATAACTTGAAGATCTGAACTTGTAATTGTCAAATACAGAACTTAAAATTGATAGCTTCTAATTATTATTGTAAATTATAACTTGAAGATCTGAACTTGTAATAGTGAATTACAGAACTTAGATTTGTTAAATTCAAATTATTATTTCAAATTATGACTTGAAGATCTGAACTAGTAATTGTCAAATACAGAACTTAAAATTGATAGCTTCTAATTATTATTGCATATTATAACTTGAAGATCTGAACTTGTAATTGTTAAATACAGAACTTAAAATTGATAGCTTCTAATTATTATTGTAAATTATAACTTCAAGATCTGAACTTGTTATTGTCAAATACAGAACTTAAAATTGATAGCTTCTAATTATTATTGCAAATAATAACTTGAAGATCTGAACTTGTAATTGTCAAATACAGAACTTAAAATTGATAGCTTCTAATTATTATTGCAAATTATAACTTGAAGATCTGAACTTGTAATTGTCAAATACAGAACTTCAAATTGTTAAATACAAATTATTAGTGCAAATTATAACTTGAAGATCTGAACTTGTAATTGTCAAATACAGAACTTAAAATTGATAGCTTCTAATTATTATTGTAAATTATAACTTGAATATCTAAACTTGTAATAGTGAATTACAGAACTTAGATTTGTTAAATTCAAATTATTATTTCAAATTATAACTTGAAGATCTGAACTAGTAATTGTCAAATACAGAACTTAAAATTGATAGCTTCTAATTATTATTGTAAATTATAACTTGAAGATCTGAACTTGTAATTGTCAAATACAGAACTTAAAATTGATAGCTTCTAATTATTATTGCAAATAATAACTTGGAGATCTGAACTAGTAATTGTCAAATACAGAACTGAAAATTGATAGCTTCCAATTATTATTGCAAATTATAACTTGAAGATCTGAACTTGTAATTGACAAATACAGAACTTAAAATTGATAGCTTCTAATTATTATTGCAAATTATAACTTGAAGATCTGAACTTGTAATTGTCAAATAGAGAACATAAAATTGATAGCTTCTTATTATTATTTCAAATTATAACTTGAAGATCTGAACTTGTAATTGTCAAATACAGAACTTAAAATTAATAGCTTCTAATTATTATTGCAAATTATAACTTGAAGATCTGAACTTGTAATTGTCAAATACAGAACTTAAAATTGATAGCTTCTAATTATTATTGCAAATTATAACTTGAAGATCTGAACTTGTAATAGTCAAATACAGAACTTAAAATTGATAGCTTCTAATTATTATTGTAAATTATAACTTGAAGATCTGAACTTGTAATAGTGAATTACAGAACTTAGATTTGTTAAATTCAAATTATTATTTCAAATTATAACTTGAAGATCTGAACTAGTAATTGTCAAATACAGAACTTAAAATTGATAGCTTCTAATTATTATTGCATATTATAACTTGAAGATCTGAACTTGTAATTGTTAAATACAGAACTTAAAATTGATAGCTTCTAATTATTATTGTAAATTATAACTTCAAGATCTGAACTTGTAATTGTCAAATACAGAACTTAAAATTGATAGCTTCTAATTATTATTGCAAATAATAACTTGAAGATCTGAACTTGTAATTGTCAAATACAGAACTTAAAATTGATAGCTTCTAATTATTATTGCAAATTATAACTTGAAGTCTGAACTTGTAATTGTCAAATACAGAACTTCAAATTGTTAAATACAAATTATTAGTGCAAATTATAACTTGAAGATCTGAACTTGTAATTGTCAAATACAGAACTTAAAATTGATAGCTTCTAATTATTATTGTAAATTATAACTTGAAGATCTAAACTTGTAATAGTGAATTACAGAACTTAGATTTGTTAAATTCAAATTATTATTTCAAATTATAACTTGAAGATCTGAACTAGTAATTGTCAAATACAGAACTTAAAATTGATAGCTTCTAATTATTATTGCATATTATAACTTGAAGATCTGAACTTGTAATTGTTAAATACAGAACTTAAAATTGATAGCTTCTAATTATTATTGTAAATTATAACTTGAAGATCTGAACTTGTAATTGTCAAATACAGAACTTAAAATTGATAGCTTCTAATTATTATTGCAAATAATAACTTGGAGATCTGAACTAGTAATTGTCAAATACAGAACTTAAAATTGATAGCTTCCAATTATTATTGCAAATTATAACTTGTAGATCTGAACTTGTAATTGTCAAATACAGAACTTAAAATTGATAGCTTCTAATTATTATTGCAAATTATAACTTGAAGATCTGAACTAGTAATTGTCAAATAGAGAACATAAAATTGATAGCTTCTTATTATTATTTCAAATTATAACTTGAAGATCTGAACTTGTAATTGTCAAATACAGAACTTAAAATTAATAGCTTCCAATTATTATTGCAAATTATAACTTGAAGATCTGAACTTGTAATTGTCAAATACAGAACTTAAAATTGATAGCTTCTAATTATTATTGCAAATTATAACTTGAAGATCTGAACTTGTAATAGTCAAATACAGAACTTAAAATTGATAGCTTCTAATTATTATTGTAAATTATAACTTGAAGATCTGAACTTGTAATAGTGAATTACAGCACTTAGATTTGTTAAATTCAAATTATTATTTCAAATTATAACTTGAAGATCTGAACTAGTAATTGTCAAATACAGAACTTAAAATTGATAGCTTCTAATTATTAGTGCAAATTATAACTTGAAGATCTGAACTTGTAATTGTCATATACAGAACTTAAAATTGATAGCTTCTAATTATTATTGTAAATTATAACTTGAAGATCTGAACTTGTAATTGTCAAATACAGAACTTAAAATTGATAGCTTCTAATTATTATTGCAAATAATAACTTGGAGATCTGAACTAGTAATTGTCAAATACAGAACTTAAAATTGATAGCTTCTAATTATTATTGCAAATTATAACTTGAAGATCTGAACTTGTAATTGTCAAATACAGAACTTAAAATTGATAGCTTCTAATTATTATTGCAAATTATAACTTGAAGATCTGAACTTGTAATTGTCAAATACAGAACATAAAATTGATAGCTTCTAATTATTATTTAAAATTATAACTTGAAGATCTGAACTTGTAATTGTCAAAAATAGAACTTATAATTAATAGCTTCTAATTATTATTGCAAATTATAACTTGAAGATCTGAACTTGTAATTGTCAAATACAGAACTTAAAATTGATAGCTTCTAATTATTATTGTAAATTATAACTTGAAGATCTAAACTTGTAATAGTGAATTACAGAACTTAGATTTGTTAAATTCAAATTATTATTTCAAATTATAACTTGAAGATCTGAACTAGTAATTGTCAAATACAGAACTTAAAATTGATAGCTTCTAATTATTATTGTAAATTATAACTTGAAGATCTGAACTTGTAATTGTCAAATACAGAACTTAAAATTGATAGCTTCTAATTATTATTGCAAATAATAACTTGGAGATCTGAACTAGTAATTGTCAAATACAGAACTGAAAATTGATAGCTTCCAATTATTATTGCAAATTATAACTTGAAGATCTGAACTTGTAATTGACAAATACAGAACTTAAAATTGATAGCTTCTAATTATTATTGCAAATTATAACTTGAAGATCTGAACTTGTAATTGTCAAATAGAGAACATAAAATTGATAGCTTCTTATTATTATTTCAAATTATAACTTGAAGATCTGAACTTGTAATTGTCAAATACAGAACTTAAAATTAATAGCTTCTAATTATTATTGCAAATTATAACTTGAAGATCTGAACTTGTAATTGTCAAATACAGAACTTAAAATTGATAGCTTCTAATTATTATTGCAAATTATAACTTGAAGATCTGAACTTGTAATAGTCAAATACAGAACTTAAAATTGATAGCTTCTAATTATTATTGTAAATTATAACTTGAAGATCTGAACTTGTAATAGTGAATTACAGAACTTAGATTTGTTAAATTCAAATTATTATTTCAAATTATAACTTGAAGATCTGAACTAGTAATTGTCAAATACAGAACTTAAAATTGATAGCTTCTAATTATTATTGCATATTATAACTTGAAGATCTGAACTTGTAATTGTTAAATACAGAACTTAAAATTGATAGCTTCTAATTATTATTGTAAATTATAACTTCAAGATCTGAACTTGTAATTGTCAAATACAGAACTTAAAATTGATAGCTTCTAATTATTATTGCAAATAATAACTTGAAGATCTGAACTTGTAATTGTCAAATACAGAACTTAAAATTGATAGCTTCTAATTATTATTGCAAATTATAACTTGAAGTCTGAACTTGTAATTGTCAAATACAGAACTTCAAATTGTTAAATACAAATTATTAGTGCAAATTATAACTTGAAGATCTGAACTTGTAATTGTCAAATACAGAACTTAAAATTGATAGCTTCTAATTATTATTGTAAATTATAACTTGAAGATCTAAACTTGTAATAGTGAATTACAGAACTTAGATTTGTTAAATTCAAATTATTATTTCAAATTATAACTTGAAGATCTGAACTAGTAATTGTCAAATACAGAACTTAAAATTGATAGCTTCTAATTATTATTGCATATTATAACTTGAAGATCTGAACTTGTAATTGTTAAATACAGAACTTAAAATTGATAGCTTCTAATTATTATTGTAAATTATAACTTGAAGATCTGAACTTGTAATTGTCAAATACAGAACTTAAAATTGATAGCTTCTAATTATTATTGCAAATAATAACTTGGAGATCTGAACTAGTAATTGTCAAATACAGAACTTAAAATTGATAGCTTCCAATTATTATTGCAAATTATAACTTGAAGATCTGAACTTGTAATTGTCAAATACAGAACTTAAAATTGATAGCTTCTAATTATTATTGCAAATTATAACTTGAAGATCTGAACTAGTAATTGTCAAATAGAGAACATAAAATTGATAGCTTCTTATTATTATTTCAAATTATAACTTGAAGATCTGAACTTGTAATTGTCAAATACAGAACTTAAAATTAATAGCTTCTAATTATTATTGCAAATTATAACTTGAAGATCTGAACTTGTAATTGTCAAATACAGAACTTAAAATTGATAGCTTCTAATTATTATTGCAAATTATAACTTGAAGATCTGAACTTGTAATAGTCAAATACAGAACTTAAAATTGATAGCTTCTAATTATTATTGTAAATTATAACTTGAAGATCTGAACTTGTAATAGTGAATTACAGCACTTAGATTTGTTAAATTCAAATTATTATTTCAAATTATAACTTGAAGATCTGAACTAGTAATTGTCAAATACAGAACTTAAAATTGATAGCTTCTAATTATTAGTGCAAATTATAACTTGAAGATCTGAACTTGTAATTGTCATATACAGAACTTAAAATTGATAGCTTCTAATTATTATTGTAAATTATAACTTGAAGATCTGAACTTGTAATTGTCAAATACAGAACTTAAAATTGATAGCTTCTAATTATTATTGCAAATAATAACTTGGAGATCTGAACTAGTAATTGTCAAATACAGAACTTAAAATTGATAGCTTCTAATTATTATTGCAAATTATAACTTGAAGATCTGAACTTGTAATTGTCAAATACAGAACTTAAAATTGATAGCTTCTAATTATTATTGCAAATTATAACTTGAAGATCTGAACTTGTAATTGTCAAATACAGAACATAAAATTGATAGCTTCTAATTATTATTTAAAATTATAACTTGAAGATCTGAACTTGTAATTGTCAAAAATAGAACTTAAAATTAATAGCTTCTAATTATTATTGCAAATTATAACTTGAAGATCTGAACTTGTAATTGTCAAATACAGAACTTAAAATTGATAGCTTCTAATTATTATTGTAAATTATAACTTGAAGATCTGAACTTGTAATTGTCAAACACCGAACTTAAAATTGATAGCTTCTAATTATTATTGCAAATAATAACTTGAAGATCTGAACTTGTAATTGTCAAATACAGAACTTAAAATTGATAGCTTCTAAATATTATTGCAAATTGTAATTTGAAGATCTGAACTTGTAATAGACAAATACGCAACTTAGCATTGTTAAATACAAATTGTGATTGCAAATTATAACTTGAAGATCTGAACCTGTAATAGGTAAATACAGAACTTCCAATTGTTAAATTCAAACTAAGATTGCAAATAATAATTCGAAGATCTGAACTTGTAATAGTGAATTACAGAACTTAGATTTGTTAAATTCAAATTATTATTTCAAATTATAACTTGAAGATCTGAACTAGTAATTGTCAAATACAGAACTTAAAATTGATAGCTTCTAATTATTATTGCAAATAATAACTTGGAGATCTGAACTAGTAATTGTCAAATACAGAACTTAAAATTGATAGCTTCTAATTATTATTGCAAATTATAACTTGAAGATCTGAACTTGTAATTGTCAAATACAGAACTTAAAATTGATAGCTTCTAATTATTATTGCAAATTATAACTTGAAGATCTGAACTTGTAATTGTCAAATACAGAACATAAAATTGATAGCTTCTAATTATTATTTAAAATTATAACTTGAAGATCTGAACTTGTAATTGTCAAATATAGAACTTAAAATTAATAGCTTCTAATTATTATTGCAAATTATAACTTGAAGATCTGAACTTGTAATTGTCAAATACAGAACTTAAAATTGATAGCTTCTAATTATTATTGTAAATTATAACTTGAAGATCTGAACTTGTAATAGTGAATTACAGAACTTAGATTTGTTAAATTCAAATTATTATTTCAAATTATAACTTGAAGATCTGAACTAGTAATTGTCAAATACAGAACTTAAAATTGATAGCTTCTAATTATTAGTGCAAATTATAACTTGAAGATCTGAACTTGTAATTGTCAAATACAGAACTTAAAATTGATAGCTTCTAATTATTATTGTAAATTATAACTTGAAGATCTGAACTTGTAATTGTCAAATACAGAACTTAAAATTGATAGCTTCTAATTATTATTGCAAATAATAACTTGGAGATCTGAACTAGTAATTGTCAAATACAGAACTTAAAATTGATAGCTTCTAATTATTATTGCAAATTATAACTTGAAGATCTGAACTTGTAATTGTCAAATACAGAACTTAAAATTGATAGCTTCTAATTATTATTGCAAATTATAACTTGAAGATCTGAACTTGTAATTGTCAAATACAGAACATAAAATTGATAGCTTCTAATTATTATTTAAAATTATAACTTGAAGATCTGAACTTGTAATTGTCAAATATAGAACTTAAAATTAATAGCTTCTAATTATTATTGCAAATTATAACTTGAAGATCTGAACTTGTAATTGTCAAATATAGAACTTAAAATTGATAGCTTCTAATTATTATTGTAAATTATAACTTGAAGATCTGAACTTGTAATAGTGAATTACAGAACTTAGATTTGTTAAATTCAAATTATTATTTCAAATTATAACTTGAAGATCTGAACTAGTAATTGTCAAATACAGAACTTAAAATTGATAGCTTCTTATTATTATTTCAAATTATAACTTGAAGATCTGAACTTGTAATTGTCAAATACAGAACTTAAAATTGATAGCTTCTAATTATTATTGCAAATTATAACTTGAAGATCTGAACTTGTAATAGTCAAATACAGAACTTAAAATTGATAGCTTTTAATTATTATTGTAAATTATAACTTGAAGATCTGAACTTGTAATAGTCAAATACAGAACTTCGAATTGTTAAATACAAATTATTAGTACAAATTATAACTTGAAGATCTGAACTTGTAATAGGTAAATACAGAACTTCGAATTGTTAAATTCAAACTAAGATTGCAAATAATAATTTGAAGATCTGAACTTGTAATAGTCAAATACAGAACTTCGAATTGTTAAATTCAAACTAAGATTGCAAATAATAATTCGAAGATCTGAACTTGTAATAGTCAAATACAGAACTTCTAATTGTTAAATACAAATTATTAGTTCAAATTATAACTTGAAGATCTGAACTAGTAATTGTCAAATACAGACCTTAAAATTGATAGCTTCTAATTATTATTGCAAATTATAACTTGAAGATCTGAACTTGTAATTGTCAAATACAGAACTTCTAATTGTTAAATACAAATTATTAGTGCAAATTATAACTTGAAGATCTGAACTTGCAATTGTCAAATACAGAACTTAAAATTGATAGCTTCTAATTATTATTGCAAATTATAACTTGAAGATCTGAACTTGTAATAGTCAAATACAGAACTTAAAATTGATAGCTTCTAATTATTATTGTAAATTATAACTTGAAGATCTGAACTTGTAATAGTGAATTACAGAACTTAGATTTGTTAAATTCAAATTATTATTTCAAATTATAACTTGAAGATCTGAACTAGTAATTGTCAAATACAGAACTTAAAATTGATAGCTTCTAATTATTATTGCAAATTATAACTTGAAGATCTGAACTTGTAATTGTCAAATACAGAACTTAAAATTGATAGCTTCTAATTATTATTGTAAATTATAACTTGAAGATCTGAACTTGTAATTGTCAAATACAGAACTTAAAATTGATAGCTTCTAATTATTATTGCAAATTATAACTTGAAGATCTGAACTTGTAATTGTCAAATACAGAACTTAAAATTGATAGCTTCTAATTATTATTGCAAATTATAACTTGAAGATCTGAACTTGTAATTGTCAAATACAGAACTTAAAATTGATAGCTTCTAATTATTATTTCAAATTATAACTAGAAGATCTGAACTTGTAATTGTCAAATACAGAACTTAAAATTAATAGCTTCTAATTATTATTGCAAATTATAACTTGAAGATCTGAACTTGTAATTGTCAAATACAGAACTTAAAATTGATAGCTTCTAATTATTATTGTAAATTATAACTTGAAGATCTGAACTTGTAATAGTGAATTACAGAACTTAGATTTGTTAAATTCAAATTATTATATCAAATTATAACTTGAAGATCTGAACTAGTAATTGTCAAATACAGAACTTAAAATTGATAGCTTCTAATTATTATTGCATATTATAACTTGAAGATCTGAACTTGTAATTGTTAAATACAGAACTTAAAATTGATAGCTTCTAATTATTATTGTAAATTATAACTTCAAGATCTGAACTTGTAATTGTCAAATACAGAACTTAAAATTGATAGCTTCTAATTATTATTGCAAATAATAACTTGAAGATCTGAACTTGTAATTGTCAAATACAGAACTTAAAATTGATAGCTTCTAATTATTATTGCAAATTATAACTTGCAGATCTGAACTTGTAATTGTCAAATACAGAACTTCAAATTGTTAAATACAAATTATTAGTGCAAATTATAACTTGAAGATCTGAACTTGTAATTGTCAAATACAGAACTTAAAATTGATAGCTTCTAATTATTATTGTAAATTATAACTTGAAGATCTGAACTTGTAATAGTGAATTACAGAACTTAGATTTGTTAAATTCAAATTATTATTTCAAATTATAACTTGAAGATCTGAACTAGTAATTGTCAAATACAGAACTTAAAATTGATAGCTTCTAATTATTATTGCATATTATAACTTGCAGATCTGAACTTGTAATTGTTAAATACAGAACTTAAAATTGATAGCTTCTAATTATTATTGTAAATTATAACTTCAAGATCTGAACTTGTAATAGTGAATTACAGAACTTAGATTTGTTAAATTCAAATTATTATTTCAAATTATAACTTGAAGATCTGAACTAGTAATTGTCAAATACAGAACTTAAAATTGATAGCTTCTAATTATTATTGCAAATAATAACTTGAAGATCTGAACTTGTAATTGTCAAATACAGAACTTAAAATTGATAACTTCTAAATATTGTTGCAAATTGTAATTTGAAGATCTGAACTTGTAATAGACAAATACGCAACTTAGCATTGTTAAATACAAATTGTGATTGCAAATTATAACTTGAAGATCTGAACCTGTAATAGGTAAATACAGAACTTCCAATTGTTAAATTCAAACTAAGATTGCAAATAATAATTCGAAGATCTGAACTTGTAATAGTGAATTACAGAACTTAGATTTGTTAAATTCAAATTATTATTTCAAATTATAACTTGAAGATCTGAACTAGTAATTGTCAAATACAGAACTTAAAATTGATAGCTTCTAATTATTATTGCAAATTATAACTTGAAGATCTGAACTTGTAATAGTCAAATACAGAACTTAAAATTGATAGCTTCTAATTATTATTGTAAATTATAACTTGAAGATCTGAACTTGTAATAGTGAATTACAGCACTTAGATTTGTTAAATTCAAATTATTATTTAAAATTATAACTTGAAGATCTGAACTTGTAATTGTCAAATACAGAACTTAAAATTAATAGCTTGTAATTATTATTGCAAATTATAACTTGAAGATCTGAACTTGTAATTGTCAAATACAGAACTTAAAATTGATAGCTTCTAATTATTATTGTAAATTATAACTTGAAGATCTGAACTTGTAATAGTGAATTACAGAACTTAGATTTGTTAAATTCAAATTATTATTTCAAATTATAACTTGAAGATCTGAACTAGTAATTGTCAAATACAGAACTTAAAATTGATAGCTTCTAATTATTATTGCATATTATAACTTGAAGATCTGAACTTGTAATTGTTAAATACAGAACTTAAAATTGATAGCTTCTAATTATTATTGTAAATTATAACTTCAAGATCTGAACTTGTAATTGTCAAATACAGAACTTAAAATTGATAGCTTCTAATTATTATTGCAAATCATAACTTGAAGATCTGAACTTGTAATTGTCAAATACAGAACTTAAAATTGATAGCTTCTAATTATTATTGCAAATTATAACTTGAAGATCTGAACTTGTAATTGTCAAATACAGAACTTCAAATTGTTAAATACAAATTATTAGTGCAAATTATAACTTGAAGATCTGAACTTGTAATTGTCAAATACAGAACTTAAAATTGATAGCTTCTAATTATTATTGTAAATTATAACTTGAAGATCTAAACTTGTAATAGTGAATTACAGAACTTAGATTTGTTAAATTCAAATTATTATTTCAAATTATAACTTGAAGATCTGAACTAGTAATTGTCAAATACAGAACTTAAAATTGATAGCTTCTAATTATTATTGCAAATAATAACTTGAAGATCTGAACTTGTAATTGTCAAATACAGAACTTAAAATTGATAGCTTCTAATTATTATTGCAAATTATAACTTGAAGATCTGAACTTGTAATTGTCAAATACAGAACTTCAAATTGTTAAATACAAATTATTAGTGCAAATTATAACTTGAAGATCTGAACTTGTAATTGTCAAATACAGAACTTCAAATTGTTAAATACAAATTATTAGTGCAAATTATAACTTGAAGATCTGAACTTGTAATTGTCAAATACAGAACTTAAAATTGATAGCTTCTAATTATTATTGCAAATAATAACTTGGAGATCTGAACTAGTAATTGTCAAATACAGAACTTAAAATTGATAGCTTCCAATTATTATTGCAAATTATAACTTGAAGATCTGAACTTGTAATTGTCAAATACAGAACTTAAAATTGATAGCTTCTAATTATTATTGCAAATTATAACTTGAAGATCTGAACTTGTAATTGTCAAATAGAGAACATAAAATTGATAGCTTCTTATTATTATTTCAAATTATAACTTGAAGATCTGAACTTGTAATTGTCAAATACAGAACTTAAAATTAATAGCTTCTAATTATTATTGCAAATTATAACTTGAAGATCTGAACTTGTAATTGTCAAATACAGAACTTAAAATTGATAGCTTCTAATTATTATTGCAAATTATAACTTGAAGATCTGAACTTGTAATAGTCAAATACAGAACTTAAAATTGATAGCTTCTAATTATTATTGTAAATTATAACTTGAAGATCTGAACTTGTAATAGTGAATTACAGCACTTAGATTTGTTAAATTCAAATTATTATTTCAAATTATAACTTGAAGATCTGAACTAGTAATTGTCAAATACAGAACTTAAAATTGATAGCTTCTAATTATTAGTGCAAATTATAACTTGAAGATCTGAACTTGTAATTGTCAAATACAGAACTTAAAATTGATAGCTTCTAATTATTATTGTAAATTATAACTTGAAGATCTGAACTTGTAATTGTCAAATACAGAACTTAAAATTGATAGCTTCTAATTATTATTGCAAATAATAACTTGGAGATCTGAACTAGTAATTGTCAAATACAGAACTTAAAATTGATAGCTTCTAATTATTTTTGCAAATTATAACTTGAAGATCTGAACTTGTAATTGTCAAATACAGAACTTAAAATTGATAGCTTCTAATTATTATTGCAAATTATAACTTGAAGATCTGAACTTGTAATTGTCAAATACAGAACATAAAATTGATAGCTTCTAATTATTATTTAAAATTATAACTTGAAGATCTGAACTTGTAATTGTCAAATATAGAACTTAAAATTAATAGCTTCTAATTATTATTGCAAATTATAACTTGAAGATCTGAACTTGTAATTGTCAAATATAGAACTTAAAATTGATAGCTTCTAATTATTATTGTAAATTATAACTTGAAGATCTGAACTTGTAATAGTGAATTACAGAACATAGATTTGTTAAATTCAAATTATTATTTCAAATTATAACTTGAAGATCTGAACTAGTAATTGTCAAATACAGAACTTAAAATTGATAGCTTCTTATTATTATTTCAAATTATAACTTGAAGATCTGAACTTGTAATTGTCAAATACAGAACTTAAAATTGATAGCTTCTAATTATTATTGCAAATTATAACTTGAAGATCTGAACTTGTAATAGTCAAATACAGAACTTAAAATTGATAGCTTTTAATTATTATTGTAAATTATAACTTGAAGATCTGAACTTGTAATAGTCAAATACAGAACTTCGAATTGTTAAATACAAATTATTAGTACAAATTATAACTTGAAGATCTGAACTTGTAATAGGTAAATACAGAACTTCGAATTGTTAAATTCAAACTAAGATTGCAAATAATAATTTGAAGATCTGAACTTGTAATAGTCAAATACAGAACTTCGAATTGTTAAATTCAAACTAAGATTGCAAATAATAATTCGAAGATCTGAACTTGTAATAGTCAAATACAGAACTTCTAATTGTTAAATACAAATTATTAGTTCAAATTATAACTTGAAGATCTGAACTAGTAATTGTCAAATACAGACCTTAAAATTGATAGCTTCTAATTATTATTGCAAATTATAACTTGAAGATCTGAACTTGTAATTGTCAAATACAGAACTTCTAATTGTTAAATACAAATTATTAGTGCAAATTATAACTTGAAGATCTGAACTTGCAATTGTCAAATACAGAACTTAAAATTGATAGCTTCTAATTATTATTGCAAATTATAACTTGAAGATCTGAACTTGTAATAGTCAAATACAGAACTTAAAATTGATAGCTTCTAATTATTATTGTAAATTATAACTTGAAGATCTGAACTTGTAATAGTGAATTACAGAACTTAGATTTATTAAATTCAAATTATTATTTCAAATTATAACTTGAAGATCTGAACTAGTAATTGTCAAATACAGAACTTAAAATTGATAGCTTCTAATTATTATTGCAAATTATAACTTGAAGATCTGAACTTGTAATTGTCAAATACAGAACTTA
This sequence comes from Cantharis lateralis, assembly GCA_963170105.1. Classification (NCBI taxonomy): domain Eukaryota; kingdom Metazoa; phylum Arthropoda; class Insecta; order Coleoptera; family Cantharidae; genus Cantharis; species Cantharis lateralis. The sequence goes on along the minus strand of OY720625.1, from coordinate 23,074,007 downwards.
AAATTGATAGCTTCTAATTATTATTGTAAATTATAACTTGAAGATCTGAACTTGTAATTGTCAAATACAGAACTTAAAATTGATAGCTTCTAATTATTATTGCAAATTATAACTTGAAGATCTGAACTTGTAATTGTCAAATACAGAACTTAAAATTGATAGCTTCTAATTATTATTGCAAATTATAACTTGAAGATCTGAACTTGTAATTGTCAAATACAGAACTTAAAATTGATAGCTTCTAATTATTATTTCAAATTATAACTAGAAGATCTGAACTTGTAATTGTCAAATACAGAACTTAAAATTAATAGCTTCTAATTATTATTGCAAATTATAACTTGAAGATCTGAACTTGTAATTGTCAAATACAGAACTTAAAATTGATAGCTTCTAATTATTATTGTAAATTATAACTTGAAGATCTGAACTTGTAATAGTGAATTACAGAACTTAGATTTGTTAAATTCAAATTATTATATCAAATTATAACTTGAAGATCTGAACTAGTAATTGTCAAATACAGAACTTAAAATTGATAGCTTCTAATTATTATTGCATATTATAACTTGAAGATCTGAACTTGTAATTGTTAAATACAGAACTTAAAATTGATAGCTTCTAATTATTATTGTAAATTATAACTTCAAGATCTGAACTTGTAATTGTCAAATACAGAACTTAAAATTGATAGCTTCTAATTATTATTGCAAATAATAACTTGAAGATCTGAACTTGTAATTGTCAAATACAGAACTTAAAATTGATAGCTTCTAATTATTATTGCAAATTATAACTTGAAGATCTGAACTTGTAATTGTCAAATACAGAACTTCAAATTGTTAAATACAAATTATTAGTGCAAATTATAACTTGAAGATCTGAACTTGTAATTGTCAAATACAGAACTTAAAATTGATAGCTTCTAATTATTATTGTAAATTATAACTTGAAGATCTGAACTTGTAATAGTGAATTACAGAACTTAGATTTGTTAAATTCAAATTATTATTTCAAATTATAACTTGAAGATCTGAACTAGTAATTGTCAAATACAGAACTTAAAATTGATAGCTTCTAATTATTATTGCATATTATAACTTGCAGATCTGAACTTGTAATTGTTAAATACAGAACTTAAAATTGATAGCTTCTAATTATTATTGTAAATTATAACTTCAAGATCTGAACTTGTAATAGTGAATTACAGAACTTAGATTTGTTAAATTCAAATTATTATTTCAAATTATAACTTGAAGATCTGAACTAGTAATTGTCAAATACAGAACTTAAAATTGATAGCTTCTAATTATTATTGCAAATAATAACTTGAAGATCTGAACTTGTAATTGTCAAATACAGAACTTAAAATTGATAACTTCTAAATATTATTGCAAATTGTAATTTGAAGATCTGAACTTGTAATAGACAAATACGCAACTTAGCATTGTTAAATACAAATTGTGATTGCAAATTATAACTTGAAGATCTGAACCTGTAATAGGTAAATACAGAACTTCCAATTGTTAAATTCAAACTAAGATTGCAAATAATAATTCGAAGATCTGAACTTGTAATAGTGAATTACAGAACTTAGATTTGTTAAATTCAAATTATTATTTCAAATTGTAACTTGAAGATCTGAACTAGTAATTGTCAAATACAGAACTTAAAATTGATAGCTTCTAATTATTATTGCAAATTATAACTTGAAGATCTGAACTTGTAATAGTCAAATACAGAACTTAAAATTGATAGCTTCTAATTATTATTGTAAATTATAACTTGAAGATCTGAACTTGTAATAGTGAATTACAGCACTTAGATTTGTTAAATTCAAATTATTATTTAAAATTATAACTTGAAGATCTGAACTTGTAATTGTCAAATACAGAACTTAAAATTAATAGCTTCTAATTATTATTGCAAATTATAACTTGAAGATCTGAACTTGTAATTGTCAAATACAGAACTTAAAATTGATAGCTTCTAATTATTATTGTAAATTATAACTTGAAGATCTGAACTTGTAATAGTGAATTACAGAACTTAGATTTGTTAAATTCAAATTATTATTTCAAATTATAACTTGAAGATCTGAACTAGTAATTGTCAAATACAGAACTTAAAATTGATAGCTTCTAATTATTATTGCATATTATAACTTGAAGATCTGAACTTGTAATTGTTAAATACAGAACTTAAAATTGATAGCTTCTAATTATTATTGTAAATTATAACTTCAAGATCTGAACTTGTAATTGTCAAATACAGAACTTAAAATTGATAGCTTCTAATTATTATTGCAAATAATAACTTGAAGATCTGAACTTGTAATTGTCAAATACAGAACTTAAAATTGATAGCTTCTAATTATTATTGCAAATTATAACTTGAAGATCTGAACTTGTAATTGTCAAATACAGAACTTCAAATTGTTAAATACAAATTATTAGTGCAAATTATAACTTGAAGATCTGAACTTGTAATTGTCAAATACAGAACTTAAAATTGATAGCTTCTAATTATTATTGTAAATTATAACTTGAAGATCTAAACTTGTAATAGTGAATTACAGAACTTAGATTTGTTAAATTCAAATTATTATTTCAAATTATAACTTGAAGATCTGAACTAGTAATTGTCAAATACAGAACTTAAAATTGATAGCTTCTAATTATTATTGCATATTATAACTTGAAGATCTGAACTTGTAATTGTTAAATACAGAACTTAAAATTGATAGCTTCTAATTATTATTGTAAATTATAACTTCAAGATCTGAACTTGTAATTGTCAAATACAGAACTTAAAATTGATAGCTTCTAATTATTATTGCAAATAATAACTTGAAGATCTGAACTTGTAATTGTCAAATACAGAACTTAAAATTGATAGCTTCTAATTATTATTGCAAATTATAACTTGAAGATCTGAACTTGTAATTGTCAAATACAGAACTTCAAATTGTTAAATACAAATTATTAGTGCAAATTATAACTTGAAGATCTGAACTTGTAATTGTCAAATACAGAACTTCAAATTGTTAAATACAAATTATTAGTGCAAATTATAACTTGAAGATCTGAACTTGTAATTGTCAAATACAGAACTTAAAATTGATAGCTTCTAATTATTATTGCAAATAATAACTTGGAGATCTGAACTAGTAATTGTCAAATACAGAACTTAAAATTGATAGCTTCCAATTATTATTGCAAATTATAACTTGAAGATCTGAACTTGTAATTGTCAAATACAGAACTTAAAATTGATAGCTTCTAATTATTATTGCAAATTATAACTTGAAGATCTGAACTTGTAATTGTCAAATAGAGAACATAAAATTGATAGCTTCTTATTATTATTTCAAATTATAACTTGAAGATCTGAACTTGTAATTGTCAAATACAGAACTTAAAATTAATAGCTTCTAATTATTATTGCAAATTATAACTTGAAGATCTGAACTTGTAATTGTCAAATACAGAACTTAAAATTGATAGCTTCTAATTATTATTGCAAATTATAACTTGAAGATCTGAACTTGTAATAGTCAAATACAGAACTTAAAATTGATAGCTTCTAATTATTATTGTAAATTATAACTTGAAGATCTGAACTTGTAATAGTGAATTACAGCACTTAGATTTGTTAAATTCAAATTATTATTTCAAATTATAACTTGAAGATCTGAACTAGTAATTGTCAAATACAGAACTTAAAATTGATAGCTTCTAATTATTAGTGCAAATTATAACTTGAAGATCTGAACTTGTAATTGTCAAATACAGAACTTAAAATTGATAGCTTCTAATTATTATTGTAAATTATAACTTGAAGATCTGAACTTGTAATTGTCAAATACAGAACTTAAAATTGATAGCTTCTAATTATTATTGCAAATAATAACTTGGAGATCTGAACTAGTAATTGTCAAATACAGAACTTAAAATTGATAGCTTCTAATTATTATTGCAAATTATAACTTGAAGATCTGAACTTGTAATTGTCAAATACAGAACTTAAAATTGATAGCTTCTAATTATTATTGCAAATTATAACTTGAAGATCTGAACTTGTAATTGTCAAATACAGAACATAAAATTGATAGCTTCTAATTATTATTTAAAATTATAACTTGAAGATCTGAACTTGTAATTGTCAAATATAGAACTTAAAATTAATAGCTTCTAATTATTATTGCAAATTATAACTTGAAGATCTGAACTTGTAATTGTCAAATACAGAACTTAAAATTGATAGCTTCTAATTATTATTGTAAATTATAACTTGAAGATCTGAACTTGTAATAGTGAATTACAGAACTTAGATTTGTTAAATTCAAATTATTATTTCAAATTATAACTTGAAGATCTGAACTAGTAATTGTCAAATACAGAACTTAAAATTGATAGCTTCTAATTATTATTGTAAATTATAACTTGAAGATCTGAACTTGTAATTGTCAAATACAGAACTAAAAATTGATAGCTTCTAATTATTATTGCAAATTATAACTTGAAGATCTGAACTTGTAATTGTCAAATACAGAACTTAAAATTGATAGCTTCTAATTATTATTGCAAATAATAACTTGGAGATCTGAACTAGTAATTGTCAAATACAGAACTTAAAATTGATAGCTTCTAATTATTATTGCAAATTATAACTTGAAGATCTGAACTTGTAATTGTCAAATACAGAACTTAAAATTGATAGCTTCTAATTATTATTGCAAATTATAACTTGAAGATCTGAACTTGTAATTGTCAAATACAGAACATAAAATTGATAGCTTCTAATTATTATTTAAAATTATAACTTGAAGATCTGAACTTGTAATTGTCAAATATAGAACTTAAAATTAATAGCTTCTAATTATTATTGCAAATTATAACTTGAAGATCTGAACTTGTAATTGTCAAATACAGAACTTAAAATTGATAGCTTCTAATTATTATTGTAAATTATAACTTGAAGATCTGAACTTGTAATAGTGAATTACAGAACTTAGATTAGTTAAATTCAAATTATTATTTCAAATTATAACTTGAAGATCTGAACTAGTAATTGTCAAATACAGAACTTAAAATTGATAGCTTCTTATTATTATTTCAAATTATAACTTGAAGATCTGAACTTGTAATTGTCAAATACAGAACTTAAAATTGATAGCTTCTAATTATTATTGCAAATTATAACTTGAAGATCTGAACTTGTAATAGTCAAATACAGAACTTAAAATTGATAGCTTTTAATTATTATTGATAATTATAACTTGAAGATCTGAACTTGTAATAGTCAAATACAGAACTTCGAATTGTTAAATACAAATTATTAGTACAAATTATAACTTGAAGATCTGAACTTGTAATAGGTAAATACAGAACTTCGAATTGTTAAATTCAAACTAAGATTGCAAATAATAATTTGAAGATCTGAACTTGTAATAGTCAAATACAGAACTTCGAATTGTTAAATTCAAACTAAGATTGCAAATAATAATTCGAAGATCTGAACTTGTAATAGTCAAATACAGAACTTCTAATTGTTAAATACAAATTATTAGTTCAAATTATAACTTGAAGATCTGAACTAGTAATTGTCAAATACAGACCTTAAAATTGATAGCTTCTAATTATTATTGCAAATTATAACTTGAAGATCTGAACTTGTAATTGTCAAATACAGAACTTCTAATTGTTAAATACAAATTATTAGTGCAAATTATAATTTGAAGATCTGAACTTGCAATTGTCAAATACAGAACTTAAAATTGATAGCTTCTAATTATTATTGCAAATTATAACTTGAAGATCTGAACTTGTAATAGTCAAATACAGAACTTAAAATTGATAGCTTCTAATTATTATTTTAATTATAACTTGAAGATCTGAACTTGTAATAGTGAATTACAGAACTTAGATTTGTTAAATTCAAATTATTATTTCAAATTATAACTTGAAGATCTGAACTAGTTATTGTCAAATACAGAACTTAAAATTGATAGCTTCTAATTATTATTGCAAATTATAACTTGAAGATCTGAACTTGTAATTGTCAAATACAGAACTTAAAATTGATAGCTTCTAATTATTATTGCAAATTATAACTTGAAGATCTGAACTTGTAATTGTCAAATACAGAACTTAAAATTGATAGCTTCTAATTATTATTGTAAATTATAACTTGAAGATCTGAACTTGTAATTGTCAAATACAGAACTTAAAATTGATAGCTTCTAATTATTATTGCAAATTATAACTTGAAGATCTGAACTTGTAATTGTCAAATACAGAACTTAAAATTGATAGCTTCTAATTATTATTGCAAATTATAACTTGAAGATCTGAACTTGTAATTGTCAAATACAGAACTTAAAATTGATAGCTTCTAATTATTATTTCAAATTATAACTTGAAGATCTGAACTTCTAATTGTCAAATACAGAACTTAAAATTAATAGCTTCTAATTATTATCGCAAATTATAACTTGAAGATCTGAACTTGTAATTGTCAAATACAGAACTTAAAATTGATAGCTTCTAATTATTATTGTAAATTATAACTTGAAGATCTGAACTTGTAATAGTGAATTACAGAACTTAGATTTGTTAAATTCAAATTATTATATCAAATTATAACTTGAAGATCTGAACTAGTAATTGTCAAATACAGAACTTAAAATTTATAGCTTCTAATTATTATTGCATATTATAACTTGAAGATCTGAACTTGTAATTGTTAAATACAGAACTTAAAATTGATAGCTTCTAATTATTATTGTAAATTATAACTTCAAGATCTGAACTTGTAATTGTCAAATACAGAACTTAAAATTGATAGCTTCTAATTATTATTGCAAATAATAACTTGAAGATCTGAACTTGTAATTGTCAAATACAGAACTTAAAATTGATAGCTTCTAATTATTATTGCAAATTATAACTTGCAGATCTGAACTTGTAATTGTCAAATACAGAACTTCAAATTGTTAAATACAAATTATTAGTGCAAATTATAACTTGAAGATCTGAACTTGTAATTGTCAAATACAGAACTTAAAATTGATAGCTTCTAATTATTATTGTAAATTATAACTTGAAGATCTGAACTTGTAATAGTGAATTACAGAACTTAGATTTGTTAAATTCAAATTATTATTTCAAATTATAACTTGAAGATCTGAACTAGTAATTGTCAAATACAGAACTTAAAATTGATAGCTTCTAATTATTATTGCATATTATAACTTGCAGATCTGAACTTGTAATTGTTAAATACAGAACTTAAAATTGATAGCTTCTAATTATTATTGTAAATTATAACTTCAAGATCTGAACTTGTAATAGTGAATTACAGAACTTAGATTTGTTAAATTCAAATTATTATTTCAAATTATAACTTGAAGATCTGAACTAGTAATTGTCAAATACAGAACTTAAAATTGATAGCTTCTAATTATTATTGCAAATAATAACTTGAAGATCTGAACTTGTAATTGTCAAATACAGAACTTAAAATTGATAACTTCTAAATATTGTTGCAAATTGTAATTTGAAGATCTGAACTTGTAATAGACAAATACGCAACTTAGCATTGTTAAATACAAATTGTGATTGCAAATTATAACTTGAAGATCTGAACCTGTAATAGGTAAATACAGAACTTCCAATTGTTAAATTCAAACTAAGATTGCAAATAATAATTCGAAGATCTGAACTTGTAATAGTGAATTACAGAACTTAGATTTGTTAAATTCAAATTATTATTTCAAATTATAACTTGAAGATCTGAACTAGTAATTGTCAAATACAGAACTTAAAATTGATAGCTTCTAATTATTATTGCAAATTATAACTTGAAGATCTGAACTTGTAATAGTCAAATACAGAACTTAAAATTGATAGCTTCTAATTATTATTGTAAATTATAACTTGAAGATCTGAACTTGTAATAGTGAATTACAGCACTTAGATTTGTTAAATTCAAATTATTATTTAAAATTATAACTTGAAGATCTGAACTTGTAATTGTCAAATACAGAACTTAAAATTAATAGCTTGTAATTATTATTGCAAATTATAACTTGAAGATCTGAACTTGTAATTGTCAAATACAGAACTTAAAATTGATAGCTTCTAATTATTATTGTAAATTATAACTTGAAGATCTGAACTTGTAATAGTGAATTACAGAACTTAGATTTGTTAAATTCAAATTATTATTTCAAATTATAACTTGAAGATCTGAACTAGTAATTGTCAAATACAGAACTTAAAATTGATAGCTTCTAATTATTATTGCATATTATAACTTGAAGATCTGAACTTGTAATTGTTAAATACAGAACTTAAAATTGATAGCTTCTAATTATTATTGTAAATTATAACTTCAAGATCTGAACTTGTAATTGTCAAATACAGAACTTAAAATTGATAGCTTCTAATTATTATTGCAAATCATAACTTGAAGATCTGAACTTGTAATTGTCAAATACAGAACTTAAAATTGATAGCTTCTAATTATTATTGCAAATTATAACTTGAAGATCTGAACTTGTAATTGTCAAATACAGAACTTCAAATTGTTAAATACAAATTATTAGTGCAAATTATAACTTGAAGATCTGAACTTGTAATTGTCAAATACAGAACTTAAAATTGATAGCTTCTAATTATTATTGTAAATTATAACTTGAAGATCTAAACTTGTAATAGTGAATTACAGAACTTAGATTTGTTAAATTCAAATTATTATTTCAAATTATAACTTGAAGATCTGAACTAGTAATTGTCAAATACAGAACTTAAAATTGATAGCTTCTAATTATTATTGCATATTATAACTTGAAGATCTGAACTTGTAATTGTTAAATACAGAACTTAAAATTGATAGCTTCTAATTATTATTGTAAATTATAACTTCAAGATCTGAACTTGTAATTGTCAAATACAGAACTTAAAATTGATAGCTTCTAATTATTATTGCAAATAATAACTTGAAGATCTGAACTTGTAATTGTCAAATACAGAACTTAAAATTGATAGCTTCTAATTATTATTGCAAATTATAACTTGAAGATCTGAACTTGTAATTGTCAAATACAGAACTTCAAATTGTTAAATACAAATTATTAGTGCAAATTATAACTTGAAGATCTGAACTTGTAATTGTCAAATACAGAACTTCAAATTGTTAAATACAAATTATTAGTGCAAATTATAACTTGAAGATCTGAACTTGTAATTGTCAAATACAGAACTTAAAATTGATAGCTTCTAATTATTATTGCAAATAATAACTTGGAGATCTGAACTAGTAATTGTCAAATACAGAACTTAAAATTGATAGCTTCCAATTATTATTGCAAATTATAACTTGAAGATCTGAACTTGTAATTGTCAAATACAGAACTTAAAATTGATAGCTTCTAATTATTATTGCAAATTATAACTTGAAGATCTGAACTTGTAATTGTCAAATAGAGAACATAAAATTGATAGCTTCTTATTATTATTTCAAATTATAACTTGAAGATCTGAACTTGTAATTGTCAAATACAGAACTTAAAATTAATAGCTTCTAATTATTATTGCAAATTATAACTTGAAGATCTGAACTTGTAATTGTCAAATACAGAACTTAAAATTGATAGCTTCTAATTATTATTGCAAATTATAACTTGAAGATCTGAACTTGTAATAGTCAAATACAGAACTTAAAATTGATAGCTTCTAATTATTATTGTAAATTATAACTTGAAGATCTGAACTTGTAATAGTGAATTACAGCACTTAGATTTGTTAAATTCAAATTATTATTTCAAATTATAACTTGAAGATCTGAACTAGTAATTGTCAAATACAGAACTTAAAATTGATAGCTTCTAATTATTAGTGCAAATTATAACTTGAAGATCTGAACTTGTAATTGTCAAATACAGAACTTAAAATTGATAGCTTCTAATTATTATTGTAAATTATAACTTGAAGATCTGAACTTGTAATTGTCAAATACAGAACTTAAAATTGATAGCTTCTAATTATTATTGCAAATAATAACTTGGAGATCTGAACTAGTAATTGTCAAATACAGAACTTAAAATTGATAGCTTCTAATTATTTTTGCAAATTATAACTTGAAGATCTGAACTTGTAATTGTCAAATACAGAACTTAAAATTGATAGCTTCTAATTATTATTGCAAATTATAACTTGAAGATCTGAACTTGTAATTGTCAAATACAGAACATAAAATTGATAGCTTCTAATTATTATTTAAAATTATAACTTGAAGATCTGAACTTGTAATTGTCAAATATAGAACTTAAAATTAATAGCTTCTAATTATTATTGCAAATTATAACTTGAAGATCTGAACTTGTAATTGTCAAATATAGAACTTAAAATTGATAGCTTCTAATTATTATTGTAAATTATAACTTGAAGATCTGAACTTGTAATAGTGAATTACAGAACATAGATTTGTTAAATTCAAATTATTATTTCAAATTATAACTTGAAGATCTGAACTAGTAATTGTCAAATACAGAACTTAAAATTGATAGCTTCTTATTATTATTTCAAATTATAACTTGAAGATCTGAACTTGTAATTGTCAAATACAGAACTTAAAATTGATAGCTTCTAATTATTATTGCAAATTATAACTTGAAGATCTGAACTTGTAATAGTCAAATACAGAACTTAAAATTGATAGCTTTTAATTATTATTGTAAATTATAACTTGAAGATCTGAACTTGTAATAGTCAAATACAGAACTTCGAATTGTTAAATACAAATTATTAGTACAAATTATAACTTGAAGATCTGAACTTGTAATAGGTAAATACAGAACTTCGAATTGTTAAATTCAAACTAAGATTGCAAATAATAATTTGAAGATCTGAACTTGTAATAGTCAAATACAGAACTTCGAATTGTTAAATTCAAACTAAGATTGCAAATAATAATTCGAAGATCTGAACTTGTAATAGTCAAATACAGAACTTCTAATTGTTAAATACAAATTATTAGTTCAAATTATAACTTGAAGATCTGAACTAGTAATTGTCAAATACAGACCTTAAAATTGATAGCTTCTAATTATTATTGCAAATTATAACTTGAAGATCTGAACTTGTAATTGTCAAATACAGAACTTCTAATTGTTAAATACAAATTATTAGTGCAAATTATAACTTGAAGATCTGAACTTGCAATTGTCAAATACAGAACTTAAAATTGATAGCTTCTAATTATTATTGCAAATTATAACTTGAAGATCTGAACTTGTAATAGTCAAATACAGAACTTAAAATTGATAGCTTCTAATTATTATTGTAAATTATAACTTGAAGATCTGAACTTGTAATAGTGAATTACAGAACTTAGATTTGTTAAATTCAAATTATTATTTCAAATTATAACTTGAAGATCTGAACTAGTAATTGTCAAATACAGAACTTAAAATTGATAGCTTCTAATTATTATTGCAAATTATAACTTGAAGATCTGAACTTGTAATTGTCAAATACAGAACTTAAAATTGATAGCTTCTAATTATTATTGCAAATTATAACTTGAAGATCTGAACTTGTAATTGTCAAATACAGAACTTAAAATTGATAGCTTCTAATTATTATTGCAAATTATAACTTGAAGATCTGAACTTGTAATTGTCAAATACAGAACTTAAAATTGATAGCTTCTAATTATTATTTCAAATTATAACTAGAAGATCTGAACTTGTAATTGTCAAATACAGAACTTAAAATTAATAGCTTCTAATTATTATTGCAAATTATAACTTGAAGATCTGAACTTGTAATTGTCAAATACAGAACTTAAAATTGATAGCTTCTAATTATTATTGTAAATTATAACTTGAAGATCTGAACTTGTAATAGTGAATTACAGAACTTAGATTTGTTAAATTCAAATTATTATATCAAATTATAACTTGAAGATCTGAACTAGTAATTGTCAAATACAGAACTTAAAATTGATAGCTTCTAATTATTATTGCATATTATAACTTGAAGATCTGAACTTGTAATTGTTAAATACAGAACTTAAAATTGATAGCTTCTAATTATTATTGTAAATTATAACTTCAAGATCTGAACTTGTAATTGTCAAATACAGAACTTAAAATTGATAGCTTCTAATTATTATTGCAAATAATAACTTGAAGATCTGAACTTGTAATTGTCAAATACAGAACTTAAAATTGATAGCTTCTAATTATTATTGCAAATTATAACTTGAAGATCTGAACTTGTAATTGTCAAATACAGAACTTCAAATTGTTAAATACAAATTATTAGTGCAAATTATAACTTGAAGATCTGAACTTGTAATTGTCAAATACAGAACTTAAAATTGATAGCTTCTAATTATTATTGTAAATTATAACTTGAAGATCTGAACTTGCAGTAGTGAATTACAGAACTTAGATTTGTTAAATTCAAATTATTATTTCAAATTATAACTTGAAGATCTGAACTAGTAATTGTCAAATACAGAACTTAAAATTGATAGCTTCTAATTATTATTGCATATTATAACTTGCAGATCTGAACTTCTAATTGTTAAATACAGAACTTAAAATTGATAGCTTCTAATTATTATTGTAAATTATAACTTCAAGATCTGAACTTGTAATAGTGAATTACAGAACTTAGATTTGTTAAATTCAAATTATTATTTCAAATTATAACTTGAAGATCTGAACTAGTAATTGTCAAATACAGAACTTAAAATTGATAGCTTCTAATTATTATTGCAAATAATAACTTAAAGATCTGAACTTGTAATTGTCAAATACAGAACTTAAAATTGATAACTTCTAAATATTATTGCAAATTGTAATTTGAAGATCTGAACTTGTAATAGACAAATACGCAACTTAGCATTGTTAAATACAAATTGTGATTGCAAATTATAACTTGAAGATCTGAACCTGTAATAGGTAAATACAGAACTTCCAATTGTTAAATTCAAACTAAGATTGCAAATAATAATTCGAAGATCTGAACTTGTAATAGTGAATTACAGAACTTAGATTTGTTAAATTCAAATTATTATTTCAAATTGTAACTTGAAGATCTGAACTAGTAATTGTCAAATACAGAACTTAAAATTGATAGCTTCTAATTATTATTGCAAATTATAACTTGAAGATCTGAACTTGTAATAGTCAAATACAGAACTTAAAATTGATAGCTTCTAATTATTATTGTAAATTATAACTTGAAGATCTGAACTTGTAATAGTGAATTACAGCACTTAGATTTGTTAAATTCAAATTATTATTTAAAATTATAACTTGAAGATCTGAACTTGTAATTGTCAAATACAGAACTTAAAATTAATAGCTTCTAATTATTATTGCAAATTATAACTTGAAGATCTGAACTTGTAATTGTCAAATACAGAACTTAAAATTGATAGCTTCTAATTATTATTGTAAATTATAACTTGAAGATCTAAACTTGTAATAGTGAATTACAGAACTTAGATTTGTTAAATTCAAATTATTATTTCAAATTATAACTTGAAGATCTGAACTAGTAATTGTCAAATACAGAACTTAAAATTGATAGCTTCTAATTATTATTGCATATTATAACTTGAAGATCTGAACTTGTAATTGTTAAATACAGAACTTAAAATTGATAGCTTCTAATTATTATTGTAAATTATAACTTCAAGATCTGAACTTGTAATTGTCAAATACAGAACTTAAAATTGATAGCTTCTAATTATTATTGCAAATAATAACTTGAAGATCTGAACTTGTAATTGTCAAATACAGAACTTAAAATTGATAGCTTCTAATTATTATTGCAAATTATAACTTGAAGATCTGAACTTGTAATTGTCAAATACAGAACTTCAAATTGTTAAATACAAATTATTAGTGCAAATTATAACTTGAAGATCTGAACTTGTAATTGTCAAATACAGAACTTCAAATTGTTAAATACAAATTATTAGTGCAAATTATAACTTGAAGATCTGAACTTGTAATTGTCAAATACAGAACTTAAAATTGATAGCTTCTAATTATTATTGCAAATAATAACTTGGAGATCTGAACTAGTAATTGTCAAATACAGAACTTAAAATTGATAGCTTCCAATTATTATTGCAAATTATAACTTGAAGATCTGAACTTGTAATTGTCAAATACAGAACTTAAAATTGATAGCTTCTAATTATTATTGCAAATTATAACTTGAAGATCTGAACTTGTAATTGTCAAATAGAGAACATAAAATTGATAGCTTCTTATTATTATTTCAAATTATAACTTGAAGATCTGAACTTGTAATTGTCAAATACAGAACTTAAAATTAATAGCTTCTAATTATTATTGCAAATTATAACTTGAAGATCTGAACTTGTAATTGTCAAATACAGAACTTAAAATTGATAGCTTCTAATTATTATTGCAAATTATAACTTGAAGATCTGAACTTGTAATAGTCAAATACAGAACTTAAAATTGATAGCTTCTAATTATTATTGTAAATTATAACTTGAAGATCTGAACTTGTAATAGTGAATTACAGCACTTAGATTTGTTAAATTCAAATTATTATTTCAAATTATAACTTGAAGATCTGAACTAGTAATTGTCAAATACAGAACTTAAAATTGATAGCTTCTAATTATTAGTGCAAATTATAACTTGAAGATCTGAACTTGTAATTGTCAAATACAGAACTTAAAATTGATAGCTTCTAATTATTATTGTAAATTATAACTTGAAGATCTGAACTTGTAATTGTCAAATACAGAACTTAAAATTGATAGCTTCTAATTATTATTGCAAATAATAACTTGGAGATCTGAACTAGTAATTGTCAAATACAGAACTTAAAATTGATAGCTTCTAATTATTATTGCAAATTATAACTTGAAGATCTGAACTTGTAATTGTCAAATACAGAACTTAAAATTGATAGCTTCTAATTATTATTGCAAATTATAACTTGAAGATCTGAACTTGTAATTGTCAAATACAGAACATAAAATTGATAGCTTCTAATTATTATTTAAAATTATAACTTGAAGATCTGAACTTGTAATTGTCAAATATAGAACTTAAAATTAATAGCTTCTAATTATTATTGCAAATTATAACTTGAAGATCTGAACTTGTAATTGTCAAATACAGAACTTAAAATTGATAGCTTCTAATTATTATTGTAAATTATAACTTGAAGATCTGAACTTGTAATAGTGAATTACAGAACTTAGATTTGTTAAATTCAAATTATTATTTCAAATTATAACTTGAAGATCTGAACTAGTAATTGTCAAATACAGAACTTAAAATTGATAGCTTCTAATTATTATTGTAAATTATAACTTGAAGATCTGAACTTGTAATTGTCAAATACAGAACTAAAAATTGATAGCTTCTAATTATTATTGCAAATTATAACTTGAAGATCTGAACTTGTAATTGTCAAATACAGAACTTAAAATTGATAGCTTCTAATTATTATTGCAAATAATAACTTGGAGATCTGAACTAGTAATTGTCAAATACAGAACTTAAAATTGATAGCTTCTAATTATTATTGCAAATTATAACTTGAAGATCTGAACTTGTAATTGTCAAATACAGAACTTAAAATTGATAGCTTCTAATTATTATTGCAAATTATAACTTGAAGATCTGAACTTGTAATTGTCAAATACAGAACATAAAATTGATAGCTTCTAATTATTATTTAAAATTATAACTTGAAGATCTGAACTTGTAATTGTCAAATATAGAACTTAAAATTAATAGCTTCTAATTATTATTGCAAATTATAACTTGAAGATCTGAACTTGTAATTGTCAAATACAGAACTTAAAATTGATAGCTTCTAATTATTATTGTAAATTATAACTTGAAGATCTGAACTTGTAATAGTGAATTACAGAACTTAGATTAGTTAAATTCAAATTATTATTTCAAATTATAACTTGAAGATCTGAACTAGTAATTGTCAAATACAGAACTTAAAATTGATAGCTTCTTATTATTATTTCAAATTATAACTTGAAGATCTGAACTTCTAATTGTCAAATACAGAACTTAAAATTAATAGCTTCTAATTATTATTGCAAATTATAACTTGAAGATCTGAACTTGTAATTGTCAAATACAGAACTTAAAATTGATAGCTTCTAATTATTATTGTAAATTATAACTTGAAGATCTGAACTTGTAATAGTGAATTATAGAACTTAGATTTGTTAAATTCAAATTATTATATCAAATTATAACTTGAAGATCTGAACTAGTAATTGTCAAATACAGAACTTAAAATTTATAGCTTCTAATTATTATTGCATATTATAACTTGAAGATCTGAACTTGTAATTGTTAAATACAGAACTTAAAATTGATAGCTTCTAATTATTATTGTAAATTATAACTTCAAGATCTGAACTTGTAATTGTCAAATACAGAACTTAAAATTGATAGCTTCTAATTATTATTGCAAATAATAACTTGAAGATCTGAACTTGTAATTGTCAAATACAGAACTGAAAATTGATAGCTTCTAATTATTATTGCAAATTATAACTTGAAGATCTGAACTTGTAATTGTCAAATACAGAACTTCAAATTGTTAAATACAAATTATTAGTGCAAATTATAACTTGAAGATCTGAACTTGTATTTGTCAAATACAGAACTTAAAATTGATAGCTTCTAATTATTATTGTAAATTATAACTTGAAGATCTGAACTTGTAATAGTGAATTACAGAACTTAGATTTGTTAAATTCAAATTATTATTTCAAATTATAACTTGAAGATCTGAACTAGTAATTGTCAAATACAGAACTTAAAATTTATAGCTTCTAATTATTATTGCATATTATAACTTGAAGATCTGAACTTGTAATTGTCAAATACAGAACTTAAAATTGATAGCTTCTAATTATTATTGTAAATTATAACTTGAAGATCTGAACTTGTAATAGTGAATTACAGAACTTAGATTTGTTAAATTCAAATTATTATTTCAAATTATAACTTGAAGATCTGAACTAGTAATTGTCAAATACAGAACTTAAAATTGATAGCTTCTAATTATTATTGCATATTATAACTTGAAGATCTGAACTTGTAATTGTTAAATACAGAACTTAAAATTGATAGCTTCTAATTATTATTGTAAATTATAACTTCAAGATCTGAACTTGTAATTGTCAAACACCGAACTTAAAATTGATAGCTTCTAATTATTATTGCAAATAATAACTTGAAGATCTGAACTTGTAATTGTCAAATACAGAACTTAAAATTGATAGCTTCTAATTATTATTGCAAATTATAACTTGAAGATCTGAACTTGTAATTGTCAAATACAGAACTTAAAATTGATAGCTTCTAATTATTATTGCAAATTATAACTTGAAGATCTGAACTTGTAATTGTCAAATACAGAACATAAAATTGATAGCTTCTAATTATTATTTAAAATTATAACTTGAAGATCTGAACTTGTAATTGTCAAATATAGAACTTAAAATTAATAGCTTCTAATTATTATTGCAAATTATAACTTGAAGATCTGAACTTGTAATTGTCAAATACAGAACTTAAAATTGATAGCTTCTAATTATTATTGTAAATTATAACTTGAAGATCTGAACTTGTAATAGTGAATTACAGAACTTAGATTTGTTAAATTCAAATTATTATTTCAAATTATAACTTGAAGATCTGAACTAGTAATTGTCAAATACAGAACTTAAAATTGATAGCTTCTAATTATTAGTGCAAATTATAACTTGAAGATCTGAACTTGTAATTGTCAAATACAGAACTTAAAATTGATAGCTTCTAATTATTATTGTAAATTATAACTTGAAGATCTGAACTTGTAATTGTCAAATACAGAACTTAAAATTGATAGCTTCTAATTATTATTGCAAATAATAACTTGGAGATCTGAACTAGTAATTGTCAAATACAGAACTTAAAATTGATAGCTTCTAATTATTATTGCAAATGATAACTTGAAGATCTGAACTTGTAATTGTCAAATACAGAACTTAAAATTGATAGCTTCTAATTATTATTGCAAATTATAACTTGAAGATCTGAACTTGTAATTGTCAAATACAGAACATAAAATTGATAGCTTCTAATTATTATTGTAAATTATAACTTGAAGATCTGAACTTGTAATAGTGAATTACAGAACTTAGATTTGTTAAATTCAAATTATTATTTCAAATTATAACTTGAAGATCTGAACTAGTAATTGTCAAATACAGAACTTAAAATTGATAGCTTCTAATTATTATTGCATATTATAACTTGAAGATCTGAACTTGTAATTGTTAAATACAGAACTTAAAATTGATAGCTTCTAATTATTATTGTAAATTATAACTTCAAGATCTGAACTTGTAATTGTCAAACACCGAACTTAAAATTGATAGCTTCTAATTATTATTGCAAATAATAACTTGAAGATCTGAACTTGTAATTGTCAAATACAGAACTTAAAATTGATAGCTTCTAATTATTATTGCAAATTATAACTTGAAGATCTGAACTTGTAATTGTCAAATACAGAACTTAAAATTGATAGCTTCTAATTATTATTGCAAATTATAACTTGAAGATCTGAACTTGTAATTGTCAAATACAGAACATAAAATTGATAGCTTCTAATTATTATTTAAAATTATAACTTGAAGATCTGAACTTGTAATTGTCAAATATAGAACTTAAAATTAATAGCTTCTAATTATTATTGCAAATTATAACTTGAAGATCTGAACTTGTAATTGTCAAATACAGAACTTAAAATTGATAGCTTCTAATTATTATTGTAAATTATAACTTGAAGATCTGAACTTGTAATAGTGAATTACAGAACTTAGATTTGTTAAATTCAAATTATTATTTCAAATTATAACTTGAAGATCTGAACTAGTAATTGTCAAATACAGAACTTAAAATTGATAGCTTCTAATTATTAGTGCAAATTATAACTTGAAGATCTGAACTTGTAATTGTCAAATACAGAACTTAAAATTGATAGCTTCTAATTATTATTGTAAATTATAACTTGAAGATCTGAACTTGTAATTGTCAAATACAGAACTTAAAATTGATAGCTTCTAATTATTATTGCAAATAATAACTTGGAGATCTGAACTAGTAATTGTCAAATACAGAACTTAAAATTGATAGCTTCTAATTATTATTGCTAATGATAACTTGAAGATCTGAACTTGTAATTGTCAAATACAGAACTTAAAATTGATAGCTTCTAATTATTATTGCAAATTATAACTTGAAGATCTGAACTTGTAATTGTCAAATACAGAACATAAAATTGATAGCTTCTAATTATTATTTAAAATTATAACTTGAAGATCTGAACTTGTAATTGTCAAATATAGAACTTAAAATTAATAGCTTCTAATTATTATTGCAAATTATAACTTGAAGATCTGAACTTGTAATTGTCAAATACAGAACTTAAAATTGATAGCTTCTAATTATTATTGTAAATTATAACTTGAAGATCTGAACTTGTAATAGTGAATTACAGAACTTAGATTTGTTAAATTCAAATTATTATTTCAAATTATAACTTGAAGATCTGAACTAGTAATTGTCAAATACAGAACTTAAAATTGATAGCTTCTTATTATTATTTCAAATTATAACTTGAAGATCTGAACTTGTAATTGTCAAATACAGAACTTAAAATTGATAGCTTCTAATTATTATTGCAAATTATAACTTGAAGATCTGAACTTGTAATAGTCAAATACAGAACTTAAAATTGATAGCTTTTAATTATTATTGTAAATTATAACTTGAAGATCTGAACTTGTAATAGTCAAATACAGAACTTCGAATTGTTAAATACAAATTATTAGTACAAATTATAACTTGAAGATCTGAACTTGTAATAGGTAAATACAGAACTTCGAATTGTTAAATTCAAACTAAGATTGCAAATAATAATTTGAAGATCTGAACTTGTAATAGTCAAATACAGAACTTCGAATTGTTAAATTCAAACTAAGATTGCAAATAATAATTCGAAGATCTGAACTTGTAATAGTCAAATACAGAACTTCTAATTGTTAAATACAAATTATTAGTTCAAATTATAACTTGAAGATCTGAACTAGTAATTGTCAAATACAGACCTTAAAATTGAAAGCTTCTAATTATTATTGCAAATTATAACTTGAAGATCTGAACTTGTAATTGTCAAAAACAGAACTTCTAATTGTTAAATACAAATTATTAGTGCAAATTATAACTTGAAGATCTGAACTTGCAATTGTCAAATACAGAACTTAAAATTGATAGCTTCTAATTATTATTGCAAATTATAACTTGAAGATCTGAACTTGTAATAGTCAAATACAGAACTTAAAATTGATAGCTTCAAATTATTATTGTAAATTATAACTTGAAGATCTGAACTTGTAATAGTGAATTACAGAACTTAGATTTGTTAAATTCAAATTATTATTTCAAATTATAACTTGAAGATCTGAACTAGTAATTGTCAAATACAGAACTTAAAAAATTGATAGCTTCTAATTATTATTGCAAATTATAACTTGAAGATCTGAACTTGTAATTGTCAAATACAGAACTTAAAATTGATAGCTTCTAATTATTATTGCAAATTATAACTTGAAGATCTGAACTTGTAATTGTCAAATACAGAACTTAAAATTGATAGCTTCTAATTATTATTGTAAATTATAACTTGAAGATCTGAACTTGTAATTGTCAAATACAGAACTTAAAATTGATAGCTTCTAATTATTATTGCAAATAATAACTTGGAGATCTGAACTAGTAATTGTCAAATACAGAACTTAAAATTGATAGCTTCTAATTATTATTGCAAATTATAACTTGAAGATCTGAACTTGTAATTGTCAAATACAGAACTTAAAATTGATAGCTTCTAATTATTATTGCAAATTATAACTTGAAGATCTGAACTTGTAATTGTCAAATACAGAACATAAAATTGATAGCTTCTAATTATTATTTAAAATTATAACTTGAAGATCTGAACTTGTAATTGTCAAATACAGAACTTAAAATTAATAGCTTCTAATTATTATTGCAAATTATAACTTGAAGATCTGAACTTGTAATTGTCAAATACAGAACTTAAAATTGATAGCTTCTAATTATTATTGTAAATTATAACTTGAAGATCTGAACTTGTAATAGTGAATTACAGAACTTAGATTTGTTAAATTCAAATTATTATTTCAAATTATAACTTGAAGATCTGAACTAGTAATTGTCAAATTCAGAACTTAAAATTGATAGCTTCTAATTATTATTGCATATTATAACTTGAAGATCTGAACTTGTAATTGTTAAATACAGAACTTAAAATTGATAGCTTCTAATTATTATTGTAAATTATAACTTCAAGATCTGAACTTGTAATTGTCAAATACAGAACTTAAAATTGATAGCTTCTAATTATTATTGCAAATAATAACTTGAAGATCTGAACTTGTAATTGTCAAATACAGAACTTAAAATTGATAGCTTCTAATTATTATTGCAAATTATAACTTGAAGATCTGAACTTGTAATTGTCAAATACAGAACTTCAAATTGTTAAATACAAATTATTAGTGCAAATTATAACTTGAAGATCTGAACTTGTAATTGTCAAATACAGAACTTAAAATTGATAGCTTCTAATTATTAATGTCAATTATAACTTGAAGATCTAAACTTGTAATAGTGAATTACAGAACTTAGATTTGTTAAATTCAAATTATTATTTCAAATTATAACTTGAAGATCTGAACTAGTAATTGTCAAATACAGAACTTAAAATTGATAGCTTCTAATTATTATTGCATATTATAACTTGAAGATCTGAACTTGTAATTGTTAAATACAGAACTTAAAATTGATAGCTTCTAATTATTATTGTAAATTATAACTTGAAGATCTGAACTTGTAATTGTCAAATACAGAACTTAAAATTGATAGCTTCTAATTATTATTGCAAATAATAACTTGGAGATCTGAACTAGTAATTGTCAAATACAGAACTTAAAATTGATAGCTTCTAATTATTATTGCAAATTATAACTTGAAGATCTGAACTTGTAATTGTCAAATACAGAACTTAAAATTGATAGCTTCTAATTATTATTGCAAATTATAACTTGAAGATCTGAACTTGTAATTGTCAAATACAGAACATAAAATTGATAGCTTCTAATTATTATTTAAAATTATAACTTGAAGATCTGAACTTGTAATTGTCAAATATAGAACTTAAAATTAATAGCTTCTAATTATTATTGCAAATTATAACTTGAAGATCTGAACTTGTAATTGTCAAATACAGAACTTAAAATTGATAGCTTCTAATTATTATTGTAAATTATAACTTGAAGATCTGAACTTGTAATAGTGAATTACAGAACTTAGATTTGTTAAATTCAAATTATTATTTCAAATTATAACTTGAAGATCTGAACTAGTAATTGTCAAATACAGAACTTAAAATTGATAGCTTCTTATTATTATTTCAAATTATAACTTGAAGATCTGA
This sequence comes from Cantharis lateralis, assembly GCA_963170105.1. Taxonomy (NCBI): domain Eukaryota; kingdom Metazoa; phylum Arthropoda; class Insecta; order Coleoptera; family Cantharidae; genus Cantharis; species Cantharis lateralis. The sequence continues at coordinate 23,051,385 of OY720625.1, read as the reverse complement.
ACTTGTAATTGTCAAATACAGAACTTAAAATTGATAGCTTCTAATTATTATTGCAAATTATAACTTGAAGATCTGAACTTGTAATAGTCAAATACAGAACTTAAAATTGATAGCTTTTAATTATTATTGATAATTATAACTTGAAGATCTGAACTTGTAATAGTCAAATACAGAACTTCGAATTGTTAAATACAAATTATTAGTTCAAATTATAACTTGAAGATCTGAACTTGTAATAGGTAAATACAGAAATTCGAATTGTTAAATTCAAACTAAGATTGCAAATAATAATTTGAAGATCTGAACTTGTAATAGTCAAATACAGTACTTCGAATTGTTAAATTCAAACTAAGATTGCAAATAATAATTCGAAGATCTGAACTTGTAATAGTCAAATACAGAACTTCTAATTGTTAAATACAAATTATTAGTTCAAATTATAACTTGAAGATCTGAACTAGTAATTGTCAAATACAGACCTTAAAATTGATAGCTTCTAATTATTATTGCAAATTATAACTTGAAGATCTGAACTTGTAATTGTCAAATACAGAACTTCTAATTGTTAAATACAAATTATTAGTGCAAATTATAACTTGAAGATCTGAACTTGCAATTGTCAAATACAGAACTTAAAATTGATAGCTTCTAATTATTATTGCAAATTATAACTTGAAGATCTGAACTTGTAATAGTCAAATACAGAACTTAAAATTGATAGCTTCTAATTATTATTTTAATTATAACTTGAAGATCTGAACTTGTAATAGTGAATTACAGAACTTAGATTTGTTAAATTCAAATTATTATTTCAAATTATAACTAGAAGATCTGAACTAGTAATTGTCAAATACAGAACTTAAAATTGATAGCTTCTAATTATTATTGCAAATTATAACTTGAAGATCTGAACTTGTAATTGTCAAATACAGAACTTAAAATTGATAGCTTCTAATTATTATTGCAAATTATAACTTGAAGATCTGAACTTGTAATTGTCAAATACAGAACTTAAAATTGATAGCTTCTAATTATTATTGTAAATTATAACTTGAAGATCTGAACTTGTAATTGTCAAATACAGAACTTAAAATTGATAGCTTCTAATTATAATTGCAAATTATAACTTGAAGATCTGAACTTGTAATTGTCAAATACAGAACTCAAAATTGATAGCTTCTAATTATTATTGCAAATTATAACTTGAAGATCTGAACTTGTAATTGTCAAATACAGAACTTAAAATTGATAGCTTCTAATTATTATTTCAAATTATAACTTGAAGATCTGAACTTGTAATTGTCAAATACAGAACTTAAAATTAATTATTATTGCAAATTATAACTTGAAGATCTGAACTTGTAATTGTCAAATACAGAACTTAAAATTGATAGCTTCTAATTATTATTGTAAATTATAACTTGAAGATCTGAACTTGTAATAGTGAATTACAGAACTTAGATTTGTTAAATTCAAATTATTATATCAAATTATAACTTGAAGATCTGAACTAGTAATTGTCAAATACAGAACTTAAAATTGATAGCTTCTAATTATTATTGCATATTATAACTTGAAGATCTGAACTTGTAATTGTTAAATACAGAACTTAAAATTGATAGCTTCTAATTATTATTGTAAATTATAACTTCAAGATCTGAACTTGTAATTGTCAAATACAGAACTTAAAATTGATAGCTTCTAATTATTATTGCAAATAATAACTTGAAGATCTGAACTTGTAATTGTCAAATACAGAACTGAAAATTGATAGCTTCTAATTATTATTGCAAATTATAACTTGAAGATCTGAACTTGTAATTGTCAAATACAGAACTTCAATTTGTTAAATACAAATTATTAGTGCAAATTATAACTTGAAGATCTGAACTTGTAATTGTCAAATACAGAACTTAAAATTGATAGCTTCTAATTATTATTGTAAATTATAACTTGAAGATCTGAACTTGTAATAGTGAATTACAGAACTTAGATTTGTTAAATTCAAATTATTATTTCAAATTATAACTTGAAGATCTGAACTAGTAATTGTCAAATACAGAACTTAAAATTTATAGCTTCTAATTATTATTGCATATTATAACTTGAAGATCTGAACTTGTAATTGTCAAATACAGAACTTAAAATTGATAGCTTCTAATTATTATTGTAAATTATAACTTGAAGATCTGAACTTGTAATAGTGAATTACAGAACTTAGATTTGTTAAATTCAAATTATTATTTCAAATTATAACTTGAAGATCTGAACTAGTAATTGTCAAATACAGAACTTAAAATTGATAGCTTCTAATTATTATTGCATATTATAACTTGAAGATCTGAACTTGTAATTGTTAAATACAGAACTTAAAATTGATAGCTTCTAATTATTATTGTAAATTATAACTTCAAGATCTGAACTTGTAATTGTCAAACACCGAACTTAAAATTGATAGCTTCTAATTATTATTGCAAATAATAACTTGAAGATCTGAACTTGTAATTGTCAAATACAGAACTTAAAATTGATAGCTTCTAATTATTATTGCAAATTATAACTTGAAGATCTGAACTTGTAATTGTCAAATACAGAACTTAAAATTGATAGCTTCTAATTATTATTGCAAATTATAACTTGAAGATCTGAACTTGTAATTGTCAAATACAGAACATAAAATTGATAGCTTCTAATTATTATTTAAAATTATAACTTGAAGATCTGAACTTGTAATTGTCAAATATAGAACTTAAAATTAATAGCTTCTAATTATTATTGCAAATTATAACTTGAAGATCTGAACTTGTAATTGTCAAATACTGAACTTAAAATTGATAGCTTCTAATTATTATTGTAAATTATAACTTGAAGATCTGAACTTGTAATAGTGAATTACAGAACTTAGATTTGTTAAATTCAAATTATTATTTCAAATTATAACTTGAAGATCTGAACTAGTAATTGTCAAATACAGAACTTAAAATTGATAGCTTCTAATTATTAGTGCAAATTATAACTTGAAGATCTGAACTTGTAATTGTCAAATACAGAACTTAAAATTGATAGCTTCTAATTATTATTGTAAATTATAACTTGAAGATCTGAACTTGTAATTGTCAAATACAGAACTTAAAATTGATAGCTTCTAATTATTATTGCAAATAATAACTTGGAGATCTGAACTAGTAATTGTCAAATACAGAACTTAAAATTGATAGCTTCTAATTATTATTGCAAATTATAACTTGAAGATCTGAACTTGTAATTGTCAAATACAGAACTTAAAATTGATAGCTTCTAATTATTATTGCAAATTATAACTTGAAGATCTGAACTTGTAATTGTCAAATACAGAACATAAAATTGATAGCTTCTAATTATTATTTAAAATTATAACTTGAAGATCTGAACTTGTAATTGTCAAATATAGAACTTAAAATTAATAGCTTCTAATTATTATTGCAAATTATAACTTGAAGATCTGAACTTGTAATTGTCAAATACAGAACTTAAAATTGATAGCTTCTAATTATTATTGTAAATTATAACTTGAAGATCTGAACTTGTAATAGTGAATTACAGAACTTAGATTTGTTAAATTCAAATTATTATTTCAAATTATAACTTGAAGATCTGAACTAGTAATTGTCAAATACAGAACTTAAAATTGATAGCTTCTTATTATTATTTCAAATTATAACTTGAAGATCTGAACTTGTAATTGTCAAATACAGAACTTAAAATTGATAGCTTCTAATTATTATTGCAAATTATAACTTGAAGATCTGAACTTGTAATAGTCAAATACAGAACTTAAAATTGATAGCTTTTAATTATTATTGTAAATTATAACTTGAAGATCTGAACTTGTAATAGTCAAATACAGAACTTCGAATTGTTAAATACAAATTATTAGTACAAATTATAACTTGAAGATCTGAACTTGTAATAGGTAAATAAAGAACTTCGAATTGTTAAATTCAAACTAAGATTGCAAATAATAATTTGAAGATCTGAACTTGTAATAGTCAAATACAGAACTTCGAATTGTTAAATTCAAACTAAGATTGCAAATAATAATTCGAAGATCTGAACTTGTAATAGTCAAATACAGAACTTCTAATTGTTAAATACAAATTATTAGTTCAAATTATAACTTGAAGATCTGAACTAGTAATTGTCAAATACAGACCTTAAAATTGAAAGCTTCTAATTATTATTGCAAATTATAACTTGAAGATCTGAACTTGTAATTGTCAAATACAGAACTTCTAATTGTTAAATACAAATTATTAGTGCAAATTATAACTTGAAGATCTGAACTTGCAATTGTCAAATACAGAACTTAAAATTGATAGCTTCTAATTATTATTGCAAATTATAACTTGAAGATCTGAACTTGTAATAGTCAAATACAGAACTTAAAATTGATAGCTTCTAATTATTATTGTAAATTATAACTTGAAGATCTGAACTTGTAATAGTGAATTACAGAACTTAGATTTGTTAAATTCAAATTATTATTTCAAATTATAACTTGAAGATCTGAACTAGTAATTGTCAAATACAGAACTTAAAATTGATAGCTTCTAATTATTATTGCAAATTATAACTTGAAGATCTGAACTTGTAATTGTCAAATACAGAACTTAAAATTGATAGCTTCTAATTATTATTGCAAATTATAACTTGAAGATCTGAACTTGTAATTGTCAAATACAGAACTTAAAATTGATAGCTTCTAATTATTATTGTAAATTATAACTTGAAGATCCGAACTTGTAATTGTCAAATACAGAACTTAAAATTGATAGCTTCTAATTATTATTGCAAATTATAACTTGAAGATCTGAACTTGTAATTGTCAAATACAGAACTTAAAATTGATAGCTTCTAATTATTATTGCAAATTATAACTTGAAGATCTGAACTTGTAATTGTCAAATACAGAACTTAAAATTGATAGCTTCTAATTATTATTTCAAATTATAACTTGAAGATCTGAACTTGTAATTGTCAAATACAGAACTTAAAATTAATAGCTTCTAATTATTATTGCAAATTATAACTTGAAGATCTGAACTTGTAATTGTCAAATACAGAACTTAAAATTGATAGCTTGAAATTATTATTGTAAATTATAACTTGTAGATCTGAACTTGTAATAGTGAATTACAGAACTTAGATTTGTTAAATTCAAATTATTATATCAAATTATAACTTGAAGATCTGAACTAGTAATTGTCAAATACAGAACTTAAAATTGATAGCTTCTAATTATTATTGCATATTATAACTTGAAGATCTGAACTTGTAATTGTTAAATACAGAACTTAAAATTGATAGCTTCTAATTATTATTGTAAATTATAACTTCAAGATCTGAACTTGTAATTGTCAAATACAGAACTTAAAATTGATAGCTTCTAATTATTATTGCAAATAATAACTTGAAGATCTGAACTTGTAATTGTCAAATACAGAACTGAAAATTGATAGCTTCTAATTATTATTGCAAATTATAACTTGAAGATCTGAACTTGTAATTGTCAAATACAGAACTTCAAATTGTTAAATACAAATTATTAGTGCAAATTATAACTTGAAGATCTGAACTTGTAATTGTCAAATACAGAACTTAAAATTGATAGCTTCTAATTATTATTGTAAATTATAACTTGAAGATCTGAACTTGTAATAGTGAATTACAGAACTTAGATTTGTTAAATTCAAATTATTATTTCAAATTATAACTTGAAGATCTGAACTAGTAATTGTCAAATACAGAACTTAAAATTGATAGCTTCTAATTATTATTGCATATTATAACTTGAAGATCTGAACTTGTAATTGTTAAATACAGAACTTAAAATTGATAGCTTCTAATTATTATTGTAAATTATAACTTCAAGATCTGAACTTGTAATTGTCAAACACCGAACTTAAAATTGATAGCTTCTAATTATTATTGCAAATAATAACTTGAAGATCTGAACTTGTAATTGTCAAATACAGAACTTAAAATTGATAGCTTCTAAATATTATTGCAAATTGTAATTTGAAGATCTGAACTTGTAATAGACAAATACGCAACTTAGCATTGTTAAATACAAATTGTGATTGCAAATTATAACTTGAAGATCTGAACCTGTAATAGGTAAATACAGAACTTCCAATTGTTAAATTCAAACTAAGATTGCAAATAATAATTCGAAGATCTGAACTTGTAATAGTGAATTACAGAACTTAGATTTGTTAAATTCAAATTTTTATTTCAAATTATAACTTGAAGATCTGAACTAGTAATTGTCAAATACAGAACTTAAAATTGATAGCTTCTAATTATTATTGCAAATTATAACTTGAAGATCTGAACTTGTAATAGTCAAATACAGAACTTAGATTTGTTAAATTCAAATTATTATTTCAAATTATAACTTGAAGATCTGAACTAGTAATTGTCAAATACAGAACTTAAAATTGATAGCTTCTAATTATTATTGCAAATTATAACTTGAAGATCTGAACTTGTAATTGTCAAATACAGAACTTAAAATTGATAGCTTCTAATTATTATTGTAAATTATAACTTGAAGATCTGAACTTGTAATTGTCAAATACAGAACTTAAAATTGATAGCTTCTAATTATTATTGCAAATAATAACTTGGAGATCTGAACTAGTAATTGTCAAATACAGAACTTAAAATTGATAGCTTCTAATTATTATTGCAAATTATAACTTGAAGATCTGAACTTGTAATTGTCAAATACAGAACTTAAAATTGATAGCTTCTAATTATTATTGCAAATTATAACTTGAAGATCTGAACTTGTAATTGTCAAATACAGAACATAAAATTGATAGCTTCTAATTATTATTTAAAATTATAACTTGAAGATCTGAACTTGTAATTGTCAAATACAGAACTTAAAATTAATAGCTTCTAATTATTATTGCAAATTATAACTTGAAGATCTGAACTTGTAATTGTCAAATACAGAACTTAAAATTGATAGCTTCTAAGTATTATTGTAAATTATAACTTGAAGATCTGAACTTGTAATAGTGAATTACAGAACTTAGATTTGTTAAATTCAAATTATTATTTCAAATTATAACTTGAAGATCTGAACTAGTAATTGTCAAATTCAGAACTTAAAATTGATAGCTTCTAATTATTATTGCATATTATAACTTGAAGATCTGAACTTGTAATTGTTAAATACAGAACTTAAAATTGATAGCTTCTAATTATTATTGTAAATTATAACTTCAAGATCTGAACTTGTAATTGTCAAATACAGAACTTAAAATTGATAGCTTCTAATTATTATTGCAAATAATAACTTGAAGATCTGAACTTGTAATTGTCAAATACAGAACTTAAAATTGATAGCTTCTAATTATTATTGCAAATTATAACTTGAAGATCTGAACTTGTAATTGTCAAATACAGAACTTCAAATTGTTAAATACAAATTATTAGTGCAAATTATAACTTGAAGATCTGAACTTGTAATTGTCAAATACAGAACTTAAAATTGATAGCTTCTAATTATTATTGTAAATTATAACTTGAAGATCTAAACTTGTAATAGTGAATTACAGAACTTAGATTTGTTAAATTCAAATTATTATTTCAACTTATAACTTGAAGATCTGAACTAGTAATTGTCAAATACAGAACTTAAAATTGATAGCTTCTAATTATTATTGCATATTATAACTTGAAGATCTGAACTTGTAATTGTTAAATACAGAACTTAAAATTGATAGCTTCTAATTATTATTGTAAATTATAACTTCAAGATCTGAACTTGTAATTGTCAAATACAGAACTTAAAATTGATAGCTTCTAATTATTATTGCAAATAATATCTTGAAGATCTGAACTTGTAATTGTCAAATACAGAACTTAAAATTGATAGCTTCTAATTATTATTGCAAATTATAACTTGAAGATCTGAACTTGTAATTGTCAAATACAGAACTTCAAATTGTTAAATACAAATTATTAGTGCAAATTATAACTTGAAGATCTGAACTTGTAATTGTCAAATACAGAACTTAAAATTGATAGCTTCTAATTATTATTGTAAATTATAACTTGAAGATCTAAACTTGTAATAGTGAATTACAGAACTTAGATTTGTTAAATTCAAATTATTATTTCAAATTATAACTTGAAGATCTGAACTAGTAATTGTCAAATACAGAACTTAAAATTGATAGCTTCTAATTATTATTGCATATTATAACTTGAAGATCTGAACTTGTAATTGTTAAATTCAGAACTTAAAATTGATAGCTTCTAATTATTATTGTAAATTATAACTTGAAGATCTGAACTTGTAATTGTCAAATACAGAACTTAAAATTGATAGCTTCTAATTATTATTGCAAATAATAACTTGGAGATCTGAACTAGTAATTGTCAAATACAGAACTTAAAATTGATAGCTTCCAATTATTATTGCAAATTATAACTTGAAGATCTGAACTTGTAATTGTCAAATACAGAACTTAAAATTGATAGCTTCTAATTATTATTGCAAATTATAACTTGAAGATCTGAACTTGTAATTGTCAAATAGAGAACATAAAATTGATAGCTTCTTATTATTATTTCAAATTATAACTTGAAGATCTGAACTTGTAATTGTCAAATACAGAACTTAAAATTAATAGCTTCTAATTATTATTGCAAATTATAACTTGAAGATCTGAACTTGTAATTGTCAAATACAGAACTTAAAATTGATAGCTTCTAATTATTATTGCAAATTATAACTTGAAGATCTGAACTTGTAATATTCAAATACAGAACTTAAAATTGATAGCTTCTAATTATTATTGTAAATTATAACTTGAAGATCTGAACTTGTAATAGTGAATTACAGCACTTAGATTTGTTAAATTCAAATTATTATTTCAAATTATAACTTGAAGATCTGAACTAGTAATTGTCAAATACAGAACTTAAAATTGATAGCTTCTAATTATTAGTGCAAATTATAACTTGAAGATCTGAACTTGTAATTGTCAAATACAGAACTTAAAATTGATAGCTTCTAATTATTATTGTAAATTATAACCTGAAGATCTGAACTTGTAATTGTCAAATACAGAACTTAAAATTGATAGCTTCTAATTATTATTGCAAATAATAACTTGGAGATCTGAACTAGTAATTGTCAAATACAGAACTTAAAATTGATAGCTTCTAATTATTATTGCAAATTATAACTTGAAGATCTGAACTTGTAATTGTCAAATACAGAACTTAAAATTGATAGCTTCTAATTATTATTGCAAATTATAACTTGAAGATCTGAACTTGTAATTGTCAAATACAGAACATAAAATTGATAGCTTCTAATTATTATTTAAAATTATAACTTGAAGATCTGAACTTGTAATTGTCAAATATAGAACTTAAAATTAATAGCTTCTAATTATTATTGCAAATTATAACTTGAAGATCTGAACTTGTAATTGTCAAATACAGAACTTAAAATTGATAGCTTCTAATTATTATTGTAAATTATAACTTGAAGATTTGAACTTGTAATAGTGAATTACAGAACTTAGATTTGTTAAATTCAAATTATTATTTCAAATTATAACTTTAAGATCTGAACTAGTAATTGTCAAATACAGAACTTAAAATTGATAGCTTCTAATTATTATTGCATATAATAACTTGAAGATCTGAACTTGTAATTGTTAAATACAGAACTTAAAATTGATAGCTTCTAATTATTATTGTAAATTATAACTTCAAGATCTGAACTTGTAATTGTCAAATACAGAACTTAAAATTGATAGCTTCTAATTATTATTGCAAATAATAACTTGAAGATCTGAACTTGTAATTGTCAAATACAGAACTTCAAATTGTTAAATACAAATTATTTGTGCAAATTATAACTTGAAGATCTGAACTTGTAATTGTCAAATACAGAACTTAAAATTGATAGCTTCTAATTATTATTGTAAATTATAACTTGAAGATCTGAACTTGTAATAGTGAATTACAGAACTTAGATTTGTTAAATTCAAATTATTATTTCAAATTATAACTTGAAGATCTGAACTAGTAATTGTCAAATACAGAACTTAAAATTGATAGCTTCTAATTATTATTGCATATTATAACTTGAAGATCTGAACTTGTAATTGTTAAATACAGAACTTAAAATTGATAGCTTCTAATTATTATTGTAAATTATAACTTCAAGATCTGAACTTGTAATTGTCAAATACAGAACTTAAAATTGATAGCTTCTAATTATTATTGCAAATTATAACTTGAAGATCTAAACTTGTAATTGTCAAATACAGAACTTAAAATTAATAGCTTCTAATTATTATTGCAAATTATAACTTGAAGATCTGAACTTGTAATTGTCAAATACAGAACTTAAAATTGATAGCTTCTAATTATTATTGTAAATTATAACTTGAAGATCTGAACTTGTAATAGTGAATTACAGGACTTAGATTTGTTAAATTCAAATTATTATTTCAAATTATAACTTGAAGATCTGAACTAGTAATTGTCAAATACAGAACTTAAAATTGATAGCTTCTAATTATTATTGCATATTATAACTTGAAGATCTGAACTTGTAATTGTTAACTACAGAACTTAAAATTGATAGCTTCTAATTATTATTGTAAATTATAACTTCAAGATCTGAACTTGTAATTGTCAAATACAGAACTTAAAATTGATAGCTTCTAATTATTATTGCAAATTATAACTTGAAGATCTGAACTTGTAATTGTCAAATACAGAACTTAAAATTAATAGCTTCTAATTATTATTGCAAATTATAACTTGAAGATCTGAACTTGTAATTGTCAAATACAGAACTTAAAATTGATAGCTTCTAATTATTATTGTAAATTATAACTTGAAGATCTGAACTTGTAATAGTGAATTACAGAACTTAGATTTGTTAAATTCAAATTATTATTTCAAATTATAACTTGAAGATCTGAACTAGTAATTGTCAAATACAGAACTTAAAATTGATAGCTTCTAATTATTATTGCATATTATAACTTGAAGATCTGAACTTGTAATTGTTAAATACAGAACTTAAAATTGATAGCTTCTAATTATTATTGTAAATTATAACTTCAAGATCTGAACTTGTAATTGTCAAATACAGAACTTAAAATTGATAGCTTCTAATTATTATTGCAAATAATAACTTGAAGATCTGAACTTGTAATTGTCAAATACAGAACTTCAAATTGTTAAATACAAATTATTAGTGCAAATTATAACTTGAAGATCTGAACTTGTAATTGTCAAATACAGAACTTAAAATTGATAGCTTCTAATTATTATTGTAAATTATAACTTGAAGATCTGAACTTGTAATAGTGAATTACAGAACTTAGATTTGTTAAATTCAAATTATTATTTCAAATTATAACTTGAAGATCTGAACTAGTAATTGTCAAATACAGAACTTAAAATTGATAGCTTCTAATTATTATTGCATATTATAACTTGAAGATCTGAACTTGTAATTGTTAAATACAGAACTTAAAATTGATAGCTTCTAATTATTATTGTAAATTATAACTTCAAGATCTGAACTTGTAATTGTCAAATACAGAACTTAAAATTGATAGCTTCTAATTATTATTGCAAATTATAACTTGAAGATCTGAACTTGTAATTGTCAAATACAGAACTTAAAATTAATAGCTTCTAATTATTATTGCAAATTATAACTTGAAGATCTGAACTTGTAATTGTCAAATACAGAACTTAAAATTGATAGCTTCTAATTATTATTGTAAATTATAACTTGAAGATCTGAACTTGTAATAGTGAATTACAGGACTTAGATTTGTTAAATTCAAATTATTATTTCAAATTATAACTTGAAGATCTGAACTAGTAATTGTCAAATACAGAACTTAAAATTGATAGCTTCTAATTATTATTGCATATTATAACTTGAAGATCTGAACTTGTAATTGTTAACTACAGAACTTAAAATTGATAGCTTCTAATTATTATTGTAAATTATAACTTCAAGATCTGAACTTGTAATTGTCAAATACAGAACTTAAAATTGATAGCTTCTAATTATTATTGCAAATTATAACTTGAAGATCTGAACTTGTAATTGTCAAATACAGAACTTACCCAAGCAACACAAGGCCGTCAGAAATGTAAATATACGATGCCGATATTTGCGTAACAGTAAAGCATCGTTTTGCCCATTTTCCCGTTACTGTATTGCTGCATCATTTTTATACATATACGATACAGGTATTTCCGTAACTGTGCAGCATTGATTTGCCACACATTACCGTTACAGTATTGCTGTATCTTTTCTGTACATATACGGTGCAGATATTTGCGTAACGGAGTAGCATTGATTTGCCCCTTTTTCCGTTACGGTATTGCTGTATCATTTTTGAACATATTCGGTACAGGTATTATCGTAACGATGCAACATTGATTAGCCCCATTTACCGTTACGGTATTCCTGTATTATTTTCGTAACAGTTTAGCATTGATTTTTTATGAACAGAATATTTTAAAATTTACGGATTGCCCAGTAATATTAATTTAATTTAAATATTAATTTAAAAAAAAGTAATTTCTGTAATTACATTATTTAATTCTATACGTTTTTTTGTTATACCTAGGTAAATTAATTGATTATATTTTATTTATTCAGGCACGTTATTATATTTAATTAATATTATTATTTATTATGTACTCAAATTTACATATTTATTTCATCATGATTTACGTATTTCCTTCGTGGTTTCCGATGTTACGAATGCTTGCTTTCGAAGTATCTGAAAATATCTGAAAATTTAACAATTAGCGGTTTAAATATACTAACTTTTTTTTTTCCGAACGGGGATTCGAACCTGGGTTGCATCTGCAAGTATAACCACTTTAACCTTGGACCTACCATGGGTATTGATGTAATTTTGAATTGTTATTGCTCTTAAAGTGTTCAATGGAAAAAAATAAAATATTTTTGAAATTTTTGCTTGGACTATATTAGATATGTATTATTTTAATTTTGAACAATTAAATTTAAATTAAAAATGGGAGGAACACAATACACAATAAAAATTATGTAGTAATAATTAAAGCCGATATTACACTGCAAGCTATTAAGATATCTCAGATTAATAAAAATTCCATACAGCTTTTAACAAACCGTTAAATTTAAATAGTCAATGGAAATAATCCCTTAGTACCTTAGAATAGAAATTATTTGTTAACTTTATCGGCTTGTAAAATCCATGGAACCCATGGAAAAACCGTTTTCGGTTGTGAACAATACAATTACAATACAATATATCTATACTAATATAATAATAATAATTTGTGTTAAAGAGCCCTTAATATTCAGTTAAAAAATATTCAAAATTGTAATTATTTGCGAAATTCTTACGGAAAATGTGGGGGAGGAGAGTTCCCACAATCTGTTGTAAAAAAATTCAAAATTTTAAAAAGCCCTAACTATTAAAAAATTCTAAAAATAAAAATTAATAATAAAAGCACCTTACTTTGAAAACTACCGTTCCCTTCAATAAGAAAAAAATAACTTCTTCACTCAACATAAAGTCTCAGACACTCGAAAAATTAACTTATCCCCCCCCCCCTCAACTACAAAATTTAAACATTAATTTTTAAGTCAGGGAAATGAAGATTTGTTCCACTTACGAAATCTGTTTATACATTCCATATCAAAAATACTTCGTTTCCCTGATTAATAAGAATTGATAAAAATTTTTAAGAAACAAATAAAATTATTGTATTACCATAGAAGGCCCTCGTTCCAAAATTTTAAATTATAATCTTTCTACTTATGCATTCTTCACTTCACAGTTAAAATCATTTTGTTTTAACGTTTTCTATAGATTTTATTTATTTTTACAATTCACGTACATATACTAAACTTACCACATTTATTGATATTTTTTAAATTTGTACCTACGAGATAGTTTACAAATTCCCCCCCCCCCTCCCGCGTCATCACAAGAAATTATAATTTTGAATTTCTTAATTTATTGTTTAGTGTAATTTTGGATTTATTCGATTTAAAAAAATATTTTTAGTTTAAATACCTACTTATCAAGGTTTTAGTGCATTTTTAATCCTTATTTGACTAGTTTTTAAGCATTTTAATGAGCTATTTTTAATATTTTTGAGCTTATAGATCTGCACCTACCTTGATATTAGATATAATCATGTGGCGGAATTGTGGTGTAAATAAAGCTCAATATTAATTCTGTGTAGCAGGTAAATCACGTGATCTGACGTAACAATATCAACTGTATAACAGTTTTAATGATTGGTTTACACGGTTTTACCGCTACTTATCCGCCCTATTACAAACGACCCCGCAACAAGAAATTTATATTTAAACTTCCATTTTAGCCTCCTTGACATGATTTTTGCTATGCTTTTATCATATGAAAAATAATTGGCAGTATTTTTTAGTTTGCATTATAAGAACTTTCCTATGACTCGAGTCATAAGAAACACATAGCAAAATCATACTACGATTTTCAGAATAGAACGGTTTAGAGATTTCGAGAAAATTAATTTTTTAAATATTTCCACCGAGTTATAAAGATTGGAAGTAAACGAATTTACAATAGCTAGCGTGATAGAGTTATGGTGTTATTCTTAAAAATTTTAGAAAGATACAAACCCTTTATTAAGCACGTGTCATAAAACACCAATCACAAACGTTCGTTAGTCTATATAGTAAGGTAAATAATATAAAAATAAAAAACGTTGGGTAGTTATTTTTGTACCAAAATTTAATTTATCATAAAAAATATAGTTAGTCAAAATGTATAAATTCGATCAATTTTACACTATATGACGTGAGAATACGTATTGGAGAAAACAAATATAACTTTAAAAAAAAGTTAGATCGCTTGCGTCACGCCAGCTATTTTGAATTCGTTTACTTCCAGTCTTTATAACTCGGTGGGAATATTTTAAAAATCACTTTTCTCGAAAACCTCTGAATAGCTTTCTCTAAAACTTTGAGGAAATGTTACTCGAAGGCTGATCTTGCAGGCCCATAATATAAAATTAAATAAGTTGTGGAAATACAAACCTCATTTATCATGTTTTCTCAACTACCTTAATATGATTTCTGCTATAATTTTATTATATGAGAAATCACAGCAAAAGCCATGTAGTGTAGCTATTTGTTTTACCCCCCCCCCCCACTTGGATGGGGGGGGGGGGGAAATAATTTTTCATTATATGTCAAATACTTAAATAATGGAATTGTAAAAACGAAAACATTACATTTAGATGTGGAAAAGGTTTTCAGTTTGAGTGGAAATAAATTAAACAATGTATAATATGTATACTAGTTTAGCCCAGCTAAAGTTTAGCTGGTTTAGCTGGGCTAAACGATTTAAATTTATTTTCAACCCGAAAACCTTTCCTATATCAAAATTAATTCTGGAAGATAATTGGAACACATTACTGTTCATACTGTACTTTATATAGGCAGAAAGCTGATGTAAAAATCGTAACTTCTATGTAATTCATAATACAGATGTACATGTTACAGCAATTATAGTAACTAAGAGGTGCGGTAAGAACTATACCTAAACGGTAACCTGTCGTCGAATATATTTTAGTAAATTATAATTCTATATATATCCGATACAATTTCGGTAGTTCATTATATCAGAAGTATTACCAGATTTTTGTAATTAGTCAAAAATGTATACTTATATATTATTTCAATGAAATAATAGAAAAACTGTAGAAAAATGACGTTTATTCCATTAAACAGAGCCGCCCCATAACGAATATAAAACGTGCTTTTATAAAAATGCACATTTTAAAATTAATTTCTTGTTTAAAAACAAAAATATAAGAATTTAATTCAAAATCATACATTTGGCAAATAATTTTTCTTTACCTACTAAAATTAACTTAATATCCTACGTATAAAAAATGGACGTAATAAGTAAAAAAATGAATTTATATTATAATGTTATATATAATATTGTACACACTGCACAGGCATCAAACCGATTATGTAAAACTCGTAACTTCTAATTCATAATATATAGATATACATGTTTGATACTGCAATTATAGTAACGGAAAGGTACGGTAAAAACTATACCTAATCGGTAACCTATTTTTGAATATATTTTAGTTTATAAAATTTCAATACATATCCGATACAACAGTAAGCTTTAAAATACCGGTATGAAAAATGTATATTGAAATTATACCTAAACAGTACTGTGTAAATATGAATTAAAATTATGTTCCGTTTAACCCTCCGTTAGACGCCCTATTTTCAGTTGTATACTAGTCCATAAGAAATACATTGAATAAAAGAACACTGGTCTACGAGTGTAGACCGCGCGCCTAACGGAGGGTTAAGTACCTTTTTGATATTTAATTTTCAGGTATGAAAACTTATGTACAAATTCGTTATACTTCAATGATGCATTACTTGAGTACTGAATACACTGCACTGTTTAGGTATCAAACTGATGATGTAAAAATCGTAACTTCTCATTCATAATATTCCTGTACATGTTAGATACTGCTATTATAGCAACGGAGAGTTACGTTTAAAACTGCACAAAAACGGTAATACATGTTCCAATACATTTCGTTAATAAAATTTCAATGTATATCCGATACATTTTCGGTAGTTTATTATATAACTTGGTTTATCGGTATAACATTCAAAATATTTTTAAATTAATAATTTTTTTCAACAAAAAAAAACCAATAGTTTTGATACAAAATTTAATTTATTGAATTATTAATTAAAAATATTAACTCACACAGTCCATTAATAATTCTTCTTTACACGTTAATTACTGGAATTGTAACCACCAATACATTACTGTATACACTGTACTGTTTAGACATCAAAACGATTACGTAAAAATCGTAAATTCTACTTCATAATATCGCTGTACATGTTAGATACTGCAATTATAGTAACTGAGAGTTATATTTAAAACTGCACCTAAACGATACCCTATATTGTAATATATTTTAGTTAATAAAATTTCAATACATATCTGATACAACAATTGGCTTTAAAACACCGGTATGAAAATGTATGCATTGAAACTATACATAAACAGTACAGTATAAATATGAATTATAAATTATGTACCGGTTATGTACCGTTTTGATACTGAATTTTCGGGTATGAAAATTTATGTACATATTCGTTATACTTCAATGGTAAACAGGTATAAAACCGACATTGGTGTTACTTGGGTAAAATTAATAGCTTCTAATTATTATTGCAAATTATAACTTGAAGATCTGAACTTGTAATTGTCAAATACAGAACTTAAAATTGATAGCTTCTAATTATTATTGTAAATTATAACTTGAAGATCTGAACTTGTAATAGTGAATTACAGAACTTAGATTTGTTAAATTCAAATTATTATTTCAAATTATAACTTGAAGATCTGAACTAGTAATTGTCAAATACAGAACTTAAAATTGATAGCTTCTAATTATTATTGCATATTATAACTTGAAGATCTGAACTTGGAATTGTTAAATACAGAACTTAAAATTGATAGCTTCTAATTATTATTGTAAATTATAACTTGAAGATCTGAACTTGGAATTGTCAAATACAGAACTTAAAATTGATAGCTTCTAATTATTATTGCAAATAATAACTTGGAGATCTGAACTAGTAATTGTCAAATACAGAACTTAAAATTGATAGCTTCTAATTATTATTGCAAATTATAACTTGAAGATCTGAACTTGTAATAGTCAAATACAGAACTTAAAATTGATAGCTTCTAATTATTATTGCAAATTATAACTTGAAGATCTGAACTTGTAATTGTCAAATAGAGAACATAAAATTGAAAGCTTCTAATTATTATTTCAAATTATAACTTGAAGATCTGAACTTGTAATTGTCAAATACAGAACTTAAAATTAATAGCTTCTAATTATTATTGCAAATTATAACTTGAAGATCTGAACTTGTAATTCTCAAATACAGAACTTAAAATTGATAGCTTCTAATTATTATTGTAAATTATAACTTGAAGATCTGAACTTGCAATAGTGAATTACAGAACTTAGATTTGTTAAATTCAAATTATTATTTCAAATTATAACTTGAAGATCTGAACTAGTAATTGTCAAATACAGAACTTAAAATTGATAGCTTCTAATTATTATTGTAAATTATAACTTCAAGATCTGAACTTGTAATTGTCAAATGCAGAACTTAAAATTGATAGCTTCTAATTATTATTGCAAATAATAACTTGAAGATCTGAACTTGTAATTGTCAAATACAGAACTTAAAATTGATAGCTTCTAATTATTATTGTAAATTATAACTTGAAGATCTGAACTTGTAATAGTGAATTACAGAACTTAGATTTGTTAAATTCAAATTATTATTTCAAATTATAACTTGAAGATCTGAACTAGTAATTGTCAAATACAGAACTTAAAATTGATAGCTTCTAATTATTATTGCATATTATAACTTGAAGATCTGAACTTGCAATTGTTAAATACAGAACTTAAAATTGATAGCTTCTAATTATTATTGTAAATTATAACTTGAAGATCTGAACTTGTAATAGTGAATTACAGAACTTAGATTTGTTAAATTCAAATTATTATTTCAAATTATAACTTGAAGATCTGAACTAGTAATTGTCAAATACAGAACTTAAAATTGATATCTTCTAATTATTATTGCATATTATAACTTGAAGATCTGAACTTGTAATAGTCAAATACAGAACTTCTAATTGTTAAATACAAATTATTAGTGCAAATTATAACTTGAAGATCTGAACTAGTAATTGTCAAATACAGAACTTAAAATTGATAGCTTCTAATTATTATTGCAAATTATAACTTGAAGATCTGAACTTGTAATTGTCAAATACAGAACTTAAAATTGATAGCTTCTAATTATTATTTCAAATTATAACTTGAAGATCTGAACTTGTAATTGTCAAATACAGAACTTAAAATTAATAGCTTCTAATTATTATTGCAAATTATAACTTGAAGATCTGAACTTGTAATTGTCAAATACAGAACTTAAAATTGATAGCTTCTAATTATTATTGTAAATTATAACTTGAAGATCTGAACTTGTAATAGTGAATTACAGAACTTAGATTTGTTAAATTCAAATTATTATATCAAATTATAACTTGAAGATCTGAACTAGTAATTGTCAAATACAGAACTTAAAATTGATAGCTTCTAATTATTATTGCATATTATAGCTTGAAGATCTGAACTTGTAATTGTTAAATACAGAACTTAAAATTGATAGCTTCTAATTATTATTGTAAATTATAACTTCAAGATCTGAACTTGTAATTGTCAAATACAGAACTTAAAATTGATAGCTTCTAATTATTATTGCAAATAATAACTTGAAGATCTGAACTTGTAATTGTCAAATACAGAACTGAAAATTGATAGCTTCTAATTATTATTGCAAATTATAACTTGAAGATCTGAACTTGTAATTGTCAAATACAGAACTTCAAATTGTTAAATACAAATTATTAGTGCAAATTATAACTTGAAGATCTGAACTTGTAATTGTCAAATACAGAACTTAAAATTGATAGCTTCTAATTATTATTGTAAATTATAACTTGAAGATCTGAACTTGTAATAGTGAATTACAGAACTTAGATTTGTTAAATTCAAATTATTATTTCAAATTATAACTTGAAGATCTGAACTAGTAATTGTCAAATACAGAACTTAAAATTTATAGCTTCTAATTATTATTGCATATTATAACTTGAAGATCTGAACTTGTAATTGTCAAATACAGAACTTAAAATTGATAGCTTCTAATTATTATTGTAAATTATAACTTGAAGATCTGAACTTGTAATAGTGAATTACAGAACTTAGATTTGTTAAATTCAAATTATTATTTCAAATTATAACTTGAAGATCTGAACTAGTAATTGTCAAATACAGAACTTAAAATTGATAGCTTCTAATTATTATTGCATATTATAACTTGAAGATCTGAACTTGTAATTGTTAAATACAGAACTTAAAATTGATAGCTTCTAATTATTATTGTAAATTATAACTTCAAGATCTGAACTTGTAATTGTCAAACACCGAACTTAAAATTGATAGCTTCTAATTATTATTGCAAATAATAACTTGAAGATCTGAACTTGTAATTGTCAAATACAGAACTTAAAATTGATAGCTTCTAATTATTATTGCAAATTATAACTTGAAGATCTGAACTTGTAATTGTCAAATACAGAACTTAAAATTGATAGCTTCTAATTATTATTGCAAATTATAACTTGAAGATCTGAACTTGTAATTGTCAAATACAGAACATAAAATTGATAGCTTCTAATTATTATTTAAAATTATAACTTGAAGATCTGAACTTGTAATTGTCAAATATAGAACTTAAAATTAATAGCTTCTAATTATTATTGCAAATTATAACTTGAAGATCTGAACTTGTAATTGTCAAATACAGAACTTAAAATTGATAGCTTCTAATTATTATTGTAAATTATAACTTGAAGATCTGAACTTGTAATAGTGAATTACAGAACTTAGATTTGTTAAATTCAAATTATTATTTCAAATTATAACTTGAAGATCTGAACTAGTAATTGTCAAATACAGAACTTAAAATTGATAGCTTTGTAACGGTTCAGATTTGGCATACCCTGATTTGTTCTAAATTTAATATATTTACTTGTTTTGTTGTTTATGTTTATTGGTCAAGTTTGAAATTGATCAATTATGTGGGAGGCCCTGATATGTCATAATACACATTTGTCGAGATAATTTTGAGGTAGCGATAATAGTCGTCATTTTTGGGTTTCTTAAAAGAAGTTTCTGAATTGCAAAAGTGCTTTGAAGTGAGGTATAAGTGCTTATAAGTGAGGTGAAAGACCACAGCGGTGGCTTGATGTGATCTCTAGTTGAAGTTATGAGCGGAGATTCTGGGTTCAAACCCCGGACTCGGCAGAATTTCTTAGCTCAGCCTTCTGGTGAACATCAAGCTGTGGATCGAAATACTTATAACTTCCCTTAACAACTCAATGGGAAAACGGGGCACAATAAGCCTAGAGCTTCAGTGCAAAGTGGACCTTGACCACTACCCGTTTCGTAATGATGATGATGAGGTATTTGAAATAAGCCTTCCGAATTTTTTTGGGATTAATTATTGCACTTAGCTTTTGAAGATTTTATCGATTACCGTGTTAACGATAATAATCTTATCTCCTTTGGAGGATTCAATATTCAGCTCTCTTTTGTAAGTATCAATTTTGGATTTTAAAATACAAACTATGTTTGTAATTTATATTTTAGTCACAACAATTTCCATCTGTCCCGAACCTGAAAATTGCGATACAGGAAAATTGACCCTCATCAACATCTACGAGGTAATTTTGGGTATCCTCTAATTTTTTTATTACAACAATGTTGTTTTAGGGTCTTCGTTTTACCTTTTTCTTTATTTTTCGTCGACATCGGCCCACCTTCGATCCCTGGTTATCTACCTTGTAGACGATATCCGAATAATTTTACATCTGCCTGAGAGACCTCGTAATCAGCTCTTGAGATAAGTGTTTTGTGCCGTCCATAATTTTTTTATAACGTTAATTATTGATAATTTTTATTGCGCCATAATTTTGATCAAACAATATTTTTTTATTATCATTGTAAGACCAAATATAGCTATATCCGGTTAATCGTGCTTTTCGCAAGAAAAGCTATTCGCGATATTTTGGTTTGTATTTGTTTAGTAGATATAGTTAAAAATCAGAATTGGTGCTATTTTTAATATATTCAATAAAATATTTCACATACGATCCAAGCGTACGTCCTGTTACTCCTTTCGCCGTCTGAGTTTTTTTTTATTACGTTACTGTTCGTGGTTTGGGTAGCAGATCGCATTGAGAGGTGCATTAGTAATCACGTGGCGCCTAGGGCAAATTTGAGCCCTCTCAATTATTTTAGTTTATTTTCTTAACCGACTCAGCGGTGCTATTTTTTTTTTCTTTGCTCCAGCAGCTAGCCAAAGGCATTGCCATAAACCCTGAGGTTGGGGATATTCCATCCAAGCCCCTGTATCCAACTATTGGCGTGGCAATTGGCGCCCAACGGAAAGGAGGAGTACAGGAATTACCTTGCATTGTATTGTATCGGCCAACACGATCTTATTGACGGCTTTACGATAGAATTTTTCGAGCTCTGCACATCTATTTTTATTATTTGATAAAGTCACTTTTGTCGGTGCAAATTTTTTTACTTTTGGTTCATTCTTCCGGTGTTGTCCTTTTTTTGTAAGGGGGGAATTTGCGTTATATCAATTGTATATTTGGATTGCGTTTTTTTTTACTATGGAAGTTAACAGATTAAGAAACGATGAACTTACATATGAGTTGCAAATTAGGGGTATTGTTCCAGATAACACAGTTGCGGAGAAACGTAGTCAATTAAGACAATCTATTAACCAAGGTATAGTGGTGTTGGATTTTTGCTGTGACGATCCAGAAGGTGAACTTAGTATTTTATCAGCTAAGCTGGATGATTTAGGTGGAGAAATTCAAGAATTTAATCAGGGGAATAGAGATAACGATAGGTCGCGCATACAGACACGGCTTTTACATGTTCAGCGTCGCTTGAATAGGGTTGTAGTAGAAGGTCAGGTTTCGTTTAACAGGCGTGAAAATTTATTAAATTTAGTTGAAGGTTTGTTAAAAGCCTTAGATGACGTTTACAGTATTGGAGTACAAGGTTTAGACGTTATGTCGGGATCACTCCTTGACACACCTGTTCCTCCGTTATCACTTAATAATGAACTTAGCACCTTAAGTAATTTTTCGGTACCTCTGCGCTCCCTCACTCCACCATTGGGACAATTGATTAATTTTGGGGATGCTTCTGTAGCACCCGATTTTGCGACTAATAGTATGTTTCCTGCAGTTGATCATAATTTAGTTGCGTGTAATTTAAGTATTTCTTCTCAATTGGGAAACAAAAGTAATGATTTTTCCAATATTAATCGTGGTCGTTCGCAGGCTGACACAAGCCGTAATGTTGGGGAATTGGTTAAGCAATTGGGTGGTAGTGAAGACTTGTTTAATAGAACTCGTACGGGTTCACGGCGAGTGTCTTTTCATGAAGGTATTGTCACTGCATCACCTATTATAACCTCACCATTGAGTGTAACTGACGCTGAGATTCCTAGCGAAAGATTACCAGAAGAGATCACAAATAATTTTAATACGAACTTTGCATCTCATCGGTTAAGCAGTAGCATTCAATGTGAAGCTGAACCTCGCTATGTTGGCACTAAAATTCCTCCCATTTTTAAATGGAATGTATATTTCGATGGGAAAACTAGCGTAACCTCCTTTATTGAGAGAATAGAGGAACTGCGAGAAGCTAGAGGGGTAACGAAGTCTCAATTATTTCGTTCTTCGGTCGAATTATTTAGGGGCGATGGTCTGACATGGTATCGTCCTAGGAAAAATTTCTTTTACGATTGGGATGACTTGGTCAAACAGTTGAGAGAGTCTTTCCTTCCACTTAACTACGAATCCAGATTAATTTTCGAAATTCATAAAAGAACCCAAGGTGCGGATGAGAAACTAATCTTTTATGTTTCCATAATGGAAAGTTTATTTAATAAACTAATTAATAAACCGTGCGAATCGGACAGGGTAACCACTATCAGGGGCAAT
Source organism: Cantharis lateralis (assembly GCA_963170105.1). Classification (NCBI taxonomy): domain Eukaryota; kingdom Metazoa; phylum Arthropoda; class Insecta; order Coleoptera; family Cantharidae; genus Cantharis; species Cantharis lateralis. Next base: position 23,027,596 of record OY720625.1, on the reverse strand, counting down.
TTATTACCCTATTTTCAACGTGGTTTAGCGGCATTAAAAATTGCTACTATCAATCAACTATTGGAATATGGTCGTGCAGTGGAAGAATCGGAATTTCACTCTAGTCAATATTGTCCTCCACCGACTAATGTTAAATTGCTGTTGGAACCTGATTTGGCATATCGCAAGTCGGTACCTTTTCGTAATGAAACATTAAATGCTATTGCCGATCTCCCCATTCAGTCCCTATCTATATCCAAAGATTCCTGTTGGAATTGTGGACAAGCAGGTCACTTGAGGTCTTCTTGCAGACAAGCTAAGAAGGTGTTGTGTTTTCGTTGTGGACGACTTGGTTTTACTCTTGCTACGTGTCCTAACTGTTCGGGAAACGGAAGAGCGGGTCACTAGATAGCCGGTCTGTGGTCCAATCTCGTTGTGTGCCGGCAAATATTTACCGTGACGCCAAATTAAAAAATAAAATTCTTCTTGATTATGTTCTCTCACATGCTGAAGGTGATCAGAGGCCTTACTTGCAAGTGTCTATTATGGATTGCACTATTTTAGCACTCTTAGATTCTGGTGCTACACGCACTGTTGTTGGAAAGCCAGGATTCAAGATTCTTTCTAGGTTGGGATTGATCTTGAATAAGGAGAAATCTGTTAGTTGCACAGTTGCTAATGGGCAAACCTGTGAAAGCATCGGTTATGTTAGCACTCCTATTCGTCTTATGGATAGAATTGTTGTTTTGGACATTTTAGTAGTTCCAGAACTACCCCGTGAGTTAATACTCGGGACTGATTTTTGGTTGACTATGGATCTAGTACCCGATCTCAAGCGAGACGTTTGGCAATTTGGTTCTGAGGCTTCAGTTATGTCGTTTAACGCGTCGAATAGTTGCATCAAAGGTGATACTGACTTATCTATCGCAGAACGCCATGCTTTAGACCAGCTTCTTAATAAAAATTTTAAACTTTTAGATACGGGTGTAGGAGTTACTAATGTAACAGAGCATGAGATAATCACCGATTCTCCCCCCATTAAACAACGCAGTTATCAAGTATCTCCAATTAAACAGCGCATAATTAATGAGGAAATTTCGAAAATGTTGGCAGACAAAATTATTGAACCTTCAAAATCTTCTTGGGCAAGTCCTATTCTTTTAGTTCCTAAGAAAGACGGAACATATAGGTTTTGCGTCGACTTTCGTCGACTTAATTCCGTAAGCAAAAAAGATTCATTTCCGATACCGTTGATTAGTTCGATCCTTGATCAATTACGGGACGCCAAATATATAAGTTCTATTGATATAAAATCAGCATATTGGCAGGTTCCTATGAAAGAATCTTCTCGCGAATATACCGCTTTCACGGTTCCTGGGGGATTATATCATTTTCTTCGTATGCCTTTTGGTCTAACTAACGCTCCTGCAACTTGGCAGCGCCTCATAGAAAAAGTTTTAGGTGCAGATTTGATTCCTCATGTCTTAGTCTACTTAGACGATATTATAGTCGTTTCTAAAGATTTTAATTCTCATCTTGAGATTTTGGAAAAGGTTTTTCAGCGCTTACATGCTGCTGGACTCACGATTAGTCGTGGTAAATGTCAATTTTGTCGATCTCAACTCAAATATTTAGGTTACGTCGTAGATCGAGATGGTTTAAGAGTTGATCCTGATAAAGTAACGGCTATTTTGAATGTTCCTGCTCCTAAGAACGTAACAGAGGTACGACGTTTTGTTGGAATGGCTCAATGGTATCGACGATTTATTAAGGATTTCTCTATTCTTATTGCGCCTTTGACAAATTTGATTAGAAAAAATGTTGTCTGGTCGTGGACATCAGAGTGTGAGCAAGCTTTTCAAGCTATTAAAGAGCATTTGGTTACTGCACCTTTATTGCAGTGTCCTGATTTTGAGAGACCTTTTGTTTTGCAAACAGATGCATCCGCATTTGGAATAGGGGCCGTTCTAACCCAAAATTTTGAAGATGGCGAACGAGTGGTATGTTATTTATCTAGATCGCTTACTAAACAAGAGCGCAACTATACAACTACTGAGCGTGAATGTCTTGCGGTGATTTTTGCTATTGAGAAGTTAAGACATTATCTCGAAGGTGTTCTTTTTACCGTGATCACCGATCATTATTCCTTGTTGTGGTTGAAGCGAATGCGCGATCCCGTCGGCAGGCTGGCAAGGTGGTCTGTGCGTTTGCAGGCTTTTGATTTTGATTTAGTACACAGAAAAGGGAAAGATCATGTGGTACCAGATTTTTTGTCTCGTTCAGTTCTCCTAGATAATTTTCAAATAGAGGCAAAGGTTAATTTCGAAAGTACCAAAGATTCTTGGTATCTGAAGTTGATTCAATCAGTTGAACAACATCCTAATATATTTTCTCAGTGGATGATTAAGGAACATAATTTGTATAAATACGTGAAAAGTCGAATACCAGAGTTATCTACTGAGACAGATAATTGGAAATTAGTAGTCCCTAAAGATTTCAGAAAGGATATTCTTGTCAAGTACCATGATGATCCTACTTCTGGACATGTGGGCATTTATAAAACTTTTTGGAAACTACATCATCGTTATTATTGGCCCAAAATGAAAAACGATGTTTCTAGATATATAAAATCATGTCGGGTATGTGCCGAACAGAAACCAGAACAGAAAGCTCCTGCTGGTTTGATGGGTGCTAAGCTTGAAGTCACTCGTCCTTGGCAAATTATATCGTTAGATTTTATTGGCCCTTTACCGCGTTCTACTTCGGGTTATACTCACATCTTGGTTGTAACTGATTCTTTCAGCAAGTACGTAGTTCTTTTTCCAGTTCGCTCTGCTACTGCTAAGTCCTTGACAAAGAATGTTGAAGACGGTATTTTTCTTGTATATGGCGTACCTCAGGTTATAGTTTGCGATAATGGCGTGCAAATGAGAAGTAATGAATTTAGAAGTCTTTGCAAACGTTATCATACTCAAATATTTTATACCGCCTTGTACTATCCGAGAGCTGATCCTACGGAAAGAGTCAATAAAGTAGTGAAAACAATGTTATCTTCATATGTCAAAGATAACCATCGAAAATGGGATTCTTTTCTTTTCTCGATTGCATGTGCCATTCGAACGTCTAGACACGAGACTACAGGTTATAGTCCTTATTTTGTTAACTTTGGTCGTGAATATGTAGGTTCAGGAGACAATCATCGACATCCTGAACAACAACACCCTAACGACGAAATTCAAAAACGTCAAACAGGATTTCGAAAAATGTTCGAAGATATTCGTAATAAACTACAGTTAGCTTTTGAGCGTAATAAACGTGTATATGATTTGCGTCGTAGACCTATGCAATTTGTTGTAGGGCAATTAGTTTGGCGCAAAAATAAGGTTATTTCTGACGCTTCAAAATTTTTATCGGCTAAACTAGCACCTAATTTTGTTGGGCCTTATAAGGTAAGGAAGAAAACGGGAAATGTTACGTATGAACTTGAAGACGACCATGGCAAATTTGCAGGTACTTGGCATGTCCAAGATTTGAAACTCTATTCTGACAACTAGTTCCTTTTTTTTGTTTCTATGTTTTCTTTGTTGCTGTTTTATTACTGTTAATTTGTGTTGCATTAATGTTGGGAGGTTGGTAGGGTATGTTGGGAGGAACTTGTAGTTTTTGTAGCTTCACTTCTTAAACTTTGATACGACCATCTTATTCTTGAGATATTTTACATTCATTAGATCTTTTTTTTTTGTCAACTGTAACGTTAGTAGCTTTAGCTTATTTATTATTTTTCTTGTTCGGCATGGACATGAGGTCATTGAGTTAACACCTTGTTGTACTCAGGCATTGTCATTTTTGATTTATTTATAGAATTTCCAGAAAGTCAGTAAATTTCTGTGAAATTTACTTCATTCGGAGTAAGGGGAGAGTGTAACGGTTCAGATTTGGCATACCCTGATTTGTTCTAAATTTAATATATTTACTTGTTTTGTTGTTTATGTTTATTGGTCAAGTTTGAAATTGATCAATTATGTGGGAGGCCCTGATATGTCATAATACACATTTGTCGAGATAATTTTGAGGTAGCGATAATAGTCGTCATTTTTGGGTTTCTTAAAAGAAGTTTCTGAATTGCAAAAGTGCTTTGAAGTGAGGTATTTGAAATAAGCCTTCCGAATTTTTTTGGGATTAATTATTGCACTTAGCTTTTGAAGATTTTATCGATTACCGTGTTAACGATAATAATCTTATCTCCTTTGGAGGATTCAATATTCAGCTCTCTTTTGTAAGTATCAATTTTGGATTTTAAAATACAAACTATGTTTGTAATTTATATTTTAGTCACAACAATTTCCATCTGTCCCGAACCTGAAAATTGCGATACAGGAAAATTGACCCTCATCAACATCTACGAGGTAATTTTGGGTATCCTCTAATTTTTTTATTACAACAATGTTGTTTTAGGGTCTTCGTTTTACCTTTTTCTTTATTTTTCGTCGACATCGGCCCACCTTCGATCCCTGGTTATCTACCTTGTAGACGATATCCGAATAATTTTACATCTGCCTGAGAGACCTCGTAATCAGCTCTTGAGATAAGTGTTTTGTGCCGTCCATAATTTTTTTATAACGTTAATTATTGATAATTTTTATTGCGCCATAATTTTGATCAAACAATATTTTTTTATTATCATTGTAAGACCAAATATAGCTATATCCGGTTAATCGTGCTTTTCGCAAGAAAAGCTATTCGCGATATTTTGGTTTGTATTTGTTTAGTAGATATAGTTAAAAATCAGAATTGGTGCTATTTTTTATATATTCAATAAAATATTTCACATACGATCCAAGCGTACGTCCTGTTACTCCTTTCGCCGTCTGAGTTTTTTTTTATTACGTTACTGTTCGTGGTTTGGGTAGCAGATCGCATTGAGAGGTGCATTAGTAATCACGTGGCGCCTAGGGCAAATTTGAGCCCTCTCAATTATTTTAGTTTATTTTCTTAACCGACTCAGCGGTGCTATTTTTTTTTTCTTTGCTCCAGCAGCTAGCCAAAGGCATTGCCATAAACCCTGAGGTTGGGGATATTCCATCCAAGCCCCTGTATCCAACTATTGGCGTGGCAGCTTCTAATTATTAGTGCAAATTATAACTTGAAGATCTGAACTTGTAATTGTCAAATACAGAACTTAAAATTGATAGCTTCTAATTATTATTGTAAATTATAACTTGAAGATCTGAACTTGTAATTGTCAAATACAGAACTTAAAATTGATAGCTTCTAATTATTATTGCAAATAATAACTTGGAGATCTGAACTAGTAATTGTCAAATACAGAACTTAAAATTGATAGCTTCTAATTATTATTGCAAATTATAACTTGAAGATCTGAACTTGTAATTGTCAAATACAGAACTTAAAATTGATAGCTTCTAATTATTATTGCAAATTATAACTTGAAGATCTGAACTTGTAATTGTCAAATACAGAACATAAAATTGATAGCTTCTAATTATTATTTAAAATTATAACTTGAAGATCTGAACTTGTAATTGTCAAATATAGAACTTAAAATTAATAGCTTCTAATTATTATTGCAAATTATAACTTGAAGATCTGAACTTGTAATTGTCAAATACAGAACTTAAAATTGATAGCTTCTAATTATTATTGTAAATTATAACTTGAAGATCTGAACTTGTAATAGTGAATTACAGAACTTAGATTTGTTAAATTCAAATTATTATTTCAAATTATAACTTGAAGATCTGAACTAGTAATTGTCAAATACAGAACTTAAAATTGATAGCTTCTTATTATTATTTCAAATTATAACTTGAAGATCTGAACTTGTAATTGTCAAATACAGAACTTAAAATTGATAGCTTCTAATTATTATTGCAAATTATAACTTGAAGATCTGAACTTGTAATAGTCAAATACAGAACTTAAAATTGATAGCTTTTAATTATTATTGTAAATTATAACTTGAAGATCTGAACTTGTAATAGTCAAATACAGAACTTCGAATTGTTAAATACAAATTATTAGTACAAATTATAACTTGAAGATCTGAACTTGTAATAGGTAAATACAGAACTTCGAATTGTTAAATTCAAACTAAGATTGCAAATAATAATTTGAAGATCTGAACTTGTAATAGTCAAATACAGAACTTCGAATTGTTAAATTCAAACTAAGATTGCAAATAATAATTCGAAGATCTGAACTTGTAATAGTCAAATACAGAACTTCTAATTGTTAAATACAAATTATTAGTTCAAATTAACACTTGATGATCTGAACTAGTAATTGTCAAATACAGACCTTAAAATTGAAAGCTTCTAATTATTATTGCAAATTATAACTTGAAGATCTGAACTTGTAATTGTCAAATACAGAACTTCTAATTGTTAAATACAAATTATTAGTGCAAATTATAACTTGAAGATCTGAACTTGCAATTGTCAAATACAGAACTTAAAATTGATAGCTTCTAATTATTATTGCAAATTATAACTTGAAGATCTGAACTTGTAATAGTCAAATACAGAACTTAAAATTGATAGCTTCTAATTATTATTGTAAATTATAACTTGAAGATCTGAACTTGTAATAGTGAATTACAGAACTTAGATTTGTTAAATTCAAATTATTATTTCAAATTATAACTTGAAGATCTGAACTAGTAATTGTCAAATACAGAACTTAAAATTGATAGCTTCTAATTATTATTGCAAATTATAACTTGAAGATCTGAACTTGTAATTGTCAAATACAGAACTTAAAATTGATAGCTTCTAATTATTATTGCAAATTATAACTTGAAGATCTGAACTTGTAATTGTCAAATACAGAACTTAAAATTGATAGCTTCTAATTATTATTGTAAATTATAACTTGAAGATCCGAACTTGTAATTGTCAAATACAGAACTTAAAATTGATAGCTTCTAATTATTATTGCAAATTATAACTTGAAGATCTGAACTTGTAATTCTCAAATACAGAACTTAAAATTGATAGCTTCTAATTATTATTGCAAATTATAACTTGAAGATCTGAACTTGTAATTGTCAAATACAGAACTTAAAATTGATTGCTTCTAATTATTATTGCATATTATAACTTGAAGATCTGAACTTGTAATTGTTAAATACAGAACTTAAAATTGATAGCTTCTAATTATTATTGTAAATTATAACTTCAAGATCTGAACTTGTAATTGTCAAATACAGAACTTAAAATTGATAGCTTCTAATTATTATTGCAAATAATAACTTGAAGATCTGAACTTGTAATTGTCAAATACAGAACTGAAAATTGATAGCTTCTAATTATTATTGCAAATTACAACTTGAAGATCTGAACTTGTAATTGTCAAATACAGAACTTCAAATTGTTAAATACAAATTATTAGTGCAAATTATAACTTGAAGATCTGAACTTGTAATTGTCAAATACAGAACTTAAAATTGATAGCTTCTAATTATTATTGTAAATTATAACTTGAAGATCTGAACTTGTAATAGTGAATTACAGAACTTAGATTTGTTAAATTCAAATTATTATTTCAAATTATAACTTGAAGATCTGAACTAGTAATTGTCAAATACAGAACTTAAAATTGATAGCTTCTAATTATTATTGCATATTATAACTTGAAGATCTGAACTTGTAATTGTTAAATACAGAACTTAAAATTGATAGCTTCTAATTATTATTGTAAATTATAACTTCAAGATCTGAACTTGTAATTGTCAAACACCGAACTTAAAATTGATAGCTTCTAATTATTATTGCAAATAATAACTTGAAGATCTGACCTTGTAATTGTCAAATACAGAACTTAAAATTGATAGCTTCTAAATATTATTGCAAATTGTAATTTGAAGATCTGAACTTGTAATAGACAAATACGCAACTTAGCATTGTTAAATACAAATTGTGATTGCAAATTATAACTTGAAGATCTGAACCTGTAATAGGTAAATACAGAACTTCCAATTGTTAAATTCAAACTAAGATTGCAAATAATAATTCGAAGATCTGAACTTGTAATAGTGAATTACAGAACTTAGATTTGTTAAATTCAAATTATTATTTCAAATTATAACTTGAAGATCTGAACTAGTAATTGTCAAATACAGAACTTAAAATTGATAGCTTCTAATTATTATTGCAAATTATAACTTGAAGATCTGAACTTGTAATAGTCAAATACAGAACTTAGATTTGTTAAATTCAAATTATTATTTCAAATTATAACTTGAAGATCTGAACTAGTAATTGTCAAATACAGAACTTAAAATTGATAGCTTCTAATTATTATTGCAAATTATAACTTGAAGATCTGAACTTGTAATTGTCAAATACAGAACTTAAAATTGATAGCTTCTAATTATTATTGTAAATTATAACTTGAAGATCTGAATTTGTAATTGTCAAATACAGAACTTAAAATTGATAGCTTCTAATTATTATTGCAAATAATAACTTGGAGATCTGAACTAGTAATTGTCAAATACAGAACTTAAAATTGATAGCTTCTAATTATTATTGCAAATTATAACTAGAAGATCTGAACTTGTAATTGTCAAATACAGAACTTAAAATTGATAGCTTCTAATTATTATTGCAAATTATAACTTGAAGATCTGAACTTGTAATTGTCAAATACAGAACATAAAATTGATAGCTTCTAATTATTATTTAAAATTATAACTTGAAGATCTGAACTTGTAATTGTCAAATACAGAACTGAAAATTGATAGCTTCTAATTATTATTGCAAATTACAACTTGAAGATCTGAACTTGTAATTGTCAAATACAGAACTTCAAATTGTTAAATACAAATTATTAGTGCAAATTATAACTTGAAGATCTGAACTTGTAATTGTCAAATACAGAACTTAAAATTGATAGCTTCTAATTATTATTGTAAATTATAACTTGAAGATCTGAACTTGTAATAGTGAATTACAGAACTTAGATTTGTTAAATTCAAATTATTATTTCAAATTATAACTTGAAGATCTGAACTAGTAATTGTCAAATACAGAACTTAAAATTGATAGCTTCTAATTATTATTGCATATTATAACTTGAAGATCTGAACTTGTAATTGTTAAATACAGAACTTAAAATTGATAGCTTCTAATTATTATTGTAAATTATAACTTCAAGATCTGAACTTGTAATTGTCAAACACCGAACTTAAAATTGATAGCTTCTAATTATTATTGCAAATAATAACTTGAAGATCTGAACTTGTAATTGTCAAATACAGAACTTAAAATTGATAGCTTCTAAATATTATTGCAAATTGTAATTTGAAGATCTGAACTTGTAATAGACAAATACGCAACTTAGCATTGTTAAATACAAATTGTGATTGCAAATTATAACTTGAAGATCTGAACCTGTAATAGGTAAATACAGAACTTCCAATTGTTAAATTCAAACTAAGATTGCAAATAATAATTCGAAGATCTGAACTTGTAATAGTGAATTACAGAACTTAGATTTGTTAAATTCAAATTATTATTTCAAATTATAACTTGAAGATCTGAACTAGTAATTGTCAAATACAGAACTTAAAATTGATAGCTTCTAATTATTATTGCAAATTATAACTTGAAGATCTGAACTTGTAATAGTCAAATACAGAACTTAGATTTGTTAAATTCAAATTATTATTTCAAATTATAACTTGAAGATCTGAACTAGTAATTGTCAAATACAGAACTTAAAATTGATAGCTTCTAATTATTATTGCAAATTATAACTTGAAGATCTGAACTTGTAATTGTCAAATACAGAACTTAAAATTGATAGCTTCTAATTATTATTGTAAATTATAACTTGAAGATCTGAATTTGTAATTGTCAAATACAGAACTTAAAATTGATAGCTTCTAATTATTATTGCAAATAATAACTTGGAGATCTGAACTAGTAATTGTCAAATACAGAACTTAAAATTGATAGCTTCTAATTATTATTGCAAATTATAACTAGAAGATCTGAACTTGTAATTGTCAAATACAGAACTTAAAATTGATAGCTTCTAATTATTATTGCAAATTATAACTTGAAGATCTGAACTTGTAATTGTCAAATACAGAACATAAAATTGATAGCTTCTAATTATTATTTAAAATTATAACTTGAAGATCTGAACTTGTAATTGTCAAATACAGAACTTAAAATTAATAGCTTCTAATTATTATTGCAAATTATAACTTGAAGATCTGAACTTGTAATTGTCAAATACAGAACTTAAAATTGATAGCTTCTAATTATTATTGTAAATTATAACTTGAAGATCTGAACTTGTAATAGTGAATTACAGAACTTAGATTTGTTAAATTCAAATTATTATTTCAAATTATAACTTGAAGATCTGAACTAGTAATTGTCAAATTCAGAACTTAAATTTGATAGCTTCTAATTATTATTGCATATTATAACTTGAAGATCTGAACTTGTAATTGTTAAATACAGAACTTAAAATTGATAGCTTCTAATTATTATTGTAAATTATAACTTCAAGATCTGAACTTGTAATTGTCAAATACAGAACTTAAAATTGATAGCTTCTAATTATTATTGCAAATAATAACTTGAAGATCTGAACTTGTAATTGTCAAATACAGAACTTAAAATTGATAGCTTCTAATTATTATTGCAAATTATAACTTGAAGATCTGAACTTGTAATTGTCAAATACAGAACTTCAAATTGTTAAATACAAATTATTAGTGCAAATTATAACTTGAAGATCTGAACTTGTAATTGTCAAATACAGAACTTAAAATTGATAGCTTCTAATTATTATTGTAAATTATAACTTGAAGATCTAAACTTGTAATAGTGAATTACAGAACTTAGATTTGTTAAATTCAAATTATTATTTCAAATTATAACTTGAAGATCTGAACTAGTAATTGTCAAATACAGAACTTAAAATTGATAGCTTCTAATTATTATTGCATATTATAACTTGAAGATCTGAACTTGTAATTGTTAAATACAGAACTTAAAATTGATAGCTTCTAATTATTATTGTAAATTATAACTTCAAGATCTGAACTTGTAATTGTCAAATACAGAACTTAAAATTGATAGCTTCTAATTATTATTGCAAATAATAACTTGAAGATCTGAACTTGTAATTGTCAAATACAGAACTTAAAATTGATAGCTTCTAATTATTATTGCAAATTATAACTTGAAGATCTGAACTTGTAATTGTCAAATACAGAACTTCAAATTGTTAAATACAAATTATTAGTGCAAATTATAACTTGAAGATCTGAACTTGTAATTGTCAAATACAGAACTTAAAATTGATAGCTTCTAATTATTATTGTAAATTATAACTTGAAGATCTAAACTTGTAATAGTGAATTACAGAACTTAGATTTGTTAAATTCAAATTATTATTTCAAATTATAACTTGAAGATCTGAACTAGTAATTGTCAAATACAGAACTTAAAATTGATAGCTTCTAATTATTATTGCATATTATAACTTGAAGATCTGAACTTGTAATTGTTAAATTCAGAACTTAAAATTGATAGCTTCTAATTATTATTGTAAATTATAACTTGAAGATCTGAACTTGTAATTGTCAAATACAGAACTTAAAATTGATAGCTTCTTATTATTATTGCAAATAATAACTTGGAGATCTGAACTAGTAATTGTCAAATACAGAACTTAAAATTGATAGCTTCCAATTATTATTGCAAATTATAACTTGAAGATCTGAACTTGTAATTGTCAAATACAGAACTTAAAATTGATAGCTTCTAATTATTATTGCAAATTATAACTTGAAGATCTGAACTTGTAATTGTCAAATAGAGAACATAAAATTGATAGCTTCTTATTATTATTTCAAATTATAACTTGAAGATCTGAACTTGTAATTGTCAAATACAGAACTTAAAATTAATAGCTTCTAATTATTATTGCAAATTATAACTTGAAGATCTGAACTTGTAATTGTCAAATACAGAACTTAAAATTGATAGCTTCTAATTATTATTGCAAATTATAACTTGAAGATCTGAACTTGTAATATTCAAATACAGAACTTAAAATTGATAGCTTCTAATTATTATTGTAAATTATAACTTGAAGATCTGAACTTGTAATTGTCAAATACAGAACTTCAAATTGTTAAATACAAATTATTAGTGCAAATTATAACTTGAAGATCTGAACTTGTAATTGTCAAATACAGAACTTAAAATTGATAGCTTCTAATTATTATTGTAAATTATAACTTGAAGATCTGAACTTGTAATAGTGAATTACAGAACTTAGATTTGTTAAATTCAAATTATTATTTCAAATTATAACTTGAAGATCTGAACTAGTAATTGTCAAATACAGAACTGAAAATTTATAGCTTCTAATTATTATTGCATATTATAACTTGAAGATCTGAACTTGTAATTGTCAAATACAGAACTTAAAATTGATAGCTTCTAATTATTATTGTAAATTATAACTTGAAGATCTGAACTTGTAATAGTGAATTACAGAACTTAGATTTGTTAAATTCAAATTATTATTTCAAATTATAACTTGAAGATCTGAACTAGTAATTGTCAAATACAGAACTTAAAATTGATAGCTTCTAATTATTATTGCATATTATAACTTGAAGATCTGAACTTGTAATTGTTAAATACAGAACTTAAAATTGATAGCTTCTAATTATTATTGTAAATTATAACTTCAAGATCTGAACTTGTAATTGTCAAACACCGAACTTAAAATTGATAGCTTCTAATTATTATTGCAAATAATAACTTGAAGATCTGAACTTGTAATTGTCAAATACAGAACTTAAAATTGATAGCTTCTAATTATTATTGCAAATTATAACTTGAAGATCTGAACTTGTAATTGTCAAATACAGAACTTAAAATTGATAGCTTCTAATTATTATTGCAAATTATAACTTGAAGATCTGAACTTGTAATTGTCAAATACAGAACATAAAATTGATAGCTTCTAATTATTATTTAAAATTATAACTTGAAGATCTGACCTTGTAATTGTCAAATATAGAACTTAAAATTAATAGCTTCTAATTATTATTGCAAATTATAACTTGAAGATCTGAACTTGTAATTGTCAAATACAGAACTTAAAATTGATAGCTTCTAATTATTATTGTAAATTATAACTTGAAGATCTGAACTTGTAATAGTGAATTACAGAACTTAGATTTGTTAAATTCAAATTATTATTTCAAATTATAACTTGAAGATCTGAACTAGTAATTGTCAAATACAGAACTTAAAATTGATAGCTTCTAATTATTAGTGCAAATTATAACTTGAAGATCTGAACTTGTAATTGTCAAATACAGAACTTAAAATTGATAGCTTCTAATTATTATTGTAAATTATAACTTGAAGATCTGAACTTGTAATTGTCAAATACAGAACTTAAAATTGATAGCTTCTAATTATTATTGCAAATAATAACTTGGAGATCTGAACTAGTAATTGTCAAATACAGAACTTAAAATTGATAGCTTCTAATTATTATTGCAAATTATAACTTGAAGATCTGAACTTGTAATTGTCAAATACAGAACTTAAAATTGATAGCTTCTAATTATTATTGCAAATTATAACTTGAAGATCTGAACTTGTAATTGTCAAATACAGAACATAAAATTGATAGCTTCTAATTATTATTTAAAATTATAACTTGAAGATCTGAACTTGTAATTGTCAAATATAGAACTTAAAATTAATAGCTTCTAATTATTATTGCAAATTATAACTTGAAGATCTGAACTTGTAATTGTCAAATACAGAACTTAAAATTGATAGCTTCTAATTATTATTGTAAATTATAACTTGAAGATCTGAACTTGTAATAGTGAATTACAGAACTTAGATTTGTTAAATTCAAATTATTATTTCAAATTATAACTTGAAGATCTGAACTAGTAATTGTCAAATACAGAACTTAAAATTGATAGCTTCTAATTATTATTGCATATTATAACTTGAAGATCTGAACTTGTAATTGTTAAATACAGAACTTAAAATTGATAGCTTCTAATTATTATTGTAAATTATAACTTCAAGATCTGAACTTGTAATTGTCAAATACAGAACTTAAAATTGATAGCTTCTAATTATTATTGCAAATAATAACTTGAAGATCTGAACTTGTAATTGTCAAATACAGAACTTAAAATTGATAGCTTCTAATTATTATTGCAAATTATAACTTGAAGATCTGAACTTGTAATTGTCAAATACAGAACTTAAAATTAATAGCTTCTAATTATTATTGCAAATTATAACTTGAAGATCTGAACTTGTAATTGTCAAATACAGAACTTAAAATTGATAGCTTCTAATTATTATTGCAAATTATAACTTGAAGATCTGAACTTGTAATATTCAAATACAGAACTTAAAATTGATAGCTTCTAATTATTATTGTAAATTATAACTTGAAGATCTGAACTTGTAATTGTCAAATACAGAACTTCAAATTGTTAAATACAAATTATTAGTGCAAATTATAACTTGAAGATCTGAACTTGTAATTGTCAAATACAGAACTTAAAATTGATAGCTTCTAATTATTATTGTAAATTATAACTTGAAGATCTGAACTTGTAATAGTGAATTACAGAACTTAGATTTGTTAAATTCAAATTATTATTTCAAATTATAACTTGAAGATCTGAACTAGTAATTGTCAAATACAGAACTTAAAATTGATAGCTTCTAATTATTATTGCAAATTATAACTTGAAGATCTGAACTTGTAATTGTCAAATACAGAACTTAAAATTGATAGCTTCTAATTATTATTGCAAATTATAACTTGAAGATCTGAACTTGTAATTGTCAAATACAGAACTTAAAATTGATAGCTTCTAATTATTATTGTAAATTATAACTTGAAGATCCGAACTTGTAATTGTCTAATACAGAACTTAAAATTGATAGCTTCTAATTATTATTGCAAATTATAACTTGAAGATCTGAACTTGTAATTGTCAAATACAGAACTTAAAATTGATAGCTTCTAATTATTATTGCAAATTATAACTTGAAGATCTGAACTTGTAATTGTCAAATACAGAACTTAAAATTGATAGCTTCTAATTATTATTGCATATTATAACTTGAAGATCTGAACTTGTAATTGTTAAATACAGAACTTAAAATTGATAGCTTCTAATTATTATTGTAAATTATAACTTCAAGATCTGAACTTGTAATTGTCAAATACAGAACTTAAAATTGATAGCTTCTAAATATTATTGCAAATTGTAATTTGAAGATCTGAACTTGTAATAGACAAATACGCAACTTAGCATTGTTAAATACAAATTGTGATTGCAAATTATAACTTGAAGATCTGAACCTGTAATAGGTAAATACAGAACTTCCAATTGTTAAATTCAAACTAAGATTGCAAATAATAATTCGAAGATCTGAACTTGTAATAGTGAATTACAGAACTTAGATTTGTTAAATTCAAATTATTATTTCAAATTATAACTTGAAGATCTGAACTAGTAATTGTCAAATACAGAACTTAAAATTGATAGCTTCTAATTATTATTGCAAATTATAACTTGAAGATCTGAACTTGTAATAGTCAAATACAGAACTTAGATTTGTTAAATTCAAATTATTATTTCAAATTATAACTTGAAGATCTGAACTAGTAATTGTCAAATACAGAACTTAAAATTGATAGCTTCTAATTATTATTGCAAATTATAACTTGAAGATCTGAACTTGTAATTGTCAAATACAGAACTTAAAATTGATAGCTTCTAATTATTATTGTAAATTATAACTTGAAGATCTGAACTTGTAATTGTCAAATACAGAACTTAAAATTGATAGCTTCTAATTATTATTGCAAATAATAACTTGGAGATCTGAACTAGTAATTGTCAAATACAGAACTTAAAATTGATAGCTTCTAATTATTATTGCAAATTATAACTTGAAGATCTGAACTTGTAATTGTCAAATACAGAACTTAAAATTGATAGCTTCTAATTATTATTGCAAATTATAACTTGAAGATCTGAACTTGTAATTGTCAAATACAGAACATAAAATTGATAGCTTCTAATTATTATTTAAAATTATAACTTGAAGATCTGAACTTGTAATTGTCAAATACAGAACTTAAAATTAATAGCTTCTAATTATTATTGCAAATTATAACTTGAAGATCTGAACTTGTAATTGTCAAATACAGAACTTAAAATTGATAGCTTCTAATTATTATTGTAAATTATAACTTGAAGATCTGAACTTGTAATAGTGAATTACAGAACTTAGATTTGTTAAATTCAAATTATTATTTCAAATTATAACTTGAAGATCTGAACTAGTAATTGTCAAATTCAGAACTTAAAATTGATAGCTTCTAATTATTATTGCATATTATAACTTGAAGATCTGAACTTGTAATTGTTAAATACAGAACTTAAAATTGATAGCTTCTAATTATTATTGTAAATTATAACTTCAAGATCTGAACTTGTAATTGTCAAATACAGAACTTAAAATTGATAGCTTCTAATTATTATTGCAAATAATAACTAGAAGATCTGAACTTGTAATTGTCAAATACAGAACTTAAAATTGATAGCTTCTAATTATTATTGCAAATTATAACTTGAAGATCTGAACTTGTAATTGTCAAATACAGAACTTCAAATTGTTAAATACAAATTATTAGTGCAAATTATAACTTGAAGATCTGAACTTGTAATTGTCAAATACAGAACTTAAAATTGATAGCTTCTAATTATTATTGTAAATTATAACTTGAAGATCTAAACTTGTAATAGTGAATTACAGAACTTAGATTTGTTAAATTCAAATTATTATTTCAAATTATAACTTGAAGATCTGAACTAGTAATTGTCAAATACAGAACTTAAAATTGATAGCTTCTAATTATTATTGCATATTATAACTTGAAGATCTGAACTTGTAATTGTTAAATACAGAACTTAAAATTGATAGCTTCTAATTATTATTGTAAATTATAACTTCAAGATCTGAACTTGTAATTGTCAAATACAGAACTTAAAATTGATAGCTTCTAATTATTATTGCAAATAATAACTTGAAGATCTGAACTTGTAATTGTCAAATACAGAACTTAAAATTGATAGCTTCTAATTAT
The DNA here is from genome assembly GCA_963170105.1 of Cantharis lateralis. Lineage (NCBI taxonomy): Eukaryota > Metazoa > Arthropoda > Insecta > Coleoptera > Cantharidae > Cantharis > Cantharis lateralis. The sequence goes on along the minus strand of OY720625.1, from coordinate 23,010,406 downwards.
TATTGCAAATTATAACTTGAAGATCTGAACTTGTAATTGTCAAATACAGAACTTCAAATTGTTAAATACAAATTATTAGTGCAAATTATAACTTGAAGATCTGAACTTGTAATTGTCAAATACAGAACTTAAAATTGATAGCTTCTAATTATTATTGTAAATTATAACTTGAAGATCTAAACTTGTAATAGTGAATTACAGAACTTAGATTTGTTAAATTCAAATTATTATTTCAAATTATAACTTGAAGATCTGAACTAGTAATTGTCAAATACAGAACTTAAAATTGATAGCTTCTAATTATTATTGCATATTATAACTTGAAGATCTGAACTTGTAATTGTTAAATTCAGAACTTAAAATTGATAGCTTCTAATTATTATTGTAAATTATAACTTGAAGATCTGAACTTGTAATTGTCAAATACAGAACTTAAAATTGATAGCTTCTAATTATTATTGCAAATAATAACTTGGAGATCTGAACTAGTAATTGTCAAATACAGAACTTAAAATTGATAGCTTCCAATTATTATTGCAAATTATAACTTGAAGATCTGAACTTGTAATTGTCAAATACAGAACTTAAAATTGATAGCTTCTAATTATTATTGCAAATTATAACTTGAAGATCTGAACTTGTAATTGTCAAATAGAGAACATAAAATTGATAGCTTCTTATTATTATTTCAAATTATAACTTGAAGATCTGAACTTGTAATTGTCAAATACAGAACTTAAAATTAATAGCTTCTAATTATTATTGCAAATTATAACTTGAAGATCTGAACTTGTAATTGTCAAATACAGAACTTAAAATTGATAGCTTCTAATTATTATTGCAAATTATAACTTGAAGATCTGAACTTGTAATATTCAAATACAGAACTTAAAATTGATAGCTTCTAATTATTATTGTAAATTATAACTTGAAGATCTGAACTTGTAATTGTCAAATACAGAACTTCAAATTGTTAAATACAAATTATTAGTGCAAATTATAACTTGAAGATCTGAACTTGTAATTGTCAAATACAGAACTTAAAATTGATAGCTTCTAATTATTATTGTAAATTATAACTTGAAGATCTGAACTTGTAATAGTGAATTACAGAACTTAGATTTGTTAAATTCAAATTATTATTTCAAATTATAACTTGAAGATCTGAACTAGTAATTGTCAAATACAGAACTTAAAATTTATAGCTTCTAATTATTATTGCATATTATAACTTGAAGATCTGAACTTGTAATTGTCAAATACAGAACTTAAAATTGATAGCTTCTAATTGTTATTGTAAATTATAACTTGAAGATCTGAACTTGTAATAGTGAATTACAGAACTTAGATTTGTTAAATTCAAATTATTATTTCAAATTATAACTTGAAGATCTGAACTAGTAATTGTCAAATACTGAACTTAAAATTGATAGCTTCTAATTATTATTGCATATTATAACTTGAAGATCTGAACTTGTAATTGTTAAATACAGAACTTAAAATTGATAGCTTCTAATTATTATTGTAAATTATAACTTCAAGATCTGAACTTGTAATTGTCAAACACCGAACTTAAAATTGATAGCTTCTAATTATTATTGCAAATAATAACTTGAAGATCTGAACTTGTAATTGTCAAATACAGAACTTAAAATTGATAGCTTCTAATTATTATTGCAAATTATAACTTGAAGATCTGAACTTGTAATTGTCAAATACAGAACTTAAAATTGATAGCTTCTAATTATTATTGCAAATTATAACTTGAAGATCTGAACTTGTAATTGTCAAATACAGAACATAAAATTGATAGCTTCTAATTATTATTTAAAATTATAACTTGAAGATCTGACCTTGTAATTGTCAAATATAGAACTTAAAATTAATAGCTTCTAATTATTATTGCAAATTATAACTTGAAGATCTGAACTTGTAATTGTCAAATACAGAACTTAAAATTGATAGCTTCTAATTATTATTGTAAATTATAACTTGAAGATCTGAACTTGTAATAGTGAATTACAGAACTTAGATTTGTTAAATTCAAATTATTATTTCAAATTATAACTTGAAGATCTGAACTAGTAATTGTCAAATACAGAACTTAAAATTGATAGCTTCTAATTATTAGTGCAAATTATAACTTGAAGATCTGAACTTGTAATTGTCAAATACAGAACTTAAAATTGATAGCTTCTAATTATTATTGTAAATTATAACTTGAAGATCTGAACTTGTAATTGTCAAATACAGAACTTAAAATTGATAGCTTCTAATTATTATTGCAAATAATAACTTGGAGATCTGAACTAGTAATTGTCAAATACAGAACTTAAAATTGATAGCTTCTAATTATTATTGCAAATTATAACTTGAAGATCTGAACTTGTAATTGTCAAATACAGAACTTAAAATTGATAGCTTCTAATTATTATTGCAAATTATAACTTGAAGATCTGAACTTGTAATTGTCAAATACAGAACATAAAATTGATAGCTTCTAATTATTATTTAAAATTATAACTTGAAGATCTGAACTTGTAATTGTCAAATATAGAACTTAAAATTAATAGCTTCTATTTATTATTGCAAATTATAACTTGAAGATCTGAACTTGTCAAATACAGAACTTAAAATTGATAGCTTCTAATTATTATTGTAAATTATAACTTGAAGATCTGAACTTGTAATAGTGAATTACAGAACTTAGATTTGTTAAATTCAAATTATTATTTCAAATTATAACTTGAAGATCTGAACTAGTAATTGTCAAATACAGAACTTAAAATTGATAGCTTCTAATTATTATTGCATATTATAACTTGAAGATCTGAACTTGTAATTGTTAAATACAGAACTTAAAATTGATAGCTTCTAATTATTATTGTAAATTATAACTTCAAGATCTGAACTTGTAATTGTCAAATACAGAACTTAAAATTGATAGCTTCTAATTATTATTGCAAATAATAACTTGAAGATCTGAACTTGTAATTGTCAAATACAGAACTTAAAATTGATAGCTTCTAATTATTATTGCAAATTATAACTTGAAGATCTGAACTTGTAATTGTCAAATACAGAACTTCAAATTGTTAAATACAAATTATTAGTGCAAATTATAACTTGAAGATCTGAACTTGTAATTGTCAAATACAGAACTTAAAATTGATAGCTTCTAATTATTATTTTAAATTATAACTTGAAGATCTAAACTTGTAATAGTGAATTACAGAACTTAGATTTGTTAAATTCAAATTATTATTTCAAATTATAACTTGAAGATCTGAACTAGTAATTGTCAAATACAGAACTTAAAATTGATAGCTTCTAATTATTATTGCATATTATAACTTGAAGATCTGAACTTGTAATTGTTAAATTCAGAACTTAAAATTGATAGCTTCTAATTATTATTGTAAATTATAACTTGAAGATCTGAACTTGTAATTGTCAAATACAGAACTTAAAATTGATAGCTTCTAATTATTATTGCAAATAATAACTTGGAGATCTGAACTAGTAATTGTCAAATACAGAACTTAAAATTGATAGCTTCCAATTATTATTGCAAATTATAACTTGAAGATCTGAACTTGTAATTGTCAAATACAGAACTTAAAATTGATAGCTTCTAATTATTATTGCAAATTATAACTTGAAGATCTGAACTTGTAATTGTCAAATAGAGAACATAAAATTGATAGCTTCTTATTATTATTTCAAATTATAACTTGAAGATCTGAACTTGTAATTGTCAAATACAGAACTTAAAATTAATAGCTTCTAATTATTATTGCAAATTATAACTTGAAGATCTGAACTTGTAATTGTCAAATACAGAACTTAAAATTGATAGCTTCTAATTATTATTGCAAATTATAACTTGAAGATCTGAACTTGTAATATTCAAATACAGAACTTAAAATTGATAGCTTCTAATTATTATTGTAAATTATAACTTGAAGATCTGAACTTGTAATTGTCAAATACAGAACTTCAAATTGTTAAATACAAATTATTAGTGCAAATTATAACTTGAAGATCTGAACTTGTAATTGTCAAATACAGAACTTAAAATTGATAGCTTCTAATTATTATTGTAAATTATAACTTGAAGATCTGAACTTGTAATAGTGAATTACAGAACTTAGATTTGTTAAATTCAAATTATTATTTCAAATTATAACTTGAAGATCTGAACTAGTAATTGTCAAATACAGAACTTAAAATTTATAGCTTCTAATTATTATTGCATATTATAACTTGAAGATCTGAACTTGTAATTGTCAAATACAGAACTTAAAATTGATAGCTTCTAATTATTATTGTAAATTATAACTTGAAGATCTGAACTTGTAATAGTGAATTACAGAACTTAGATTTGTTAAATTCAAATTATTATTTCAAATTATAACTTGAAGATCTGAACTAGTAATTGTCAAATACAGAACTTAAAATTGATAGCTTCTAATTATTATTGCATATTATAACTTGAAGATCTGAACTTGTAATTGTTAAATACAGAACTTAAAATTGATAGCTTCTAATTATTATTGTAAATTATAACTTCAAGATCTGAACTTGTCAAACACCGAACTTAAAATTGATAGCTTCTAATTATTATTGCAAATAATAACTTGAAGATCTGAACTTGTAATTGTCAAATACAGAACTTAAAATTGATAGCTTCTAATTATTATTGCAAATTATAACTTGAAGATCTGAACTTGTAATTGTCAAATACAGAACTTAAAATTGATAGCTTCTAATTATTATTGCAAATTATAACTTGAAGATCTGAACTTGTAATTGTCAAATACAGAACATAAAATTGATAGCTTCTAATTATTATTTAAAATTATAACTTGAAGATCTGAACTTGTAATTGTCAAATATAGAACTTAAAATTAATAGCTTCTAATTATTATTGCAAATTATAACTTGAAGATCTGAACTTGTAATTGTCAAATACAGAACTTAAAATTGATAGCTTCTAATTATTATTGTAAATTATAACTTGAAGATCTGAACTTGTAATAGTGAATTACAGAACTTAGATTTGTTAAATTCAAATTATTATTTCAAATTATAACTTGAAGATCTGAACTAGTAATTGTCAGATACAGAACTTAAAATTGATAGCTTCTAATTATTAGTGCAAATTATAACTTGAAGATCTGAACTTGTAATTGTCAAATACAGAACTTAAAATTGATAGCTTCTAATTATTATTGTAAATTATAACTTGAAGATCTGAACTTGTAATTGTCAAATACAGAACTTAAAATTGATAGCTTCTAATTATTATTGCAAATAATAACTTGGAGATCTGAACTAGTAATTGTCAAATACAGAACTTAAAATTGATAGCTTCTAATTATTATTGCAAATTATAACTTGAAGATCTGAACTTGTAATTGTCAAATACAGAACTTAAAATTGATAGCTTCTAATTATTATTGCAAATTATAACTTGAAGATCTGAACTTGTAATTGTCAAATACAGAACATAAAATTGATAGCTTCTAATTATTATTTAAAATTATAACTTGAAGATCTGAACTTGTAATTGTCAAATATAGAACTTAAAATTAATAGCTTCTAATTATTATTGCAAATTATAACTTGAAGATCTGAACTTGTAATTGTCAAATACAGAACTTAAAATTGATAGCTTCTAATTATTATTGTAAATTATAACTTGAAGATCTGAACTTGTAATAGTGAATTACAGAACTTAGATTTGTTAAATTCAAATTATTATTTCAAATTATAACTTGAAGATCTGAACTTGTAATTGTCAAATACAGAACTTAAAATTGATAGCTTCTAATTATTATTGTAAATTATAACTTGAAGATCTGAACTTGTAATAGTGAATTACAGAACTTAGATTTGTTAAATTCAAATTATTATTTCAAATTATAACTTGAAGATCTGAACTAGTAATTGTCAAATACAGAACTTAAAATTGATAGCTTCTTATTATTATTTCAAATTATAACTTGAAGATCTGAACTTGTAATTGTCAAATACAGAACTTAAAATTGATAGCTTCTAATTATTATTGCAAATTATAACTTGAAGATCTGAACTTGTAATAGTCAAATACAGAACTTAAAATTGATAGCTTTTAATTATTATTGTAAATTATAACTTGAAGATCTGAACTTGTAATAGTCAAATACAGAACTTCGAATTGTTAAATACAAATTATTAGTACAAATTATAACTTGAAGATCTGAACTTGTAATAGGTAAATACAGAACTTCGAATTGTTAAATTCAAACTAAGATTGCAAATAATAATTTGAAGATCTGAACTTGTAATAGTCAAATACAGAACTTCGAATTGTTAAATTCAAACTAAGATTGCAAATAATAATTCGAAGATCTGAACTTGTAATAGTCAAATACAGAACTTCTAATTGTTAAATACAAATTATTAGTTCAAATTAACACTTGATGATCTGAACTAGTAATTGTCAAATACAGACCTTAAAATTGAAAGCTTCTAATTATTATTGCAAATTATAACTTGAAGATCTGAACTTGTAATTGTCAAATACAGAACTTCTAATTGTTAAATACAAATTATTAGTGCAAATTATAACTTGAAGATCTGAACTTGCAATTGTCAAATACAGAACTTAAAATTGATAGCTTCTAATTATTATTGCAAATTATAACTTGAAGATCTGAACTTGTAATAGTCAAATACAGAACTTAAAATTGATAGCTTCTAATTATTATTGTAAATTATAACTTGAAGATCTGAACTTGTAATAGTGAATTACAGAACTTAGATTTGTTAAATTCAAATTATTATTTCAAATTATAACTTGAAGATCTGAACTAGTAATTGTCAAATACAGAACTTAAAATTGATAGCTTCTAATTATTATTGCAAATTATAACTTGAAGATCTGAACTTGTAATTGTCAAATACAGAACTTAAAATTGATAGCTTCTAATTATTATTGCAAATTATAACTTGAAGATCTGAACTTGTAATTGTCAAATACAGAACTTAAAATTGATAGCTTCTAATTATTATTGTAAATTATAACTTGAAGATCCGAACTTGTAATTGTCAAATACAGAACTTAAAATTGATAGCTTCTAATTATTATTGCATATTATAACTTGAAGATCTGAACTTGTAATTGTTAAATACAGAACTTAAAATTGATAGCTTCTAATTATTATTGTAAATTATAACTTCAAGATCTGAACTTGTAATTGTCAAACACCGAACTTAAAATTGATAGCTTCTAATTATTATTGCAAATAATAACTTGAAGATCTGAACTTGTAATTGTCAAATACAGAACTTAAAATTGATAGCTTCTAAATATTATTGCAAATTGTAATTTGAAGATCTGAACTTGTAATAGACAAATACGCAACTTAGCATTGTTAAATACAAATTGTGATTGCAAATTATAACTTGAAGATCTGAACCTGTAATAGGTAAATACAGAACTTCCAATTGTTAAATTCAAACTAAGATTGCAAATAATAATTCGAAGATCTGAACTTGTAATAGTGAATTACAGAACTTAGATTTGTTAAATTCAAATTATTATTTCAAATTATAACTTGAAGATCTGAACTAGTAATTGTCAAATACAGAACTTAAAATTGATAGCTTCTAATTATTATTGCAAATTATAACTTGAAGATCTGAACTTGTAATAGTCAAATACAGAACTTAGATTTGTTAAATTCAAATTATTATTTCAAATTATAACTTGAAGATCTGAACTAGTAATTGTCAAATACAGAACTTAAAATTGATAGCTTCTAATTATTATTGCAAATTATAACTTGAAGATCTGAACTTGTAATTGTCAAATACAGAACTTAAAATTGATAGCTTCTAATTATTATTGTAAATTATAACTTGAAGATCTGAACTTGTAATTGTCAAATACAGAACTTAAAATTGATAGCTTCTAATTATTATTGCAAATAATAACTTGGAGATCTGAACTAGTAATTGTCAAATACAGAACTTAAAATTGATAGCTTCTAATTATTATTGCAAATTATAACTTGAAGATCTGAACTTGTAATTGTCAAATACAGAACTTCAAATTGTTAAATACAAATTATTAGTGCAAATTATAACTTGAAGATCTGAACTTGTAATTGTCAAATACAGAACTTAAAATTGATAGCTTCTAATTATTATTGCATATTATAACTTGAAGATCTGAACTTGTAATTGTTAAATACAGAACTTAAAATTGATAGCTTCTAATTATTATTGTAAATTATAACTTCAAGATCTGAACTTGTAATTGTCAAATACAGAACTTAAAATTGATAGCTTCTAATTATTATTGCAAATAATAACTTGAAGATCTGAACTTGTAATTGTCAAATACAGAACTTAAAATTGATAGCTTCTAATTATTATTGCAAATTATAACTTGAAGATCTGAACTTGTAATTGTCAAATACAGAACTTCAAATTGTTAAATACAAATTATTAGTGCAAATTATAACTTGAAGATCTGAACTTGTAATTGTCAAATACAGAACTTAAAATTGATAGCTTCTAATTATTATTGTAAATTATAACTTGAAGATCTAAACTTGTAATAGTGAATTACAGAACTTAGATTTGTTAAATTCAAATTATTATTTCAAATTATAACTTGAAGATCTGAACTAGTAATTGTCAAATACAGAACTTAAAATTGATAGCTTCTAATTATTATTGCATATTATAACTTGAAGATCTGAACTTGTAATTGTTAAATACAGAACTTAAAATTGATAGCTTCTAATTATTATTGTAAATTATAACTTCAAGATCTGAACTTGTAATTGTCAAATACAGAACTTAAAATTGATAGCTTCTAATTATTATTGCAAATAATAACTTGAAGATCTGAACTTGTAATTGTCAAATACAGAACTTAAAATTGATAGCTTCTAATTATTATTGCAAATTATAACTTGAAGATCTGAACTTGTAATTGTCAAATACAGAACTTCAAATTGTTAAATACAAATTATTAGTGCAAATTATAACTTGAAGATCTGAACTTGTAATTGTCAAATACAGAACTTAAAATTGATAGCTTCTAATTATTATTGTAAATTATAACTTGAAGATCTAAACTTGTAATAGTGAATTACAGAACTTAGATTTGTTAAATTCAAATTATTATTTCAAATTATAACTTGAAGATCTGAACTAGTAATTGTCAAATACAGAACTTAAAATTGATAGCTTCTAATTATTATTGCATATTATAACTTGAAGATCTGAACTTGTAATTGTTAAATTCAGAACTTAAAATTGATAGCTTCTAATTATTATTGTAAATTATAACTTGAAGATCTGAACTTGTAATTGTCAAATACAGAACTTAAAATTGATAGCTTCTAATTATTATTGCAAATAATAACTTGGAGATCTGAACTAGTAATTGTCAAATACAGAACTTAAAATTGATAGCTTCCAATTATTATTCCAAATTATAACTTGAAGATCTGAACTTGTAATTGTCAAATACAGAACTTAAAATTGATAGCTTCTAATTATTATTGCAAATTATAACTTGAAGATCTGAACTTGTAATTGTCAAATAGAGAACATAAAATTGATAGCTTCTTATTATTATTTCAAATTATAACTTGAAGATCTGAACTTGTAATTGTCAAATACAGAACTTAAAATTAATAGCTTCTAATTATTATTGCAAATTATAACTTGAAGATCTGAACTTGTAATTGTCAAATACAGAACTTAAAATTGATAGCTTCTAATTATTATTGCAAATTATAACTTGAAGATCTGAACTTGTAATATTCAAATACAGAACTTAAAATTGATAGCTTCTAATTATTATTGTAAATTATAACTTGAAGATCTGAACTTGTAATAGTGAATTACAGCACTTAGATTTGTTAAATTCAAATTATTATTTCAAATTATAACTTGAAGATCTGAACTAGTAATTGTCAAATACAGAACTTAAAATTGATAGCTTCTAATTATTAGTGCAAATTATAACTTGAAGATCTGAACTTGTAATTGTCAAATACAGAACTTAAAATTGATAGCTTCTAATTATTATTGTAAATTATAACCTGAAGATCTGAACTTGTAATTGTCAAATACAGAACTTAAAATTGATAGCTTCTAATTATTATTGCAAATAATAACTTGGAGATCTGAACTAGTAATTGTCAAATACAGAACTTAAAATTGATAGCTTCTAATTATTATTGCAAATTATAACTTGAAGATCTGAACTTGTAATTGTCAAATACAGAACTTAAAATTGATAGCTTCTAATTATTATTGCAAATTATAACTTGAAGATCTGAACTTGTAATTGTCAAATACAGAACATAAAATTGATAGCTTCTAATTATTATTTAAAATTATAACTTGAAGATCTGAACTTGTAATTGTCAAATATAGAACTTAAAATTAATAGCTTCTAATTATTATTGCAAATTATAACTTGAAGATCTGAACTTGTAATTGTCAAATACAGAACTTAAAATTGATAGCTTCTAATTATTATTGTAAATTATAACTTGAAGATCTGAACTTGTAATAGTGAATTATAGAACTTAGATTTGTTAAATTCAAATTATTATTTCAAATAATAACTTGAAGATCTGAACTAGTAATTGTCAAATACAGAACTTAAAATTGATAGCTTCTAATTATTATTGCATATTATAACTTGAAGATCTGAACTTGTAATTGTTAAATACAGAACTTAAAATTGATAGCTTCTAATTATTATTGTAAATTATAACTTCAAGATCTGAACTTGTAATTGTCAAATACAGAACTTAAAATTGATAGCTTCTAATTATTATTGCAAATAATAACTTGAAGATCTGAACTTGTAATTGTCAAATACAGAACTTCAAATTGTTAAATACAAATTATTAGTGCAAATTATAACTTGAAGATCTGAACTTGTAATTGTCAAATACAGAACTTAAAATTGATAGCTTCTAATTATTATTGTAAATTATAACTTGAAGATCTGAACTTGTAATAGTGAATTACAGAACTTAGATTTGTTAAATTCAAATTATTATTTCAAATTATAACTTGAAGATCTGAACTAGTAATTGTCAAATACAGAACTTAAAATTGATAGCTTCTAATTATTATTGCATATTATAACTTGAAGATCTGAACTTGTAATTGTTAAATACAGAACTTAAAATTGATAGCTTCTAATTATTATTGTAAATTATAACTTCAAGATCTGAACTTGTAATTGTCAAATACAGAACTTAAAATTGATAGCTTCTAATTATTATTGCAAATTATAACTTGAAGATCTAAACTTGTAATTGTCAAATACAGAACTTAAAATTAATAGCTTCTAATTATTATTGCAAATTATAACTTGAAGATCTGAACTTGTAATTGTCAAATACAGAACTTAAAATTGATAGCTTCTAATTATTATTGTAAATTATAACTTGAAGATCTGAACTTGTAATAGTGAATTACAGGACTTAGATTTGTTAAATTCAAATTATTATTTCAAATTATAACTTGAAGATCTGAACTAGTAATTGTCAAATACAGAACTTAAAATTGATAGCTTCTAATTATTATTGCATATTATAACTTGAAGATCTGAACTTGTAATTGTTAACTACAGAACTTAAAATTGATAGCTTCTAATTATTATTGTAAATTATAACTTCAAGATCTGAACTTGTAATTGTCAAATACAGAACTTAAAATTGATAGCTTCTAATTATTATTGCAAATTATAACTTGAAGATCTGAACTTGTAATTGTCAAATACAGAACTTAAAATTAATAGCTTCTAATTATTATTGCAAATTATAACTTGAAGATCTGAACTTGTAATTGTCAAATACAGAACTTAAAATTGATAGCTTCTAATTATTATTGTAAATTATAACTTGAAGATCTGAACTTGTAATAGTGAATTACAGAACTTAGATTTGTTAAATTCAAATTATTATTTCAAATTATAACTTGAAGATCTGAACTAGTAATTGTCAAATACAGAACTTAAAATTGATAGCTTCTAATTATTATTGCATATTATAACTTGAAGATCTGAACTTGTAATTGTTAAATACAGAACTTAAAATTGATAGCTTCTAATTATTATTGTAAATTATAACTTGAAGATCTGAACTTGTAATTGTCAAATACAGAACTTAAAATTGATAGCTTCTAATTATTATTGCAAATAATAACTTGGAGATCTGAACTAGTAATTGTCAAATACAGAACTTAAAATTGATAGCTTCCAATTATTATTGCAAATTATAACTTGAAGATCTGAACTTGTAATTGTCAAATACAGAACTTAAAATTGATAGCTTCTAATTATTATTGCAAATTATAACTTGAAGATCTGAACTTGTAATTGTCAAATAGAGAACATAAAATTGATAGCTTCTTATTATTATTTCAAATTATAACTTGAAGATCTGAACTTGTAATTGTCAAATACAGAACTTAAAATTAATAGCTTCTAATTATTATTGCAAATTATAACTTGAAGATCTGAACTTGTAATTGTCAAATACAGAACTTAAAATTGATAGCTTCTAATTATTATTGCAAATTATAACTTGAAGATCTGAACTTGTAATATTCAAATACAGAACTTAAAATTGATAGCTTCTAATTATTATTGTAAATTATAACTTGAAGATCTGAACTTGTAATAGTGAATTACAGAACTTAGATTTGTTAAATTCAAATTATTATTTCAAATTATAACTTGAAGATCTGAACTAGTAATTGTCAAATACAGAACTTAAAATTGATAGCTTCTAATTATTAGTGCAAATTATAACTTGAAGATCTGAACTTGTAATTGTCAAATACAGAACTTAAAATTGATAGCTTCTAATTATTATTGTAAATTATAACCTGAAGATCTGAACTTGTAATTGTCAAATACAGAACTTAAAATTGATAGCTTCTAATTATTATTGCAAATAATAACTTGGAGATCTGAACTAGTAATTGTCAAATACAGAACTTAAAATTGATAGCTTCTAATTATTATTGCAAATTATAACTTGAAGATCTGAACTTGTAATTGTCAAATACAGAACTTAAAATTGATAGCTTCTAATTATTATTGCAAATTATAACTTGAAGATCTGAACTTGTAATTGTCAAATACAGAACATAAAATTGATAGCTTCTAATTATTATTTAAAATTATAACTTGAAGATCTGAACTTGTAATTGTCAAATATAGAACTTAAAATTAATAGCTTCTAATTATTATTGCAAATTATAACTTGAAGATCTGAACTTGTAATTGTCAAATACAGAACTTAAAATTGATAGCTTCTAATTATTATTGTAAATTATAACTTGAAGATCTGAACTTGTAATAGTGAATTATAGAACTTAGATTTGTTAAATTCAAATTATTATTTCAAATAATAACTTGAAGATCTGAACTAGTAATTGTCAAATACAGAACTTAAAATTGATAGCTTCTAATTATTATTGCATATTATAACTTGAAGATCTGAACTTGTAATTGTTAAATACAGAACTTAAAATTGATAGCTTCTAATTATTATTGTAAATTATAACTTCAAGATCTGAACTTGTAATTGTCAAATACAGAACTTAAAATTGATAGCTTCTAATTATTATTGCAAATAATAACTTGAAGATCTGAACTTGTAATTGTCAAATACAGAACTTCAAATTGTTAAATACAAATTATTAGTGCAAATTATAACTTGAAGATCTGAACTTGTAATTGTCAAATACAGAACTTAAAATTGATAGCTTCTAATTATTATTGTAAATTATAACTTGAAGATCTGAACTTGTAATAGTGAATTACAGAACTTAGATTTGTTAAATTCAAATTATTATTTCTAATTATAACTTGAAGATCTGAACTAGTAATTGTCAAATACAGAACTTAAAATTGATAGCTTCTAATTATTATTGCATATTATAACTTGAAGATCTGAACTTGTAATTGTTAAATACAGAACTTAAAATTGATAGCTTCTAATTATTATTGTAAATTATAACTTCAAGATCTGAACTTGTAATTGTCAAATACAGAACTTAAAATTGATAGCTTCTAATTATTATTGCAAATTATAACTTGAAGATCTAAACTTGTAATTGTCAAATACAGAACTTAAAATTAATAGCTTCTAATTATTATTGCAAATTATAACTTGAAGATCTGAACTTGTAATTGTCAAATACAGAACTTAAAATTGATAGCTTCTAATTATTATTGTAAATTATAACTTGAAGATCTGAACTTGTAATAGTGAATTACAGGACTTAGATTTGTTAAATTCAAATTATTATTTCAAATTATAACTTGAAGATCTGAACTAGTAATTGTCAAATACAGAACTTAAAATTGATAGCTTCTAATTATTATTGCATATTATAACTTGAAGATCTGAACTTGTAATTGTTAACTACAGAACTTAAAATTGATAGCTTCTAATTATTATTGTAAATTATAACTTCAAGATCTGAACTTGTAATTGTCAAATACAGAACTTAAAATTGATAGCTTCTAATTATTATTGCAAATTATAACTTGAAGATCTGAACTTGTAATTGTCAAATACAGAACTTAAAATTAATAGCTTCTAATTATTATTGCAAATTATAACTTGAAGATCTGAACTTGTAATTGTCAAATACAGAACTTAAAATTGATAGCTTCTAATTATTATTGTAAATTATAACTTGAAGATCTGAACTTGTAATAGTGAATTACAGAACTTAGATTTGTTAAATTCAAATTATTATTTCAAATTATAACTTGAAGATCTGAACTAGTAATTGTCAAATACAGAACTTAAAATTGATAGCTTCTAATTATTATTGCATATTATAACTTGAAGATCTGAACTTGTAATTGTTAAATACAGAACTTAAAATTGATAGCTTCTAATTATTATTGTAAATTATAACTTCAAGATCTGAACTTGTAATTGTCAAATACAGAACTTAAAATTGATAGCTTCTAATTATTATTGCAAATTATAACTTGAAGATCTGAACTTGTAATTGTCAAATACAGAACTTAAAATTAATAGCTTCTAATTATTATTGCAAATTATAACTTGAAGATCTGAACTTGTAATTGTCAAATACAGAACTTAAAATTGATAGCTTCTAATTATTATTGTAAATTATAACTTGAAGATCTGAACTTGTAATAGTGAATTACAGAACTTAGATTTGTTAAATTCAAATTATTATTTCAAATTATAACTTGAAGATCTGAACTAGTAATTGTCAAATACAGAACTTAAAATTGATAGCTTCTAATTATTATTGCATATTATAACTTGAAGATCTGAACTTGGAATTGTTAAATACAGAACTTAAAATTGATAGCTTCTAATTATTATTGTAAATTATAACTTGAAGATCTGAACTTGTAATTGTCAAATACAGAACTTAAAATTGATAGCTTCTAATTATTATTGCAAATAATAACTTGGAGATCTGAACTAGTAATTGTCAAATACAGAACTTAAAATTGATAGCTTCTAATTATTATTGCAAATTATAACTTGAAGATCTGAACTTGTAATTGTCAAATACAGAACTTAAAATTGATAGCTTCTAATTATTATTGCAAATTATAACTTGAAGATCTGAACTTGTAATTGTCAAATAGAGAACATAAAATTGAAAGCTTCTAATTATTATTTCAAATTATAACTTGAAGATCTGAACTTGTAATTGTCAAATACAGAACTTAAAATTAATAGCTTCTAATTATTATTGCAAATTATAACTTGAAGATCTGAACTTGTAATTCTCAAATACAGAACTTAAAATTGATAGCTTCTAATTATTATTGTAAATTATAACTTGAAGATCTGAACTTGCAATAGTGAATTACAGAACTTAGATTTGTTAAATTCAAATTATTATTTCAAATTATAACTTGAAGATCTGAACTAGTAATTGTCAAATACAGAACTTAAAATTGATAGCTTCTAATTATTATTGTAAATTATAACTTCAAGATCTGAACTTGTAATTGTCAAATGCAGAACTTAAAATTGATAGCTTCTAATTATTATTGCAAATAATAACTTGAAGATCTGAACTTGTAATTGTCAAATACAGAACTTAAAATTGATAGCTTCTAATTATTATTGTAAATTATAACTTGAAGATCTGAACTTGTAATAGTGAATTACAGAACTTAGATTTGTTAAATTCAAATTATTTTTTCAAATTATAACTTGAAGATCTGAACTAGTAATTGTCAAATACAGAACTTAAAATTGATAGCTTCTAATTATTATTGCATATTATAACTTGAAGATCTGAACTTGCAATTGTTAAATACAGAACTTAAAATTGATAGCTTCTAATTATTATTGTAAATTATAACTTGAAGATCTGAACTTGTAATAGTGAATTACAGAACTTAGATTTGTTAAATTCAAATTATTATTTCAAATTATAACTTGAAGATCTGAACTAGTAATTGTCAAATACAGAACTTAAAATTGATATCTTCTAATTATTATTGCATATTATAACTTGAAGATCTGAACTTGTAATAGTCAAATACAGAACTTCTAATTGTTAAATACAAATTATTAGTGCAAATTATAACTTGAAGATCTGAACTAGTAATTGTCAAATACAGAACTTAAAATTGATAGCTTCTAATTATTATTGCAAATTATAACTTGAAGATCTGAACTTGTAATTGTCAAATACAGAACTTCTAATTGTTAAATACAAATTATTAGTGCAAATTATAACTTGAAGATCTGAACTTGTAAGTGTCAAATACAGAACTTAAAATTGATAGCTTCTAATTATTATTGCAAATTATAACTTGAAGATCTGAACTTGTAATAGTCAAATACAGAACTTAAAATTGATAGCTTCTAATTATTATTGTAAATTATAACTTGAAGTTCTGAACTTGTAATATTGAATTACAGAACTTAGATTTGTTAAATTCAAATTATTATTTCAAATTATAACTTGAAGATCTGAACTAGTAATTGTCAAATACAGAACTTAAAATTGATAGCTTCTAATTATTATTGCAAATTATAACTTGAAGATCTGAACTTGTAATTGTCAAATACAGAACTTAAAATTGATAGCTTCTAATTATTATTGTAAATTATAACTTGAAGATCTGAACTTGTAATTGTCAAATACAGAACTTAAAATTGATAGCTTCTAATTATTATTGCAAATTATAACTTGAAGATCTGAACTTGTAATTGTCAAATACAGAACATAAAATTGATAGCTTCTAATTATTATTTCAAATTATAACTTGAAGATCTGAACTTGTAATTGTCAAATACAGAACTTAAAATTAATAGCTTCTAATTATTATTGCAAATTATAACTTGAAGATCTGAACTTGTAATTGTCAAATACAGAACTTAAAATTGATAGCTTCTAATTATTATTGTAAATTATAACTTGAAGATCTGAACTTGTAATAGTGAATTACAGAACTTAGATTTGTTAAATTCAAATTATTATTTCAAATTATAACTTGAAGATCTGAACTAGTAATTGTCAAATACAGAACTTAAAATTGATAGCTTCTAATTATTATTGCAAATTATAACTTGAAGATCTGAACTTGTAATTGTCAAATACAGAACTACTAATTGTTAAATACAAATTTGTAGTGCAAATTATAACTTGTAGATCTGAACTTGTAATTGTCAAATACAGAACTTAAAATTGATAGCTTCTAATTATTATTGCAAATTATAACTTGAAGATCTGAACTTGTAATAGTGAATTACAGAACTTAGATTTGTTAAATTCAAATTATTATTTCAAATTATAACTTGAAGATCTGAACTAGTAATTGTCAAATACAGAACTTAAAATTGATAGCTTCTAATTATTATTGCAAATTAAAACTTGAAGATCTGAACTTGTAATTGTCAAATACAGAACTTAAAATTGATAGCTTCTAATTATTATTGTAAATTATAACTTGAAGATCTGAACTTGTAATTGTCAAATACAGAACTTAAAATTGATAGCTTCTAATTATTATTGCAAATTATAACTTGAAGATCTGAACTTGTAATTGTCAAATACAGAACATAAAATTGATAGCTTCTAATTATTATTTCAAATTATAACTTGAAGATCTGAACTTGTAATTGTCAAATACAGAACTTAAAATTAATAGCTTCTAATTATTATTGCAAATTATAACTTGAAGATCTGAACTTGTAAATGTCAAATACAGAACTTAAAATTGATAGCTTCTAATTATTATTGTAAATTATAACTTGAAGTTCTGAACTTGTAATAGTGAATTACAGAACTTAGATTTGTTAAATTCAAATTATTATTTCAAATTATAACTTGAAGATCTGAACTAGTAATTGTCAAATACAGAACTTAAAATTGATAGCTTCTAATTATTATTGCAAATTATAACTTGAAGATCTGAACTTGTAATTGTCAAATACAGAACTTAAAATTGATAGCTTCTAATTATTATTGCAAATTATAACTTGAAGATCTGAACTTGTAATTGTCAAATACAGAACTTAAAATTGATAGCTTCTAATTATTATTTCAAATTATAACTTGAAGATCTGAACTTGTAATTGTCAAATACAGAACTTAAATATAATAGCTTCTAATTATTATTACAAATTATAACTTGAAGATCTGAACTTGTAATTGTCAAATACAGAACTTAAAATTGATAGCTTCTAATTATTATTGCAAATTATAACTTGAAGATCTGAACTTGTAATTGTCAAATACAGAACTTCTAATTGTTAAATACAAATTATTAGTGCAAAATATAACTTGAAGATCTGAACTTGTAATTGTCAAATACAGAACTTAAAATTGATAGCTTCTAATTATTATTGCAAATTATAACTTGAAGATCTGAACTTGTAATAGTCAAATACAGAACTTAAAATTGATAGCTTCTAATTATTATTGTAAATTATAACTTGAAGATCTGAACTTGTAATAGTGAATTACAGAACTTAGACTTGTTAAATTCAAATTATTATTTCAAATTATAACTTGAAGATCTGAACTAGTAATTGTCAAATACAGAACTTAAAATTGATAGCTTCTAATTATTATTGCAAAGTATAACTTGAAGATCTGAACTTGTAATTGTCAAATACAGAACTTCTAATTGTTAAATACAAATTATTAGTGCAAATTATAACTTGAAGACCTGAACTTGTAATTGTCAAATACAGAACTTAAAATTGATAGCTTCTAATTATTATTGCAAATTATAACTTGAAGATCTGAACTTGTAATTGTCAAATACAGAACTTCTAATTGTTAAATACAAATTATTAGTGCAAATTATAACTTGAAGATCTGAACTTGTAATTGTCAAATACAGAACTTAAAATTGATAGCTTCTAATTATTATTGCAAATTATAACTTGAAGATCTGAACTTGTAATAGTCAAATACAGAACTTAAAATTGATAGCTTCTAATTATTATTGTAAATTATAACTTGAAGATCTGAACTTGTAATAGTGAATTACAGAACTTAGACTTGTTAAATTCAAATTATTATTTCAAATTATAACTTGAAGATCTGAACTAGTAATTGTCAAATACAGAACTTAAAATTGATAGCTTCTAATTATTATTGCAAAGTATAACTTGAAGATATGAACTTGTAATTGTTAAATACAGAACTTAAAATTGATAGCTTCTAATTATTATTGTAAATTATAACTTGAAGATCTGAACTTGTAATTGTCAAATACAGAACTTAAAATTGATAGCTTCTAATTATTATTGCAAATAATAACTTGGAGATCTGAACTAGTAATTGTCAAATACAGAACTTAAAATTGATAGCTTCTAATTATTATTGCAAATTATAACTTGAAGATTTGAACTTGTAATTGTCAAATACAGAACTTAAAATTGATAGCTTCTAATTATTATTGCATATTATAACTTGAGATCTGAACGTGTAATTGTTAAATACAGAACTTAAAATTGATAGCTTCTAATTTAATTGTAAATTATAACTTCAAGATCTGAACTTGTAATTGTCAAATGCAGAACTTAAAATTGATAGCTTCTAATTATTATTGCAAATAATAACTTGAAGATCTGAACTTGTAATTGTCAAATACAGAACTTAAAATTGATAGCTTCTAATTATTATTGCAAATTATAATTTGAAGATCTGAACTTGTAATAGACAAATACGCAACTTAGCATTGATAAATACAAATTGTGATTGCAAATTATAACTTGAAGATCTGAACCTGTAATAGGTACATACAGAACTTCGAATTGTTAAATTCAAACTAAGATTGCAAATAATAATTCGAAGATCTGAACTTGTAATAGTCAAATACAGAACTTTTAATTGTTAAATACAAAATATTAGTGCAAATTATAACTTGAAGATCTGAACTAGTAATTGTCAAATACAGAACTTAAAATTGATAGCTTCTAATTATTATTGCAAATTATAACTTGAAGATCTGAACTTGTAATTGTCAAATACAGAACTTAAAATTGATAGCTTCTAATTATTATTGTAAATTATAACTTGAAGATCTGAACTTGTAATTGTCAAATACAGAACTTAAAATTTATAGCTTCTAATTATTATTGCAAATAATAACTTGGAGATCTGAACTAGTAATTGTCAAATACAGAACTTAAAATTGATAGCTTCTAATTATTATTGCAAATTATAACTTGAAGATCTGAACTTATAATTGTCAAATACAGAACTTAAAATTGATAGCTTCTAATTATTATTGCTAATTATAACTTGAAAATCTGAACTTGATTTTGTCAAATACAGAACATAAAATTGATAGCTTCTAATTATTATTTCAAATTATACCTTGAAGATCTGAACTTGTAATTGTCAAATACAGAACTTAAAATTAATAGCTTCTAATTATTATTGCAAATTATAACTTGATGATCTGAACTTGTAATTGTCAAATACAGAACATAAAATTGATAGCTTCTAATTATTATTTCAAATTATAACTTGAAGATCTGAACTTGTAATTGTCAAATACAGAACTTAAAATTGATAGCTTCTAATTATTATTGCATATTATAACTTGAGATCTGAACTTGTAATTGTCAAATACAGAACTTAAAATTGATAGCTTCTAATTATTATTGCAAATAATAACTTGAAGATCTGAACTTGTAATTGTCAAATACAGAACTTAAAATTGATAGCTTCTAATTATTATTGCAAATAATAACTTGAAGATCTGAACTTGTAATTGTCAAATACAGAACTTAAAATTGATAGCTTTTAATTATTATTGTAAATTATAACTTGAAGATCTGAACTTGTAATAGTCAAATACAGAACTTCGAATTGTTAAATACAAATTATTAGTACAAATTATAACTTGAAGATCTGAACTTGTAATAGGTAAATACAGAACTTCGAATTGTTAAATTCAAACTAAGATTGCAAATAATAATTTGAAGATCTGAACTTGTAATAGTCAAATACAGAACTTCTAATTGTTAAATTCAAACTAAGATTGCAAATAATAATTCGAAGATCTGAACTTGTAATAATCAAATACAGAACTTCTAATTGTTAAATACAAATTATTAGTTCAAATTATAACTTGAAGATCTGAACTAGTAATTGTCAAATACAGACCTTAAAATTGATAGCTTCTAATTATTATTGCAAATTATAACTTGAAGATCTGAACTTGTAATTGTCAAATACAGAACTTAAAATTGATAGCTTCTAATTATTATTGCAAATTATAACTTGAAGATCTGAACTTGTAATTGTCAAATACAGAACTTAAAATTGATAGCTTCTAATTATTATTGCAAATTATAACTTGAAGATCTGAACTTGTAATTGTCAAATACAGAACATAAAATTGATAGCTTCTAATTATTATTTAAAATTATAACTTGAAGAACTGAACTTGTAATTGTCAAATACAGAACTTAAAATTAATAGCTTCTAATTATTATTGCAAATTATAACTTGAAGATCTGAACTTGTAATTGTCAAATAAAGAACTTAAAATTGATAGCTTCTAATTATTATTGTAAATTATAACTTGAAGATCTGAACTTGTAATAGTGAATTACAGAACTTAGATTTGTTAAATTCAAATTATTATTTCAAATTATAACTTGAAGATCTGAACTAGTAATTGTCAAATACAGAACTTAAAATTGATAGCTTCTAATTATTATTGCATATTATAACTTGAAGATCTGAACTTGTAATTGTTAAATACAGAACTTAAAATTGATAGCTTCTAATTATTATTGTAAATTATAACTTCAAGATCTGAACTTGTAATTGTCAAATACAGAACTTAAAATTGATAGCTTCTAATTATTATTGCAAATAATAACTTGAAGATCTGAACTTGTAATTGTCAAATACAGAACTTAAAATTGATAGCTTCTAATTATTATTGCAAATTATAACTTGAAGATCTGAACTTGTAATTGTCAAATACAGAACTTAAAATTGTTAAATACAAATTATTAGTGCAAATTATAACTTGAAGATCTGAACTTGTAATTGTCAAATACAGAACTTAAAATTGATAGCTTCTAATTATTATTGTAAATTATAACTTGAAGATCTAAACTTGTAATAGTGAATTACAGAACTTAGATTTGTTAAATTCAAATTATTATTTCAAATTATAACTTGAAGATCTGAACTAGTAATTGTCAAATACAGAACTTAAAATTGATAGCTTCTAATTATTATTGCATATTATAACTTGAAGATCTGAACTTGTAATTGTTAAATACAGAACTTAAAATTGATAGCTTCTAATTATTATTGTAAATTATAACTTCAAGATCTGAACTTGTAATTGTCAAATACAGAACTTAAAATTGATAGCTTCTAATTATTATTGCAAATTATAACTTGAAGATCTGAACTAGTAATTGTCAAATACAGAACTTAAAATTAATAGCTTCTAATTATTATTGCAAATTATAACTTGAAGATCTGAACTTGTAATTGTCAAATACAGAACTTAAAATTGATAGCTTCTAATCATTATTGTAAATTATAACTTGAAGATCTGAACTTGTAATAGTGAATTACAGAACTTAGATTTGTTAAATTCAAATTATTATTTCAAATTATAACTTGAAGATCTCAACTAGTAATTGTCAAATACAGAACTTAAAATTGATAGCTTCTAATTATTATTGCATATTATAACTTGAAGATCTGAACTTGTAATTGTTAAATACAGAACTTAAAATTGATAGCTTCTAATTATTATTGTAAATTATAACTTCAAGATCTGAACTTGTAATTGTCAAATACAGAACTTAAAATTGATAGCTTCTAATTATTATTGCAAATTATAACTTGAAGATCTGAACTTGTAATTGTCAAATACAGAACTTAAAATTAATAGCTTCTGATTATTATTGTAAATTATAACTTGAAGATCTGAACTTGTAATTGTCAAATACAGAACTTAAAATTGATAGCTTCTAATTATTATTGTAAATTATAACTTGAAGATCTGAACTTGTAATAGTGAATTACAGAACTTAGATTTGTTAAATTCAAATTATTATTTCAAATTATAACTTGAAGATCTGAACTAGTAATTGTCAAATACAGAACTTAAAATTGATAGCTTTCAATTATTATTGCATATTATAACTTGAAGATCTGAACTTGTAATTGTTAAATACAGAACTTAAAATTGATAGCTTCTAATTATTATTGTAAATTATAACTTCAAGATCTGAACTTCTAATTGTCAAATACAGAACTTAAAATTGATAGCTTCTAATTATTATTGCAAATAATAACTTGAAGATCTGAACTTGTAATTGTCAAATACAGAACTTAAAATTGATAGCTTCTAATTATTATTGCAAATTATAACTTGAAGATCTGAACTTGTAATTGTCAAATACAGAACTTCAAATTGTTAAATACAAATTATTAGTGCAAATTATAACTTGAAGATCTGAACTTGTAATTGTCAAATACAGAACTAAAAATTGATAGCTTCTAATTATTATTGTAAATTATAACTTGAAGATCTGAACTTGTAATAGTGAATTACAGAACTTAGATTTGTTTTATTCAAATTATTATTTCAAATTATAACTTGAAGATCTGAACTAGTAATTGTCAAATACAGAACTTAAAATTGATAGCTTCTAATTACTATTGCATATTATAACTTGAATATCTGAACTTGTAATTGTTAAATACAGAACTTAAAATTGATAGCTTCTAATTATTATTGTAAATTATAACTTCAAGATCTGAACTTGTAATTGTCAAATACAGAACTTAAAATTGATAGCTTCTAATTATTATTGCAAATAATAACTTGAAGATCTGAACTTGTAATTGTCAAATACAGAACTTAAAATTGATAGCTTCTAATTATTATTGCAAATTATAATTTGAAGATCTGAACTTGTAATAGACAAATACGCAACTTAGCATTGTTAAATACAAATTGTGATTGCAAATTATAACTTGAAGATCTGAACTTGTAATTGTCAAATACAGAACTTAAAATTAATAGCTTCTAATTATTATTGCAAATTATAACTTGAAGATCTGAACTTGTAATTGTCAAATACAGAACTTAAAATTGATAGCTTCTAATTATTATTGTAAATTATAACTTGAAGATCTGAACTTGTAATAGTGAATTACAGAACTTAGATTTGTTAAATTCAAATTATTATTTCAAATTATAACTTGAAGATCTGAACTAGTAATTGTCAAATACAGAACTTAAAATTGATAGCTTCTAATTATTATTGCATATTATAACTTGAAGATCTGAACTTGTAATTGTTAAATACAGAACTTAAAATTGATAGCTTCTAATTATTATTGTAAATTATAACTTCAAGATCTGAACTTGTAATTGTCAAATACAGAACTTAAAATTGATAGCTTCTAATTATTATTGCAAATTATAACTTGAAGATCTGAACTTGTAATTGTCAAATACAGAACTTAAAATTAATAGCTTCTGATTATTATTGCAAATTATAACTTGAAGATCTGAACTTGTAATTGTCAAATACAGAACTTAAAATTGATAGCTTCTAATTATTATTGTAAATTATAACTTGAAGATCTGAACTTGTAATAGTGAATTACAGAACTTAGATTTGTTAAATTCAAATTATTATTTCAAATTATAACTTGAAGATCTGAACTAGTAATTGTCAAATACAGAACTTAAAATTGATAGCTTCTAATTATTATTGCATATTATAACTTGAAGATCTGAACTTGTAATTGTTAAATACAGAACTTAAAATTGATAGCTTCTAATTATTATTGTAAATTATAACTTCAAGATCTGAACTTGTAATTGTCAAATACAGAACTCAAATTGATAGCTTCTAATTATTATTGCAAATAATAACTTGAAGATCTGAACTTGTAATTGTCAAATACAGAACTTAAAATTTATAGCTTCTAATTATTATTGCAAATTATAACTTGAAGATCTGAACTTGTAATTGTCAAATTCAGAACTTCAAATTGTTAAATAAAAATTATTAGTGCAAATTATAACTTGAAGATCTGAACTTGTAATTGTCAAATACAGAACTTAAAATTGATAGCTTCTAATTATTATTGTAAATTATAACTTGAAGATCTGAACTTGAAATAGTGAATTACAGAACTTAGATTTGTTAAATTCAAATTATTATTTCAAATTATAACTTGTAGATCTGAACTAGTAATTGTCAAATACAGAACTTAAAATTGATAGCTTCTAATTATTATTGCATATTATAACTTGAAGATCTGAACTTGTAATTGTTAAATACAGAACTTAAAATTGATAGCTTCTAATTATTATTGTAAATTATAACTTCAAGATCTGAACTTGTAATTGTCAAATACAGAACTTAAAATTGATAGCTTCTAATTATTATTGCAAATAATAACTTGAAGATCTGAACTTGTAATTGTCAAATACAGAACTTAAAATTGATAGCTTCTAATTATTATTGCAAATTATAATTTGAAGATCTGAACTTGTAATAGACAAATACGCAACTTAGCATTGTTAAATACAAATTGTGATTGCAAATTATAACTTGAAGATCTGAACCTGTAATAGGTAAATATAGAACTTCGAATTGTTAAATTCAAACTAAGATTGCAAATAATAATTCGAAGATCTGAACTTGTAATAGTCAAATACAGAACTTCTAATTGTTAAATACAAATTATTAGTGCAAATTATAACTTGAAGATCTGAACTAGTAATTGTCAAATACAGAACTTAAAATTGATAGCTTCTAATTATTATTGCAAATTATAACTTGAAGATCTGAACTTGTAATTGTCAAATACAGAACTTCTAATTGTTAAATACAAATTATTAGTGCAAATTATACCTTGAAGATCTGAACTTGTAATTGTCAAATACAGAACTTAAAATTGATAGCTTCTAATTATTATTGCAAATTATAACTTGAAGATCTGAACTTGTAATAGTCAAATACAGAACTTAAAATTGATAGCTTCTAATTATTATTGTAAATTATAACTTGAAGATCTGAACTTGTAATAGTGAATTACAGAACTTAGATTTGTTAAATTCAAATTATTATTTCAAATTATACCTTGAAGATCTGAACTAGTAATTATCAAATACAGAACTTAAAATTGATAGCTTCTAATTATTATTGCAAATTATAACTTGAAGATCTGAACTTGTAATTGTCAAATACAGAACTTAAAATTGATAGCTTCTAATTATTATTGTAAATTATAACTTGAAGATCTGAACTTGTAATTGTCAAATACAGAACTTAAAATTGATAGCTTCTAATTATTATTGCAAATAATAACTTGGAGATCTGAACTAGTAATTGTCAAATACAGAACTTAAAATTGATAGCTTCTAATTATTATTGCAAATTATAACTTGAAGATCTGAACATGTAATTGTCAAATACAGAACTTAAAATTGATAGCTTCTAATTATTATTGCAAATTATAACTTGAAGATCTGAACTTGTAATTGTCAAATACAGAACTTAAAATTGATAGCTTCTAATTATTATTTCAAATTATAACTTGAAGATCTGAACTTGTAATTGTCAAATACAGAACTTAAAATTAATAGTTTCTAATTATTATTGCAAATTATAACTTGAAGATCTGAACTTGTAATTGTCAAATAGAGAACTTAAAATTGATAGCTTCTAATTATTATTGCAAATTATAACTTGAAGATCTGAACTTGTAATAGTCAAATACAGAACTTAAAATTGATAGCTTCTAATTATTATTGTAAATTATAACTTGAAGATCTGAACTTGTAATAGTGAATTACAGAACTTAGATTTGTTAAATTCAAATTATTATTTCAAATTATACCTTGAAGATCTGAACTAGTAATTGTCAAATACAGAACTTAAAATTGATAGCTTCTAATTATTATTGCAAATTATAACTTGAAGATCTGAACTTGTAATTGTCAAATACAGAACTTAAAATTGATAGCTTCTAATTATTATTGTAAATTATAACTTGAAGATCTGAACTTGTAATTGTCAAATACAGAACTTAAAATTGATAGCTTCTAATTATTATTGCAAATAATAACTTGGAGATCTGAACTAGTAATTGTCAAATACAGAACTTAAAATTGATAGCTTCTAATTATTATTGCAAATTATAACTTGAAGATCTGAACATGTAATTGTCAAATACAGAACTTAAAATTGATAGCTTCTAATTATTATTGCAAATTATAACTTGAAGATCTGAACTTGTAATTGTCAAATACAGAACTTAAAATTGATAGCTTCTAATTATTATTTCAAATTATAACTTGAAGATCTGAACTTGTAATTGTCAAATACAGAACTTAAAATTAATAGTTTCTAATTATTATTGCAAATTATAACTTGAAGATCTGAACTTGTAATTGTCAAATAGAGAACTTCAAATTGATAGCTTCTAATTATTATTGCAAATTATAACTTGAAGATCTGAACTTGTAATAGTCAAATACAGAACTTAAAATTGATAGCTTCTAATTATTATTGTAAATTATAACTTGAAGATCTGAACTTGTAATAGTGAATTACAGAACTTAGATTTGTTAAATTCAAATTATTATTTCAAATTATACCTTGAAGATCTGAACTAGTAATTGTCAAATACAGAACTTAAAATTGATAGCTTCTAATTATTATTGTAAATTATAACTTGAAGATCTGAACTTGTAATAGTGAATTACAGCACTTAGATTTGTTAAATTCAAATTATTATTTCAAATTATAACTTGAAGATCTGAACTAGTAATTGTCAAATACAGAACTTAAAATTGATAGCTTCTAATTATTATTGCAAATTATAACTTGAAGATCTGAACTTGTAATTGTCAAATACAGAACTTAAAATTGATAGCTTCTAATTATTATTGCATATTATAACTTGAAGATCTGAACTTGAAATTGTTAAATACAGAACTTAAAATTGATAGCTTCTAATTATTATTGTAAATTATAACTTCAAGATCTGAACTTGTAATTGTCAAATACAGAACTTAAAATTGATAGCTTCTAATTATTATTGCAAATAATAACTTGAAGATCTGAACTTGTAATTGTCAAATACAGAACTTAAAATTGATAGCTTCTAATTATTATTGCAAATTATAATTTGAAGATCTGAACTTGTAATAGACAAATACGCAACTTAGCATTGTTAAATACAAATTGTGATTGCAAATTATAACTTGAAGATCTGAACTTGTAATTGTCAAATACAGAACTTAAAATTAATAGCTTCTAATTATTATTGCAAATTATAACTTGAAGATCTGAACTTGTAATTGTCAAATACAGAACTTAAAATTGATAGCTTCTAATTATTATTGTAAATTATAACTTGAAGATCTGAACTTGTAATAGTGAATTACAGAACTTAGATTTGTTAAATTCAAATTATTATTTTAAATTATAACTTGAAGATCTGAACTAGTAATTGTCAAATACAGAACTTAAAATTGATAGCTTCTAATTATTATTGCATATTATAACTTGAAGATCTGAACTTGTAATTGTTAAATACAGAACTTAAAATTGATAGCTTCTAATTATTATTGTAAATTATAACTTCAAGATCTGAACTTGTAATTGTCAAATACAGAACTTAAAATTGATAGCTTCTAATTATTATTGCAAATAATAACTTGAAGATCTGAACTTGTAATTGTCAAATACAGAACTTAAAATTGATAGCTTCTAATTATTATTGCAAATTATAACTTGAAGATCTGAACTTGTAATTGTCAAATACAGAACTTCAAATTGTTAAATACAAATTATTAGTGCAAATTATAACTTGAAGATCTGAACTTGTAATTGTCAAATACAGAACTTAAAATTGATAGCTTCTAATTATTATTGTAAATTATAACTTGAAGATCTAAACTTGTAATAGTGAATTACAGAACTTAGATTTGTTAAATTCAAATTATTATTTCAAATTATAACTTGAAGATCTGAACTAGTAATTGTCAAATACAGAACTTAAAATTGATAGCTTCTAATTATTATTGCATATTATAACTTGAAGATCTGAACTTGTAATTGTTAAATACAGAACTTAAAATTGATAGCTTCTAATTATTATTGTAAATTATAACTTCAAGATCTGAACTTGTAATTGTCAAATACAGAACTTAAAATTGATAGCTTCTAATTATTATTGCAAATTATAACTTGAAGATCTGAACTTGTAATTGTCAAATACAGAACTTAAAATTGATAGCTTCTAATTATTATTGCAAATTATAACTTGAAGATCTGAAGTTGTAATTGTCAAATAGAGAACATAAAATTGATAGCTTCTAATTATTATTTCAAATTATAACTTGAAGATCTGAACTTGTAATTGTCAAATACAGAACTTAAAATTAATAGCTTCTAATTATTATTGCAAATTATAACTTGAAGATCTGAACTTGTAATTGTCAAATACAGAACTTAAAATTGATAGCTTCTAATTATTATTGCAAATTATAACTTGAAGATCTGAACTTGTAATAGTCAAATACAGAACTTAAAATTGATAGCTTCTAATTATTATTGTAAATTATAACTTGAAGATCTGAACTTGTAATAGTGAATTACAGCACTTAGATTTGTTAAATTCAAATTATTATTTCAAATTATAACTTGAAGATCTGAACTAGTAATTGTCAAATACAGAACTTAAAATTGATAGCTTCTAATTATTATTGCAAATTATAACTTGAAGATCTGAACTTGTAATTGTCAAATACAGAACTTAAAATTGATAGCTTCTAATTATTATTGCATATTATAACTTGAAGATCTGAACTTGTAATTGTTAAATACAGAACTTAAAATTGATAGCTTCTAATTATTATTGTAAATTATAACTTCAAGATCTGAACTTGTAATTGTCAAATACAGAACTTAAAATTGATAGCTTCTAACTATTATTGCAAATAATAACTTGAAGATCTGAACTTGTAATTGTCAAATACAGAACTTAAAATTGATAGCTTCTAATTATTATTGCAAATTATAATTTGAAGATCTGAACTTGTAATAGACAAATACGCAACTTAGCATTGTTAAATACAAATTGTGATTGCAAATTATAACTTGAAGATCTTAACTTGTAATTGTCAAATACAGAACTTAAAATTAATAGCTTCTAATTATTATTGCAAATTATAACTTGAAGATCTGAACTTGTAATTGTCAAATACAGAACTTAAAATTGATAGCTTCTAATTATTATTGTAAATTATAACTTGAAGATCTGAACTTGTAATAGTGAATTACAGAACTTAGATTTGTTAAATTCAAATTATTATTTCAAATTATAACTTGAAGATCTGAACTAGTAATTGTCAAATACAGAACTTAAAATTGATAGCTTCTAATTATTATTGCATATTATAACTTGAAGATCTGAACTTGTAATTGTTAAATACAGAACTTAAAATTGATAGCTTCTAATTATTATTGTAAATTATAACTTCAAGATCTGAACTTGTAATTGTCAAATACAGAACTTAAAATTGATAGCTTCTAATTATTATTGCAAATAATAACTTGAAGATCTGAACTTGTAATTGTCAAATACAGAACTTAAAATTGATAGCTTCTAATTATTATTGCAAATTATAACTTGAAGATCTGAACTTGTAATTGTCAAATACAGAACTTCAAATTGTTAAATACAAATTATTAGTGCAAATTATAACTTGAAGATCTGAACTTGTAATTGTCAAATACAGAACTTAAAATTGATAGCTTCTAATTATTATTGTAAATTATAACTTGAAGATCTAAACTTGTAATAGTGAATTACAGAACTTAGATTTGTTAAATTCAAATTATTATTTCAAATTATAACTTGAAGATCTGAACTAGTAATTGTCAAATACAGAACTTAAAATTGATAGCTTCTAATTATTATTGCATATTATAACTTGAAGATCTGAACTTGTAATTGTAAAATACAGAACTTAAAATTGATAGCTTCTAATTATTATTGTAAATTATAACTTCAAGATCTGAACTTGTAATTGTCAAATACAGAACTTAAAATTGATAGCTTCTAATTATTATTGCAAATTATAACTTGAAGATCTGAACTTGTAATTGTCAAATACAGAACTTAAAATTAATAGCTTCTAATTATTATTGCAAATTATAACTTGAAGATCTGAACTTGTAATTGTCAAATACAGAACTTAAAATTGATAGCTTCTAATTATTATTGTAAATTATAACTTGAAGATCTGAACTTGTAATAGTGAATTACAGAACTTAGATTTGTTAAATTCAAATTATTATTTCAAATTATAACTTGAAGATCTGAACTAGTAATTGTCAAATACAGAACTTAAAATTGATAGCTTCTAATTATTATTGCATATTATAACTTGAAGATCTGAACTTGTAATTGTTAAATACAGAACTTAAAATTGATAGCTTCTAATTATTATTGTAAATTATAACTTCAAGATCTGAACTTGTAATTGTCAAATACAGAACTTAAAATTGATAGCTTCTAATTATTATTGCAAATTATAACTTGAAGATCTGAACTTGTAATTGTCAAATACAGAACTTAAAATTAATAGCTTCTGATTATTATTGCAAATTATAACTTGAAGATCTGAACTTGTAATTGTCAAATACAGAACTTAAAATTGATAGCTTCTAATTATTATTGTAAATTATAACTTGAAGATCTGAACTTGTAATAGTGAATTACAGAACTTAGATTTGTTAAATTCAAATTATTATTTCAAATTATAACTTGAAGATCTGAACTAGTAATTGTCAAATACAGAACTTAAAATTGATAGCTTCTAATTATTATTGTAAATTATAACTTGAAGATCTGAACTTGTAATAGTGAATTACAGCACTTAGATTTGTTAAATTCAAATTATTATTTCAAATTATAACTTGAAGATCTGAACTAGTAATTGTCAAATACAGAACTTAAAATTGATAGCTTCTAATTATTATTGTAAATTATAACTTGAAGATCTGAACTTGTAATAGTGAATTACAGCACTTAGATTTGTTAAATTCAAATTATTATTTCAAATTATAACTTGAAGATCTGAACTAGTAATTGTCAAATACAGAACTTAAAATTGATAGCTTCTAATTATTATTGCAAATTATAACTTGAAGATCTGAACTTGTAATTGTCAAATACAGAACTTAAAATTGATAGCTTCTAATTATTATTGCATATTATAACTTGAAGATCTGAACTTGAAATTGTTAAATACAGAACTTAAAATTGATAGCTTCTAATTATTATTGTAAATTATAACTTCAAGATCTGAACTTGTAATTGTCAAATACAGAACTTAAAATTGATAGCTTCTAATTATTATTGCAAATAATAACTTGAAGATCTGAACTTGTAATTGTCAAATACAGAACTTAAAATTGATAGCTTCTAATTATTATTGCAAATTATAATTTGAAGATCTGAACTTGTAATAGACAAATACGCAACTTAGCATTGTTAAATACAAATTGTGATTGCAAATTATAACTTGAAGATCTGAACTTGTAATTGTCAAATACAGAACTTAAAATTAATAGCTTCTAATTATTATTGCAAATTATAACTTGAAGATCTGAACTTGTAATTGTCAAATACAGAACTTAAAATTGATAGCTTCTAATTATTATTGTAAATTATAACTTGAAGATCTGAACTTGTAATAGTGAATTACAGAACTTAGATTTGTTAAATTCAAATTATTATTTTAAATTATAACTTGAAGATCTGAACTAGTAATTGTCAAATACAGAACTTAAAATTGATAGCTTCTAATTATTATTGCATATTATAACTTGAAGATCTGAACTTGTAATTGTTAAATACAGAACTTAAAATTGATAGCTTCTAATTATTATTGTAAATTATAACTTCAAGATCTGAACTTGTAATTGTCAAATACAGAACTTAAAATTGATAGCTTCTAATTATTATTGCAAATAATAACTTGAAGATCTGAACTTGTAATTGTCAAATACAGAACTTAAAATTGATAGCTTCTAATTATTATTGCAAATTATAACTTGAAGATCTGAACTTGTAATTGTCAAATACAGAACTTCAAATTGTTAAATACAAATTATTAGTGCAAATTATAACTTGAAGATCTGAACTTGTAATTGTCAAATACAGAACTTAAAATTGATAGCTTCTAATTATTATTGTAAATTATAACTTGAAGATCTAAACTTGTAATAGTGAATTACAGAACTTAGATTTGTTAAATTCAAATTATTATTTCAAATTATAACTTGAAGATCTGAACTAGTAATTGTCAAATACAGAACTTAAAATTGATAGCTTCTAATTATTATTGCATATTATAACTTGAAGATCTGAACTTGTAATTGTTAAATACAGAACTTAAAATTGATAGCTTCTAATTATTATTGTAAATTATAACTTCAAGATCTGAACTTGTAATTGTCAAATACAGAACTTAAAATTGATAGCTTCTAATTATTATTGCAAATTATAACTTGAAGATCTGAACTTGTAATTGTCAAATACAGAACTTAAAATTGATAGCTTCTAATTATTATTGCAAATTATAACTTGAAGATCTGAAGTTGTAATTGTCAAATAGAGAACATAAAATTGATAGCTTCTAATTATTATTTCAAATTATAACTTGAAGATCTGAACTTGTAATTGTCAAATACAGAACTTAAAATTAATAGCTTCTAATTAT
The DNA here is from genome assembly GCA_963170105.1 of Cantharis lateralis. Taxonomy (NCBI): domain Eukaryota; kingdom Metazoa; phylum Arthropoda; class Insecta; order Coleoptera; family Cantharidae; genus Cantharis; species Cantharis lateralis. The sequence goes on along the minus strand of OY720625.1, from coordinate 22,976,070 downwards.
TATTGCAAATTATAACTTGAAGATCTGAACTTGTAATTGTCAAATACAGAACTTAAAATTGATAGCTTCTAATTATTATTGCAAATTATAACTTGAAGATCTGAACTTGTAATAGTCAAATACAGAACTTAAAATTGATAGCTTCTAATTATTATTGTAAATTATAACTTGAAGATCTGAACTTGTAATAGTGAATTACAGCACTTAGATTTGTTAAATTCAAATTATTATTTCAAATTATAACTTGAAGATCTGAACTAGTAATTGTCAAATACAGAACTTAAAATTGATAGCTTCTAATTATTATTGCAAATTATAACTTGAAGATCTGAACTTGTAATTGTCAAATACAGAACTTAAAATTGATAGCTTCTAATTATTATTGCATATTATAACTTGAAGATCTGAACTTGTAATTGTTAAATACAGAACTTAAAATTGATAGCTTCTAATTATTATTGTAAATTATAACTTCAAGATCTGAACTTGTAATTGTCAAATACAGAACTTAAAATTGATAGCTTCTAACTATTATTGCAAATAATAACTTGAAGATCTGAACTTGTAATTGTCAAATACAGAACTTAAAATTGATAGCTTCTAATTATTATTGCAAATTATAATTTGAAGATCTGAACTTGTAATAGACAAATACGCAACTTAGCATTGTTAAATACAAATTGTGATTGCAAATTATAACTTGAAGATCTTAACTTGTAATTGTCAAATACAGAACTTAAAATTAATAGCTTCTAATTATTATTGCAAATTATAACTTGAAGATCTGAACTTGTAATTGTCAAATACAGAACTTAAAATTGATAGCTTCTAATTATTATTGTAAATTATAACTTGAAGATCTGAACTTGTAATAGTGAATTACAGAACTTAGATTTGTTAAATTCAAATTATTATTTCAAATTATAACTTGAAGATCTGAACTAGTAATTGTCAAATACAGAACTTAAAATTGATAGCTTCTAATTATTATTGCATATTATAACTTGAAGATCTGAACTTGTAATTGTTAAATACAGAACTTAAAATTGATAGCTTCTAATTATTATTGTAAATTATAACTTCAAGATCTGAACTTGTAATTGTCAAATACAGAACTTAAAATTGATAGCTTCTAATTATTATTGCAAATAATAACTTGAAGATCTGAACTTGTAATTGTCAAATACAGAACTTAAAATTGATAGCTTCTAATTATTATTGCAAATTATAACTTGAAGATCTGAACTTGTAATTGTCAAATACAGAACTTCAAATTGTTAAATACAAATTATTAGTGCAAATTATAACTTGAAGATCTGAACTTGTAATTGTCAAATACAGAACTTAAAATTGATAGCTTCTAATTATTATTGTAAATTATAACTTGAAGATCTAAACTTGTAATAGTGAATTACAGAACTTAGATTTGTTAAATTCAAATTATTATTTCAAATTATAACTTGAAGATCTGAACTAGTAATTGTCAAATACAGAACTTAAAATTGATAGCTTCTAATTATTATTGCATATTATAACTTGAAGATCTGAACTTGTAATTGTAAAATACAGAACTTAAAATTGATAGCTTCTAATTATTATTGTAAATTATAACTTCAAGATCTGAACTTGTAATTGTCAAATACAGAACTTAAAATTGATAGCTTCTAATTATTATTGCAAATTATAACTTGAAGATCTGAACTTGTAATTGTCAAATACAGAACTTAAAATTAATAGCTTCTAATTATTATTGCAAATTATAACTTGAAGATCTGAACTTGTAATTGTCAAATACAGAACTTAAAATTGATAGCTTCTAATTATTATTGTAAATTATAACTTGAAGATCTGAACTTGTAATAGTGAATTACAGAACTTAGATTTGTTAAATTCAAATTATTATTTCAAATTATAACTTGAAGATCTGAACTAGTAATTGTCAAATACAGAACTTAAAATTGATAGCTTCTAATTATTATTGCATATTATAACTTGAAGATCTGAACTTGTAATTGTTAAATACAGAACTTAAAATTGATAGCTTCTAATTATTATTGTAAATTATAACTTCAAGATCTGAACTTGTAATTGTCAAATACAGAACTTAAAATTGATAGCTTCTAATTATTATTGCAAATTATAACTTGAAGATCTGAACTTGTAATTGTCAAATACAGAACTTAAAATTAATAGCTTCTGATTATTATTGCAAATTATAACTTGAAGATCTGAACTTGTAATTGTCAAATACAGAACTTAAAATTGATAGCTTCTAATTATTATTGTAAATTATAACTTGAAGATCTGAACTTGTAATAGTGAATTACAGAACTTAGATTTGTTAAATTCAAATTATTATTTCAAATTATAACTTGAAGATCTGAACTAGTAATTGTCAAATACAGAACTTAAAATTGATAGCTTCTAATTATTATTGCATATTACAACTTGAAGATCTGAACTTGTAATTGTTAAATACAGAACTTAAAATTGATAGCTTCTAATTATTATTGTAAATTATAACTTCAAGATCTGAACTTGTAATTGTCAAATACAGAACTTAAAATAGATAGCTTCTAATTATTATTGCAAATAATAACTTGAAGATCTGAACTTGTAATTGTCAAATACAGAACTTAAAATTGATAGCTTCTAATTATTATTGCAAATTATAACTTGAAGATCTGAACTTGTAATTGTCAAATACAGAACTTCAAATTGTTAAATACAAATTATTAGTGCAAATTATAACTTGAAGATCTGAACTTGTAATTGTCAAATACAGAACTTAAAATTGATAGCTTCTAATTATTATTGTAAATTATAACTTGAAGATCTGAACTTGTAATAGTGAATTACAGAACTTAGATTTGTTAAATTCAAATTATTATTTCAAATTATAACTTGAAGATCTGAACTAGTAATTGTCAAATACAGAACTTAAAATTGATAGCTTCTAATTATTATTGCATATTATAACTTGAAGATCTGAACTTGTAATTTTAAATACAGAACTTAAAATTGGTAGCTTCTAATTATTATTGTAAATTATAACTTCAAGATCTGAACTTGTAATTGTCAAATACAGAACTTAAAATTGATAGCTTCTAATTATTATTGTAAATTATAACTTCAAGATCTGAACTTGTAATTGTCAAATACAGAACTTAAAATTGATAGCTTCTAATTATTATTGCAAATTATAACTTGAAGATCTGAACTTGTAATTGTCAAATACAGAACTTAAAATTAATAGCTTCTGATTATTATTGCAAATTATAACTTGAAGATCTGAACTTGTAATTGTCAAATACAGAACTTAAAATTGATAGCTTCTAATTATTATTGTAAATTATAACTTGAAGATCTGAACTTGTAATAGTGAATTACAGAACTTAGATTTGTTAAATTCAAATTATTATTTCAAATTATAACTTGAAGATCTGAACTAGTAATTGTCAAATACAGAACTTAAAATTGATAGCTTCTAATTATTATTGCATATTACAACTTGAAGATCTGAACTTGTAATTGTTAAATACAGAACTTAAAATTGATAGCTTCTAATTATTATTGTAAATTATAACTTCAAGATCTGAACTTGTAATTGTCAAATACAGAACTTAAAATAGATAGCTTCTAATTATTATTGCAAATAATAACTTGAAGATCTGAACTTGTAATTGTCAAATACAGAACTTAAAATTGATAGCTTCTAATTATTATTGCAAATTATAACTTGAAGATCTGAACTTGTAATTGTCAAATACAGAACTTCAAATTGTTAAATACAAATTATTAGTGCAAATTATAACTTGAAGATCTGAACTTGTAATTGTCAAATACAGAACTTAAAATTGATAGCTTCTAATTATTATTGTAAATTATAACTTGAAGATCTGAACTTGTAATAGTGAATTACAGAACTTAGATTTGTTAAATTCAAATTATTATTTCAAATTATAACTTGAAGATCTGAACTAGTAATTGTCAAATACAGAACTTAAAATTGATAGCTTCTAATTATTATTGCATATTATAACTTGAAGATCTGAACTTGTAATTTTAAATACAGAACTTAAAATTGATAGCTTCTAATTATTATTGTAAATTATAACTTCAAGATCTGAACTTGTAATTGTCAAATACAGAACTTAAAATTGATAGCTTCTAATTATTATTGCAAATTATAACTTGAAGATCTGAACTTGTAATTGTCAAATACAGAACTTAAAATTAATAGCTTCTAATTATTATTGCAAATTATAACTTGAAGATCTGAACTTGTAATTGTTAAATACAGAACTTAAAATTGTTAGCTTCTAATTATTATTGTAAATTATAACTTCAAGATCTGAACTTGTAATTGTCAAATACAGAACTTAAAATTGATAGCTTCTAATTATTATTGCAAATTATAACTTGAAGATCTGAACTTGTAATTGTCAAATACAGAACTTAAAATTGATAGCTTCTAATTATTATTGCAAATTATAACTTGAAGATCTGAACTTGTAATTGTCAAATAGAGAACATAAAATTGATAGCTTCTAATTATTATTTCAAATTATAACTTGAAGATCTGAACTTGTAATTGTCAAATACAGAACTTAAAATTAATAGCTTCTAATTATTATTGCAAATTATAACTTGAAGATCTGAACTTGTAATTGTCAAATACAGAACTTAAAATTGATAGCTTCTAATTATTATTGCAAATTATAACTTGAAGATCTGAACTTGTAATTGTCAAATACAGAACTTAAAATTAATAGCTTCTAATTATTATTGCAAATTATAACTTGAAGATCTGAACTTGTAATTGTCAAATACAGAACTTAAAATTGATAGCTTCTAATTATTATTGTAAATTATAACTTGAAGATCTGAACTTGTAATAGTGAATTACAGAACTTAGATTTGTTAAATTCAAATTATTATTTCAAATTATAACTTGAAGATCTGAACTAGTAATTGTCAAATACAGAACTTAAAATTGATAGCTTCTAATTATTATTGCATATTATAACTTGAAGATCTGAACTTGTAATTGTTAAATACAGAACTTAAAATTGATAGCTTCTAATTATTATTGTAAATTATAACTTCAAGATCTGAACTTGTAATTGTCAAATACAGAACTTAAAATTGATAGCTTCTAATTATTATTGCAAATTATAACTTGAAGATCTGAACTTGTAATTGTCAAATACAGAACTTAAAATTAATAGCTTCTGATTATTATTGCAAATTATAACTTGAAGATCTGAACTTGTAATTGTCAAATACAGAACTTAAAATTGATAGCTTCTAATTATTATTGTAAATTATAACTTGAAGATCTGAACTTGTAATAGTGAATTACAGAACTTAGATTTGTTAAATTCAAATTATTATTTCAAATTATAACTTGAAGATCTGAACTAGTAATTGTCAAATACAGAACTTAAAATTGATAGCTTCTAATTATTATTGCATATTACAACTTGAAGATCTGAACTTGTAATTGTTAAATACAGAACTTAAAATTGATAGCTTCTAATTATTATTGTAAATTATAACTTCAAGATCTGAACTTGTAATTGTCAAATACAGAACTTAAAATAGATAGCTTCTAATTATTATTGCAAATAATAACTTGAAGATCTGAACTTGTAATTGTCAAATACAGAACTTAAAATTGATAGCTTCTAATTATTATTGCAAATTATAACTTGAAGATCTGAACTTGTAATTGTCAAATACAGAACTTCAAATTGTTAAATACAAATTATTAGTGCAAATTATAACTTGAAGATCTGAACTTGTAATTGTCAAATACAGAACTTAAAATTGATAGCTTCTAATTATTATTGTAAATTATAACTTGAAGATCTGAACTTGTAATAGTGAATTACAGAACTTAGATTTGTTAAATTCAAATTATTATTTCAAATTATAACTTGAAGATCTGAACTAGTAATTGTCAAATACAGAACTTAAAATTGATAGCTTCTAATTATTATTGCATATTATAACTTGAAGATCTGAACTTGTAATTTTAAATACAGAACTTAAAATTGGTAGCTTCTAATTATTATTGTAAATTATAACTTCAAGATCTGAACTTGTAATTGTCAAATACAGAACTTAAAATTGATAGCTTCTAATTATTATTGTAAATTATAACTTCAAGATCTGAACTTGTAATTGTCAAATACAGAACTTAAAATTGATAGCTTCTAATTATTATTGCAAATTATAACTTGAAGATCTGAACTTGTAATTGTCAAATACAGAACTTAAAATTAATAGCTTCTGATTATTATTGCAAATTATAACTTGAAGATCTGAACTTGTAATTGTCAAATACAGAACTTAAAATTGATAGCTTCTAATTATTATTGTAAATTATAACTTGAAGATCTGAACTTGTAATAGTGAATTACAGAACTTAGATTTGTTAAATTCAAATTATTATTTCAAATTATAACTTGAAGATCTGAACTAGTAATTGTCAAATACAGAACTTAAAATTGATAGCTTCTAATTATTATTGCATATTACAACTTGAAGATCTGAACTTGTAATTGTTAAATACAGAACTTAAAATTGATAGCTTCTAATTATTATTGTAAATTATAACTTCAAGATCTGAACTTGTAATTGTCAAATACAGAACTTAAAATAGATAGCTTCTAATTATTATTGCAAATAATAACTTGAAGATCTGAACTTGTAATTGTCAAATACAGAACTTAAAATTGATAGCTTCTAATTATTATTGCAAATTATAACTTGAAGATCTGAACTTGTAATTGTCAAATACAGAACTTCAAATTGTTAAATACAAATTATTAGTGCAAATTATAACTTGAAGATCTGAACTTGTAATTGTCAAATACAGAACTTAAAATTGATAGCTTCTAATTATTATTGTAAATTATAACTTGAAGATCTGAACTTGTAATAGTGAATTACAGAACTTAGATTTGTTAAATTCAAATTATTATTTCAAATTATAACTTGAAGATCTGAACTAGTAATTGTCAAATACAGAACTTAAAATTGATAGCTTCTAATTATTATTGCATATTATAACTTGAAGATCTGAACTTGTAATTTTAAATACAGAACTTAAAATTGGTAGCTTCTAATTATTATTGTAAATTATAACTTCAAGATCTGAACTTGTAATTGTCAAATACAGAACTTAAAATTGATAGCTTCTAATTATTATTGTAAATTATAACTTCAAGATCTGAACTTGTAATTGTCAAATACAGAACTTAAAATTGATAGCTTCTAATTATTATTGCAAATTATAACTTGAAGATCTGAACTTGTAATTGTCAAATACAGAACTTAAAATTAATAGCTTCTGATTATTATTGCAAATTATAACTTGAAGATCTGAACTTGTAATTGTCAAATACAGAACTTAAAATTGATAGCTTCTAATTATTATTGTAAATTATAACTTGAAGATCTGAACTTGTAATAGTGAATTACAGAACTTAGATTTGTTAAATTCAAATTATTATTTCAAATTATAACTTGAAGATCTGAACTAGTAATTGTCAAATACAGAACTTAAAATTGATAGCTTCTAATTATTATTGCATATTACAACTTGAAGATCTGAACTTGTAATTGTTAAATACAGAACTTAAAATTGATAGCTTCTAATTATTATTGTAAATTATAACTTCAAGATCTGAACTTGTAATTGTCAAATACAGAACTTAAAATAGATAGCTTCTAATTATTATTGCAAATAATAACTTGAAGATCTGAACTTGTAATTGTCAAATACAGAACTTAAAATTGATAGCTTCTAATTATTATTGCAAATTATAACTTGAAGATCTGAACTTGTAATTGTCAAATACAGAACTTCAAATTGTTAAATACAAATTATTAGTGCAAATTATAACTTGAAGATCTGAACTTGTAATTGTCAAATACAGAACTTAAAATTGATAGCTTCTAATTATTATTGTAAATTATAACTTGAAGATCTGAACTTGTAATAGTGAATTACAGAACTTAGATTTGTTAAATTCAAATTATTATTTCAAATTATAACTTGAAGATCTGAACTAGTAATTGTCAAATACAGAACTTAAAATTGATAGCTTCTAATTATTATTGCATATTATAACTTGAAGATCTGAACTTGTAATTTTAAATACAGAACTTAAAATTGATAGCTTCTAATTATTATTGTAAATTATAACTTCAAGATCTGAACTTGTAATTGTCAAATACAGAACTTAAAATTGATAGCTTCTAATTATTATTGCAAATTATAACTTGAAGATCTGAACTTGTAATTGTCAAATACAGAACTTAAAATTAATAGCTTCTAATTATTATTGCAAATTATAACTTGAAGATCTGAACTTGTAATTGTTAAATACAGAACTTAAAATTGTTAGCTTCTAATTATTATTGTAAATTATAACTTCAAGATCTGAACTTGTAATTGTCAAATACAGAACTTAAAATTGATAGCTTCTAATTATTATTGCAAATTATAACTTGAAGATCTGAACTTGTAATTGTCAAATACAGAACTTAAAATTGATAGCTTCTAATTATTATTGCAAATTATAACTTGAAGATCTGAACTTGTAATTGTCAAATAGAGAACATAAAATTGATAGCTTCTAATTATTATTTCAAATTATAACTTGAAGATCTGAACTTGTAATTGTCAAATACAGAACTTAAAATTAATAGCTTCTAATTATTATTGCAAATTATAACTTGAAGATCTGAACTTGTAATTGTCAAATACAGAACTTAAAATTGATAGCTTCTAATTATTATTGCAAATTATAACTTGAAGATCTGAACTTGTAATAGTCAAATACAGAACTTAAAATTGATAGCTTCTAATTATTATTGTAAATTATAACTTGAAGATCTGAACTTGTAATAGTGAATTACAGCACTTAGATTTGTTAAATTCAAATTATTATTTCAAATTATAACTTGAAGATCTGAACTAGTAATTGTCAAATACAGAACTTAAAATTGATAGCTTCTAATTATTATTGCAAATTATAACTTGAAGATCTGAACTTGTAATTGTCAAATACAGAACTTAAAATTGATAGCTTCTAATTATTATTGCATATTATAACTTGAAGATCTGAACTTGTAATTGTTAAATACAGAACTTAAAATTGATAGCTTCTAATTATTATTGTAAATTATAACTTCAAGATCTGAACTTGTAATTGTCAAATACAGAACTTAAAATTGATAGCTTCTAATTATTATTGCAAATAATAACTTGAAGATCTGAACTTGTAATTGTCAAATACAGAACTTAAAATTGATAGCTTCTAATTATTATTGCAAATTATAATTTGAAGATCTGAACTTGTAATAGACAAATACGCAACTTAGCATTGTTAAATACAAATTGTGATTGCAAATTATAACTTGAAGATCTTAACTTGTAATTGTCAAATACAGAACTTAAAATTAATAGCTTCTAATTATTATTGCAAATTATAACTTGAAGATCTGAACTTGTAATTGTCAAATACAGAACTTAAAATTGATAGCTTCTAATTATTATTGTAAATTATAACTTGAAGATCTGAACTTGTAATAGTGAATTACAGAACTTAGATTTGTTAAATTCAAATTATTATTTCAAATTATAACTTGAAGATCTGAACTAGTAATTGTCAAATACAGAACTTAAAATTGATAGCTTCTAATTATTATTGCATATTATAACTTGAAGATCTGAACTTGTAATTGTTAAATACAGAACTTAAAATTGATAGCTTCTAATTATTATTGTAAATTATAACTTCAAGATCTGAACTTGTAATTGTCAAATACAGAACTTAAAATTGATAGCTTCTAATTATTATTGCAAATAATAACTTGAAGATCTGAACTTGTAATTGTCAAATACAGAACTTAAAATTGATAGCTTCTAATTATTATTGCAAATTATAACTTGAAGATCTGTACTTGTAATTGTCAAATACAGAACTTCAAATTGTTAAATACAAATTATTAGTGCAAATTATAACTTGAAGATCTGAACTTGTAATTGTCAAATACAGAACTTAAAATTGATAGCTTCTAATTATTATTGTAAATTATAACTTGAAGATCTAAACTTGTAATAGTGAATTACAGAACTTAGATTTGTTAAATTCAAATTATTATTTCAAATTATAACTTGAAGATCTGAACTAGTAATTGTCAAATACAGAACTTAAAATTGATAGCTTCTAATTATTATTGCATATTATAACTTGAAGATCTGAACTTGTAATTGTAAAATACAGAACTTAAAATTGATAGCTTCTAATTATTATTGTAAATTATAACTTCAAGATCTGAACTTGTAATTGTCAAATACAGAACTTAAAATTGATAGCTTCTAATTATTATTGCAAATTATAACTTGAAGATCTGAACTTGTAATTGTCAAATACAGAACTTAAAATTAATAGCTTCTAATTATTATTGCAAATTATAACTTGAAGATCTGAACTTGTAATTGTCAAATACAGAACTTAAAATTGATAGCTTCTAATTATTATTGTAAATTATAACTTGAAGATCTGAACTTGTAATAGTGAATTACAGAACTTAGATTTGTTAAATTCAAATTATTATTTCAAATTATAACTTGAAGATCTGAACTAGTAATTGTCAAATACAGAACTTAAAATTGATAGCTTCTAATTATTATTGCATATTATAACTTGAAGATCTGAACTTGTAATTGTTAAATACAGAACTTAAAATTGATAGCTTCTAATTATTATTGTAAATTATAACTTCAAGATCTGAACTTGTAATTGTCAAATACAGAACTTAAAATTGATAGCTTCTAATTATTATTGCAAATTATAACTTGAAGATCTGAACTTGTAATTGTCAAATACAGAACTTAAAATTAATAGCTTCTGATTATTATTGCAAATTATAACTTGAAGATCTGAACTTGTAATTTTCAAATACAGAACTTAAAATTGATAGCTTCTAATTATTATTGTAAATTATAACTTGAAGATCTGAACTTGTAATAGTGAATTACAGAACTTAGATTTGTTAAATTCAAATTATTATTTCAAATTATAACTTGAAGATCTGAACTAGTAATTGTCAAATACAGAACTTAAAATTGATAGCTTCTAATTATTATTGCATATTACAACTTGAAGATGTGAACTTGTAATTGTTAAATACAGAACTTAAAATTGATAGCTTCTAATTATTATTGTAAATTATAACTTCAAGATCTGAACTTGTAATTGTCAAATACAGAACTTAAAATAGATAGCTTCTAATTATTATTGCAAATAATAACTTGAAGATCTGAACTTGTAATTGTCAAATACAGAACTTAAAATTGATAGCTTCTAATTATTATTGCAAATTATAACTTGAAGATCTGAACTTGTAATTGTCAAATACAGAACTTCAAATTGTTAAATACAAATTATTAGTGCAAATTAGAACTTGAAGATCTGAACTTGTAATTGTCAAATACAGAACTTAAAATTGATAGCTTCTAATTATTATTGTAAATTATAACTTGAAGATCTGAACTTGTAATAGTGAATTACAGAACTTAGATTTGTTAAATTCAAATTATTATTTCAAATTATAACTTGAAGATCTGAACTAGTAATTGTCAAATACAGAACTTAAAATTGATAGCTTCTAATTATTATTGCATATTATAACTTGAAGATCTGAACTTGTAATTTTAAATACAGAACTTAAAATTGATAGCTTCTAATTATTATTGTAAATTATAACTTCAAGATCTGAACTTGTAATTGTCAAATACAGAACTTAAAATTGATAGCTTCTAATTATTATTGCAAATTATAACTTGAAGATCTGAACTTGTAATTGTCAAATACAGAACTTAAAATTAATAGCTACTAATTATTATTGCAAATTATAACTTGAAGATCTGAACTTGTAATTGTCAAATACAGAACATAAAATTGATAGCTTCTAATTATTATTGTAAATTATAACTTGAAGATCTGAACTTGTAATAGTGAATTACAGGACTTAGATTTGTTAAATTCAAATTATTATTTCAAATTATAACTTGAAGATCTGAACTAGTAATTGTCAAATACAGAACTTAAAATTGATAGCTTCTAATTATTATTGCATATTATAACTTGAAGATCTGAACTTGTAATTGTTAACTACAGAACTTAAAATTGATAGCTTCTAATTATTATTGTAAATTATAACTTCAAGATCTGAACTTGTAATTGTCAAATACAGAACTTAAAATTGATAGCTTCTAATTATTATTGCAAATTATAACTTCAAGATCTGAACTTGTAATTGTCAAATACAGAACTTAAAATTAATAGCTTCTAATTATTATTGCAAATTATAACTTGAAGATCTGAACTTGTAATTGTCAAATACAGAACTTAAAATTGATAGCTTCTAATTATTATTGTAAATTATAACTTGAAGATCTGAACTTGTAATTGTCAAATACAGAACTTAAAATTAATAGCTTCTAATTATTATTGCAAATTATAACTTGAAGATCTGAACTTGTAATTGTCAAATACAGAACTTAAAATTAATAGCTTCTAATTATTATTGCAAATAATAACTTGAAGATCTGAACTTGTAATTGTCAAATACAGAACTTAAAATTGATAGCTTCTAATTATTATTGCAAATTATAATTTGAAGATCTGAACTTGTAATAGACAAATACGCAACTTAGCATTGTTAAATACAAATTGTGATTGCAAATTATAACTTGAAGATCTGAACCTGTAATAGGTAAATACAGAACTTCGAATTGTTAAATTCAAACTAAGATTGCAAATAATAATTCGAAGATCTGAACTTGTAATAGTCAAATACAGAACTTCTAATTGTTAAATACAAATTATTAGTGCAAATTATAACTTGAAGATCTGAACTAGTAATTGTCAAATACAGAACTTAAAATTGATAGCTTCTAATTATTATTGCAAATTATAACTTGAAGATCTGAACTTGTAATTGTCAAATACAGAACTTGTAATTGTTAAATACAAATTATTAGTGCAAATTATACCTTGAAGATCTGAACTTGTAATTGTCAAATACAGAACTTAAAATTGATAGCTTCTAATTATTATTGCAAATTATAACTTGAAGATCTGAACTTGTAATAGTCAAATACAGAACTTAAAATTGATAGCTTCTAATTTTTATTGTAAATTATAACTTGAAGATCTGAACTTGTAATAGTGAATTACAGAACTTAGATTTGTTAAATTCAAATTATTATTTCAAATTATACCTTGAAGATCTGAACTAGTAATTGTCAAATACAGAACTTAAAATTGATAGCTTCTAATTATTATTGCAAATTATAACTTGAAGATCTGAACTTGTAATTGTCAAATACAGAACTTAAAATTGATAGCTTCTAATTATTATTGTAAATTATAACTTGAAGATCTGAACTTGTAATTGTCAAATACAGAACTTAAAATTGATAGCTTCTAATTATTATTGCAAATAATAACTTGGAGATCTGAACTAGTAATTGTCAAATACAGAACTTAAAATTGATAGCTTCTAATTATTATTGCAAATTATAACTTGAAGATCTGAACTTGTAATTGTCAAATACAGAACTTAAAATTGATAGCTTCTAATTATTATTGCAAATTATAACTTGAAGATCTGAACTTGTAATTGTCAAATAGAGAACATAAAATTGATAGCTTCTAATTATTATTTCAAATTATAACTTGAAGATCTGAACTTGTAATTGTCAAATACAGAACTTAAAATTAATAGCTTCTAATTATTATTGCAAATTATAACTTGAAGATCTGAACTTGTAATTCTCAAATACAGAACTTAAAATTGATAGCTTCTAATTATTATTGTAAATTATAACTTGAAGATCTGAACTTGCAATAGTGAATTACAGAACTTAGATTTGTTAAATTCAAATTATTATTTCAAATTATAACTTGAAGATCTGAACTAGTAATTGTCAAATACAGAACTTAAAATTGATAGCTTCTAATTATTATTGTAAATTATAACTTCAAGATCTGAACTTGTAATTGTCAAATGCAGAACTTAAAATTGATAGCTTCTAATTATTATTGCAAATAATAACTTGAAGATCTGAACTTGTAATTGTCAAATACAGAACTTAAAATTGATAGCTTCTAATTATTATTGTAAATTATAACTTGAAGATCTGAACTTGTAATAGTGAATTACAGAACTTAGATTTGTTAAATTCAAATTATTATTTCAAATTATAACTTGAAGATCTGAACTAGTAATTGTCAAATACAGAACTTAAAATTGATAGCTTCTAATTATTATTGCATATTATAACTTGAAGATCTGAACCTGCAATTGTTAAATACAGAACTTAAAATTGATAGCTTCTAATTATTATTGTAAATTATAACTTGAAGATCTGAACTTGTAATAGTGAATTACAGAACTTAGATTTGTTAAATTCAAATTATTATTTCAAATTATAACTTGAAGATCTGAACTAGTAATTGTCAAATACAGAACTTAAAATTGATATCTTCTAATTATTATTGCATATTATAACTTGAAGATCTGAACTTGTAATAGTCAAATACAGAACTTCTAATTGTTAAATACAAATTATTAGTGCAAATTATAACTTGAAGATCTGAACTAGTAATTGTCAAATACAGAACTTAAAATTGATAGCTTCTAATTATTATTGCAAATTATAACTTGAAGATCTGAACTTGTAATTGTCAAATACAGAACTTCTAATTGTTAAATACAAATTATTAGTGCAAATTATAACTTGAAGATCTGAACTTGTAAGTGTCAAATACAGAACTTAAAATTGATAGCTTCTAATTATTATTGCAAATTATAACTTGAAGATCTGAACTTGTAATAGTCAAATACAGAACTTAAAATTGATAGCTTCTAATTATTATTGTAAATTATAACTTGAAGTTCTGAACTTGTAATAGTGAATTACAGAACTTAGATTTGTTAAATTCAAATTATTATTTCAAATTATGACTTGAAGATCTGAACTAGTAATTGTCAAATACAGAACTTAAAATTGATAGCTTCTAATTATTATTGCAAATTATAACTTGAAGATCTGAACTTGTAATTGTCAAATACAGAACTGAAAATTGATAGCTTCTAATTATTATTGTAAATTATAACTTGAAGATCTGAACTTGTAATTGTCAAATACAGAACTTAAAATTGATAGCTTCTAATTATTATTGCAAATTATAACTTGAAGATCTGAACTTGTAATTGTCAAATACAGAACATAAAATTGATAGCTTCTAATTATTATTTCAAATTATAACTTGAAGATCTGAACTTGTAATTGTCAAATACAGAACTTAAAATTAATAGCTTCTAATTATTATTGCAAATTATAACTTGAAGATCTGAACTTGTAATTCTCAAATACAGAACTTAAAATTGATAGCTTCTAATTATTATTGTAAATTATAACTTGAAGATCTGAACTTGCAATAGTGAATTACAGAACTTAGATTTGTTAAATTCAAATTATTATTTCAAATTATAACTTGAAGATCTGAACTAGTAATTGTCAAATACAGAACTTAAAATTGATAGCTTCTAATTATTATTGTAAATTATAACTTCAAGATCTGAACTTGTAATTGTCAAATGCAGAACTTAAAATTGATAGCTTCTAATTATTATTGCAAATAATAACTTGAAGATCTGAACTTGTAATTGTCAAATACAGAACTTAAAATTGATAGCTTCTAATTATTATTGTAAATTATAACTTGAAGATCTGAACTTGTAATAGTGAATTACAGAACTTAGATTTGTTAAATTCAAATTATTATTTCAAATTATAACTTGAAGATCTGAACTAGTAATTGTCAAATACAGAACTTAAAATTGATAGCTTCTAATTATTATTGCATATTATAACTTGAAGATCTGAACTTGCAATTGTTAAATACAGAACTTAAAATTGATAGCTTCTAATTATTATTGTAAATTATAACTTGAAGATCTGAACTTGTAATAGTGAATTACAGAACTTAGATTTGTTAAATTCAAATTATTATTTCAAATTATAACTTGAAGATCTGAACTAGTAATTGTCAAATACAGAACTTAAAATTGATATCTTCTAATTATTATTGCATATTATAACTTGAAGATCTGAACTTGTAATAGTCAAATACAGAACTTCTAATTGTTAAATACAAATTATTAGTGCAAATTATAACTTGAAGATCTGAACTAGTAATTGTCAAATACAGAACTTAAAATTGATAGCTTCTAATTATTATTGCAAATTATAACTTGAAGATCTGAACTTGTAATTGTCAAATACAGAACTTCTAATTGTTAAATACAAATTATTAGTGCAAATTATAACTTGAAGATCTGAACTTGTAAGTGTCAAATACAGAACTTAAAATTGATAGCTTCTAATTATTATTGCAAATTATAACTTGAAGATCTGAACTTGTAATAGTCAAATACAGAACTTAAAATTGATAGCTTCTAATTATTATTGTAAATTATAACTTGAAGTTCTGAACTTGTAATAGTGAATTACAGAACTTAGATTTGTTAAATTCAAATTATTATTTCAAATTATGACTTGAAGATCTGAACTAGTAATTGTCAAATACAGAACTTAAAATTGATAGCTTCTAATTATTATTGCAAATTATAACTTGAAGATCTGAACTTGTAATTGTCAAATACAGAACTTAAAATTGATAGCTTCTAATTATTATTGTAAATTATAACTTGAAGATCTGAACTTGTAATTGTCAAATACAGAACTTAAAATTGATAGCTTCTAATTATTATTGCAAATTATAACTTGAAGATCTGAACTTGTAATTGTCAAATACAGAACATAAAATTGATAGCTTCTAATTATTATTTCAAATTATAACTTGAAGATCTGAACTTGTAATTGTCAAATACAGAACTTAAAATTAATAGCTTCTAATTATTATTTGCAAATTATAACTTGAAGATCTGAACTTGTAATTGTCAAATACAGAACTTAAAATTGATAGCTTCTAATTATTATTGTAAATTATAACTTGAAGATCTGAACTTGTAATAGTGAATTACAGAACTTAGATTTGTTAAATTCAAATTATTATTTCAAATTATAACTTGAAGATCTGAACTAGTAATTGTCAAATACAGAACTTAAAATTGATAGCTTCTAATTATTATTGCAAATTATAACTTGAAGATCTGAACTTGTAATTGTCAAATACAGAACTACTAATTGTTAAATACAAATTTGTAGTGCAAATTATAACTTGAAGATCTGAACTTGTAATTGTCAAATACAGAACTTAAAATTGATAGCTTCTAATTATTATTGCAAATTATAACTTGAAGATCTGAACTTGTAATAGTGAATTACAGAACTTAGATTTGTTAAATTCAAATTATTATTTCAAATTATAACTTGAAGATCTGAACTAGTAATTGTCAAATACAGAACTTAAAATTGATAGCTTCTAATTATTATTGCAAATTAAAACTTGAAGATCTGAACTTGTAATTGTCAAATACAGAACTTAAAATTGATAGCTTCTAATTATTATTGTAAATTATAACTTGAAGATCTGAACTTGTAATTGTCAAATACAGAACTTAAAATTGATAGCTTCTAATTATTATTGCAAATTATAACTTGAAGATCTGAACTTGTAATTGTCAAATACAGAACATAAAATTGATAGCTTCTAATTATTATTTCAAATTATAACTTGAAGATCTGAACTTGTAATTGTCAAATACAGAACTTAAAATTAATAGCTTCTAATTATTATTGCAAATTATAACTTGAAGATCTGAACTTGTAAATGTCAAATACAGAACTTAAAATTGATAGCTTCTAATTATTATTGTAAATTATAACTTGAAGATCTGAACTTGTAATAGTGAATTACAGAACTTAGATTTGTTAAATTCAAATTATTATTTCAAATTATAACTTGAAGATCTGAACTAGTAATTGTCAAATACAGAACTTAAAATTGATAGCTTCTAATTATTATTGCATATTATAACTTGAAGATCTGAACTTGTAATTGTCAAATACAGAACTTAAAATTGATAGCTTCTAATTATTATTGCAAATTATAACTTGAAGATCTGAACTTGTAATTGTCAAATACAGAACTTAAAATTGATAGCTTCTAATTATTATTGCAAATTATAACTTGAAGATCTGAACTTGTAATTGTCAAATAGAGAACATAAAATTGATAGCTTCTAATTATTATTTCAAATTATAACTTGAAGATCTGAACTTGTAATTGTCAAATACAGAACTTAAAATTAATAGCTTCTAATTATTATTGCAAATTATAACTTGAAGATCTGAACTTGTAATTGTCAAATACAGAACTTAAAATTGATAGCTTCTAATTATTATTGCAAATTATAACTTGAAGATCTGAACTTGTAATAGTCAAATACAGAACTTAAAATTGATAGCTTCTAATTATTATTGTAAATTATAACTTGAAGATCTGAACTTGTAATAGTGAATTACAGCACTTAGATTTGTTAAATTCAAATTATTATTTCAAATTATAACTTGAAGATCTGAACTAGTAATTGTCAAATACAGAACTTAAAATTGATAGCTTCTAATTATTATTGCTAATTATAACTTGAAGATCTGAACTTGTAATTGTCAAATACAGAACTTAAAATTGATAGCTTCTAATTTTTATTGTAAATTATAACTTGAAGATCTGAACTTGTAATTGTCAAATACAGAACTTAAAATTGATAGCTTCTAATTATTATTGCAAATAATAACTTGGAGATCTGAACTAGTAATTGTCAAATACAGAACTTAAAATTGATAGCTTCTAATTATTATTGCAAATTATAACTTGAAGATCTGAACTTGTAATTGTCAAATACAGAACTTAAAATTGATAGCTTCTAATTATTATTGCAAATTATAACTTGAAGATCTGAACTTGTAATTGTCAAATACAGAACTTAAAATTAATAGCTTCTAATTATTATTGCAAATTATAACTTGAAGATCTGAACTTGTAATTGTCAAATACAGAACTTAAAATTGATAGCTTCTAATTATTATTGCAAATAATAACTTGGAGATCTGAACTAGTAATTGTCAAATACAGAACTTAAAATTGATAGCTTCTAATTATTATTGTAAATTATAACTTGAAGATCTGAACTTGTAATAGTGAATTACAGAACTTAGATTTGTTAAATTCAAATTATTATTTCAAATTATAACTTGAAGATCTGAACTAGTAATTGTCAAATACAGAACTTAAAATTGATAGCTTCTAATTATTATTGCATATTATAACTTGAAGATCTGAACTTGTAATTGTCAAATACAGAACTTAAAATTGATAGCTTCTAATTATTATTGCAAATTATAACTTGAAGATCTGAACTTGTAATTGTCAAATACAGAACTTAAAATTGATAGCTTCTAATTATTATTGCAAATTATAACTTGAAGATCTGAACTTGTAATTGTCAAATAGAGAACATAAAATTGATAGCTTCTAATTATTATTTCAAATTATAACTTGAAGATCTGAACTTGTAATTGTCAAATACAGAACTTAAAATTAATAGCTTCTAATTATTATTGCAAATTATAACTTGAAGATCTGAACTTGTAGTTGTCAAATACAGAACTTAAAATTGATAGCTTCTAATTATTATTGCAAATTATAACTTGAAGATCTGAACTTGTAATTGTCAAATACAGAACTTAAAATTGATAGCTTCTAATTATTATTGTAAATTATAACTTGAAGATCTGAACTTGTAATAGTCAAATACAGAACTTAAAATTGATAGCTTCTAATTATTATTGCAAATTATAACTTGAAGATCTGAACTTGTAATTGTCAAATACAGAACTTCTAATTGTTAAATACAAATTATTAGTGCAAATTATAACTTGAAGATCTGAACTTGTAATTGTCAAATACAGAACTTAAAATTGATAGCTTCTAATTATTATTGCAAATTATAACTTGAAGATCTGAACTTGTAATAGTCAAATACAGAACTTAAAATTGATAGCTTCTAATTATTATTGTAAATTATAACTTGAAGATCTGAACTTGTAATAGTGAATTACAGAACTTAGACTTGTTAAATTCAAATTATTATTTCAAATTATAACTTGAAGATCTGAACTAGTAATTGTCAAATACAGAACTTAAAATTGATAGCTTCTAATTATTATTGCAAAGTATAACTTGAAGATATGAACTTGTAATTGTCAAATACAGAACTTAAAATTGATAGCTTCTAATTATTATTGTAAATTATAACTTGAAGATCTGAACTTGTAATTGTCAAATACAGAACTTAAAATTGATAGCTTCTAATTATTATTGCAAATAATAACTTGGAGATCTGAACTAGGAATTGTCAAATACAGAACTTAAAATTGATAGCTTCTAATTATTATTGCAAATTATAACTTGAAGATCTGAACTTGTAATTGTCAAATACAGAACTTAAAATTGATAGCTTCTAATTATTATTGCTAATTATAACTTGAAGATCTGAACTTGTAATTGTCAAATACAGAACATAAAATTGATAGCTTCTAATTATTATTACAAATTATAACTTGAAGATCTGAACTTGTAATTGTCAAATACAGAACTTAAAATTAATAGCTTCTAATTATTATTGCAAATTATAACTTGATGATCTGAACTTGTAATTGTCAAATACAGAACATAAAATTGATAGCTTCTAATTATTATTTCAAATTATAACTTGAAGATCTGAACTTGTAATTGTCAAATACAGAACTTAAAATTGATAGCTTCTAATTATTATTGCATATTATAACTTGAGATCTGAACGTGTAATTGTTAAATACAGAACTTAAAATTGATAGCTTCTAATTTAATTGTAAATTATAACTTCAAGATCTGAACTTGTAATTGTCAAATGCAGAACTTAAAATTGATAGCTTCTAATTATTATTGCAAATAATAACTTGAAGATCTGAACTTGTAATTGTCAAATACAGAACTTAAAATTGATAGCTTCTAATTATTATTGCAAATTATAATTTGAAGATCTGAACTTGTAATAGACAAATACGCAACTTAGCATTGATAAAAACAAATTGTGATTGCAAATTATAACTTGAAGATCTGAACCTGTAATAGGTACATACAGAACTTCGAATTGTTAAATTCAAACTAAGATTGCAAATAATAATTCGAAGATCTGAACTTGTAATAGTCAAATACAGAACTTTTAATTGTTAAATACAAAATATTAGTGCAAATTATAACTAGAAGATCTGAACTAGTAATTGTCAAATACAGAACTTAAAATTGATAGCTTCTAATTATTATTGCAAATTATAACTTGAAGATCTGAACTTGTAATTGTCAAATACAGAACTTAAAATTGATAGCTTCTAATTATTATTG
Source organism: Cantharis lateralis (assembly GCA_963170105.1). Classification (NCBI taxonomy): domain Eukaryota; kingdom Metazoa; phylum Arthropoda; class Insecta; order Coleoptera; family Cantharidae; genus Cantharis; species Cantharis lateralis. Next base: position 22,954,564 of record OY720625.1, on the reverse strand, counting down.
TAAATTATAACTTGAAGATCTGAACTTGTAATTGTCAAATACAGAACTTAAAATTTATAGCTTCTAATTATTATTGCAAATAATAACTTGGAGATCTGAACTAGTAATTGTCAAATACAGAACTTAAAATTGATAGCTTCTAATTATTATTGCAAATTATAACTTGAAGATCTGAACTTATAATTGTCAAATACAGAACTTAAAATTGATAGCTTAATTATTATTGCTAATTATAACTTGAAAATCTGAACTTGATTTTGTCAAATACAGAACATAAAATTGATAGCTTCTAATTATTATTTCAAATATTAACTTGAAGATCTGAACTTGTAATTGTCAAATACAGAACTTAAAATTAATAGCTTCTAATTATTATTGCAAATTATAACTTGATGATCTGAACTTGTAATTGTCAAATACAGAACATAAAATTGATAGCTTCTAATTATTATTTCAAATTATAACTTGAAGATCTGAACTTGTAATTGTCAAATACAGAACTTAAAATTGATAGCTTCTAATTATTATTGCATATTATAACTTGAGATCTGAACTTGTAATTGTCAAATACAGAACTTAAAATTGATAGCTTCTAATTATTATTGCAAATAATAACTTGAAGATCTGAACTTGTAATTGTCAAATACAGAACTTAAAATTGATAGCTTCTAATTATTATTGCAAATAATAACTTGAAGATCTGAACTTGTAATTGTCAAATACAGAACTTAAAATTGATAGCTTTTAATTATTATTGTAAATTATAACTTGAAGATCTGAACTTGTAATAGTCAAATACAGAACTTCGAATTGTTAAATACAAATTATTAGTACAAATTATAACTTGAAGATCTGAACTTGTAATAGGTAAATACAGAACTTCGAATTGTTAAATTCAAACTAAGATTGCAAATAATAATTTGAAGATCTGAACTTGTAATAGTCAAATACAGAACTTCTAATTGTTAAATTCAAACTAAGATTGCAAATAATAATTCGAAGATCTGAACTTGTAATAATCAAATACAGAACTTCTAATTGTTAAATACAAATTATTAGTTCAAATTATAACTTGAAGATCTGAACTAGTAATTGTCAAATACAGACCTTAAAATTGATAGCTTCTAATTATTATTGCAAATTATAACTTGAAGATCTGAACTTGTAATTGTCAAATACAGAACTTCTAATTGTTAAATACAAATTATTAGTGCAAATTATAACTTGAAGATCTGAACATAAATTGTCAAATACAGAACTTAAAATTGATAGCTTCTAATTATTATTGCAAATTATAACTTGAAGATCTGAACTTGTAATAGTCAAATACAGAACTTAAAATTGATAGCTTCTAATTATTATTGTAAATTATAACTTGAAGATCTGAACTTGTAATAGTGAATTACAGCACTTAGATTTGTTAAATTCAAATTATTATTTCAAATTATAACTTGAAGATCTGAACTAGTAATTGTCAAATACAGAACTTAAAATTGATAGCTTCTAATTATTATTGCAAATTATAACTTGAAGATCTGAACTTGTAATTGTCAAATACAGAACTTAAAATTGATAGCTTCTAATTATTATTGCAAATTATAACTTGAAGATCTGAACTTGTAATTGTCAAATACAGAACTTAAAATTGATAGCTTCTAATTATTATTGCAAATTATAACTTGAAGATCTGAACTTGTAATTGTCAAATACAGAACTTAAAATTGATAGCTTCTAATTATTATTGCAAATTATAACTTGAAGATCTGAACTTGTAATTGTCAAATACAGAACATAAAATTGATAGCTTCTAATTATTATTTAAAATTATAACTTGAAGATCTGAACTTGTAATTGTCAAATACAGAACTTAAAATTAATAGCTTCTAATTATTATTGCAAATTATAACTTGAAGATCTGAACTTGTAATTGTCAAATAAAGAACTTAAAATTGATAGCTTCTAATTATTATTGTAAATTATAACTTGAAGATCTGAACTTGTAATAGTGAATTACAGAACTTAGATTTGTTAAATTCAAATTATTATTTCAAATTATAACTTGAAGATCTGAACTAGTAATTGTCAAATACAGAACTTAAAATTGATAGCTTCTAATTATTATTGCATATTATAACTTGAAGATCTGAACTTGTAATTGTTAAATACAGAACTTAAAATTGATAGCTTCTAATTATTATTGTAAATTATAACTTCAAGATCTGAACTTGTAATTGTCAAATACAGAACTTAAAATTGATAGCTTCTAATTATTATTGCAAATAATAACTTGAAGATCTGAACTTGTAATTGTCAAATACAGAACTTAAAATTGATAGCTTCTAATTATTATTGCAAATTATAACTTGAAGATCTGAACTTGTAATTGTCAAATACAGAACTTAAAATTGTTAAATACAAATTATTAGTGCAAATTATAACTTGAAGATCTGAACTTGTAATTGTCAAATACAGAACTTAAAATTGATAGCTTCTAATTATTATTGTAAATTATAACTTGAAGATCTAAACTTGTAATAGTGAATTACAGAACTTAGATTTGTTAAATTCAAATTATTATTTCAAATTATAACTTGAAGATCTGAACTAGTAATTGTCAAATACAGAACTTAAAATTGATAGCTTCTAATTATTATTGCATATTATAACTTGAAGATCTGAACTTGTAATTGTTAAATACAGAACTTAAAATTGATAGCTTCTAATTATTATTGTAAATTATAACTTCAAGATCTGAACTTGTAATTGTCAAATACAGAACTTAAAATTGATAGCTTCTAATTATTATTGCAAATTATAACTTGAAGATCTGAACTTGTAATTGTCAAATACAGAACTTAAAATTAATAGCTTCTAATTATTATTGCAAATTATAACTTGAAGATCTGAACTTGTAATTGTCAAATACAGAACTTAAAATTGATAGCTTCTAATTATTATTGTAAATTATAACTTGAAGATCTGAACTTGTAATAGTGAATTACAGAACTTAGATTTGTTAAATTCAAATTATTATTTCAAATTATAACTTGAAGATCTCAACTAGTAATTGTCAAATACAGAACTTAAAATTGATAGCTTCTAATTATTATTGCATATTATAACTTGAAGATCTGAACTTGTAATTGTTAAATACAGAACTTAAAATTGATAGCTTCTAATTATTATTGTAAATTATAACTTCAAGATCTGAACTTGTAATTGTCAAATACAGAACTTAAAATTGATAGCTTCTAATTATTATTGCAAATTATAACTTGAAGATCTGAACTTGTAATTGTCAAATACAGAACTTAAAATTAATAGCTTCTGATTATTATTGTAAATTATAACTTGAAGATCTGAACTTGTAATTGTCAAATACAGAACTTAAAATTGATAGCTTCTAATTATTATTGTAAATTATAACTTGAAGATCTGAACTTGTAATAGTGAATTACAGAACTTAGATTTGTTAAATTCAAATTATTATTTCAAATTATAACTTGAAGATCTGAACTAGTAATTGTCAAATACAGAACTTAAAATTGATAGCTTCTAATTATTATTGCATATTATAACTTGAAGATCTGAACTTGTAATTGTTAAATACAGAACTTAAAATTGATAGCTTCTAATTATTATTGTAAATTATAACTTCAAGATCTGAACTTGTAATTGTCAAATACAGAACTTAAAATTGATAGCTTCTAATTATTATTGCAAATAATAACTTGAAGATCTGAACTTGTAATTGTCAAATACAGAACTTAAAATTGATAGCTTCTAATTATTATTGCAAATTATAACTTGAAGATCTGAACTTGTAATTGTCAAATACAGAACTTCAAATTGTTAAATACAAATTATTAGTGCAAATTATAACTTGAAGATCTGAACTTGTAATTGTCAAATACAGAACTAAAAATTGATAGCTTCTAATTATTATTGTAAATTATAACTTGAAGATCTGAACTTGTAATAGTGAATTACAGAACTTAGATTTGTTTTATTCAAATTATTATTTCAAATTATAACTTGAAGATCTGAACTAGTAATTGTCAAATACAGAACTTAAAATTGATAGCTTCTAATTATTATTGCATATTATAACTTGAAGATCTGAACTTGTAATTGTTAAATACAGAACTTAAAATTGATAGCTTCTAATTATTATTGTAAATTATAACTTCAAGATCTGAACTTGTAATTGTCAAATACAGAACTTAAAATTGATAGCTTCTAATTATTATTGCAAATAATAACTTGAAGATCTGAACTTGTAATTGTCAAATACAGAACTTAAAATTGATAGCTTCTAATTATTATTGCAAATTATAATTTGAAGATCTGAACTTGTAATAGACAAATACGCAACTTAGCATTGTTAAATACAAATTGTGATTGCAAATTATAACTTGAAGATCTGAACTTGTAATTGTCAAATACAGAACTTAAAATTAATAGCTTCTAATTATTATTGCAAATTATAACTTGAAGATCTGAACTTGTAATTGTCAAATACAGAACTTAAAATTGATAGCTTCTAATTATTATTGTAAATTATAACTTGAAGATCTGAACTTGTAATAGTGAATTACAGAACTTAGATTTGTTAAATTCAAATTATTATTTCAAATTATAACTTGAAGATCTGAACTAGTAATTGTCAAATACAGAACTTAAAATTGATAGCTTCTAATTATTATTGCATATTATAACTTGAAGATCTGAACTTGTAATTGTTAAATACAGAACTTAAAATTGATAGCTTCTAATTATTATTGTAAATTATAACTTCAAGATCTGAACTTGTAATTGTCAAATACAGAACTTAAAATTGATAGCTTCTAATTATTATTGCAAATTATAACTTGAAGATCTGAACTTGTAATTGTCAAATACAGAACTTAAAATTAATAGCTTCTGATTATTATTGCAAATTATAACTTGAAGATCTGAACTTGTAATTGTCAAATACAGAACTTAAAATTGATAGCTTCTAATTATTATTGTAAATTATAACTTGAAGATCTGAACTTGTAATAGTGAATTACAGAACTTAGATTTGTTAAATTCAAATTATTATTTCAAATTATAACTTGAAGATCTGAACTAGTAATTGTCAAATACAGAACTTAAAATTGATAGCTTCTAATTATTATTGCATATTATAACTTGAAGATCTGAACTTGTAATTGTTAAATACAGAACTTAAAATTGATAGCTTCTAATTATTATTGTAAATTATAACTTCAAGATCTGAACTTGTAATTGTCAAATACAGAACTTAAAATTGATAGCTTCTAATTATTATTGCAAATAATAACTTGAAGATCTGAACTTGTAATTGTCAAATACAGAACTTAAAATTGATAGCTTCTAATTATTATTGCAAATTATAACTTGAAGATCTGAACTTGTAATTGTCAAATACAGAACTTCAAATTGTTAAATACAAATTATTAGTGCAAATTATAACTTGAAGATCTGAACTTGTAATTGTCAAATACAGAACTTAAAATTGATAGCTTCTAATTATTATTGTAAATTATAACTTGAAGATCTGAACTTGAAATAGTGAATTACAGAACTTAGATTTGTTAAATTCAAATTATTATTTCAAATTATAACTTGTAGATCTGAACTAGTAATTGTCAAATACAGAACTTAAAATTGATAGCTTCTAATTATTATTGCATATTATAACTTGAAGATCTGAACTTGTAATTGTTAAATACAGAACTTAAAATTGATAGCTTCTAATTATTATTGTAAATTATAACTTCAAGATCTGAACTTGTAATTGTCAAATACAGAACTTAAAATTGATAGCTTCTAATTATTATTGCAAATAATAACTTGAAGATCTGAACTTGTAATTGTCAAATACAGAACTTAAAATTGATAGCTTCTAATTATTATTGCAAATTATAATTTTAGATCTGAACTTGTAATAGACAAATACGCAACTTAGCATTGTTAAATACAAATTGTGATTGCAAATTATAACTTGAAGATCTGAACCTGTAATAGGTAAATACAGAACTTCGAATTGTTAAATTCAAACTAAGATTGCAAATAATAATTCGAAGATCTGAACTTGTAATAGTCAAATACAGAACTTCTAATTGTTAAATACAAATTATTAGTGCAAATTATAACTTGAAGATCTGAACTAGTAATTGTCAAATACAGAACTTAAAATTGATAGCTTCTAATTATTATTGCAAATTATAACTTGAAGATCTGAACTTGTAATTGTCAAATACAGAACTTCTAATTGTTAAATACAAATTATTAGTGCAAATTATACCTTGAAGATCTGAACTTGTAATTGTCAAATACAGAACTTAAAATTGATAGCTTCTAATTATTATTGCAAATTATAACTTGAAGATCTGAACTTGTAATAGTCAAATACAGAACTTAAAATTGATAGCTTCTAATTATTATTGTAAATTATAACTTGAAGATCTGAACTTGTAATAGTGAATTACAGAACTTAGATTTGTTAAATTCAAATTATTATTTCAAATTATACCTTGAAGATCTGAACTAGTAATTGTCAAATACAGAACTTAAAATTGATAGCTTCTAATTATTATTGCAAATTATAATTTGAAGATCTGAACTTGTAATTGTCAAATACAGAACTTAAAATTGATAGCTTCTAATTATTATTGTAAATTATAACTTGAAGATCTGAACTTGTAATTGTCAAATACAGAACTTAAAATTGATAGCTTCTAATTATTATTGCAAATAATAACTTGGAGATCTGAACTAGTAATTGTCAAATACAGAACTTAAAATTGATAGCTTCTAATTATTATTGCAAATTATAACTTGAAGATCTGAACATGTAATTGTCAAATACAGAACTTAAAATTGATAGCTTCTAATTATTATTGCAAATTATAACTTGAAGATCTGAACTTGTAATTGTCAAATACAGAACTTAAAATTGATAGCTTCTAATTATTATTTCAAATTATAACTTGAAGATCTGAACTTGTAATTGTCAAATACAGAACTTAAAATTAATAGCTTCTAATTATTATTGCAAATTATAACTTGAAGATCTGAACATGTAATTGTCAAATACAGAACTTAAAATTGATAGCTTCTAATTATTATTGCAAATTATAACTTGAAGATCTGAACTTGTAATAGTCAAATACAGAACTTAAAATTGATAGCTTCTAATTATTATTGTAAATTATAACTTGAAGATCTGAACTTGTAATAGTGAATTACAGAACTTAGATTTGTTAAATTCAAATTATTATTTCAAATTATACCTTGAAGATCTGAACTAGTAATTGTCAAATACAGAACTTAAAATTGATAGCTTCTAATTATTATTGCAAATTATAACTTGAAGATCTGAACTTGTAATTGTCAAATACAGAACTTAAAATTGATAGCTTCTAATTATTATTGTAAATTATAACTTGAAGATCTGAACTTGTAATTGTCAAATACAGAACTTAAAATTGATAGCTTCTAATTATTATTGCAAATAATAACTTGGAGATCTGAACTAGTAATTGTCAAATACAGAACTTAAAATTGATAGCTTCTAATTATTATTGCAAATTATAACTTGAAGATCTGAACTTGTAATTGTCAAATACAGAACTTAAAATTAATAGCTTCTAATTATTATTGCAAATTATAACTTGAAGATCTGAACTTGTAATTGTCAAATACAGAACTTAAAATTAATAGCTTCTAATTATTATTGTAAATTATAACTTCAAGATCTGAACTTGTAATTGTCAAATACAGAACTAAAAATTGATAGCTTCTAATTATTATTGCAAATAATAACTTGAAGATCTGAACTTGTAATTGTCAAATACAGAACTTAAAATTGATAGCTTCTAATTATTATTGCAAATTATAATTTGAAGATCTGAACTTGTAATAGACAAATACGCAACTTAGCATTGTTAAATACAAATTGTGATTGCAAATTATAACTTGAAGATCTGAACTTGTAATTGTCAAATACAGAACTTAAAATTAATAGCTTCTAATTATTATTGCAAATTATAACTTGAAGATCTGAACTTGTAATTGTCAAATACAGAACTTAAAATTGATAGCTTCTAATTATTATTGTAAATTATAACTTGAAGATCTGAACTTGTAATAGTGAATTACAGAACTTAGATTTGTTAAATTCAAATTATTATTGCATATTATAACTTGAAGATCTGAACTTGTAATTGTTAAATACAGAACTTAAAATTGATAGCTTCTAATTATTATTGTAAATTATAACTTCAAGATCTGAACTTGTAATTGTCAAATACAGAACTTAAAATTGATAGCTTCTAATTATTATTGCAAATAATAACTTGAAGATCTGAACTTGTAATTGTCAAATACAGAACTTAAAATTGATAGCTTCTAATTATTATTGCAAATTATAACTTGAAGATCTGAACTTGTAATTGTCAAATACAGAACTTCAAATTGTTAAATACAAATTATTAGTGCAAATTATAACTAGAAGATCTGAACTTGTAATTGTCAAATACAGAACTTAAAATTGATAGCTTCTAATTATTATTGTAAATTATAACTTGAAGATCTAAACTTGTAATAGTGAATTACAGAACTTAGATTTGTTAAATTCAAATTATTATTTCAAATTATAACTTGAAGATCTGAACTAGTAATTGTCAAATACAGAACTTAAAATTGATGGCTTCTAATTATTATTGCATATTATAACTTGAAGATCTGAACTTGTAATTGTTAAATACAGAACTTAAAATTGATAGCTTCTAATTATTATTGTAAATTATAACTTCAAGATCTGAACTTGTAATTGTCAAATACAGAACTTAAAATTGATAGCTTCTAATTATTATTGCAAATTATAACTTGAAGATCTGAACTTGTAATTGTCAAATACAGAACTTAAAATTAATAGCTTCTAATTATTATTGCAAATTATAACTTGAAGATCTGAACTTGTAATAGTCAAATACAGAACTTAAAATTGATAGCTTCTAATTATTATTGTAAATTATAACTTGAAGATCTGAACTTGTAATAGTGAATTACAGAACTTAGATTTGTTAAATTCAAATTATTATTTCAAATTATAACTTGAAGATCTGAACTAGTAATTGTCAAATACAGAACTTAAAATTGATAGCTTCTGATTATTATTGCAAATTATAACTTGAAGATCTGAACTAGTAATTGTCAAATACAGAACTTAAAATTGATAGCTTCTAATTATTATTGCATATTATAACTTGAAGATCTGAACTTGTAATTGTTAAATACAGAACTTAAAATTGATAGCTTCTAATTATTATTGTAAATTATAACTTCAAGATCTGAACTTGTAATTGTCAAATACAGAACTTAAAATTGATAGCTTCTAATTATTATTGCAAATAATAACTTGAAGATCTGAACTTGTAATTGTCAAATACAGAACTTAAAATTGATAGCTTCTAATTATTATTGCAAATTATAACTTGAAGATCTGAACTTGTAATTGTCAAATACAGAACTTCAAATTGTTAAATACAAATTATTAGAGCAAATTATAACTTGAAGATCTGAACTTGTAATTGTCAAATACAGAACTTAAAATTGATAGCTTCTAATTATTATTGTAAATTATAACTTGAAGATCTGAACTTGTAATAGTGAATTTCAGAACTTAGATTTGTTAAATTCAAATTATTATTTCAAATTATAACTTGAAGATCTGAACTAGTAATTGTCAAATACAGAACTTAAAATTGATAGCTTCTAATTATTATTGCATATTATAACTTGAAGATCTGAACTTGTAATTGTGAAATACAGAACTTAAAATTGATAGCTTCTAATTATTATTGTAAATTATAACTTCAAGATCTGAACTTGTAATTGTCAAATACAGAACTTAAAATTGATAGCTTCTAATTATTATTGCAAATAATAACTTGAAGATCTGAACTTGTAATTGTCAAATACAGAACTTAAAATTGATAGCTTCTAATTATTATTGCAAATTATAATTTGAAGATCTGAACTTGTAATAGACAAATACGCAACTTAGCATTGTTAAATACAAATTGTGATTGCAAATTATAACTTGAAGATCTGAACTAGTAATTGTCAAATACAGAACTTAAAATTGATAGCTTCTAACTATTATTGCAAATTATAACTTGAAGATCTGAACTTGTAATAGTCAAATACAGAACTTCTAATTGTTAAATACAAATTATTAGTGCAAATTATAACTTGAAGATCTGAACTAGTAATTGTCAAATACAGAACTTAAAATTGATAGCTTCTAACTATTATTGCAAATTATAACTTGAAGATCTGAACTTGTAATTGTCAAATACAGAACTTCTAATTGTTAAATACAAATTATTAGTGCAAATTATACCTTGAAGATCTGAACTTGTAATTGTCAAATACAGAACTTAAAATTGATAGCTTCTAATTATTATTGCAAATTATAACTTGAAGATCTGAACTTGTAATAGTCAAATACAGAACTTAAAATTGATAGCTTCTAATTATTATTGTAAATTATAACTTGAAGATCTGAACTTGTAATAGTGAATTACAGAACTTAGATTTGTTAAATTCAAATTATTATTTCAAATTATACCTTGAAGATCTGAACTAGTAATTGTCAAATACAGAACTTAAAATTGATAGCTTCTAATTATTATTGCAATTTATAACTTGAAGATCTGAACTTGTAATTGTCAAATACAGAACTTAAAATTGATAGCTTCTAATTATTATTGTAAATTATAACTTGAAGATCTGAACTTGTAATTGTCAAATACAGAACTTAAAATTGATAGCTTCTAATTATTATTGCAAATAATAACTTGGAGATCTGAACTAGTAATTGTCAAATACAGAACTTAAAATTGATAGCTTCTAATTATTATTGCAAATTATAACTTGAAGATCTGAACTTGTAATTGTCAAATACAGAACTTAAAATTGATAGCTTCTAATTATTATTGCAAATTATAACTTGAAGATCTGAACTTGTAATTGTCAAATAGAGAACATAAAATTGATAGCTTCTAATTATTATTTCAAATTATAACTTGAAGATCTGAACTTGTAATTGTCAAATACAGAACTTAAAATAATTAGCTTCTAATTATTATTGCAAATTATAACTTGAAGATCTGAACTTGTAATTGTCAAATACAGAACTTAAAATTGATAGCTTCTAATTATTATTGCAAATTATAACTTGAAGATCTGAACTTGTAATAGTCAAATACAGAACTTAAAATTGATAGCTTGTAATTATTATTGTAAATTATAACTTGAAGATCTGAACTTGTAATAGTGAATTACAGAACTTAGATTTGTTAAATTCAAATTATTATTTCAAATTATACCTTGAAGATCTGAACTAGTAATTGTCAAATACAGAACTTAAAATTGATAGCTTCTAATTATTATTGCAAATTATAACTTGAAGATCTGAACTTGTAATTGTCAAATACAGAACTTAAAATTGATAGCTTCTAATTATTATTGTAAATTATAACTTGAAGATCTGAACTTGTAATTGTCAAATACAGAACTTAAAATTGATAGCTTCTAATTATTATTGCAAATAATAACTTGGAGATCTGAACTAGTAATTGTCAAATACAGAACTTAAAATTGATAGCTTCTAATTATTATTGCAAATTATAACTTGAAGATCTGAACTTGTAATTGTCAAATACAGAACTTAAAATTGATAGCTTCTAATTATTATTTCAAATTATAACTTGAAGATCTGAACTTGTAATTGTCAAATACAGAACTTAAAATTAATAGCTTCTAATTATTATTGCAAATTATAACTTGAAGATCTGAACTTGTAATTGTCAAATACAGAACTTAAAATTGATAGCTTCTAATTATTATTGCAAATTATAACTTGAAGATCTGAACTTGTAATAGTCAAATACAGAACTTAAAATTGATAGCTTCTAATTATTATTGTAAATTATAACTTGAAGATCTGAACTTGTAATAGTGAATTACAGCACTTAGATTTGTTAAATTCAAATTATTATTTCAAATTATAACTTGAAGATCTGAACTAGTAATTGTCAAATACAGAACTTAAAATTGATAGCTTCTAATTATTATTGCAAATAATAACTTGGAGATCTGAACTAGTAATTGTCAAATACAGAACTTAAAATTGATAGCTTCTAATTATTATTGCAAATTATAACTTGATGATCTGAACTTGTAATTGTCAAATACAGAACTTAAAATTGATAGCTTCTAATTATTATTGCAAATTATAACTTGAAGATCTGAACTTGTAATTGTCAAATACAGAACATAAAATTGATAGCTTCTAATTATTATCTAAAATTATAACTTGAAGATCTGAACTTGTAATTGTCAAATATAGAACTTAAAATTAATAGCTTCTAATTATTATTGCAAATTATAACTTGAAGATCTGAACTTGTAATTGTCAAATACAGAACTTAAAATTGATAGCTTCTAATTATTATTGCAAATAATAACTTGAAGATCTGAACTTGTAATTGTCAAATACAGAACTTCAAATTGTTAAATACAAATTATTAGTGAAAATTATAACTTGAAGATCTGAACTTGTAATTGTCAAATACAGAACTTAAAATTGATAGCTTCTAATTATTATTGTAAAAAATAACTTGAAGATCTGAACTTGTAATAGTGAATTACAGAACTTAGATTTGTTAAATTCAAATTATTATTTCAAATTATAACTTGAAGATCTGAACTAGTAATTGTCTAATACAGAACTTAAAATTGATAGCTTCTAATTATTATTGCATATTATAACTTGAAGATCTGAACTTGTAATTGTTAAATACAGAACTTAAAATTGATAGCTTCTAATTATTATTGTAAATTATAACTTCAAGATCTGAACTTGTAATAGTCAAATACAGAACTTAAAATTGATAGCTTCTAATTATTATTGTAAATTATAACTTGAAGATCTGAACTTGTAATAGTGAATTACAGAACTTAGATTTGTTAAATTCAAATTATTATTTCAAATTATACCTTGAAGATCTGAACTAGTAATTGTCAAATACAGAACTTAAAATTGATAGCTTCTAATTATTATTGCAATTTATAACTTGAAGATCTGAACTTGTAATTGTCAAATACAGAACTTAAAATTGATAGCTTCTAATTATTATTGTAAATTATAACTTGAAGATCTGAACTTGTAATTGTCAAATACAGAACTTAAAATTGATAGCTTCTAATTATTATTGCAAATAATAACTTGGAGATCTGAACTAGTAATTGTCAAATACAGAACTTAAAATTGATAGCTTCTAATTATTATTGCAAATTATAACTTGAAGATCTGAACTTGTAATTGTCAAATACAGAACTTAAAATTGATAGCTTCTAATTATTATTGCAAATTATAACTTGAAGATCTGAACTTGTAATTGTCAAATAGAGAACATAAAATTGATAGCTTCTAATTATTATTTCAAATTATAACTTGAAGATCTGAACTTGTAATTGTCAAATACAGAACTTAAAATAATTAGCTTCTAATTATTATTGCAAATTATAACTTGAAGATCTGAACTTGTAATTGTCAAATACAGAACTTAAAATTGATAGCTTCTAATTATTATTGCAAATTATAACTTGAAGATCTGAACTTGTAATAGTCAAATACAGAACTTAAAATTGATAGCTTCTAATTATTATTGTAAATTATAACTTGAAGATCTGAACTTGTAATAGTGAATTACAGAACTTAGATTTGTTAAATTCAAATTATTATTTCAAATTATACCTTGAAGATCTGAACTAGTAATTGTCAAATACAGAACTTAAAATTGATAGCTTCTAATTATTATTGCAAATTATAACTTGAAGATCTGAACTTGTAATTGTCAAATACAGAACTTAAAATTGATAGCTTCTAATTATTATTGTAAATTATAACTTGAAGATCTGAACTTGTAATTGTCAAATACAGAACTTAAAATTGATAGCTTCTAATTATTATTGCAAATAATAACTTGGAGATCTGAACTAGTAATTGTCAAATACAGAACTTAAAATTGATAGCTTCTAATTATTATTGCAAATTATAACTTGAAGATCTGAACTTGTAATTGTCAAATACAGAACTTAAAATTGATAGCTTCTAATTATTATTTCAAATTATAACTTGAAGATCTGAACTTGTAATTGTCAAATACAGAACTTAAAATTAATAGCTTCTAATTATTATTGCAAATTATAACTTGAAGATCTGAACTTGTAATTGTCAAATACAGAACTTAAAATTGATAGCTTCTAATTATTATTGCAAATTATAACTTGAAGATCTGAACTTGTAATAGTCAAATACAGAACTTAAAATTGATAGCTTCTAATTATTATTGTAAATTATAACTTGAATATCTGAACTTGTAATAGTGAATTACAGCACTTAGATTTGTTAAATTCAAATTATTATTTCAAATTATAACTTGAAGATCTGAACTAGTAATTGTCAAATACAGAACTTAAAATTGATAGCTTCTAATTATTATTGCAAATAATAACTTGGAGATCTGAACTAGTAATTGTCAAATACAGAACTTAAAATTGATAGCTTCTAATTATTATTGCAAATTATAACTTGATGATCTGAACTTGTAATTGTCAAATACAGAACTTAAAATTGATAGCTTCTAATTATTATTGCAAATTATAACTTGAAGATCTGAACTTGTAATTGTCAAATACAGAACATAAAATTGATAGCTTCTAATTATTATTTAAAATTATAACTTGAAGATCTGAACTTGTAATTGTCAAATACAGAACTTAAAATTGATAGCTTCTAATTATTATTGTAAATTATAACTTGAAGAACTGAACTTGTAATAGTGAATTACAGAACTTAGATTTGTTAAATTCAAATTATTATTTCAAATTATAACTTGAGGATCTGAACTAGTAATTGTCAAATACAGAACTTAAAATTGATAGCTTCTAATTATTATTTCAAATTATAACTTCAAGATCTGAACTTGTAATTGTCAAATACAGAACTTCTAATTGTTAAATACAAATTATTAGTGCAAATTATAACTTGTAGATCTGAACTTGTAATTGTCAAATACAGAACTTAAAATTGATAGCTTCTAATTATTATTGTAAATTATAACTTGAAGATCTGAACTTGTAATAGTGAATTACAGAACTTAGATTTGTCAAATTCTAATTATTAATTCTAATTATAACTTGAAGATCTGAACTAGTAATTGTCAAATACAGAACTTAAAATTGATAGCTTCTAATTATTATTGCAAATTATAACTTGAAGATCTGCACTTGTAATTGTCAAATACAGAACTTAAAATTAATAGCTTCTAATTATTATTGCAAATAATAACTTGAAGATCTGAACTTGTAATTGTCAAATGCAGAACTTAAAATTGATAGCTTCTAATTATTATTGCAAATAATAATTAGGAGATCTGTACTTGTAATTGTCAAATACAGAACTTAAAATTGATAGCTTATAATTATAATTCAAATTATAACTTGAAGATCTGAACTTGTAATAGTCAAATACAGAACTTCGAATTGTTAAATTCAAATTATTAGTGCAAATTATTACTTGAAGATCTGAACCTGTAATAGGTAAATACAGAACTTCGAATGGTTAAATTCAAACTAAGATTGCAAATAATAATTTGAAGATCTGAACTTGTAATAGTCAAATACAGAACTTCTAATTGTTAAATACAAATTATTAGTGCAAATCATAACTTGAAGATCTGAACTTGTAATTGTAAAACACAGAACTTCTAATTGTTAAATACAAATTATAAGTGCAAATTATAACTTGAAGATCTGAACTAGTAATTGTCAAATACAGCACTTACAATTGATAGCTTCTAATTATTATTGCAAATTATAACTTGAAGATCTGAACTTGTAATTGTCAAATACAGAACTTAAAATTAATAGCTTCTAATTATTATTGCAAATTATAACTTGAAGATCTGAACTTGTAATTGTCAAATACAGAACTTCTAATTGTTAAATTCAAATTATTATTTCAAATTATAACTTGAAGATCTGAACTAGTAATTGTCCAAAACAGAACTTAAAATTGATAGCTTCTAATCATTATTGCATATTATAACTTGAAGATCTGAACTTGTAATTGTTAAATACAGAACTTAAAATTGATAGCTTCTAATTATTATTGTAAATTATAACTTCAAGATCTGAACTTGTAATTGTCAAAAACAGAACTTAAAATTGATAGCTTCTAATTGTTATTGCAAATAATTACTTGAAGATCTGAACTTGTAATTGTCAAATTCAGAACTTAAAATTGATAGCTTCTAATTATTATTGCAAATTATAATTTGAAGATCTGAACTTGTAATAGACAAATACGCAACTTAGCATTGTTAAATACAAATTGTGATTGAAAATTATAACTTGAAGATCTGAACTTGTAATTGTCAAATACAGAACTTCAAATTATTAAATACAAATTATTAGTGCAAATAATAACTTGAAGATCTGAACTTGTAATTGTCAAATACAGAACTTAAAATTGATAGCTTCTAATTATTATTGTAAATTATAACTTGAAGATCTGAACTTGTAATAGTGAATTACAGAACTTAGATTTGTTAAATTCAAATTATTATTTCAAATTATAACTTGAAGATCTGAACTAGTAATTGTCCAAAACAGAACTTAAAATTGTAAGCTTTTAATTATTATTGCATATTATAACTTGAAGATCTGAACTTGTAATTGTTAAATACAGAACTTAAAATTGATAGCTTCTAATTATTATTGTAAATTATAACTTCAAGATCTGAACTTGTAATTGTCAAAAACAGAACTTAAAATTGATAGCTTCTAATTGTTATTGCAAATAATTACTTGAAGATCTGAACTTGTAATTGTCAAATTCAGAACTTAAAATTGATAGCTTCTAATTATTATTGCAAATTATAATTTGAAGATCTGAACTTGTAATAGACAAATACGCAACTTAGCATTCTTAAATACAAATTGTGATTGAAAATTATAACTTGAAGATCTGAACCTGTAATAGGTAAATACAGAACTTCGAATTGTTAAATTCTAACTAAGATTGCAAATAATAATTCGAAGATCTGAACTTGTAATAGTCAAATACAGAACTGCTAATTGTTAAATACAAATTATTAGTGCAAATTATAACTTGAAGATCTGAACTAGTAATTGTCAAATACAGCACTTAAAATTGATAGCTTCTAATTATTATTGCAAATTATAACTTGAAGATCTGAACTTGTAATTGTCAAATACAGAACATAAAATTGATAGCTACTAATTATTATTTCAAATTATAACTTGAAGATCTGAACTTGTAATTGTCAAATACAGAACTTAAAATTAATAGCTTCCAATTATTATTGCAAATTATAACTTGAATGTCTGAACTTGTAATTGTCAAATACAGAACTTCTAATTGTTAAATACAAATTATTAGTGCAAATTATAACTTGAAGATCTGAACTTGTAATTGTCAAATACAGAACTTAAAATTGATAGCTTCTAATTATTATTGTAAATTATAACTTGAAGAACTGAACTTGTAATAGTGAATTACAGAACTTAGATTTGTTAAATTCAAATTATTATTTCAAATTATAACTTGAGGATCTGAACTAGTAATTGTCAAATACAGAACTTAAAATTGATAGCTTCTAATTATTATTTCAAATTATAACTTGAAGATCTGAACTTGTAATTGTCAAATACAGAACTTCGAATTGTTAAATTCTAACTAAGATTGCAAATAATAATTCGAAGATCTGAACTTGTAATAGTCAAATACAGAACTGCTAATTGTTAAATACAAATTATTGGTGCAAATTATAACTTGAAGATCTGAACTAGTAATTGTCAAATACAGCACTTAAAATTGATAGCTTCTAATTATTATTGCAAATTATAACTTGAAGATCGGAACTTGTAATTGTCAAATACAGAACATAAAATTGATAGCTACTAATTATTATTTCAAATTATAACTTGAAGATCTGAACTTGTAATTGTCAAATACAGCACTTAAAATTAATAGCTTCTAATTATTATTGCAAATTATAACTTGAATGTCTGAACTTGTAATTGTCAAATACAGAACTTCTAATTGTTAAATACAAATTATTAGTGCAAATTATAACTTGAAGATCTGAACTTGTAATTGTCAAATACAGAACTTAAAATTGATAGCTTCTAATTATTATTGTAAATTATAACTTGAAGAACTGAACTTGTAATAGTGAATTACAGAACTTAGATTTGTTAAATTCAAATTATTATTTCAAATTATAACTTGAGGATCTGAACTAGTAATTGTCAAATACAGAACTTAAAATTGATAGCTTCTAATTATTATTTCAAATTATAACTTGAAGATCTGAACTTGTAATTGTCAAATACAGAACTTCTAATTGTTAAATACAAATTATTAGTGCAAATTATAACTTGTAGATCTGAACTTGTAATTGTCAAATACAGAACTTAAAATTGATAGCTTCTAATTATTATTGTAAATTATAACTTGAAGATCTGAACTTGTAATAGTGAATTACAGAACTTAGATTTGTCAAATTCTAATTATTAATTCTAATTATAACTTGAAGATCTGAACTAGTAATTGTCAAATACAGAACTTAAAATTGATAGCTTCTAATTATTATTGCAAATTATAACTTGAAGATCTGCACTTGTAATTGTCAAATACAGAACTTAAAATTAATAGCTTCTAATTATTATTGCAAATAATAACTTGAAAATCTGAACTTGTAATTGTCAAATGCAGAACTTAAAATTGATAGCTTCTAATTATTATTGCAAATAATAATTAGGAGATCTGTACTTGTAATTGTCAAATACAGAACTTAAAATTGATAGCTTATAATTATAATTCAAATTATAACTTGTAGATCTGAACTTGTAATAGTCAAATACAGAACTTCGAATTGTTAAATACAAATTATTAGTGCAAATTATTACTTGAAGATCTCAACCTGTAATAGGTAAATACAGAACTTCGAATGGTTAAATTCAAACTAAGATTGCAAATAATAATTTGAAGATCTGAACTTGTAATAGTCAAATACAGAACTTCTAATTGTTAAATACAAATTATTAGTGCAAATCATAACTTGAAGATCTGAACTTGTAATTGTAAAACACAGAACTTCTAATTGTTAAATACAAATTATAAGTGCAAATTATAACTTGAAGATCTGAACTAGTAATTGTCAAATACAGCACTTACAATTGATAGCTTCTAATTATTATTGCAAATTATAACTTGAAGATCTGTACTTGTAATTGTCAAATACAGAACTTAAAATTAATAGCTTCTAATTATTATTGCAAATTATAACTTGAAGATCTGAACTTGTAATTGTCAAATACAGAACTTCTAATTGTTAAATACAAATTATTAGTGCAAATTATAACTTGAAGATCTGAACTTGTAATTGTCAAATACAGAACTTAAAATTGATAGCTTCTAATCATTATTGTAAATTATAACTTGAAGATCTGAACTTGTAATAGTGAATTACAGAACTTAGATTTGTTAAATTCAAATTATTATTTCAAATTATAACTTGAAGATCTGAACTAGTAATTGTCAAATACAGAACTTAAAATTGATAGCTTCTAATTATTATTGCAAATCATAACTTGAAGATCTGAACTTGTAATTGTCAAATACAGAACTTAAAATTGATAGCTTCTAATTATTATTGTAAATTATAACTTGAAGATCTGACCTTGTAATTGTCAAATACAGAACTTAAAATTGATATCTTCTAATTATTATTGCAAATAATAACTTGAAGATCTGAACTAGTAATTGTCAAATACAGCACTTAAAATTGATAGCTTCTAATTATTATTGCAAATTATAATTTGAAGATCTGAACTTGTAATAGACCATTTACGCAACTTAGCATTGTTAAATACAAATTGTGATTGCAAATTATAACTTGAAGATCTGAACCTGTAATAGTGAATTACAGAACTTAGATTTGTTAAATTCAAATTATTATTTCAAATTATAACTTGAAGATCTGAACTAGTAATTGTCCAAAACAGAACTTAAAATTGATAGCTTCTAATTATTATTGCATATTATAACTTGAAGATCTGAACTTGTAATTGTTAAATACAGAACTTAAAATTGATAGCTTCTAATTATTATTGTAAATTATAACTTCAAGATCTGAACGTGTAATTGTCAAAAACAGAACTTAAAATTGATAGCTTCTAATTATTATTGCAAATAATTACTTGAAGATCTGAACTTGTAATTGTCAAATTCAGAACTTAAAATTGATAGCTTCTAATTATTATTGCAAATTATAATTTGAAGATCTGAACTTGTAATAGTGAATTACAGAACTTAGATTTGTCAAATTCTAATTATTAATTCTAATTATAACTTGAAGATCTGAACTAGTAATTGTCAAATACAGAACTTAAAATTGATAGCTTCTAATTATTATTGCAAATTATAACTTGAAGATCTGCACTTGTAATTGTCAAATACAGAACTTAAAATTAATAGCTTCTAATTATTATTGCAAATAATAACTTGAAAATCTGAACTTGTAATTGTCAAATGCAGAACTTAAAATTGATAGCTTCTAATTATTATTGCAAATAATAATTAGGAGATCTGTACTTGTAATTGTCAAATACAGAACTTAAAATTGATAGCTTATAATTATAATTCAAATTATAACTTGTAGATCTGAACTTGTAATAGTCAAATACAGAACTTCGAATTGTTAAATACAAATTATTAGTGCAAATTATTACTTGAAGATCTCAACCTGTAATAGGTAAATACAGAACTTCGAATGGTTAAATTCAAACTAAGATTGCAAATAATAATTTGAAGATCTGAACTTGTAATAGTCAAATACAGAACTTCTAATTGTTAAATACAAATTATTAGTGCAAATCATAACTTGAAGATCTGAACTTGTAATTGTAAAACACAGAACTTCTAATTGTTAAATACAAATTATAAGTGCAAATTATAACTTGAAGATCTGAACTAGTAATTGTCAAATACAGCACTTACAATTGATAGCTTCTAATTATTATTGCAAATTATAACTTGAAGATCTGTACTTGTAATTGTCAAATACAGAACTTAAAATTAATAGCTTCTAATTATTATTGCAAATTATAACTTGAAGATCTGAACTTGTAATTGTCAAATACAGAACTTCTAATTGTTAAATACAAATTATTAGTGCAAATTATAACTTGAAGATCTGAACTTGTAATTGTCAAATACAGAACTTAAAATTGATAGCTTCTAATCATTATTGTAAATTATAACTTGAAGATCTGAACTTGTAATAGTGAATTACAGAACTTAGATTTGTTAAATTCAAATTATTATTTCAAATTATAACTTGAAGATCTGAACTAGTAATTGTCAAATACAGAACTTAAAATTGATAGCTTCTAATTATTATTGCAAATCATAACTTGAAGATCTGAACTTGTAATTGTCAAATACAGAACTTAAAATTGATAGCTTCTAATTATTATTGTAAATTATAACTTGAAGATCTGACCTTGTAATTGTCAAATACAGAACTTAAAATTGATATCTTCTAATTATTATTGCAAATAATAACTTGAAGATCTGAACTAGTAATTGTCAAATACAGCACTTAAAATTGATAGCTTCTAATTATTATTGCAAATTATAATTTGAAGATCTGAACTTGTAATAGACCATTTACGCAACTTAGCATTGTTAAATACAAATTGTGATTGCAAATTATAACTTGAAGATCTGAACCTGTAATAGTGAATTACAGAACTTAGATTTGTTAAATTCAAATTATTATTTCAAATTATAACTTGAAGATCTGAACTAGTAATTGTCCAAAACAGAACTTAAAATTGATAGCTTCTAATTATTATTGCATATTATAACTTGAAGATCTGAACTTGTAATTGTTAAATACAGAACTTAAAATTGATAGCTTCTAATTATTATTGTAAATTATAACTTCAAGATCTGAACGTGTAATTGTCAAAAACAGAACTTAAAATTGATAGCTTCTAATTATTATTGCAAATAATTACTTGAAGATCTGAACTTGTAATTGTCAAATTCAGAACTTAAAATTGATAGCTTCTAATTATTATTGCAAATTATAATTTGAAGATCTGAACTTGTAATAGACAAATACGCAACTTAGCATTGTTAAATACAAATTGTGATTGAAAATTATAACTTGAAGATCTGAACCTGTAATAGGTAAATACAGAACTTCGAATTGTTAAATTCTAACTAAGATTGCAAATAATAATTCGAAGATCTGAACTTGTAATAGTCAAATACAGAACTGCTAATTGTTAAATACAAATTATTGGTGCAAATTATAACTTGAAGATCTGAACTAGTAATTGTCAAATACAGCACTTAAAATTGATAGCTTCTAATTATTATTGCAAATTATAACTTGAAGATCGGAACTTGTAATTGTCAAATACAGAACATAAAATTGATAGCTACTAATTATTATTTCAAATTATAACTTGAAGATCTGAACTTGTAATTGTCAAATACAGCACTTAAAATTAATAGCTTCTAATTATTATTGCAAATTATAACTTGAATGTCTGAACTTGTAATTGTCAAATACAGAACTTCTAATTGTTAAATACAAATTATTAGTGCAAATTATAACTTGAAGATCTGAACTTGTAATTGTCAAATACAGAACTTAAAATTGATAGCTTCTAATTATTATTGTAAATTATAACTTGAAGAACTGAACTTGTAATAGTGAATTACAGAACTTAGATTTGTTAAATTCAAATTATTATTTCAAATTATAACTTGAGGATCTGAACTAGTAATTGTCAAATACAGAACTTAAAATTGATAGCTTCTAATTATTATTTCAAATTATAACTTGAAGATCTGAACTTGTAATTGTCAAATACAGAACTTCTAATTGTTAAATACAAATTATTAGTGCAAATTATAACTTGTAGATCTGAACTTGTAATTGTCAAATACAGAACTTAAAATTGATAGCTTCTAATTATTATTGTAAATTATAACTTGAAGATCTGAACTTGTAATAGTGAATTACAGAACTTAGATTTGTCAAATTCTAATTATTAATTCTAATTATAACTTGAAGATCTGAACTAGTAATTGTCAAATACAGAACTTAAAATTGATAGCTTCTAATTATTATTGCAAATTATAACTTGAAGATCTGCACTTGTAATTGTCAAATACAGAACTTAAAATTAATAGCTTCTAATTATTATTGCAAATAATAACTTGAAAATCTGAACTTGTAATTGTCAAATGCAGAACTTAAAATTGATAGCTTCTAATTATTATTGCAAATAATAATTAGGAGATCTGTACTTGTAATTGTCAAATACAGAACTTAAAATTGATAGCTTATAATTATAATTCAAATTATAACTTGTAGATCTGAACTTGTAATAGTCAAATACAGAACTTCGAATTGTTAAATACAAATTATTAGTGCAAATTATTACTTGAAGATCTCAACCTGTAATAGGTAAATACAGAACTTCGAATGGTTAAATTCAAACTAAGATTGCAAATAATAATTTGAAGATCTGAACTTGTAATAGTCAAATACAGAACTTCTAATTGTTAAATACAAATTATTAGTGCAAATCATAACTTGAAGATCTGAACTTGTAATTGTAAAACACAGAACTTCTAATTGTTAAATACAAATTATAAGTGCAAATTATAACTTGAAGATCTGAACTAGTAATTGTCAAATACAGCACTTACAATTGATAGCTTCTAATTATTATTGCAAATTATAACTTGAAGATCTGTACTTGTAATTGTCAAATACAGAACTTAAAATTAATAGCTTCTAATTATTATTGCAAATTATAACTTGAAGATCTGAACTTGTAATTGTCAAATACAGAACTTCTAATTGTTAAATACAAATTATTAGTGCAAATTATAACTTGAAGATCTGAACTTGTAATTGTCAAATACAGAACTTAAAATTGATAGCTTCTAATCATTATTGTAAATTATAACTTGAAGATCTGAACTTGTAATAGTGAATTACAGAACTTAGATTTGTTAAATTCAAATTATTATTTCAAATTATAACTTGAAGATCTGAACTAGTAATTGTCAAATACAGAACTTAAAATTGATAGCTTCTAATTATTATTGCAAATCATAACTTGAAGATCTGAACTTGTAATTGTCAAATACAGAACTTAAAATTGATAGCTTCTAATTATTATTGTAAATTATAACTTGAAGATCTGACCTTGTAATTGTCAAATACAGAACTTAAAATTGATATCTTCTAATTATTATTGCAAATAATAACTTGAAGATCTGAACTAGTAATTGTCAAATACAGCACTTAAAATTGATAGCTTCTAATTATTATTGCAAATTATAATTTGAAGATCTGAACTTGTAATAGACCATTTACGCAACTTAGCATTGTTAAATACAAATTGTGATTGCAAATTATAACTTGAAGATCTGAACCTGTAATAGTGAATTACAGAACTTAGATTTGTTAAATTCAAATTATTATTTCAAATTATAACTTGAAGATCTGAACTAGTAATTGTCCAAAACAGAACTTAAAATTGATAGCTTCTAATTATTATTGCATATTATAACTTGAAGATCTGAACTTGTAATTGTTAAATACAGAACTTAAAATTGATAGCTTCTAATTATTATTGTAAATTATAACTTCAAGATCTGAACGTGTAATTGTCAAAAACAGAACTTAAAATTGATAGCTTCTAATTATTATTGCAAATAATTACTTGAAGATCTGAACTTGTAATTGTCAAATTCAGAACTTAAAATTGATAGCTTCTAATTATTATTGCAAATTATAATTTGAAGATCTGAACTTGTAATAGTGAATTACAGAACTTAGATTTGTCAAATTCTAATTATTAATTCTAATTATAACTTGAAGATCTGAACTAGTAATTGTCAAATACAGAACTTAAAATTGATAGCTTCTAATTATTATTGCAAATTATAACTTGAAGATCTGCACTTGTAATTGTCAAATACAGAACTTAAAATTAATAGCTTCTAATTATTATTGCAAATAATAACTTGAAAATCTGAACTTGTAATTGTCAAATGCAGAACTTAAAATTGATAGCTTCTAATTATTATTGCAAATAATAATTAGGAGATCTGTACTTGTAATTGTCAAATACAGAACTTAAAATTGATAGCTTATAATTATAATTCAAATTATAACTTGTAGATCTGAACTTGTAATAGTCAAATACAGAACTTCGAATTGTTAAATACAAATTATTAGTGCAAATTATTACTTGAAGATCTCAACCTGTAATAGGTAAATACAGAACTTCGAATGGTTAAATTCAAACTAAGATTGCAAATAATAATTTGAAGATCTGAACTTGTAATAGTCAAATACAGAACTTCTAATTGTTAAATACAAATTATTAGTGCAAATCATAACTTGAAGATCTGAACTTGTAATTGTAAAACACAGAACTTCTAATTGTTAAATACAAATTATAAGTGCAAATTATAACTTGAAGATCTGAACTAGTAATTGTCAAATACAGCACTTACAATTGATAGCTTCTAATTATTATTGCAAATTATAACTTGAAGATCTGTACTTGTAATTGTCAAATACAGAACTTAAAATTAATAGCTTCTAATTATTATTGCAAATTATAACTTGAAGATCTGAACTTGTAATTGTCAAATACAGAACTTCTAATTGTTAAATACAAATTATTAGTGCAAATTATAACTTGAAGATCTGAACTTGTAATTGTCAAATACAGAACTTAAAATTGATAGCTTCTAATCATTATTGTAAATTATAACTTGAAGATCTGAACTTGTAATAGTGAATTACAGAACTTAGATTTGTTAAATTCAAATTATTATTTCAAATTATAACTTGAAGATCTGAACTAGTAATTGTCAAATACAGAACTTAAAATTGATAGCTTCTAATTATTATTGCAAATCATAACTTGAAGATCTGAACTTGTAATTGTCAAATACAGAACTTAAAATTGATAGCTTCTAATTATTATTGTAAATTATAACTTGAAGATCTGACCTTGTAATTGTCAAATACAGAACTTAAAATTGATATCTTCTAATTATTATTGCAAATAATAACTTGAAGATCTGAACTAGTAATTGTCAAATACAGCACTTAAAATTGATAGCTTCTAATTATTATTGCAAATTATAATTTGAAGATCTGAACTTGTAATAGACCATTTACGCAACTTAGCATTGTTAAATACAAATTGTGATTGCAAATTATAACTTGAAGATCTGAACCTGTAATAGTGAATTACAGAACTTAGATTTGTTAAATTCAAATTATTATTTCAAATTATAACTTGAAGATCTGAACTAGTAATTGTCCAAAACAGAACTTAAAATTGATAGCTTCTAATTATTATTGCATATTATAACTTGAAGATCTGAACTTGTAATTGTTAAATACAGAACTTAAAATTGATAGCTTCTAATTATTATTGTAAATTATAACTTCAAGATCTGAACGTGTAATTGTCAAAAACAGAACTTAAAATTGATAGCTTCTAATTATTATTGCAAATAATTACTTGAAGATCTGAACTTGTAATTGTCAAATTCAGAACTTAAAATTGATAGCTTCTAATTATTATTGCAAATTATAATTTGAAGATCTGAACTTGTAATAGACAAATACGCAACTTAGCATTGTTAAATACAAATTGTGATTGAAAATTATAACTTGAAGATCTGAACCTGTAATAGGTAAATACAGAACTTCGAATTGTTAAATTCTAACTAAGATTGCAAATAATAATTCGAAGATCTGAACTTGTAATAGTCAAATACAGAACTGCTAATTGTTAAATACAAATTAGTAGTGCAAATTATAACTTGAAGATCTGATCTAGTAATTGTCAAATACAGAACTTAAAATTGATAGCTTCTAATTATTATTGCAAATTATAACTTGAAGATCTGAACTTGTAATTGTCAAATACAGAACTTCTAATTGTTAAATACAAATTATTAGTGCAAATTATAACTTGAAGATCTGAACCTGTAATAGGTAAATACAGAACTTCGAATTGTTAAATTCTAACTAAGATTGCAAATAATAATTCGAAGATCTGAACTTGTAATAGTCAAATACAGAACTGCTAATTGTTAAATACAAATTATTAGTGCAAATTATAACTTGAAGATCTGAACTAGTAATTGTCAAATACAGCACTTAAAATTGATAGCTTCTAATTATTATTGCAAATTATAACTTGAAGATCTGAACTTGTAATTGTCAAATACAGAACATAAAATTGATAGCTACTAATTATTATTTCAAATTATAACTTGAAGATCTGAACTTGTAATTGTCAAATACAGAACTTAAAATTAATAGCTTCTAATTATTATTGCAAATTATAACTTGAATGTCTTAACTTGTAATTGTCAAATACAGAACTTCTAATTGTTAAATACAAATTATTAGTGCAAATTATAACTTGAAGATCTGAACTTGTAATTGTCAAATACAGAACTTAAAATTGATAGCTTCTAATTATTATTGTAAATTATAACTTGAAGAACTGAACTTGTAATAGTGAATTACAGAACTTAGATTTGTTAAATTCAAATTATTATTTCAAATTATAACTTGAGGATCTGAACTAGTAATTGTCAAATACAGAACTTAAAATTGATAGCTTCTAATTATTATTTCAAATTATAACTTGAAGATCTGAACTTGTAATTGTCAAATACAGAACTTCTAATTGTTAAATACAAATTATTAGTGCAAATTATAACTTGTAGATCTGAACTTGTAATTGTCAGATACAGAACTTAAAATTGATAGCTTCTAATTATTATTGTAAATTATAACTTGAAGATCTGAACTTGTAATAGTGAATTACAGAACTTAGATTTGTCAAATTCTAATTATTAATTCTAATTATAACTTGAAGATCTGAACTAGTAATTGTCAAATACAGAACTTAAAATTGATAGCTTCTAATTATTATTGCAAATTATAACTTGAAGATCTGCACTTGTAATTGTCAAATACAGAACTTAAAATTAATAGCTTCTAATTATTATTGCAAATAATAACTTGAAGATCTGAACTTGTAATTGTCAAATGCAGAACTTAAAATTGATAGCTTCTAATTATTATTGCAAATAATAATTTGGAGATCTGTACTTGTAATTGTCAAATACAGAACTTAAAATTGATAGCTTATAATTATAATTCAAATTATAACTTGAAGATCTGAACTTGTAATAGTCAAATACAGAACTTCGAATTGTTAAATACAAATTATTAGTGCAAATTATTACTTGAAGATCTGAACCTGTAATAGGTAAATACAGAACTTCGAATGGTTAAATTCAAACTAAGTTTGCAAATAATAATTTGAAGATCTGAACTTGTAATAGTCAAATACAGAACTTCTAATTGTTAAATACAAATTATTAGTGCAAATCATAACTTGAAGATCTGAACTTGTAATTGTAAAACACAGAACTTCTAATTGTTAAATACAAATTATAAGTGCAAATTATAACTTGAAGATCTGAACTAGTAATTGTCAAATACAGCACTTACAATTGATAGCTTCTAATTATTATTGCAAATTATAACTTGAAGATCTGAACTTGTAATTGTCAAATACAGAACATAAAATTGATAGCTTCTAATTATTATTTCGAATTATAACTTGAAGATCTGAACTTGTAATTGTCAAATACAGAACTTAAAATTAATAGCTTCTAATTATTATTGCAAATTATAACTTGAAGATCTGAACTTGTAATTGTCAAATACAGAACTTCTAATTGTTAAATACAAATTATTAGTGCAAATTATAACTTGAAGATCTGAACTTGTAATTGTCAAATACAGAACTTAAAATTGATAGCTTATAATTATAATTCAAATTATAACTTGTAGATCTGAACTTGTAATAGTCAAATACAGAACTTCGAATTGTTAAATACAAATTATTAGTGCAAATTATTACTTGAAGATCTCAACCTGTAATAGGTAAATACAGAACTACGAATGGTTAAATTCAAACTAAGATTGCAAATAATAATTTGAAGATCTGAACTTGTAATAGTCAAATACAGAACTTCTAATTGTTAAATACAAATTATTAGTGCAAATCATAACTTGAAGATCTGAACTTGTAATTGTAAAACACAGAACTTCTAATTGTTAAATACAAATTATAAGTGCAAATTATAACTTGAAGATCTGAACTAGTAATTGTCAAATACAGCACTTACAATTGATAGCTTCTAATTATTATTGCAAATTATAACTTGAAGATCTGTACTTGTAATTGTCAAATACAGAACTTAAAATTAATAGCTTCTAATTATTATTGCAAATTATAACTTGAAGATCTGAACTTGTAATTGTCAAATACAGAACTTCTAATTGTTAAATACAAATTATTAGTGCAAATTATAACTTGAAGATCTGAACTTGTAATTGTCAAATACAGAACTTAAAATTGATAGCTTCTAATCATTATTGTAAATTATAACTTGAAGATCTGAACTTGTAATAGTGAATTACAGAACTTAGATTTGTTAAATTCAAATTATTATTTCAAATTATAACTTGAAGATCTGAACTAGTAATTGTCAAATACAGAACTTAAAATTGATAGCTTCTAATTATTATTGCAAATCATAACTTGAAGATCTGAACTTGTAATTGTCAAATACAGAACTTAAAATTGATAGCTTCTAATTATTATTGTAAATTATAACTTGAAGATCTGACCTTGTAATTGTCAAATACAGAACTTAAAATTGATATCTTCTAATTATTATTGCAAATAATAACTTGAAGATCTGAACTAGTAATTGTCAAATACAGCACTTAAAATTGATAGCTTCTAATTATTATTGCAAATTATAATTTGAAGATCTGAACTTGTAATAGACCATTTACGCAACTTAGCATTGTTAAATACAAATTGTGATTGCAAATTATAACTTGAAGATCTGAACCTGTAATAGTGAATTACAGAACTTAGATTTGTTAAATTCAAATTATTATTTCAAATTATAACTTGAAGATCTGAACTAGTAATTGTCCAAAACAGAACTTAAAATTGATAGCTTCTAATTATTATTGCATATTATAACTTGAAGATCTGAACTTGTAATTGTTAAATACAGAACTTAAAATTGATAGCTTCTAATTATTATTGTAAATTATAACTGCAAGATCTGAACGTGTAATTGTCAAAAACAGAACTTAAAATTGATAGCTTCTAATTATTATTGCAAATAATTACTTGAAGATCTGAACTTGTAATTGTCAAATTCAGAACTTAAAATTGATAGCTTCTAATTATTATTGCAAATTATAATTTGAAGATCTGAACTTGTAATAGTGAATTACAGAACTTAGATTTGTCAAATTCTAATTATTAATTCTAATTATAACTTGAAGATCTGAACTAGTAATTGTCAAATACAGAACTTAAAATTGATAGCTTCTAATTATTATTGCAAATTATAACTTGAAGATCTGCACTTGTAATTGTCAAATACAGAACTTAAAATTAATAGCTTCTAATTATTATTGCAAATAATAACTTGAAAATCTGAACTTGTAATTGTCAAATGCAGAACTTAAAATTGATAGCTTCTAATTATTATTGCAAATAATAATTAGGAGATCTGTACTTGTAATTGTCAAATACAGAACTTAAAATTGATAGCTTATAATTATAATTCAAATTATAACTTGTAGATCTGAACTTGTAATAGTCAAATACAGAACTTCGAATTGTTAAATACAAATTATTAGTGCAAATTATTACTTGAAGATCTCAACCTGTAATAGGTAAATACAGAACTTCGAATGGTTAAATTCAAACTAAGATTGCAAATAATAATTTGAAGATCTGAACTTGTAATAGTCAAATACAGAACTTCTAATTGTTAAATACAAATTATTAGTGCAAATCATAACTTGAAGATCTGAACTTGTAATTGTAAAACACAGAACTTCTAATTGTTAAATACAAATTATAAGTGCAAATTATAACTTGAAGATCTGAACTAGTAATTGTCAAATACAGCACTTACAATTGATAGCTTCTAATTATTATTGCAAATTATAACTTGAAGATCTGTACTTGTAATTGTCAAATACAGAACTTAAAATTAATAGCTTCTAATTATTATTGCAAATTATAACTTGAAGATCTGAACTTGTAATTGTCAAATACAGAACTTCTAATTGTTAAATACAAATTATTAGTGCAAATTATAACTTGAAGATCTGAACTTGTAATTGTCAAATACAGAACTTAAAATTGATAGCTTCTAATCATTATTGTAAATTATAACTTGAAGATCTGAACTTGTAATAGTGAATTACAGAACTTAGATTTGTTAAATTCAAATTATTATTTCAAATTATAACTTGAAGATCTGAACTAGTAATTGTCAAATACAGAACTTAAAATTGATAGCTTCTAATTATTATTGCAAATCATAACTTGAAGATCTGAACTTGTAATTGTCAAATACAGAACTTAAAATTGATAGCTTCTAATTATTATTGTAAATTATAACTTGAAGATCTGACCTTGTAATTGTCAAATACAGAACTTAAAATTGATATCTTCTAATTATTATTGCAAATAATAACTTGAAGATCTGAACTAGTAATTGTCAAATACAGCACTTAAAATTGATAGCTTCTAATTATTATTGCAAATTATAATTTGAAGATCTGAACTTGTAATAGACCATTTACGCAACTTAGCATTGTTAAATACAAATTGTGATTGCAAATTATAACTTGAAGATCTGAACCTGTAATAGTGAATTACAGAACTTAGATTTGTTAAATTCAAATTATTATTTCAAATTATAACTTGAAGATCTGAACTAGTAATTGTCCAAAACAGAACTTAAAATTGATAGCTTCTAATTATTATTGCATATTATAACTTGAAGATCTGAACTTGTAATTGTTAAATACAGAACTTAAAATTGATAGCTTCTAATTATTATTGTAAATTATAACTTCAAGATCTGAACGTGTAATTGTCAAAAACAGAACTTAAAATTGATAGCTTCTAATTATTATTGCAAATAATTACTTGAAGATCTGAACTTGTAATTGTCAAATTCAGAACTTAAAATTGATAGCTTCTAATTATTATTGCAAATTATAATTTGAAGATCTGAACTTGTAATAGACAAATACGCAACTTAGCATTGTTAAATACAAATTGTGATTGAAAATTATAACTTGAAGATCTGAACCTGTAATAGGTAAATACAGAACTTCGAATTGTTAAATTCTAACTAAGATTGCAAATAATAATTCGAAGATCTGAACTTGTAATAGTCAAATACAGAACTGCTAATTGTTAAATACAAATTATTAGTGCAAATTATAACTTGAAGATCTGATCTAGTAATTGTCAAATACAGAACTTAAAATTGATAGCTTCTAATTATTATTGCAAATTATAACTTGAAGATCTGAACTTGTAATTGTCAAATACAGAACTTCTAATTGTTAAATACAAATTATTAGTGCAAATTATAACTTGAAGATCTGAACCTGTAATAGGTAAATACAGAACTTCGAATTGTTAAATTCTAACTAAGATTGCAAATAATAATTCGAAGATCTGAACTTGTAATAGTCAAATACAGAACTGCTAATTGTTAAATACAAATTATTAGTGCAAATTATAACTTGAAGATCTGAACTAGTAATTGTCAAATACAGCACTTAAAATTGATAGCTTCTAATTATTATTGCAAATTATAACTTGAAGATCTGAACTTGTAATTGTCAAATACAGAACATAAAATTGATAGCTACTAATTATTATTTCAAATTATAACTTGAAGATCTGAACTTGTAATTGTCAAATACAGAACTTAAAATTAATAGCTTCTAATTATTATTGCAAATTATAACTTGAATGTCTTAACTTGTAATTGTCAAATACAGAACTTCTAATTGTTAAATACAAATTATTAGTGCAAATTATAACTTGAAGATCTGAACTTGTAATTGTCAAATACAGAACTTAAAATTGATAGCTTCTAATTATTATTGTAAATTATAACTTGAAGAACTGAACTTGTAATAGTGAATTACAGAACTTAGATTTGTTAAATTCAAATTATTATTTCAAATTATAACTTGAGGATCTGAACTAGTAATTGTCAAATACAGAACTTAAAATTGATAGCTTCTAATTATTATTTCAAATTATAACTTGAAGATCTGAACTTGTAATTGTCAAATACAGAACTTCTAATTGTTAAATACAAATTATTAGTGCAAATTATAACTTGTAGATCTGAACTTGTAATTGTCAAATACAGAACTTCTAATTGTTAAATACAAATTATTAGTGCAAATTATAACTTGAAGATCTGAACCTGTAATAGGTAAATACAGAACTTCGAATTGTTAAATTCTAACTAAGATTGCAAATAATAATTCGAAGATCTGAACTTGTAATAGTCAAATACAGAACTGCTAATTGTTAAATACAAATTATTAGTGCAAATTATAACTTGAAGATCTGAACTAGTAATTGTCAAATACAGCACTTAAAATTGATAGCTTCTAATTATTATTGCAAATTATAACTTGAAGATCTGAACTTGTAATTGTCAAATACAGAACATAAAATTGATAGCTACTAATTATTATTTCAAATTATAACTTGAAGATCTGAACTTGTAATTGTCAAATACAGAACTTAAAATTAATAGCTTCTAATTATTATTGCAAATTATAACTTGAATGTCTTAACTTGTAATTGTCAAATACAGAACTTCTAATTGTTAAATACAAATTATTAGTGCAAATTATAACTTGAAGATCTGAACTTGTAATTGTCAAATACAGAACTTAAAATTGATAGCTTCTAATTATTATTGTAAATTATAACTTGAAGATCTGAACTTGTAATAGTGAATTACAGAACTTAGATTTGTCAAATTCTAATTATTAATTCTAATTATAACTTGAAGATCTGAACTAGTAATTGTCAAATACAGAACTTAAAATTGATAGCTTCTAATTATTATTGCAAATTATAACTTGAAGATCTGCACTTGTAATTGTCAAATACAGAACTTAAAATTAATAGCTTCTAATTATTATTGCAAATAATAACTTGAAGATCTGAACTTGTAATTGTCAAATGCAGAACTTAAAATTGATAGCTTCTAATTATTATTGCAAATAATAATTTGGAGATCTGTACTTGTAATTGTCAAATACAGAACTTAAAATTGATAGCTTATAATTATAATTCAAATTATAACTTGAAGATCTGAACTTGTAATAGTCAAATACAGAACTTCGAATTGTTAAATACAAATTATTAGTGCAAATTATTACTTGAAGATCTGAACCTGTAATAGGTAAATACAGAACTTCGAATGGTTAAATTCAAACTAAGTTTGCAAATAATAATTTGAAGATCTGAACTTGTAATAGTCAAATACAGAACTTCTAATTGTTAAATACAAATTATTAGTGCAAATCATAACTTGAAGATCTGAACTTGTAATTGTAAAACACAGAACTTCTAATTGTTAAATACAAATTATAAGTGCAAATTATAACTTGAAGATCTGAACTAGTAATTGTCAAATACAGCACTTACAATTGATAGCTTCTAATTATTATTGCAAATTATAACTTGAAGATCTGAACTTGTAATTGTCAAATACAGAACATAAAATTGATAGCTTCTAATTATTATTTCGAATTATAACTTGAAGATCTGAACTTGTAATTGTCAAATACAGAACTTAAAATTAATAGCTTCTAATTATTATTGCAAATTATAACTTGAAGATCTGAACTTGTAATTGTCAAATACAGAACTTCTAATTGTTAAATACAAATTATTAGTGCAAATTATAACTTGAAGATCTGAACTTGTAATTGTCAAATACAGAACTTAAAATTGATAGCTTCTAATCATTATTGTAAATTATAACTTGAAGATCTGAACTTGTAATAGTGAATTACAGAACTTAGATTTGATAAATTCAAATTATTGTTTCAAATTATAACTTGAAGATCTGAACTAGTAATTGTCAAATACAGAACTTAAAATTGATAGCTTCTAATTATTATTGCAAATCATAACTTGAAGATCTGAACTTGTAATTGTCAAATACAGAACTTAAAATTGATAGCTTCTAATTATTATTGTAAATTATAACTTGAAGATCTGACCTTGTAATTGTCAAATACAGAACTTAAAATTGATATCTTCTAATTATTATTGCAAATAATAACTTGAAGATCTGAACTAGTAATTGTCAAATACAGCTCTTAAAATTGATAGCTTCTAATTATTATTGCAAATTATAATTTGAAGATCTTGTTAAATACAAATTATAAGTGCAAATTATAACTTGAAGATCTGAACTAGTAATTGTCAAATACAGCACTTACAATTGATAGCTTCTAATTATTATTGCAAATTATAACTTGAAGATCTGAACTTGTAATTGTCAAATACAGAACATAAAATTGATAGCTTCTAATTATTATTTCGAATTATAACTTGAAGATCTGAACTTGTAATTGTCAAATACAGAACTTAAAATTAATAGCTTCTAATTATTATTGCAAATTATAACTTGAAGATCTGAACTTGTAATTGTCAAATACAGAACTTCTAATTGTTAAATACAAATTATTAGTGCAAATTATAACTTGAAGATCTGAACTTGTAATAGTCAAATACAGAACTTCTAATTGTTAAATACAAATTATTAGTGCAAATCATAACTTGAAGATCTGAACTTGTAATTGTAAAACACAGAACTTCTAATTGTTAAATACAAATTATAAGTGCAAATTATAACTTGAAGATCTGAACTAGTAATTGTCAAATACAGCACTTACAATTGATAGCTTCTAATTATTATTGCAAATTATAACTTGAAGATCTGAACTTGTAATTGTCAAATACAGAACATAAAATTGATAGCTTCTAATTATTATTTCGAATTATAACTTGAAGATCTGAACTTGTAATTGTCAAATACAGAACTTAAAATTAATAGCTTCTAATTATTATTGCAAATTATAACTTGAAGATCTGAACTTGTAATTGTCAAATACAGAACTTCTAATTGTTAAATACAAATTATTAGTGCAAATTATAACTTGAAGATCTGAACTTGTAATTGTCAAATACAGAACTTAAAATTGATAGCTTCTAATTATGATTGCAAATCATAACTTGAAGATCTGAACTTGTAATTGTCAAATACAGAACTTAAAATTGATAGCTTCTAATTATTATTGTAAATTATAACTTGAAGATCTGACCTTGTAATTGTCAAATACAGAACTTAAAATTGATATCTTCTAATTATTATTGCAAATAATAACTTGAAGATCTGAACTAGTAATTGTCAAATACAGCACTTAAAATTGATAGCTTCTAATTATTATTGCAAATTATAATTTGAAGATCTTGTTAAATACAAATTATAAGTGCAAATTATAACTTGAAGATCTGAACTAGTAATTGTCAAATACAGCACTTACAATTGATAGCTTCTAATTATTATTGCAAATTATAACTTGAAGATCTGAACTTGTAATTGTCAAATACAGAACATAAAATTGATAGCTTCTAATTATTATTTCGAATTATAACTTGAAGATCTGAACTTGTAATTGTCAAATACAGAACTTAAAATTAATAGCTTCTAATTATTATTGCAAATTATAACTTGAAGATCTGAACTTGTAATTGTCAAATACAGAACTTCTAATTGTTAAATACAAATTATTAGTGCAAATTATAACTTGAAGATCTGAACTTGTAATAGTCAAATACAGAACTTCTAATTGTTAAATACAAATTATTAGTGCAAATTATAACTTGAAGATCTGAACTTGTAATTGTCAAATACAGAACTTAAAATTGATAGCTTCTAATTATTATTGGAAATTATAACTTGAAGATCTGAACTTGTAATTGTCAAATACAGAACTTAAAATTGATAGCTTCTAATTATTATTGCAAATTATAACTTGAAGATCTGAACTTGGAATTGTCAAATACAGAACATAAAATTGATAGCTACTAATTATTATTTCAAATTATAACTTGAAGATCTGAACTTGTAATTGTCAAACACAGAACTTAAAATTAATAGCTTCTAATTATTATTGCAAATTATAACTTAAATGTCTGAACTTGTAATTGTCAAATACAGAACTTCTAATTGTTAAATACAAATTATTAGTGCAAATTATAACTTGAAGATCTGAACTTGTAATTGTCAAATACAGAACTTAAAATTGATAGCTTCTAATTATTATTGTAAATTATAACTTGAAGAACTGAACTTGTAATAGTGAATTACAGAACTTAGATTTGTTAAATACAATTTATTATTTCAAATTATAACTTGTAGATCTGAACTAGTAATTGTCAAATACAGAACTTAAAATTGATAGCTTCTAATTATTATTGGAAATTATAACTTGAAGATCTGAACTTGTAATTGTCAAATACAGAACTTCTAATTGTTAAATACAAATTATTAGTGAAAATTATAACTTGTAGATCTGAACTTGTAATTGTCAAATACAGAACTTAAAATTGATAGCTTCTAATTATTATTGTAAATTATAACTTGAAGATCTGAACTAGTAATTGTCAAATACAGCACTTAAAATTGATAGCTTCTAATTATTATTGCAAATTATAACTTGAAGATCTGACCTTGTAATTGTCAAATACAGAACTTAAAATTAATAGCTTCTAATTATTATTGCAAATTATAACTTGAAGATCTGAACTTGTAATTGTCAAATACAGAACTTCTAATTGTTAAATACAAATTATTAGTGCAAATTATAACTTGAAGATCTGAACTTGTAATAGTCAAATACAGAACTTCTAATTGTTAAATACAAATTATTAGTGCAAATTATAACTTGAAGATCTGAACTAGTAAATGTCAAATACAGAACTTAAAATTGATAGCTTCTAATTATTATTGCAAATTATAACTTGAAGATCTGAACTTGTAATTGTCAAATACAGAACTTCTAATTGTTAAATACAAATTATTAGTGCAAATTATAACTTGAAGATCTGAACTTGTAATTGTCAAATACAGAACTTCTAATTGTTAAATACAAATTATTAGTGCAAATTACAACTTGTAGATCTGAACGTGTAATTGTCAGATACAGAACTTAAAATTGATAGCTTCTAATTATTATTGTAAATTATAACTTGAAGATCTGAACTTGTAATAGTGAATTACAGAACTTAGATTTGTCAAATTCTAATTATTAATTCTAATTATAACTTGAAGATCTGAACTAGTAATTGTCAAATACAGAACTTAAAATTGATAGCTTCTAATTATTATTGCAAATTATAACTTGAAGATCTGCACTTGTAATTGTCAAATACAGAACTTAAAATTAATAGCTTCTAATTATTATTGCAAATAATGACTTGAAGATCTGAACTTGTAATTGTCAAATGCAGAACTTAAAATTGATAGCTTCTAATTATTATTGCAAATAATAATTTGGAGATCTGTACTTGTAATTGTCAAATACAGAACTTAAAATTGATAGCTTATAATTATAATTCAAATTATAACTTGAAGATCTGAACTTGTAATAGTCAAATACAGAACTTCGAATTGTTAAATACAAATTATTTGTGCAAATTATTACTTGAAGATCTGAACCTGTAATAGGTAAATACAGAACTTCGAATGGTTAAATTCAAACTAAGATTGCAAATAATAATTTGAAGATCTGAACTTGTAATAGTCAAATACAGAACTTCTAATTGTTAAATACAAATTATTAGTGCAAATCATAACTTGAAGATCTGAACTTGTAATTGTAAAACACAGAACTTCTAATTGTTAAATACAAATTATAAGTGCAAATTATAACTTGAAGATCTGAACTAGTAATTGTCAAATACAGCACTTACAATTGATAGCTTCTAATTATTATTGCAAATTATAACTTGAAGATCTGAACTTGTAATTGTCAAATACAGAACATAAAATTGATAGCTTCTAATTATTATTTCGAATTATAACTTGAAGATCTGAACTTGTAATTGTCAAATACAGAACTTAAAATTAATAGCTTCTAATTATTATTGCAAATTATAACTTGAAGATCTGAACTTGTAATTGTCAAATACAGAACTTCTAATTGTTAAATACAAATTATTAGTGCAAATTATAACTTGAAGATCTGAACTTGTAATTGTCAAATACAGAACTTAAAATTGATAGCTTCTAATCATTATTGTAAATTATAACTTGAAGATCTGAACTTGTAATAGTGAATTACAGAACTTAGATTTGTTAAATTCAAATTATTATTTCAAATTATAACTTGAAGATCTGAACTAGTAATTGTCAAATACAGAACTTAAAATTGATAGCTTCTAATTATTATTGCAAATCATAACTTGAAGATCTGAACTTGTAATTGTCAAATACAGAACTTAAAATTGATAGCTTCTAATTATTATTGTAAATTATAACTTGAAGATCTGACCTTGTAATTGTCAAATACAGAACTTAAAATTGATATCTTCTAATTATTATTGCAAATAATAACTTGAAGATCTGAACTAGTAATTGTCAAATACAGCACTTAAAATTGATAGCTTCTAATTATTATTGCAAATTATAATTTGAAGATCTTGTTAAATACAAATTATAAGTGCAAATTATAACTTGAAGATCTGAACTAGTAATTGTCAAATACAGCACTTACAATTGATAGCTTCTAATTATTATTGCAAATTATAACTTGAAGATCTGAACTTGTAATTGTCAAATACAGAACATAAAATTGATAGCTTCTAATTATTATTTCGAATTATAACTTGAAGATCTGAACTTGTAATTGTCAAATACAGAACTTAAAATTAATAGCTTCTAATTATTATTGCAAATTATAACTTGAAGATCTGAACTTGTAATTGTCAAATACAGAACTTCTAATTGTTAAATACAAATTATTAGTGCAAATTATAACTTGAAGATCTGAACTTGTAATAGTCAAATACAGAACTTCTAATTGTTAAATACAAATTATTAGTGCAAATTATAACTTGAAGATCTGAACTAGTAATTGTCAAATACAGAACTTAAAATTGATAGCTTCTAATTATTATTGCAAATTATAACTTGAAGATCTGAACTTGTAATTGTCAAATACAGAACTTCTAATTGTTAAATACAAATTATTAGTGCAAATTATAACTTGAAGATCTGAACTTGTAATTGTCAAATACAGAACTTCTAATTGTTAAATACAAATTATTAGTGCAAATTATAACTAGAAGATCTGAACTAGTAATTGTCAAATACAGCACTTAAAATTGATAGCTTCTAATTATTATTGCAAATTATAACTTGAAGATCTGAACTTGGAATTGTCAAATACAGAACATAAAATTGATAGCTACTAATTATTATTTCAAATTATAACATGAAGATCTGAACTTGTAATTGTCAAACACAGAACTTAAAATTAATAGCTTCTAATTATTATTGCAAATTATAACTTGAATGTCTGAACTTGTAATTGT
Source organism: Cantharis lateralis (assembly GCA_963170105.1). NCBI lineage: Eukaryota > Metazoa > Arthropoda > Insecta > Coleoptera > Cantharidae > Cantharis > Cantharis lateralis. The sequence goes on along the minus strand of OY720625.1, from coordinate 22,913,749 downwards.
CAAATACAGAACTTCTAATTGTTAAATACAAATTATTAGTGCAAATTATAACTTGAAGATCTGAACTTGTAATTGTCAAATACAGAACTTCTAATTGATAGCTTCTAATTATTATTGTAAATTATAACTTGAAGAACTGAACTTGTAATGGTGAATTACAGAACTTAGATTTGTTAAATACAATTTATTATTTCAAATTATAACTTGTAGATCTGAACTAGTAATTGTCAAATACAGAACTTAAAATTGATAGCTTCTAATTATTATTGGAAATTATAACTTGAAGATCTGAACTTGTAATTGTCAAATACAGAACTTCTAATTGTTAAATACAAATTATTAGTGCAAATTATAACTTGTAGATCTGAACTTGTAATTGTCAAATACAGAACTTAAAATTGATAGCTTCTAATGATTATTGTAAATTATAACTTGAAGATCTGAACTAGTAATTGTCAAATACAGCACTTAAAATTGATAGCTTCTAATTATAACTTATAACTTGAAGATCTGAACTTGTAATTGTCAAATACAGAACATAAAATTGATAGCTACTAATTATTATTTCAAATTATAACTTGAAGATCTGAACTTGTAATTGTCAAATACAGAACTTAAAATTAATAGCTTCTAATTATTATTGCAAATTATAACTTGAATGTCTGAACTTGTAATTGTCAAATACAGAACTTCTAATTGTTAAATAAAAATTATTAGTGCAAATTATAACTTGAAGATCTGAACTTGTAATTGTCAAATACAGAACTTAAAATTGATAGCTTCTAATTATTATTGTAAATTATAACTTGAAGAACTGAACTTGTAATAGTGAATTACAGAACTTAGATTTGTTAAATTCAAATTATTATTTCAAATTATAACTTGAGGATCTGAACTAGTAATTGTCAAATACAGAACTTAAAATTGATAGCTTCTAATTATTATTTCAAATTATAACTTGAAGATCTGAACTTGTAATTGTCAAATACAGAACTTCTATTTGTTAAATACAAATTATTAGTGCAAATTATAACTTGAAGTTCTGAACTGGTAATTGTCAAATACAGATCTTAAAATTGATAGCTACTAATTATTATTGCAAATTATAACTAGAAGATCTGAACTTGTAATTGTCAAATACAGAACTTAAAATTGATAGCTTCTAATTATTATTTCAAATTATAACTTGAAGATCTGAACTTGTAATTGTCAAATACAGAACTTAAAATTGATAGCTTCTAATTATTATTGTGAAGATCTGAACTTGTAATTGTTAAATACAGAACTTCAAATTGTTAAATACAAATTATTAGTGCAAATTATAACTAGAAGATCTGAACTTGTAATTGTCAAATACAGAACTTAAAATTGATAGCTTCTAATTATTATTGTAAGTTATAACTTGAAGATCTGAACTTGTAATCGTGAATTACAGAACTTCAAATTGTTAAATACAAATTATTAGTGCAAATTATAACTAGAAGATCTGAACTTGTAATTGTCAAATACAGCACTTAAAATTGATAGCTTCTAATTATTATTGTAAATTATAACTTGAAGATCTGAACTTGTAATAGTGAATTACAGAACTTAGATTTGATAAATTCAAATTATTATTTCAAATTATAACTTGAAGATCTGAACTAGTAATTGTCTAATACAGAACTTAAAATTGATAGCTTCTAATTATTATTGCAAATTATAACTTGAAGATCTCAACTTGTAATTGTTAAATACAGAACTTCAAATTGTTAAATACAAATTATTAGTGCAAATTATAACTAGAAGATCTCATCTTGTAATTGTCAAATACAGCACTTAAAATTGATAGCTTCTAATTATTATTGTAAATTATAACTTGAAGATCTGAACTTGTAATAGTGAATTACAGAACTTAGATTTGATAAATTCAAATTATTATTTCAAATTATAACTTGTAGATCTGAACTAGTAATTGTCAAATACAGAAGTTAAAATTGATAGCTTCTAATTATTATTGCAAATTATAACTTGAAGATCTGAACTTGTAATTGTCAAATACAGAACTTAAAATTGATAGCTTCTAATTATTATTGTAAATTATAACTTGAAGATCTGAACTTGTAATTGTCAAATACAGAACTTAAAATTGATAGCTTCTAATTATTATTGTAAATTATAACTTGAAGATCTGAACTTGTAATTGTCAAATACAGAACTTAAAATTGATAGCTTCTAATTATTATTGCAAATAATAACTTGAAGATCTGAACTTGGAATTGTCAAATACAGAACATAAAATTGATAGCTACTAATTATTATTTCAAATTATAACTTGAAGATCTGAACTTGTAATTGTCAAACACAGAACTTAAAATTAATAGCTTCTAATTATTATTGCAAATTATAACTTGAATGTCTGAACTTGTAATTGTCAAATACAGAACTTCTAATTGTTAAATACAAATTATTAGTGCAAATTATAACTTGAAGATCTGAACTTGTAATTGTCAAATACAGAACTTCTAATTGATAGCTTCTAATTATTATTGTAAATTATAACTTGAAGAACTGAACTTGTAATGGTGAATTACAGAACTTAGATTTGTTAAATACAATTTATTATTTCAAATTATAACTTGTAGATCTGAACTAGTAATTGTCAAATACAGAACTTAAAATTGATAGCTTCTAATTATTATTGGAAATTATAACTTGAAGATCTGAACTTGTAATTGTCAAATACAGAACTTCTAATTGTTAAATACAAATTATTAGTGCAAATTATAACTTGTAGATCTGAACTTGTAATTGTCAAATACAGAACTTAAAATTGATAGCTTCTAATGATTATTGTAAATTATAACTTGAAGATCTGAACTAGTAATTGTCAAATACAGCACTTAAAATTGATAGCTTCTAATTATAACTTATAACTTGAAGATCTGAACTTGTAATTGTCAAATACAGAACATAAAATTGATAGCTACTAATTATTATTTCAAATTATAACTTGAAGATCTGAACTTGTAATTGTCAAATACAGAACTTAAAATTAATAGCTTCTAATTATTATTGCAAATTATAACTTGAATGTCTGAACTTGTAATTGTCAAATACAGAACTTCTAATTGTTAAATAAAAATTATTAGTGCAAATTATAACTTGAAGATCTGAACTTGTAATTGTCAAATACAGAACTTAAAATTGATAGCTTCTAATTATTATTGTAAATTATAACTTGAAGAACTGAACTTGTAATAGTGAATTACAGAACTTAGATTTGTTAAATTCAAATTATTATTTCAAATTATAACTTGAGGATCTGAACTAGTAATTGTCAAATACAGAACTTAAAATTGATAGCTTCTAATTATTATTTCAAATTATAACTTGAAGATCTGAACTTGTAATTGTCAAATACAGAACTTCTATTTGTTAAATACAAATTATTAGTGCAAATTATAACTTGAAGTTCTGAACTGGTAATTGTCAAATACAGATCTTAAAATTGATAGCTACTAATTATTATTGCAAATTATAACTAGAAGATCTGAACTTGTAATTGTCAAATACAGAACTTAAAATTGATAGCTTCTAATTATTATTTCAAATTATAACTTGAAGATCTGAACTTGTAATTGTCAAATACAGAACTTAAAATTAATAGCTTCTAATTATTATTGCAAATTATAACTTGAATGTCTGAACTTGTAATTGTCAAATACAGAACTTCTAATTGTTAAATAAAAATTATTAGTGCAAATTATAACTTGAAGATCTGAACTTGTAATTGTCAAATACAGAACTTAAAATTGATAGCTTCTAATTATTATTGTAAATTATAACTTGAAGAACTGAACTTGTAATAGTGAATTACAGAACTTAGATTTGTTAAATTCAAATTATTATTTCAAATTATAACTTGAGGATCTGAACTAGTAACTTGTAATTGTCAAATACAGAACTTAAAATTGATAGCTTCTAATTATTATTGTGAAGATCTGAACTTGTAATTGTTAAATACAGAACTTCAAATTGTTAAATACAAATTATTAGTGCAAATTATAACTAGAAGATCTGAACTTGTAATTGTCAAATACAGAACTTAAAATTGATAGCTTCTAATTATTATTGTAAGTTATAACTTGAAGATCTGAACTTGTAATCGTGAATTACAGAACTTCAAATTGTTAAATACAAATTATTAGTGCAAATTATAACTAGAAGATCTGAACTTGTAATTGTCAAATACAGCACTTAAAATTGATAGCTTCTAATTATTATTGTAAATTATAACTTGAAGATCTGAACTTGTAATAGTGAATTACAGAACTTAGATTTGATAAATTCAAATTATTATTTCAAATTATAACTTGAAGATCTGAACTAGTAATTGTCTAATACAGAACTTAAAATTGATAGCTTCTAATTATTATTGCAAATTATAACTTGAAGATCTCAACTTGTAATTGTTAAATACAGAACTTCAAATTGTTAAATACAAATTATTAGTGCAAATTATAACTAGAAGATCTGATCTTGTAATTGTCAAATACAGCACTTAAAATTGATAGCTTCTAATTATTATTGTAAATTATAACTTGAAGATCTGAACTTGTAATAGTGAATTACAGAACTTAGATTTGATAAATTCAAATTATTATTTCAAATTATAACTTGTAGATCTGAACTAGTAATTGTCAAATACAGAAGTTAAAATTGATAGCTTCTAATTATTATTGCAAATTATAACTTGAAGATCTGAACTTGTAATTGTCAAATACAGAACTTAAAATTGATAGCTTCTAATTATTATTGTAAATTATAACTTGAAGATCTGAACTTGTAATTGTCAAATACAGAACTTAAAATTGATAGCTTCTAATTATTATTGCAAATAATAACTTGAAGATCTGAACTTGTAATTGTCAAATACAGAACTTAAATTTGATAGCTTCTAATTATTATTGCAAACTATAATTTGAAGATCTGAACTTGTAATAGACAAATACGCAACTTAGCATTGTTAAATACAAATTGTGGTTGCAAATAATAACTTGAAGATCTGAACCTGTAATAGGTAAATACAAAACTTCGAATTGTTAAATTACAACTAAGATTGCAAATAATAATTCGAAGATCTGAACTTGTGATAGTCAAATACAGAACTTCTAATTGTTAAATACAAATTATTATTGCAAATTATAACTTGAAGTTCTGAACTAGTAATTGTCAAATACAGATCTTAAAATTGATAGCTACTAATTATTATTGCAAATTATAACTAGAAGATCTGAACTTGTAATTGTCAAATACAGAACTTAAAATTGATAGCTTCTAATTATTATTTCAAATTATAACTTGAAGATCTGAACTTGTAATTGTCAAATACAGAACTTAAAATTGATAGCTTCTAATTATTATTGCAAATTATAACTTGAAGATCTGAACTTGTAATTGTTAAATACAGAACTTCAAATTGTTAAATACAAATTATTAGTGCAAATTATAACTAGAAGATCTGAACTTGTAATTGTCAAATACAGAACTTAAAATTGATAGCTTCTAATTATTATTGTAAGTTATAACTTGAAGATCTGAACTTGTAATCGTGAATTACAGAACTTCAAATTGTTAAATACAAATTATTAGTGCAAATTATAACTAGAAGATCTGAACTTGTAATTGTCAAATACAGCACTTAAAATTGATAGCTTCTAATTATTATTGTAAATTATAACTTGAAGATCTGAACTTGTAATAGTGAATTACAGAACTTAGATTTGATAAATTCAAATTATTATTTCAAATTATAACTTGAAGATCTGAACTAGTAATTGTCAAATACAGAACTTAAAATTGATAGCTTCTAATTATTATTGCAAATTATAACTTGAAGATCTCAACTTGTAATTGTCAAATACAGAACTTAAAATTGATAGCTTCTAATTATTATTGTAAATTATAACTTGAAGATCTGAACTTGTAATTGTGAAATACAGAACTTAAAATTGATAGCTTCTAATTATTATTGCAAATAATAACTTGAAGATCTGAACTTGTAATTGTCAAATACAGAACTTAAAATTGATAGCTTCTAATTATTATTGCAAATAATAACTTGAAGATCTGAACTTGTAATTGTCAAATACAGAACTTAAAATTGATAGCTTCTAATTATTATTGCAAAATATAATTTGAAGATCTGAACTTGTAATAGACAAATACGCAACTTAGCATTGTTAAATACAAATTGTGATTGCGAATTATAACTTGAAGATCTGAACCTGTAATAGGAAAATACAGAACTTCGAATTGTTAAATTCAAACTAAGATTGCAAATAATAATTCGAAGATCTGAACTTGTAATAGTCAAATACAGAACTTCTAATTGTTAAATACAAATTATTATTGCAAATTATAACTTGAAGTTCTGAACTAGTAATTGTCAAATACAGAACTTAAAATTGATAGCTTCTAATAATTATTGCAAATTATAACTTGAAGATCTGAACTTGAAATTGTCAAATACAGAACTTAAAATTGATAGCTTCTAATTATTATTGCAAATTATAACTTGAAGATCTGAACTTGTAATTGTCAAATACAGAACATAAAATTGATAGCTTCTAATTATTATTTCAAATTATAACTTGAAGATCTGAACTTGTAATTGTCAAATACAGAACTTCAAATTAATAGCTTCTAATTATTATTGCAAATTATAACTTGAAGATCTGAACTTGTAATTGTCAAATACAGAACTTATAATTGATAGCTTCTAATAATTATTGTAAGTTATAACTTGAAGATCTGAACTTGTAATCGTGAATTACAGAACTTAGATTTGTTAAATTCAAATTATTATTTCAAATTATAACTTGAAGATCTGAACTAGTAATTGTCAAATACAGAACTTAAAATTGATAGCTTCTAATTATTATTGCAAATTATAACTTGAAGATCTGAACTTGTAATTGTTAAATACAGAACTTCAAATTGTTAAATACAAATTATTAGTGCAAATTATAACTAGAAGATCTGATCTTGTAATTGTCAAATACAGCACTTAAAATTGATAGCTTCTAATTATTATTGCAAATAATAACTTGAAGATCTGAACTTGTAATTGTCAAATACAGAACTTAAATTTGATAGCTTCTAATTATTATTGCAAAATATAATTTGAAGATCTGAACTTGTAATAGACAAATACGCAACTTAGCATTGTTAAATACTAATTGTGGTTGCAAATAATAACTTGAAGATCTGAACCTGTAATAGTCAAATACAGAACTTCTAATTGTTAAATACAAATTATTATTGCAAATTATAACTTGAAGTTCTGAACTAGTAATTGTCAAATACAGATCTTAAAATTGATAGCTACTAATTATTATTGCAAATTATAACTAGAAGATCTGAACTTGTAATTGTCAAATACAGAACTTAAAATTGATAGCTTCTAATTATTATTTCAAATTATAACTTGAAGATCTGAACTTGTAATTGTCAAATACAGAACGAAAAATTGATAGCTTCTAATTATTATTGCAAATTATAACTTGAAGATCTGAACTTGTAATTGTTAAATACATAACTTCAAATTGTTAAATACAAATTATTAGTGCAAATTATAACTAGAAGATCTGAACTTGTAATTGTCAAATACAGAACTTAAAATTGATAGCTTCTAATTATTATTGTAAGTTATAACCTGAAGATCTGAACTTGTAATCGTGAATTACAGAACTTCAAATTGTTAAATACAAATTATTAGTGCAAATTATAACTAGAAGATCTGAACTTGTAATTGTCAAATACAGCACTTAAAATTGATAGCTTCTAATTATTATTGTAAATTATAACTTGAAGATCTGAACTTGTAATAGTGAATTACAGAACTTAGATTTGACAAATTCAAATTATTATTGCAAATTATAACTTGAAGATCTGCACTAGTAATTGTCAAATACAGAACTTAAAATTGATAGCTTCTAATTATTATTGCAAATTATAACTTGAAGATCTCAACTTGTAATTGTCAAATACAGAACTTAAAATTGATAGCTTCTAATTATTATTGTAAATTATAACTTGAAGATCTGAACTTGTAATTGTGAAATACAGAACTTAAAATTGATAGCTTCTAATTATTATTGCAAATAATAACTTGAAGATCTGAACTTGTAATTGTCAAATACAGAACTTAAAATTGATAGCTTCTAATTATTATTGCAAAATATAATTTGAAGATCTGAACTTGTAATAGACAAATACGCAACTTAGCATTCTTAAATACAAATTGTGATTGCGAATTATAACTTGAAGATCTGAACCTGTAATAGGAAAATACAGAACTTCGAATTGTTAAATTCAAACTAAGATTGCAAATAATAATTCGAAGATCTGAACTTGTAATAGTCAAATACAGAACTTCTAATTGTTAAATACAAATTATTATTGCAAATTATAACTTGAAGTTCTGAACTAGTAATTGTCAAATACAGATCTTAAAATTGATAGCTTCTAATTATTATTGCAAATTATAACTAGAAGATCTGAACTTGTAATTGTCAAATACAGAACTTAAAATTGATAGCTTCTAATTATTATTTCAAATTATAACTTGAAGATCTGAACTTGTAATTGTCAAATACAGAACTTAAAATTGATAGCTTCTAATTATTATTGCAAATTATAACTTGAAGATCTGAACTTGTAATTGTCAAATACAGAACTTCTAATTGTTAAATACAAATTATTAGTGCAAATTATAACTTGAAGATCTGAACTTGTAATTGTCAAATACAGAACTTAAAATTGATAGCTTCTAATTATTATTGTAAATTATAACTTGAAGATCTGAACTTGTAATAGTGAATTACAGAACTTAGATTTGTTAAATTCAAATTAATATTTCAAAATATAACTTGAAGATCTGAACTAGTAATTGTCAAATACAGAACTTAAAATTGATAGCTTCTAATAATTATTGCAAATTATAACTAGAAGATCTGAACTTGTAATTGTCAAATACAGAACTTAAAATTGATAGCTTCTAATTATTATTGCAAATTATAACTTGAAGATCTGAACTTTTAATTGTCAAATACAGAACTTCTAATTGTTAAATACAAATTATTATTGCAAATTATAACTTGAAGATCTGACCTTGTAATTGTCAAATACAGAACTTCTAATTGTTAAATACAAATTATTAGTGCAAATTATAACTTGAAGATCTGAACTTGTAATTGTCAAATACAGAACTTAAAATTCATAGCTTCTAATTATTATTATAAATTATAACTTGAAGATCTGAACTTGTAATAGTGAATTACAGAACTTAGATTTGTTAAATTCAAATTATTATTTCAAAATATAACTTGAAGATCTGAACTAGTAATTGTCAAATACAGAACTTAAAATTGATAGCTTCTAATAATTATTGCAAATTATAACTTGAAGATCTGAACTTGTAATTGTCAAATACAGAACTTAAAATTGATAGCTTCTAATTATTATTACAAATTATAACTTGAAGATCTGAACTTGTAATTGTCAAATACAGAACATAAAATTGATAGCTTCTAATTATTATTTCAAATTATAACTTGAAGATCTGAACTTGTAATTGTCAAATACAGAACTTCAAATTAATAGCTTCTAATTATTATTTCAAATTATAACTTGAAGATCTGAACTAGTAATTGTCAAATACAGAACTTAAAATTGATAGCTTCTAATTATTATTGCAAATTATAACTTGAAGATCTGAACTTGTAATTTTCAAATACAGAACTTAAAATTGATAGCTTCTAATTATTATTTCAAATTATAACTTGAAGATCTGAACTTGTAATTGTCAAATACAGAACTTCTAATTGTTAAATACAAATTATTAGTGCAAATTATAACTTGTAGATCTGAACTTGTAATTGTCAAATACAGAACTTAAAATTGATAGCTTCTAATTATTATTGTAAATTATAACTTGAAGATCTGAACTTGTAATAGTGAATTACAGAACTTAGATTTGTCAAATTCAAATTATTATTTCTAATTATAACTTGAAGATCTGAACTAGTAATTGTCAAATACAGAACTTAAAATTGATAGCTTCTAATTATTATTGCAAATTATAACTTGAAGATCTGAACTTGTAATTGTCAAATACAGAACTTAAAATTGAGAGCTTCAAATTATTATTTCAAATTATAACTTGAAGAACTGAACTTGTAATTGCCAAATACAGAACTTAAAATTAATACCTTCTAATTATTATTGCAAATAATAACTTGAAGATCTGAACTTGTAATTGTCAAATGCAGAACTTAAAATTGATAGCTTCTAATTATTATTGCAAATAATAATTTGAAGATCTGTACTTGTAATTGTCAAATACAGAACTTAAAATTGATAGCTTATAATTATAATTCAAATTATAACTTGAAGATCTGAACTTGTAATAGTCAAATACAGAACTTCTAACTGTTAAATACAAATTATTAGTGCAAATTATAACTTGAAGATCTGAACTAGTAATTGTCAAATACAGAACTTAAAATTGATAGCTTCTAATTATTATTGCAAATTATAACTTGAAGATCTGAACTTGTAATTGTCAAATACAGAACTTAATATTGATAGCTTCTAATTATTATTGTAAATTATAACTTGAAGATCTGAACTTGTAATTGTCAATTACAGAACTTAAAATTGATAGCTTCTAATTATTATTGCAAATAATAACTTGAAGATCTGAACTTGTAATTGTCAAATACAGAACTTAAAATTGATAGCTTCTAATTATTATTGCAAATTATAATTTGAAGATCTGAACTTGTAATAGACAAATACGCAATTTAGCATTGTTAAATACAAATTGTGATTGCAAATTATAACTTGAAGATCTGAACCTTTAATAGGTAAATACAGAACTTCGAATTGTTAAATTCAAACTAAGATTGCAAATAATAATTCGAAGATCTGAACTTGTAATAGTCAAATACAGAACTTCTAATTGTTAAATACAAATTATTAGTGCAAATTATAACTTGAAGATCTGAACTAGTAATTGTCAAATACAGAACTTAAAATTGATAGCTTCTAATTATTATTGCAAAGTATAACTTGAAGATCTGAACTTGTAATTGTCAAATACAGAACTTCTAATTGTTAAATACAAATTATTAGTGCAAATTATAACTTGAAGATCTGAACTTGTAATTGTCAAATACAGAACTTAAAATTGATAGCTTCTAATTATTATTGCAAATTATAACTTGAAGATCTGAACTTCTAATTGTCAAATACAGAACTTCTAATTGTTAAATACAAATTATTAGTGCAAATTATTACTTGAAGATCTGAACATGTAATTGTCAAATACAGAACTTAAAATTGATAGCTTCTAATTATTATTGTAAATTATAACTTGAAGATCTGAACTTGTAATAGTGAATTACAGAACTTAGATTTGTTAAATTCAAATTATTACTTCAAATTATAACTTGAAGATCTGAACTAGTAATTGTCAAATACAGAACTTAAAATTGATAGCTTCTAATTATTATTGCAAATTATAACTTGAAGATCTGAACTTGTAATTGTCAAATACAGAACTTAAAATTAATAGCTTCTAATTATTATTGCAAATTATAACTTGAAGATATGAACTTGTAATTGTCAAATACAGAACTTAAAATTGATAGCTTCTAATTATTAATGTAAATTATAACTTGAAGATCTGAACTCGTAATAGTCAAATACAGAACTTAAAATTAATAGCTTCTAATTATTATTGCAAATTATAACTTGTAGATCTGAACTTGTTATTGTCAAATACAGAACTTAAAATTGATAGCTTCTAATTATTATTGTAAGTTATAACTTGAAGATCTGAACTTGTAATCATGAATTACAGAACTTAGATTTGTTAAATTCAAATTATTATTTCAAATTATAACTTGAAGATCTGAACTAGTAATTGTCAAATACAGAACTTAAAATTGATAGCTTCTAATTATTATTGTAAATTATAACTTGTAGATCTGAACTTGTAATTGTCAAATACAGAACTTAAGAGTGATAGCTTCTAATTATTATTGCAAATAATAACTTGAAGATCTGAACTTGTAATTGTCAAATTCAGAACTTAAAATTGATAGCTTCTAATTATTATTTCAAATTATAACTTGAAGATCTGAACTTGTAATTGTCAAATACAGAACTTAAAATTGATAGCTTCTAATTATTATTGTAAGTTATAACTTGAAGATCTGAACTTGTAATAGTGAATTACAGAACTTAGATTTGTTAAATTCAAATTATTATTTCAAATTATAACTTGAAGATCTGAACTAGTAATTGTCAAATACAGAACTTAAAATTGATAGCTTCTAATTATTATTGCAAATTATAACTTGAAGATCTGAACTTGTAATTGTCAAATACAGAACTTAAAATTGATAGCTTCTAATTATTATTGTAAATTATAACTTGAAGATCTGAACTTGTAATAGTGAATTACAGAACTTAGATTTGTTAAATTCAAATTATTATTTCAAAATATAACTTGAAGATCTGAACTAGAAATTGTCAAATACAGAACTTAAAATTGATAGCTTCTAATAATTATTGCAAATTATAACTTGGAGATCTGAACTTGTAATTGTCAAATACAGAACTTAAAATTGATAGCTTCTAATTATTATTGCAAATTATATCTTGAAGATCTGAACTTGTAATTGTCAAATACAGAACATAAAATTGATAGCTTCTAATTATTATTTCAAATTATAACTTGAAGATCTGAACTTGTAATTGTCAAATACAGAACTTAAAATTAATAGCTTCTAATTATTATTGCAAATAATAACTTGAAGATCTGAACTTGTAATTGTCAAATTCAGAACTTAAAATTGATAGCTTCTAATTATTATTTCAAATTATAACTTGAAGATCTGAACTTGTAATCGTGAATTACAGAACTTAGATTTGTTAAATTCAAATTATTATTTCAAATTATAACTTGAAGATCTGAACTAGTAATTGTCAAATACAGAACTTAAAATTGATAGCTTCTAATTATTATTGCAAATTATAACTTGAAGATCTGAACTTGTAATTGTCAAATACAGATCTTCAAATTGATAGCTTCTAATTATTATTGTAAATTATAACTTGAAGATCTGAACTTGTAATTGTCAAATACAGAACTTAAAATTGATAGCTTCTAATTATTATTGCAAAATATAATTTGAAGATCTGAACTTGTAATAGACAAATACGCAACTTAGCATTGTTAAATACAAATTGTGATTGCAAATTATAACTTGAAGATCTGAACCTGTAATAGGAAAATACAGAACTTCGAATTGTTAAATTCAAACTAAGATTGCAAATATTAATTCGAAGATCTGAACTTGTAATAGTCAAATACAGAACTTCTAATTGTTAAATACAAATTATTATTGCAAATTATAACTTGAAGTTCTGAACTAGTAATTGTCAAATACAGATCTTAAAATTGATAGCTTCTAATTATTATTGCAAATTATAACTAGAAGATCTGAACTTGTAATTGTCAAATACAGAACTTAAAATTGATAGCTTCTAATTATTATTTCAAATTATAACTTGAAGATCTGAACTTGTAATTGTCAAATACAGAACTTAAAATTGATAGCTTCTAATTATTATTGCAAATTATAACTTGAAGATCTGAACTTGTAATTGTCAAATACAGAACTTAAAATTGATAGCTTCTAATTATTATTGTAAGTTATAACTTGAAGATCTGAACTTGTAATCGTGAATTACAGAACTTAGATTTGTTAAATTCAAATTATTATTTCAAATTAAAACTTGAAGATCTGAACTAGTAATTGTCAAATACAGAACTTAAAATTGATAGCTTCTAATTATTATTGCAAATTATAACTTGAAGATCTGAACTTGTAATTGTTAAATACAGAACTTCAAATTGTTAAATACAAATTATTAGTGCAAATTATAACTAGAAGATCTGAACTTGTAATTGTCAAATACAGCACTTAAAATTGATAGCTTCTAATTATTATTGTAAATTATAACTTGAACATCTGAACTTGTAATAGTGAATTACAGAACTTAGATTTGATAAATTCAAATTATTATGTCAAATTATAACTTGAAGATCTGAACTAGTAATTGTCAAATACAGAACTTAAAATTGATAGCTTCTAATTATTATTGCAAATTATAACTTGAAGATCTGTACTTGTAATTGTCAAATACAGAACTTAAAATTGATAGCTTCTAATTATTATTGTAAATTATAACTTGAAGATCTGAACTTGTAATTGTCAAATACAGAACTTAAAATTGATAGCTTCTAATTATTATTGCAAATAATAACTTGAAGATCTGAACTTGTAATTGTCAAATACAGAACTTAAAATTGATAGCTTCTAATTATTATTGCAAAATATAATTTGAAGATCTGAACTTGTAATAGACAAATACGCAACTTAGCATTGTTAAATACAAATTTTGATTGCAAATTATAACTTGAAGATCTGAACCTGTAATAGGAAAATACAGAACTTCGAATTGTTAAATTCAAACTAAGATTGCAAATAATAATTCGAAGATCTGAACTTGTAATAGTCAAATACAGAACTTCTAATTGATAAATACAAATTATTATTGCAAATTATAACTTGAAGTTCTGAACTAGTAATTGTCAAATACAGATCTTAAAATTGATAGCTTCTAATTATTATTGCAAATTATAACTAGAAGATCTGAACTTGTAATTGTCAAATACAGAACTTAAAATTGATAGCTTCTAATTATTATTTCAAATTATAACTTGAAGATCTGAACTTGTAATTGTCAAATACAGAACTTAAAATTGATAGCTTCTAATTATTATTGCAAATTATAACTTGAAGATCTGAACTTGTAATTGTTAAATACAGAACTTCAAATTGTTAAATACAAATTATTAGTGCAAATTATAACTAGAAGATCTGAACTTGTAATTGTCAAATACAGAACTTAAAATTGATAGCTTCTAATTATTATTGTAAGTTATAACTTGAAGATCTGAACTTGTAATCGTGAATTACAGAACTTAGATTTGTTAAATTCAAATTATTATTTCAAATTATAACTTGAAGATCTGAACTAGTAATTGTCAAATACAGAACTTAAAATTGATAGCTTCTAATTATTATTGCAAATTATAACTTGAAGATCTGAACTTGTAATTGTTAAATACAGAACTTCAAATTGTTAAATACAAATTATTAGTGCAAATTATAACTAGAAGATCTGAACTTGTAATTGTCAAATACAGCACTTAAAATTGATAGCTTCTAATTATTATTGTAAATTATAACTTGAAGATCTGAACTTGTAATAGTGAATTACAGAACTTAGATTTGATAAATTCAAATTATTATTCTAATTATAACTTGAAGATCTGAACTAGTAATTGTCAAATACAGAACTTAAAATTGATAGCTTCTAATTATTATTGCAAATTATAACTTGAAGATCTCAACTTGTAATTGTCAAATACAGAACTTAAAATTGATAGCTTCTAATTATTATTGTAAAATATAACTTGAAGATCTGAACTTGTAATTGTGAAATACAGAACTTAAAATTGATAGCTTCTAATTATTATTGCAAATAATAACTTGAAGATCTGAACTTGTAATTGTCAAATACAGAACTTAAAATTGATAGCTTCTAATTATTATTGCAAAATATAATTTGAAGATCTGAACTTGTAATAGACAAATACGCAACTTAGCATTGTTAAATACAAATTGTGATTGCAAATTATAACTTGAAGATCTGAACCTGTAATAGGAAAATACAGAACTTCGAATTGTTAAATTCAAACTAAGATTGCAAATAATAATTCGAAGATCAGAACTTGTAATAGTCAAATACAGAACTTCTAATTGTTAAATACAAATTATTATTCCAAATTATAACTTGAAGTTCTGAACTAGTAATTGTCAAATACAGATCTTAAAATTGATAGCTTCTTATTATTATTGCAAATTATAACTAGAAGATCTGAACTTGTAATTGTCAAATACAGAACTTAAAATTGATAGCTTCTAATTATTATTTCAAATTATAACTTGAAGATCTGAACTTGTAATTGTCAAATACAGAACTTAAAATTGATAGCTTCTAATTATTGTTGCAAATTATAACTTGAAGATCTGAACTTGTAATTGTCAAATACAGAACTTCTAATTGTTAAATACAAATTATTAGTGCAAATTATAACTTGAAGATCTGAACTTGTAATTGTCAAATACAGAACTTAAAATTGATAGCTTCTAATTATTATTGTAAATTATAACTTGAAGATCTGAACTTGTAATAGTGAATTACAGAACTTAGATTTGTTAAATTCAAATTATTATTTCATAATATAACTTGAAGATCTGAACTAGTAATTGTCAAATACAGAACTTAAAATTGATAGCTTCTAATAATTATTGCAAATTATAACTTGAAGATCTGAACTTGTAATTGTCAAATACAGAACTTAAAATTGATAGCTTCTAATTATTATTGCAAATTATAACTTGAAGATCTGAACTTGTAATTGTCAAATACAGAACATAAAATTGATAGCTTCTAATTATTATTTCAAATTATAACTTGAAGATCTGAACTTGTAATTGTCAAATACAGAACTTAAAATTAATAGCTTCTAATTATTATTGCAAATTATAACTTGAAGATCTGAACTAGTAATTGTCAAATACAGAACTTAAAATTGATAGCTTCTAATTGTTATTGTAAGTTATAACTTGAAGATCTGAACTTGTAATCGTGAATTACAGAACTTAGAATTGTTAAATTCAAATTATTATTTCAAATTATAACTTGAAGATCTGAAGTAGTAATTGTCAAATACAGAACTTAAAATTGATAGCTTCTAATTATTATTGCAAATTATAACTTGAAGATCTGAACTTGTAATTGTTAAATACAGAACTTCAAATTGTTAAATACAAATTATTAGTGCAAATTATAACTAGAAGATCTGAACTTGTAATTGTCAAATACAGCACTTAAAATTGATAGCTTCTAATTATTATTGTAAATTATAACTTGAAGATCTGAACTTGTAATAGTGAATTACAGAACTTAAAATTGATAGCTTCTAATTATTATTGTAAATTATAACTTGAAGATCTGAACTTGTAATTGTCAAATACAGAACTTAAAATTGATAGCTTCTAATTATTATTGGAAATAATAACTTGAAGATCTGAACTTGTAATTGTCAAATACAGAACTTAAAATTAATAGCTTCTAATTATTATTGCAAATTATAACTTGAAGATCTGAACTAGTAATTGTCAAATACAGAACTTAAAATTGATAGCTTCTAATTGTTATTGTAAGTTATAACTTGAAGATCTGAACTTGTAATCGTGAATTACAGAACTTAGAATTGTTAAATTCAAATTATTATTTCAAATTATAACTTGAAGATCTGAAGTAGTAATTGTCAAATACAGAACTTAAAATTGATAGCTTCTAATTATTATTGCAAATTATAACTTGAAGATCTGAACTTGTAATTGTTAAATACAGAACTTCAAATTGTTAAATACAAATTATTAGTGCAAATTATAACTAGAAGATCTGAACTTGTAATTGTCAAATACAGCACTTAAAATTGATAGCTTCTAATTATTATTGTAAATTATAACTTGAAGATCTGAACTTGTAATAGTGAATTACAGAACTTAAAATTGATAGCTTCTAATTATTATTGTAAATTATAACTTGAAGATCTGAACTTGTAATTGTCAAATACAGAACTTAAAATTGATAGCTTCTAATTATTATTGGAAATAATAACTTGAAGATCTGAACTTGTAATTGTCAAATACAGAACTTAAAATTGATAGCTTCTAATTATTATTGCAAATAATAACTTGAAGATCTGAACTTGTAATTGTCAAATACAGAACTTAAAATTAATAGCTTCTAATTATTATTGCAAAATATAATTTGAAGATCTGAACTTGTAATAGACAAATGCGCAACTTAGCATTGTTAAATACAAATTGTGATTGCAAATAATAACTTGAAGATCTGAACCTGTAATAGGTAAATACAGAACTTCGAATTGTTAAATTCAAACTAAGATTGCAAATAATAATTCGAAGATCTGAACTTGTAATAGTCAAATACAGAACTTCTAATTGTTAAATACAAATTATTAGTGCAAATTATAATTTGAAGATCTGAACTAGTAATTGTCAAATACAGAACTTAAAATTGATAGCTTCTAATTATTATTGCAAATTATAACTTGAAGATCTGAACTTTTAATTGTCAAATACAGAACTTCAAATTGTTAAATACAAATTATTAGTGCAAATTATAACTTGAAGATCTGAACTTGTAATTGTCAAATACAGAACTTAAAATTGATAGCTTCTAATTATTATTTCAAATTATAACTTGAAGATCTGAACTTGTAATTGTCAAATACAGAACTTTAAATTGATAGCTTCTAATTATAATTGCAAATTATAACATGAAGATCTGAACTTGTAATTGTCAAATACAGAACTTCTAATTGTTAAATACAAATTATTAGTGCAAATTATAACTTGAAGATCTGAACTTGTAATTGTCAAATACAGAACTTAAAATTCATAGCTTCTAATTATTATTATAAATTATAACTTGAAGATCTGAACTTGTAATAGTGAATTACAGAACTTAGATTTGTTAAATTCAAATTATTATTTCAAAATATAACTTGAAGATCTGAACTAGTAATTGTCAAATACAGAACTTAAAATTGATAGCTTCTAATAATTATTGCAAATTATAACTTGAAGATCTGAACTTGTAATTGTCAAATACAGAACTTATAATTGATAGCTTCTAATTATTATTGCAAATTATAACTTGAAGATCTGAACTTGTAATTGTCAAATACAGAACATAAAATTGATAGCTTCTAATTATTATTTCAAATTATAACTTGAAGATCTGAACTTGTAATTGTCAAATAAAGAACTTAAAATTAATAGCTTCTAATTATTATTGCAAATTATAACTTGAAGATCTGAACTTGTAATTGTCAAATACAGAACTTAAAATTGATAGCTTCTAATTATTCTTGTAAGTTATAACTTGAAGATCTGAACTTGTAATCGTGAATTACAGAACTTAGATTTGTTAAATTCAAATTATTATTTCAAATTATAACTTGAAGATCTGAACTAGTAATTGTCAAATACAGAACTTAAAATTGATAGCTTCTAATTATTATTGCAAATTATAACTTGAAGATCTGAACTTGTAATTGTTAAATACAGAACTTCAAATTGTTAAATACAAATTATTAGTGCAAATTATAACTAGAAGATCTGAACTTGTAATTGTCAAATACAGCACTTAAAATTGATAGCTTCTAATTATTATTGTAAATTATAACTTGAAGATCTGAACTTGTAATAGTGAATTACAGAACTTAGATTTGATAAATTCAAATTATTACTTCAAATTATAACTTGTAGATCTGAACTAGTAATTGTCAAATACAGAAGTTAAAATTGATAGCTTCTAATTATTATTGCAAATTATAACTTGAAGATCTGAACTTGTAATTGTCAAATACAGAACTTAAAATTGATAGCTTCTAATTATTATTGTAAATTATAACATGAAGATCTGAACTTGTAATTGTCAAATACAGAACTTAAAATTGATAGCTTCTAATTATTATTGCAAATAATAACTTGAAGATCTGAACTTGTAATTGTCAAATACAGAACTTAAATTTGATAGCTTCTAATTATTATTGCAAAATATAATTTGAAGATCTGAACTTGTAATAGACAAATACGCAACTTAGCATTGTTAAATACAAATTGTGATTGCAAATAATAACTTGAAGATCTGAACCTTTAATAGGTAAATACAGAACTTCGAATTGTTAAATTCAAACTAAGATTGCAAATAATAATTCGAAGATCTGAACTTGTAATAGTCAAATACAGAACTTAAAATTGATAGCTTCTAATTATTATTGCAAATAATAACTTGAAGATCTGAACTTGTAATTGTCAAATACAGAACTTAAAATTGATAGCTTATAATTATTATTGTAAATTATAACATGAAGATCTGAACTTGTAATAGTGAATTACAGAACTTAGATTTGTCAAATTCAAATTATTATTTCTAATTATAACTTGAAGATCTGAACTAGTAATTGTCAAATACAGAACTTAAAATTGATAGCTTCTAATTATTATTGCAAATTATAACTTGAAGATCTGAACTTGTAATTGTCAAATACAGAACTTAAAATTGAGAACTTCAAATTATTATTTCAAATTATAACTTGAAGAACTGAACTTGTAATTGCCAAATACAGAACTTAAAATTAATACCTTCTAATTATTATTGCAAATAATAACTTGAAGATCTGAACTTGTAATTGTCAAATGCAGAACTTAAAATTGATAGCTTCTAATTATTATTGCAAATAATAATTTGAAGATCTGTACTTGTAATTGTCAAATACAGAACTTAAAATTGATAGCTTATAATTATAATTCAAATTATAACTTGAAGATCTGAACTTGTAATAGTCAAATACAGAACTTCTAACTGTTAAATACAAATTATTAGTGCAAATTATAACTTGAAGATCTGAACTAGTAATTGTCAAATACAGAACTTAAAATTGATAGCTTCTAATTATTATTGCAAATTATAACTTGAAGATCTGAACTTGTAATTGTCAAATACAGAACTTAAAATTGATAGCTTCTAATTATTATTGTAAATTATAACTTGAAGATCTGAACTTGTAATTGTCAATTACAGAACTTAAAATTGATAGCTTCTAATTATTATTGCAAATAATAACTTGAAGATCTGAACTTGTAATTGTCAAATACAGAACTTAAAATTGATAGCTTCTAATTATTATTGCAAATTATAATTTGAAGATCTGAACTTGTAATAGACAAATACGCAACTTAGCATTGTTAAATACAAATTGTGATTGCAAATTATAACTTGAAGATCTGAACCTTTAATAGGTAAATACAGAACTTCGAATTGTTAAATTCAAACTAAGATTGCAAATAATAATTCGAAGATCTGAACTTGTAATAGTCAAATACAGAACTTCTAATTGTTAAATACAAATTATTAGTGCAAATTATAACTTGAAGATCTGAACTAGTAATTGTCAAATACAGAACTTAAAATTGATAGCTTCTAATTATTATTGCAAATTATAACTTGAAGATCTGAACTTGTAATTGTCAAATACAGAACTTCTAATTGTTAAATACAAATTATTAGTGCAAATTATAACTTCAAGATCTGAACTTGTAATTGTCAAATACAGAACTTAAAATTGATAGCTTATAATTATTATTGCAAATTATAACTTGAAGATCTGAACTTTTAATTGTCAAATACAGAACTTCTAATTGTTAAATACAAATTATTAGTGCAAATTATTTCTTGAAGATCTGAACATGTAATTGTCAAATACAGAACTTGCAATTGATAGCTACTAATTATTATTGTAAATTATAACTTGAAGATCTGAACTTGTAATAGTGAATTACAGAACTTAGATTTGTTAAATTCAAATTATTACTTCAAATTATAACTTGAAGATCTGAACTAGTAATTGTCAAATACAGAACTTAAAATTGATAGCTTCTAATTATTATTGCAAATTATAACTTGAAGATCTGAACTTGTAATTGTCAAATACAGAACTTAAAATTGATAGCTTCTAATTATTATTGCAAATTATAACTTGAAGATCTGAACTTGTAATTGTCAAATGCAGAACTTAAAATTGATAGCTTCTAATTATTATTTCAAATTATAACTTGAAGATCTGAACTTGTAATTGTCAAATACAGAACTTAAAATTGATAGCTTCTAATTATTATTGCAAATAATAACTTGCAGATCTGTACTTGTAATTGTCAAATACAGAACTTAAAATTGATAGCTTATAATTATAGTTCAAATTATAACTTGAAGATCTGAACTTGTAATAGTCAAATACAGAACATCGAATTGTTAAATACAAATTATTAGTGCAAATTATAACTTGAAGATCTGAACTTGTAATAGGTAAATACAGAACTTCTAATTGTTAAATTCAAACTAAGATTGCAAATAATAATTTGAAAATCTGAACTAGTAATAGTCAAATACAGAACTTCTAACTGTTAAAAACAAATTATTAGTGCAAATTATAACTTGAAGATCTGAACTTGTAATTGTCAAATACAGAACTTAAAATTGATAGCTTCTAATTATTATTGCAAATTATAACTTGAAGATCTGAACTTGTAATAGTGAATTACAAAACTTAGATTTGTTAAATTCAAATTATTATTTCAAATTATAACTTGAAGATCTGAACCAGTAATTGTCAAATACAGAACTTAAATTGATAGCTTATAATTATTATTGCAAATAATAATTTGAAGATCTGAACTTGTAATAGTCAAATACAGAACTTCTAATTGTTAAATACAAATTATTAGTGCAAATTATAACTTGAAGATCTGAACTAGTAATTGTCAAATACAGAACTTAAAATTGATAGCTTCTAATTATTATTGCAAATTATAACTTGAAGATCTGAATTTGTAATAGTGAATTACAGAACTAAGATTTGTTAAATTCAAATTATTATTTCAAATTATAACTTGAAGATCTGAACTAGTAATTGTCAAATACAGAACTTCTAATTATTAAATACAAATTATTAGTGCAAATTATAACTTGAAGATCTGAACTAGTAATTTTCAAATACAGAACTTAATATTGATAGCTTCTAATTATTATTGCAAATTATAACTAGAAGATCTGAACTTGTAATTGTCAAATACAGAACTTAAAATTGATAGCTTCTAATTATTATTTCAATTTATAACTTGAAGATCTGAACTTGTAATTGTCAAATACAACTTAAAATTGATAGCTTCTAATTATTATTGCAAATTATAACTTGAAGATCTGAACTTGTAATTGTCAAATACAGAACTTCTAATTGTTAAATACAAATTTGTAGTGCAAATTATAACTTGAAGATCTGAACTTGTAATTATCAAATACAGAACTTAAAATTGAAAGCTTCTAATTATTATTGTAAATTATAACTTGAAGATCTGAACTTGTAATAGTGAATTACAGAACTTAGATTTGTTAAATTCAAATTATTATTTCAAATTATAACTTGAAGATCTGAACTAGTAATTGTCAAATACAGAACTAAAATTGATAGCTTCTAATTATTATTGCAAATTATAACTTGAAGATCTGAACTAGTAATTGTCAAATACAGAACTCAAAAAATTGATAGCTTCTAATTATTATAGTAAATTATAACTTGAAGATCTGAACTTGTAATTGTCAAATACAGAACTTAAAATTGATAGCTTCTAATTATTATTGCAAATAATAACTTGGAGAACTGAACTAGTAATTGTCAAATACAGAACTTAAAATTGATAGCTTCTAATTATTATTGCAAATTATAACTTGAAGATCTGAACTTGTAATTGTCAAATACAGAACTTAAAATTGATAGCTTCTAATTATTATTGCAAATTATAACTTGAAGATCTGCACTTGTAATTGTCAAATACAGAACATAAAATTGATAGCTTCTAATTATTATTTCAAATTATAACTTGACGATCTGAACTTGTAATTGTCAAATACAGAACTTAAAATTAATAGCTTCTAATTATTATTGCAAATTATAACTTGAAGATCTGAACTTGTAATTGTCAAATACAGAACTTCAAATTGTTAAATACAAATTATTAGTGCAAATTATAACTTGAAGATCTGAACTTGTAATTGTCAAATACAGAACTTAAAATTGATAGCTTCTAATTATTATTGTAAATTATAACTTGAAGATCTGAGCTTGTAATAGTGAATTACAGAACTTAGATTTGTTAAATTCAAATTATTATTTCAAATTATAACTTGAAGATCTGAACTAGTAATTGTCAAATACAGAACTTAAAATTGATAGCTTCTAATTATTATTGCATATTATAACTTGAAGATCTGAACTTGTAATTGTTAAATACAGAACTTAAAATTGATAGCTTCTAATTATTATTGTAAATTATAACTTCAAGATCTGAACTTGTAATTGTCAAATACAGAACTTAAAATTGATAGCTTCTAATTATTATTTCAAATAATAACTTGAAGATCTGAACTTGTAATTGTCAAATACAGAACTTAAAATTAATAGCTTCTAATTATTATTGCAAATTATAATTTGAAGATCTGAACTTGTAATAGACAAATACGCAACTTAGCATTGTTAAATACAAATTGTGATTGCAAATTATAACTTGAAGATCTGAACCTGTAATAGGTAAATACAGAACTTCGAATTGTTAAATTCAAACTAAGATTGCAAATAATAATTCGAAGATCTGAACTTGTAATAGTCAAATACAGAACTTCTAATTGTTAAATACAAATTATTAGTGCAAATTATAACTTGAAGATCTGAACTAGTAATTGTCTAATACAGAACTTAAAATTGATAGCTTCTAATTATTATTGCAAATTATAACTTGAAGATCTGAACTTGTAATTGTCAAATACAGAACTTCTAATTGTTAAATACAAATTATTAGTGCAAATTATAACTTGAAGATCTGAACTTGTAATTGTCAAATACAGAACTTAAAATTGATAGCTTCTAATTATTTTTGCAAATTATAACTTGAAGATCTGAACTTGTAATAGTCAAATACAGAACTTAAAATTGATAGCTTCTAATTATTATTGTAAATTATAACTTGAAGATCTGAACTTGTAATAGTGAATTACAGAACTTAGATTTGTTAAATTCAAATTATTATTTCAAATTATAACTTGAAGATCAGAACTAGTAATTGTCAAATACAGAACTTAAAATTGATAGCTTCTAATTATTATTGCAAATTATAACTTGAAGATCTGAACTTGTAATTGTCAAATACAGTACTTAAAATTGATAGCTTTTAATTATTATTGTAAATTATAACTTGAAGATCTGAACTTGTAATTGTCAAATACAGATCTTCGAATTGTTAAATACAAATTATTAGTACAAATTATAACTTGAAGATCTGAACTTGTAATAGGTAAATACAGAACTTCGAATTGTTAAATTCAAACTAAGATTGCAAATAATAATTTGAAGATCTGAACTTGTAATAGTCAAATACAGAACTTAAAATTGATAGCTTCTAATTATTATTGTAAATTATAACTTGAAGATCTGAACTTGTAATAGTGAATTACAGAACTTAGATTTGTTAAATTCAAATTATTATTTCAAAGTATAACTTGAAGATCTAAACTAGTAATTGTCAAATACAGAACTTAAAATTGATAGCTTCTAATTATTATTGCAAATTATAACTTGAAGATCTGAACTTGTAATTGTCAAATGCAGAACTTAAAATTGATAGTTTCTAATTATTATTTCAAATTATAACTTGAAGATCTGAACTTGTAATTGTCAAATACAGAACTTAAAATTGATAGCTTCTAATTATTATTGCAAATAATAACTTGAAGATCTGTACTTGTAATTGTCAAATACAGAACTTAAAATTGATAGCTTATAATTATAGTTCAAATTATAACTTGAAGATCTGAACTTGTAATAGTCAAATACAGAACATCGAATTGTTAAATACAAATTATTAGTGCAAATTATAACTTGAAGATCTGAACTTGTAATTGTCAAATACAGAACTTAAAATTGATAGCTTCTAATTATTATTGCAAATAATAACATGAAGATCTGTACTTGTAATTGTCAAATACAGAACTTAAAATTGATAGCTTATAATTATAGTTCAAATTATAACTTGAAGATCTGAACTTGTAATAGTCAAATACAGAACATCGAATTGTTAAATACAAATTATTAGTGCAAATTATAACTTGAAGATCTGAACTTGTAATTGTCAAATACAGAACTTAAAATTGATAGCTTCTAATTATTATTGCAAATTATAACTTGAAGATCTGAACTTGTAATAGTGAATTACAAAACTTAGATTTGTTAAATTCAAATTATTATTTCAAATTATAACTTGAAGATCTGAACTAGTAATTGTCAAATACAGAACTTAAATTGATAGCTTATAATTATTATTGCAAATAATAATTTGAAGATCTGAACTTGTAATTGTCAAATACAGAACTTAAAATTGATAGCTTCTAATTATTATTGCAAATAATAACTTGGAGAACTGAACTAGTAATTGTCAAATACAGAACTTAAAATTGATAGCTTCTAATTATTATTGCAAATTATAACTTGAAGATCTGAACTTGTAATTGTCAAATACAGAACTTAAAATTGATAGCTTCTAATTATTATTGCAAATTATAACTTGAAGATCTGCACTTGTAATTGTCAAATACAGAACATAAAATTGATAGCTTCTAATTATTATTTCAAATTATAACTTGACGATCTGAACTTGTAATTGTCAAATACAGAACTTAAAATTAATAGCTTCTAATTATTATTGCAAATTATAACTTGAAGATCTGAACTTGTAATTGTCAAATACAGAACTTCAAATTGTTAAATACAAATTATTAGTGCAAATTATAACTTGAAGATCTGAACTTGTAATTGTCAAATACAGAACTTAAAATTGATAGCTTCTAATTATTATTGTAAATTATAACTTGAAGATCTGAGCTTGTAATAGTGAATTACAGAACTTAGATTTGTTAAATTCAAATTATTATTTCAAATTATAACTTGAAGATCTGAACTAGTAATTGTCAAATACAGAACTTAAAATTGATAGCTTCTAATTATTATTGCATATTATAACTTGAAGATCTGAACTTGTAATTGTTAAATACAGAACTTAAAATTGATAGCTTCTAATTATTATTGTAAATTATAACTTCAAGATCTGAACTTGTAATTGTCAAATACAGAACTTAAAATTGATAGCTACTAATTATTATTTCAAATAATAACTTGAAGATCTGAACTTGTAATTGTCAAATACAGAACTTAAAATTAATAGCTTCTAATTATTATTGCAAATTATAATTTGAAGATCTGAACTTGTAATAGACAAATACGCAACTTAGCATTGTTAAATACAAATTGTGATTGCAAATTATAACTTGAAGATCTGAACCTGTAATAGGTAAATACAGAACTTCGAATTGTTAAATTCAAACTAAGATTGCAAATAATAATTCGAAGATCTGAACTTGTAATAGTCAAATACAGAACTTCTAATTGTTAAATACAAATTATTAGTGCAAATTATAACTTGAAGATCTGAACTAGTAATTGTCTAATACAGAACTTAAAATTGATAGCTTCTAATTATTATTGCAAATTATAACTTGAAGATCTGAACTTGTAATTGTCAAATACAGAACTTCTAATTGTTAAATACAAATTATTAGTGCAAATTATAACTTGATGATCTGAACTTGTAATTGTCAAATACAGAACTTAAAATTGATAGCTTCTAATTATTTTTGCAAATTATAACTTGAAGATCTGAACTTGTAATAGTCAAATACAGAACTTAAAATTGATAGCTTCTAATTATTATTGTAAATTATAACTTGAAGATCTGAACTTGTAATAGTGAATTACAGAACTTAGATTTGTTAAATTCAAATTATTATTTCAAATTATAACTTGAAGATCAGAACTAGTAATTGTCAAATACAGAACTTAAAATTGATAGCTTCTAATTATTATTGCAAATTATAACTTGAAGATCTGAACTTGTAATTGTCAAATACAGTACTTAAAATTGATAGCTTTTAATTATTATTGTAAATTATAACTTGAAGATCTGAACTTGTAATTGTCAAATACAGATCTTCGAATTGTTAAATACAAATTATTAGTACAAATTATAACTTGAAGATCTGAACTTGTAATAGGTAAATACAGAACTTCGAATTGTTAAATTCAAACTAAGATTGCAAATAATAATTTGAAGATCTGAACTTGTAATAGTCAAATACAGAACTTAAAATTGATAGCTTCTAATTATTATTGTAAATTATAACTTGAAGATCTGAACTTGTAATAGTGAATTACAGAACTTAGATTTGTTAAATTCAAATTATTATTTCAAAGTATAACTTGAAGATCTAAACTAGTAATTGTCAAATACAGAACTTAAAATTGATAGCTTCTAATTATTATTGCAAATTATAACTTGAAGATCTGAACTTGTAATTGTCAAATGCAGAACTTAAAATTGATAGTTTCTAATTATTATTTCAAATTATAACTTGAAGATCTGAACTTGTAATTGTCAAATACAGAACTTAAAATTGATAGCTTCTAATTATTATTGCAAATAATAACTTGAAGATCTGTACTTGTAATTGTCAAATACAGAACTTAAAATTGATAGCTTATAATTATAGTTCAAATTATAACTTGAAGATCTGAACTTGTAATAGTCAAATACAGAACATCGAATTGTTAAATACAAATTATTAGTGCAAATTATAACTTGAAGATCTGAACTTGTAATTGTCAAATACAGAACTTAAAATTGATAGCTTCTAATTATTATTGCAAATAATAACATGAAGATCTGTACTTGTAATTGTCAAATACAGAACTTAAAATTGATAGCTTATAATTACAGTTCAAATTATAAGTTGAAGATCTGTACTTGTAATTGTCAAATACAGAACTTAAAATTGATAGCTTATAATTATAGTTCAAATTATAACTTGAAGATCTGAACTTGTAATAGTCAAATACAGAACATCGAATTGTTAAATACAAATTATTAGTGCAAATTATAACTTGAAGATCTGAACTTGTAATTGTCAAATACAGAACTTAAAATTGATAGCTTCTAATTATTATTGCAAATTATAACTTGAAAATCTGAACTTGTAATAGTGAATTACAAAACTTAGATTTGTTAAATTCAAATTATTATTTCAAATTATAACTTGAAGATCTGAACTAGTAATTGTCAAATACAGAACTTAAATTGATAGCTTATAATTATTATTGCAAATAATAATTTGAAGATCTGAACTTGTAATAGTCAAATACAGAACTTCTAATTGTTAAATACAAATTATTAGTTCAAATTATAACTTGAAGATCTGAACTAGTAATTGTCAAATACAGAACTTAAAATTGATAGCTTCTAATTATTATTGCAAATTATAACTTGAAGATCTGAACTTGTAATAGTGAATTACAGAACTAAGATTTGTTAAATTCAAATTATTATTTCAAATTATAACTTGAAGATCTGAACTAGTAATTGTCAAATACAGAACTTCTAATTATTAAATACAAATTATTAGTGCAAATTATAACTTGAAGATCTGAACTAGTAATTTTCAAATACAGAACTTCATATTGATAGCTTCTAATTATTATTGCAAATTATAACTAGAAGATCTGAACTTGTAATTGTCAAATACAGAACTTCTAATTGTTAAATACAAATTATTAGTGCAAATTATAACTTGAAGATCTGTACTAGTAATTTTCAAATACAGAACTTAATATTGATAGCTTCTAATTATTATTGCAAATTATAACTAGAAGATCTGAACTTGTAATTGTCAAATACAGAACTTAAAATTGATAGCTTCTAATTATTATTTCAATTTATAACTTGAAGATCTGAACTTGTAATTGTCAAATACAGAACTTAAAATTGATAGCTTCTAATTATTATTGCAAATTATAACTTGAAGATCTGAACTTGTAATTGTCAAATACAGAACTTCTAATTGTTAAATACAAATTAGTAGTGCAAATTATAACTTGAAGATCTGAACTTGTAATTATCAAATACAGAACTTAAAATTGATAGCTTCTAATTATTATTGTAAATTATAACTTGAAGATCTGAACTTGTAATAGTGAATTACAGAACTTAGATTTGTTAAATTCAAATTATTATTTCAAATTATAACTTGAAGATCTGAACTAGTAATTGTCAAATACAGAACTTAAAATTGATAGCTTCTAATTATTACTGCAAATTATAACTTGAAGATCTGAACTTGTAATTGTCAAATACAGAACTTAAAATTGATAGCTTCTAATTATTATTGTAAATTATAACTTGAAGATCTGAACTTGTAATTGTCAAATACAGAACTTAAAATTGATAGCTTCTAATTATTATTGCAAATAATAACTTGGAGATCTGAACTAGTAATTGTCAAATACAGAACTTAAAATTGATAGCTTCTAATTATTATTGCAAATTATAACTTGAAGATCTGAACTTGTAATTGTCAAATACAGAACTTAAAATTGATAGCTTCTAATTATTATTGCAAATTATCACTTGAAGATCTGAACTTGTAATTGTCAAATACAGAACATAAAATTGATAGCTTCTAATTATTATTTCAAATTTTAACATGAAGATCTCAACTTGTAATTGTCAAATACAGAACTTCAAATTGTTACATACAAATTATTAGTCCAAATTATAACTTGAAGATCTGAACTTGTAATTGTCAAATACAGAACTTAAAATTGATAGCTTCTAATTATTATTGCAAATTATAACTTGAAGATCTGAACTTGTAATAGTCAAATACAGAACTTAAAATTGATAGCTTCTAATTATTATTGTAAATTATAACTTGAAGATCTGAACTTGTAATAGTGAATTACAGAACTTAGATTTGTTAAATACAAATTATTATTTCAAATAATAACTTGAAGATCTGAACTAGTAATTGTCAAATACAGAACTTAAAATTGATAGCTTCTAATTATTATTGCAAATTATAACTTGAAGATCTGAACTTGTAATTGTCAAATACAGTACTTAAAATTGATAGCTTTTAATTATTATTGTAAATTAGAACTTGAAGATCTGAACTTGTAATAGTCAAATACAGAACTTCGAATTGTTAAATACAAATTATTAGTACAAATTATAACTTGAAGATCTGAACTTGTAATAGGTAAATACAGAACTTCGAATTGTTAAATTCAAACTAAGATTGCAAATAATAATTTGAAGATCTGAACTTGTAATAGTCAAATACAGAACTTAAAATTGATAGCTTCTAATTATTATTGTAAATTATAACTTGAAGATCTGAACTTGTAATAGTGAATTACAGAACTTAGATTTGTTAAATTCAAATTATTATTTCAAAGTATAACTTGAAGATCTGAACTAGTAATTGTCAAATACAGAACTTAAAATTGATAGCTTCTAATTATTATTGCAAATTATAACTTGAAGATCTGAACTTGTAATTGTCAAATGCAGAACTTAAAATTGATAGCTTCTAATTATTATTTCAAATTATAACTTGAAGATCTGAACTTGTAATTGTCAAATACAGAACTTAAAATTGATAGCTTCTAATTATTATTGC
Organism: Cantharis lateralis; assembly: GCA_963170105.1. Taxonomy (NCBI): domain Eukaryota; kingdom Metazoa; phylum Arthropoda; class Insecta; order Coleoptera; family Cantharidae; genus Cantharis; species Cantharis lateralis. The sequence continues at coordinate 22,882,285 of OY720625.1, read as the reverse complement.
AAATAATAACTTGAAGATCTGTACTTGTAATTGTCAAATACAGAACTTAAAATTGATAGCTTATAATTATAGTTCAAATTATAACTTGAAGATCTGAACTTGTAATTGTCAAATACAGAACTTAAAATTGATAGCTTCTAATTATTATTGCAAATTATAACTTGAAGATCTGAACTTGTAATTGTCAAATACAGAACTTCTAATTGTTAAATACAAATTAGTAGTGCAAATTATAACTTGAAGATCTGAACTTGAAATTATCAAATACAGAACTTAAAATTGATAGCTTCTAATTATTATTGTAAATTATAACTTGAAGATCTGAACTTGTAATAGTGAATTACAGAACTTAGATTTGTTAAATTCAAATTATTATTTCAAATTATAACTTGAAGATCTGAACTAGTAATTGTCAAATACAGAACTTAAAATTGATAGCTTCTAATTATTACTGCAAATTATAACTTGAAGATCTGAACTTGTAATTGTCAAATACAGAACTTAAAATTGATAGCTTCTAATTATTATTGTAAATTATAACTTGAAGATCTGAACTTGTAATTGTCAAATACAGAACTTAAAATTGATAGCTTCTAATTATTATTGCAAATAATAACTTGGAGATCTGAACTAGTAATTGTCAAATACAGAACTTAAAATTGATAGCTTCTAATTATTATTGCAAATTATAACTTGTAGATCTGAACTTGTAATTGTCAAATACAGAACTTAAAATTGATAGCTTCTAATTATTATTGCAAATTATAACTTGAAGATCTGAACTTGTAATTGTCAAATACAGAACATAAAATTGATAGCTTCTAATTATTATTTCAAATTTTAACTTGAAGTTCTCAACTTGTAATTGTCAAATACAGAACTTAAAATTAATAGCTTCTAATTATTATTGCAAATTATAACTTGAAGATCTGAACTTGTAATTGTCAAATACAGTACTTAAAATTGATAGCTTTTAATTATTATTGTAAATTATAACTTGAAGATCTGAACTTGTAATAGTCAAATACAGAACTTCGAATTGTTAAATACAAATTATTAGTACAAATTATAACTTGAAGATCTGAACTTGTAATAGGTAAATACAGAACTTCGAATTGTTAAATTCAAACTAAGATTGCAAATAATAATTTGAAGATCTGAACTTGTAATAGTCAAATACAGAACTTAAAATTGATAGCTTCTAATTATTATTGTAAATTATAACTTGAAGATCTGAACTTGTAATAGTGAATTACAGAACTTAGATTTGTTAAATTCAAATTATTGTTTCAAAGTATAACTTGAAGATCTGAACTAGTAATTGTCAAATACAGAACTTAAAATTGATAGCTTCTAATTATTATTGCAAATTATAACTTGAAGATCTGAACTTGTAATTGTCAAATGCAGAACTTAAAATTGATAGCTTCTAATTATTATTTCAAATTATAACTTGAAGATCTGAACTTGTAATTGTCAAATACAGAACTTAAAATTGATAGCTTCTAATTATTATTGCAAATAATAACTTGAAGATCTGTACTTGTAATTGTCAAATACAGAACTTAAAATTGATAGCTTATAATTATAGTTCAAATTATAACTTGAAGATCTGAACTTGTAATAGTCAAATACAGAACATCGAATTGTTAAATACAAATTATTAGTGCAAATTATAACTTGAAGATCTGAACTTGTAATTGTCAAATACAGAACTTAAAATTGATAGCTTCTAATTATTATGGCAAATAATAACTTGAAGATCTGTACTTGTAATTGTCAAATACAGAACTTAAAATTGATAGCTTATAATTATAGTTCAAATTATAACTTGAAGATCTGTACTTGTAATTGTCAAATACAGAACTTAAAATTGATAGTTTATAATTATAGTTCAAATTATAACTAGAAGATCTGAACTTGTAATAGTCAAATACAGAACATCGAATTGTTAAATACAAATTATTGTTTCAAAGTATAACTTGAAGATCTGAACTAGTAATTGTCAAATACAGAACTTAAAATTGATAGCTTCTAATTATTATTGCAAATTATAACTTGAAGATCTGAACTTGTAATTGTCAAATGCAGAACTTAAAATTGATAGCTTCTAATTATTATTTCAAATTATAACTTGAAGATCTGAACTTGTAATTGTCAAATACAGAACTTAAAATTGATAGCTTCTAATTATTATTGCAAATATTAACTTGAAGATCTGAACTTGTAATAGTGAATTACAAAACTTAGATTTGTTAAATTCAAATTATTATTTCAAATTATAATTTGAAGATCTGAACTAGTAATTGTCAAATACAGAACTTAAATTGATAGCTTATAATTATTATTGCAAATAATAATTTGAAGAGCTGAACTTGTAATAGTCAAATACAGAACTTCTAATTGTTAAATACAAATTATTAGTGCAAATTATAACTTGAAGATCTGAACTAGTAATTGTCAAATACAGAACTTAAAATTGATAGCTTCTAATTATTATTGCAAATTATAACTTGAAGATCTGAACTTGTAATAGTGAATTACAGAACTAAGATTTATTAAATTCAAATTATTATTTCAAATTATAACTTGAAGATCTGAACTAGTAATTGTCAAATACAGAACTTCTAATTATTAAATACAAATTATTTGTGCAAATTATAACTTGAAGATCTGAACTAGTAATTTTCAAATACAGAACTTCATATTGATAGCTTCTAATTATTATTGCAAATTATAACTAGAAGATCTGAACTTGTAATTGTCAAATACAGAACTTAAAATTGATAGCTTCTAATTATTATTGCAAATTATAACTTGAAGATCTGAACTTGTAATTGTCAAATGCAGAACTTAAAATTGATAGTTTCTAATTATTATTTCAAATTATAACTTGAAGATCTGAACTTGTAATTGTCAAATACAGAACTTAAAATTGATAGCTTCTAATTATTATTGCAAATAATAACTTGAAGATCTGTACTTGTAATTGTCAAATACAGAACTTAAAATTGATAGCTTATAATTATAGTTCAAATTATAACTTGAAGATCTGAACTTGTAATAGTCAAATACAGAACATCGAATTGTTAAATACAAATTATTAGTGCAAATTATAACTTGAAGATCTGAACTTGTAATTGTCAAATACAGAACTTAAAATTGATAGCTTCTAATTATTATTGCAAATAATAACATGAAGATCTGTACTTGTAATTGTCAAATACAGAACTTAAAATTGATAGCTTATAATTATAGTTCAAATTATAACTTGAAGATCTGTACTTGTAATTGTCAAATACAGAACTTAAAATTGATAGCTTATAATTATAGTTCAAATTATAACTTGAAGATCTGAACTTGTAATAGTCAAATACAGAACATCGAATTGTTAAATACAAATTATTAGTGCAAATTATAACTTGAAGATCTGAACTTGTAATTGTCAAATACAGAACTTAAAATTGATAGCTTCTAATTATTATTGCAAATTATAACTTGAAGATCTGAACTTGTAATAGTGAATTACAAAACTTAGATTTGTTAAATTCAAATTATTATTTCAAATTATAACTTGAAGATCTGAACTAGTAATTGTCAAATACAGAACTTAAATTGATAGCTTATAATTATTATTGCAAATAATAATTTGAAGATCTGAACTTGTAATAGTCAAATACAGAACTTCTAATTATTAAATACAAATTATTAGTTCAAATTATAACTTGAAGATCTGAACTAGTAATTGTCAAATACAGAACTTAAAATTGATAGCTTCTAATTATTATTGCAAATTATAACTTGAAGATCTGAACTTGTAATAGTGAATTACAGAACTAAGATTTGTTAAATTCAAATTATTATTTCAAATTATAACTTGAAGATCTGAACTAGTAATTGTCAAATACAGAACTTCTAATTATTAAATACAAATTATTAGTGCAAATTATAACTTGAAGATCTGAACTAGTAATTTTCAAATACAGAACTTCATATTGATAGCTTCTAATTATTATTGCAAATTATAACTAGAAGATCTGAACTTGTAATTGTCAAATACAGAACTTCTAATTGTTAAATACAAATTATTAGTGCAAATTATAACTTGATGATCTGTACTAGTAATTTTCAAATACAGAACTTAATATTGATAGCTTCTAATTATTATTGCAAATTATAACTAGAAGATCTGAACTTGTAATTGTCAAATACAGAACTTAAAATTGATAGCTTCTAATTATTATTTCAATTTATAACTTGAAGATCTGAACTTGTAATTGTCAAATACAGAACTTAAAATTGATAGCTTCTAATTATTATTGCAAATTATAACTTGAAGATCTGAACTTGTAATTGTCAAATACAGAACTTCGAATTGTTAAATACAAATTAGTAGTGCAAATTATAACTTGAAGATCTGAACTTGAAATTATCAAATACAGAACTTAAAATTGATAGCTTCTAATTATTATTGCAAATTATAACTAGAAGATCTGAACTTGTAATTGTCAAATACAGAACTTAAAATTGATAGCTTCTAATTATTATTGCAAATTATAACTTGAAGATCTGAACTTGTAATTGTCAAATGCAGAACTTAAAATTGATAGTTTCTAATTATTATTTCAAATTATAACTTGAAGATCTGAACTTGTAATTGTCAAATACAGAACTTAAAATTGATAGCTTCTAATTATTATTGCAAATAATAACTTGAAGATCTGTACTTGTAATTGTCAAATACAGAACTTAAAATTGATAGCTTATAATTATAGTTCAAATTATAACTTGAAGATCTGAACTTGTAATAGTCAAATACAGAACATCGAATTGTTAAATACAAATTATTAGTGCAAATTATAACTTGAAGATCTGAACTTGTAATTGTCAAATACAGAACTTAAAATTGATAGCTTCTAATTATTATTGCAAATAATAACATGAAGATCTGTACTTGTAATTGTCAAATACAGAACTTAAAATTGATAGCTTATAATTATAGTTCAAATTATAACTTGAAGATCTGTACTTGTAATTGTCAAATACAGAACTTAAAATTGATAGCTTATAATTATAGTTCAAATTATAACTTGAAGATCTGAACTTGTAATAGTCAAATACAGAACATCGAATTGTTAAATACAAATTATTAGTGCAAATTATAACTTGAAGATCTGAACTTGTAATTGTCAAATACAGAACTTAAAATTGATAGCTTCTAATTATTATTGCAAATTATAACTTGAAGATCTGAACTTGTAATAGTGAATTACAAAACTTAGATTTGTTAAATTCAAATTATTATTTCAAATTATAACTTGAAGATCTGAACTAGTAATTGTCAAATACAGAACTTAAATTGATAGCTTATAATTATTATTGCAAATAATAATTTGAAGATCTGAACTTGTAATAGTCAAATACAGAACTTCTAATTATTAAATACAAATTATTAGTTCATATTATAACTTGAAGATCTGAACTAGTAATTGTCAAATACAGAACTTAAAATTGATAGCTTCTAATTATTATTGCAAATTATAACTTGAAGATCTGAACTTGTAATAGTGAATTACAGAACTAAGATTTGTTAAATTCAAATTATTATTTCAAATTATAACTTGAAGATCTGAACTAGTAATTGTCAAATACAGAACTTCTAATTATTAAATACAAATTATTAGTGCAAATTATAACTTGAAGATCTGAACTAGTAATTTTCAAATACAGAACTTCATATTGATAGCTTCTAATTATTATTGCAAATTATAACTAGAAGATCTGAACTTGTAATTGTCAAATACAGAACTTCTAATTGTTAAATACAAATTATTAGTGCAAATTATAACTTGATGATCTGTACTAGTAATTTTCAAATACAGAACTTAATATTGATAGCTTCTAATTATTATTGCAAATTATAACTAGAAGATCTGAACTTGTAATTGTCAAATACAGAACTTAAAATTGATAGCTTCTAATTATTATTTCAATTTATAACTTGAAGATCTGAACTTGTAATTGTCAAATACAGAACTTCTAATTGTTAAATACAAATTAGTAGTGCAAATTATAACTTGAAGATCTGAACTTGAAATTATCAAATACAGAACTTAAAATTGATAGCTTCTAATTATTATTGTAAATTATAACTTGAAGATCTGAACTTGTAATAGTGAATTACAGAACTTAGATTTGTTAAATTCAAATTATTATTTCAAATTATAACTTGAAGATCTGAACTAGTAATTGTCAAATACAGAACTTAAAATTGATAGCTTCTAATTATTACTGCAAATTATAACTTGAAGATCTGAACTTGTAATTGTCAAATACAGAACTTAAAATTGATAGCTTCTAATTATTATTGTAAATTATAACTTGAAGATCTGAACTTGTAATTGTCAAATACAGAACTTAAAATTGATAGCTTCTAATTATTATTGCAAATAATAACTTGGAGATCTGAACTAGTAATTGTCAAATACAGAACTTAAAATTGATAGCTTCTAATTATTATTGCAAATTATAACTTGAAGATCTGAACTTGTAATTGTCAAATACAGAACTTAAAATTGATAGCTTCTAATTATTATTGCAAATTATCACTTGAAGATCTGAACTTGTAATTGTCAAATACAGAACATAAAATTGATAGCTTCTAATTATTATTTCAAATTTTAACATGAAGATCTCAACTTGTAATTGTCAAATACAGAACTTCAAATTGTTACATACAAATTATTAGTCCAAATTATAACTTGAAGATCTGAACTTGTAATTGTCAAATACAGAACTTAAAATTGATAGCTTCTAATTATTATTGCAAATTATAACTTGAAGATCTGAACTTGTAATAGTCAAATACAGAACTTAAAATTGATAGCTTCTAATTATTATTGTAAATTATAACTTGAAGATCTGAACTTGTAATAGTGAATTACAGAACTTAGATTTGTTAAATACAAATTATTATTTCAAATAATAACTTGAAGATCTGAACTAGTAATTGTCAAATACAGAACTTAAAATTGATAGCTTCTAATTATTATTGCAAATTATAACTTGAAGATCTGAACTTGTAATTGTCAAATACAGTACTTAAAATTGATAGCTTTTAATTATTATTGTAAATTAGAACTTGAAGATCTGAACTTGTAATAGTCAAATACAGAACTTCGAATTGTTAAATACAAATTATTAGTACAAATTATAACTTGAAGATCTGAACTTGTAATAGGTAAATACAGAACTTCGAATTGTTAAATTCAAACTAAGATTGCAAATAATAATTTGAAGATCTGAACTTGTAATAGTCAAATACAGAACTTAAAATTGATAGCTTCTAATTATTATTGTAAATTATAACTTGAAGATCTGAACTTGTAATAGTGAATTACAGAACTTAGATTTGTTAAATTCAAATTATTATTTCAAAGTATAACTTGAAGATCTGAACTAGTAATTGTCAAATACAGAACTTAAAATTGATAGCTTCTAATTATTATTGCAAATTATAACTTGAAGATCTGAACTTGTAATTGTCAAATGCAGAACTTAAAATTGATAGCTTCTAATTATTATTTCAAATTATAACTTGCAGATCTGAACTTGTAATTGTCAAATACAGAACTTAAAATTGATAGCTTCTAATTATTATTGCAAATAATAACTTGAAGATCTGTACTTGTAATTGTCAAATACAGAACTTAAAATTGATAGCTTATAATTATAGTTCAAATTATAACTTGAAGATCTGAACTTGTAATAGTCAAATACAGAACATCGAATTGTTAAATACAAATTATTAGTGCAAATTATAACTTGAAGATCTGAACTTGTAATTGTCAAATACAGAACTTAAAATTGATAGCTTCTAATTATTATGGCAAATAATAACTTGAAGATCTTTACTTGTAATTGTCAAATACAGAACTTAAAATTGATAGCTTATAATTATAGTTCAAATTATAACTTGAAGATCTGTACTTGTAATTGTCAAATACAGAACTTAAAATTGATAGCTTATAATTATAGTTCAAATTATAACTTGAAGATCTGAACTTGTAATAGTAAAATACAGAACATCGAATTGTTAAATACAAATTATTAGTGCAAATTATAACTTGAAGATCTGAACTTGTAATTGTCAAATACAGAACTTAAAATTGATAGCTTCTAATTATTATTGCAAATTATAACTTGAAGATCTGAACTTGTAATTGTCAAATACAGAACTTCTAATTGTTAAATACAAATTAGTAGTGCAAATTATAACTTGAAGATCTCAACTTGTAATTATCAAATACAGAACTAAAAATTGATAGCTTCTAATTATTATTGTAAATTATAACTTGAAGATCTGAACTTGTAATAGTGAATTACAGAACTTAGATTTGTTAAATTCAAATTATTATTTCAAATTATAACTTGAAGATCTGAACTAGTAATTGTCAAATACAGAACTTAAAATTGATAGCTTCTAATTATTATTGCAAATTATAACTTGAAGATCTGAACTTGTAATTGTCAAATACAGAACTTAAAATTGATAGCTTCTAATTATTATTGTAAATTATAACTTGAAGATCTGAACTTGTAATTGTCAAATACAGAACTTAAAATTGATAGCTTCTAATTATTATTGCAAATAATAACTTGGAGATCTGAACTAGTAATTGTCAAATACAGAACTTAAAATTGATAGCTTCTAATTATTATTGCAAATTATAACTTGTAGATCTGAACTTGTAATTGTCAAATACAGAACTTAAAATTGATAGCTTCTAATTATTATTGCAAATTATAACTTGAAGATCTGAACTTGTAATTGTCAAATACAGAACATAAAATTGATAGCTTCTAATTATTATTTCAAATTTTAACTTGAAGATCTCAACTTGTAATTGTCAAATACAGAACTTAAAATTAATAGCTTCTAATTATTATTGCAAATTATAACTTGAAGATCTGAACTTGTAATTGTCAAATACAGTACTTAAAATTGATAGCTTTTAATTATTATTGTAAATTATAACTTGAAGATCTGAACTTGTAATAGTCAAATACAGAACTTCGAATTGTTAAATACAAATTATTAGTACAAATTATAACTTGAAGATCTGAACTTGTAATAGGTAAATACAGAACTTCGAATTGTTAAATTCAAACTAAGATTGCAAATAATAATTTGAAGATCTGAACTTGTAATAGTCAAATACAGAACTTAAAATTGATAGCTTCTAATTATTATTGTAAATTATAACTTGAAGATCTGAACTTGTAATAGTGAATTACAGAACTTAGATTTGTTAAATTCAAATTATTGTTTCAAAGTATAACTTGAAGATCTGAACTAGTAATTGTCAAATACAGAACTTAAAATTGATAGCTTCTAATTATTATTGCAAATTATAACTTGAAGATCTGAACTTGTAATTGTCAAATGCAGAACTTAAAATTGATAGCTTCTAATTATTATTTCAAATTATAACTTGAAGATCTGAACTTGTAATTGTCAAATACAGAACTTAAAATTGATAGCTTCTAATTATTATTGCAAATAATAACTTGAAGATCTGTACTTGTAATTGTCAAATACAGAACTTAAAATTGATAGCTTATAATTATAGTTCAAATTATAACTTGAAGATCTGAACTTGTAATAGTCAAATACAGAACATCGAATTGTTAAATACAAATTATTAGTGCAAATTATAACTTGAAGATCTGAACTTGTAATTGTCAAATACAGAACTTAAAATTGATAGCTTCTAATTATTATGGCAAATAATAACTTGAAGATCTGTACTTGTAATTGTCAAATACAGAACTTAAAATTGATAGCTTATAATTATAGTTCAAATTATAACTTGAAGATCTGTACTTGTAATTGTCAAATACAGAACTTAAAATTGATAGTTTATAATTATAGTTCAAATTATAACTTGAAGATCTGAACTTGTAATAGTCAAATACAGAACATCGAATTGTTAAATACAAATTATTAGTGCAAATTATAACTTGAAGATCTGAACTTGTAATTGTCAAACACAGAACTTAAAATTGATAGCTTCTAATTATTATTGCAAATATTAACTTGAAGATCTGAACTTGTAATAGTGAATTACAAAACTTAGATTTGTTAAATTCAAATTATTATTTCAAATTATAATTTGAAGATCTGAACTAGTAATTGTCAAATACAGAACTTAAATTGATAGCTTATAATTATTATTGCAAATAATAATTTGAAGATCTGAACTTGTAATAGTCAAATACAGAACTTCTAATTGTTAAATACAAATTATTAGTGCAAATTATAACTTGAAGATCTGAACTAGTAATTGTCAAATACAGAACTTAAAATTGATAGCTTCTAATTATTATTGCAAATTATAACTTGAAGATCTGAACTTGTAATAGTGAATTACAGAACTAAGATTTGTTAAATTCAAATTATTATTTCAAATTATAACTTGAAGATCTGAACTAGTAATTGTCAAATACAGAACTTAAATTGATAGCTTATAATTATTATTGCAAATAATAATTTGAAGATCTGAACTTGTAATAGTCAAATACAAAACTTCTAATTGTTAAACACAAATTATTAGTGCAAATTATAACTTGAAGATCTGAACTAGTAATTGTCAAATACAGAACTTAAAATTGATAGCTTCTAATTATTATTGCAAATTATAACTTGAAGATCTGAACTTGTAATAGTGAATTACAGAACTAAGATTTGTTAAATTCAAATTATTATTTCAAATTATAACTTGAAGATCTGAACTAGTAATTGTCAAATACAGAACTTCTAATTATTAAATACAAATTATTTGTGCAAATTATAACTTGAAGATCTGAACTAGTAATTTTCAAATACAGAACTTCATATTGATAGCTTCTAATTATTATTGCAAATTATAACTAGAAGATCTGAACTTGTAATTGTCAAATACAGAACTTAAAATTGATAGCTTCTAATTATTATTGCAAATTATAACTTGAAGATCTGAACTTGTAATTGTCAAATGCAGAACTTAAAATTGATAGTTTCTAATTATTATTTCAAATTATAACTTGAAGATCTGTACTTGTAATTGTCAAATACAGAACTTAAAATTGATAGTTTATAATTATAGTTCAAATTATAACTTGAAGATCTGAACTTGTAATAGTCAAATACAGAACATCGAATTGTTAAATACAAATTATTAGTGCAAATTATAACTTGAAGATCTGAACTTGTAATTGTCAAACACAGAACTTAAAATTGATAGCTTCTAATTATTATTGCAAATATTAACTTGAAGATCTGAACTTGTAATAGTGAATTACAAAACTTAGATTTATTAAATTCAAATTATTATTTCAAATTATAATTTGAAGATCTGAACTAGTAATTGTCAAATACAGAACTTAAATTGATAGCTTATAATTATTATTGCAAATAATAATTTGAAGATCTGAACTTGTAATAGTCAAATACAGAACTTCTAATTGTTAAATACAAATTATTAGTGCAAATTATAACTTGAAGATCTGAACTAGTAATTGTCAAATACAGAACTTAAAATTGATAGCTTCTAATTATTATTGCAAATTATAACTTGAAGATCTGAACTTGTAATAGTGAATTACAGAACTAAGATTTGTTAAATTCAAATTATTATTTCAAATTATAACTTGAAGATCTGAACTAGTAATTGTCAAATACAGAACTTAAATTGATAGCTTATAATTATTATTGCAAATAATAATTTGAAGATCTGAACTTGTAATAGTCAAATACAAAACTTCTAATTGTTAAATACAAATTATTAGTGCAAATTATAACTTGAAGATCTGAACTAGTAATTGTCAAATACAGAACTTAAAATTGATAGCTTCTAATTATTATTGCAAATTATAACTTGAAGATCTGAACTTGTAATAGTGAATTACAGAACTAAGATTTGTTAAATTCAAATTATTATTTCAAATTATAACTTGAAGATCTGAACTAGTAATTGTCAAATACAGAACTACTAATTATTAAATACAAATTATTTGTGCAAATTATAACTTGAAGATCTGAACTAGTAATTTTCAAATACAGAACTTCATATTGATAGCTTCTAATTATTATTGCAAATTATAACTAGAAGATCTGAACTTGTAATTGTCAAATACAGAACTTAAAATTGATAGCTTCTAATTATTATTGCAAATTATAACTTGAAGATCTGAACTTGTAATTGTCAAATGCAGAACTTAAAATTGATAGTTTCTAATTATTATTTCAAATTATAACTTGAAGATCTGAACTTGTAATTGTCAAATACAGAACTTAAAATTGATAGCTTCTAATTATTATTGCAAATAATAACTTGAAGATCTGTACTTGTAATTGTCAAATACAGAACTTAAAATTGATAGCTTATAATTATAGTTCAAATTATAACTTGAAGATCTGAACTTGTAATAGTCAAATACAGAACATCGAATTGTTAAATACAAATTATTAGTGCAAATTATAACTAAAAGATCTGAACTTGTAATTGTCAAATACAGAACTTAAAATTGATAGCTTCTAATTATTATTGCAAATAATAACATGAAGATCTGTACTTGTAATTGTCAAATACAGAACTTAAAATTGATAGCTTATAATTATAGTTCAAATTATAACTTGAAGATCTGTACTTGTAATTGTCAAATACAGAACTTAAAATTGATAGCTTATAATTATAGTTCAAATTATAACTTGAAGATCTGAACTTGTAATAGTCAAATACAGAACATCGAATTGTTAAATACAAATTATTAGTGCAAATTATAACTTGAAGATCTGAACTTGTAATTGTCAAATACAGAACTTAAAATTGATAGCTTCTAATTATTATTGCAAATTATAACTAGAAGATCTGAACTTGTAATAGTGAATTACAAAACTTAGATTTGTTAAATTCAAATTATTATTTCAAATTATAACTTGAAGATCTGAACTAGTAATTGTCAAATACAGAACTTAAATTGATAGCTTATAATTATTATTGCAAATAATAATTTGAAGATCTGAACTTGTAATAGTCAAATACAGAACTTCTAATTATTAAATACAAATTATTAGTTCAAATTATAACTTGAAGATCTGAACTAGTAATTGTCAAATACAGAACTTAAAATTGATAGCTTCTAATTATTATTGCAAATTATAACTTGAAGATCTGAACTTGTAATAGTGAATTACAGAACTAAGATTTGTTAAATTCAAATTATTATTTCAAATTATAACTTGAAGATCTGAACTAGTAATTGTCAAATACAGAACTTCTAATTATTAAATACAAATTATTAGTGCAAATTATAACTTGAAGATCTGAACTAGTAATTTTCAAATACAGAACTTCATATTGATAGCTTCTAATTATTATTGCAAATTATAACTAGAAGATCTGAACTTGTAATTGTCAAATACAGAACTTCTAATTGTTAAATACAAATTATTAGTGCAAATTATAACTTGAAGATCTGTACTAGTAATTTTCAAATACAGAACTTAATATTGATAGCTTCTAATTATTATTGCAAATTATAACTAGAAGATCTGAACTTGTAATTTTCAAATACAGAACTTAAAATTGATAGCTTCTAATTATTATTTCAATTTATAACTTGAAGATCTGAACTTGTAATTGTCAAATACAGAACTTAAAATTGATAGCTTCTAATTATTATTGCAAATTATAACTTGAAGATCTGAACTTGTAATTGTCAAATACAGAACTTCTAATTGTTAAATACAAATTAGTAGTGCAAATTATAACTTGAAGATCTGAACTTGAAATTATCAAATACAGAACTTAAAATTGATAGCTTCTAATTATTATTGTAAATTATAACTTGAAGATCTGAACTTGTAATAGTGAATTACAGAACTTAGATTTGTTAAATTCAAATTATTATTTCAAATTATAACTTGAAGATCTGAACTAGTAATTGTCAAATACAGAACTTAAAATTGATAGCTTCTAATTATTACTGCAAATTATAACTTGAAGATCTGAACTTGTAATTGTCAAATACAGAACTTAAAATTGATAGCTTCTAATTATTATTGTAAATTATAACTTGAAGATCTGAACTTGTAATTGTCAAATACAGAACTTAAAATTGATAGCTTCTAATTATTATTGCAAATAATAACTTGGAGATCTGAACTAGTAATTGTCAAATACAGAACTTAAAATTGATAGCTTCTAATTATTATTGCAAATTATAACTTGAAGATCTGAACTTGTAATTGTCAAATACAGAACTTAAAATTGATAGCTTCTAATTATTATTGCAAATTATCACTTGAAGATCTGAACTTGTAATTGTCAAATACAGAACATAAAATTGATAGCTTCTAATTATTATTTCAAATTTTAACATGAAGATCTCAACTTGTAATTGTCAAATACAGAACTTCAAATTGTTACATACAAATTATTAGTCCAAATTATAACTTGAAGATCTGAACTTGTAATTGTCAAATACAGAACTTAAAATTGATAGCTTCTAATTATTATTGCAAATTATAACTTGAAGATCTGAACTTGTAATAGTCAAATACAGAACTTAAAATTGATAGCTTCTAATTATTATTGTAAATTATAACTTGAAGATCTGAACTTGTAATAGTGAATTACAGAACTTAGATTTGTTATTATTATTTGTTAAATTATTATTTCAAATAATAACTTGAAGATCTGAACTAGTAATTGTCAAATACAGAACTTAAAATTGATAGCTTCTAATTATTATTGCAAATTATAACTTGAAGATCTGAACTTGTAATTGTCAAATACAGTACTTAAAATTGATAGCTTTTAATTATTATTGTAAATTAGAACTTGAAGATCTGAACTTGTAATAGTCAAATACAGAACTTCGAATTGTTAAATACAAATTATTAGTACAAATTATAACTTGAAGATCTGAACTTGTAATAGGTAAATACAGAACTTCGAATTGTTAAATTCAAACTAAGATTGCAAATAATAATTTGAAGATCTGAACTTGTAATAGTCAAATACAGAACTTAAAATTGATAGCTTCTAATTATTATTGTAAATTATAACTTGAAGATCTGAACTTGTAATAGTGAATTACAGAACTTAGATTTGTTAAATTCAAATTATTATTTCAAAGTATAACTTGAAGATCTGAACTAGTAATTGTCAAATACAGAACTTAAAATTGATAGCTTCTAATTATTATTGCAAATTATAACTTGAAGATCTGAACTTGTAATTGTCAAATGCAGAACTTAAAATTGATAGCTTCTAATTATTATTTCAAATTATAACTTGCAGATCTGAACTTGTAATTGTCAAATACAGAACTTAAAATTGATAGCTTCTAATTATTATTGCAAATAATAACTTGAAGATCTGTACTTGTAATTGTCAAATACAGAACTTAAAATTGATAGCTTATAATTATAGTTCAAATTATAACTTGAAGATCTGAACTTGTAATAGTCAAATACAGAACATCGAATTGTTAAATACAAATTATTAGTGCAAATTATAACTTGAAGATCTGAACTTGTAATTGTCAAATACAGAACTTAAAATTGATAGCTTCTAATTATTATGGCAAATAATAACTTGAAGATCTTTACTTGTAATTGTCAAATACAGAACTTAAAATTGATAGCTTATAATTATAGTTCAAATTATAACTTGAAGATCTGTACTTGTAATTGTCAAATACAGAACTTAAAATTGATAGCTTATAATTATAGTTCAAATTATAACTTGAAGATCTGAACTTGTAATAGTAAAATACAGAACATCGAATTGTTAAATACAAATTATTAGTGCAAATTATAACTTGAAGATCTGAACTTGTAATTGTCAAATACAGAACTTAAAATTGATAGCTTCTAATTATTATTGCAAATTATAACTTGAAGATCTGAACTTGTAATTGTCAAATACAGAACTTCTAATTGTTAAATACAAATTAGTAGTGCAAATTATAACTTGAAGATCTCAACTTGTAATTATCAAATACAGAACTAAAAATTGATAGCTTCTAATTATTATTGTAAATTATAACTTGAAGATCTGAACTTGTAATAGTGAATTACAGAACTTAGATTTGTTAAATTCAAATTATTATTTCAAATTATAACTTGAAGATCTGAACTAGTAATTGTCAAATAGAGAACTTAAAATTGATAGCTTCTAATTATTATTGCAAATTATAACTTGAAGATCTGAACTTGTAATAATCAAATACAGAACTTAAAATTGATAGCTTCTAATTATTATTGTAAATTATAACTTGAAGATCTGAACTTGTAATTGTCAAATACAGAACTTAAAATTGATAGCTTCTAATTATTATTGCAAATAATAACTTGGAGATCTGAACTAGTAATTGTCAAATACAGAACTTAAAATTGATAGCTTCTAATTATTATTGCAAATTATAACTTGAAGATCTGAACTTGTAATTGTCAAATACAGAACTTAAAATTGATAGCTTCTAATTATTATTGCAAATTATAACTTGAAGATCTGAACTTGTAATTGTCAAATACAGAACATAAAATTGATAGCTTCTAATTATTATTTCAAATTTTAACTTGAAGATCTCAACTTGTAATTGTCAAATACAGAACTTAAAATTAATAGCTTCTAATTATTATTGCAAATTATAACTTGAAGATCTGAACTTGTAATTGTCAAATACAGAACTTCGAATTGTTAAATACAAATTATTAGTACAAATTATAACTTGAAGATCTGAACTTGTAATAGGTAAATACAGAACTTCGAATTGTTAAATTCAAACTAAGATTGTAAATAATAATTTGAAGATCTGAACTTGTAATAGTCAAATACAGAACTTAAAATTGATAGCTTCTAATTATTATTGTAAATTATAACTTGAAGATCTGAACTTGTAATAGTGAATTACAGAACTTAGATTTGTTAAATTCAAATTATTATTTCAAAGTATAACTTGAAGATCTGAACTAGTAATTGTCAAATACAGAACTTAAAATTGATAGCTTCTAATTATTATTGCAAATTATAACTTGAAGATCTGAACTTGTAATTGTCAAATGCAGAACTTAAAATTGATAGCTTCTAATTATTATTTCAAATTATAACTTGAAGATCTGAACTTGTAATTGTCAAATACAGAACTTAAAATTGATAGCTTCTAATTATTATTGCAAATAATAACTTGAAGATCTGTACTTGTAATTGTCAAATACAGAACTTAAAATTGATAGCTTATAATTATAGTTCAAATTATAACTTGAAGATCTGAACTTGTAATAGTCAAATACAGAACATCGAATTGTTAAATACAAATTATTAGTGCAAATTATAACTTGAAGATCTGAACTTGTAATTGTCAAATACAGAACTTAAAATTGATAGCTTCTAATTATTATGGCAAATAATAACTTGAAGATCTGTACTTGTAATTGTCAAATACAGAACTTAAAATTGATAGCTTATAATTATAGTTCAAATTATAACTTGAAGATCTGTACTTGTAATTGTCAAATACAGAACTTAAAATTGATAGTTTATAATTATAGTTCAAATTATAACTTGAAGATCTGAACTTGTAATAGTCAAATACAGAACATCGAATTGTTAAATACAAATTATTAGTGCAAATTATAACTTGAAGATCTGAACTTGTAATTGTCAAATACAGAACTTAAAATTGATAGCTTCTAATTATTATTGCAAATATTAACTTGAAGATCTGAACTTGTAATAGTGAATTACAAAACTTAGATTTGTTAAATTCAAATTATTATTTCAAATTATAATTTGAAGATCTGAACTAGTAATTGTCAAATACAGAACTTAAATTGATAGCTTATAATTATTATTGCAAATAATAATTTGAAGATCTGAACTTGTAATAGTCAAATACAGAACTTCTAATTGTTAAATACAAATTATAAGTGCAAATTATAACTTGAAGATCTGAACTAGTAATTGTCAAATACAGAACTTAAAATTGATAGCTTCTAATTATTATTGCAAATTATAACTTGAAGATCTGAACTTGTAATAGTGAATTACAGAACTAAGATTTGTTAAATTCAAATTATTATTTCAAATTATAACTTGAAGATCTGAACTAGAAATTGTCAAATACAGAACTTCTAATTATTAAATACAAATTATTTGTGCAAATTATAACTTGAAGATCTGAACTAGTAATTTTCAAATACAGAACTTCATATTGATAGCTTCTAATTATTATTGCAAATTATAACTAGAAGATCTGAACTTGTAATTGTCAAATACAGAACTTCTCATTGTTAAATACAAATTATTAGTGCAAATTATAACTTGAAGATCTGTACTAGTAATTTTCAAATACAGAACTTAATATTGATAGCTTCTAATTATTATTGCAAATTATAACTAGAAGATCTGAACTTGTAATTGTCAAATACAGAACTTAAAATTGATAGCTTCTAATTATTATTTCAATTTATAACTTGAAGATCTGAACTTGTAATTGTCAAATACAGAACTTAAAATTGATAGCTTCTAATTATTATTGCAAATTATAACTGGAAGATCTGAACTTGTAATTGTCAAATACACAACTTCTAATTGTTAAATACAAATTAGTAGTGCAAATTATAACTTGAAGATCTGAACTTGTAATTATCAAATGCAGAACTTAAAATTGATAGCTTCTAATTATTATTGTAAATTATAACTTGAAGATCTGAACTTGTAATAGTGAATTACAGAACTTAGATTTGTAAAAAACAAATTATTATTTCAAATTATAATTTGAAGATCTGAACTAGTAATTGTCAAATACAGAACTTAAAATTGATAGCTTCCAATTATTATTGCAAATTATAACTTGAAGATCTGAACTTGTAATTGTCAAATACAGAACTTAAAATTGATAGCTTATAATTATTATTGTAAATTATAACTTGAAGATCTGAACTTGTAATTGTCAAATACAGAACTTAAAATTGATAGCTTCTAATTATTATTGCAAATAATAACTTGGAGATCTGAACTAGTAATTGTCAAATACAGAACTTAAAATTGATAGCTTCTAATTATTATTGCAAATTATAACTTGAAGATCTGAACTTGTAATAGTGAATTACAGAACTTAGATTTGTTAAATTCAAATTATTATTTTAAATAATAACTTGAAGATCTGAACTAGTAATTGTCAAATACAGAACTTAAAATTGATAGCTTCTAATTATTATTGCAAATTATAACTTGAAGATCTGAACTTGTAATTGTCAAATACAGTACTTAAAATTGATAGCTTTTAATTATTATTGTAAATTATAACTTGACGATCTGAACTTGTAATAGTCAAATACAGAACTTCGAATTGTTAAATACAAATTATTAGTACAAATTATAACTTGAAGATCTGAACTTGTAATAGGTAAATACAGAACTTCGAATTGTTAAATTCAAACTAAGATTGCAAATAATAATTTGAAGATCTGAACTAGTAATAGCCAAATACAGAACTTAAAATTGATAGCTTCTAATTATTATTGTAAATTATAACTTGAAGATCTGAACTTGTAATAGTGAATTACAGAACTTAGATTTGTTAAATTCAAATTATTATTTCAAAGTATAACTTGAAGATCTGAACTAGTAATTGTCAAATACAGAACTTAAAATTGATAGCTTCTAATTATTATTGCAAATTATAACTTGAAGATCTGAACTTGTAATTGTCAAATGCAGAACTTAAAATTGATAGCTTCTAATTATTATTTCAAATTATAACTTGAAGATCTGAACTTGTAATTGTCAAATACAGAACTTAAAATTGATAGCTTCTAATTATTATTGCAAATAATAACTTGAAGATCTGTACTTGTAATTGTCAAATACAGAACTTAAAATTGATAGCTTATAATTATAGTTCAAATTATAACTTGAAGATCTGAACTTGTAGTAGTCAAATACAGAACATCGAATTGTTAAATACAAATTATTAGTGCAAATTATAACTTGAAGATCTGAACTTGTAATTGTCAAATACAGAACTTAAAATTGATAGCTTCTAATTATTATGGCAAATAATAACTTGAAGATCTGTACTTGTAATTGTCAAATACAGAACTTAAAATTGATAGCTTATAATTATAGTTCAAATTATAACTTGAAGATCTGAACTTGTAATTGTCAAATACAGAACTTAAAATTGATAGCTTATAATTATAGTTCAAATTATAACTTGAAGATCTGAACTTGTAATAGTCAAATACAGAACATCGAATTGTTAAATACAAATTATTAGTGCAAATTATAACTTGAAGATCTGAACTTGTAATTGTCAAATACAGAACTTAAAATTGATAGCTTCTAATTATTATTGCAAATTATAACTTGAAGATCTGAACTTGTAATAGTGAATTACAAAACTTAGATTTGTTAAATTCAAATTATTATTTCAAATTATAATTTGAAGATCTGAACTAGTAATTGTCAAATACAGAACTTAAATTGATAGCTTATAATTATTATTGCAAATAATAATTTGAAGATCTGAACTTGTAATAGTCAAATACAGAACTTCTAATTGTTAAATACAAATTATTAGTGCAAATTATAACTTGAAGATCTGAACTAGTAATTGTCAAATACAGAACTTAAAATTGATAGCTTCTAATTATTATTGCAAATTATAACTTGAAGATCTGAACTTGTAATAGTGAATTACAGAACTAAGATTTGTTAAATACAAATTATTATTTCAAATTATAACTTGAAGATCTGAACTAGTAATTGTCAAATACAGAACTTCTAATTATTAAATACAAATTATTTGTGCAAATTATAACTTGAAGATCTGAACTAGTAATTTTCAAATACAGAACTTCATATTGATAGCTTCTAATTATTATTGCAAATTATAACTAGAAGATCTGAACTTGTAATTGTCAAATACAGAACTTCTAATTGTTAAATACAAATTATTAGTGCAAATTATAACTTGAAGATCTGTACTAGTAATTTTCAAATACAGAACTTAATATTGATAGCTTCTAATTATCAATGCAAATTATAACTAGAAGATCTGAACTTGTAATTGTCAAATACAGAACTTAAAATTGATAGCTTCTAATTATTATTTCAATTTATAACTTGAAGATCTGAACTTGTAATTGTCAAATACAGAACTTAAAATTGATAGCTTCTAATTATTATTGCAAATTATAACTGGAAGATCTGAACTTGTAATTGTCAAATACACAACTTCTAATTGTTAAATACAAATTAGTAGTGCAAATTATAACTTGAAGATCTGAACTTGTAATTATCAAATACAGAACTTAAAATTGATAGCTTCTAATTATTATTTCAAATTATAACTTGAAGATCTGAACTAGTAATTGTCAAATACAGAACTTAAAATTGATAGCTTCCAATTATTATTGCAAATTATAACTTGAAGATCTGAACTTGTAATTGTCAAATACAGAACTTAAAATTGATAGCTTCTAATTATTATTGTAAATTATAACTTGAAGATCTGAACTTGTAATTGTCAAATACAGAACTTAAAATTGATAGCTTCTAATTATTATTGCAAATAATAACTTGGAGATCTGAACTAGTAATTGTCAAATACAGAACTTAAAATTGATAGCTTCTAATTATTATTGCAAATTATAACTTGAAGATCTGAACTTGTAATTGTCAAATACAGAACTTAAAATTGATAGCTTCTAATTATTATTTCAAATTTTAACTTGAAGATCTCAACTTGTAATTGTCAAATACAGAACTTAAAATTAATAGCTTCTAATTATAATTGCAAATTATAACTTGAAGATCTGAACTTGTAATTGTCAAATACAGAACTTCAAATTGTTAAATACAAATTATTAGTGCAAATTATAACTTGAAGATCTGAACTTGTAATTGTCAAATACAGAACTTAAAATTGATAGATTCTAATTATTATTGTAAATTATAACTTGAAGATCTGAACTTGTAATAGTGAATTACAGAACTTAGATTTGTTAAATTCAAATTATTATTTCAAATTATAACTTGAAGATCTGAACTAGTAATTGTCAAATACAGAACTTAAAATTGATAGCTTCTAATTATTATTGCATATTATAACTTGAAGATCTGAACTTGTAATTGTTAAATACAGAACTTAAAATTGATAGCTTCTAATTATTATTGTAAATTATAACTTCAAGATCTGAACTTGTAATTGTCAAATACAGAACTTAAAATTGATAGCTTCTAATCATTATTGCAAATAATAACTAGAAGATCTGAACTTGTAATTGTCAAATACAGAACTTAAAATTGATAGCTTCTAATTATTATTGCAAATTATAATTTGAAGATCTGAACTTGTAATAGACAAATACGCAACTTAGCATTGTTAAATACAAATTGTGATTGCAAATTATAACTTGAAGATCTGAACCTGTAATAGGTAAATACAGAACTTCGAATTGTTAAATTCAAACTAAGATTGCAAATAATAATTCGAAGATCTGAACTTGTAATAGTCAAATACAGAACTTCTAATTGTTAAATACAAATTATTAGTGCAAATTATAACTTGAAGATCTGAACTAGTAAATGTCAAATACAGAACTTAAAATTGATAGCTTCTAATTATTATTGCAAATTATAACTTGAAGATCTGAACTTGTAATTGTCAAATACAGAACTTCTAATTGTTAAATACAAATTATTAGTGCAAATTATAACTTGAAGATCTGAACTTGTAATTGTCAAATACAGAACTTAAAATTGATAGCTTCTAATTATTATTGCAAATTATAACTTGAAGATCTGAACTTGTAATAGTCAAATACAGAACTTAAAATTGATAGCTTCTAATTATTATTGTAAATTATAACTTGAAGATCTGAACTTGTAATAGTGAATTACAGAACTTAGATTTGTTAAATTCAAATTATTATTTCAAATTATAACTTGAAGATCTGAACTAGTAATTGTCAAATACAGCCCTTAAAATTGATAGCTTCTAATTATTATTGCAAATTATAACTTGTAGATCTGAACTTGTAATTGTCAAATACAGTACTTAAAATTGATAGCTTCTAATTATTATTGCAAATTATAACTTGAAGATCTGAACTTGTAATTGTCAAATACAGAACTTAAAATTGATAGAAGAATTAGGACTCTCGGGATATTGGATCGCTACAATAAAACACAACTGGACTGTCGGTCGACGTTTCGGCTTTATTAACTAATAGCCATCCTCGGGACTACAATAGGAGACAATAAGTCACACAAAACGATCAAAAAATCACAGTCTCACACTCACCTAACAATACAAGGTGTAGGTAGTTTTAGCGACAAGCATTTTAATGGAGAGAATAACCATGGTCTGTAAGGGCAACACATTCAACCACGTCGTATATAAAATTTAAATGTAAAAATATAAAATATAAATTGTATAACATATAAGTCACAATTACTTAAACGTAGATAAAAATATATACAAACACTCAGCAATAAATTTTCAATAAAATGTCAAAAACAGATAAACGATAACAAATGATATAGTCCGACAGGCAATCTAAAATTATTAACAATAAACACACTAAAAACACACTTTTTTAAAAACACACTTTTTTAGTGTGTTTATTGTTAATAATTTTAGATTGCCTGTCGGACTATATCATTTGTTATCGTTTATCTGTTTTTGACATTTTATTGAAAATTTATTGCTGAGTGTTTGTATATATTTTTATCTACGTTTAAGTAATTGTGACTTATATGTTATACAATTTATATTTTATATTTTTACATTTAAATTTTATATACGACGTGGTTGAATGTGTTGCCCTTACAGACCATGGTTATTCTCTCCATTAAAATGCTTGTCGCTAAAACTACCTACACCTTGTATTGTTAGGTGAGTGTGAGACTGTGATTTTTTGATCGTTTTGTGTGACTTATTGTCTCCTATTGTAGTCCCGAGGATGGCTATTAGTTAATAAAGCCGAAACGTCGACCGACAGTCCAGTTGTGTTTTATTGTAGCGATCCAATATCCCGAGAGTCCTAATTCTTCAATTGTGGCATTGGATGAGATATTGACTCTTAAAATTGATAGCATTTAATTATTATTGTAAATTATAACTTGAAGATCTGAACTTGTAATAGTCAAATACAGAACTTCGAATTGTTAAATACAAATTATTAGTACAAATTATAACTTGAAGATCTGAACTTGTAATAGGTAAATACAGAACTTCGAATTGTTAAATTCAAACTAAGATTGCAAATAATAATTTGAAGATCTGAACTTGTAATAGTCAAATACAGAACTTAAAATTGATAGCTTCTAATTATTATTGTAAATTATAACTTGAAGATCTGAACTTGTAATAGTGAATTACAGAACTTAGATTTGTTAAATTCAAATTATTATTTCAAATTATAACTTGAAGATCTGAACTAGTAATTGTCAAATACAGAACTTAAAATTGATAGC
Source organism: Cantharis lateralis (assembly GCA_963170105.1). Taxonomy (NCBI): domain Eukaryota; kingdom Metazoa; phylum Arthropoda; class Insecta; order Coleoptera; family Cantharidae; genus Cantharis; species Cantharis lateralis. Next base: position 22,857,746 of record OY720625.1, on the reverse strand, counting down.
TTCTAATTATTATTGCAAATTATAACTTGAAGATCTGAACTTGTAATTGTCAAATGCAGAACTTAAAATTGATAGCTTCTAATTATTATTTCAAATTATAACTTGAAGATCTGAACTTGTAATTGTCAAATACAGAACTTAAAATTGATAGCTTCTAATTATTATTGCAAATAATAACTTGAAGATCTGTACTTTATTTGTCAAATACAGAACTTAAAATTGATAGCTTATAATTATAGTTCAAATTATAACTTGTAGATCTGAACTTGTAATAGTCAAATACAGAACATCGAATTGTTAAATACAAATTATTAGTGCAAATTATAACTTGAAGATCTGAACTTGTAATAGGTAAATACAGAACTTCTAATTGTTAAATTCAAACTAAGATTGCAAATAATAATTTGAAAATCTGAACTAGTAATAGTCAAATACAGAACTTCTAACTGTTAAAAACAAATTATTAGTGCAAATTATAACTTGAAGATCTGAACTTGTAATTGTCAAATACAGAACTTAAAATTGATAGCTTCTAATTATTATTGCAAATTTATAACTTGAAGATCTGAAATTGTAATAGTGAATTACAAAACTTAGATTTGTTAAATTCAAATTATTATTTCAAATTATAACTTGAAGATCTGAACTAGTAATTGTCAAATACAGAACTTAAATTGATAACTTATAATTATTATTGCAAATAATAATTAGAAGATCTGAACTTGTAATAGTCAAATACAGAACTTCTAATTGTTAAATACAAATTATTAGTGCAAATTATAACTTGAAGATCTGAACTAGTAATTGTCAAATACAGAACTTAAAATTGATAGCTTCTAATTATTATTGCAAATTATAACTTGAAGATATGAACTTGTAATTGTCAAATACAGAACTTCTAATTGTTAAATACAAATTATTAGTGCAAATTATAACTTGAAGATCTGAACTTGTAATTGTCAAATACAGAACTTAAAATTGATAGCTTCTAATTATTATTGCAAATTATAACTTGAAGATCTGAACTTGTAATTGTCAAATACAGAACTTCTAACTGTTAAATACAAATTATTAGTACAAATTATAACTTGAAGATCTGAACATGTAATTGTCAAATACAGAACTTAAAATTGATAGCTTCTAATTATTATTGTAAATTATAACTTGAAGATCTGAACTTGTAATAGTGAATTACAGAACTTAGATTTGTTAAATTCAAATTATTATTTCAAATTATAACTTGAAGATCTGAACTAGTAATTGTCAAATACAGAACTTCTAATTATTAAATACAAATTATTAGTGCAAATTATAACTTGAAGATCTGAACTAGTAATTTTCAAATACAGAACTTAATATTGATAGCTTCTAATTATTATTGCAAATTATAACTAGAAGATCTGAACTTGTAATTGTCAAATACAGAACTTCTAATTGTTAAATACAAATTATTAGTGCAAATTATAACTTGAAGATCTGAACTAGTAATTTTCAAATACAGAACTTAATATTGATAGCTTCTAATTATTATTGCAAATTATAACTAGAAGATCTGAACTTGTAATTGTCAAATACAGAACTTAAAATTGATAGCTTCTAATTATTATTTCAATTTATAACTTGAAGATCTGAACTTGTAATTGTCAAATACAGAACTTAAAATTAATAGCTTCTAATTATTTATGCAAATTATAACTTGAAGATCTGAACTTGTAATTGTCAAATACAGAACTTAAAATTGATAGCTTCTAATTATTATTGTAAATTATAACTTGAAGATCTGAACTTGTAATAGTGAATTACAGAACTTATATTTGTTAAATTCAAATTATTATTTCAAATTATAACTTGAAGATCTGAACTAGTAATTGTCAAATACAGAACTTAAAATTGATAGCTTCTAATTATTATTGCAAATTATAACTTGAAGATCTGAACTTGTAATTGTCAAATACCGAACTTAAAATTGATAGCTTCTAATTATTATTGTAAATTATAACTTGAAGATCTGAACTTGTAATTGTCAAATACAGAACTTAAAATTATAGCTTCTAATTATTATTGCAAATAATAACTTGGAGATCTGAACTAGTAATTTTCAAATACAGAACTTAAAATTGATAGCTTCTAATTATTATTGCAAATTATAACTTGAAGATCTGAACTTGTAATTGTCAAATACAGAACTTAAAATTGATAGCTTCTAATTATTATTGCAAATTATAACTTGAAGATCTGAACTTGTAATTGTCAAATGCAGAACTTAAAATTGATAGCTTCTAATTATTATTTCAAATTATAACTTGAAGATCTGAACTTGTAATTGTCAAATACAGAACTTAAAATTGATAGCTTCTAATTATTATTGCAAATAATAACTTGAAGATCTGTACTTGTAATTGTCAAATACAGAACTAAAAATTGATAGCTTATAATTATAGTTCAAATTATAACTTGAAGATCTGAACTTGTAATAGTCAAATACAGAACATCGAATTGTTAAATACAAATTATTAGTGCAAATTATAACTTGAAGATCTGAACTTGTAATAGGTAAATAGTGAACTTCTAATTGTTAAATTCAAACTAAGATTGCAAATAATAATTTGATAATCTGAACTAGTAATAGTCAAATACAGAACTTCTAACTGTTAAAAACAAATTATTAGTGCAAATTATAACTTGAAGATCTGAACTTGTAATTGTCAAATACAGAACTTAAAATTGATAGCTTCTAATTATTAATGCAAATTATAACTTGAAGATCTGAAATTGTAATAGTGAATTACAAAACTTAGATTTGTTAAATTCAAATTATTATTTCAAATTATAACTTGAAGATCTGAACTAGTAATTGTCAAATACAGAACTTAAATTGATAGCTTATAATTATTATTGCAAATAATAATTAGAAGATCTGAACTTGTAATAGTCAAATACAGAACTTCGAATTGTTAAATACAAATTATTAGTGCAAATTATAACTTGAAGATCTGAACTAGTAATTGTCAAATACAGAACTTAAAATTGATAGCTTCTAATTATTATTGCAAATTATAACTTGAAGATATGAACTTGTAATTGTCAAATACAGAACTTCTAATTGTTAAATACAAATTATTAGTGCAAATTATAACTTGAAGATCTGAACTTGTAATTCTCAAATACAGAACTTAAAATTGATAGCTTCTAATTATTATTGCAAATTATAACTTGAAGATCTGAACTTGTAATTGTCAAATACAGAACTTCTAATTGTTAAATACAAATTATTAGTGCAAATTATAACTTGAAGATCTGAACATGTAATTGTCAAATACAGAACTTAAAATTGATAGCTTCTAATTATTATTGTAAATTATAACTTGAAGATCTGAACTTGTAATAGTGAATTACAGAACTTAGATTTGTTAAATTCAAATTATTATTTCAAATTATAACTTGAAGATCTGAACTAGTAATTGTCAAATACAGAACTTCTAATTGTTAAATACAAAAATATTAGTGCAAATTATAACTTGAAGATCTGAACTAGTAATTTTCAAATTCAGAACTTAATATTGATAGCTTCTAATTATTATTGCAAATTATAACTAGAAGATCTGAACTTGTAATTGTCAAATACAGAACTTCTAATTGTTAAATACAAATTATTAGTGCAAATTATAACTTGAAGATCTGAACTAGTAAATGTCAAATACAGAACTTAAAATTGATAGCTTCTAATTATTATTGCAAATTATAACTTGAAGATCTGAACTTGTAATTGTCAAATACAGAACTTCTAATTGTTAAATACAAATTATTAGTGCAAATTATAACTTGAAGATCTGAACTTGTAATTGTCAAATACAGAACTTAAAATTGATAGCTTCTAATTATTATTGCAAATTATAACTTGAAGATCTGAACTTGTAATAGTCAAATACAGAACTTAAAATTGATAGCTTCTAATTATTATTGTAAATTATAACTTGAAGATCTGAACTTGTAATAGTGAATTACAGAACTTAGATTTGTTAAATTCAAATTATTATTTCAAATTATAACTTGAAGATCTGAACTAGTAATTGTCAAATACAGCCCTTAAAATTGATAGCTTCTAATTATTATTGCAAATTATAACTTGAAGATCTGAACTTGTAATTGTCAAATACAGTACTTAAAATTGATAGCTTCTAATTATTATTGCAAATTATAACTTGAAGATCTGAACTTGTAATTGTCAAATACAGAACTTAAAATTGATAGCATTTAATTATTATTGTAAATTATAACTTGAAGATCTGAACTTGTAATAGTCAAATACAGAACTTCGAATTGTTAAATACAAATTATTAGTACAAATTATAACTTGAAGATCTGAACTTGTAATAGGTAAATACAGAACTTCGAATTGTTAAATTCAAACTAAGATTGCAAATAATAATTTGAAGATCTGAACTTGTAATAGTCAAATACAGAACTTAAAATTGATAGCTTCTAATTATTATTGTAAATTATAACTTGAAGATCTGAACTTGTAATAGTGAATTACAGAACTTAGATTTGTTAAATTCAAATTATTATTTCAAATTATAACTTGAAGATCTGAACTAGTAATTGTCAAATACAGAACTTAAAATTGATAGCTTCTAATTATTATTGCAAATTATAACTTGAAGATCTGAACTTGTAATTGTCAAATGCAGAACTTAAAATGGATAGCTTCTAATTTTTATTTCAAATTATAACTTGAAGATCTGAACTTGTAATTGTCAAATACAGAACTTAAAATTGATAGCTTCTAATTATTATTGCAAATAATAACTTGAAGATCTGTACTTTAATTGTCAAATACAGAACTTAAAATTGATAGCTTATAATTATAGTTCAAATTATAACTTGTAGATCTGAACTTGTAATAGTCAAATACAGAACATCGAATTGTTAAATACAAATTATTAGTGCAAATTATAACTTGAAGATCTGAACTTGTAATAGGTAAATACAGAACTTCTAATTGTTAAATTCAAACTAAGATTGCAAATAATAATTTGAAAATCTGAACTAGTAATAGTCAAATACAGAACTTCTAACTGTTAAAAACAAATTATTAGTGCAAATTATAACTTGAAGATCTGAACTTGTAATTGTCAAATACAGAACTTAAAATTGATAGCTTCTAATTATTATTGCAAATTTATAACTTGAAGATCTGAAATTGTAATAGTGAATTACAAAACTTAGATTTGTTAAATTCAAATTATTATTTCAAATTATAACTTGAAGATCTGAACTAGTAATTGTCAAATACAGAACTTAAATTGATAACTTATAATTATTATTGCAAATAATAATTAGAAGATCTGAACTTGTAATAGTCAAATACAGAACTTCTAATTGTTAAATACAAATTATTAGTGCAAATTATAACTTGAAGATCTGAACTAGTAATTGTCAAATACAGAACTTAAAATTGATAGCTTCTAATTATTATTGCAAATTATAACTTGAAGATATGAACTTGTAATTGTCAAATACAGAACTTCTAATTGTTAAATACAAATTATTAGTGCAAATTATAACTTGAAGATCTGAACTTGTAATTGTCAAATACAGAACTTAAAATTGATAGCTTCTAATTATTATTGCAAATTATAACTTGAAGATCTGAACTTGTAATTGTCAAATACAGAACTTCTAACTGTTAAATACAAATTATTAGTACAAATTATAACTTGAAGATCTGAACATGTAATTGTCAAATACAGAACTTAAAATTGATAGCTTCTAATTATTATTGTAAATTATAACTTGAAGATCTGAACTTGTAATAGTGAATTACAGAACTTAGATTTGTTAAATTCAAATTATTATTTCAAATTATAACTTGAAGATCTGAACTAGTAATTGTCAAATACAGAACTTCTAATTATTAAATACAAATTATTAGTGCAAATTATAACTTGAAGATCTGAACTAGTAATTTTCAAATACAGAACTTAATATTGATAGCTTCTAATTATTATTGCAAATTATAACTAGAAGATCTGAACTTGTAATTGTCAAATACAGAACTTCTAATTGTTAAATACAAATTATTAGTGCAAATTATAACTTGAAGATCTGAACTAGTAATTTTCAAATACAGAACTTAATATTGATAGCTTCTAATTATTATTGCAAATTATAACTAGAAGATCTGAACTTGTAATTGTCAAATACAGAACTTAAAATTGATAGCTTCTAATTATTATTTCAATTTATAACTTGAAGATCTGAACTTGTAATTGTCAAATACAGAACTTAAAATTAATAGCTTCTAATTATTTATGCAAATTATAACTTGAAGATCTGAACTTGTAATTGTCAAATACAGAACTTAAAATTGATAGCTTCTAATTATTATTGTAAATTATAACTTGAAGATCTGAACTTGTAATAGTGAATTACAGAACTTATATTTGTTAAATTCAAATTATTATTTCAAATTATAACTTGAAGATCTGAACTAGTAATTGTCAAATACAGAACTTAAAATTGATAGCTTCTAATTATTATTGCAAATTATAACTTGAAGATCTGAACTTGTAATTGTCAAATACCGAACTTAAAATTGATAGCTTCTAATTATTATTGTAAATTATAACTTGAAGATCTGAACTTGTAATTGTCAAATACAGAACTTAAAATTATAGCTTCTAATTATTATTGCAAATAATAACTTGGAGATCTGAACTAGTAATTTTCAAATACAGAACTTAAAATTGATAGCTTCTAATTATTATTGCAAATTATAACTTGAAGATCTGAACTTGTAATTGTCAAATACAGAACTTAAAATTGATAGCTTCTAATTATTATTGCAAATTATAACTTGAAGATCTGAACTTGTAATTGTCAAATGCAGAACTTAAAATTGATAGCTTCTAATTATTATTTCAAATTATAACTTGAAGATCTGAACTTGTAATTGTCAAATACAGAACTTAAAATTGATAGCTTCTAATTATTATTGCAAATAATAACTTGAAGATCTGTACTTGTAATTGTCAAATACAGAACTAAAAATTGATAGCTTATAATTATAGTTCAAATTATAACTTGAAGATCTGAACTTGTAATAGTCAAATACAGAACATCGAATTGTTAAATACAAATTATTAGTGCAAATTATAACTTGAAGATCTGAACTTGTAATAGGTAAATAGTGAACTTCTAATTGTTAAATTCAAACTAAGATTGCAAATAATAATTTGATAATCTGAACTAGTAATAGTCAAATACAGAACTTCTAACTGTTAAAAACAAATTATTAGTGCAAATTATAACTTGAAGATCTGAACTTGTAATTGTCAAATACAGAACTTAAAATTGATAGCTTCTAATTATTAATGCAAATTATAACTTGAAGATCTGAAATTGTAATAGTGAATTACAAAACTTAGATTTGTTAAATTCAAATTATTATTTCAAATTATAACTTGAAGATCTGAACTAGTAATTGTCAAATACAGAACTTAAATTGATAGCTTATAATTATTATTGCAAATAATAATTAGAAGATCTGAACTTGTAATAGTCAAATACAGAACTTCGAATTGTTAAATACAAATTATTAGTGCAAATTATAACTTGAAGATCTGAACTAGTAATTGTCAAATACAGAACTTAAAATTGATAGCTTCTAATTATTATTGCAAATTATAACTTGAAGATATGAACTTGTAATTGTCAAATACAGAACTTCTAATTGTTAAATACAAATTATTAGTGCAAATTATAACTTGAAGATCTGAACTTGTAATTCTCAAATACAGAACTTAAAATTGATAGCTTCTAATTATTATTGCAAATTATAACTTGAAGATCTGAACTTGTAATTGTCAAATACAGAACTTCTAATTGTTAAATACAAATTATTAGTGCAAATTATAACTTGAAGATCTGAACATGTAATTGTCAAATACAGAACTTAAAATTGATAGCTTCTAATTATTATTGTAAATTATAACTTGAAGATCTGAACTTGTAATAGTGAATTACAGAACTTAGATTTGTTAAATTCAAATTATTATTTCAAATTATAACTTGAAGATCTGAACTAGTAATTGTCAAATACAGAACTTCTAATTGTTAAATACAAAAATATTAGTGCAAATTATAACTTGAAGATCTGAACTAGTAATTTTCAAATTCAGAACTTAATATTGATAGCTTCTAATTATTATTGCAAATTATAACTAGAAGATCTGAACTTGTAATTGTCAAATACAGAACTTCTAATTGTTAAATACAAATTATTAGTGCAAATTATAACTTGAAGATCTGAACTAGTAATTTTAAAATACAGAACTTAATATTGATAGCTTCTAATTATTATTGCAAATTATAACTAGAAGATCTGAACTTGTAATTGTCAAATACAGAACTTAAAATTGATAGCTTCTAATTATTATTTCAATTTATAACTTGAAGATCTGAACTTGTAATTGTCAAATACAGAACTTAAAATTAATAGCTTCTAATTATTATTGCAAATTATAACTTGAAGATCTGAACTTGTAATTGTCAAATACAGAACTTCTAATTGTTAAATACAAATTAGTAGTGCAAATTATAACTTGAAGATCTGAACTTGTAATTATCAAATACAGAACTTAAAATTGATAGCTTCTAATTATTATTGTAAATTATAACTTGAAGATCTGGACTTGTAATAGTGAATTACCGAACTTAGATTTGTTAAATTCAAATTATTATTTCAAATTATAACTTGAAGATCTGAACTAGTAATTGTCAAATACAGAACTTAAAATTGATAGCTTCTAATTATTATTGCAAATTATAACTTGAAGATCTGAACTTGTAATTGTCAAATACAGAACTTAAAATTGATAGCTTCTAATTATTATTGTAAATTATAACTTGAAGATCTGAACTTGTAATTGTCAAATACAGAACTTAAAATTGATAGCTTCTAATTATTATTGCAAATAATAACTAGAAGATCTGAACTTGTAATTGTCAAATACAGAACTTAAAATTGATAGCTTCTAATTATTATTTCAATTTATAACTTGAAGATCTGTACTTGTAATTGTCAAATACAGAACTTAAAATTAATAGCTTCTAATTATTATTGCAAATTATAACTTGAAGATCTGAACTTGTAATAGTGAATTACAGAACTTAGATTTGTTAAATTCAAATTATTATTTCAAATTATAACTTGAAGATCTGAACTTGTAATTGTCAAATACAGAACTTCTAATTGTTAAATACAAATTAGTAGTGCAAATTATAACTTGAAGATCTGAACTTGTAATTATCAAATACAGAACTTAAAATTGATAGCTTCTAATTATTATTGTAAATTATAACTTGAAGATCTGAACTTGTAATAGTGAATTACAGAACTTAGATTTGTTAAATTCAAATTATTATTTCAAATTATAACTTGAAGATCTGAACTAGTAATTGTCAAATACAGAACTTAAAATTGATAGCTTCTAATTATTATTGCAAATTATAACTTGAAGATCTGAACTTGTAATTGTCAAATACAGAACTTAAAATTGATAGCTTCTAATTATTATTGTAAATTATAACTTGAAGATCTGAACTTGTAATTGTCAAATACAGAACTTAAAATTGATAGCTTCTAATTATTATTGCAAATAATAACTTGGAGATCTGAACTAGTAATTGTCAAATACAGAACTTAAAATTGATAGCTTCTAATTATTATTGCAAATTATAACTAAAAGATCTGAACTTGTAATTGTCAAATACAGAACTTAAAATTGATAGCTTCTAATTATTATTGCAAATTATAACTTGAAGATCTGAACTTGTAATTGTCAAATGCAGAACTTAAAATTGATAGCTTCTAATTATTATTTCAAATTATAACTTGAAGATCTGAACTTGTAATTGTCAAATACAGAACTTAAAATTGATAGCTTCTAATTATTATTGCAAATTATAACTTGAAGATCTGAAATTGTAATAGTGAATTACAAAACTTAGATTTGTTAAATTCAAATTATTATTTCAAATTATAACTTGAAGATCTGAACTAGTAATTGTCAAATACAGAACTTAAATTGATAGCTTATAATTATTATTGCAAATAATAATTAGAAGATCTGAGCTTGTAATAGTCAAATACAGAACTTCTAATTGTTAAATACAAATTATTAGTGCAAATTATAACTTGAAGATCTGAACTAGTAATTGTCAAATACAGAACTTAAAATTGATAGCTTCTAATTATTATTGCAAATTATAACTTGAAGATATGAACTTGTAATTGTCAAATACAGAACTTCTAATTGTTAAATACAAATTATTAGTGCAAATTATAACTTGAAGATCTGAACTTGTAATTGTCAAATACAGAACTTAAAATTGATAGCTTCTAATTATTATTGCAAATTATAACTTGAAGATCTGAACTTGTAATTGTCAAATACAGAACTTCTAATTGTTAAATACAAATTATTAGTGCAAATTATAACTTGAAGATCTGAACATGTAATTGTCAAATACAGAACTTAAAATTGATAGCTTCTAATTATTATTGTAAATTATAACTTGAAGATCTGAACTTGTAATAGTGAATTACAGAACTTAGATTTGTTAAATTCAAATTATTATTTCAAATTATAACTTGAAGATCTGAACTAGTAATTGTCAAATACAGAACTTCTAATTGTTAAATACAAATTATTAGTGCAAATTATAACTTGAAGATCTGAACTAGTAATTTTCAAATTCAGAACTTAATATTGATAGCTTCTAATTATTATTGCAAATTATAACTAGAAGATCTGAACTTGTAATTGTCAAATACAGAACTTCTAATTGTTAAATACAAATTATTAGTGCAAATTATAACTTGAAGATCTGAACTAGTAATTTTCAAATACAGAACTTAATATTGATAGCTTCTAATTATTATTGCAAATTATAACTAGAAGATCTGAACTTGTAATTGTCAAATACAGAACTTAAAATTGATAGCTTCTAATTATTATTTCAATTTATAACTTGAAGATCTGAACTTGTAATTGTCAAATACAGAACTTAAAATTAATAGCTTCTAATTATTATTGCAAATTATAACTTGAAGATCTGAACTTGTAATTGTCAAATACAGAACTTCTAATTGTTAAATACAAATTAGTAGTGCAAATTATAACTTGAAGATCTGAACTTGTAATTATCAAATACAGAACTTAAAATTGATAGCTTCTAATTATTATTGTAAATTATAACTTGAAGATCTGAACTTGTAATTGTCAAATACAGAACTTAAAATTGATAGCTTCTAATTATTATTGTAAATTATAACTTGAAGATCTGAACTTGTAATTGTCAAATACAGAACTTAAAATTGATAGCTTCTAATTATTATTGCAAATAATAACTTGGAGATCTGAACTAGTAATTGTCAAATACAGAACTTAAAATTGATAGCTTCTAATTATTATTGCAAATTATAACTTGAAGATCTGAACTAGTAATTGTCAAATACAGAACTTAAAATTGATAGCTTCTAATTATTATTGCAAATTATAACTTGAAGATCTGAACTTGTAATTGTCAAATGCAGAACTTAAAATTGATAGCTTCTAATTATTATTTCAAATTATAACTTGAAGATCTGAACTTGTAATTGTCAAATACAGAACTTAAAATTGATAGCTTCTAATTATTATTGCAAATAATAACTTGAAGATCTGTACTTGTAATTGTCAAATACAGAACTAAAAATTGATAGCTTATAATTATAGTTCAAATTATAACTTGAAGATCTGAACTTGTAATAGTCAAATACAGAACATCGAATTGTTAAATACAAATTATTAGTGCAAATTATAACTTGAAGATCTGAACTTGTAATAGGTAAATAGAGAACTTCTAATTGTTAAATTCAAACTAAGATTGCAAATAATAATTTGATAATCTGAACTAGTAATAGTCAAATACAGAACTTCTAACTGTTAAAAACAAATTATTAGTGCAAATTATAACTTGAAGATCTGAACTTGTAATTGTCAAATACAGAACTTAAAATTGATAGCTTCTAATTATTATTGCAAATTATAACTTGAAGATCTGAAATTGTAATAGTGAATTACAAAACTTAGATTTGTTAAATTCAAATTATTATTTCAAATTATAACTTGAAGATCTGAACTAGTAATTGTCAAATACAGAACTTAAATTGATAGCTTATAATTATTATTGCAAATAATAATTAGAAGATCTGAACTTGTAATAGTCAAATACAGAACTTCTAATTGTTAAATACAAATTATTAGTGCAAATTATAACTTGAAGATCTGAACTTGTAATTGTCAAATACAGAACTTAAAATTGATAGCTTCTAATTATTATTGCAAATTATAACTTGAAGATCTGAACTTGTAATTGTCAAATACAGAACTTCTAATTGTTAAATACTAATTATTAGTGCAAATTATAACTTGAAGATCTGAACATGTAATTGTCAAATACAGAACTTAAAATTGATAGCTTCTAATTATTATTGTAAATTATAACTTGAAGATCTGAACTTGTAATAGTGAATTACAGAACTTAGATTTGTTAAATTCAAATTATTATTTCAAATTATAACTTGAAGATCTGAACTAGTAATTGTCAAATACAGAACTTCTAATTGTTAAATACAAATTATTAGTGCAAATTATAACTTGAAGATCTGAACTAGTAATTTTCAAATTCAGAACTTAATATTTATAGCTTCTAATTATTATTGCAAATTATAACTAGAAGATCTGAACTTGTAATTGTCAAATACAGAACTTCTAATTGTTAAATACAAATTATTAGTGGAAATTATAACTTGAACATCTGAACTAGTAATTTTCAAATACAGAACTTAATATTGATAGCTTCTAATTATTATTGCAAATTATAACTAGGAGATCTGAACTTGTAATTGTCAAATACAGAACTTAAAATTGATAGCTTCTAATTATTATTTCAATTTATAACTTGAAGATCTGAACTTGTAATTGTCAAATACAGAACTTGAAATTAATAGCTTCTAATTATTATTGCAAATTATAACTTGTAGATCTGAACTTGTAATTGTCAAATACAGAACTTCTAATTGTTAAATACAAATTAGTAGTGCAAATTATAACTTGAAGATCTGAACTTGTAATTAACAAATACAGAACTTAAAATTGATAGCTTCTAATTATTATTGTAAATTATAACTTGAAGATCTGAACTTGTAATAGTGAATTACAGAACTTAGATTTGTTAAATTCAAATTATTATTTCAAATTATAACTTGAAGATCTGAACTAGTAATTGTCAAATACAGAACTTAAAATTGATAGCTTCTAATTATTATTGCAAATTATAACTTGAAGATCTGAACTTGTAATTGTCAAATACAGAACTTAAAATTGATAGCTTCTAATTATTATTGTAAATTATAACTTGAAGATCTGAACTTGTAATTGTCAAATACAGAACTTAAAATTGATAGCTTCTAATTATTATTGCAAATAATAACTTGGAGATCTGAACTAGTAATTGTCAAATACAGAACTTAAAATTGATAGCTTCTAATTATTATTGCAAATTATAACTTGAAGATCTGAACTTGTAATTGTCAAATACAGAACTTAAAATTGATAGCTTCTAATTATTATTGCAAATTATAACTTGAAGATCTGAACTTGTAATTGTCAAATACAGAACTTCTAATTGTTAAATACAAATTATTAGTGCAAATTATAACTTGAAGATCTGAACATGTAATTGTCAAATACAGAACTTAAAATTGATAGCTTCTAATTATTATTGTAAATTATAACTTGAAGATCTGAAATAGTAATTGTCAAATACAGAACTTCTAATTATTAAATACAAATTATTAGTGCAAATTATAACTTGAAGATCTGAACTAGTAATTTTCAAATACAGAACTTAATATTGATAGCTTCTAATTATTATTGCAAATTATAACTAGAAGATCTGAACTTGTAATTGTCAAATACAGAACTCCTAATTGTTAAATACAAATTATTAGTGCAAATTATAACTTGAAGATCTGAATTAGTAATTTTCAAATACAGAACTTAATATTGATAGCTTCTAATTATTATTGCAAATTATAACTAGAAGATCTGAACTTGTAATTGTCAAATACAGAACTTAAAATTGATAGCTTCTAATTATTATTTCAATTTATATCTTGAAGATCTGAACTTGTAATTGTCAAATACAGAACTTAAAATTAATAGCTTCTAATTATTATTGCAAATTATAACTTGAAGATCTGAACTTGTAATTGTCAAATACAGAACTTCTAATTGTTAAATACAAATTAGTAGTGCAAATTATAAATTGAAGATCTGAACCAGTAATTGTCAAATACAGCACTTAAAATTGATAGCTTCTAATTATTATTGCTATTTATAACTTGAAGATCTGAACTTGTAATTGTCAAATACAGAACTTAAAATTAATAGCTTCTAATTATTATTGCAAATTATAACTTGAAGATCTGAACTTGTAATTGTCAAATACAGAACTTCTAATTGTTAAATACAAATTAGTAGTGCAAATTATAACTTGAAGATCTGAACTTGTAATTATCAAATACAGAACATAAAATTGATAGCTTCTAATTATTATTGTAAATTATAACTTGAAGATCTGAACTTGTAATTGTCAAATACAGAACTTAAAATTGATAGCTTCTAATTATTATTGTAAATTATAACTTGAAGATCTGAACTTGTAATTGTCAAATACAGAACTTAAAATTGATAGCTTCTAATTATTATTGCAAATAATAACTTGGAGATCTGAACTAGTAATTGTCAAATACAGAACTTAAAATTGATAGCTTCTAATTATTATTGCAAATTATAACTTGAAGATCTGAACTAGTAATTGTCAAATACAGAACTTAAAATTGATAGCTTCTAATTATTATTGCAAATTATAACTTGAAGATCTGAACTTGTAATTGTCAAATGCAGAACTTAAAATTGATAGCTTCTAATTATTATTTCAAATTATAACTTGAAGATCTGAACTTGTAATTGTCAAATACAGAACTTAAAATTGATAGCTTCTAATTATTATTGCAAATAATAACTTGAAGATCTGTACTTGTAATTGTCAAATACAGAACTAAAAATTGATAGCTTATAATTATAGTTCAAATTATAACTTGAAGATCTGAACTTGTAATAGTCAAATACAGAACATCGAATTGTTAAATACAAATTATTAGTGCAAATTATAACTTGAAGATCTGAACTTGTAATAGGTAAATAGAGAACTTCTAATTGTTAAATTCAAACTAAGATTGCAAATAATAATTTGATAATCTGAACTAGTAATAGTCAAATACAGAACTTCTAACTGTTAAAAACAAATTATTAGTGCAAATTATAACTTGAAGATCTGAACTTGTAATTGTCAAATACAGAACTTAAAATTGATAGCTTCTAATTATTATTGCAAATTATAACTTGAAGATCTGAAATTGTAATA
Source organism: Cantharis lateralis (assembly GCA_963170105.1). Taxonomy (NCBI): domain Eukaryota; kingdom Metazoa; phylum Arthropoda; class Insecta; order Coleoptera; family Cantharidae; genus Cantharis; species Cantharis lateralis. The sequence continues at coordinate 22,842,206 of OY720625.1, read as the reverse complement.
GTGAATTACAAAACTTAGATTTGTTAAATTCAAATTATTATTTCAAATTATAACTTGAAGATCTGAACTAGTAATTGTCAAATACAGAACTTAAATTGATAGCTTATAATTATTATTGCAAATAATAATTAGAAGATCTGAACTTGTAATAGTCAAATACAGAACTTCTAATTGTTAAATACAAATTATTAGTGCAAATTATAACTTGAAGATCTGAACTTGTAATTGTCAAATACAGAACTTAAAATTGATAGCTTCTAATTATTATTGCAAATTATAACTTGAAGATCTGAACTTGTAATTGTCAAATACAGAACTTCTAATTGTTAAATACAAATTATTAGTGCAAATTATAACTTGAAGATCTGAACATGTAATTGTCAAATACAGAACTTAAAATTGATAGCTTCTAATTATTATTGTAAATTATAACTTGAAGATCTGAACTTGTAATAGTGAATTACAGAACTTAGATTTGTTAAATTCAAATTATTATTTCAAATTATAACTTGAAGATCTGAACTAGTAATTGTCAAATACAGAACTTCTAATTGTTAAATACAAATTATTAGTGCAAATTATAACTTGAAGATCTGAACTAGTAATTTTCAAATTCAGAACTTAATATTTATAGCTTCTAATTATTATTGCAAATTATAACTAGAAGATCTGAACTTGTAATTGTCAAATACAGAACTTCTAATTGTTAAATACAAATTATTAGTGGAAATTATAACTTGAAGATCTGAACTAGTAATTTTCAAATACAGAACTTAATATTGATAGCTTCTAATTATTATTGCAAATTATAACTAGGAGATCTGAACTTGTAATTGTCAAATACAGAACTTAAAATTGATAGCTTCTAATTATTATTTCAATTTATAACTTGAAGATCTGAACTTGTAATTGTCAAATACAGAACTTGAAATTAATAGCTTCTAATTATTATTGCAAATTATAACTTGAAGATCTGAACTTGTAATTGTCAAATACAGAACTTCTAATTGTTAAATACAAATTAGTAGTGCAAATTATAACTTGAAGATCTGAACTTGTAATTAACAAATACAGAACTTAAAATTGATAGCTTCTAATTATTATTGAAAATTATAACTTGAAGATCTGAACTTGTAATAGTGAATTACAGAACTTAGATTTGTTAAATTCAAATTATTATTTCAAATTATAACTTGAAGATCTGAACTAGTAATTGTCAAATACAGAACTTAAAATTGATAGCTTCTAATTATTATTGCAAATTATAACTTGAAGATCTGAACTTGTAATTGTCAAATACAGAACTTAAAATTGATAGCTTCTAATTATTATTGTAAATTATAACTTGAAGATCTGAACTTGTAATTGTCAAATACAGAACTTAAAATTGATAGCTTCTAATTATTATTGCAAATAATAACTTGGAGATCTGAACTAGTAATTGTCAAATACAGAACTTAAAATTGATAGCTTCTAATTATTATTGCAAATTATAACTTGAAGATCTGAACTTGTAATTGTCAAATACAGAACTTAAAATTGATAGCTTCTAATTATTATTGCAAATTATAACTTGAAGATCTGAACTTGTAATTGTCAAATACAGAACTTCTAATTGTTAAATACAAAGTATTAGTGCAAATTATAACTTGAAGATCTGAACATGTAATTGTCAAATACAGAACTTAAAATTGATAGCTTCTAATTATTATTGTAAATTATAACTTGAAGATCTGAAATAGTAATTGTCAAATACAGAACTTCTAATTATTAAATACAAATTATTAGTGCAAATTATAACTTGAAGATCTGAACTAGTAATTTTCAAATACAGAACTTAATATTGATAGCTTCTAATTATTATTGCAAATTATAACTAGAAGATCTGAACTTGTAATTGTCAAATACAGAACTCCTAATTGTTAAATACAAATTATTAGTGCAAATTATAACTTGAAGATCTGAATTAGTAATTTTCAAATACAGAACTTAATATTGATAGCTTCTAATTATTATTGCAAATTATAACTAGAAGATCTGAACTTGTAATTGTCAAATACAGAACTTAAAATTGATAGCTTCTAATTATTATTTCAATTTATATCTTGAAGATCTGAACTTGTAATTGTCAAATACAGAACTTAAAATTAATAGCTTCTAATTATTATTGCAAATTATAACTTGAAGATCTGAACTTGTAATTGTCAAATACAGAACTTCTAATTGTTAAATACAAATTAGTAGTGCAAATTATAACTTGAAGATCTGAACTTGTAATTATCAAATACAGAACTTAAAATTGATAGCTTCTAATTATTATTGTAAATTATAACTTGAAGATCTGAACTTGTAATAGTGAATTACAGAACTTAGATTTGTTAAATTCAAATTATTATTTCAAATTATAACTTGAAGATCTGAACTAGTAATTGTCAAATACAGAACTTAAAATTGATAGCTTCTAATTATTATTGCAAATTATAACTTGAAGATCTGAACTTGTAATTGTCAAATACAGAACTTAAAATTGATAGCTTCTAATTATTATTGTAAATTATAACTTTAAGATCTGAACTTGTAATTGTCAAATACAGAACTTAAAATTGATAGCTTCTAATTATTATTGCAAATAATAACTTGGAGATCTGAACTAGTAATTGTCAAATACAGAACTTAAAATTGATAGCTTCTAATTATTATTGTAAATTATAACTTGAAGATCTGAACTTGTAATAGTGAATTACAGAACTTAGATTTGTTAAATTCAAATTATTATTTCAAATTATAACTTGAAGATCTGAACTAGTAATTGTCAAATACAGCCCTTAAAATTGATAGCTTCTAATTATTATTGCAAATTATAACTTGAAGATCTGAACTTGTAATTGTCAAATACAGTACTTAAAATTGATAGCTTCTAATTATTATTGCAAATTATAACTTGAAGATCTGAACTTGTAATTGTCAAATACAGAACTTAAAATTGATAGCATTTAATTATTATTGTAAATTATAACTTGAAGATCTGAACTTGTAATAGTCAAATACAGAACTTCGAATTGTTAAATACAAATTATTAGTACAAATTATAACTTGAAGATCTGAACTTGTAATAGGTAAATACAGAACTTCGAATTGTTAAATTCAAACTAAGATTGCAAATAATAATTTGAAGATCTGAACTTGTAATAGTCAAATACAGAACTTAAAATTGATAGCTTCTAATTATTATTGTAAATTATAACTTGAAGATCTGAACTTGTAATAGTGAATTACAGAACTTAGATTTGTTAAATTCAAATTATTATTTCAAATTATAACTTGAAGATCTGAACTAGTAATTGTCAAATTCAGAACTTAAAATTGATAGCTTCTAATTATTATTGCAAATTATAACTTGAAGATCTGAACTTGTAATTGTCAAATGCAGAAATTAAAATTGATAGCTTCTAATTATTATTTCAAATTATAACTTGAAGATCTGAACTTGTAATTGTCAAATACAGAACTTAAAATTGATAGCTTCTAATTATTATTGCAAATAATAACTTGAAGATCTGTACTTGTAATTGTCAAATACAGAACTTAAAATTGATAGCTTATAATTATAGTTCAAATTATAACTTGTAGATCTGAACTTGTAATAGTCAAATACAGAACATCGAATTGTTAAATACAAATTATTAGTGCAAATTATAACTTGAAGATCTGAACTTGTAATAGGTAAATACAGAACTTCTAATTGTTAAATTCAAACTAAGATTGCAAATAATAATTTGAAAATCTGAACTAGTAATAGTCAAATACAGAACTTCTAACTGTTAAAAACAAATTATTAGTGCAAATTATAACTTGAAGATCTGAACTTGTAATTGTCAAATACAGAACTTAAAATTGATAGCTTCTAATTATTATTGCAAATTTATAACTTGAAGATCTGAAATTGTAATAGTGAATTACAAAACTTAGATTTGTTAAATTCAAATTATTATTTCAAATTATAACTTGAAGATCTGAACTAGTAATTGTCAAATACAGAACTTAAATTGATAGCTTATAATTATTATTGCAAATAATAATTAGAAGATCTGAACTTGTAATAGTCAAATACAGAACTTCTAATTGTTAAATACAAATTATTAGTGCAAATTATAACTTGAAGATCTGAACTAGTAATTGTCAAATACAGAACTTAAAATTGATAGCTTCTAATTATTATTGCAAATTATAACTTGAAGATATGAACTTGTAATTGTCAAATACAGAACTTCTAATTGTTAAATACAAATTATTAGTGCAAATTATAACTTGAAGATCTGAACTTGTAATTGTCAAATACAGAACTTAAAATTGATAGCTTCTAATTATTATTGCAAATTATAACTTGAAGATCTGAACTTGTAATTGTCAAATACAGAACTTCTAATTGTTAAATACAAATTATTAGTGCAAATTATAACTTGAAGATCTGAACATGTAATTGTCAAATACAGAACTTAAAATTGATAGCTTCTAATTATTATTGTAAATTATAACTTGAAGATCTGAACTTGTAATAGTGAATTACAGAACTTAGATTTGTTAAATTCAAATTATTATTTCAAATTATAACTTGAAGATCTGAACTAGTAATTGTCAAATACAGAACTTCTAATTGTTAAATACAAATTATTAGTGCAAATTATAACTTGAAGATCTGAACTAGGAATTTTCAAATTCAGAACTTAATATTGATAGCTTCTAATTATTATTGCAAATTATAACTAGAAGATCTGAACTTGTAATTGTCAAATACAGAACTTCTAATTGTTAAATACAAATTATTAGTGCAAATTATAACTTGAAGATCTGAACTAGTAATTTTCAAATACAGAACTTAATATTGATAGCTTCTAATTATTATTGCAAATTATAACTAGAAGATCTGAACTTGTAATTGTCAAATACAGAACTTAAAATTGATAGCTTCTAATTATTATTTCAATTTATAACTTGAAGATCTGAACTTGTAATTGTCAAATACAGAACTTAAAATTAATAGCTTCTAATTATTATTGCAAATTATAACTTGAAGATCTGAACTTGTAATTGTCAAATACAGAACTTCTAATTGTTAAATACAAATTAGTAGTGCAAATTATAACTTGAAGATCTGAACTTGTAATTATCAAATACAGAACTTAAAATTGATAGCTTCTAATTATTATTGTAAATTATAACTTGAAGATCTCAACTTGTAATAGTGAATTACAGAACTTAGATTTGTTAAATTCAAATTATTATTTCAAATTATAACTTGAAGATCTGAACTAGTAATTGTCAAATACAGAACTTAAAATTGATAGCTTCTAATTATTATTGCAAATTATAACTTGAAGATCTGAACTTGTAATTGTCATATACAGAACTTAAAATTGATAGCTTCTAATTATTATTGTAAATTATAACTTGAAGATCTGAACTTGTAATTGTCAAATACAGAACTTAAAATTGATAGCTTCTAATTATTATTGCAAATAATAACTTGGAGATCTGAACTAGTAATTGTCAAATACAGAACTTAAAATTGATAGCTTCTAATTATTATTGCAAATTATAACTTGAAGATCTGATCTTGTAATTGTCAAATACAGAACTTAAAATTGATAGCTTCTAATTATTATTGCAAATTATAACTTGAAGATCTGAACTTGTAATTGTCAAATACAGAACTTCTAATTGTTAAATACAAATTATTAGTGCAAATTATACCTTGAAGATCTGAATTAGTAATTTTCAAATACAGAACTTAATATTGATAGCTTCTAATTATTATTGCAAATTATAACTTGAAGATCTGAACTTGTAATTGTCAAATACAGAACTTCTAATTGTTAAATACAAATTATTAGTGCAAATTATACCTTGAAGATCTGAATTAGTAATTTTCAAATACAGAACTTAATATTGATAGCTTCTAATTATTATTGCAAATTATAACTAGAAGATCTGAACTTGTAATTGTCAAATACAGAACTTAAAATTGATAGCTTCTAATTATTATTTCAATTTATAACTTGAAGATCTGAACTTGTAATTGTCAAATACAGAACTTAAAATTAATAGCTTCTAATTATTATTGCAAATTATAACTTGAAGATCTGAACTTGTAATTGTCAAATACAGAACTTCTAATTGTTAAATACAAATTAGTAGTGCAAATTATAACTTGAAGATCTGAACTTGTAATTATCAAATACAGAACTTAAAATTGATAGCTTCTAATTATTATTGTACATTATAACTTGAAGATCTGAACTTGTAATAGTGAATTACAGAACTTAGATTTGTTAAATTCAAATTATTATTTCAAATTATAACTTGAAGATCTGAACTAGTAATTGTCAAATACAGAACTTAAAATTGATAGCATCTAATTATTATTGCAAATTATCACTTGAAGATCTGAACTTGTAATTGTCAAATACAGAACTTAAAATTGATAGCTTCTAATTATTATTGTAAATTATAACTTGAAGATCTGAACTTGTAATTGTCAAATACAGAACTTAAAATTGATAGCTTCTAATTATTATTGCAAATAATAACTTGGAGATCTGAACTAGTAATTGTCAAATACAGAACTTAAAATTTATAGCTTCTAATTATTATTGCAAATTATAACTTGAAGATCTGATCTTGTAATTGTCAAATACAGAACTTAAAATTGATAGCTTCTAATTATTATTGCAAATTATAACTTGAAGATCTGAACTTGTAATTGTCAAATACAGAACTTCTAATTGTTAAATACAAATTATTAGTGCAAATTATACCTTGAAGATCTGAATTAGTAATTTTCAAATACAGAACTTAATATTGATAGCTTCTAATTATTATTGCAAATTATAACTAGAAGATCTGAACTTGTAATTGTCAAATACAGAACTTAAAATTGATAGCTTCTAATTATTATTTCAATTTATAACTTGAAGATCTGAACTTGTAATTGTCAAATACAGAACTTAAAATTAATAGCTTCTAATTATTATTGCAAATTATAACTTGAAGATCTGAACTTGTAATTGTCAAATACAGAACTTCTAATTGTTAAATACAAATTAGTAGTGCAAATTATAACTTGAAGATCTGAACTTGTAATTATCAAATACAGAACTTAAAATTGATAGCTTCTAATTATTATTGTACATTATAACTTGAAGATCTGAACTTGTAATAGTGAATTACAGAACTTAGATTTGTTAAATTCAAATTATTATTTCAAATTATAACTTGAAGATCTGAACTAGTAATTGTCAAATACAGAACTTAAAATTGATAGCATCTAATTATTATTGCAAATTATCACTTGAAGATCTGAACTTGTAATTGTCAAATACAGAACTTAAAATTGATAGCTTCTAATTATTATTGTAAATTATAACTTGAAGATCTGAACTTGTAATTGTCAAATACAGAACTTAAAATTGATAGCTTCTAATTATTATTGCAAATAATAACTTGGAGATCTGAACTAGTAATTGTCAAATACAGAACTTAAAATTTATAGCTTCTAATTATTATTGCAAATTATAACTTGAAGATCTGATCTTGTAATTGTCAAATACAGAACTTAAAATTGATAGCTTCTAATTATTATTGCAAATTATAACTTGAAGATCTGAACTTGTAATTGTCAAATACAGAACTTCTAATTGTTAAATACAAATTATTAGTGCAAATTATACCTTGAAGATCTGAATTAGTAATTTTCAAATACAGAACTTAATATTGATAGCTTCTAATTATTATTGCAAATTATAACTAGAAGATCTGAACTTGTAATTGTCAAATACAGAACTTAAAATTGATAGCTTCTAATTATTATTTCAATTTATAACTTGAAGATCTGAACTTGTAATTGTCAAATACAGAACTTAAAATTAATAGCTTCAAATTATTATTGCAAATTATAACTTGAAGATCTGAACTTGTAATTGTCAAATACAGAACTTCTAATTGTTAAATACAAATTAGTAGTGCAAATTATAACTTGAAGATCTGAACTTGTAATTATCAAATACAGAACTTAAAATTGATAGCTTCTAATTATTATTGTACATTATAACTTGAAGATCTGAACTTGTAATAGTGAATTACAGAACTTAGATTTGTTAAATTCAAATTATTATTTCAAATTATAACTTGAAGATCTGAACTAGTAATTGTCAAATACAGAACTTAAAATTGATAGCATCTAATTATTATTGCAAATTATCACTTGAAGATCTGAACTTGTAATTGTCAAATACAGAACTTAAAATTGATAGCTTCTAATTATTATTGTAAATTATAACTTGAAGATCTGAACTTGTAATTGTCAAATACAGAACTTAAAATTGATAGCTTCTAATTATTATTGCAAATAATAACTTGGAGATCTGAACTAGTAATTGTCAAATACAGAACTTAAAATTTATAGCTTCTAATTATTATTGCAAATTATAACTTGAAGATCTGATCTTGTAATTGTCAAATACAGAACTTAAAATTGATAGCTTCTAATTATTATTGCAAATTATAACTTGAAGATCTGAACTTGTAATTGTCAAATACAGAACTTCTAATTGTTAAATACAAATTATTAGTGCAAATTATACCTTGAAGATCTGAATTAGTAATTTTCAAATACAGAACTTAATATTGATAGCTTCTAATTATTATTGCAAATTATAACTAGAAGATCTGAACTTGTAATTGTCAAATACAGAACTTAAAATTGATAGCTTCTAATTATTATTTCAATTTATAACTTGAAGATCTGAACTTGTAATTGTCAAATACAGAACTTAAAATTAATAGCTTCTAATTATTATTGCAAATTATAACTTGAAGATCTGAACTTGTAATTGTCAAATACAGAACTTCTAATTGTTAAATACAAATTAGTAGTGCAAATTATAACTTGAAGATCTGAACTTGTAATTATCAAATACAGAACTTAAAATTGATAGCTTCTAATTATTATTGTACATTATAACTTGAAGATCTGAACTTGTAATAGTGAATTACAGAACTTAGATTTGTTAAATTCAAATTATTATTTCAAATTATAACTTGAAGATCTGAACTAGTAATTGTCAAATACAGAACTTAAAATTGATAGCATCTAATTATTATTGCAAATTATCACTTGAAGATCTGAACTTGTAATTGTCAAATACAGAACTTAAAATTGATAGCTTCTAATTATTATTGTAAATTATAACTTGAAGATCTGAACTTGTAATTGTCAAATACAGAACTTAAAATTGATAGCTTCTAATTATTATTGCAAATAATAACTTGGAGATCTGAACTAGTAATTGTCAAATACAGAACTTAAAATTTATAGCTTCTAATTATTATTGCAAATTATAACTTGAAGATCTGATCTTGTAATTGTCAAATACAGAACTTAAAATTGATAGCTTCTAATTATTATTGCAAATTATAACTTGAAGATCTGAACTTGTAATTGTCAAATACAGAACTTCTAATTGTTAAATACAAATTATTAGTGCAAATTATACCTTGAAGATCTGAATTAGTAATTTTCAAATACAGAACTTAATATTGATAGCTTCTAATTATTATTGCAAATTATAACTAGAAGATCTGAACTTGTAATTGTCAAATACAGAACTTAAAATTGATAGCTTCTAATTATTATTTCAATTTATAACTTGAAGATCTGAACTTGTAATTGTCAAATACAGAACTTAAAATTAATAGCTTCAAATTATTATTGCAAATTATAACTTGAAGATCTGAACTTGTAATTGTCAAATACAGAACTTCTAATTGTTAAATACAAATTAGTAGTGCAAATTATAACTTGAAGATCTGAACTTGTAATTATCAAATACAGAACTTAAAATTGATAGCTTCTAATTATTATTGTACATTATAACTTGAAGATCTGAACTTGTAATAGTGAATTACAGAACTTAGATTTGTTAAATTCAAATTATTATTTCAAATTATAACTTGAAGATCTGAACTAGTAATTGTCAAATACAGAACTTAAAATTGATAGCTTCTAATTATTATTGCAAATTATAACTTGAAGATCTGAACTTGTAATTGTCAAATACAGAACTTAAAATTGATAGCTTCTAATTATTATTGTAAATTATAACTTTAAGATCTGAACTTGTAATTGTCAAATACAGAACTTAAAATTGATAGCTTCTAATTATTATTGCAAATAATAACTTGGAGATCTGAACTAGTAATTGTCAAATACAGAACTTAAAATTGATAGCTTCTAATTATTATTGCAAATTATAACTTGAAGATCTGAACTTGTAATTGTCAAATACAGAACTTAAAATTGATAGCTTCTAATTATTATTGCAAATTATAACTTGAAGATCTGAACTTGTAATTGTCAAATACAGAACATAAAATTGATAGCTTCTAATTATTATTTCAAATTATAACTTGAAGATCTGAACTTGTAATTGTCAAATACAGAACTTAAAATTAATAGCTTCTAATTATTATTGCAAATTATAACTTGAAGATCTGAACTTGTAATTGTCAAATACAGAACTTCAAATTGTTAAATACAAATTATTAGTACGAATTACAACTTGAAGATCTGAACTTGTAATAGTGAATTACAGAACTTGGATTTGTTAAATTCAAATTATTATTTCAAATTATAACTTGAAGATCTGAACTAGTAATTGTCGAATACAGAACTTAAAATTGATAGCTTCTAATTATTATTGCATATTATAACTTGAAGATCTGAACTTGTAATTGTCAAATACAGAACTTCTAATTGTTAAATACAAATTATTAGTGCAAATTATAACTTGAAGATCTGAACTTGTAATTGTCAAATACAGAACTTAAAATTGATAGCTTCTAATTATTATTTCAATTTATAACTTGAAGATCTGAACTTGTAATTGTCAAATACAGAACTTAAAATTGATAGCTTCTAATTATTATCGCAAATTATAACTTGAAGATCTGAACTTGTAATTGTCAAATACAGAACTTCTAATTGTTAAATACAAATTATTAGTGCAAATTATAACTTGAAGATCTGAACTTGTAATTATCAAATACAGAACTTAAAATTGATAGCTTCTAATTATTATTGTAAATTATAACTTGAAGATCTGAACTTGTAATAGTGAATTACAGAACTTAGATTTGTTAAATTCAAATTATTATTTCAAATTATAACTTGAAGATCTGAACTAGTAATTGTCAAATACAGAACTTAAAATTGATAGCTTCTAATTATTATTGCAAATTATATCTTGAAGATCTGAACTTGTAATTGTCAAATACAGAACTTAAAATTGATAGCTTCTAATTATATTGTAAATTATAACTTGAAGATCTGAACGTGTAATTGTCAAATACAGAACTTAAAATTGATAGCTTCTAATTATTATAGCAAATAATAACTTGGAGATCTGAACTAGTAATTGTCCAATACAGAACTTAAAATTGATAGCTTCTAATTATTATTGCAAATTATAACTTGAAGATCTGAACTTGTAGTTGTCAAATACAGAACTTAAAATTGATAGCTTCTAATTATTATTGCAAATAATAACTTGGAGATCTGAACTAGTAATTGTCAAATACAGAACTTAAAATTGATAGCTTCTAATTATTATTGCAAATTATAACTTGAAGATCTGAACTTGTAATTGTCAAATACAGAACTTAAAATTGATAGCTTCTAATTATTATTGCAAATTATAACTTGAAGATCTGAACTTGTAATTGTCAAATACAGAACTTAAAATTAATAGCTTCTAATTATTATTGCAAATTATAACTTGAAGATCTGAACTTGTAATTGTCAAATCCAGAACTTCAAATTGTTAAATACAAATTATTAGTGCAAATTATAACTTGAAGATCTGAACTTGTAATAGTGAATTACAGAACTTATATTTGTTAAATTCAAATTATTATTTCAAATTATAACTTGAAGATCTGAACTAGTAATTGTCGTACACAGAACTTAAAATTGATAGCTTCTAATTATTATTGCATATTATAACTTGAAGATCTGAACTTGTAATTGTCAAATACAGAACTTCTAATTGTTAAATACAAATTATTAGTGCAAATTATAACTTGAAGATCTGAACTTGTAATTGTCAAATACAGAACTTAAAATTGATAGCTTCTAATTATTATTTCAATTTATAACTTGAAGATCTGAACTTGTAATTGTCAAATACAGAACTTAAAATTGATAGCTTCTAATTATTATTGCAAATTATAACTTGAAGATCTGAACTTGTAATTGTCAAATACAGAACTTCTAATTGTTAAATACAAATTAGTAGTGCAAATTATAACTTGAAGATCTGAACTTGTAATTATCAAATACAGAACTTAAAATTGATAGCTTCTAATTATTATTGTAAATTATAACTTGAAGATCTGAACTTGTGATAGTGAATTACAGAACTTAGATTTGTTAAATTCAAATTATTATTTCAAATTATAACTTGAAGATCTGAACTAGTAATTGTCAAATACAGAACTTAAAATTGATAGCTTCTAATTATTATTGCAAATTATATCTTGAAGATCTGAACTTGTAATTGTCAAATACAGAACTTAAAATTGATAGCTTCTAATTATATTGTAAATTATAACTTGAAGATCTGAACTTGTAATTGTCAAATACAGAACTTAAAATTGATAGCTACTAATTATTATAGCAAATAATAACTTGGAGATCTGAACTAGTAATTGTCCAATACAGAACTTAAAATTGATAGCTTCTAATTATTATTGCAAATTATAACTTGAAGATCTGAACTTGTAATTGTCAAATACAGAACTTAAAATTGATAGCTTCTAATTATTATTGCAAATTATAACTTGAAGATCTGAACTTGTAATTGACAAATACAGAACATAAAATTGATAGCTTCTAATTATTATTTCAAATTATAACTAAAGATCTGAACTTGTAATTGTCTAATACAGAACTTAAAATTAATAGCTTCTAATTATTATTGCAAATTATAACTTGAAGATCTAAACTTGTAATTGTCAAATACAGAACTTCAAATTGTTAAATACAAATTATTAGTGCAAATTATAACTTGAAGATCTGAACTTGTAATTGTCAAATACAGAACTTAAAATTGATAGCTTCTAATTATTATTGTAAATTATAACTTGAAGATCTGAACTTGTAATAGTGAATTACAGAACTTAGATTTGTTAAATTCAAATTATTATTTCAAAATATAACTTGAAGATCTGAACTAGTAATTGTCGAATACAGAACTTAAAATTGATAGCTTCTAATTATTATTGCATATTATAACTTGAAGATCTGAACTTGTAATTGTTAAATACAGAACTTAAAATTGATAGCTTCTAATTATTATTGTAAATTATAACTTCAAGATCTGAACTTGTAATTGTCAAATACAGAACTTAAAATTGATAGCTTGTAATTATTATTGCAAATAATAACTTGAAGATCTGAACTTGTAATTGTCAATTACAGAACTTAAAATTGATAGCTTCTAATTATTATTGCAAATTATAATTTGAAGATCTGAACTTGTAATAGACAAATACGCAACTTAGCATTGTTAAATACAAATTGTGATTGCAAATTATAACTTGAAGATCTGAACTTGTAATAGTGAATTACAGAACTTAGATGTGTAAAATTCAAATTATTATTTCAAATTATAACTTGAAGATCTGAACTAGTAATTGTCAAATACAGAACTTAAAATTGATAGCTTCTAATTATTTTTGTAAATTATAACTTGAAGATCTGAACTTGTAATTGTCAAATGCAGAACTTAAAATTGATAGCTTCTAATTATAATTTCAAATTATAACTTGAAGATCTGAACTTGTAATTGTCAAATACAGAACTTAAAATTGATAGCTTCTAATTATTATTGCAAATAATAACTTGAAGATCTGTACTTTTAATTGTCAAATACAGAACTTAAAATTGATAGCTTATAATTATAGTTCAAATTATAACTTGAAGATCTGAACTTGTAATAGTCAAATACAGAACATCGAATTGTTAAATACAAATTATTAGTGCAAATAATAACTTGAAGATCTGAACATGTAATAGGTAAATACAGAACTCCTAATTGTTAAATTCAAACTAAGATTGCAAATAATAATTTGAAAATCTGAACTAGTAATAGTCAAATACAGAACTTCTAACTGTTAAAAACAAATTATTAGTGCAAATTATAACTTGAAGATCTGAACTTGTAATTGTCAAATACAGAACTTAAAATTGATAGCTTCTAATTATTATTGCAAATTATAACTTGAAGATCTGAACTTGTAATAGTGAATTACAGAACTAAGATTTGCTAAATTCAAATTATTATTTCAAATTATAACTTGAAGATCTGAACTAGTAATTGTCAAATACAGAACTTCTAATTATTAAATACAAATTATTAGTGCAAATTATAACTTGAAGATCTGAACTAGTAATTTTCAAATACAGAACTTAATATTGATAGCTTCTAATTATTATTGCAAATTATAACTAGAAGATCTGAACTTGCAATTGTCAAATACAGAACTTCTAATTGTTAAATACAAATTATTAGTGCAAATTATAACTTGAAGATCTGAACTAGTAATTTTCAAATACAGAACTTAATATTGATAGCTTCTAATTATTATTGCAAATTATAACTAGAAGATCTGAACTTGTAATTGTCAAATACATAACTTAAAATTGATAGCTTCTAATTATTATTTCAATTTATAACTTGAAGATCTGAACTTGTAATTGTCAAATACAGAACTAAAAATTGATAGCTTGTAATTATTATTGCAAATTATAACTTGAAGATCTGAACTTGTAATTGTCAAATACAGAACTTCTAATTGTTAAATACAAATTAGTAGTGCAAATTATAACTTGAAGATCTGAACTTGTAATTATCAAATACAGAACTTAAAATTGATAGCTTCTAATTATTATTGTAAATAATAACTTGAAGGTCTGAACTTGTAATAGTGAATTACAGAACTTAGATTTGTTAAATCTAATTATTATTTCAAATTATAACTTGAAGATCTGAACTAGTAATTGTCAATTACAGAACTTAAAATTGATAGCTTCTAATTATTATTGCAAATTATAACTTGAAGATCTGAACTTGAAATTGTCAAATACAGAACTTAAAATTGATAGCTTCTAATCATTATTGTAAATTATAACTTGAAGATCTGAACTTGTAATTGTCAAATACAGAACTTAAAATTGATAGCTTCTAATTATTATTGCAAATAATAACTTGGAGATCTGAACTAGTAATTGTCAAATACAGAACTTAAAATTGATAGCTTCTAATTATTATTGCAAATTATAACTTGAAGATCTGAACTTGTAATTGTCAAATACAGAACTTAAAATTGATAGCTTCTAATTATTATTGCAAATTATAACTTGAAGAACTGAACTTGTAATTGTCAAATACAGAACATAAAATTGATACCTTCTAATTATTATTTCAAATTATAACTTGAAGATCTGAACTTGTAATTGTCAAATACAGAACTTAAAATTAATAGCTTCTAATTATTATTGCAAATTATAACTTGAAGATCTGAACTTGTAATTGTCAAATACAGAACTTCAAATTGTTAAATACAAATTATTAGTGCAAATTATAACTTGAAGATCTGAACTTGTAATTGTCAAATACAGAACTTAAAATTGATAGCTTCTAATTATTATTGTAAATTATAACTTGAAGATCTGAACTCGTAATAGTGAATTACAGAACTTAGATTTGTTAAATTCAAATTATTATTTCAAATAATAACTTGAAGATCTGAACTAGTAATTGTCAAATACAGAACTTAAAATTGATAGCTTCTAATTATTATTGCATATTATAACTTGAAGATCTGAACTTGTAATTGTTAAATACAGAACTTAAAATTGATAGCTTCTAATTATTATTGTAAATTATAACTTCAAGATCTGAACTTGTAATTGTCAAATACAGAACTTAAAATTGATAGCTTCTAATTATTATTGTAAATTATAACTTGAAGGTCTGAACTTGTAATAGTGAATTACAGAACTTAGATTTGTTAAATCTAATTATTATTTCAAATTATAACTTGAAGATCTGAACTAGTAATTGTCAAATACAGAACTTAAAATTGATAGCTTCTAATTATTATTGCAAATTATAACTTGAAGATCTGAACTTGAAATTGTCAAATACAGAACTTAAAATTGATAGTTTCTAATTATTATTGTAAATTATAACTTGAAGATCTGAACTTGTAATTGTCAAATACAGAACTTAAAATTGATAGCTTCTAATTATTATTGCAAATAATAACTTGGAGATCTGAACTAGTAATTGTCAAATACAGAACTTAAAATTGATAGCTTCTAATTATTATTGCAAATTATAACTTGAAGATCTGAACTTGTAATTGTCAAATACAGAACTTAAAATTGATAGCTTCTCATTATTATTGCAAATTATAACTAGAAGAACTGAACTTGTAATTGTCAAATACAGAACATAAAATTGATACCTTCTAATTATTATTTCAAATTATAACTTGAAGATCTGAACTTGTAATTGTCAAATACAGAACTTAAAATTAATAGCTTCTAATTATTATTGCAAATTATAACTTGAAGATCTGAACTTGTAATTGTCAAATACAGAACTTCAAATTGTTAAATACAAATTATTAGTGCAAATTATAACTTGAAGATCTGAACTTGTAATTGTCAAATACAGAACTTAAAATTGATAGCTTCTAATTATTATTGTAAATTATAACTTGAAGATCTGAACTCGTAATAGTGAATTACAGAACTTAGATTTGTTAAATTCAAATTATTATTTCAAATAATAACTTGAAGATCTGAACTAGTAATTGTCAAATATAGAACTTAAAATTGATAGCTTCTAATTATTATTGCATATTATAACTTGAAGATCTGAACTTGTAATTGTTAAATACAGAACTTAAAATTGATAGCTTCTAATTATTATTGTAAATTATAACTTCAAGATCTGAACTTGTAATTGTCAAATACAGAACTTAAAATTGATAGCTTCTAATTATTATTGCAAATAATAACTTGAAGATCTGAACTTGTAATTGTCAAATACAGAACTTAAAATTGATAGCTTCTAATTATTATTGCAAATTATAATTTGAAGATCTGAACTTGTAATAAACAAATACGCAACTTAGCATTGTTAAATACAAATTGTGATTGCAAATTATAACTTGAAGATCTGAACCTGTAATAGCTAAATACAGAACTTCGAATTGTTAAATTCAAACTAAGATTGCAAATAATAATTCGAAGATCTGAACTTGTAATAGTCAAATACAGAACTTCTAATTGTTAAATACAAATTATTAGTGCAAATTATAACTTGAAGATCTGAACTAGTAATTGTCAAATACAGAACTTAAAATTGATAGCTTCTAATTATTATAGCAAATAATAACTTGGAGATCTGAACTAGTAATTGTCCAATACAGAACTTAAAATTGATAGCTTCTAATTATTATTGCAAATTATAACTTGAAGATCTGAACTTGTAATTGTCAAATACAGAACTTAAAATTGATAGCTTCTAATTATTATTGCAAATTATAACTTGAAGATCTGAACTTGTAATTGTCAAATACAGAACATAAAATTGATAGCTTCTAATTATTATTTCAAATTATAACTTGATGATCTGAACTTGTAATTGTCAAATACAGAACTTAAAATTAATAGCTTCTAATTATTATTGCAAATTATAACTTGAAGATCTGAACTTGTAATTGTCAAATACAGAACTTCAAATTGTTAAATACAAATTATTAGTGCAAATTATAACTTGAAGATCTGAACTTGTAATTGTCAAATACAGAACTTAAAATTGATAGCTTCTAATTATTATGGTAAATTATAACTTGAAGATCTGAACTTGTAATAGTGAATTACAGAACTTAGATTTGTTAAATTCAAATTATTATTTCAAATTATAACTTGAAGATCTGAACTAGTAATTGTCGAATACAGAACTTAAAATTGATAGCTTCTAATTATTATTGCATATTATAACTTGAAGATCTGAACTTGTAATTGTTAAATACAGAACTTAAAATTGATAGCTTCTAATTATTATTGTAAATTATAACTTCAAGATCTGAACTTGTAATTGTCAAATACAGAACTTAAAATTGATAGCTTCTAATTATTATTGCAAATAATAACTTGAAGATCTGAACTTGTAATTGTCAAATACAGAACTTAAAATTGATAGCTTCTAATTATTATTGCAAATTATAATTTGAAGATCTGAACTTGTAATAGACAAATACGCAACTTAGCATTGTTAAATACAAATTGTGATTACAAATTATAACTTGAAGATCTGAACTTGTAATAGTGAATTACAGAACTTAGATTTGTAAAATTCAAATTATTATTTCAAATTATAACTTGAAGATCTGAACTAGTAATTGTCAAATACAGAACTTAAAATTGATAGCTTCTAATTATTATTGTAAATTATAACTTGAAGATCTGAACTTGTAATTGTCAAATGCAGAACTTAAAATTGATAGCTTCTAATTATTATTTCAAATTATAACTTGTAGGTCTGAACTTGTAATTGTCAAATACAGAACTTAAAATTGATAGCTTCTAATTATTATTGCAAATAATAACTGGAAGATCTGTACTTTTAATTGTCAAATACAGAACTTAAAATTGATAGCTTATAATTATAGTTCAAATTATAACTTGAAGATCTGAACTAGTAATAGTCAAATACAGAACATCGAATTGTTAAATACAAATTATTAGTGCAAATTATAACTTGAAGATCTGAACATGTAATATGTAAATACAGAACTTCTAATTGTTAAATTCAAATTAAGATTGCAAATAATAATTTGAAAATCTGAACTAGTAATAGTCAAATACAGAACTTCTAACTGTTAAAAACAAATTATTAGTGCAAATTATAACTTGAAGATCTGAACTTGTAATTGTCAAATACAGAACTTAAAATTGATAGCTTCTAATTATTATTGCAAATTATAACTTGAAGATCTGAACTAGTAATTGTCAAATACAGAACTTAAATTGATAGCTTATAATTATTATTGCAAATAATAACTTGAAGATCTGAACTTGTAATAGTCAAATACAGAACTTCTAATTGTTAAATACAAATTATTAGTGCAAATTATAACTTGAAGATCTGAACTAGTAATTGTCAAAAACAGAACTTAAAATTGATAGCTTCTAATTATTATTGCAAATTATAACTTGAAGATCTGAACTTGTAATAGTGAATTACAGAACTAAGATTTGCTAAATTCAAATTATTATTTCAAATTATAACTTGAAGATCTGAACTAGTAATTGTCAAATACAGAACTTCTAATTATTAAATACTAATTATTAGTGCAAATTATAACTTGAAGATCTGAACTAGTAATTTTCAAATACAGAACTTAATATTGATAGCTTCTAATTTTTATTGCAAATTATAACTAGAAGATCTGAACTTGTAATTGTCAAATACAGAACTTCTAATTGTTAAATACAAATTATTAGTGCAAATTATAACTTGAAGATCTGAACTAGTAATTTTCAAATACAGAACTTAATATTGATAGCTTCTAATTATTATTGCAAATTATAACTAGAAGATCTGAACTTGTAATTGTCAAATACAGAACTTAAAATTGATAGCTTCTAATTATTATTTCAATTTATAACTTGAAGATCTGAACTTGTAATTGTCAAATACAGAACTAAAAATTGATAGCTTCTAATTATTATTGCAAATTATAACTTGAAGATCTGAACTTGTAATTGTCAAATACAGAACTTCTAATTGTTAAATACAAATTAGTAGTGCAAATTATAACTTGAAGATCTGAACTTGTAATTATCAAATACAGAACTTAAAATTGATAGCTTCTATTTATTATTGTAAATTATAACTTGAAGATCTGAACTTGTAATAGTGAATTACAGAACTTAGATTTGTTAAATCTAATTATTATTTCAAATTATAACTTGAAGATCTGAACTAGTAATTGTCAAATACAGAACTTAAAATTGATAGCTTCTAATTATTATTGTAAATTATAACTTGAAGATCTGAACTTGTAATAGTCAAATACAGAACTTCTAATTGTTAAATACAAATTATTAGTGCAAATTATAACTTGAAGATCTGAACTAGTAATTGTCAAATACAGAACTTAAAATTGATAGCTTCTAATTATTATTGCAAATTATAACTTGAAGATCTGAACTTGTAATAGTGAATTACAGAACTAAGATTTGCTAAATTCAAATTATTATTTCAAATTATAACTTGAAGATCTGAACTAGTAATTGTTAAATACAGAACTTCTAATTATTAAATACTAATTATTAGTGCAAATTATAACTTGAAGATCTGAACTAGTAATTTTCAAATACAGAACTTAATATTGATAGCTTCTAATTTTTATTGCAAATTATAACTAGAAGATCTGAACTTGTAATTGTCAAATACAGAACTTCTAATTGTTAAATACAAATTATTAGTGCAAATTATAACTTGAAGATCTGAACTAGTAATTTTCAAATACAGAACTTAATATTGATAGCTTCTAATTATTATTGCAAATTATAACTAGTAGATCTGAACTTGTAATTGTCAAATACAGAACTTAAAATTGATAGCTTCTAATTATTATTTCAATTTATAACTTGAAGATCTGAACTTGTAATTGTCAAATACAGAACTAAAAATTGATAGCTTCTAATTATTATTGCAAATTATAACTTGAAGATCTGAACTTGTAATTGTCAAATACAGAACTTCTAATTGTTAAATACAAATTAGTAGTGCAAATTATAACTTGAAGATCTGAACTTGTAATTATCAAATACAGAACTTAAAATTGATAGCTTCTAATTATTATTGTAAATTATAACTTGAAGATCTGAACTTGTAATAGTGAATTACAGAACTTAGATTTGTTAAATCTAATTATTATTTCAAATTATAACTTGAAGATCTGAACTAGTAATTGTCAAATACAGAACTTAAAATTGATAGCTTCTAATTATTATTGCAAATTATAACTTGAAGATCTGAACTTGTAATTGTCAAATACAGAACATAAAATTGATAGTTTCTAATTATTATTGTAAATTATAACTTGAAGATCTGAACTTGTAATTGTCAAATACAGAACTTAAAATTGATAGCTTCTAATTATTATTGCAAATAATAACTTGGAGATCTGAACTAGTAATTGTCAAATACAGATCTTAAAATTGATAGCTTCTAATTATTATTGCAAATTATAACTTGAAGATCTGAACTTGTAATTGTCAAATACAGAACTTAAAATTGATAGCTTCTAATTATTATTGCAAATTATAACTTGAAGATCTGAATTTGTAATTGTCAAATACAGAACTTAAAATTGATAGCTTCTAATTATTATTGAAAATTATAATTTGAAGATCTGAACTTGCAATAAACAAATACGCAACTTAGCATTGTTAAATACAAATTGTGATTGCAAATTATAACTTGAAGATCTGAACTTGTAATTGTCAAATACAGAACATAAAATTGATAGCTTCTAATTATTATTGCAAATAATAACTTGGAGATCTGAACTAGTAATTGTCAAATACAGATCTTAAAATTGATAGCTTCTAATTATTATTGCAAATTATAACTTGAAGATCTGAACTTGTAATTGTCAAATACAGAACTTAAAATTGATAGCTTCTAATTATTATTGCAAATTATAACTTGAAGATCTGAACTTGTAATTGTCAAATACAGAACTTCTAATTGTTAAATACAAATTAGTAGTGCAAATTATAACTTGAAGATCTGAACTTGTAATTATCAAATACAGACCTTAAAATTGATAGCTTCTAATTATTATTGTAAATTATAACTTGAAGGTCTGAACTTGTAATAGTGAATTACAGAACTTAGATTTGTTAAATCTAATTATTATTTCAAATTATAACTTGAAGATCTGAACTAGTAATTGTCAAATACAGAACTTAAAATTGATAGCTTCTAATTATTATTGCAAATTATAACTTGAAGATCTGAACTTGAAATTGTCAAATACAGAACTTAAAATTGATAGCTTCTAATTATTATTGTAAATTATAACTTGAAGATCTGAACTTGTAATTGTCAAATACAGAACTTAAAATTGATAGCTTCTAATTATTATTGCAAATAATAACTTGGAGATCTGAACTAGTAATTGTCAAATACAGAACTTAAAATTGATAGCTTCTAATTATTATTGCAAATTATAACTTGAAGATCTGAACTTGTAATTGTCAAATACAGAACTTAAAATTGATAGCTTCTAATTATTATTGCAAATTATAACTTGAAGAACTGAACTTGTAATTGTCAAATACAGAACATAAAATTGATACCTTCTAATTATTATTTCAAATTATAACTTGAAGATCTGAACTTGTAATTGTCAAATACAGAACTTAAAATTAATAGCTTCTAATTATTATTGCAAATTATAACTTGAAGATCTGAACTTGTAATTGTCAAATACAGAACTTCAAATTGTTAAATACAAATTATTAGTGCAAATTATAACTTGAAGATCTGAACTTGTAATTGTCAAATACAGAACTTAAAATTGATAGCTTCTAATTATTATTGTAAATTATAACTTGAAGATCTGAACTCGTAATAGTGAATTACAGAACTTAGATTTGTTAAATTCAAATTATTATTTCAAATAATAACTTGAAGATCTGAACTAGTAATTGTCAAATACAGAACTTAAAATTGATAGCTTCTAATTATTATTGCATATTATAACTTGAAGATCTGATCTTGTAATTGTTAAATACAGAACTTAAAATTGATAGCTTCTAATTATTATTGTAAATTATAACTTCTAGATCTGAACTTGTAATTGTCAAATACAGAACTTAAAATTGATAGCTTCTAATTATTATTGTAAATTATAACTTGAAGGTCTGAACTTGTAATAGTGAATTACAGAACTTAGATTTGTTAAATCTAATTATTATTTCAAATTATAACTTGAAGATCTGAACTAGTAATTGTCAAATACAGAACTTAAAATTGATAGCTTCTAATTATTATTGCAAATTATAACTTGAAGATCTGAACTTGAAATTGTCAAATACAGAACTTAAAATTGATAGCTTCTAATTATTATTGTAAATTATAACTTGAAGATCTGAACTTGTAATTGTCAAATACAGAACTTAAAATTGATAGCTTCTAATTATTATTGCAAATAATAACTTGGAGATCTGAACTAGTAATTGTCAAATACAGAACTTAAAATTGATAGCTTCTAATTATTATTGCAAATTATAACTTGAAGATCTGAACTTGTAATTGTCAAATACAGAACTTAAAATTGATAGCTTCTAATTATTATTGCAAATTATAACTTGAAGAACTGAACTTGTAATTGTCAAATACAGAACATAAAATTGATACCTTCTAATTATTATTTCAAATTATAACTTGAAGATCTGAACTTGTAATAGTCAAATACAGAACTTAAAATTAATAGCTTCTAATTATTATTGCAAATTATAACTTGAAGATCTGAACATGTAATTGTCAAATACAGAACTTCAAATTGTTAAATACAAATTATTAGTGCAAATTATAACTTGAAGATCTGAACTTGTAATTGTCAAATACAGAACGTAAAATTGATAGCTTCTAATTATTATTGTAAATTATAACTTGAAGATCTGAACTCGTAATAGTGAATTACAGAACTTAGATTTGTTAAATTCAAATTATTATTTCAAATAATAACTTGAAGATCTGAACTAGTAATTGTCAAATACAGAACTTAAAATTGATAGCTTCTAATTATTATTGCATATTATAACTTGAAGATCTGAACTTGTAATTGTTAAATACAGAACTTAAAATTGATAGCTTCTAATTATTATTGTAAATTATAACTTCAAGATCTGAACTTGTAATTGTCAAATACAGAACTTAAAATTGATAGCTTCTAATTATTATTGCAAATAATAACTTGAAGATCTGAACTTGTAATTGTCAAATACAGAACTTAAAATTGATAGCTTCTAATTATTATTGCAAATTATAATTTGAAGATCTGAACTTGTAATAAACAAATACGCAACTTAGCATTGTTAAATACAAATTGTGATTGCAAATTATAACTTGAAGATCTGAACCTGTAATAGGTAAATACAGAACTTCGAATTGTTAAATTCAAACTAAGATTGCAAATAATAATTCGAAGATCTGAACTTGTAATAGTCAAATACAGAACTTCTAATTGTTAAATACAAATTATTAGTGCAAATTATAACTTGAAGATCTGAACTAGTAATTGTCAAATACAGAACTTAAAATTGATAGCTTCTAATTATTATAGCAAATAATAACTTGGAGATCTGAACTAGTAATTGTCCAATACAGAACTTAAAATTGATAGCTTCTAATTATTATTGCAAATTATAACTTGAAGATCTGAACTTGTAATTGTCAAATACAGAACTTAAAATTGATAGCTTCTAATTATTATTGCAAATTATAACTTGAAGATCTGAACTTGTAATTGTCAAATACAGAACATAAAATTGATAGCTTCTAATTATTATTTCAAATTATAACTTGATGATCTGAACTTGTAATTGTCAAATACAGAACTTAAAATTAATAGCTTCTAATTATTATTGCAAATTATAACTTGAAGATCTGAACTTGTAATTGTCAAATACAGAACTTCAAATTGTTAAATACAAATTATTAGTGCAAATTATAACTTGAAGATCTGAACTTGTAATTGTCAAATACAGAACTTAAAATTGATAGCTTCTAATTATTATGGTAAATTATAACTTGAAGATCTGAACTTGTAATAGTGAATTACAGAACTTAGATTTGTTAAATTCAAATTATTATTTCAAATTATAACTTGAAGATCTGAACTAGTAATTGTCGAATACAGAACTTAAAATTGATAGCTTCTAATTATTATTGCATATTATAACTTGAAGATCTGAACTTGTAATTGTTAAATACAGAACTTAAAATTGATAGCTTCTAATTATTATTGTAAATTATAACTTCAAGATCTGAACTTGTAATTGTCAAATACAGAACTTAAAATTGATAGCTTCTAATTATTCTTGCAAATAATAACTTGAAGATCTGAACTTGTAATTGTCAAATACAGAACTTAAAATTGATAGCTTCTAATTATTATTGCAAATTATAATTTGAAGATCTGAACTTGTAATAGACAAATACGCAACTTAGCATTGTTAAATACAAATTGTGATTGCAAATTATAACTTGAAGATCTGAACTTGTAATAGTGAATTACAGAACTTAGATTTGTAAAATTCAAATTATTATTTCAAATTATAACTTGAAGATCTGAACTAGTAATTGTCAAATACAGAACTTAAAATTGATAGCTTCTAATTATTATTGTAAATTATAACTTGAAGATATGAACTTGTAATTGTCAAATGCAGAACTTAAAATTGATAGCTTCTAATTATTATTTCAAATTATAACTTGAAGATCTGAACTTGTAATTGTCAAATACAGAACTTAAAATTGATAGCTTCTAATTATTATTGCAAATAATAACTGGAAGATCTGTACTTTTAATTGTCAAATACAGAACTTAAAATTGATAGCTTATAATTATAGTTCAAATTATAACTTGAAGATCTGAACTTGTAATAGTCAAATACAGAACATCGAATTGTTAAATACAAATTATTAGTGCAAATTATAACTTGAAGATCTGAACATGTAATAGGTAAATACAGAACTTCTAATTGTTAAATTCAAATTAAGATTGCAAATAATAATTTGAAAATCTGAACTAGTAATAGTCAAATACAGAACTTCTAACTGTTAAAAACAAATTATTAGTGCAAATTATAACTTGAAGATCTGAACTTGTAATTGTCAAATACAGAACTTAAAATTGATAGCTTCTAATTATTATTGCAAATTATAACTTGAAGATCTGAACTAGTAATTGTCAAATACAGAACTTAAATTGATAGCTTATAATTATTATTGCAAATAATAACTTGAAGATCTGAACTTGTAATAGTCAAATACAGAACTTCTAATTGTTAAATACAAATTATTAGTGCAAATTATAACTTGAAGATCTGAACTAGTAATTGTCAAATACAGAACTTAATATTGATAGCTTCTAATTTTTATTGCAAATTATAACTAGAAGATCTGAACTTGTAATTGTCAAATACAGAACTTCTAATTGTTAAATACAAATTATTAGTGCAAATTATAACTTGAAGATCTGAACTAGTAATTTTCAAATACAGAACTTAATATTGATAGCTTCTAATTATTATTGCAAATTATAACTAGTAGATCTGAACTTGTAATTGTCAAATACAGAACTTAAAATTGATAGCTTCTAATTATTATTTCAATTTATAACTTGAAGATCTGAACTTGTAATTGTCAAATACAGAACTAAAAATTGATAGCTTCTAATTATTATTGCAAATTATAACTTGAAGATCTGAACTTGTAATTGTCAAATACAGAACTTCTAATTGTTAAATACAAATTAGTAGTGCAAATTATAACTTGAAGATCTGAACTTGTAATTATCAAATACAGAACTTAAAATTGATAGCTTCTAATTATTATTGTAAATTATAACTTGAAGATCTGAACTTGTAATAGTGAATTACAGAACTTAGATTTGTTAAATCTAATTATTATTTCAAATTATAACTTGAAGATCTGAACTAGTAATTGTCAAATACAGAACTTAAAATTGATAGCTTCTAATTATTATTGCAAATTATAACTTGAAGATCTGAACTTGTAATTGTCAAATACAGAACATAAAATTGATAGCTTCTAATTATTATTGTAAATTATAACTTGAAGATCTGAACTTGTAATTGTCAAATACAGAACTTAAAATTGATAGCTTCTAATTATTATTGCAAATAATAACTTGGAGATCTGAACTAGTAATTGTCAAATACAGATCTTAAAATTGATAGCTTCTAATTATTATTGCAAATTATAACTTGAAGATCTGAACTTGTAATTGTCAAATACAGAACTTAAAATTGATAGCTTCTAATTATTATTGCAAATTATAACTTGAAGATCTGAATTTGTAATTGTCAAATACAGAACTAAAAATTGATAGCTTCTAATTATTATTGAAAATTATAATTTGAAGATCTGAACTTGCAATAAACAAATACGCAACTTAGCATTGTTAAATACAAATTGTGATTGCAAATTATAACTTGAAGATCTGAACCTGTAATAGGTAAATACAGAACTTCGAATTGTTAAATACAAACTAAGATTGCAAATAATAATTCGAAGATCTGAACTTGTAATAGTCAAATACAGAACTTCTAATTGTTAAATACAAATTATTAGTGCAAATTATAACTTGAAGATCTGAACTAGTAATTGTCAAATACAGAACTTAAAATTGATAGCTTCTAATTATTATTGCAAATTATAACTTGAAGATCTGAACTTGTAATTGTCAAATACAGAACTTCTAATTGTTAAATACAAATTATTAGTGCAAATTATAACTTGAAGATCTGAACTTGTAATTGTCAAATACAGAACTTAAAATTGATAGCTTCTAATTATTATTGCAAATTATAACTTGAAGATCTGAACTTCTAATAGTCAAATACAGAACTTAAAATTGATAGCTTCTAATTATTATTGTAAATTATAACTTGAAGATCTGAACTTGTAATAGTGAATTACAGAACTTAGATTTGTTAAATTCGAATTATTATTTCAAATTATAACTTGAAGATCTGAACTAGTAATTGTCAAATACAGAACTTAAAATTGATAGCTTTTAATTATTATTGCAAATTATAACTTGAAGATCTGAACATGTAATTGTCAAATACAGTACTTAAAATTGATAGCTTCTAATTAATATTGCAAATTATAACTTGAAGATCTGAACTTGTAATTGTCAAATACAGAACTTAAAATTGATAGCTTTTAATTATTATTGTAAATTATAACTTGAAGATCTGAACTTGTAATAGTCAAATACAGAACTTCGAATTGTTAAATACAAATTATTAGTACAAATTATAACTTGAAGATCTGAACTTGTAATAGGTAAATACAAAACTTCGAATTGTTAAATTCAAACTAAGATTGCAAATAATAATTTGAAGATCTGAACTTGTAATAGTCAAATACAGAACTTAAAATTGATAGCTTCTAATTATTATTGTAAATTATAACTTGAAGATCTGAACTTGTAATAGTGAATTACAGAACTTAGATTTGTTAAATTCAAATTATTATTTCAAATTATAACTTGAAGATCTGAACTAGTAATTGTCAAATACAGAACTTAAAATTGATAGCTTCTAATTATTATTGCAAATTATAACTTGAAGATCTGAACTTGTAATTGTCAAATGCAGAACTTAAAATTGATAGCTACTAATTATTATTTCAAATTATAACTTGAAGATCTGAACTTGTAATTGTCAAATACAGAACTTAAAATTGATAGCTTCTAATTATTATTGCAAATAATAACTTGAAGATCTGTACTTGTAATTGTCAAATACCGAACTTAAAATTGATAGCTTATAATTATAGTTCAAATTATAACTTGAAGATCTGAACTTTTAATAGTCAAATACAGAACATCGAATTGTTAAATACAAATTATTAGTGCAAATTATAACTTGAAGATCTGAACTTGTAATAGGTAAATACAGAACTTCTAATTGTTAAATTCAAACTAAGATTGCAAATAATAATTTGAAAATCTGAACTAGTAATAGTCAAATACAGAACTTCTAACTGTTAAAATCAAATTATTAGTGCAAATTATAACTTGAAGATCTGAACTTGTAATTGTCAAATACAGAACTTAAAATTGATAGCTTCTAATTATTATTGCAAATTATAACTTGAAGATCTGAACTTGTAATAGTGAATTACAAAACTTAGATTTGTTAAATTCAAATTATTATTTCAAATTATAACTTGAAGATCTGAACTAGTAATTGTCAAATACAGAACTTAAATTGATAGCTTATAATTATTATTGCAAATAATAATTTGAAGATCTGAACTTGTAATAGTCAAATACAGAACTTCTAATTGTTAAATACCAATTATTAGTGCAAATTATAACTTGAAGATCTGAACTTGTAATTGTCAAATACAGAACTTAAAATTGATAGCTTCTAATTATTATTGCAAATTATAACTTGAAGATCTGAACTTGTAATAGTGAATTACAAAACTTAGATTTGTTAAATTCAAATTATTATTTCAAATTATAACTTGAAGATCTGAACTAGTAATTGTCAAATACAGAACTTAAATTGATAGCTTATAATTATTATTGCAAATAATAATTTGAAGATCTGAACTTGTAATAGTCAAATACAGAACTTCTAATTGTTAAATACAAATTATTAGTGCAAATTATAACTTGAAGATCTGAACATGTAATTGTCAAATACAGAACTTAAAATTGATAGCTTCTAATTATTATTGTAAATTATAACTTGAAGATCTGAACTTGTAATAGTGAATTACAGAACTTAGATTTATTAAATTCAAATTATTATTTCAAATTATAACTTGAAGATCTGAACTAGTAATTGTCAAATACAGAACTTCTAATTATTAAATACAAATTATTAGTGCAAATTATAACTTGAAGATCTGAACTAGTAATTTTCAAATACAGAACTTAATATTGATAGCTTCTAATTATTATTGCAAATTATAACTAGAAGATCTGAACTTGTAATTGTCAAATACAGAACTTCTAATTGTTAAATACAAATTATTAGTGCAAATTATAACTTGAAGATCTGAACTAGTAATTTTCAAATACAGAACTTAATATTGATAGCTTCTAATTATTATTGCAAATTATAACTAGAAGATCTGAACTTGTAATTGTCAAATACAAAACTTAAAATTGATAGCTTCTAATTATAATTTCAATTTATAACTTGAAGATCTGAACTTGTAATTGTCAAATACAGAACTTAAAATTGATAGCTTCTAATTATTATTGCAAATTATAACTTGAAGATCTGAACTTGTAATTGTCAAATACAGAACTTCTAATTGTTAAATACAAATTAGTAGTGCAAATTATAACTTGAAGATCTGAACTTGTAATTATCAAATACAGAACTTAAAATTAATAGCTTCTAATTATTATTGTAAATTATAACTTGAAGATCTGAACTTGTAATAGTGAATTACAGAACTTAGATTTGTTAAATTCAAATTATTATTTCAAATTATAACTTGAAGATCTGAACTAGTAATTGTCAAATACAGAACTTAAAATTGATAGCTTCTAATTATTATTGCAAATTATAACTTGAAGATCTAACTTGTAATTGTCAAATACAGAACTTAAAATTGATAGCTTCTAATTATTATTGTAAATTATAACTTGAAGATCTGAACTTGTAATTGTCAAATACAGAACTTAAAATTGATAGCTTCTAATTATTATTGCAAATATAAACTTGGAGATCTGAACTAGTAATTGTCAAATACAGAACTTAAAATTGATAGCTTCTAATTATTATTGCAAATAATAACTTGAAGATCTGTACTTGTAATTGTCAAATACAGAACTTCAAATTGTTAAATACAAATTATTAGTGCAAATTATAACTTGAAGATCTGAACTTGTAATTGTCAAATACAGAACTTAAAATTGATAGCTTCTAATTATTATTGTAAATTATAACTTGAAGATCTGAACTTGTAATAGTGAATTACAGAACTTAGATTTGTTAAATTCAAATTATTATTTCAAATTATAACTTGAAGATCTGAACTAGTAATTGTCAAATACAGAACTTAAAATTGATAGCTTCTAATTATTATTGCATATTATAACTTGAAGATCTGAACTTGTAATTGTTAAATACAGAACTTAAAATTGATAGCTTCTAATTATTATTGTAAATTATAACTTCAAGATCTGAACTTGTAGTTGTCAAATACAGAACTTAAAATTGATAGCTTCTAATTATTATTGCAAATAATAACTTGAAGATCTGAACTTGTAATTGTCAAATACAGAACTTCTAATTGTTAAATACAAATTATTAGTGCAAATTATAACTTGAAGATCTCAACAAGTAATTGTCAAATACAGAACTTAAAATTGATAGCTTCTAATTATTATTGTAAATTATAACTTGAAGATCTGAACTTGTAATAGTGAATTACAGAACTTAGATTTGTTAAATTCAAATTATTATTTCAAATTATAACTTGAAGATCTGAACTAGTAATTGTCAAATACAGAACTTAAAATTGATAGCTTCTAATTATTATTGCAAATTATAACTTGAAGATCTGAACTTGTAATTGTAAAATACAGAACTTAAAATTGATAGCTTCTAATTATTATTGCAAATTATAACATGAAGATCTGAACTTGTAATTGTCAAATACAGAACTTAAAATTGATAGCTTCTAATTATTATTGTAAATTATAACTTGAAGATCTGAACTTATAATAGTCAAATACAGAACTTCTAATTGTTAAATACAAATTATTAGTGCAAATTATAACTTGAAGATCTGAACTAGTAATTTTCAAATACAGAACTTAATATTGATAGCTTCTAATTATTATTGCAAATTATAACTAGAAGATCTGAACTTGTAATTGTCAAATACAGAACTTATAATTGATAGCTTCTAATTATTATTTCAATTTATAACTTGAAGATCTGAACTAGTAATTGTCAAATACAGAACTTAAAATTGATAGCTTCTAATTATTATTGCAAATTATAACTTGAAGATCTGAACTTGTAATTGTCAAATACAGAACTTTTAATTGTTAAATTCAAATTAGTAGTGCAAATTATAACTTGAAGATCTGAACTTGTAATTATCAAATACAGAACTTAAAATTGATAGCTTCTAATTATTATTGTAAATTATAACTTGAAGATCTGAACTTGTAATAGTGAATTACAGAACTTAGATTTGTTAAATTCAAATTATTATTACAAATTATAACTTGAAGATCTGAACTAGTAATTGTCAAATACAGAACTTAAAATTGATAGCTTCTAATTATTATTGTAAATTATAACTTGAAGATCTGACCTTGTAATTGTCAAATACAGAACTTAAAATTGATATCTTCTAATTATTATTGCAAATAATAACTTGAAGATCTGAACTAGTAATTGTCAAATACAGCACTTAAAATTGATAGCTTCTAATTATTATTGCAAATTATAATTTGAAGATCTGAACTTGTAATAGACAAATACGCAACTTAGCATTGTTAAATACAAATTGTGATTGCAAATTATAACTTGAAGATCTGAACCTGTAATAGGTAAATACAGAACTTCGAATTGTTAAATTATAACTAAGATTGCAAATAATAATTCGAAGATCTGAACTTGTAATAGTCAAATACAGAACTTCTAATTGTTAAATACAAATTATTAGTGCAAATTATAACTTGAAGATCTGAACTAGTAATTGTCAAATACAGAACTTAAAATTGATAGCTTCTAATTATTATTGCAAATTATAACTTGAAGATCTGAACTTGTAATTGTCAAATACAGAACTTCTAATTGTTAAATACAAATTATTAGTGCAAATTATAACTTGAAGATCTGAACTTGTAATTGTCAAATACAGAACTTAAAATTGATAGCTTCAAATTATTATTGCAAATTATAACTTGAAGATCTGAACTTGTAATTTTCAAATACAGAACTTCTAATTGTTAAATACAAATTATTAGTGCAAATTATAACTTGAAGAACTGAACTTGGAATTGTCAAATACAGAACTTCTAATTGTTAAATACAAATTATTAGTGCAAATTATAACTTGAAGATCTGAACTAGTAATTTTCAAATACAGAACTTAAAATTAATAGCTTCTAATTATTATTGCAAATTAAAACTTGAATGTCTGAACTTGTAATTGTCAAATACAGAACTTCTAATTGTTAAATACAAATTATTAGTGCAAATTATAACTTGAAGATCTGAACTAGTAATTTTCAAATACAGAACTTAAAATTAATAGCTTTTAATTATTATTGCAAATTAAAACTTGAATGTCTGAACTTGTAATTGTCAAATACAGAACTTCTAATTGTTAAATACAAATTATTAGTGCAAATTATAACTTGAAGATCTGAACTTGTAATTGTCAAATACAGAACTTAAAATTGATAGCTTCTAATTATTATTGCAAATTATAACATGAAGATCTGAACTTGTAATTGTCAAATACAGAACTTATAATTGATAGCTTCTAATTATTATTGTAAATTATAACTTGAAGATCTGAACTTGTAATAGTCAAATACAGAACTTCTAATTGTTAAATACAAATTATTAGTGCAAATTATAACTTGAAGATCTGAACTAGTAATTTTCAAATACAGAACTTAATATTGATAGCTTCTAATTATTATTGCAAATTATAACTAGAAGATCTGAACTTGTAATTGTCAAATACAGAACTTAAAATTGATAGCTTCTAATTATTATTTCAATTTATAACTTGAAGATCTGAACTTGTAATTGTCAAATACAGAACTTAAAATTGATAGCTTCTAATTATTATTGTAAATTATAACTTGAAGATCTAAACTTGTAATAGTGAATTACAGAACTTAGATTTGTTAAATTCAAATTATTATTACAAATTATAACTTGAAGATCTGAACTAGTAATTGTCAAATTCAGAACTTAAAATTGATAGCTTCTAATTATTATTGCAAATCATAACTTGAAGATCTGAACTAGTAATTGTCAAATACAGAACTTAAAATTGATAGCTTCTAATTATTATTGTAAATTATAACTTGAAGATCTGACCTTGTAATTGTCAAATACAGAACTTAAAATTGATATCTTCTAATTATTATTGCAAATAATAACTTGAAGATCTGAACTAGTAATTGTCAAATACAGCACTTAAAATTGATAGCTTCTAATTATTATTGCAAATTATAATTTGAAGATCTGAACTTGTAATAGACAAATACGCAACTTAGCATTGTTAAATACAAATTGTGATTGCAAATTATAACTTGAAGATCTGAACCTGTAATAGGTAAATACAGAACTTCGAATTGTTAAATTCTAACTAAGATTGCAAATAATAATTCGAAGATCTGAACTTGTAATAGTGAATTACAGAACTTAGATTTCTTAAATTCAAATTATTATTTCAAATTATAACTTGAAGATCTGAACTAGTAATTGTCAAATACAGAACTTAAAATTGATAGCTTCTAATTATTATGGCAAATTATAACTTGAAGATCTGAACTAGTAATTGTCAAATGCAGAACTTAAAATTGATAGCTTCTAATTATTATTTCAAATTATAACTTGAAGATCTGAACTTGTAATTGTCAAATACAGAACTTAAAATTGATAGCTTCTAATAATTATTGCAAATAATAACTTGAAGATCTGTACTTGTAATTGTCAAATACAGAACTTAAAATTGATAGCTTATAATTATAGTTCAAATTATAACTTGAAAATCTGAACTTGTAATAGTCAAATACAGAACATCGAATTGTTAAATACAAATTATTAGTGCAAATTATAACTTGAAGATCTGAACTTGTAATAGGTAAATACAGAACTTCTAATTGTTAAATTCAAACTAAGATTGCAAATAATAATTTGAAAATCTGAACTAGTAATAGTCAAATACAGAACTTCTAACTGTTAAAAACAAATTATTAGTGCAAATTATAACTTGAAGATCTGAACTTGTAATTGTCAAATACAGAACTTAAAATTGATAGCTTCTAATTATTATTGCAAAATATAACTTGAAGATCTGAACTTGTAATAGTGAATTACAAAACTTAGATTTGTTAAATTCAAATTATTATTTCAAATTATAACTTGAAGATCTGAACTAGTAATTGTCAAATACAGAACTTTAATTGATAGCTTATAATTATTATTGCAAATAATAATTTGAAGATCTGAACTTGTAATAGTCAAATACAGAACTTCTAATTGTTAAATACAAATTATTAGTGCAAATTATAACTTGAAGATCTCAACTAGTAATTGTCAAATACAGAACTTAAAATTGATAGCTTCTAATTATTATTGCAAATTATAACTAGAAGATCTGAACTTGTAATTGTCAAATACAGAACTTCTAATTGTTAAATACAAATTATTAGTGCAAATTATAACTTGAAGATCTGAACTTGTAATTGTCAAATATAGAACTGAAAATTGATAGCTCCTAATTATTATTGCAAATTATAACTTGAAGATCTGAACTTGTAATTGTCAAATACAGAACTTCTAATTGTTAAATACAAATTATTAGTGCAAATTATAACTTGAAGATCTGAACAAGTAATTGTCAAATACAGAACTTAAAATTGATAGCTTCTAATTATTATTGTAAATTATAACTTGAAGATCTGAACTTGTAATAGTGAATTACAGAACTTAGATTTGTTAAATTCAAATTATTATTTCAAATTATAACGTGAAGATCTGAACTAGTAATTGTCAAATACAGAACTTAAAATTGATAGCTTCTAATTATTATTGCAAATTATAACATGAAGATCTGAACTTGTAATTGTCAAATACAGAACTTAAAATTGATAGCTTCTAATTATTATTGTAAATTATAACTTGAAGATCTGAACTTGTAATAGTCAAATACAGAACTTCTAATTGTTAAATACAAATTATTAGTGCAAATTATAACTTGAAGATCTGAACTAGTAATTTTCAAATACAGAACTTAATATTGATAGCTTCTAATTATTATTGCAAATTATAACTAGAAGATCTGAACTTGTAATTGTCAAATAAGGAACTTAAAATTGATAGCTTCTAATTATTATTTCAATTTATAACTTGAAGATCTGAACTTGTAATTGTCAAATACAGAACTTAAAATTGATAGCTTCTAATTATTATTGCAAATTATAACTTGAAGATCTGAACTTGTAATTGTCAAATACAGAACTTTTAATTGTTAAATTCAAATTAGTAGTGCAAATTATAACTTGAAGATCTGAACTTGTAATTATCAAATACAGAACTTAAAATTGATAGCTTCTAATTATTATTGTAAATTATAACTTGAAGATCTGAACTTGTAATAGTGAATTACAGAACTTAGATTTGTTAAATTCAAATTATTATTACAAAGTATAACTTGAAGATCTGGACTATAATTGTCAAATACAGAACTTAAAATTGATAGCTTCTAATTATTATTGCAAATCATAACTTGAAGATCTGAACTAGTAATTGTCAAATACAGAACTTAAAATTGATAGCTTCTAATTATTATTGTAAATTATAACTTGAAGATCTGACCTTGTAATTGTCAAATACAGAACTTCTAATTGTTAAATACAAATTATTAGTGCAAATTATAACTTGAAGATCTGAACTAGTAATTTTCAAATACAGAACTTAATATTGATAGCGTCTAATTATTATTGCAAATTATAACTAGAAGATCTGAACTGGTAATTGTCAAATAAGGAACTTAAAATTGATAGCTTCTAATTATTATTTCAATTTATAACTTGAAGTCTGAACTTGTAATTGTCAAATACAGAACTTAAAATTGATAGCTTCTAATTATTATTGCAAATTATAACTTGAAGATCTGAACTTGTAATTGTCAAATACAGAACTATTAATTGTTAAATTCAAATTAGTAGTGCAAATTATAACTTGAAGATCTGAACTTGTAATTATCAAATACAGAACTTAAAATTGATAGCTTCTAATTATTATTGTAAATTATAACTTGAAGATCTGAAATTGTAATAGTGAATTACAGAACTTAGATTTGTTAAATTCAAATTATTATTACAAATTATAACTTGAAGATCTGAACTAGTAATTGTCAAATACAGAACTTAAAATTGATAGCTTCTAATTATTATTGCAAATCATAACTTGAAGATCTGAACTAGTAATTGTCAAATACAGAACTTAAAATTGATAGCTTCTAATTATTATTGTAAATTATAACTTGAAGATCTGACCTTGTAATTGTCAAATTCAGAACTTAAAATTGATATCTTCTAATTATTATTGCAAATAATAACTTGAAGATCTGAACTAGTAATTGTCAAATACAGCACTTAAAATTGATAGCTTCTAATTATTATTGCAAATTATAATTTGAAGATCTGAACTTGTAATAGACAAATACGCAACTTAGCATTGTTAAATACAAATTGTGATTGCAAATTATAACTTGAAGATCTGAACTAGTAATTGTCAAATACAGAACTTAAATTGATAGCTTATAATTATTATTGCAAATAATAATTTGAAGATCTGAACTTGTAATAGTGAATTACAGAACTTGGATTTCTTAAATTCAAATTATTATTTCAAATTATAACTTGAAGATCTGAACTAGTAATTGTCAAATACAGAACTTAAAATTGATAGCTTCTAATTATTATGGCAAATTATAACTTGAAGATCTGAACTAGTAATTGTCAAATGCAGAACTTAAAATTGATAGCTTCTAATTATTATTTCAAATTATAACTTGAAGATCTGAACTTGTAATTGTCAAATACAGAACTTAAAATTGATAGCTTCTAATAATTATTGCAAATAATAACTTGAAGATCTGTACTTGTAATTGTCAAATACAGAACTTAAAATTGATAGCTTATAATTATAGTTCAAATTATAACTTGAAAATCTGAACTTGTAATAGTCAAATACAGAACATCGAATTGTTAAATACAAATTATTAGTGCAAATTATAACTTGAAGATCTGAACTTGTAATAGGTAAATACAGAACTTCTAATTGTTAAATTCAAACTAAGATTGCAAAT
Organism: Cantharis lateralis; assembly: GCA_963170105.1. NCBI lineage: Eukaryota > Metazoa > Arthropoda > Insecta > Coleoptera > Cantharidae > Cantharis > Cantharis lateralis. The sequence goes on along the minus strand of OY720625.1, from coordinate 22,804,185 downwards.
AATAATTTGAAAATCTGAACTAGTAATAGTCAAATACAGAACTTCTAACTGTTAAAAACAAATTATTAGTGCAAATTATAACTTGAAGATCTGAACTTGTAATTGTCAAATACAGAACTTAAAATTGATAGCTTCTAATTATTATTGCAAAATATAACTTGAAGATCTGAACTTGTAATAGTGAATTACAAAACTTAGATTTGTTAAATTCAAATTATTATTTCAAATTATAACTTGAAGATCTGAACTAGTAATTGTCAAATACAGAACTTAAATTGATAGCTTATAATTATTATTGCAAATAATAATTTGAAGATCTGAACTTGTAATAGTCAAATACAGAACTTCTAATTGTTAAATACAAATTATTAGTGCAAATTATAACTTGAAGATCTGAACTAGTAATTGTCAAATACAGAACTTAAAATTGATAGCTTCTAATTATTATTGCAAATTATAACTAGAAGATCTGAACTTGTAATTGTCAAATACAGAACTTCTAATTGTTAAATACAAATTATTAGTGCAAATTATAACTTGAAGATCTGAACTTGTAATTGTCAAATATAGAACTGAAAATTGATAGCTCCTAATTATTATTGCAAATTATAACTTGAAGATCTGAACTTGTAATTGTCAAATACAGAACTTCTAATTGTTAAATACAAATTATTAGTGCAAATTATAACTTGAAGATCTGAACAAGTAATTGTCAAATACAGAACTTAAAATTGATAGCTTCTAATTATTATTGTAAATTATAACTTGAAGATCTGAACTTGTAATAGTGAATTACAGAACTTAGATTTGTTAAATTCAAATTATTATTTCAAATTATAACGTGAAGATCTGAACTAGTAATTGTCAAATACAGAACTTAAAATTGATAGCTTCTAATTATTATTGCAAATTATAACATGAAGATCTGAACTTGTAATTGTCAAATACAGAACTTAAAATTGATAGCTTCTAATTATTATTGTAAATTATAACTTGAAGATCTGAACTTGTAATAGTCAAATACAGAACTTCTAATTGTTAAATACAAATTATTAGTGCAAATTATAACTTGAAGATCTGAACTAGTAATTTTCAAATACAGAACTTAATATTGATAGCTTCTAATTATTATTGCAAATTATAACTAGAAGATCTGAACTTGTAATTGTCAAATAAGGAACTTAAAATTGATAGCTTCTAATTATTATTTCAATTTATAACTTGAAGATCTGAACTTGTAATTGTCAAATACAGAACTTAAAATTGATAGCTTCTAATTATTATTGCAAATTATAACTTGAAGATCTGAACTTGTAATTGTCAAATACAGAACTTTTAATTGTTAAATTCAAATTAGTAGTGCAAATTATAACTTGAAGATCTGAACTTGTAATTATCAAATACAGAACTTAAAATTGATAGCTTCTAATTATTATTGTAAATTATAACTTGAAGATCTGAACTTGTAATAGTGAATTACAGAACTTAGATTTGTTAAATTCAAATTATTATTACAAAGTATAACTTGAAGATCTGGACTATAATTGTCAAATACAGAACTTAAAATTGATAGCTTCTAATTATTATTGCAAATCATAACTTGAAGATCTGAACTAGTAATTGTCAAATACAGAACTTAAAATTGATAGCTTCTAATTATTATTGTAAATTATAACTTGAAGATCTGACCTTGTAATTGTCAAATACAGAACTTCTAATTGTTAAATACAAATTATTAGTGCAAATTATAACTTGAAGATCTGAACTAGTAATTTTCAAATACAGAACTTAATATTGATAGCGTCTAATTATTATTGCAAATTATAACTAGAAGATCTGAACTGGTAATTGTCAAATAAGGAACTTAAAATTGATAGCTTCTAATTATTATTTCAATTTATAACTTGAAGTCTGAACTTGTAATTGTCAAATACAGAACTTAAAATTGATAGCTTCTAATTATTATTGCAAATTATAACTTGAAGATCTGAACTTGTAATTGTCAAATACAGAACTTTTAATTGTTAAATTCAAATTAGTAGTGCAAATTATAACTTGAAGATCTGAACTTGTAATTATCAAATACAGAACTTAAAATTGATAGCTTCTAATTATTATTGTAAATTATAACTTGAAGATCTGAAATTGTAATAGTGAATTACAGAACTTAGATTTGTTAAATTCAAATTATTATTACAAATTATAACTTGAAGATCTGAACTAGTAATTGTCAAATACAGAACTTAAAATTGATAGCTTCTAATTATTATTGCAAATCATAACTTGAAGATCTGAACTAGTAATTGTCAAATACAGAACTTAAAATTGATAGCTTCTAATTATTATTGTAAATTATAACTTGAAGATCTGACCTTGTAATTGTCAAATTCAGAACTTAAAATTGATATCTTCTAATTATTATTGCAAATAATAACTTGAAGATCTGAACTAGTAATTGTCAAATACAGCACTTAAAATTGATAGCTTCTAATTATTATTGCAAATTATAATTTGAAGATCTGAACTTGTAATAGACAAATACGCAACTTAGCATTGTTAAATACAAATTGTGATTGCAAATTATAACTTGAAGATCTGAACTAGTAATTGTCAAATACAGAACTTAAATTGATAGCTTATAATTATTATTGCAAATAATAATTTGAAGATCTGAACTTGTAATAGTCAAATACAGTACTTCTAATTGTTAAATACAAATTATTAGTGCAAATTATAACTTGAAGATCTGAACTTGTAATAGGTAAATACAGAACTTCTAATTGTTAAATTCAAACTAAGATTGCAAATAATAATTTGAAAATCTGAACTAGTAATAGTCAAATACAGAACTTCTAACTGTTAAATACAAATTATTAGTGCAAATTATAACTTGAAGATCTGAACTTGTAATTGTCAAATACAGAACTTAAAATTGATAGCTTCTAATTATTATTGCAAATTATAACTTGAAGATCTAAACTTGTAATTGTCAATTACAGAACTTCTAATTGTTAAATACAAATTATTAGTGCAAATTATAACTTGAAGATCTGAACATGTAATTGTCAAATACAGAACTTAAAATTGATAGCTTCTAATTATTATTGTAAATTATAACTTGAAGATCTGAACTTGTAATAGTGAATTACAGAACTTAGATTTGTTAAATTCAAATTATTATTTCAAATTATAACTTGAAGATCTGAACTAGTAATTGTCAAATACAGAACTTCTAATTATTAAATACAAATTATTAGTGCAAATTATAACTTGAAGATCTGAACTAGTAATTTTCAAATACAGAACTTAATATTGATAGCTTCTAATTATTATTGCAAATTATAACTAGAAGATCTGAACTTGTAATTGTCAAATACAGAACTTCTAATTGTTAAATACAAATTATTAGTGCAAATTATAACTTGAAGATCTGAACTAGTAATTTTCAAATACAGAACTTAATATTGATAGCTTCTAATTATTATTGCAAATTATAACTAGAAGATCTGAACTTGTAATTGTCAAATACAGAACTTAAAATTGATAGCTTCTAATTATAATTTCAATTTATAACTTGAAGATCTGAACTTGTAATTGTCAAATTCAGAACTTAAAATTGATAGCTTCTAATTATTATTGCAAATTATAACTTGAAGATCTGAACTTGTAATTGTCAAATACAGAACTTCTAATTGTTAAATACAAATTAGTAGTGCAAATTATAACTTGAAGATCTGAACTTGTAATTATCAAATACAGAACTTAAAATTGATAGCTTCTAATTATTATTGTAAATTATAATTTGAAGATCTGAACTTGTAATAGACAAATCCGCAACTTAGCATTGTTAAATACAAATTGTGATTGCAAATTATAACTTGAAGATCTGAACTAGTAATTGTCAAATACAGAACTTAAATTGATAGCTTATAATTATTATTGCAAATAATAATTTGAAGATCTGAACTTGTAATAGTCAAATACAGAACTTCTAATTGTTAAATACAAATTATTAGTGCAAATTATAACTTGAAGATCTGAACTTGTAATTGTCAAATTCAGAACTTAAAATTGATAGCTTCTAATTATTATTGCAAATTATAACTTGAAGATCTGAACTTGTAATAGTCAAATACAGAACTTCTAATTGTTAAATACAAATTATTAGTGCAAATTATAACTTGAAGATCTGAACTAGTAATTGTCAAATACAGAACTTAAAATTGATAGCTTCTAATTATTATTGCAAATTATAACTAGAAGATCTGAACTTGTAATTGTCAAATACAGAACTTCTAATTCTTAAATACAAATTATTAGTGCAAATTATAACTTGAAGATCTGAACTTGTAATTGTCAAATATAGAACTGAAAATTGATAGCTCCTAATTATTATTGCAAATTATAACTTGAAGATCTGAACTTGTAATTGTCAAATACAGAACTACTAACTGTTAAATACAAATTATTAGTGCAAATTATAACTTGAAGATCTGAACTTGTAATTGTCAAATACAGAACTTAAAATTGATAGCTTCTAATTATTATTGCAAATTATAACTTGAAGATCTAAACTTGTAATTGTCAATTACAGAACTTCTAATTGTTAAATACAAATTATTAGTGCAAATTATAACTTGAAGATCTGAACATGTAATTGTCAAATACAGAACTTAAAATTGATAGCTTCTAATTTTTATTGTAAATTATAACTTGAAGATCTGAACTTGTAATAGTGAATTACAGAACTTAGATTTGTTAAATTCAAATTATTATTTCAAATTATAACTTGAAGATCTGAACTAGTAATTGTCTAATACAGAACTTCTAATTATTAAATACAAATTATTAGTGCAAATTATAACTTGAAGATCTGAACTAGTAATTTTCAAATACAGAACTTAATATTGATAGCTTCTAATTATTATTGCAAATTATAACTAGAAGATCTGAACTTGTAATTGTCAAATACAGAACTTCTAATTGTTAAATACAAATTATTAGTGCAAATTATAACTTGAAGATCTGAACTAGTAATTTTCAAATACAGAACTTAATATTGATAGCTTCTAATTATTATTGCAAATTATAACTAGAAGATCTGAACTTGTAATTGTCAAATACAGAACTTAAAATTGATAGCTTCTAATTATAATTTCAATTTATAACTTGAAGATCTGAACTTGTAATTGTCAAATTCAGAACTTAAAATTGATAGCTTCTAATTATTATTGCAAATTATAACTTGAAAATCTGAACTTGTAATTGTCAAATACAGAACTTCTAATTGTTAAATACAAATTAGTAGTGCAAATTATAACTTGAAGATCTGAACTTGTAATTATCAAATACAGAACTTAAAATTGATAGCTTCTAATTATTATTGTAAATTATAATTTGAAGATCTGAACTTGTAATAGACAAATCCGCAACTTAGCATTGTTAAATACAAATTGTGATTGCAAATTATAACTTGAAGATCTGAACTAGTAATTGTCAAATACAGAACTTAAATTGATAGCTTATAATTATTATTGCAAATAATAATTTGAAGATCTGAACTTGTAATAGTCAAATACAGAACTTCTAATTGTTAAATACAAATTATTAGTGCAAATTATAACTTGAAGATCTGAACTTGTAATTGTCAAATTCAGAACTTAAAATTGATAGCTTCTAATTATTATTGCAAATTATAACTTGAAGATCTGAACTTGTAATAGTCAAATACAGAACTTCTAATTGTTAAATACAAATTATTAGTGCAAATTATAACTTGAAGATCTGAACTAGTAATTGTCAAATACAGAACTTAAAATTGATAGCTTCTAATTATTATTGCAAATTATAACTAGAAGATCTGAACTTGTAATTGTCAAATACAGAACTTCTAATTCTTAAATACAAATTATTAGTGCAAATTATAACTTGAAGATCTGAACTTGTAATTGTCAAATATAGAACTGAAAATTGATAGCTCCTAATTATTATTGCAAATTATAACTTGAAGATCTGAACTTGTAATTGTCAAATACAGAACTTCTAATTGTTAAATACAAATTATTAGTGCAAATTATAACTTGAAGATCTGAACAAGTAATTGTCAAATACAGAACTTAAAATTGATAGCTTCTAATTATTATTGTAAATTATAACTTGAAGATCTGAACTTGTAATAGTGAATTACAGAACTTAGATTTGTTAAATTCAAATTATTATTTCAAATTATAACGTGAAGATCTGAACTAGTAATTGTCAAATACAGAACTTAAAATTGATAGCTTCTAATTATTATTGCAAATTATAACATGAAGATCTGAACTTGTAATTGTCAAATACAGAACTTAAAATTGATAGCTTCTAATTATTATTGTAAATTATAACTTGAAGATCTGAACTTGTAATAGTCAAATACAGAACTTCTAATTGTTAAATACAAATTATTAGTGCAAATTATAACTTGAAGATCTGAACTAGTAATTTTCAAATACAGAACTTAATATTGATAGCTTCTAATTATTATTGCAAATTATAACTAGAAGATCTGAACTTGTAATTGTCAAATAAGGAACTTAAAATTGATAGCTTCTAATTATTATTTCAATTTATAACTTGAAGATCTGAACTTGTAATTGTCAAATACAGAACTTAAAATTGATAGCTTCTAATTATTATTGCAAATTATAACTTGAAGATCTGAACTTGTAATTGTCAAATACAGAACTTTTAATTGTTAAATTCAAATTAGTAGTGCAAATTATAACTTGAAGATCTGAACTTGTAATTATCAAATACAGAACTTAAAATTGATAGCTTCTAATTATTATTGTAAATTATAACTTGAAGATCTGAACTTGTAATAGTGAATTACAGAACTTAGATTTGTTAAATTCAAATTATTATTACAAAGTATAACTTGAAGATCTGGACTATAATTGTCAAATACAGAACTTAAAATTGATAGCTTCTAATTATTATTGCAAATCATAACTTGAAGATCTGAACTAGTAATTGTCAAATACAGAACTTAAAATTGATAGCTTCTAATTATTATTGTAAATTATAACTTGAAGATCTGACCTTGTAATTGTCAAATACAGAACTTCTAATTGTTAAATACAAATTATTAGTGCAAATTATAACTTGAAGATCTGAACTAGTAATTTTCAAATACAGAACTTAATATTGATAGCGTCTAATTATTATTGCAAATTATAACTAGAAGATCTGAACTGGTAATTGTCAAATAAGGAACTTAAAATTGATAGCTTCTAATTATTATTTCAATTTATAACTTGAAGTCTGAACTTGTAATTGTCAAATACAGAACTTAAAATTGATAGCTTCTAATTATTATTGCAAATTATAACTTGAAGATCTGAACTTGTAATTGTCAAATACAGAACTTTTAATTGTTAAATTCAAATTAGTAGTGCAAATTATAACTTGAAGATCTGAACTTGTAATTATCAAATACAGAACTTAAAATTGATAGCTTCTAATTATTATTGTAAATTATAACTTGAAGATCTGAAATTGTAATAGTGAATTACAGAACTTAGATTTGTTAAATTCAAATTATTATTACAAATTATAACTTGAAGATCTGAACTAGTAATTGTCAAATACAGAACTTAAAATTGATAGCTTCTAATTATTATTGCAAATCATAACTTGAAGATCTGAACTAGTAATTGTCAAATACAGAACTTAAAATTGATAGCTTCTAATTATTATTGTAAATTATAACTTGAAGATCTGACCTTGTAATTGTCAAATTCAGAACTTAAAATTGATATCTTCTAATTATTATTGCAAATAATAACTTGAAGATCTGAACTAGTAATTGTCAAATACAGCACTTAAAATTGATAGCTTCTAATTATTATTGCAAATTATAATTTGAAGATCTGAACTTGTAATAGACAAATACGCAACTTAGCATTGTTAAATACAAATTGTGATTGCAAATTATAACTTGAAGATCTGAACTAGTAATTGTCAAATACAGAACTTAAATTGATAGCTTATAATTATTATTGTAAATTATAACTTGAAGATCTGAACTTGTAATAGTGAATTACAGAACTTAGATTTGTTAAATTCAAATTATTATTTCAAATTATAACTTGAAGATCTGAACTAGTAATTGTCAAATACAGAACTTCTAATTATTAAATACAAATTATTAGTGCAAATTATAACTTGAAGATCTGAACTAGTAATTTTCAAATACAGAACTTAATATTGATAGCTTCTAATTATTATTGCAAATTATAACTAGAAGATCTGAACTTGTAATTGTCAAATACAGAACTTCTAATTGTTAAATACAAATTATTAGTGCAAATTATAACTTGAAGATCTGAACTAGTAATTTTCAAATACAGAACTTAATATTGATAGCTTCTAATTATTATTGCAAATTATAACTAGAAGATCTGAACTTGTAATTGTCAAATACAGAACTTAAAATTGATAGCTTCTAATTATAATTTCAATTTATAACTTGAAGATCTGAACTTGTAATTGTCAAATTCAGAACTTAAAATTGATAGCTTCTAATTATTATTGCAAATTATAACTTGAAGATCTGAACTTGTAATTGTCAAATACAGAACTTCTAATTGTTAAATACAAATTAGTAGTGCAAATTATAACTTGAAGATCTGAACTTGTAATTATCAAATACAGAACTTAAAATTGATAGCTTCTAATTATTATTGTAAATTATAACTTGAAGATCTGAACTTGTAATAGTGAATTACAGAACTTAGATTTGTTAAATTCAAATTATTATTTCAAATTATAACTTGAAGATCTGAACTAGTAATTGTCAAATACAGAACTTAAAATTGATAGCTTCTAATTATTATTGCAAATTATAACTTGAAGATCTAACTTGTAATTGTCAAATACAGAACTTAAAATTGATAGCTTCTAATTATTATTGTAAATTATAACTTGAAGATCTGAACTTGTAATAGTGAATTACAGAACTTAGATTTGTTAAATTCAAATTATTATTACAAATTATAACTTGAAGATCTGGACTATAATTGTCAAATACAGAACTTAAAATTGATAGCTTCTAATTATTATTGCAAATCATAACTTGAAGATCTGAACTAGTAATTGTCAAATACAGAACTTAAAATTGATAGCTTCTAATTATTATTGTAAATTATAACTTGAAGATCTGACCTTGTAATTGTCAAATACAGAACTTCTAATTGTTAAATACAAATTATTAGTGCAAATTATAACTTGAAGATCTGAACTAGTAATTTTCAAATACAGAACTTAATATTGATAGCTTCTAATTATTATTGCAAATTATAACTAGAAGATCTGAACTGGTAATTGTCAAATAAGGAACTTAAAATTGATAGCTTCTAATTATTATTTCAATTTATAACTTGAAGATCTGAACTTGTAATTGTCAAATACAGAACTTAAAATTGATAGCTTCTAATTATTATTGCAAATTATAACTTGAAGATCTGAACTTGTAATTGTCAAATACAGAACTTTTAATTGTTAAATTCAAATTAGTAGTGCAAATTATAACTTGAAGATCTGAACTTGTAATTATCAAATACAGAACTTAAAATTGATAGCTTCTAATTATTATTGTAAATTATAACTTGAAGATCTGAAATTGTAATAGTGAATTACAGAACTTAGATTTGTTAAATTCAAATTATTATTACAAATTATAACTTGAAGATCTGAACTAGTAATTGTCAAATACAGAACTTAAAATTGATAGCTTCTAATTATTATTGCAAATCATAACTTGAAGATCTGAACTAGTAATTGTCAAATACAGAACTTAAAATTGATAGCTTCTAATTATTATTGTAAATTATAACTTGAAAATCTGACCTTGTAATTGTCAAATTCAGAACTTAAAATTGATATCTTCTAATTATTATTGCAAATAATAACTTGAAGATCTGAACTAGTAATTGTCAAATACAGCACTTAAAATTGATAGCTTCTAATTATTATTGCAAATTATAATTTGAAGATCTGAACTTGTAATAAACAAATACGCAACTTAGCATTGTTAAATACAAATTGTGATTGCAAATTATAACTTGAAGATCTGAAGTAGTAATTGTCAAATACAGAACTTAAATTGATAGCTTATAATTATTATTGCAAATAATAATTTGAAGATCTGAACTTGTAATAGTCAAATACAGAACTTCTAATTGTTAAATACAAATTATTAGTGCAAATTATAACTTGAAGATCTGAACTTGTAATAGGTAAATACAGAACTTCTAATTGTTAAATTCAAACTAAGATTGCAAATAATAATTTGAAAATCTGAACTAGTAATAGTCAAATACAGAACTTCTAACTGTTAAATACAAATTATTAGTGCAAATTATAACTAGAAGATCTGAACTTGTAATTGTCAAATACAGAACTTAAAATTGATAGCTTCTAATTATTATTGCAAATTATAACTTGAAGATCTAAACTTGTAATTGTCAATTACAGAACTTCTAATTGTTAAATACAAATTATTAGTGCAAATTATAACTTGAAGATCTGAACATGTAATTGTCAAATACAGAACTTAAAATTGATAGCTTCTAATTTTTATTGTAAATTATAACTTGAAGATCTGAACTTGTAATAGTGAATTACAGAACTTAGATTTGTTAAATTCAAATTATTATTTCAAATTATAACTTGAAGATCTGAACTAGTAATTGTCTAATACAGAACTTCTAATTATTAAATACAAATTATTAGTGCAAATTATAACTTGAAGATCTGAACTAGTAATTTTCAAATACAGAACTTAATATTGATAGCTTCTAATTATTATTGCAAATTATAACTAGAAGATCTGAACTTGTAATTGTCAAATACAGAACTTCTAATTGTTAAATACAAATTATTAGTGCAAATTATAACTTGAAGATCTGAACTAGTAATTTTCAAATACAGAACTTAATATTGATAGCTTCTAATTATTATTGCAAATTATAACTAGAAGATCTGAACTTGTAATTGTCAAATACAGAACTTAAAATTGATAGCTTCTAATTATAATTTCAATTTATAACTTGAAGATCTGAACTTGTAATTGTCAAATTCAGAACTTAAAATTGATAGCTTCTAATTATTATTGCAAATTATAACTTGAAGATCTGAACTTGTAATTGTCAAATACAGAACTTCTAATTGTTAAATACAAATTAGTAGTGCAAATTATAACTTGAAGATCTGAACTTGTAATTATCAAATACAGAACTTAAAATTGATAGCTTCTAATTATTATTGTAAATTATAATTTGAAGATCTGAACTTGTAATAGACAAATACGCAACTTAGCATTGTTAAATACAAATTGTGATTGCAAATTATAACTTGAAGATCTGAACTAGTAATTGTCAAATACAGAACTTAAATTGATAGCTTATAATTATTATTGCAAATAATAATTTGAAGATCTGAACTTGTAATAGTCAAATACAGAACTTCTAATTGTTAAATACAAATTATTAGTGCAAATTATAACTTGAAGATCTGAACTTGTAATAGGTAAATACAGAACTTCTAATTGTTAAATTCAAACTAAGATTGCAAATAATAATTTGAAAATCTGAACTAGTAATAGTCAAATACAGAACTTCTAACTGTTAAATACAAATTATTAGTGCAAATTATAACTTGAAGATCTGAACTTGTAATTGTCAAATACAGAACTTAAAATTGATAGCTTCTAATTATTATTGCAAATTATAACTTGAAGATCTAAACTTGTAATTGTCAATTACAGAACTTCTAATTGTTAAATACAAATTATTAGTGCAAATTATAACTTGAAGATCTGAACATGTAATTGTCAAATACAGAACTTAAAATTGATAGCTTATAATTATTATTGTAAATTATAACTTGAAGATCTGAACTTGTAATAGTGAATTACAGAACTTAGATTTGTTAAATTCAAATTATAATTTCAAATTATAACTTGAAGATCTGAACTAGTAATTGTCAAATACAGAACTTCTAATTATTAAATACAAATTATTAGTGCAAATTATAACTTGAAGATCTGAACTAGTAATTTTCAAATACGAAACTTAATATTGATAGCTTCTAATTATTATTGCAAATTATAACTGGAAGATCTGAACTTGTAATTGTCAAATACAGAACTTCTAATTGTTAAATACAAATTATTAGTGCAAATTATAACTTGAAGATCTGAACTAGTAATTTTCAAATACAGAACTTAATATTGATAGCTTCTAATTATTATTGCAAATTATAACTAGAAGATCTGAACTTGTAATTGTCAAATACAGAACTTAAAATTGATAGCTTCTAATTATAATTTCAATTTATAACTTGAAGATCTGAACTTGTAATTGTCAAATTCAGAACTTAAAATTGATAGCTTCTAATTATTATTGCAAATTATAACTTGAAGATCTGAACTTGTAATTGTCAAATACAGAACTTCTAATTGTTAAATACAAATTAGTAGTGCAAATTATAACTTGAAGATCTGAACTTGTAATTATCAAATACAGAACTTAAAATTGATAGCTTCTAATTATTATTGTAAATTATAACTTGAAGATCTGAACTTGTAATAGTGAATTACAGAACTTAGATTTGTTAAATTCAAATTATTATTTCAAATTATAACTTGAAGATCTGAACTAGTAATTGTCAAATACAGAACTTAAAATTGATAGCTTCTAATTATTATTGCAAATTATAACTTGAAGATCTAACTTGTAATTGTCAAATACAGAACTTAAAATTGATAGCTTCTAATTATTATTGTAAATTATAACTTGAAGATCTGAACTTGTAATAGTGAATTACAGAACTTAGATTTGTTAAATTCAAATTATTATTACAAATTATAACTTGAAGATCTGGACTATAATTGTCAAATACAGAACTTAAAATTGATAGCTTCTAATTATTATTGCAAATCATAACTTGAAGATCTGAACTAGTAATTGTCAAATACAGAACTTAAAATTGATAGCTTCTAATTATTATTGTAAATTATAACTTGAAGATCTGACCTTGTAATTGTCAAATACAGAACTTCTAATTGTTAAATACAAATTATTAGTGCAAATTATAACTTGAAGATCTGAACTAGTAATTTTCAAATACAGAACTTAATATTGATAGCTTCTAATTATTATTGCAAATTATAACTAGAAGATCTGAACTGGTAATTGTCAAATAAGGAACTTAAAATTGATAGCTTCTAATTATTATTTCAATTTATAACTTGAAGATCTGAACTTGTAATTGTCAAATACAGAACTTAAAATTGATAGCTTCTAATTATTATTGCAAATTATAACTTGAAGATCTGAACTTGTAATTGTCAAATACAGAACTTTTAATTGTTAAATTCAAATTAGTAGTGCAAATTATAACTTGAAGATCTGAACTTGTAATTATCAAATACAGAACTTAAAATTGATAGCTTCTAATTATTATTGTAAATTATAACTTGAAGATCTGAAATTGTAATAGTGAATTACAGAACTTAGATTTGTTAAATTCAAATTATTATTACAAATTATAACTTGAAGATCTGAACTAGTAATTGTCAAATACAGAACTTAAAATTGATAGCTTCTAATTATTATTGCAAATCATAACTTGAAGATCTGAACTAGTAATTGTCAAATACAGAACTTAAAATTGATAGCTTCTAATTATTATTGTAAATTATAACTTGAAGATCTGACCTTGTAATTGTCAAATTCAGAACTTAAAATTGATATCTTCTAATTATTATTGCAAATAATAACTTGAAGATCTGAACTAGTAATTGTCAAATACAGCACTTAAAATTGATAGCTTCTAATTATTATTGCAAATTATAATTTGAAGATCTGAACTTGTAATAGACAAATACGCAACTTAGCATTGTTAAATACAAATTGTGATTGCAAATTATAACTTGAAGATCTGAAGTAGTAATTGTCAAATACAGAACTTAAATTGATAGCTTATAATTATTATTGCAAATAATAATTTGAAGATCTGAACTTGTAATAGTCAAATACAGAACTTCTAATTGTTAAATACAAATTATTAGTGCAAATTATAACTTGAAGATCTGAACTTGTAATAGGTAAATACAGAACTTCTAATTGTTAAATTCAAACTAAGATTGCAAATAATAATTTGAAAATCTGAACTAGTAATAGTCAAATACAGAACTTCTAACTGTTAAATACAAATTATTAGTGCAAATTATAACTTGAAGATCTGAACTTGTAATTGTCAAATACAGAACTTAAAATTGATAGCTTCTAATTATTAATGCAAATTATAACTTGAAGATCTAAACTTGTAATTGTCAATTACAGAACTTCTAATTGTTAAATACAAATTATTAGTGCAAATTATAACTTGAAGATCTGAACATGTAATTGTCAAATACAGAACTTAAAATTGATAGCTTCTAATTATTATTGTAAATTATAACTTGAAGATCTGAACTTGTAATATTGAATTACAGAACTTAGATTTGTTAAATTCAAATTATTATTTCAAATTATAACTTGAAGATCTGAACTAGTAATTGTCAAATACAGAACTTCTAATTATTAAATACAAATTATTAGTGCAAATTATAACTTGAAGATCTGAACTAGTAATTTTCAAATACAGAACTTAATATTGATAGCTTCTAATTATTATTGCAAATTATAACTAGAAGATCTGAACTTGTAATTGTCAAATACAGAACTTCTAATTGTTAAATACAAATTATTAGTGCAAATTATAACTTGAAGATCTGAACATGTAATTGTCAAATACAGAACTTAAAATTGATAGCTTCTAATTATTATTGTAAATTATAACTTGAAGATCTGAACTTGTAATAGTGAATTACAGAACTTAGATTTGTTAAATTCAAATTATTATTTCAAATTATAACTTGAAGATCTGAACTAGTAATTGTCAAATACAGAACTTAAAATTGATAGCTTCTAATTATTATTGCAAATTATAACTTGAAGATCTAACTTGTAATTGTCAAATACAGAACTTAAAATTGATAGCTTCTAATTATTATTGTAAATTATAACTTGAAGATCTGAACTTGTAATAGTGAATTACAGAACTTAGATTTGTTAAATTCAAATTATTATTACAAATTATAACTTGAAGATCTGGACTATAATTGTCAAATACAGAACTTAAAATTGATAGCTTCTAATTATTATTGCAAATCATAACTTGAAGATCTGAACTAGTAATTGTCAAATACAGAACTTAAAATTGATACCTTCTAATTATTATTGTAAATTATAACTTGAAGATCTGACCTTGTAATTGTCAAATACAGAACTTCTAATTGTTAAATACAAATTATTAGTGCAAATTATAACTTGAAGATCTGAACTAGTAATTTTCAAATACAGAACTTAATATTGATAGCTTCTAATTATTATTGCAAATTATAACTAGAAGATCTGAACTTGTAATTGTCAAATAAGGAACTTAAAATTGATAGCTTCTAATTATTATTTCAATTTATAACTTGAAGATCTGAACTTGTAATTGTCAAATACAGAACTTAAAATTGATAGCTTCTAATTATTATTGCAAATTATAACTTGAAGATCTGAACTTGTAATTGTCAAATACAGAACTTTTAATTGTTAAATTCAAATTAGTAGTGCAAATTATAACTTGAAGATCTGAACTTGTAATTATCAAATACAGAACTTAAAATTGATAGCTTCTAATTATTATTGTAAATTATAACTTGAAGATCTGAAATTGTAATAGTGAATTACAGAACTTAGATTTGTTAAATTCAAATTATTATTACAAATTATAACTTGAAGATCTGAACTAGTAATTGTCAAATACAGAACTTAAAATTGATAGCTTCTAATTATTATTGCAAATCATAACTTGAAGATCTGAACTAGTAATTGTCAAATACAGAACTTAAAATTGATAGGTTCTAATTATTATTGTAAATTATAACTTGAAGATCTGACCTTGTAATTGTCAAATTCAGAACTTAAAATTGATATCTTCTAATTATTATTGCAAATAATAACTTGAAGATCTGAACTAGTAATTGTCAAATACAGCACTTAAAATTGATAGCTTCTAATTATTATTGCAAATTATAATTTGAAGATCTGAACTTGTAATAGACAAATACGCAACTTAGCATTGTTAAATACAAATTGTGATTGCAAATTATAACTTGAAGATCTGAACTAGTAATTGTCAAATACAGAACTTAAATTGATAGCTTATAATTATTATTGCAAATAATAATTTGAAGATCTGAACTTGTAATAGTCAAATACAGAACTTCTAATTGTTAAATACAAATTATTAGTGCAAATTATAACTTGAAGATCTGAACTTGTAATAGGTAAATACAGAACTTCTAATTGTTAAATTCAAACTAAGATTGCAAATAATAATTTGAAAATCTGAACTAGTAATAGTCAAATACAGAACTTCTAACTGTTAAATTCAAATTATTAGTGCAAATTATAACTTGAAGATCTGAACTTGTAATTGTCAAATACAGAACTTAAAATTGATAGCTTCTAATTATTATTGCAAATTATAACTTGAAGATCTAAACTTGTAATTGTCAATTACAGAACTTCTAATTGTTAAATACAAATTATTAGTGCAAATTATAACTTGAAGATCTGAACATGTAATTGTCAAATACAGAACTTAAAATTGATAGCTTCTAATTATTATTGTAAATTATAACTTGAAGATCTAAACTTGTAATAGTGAATTACAGAACTTAGATTTGTTAAATTCAAATTATTATTTCAAATTATAACTTGAAGATCTGAACTAGTAATTGTCAAATACAGAACTTCTAATTATTAAATACAAATTATTAGTGCAAATTATAACTTGAAGATCTGAACTAGTAATTTTCAAATACAGAACTTAATATTGATAGCTTCTAATTATTATTGCAAATTATAACTAGAAGATCTGAACTTGTAATTGTCAAATACAGAACTTCTAATTGTTAAATACAAATTATTAGTGCAAATTATAACTTGAAGATCTGAACTAGTAATTTTCAAATACAGAACTTAATATTGATAGCTTCTAATTATTATTGCAAATTATAACTAGAAGATCTGAACTTGTAATTGTCAAATACAGAACTTAAAATTGATAGCTTCTAATTATAATTTCAATTTATAACTTGAAGATCTGAACTTGTAATTGTCAAATTCAGAACTTAAAATTGATAGCTTCTAATTATTATTGCAAATTATAACTTGAAGATCTGAACTTGTAATTGTCAAATACAGAACTTCTAATTGTTAAATACAAATTAGTAGTGCAAATTATAACTTGAAGATCTGAACTTGTAATTATCAAATACAGAACTTAAAATTGATAGCTTCTAATTATTATTGTAAATTATAACTTGAAGATCTGAACTTGTAATAGTGAATTACAGAACTTAGATTTGTTAAATTCAAATTATTATTTCAAATTATAACTTGAAGATCTGAACTAGTAATTGTCAAATACAGAACTTAAAATTGATAGCTTCTAATTATTATTGCAAAGTATAACTTGAAGATCTAACTTGTAATTGTCAAATACAGAACTTAAAATTGATAGCTTCTAATTATTATTGTAAATTATAACTTGAAGATCTGAACTTGTAATTGTCAAATACAGAACTTAAAATTGATAGCTTCTAATTATTATTGCAAATATAAACTTGGAGATCTGAACTAGTAATTGTCAAATACAGAACTTAAAATTGATAGCTTCTAATTATTATTGCAAATTATAACTTGAAGATCTGAACTTGTAATTGTCAAATACAGAACTTAAAATTGATAGATTCTAATTATTATTGCAAATTATAACTTGAAGATCTGAACTTGTAATTGTCAAATACAGAACATAAAATTGATAGCTTCTAATTATTATTTCAAATTATAACTTGAAGATCTGAACTTGTAATTGTCAAATACAGAACTTAAAATTAATAGCTTCTAATTATTATTGCAAATTATAACTTGAATATCTGAACTTGTAATTGTCAAATACAGAACTTCAAATTGTTAAATACAAATTATTAGTGCAAATTATAACTTGAAGATCTGAACTTGTAATTGTCAAATACAGAACTTAAAATTTATAGCTTCTAATTATTATTGCAAATTATAACTTGAATATCTGCACTTGTAATTGTCAAATACAGAACTACAAATTGTTAAATACAAATTATTAGTGCAAATTATAACTTGAATATCTGAACTTGTAATTGTCAAATACAGAACTTCAAATTGTTAAATACAAATTATTAGTGCAAATTATAACTTGAAGAACTGAACTTGGAATTGTCAAATACAGAACTTCTAATTGTTAAATACAAATTATTAGTGCAAATTATAACTTGAAGATCTGAACTAGTAATTTTCAAATACAGAACTTAAAATTAATAGCTTCTAATTATTATTGCAAATTAAAACTTGAATGTCTGAACTTGTAATTGTCAAATACAGAACTTCTAATTGTTAAATACAAATTATTAGTGAAAATTATAACTTGAAGATCTGAACTAGTAATTTTCAAATACAGAACTTAAAATTAATAGCTTCTAATTATTATTGCAAATTAAAACTTGAATGTCTGAACTTGTAATTGTCAAATACAGAACTTCTAATTGTTAAATACAAATTATTAGTGCAAATTATAACTTGAAGATCTGAACTTGTAATTGTCAAATACAGAACTTAAAATTGATAGCTTCTAATTATTATTGCAAATTATAACATGACGATCTGAACTTGTAATTGTCAAATACAGAACTTAAAATTGATAGCTTCTAATTATTATTGTAAATTATAACTTGAAGATCTGAACTTGTAATAGTCAAATACAGAACTTCTAATTGTTAAATACAAATTATTAGTGCAAATTATAACTTGAAGATCTGAACTAGTAATTTTCAAATACAGAACTTAATATTGATAGCTTCTAATTATTATTGCAAATTATAACTAGAAGATCTGAACTTGTAATTGTCAAATACAGAACTTAAAATTGATAGCTTCTAATTATTATTTCAATTTATAACTTGAAGATCTGAACTTGTAATTGTCAAATACAGAACTTAAAATTGATAGCTTCTAGTTATTATTGCAAATTATAACTTGAAGATCTGAACTTGTAATTGTCAAATACAGAACTTTTAATTGTTAAATACAAATTAGTAGTGCAAATTATAACTTGAAGATCTGAACTTGTAATTATCAAATACAGAACTTAAAATTGATAGCTTCTAATTATTATTGTAAATTATAACTTGAAGATCTAAACTTGTAATAGTGAATTACAGAACTTAGATTTGTTAAATTCAAATTATTATTACAAATTATAACTTGAAGATCTGAACTAGTAATTGTCAAATTCAGAACTTCAAATTGATAGCTTCTAATTATTATTGCAAATCATAACTTGAAGATCTGAACTAGTAATTGTCAAATCAGAACTTAAAATTGATAGCTTCTAATTATTATTGTAAATTATAACTTGAAGATCTGACCTTGTAATTGTCAAATACAGAACTTAAAATTGATATCTTCTAATTATTATTGCAAATAATAACTTGAAGATCTGAACTAGTAAAATTGTCAAATACAGCACTTAAAATTGATAGCTTCTAATTATTATTGCAAATTATAATTTGAAGATCTGAACTTGTAATAGACAAATACGCAACTTAGCATTGTTAAATACAAATTGTGATTGCAAATTATAACTTGAAGATCTGAACTAGTAATTGTCAAATACAGAACTTAAATTGATAGCTTATAATTATTATTGCAAATAATAATTTGAAGATCTGAATTTGTAATAGTCAAATACAGAACTTCTAATTGTTAAATACAAATTATTAGTGCAAATTATAACTTGAAGATCTGAACTTGTAATAGGTAAATACAGAACTTCTAATTGTTAAATTCAAACTAAGATTGCAAATAATAATTTGAAAATCTGAACTAGTAATAGTCAAATTCAGAACTTCTAACAGTTAAATACAAATTATTAGTGCAAATTATAACTTGAAGATCTGAACTTGTAATAGTGAATTACAGAACTTAGATTTGTTAAATTCAAATTATTATTACAAATTATAACTTGAAGATCTGGACTATAATTGTCAAATACAGAACTTAAAATTGATAGCTTCTAATTATTATTGCAAATCATAACTTGAAGATCTGAACTAGTAATTGTCAAATACAGAACTTAAAATTGATACCTTCTAATTATTATTGTAAATTATAACTTGAAGATCTGACCTTGTAATTGTCAAATACAGAACTTCTAATTGTTAAATACAAATTATTAGTGCAAATTATAACTTGAAGATCTGAACTAGTAATTTTCAAATACAGAACTTAATATTGATAGCTTCTAATTATTATTGCAAATTATAACTAGAAGATCTGAACTTGTAATTGTCAAATAAGGAACTTAAAATTGATAGCTTCTAATTATTATTTCAATTTATAACTTGAAGATCTGAACTTGTAATTGTCAAATACAGAACTTAAAATTGATAGCTTCTAATTATTATTGCAAATTATAACTTGAAGATCTGAACTTGTAATTGTCAAATACAGAACTTTTAATTGTTAAATTCAAATTAGTAGTGCAAATTATAACTTGAAGATCTGAACTTGTAATTATCAAATACAGAACTTAAAATTGATAGCTTCTAATTATTATTGTAAATTATAACTTGAAGATCTGAAATTGTAATAGTGAATTACAGAACTTAGATTTGTTAAATTCAAATTATTATTACAAATTATAACTTGAAGATCTGAACTAGTAATTGTCAAATACAGAACTTAAAATTGATAGCTTCTAATTATTATTGCAAATCATAACTTGAAGATCTGAACTAGTAATTGTCAAATACAGAACTTAAAATTGATAGGTTCTAATTATTATTGTAAATTATAACTTGAAGATCTGACCTTGTAATTGTCAAATTCAGAACTTAAAATTGATATCTTCTAATTATTATTGCAAATAATAACTTGAAGATCTGAACTAGTAATTGTCAAATACAGCACTTAAAATTGATAGCTTCTAATTATTATTGCAAATTATAATTTGAAGATCTGAACTTGTAATAGACAAATACGCAACTTAGCATTGTTAAATACAAATTGTGATTGCAAATTATAACTTGAAGATCTGAACTAGTAATTGTCAAATACAGAACTTAAATTGATAGCTTATAATTATTATTGCAAATAATAATTTGAAGATCTGAACTTGTAATAGTCAAATACAGAACTTCTAATTGTTAAATACAAATTATTAGTGCAAATTATAACTTGAAGATCTGAACTTGTAATAGGTAAATACAGAACTTCTAATTGTTAAATTCAAACTAAGATTGCAAATAATAATTTGAAAATCTGAACTAGTAATAGTCAAATTGTAGTATACTGTATATAATGTCAGAGACATTTATAGTTTAAGTTGGTATTAACAGTTAATTGTAACATATAGAAAATGGTTAATAGAAATAAAAGTTTATGTTTGTAATTGTATTAATCTTGCATTATTATTCCAATCTATTACAATTGGCGACGAGAAAAATCGGAGAATACGTATTATTATTATTGGCGAATGTTTTAGCAAGGTGCATTTTTCTTAAATTCTGAGAATTGTGAGAATTTTTTTTTTATATTAACCACGATGCCGCGTGAGAACGAAGATGCGATTCCACTACCACCAGCAGGACAACAATATGTCGGAATCATTGGATCAATGGAGCAATTTAATATCAATGACGATTGGAACATCTATAAAGAAAGATTGGACCAATATTTTGTGGTAAACAACATTACCGATAATAGGAAGGTATCGACATTGATTACGTTAATGGGAGCCAGTGCATATGCAGCCTTAAGAGATGTGTGTTACCCGGATTTGCCTTCCAAGAAAACTTACACTGAATTGTCCGCCAAATTACAACTCCATTTTACGAAGACAGTTCCTGTGAATAGAAAACGTATTAATTTTGTTGAATTGAAGCAGGCGACTAACGAGTCCATTAGGGATTGGTTCATGAGAATAAAAAGTGAAGCTGCCTATTGTGATTTTGGACAAAATTTAGACTTTATCATTGGTCTTATTTTTCTGGCAGGTCTGACAAAAGGACCAATTCTGGATCGTCTATGTGAAGAAAATCATAACAGTTCTACAGCCGAGTTACTTAAAATTGCTCTAAGTAAAGAAGTTAATACGAGTGCTCAGATGGAAATTCATAGGGTGTCGACGGGTTCAAAGCGAGGTCAGTTGGTTCAAGGCGAACAGAAGAAAGGTGGTACAAAGCTGTCAAACGCGGAAAAGGGGAAGACAACCAAGGCGGTGTGTTTCCATTGCGGTGAAGTAAACCACACTTTTAGTAAATGTAAATATAAACGATACCGATGCAAAATTTGCAAGGGTGTAGGCCATCTGGCAAAAATTTGTAAAGTTAAGCAAAATTTTTTAGATGATAAGTCACATGTGGAAGACGGCACTGCATCGAATTCCATAGATTTTTACAATTTAACCTTCAAATCAAATATATTTAAATTAGAACCATTTAAGGCATCAATTAAAGTAAACAACATATTATTAGATATGGAAGTCGATACGGGGTCGGGTCTTTCAGTTATTTCCACAAATACATATGATAGATTTTTTAGGGAATTTCAATTAGATAAATGTAATTTACAATTGTATTGCTACGACGGTACAATTATTAAGCCGTTAGGGTGTTTGAGGGTTAAAATTGAAATTAATGGAGTCGTAAGATTTGGAAAATTATTAGTAGTTAAGAAGGGAGGTCCTTCATTAATGGGTCGTGATTGGCTTCATTTATTTGATCTATCGATTGGTAATAATGGCAATTTATACAATCTAAATAATATAAAGACATTAACATTGGACGATCTTTTCGAGGAGTTCAGGGGTTTGTTTGCAGGCGGAATCGGATGCTATAAATATCAAAAAATCAAACTTGAGGTTGATCCTGAGAGTTCTCCTGTGTTCTTAAAACCCAGGAATCTGCCTTTTGCCTTTAAAAAGAAAGTCGAAGACGAACTAGACCGATTGGAACAATTAGGTGTTATCACTAGAGTTGATAATAGTAGTTGGGGAACGCCTTTAGTCCCTATTTTAAAAAAAGACGGTACCATACGTATATGCGCCGATTATAGGGTCACAGTCAACAAACATTTAAGAGATATCTACCACCCCATACCTAGAGTTGACGAGCTTTTCATAATAGTGCAGGGGGCAAAATACTTTAGTAGGTTAGATCTGAGTCAGGCGTACAATCAATTACAAGTAGACGAGGAAACTGGTCGGTTGTTAGCTTGGAGTACCCATAAAGGAATTTATGTAGTTAATCGCTTACCATTTGGTACTAAATCGGCGTGTGCAGTTTTTCAAAAGACCATTGAGAAAACTATACAAGGTATAGAGGGCGTAGGTTCATATTTAGATGATATTATTGTTTCAGCTAAAGATTACGATGAACATATGCAAAGACTCAAGATGGTTTTGAGTAAATTATATGATGCCGGGTTTACATTAAGTAAAACCAAGTGCGAATTTCTAAAAAGGGAAATTAAATATTTAGGATTTATCATTACATCTGAGGGTATAAAAAAAGATACAGAAAAAGTTAAGGCAATTGTGGACGTATTACGGCCAACAAATGTTGCTGAGGTTAAGAGCTTTGCTGGAATGGTTAATTATTACGGAAAATTTATTAAAAATTTAGCTAGTATGATGCAACCCTTGTATGCATTATTAAAAATAGGTAACGAATTCCATTGGAATAATGATTGCGAGAAAGCGTTTAAGGAGGCTAAGGCAGCCGTTGCGTCTGAAAGAGTGCTATGTCATTTTGATCAAAATCTACCAATTAATTTAAAATGTGATGCATCTAGTAAAGGTATAGGAGCAGTGATTAGTCACATTTTTCCTAATGGAGATGAACGACCTATCGCTTTTGTGTCACGAGTTTTATCTAAGGCTGAGAAAAATTATTCAATGGTTGATAAAGAGGCACTAGCAATCTATTATGGAGTCGGAAAATTTTCTCAATTTTTAATGGGTAGGAGATTTGACTTACTTACAGATCACAAACCTCTGTTAGCTATTTTCGGAAATAAAAAGGGAATGCCTTCAATGGCTACAAGTAGACTGCAGAGATGGAGTTTATATTTAAGTAGTTTCCAGTTTAATATTAAATTTATTAAAGGTAATGAAAATGTCAGTGCAGACACATTATCACGACTTCCTTTGAAGTTAAAAGATAGGGTAGATAGCGAAACAGAGTATAGTTATTTAAATTTTGTTCAAGTTAATTTTGTTATTGACACAAAAAAAATTCAAATCGAGTCGAGAAGAGATTCCGAAATCTCAAAAGTTATTTTTTATGTTAGCCATGGTTGGCCGACTTCTAATAAAGAAGTAGTGAATAATTTTTACATTAGACGTAATGAATTAACAGTTGAGCAAGGAATTCTGATGTGGGGATATAGAGTTGTTATTCCTACGAAATTTAGAGCGCAGATCTTAGAGCAATTACATGATACACATTTTGGCGCATCCAAAATGAAGGCCAAAGCAAGACAATATTTTTGGTGGCCAGGTCTCGATAAGGATATCGAAAATTTAAGTAATTCGTGTTCAATTTGTTTAGAAAATAGACCATTACCTAATAAAACACCGTTAAAGCCATGGAGTAGTACGACAATGCCATTTGAAAGAGTTCATTTAGATTTTTTAGGACCTTTTAAAAATAAGATGTTTTTAATCTTAACAGATACCTTCACAAAATGGCCAGAAGTGTTTGAAGTTAAGAACGCTAATAGTAAGGAGACGGTAGAGATTTTGAGAGAGATTTTCGCGCGGTTTGGATTACCTAAGGTTATCGTAAGTGATAATGGTAGCGCATTTACGTCAATTGATTTTAAAGATTTTTGTATCAAAAATAGCATTAAACATAAAACTAGCCCTCCATACCACGCAGCGTCTAACGGTGCAGCAGAAAATGCGGTAAAAAGTTTCAAAAGCGGATTAAAGAAAGCGTTACTAGACATTAAGAATGTTAATGAATCATATCGTACTATAATCAATCGATACTTATTTAGTTATCGGACGACTCCACACACCACGACACAGGAAAATCCTTCGAAATTAATGTTCGGTCGTGAATTAAACAACAAGTTTTCAATACTAGTACCTACGGGTGATAACCAGCGCAAAGAGAAGCAAGTTGAGAATTTTAAGGGTACAAGGCGGATTGTTTTCACGGTTGGAGAAAATGTTTACGTTAAAGATTACCGTACTGCGGATAGACCGTGGATTCCGGGGAAGATCGTTAGTGTTCTAGGGGATAAGATATATTCATGTTATATTCCATCATTAGACATGATTTGGAAAAGACACGTGGATCAAATAGTGAACGCTGGTTGCGAAATGAAACCTGATTCAAATACAGATAAAATTACAATGAACTTAGATTCTAATGATTTCAAAGATAACCTGAATACCGATATTATTGATACAACTAAAAATAATGTTACTGAGTCTATGGAAAACAATGTTGTAAATGTTGGTAGTAATGACGATTTAATTGCAAATGAGACAAACAACAGTCCATATAGTATCGCAAAACATAGACCTAGGCGAAATATTGTAAAACCGGACAGGTTGAATTATAATTAAATTATATAATATCGTAATATCAATAATGAGGTGTTTGATTTTGTGTATAATAATGTGTATAATTTTGTATATATTTTTTTTTATTGTTTGAAATCCCTTAAGGGAAGGATATTGTAGTATACTGTATATAATGTCAGAGACATTTATAGTTTAAGTTGGTATTAACAGTTAATTGTAACATATAGAAAATGGTTAATAGAAATAAAAGTTTATGTTTGTAATTGTATTAATCTTGCATTATTATTCCAATCTATTACACAAATACAGAACTTCTAACTGTTAAATTCAAATTATTAGTGCAAATTATAACTTGAAGATCTGAACTTGTAATTGTCAAATACAGAACTTAAAATTGATAGCTTCTAATTATTATTGCAAATTATAACTTGAAGATCTAAACTTGTAATTGTCAATTACAGAACTTCTAATTGTTAAATACAAATTATTAGTGCAAATTATAACTTGAAGATCTGAACATGTAATTGTCAAATACAGAACTTAAAATTGATAGCTTCTAATTATTATTGTAAATTATAACTTGAAGATCTGAACTTGTAATAGTGAATTACAGAACTTAGATTTGTTAAATTCAAATTATTATTTCAAATTATAACTTGAAGATCTGAACTAGTAATTGTCAAATACAGAACTTCTAATTATTAAATACAAATTATTAGTGCAAATTATAACTTGAAGATCTGAACTAGTAATTTTCAAATACAGAACTTAATATTGATAGCTTCTAATTATTATTGTAAATTATAACTTGAAGATCTGAACTTGTAATAGTGAATTACAGAACTTAGATTTGTTAAATTCAAATTATTATTTCAAATTATAACTTGAAGATCTGAACTAGTAATTGTCAAATACAGAACTTAAAATTGATAGCTTCTAATTATTATTGCAAAGTATAACTTGAAGATCTAACTTGTAATTGTCAAATACAGAACTTAAAATTGATAGCTTCTAATTATTATTGTAAATTATAACTTGAAGATCTGAACTTGTAATTGTCAAATACAGAACTTAAAATTGATAGCTTCTAATTATTATTGCAAATATAAACTTGGAGATCTGAACTAGTAATTGTCAAATACAGAACTTAAAATTGATAGCTTCTAATTATTATTGCAAATTATAACTAGAAGATCTGAACTTGTAATTGTCAAATACAGAACTTAAAATTGATAGCTTCTAATTATAATTTCAATTTATAACTTGAAGATCTGAACTTGTAATTGTCAAATTCAGAACTTAAAATTGATAGCTTCTAATTATTATTGCAAATTATAACTTGAAGATCTGAACTTGTAATTGTCAAATACAGAACTTCTAATTGTTAAATACAAATTAGTAGTGCAAATTATAACTTGAAGATCTGAACTTGTAATTATCAAATACAGAACTTAAAATTGATAGCTTCTAATTATTATTGTAAATTATAACTTGAAGATCTGAACTTGTAATAGTGAATTACAGAACTTAGATTTGTTAAATTCAAATTATTATTTCAAATTATAACTTGAAGATCTGAACTAGTAATTGTCAAATACAGAACTTAAAATTGATAGCTTCTAATTATTATTGCAAAGTATAACTTGAAGATCTAACTTGTAATTGTCAAATACAGAACTTAAAATTGATAGCTTCTAATTATTATTGTAAATTATAACTTGAAGATCTGAACTTGTAATTGTCAAATACAGAACTTAAAATTGATAGCTTCTAATTATTATTGCAAATATAAACTTGGAGATCTGAACTAGTAATTGTCAAATACAGAACTTAAAATTGATAGCTTCTAATTATTATTGCAAATTATAACTTGAAGATCTGAACTTGTAATTGTCAAATACAGAACTTAAAATTGATAGCTTCTAATTATTATTGCAAATTATAACTTGAAGATCTGAACTTGTAATTGTCAAATACAGAACATAAAATTGATAGCTTCTAATTATTATTTCAAATTATAACTTGAAGATCTGAACTTGTAATTGTCAAATACAGAACTTAAAATTAATAGCTTCTAATTATTATTGCAAATTATAACTTGAATATCTGAACTTGTAATTGTCAAATACAGAACTTCAAATTGTTAAATACAAATTATTAGTGCAAATTATAACTTGAAGATCTGAACTTGTAATTGTCAAATACAGAACTTAAAATTAATAGCTTCTAATTATTATTGCAAGTTATAACTTGAATATCTGCACTTGTAATTGTCAAATACAGAACTTCAAATTGTTAAATACAAATTATTAGTGCAAATTATAACTTGAATATCTGAACTTGTAATTGTCAAATACAGAACTTCAAATTGTTAAATACAAATTATTAGTGCAAATTATAACTTGAAGAACTGAACTTGGAATTGTCAAATACAGAACTTCTAATTGTTAAATACAAATTATTAGTGCAAATTATAACTTGAAGATCTGAACTAGTAATTTTCAAATACAGAACTTTAAATTAATTGCTTCTAATTATTATTGCAAATTAAAACTTGAATGTCTGAACTTGTAATTGTCAAATACAGAACTTCTAATTGTTAAATACAAATTATTAGTGAAAATTATAACTTGAAGATCTGAACTAGTAATTTTCAAATACAGAACTTAAAATTAATAGCTTCTAATTATTATTGCAAATTAAAACTTGAATGTCTGAACTTGTAATTGTCAAATACAGAACTTCTAATTGTTAAATACAAATTATTAGTGCAAATTATAACTTGAAGATCTGAACTTGTAATTGTCAAATACAGAACTTAAAATTGATAGCTTCTAATTATTATTGCAAATTATAACATGAAGATCTGAACTTGTAATTGTCAAATACAGAACTTAAAATTGATAGCTTCTAATTATTATTGTAAATTATAACTTGAAGATCTGAACTTGTAATAGTCAAATACAGAACTTCTAATTGTTAAATACAAATTATTAGTGCAAATTATAACTTGAAGATCTGAACTAGTAATTTTCAAATACAGAACTTAATATTGATAGCTTCTAATTATTATTGCAAATTATAACTAGAAGATCTGAACTTGTAATTGTCAAATACAGAACTTAAAATTGATAGCTTCTAATTATTATTTCAATTTATAACTTGAAGATCTGAACTTGTAATTGTCAAATACAGAACTTAAAATTGATAGCTTCTAATTATTATTGCAAATTATAACTTGAAGATCTGAACTTGTAATTGTCAAATACAGAACTTTTAATTGTTAAATACAAATTAGTAGTGCAAATTATAACTTGAAGATCTGAACTTGTAATTATCAAATACAGAACTTAAAATTGATAGCTTCTAATTATTATTGTAAATTATAACTTGAAGATCTAAACTTGTAATAGTGAATTACAGAACTTAGATTTGTTAAATTCAAATTATTATTACAAATTATAACTTGAAGATCTGAACTAGTAATTGTCAAATTCAGAACTTCAAATTGATAGCTTCTAATTATTATTGCAAATCATAACTTGAAGATCTGAACTAGTAATTGTCAAATCAGAACTTAAAATTGATAGCTTCTAATTATTATTGTAAATTATAACTTGAAGATCTGACCTTGTAATTGTCAAATACAGAACTTAAAATTGATATCTTCTAATTATTATTGCAAATAATAACTTGAAGATCTGAACTAGTAATTGTCAAATACAGCACTTAAAATTGATAGCTTCTAATTATTATTGCAAATTATAATTTGAAGATCTGAACTTGTAATAGACAAATACGCAACTTAGCATTGTTAAATACAAATTGTGATTGCAAATTATAACTTGAAGATCTGAACTAGTAATTGTCAAATACAGAACTTAAATTGATAGCTTATAATTATTATTGCAAATAATAATTTGAAGATCTGAATTTGTAATAGTCAAATACAGAACTTCTAATTGTTAAATACAAATTATTAGTGCAAATTATAACTTGAAGATCTGAACTTGTAATAGGTAAATACAGAACTTCTAATTGTTAAATTCAAACTAAGATTGCAAATAATAATTTGAAAATCTGAACTAGTAATAGTCAAATACAGAACTTCTAACAGTTAAATACAAATTATTAGTGCAAATTATAACTTGAAGATCTGAACTTGTAATTGTCAAATACAGAACTTAAAATTGATAGCTTCTAATTATTATTGCAAATTATAACTTGAAGATCTGAACTTGTAATTGTCAATTACAGAACTTCTAATTGTTAAATACAAATTATTAGTGCAAATTATAACTTGAAGATCTGAACATGTATTTGTCAAATACAGAACTTAAAATTGATAGCTTCTAATTATTATTGTAAATTATAACTTGAAGATCTGAACTTGTAATAGTGAATTACAGAACTTAGATTTGTTAAATTCAAATTATTATTTCAAATTATAACTTGAAGATCTGAACTAGTAATTGTCAAATACAGAACTTCTAATTATTAAATACAAATTATTAGTGCAAATTATAACTTGAAGATCTGAACTAGTAATTTTCAAATACAGAACTTAATATTGATAGCTTCTAACTATTATTGCAAATTATAACTAGAAGATCTGAACTTGTAATTGTCAAATACAGAACTTCTAATTGTTAAATACAAATTATTAGTGCAAATTATAACTTGAAGATCTGAACTAGTAATTTTCAAATACAGAACTTAATATTGATAGCTTCTAATTATTATTGCACATTATAACTAGAAGATCTGAACTTGTAATTGTCAAATACAGAACTTAAAATTGATAGCTTCTAATTATAATTTCAATTTATAACTTGAAGATCTGAACTTGTAATTGTCAAATACAGAACTTAAAATTGATAGCTTCTAATTATTATTGCAAATTATAACTTGAAGATCTGAACTTGTAACTGTCAAATACAGAATTTCTAATTGTTAAATACAAATTAGTAGTGCAAATTATAACTTGAAGATCTGAACTTGTAATTATCAAATACAGAACTTAAAATTGATAGCTTCTAATTATTATTGTAAATTATAACTTGAAGATCTGAACTTGTAATAGTGAATTACAGAACTTAGATTTGTTAAATTCAAATTATTATTTCAAATTATAACTTGAAGATCTGAACTAGTAATTGTCAAATACAGAACTTAAAATTGATAGCTTCTAATTATTATTGCAAATTATAACTTTAAGATCTAACTTGTAATTGTCAAATACAGAACTTAAAATTGATAGCTTCTAATTATTATTGTAAATTATAACTTGAAGATCTGAACTTGTAATTGTCAAATACAGAACTTAAAATTGATAGCTTCTAATTATTATTGCAAATATAAACTTGGAGATCTGAACTAGTAATTGTCAAATACAGAACTTAAAATTGATAGCTTCTAATTATTATTGCAAATTATAACTTGAAGATCTGAACTTGTAATTGTCAAATACAGAACTTAAAATTGATAGCTTCTAATTATTATTGCAAATTATAACTTGAAGATCTGAACTTGTAATTGTCAAATACAGAACTTAAAATTGATAGCTTCTAATTATTATTTCAATTTATAACTTGAAGATCTGAACTTGTAATTGTCAAATACAGAACTTAAAATTGATAGCTTCTAATTATTATTGCAAATTATAACTTGAAGATCTGAACTTGTAATTGTCAAATACAGAACTTTTAATTGTTAAATACAAATTAGTAGTGCAAATTATAACTTGAAGATCTGAACTTGTAATTATCAAATACAGAACTTAAAATTGATAGCTTCTAATTATTATTGTAAATTATAACTTGAAGATCTAAACTTGTAATAGTGAATTACAGAACTTAGATTTGTTAAATTCAAATTATTATTACAAATTATAACTTGAAGATCTGAACTAGTAATTGTCAAATTCAGAACTTCAAATTGATAGCTTCTAATTATTATTGCAAATCATAACTTGAAGATCTGAACTAGTAATTGTCAAATCAGAACTTAAAATTGATAGCTTCTAATTATTATTGTAAATTATAACTTGAAGATCTGACCTTGTAATTGTCAAATACAGAACTTAAAATTGATATCTTCTAATTATTATTGCAAATAATAACTTGAAGATCTGAACTAGTAATTGTCAAATACAGCACTTAAAATTGATAGCTTCTAATTATTATTGCAAATTATAATTTGAAGATCTGAACTTGTAATAGACAAATACGCAACTTAGCATTGTTAAATACAAATTGTGATTGCAAATTATAACTTGAAGATCTGAACTAGTAATTGTCAAATACAGAACTTAAATTGATAGCTTATAATTATTATTGCAAATAATAATTTGAAGATCTGAATTTGTAATAGTCAAATACAGAACTTCTAATTGTTAAATACAAATTATTAGTGCAAATTATAACTTGAAGATCTGAACTTGTAATAGGTAAATACAGAACTTCTAATTGTTAAATACAAACTAAGATTGCAAATAATAATTTGAAAATCTGAACTAGTAATAGTCAAATACAGAACTTCTAACAGTTAAATACAAATTATTAGTGCAAATTATAACTTGAAGATCTGAACTTGTAATTGTCAAATACAGAACTTAAAATTGATAGCTTCTAATTATTATTGCAAATTATAACTTGAAGATCTGAACTTGTAATTGTCAATTACAGAACTTCTAATTGTTAAATACAAATTATTAGTGCAAATTATAACTTGAAGATCTGAACATGTATTTGTCAAATACAGAACTTAAAATTGATAGCTTCTAATTATTATTGTAAATTATAACTTGAAGATCTGAACTTGTAATAGTGAATTACAGAACTTAGATTTGTTAAATTCAAATTATTATTTCAAATTATAACTTGAAGATCTGAACTAGTAATTGTCAAATACAGAACTTCTAATTATTAAATACAAATTATTAGTGCAAATTATAACTTGAAGATCTGAACTAGTAATTTTCAAATACAGAACTTAATATTGATAGCTTCTAACTATTATTGCAAATTATAACTAGAAGATCTGAACTTGTAATTGTCAAATACAGAACTTCTAATTGTTAAATACAAATTATTAGTGCAAATTATAACTTGAAGATCTGAACTAGTAATTTTCAAATACAGAACTTAATATTGATAGCTTCTAATTATTATTGCACATTATAACTAGAAGATCTGAACTTGTAATTGTCAAATACAGAACTTAAAATTGATAGCTTCTAATTATAATTTCAATTTATAACTTGAAGATCTGAACTTGTAATTGTCAAATACAGAACTTAAAATTGATAGCTTCTAATTATTATTGCAAATTATAACTTGAAGATCTGAACTTGTAACTGTCAAATACAGAATTTCTAATTGTTAAATACAAATTAGTAGTGCAAATTATAACTTGAAGATCTGAACTTGTAATTATCAAATACAGAACTTAAAATTGATAGCTTCTAATTATTATTGTAAATTATAACTTGAAGATCTGAACTTGTAATAGTGAATTACAGAACTTAGATTTGTTAAATTCAAATTATTATTTCAAATTATAACTTGAAGATCTGAACTAGTAATTGTCAAATACAGAACTTAAAATTGATAGCTTCTAATTATTATTGCAAATTATAACTTTAAGATCTAACTTGTAATTGTCAAATACAGAACTTAAAATTGATAGCTTCTAATTATTATTGTAAATTATAACTTGAAGATCTGAACTTGTAATTGTCAAATACAGAACTTAAAATTGATAGCTTCTAATTATTATTGCAAATATAAACTTGGAGATCTGAACTAGTAATTGTCAAATACAGAACTTAAAATTGATAGCTTCTAATTATTATTGCAAATTATAACTTGAAGATCTGAACTTGTAATTGTCAAATACAGAACTTAAAATTGATAGCTTCTAATTATTATTGCAAATTATAACTTGAAGATCTGAACTTGTAATTGTCAAATACAGAACATAAAATTGATAGCTTCTAATTATTATTTCAAATTATAACTTGAAGATCTGAACTTGTAATTGTCAAATACAGAACTTAAAATTAATAGCTTCTAATTATTATTGCAAATTTTAACTTGAATATCTGAACTTGTAATTGTCAAATACAGAACTTCAAATTGTTAAATACAAATTATTAGTGCAAATTATAACTTGAAGATCTGAACTTGTAATTGTCAAATACAGAACTTAAAATTGATAGCTTCTAATTATTATTGTAAATTATAACTTGAAGATCTGAACTTGTAATAGTGAATTACAGAACTTAGATTTGTTAAATTCAAATTATTATTTCAAATTATAACTTGAAGATCTGTACTAGTAATTGTCAAATACAGAACTTAAAATTGATAGCTTCTAATTATTATTGCATATTATAACTTGAAGATCTGAACTTGTAATTGTTAAATACAGAACTTAAAATTGATAGCTTCTAATTATTATTGCAAATTATAACTTCAAGATCTGAACTTGTAATTGTCAAATACAGAACATAAAATTGATAGCTTCTAATTATTATTTCAAATTATAACTTGAAGATCTGAACTTGTAATTGTCAAATACAGAACTTAAAATTAATAGCTTCTAATTATTATTGCAAATTATAACTTGAATATCTGAACTTGTAATTGTCAAATACAGAACTTCAAATTGTTAAATACAAATTATTAGTGCAAATTATAACTTGAAGATCTGAACTTGTAATTGTCAAATACAGAACTTAAAATTGATAGCTTCAAATTATTATTGCAACTTATAACTTGAAGATCTGAACTTGTAATTTTCAAATACAGAACTTCTAATTGTTAAATACAAATTATTAGTGCAAATTATAACTTGAAGAACTGAACTTGGAATTGTCAAATACAGAACTTCTAATTGTTAAATACAAATTATTAGTGCACATTATAACTTGAAGATCTGAACTAGTAATTTTCAAATACAGAACTTAAAATTAATAGCTTCTAATTATTATTGCAAATTAAAACTTGTATGTCTGAACTTGTAATTGTCAAATACAGAACTTCTAATTGTTAAATACAAATTATTAGTGCAAATTATAACTTGAAGATCTGAACTAGTAATTTTCAAATACAGAACTTAAAATTAATAGCTTCTAATTATTATTGCAAATTAAAACTTGAATGTCTGAACTTGTAATTGTCAAATACAGAACTTCTAATTGTTAAATACAAATTATATAGTGCAAATTATAACTTGAAGATCTGAACTTGTAATTGTCAAATACAGAACTTAAAATTGATAGCTTCTAATTATTATTGCAAATTATAACATGAAGATCTGAACTTGTAATTGTCAAATACAGAACTTAAAATTGATAGCTTCTAATTATTATTGTAAATTATAACTTGAAGATCTGAACTTGTAATAGTCAAATACAGAACTTCTAATTGTTAAATATAAATTATTAGTGCAAATTATAACTTGAAGATCTGAACTAGTAATTTTCAAATACAGAACTTAATATTGATAGCTTCTAATTATTATTGCAAATTATAACTAGAAGATCTGAACTTGTAATTGTCAAATACAGAACTTAAAATTGATAGCTTCTAATTATTATTTCAATTTATAACTTGAAGATCTGAACTTGTAATTGTCAAATACAGAACTTAAAATTGATAGCTTCTAATTATTATTGCAAATTATAACTTGAAGATCTGAACTTGTAATTGTCAAATACAGAACTTTTAATTGTTAAATACAAATTAGTAGTGCAAATTATAACTTGAAGATCTGAACTTGTAATTATCAAATACAGAACTTAAAATTGATAGCTTCTAATTATTATTGTAAATTATAACTTGAAGATCTAAACTTGTAATAGTGAATTACAGAACTTAGATTTGTTAAATTCAAATTATTATTACAAATTATAACTTGAAGATCTGAACTAGTAATTGTCAAATTCAGAACTTCAAATTGATAGCTTCTAATTATTATTGCAAATCATAACTTGAAGATCTGAACTAGTAATTGTCAAATCAGAACTTAAAATTGATAGCTTCTAATTATTATTGTAAATTATAACTTGAAGATCTGACCTTGTAATTGTCAAATACAGAACTTAAAATTGATATCTTCTAATTATTATTGCAAATAATAACTTGAAGATCTGAACTAGTAATTGTCAAATACAGCACTTAAAATTGATAGCTTCTAATTATTATTGCAAATTATAATTTGAAGATCTGAACTTGTAATAGACAAATACGCAACTTAGCATTGTTAAATACAAATTGTGATTGCAAATTATAACTTGAAGATCTGAACTAGTAATTGTCAAATACAGAACTTAAATTGATAGCTTATAATTATTATTGCAAATAATAATTTGAAGATCTGAATTTGTAATAGTCAAATACAGAACTTCTAATTGTTAAATACAAATTATTAGTGCAAATTATAACTTGAAGATCTGAACTTGTAATAGGTAAATACAGAACTTCTAATTGTTAAATTCAAACTAAGATTGCAAATAATAATTTGAAAATCTGAACTAGTAATAGTCAAATACAGAACTTCTAACAGTTAAATACAAATTAT
Source organism: Cantharis lateralis (assembly GCA_963170105.1). Taxonomy (NCBI): domain Eukaryota; kingdom Metazoa; phylum Arthropoda; class Insecta; order Coleoptera; family Cantharidae; genus Cantharis; species Cantharis lateralis. The sequence continues at coordinate 22,767,822 of OY720625.1, read as the reverse complement.
TAGTGCAAATTATAACTTGAAGATCTGAACTTGTAATTGTCAAATACAGAACTTAAAATTGATAGCTTCTAATTATTATTGCAAATTATAACTTGAAGATCTGAACTTGTAATTGTCAATTACAGAACTTCTAATTGTTAAATACAAATTATTAGTGCAAATTATAACTTGAAGATCTGAACATGTATTTGTCAAATACAGAACTTAAAATTGATAGCTTCTAATTATTATTGTAAATTATAACTTGAAGATCTGAACTTGTAATAGTGAATTACAGAACTTAGATTTGTTAAATTCAAATTATTATTTCAAATTATAACTTGAAGATCTGAACTAGTAATTGTCAAATACAGAACTTCTAATTATTAAATACAAATTATTAGTGCAAATTATAACTTGAAGATCTGAACTAGTAATTTTCAAATACAGAACTTAATATTGATAGCTTCTAACTATTATTGCAAATTATAACTAGAAGATCTGAACTTGTAATTGTCAAATACAGAACTTCTAATTGTTAAATACAAATTATTAGTGCAAATTATAACTTGAAGATCTGAACTAGTAATTTTCAAATACAGAACTTAATATTGATAGCTTCTAATTATTATTGCACATTATAACTAGAAGATCTGAACTTGTAATTGTCAAATACAGAACTTAAAATTGATAGCTTCTAATTATAATTTCAATTTATAACTTGAAGATCTGAACTTGTAATTGTCAAATACAGAACTTAAAATTGATAGCTTCTAATTATTATTGCAAATTATAACTTGAAGATCTGAACTTGTAACTGTCAAATACAGAATTTCTAATTGTTAAATACAAATTAGTAGTGCAAATTATAACTTGAAGATCTGAACTTGTAATTATCAAATACAGAACTTAAAATTGATAGCTTCTAATTATTATTGTAAATTATAACTTGAAGATCTGAACTTGTAATAGTGAATTACAGAACTTAGATTTGTTAAATTCAAATTATTATTTCAAATTATAACTTGAAGATCTGAACTAGTAATTGTCAAATACAGAACTTAAAATTGATAGCTTCTAATTATTATTGCAAATTATAACTTGAAGATCTAACTTGTAATTGTCAAATACAGAACTTAAAATTGATAGCTTCTAATTATTATTGTAAATTATAACTTGAAGATCTGAACTTGTAATTGTCAAATACAGAACTTAAAATTGATAGCTTCTAATTATTATTGCAAATATAAACTTGGAGATCTGAACTAGTAATTGTCAAATACAGAACTTAAAATTGATAGCTTCTAATTATTATTGCAAATTATAACTTGAAGATCTGAACTTGTAATTGTCAAATACAGAACTTAAAATTGATAGCTTCTAATTATTATTGCAAATTATAACTTGAAGATCTGAACTTGTAATTGTCAAATACAGAACATAAAATTGATAGCTTCTAATTATTATTTCAAATTATAACTTGAAGATCTGAACTTGTAATTGTCAAATACAGAACTTAAAATTAATAGCTTCTAATTATTATTGCAAATTATAACTTGAATATCTGAACTTGTAATTGTCAAATACAGAACTTCAAATTGTTAAATACAAATTATTAGTGCAAATTATAACTTGAAGATCTGAACTTGTAATTGTCAAATACAGAACTTAAAATTGATAGCTTCTAATTATTATTGTAAATTATAACTTGAAGATCTGAACTTGTAATAGTGAATTACAGAACTTAGATTTGTTAAATTCAAATTATTATTTCAAATTATAACTTGAAGATCTGTACTAGTAATTGTCAAATACAGAACTTAAAATTGATAGCTTCTAATTATTATTGCATATTATAACTTGAAGATCTGAACTTGTAATTGTTAAATACAGAACTTAAAATTGATAGCTTCTAATTATTATTGCAAATTATAACTTCAAGATCTGAACTTGTAATTGTCAAATACAGAACATAAAATTGATAGCTTCTAATTATTATTTCAAATTATAACTTGAAGATCTGAACTTGTAATTGTCAAATACAGAACTTAAAATTAATAGCTTCTAATTATTATTGCAAATTATAACTTGAATATCTGAACTTGTAATTGTCAAATACAAAACTTCAAATTGTTAAATACAAATTATTAGTGCAAATTATAACTTGAAGATCTGAACTTGTAATTGTCAAATACAGAACTTAAAATTGATAGCTTCAAATTATTATTGCAACTTATAACTTGAAGATCTGAACTTGTAATTTTCAAATACAGAACTTCTAATTGTTAAATACAAATTATTAGTGCAAATTATAACTTGAAGAACTGAACTTGGAATTGTCAAATACAGAACTTCTAATTGTTAAATACAAATTATTAGTGCACATTATAACTTGAAGATCTGAACTAGTAATTTTCAAATACAGAACTTAAAATTAATAGCTTCTAATTATTATTGCAAATTAAAACTTGTATGTCTGAACTTGTAATTGTCAAATACAGAACTTCTAATTGTTAAATACAAATTATTAGTGCAAATTATAACTTGAAGATCTGAACTAGTAATTTTCAAATACAGAACTTAAAATTAATAGCTTCTAATTATTATTGCAAATTAAAACTTGAATGTCTGAACTTGTAATTGTCAAATACAGAACTTCTAATTGTTAAATACAAATTATATAGTGCAAATTATAACTTGAAGATCTGAACTTGTAATTGTCAAATACAGAACTTAAAATTGATAGCTTCTAATTATTATTGCAAATTATAACATGAAGATCTGAACTTGTAATTGTCAAATACAGAACTTAAAATTGATAGCTTCTAATTATTATTGTAAATTATAACTTGAAGATCTGAACTTGTAATAGTCAAATACAGAACTTCTAATTGTTAAATACAAATTATTAGTGCAAATTATAACTTGAAGATCTGAACTAGTAATTTTCAAATACAGAACTTAATATTGATAGCTTCTAATTATTATTGCAAATTATAACTAGAAGATCTGAACTTGTAATTGTCAAATACAGAACTTAAAATTGATAGCTTCTAATTATTATTTCAATTTATAACTTGAAGATCTGAACTTGTAATTGTCAAATACAGAACTTAAAATTGATAGCTTCTAATTATTATTGCAAATTATAACTTGAAGATCTGAACTTGTAATTGTCAAATACAGAACTTTTAATTGTTAAATACAAATTAGTAGTGCAAATTATAACTTGAAGATCTGAACTTGTAATTATCAAATACAGAACTTAAATTGATAGCTTCTAATTATTATTGTAAATTATAACTTGAAGATCTAAACTTGTAATAGTGAATTACAGAACTTAGATTTGTTAAATTCAAATTATTATTACAAATTATAACTTGAAGATCTGAACTAGTAATTGTCAAATTCAGAACTTAAAATTGATAGCTTCTAATTATTATTGCAAATCATAACTTGAAGATGTGATCTAGTAATTGTCAAATACAGAACTTAAAATTGATAGCTTCTAATTATTATTGTAAATTATAACTTGAAGATCTGACCTTGTAATTGTCAAATACAGAACTTAAAATTGATATCTTCTAATTATTATTGCAAATAATAACTTGAAGATCTGAACTAGTAATTGTCAAATAAAGCACTTAAAATTGATAGCTTCTAATTATTATTGCAAATTATAATTTGAAGATCTGAACTTGTAATAGACAAATACGCAACTTAGCATTGTTAAATACAAATTGTGATTGCAAATTATAACTTGAAGATCTGAACCTGTAATAGGTAAATACAGAACTTTCAATTGTTAAATTCTAACTAAGATTGCAAATAATAATTCGAAGATCTGAACTTGTAATAGTGAATTACAGAACTTAGATTTGTTAAATTCAAATTATTATTTCAAATTATAACTTGAAGATCTGAACTAGTAATTGTCAAATACAGAACTTAAAATTGATAGCTTCTAATTATTATTGCAAATTAAAACTTGAAGATCTGAACTAGTAATTGTCAAATGCAGAACTTAAAATTGATAGCTTCTAATTATTATTGCAAATAATAACTTGAAGATCTGTACTTGTAATTGTCAAATACAGAACTTAAAATTGATAGCTTATAATTATAGTTCAAATTATAACTTGAAAATCTGAACTTGTAATAGTCAAATACAGAACATCGAATTGTTAAATACAAATTATTAGTGCAAATTATAACTTGAAGATCTGAACTTGTAATAGGTAAATACAGAACTTCTAATTGTTAAATTCAAACTAAGATTGCAAATAATAATTTGAAAATCTGAACTAGTAATAGTCAAATACAGAACTTCTAACTGGTAAAAACAAATTATTAGTGCAAATTATAACTTGTAGATCTGAACTTGTAATTGTCAAATACAGAACTTAAAATTGATAGCTTCTAATTATTATTGCAAATTATAACTTGAAGATCTGAACTTGTAATAGTGAATTACAAAACTTAGATTTGTTAAATTCAAATTATTATTTCAAATTATAACTTGAAGATCTGAACTAGTAATTGTCAAATACAGAACTTAAATTGATAGCTTATAATTATTATTGCAAATAATAATTTGAAGATCTGAACTTGTAATAGTCAAATACAGAACTTCTAATTGTTAAATACAAATTATTAGTGCAAATTATAACTTGAAGATCTGAACTAGTAATTGTCAAATACAGAACTTAAAATTGATAGCTTCTAATTATTATTGCAAATTATAACTTGAAGATCTGAACTTCTAATTGTCAAATACAGAACTTCTAATTGTTAAATACAAATTATTAGTGCAAATTATAACTTGAAGATCTCAACAAGTAATTGTCAAATACAGAACTTAAAATTGATAGCTTCTAATTATTATTGTAAATTATAACTTGAAGATCTGAACTTGTAATAGTGAATTACAGAACTTAGATTTGTTAAATTCAAATTATTATTTCAAATTATAACTTGAAGATCTGAACTAGTAATTGTCAAATACAGAACTTAAAATTGATAGCTTCTAATTATTATTGCAAATTATAACTTGAAGATCTGAACTTGTAATTGTCAAATACAGAACTTAAAATTGATAGCTTCTAATTATTATTGCAAATTATAACATGAAGATCTGAACTTGTAATTGTCAAATACAGAACTTAAAATTGATAGCTTCTAATTATTATTGTAAATTATAACTTGAAGATCTGAACTTGTAATAGTCAAATACAGAACTTCTAATTGTTAAATACAAATTATTAGTGCAAATTATAACTTGAAGATCTGAACTAGTAATTTTCAAATACAGAACTTAATATTGATAGCTTCTAATTATTATTGCAAATTATAACTAGAAGATCTGAACTTGTAATTGTCAAATAAGGAACTTAAAATTGATAGCTTCTAATTATTATTTCAATTTATAACTTGAAGATCTGAACTTGTAATTGTCAAATACAGAACTTAAAATTGATAGCTTCTAATTATTATTGCAAATTATAACTTGAAGATCTGAACTTGTAATTGTCAAATATAGAACTTTTAATTGTTAAATTCAAATTAGTAGTGCAAATTATAACTTGAAGATCTGAACTTGTAATTATCAAATACAGAACTTAAAATTGATAGCTTCTAATTATTATTGTAAATTATAACTTGAAGATCTGAACTTGTAATAGTGAATTACAGAACTTAGATTTGTTAAATTCAAATTATTATTACAAATTATAACTTGAAGATCTGAACTAGTAATTGTCAAATACAGAACTTAAAATTGATAGCTTCTAATTATTATTGCAAATCATAACTTGAAGATCAGAACTAGTAATTGTAAAATACAGAACTTAAAATTGATAGCTTCTAATTATTATTGTAAATTATAACTTGAAGATCTGACCTTGTAATTGTCAAATACAGAACTTAAAATTGATATCTTCTAATTATTATTGCAAATAATAACTTGAAGATCTGAACTAGTAATTGTCAAATACAGCACTTAAAATTGATAGCTTCTAATTATTATTGCAAATTATAATTTGAAGATCTGAACTTGTAATAGACAAATACTCAACTTAGCATTGTTAAATACAAATTGTGATTGCAAATTATAACTTGAAGATCTGAACTAGTAATTGTCAAATACAGAACTTAAATTGATAGCTTATAATTATTATTGCAAATAATAATGTCGCATAGGGCTTTAATTATTTCAGGTTAAGGGCCCTAGCTTGGGGTTTAACTCAGATGGTGTCAACTTCGGAATTAAGGGACTGCATATTTATATTAAACTAGAGTAAATTCTGATAAACTTAATTCTATTAAACATACTACTTAATTTTGGAAATACATAACTACAATTATTGAACTATAACTAATTACTTACACTACCCTGGTTCAGGGTTGAAAGACGGATTCGTGCCCAAGCCGTTCCAAGACCATCGCTCGAACTCACTCGTTCCACTTCCGCGACTTGACTTCCATTATTCAATCAATCCGTCGATCATACCCCTACTATTAATTAGTAATCTACAGGATCGGACTAGCTATACTGGTCAATTCTCTTATCAGGAAGGGACATGTCTTCTGTGGAACGATTAGTAATTTAGGAAGTGTTTCCACTCGTGACATCTCCCCCTCCTAACAAAACGGCTGCCCCAAGTCGTTTGGACCAAAAATAACAAAAATTTGAAATCGAATTTTTAAAAACGAATAGTTTCCCGACATAAATTGAATGTGGGTGCTTTGTGAGAATTGACTCCATATGCATATTTCCTTAATCCTATCCTGAACTTAATGCTTAAAAACAATAAACTTTCATGTTTACTTTACATAAATGATACATACTACATAAAAAATATTTACACACATATATAAATTAGTTCATATCGTGCTTTAATTATAGTTTTTGGCAAAATCCTTAAATTACAATGATTTGTTTTTGCAATCACTCGGATGTTCAAATCGAAATTCGCGATTCGTGTTGAAAATTTAAAATTTTGAAAGAAAAGTAAATGTTAGTTGCAATTGCGCTTTTTTGGTTACATCACTAATTTGGTTCTAAACTTGAACCATTTTTGATCTAGTCGTTAATTTGAAACTTTTTTAGCTGAGAATATTAATTTAACTCATTCCTTTGCACTTTTTTAAGCACATTAATGCCGTGACTTAGTTTTACGTTTTACTATATTATTTCTACTATTGCTGACTGATCATGTTTGTAACCTTATTCCACAGTTAGATAAATGTATTGTTTAAAAAAAAATCAGATACTGTGTTTCTGCTTTTATGTCGTTTAAACTTTCAACACCTTTTTATGGTTATTCTTACCTAAACGCGCGAATTTAATTTGTCATTGTATGTTCCGGCCGTGCCATTTATAAGTAGGGGTGACTTATACCATAGGAACGAGGCATTCGGGGTGAAAGTGTCGAATTGATTGGACACGAAATTGTAAAGCCCAATAGTTAAATGTTGTAGTGATTAAAATAAATTGATAAAAAAATATACAGTCCATTTATAAAATTGTTTTATTGAGAAAACTCAACATAAATTTGGTCCATCGAGCGAATACTTATTAGAAATTGGATTAAAATTGAAGAATTACAATTAAAAGTTAACTTGCAATGGAAACCAAAATGGTAATGAAAATTGGATTATGGACCCTATCGGTTACTATGGTATGGTCGTAGATATTTTGGATATGTTAAATTGGTCTGTCGCGAAGCCAAGCGTGAAAAGTTGAACCCTTGGAATTTCGAGGTCAGTGCATTCCTTTGTTTACTTCCTTGTTTATAAGAAGTTCTTTCAATCTGTGTTAATTTTTGTTTTACATATTATTAGAAAATTTAAGATTAGAATATTTTCATTGTTGATTGCATTTTCAGAATTTACTCTTGCGTTAGATTGAAATGGCAGACCTTACTAAATTGATAAAAGAGCGAGGTGCTATAAAGGCTAGTTTGACGCGATTCGTAACATTTTTAAGAGATCATGCGGATCATGTATCTAATATTAAATTGCGATTAGTGGATGTAAAACCTCTTTTGAATAGTTTTAACACATTGCAAATTGAAATTGAATGTTTAATACCCCCAGAAAACAAAATTGATTTAGAAAATTGTGAAATTGAAAGACTTGATTTTGAAAATAAATATTATACGGCATTGCAAAAAGCTGCAAAAATAATAAAAGAATCGGTTGACGAGCGCGAGGCAAATCTGTCCCGCACAAGCTCACCAACTAATTCGATTGCTTTAAATAATGCAAATAGTAGTAATAAACCTAACGTACATTTGCCTAAGATAAATTTGCCAAAATATGATGGGCGACTAGACGAATGGTTGTATTTTAAAGAGACGTTTGATTCGTTAATCAATAGTAATGATTCACTTGCGGAAATTCAAAAATTTCATTATTTGCGATCGGTTTTGAAAGGAGATGCGGCTGACGTTATCGAGTCACTAGAAATTACGAGCTGTAACTATACGATTGCATGGGAACTTTTGAATGAAAGATTTAGTAAAAAAAAATTGTTGATATTAAGTCATGTTAAAGCTATATTTGAGCTACCTAACAATAATAACCGCGAATCTTGCAATCATTTAAGAGCAGTTCTAGATGGAACCACAAAACATTTGCGCGCTTTAAAAACGTTGAAGCAACCTGTAGAACAATGGGATACCTTAATTGTGTACATGGTTTCTATTAAATTAGATAATAAGACGCGACGCGAATTAGAAAAGGAGTATTGCGACCAATTGCCAACTACTAAAAATTTATTCGATTTTTTAAAAGAAAAATGTAGGATGTTAGAAAATTTGGGTGCAAATAATACTAGTAGTTCGCACGGTAAAGCTAATATTAAAAAAAGCGTAAATAATTTTGTTGCCGCTACTGAGAATGTGTGTTCTCATTGCAATGGGAAACATTTTTTGACAAATTGCGAAGAGTTTGCCCAACTCTCTGTAGAAAAACGATTCGAAAAAATCAAAGATCTACATCTTTGTTTGAATTGTTTTAAGAAGTACCACAGATCAATGTTTTGCAAAGCACCCAGGTGCCAAATATGCAATAGAAAACATAATACCTTGCTGCATGATAACGAAAAAATCAGTGCTTATCAACCAGATGATCGCTCCAAGCATGCCGAAGGGAAAATTGGAGAATCTGCTAGCACAAAAATTGATAAATTAGAGAGTAAAGTAACTTTGAGCTCATTCAACGGTATGAGCCAAGTCTTATTGTCAACTGCAATTGTACGCGTAATTGATCGAATAGGTAAAGTGCACGAAGCCCGAGTACTTTTGGACTCAGGGTCCGAGTCGCATTTCATTACGCAAGAATTGGCAAACAAATTGAAATTGCCAACTACTAAAATTGATCTCAAAGTTACTGGTATAAATCAATTGGCAACGAATGTATCAACAAAGGTCGATTTAAAGATACAGGCACATAGCTCTGAATTCTCAATGAATATTTCGTGTTTGGTGGTACCAAGCATAGGCGGAAATATTCCTTCCGCACCGGTATACACCGAGGCATTGAAAATGCCAGATTTTGTTCAACTAGCTGACAAATCTTTCAATAAATCAGGGAAAATAGATATTTTAATAGGTTCAGAACGCTTCTGGCAATTAGTACGCCCTAGACAGCATTGTTTAGGGAAAAACAAGCCCATATTACAAGAAACTAGTTTGGGTTGGATAGTGGCAGGAATAGTTTCGACTAAGAAAATTGAAAAAGAAAGTCACTGTGGTTTTGTTAGTAATCAAACTCTAGACAGTATTTTAACTAGATTCTGGGAACTAGAAAGTTGCCCAGACAAAAAAGTGCTTTCCCCGGAAGAGGAATTTTGCGAGAATCATTTCAAAGCTAGCACGACGCGATTACCTAGCGGGCGCTTCGTAGTTCGTTATCCCTTGAAATACTCGATTGATAAATTGGGAAATTCACGACAATTAGCCCTAAAAAGGTTTGGGCACATAGAAAATAAATTAAATCGCGACTTGGCTCTAAAAAAAGAGTACAAGAAGTTTATTGAAGAATATGAGCAATTAGGCCATTTGACAAAATTAAAAAATGTGCATGATCAAGGAGCATATTACATGCCGCACCATTGCGTGATCAAAAAAGATAGCTTGACAACTCGAGTTAGGGTAGTTTTTGACGCTTCTGCAAAAACTACAAGCGGATATTCGTTAAACGATATTCAGGTAACCGGTCCAGTTATTCAACAAGACTTATTTTCGATTCACATACGATTTAGAAAACATAATTACGTTATAACCGCGGACATAACTAAAATGTATCGGCAAATTCTAATACACGAGGATCAAAGACCCCTTCAAAGAATTTTTTGGCGTAATGACGAATCTCAGGATATTAGTTGTTATGAATTGAATACCGTCACCTACGGTACTGCAGCCGCTTCGTTTATAGCAGTTAGATGTTTGATAGAGTTGGCAAGAGAAAATTCGTTAACGAAGCCTGTATTCAGTTCAATAATTAAAAATGATTTTTACATGGATGATTTAATAACAGGAGGGGAATCGAAGGAGAAAATCAAAGAAATTTACCACGAAGTGACAGGTATTTTAAAGGGTGGTTGTTTCACATTGAATAAGTGGAGCTCCAATGACCCTCAAGTGTTAGAAGAAATTCAATGCGCGAATAAACAAATAATTTTGAACATGGGCGAAGGGGGCGAGTCAAAGACTTTGGGATTGTCTTGGCATGCAAAAGAAGATGAATTTAAATACAGCATAATCATAAAGGAATCGATGACTCTAAACACAAAACGTATTGTTTTATCAGTAATCGCTCAGATATTTGACCCCCTAGGACTATTGGGCCCAGTTATTATCTCCGCAAAATTAATTCTGCAAAGATTGTGGCAATACAATTTATCGTGGGATGACCCTATTCCTATAGAATTAAATCGCAAATTTGCTAAATTCAAAAAACAACTTCCTATTTTAAACGACATAAAGGTTAAAAGACACGTGTTTTGTAAAAATCCGCTTAGAATGGAATTACACGGTTTCGCAGATGCATCCGAAATGGCATACGGGGCGGCGATTTACGCGCGTAGTGTTAGTGAAGATGGGATTGCAAATTGTAGGTTGCTTTGCGCAAAAAGTCGGGTTGCTCCTTTAAAAACGTTAACTGTACCGCGTTTGGAATTATGCGCAGCATTCCTACTCGCGAATTTGTTTGTGAAGGTAGAAAAGTCGTTAGAAATTGAATTTGATCAGCGGTTTTTCTGGTGCGACTCGAAAATCGTAATTGCTTGGATAAACACGGCTCCACATTTATTAAAAATGTTTGTAGCAAATAGGGTGTCGGAAATACAAACATTAACGCGGGCGAGTGAATGGTGTTACGTTAACACCAAAGATAACCCCGCGGATTTATTGACGCGAGGTGTAGAACCTGAGGAACTAGAGACAAACTTACTTTGGTGGTATGGTCCTCCGTGGCTCTCAAGTCCGTACAACTTGTGGCCAATCGCAAACGAAATAAAATTAGAAAGTATAATTGAATTATCGGAATTCAAAGAAGAAGAGCGAAAGGTCAAAGTCATATTAATGACAAACTTAGAAACATGCGGAATATTTTATAAGTTCTCTTCATACAAGAAACTACAAAGAGTGTGGGCATACTGCATGAGATTTTGTAAAAATGCGACTTTGGGTAAAGAAAATCGCCTAAGCGGTAGTTTAACCAGTCTTGAACTGCTAAATTCAACGACATCATTGATAAAAATTTCCCAACGAGAAACTTTTAAGGAAGACTTGCGAGATTTAAAAAATAAGAAACAAGTTCGTAAATCTAGCAAAACTTTGGCGTTGAACCCATTTTTAGATGCAGAATCTGTTATTCGAGTTGGAGGCAGGTTGAAACATTCAAGTTATGAATTTTATAAAAAACACCCCGCAATTTTGGATTCCAAACATCCCTTGTCTAAATTATTGGTAAGAGCCGAGCATGTAAAATTATTACATGCCGGACCTCAGACAGTTTTGGCATCTTTGCGCATATGGATAATTGCTGCTCGTAATCTAGTTAGAAACGTTATTCGGGAATGCGTAAGTTGTTTCAAAGCTAAACCCGTACCAGTCGATTATATTATGGCAGATTTACCTAAAGTACGAGTAACAGCAGCGCGACCATTTATAAATTGCGGGATCGATTTCGCTGGCCCATTTTTGCTAAAAGATAGAAAAGGGCGTAAATACAATACTGTGAAGGCTTATGTATGTTTATTTGTTTGTTTGTCATCACGAGCCATTCATTTGGAACTGGTCAGTGAGTTGACAACTGATGCATTTGTGGCAGCGCTGCACAGATTTGTTTCGCGACGCGGTCATTGTTTAAACATTTATAGCGATAACGGCACAAACTTTGTAGGTGCCAAAAGAGAAATTTACAAATTGCAAAACGCGATTAAAGATAGTTCCTTTTTCGAAGAGTTAAACTGGCACTTTATACCACCTCGTGCACCTCACTTTGGAGGTATTTGGGAAGCAGGGGTAAAAAGTTTTAAATTTCATTTTAATAGAATTATTAAAGATGTAAAATTAACATTCGAAGAGTTTGCTACAATTATAACGCAGATTGAGGGGTGCTTAAATTCCCGTCCATTATATCCAATGAGTAACGATCCCAATGATCCTACTGCCTTAACTCCCGGCCATTTTCTAATTGGACACCCAATCGTTGGTTTGTTGGAACCGCCACTGCAAGAAGCAAAAACGAATACTTTGAAGAGGTTTCAATTCTTGCAACAGATGAAACAACAATTTTGGTCCAGGTGGTCAAAGGAGTACATCTCGGAAATGCAGGTGCGAGCTAAATGGAAAGTGCAACACCCAATTTTGTTAAAAACCGGTGTGTTAGTTTTGGTCAAAGAGGATAATTTGCCACCGTTAAAATGGGAATTGGGTCGGGTCCAGGCTCTTCATCCTGGTAGTGATGGGGTCGTTAGGGCAGTGACTTTAAAGACAAATTCTGGCGTGATTAAAAGACCAGTTGTGAAAGTGTGCATTTTGCCTCTGCAAGATGTTTGAAAATTGTGTTTAAAAACTGATTTTAATTGTTTAAGAAATTGTATTTTGTTCTTAGTTTTGCTCTTAGTTTTATTCTTAGTTTTGTTCTGACAGTTTTATTCTTAGTTTAATACTTATAACTTTGTGCTTAGTTTTTGTTAATTGATTAAGATTAAATTTTTTTGTATTATTGTTGAAAGGGGATGCTTTCAAGAGGGGGGCCATGTTCCGGCCGTGCCATTTATAAGTAGGGGTGACTTATACCATAGGAACGAGGCATTCGGGGTGAAAGTGTCGAATTGATTGGACACGAAATTGTAAAGCCCAATAGTTAAATGTTGTAGTGATTAAAATAAATTGATAAAAAAATATACAGTCCATTTATAAAATTGTTTTATTGAGAAAACTCAACATTGTAATTTCAAGGTACATCCCTTTAATTTCATTTCTTATCGAGATTTCTTCAAAAATTTATACTATTTACTCATCTTAATTATGGGCTTAACATAGCATCACCTTTAATTACTTTTTGTGCAACTTTTTTCCTGACCTATCTTTCCTAATCATATAAGTTGTGACATACAATCAGTGGCGTATTTAGCAATTACGTGTAGGGGGGGCCTGGGATCTAAAAGTAAAATCACAACATTTAAAACTAGAGCAAAGCGAGTCGCCTGACATACAGCGCCGCAGCCGAATTTTTTTTTAATTTTCAAGGTCACGCGCTTTAATGGAAATTTAAATTTGAAGTACAAAAATAATTTCTTCTAAAAATAGTTTTCATTCTTTTGAAATTATTCCACGCCATGCAACTCAAAGCGACTAGACAAAATGTAAAGCATTCGTATACAAAAAATTTAGTTAAGTTTCAATAGCTTCAAATGCATTCTGCATGGGACATGGGAATCATATTTCTCCTGTTTGGCTTATATGCAATCGCTTGCAACTAAACAGGCGAGTGGAACAAAGATAACATTTCAACTGGAGTACTCAACAATTACTTCGTAAGCAAAAATATAATAATGAAATATATTTTTCTACTTCGCATAACTTAAAATTATCTAAAGTACGAGTAATAAAAAGAGACAAGTTTGTACGTTGTTGGCTTTTGCTGAAAACTACTCGATTGATCTTTATAGAATTTTTAGTAAATCTTCCTTGAGAGCTCAGGAGTAACATAGTATATACTAATAATCGGTTAATAAAGTTGTTAAAATATCTCCGTGAAATATGTATTTTAACCTTTCAGTGATAACATGCCGCTATAAACATCAATGATAACGTCGGTCTGTGAGACCAATTTTAGTAATAATTTTTTTAAAAGTATTTTTGGTAATTTTTGTACTACAATTTAACCTTGTTCCAACATTTTATATATTTATCTCTGTAATATCTCCAAATTTAGTAGATAATAAAAACTCAGATTATTTACAAAATTATATGGTTTTAAAAAATAAGACAGAGTAAGAAATGCTATGAAATACAGCGCTTATTTTTGGAATAATTATAAATTTATATTTATTGCTTGCGAATATTCGTGTAACATGACGTGGGATAATTGGAGCCGCGTTTTCGCTGTCTGGCATAGGATCGCCTAGCGTCGCATCGAATACTTTTGCGTGGAATAAATGTGTTCCTAGCTTGCGTGACCTGGTTAATACATTATCAACTGCTAAGCGCTATTCAAAATTTTGCTATTTTTATGATAGAAGAAATAAGGATTTAAAAATCGCTCAGAACTTTTACATGTCCAAAAAACAAATAACTGTAAGTTATTTAATATATTGATTAGTTATAGGGGGGGCCCGGGCCCCCTAGGCCCCCCCCGTAAATACGCCACTGCATACAATTCTACAACATTCTTTTTAAATCGGATCCTTTTTCATAATTACGTACGTACTTACAACTTCTTTGTTGTATTTGCTTATTTTACATAAAAATAATAACAATTTACTAATGCTTGGATAAATTTATATCGGAAGTCTTAAAAAAAATTGATGTTATTTTGTTCGAACTTTAATTATGATATAATATTCCTTCCTATATAAATATATCGCTGCATTAGATTTTGGGGGTGGCCACCCTTTGTGATACACAATATCTTAACTATTCATTTCTTGACATTATTGACATTACTTAAATCGTATACCGAAATTTCTAAGCACCATAACACTTTAACACGTTTTACTCTGCTTTTACATCACTCGCGAATCCTTGTCCAATTTATCACTCTTGAACAATAATCTTCTTAATATTGGACTTGATGCACTTTTAAATACTGGCCAAGCGGTTCGTCCTGGACTCGCTTTTTGACTTCTGGAGCAGCTCACATCGGACCTACCCATTTTGTCTTCAATTCAATCTACTTTAACCCATATTTTGTTAATGATTGACTTTACACACTGATGCCCATGTCTTCTTTTTGCACTATTAGCTGCTATGCCCAATTGCTATTTTTGGCTTTATACCCATCATACCATTATCTTCATATTTTTCCAAGACAACACGTTATATACGTCCTTATCACTTGTAACGAAATTTTTGTTTGATAACCATTCCATTCCATTCCATTCCATACCAAATTATGAAATTGTTACAAATTGGCAGTTGATCGTGGCGCATGACGTCAGTTGTTGAGGTGATCAGTCCCAAGTTTGACATCAAGGGCTCCCGTCAGCTTTTCCAAATGTAGTGTACCATTTTTCCACTTCTTCCTTCGCCCATTTTAAATTTGGTTACCATTTCCATTACCATTACCATTCCATTTCATTATTGGTTTCTATATACCACCACTGTACTGGTGAGAACTCGACTATGGTTTGCCTTAATTTTTCGAAATTGTACTACAACATTTTTTAAATTTTAGTTAATTTAAGCACTTTACTATTTTCTTTTCCAATATTCCCTTTTCCTGTTAATACAATATAAGGTTTAATACCTATTCCTAAACTATTTGTATTTATAACTCAATATAATAATATGAGTTTTTGCAGATTTATCTGCTGGTCATTATTTATAACGCAAATTCTGCACATTTGATTATTATTTAGTTAATTACTTTTACTCATACTTATTTCATATTATTAAAAATTAGCAATATTATCTAAAATTTATTTTAAAGTAAGTATAATGACTCAATTTTAGGCTTGAGGTTGTATTTTACACGCGGTTTTATTTCCTATATGTATGAAGACATTATTTTACTAATTAAGCGATATATTTTATTTACTCTTTAAAGGACATTCCCATTTATCGTTATACGGGAGAATTCTACTTACATGTATAACTTCCGTTTTTGAATTTAACGCTTCTCCTTTTCGGACCTCGTAATTGACTTCGCCAATTTTTTTGTTTATAAAATATGGTCCTGACCATTTTAATAATAATTTTTCTGACCTGCCTACTTTTCTAATTGGAGTAAATATTCTGACTTTGTCACCTGGCATAAATTCAAGGGATCGATGTTTAGCATCGTAATATTCTTTATCTTTTGATTGTCGCGTTTGTATATTTTGTATAGCTAAATTTCTCATTTTTAATACCTTTTCGCGTAAATTTTCGGTATCTTTTCCTTGGACTGGGATCGCTAAACTTGTCTCGGTTGGTAATCTAGGTTCTCTACCGTATACCAGCATAAAAGGCGAGTATTTAGTCGTTTCCTGATATGATGCATTGTAAGCAAAAGTCACATGCGGTAACCACTCGTCCCATTGATCTTGATTAGGATTTACATAATTTGAAATCATATTTGCTACTGTACTATTAAAACGTTCTGTCAGGCCATTACACTGTGGGTGATAAGCAGTAGTAAATTTACTCGTACCTCCCATTAATTTTACTAGTTCGGTTACCATTTGAGACAAAAAAACCATTATACCCCTATCACTTAATAGTATTTTTGGTGAACCGTGTCTGCAAATTATATTTTCAAGTATAAATTGTGCTACATGTATGCTTTTACCGTCTACTAACGCTTTCGTTTCGACCCATCTGGTCGCGTAATCTGTAGCTACCACTATCATTGTTTTACCATTGCGACTTCTTGGAAATGGACCTAACAAATCGATTCCGATTTTCTCAAAAGGTAAACCAACTTCAATGGGTTGCAAAAATCCCGCAGGTTTAGCATTGGATCTGCCCTTTCGCGCTTGGCAGTCCGAACAACCTTTTACGAATTTCTCGACATCCTTTTGGAGACCCTCCCAAAAGTAACGATTTTTAATTTTGTGCAACGTTTTTGTAATTCCTAAATGTCCCGCTAAAGGTTCGTTATGATGCGAAATTAAAATTTCTGAAATTAAGGTTTTAGGGATAACTAATAAATTGTCATTTCCGTTTACGTTAGCATTTTTTTTGTAAAGTACACCGTCAATGATAGCATAATTTTTTGCTTTTCTTCTAAACCCGATACTTTCATTCGATTTTTGGGGGTTTTCAATTGCAACTATAATTTTGTTCACCTCCGCGTCTTTTTCTTGCAATTTTCTTATCTCGTTGACCTGTAAAATGAACGTTGGTATATCCTTTGAGTCGTCTTCGTCTTCTTGATTACCTATTGATACCGGATTTCTTGACAAGCAATCAACGTCGTGGTGTGTCTTACCACTTTTATAAATTATTGTGTGGTCAAATTCGGACAATTTTAAGTACCAACGAGCTAATTTTGATGTTAAGTTGTTTATAGTTTTTAAAAAGCAAAGAGAGTGGTGGTCCGTCACTATTTTTATTGGTTTTCCATAAATAAGATGTCTAAAGTATTGCAAGCTCCAAATAACTGCTAGTGCTTCCAATTCTGAGATTGTATAATTTTTTTCGGCTTTCGTTAACGATCTGCTTCCGTACGCCACGGGATGCATTATTTTGTCTGAACCTTCTTGCAATAGAATAGCTCCTAATCCTTTTGTACTTGCGTCTGTTCTCAATTCGCAACCTTGTGTCGGATCGAAATGTTTTATCAAGGGAGCGCTGGTTAATTTATTTTTTAATTCTTCAAAAGCTTCTTCCTGAGATTCCTCCCATTTAAATCCTGTGATTTTGGTAGCCTCATATAAAGGTCGAGCAATGATTGAAAAGTTTGGTATAAATTTCCGATAATAGTTACACAGACCCAAAAAACTTTGAACTGTTTTTATACTTGTGGGTTTTTTAAAATTTCTAATTGCTTTTAATTTGTCCTCGTCTGGAGCTACACCATCTTTGTTTACAATATGACCCAGCATCTTTACTTCGTCTTTGGCGTATACACATTTCTTCGGTTTCAAAGTCAAACCAGCTCGTCGTAATCTTTCCAATACCTTTCTTAGCCTAACCAAATGTTCTTCGAAAGTTGCTGAAAATATTAAAATGTCGTCCAAGTAAATCATTACTTCGTTCCATTTCATCCCTGCAAATAATCTATCCATCAATTCCTCAAAAGTACTTGGGCTATTACACAACCCAAAACTCAATACGTTAAATTCGTACAATCCGTAGCCTGGGGCGATGAAGGCAGTGTATTCTTTAGAACCTTCATCCATTCCTATCTGCCAGTATCCACTATAAAGATCAAGAGACGTAAAATATTTGGCTCCATGTAGGTAATTTAGGATGTCATCGACGTGGGGGAGGGGGTAACTATTTTTCTTAGTCAGCGAATTAAGCTTACGATAGTCGACGCAAAATCTTTTAGTCCCGTCCTGTTTATTTACCAAAATTACAGGAAAACACCAAGGGCTTTTTGATTCTCTGATAATTCCATGTTCTAACATCTCCTGTATCTGTTCTTCGATCAATTTTCGTTCTGTGGCCGATACCCGATAAGGTTTTGATTTAATAGGGGCAGCTCCCTGCACATCTATTTTATGTGTTGCTAAATCAGTAAAACCCATTTCGCTGGTTTGTTTTGCATAAACGTCGCTGAATTCTAAAAGTAATTTTTGTACTTCCAATTTTTGTTCACTTGTTAAATTATCTCCTAAAACATGATCTTCTAATGTTACTGTTGATTTTTTCCTGGGTTTAATTGCAATATTATTTTTATCATTTATAAAAAAATTTTCAGATTTAACTGACAACTCTACATAACCTAAAGTTGTACCTTCAAATAATTTAATTGGGTACATTGACTTTGAAATAATTCTAATCATAAATAAATTATTTTCGACCCGTGTTAATTCTGAAACGAACGCTAATTTGTGATTTAGTAAAAACTTATCATTAGGGATGAATTCACTGAATTCTAAAATTGGATCAAATTCGCCGTCGTAAAGTAATCTTAAAAAAATTCTAATCGGGTTGTTTGGTTGAACTTTATAATCTTTAATTAATTTAAATTTAAATTTATTTACTTTATCTTCGAAAATATCCTGCCCGATTTCTTGCATTACACCAGTATCAAATTTTGTAGGTGTTGGCATTGTATTTGAAATATTGCTATCATTTCGGAAAAATTTTTCTATTATTTGCAACCAATTTTTCCACGCGTTTAAGTCAATGAACGATGTTGTCATTGCGTTTTCTTGATGACAAGAAAATTTATATTTATTCGTAATATTTTGCCTATTTATTAAATTTTTATTCCTATTAGTACTTATTCTATCTGTCTCCGGTTTACTTTTATTGTTAATTTTACAATTTGTGACGTGATTTCCGTAATTTATTAATTCCACCTTAGGTGCAAATGACACTTGACGATTTACAAAATTTGCAAAGTTTCCCAATTTTTGATTAAAATTTGTTATAATTCTTTCATTATTTACCTGGAGAATAATTTTTTCGTGGTTATAATCAATTAATACTTTATGTTCCTTTAAAAATTGGTTTCCCAACAATAATGGTTTTGGTAAATTTTTTACTACTAAGGCGGGGATAAAAAATATTTTACCGCAAATTTCTAATTTTAAATTCGTTTTACCTTCTACAGGAACTTGTCCTCCCACAGTTGTTAAAATTTGTCCGGATGGTATTAAATCGCAATTATTTGTTAATTTTTTAGAAACAATATTTTTACAAGACCCTGTATCAATTACAATTTCGGTTATTTTATTATTTAATTTTGCGTTTATTGTCAGTATTTTTGATCTAAGTCCTACTTCCCCTAATTGGTACAAAACAACGGAGTTGGGGACCGACTGCGTTGTGCCCCTCCGTTTTTTTGATTATAATTTTGATTTGTGAAATTTTTGTTAGAATAGGATTTAGCGTACCCTCCTTGGTTTTTATTGCTAACATTTCTAGAATTTTGCGTTATATTTGTATTATTTCTATTAAAATTTCTACCCCTCGTATTAGTAAAATTTGCCCTACTTGTACCTGGTCTTCCGGAGTTGTTAAAATAATTATTTTGTTGATCAAAGTTGTTGTTACGATTAACTGGGATATTGTACTGACTTGCACTCCAACAATTGGATGCGAAATGTCCCAATTTATTACAATTAAAACATCGTCGTCTTTCGGCGTTATAATTAAAATTATTGGCAGTAGCCCTTTGATTTAAGAATTTAAAATTACTCGGTATGGGTTGCGCTTTGTGAGACCTTGAACTTAAAAATACTGAAGCTTGCTGCAATTCGGGACCTGTTGTTCGTTGTTCCCAGTCGCTTAATTTGTGAACAATTTTTTCTAAGCCTTCGATATCCATTTCAGTGGTTTTTAAAATTAGATACATTTGCAAATACCTTTCTGCCAATCCATTTTCGAAATAGTCGATGAAGTCCTCTTTACTCATGTTAGGGTCATAATCTTCTGATAATGTTGTGAGGTCATAAAAATAATTTTTTATCCCTTCCAAGGGTTGCTGTTTACGATTCGACAATTTAATTTTAGCAACTCTCCTGGATGAATCGCCTGCGAATTTCGTAGAAAAGTCATCTTTAATTTGATTCCATGTTTTTTCATTATTTTCCGGATTTTCTTTATACTTTAAATACCAACTATTTGCTGACCCCTCCAAAAATGAACCTAAATAATTTATTTTATGAATGTTTGACCATCCATTTGCTATTGCCGTCCGTTCATATGAGTTTATGAAATTCATCGCATTTGTTGTCGCCGGGTTAAAAGTACTCGGGGAAATGAATTTGGGTAACCGAGGTGTTAATTCCGCGGTGTTCGCATTTTGCACGGTAACATTTAAATTTGCCATCGTATTGATTTTATAACTTGTCAATTTTTTAAAAACAGAATTATCAACTTCCTCGAATTTTTCCATTAATGATTCCTTAAATGATGTATTTATCAACGCCAACTCTTCAGAGCTTTCTCCCGATTTACCTCCAGGAGACCGTACTTTTTCTATTGGAACTTCGTTTTGAACTGCCAATTGGACAATCTTATTTGACAACACAATACTGGCGTCCAACAAATTTTCGATTTTTGTTGCAAATTTCGTGGGACTCCGTGTTATTTTCGTACTCCGGTTAAATGGATTTCCTGAATCCTGCGTTTCTGGTGAAAGGTTGACTATAAAACTTGTACTTCGATGTTGTGGCTTGAACTCGTTTGTATTACCTACTTGAATACTGCTTAAATTTAAACCGTCACTTTCAAGTGTATTTTGATTATCTGTAACGTCTGTTGAATCTTCGATATTTGTTATGCTTGTTGTGGGAGCATTACCTGTACTTCCGAGATCAGATACCTCGTCATATACTTTAAGGATTTTCTTAGCTTGTGACCTAGTTTGTGGCCCTTTATTTTCTTCCGACATATAATTAATCTAAATAGATCCCGCTCTATAAGTTTAATTTCTTAATTAAAATTACTCGATTTTATAATATTTTTAACCTACTGACTTGCAAAATTTTTTTTTCACAGTATGTGTACGTATGTACTATGTAGGTTTACCTATCTCATGAACTTGTTTGAACTTTTCTTTTTTGCAACTTATTAAATTCCTCCATCAGAGACAATTTTATTTATTTATTTTTTTAACTATATGTGCATCTTTCCTAAGCGTTATTTATTAATTATACTTTAAATTACCCTTTAAAATAACTTCTTGATTTAACCTATTTACCCTGTAAAACTATACTTTTAAAATTATCCTTCATAACTAATCAATAATTATTACTCAAGTCCCTAATATTATCAAATTAAATTTTTAACTATAACTTAAAGTAAATCACATTAAACATAAATTTATATTTCTCATTTTAATATACGCATATTTTATTTCACACCATAATAATATGTCGATAAAGTAATAATGAACTATTTGATTAAAGTGCAGAATTTCCTATATACATAAATTATTTCTTGACGTATAGATACCTATTTAAATAATATTTTTCAAAAATTTCTTTCAAAATACTTAATTAAAATTGAGTTGCTTAAATAAAACAAATCCCCTTAAATATGACACCACATTGCTTTATGCTACTCATTACTCGACATTAAGTTCTTTTCTATAAACATTACGTTAAATTTACAAAAAAAAAAAAAAAATTTCATTATCAGATAATTTAGCAAAAATTCGGTGATTTAAGCTAACCAGGACCGGCTTTAACCTCCACCATGTCGCATAGGGCTTTAGTTATTTCAGGTTAAGGGCCCTAGCTTGGGGTTTAACTCAGATGGTGTCAACTTCGGAATTAAGGGACTGCATATTTATATTAAACTAGAGTAAATTCTGATAAACTTAATTCTATTAAACATACTACTTAATTTTGGAAATACATAACTACAATTATTGAACTATAACTAATTACTTACACTACCCTGGTTCAGGGTTGAAAGACGGATTCGTGCCCAAGCCGTTCCAAGACCATCGCTCGAACTCACTCGTTCCACTTCCGCGACTTGACTTCCATTATTCAATCAATCCGTCGATCATACCCCTACTATTAATTAGTAATCTACAGGATCGGACTAGCTATACTGGTCAATTCTCTTATCAGGAAGGGACATGTCTTCTGTGGAACGATTAGTAATTTAGGAAGTGTTTCCACTCGTGACAATAATTTGAAGATCTGAACTTGTAATAGTCAAATACAGAACTTCTAATTGTTAAATACAAATTATTAGTGCAAATTATAACTTGAAGATCTGAACTTGTAATAGGTAAATACAGAACTTCTAATTGTTAAATTTAAACTAAGATTGCAAATAATAATTTGAAAATCTGAACTAGTAATAGTCAAATACAGAACTTCTAACTGTTAAATACAAATTATTAGTGCAAATTATAACTTGAAGATCTGAACTTGTAATTGTCAAATACAGAACTTAAAATTGATAGCTTCTAATTATTATTGCAAATTATAACTTGAAGATCTGAACTTGTAATTGTCAATTACAGAACTTCTAATTGTTAAATACAAATTATTAGTGCAAATTATAACTTGAAGATCTGAACATGTAATTGTCAAATACAGAACTTAAAATTGATAGCTTCTAATTATTATTGTAAATTATAACTAGAAGATCTGAACTTGTAATAGTGAATTACAGAACTTAGATTTGTTAAATTTAAATTATTATTTCAAATTATAACTTGAAGATCTGAACTAGTAATTGTCAAATACAGAACTTCTAATTATTAAATACAAATTATTAGTGCAAATTATAACTTGAAGATCTGAACTAGTAATTTTCAAATACAGAACTTAATATTGATAGCTTCTAATTATTATTGCAAATTATAACTAGAAGATCTGAACTTGTAATTGTCAAATACAGAACTTCTAATTGTTAAATACAAATTATTAGTGCAAATTATAACTTGAAGATCTGAACTAGTAATTTTCAAATACAGAACTTAATATTGATAGCTTCTAATTATTATTGCAAATTATAACTAGAAGATCTGAACTTGTAATTGTCAAATACAGAACTTAAAATTGATAGCTTCTAATTATAATTTCAATTTATAACTTGAAGATCTGAACTTGTAATTGTCAAATACAGAACTTAAAATTGATAGCTTCTAATTATTATTGCAAATTATAACTTGAAGATCTGAACTTGTAATTGTCAAATACAGAACTTCTAATTGTTAAATACAAATTAGTAGTGCAAATTATAACTTGAAGATCTGAACTTGTAATTATCAAATACAGAACTTAAAATTGATAGCTTCTAATTATTATTGTAAATTATAACTTGAAGATCTGAACTTGTAATAGTGAATTACAGAACTTAGATTTGTTAAATTCAAATTATTATTTCAAAATATAACTTGAAGATCTGAACTAGTAATTGTCAAATACAGAACTTAAAATTGATAGCTTCTAATTATTATTGCAAATTATAACTTGAAGATCTAACTTGTAATTGTCAAATACAGAACTTAAAATTGATAGCTTCTAATTATTATTGTAAATTATAACTTGAAGATCTGAACTTGTAATTGTCAAATACAGAACTTAAAATTGATAGCTTCTAATTATTATTGCAAATATAAACTTGGAGATCTGAACTAGTAATTGTCAAATACAGAACTTAAAATTGTTAGCTTCTAATTATTATTGCAAATTATAACTTGAAGATCTGAACTTGTAATTGTCAAATACAGAACTTAAAATTGATAGCTTCTAATTATTATTGCAAATTATAACTTGAAGATCTGAACTTGTAATTGTCAAATACAGAACATAAAATTGATAGTTTCTAATTATTATTTCAAATTATAACTTGAAGATCTGAACTTGTAATTGTCAAATACAGAACTTAAAATTAATAGCTTCTAATTATTATTGCAAATTATAACTTGAATATCTGAACTTGTAATTGTCAAATACAGAACTTCAAATTGTTAAATACAAATTATTAGTGCAAATTATAACTTGAAGATCTGAACTTGTAATTGTCAAATACAGAACTTAAAATTGATAGCTTCTAATTATTATTGTAAATTATAACTTGAAGATCTGAACTTGTAATAGTGAATTACAGAACTTAGATTTGTTAAATTCAAATTATTATTTCAAATTATAACTTGAAGATCTGAACTAGTAATTGTCAAATACAGAACTTAAAATTGATAGCTTCTAATTATTATTGCATATTATAACTTGAAGATCTGAACTTGTAATTGTTAAATACAGAACTTAAAATTGATAGCTTCTAATTATTATTGCAAATTATAACTTCAAGATCTGAACTTGTAATTGTCAAATACAGTACATAAAATTGATAGCTTCTAATTATTATTTCAAATTATAACTTGAAGATCTGAACTTGTAATTGTCAAATACAGAACTTAAAATTAATAGCTTCTAATTATTATTGCAAATTATAACTTGAATATCTGAACTTGTAATTGTCAAATACAGAACTTCAAATTGTTAAATACAAATTATTAGTGCAAATTATAACTTGAAGATCTGAACTTGTAATTGTCAAATACAGAACTTAAAATTGATAGCTTCTAATTATTATTGTAAATTATAACTTGAAGATCTGAACTTGTAATAGTGAATTACCGAACTTAGATTTGTTAAATTCAAATTATTATTTCAAATTATAACTTGAAGATCTGAACTAGTAATTGTCAAATACAGAACTTAAAATTGATAGCTTCTAATTATTATTGCATATTATAACTTGAAGATCTGAACTTGTAATTGTTAAATACAGAACTTAAAATTGATAGCTTCTAATTATTATTGTAAATTATAACTTCAAGATCTGAACTTGTAATTGTCAAATACAGAACTTAAAATTGATAGCTTCTAATTATTATTGCAAATAATAACTTGAAGATCTGAACTTGTAATTGTCAAATACAGAACTTCTAATTGTTAAATACAAATTATTAGTGCAAATTATAACTTGAAGATCTGAACAAGTAATTGTCAAATACAGAACTTAAAATTGATAGCTTCTAATTATTATTGTAAATTATAACTTGAAGATCTGAACTTGTAATAGTGAATTACAGAACTTAGATTTGTTAAATTCAAATTATTATTTCAAATTATAACTAGAAGATCTGAACTAGTAATTGTCAAATACAGAACTTAAAATTGATAGCTTCTAATTATTATTGCAAATTATAACTTGAAGATCTGAACTTGTAATTGTCAAATACAGAACTTAAAATTGATAGCTTCTAATTATTATTGCAAATTATAACATGAAGATCTGAACTTGTAATTGTCAAATACAGAACTTAAAATTGATAGCTTCTAATTATTATTGTAAATTATAACTTGAAGATCTGATCTTATAATAGTCAAATACAGAACTTCTAATTGTTAAATACAAATTATTAGTGCAAATTATAACTTGAAGATCTGAACTAGTAATTTTCAAATACAGAACTTAATATTGATAGCTTCTAATTATTATTGCAAATTATAACTAGAAGATCTGAACTTGTAATTGTCAAATACAGAACTTAAAATTGATAGCTTCTAATTATTATTTCAATTTATAACTTGAAGATCTGAACTTGTAATTGTCAAATACAGAACTTAAAATTGATAGCTTCTAATTATTATTGCAAATTATAACTTGAAGATCTGAACTTGTAATTGTCAAATACAGAACTTTTAATTGTTAAATTCAAATTAGTAGTGCAAATTATAACTTGAAGATCTGAACTTGTAATTATCAAATACAGAACTTAAAATTGATAGCTTCTAATTATTATTGTAAATTATAACTTGAAGATCTGAACTTGTAATAGTGAATTACAGAACTTAGATTTGTTAAATTCAAATTATTATTACAAATTATAACTTGAAGATCTGAACTAGTAATTGTCAAATACAGAACTTAAAATTGATAGCTTCTAATTATTATTGTAAATTATAACTTGAAGATCTGACCTTGTAATTGTCAAATACAGAACTTAAAATTGATATCTTCTAATTATTATTGCAAATAATAACTTGAAGATCTGAACTAGTAATTGTCAAATACAGCACTTAAAATTGATAGCTACTAATTATTATTGCAAATTATAATTTGAAGATCTGAACTTGTAATAGACAAATACTCAACTTACCATTGTTAAATACAAATTGTGATTGCAAATTATAACTAGAAGATCTGAACTTGTAATTGTCAAATACAGAACTTCTAATTGTTAAATACAAATTATTAGTGCAAATTATAACTTGAAGATCTGAACTAGTAATTTTCAAATACAGAACTTAATATTGATAGCTTCTAATTATTATTGCAAATTATAACTAGAAGATCTGAACTTGTAATTGTCAAATACAGAACTTAAAATTGATAGCTTCTAATTATAATTTCAATTTATAACTTGAAGATCTGAACTTGTAATTGTCAAATACAGAACTTAAAATTGATAGCTTCTAATTATTATTGCAAATTATAACTTGAAGATCTGAACTTGTAATTGTCAAATACAGAACTTCTAATTGTTAAATACAAATTAGTAGTGCAAATTATAACTTGAAGATCTGAACTTGTAATTATCAAATACAGAACTTAAAATTGATAGCTTCTAATTATTATTGTAAATTATAACTTGAAGATCTGAACTTGTAATAGTGAATTACAGAACTTAGATTTGTTAAATTCAAATTATTATTTCAAAATATAACTTGAAGATCTGAACTAGTAATTGTCAAATACAGAACTTAAAATTGATAGCTTCTAATTATTATTGCAAATTATAACTTGAAGATCTAACTTGTAATTGTCAAATACAGAACTTAAAATTGATAGCTTCCAATTATTATTGTAAATTATAACTTGAAGATCTGAACTTGTAATTGTCAAATACAGAACTTAAAATTGATAGCTTCTAATTATTATTGCAAATATAAACTTGGAGATCTGAACTAGTAATTGTCAAATACAGAACTTAAAATTGTTAGCTTCTAATTATTATTGCAAATTATAACTTGAAGATCTGAACTTGTAATTGTCAAATACAGAACTTAAAATTGATAGCTTCTAATTATTATTGCAAATTATAACTTGAAGATCTGAACTTGTAATTGTCAAATACAGAACATAAAATTGATAGCTTCTAATTATTATTTCAAATTATAACTTGAAGATCTGAACTTGTAATTGTCAAATACAGAACTTAAAATTAATAGCTTCTAATTATTATTGCAAATTATAACTTGGATATCTGAACTTGTAATTGTCAAATACAGAACTTCAAATTGTTAAATACAAATTATTAGTGCAAATTATAACTTGAAGATCTGAACTTGTAATTGTCAAATACAGAACTTAAAATTGATAGCTTCTAATTATTATTGTAAATTATAACTTGAAGATCTGAACTTGTAATAGTGAATTACAGAACTTAGATTTGTTAAATTCAAATTATTATTTCAAATTATAACTTGAAGATCTGAACTAGTAATTGTCAAATACAGAACTTAAAATTGATAGCTTCTAATTATTATTGCATATTATAACTTGAAGATCTGAACTTGTAATTGTTAAATACAGAACTTAAAATTGATAGCTTCTAATTATTATTGCAAATTATAACTTCAAGATCTGAACTTGTAATTGTCAAATACAGAACATAAAATTGATAGCTTCTAATTATTATTTCAAATTATAACTTGAAGATCTGAACTTGTAATTGTCAAATACAGAACTTAAAATTAATAGCTTCTAATTATTATTGCAAATTATAACTTGAATATCTGAACTTGTAATTGTCAAATACAGAACTTCAAATTGTTAAATACAAATTATTAGTGCAAATTATAACTTGAAGATCTGAACTTGTAATTGTCAAATACAGAACTTAAAATTGATAGCTTCTAATTATTATTGTAAATTATAACTTGAAGATCTGAACTTGTAATAGTGAATTACAGAACTTAGATTTGTTAAATTCAAATTATTATTTCAAATTATAACTTGAAGATCTGAACTAGTAATTGTCAAATACAGAACTTAAAATTGATAGCTTCTAATTATTATTGCATATTATAACTTGAAGATCTGAACTTGTAATTGTTAAATACAGAACTTAAAATTGATAGCTTCTAATTATTATTGTAAATTATAACTTCAAGATCTGAACTTGTAATTGTCAAATACAGAACTTAAAATTGATAGCTTCTAATTATTATTGCAAATAATAACTTGAAGATCTGAACTTGTAATTGTCAAATACAGAACTTCTAATTGTTAAATACAAATTATTAGTGCAAATTATAACTTGAAGATCTGAACAAGTAATTGTCAAATACAGAACTTAAAATTGATAGCTTCTAATTATTATTGTAAATTATAACTTGAAGATCTGAACTTGTAATAGTGAATTACAGAACTTAGATTTGTTAAATTCAAATTATTATTTCAAATTATAACTTGAAGATCTGAACTAGTAATTGTCAAATACAGAACTTAAAATTGATAGCTTCTAATTATTATTGCAAATTATAACTTGAAGATCTGAACTTGTAATTGTCAAATACAGAACTTAAAATTGATAGCTTTTAATTATTATTGCAAATTATAACATGAAGATCTGAACTTGTAATTGTCAAATACAGAACTTAAAATTGATAGCTTCTAATTATTATTGTAAATTATAACTTGAAGATCTGATCTTATAATAGTCAAATACAGAACTTCTAATTGTTAAATACAAATTATTAGTGCAAATTATAACTTGAAGATCTGAACTAGTAATTTTCAAATACAGAACTTAATATTGATAGCTTCTAATTATTATTGCAAATTATAACTAGAAGATCTGAACTTGTAATTGTCAAATACAGAACTTAAAATTGATAGCTTCTAATTATTATTTCAATTTATAACTTGAAGATCTGAACTTGTAATTGTCAAATACAGAACTTAAAATTGATAGCTTCTAATTATTATTGCAAATTATAACTTGAAGATCTGAACTTGTAATTGTCAAATACAGAACTTTTAATTGTTAAATTCAAATTAGTAGTGCAAATTATAACTTGAAGATCTGAACTTGTAATTATCAAATACAGAACTTAAAATTGATAGCTTCTAATTATTATTGTAAATTATAACTTGAAGATCTGAACTTGTAATAGTGAATTACAGAACTTAGATTTGTTAAATTCAAATTATTATTACAAATTATAACTTGAAGATCTGAACTAGTAATTGTCAAATACAGAACTTAAAATTGATAGCTTCTAATTATTATTGTAAATTATAACTTGAAGATCTGACCTTGTAATTGTCAAATACAGAACTTAAAATTGATATCTTCTAATTATTATTGCAAATAATAACTTGAAGATCTGAACTAGTAATTGTCAAATACAGCACTTAAAATTGATAGCTTCTAATTATTATTGCAAATTA
Source organism: Cantharis lateralis (assembly GCA_963170105.1). Classification (NCBI taxonomy): domain Eukaryota; kingdom Metazoa; phylum Arthropoda; class Insecta; order Coleoptera; family Cantharidae; genus Cantharis; species Cantharis lateralis. The sequence goes on along the minus strand of OY720625.1, from coordinate 22,737,565 downwards.
TAATTTGAAGATCTGAACTTGTAATAGACAAATACTCAACTTACCATTGTTAAATACAAATTGTGATTGCAAATTATAACTAGAAGATCTGAACTTGTAATTGTCAAATACAGAACTTCTAATTGTTAAATACAAATTATTAGTGCAAATTATAACTTGAAGATCTGAACTAGTAATTTTCAAATACAGAACTTAATATTGATAGCTTCTAATTATTATTGCAAATTATAACTAGAAGATCTGAACTTGTAATTGTCAAATACAGAACTTAAAATTGATAGCTTCTAATTATAATTTCAATTTATAACTTGAAGATCTGAACTTGTAATTGTCAAATACAGAACTTAAAATTGATAGCTTCTAATTATTATTGCAAATTATAACTTGAAGATCTGAACTTGTAATTGTCAAATTCAGAACTTCTAATTGTTAAATACAAATTATTAGTGCAAATTATAACTTGTAGATCTGAACTTGTAATTGTCAAATACAGAACTTAAAATTAATAGCTTCTAATTATTATTGTAAATTATAACTTGAAGATCTGAACTTGTAATAGTGAATTACAGAACTTAGATTTGTTAAATTCAAATTATTATTTCAAATTATAACTTGAAGATCTGAACTAGTAATTGTCAAATACAGAACTTAAAATTGATAGCTTCTAATTATTATTGCAAATAATAATTTGAAGATCTGTACTTGTAATTGTCAAATACAGAACTTAAAATTGATAGCTTATAATTATATTTCAAATTATAACTTGAAGATCTGAACTTGTAATAGTCAAATACAGAACTTCGAATTGTTAAATACAAATTATTAGTGCAAATTATAACTTGAAGATCTGAACTAGTAATTGTCAAATACAGCACTTAAAATTGATAGCTTCTAGTTATTATTGTAAATTATAACTTGTAGATCTGAACTTGTAATAGTGAATTACAGAACTTAGATTTGTTAAATTCAAGTTATTATTTCAAATTATTACTTGAAGATCTGAACTAGTAATTGTCAAATACAGAACTTAAAATTGATAGCTTCTAATTATTATTGCAAATTATAACTTGAAGATCTGAACTTGTAATTGTCAAATACAGAACTTAAAATTGATAGCTTCTAATTATTATTGCAAATCATAATTTGAAGATCTGAACTTGTAATAGACAAATACGCAACTTAGCATTGTTAAATACAAATTGTGATTGCAAATTATAACTTGAAGATCTGAACCTGTAATTGTCAAATACAGAACTTAAAATTGATAGCTTCTAATTATTATTGCAAATTATAACTTGAAGATCGGAACTTGTAATTGTCAAATACAGAACTTCTAATTGTTAAATACAAATTATTAGAGAAAATTATAACTTGAAGATCTGAACTTGTAATTGTCAAATACAGAACTTCTAATTGTTAAATACAAATTATTAGTGCAAATTATAACTTGAAGATCTGAACTAGTAATTGTCAAATACAGCACTTATGGTGGGTTTCATAAAGGTATCTTAAAATTTAAACTACGATTAAAATTATAACCATAGTTACAACAATTAAAATGCATTGTTGTTATATTGTTTGAATATTATAATCCTAGATTGAATTTTAAACCTCTTTTGTGAAACCGGGCATTAAAATTGAAAGCTTCTAATTATTATTGCAAATTATAACTTGAAGATCTGAACTTGTAATTGTCAAATACAGAACACAAAATTGATAGCTTCTAATTATTATTTCAAATTATAACTTGAAGATCTGAACTTGTAATTGTCAAATACGCAACTTAGCATTGTTAAATACAAATTGTGATTGCAAATTATAACTTGAAGATCTGAACTTGTAATTGTCAAATACAGAACTTAAAATTGATAGCTTCTAATTATTATTGTAAATTATAACTTGAAGATCTGAACTTGTAATAGTGAATTACAGAACTTAGATTTGTTAAATTGAAATTATTATTTCAATTTATAACTTGAAGATCTGAACTAGTAATTGTCAAATACAGAACTTAAAATTGATAGCTTCTAAATATTATTGCAAATTATAACTTGAAGATCTGAACTTGTAATTGTCAAATACAGAACTTAAAATTGATAGCTTCTAATTATTATTGTAAATTATAACTTGAAGATCTGAACTTGTAATTGTCAAATACAGAACTTAAAATTGATATCTTCTAATTATTATTGCAAATAATAACTTGAAGATCTGAACTTGTAATTGTCAAATACAGAACTTAAAATTGATAGCTTCTAATTATTATTGCAAATTATAATTTGAAGATCTGAACTTGTAATAGACAAATACGCAACTTAGCATTGTTAAATACAAATTGTGATTGCAAATTATAACTTGAAGATCTGAACCTGTAATAGGTAAATACAGAACTTCGAATTGTTAAATTAAAACTAAGATTGCAAATAATAATTCGAAGATCTGAACTTGTAATAGTCAAATACAGAACTTCTAATTGTTAAATACAAATTATTAGTGCAAATTATAACTTGAAGATCTGAACTAGTAAGTGTCAAATACAGAACTTAAAATTGATAGCTTCTAATTATTATTGCAAATTATAACTTGAAGATCAGAACTTGTAATTGTCAAATACAGAACTTAAAATTGATAGCTTCTAATTATTATTTCAAATTATAACTTGAATATCTGAACTTGTAATTGTCAAATTCAGAACTTCTAATTGTTAAATACAAATTATTAGTGCAAATTATAACTTGTAGATCTGAACTTGTAATTGTCAAATACAGAACTTAAAATTGATAGCTTCTAATTATTATTGTAAATTATAACTTGAAGATCTGAACTTGTAATAGTGAATTACAGAACTTAGATTTGTCAAATTCAAATTATTATTTCTAATTATAACTTGAAGATCTGAACTAGTAATTGTCAAATACAGAACTTAAAATTGATTGCTTCTAATTATTATTGCAAATTATAACTTGAAGATCTGAACTTGTAATTGTCAAATACAGAACTTCTAATTGTTAAATACAAATTATTAGTGCAAATTATAACTTGAAGATCTGAACTTGTAATTGTCAAATACAGAACTTAAAATTTATAGCTTCTAATTATTATTGTAAATTATAACTTGAAGATCTGAACTTGTAATAGTGAATTACAGAACTTAGATTTCTTAAATTCAAATTATTATTTCAAATTATAACTTGAAGATCTGAACTAGTAATTGTCAAATGCAGAACGTAACATTGATAGCTTCTAATTATTATTGCAAATTATAACTTGAAGATCTGAACTTGTAATTGTCAAATACAGAACTTAAAATTGATAGCTTCTAATTATTATTTCAAATTATAACTTGAATATCTGAACTTGTAATTGTCAAATACAGAACTTCTAATTTTAAATACAAATTATTAGTGCAAATTATAACTTGTAGATCTGAACTTGTAATTGTCAAATACAGAACTTCTAATTGTTAAATCCAAATTATTAGTGCAAATTATAACTTGAAGTTCTGAACTTGTAATTGTCAAATACAGAACTTAAAATTGATAGCTTCGAATTATTATTGCAAAATATAACTTGAAGATCTGAACTTGTAATTGTCAAATACAGAACTTCTAATTGTTAAATACAAATTATTAGTGCAAATTATAACATGAAGTTCTGAACTTGTAATTGTCAAATACAGAACTTAAAATTAATAGCTTCTAATTATTATTGTAAATTATAACTTGAAGATCTGAACTTGTAATAGTGAATTACAGAACTTAGATTTGTTAAATTCAAATTATTATTTCAAATTATAACTTGAAGATCTGAACTAGTAATTGTCAAATACAGAACTTAAAATTGATAGCTTCTAATTATAATTGCAAATAATAATTTGAAGATCTGTACTTGTAATTGTCAAATACAGAACTTAAAATTGATAGCTTATAATTATATTTCAAATTATAACTTGAAGATCTGAACTTGTAATAGTCAAATACAGAACTTCGAATTGTTAAATACAAATTATTAGTGCAAATTATAACTTGAAGATCTGAACTAGTAATTGTCAAATACAGCACTTAAAATTGATAGCTTCTAGTTATTATTGTAAATTATAACTTGTAGATCTGAACTTGTAATAGTGAATTACAGAACTTAGATTTGTTAAATTCAAGTTATTATTTCAAATTATTACTTGAAGATCTGAACTAGTAATTGTCAAATACAGAACTTAAAATTGATAGCTTCTAATTATTATTGCAAATTATAACTTGAAGATCTGAACTTGTAATTGTCAAATACAGAACTTAAAATTAATAGCTTCTAATTATTATTGCAAATCATAATTTGAAGATCTGAACTTGTAATGGACAAATACGCAACTTAGCATTGTTAAATACAAATTGTGATTGCAAATTATAACTTGAAGATCTGAACCTGTAATTGTCAAATACAGAACTTCTAATTGTTAAATACAAATTATTAGTGCAAATTATAACTTGAAGATCTGAACTTGTAATTGTCAAATACAGAACTTAAAATTTATAGCTTCTAATTATTATGGTAAATTATAACTTGAAGATCTGAACTTGTAATAGTGAATTACAGAACTTAGATTTCTTAAATTCAAATTATTATTTCAAATTATAACTTGAAGATCTGAACTAGTAATTGTCAAATGCAGAACGTAACATTGATAGCTTCTAATTATTATTGCAAATTATAACTTGAAGATCTGAACTTGTAATTGTCAAATACAGAACTTAAAATTGATAGCTTCTAATTATTATTTCAAATTATAACTTGAATATCTGAACTTGTAATTGTCAAATACAGAACTTCTAATTTTAAATACAAATTATTAGTGCAAATTATAACTTGTAGATCTGAACTTGTAATTGTCAAATACAGAACTTCTAATTGTTAAATCCAAATTATTAGTGCAAATTATAACTTGAAGTTCTGAACTTGTAATTGTCAAATACAGAACTTAAAATTGATAGCTTCTAATTATTATTGCAAAATATAACTTGAAGATCTGAACTTGTAATTGTCAAATACAGAACTTCTAATTGTTAAATACAAATTATTAGTGCAAATTATAACATGAAGTTCTGAACTTGTAATTGTCAAATACAGAACTTAAAATTAATAGCTTCTAATTATTATTGTAAATTATAACTTGAAGATCTGAACTTGTAATAGTGAATTACAGAACTTAGATTTGTTAAATTCAAATTATTATTTCAAATTATAACTTGAAGATCTGAACTAGTAATTGTCAAATACAGAACTTAAAATTGATAGCTTCTAATTATTATTGCAAATAATAATTTGAAGATCTGTACTTGTAATTGTCAAATACAGAACTTAAAATTGATCGCTTATAATTATATTTCAAATTATAACTTGAAGATCTGAACTTGTAATAGTCAAATACAGAACTTCGAATAGTTAAATACAAATTATTAGTGCAAATTATAACTTGAAGATCTGAACTAGTAATTGTCAAATACAGCACTTAAAATTGATAGCTTCTAGTTATTATTGTAAATTATAACTTGTAGATCTGAACTTGTAATAGTGAATTACAGAACTTAGATTTGTTAAATTCAAGTTATTATTTCAAATTATTACTTGAAGATCTGAACTAGTAATTGTCAAATACAGAACTTAAAATTGATAGCTTCTAATTATTATTGCAAATTATAACTTGAAGATCTGAACTTGTAATTGTCAAATACAGAACTTAAAATTGATAGCTTCTAATTATTATTGCAAATCATAATTTGAAGATCTGAACTTGTAATAGACAAATACGCAACTTAGCATTGTTAAATACAAATTGTGATTGCAAATTATAACTTGAAGATCTGAACCTGTAATTGTCAAATACAGAACTTAAAATTGATAGCTTCTAATTAGTATTGCAAATTATAACTTGAAGATCGGAACTTGTAATTGTCAAATACAGAACTTCTAATTGTTAAATACAAATTATTAGAGAAAATTATAACTTGAAGATCTGAACTTGTAATTGTCAAATACAGAACTTCTAATTGTTAAATACAAATTATTAGTGCAAATTATAACTTGAAGATCTGAACTAGTAATTGTCAAATACAGCACTTAAAATTGAAAGCTTCTAATTATTATTGCAAATTATAACTTGAAGATCTGAACTTGTAATTGTCAAATACAGAACACAAAATTGATAGCTTCTAATTATTATTTCAAATTATAACTTGAAGATCTGAACTTGTAATTGTCAAATACAGAACTTAAAATTAATAGCTTCTAATTATTATTGCAAATTATAACTTGAAGATCTGAACTTGTAATTGTCAAATACAGAACTTCTAATTGTTAAATACAAATTTTTAGTGCAAATTATAACTTGAAGATCTGAACTTGTAATTGTCAAATACAGAACTTAAAATTGATAGCTTCTAATTATTATTGTAAATTATAACTTGAAGATCTGAACTTGTAATAGTGAATTACAGAACTTAGATTTGTTAAATTGAAATTATTATTTCAATTTATAACTTGAAGATCTGAACTAGTAATTGTCAAATACAGAACTTAAAATTGATAGCTTCTAAATATTATTGCAAATTATAACTTGAAGATCTGAACTTGTAATTGTCAAATACAGAACTTAAAATTGAGAGCTTCTAATTATTATTGTAAATTATAACTTGAAGATCTGAACTTGTAATTGTCAAATACAGAACTTAAAATTGATATCTTCTAATTATTATTGCAAATAATAACTTGAAGATCTGAACTTGTAATTGTCAAATACAGAACTTAAAATTGATAGCTTCTAATTATTATTGCAAATTATAATTTGAAGATCTGAACTTGTAATAGACAAATACGCAACTTAGCATTGTTAAATACAAATTGTGATTGCAAATTATAACTTGAAGATCTGAACCTGTAATAGGTAAATACAGAACTTCGAATTGTTAAATTAAAACTAAGATTGCAAATAATAATTCGAAGATCTGAACTTGTAATAGTCAAATACAGAACTTCTAATTGTTAAATACAAATTATTAGTGCAAATTATAACTTGAAGATCTGAACTAGTAAGTGTCAAATACAGAACTTAAAATTGATAGCTTCTAATTATTATTGCAAATTATAACTTGAAGATCAGAACTTGTAATTGTCAAATACAGAACTTAAAATTGATAGCTTCTAATTATTATTTCAAATTATAACTTGAATATCTGAACTTGTAATTGTCAAATACTGAACTTCTAATTGTTAAATACAAATTATTAGTGCAAATTATAACTTGAAGATCTGAACTTGTAATTGTCAAATACAGAACTTAAAATTTATAGCTTCTAATTATTATTGTAAATTATAACTTGAAGATCTGAACTTGTAATAGTGAATTACAGAACTTAGATTTCTTAAATTCAAATTATTATTTCAAATTATAACTTGAAGATCTGAACTAGTAATTGTCAAATGCAGAACGTAACATTGATAGCTTCTAATTATTATTGCAAATTATAACTTGAAGATCTGAACTTGTAATTGTCAAATACAGAACTTAAAATTGATAGCTTCTAATTATTATTTCAAATTATAACTTGAATATCTGAACTTGTAATTGTCAAATACAGAACTTCTAATTTTAAATACAAATTATTACAGCAAATTATAACTTGTAGATCTGAACTTGTAACTGTCAAATACAGAACTTAAAATTGATTGCTTCTAATTATTATTGCAAATTATAACTTGAAGATCTGAACTTGTAATTGTCAAATACTGAACTTCTAATTGTTAAATACAAATTATTAGTGCAAATTATAACTTGAAGATCTGAACTTGTAATTGTCAAATACAGAACTTAAAATTTATAGCTTCTAATTATTATTGTAAATTATAACTTGAAGATCTGAACTTGTAATAGTGAATTACAGAACTTAGATTTCTTAAATTCAAATTATTATTTCAAATTATAACTTGAAGATCTGAACTAGTAATTGTCAAATGCAGAACGTAACATTGATAGCTTCTAATTATTATTGCAAATTATAACTTGAAGATCTGAACTTGTAATTGTCAAATACAGAACTTAAAATTGATAGCTTCTAATTATTATTTCAAATTATAACTTGAATATCTGAACTTGTAATTGTCAAATACAGAACTTCTAATTTTAAATACAAATTATTACAGCAAATTATAACTTGTAGATCTGAACTTGTAACTGTCAAATACAGAACTTCTAATTGTTAAATCCAAATTATTAGTGCAAATTATAACTTGAAGTTCTGAACTTGTAATTGTCAAATACAGAACTTAAAATTGATAGCTTCTAATTATTATTGCAAAATATAACTTGAAGATCTGAACTTGTAATTGTCAAATACAGAACTTCTAATTGTTAAATACAAATTATTAGTGCAAATTATAACATGAAGTTCTGAACTTGTAATTGTCAAATACAGAACTTAAAATTAATAGCTTCTAATTATTATTGTAAATTATAACTTGAAGATCTGAACTTGTAATAGTGAATTACAGAACTTAGATTTGTTAAATTCAAATTATTATTTCAAATTATAACTTGAAGATCTGAACTAGTAATTGTCAAATACAGAACTTAAAATTGATAGCTTCTAATTATTATTGCAAATAATAATTTGAAGATCTGTACTTGTAATTGTCAAATACAGAACTTCTAATTGTTAAATACAAATTATTAGTGCAAATTATAACTTGAAGATCTGAACTAGTAAGTGTCAAATACAGAACTTAAAATTGATAGCTTCTAATTATTATTGCAAATTATAACTTGAAGATCAGAACTTGTAATTGTCAAATACAGAACTTAAAATTGATAGCTTCTAATTATTATTTCAAATTATAACTTGAAGATCAGAACTTGTAATTGTCAAATACAGAACTTAAAATTGATAGCTTCTAATTATTATTTCAAATTATAACTTGAATATCTGAACTTGTAATTGTCAAATACTGAACTTCTAATTGTTAAATACAAATTATTAGTGCAAATTATAACTTGAAGATCTGAACTTGTAATTGTCAAATACAGAACTTAAAATTTATAGCTTCTAATTATTATTGTAAATTATAACTTGAAGATCTGAACTTGTAATAGTGAATTACAGAACTTAGATTTGTTAAATTCAAATTATTATTTCAAATTATAACTTGAAGATCTGAACTAGTAATTGTCAAATACAGAACTTAAAATTGATAGCTTCTAATTATTATTTCAAATTATAACTTGAATATCTGAACTTGTAATTGTCAAATTCAGAACTTCTAATTGTTAAATACAAATTATTAGTGCAAATTATAACTTGTAGATCTGAACTTGTAATTGTCAAATACAGAACTTAAAATTGATAGCTTCTAATTATTATTGTAAATTATAACTTGAAGATCTGAACTTGTAATAGTGAATTACAGAACTTAGATTTGTCAAATTCAAATTATTATTTCTAATTATAACTTGAAGATCTGAACTAGTAATTGTCAAATACAGAACTTAAAATTGATTGCTTCTAATTATTATTGCAAATTATAACTTGAAGATCTGAACTTGTAATTGTCAAATACTGAACTTCTAATTGTTAAATACAAATTATTAGTGCAAATTATAACTTGAAGATCTGAACTTGTAATTGTCAAATACAGAACTTAAAATTTATAGCTTCTAATTATTATTGTAAATTATAACTTGAAGATCTGAACTTGTAATAGTGAATTACAGAACTTAGATTTCTTAAATTCAAATTATTATTTCAAATTATAACTTGAAGATCTGAACTAGTAATTGTCAAATGCAGAACGTAACATTGATAGCTTCTAATTATTATTGCAAATTATAACTTGAAGATCTGAACTTGTAATTGTCAAATACAGAACTTAAAATTGATAGCTTCTAATTATTATTTCAAATTATAACTTGAATATCTGAACTTGTAATTGTCAAATACAGAACTTCTAATTTTAAATACAAATTATTACAGCAAATTATAACTTGTAGATCTGAACTTGTAACTGTCAAATACAGAACTTCTAATTGTTAAATCCAAATTATTAGTGCAAATTATAACTTGAAGTTCTGAACTTGTAATTGTCAAATACAGAACTTAAAATTGATAGCTTCTAATTATTATTGCAAAATATAACTTGAAGATCTGAACTTGTAATTGTCAAATACAGAACTTCTAATTGTTAAATACAAATTATTAGTGCAAATTATAACATGAAGTTCTGAACTTGTAATTGTCAAATACAGAACTTAAAATTAATAGCTTCTAATTATTATTGTAAATTATAACTTGAAGATCTGAACTTGTAATAGTGAATTACAGAACTTAGATTTGTTAAATTCAAATTATTATTTCAAATTATAACTTGAAGATCTGAACTAGTAATTGTCAAATACAGAACTTAAAATTGATAGCTTCTAATTATTATTGCAAATAATAATTTGAAGATCTGTACTTGTAATTGTCAAATACAGAACTTCTAATTGTTAAATACAAATTATTAGTGCAAATTATAACTTGAAGATCTGAACTAGTAAGTGTCAAATACAGAACTTAAAATTGATAGCTTCTAATTATTATTGCAAATTATAACTTGAAGATCAGAACTTGTAATTGTCAAATACAGAACTTAAAATTGATAGCTTCTAATTATTATTTCAAATTATAACTTGAAGATCAGAACTTGTAATTGTCAAATACAGAACTTAAAATTGATAGCTTCTAATTATTATTTCAAATTATAACTTGAATATCTGAACTTGTAATTGTCAAATTCAGAACCTCTAATTGTTAAATACAAATTATTAGTGCAAATTATAACTTGAAGATCTGAACTAGTAAGTGTCAAATACAGAACTTAAAATTGATAGCTTCTAATTATTATTGCAAATTATAACTTGAAGATCAGAACTTGTAATTGTCAAATACAGAACTTAAAATTGATAGCTTCTAATTATTATTTCAAATTATAACTTGAATATCTGAACTTGTAATTGTCAAATTCAGAACTTCTAATTGTTAAATACAAATTATTAGTGCAAATTATAACTTGTAGATCTGAACTTGTAATTGTCAAATACAGAACTTAAAATTGATAGCTTCTAATTATTATTGTAAATTATAACTTGAAGATCTGAACTTGTAATAGTGAATTACAGAACTTAGATTTGTCAAATTCAAATTATTATTTCTAATTATAACTTGAAGATCTGAACTAGTAATTGTCAAATACAGAACTTAAAATTGATTGCTTCTAATTATTATTGCAAATTATAACTTGAAGATCTGAACTTGTAATTGTCAAATACTGAACTTCTAATTGTTAAATACAAATTATTAGTGCAAATTATAACTTGAAGATCTGAACTTGTAATTGTCAAATACAGAACTTCTAATTGTTAAATACAAATTATTAGTGCAAATTATAACATGAAGTTCTGAACTTGTAATTGTCAAATACAGAACTTAAAATTAATAGCTTCTAATTATTATTGTAAATTATAACTTGAAGATCTGAACTTGTAATAGTGAATTACAGAACTTAGATTTGTTAAATTCAAATTATTATTTCAAATTATAACTTGAAGATCTGAACTAGTAATTGTCAAATACAGAACTTAAAATTGATAGCTTCTAATTATTATTGCAAATAATAATTTGAAGATCTGTACTTGTAATTGTCAAATACAGAACTTAAAATTGATCGCTTATAATTATATTTCAAATTATAACTTGAAGATCTGAACTTGTAATAGTCAAATACAGAACTTCGAATTGTTAAATACAAATTATTAGTGCAAATTATAACTTGAAGATCTGAACTAGTAATTGTCAAATACAGCACTTAAAATTGATAGCTTCTAGTTATTATTGTAAATTATAACTTGTAGATCTGAACTTGTAATAGTGAATTACAGAACTTAGATTTGTTAAATTCAAGTTATTATTTCAAATTATTACTTGAAGATCTGAACTAGTAATTGTCAAATACAGAACTTAAAATTGATAGCTTCTAATTATTATTGCAAATTATAACTTGAAGATCTGAACTTGTAATTGTCAAATACAGAACTTAAAATTGATAGCTTCTAATTATTATTGCAAATCATAATTTGAAGATCTGAACTTGTAATAGACAAATACGCAACTTAGCATTGTTAAATACAAATTGTGATTGCAAATTATAACTTGAAGATCTGAACCTGTAATTGTCAAATACAGAACTTAAAATTGATAGCTTCTAATTAGTATTGCAAATTATAACTTGAAGATCGGAACTTGTAATTGTCAAATACAGAACTTCTAATTGTTAAATACAAATTATTAGAGAAAATTATAACTTGAAGATCTGAACTTGTAATTGTCAAATACAGAACTTCTAATTGTTAAATACAAATTATTAGTGCAAATTATAACTTGAAGATCTGAACTAGTAATTGTCAAATACAGCACTTAAAATTGAAAGCTTCTAATTATTATTGCAAATTATAACTTGAAGATCTGAACTTGTAATTGTCAAATACAGAACACAAAATTGATAGCTTCTAATTATTATTTCAAATTATAACTTGAAGATCTGAACTTGTAATTGTCAAATACAGAACTTAAAATTAATAGCTTCTAATTATTATTGCAAATTATAACTTGAAGATCTGAACTTGTAATTGTCAAATACTGAACTTCTAATTGTTAAATACAAATTTTTAGTGCAAATTATAACTTGAAGATCTGAACTTGTAATTGTCAAATACAGAACTTAAAATTGATAGCTTCTAATTATTATTGTAAATTATAACTTGAAGATCTGAACTTGTAATAGTGAATTACAGAACTTAGATTTGTTAAATTGAAATTATTATTTCAATTTATAACTTGAAGATCTGAACTAGTAATTGTCAAATACAGAACTTAAAATTGATAGCTTCTAAATATTATTGCAAATTATAACTTGAAGATCTGAACTTGTAATTGTCAAATACAGAACTTAAAATTGAGAGCTTCTAATTATTATTGTAAATTATAACTTGAAGATCTGAACTTGTAATTGTCAAATACAGAACTTAAAATTGATATCTTCTAATTATTATTGCAAATAATAACTTGAAGATCTGAACTTGTAATTGTCAAATACAGAACTTAAAATTGATAGCTTCTAATTATTATTGCAAATTATAATTTGAAGATCTGAACTTGTAATAGACAAATACGCAACTTAGCATTGTTAAATACAAATTGTGATTGCAAATTATAACTTGAAGATCTGAACCTGTAATAGGTAAATACAGAACTTCGAATTGTTAAATTAAAACTAAGATTGCAAATAATAATTCGAAGATCTGAACTTGTAATAGTCAAATACAGAACTTCTAATTGTTAAATACAAATTATTAGTGCAAATTATAACTTGAAGATCTGAACTAGTAAGTGTCAAATACAGAACTTAAAATTGATAGCTTCTAATTATTATTGCAAATTATAACTTGAAGATCAGAACTTGTAATTGTCAAATACAGAACTTAAAATTGATAGCTTCTAATTATTATTTCAAATTATAACTTGAATATCTGAACTTGTAATTGTCAAATACTGAACTTCTAATTGTTAAATACAAATTATTAGTGCAAATTATAACTTGAAGATCTGAACTTGTAATTGTCAAATACAGAACTTAAAATTTATAGCTTCTAATTATTATTGTAAATTATAACTTGAAGATCTGAACTTGTAATAGTGAATTACAGAACTTAGATTTCTTAAATTCAAATTATTATTTCAAATTATAACTTGAAGATCTGAACTAGTAATTGTCAAATGCAGAACGTAACATTGATAGCTTCTAATTATTATTGCAAATTATAACTTGAAGATCTGAACTTGTAATTGTCAAATACAGAACTTAAAATTGATAGCTTCTAATTATTATTTCAAATTATAACTTGAATATCTGAACTTGTAATTGTCAAATACAGAACTTCTAATTTTAAATACAAATTATTACAGCAAATTATAACTTGTAGATCTGAACTTGTAACTGTCAAATACAGAACTTAAAATTGATTGCTTCTAATTATTATTGCAAATTATAACTTGAAGATCTGAACTTGTAATTGTCAAATACTGAACTTCTAATTGTTAAATACAAATTATTAGTGCAAATTATAACTTGAAGATCTGAACTTGTAATTGTCAAATACAGAACTTAAAATTTATAGCTTCTAATTATTATTGTAAATTATAACTTGAAGATCTGAACTTGTAATAGTGAATTACAGAACTTAGATTTCTTAAATTCAAATTATTATTTCAAATTATAACTTGAAGATCTGAACTAGTAATTGTCAAATGCAGAACGTAACATTGATAGCTTCTAATTATTATTGCAAATTATAACTTGAAGATCTGAACTTGTAATTGTCAAATACAGAACTTAAAATTGATAGCTTCTAATTATTATTTCAAATTATAACTTGAATATCTGAACTTGTAATTGTCAAATACAGAACTTCTAATTTTAAATACAAATTATTACAGCAAATTATAACTTGTAGATCTGAACTTGTAACTGTCAAATACAGAACTTCTAATTGTTAAATCCAAATTATTAGTGCAAATTATAACTTGAAGTTCTGAACTTGTAATTGTCAAATACAGAACTTAAAATTGATAGCTTCTAATTATTATTGCAAAATATAACTTGAAGATCTGAACTTGTAATTGTCAAATACAGAACTTCTAATTGTTAAATACAAATTATTAGTGCAAATTATAACATGAAGTTCTGAACTTGTAATTGTCAAATACAGAACTTAAAATTAATAGCTTCTAATTATTATTGTAAATTATAACTTGAAGATCTGAACTTGTAATAGTGAATTACAGAACTTAGATTTGTTAAATTCAAATTATTATTTCAAATTATAACTTGAAGATCTGAACTAGTAATTGTCAAATACAGAACTTAAAATTGATAGCTTCTAATTATTATTGCAAATAATAATTTGAAGATCTGTACTTGTAATTGTCAAATACAGAACTTCTAATTGTTAAATACAAATTATTAGTGCAAATTATAACTTGAAGATCTGAACTAGTAAGTGTCAAATACAGAACTTAAAATTGATAGCTTCTAATTATTATTGCAAATTATAACTTGAAGATCAGAACTTGTAATTGTCAAATACAGAACACAAAATTGATAGCTTCTAATTATTATTTCAAATTATAACTTGAAGATCTGAACTTGTAATTGTCAAATACAGAACTTAAAATTAATAGCTTCTAATTATTATTGCAAATTATAACTTGAAGATCTGAACTTGTAATTGTCAAATACAGAACTTCTAATTGTTAAATACAAATTTTTAGTGCAAATTATAACTTGAAGATCTGAACTTGTAATTGTCAAATACAGAACTTAAAATTGATAGCTTCTAATTATTATTGTAAATTATAACTTGAAGATCTGAACTTGTAATAGTGAATTACAGAACTTAGATTTGTTAAATTGAAATTATTATTTCAATTTATAACTTGAAGATCTGAACTAGTAATTGTCAAATACAGAACTTAAAATTGATAGCTTCTAAATATTATTGCAAATTATAACTTGAAGATCTGAACTTGTAATTGTCAAATACAGAACTTAAAATTGAGAGCTTCTAATTATTATTGTAAATTATAACTTGAAGATCTGAACTTGTAATTGTCAAATACAGAACTTAAAATTGATATCTTCTAATTATTATTGCAAATAATAACTTGAAGATCTGAACTTGTAATTGTCAAATACAGAACTTAAAATTGATAGCTTCTAATTATTATTGCAAATTATAATTTGAAGATCTGAACTTGTAATAGACAAATACGCAACTTAGCATTGTTAAATACAAATTGTGATTGCAAATTATAACTTGAAGATCTGAACCTGTAATAGGTAAATACAGAACTTCGAATTGTTAAATTAAAACTAAGATTGCAAATAATAATTCGAAGATCTGAACTTGTAATAGTCAAATACAGAACTTCTAATTGTTAAATACAAATTATTAGTGCAAATTATAACTTGAAGATCTGAACTAGTAAGTGTCAAATACAGAACTTAAAATTGATAGCTTCTAATTATTATTGCAAATTATAACTTGAAGATCAGAACTTGTAATTGTCAAATACAGAACTTAAAATTGATAGCTTCTAATTATTATTTCAAATTATAACTTGAATATCTGAACTTGTAATTGTCAAATACTGAACTTCTAATTGTTAAATACAAATTATTAGTGCAAATTATAACTTGAAGATCTGAACTTGTAATTGTCAAATACAGAACTTAAAATTTATAGCTTCTAATTATTATTGTAAATTATAACTTGAAGATCTGAACTTGTAATAGTGAATTACAGAACTTAGATTTCTTAAATTCAAATTATTATTTCAAATTATAACTTGAAGATCTGAACTAGTAATTGTCAAATGCAGAACGTAACATTGATAGCTTCTAATTATTATTGCAAATTATAACTTGAAGATCTGAACTTGTAATTGTCAAATACAGAACTTAAAATTGATAGCTTCTAATTATTATTTCAAATTATAACTTGAATATCTGAACTTGTAATTGTCAAATACAGAACTTCTAATTTTAAATACAAATTATTACAGCAAATTATAACTTGTAGATCTGAACTTGTAACTGTCAAATACAGAACTTAAAATTGATTGCTTCTAATTATTATTGCAAATTATAACTTGAAGATCTGAACTTGTAATTGTCAAATACTGAACTTCTAATTGTTAAATACAAATTATTAGTGCAAATTATAACTTGAAGATCTGAACTTGTAATTGTCAAATACAGAACTTAAAATTTATAGCTTCTAATTATTATTGTAAATTATAACTTGAAGATCTGAACTTGTAATAGTGAATTACAGAACTTAGATTTCTTAAATTCAAATTATTATTTCAAATTATAACTTGAAGATCTGAACTAGTAATTGTCAAATGCAGAACGTAACATTGATAGCTTCTAATTATTATTGCAAATTATAACTTGAAGATCTGAACTTGTAATTGTCAAATACAGAACTTAAAATTGATAGCTTCTAATTATTATTTCAAATTATAACTTGAATATCTGAACTTGTAATTGTCAAATACAGAACTTCTAATTTTAAATACAAATTATTACAGCAAATTATAACTTGTAGATCTGAACTTGTAACTGTCAAATACAGAACTTCTAATTGTTAAATCCAAATTATTAGTGCAAATTATAACTTGAAGTTCTGAACTTGTAATTGTCAAATACAGAACTTAAAATTGATAGCTTCTAATTATTATTGCAAAATATAACTTGAAGATCTGAACTTGTAATTGTCAAATACAGAACTTCTAATTGTTAAATACAAATTATTAGTGCAAATTATAACATGAAGTTCTGAACTTGTAATTGTCAAATACAGAACTTAAAATTAATAGCTTCTAATTATTATTGTAAATTATAACTTGAAGATCTGAACTTGTAATAGTGAATTACAGAACTTAGATTTGTTAAATTCAAATTATTATTTCAAATTATAACTTGAAGATCTGAACTAGTAATTGTCAAATACAGAACTTAAAATTGATAGCTTCTAATTATTATTGCAAATAATAATTTGAAGATCTGTACTTGTAATTGTCAAATACAGAACTTCTAATTGTTAAATACAAATTATTAGTGCAAATTATAACTTGAAGATCTGAACTAGTAAGTGTCAAATACAGAACTTAAAATTGATAGCTTCTAATTATTATTGCAAATTATAACTTGAAGATCAGAACTTGTAATTGTCAAATACAGAACTTAAAATTGATAGCTTCTAATTATTATTTCAAATTATAACTTGAAGATCAGAACTTGTAATTGTCAAATACAGAACTTAAAATTGATAGCTTCTAATTATTATTTCAAATTATAACTTGAATATCTGAACTTGTAATTGTCAAATACTGAACTTCTAATTGTTAAATACAAATTATTAGTGCAAATTATAACTTGAAGATCTGAACTTGTAATTGTCAAATACAGAACTTAAAATTTATAGCTTCTAATTATTATTGTAAATTATAACTTGAAGATCTGAACTTGTAATAGTGAATTACAGAACTTAGATTTGTTAAATTCAAATTATTATTTCAAATTATAACTTGAAGATCTGAACTAGTAATTGTCAAATACAGAACTTAAAATTGATAGCTTCTAATTATTATTTCAAATTATAACTTGAATATCTGAACTTGTAATTGTCAAATTCAGAACTTCTAATTGTTAAATACAAATTATTAGTGCAAATTATAACTTGTAGATCTGAACTTGTAATTGTCAAATACAGAACTTAAAATTGATAGCTTCTAATTATTATTGTAAATTATAACTTGAAGATCTGAACTTGTAATAGTGAATTACAGAACTTAGATTTGTCAAATTCAAATTATTATTTCTAATTATAACTTGAAGATCTGAACTAGTAATTGTCAAATACAGAACTTAAAATTGATTGCTTCTAATTATTATTGCAAATTATAACTTGAAGATCTGAACTTGTAATTGTCAAATACTGAACTTCTAATTGTTAAATACAAATTATTAGTGCAAATTATAACTTGAAGATCTGAACTTGTAATTGTCAAATACAGAACTTAAAATTTATAGCTTCTAATTATTATTGTAAATTATAACTTGAAGATCTGAACTTGTAATAGTGAATTACAGAACTTAGATTTCTTAAATTCAAATTATTATTTCAAATTATAACTTGAAGATCTGAACTAGTAATTGTCAAATGCAGAACGTAACATTGATAGCTTCTAATTATTATTGCAAATTATAACTTGAAGATCTGAACTTGTAATTGTCAAATACAGAACTTAAAATTGATAGCTTCTAATTATTATTTCAAATTATAACTTGAATATCTGAACTTGTAATTGTCAAATACAGAACTTCTAATTTTAAATACAAATTATTACAGCAAATTATAACTTGTAGATCTGAACTTGTAACTGTCAAATACAGAACTTCTAATTGTTAAATCCAAATTATTAGTGCAAATTATAACTTGAAGTTCTGAACTTGTAATTGTCAAATACAGAACTTAAAATTGATAGCTTCTAATTATTATTGCAAAATATAACTTGAAGATCTGAACTTGTAATTGTCAAATACAGAACTTCTAATTGTTAAATACAAATTATTAGTGCAAATTATAACATGAAGTTCTGAACTTGTAATTGTCAAATACAGAACTTAAAATTAATAGCTTCTAATTATTATTGTAAATTATAACTTGAAGATCTGAACTTGTAATAGTGAATTACAGAACTTAGATTTGTTAAATTCAAATTATTATTTCAAATTATAACTTGAAGATCTGAACTAGTAATTGTCAAATACAGAACTTAAAATTGATAGCTTCTAATTATTATTGCAAATAATAATTTGAAGATCTGTACTTGTAATTGTCAAATACAGAACTTCTAATTGTTAAATACAAATTATTAGTGCAAATTATAACTTGAAGATCTGAACTAGTAAGTGTCAAATACAGAACTTAAAATTGATAGCTTCTAATTATTATTGCAAATTATAACTTGAAGATCAGAACTTGTAATTGTCAAATACAGAACTTAAAATTGATAGCTTCTAATTATTATTTCAAATTATAACTTGAAGATCAGAACTTGTAATTGTCAAATACAGAACTTAAAATTGATAGCTTCTAATTATTATTTCAAATTATAACTTGAATATCTGAACTTGTAATTGTCAAATTCAGAACCTCTAATTGTTAAATACAAATTATTAGTGCAAATTATAACTTGAAGATCTGAACTAGTAAGTGTCAAATACAGAACTTAAAATTGATAGCTTCTAATTATTATTGCAAATTATAACTTGAAGATCAGAACTTGTAATTGTCAAATACAGAACTTAAAATTGATAGCTTCTAATTATTATTTCAAATTATAACTTGAATATCTGAACTTGTAATTGTCAAATTCAGAACTTCTAATTGTTAAATACAAATTATTAGTGCAAATTATAACTTGTAGATCTGAACTTGTAATTGTCAAATACAGAACTTAAAATTGATAGCTTCTAATTATTATTGTAAATTATAACTTGAAGATCTGAACTTGTAATAGTGAATTACAGAACTTAGATTTGTCAAATTCAAATTATTATTTCTAATTATAACTTGAAGATCTGAACTAGTAATTGTCAAATACAGAACTTAAAATTGATTGCTTCTAATTATTATTGCAAATTATAACTTGAAGATCTGAACTTGTAATTGTCAAATACTGAACTTCTAATTGTTAAATACAAATTATTAGTGCAAATTATAACTTGAAGATCTGAACTTGTAATTGTCAAATACAGAACTTAAAATTTATAGCTTCTAATTATTATTGTAAATTATAACTTGAAGATCTGAACTTGTAATAGTGAATTACAGAACTTAGATTTCTTAAATTCAAATTATTATTTCAAATTATAACTTGAAGATCTGAACTAGTAATTGTCAAATGCAGAACGTAACATTGATAGCTTCTAATTATTATTGCAAATTATAACTTGAAGATCTGAACTTGTAATTGTCAAATACAGAACTTAAAATTGATAGCTTCTAATTATTATTTCAAATTATAACTTGAATATCTGAACTTGTAATTGTCAAATACAGAACTTCTAATTTTAAATACAAATTATTACATCAAATTATAACTTGTAGATCTGAACTTGTAACTGTCAAATACAGAACTTCTAATTGTTAAATCCAAATTATTAGTGCAAATTATAACTTGAAGTTCTGAACTTGTAATTGTCAAATACAGAACTTAAAATTGATAGCTTCTAATTATTATTGCAAAATATAACTTGAAGATCTGAACTTGTAATTGTCAAATACAGAACTTCTAATTGTTAAATACAAATTATTAGTGCAAATTATAACATGAAGTTCTGAACTTGTAATTGTCAAATACAGAACTTAAAATTAATAGCTTCTAATTATTATTGTAAATTATAACTTGAAGATCTGAACTTGTAATAGTGAATTACAGAACTTAGATTTGTTAAATTCAAATTATTATTTCAAATTATAACTTGAAGATCTGAACTAGTAATTGTCAAAAACAGAACTTAAAATTGATAGCTTCTAATTATTATATTGCAAATAATAATTTGAAGATCTGTACTTGTAATTGTCAAATACAGAACTTAAAATTGATAGCTTATAATTATATTTCAAATTATAACTTGAAGATCTGAACTTGTAATAGTCAAATACAGAACTTCGAATTGTTAAATACAAATTATTAGTGCAAATTATAACTTGAAGATCTGAACTAGTAATTGTCAAATACAGCACTTAAAATTGATAGCTTCTAGTTATTATTGTAAATTATAACTTGTAGATCTGAACTTGTAATAGTGAATTACAGAACTTAGATTTGTTAAATTCAAGTTATTATTTCAAATTATTACTTGAAGATCTGAACTAGTAATTGTCAAATACAGAACTTAAAATTGATAGCTTCTAATTATTATTGCAAATTGTAACTTGAAGATCTGAACTTGTAATTGTCAAATACAGAACTTAAAATTGATAGCTTCTAATTATTATTGCAAATCATAATTTGAAGATCTGAACTTGTAATTGTCAAATACAGAACTTAAAATTGATAGCTTCTAATTATTATTGCAAATTATAACTAGAAGAACTGAACTTGTAATTGTCAAATACAGAACTTAAAATTGATAGCTTCTAATTATTATTTCAAATTATAACTTGAAGATCTGAACTTGTAATTGTCAAATACAGAACTTAAAATTGATAGCTTCTAATTATTATTGCAAATTATAACTTGAAGATCGGAACTTGTAATTGTCAAATACAGAACTTCTAATTGTTAAATACAAATTATTAGTGAAAATTATAACTTGTAGATCTGAACTAGTAATTGTCAAATACAGCACTTAAAATTGAAAGCTTCTAAATATTATTGCAAATTATAACTTGAAGATCTGAACTTGTAATTGTCAAATACAGAACATAAAATTGATAGCTTCTAATTATTATTTCAAATTATAACTTGAAGATCTGAACTTGTAATTGTCAAATACAGAACTTAAAATTAATAGCTTCTAATTATTATTACAAATTATAACTTGAAGATCTGAACTTGTAATTGTCAAATACAGAACTTCTAATTGTTAAATACAAATTATTAGTGCAAATTATAACTTGAAGATCTGAACTTGAAATTGTCAAATACAGAACTTAAAATTGATAGCTTCTAATTATTATTGCAAATTATAACTAGAAGAACTGAACTTGTAATTGTCAAATACAGAACTTAAAATTGATAGCTTCTAATTATTATTTCAAATTATAACTTGAAGATCTGAACTAGTAATTGTCAAATACAGAACTTAAAATTGATAGCTTCTAAATATTATTGCAAATTATAACTTGAAGATCTGAACTTGTAATTGTCAAATACAGAACTTAAAATTGATAGCTTCTAATTATTATTTCAAATTATAACTTGTAGATCTGAACTAGTAATTGTCAAATACAGAACTTAAAATTGATAGCTTCTAATTATTATTGCAAATTATAACTTGAAGATCTGAACTTGTAATTGTCAGATACAGAACTTAAAATTGATAGCTTCTAATTATTATTGTAAATTATAACTTCAAGATCTGAACTTGTAATTGTCAAATACAGAACTTAAAATTAATAGCTTCTAATTATTATTGCAAATTATAACTTGAAGATCTGAACTTGTAATTGTCAAATACAGAACTTCTAATTGTTAAATACAAATTATTAGTGCAAATTATACCTTGAAGATCTGAACTTGTAATTGTCAAATACAGAACTTAAAATTGATAGCTTCTAATTATTATTTTAATTATAACTTGAAGATCTGAACTTGTAATAGTGAATTACAGAACTTAGATTTGTTAAATTCAAATTATTATTTCAAATTATAACTTGAAGATCTGAACTAGTAATTGTCAAATACAGAACTTAAAATTGATAGCTTCTAATTATTATTGCAAATCATAACTTGAAGATCTGAACTTGTAATTGTCAAATACAGAACTTCTAATTGTTAAATACAAATTATTAGTGCAAATCATAACTTGAAGATCTGAACTTGTAATTGTAAAACACAGAACTTCTAATTGTTAAATACAAATTATAAGTGCAAATTGTAACTTGAAGATCTGAACTAGTAATTGTCAAATACAGCACTTACAATTGATAGCTTCTAATTATTATTGCAAATTATAACTTGAAGATCTGAACTTGTAATTTTCAAATACAGAACATAAAATTGATAGCTTCTAATTATTATTTCGAATTATAACTTGAAGATCTGAACTTGTAATTGTCAAATGCAGAACTTAAAATTAATAGCTTCTAATTATTATTGCAAATTATAACTTGAAGATCTGAACTTGTAATTGTCAAATACAGAACTTCTAATTGTTAAATACAAATTATTAGTGCAAATTATAACTTGAAGATCTGAACTTGTAATTGTCAAATACAGAACTGAAAATTGATAGCTTCTAATCATTATTGTAAATTATAACTTGAAGATCTGAACTTGTAATAGTGAATTACAGAACTTAGATTTGTTAAATTCAAATTATTATTTCAAATTATAACTTGAAGATCTGAACTAGTAATTGTCAAATACAGAACTTAAAATTGATAGCTTCTAATTATTATTGTAAATTATATCTTGAAGATCTGACCTTGTAATTGTGAAATACAGAACTTAAAATTGATATCTTCTAATTATTATTGCAAATAATAACTTGAAGATCTGAACTAGTAATTGTCAAATACAGCACTTAAAATTGATAGCTTCTAATTATTATTGCAAATTATAATTTGAAGATCTGAACTTGTAATAGACAAATACAGAACTTAGCATTGTTAAATACAAATTGTGATTGCAAATTATAACTTGAAGATCTGAACCTGTAATAGGTAAATACAGAAATTCGAATTGTTTAATTCTAACTAAGATTGCAAATAATAATTCGAAGATCTGAACTTGTAATAGTCAAATACAGAACTTCTAATTGTTAAATACAAATTATTAGTGCAAATTATAACTTGAAGATCTGAACTAGTAATTGTCAAATACAGAACTTAAAATTGATAGCTTCTAATTATTATTGCAAATTATAACTTGAAGATCTGAACTTGTAATTGTCAAATACAGAACTTCTAATTGTTAAATACAAATTATTAGTGCAAATTATAACTTGAAGAACTGAACTTGTAATTGTCAAATACAGAACTTCTAATTGTTAAATACAAATTATTAGTGCAAATTATAACTTGAAGATCTGAACTAGTAATTGTCAAATACAGCACTTAAAATTGATAGCTTCTAATTATTATTGCAAATTATAACTTGAAGATCTGAACTTGGAATTGTCAAATACAGAACATAAAATTGATAGCTACTAATTATTATTTCAAATTATAACTTGAAGATCTGAACTTGTAATTGTCAAATACAGAACTTAAAATTAATAGCTTCTAATTATTATTGCAAATTATAACTTGAATGTCTGAACTTGTAATTGTCAAATACAGAACTTCTAATTGTTAAATACAAATTATTAGTGCAAATTATAACTTGAAGATCTGAACTTGTAATTGTCAAATACAGAACTTAAAATTGATAGCTTCTAATTATTATTGTAAATTATAACTTGAAGAACTGAACTTGTAATAGTGAATTACAGAACTTAGATTTGTTAAATTCAATTTATTATTTCAAATTATAACTTGTAGATCTGAACTAGTAATTGTCAAATACAGAACTTAAAATTGATAGCTTCTAATTATTATTGCAAATTATAACTTGAAGATCTGAACTTGTAATTGTCAGATACAGAACTTAAAATTGATAGCTTCTAATTATTATTGTAAATTATAACTTCAAGATCTGAACTTGTAATTGTCAAATACAGAACTTAAAATTAATAGCTTCTAATTATTATTGCAAATTATAACTTGAAGATCTGAACTTGTAATTGTCAAATACAGAACTTCTAATTGTTAAATACAAATTATTAGTGCAAATTATACCTTGAAGATCTGAACTTGTAATTGTCAAATACAGAACTTAAAATTGATAGCTTCTAATTATTATTTTAATTATAACTTGAAGATCTGAACTTGTAATAGTGAATTACAGAACTTAGATTTGTTAAATTCAAATTATTATTTCAAATTATAACTTGAAGATCTGAACTAGTAATTGTCAAATACAGAACTTAAAATTGATTGCTTCTAATTATTATTGCAAATCATAACTTGAAGATCTGAACTTGTAATTGTCAAATACAGAACTTCTAATTGTTAAATACAAATTATTAGTGCAAATCATAACTTGAAGATCTGAACTTGTAATTGTAAAACACAGAACTTCTAATTGTTAAATACAAATTATAAGTGCAAATTGTAACTTGAAGATCTGAACTAGTAATTGTCAAATACAGCACTTACAATTGATAGCTTCTAATTATTATTGCAAATTATAACTTGAAGATCTGAACTTGTAATTTTCAAATACAGAACATAAAATTGATAGCTTCTAATTATTATTTCGAATTATAACTTGAAGATCTGAACTTGTAATTGTCAAATGCAGAACTTAAAATTAATAGCTTCTAATTATTATTGCAAATTATAACTTGAAGATCTGAACTTGTAATTGTCAAATACAGAACTTCTAATTGTTAAATACAAATTATTAGTGCAAATTATAACTTGAAGATCTGAACTTGTAATTGTCAAATACAGAACTGAAAATTGATAGCTTCTAATCATTATTGTAAATTATAACTTGAAGATCTGAACTTGTAATAGTGAATTACAGAACTTAGATTTGTTAAATTCAAATTATTATTTCAAATTATAACTTGAAGATCTGAACTAGTAATTGTCAAATACAGAACTTAAAATTGATAGCTTCTAATTATTATTGTAAATTATAACTTGAAGATCTGACCTTGTAATTGTGAAATACAGAACTTAAAATTGATATCTTCTAATTATTATTGCAAATAATAACTTGAAGATCTGAACTAGTAATTGTCAAATACAGCACTTAAAATTGATAGCTTCTAATTATTATTGCAAATTATAATTTGAAGATCTGAACTTGTAATAGACAAATACAGAACTTAGCATTGTTAAATACAAATTGTGATTGCAAATTATAACTTGAAGATCTGAACCTGTAATAGGTAAATACAGAAATTCGAATTGTTTAATTCTAACTAAGATTGCAAATAATAATTCGAAGATCTGAACTTGTAATAGTCAAATACAGAACTTCTAATTGTTAAATACAAATTATTAGTGCAAATTATAACTTGAAGATCTGAACTAGTAATTGTCAAATACAGAACTTAAAATTGATAGCTTCTAATTATTATTGCAAATTATAACTTGAAGATCTGAACTTGTAATTGTCAAATACAGAACTTCTAATTGTTAAATACAAATTATTAGTGCAAATTATAACTTGAAGAACTGAACTTGTAATTGTCAAATACAGAACTTCTAATTGTTAAATACAAATTATTAGTGCAAATTATAACTTGAAGATCTGAACTAGTAATTGTCAAATACAGCACTTAAAATTGATAGCTTCTAATTATTATTGCAAATTATAACTTGAAGATCTGAACTTGGAATTGTCAAATACAGAACATAAAATTGATAGCTACTAATTATTATTTCAAATTATAACTTGAAGATCTGAACTTGTAATTGTCAAATACAGAACTTAAAATTAATAGCTTCTAATTATTATTGCAAATTATAACTTGAATGTCTGAACTTGTAATTGTCAAATACAGAACTTCTAATTGTTAAATACAAATTATTAGTGCAAATTATAACTTGAAGATCTGAACTTGTAATTGTCAAATACAGAACTTAAAATTGATAGCTTCTAATTATTATTGTAAATTATAACTTGAAGAACTGAACTTGTAATAGTGAATTACAGAACTTAGATTTGTTAAATTCATTTTATTATTTCAAATTATAACTTGTAGATCTGAACTAGTAATTGTCAAATACAGAACTTAAAATTGATAGCTTCTAATTATTATTGCAAATTATAACTTGAAGATCTGAACTTGTAATTGTCAGATACAGAACTTAAAATTGATAGCTTCTAATTATTATTGTAAATTATAACTTCAAGATCTGAACTTGTAATTGTCAAATACAGAACTTAAAATTAATAGCTTCTAATTATTATTGCAAATTATAACTTGAAGATCTGAACTTGTAATTGTCAAATACAGAACTTCTAATTGTTAAATACAAATTATTAGTGCAAATTATACCTTGAAGATCTGAACTTGTAATTGTCAAATACAGAACTTAAAATTGATAGCTTCTAATTATTATTTTAATTATAACTTGAAGATCTGAACTTGTAATAGTGAATTACAGAACTTAGATTTGTTAAATTCAAATTATTATTTCAAATTATAACTTGAAGATCTGAACTAGTAATTGTCAAATACAGAACTTAAAATTGATAGCTTCTAATTATTATTGCAAATCATAACTTGAAGATCTGAACTTGTAATTGTCAAATACAGAACTTCTAATTGTTAAATACAAATTATTAGTGCAAATCATAACTTGAAGATCTGAACTTGTAATTGTAAAACACAGAACTTCTAATTGTTAAATACAAATTATAAGTGCAAATTGTAACTTGAAGATCTGAACTAGTAATTGTCAAATACAGCACTTACAATTGATAGCTTCTAATTATTATTGCAAATTATAACTTGAAGATCTGAACTTGTAATTTTCAAATACAGAACATAAAATTGATAGCTTCTAATTATTATTTCGAATTATAACTTGAAGATCTGAACTTGTAATTGTCAAATGCAGAACTTAAAATTAATAGCTTCTAATTATTATTGCAAATTATAACTTGAAGATCTGAACTTGTAATTGTCAAATACAGAACTTCTAATTGTTAAATACAAATTATTAGTGCAAATTATAACTTGAAGATCTGAACTTGTAATTGTCAAATACAGAACTGAAAATTGATAGCTTCTAATCATTATTGTAAATTATAACTTGAAGATCTGAACTTGTAATAGTGAATTACAGAACTTAGATTTGTTAAATTCAAATTATTATTTCAAATTATAACTTGAAGATCTGAACTAGTAATTGTCAAATACAGAACTTAAAATTGATAGCTTCTAATTATTATTGCAAATCATAACTTGAAGATCTGAACTTGTAATTGTCAAATACAGAACTTCTAATTGTTAAATACAAATTATTAGTGCAAATTATAACTTGAAGATCTGAACTTGTAATTGTCAAATACAGAACTGAAAATTGATAGCTTCTAATCATTATTGTAAATTATAACTTGAAGATCTGAACTTGTAATAGTGAATTACAGAACTTAGATTTGTTAAATTCAAATTATTATTTCAAATTATAACTTGTAGATCTGAACTAGTAATTGTCAAATACAGAACTTAAAATTGATAGCTTCTAATTATTATTGCAAATTATAACTTGAAGATCTGAACTTGTAATTGTCAGATACAGAACTTAAAATTGATAGCTTCTAATTATTATTGTAAATTATAACTTCAAGATCTGAACTTGTAATTGTCAAATACAGAACTTAAAATTAATAGCTTCTAATTATTATTGCAAATTATAACTTGAAGATCTGAACTTGTAATTGTCAAATACAGAACTTCTAATTGTTAAATACAAATTATTAGTGCAAATTATACCTTGAAGATCTGAACTTGTAATTGTCAAATACAGAACTTAAAATTGATAGCTTCTAATTATTATTTTAATTATAACTTGAAGATCTGAACTTAAATAGTGAATTACAGAACTTAGATTTGTTAAATTCAAATTATTATTTCAAATTATAACTTGAAGATCTGAACTAGTAATTGTCAAATACAGAACTTAAAATTGATAGCTTCTAATTATTATTGCAAATCATAACTTGAAGATCTGAACTTGTAATTGTCAAATACAGAACTTCTAATTGTTAAATACAAATTATTAGTGCAAATCATAACTTGAAGATCTGAACTTGTAATTGTAAAACACAGAACTTCTAATTGTTAAATACAAATTATAAGTGCAAATTGTAACTTGAAGATCTGAACTAGTAATTGTCAAATACAGCACTTACAATTGATAGCTTCTAATTATTATTGCAAATTATAACTTGAAGATCTGAACTTGTAATTTTCAAATACAGAACATAAAATTGATAGCTTCTAATTATTATTTCGAATTATAACTTGAAGATCTGAACTTGTAATTGTCAAATGCAGAACTTAAAATTAATAGCTTCTAATTATTATTGCAAATTATAACTTGAAGATCTGAACTTGTAATTGTCAAATACAGAACTTCTAATTGTTAAATACAAATTATTAGTGCAAATTATAACTTGAAGATCTGATCTTGTAATTGTCAAATACAGAACTGAAAATTGATAGCTTCTAATCATTATTGTAAATTATAACTTGAAGATCTGAACTTGTAATAGTGAATTACAGAACTTAGATTTGTTAAATTCAAATTATTATTTCAAATTATAACTTGAAGATCTGAACTAGTAATTGTCAAATACAGAACTTAAAATTGATAGCTTCTAATTATTATTGTAAATTATAACTTGAAGATCTGACCTTGTAATTGTGAAATACAGAACTTAAAATTGATATCTTCTAATTATTATTGCAAATAATAACTTGAAGATCTGAACTAGTAATTGTCAAATACAGCACTTAAAATTGATAGCTTCTAATTATTATTGCAAATTATAATTTGAAGATCTGAACTTGTAATAGACAAATACAGAACTTAGCATTGTTAAATACAAATTGTGATTGCAAATTATAACTTGAAGATCTGAACCTGTAATAGGTAAATACAGAAATTCGAATTGTTTAATTCTAACTAAGATTGCAAATAATAATTCGAAGATCTGAACTTGTAATAGTCAAATACAGAACTTCTAATTGTTAAATACAAATTATTAGTGCAAATTATAACTTGAAGATCTGAACTAGTAATTGTCAAATACAGAACTTAAAATTGATAGCTTCTAATTATTATTGCAAATTATAACTTGAAGATCTGAACTTGTAATTGTCAAATACAGAACTTCTAATTGTTAAATACAAATTATTAGTGCAAATTATAACTTGAAGAACTGAACTTGTAATTGTCAAATACAGAACTTCTAATTGTTAAATACAAATTATTAGTGCAAATTATAACTTGAAGATCTGAACTAGTAATTGTCAAATACAGCACTTAAAATTGATAGCTTCTAATTATTATTGCAAATTATAACTTGAAGATCTGAACTTGGAATTGTCAAATACTGAACATAAAATTGATAGCTACTAATTATTATTTCAAATTATAACTTGAAGATCTGAACTTGTAATTGTCAAATACAGAACTTAAAATTAATAGCTTCTAATTATTATTGCAAATTATAACTTGAATGTCTGAACTTGTAATTGTCAAATACAGAACTTCTAATTGTTAAATACAAATTATTAGTGCAAATTATAACTTGAAGATCTGAACTTGTAATTGTCAAATACAGAACTTAAAATTGATAGCTTCTAATTATTATTGTAAATTATAACTTGAAGAACTGAACTTGTAATAGTGAATTACAGAACTTAGATTTGTTAAATTCAATTTATTATTTCAAATTATAACTTGTAGATCTGAACTAGTAATTGTCAAATACAGAACTTAAAATTGATAGCTTCTAATTATTATTGCAAATTATAACTTGAAGATCTGAACTTGTAATTGTCAGATACAGAACTTAAAATTGATAGCTTCTAATTATTATTGTAAATTATAACTTCAAGATCTGAACTTGTAATTGTCAAATACAGAACTTAAAATTAATAGCTTCTAATTATTATTGCAAATTATAACTTGAAGATCTGAACTTGTAATTGTCAAATACAGAACTTATAATTGTTAAATACAAATTATTAGTGCAAATTATAACATGAAGTTCTGAACTTGTAATTGTCAAATACAGAACTTAAAATTAATAGCTTCTAATTATTATTGTAAATTATAACTTGTAGATCTGAACTTGTAATAGTATATTACAGAACTTAGATTTGTTAAATTCAAATTATTATTTCAAATTATAACTTGAAGATCTGAACTAGTAATTGTCAAATACAGAACTTAAAATTGATAGCTTCTAATTATTATTGCAAATTATAACTTGAAGATCTGAACTTCTAATTGTCAAATACAGAACTTAAAATTGATAGCTTCTAATTATTATTTCAAATTATAACTTGAAGATCTGAACCTGTAATAGGTAAATACAGAACTTCGAATTGTTTAATTCTAACTAAGATTGCAAATAATAATTCGAAGATCTGAACTTGTAATAGTCAAATACAGAACTTCTAATTGTTAAATACAAATTATTAGTGCAAATCATAACTTGAAGATCTGAACTTGTAATTGTAAAACACAGAACTTCTAATTGTTAAATACAAATTATAAGTGCAAATTGAGACTTGAAGATCTGAACTAGTAATTGTCAAATACAGCACTTACAATTGATAGCTTCTAATTATTATTGCAAATTATAATTTGAAGATCTGAACTTGTAATTTTCAAATACAGAACATAAAATTGATAGCTTCTAATTATTATTTCGAATTATAACTTGAAGATCTGAACTTGTAATTGTCAAATACAGAACTTAAAATTAATAGCTTCTAATTATTATTGCAAATTATAACTTGAAGATCTGAACTTGTAATTGTCAAATACAGAACTTCTAATTGTTAAATACAAATTATTAGTGCAAATTATAACTTGAAGATCTGAACTTGTAATTGTCAAATACAGAACTGAAAATTGATAGCTTCTAATCATTATTGTAAATTATAACTTGAAGATCTGAACTTGTAATAGTGAATTACAGAACTTAGAATTGTTAAATTCAAATTATTATTTCAAATTATAACTTGAAGATCTGAACTAGTAATTGTCATATACAGAACTTAAAATTGATAGCTTCTAATTATTATTGTAAATTATAACTTGAAGATCTGACCTTGTAATTGTCAAATACAGAACTTAAAATTGATATCTTCTAATTATTATTGCAAATAATAACTTGAAGATCTGAACTAGTAATTGTCAAATACAGCACTTAAAATTGATAGCTTCTAATTATTATTGCAAATTATAACTTGAAGATCTGAACTTGTAATTGTCAGATACAGAACTTAAAATTGATAGCTTCTAATTATTATTGTAAATTATAACTTCAAGATCTGAACTTGTAATTGTCAAATACAGAACTTAAAATTAATAGCTTCTAATTATTATTGCAAATTATAACTTGAAGATCTGAACTTGTAATTGTCAAATACAGAACTTCTAATTGTTAAATACAAATTATTAGTGCAAATTATAACATGAAGTTCTGAACTTGTAATTGTCAAATACAGAACTTAAAATTAATAGCTTCTAATTATTATTGTAAATTATAACTTGTAGATCTGAACTTGTAATAGTATATTACAGAACTTAGATTTGTTAAATTCAAATTATTATTTCAAATTATAACTTGAAGATCTGAACTAGTAATTGTCAAATACAGAACTTAAAATTGATAGCTTCTAATTATTATTGCAAATTATAACTTGAAGATCTGAACTTCTAATTGTCAAATACAGAACTTAAAATTGATAGCTTCTAATTATTATTTCAAATTATAACTTGAAGATCTGAACCTGTAATAGGTAAATACAGAACTTCGAATTGTTTAATTCTAACTAAGATTGCAAATAATAATTCGAAGATCTGAACTTGTAATAGTCAAATACAGAACTTCTAATTGTTAAATACAAATTATTAGTGCAAATCATAACTTGAAGATCTGAACTTGTAATTGTAAAACACAGAACTTCTAATTGTTAAATACAAATTATAAGTGCAAATTGAGACTTGAAGATCTGAACTAGTAATTGTCAAATACAGCACTTACAATTGATAGCTTCTAATTATTATTGCAAATTATAACTTGAAGATCTGAACTTGTAATTTTCAAATACAGAACATAAAATTGATAGCTTCTAATTATTATTTCGAATTATAACTTGAAGATCTGAACTTGTAATTGTCAAATACAGAACTTAAAATTAATAGCTTCTAATTATTATTGCAAATTATAACTTGAAGATCTGAACTTGTAATTGTCAAATACAGAACTTCTAATTGTTAAATACAAATTATTAGTGCAAATTATAACTTGAAGATCTGAACTTGTAATTGTCAAATACAGAACTGAAAATTGATAGCTTCTAATCATTATTGTAAATTATAACTTGAAGATCTGAACTTGTAATAGTGAATTACAGAACTTAGAATTGTTAAATTCAAATTATTATTTCAAATTATAACTTGAAGATCTGAACTAGTAATTGTCAAATACAGAACTTAAAATTGATAGCTTCTAATTATTATTGTAAATTATAACTTGAAGATCTGACCTTGTAATTGTCAAATACAGAACTTAAAATTGATATCTTCTAATTATTATTGCAAATAATAACTTGAAGATCTGAACTAGTAATTGTCAAATACAGCACTTAAAATTGATAGCTTCTAATTATTATTGCAAATTATAATTTGAAGATCTGAACTTGTAATAGACAAATACAGAACTTAGCATTGTTAAATACAAATTGTGATTGCAAATTATAACTTGAAGATCTGAACCTGTAATAGGTAAATACAGAAATTCGAATTGTTTAATTCTAACTAAGATTGCAAATAATAATTCGAAGATCTGAACTTGTAATAGTCAAATACAGAACTTCTAATTGTTAAATACAAATTATTAGTGCAAATTATAACTTGAAGATCTGAACTAGTAATTGTCAAATACAGAACTTAAAATTGATAGCTTCTAATTATTATTGCAAATTATAACTTGAAGATCTGAACTTGTAATTGTCAAATACAGAACTTCTAATTGTTAAATACAAATTATTAGTGCAAATTATAACTTGAAGAACTGAACTTGTAATTGTCAAATACAGAACTTCTAATTGTTAAATACAAATTATTAGTGCAAATTATAACTTGAAGATCTGAACTAGTAATTGTCAAATACAGCACTTAAAATTGATAGCTTCTAATTATTATTGCAAATTATAACTTGAAGAACTGAACTTGGAATTGTCAAATACAGAACATAAAATTGATAGCTACTAATAATTATTTCAAATTATAACTGGAAGATCTGAACTTGTAATTGTCAAATACAGAACTTAAAATTAATAGCTTCTAATTATTATTGCAAATTATAACTTGAATGTCTGAACTTGTAATTGTCAAATACAGAACTTCTAATTGTTAAATACAAATTATTAGTGCAAATTATAACTTGAAGATCTGAACTTGTAATTGTCAAATACAGAACTTAAAATTGATAGCTTCTAATTATTATTGTAAATTATAACTTGAAGAACTGAACTTGTAATAGTGAATTACAGAACTTAGATTTGTTAAATTCAATTTATTATTTCAAATTATAACTTGTAGATCTGAACTAGTAATTGTCAAATACAGAACTTAAAATTGATAGCTTCTAATTATTATTGCAAATTATAACTTGAAGATCTGAACTTGTAATTGTCAGATACAGAACTTAAAATTGATAGCTTCTAATTATTATTGTAAATTATAACTTCAAGATCTGAACTTGTAATTGTCAAATACAGAACTTAAAATTGATAGCTTCTAATTATTATTGCAAATTATAACTTGAAGATCTGAACTTGTAATTGTCAAATACAGAACTTCTAATTGTTAAATACAAATTATTAGTGCAAATTATACCTTGAAGATCTGAACTTGTAATTGTCAAATACAGAACTTAAAATTGATAGCTTCTAATTATTATTTTAATTATAACTTGAAGATCTGAACTTGTAATAGTGAATTACAGAACTTAGATTTGTTAAATTCAAATTATTATTTCAAATTATAACTTGAAGATCTGAACTAGTAATTGTCAAATACAGAACTTAAAATTGATAGCTTCTAATTATTATTGCAAATCATAACTTGAAGATCTGAACTTGTAATTGTCAAATACAGAACTTAAAATTGATAGCTTCTAATTATTATTGTAAATTATAACTTGAAGATCTGACCTTGTAATTGTCAAATACAGAACTTAAAATTGATATCTTCTAATTATTATTGCAAATAATAACTTGAAGATCTGAACTAGTAATTGTCAAATACAGCACTTATAATTGATAGCTTCTAATTATTATTGCAAATTATAATTTGAAGATCTGAACTTGTAATAGACAAATACGCAACTTAGCATTGTTAAATACAAATTGTGATTGCAAATTATAACTTGAAGATCTGAACTAGTAATTGTCAAATACAGAACTTCTAATTGTTAAATACAAATTATTAGTGCAAATTATAACATGAAGTTCTGAACTTGTAATTGTCAAATACAGAACTTAAAATTAATAGCTTCTAATTATTATTGCAAATTATAACTTGAAGATCTGAACTTGTAATTGTCAAATACAGAACTTCTAATTGTTAAATACAAATTATTAGTGCAAATTATAACTTGAAGAACTGAACTTGTAATTGTCAAATACAGAACTTCTAATTGTTAAATACAAATTATTAGTGCAAATTATAACATGAAGTTCTGAACTTGTAATTGTCAAATACAGAACTTAAAATTAATAGCTTCTAATTATTATTGTAAATTATAACTTGTAGATCTGAACTTGTAATAGTGTATTACAGAACTTAGATTTGTTAAATTCAAATTATTATTTCAAATTATAACTTGAAGATCTGAACTAGTAATTGTCAAATACAGAACTTAAAATTGATAGCTTCTAATTATTATTGCAAATTATAACTTGAAGATCTGAACTTCTAATTGTCAAATACAGAACTTAAAATTGATAGCTTCTAATTATTATTTCGAATTATAACTTGAAGATCTGAACCTGTAATAGGTAAATACAGAACTTCGAATTGTTTAATTCTAACTAAGATTGCAAATAATAATTCGAAGATCTGAACTTGTAATAGTCAAATACAGATCTTCTAATTGTTAAATACAAATTATTAGTGCAAATCATAACTTGAAGATCTGAACTTGTAATTGTAAAACACAGAACTTCTAATTGTTAAATACAAATTATAAGTGCAAATTGTAACTTGAAGATCTGAACTAGTAATTGTCAAATACAGCACTTACAATTGATAGCTTCTAATTATTATTGCAAATTATAACTTGAAGATCTGAACTTGTAATTTTCAAATACAGAACATAAAATTGATAGCTTCTAATTATTATTTCGAATTATAACTTGAAGATCTGAACTTGTAATTGTCAAATACAGAACTTAAAATTAATAGCTTCTAATTATTATTGCAAATTATAACTTGAAGATCTGAACTTGTAATTGTCAAATACAGAACTTCTAATTGTTAAATACAAATTATTAGTGCAAATTATAACTTGAAGATCTGAACTTGTAATTGTCAAATACAGAACTGAAAATTGATAGCTTCTAATCATTATTGTAAATTATAACTTGAAGATCTGAACTTGTAATAGTGAATTACAGAACTTAGATTTGTTAAATTCAAATTATTATTTCAAATTATAACTTGAAGATCTGAACTAGTAATTGTCAAATACAGAACTTAAAATTGATAGCTTCTAATTATTATTGTAAATTATAACTTGAAGATCTGACCTTGTAATTGTCAAATACAGAACTTAAAATTGATATCTTCTAATTATTATTGCAAATAATAACTTGAAGATCTGAACTAGTAATTGTCAAATACAGCACTTAAAATTGATAGCTTCTAATTATTATTGCAAATTATAATTTGAAGATCTGAACTTGTAATAGACAAATACAGAACTTAGCATTGTTAAATACAAATTGTGATTGCAAATTATAACTTGAAGATCTGAACCTGTAATAGGTAAATACAGAAATTCGAATTGTTTAATTCTAACTAAGATTGCAAATAATAATTCGAAGATCTGAACTTGTAATAGTCAAATACAGAACTTCTAATTGTTAAATACTAATTATTAGTGCAAATTATAACTTGAAGATCTGAACTAGTAATTGTCAAATACAGAACTTAAAATTGATAGCTTCTAATTATTATTGCAAATTATAACTTGAAGATCTGAACTTGTAATTGTCAAATACAGAACTTCTAATTGTTAAATACAAATTATTAGTGCAAATTATAACTTGAAGAACTGAACTTGTAATTGTCAAATACAGAACTTCTAATTGTTAAATACAAATTATTAGTGCAAATTATAACTTGAAGATCTGAACTAGTAATTGTCAAATACAGCACTTAAAATTGATAGCTTCTAATTATTATTGCAAATTATAACTTGAAGAACTGAACTTGGAATTGTCAAATACAGAACATAAAAATGATAGCTACTAATTATTATTTCAAATTATAACTTGAAGATCTGAACTTGTAATTGTCAAATACAGAACTTAAAATTAATAGCTTCTAATTATTATTGCAAATTATAACTTGAATGTCTGAACTTGTAATTGTCAAATACAGAACTTCTAATTGTTAAATACAAATTATTAGTGCAAATTATAACTTGAAGATCTGAACTTGTAATTGTCAAATACAGAACTTAAAATTGATAGCTTCTAATTATTATTGTAAATTATAACTTGAAGAACTGAACTTGTAATAGTGAATTACAGAACTTAGATTTGTTAAATTCAATTTATTATTTCAAATTATAACTTGTAGATCTGAACTAGTAATTGTCAAATACAGAACTTAAAATTGATAGCTTCTAATTATTATTGCAAATTATAACTTGAAGATCTGAACTTGTAATTGTCAGATACAGAACTTAAAATTGATAGCTTCTAATTATTATTTTAAATTATAACTTCAAGATCTGAACTTGTAATTGTCAAATACAGAACTTAAAATTGATAGCTTCTAATTATTATTGCAAATTATAACTTGAAGATCTGAACTTGTAATTGTCAAATACAGAACTTCTAATTGTTAAATACAAATTATTAGTGCAAATTATACCTTGAAGATCTGAACTTGTAATTGTCAAATACAGAACTTAAAATTGATAGCTTCTAATTATTATTTTAATTATAACTTGAAGATCTGAACTTGTAATAGTGAATTACAGAACTTAGATTTGTTAAATTCAAATTATTATTTCAAATTATAACTTGAAGATCTGAACTAGTAATTGTCAAATACAGAACTTAAAATTGATAGCTTCTAATTATTATTGCAAATCATAACTTGAAGATCTGAACTTGTAATTGTCAAATACAGATCTTAAAATTGATAGCTTCTAATTATTATTGTAAATTATAACTTGAAGATCTGACCTTGTAATTGTCAAATACAGAACTTAAAATTGATATCTTCTAATTATTATTGCAAATAATAACTTGAAGATCTGAACTAGTAATTGTCAAATACAGCACTTATAATTGATAGCTTCTAATTATTATTGCAAATTATAATTTGAAGATCTGAACTTGTAATAGACAAATACGCAACTTAGCATTGTTAAATACAAATTGTGATTGCAAATTATAACTTGAAGATCTGAACCTGTAATAGGTAAATACAGAACTTCGAATTGTTAAATTCGAACTAAGATTGCAAATAATAATTCGAAGATCTGAACTTGTAATAGTCAAATACAGAACTGCTAATTGTTAAATACAAATTATTAGTGCAAATTATAACTTGAAGATCTGATCTAGTAATTGTCAAATACAGAACTTAAAATTGATAGCTTCTAATTATTATTGCAAATTATAACTTGAAGATCTGAACTTGTAATTGTCAAATACAGAACTTCTAATTGTTAAATACAAATTATTAGTGCAAATTATAACTTGAACATCTGAACTTGTAATTGTCAAATACAGAACTTCTAATTGTTAAATACAAATTATTAGTGCAAATTATAACTTGAAGATCTGAACTAGTAATTGTCAAATACAGCACTTAAAATTGATAGCTTCTAATTATTATTGCAAATTATAACTTGAAGATCTGAACTTGTAATTGTCAAATACAGAATATAAAATTGATAGCTACTAATTATTATTTCAAATTATAACTTGAAGATCTGAACTTGTAATTGTCAAATACAGAACTTAAAATTAATAGCTTCTAATTATTATTGCAAATTATAACTTGAAGATCTGAACTTGTAATTGTCAAATACAGAACTTCTAATTGTTAAATACAAATTATTAGTGCAAATTATAACTTGAAGATCTGAACTTGTAATTGTCAAATACAGAACTTAAAATTGATAGCTTCTAATTATTATTGTAAATTATAACTTGAAGAACTGAACTTGTAATAGTGAATTACAGAACTTAGATTTGTTAAATTCAAATTATTATTTCAAATTATAACTTGAGGATCTGAACTAGTAATTGTCAAATACAGAACTTAAAATTGATAGCTTCTAATTATTATTTCAAATTATAACTTGTAGATCTGAACTTGTAATTGTCAAATACAGAACTTCTAATTGTTAAATACAAATTATTAGTGCAAATTATAACTTGTAGATCTGAACTTGTAATTGTCAAATACAGAACTTAAAATTGATAGCTTCTAATTATTATTGTAAATTATAACTTGAAGATCTGAACTTGTAATAGTGAATTACAGAACTTAGATTTGTCAAATTCTAATTATTAATTCTAATTATAACTTGAACATCTGAACTAGTAATTGTCAAATACAGAACTTAAAATTGATAGCTTCTAATTATTATTGCAAATTATAACTTGAAGATCTTCACTTGTAATTGTCAAAAACAGAACTTAAAATTAATAGCTTCTAATTATTATTGCAAATAATAACTTGAAGATCTGAACTTGTAATTGTCAAATGCAGAACTTAAAATTGATAGCTTCTAATTATTATTGCAAATAATAATTTGGAGATCTGTACTTGTAATTGTCAAATACAGAACTTAAAATTGATAGCTTATAATTATAATTCAAATTATAACTTGAAGATCTGAACTTGTAATAGTCAAATACAGAACTTCGAATTGTTAAATACAAAGTATTAGTGCAAATTATTACTTGAAGATCTGAACCAGTAATAGGTAAATACAGAACTTCGAATGGTTAAATTCAATCTAAGATTGCAAATAATAATTTGAAGATCTGAACTTGTAATAGTCAAATACAGAACTTCTAATTGTTAAATACAAATTATTAGTGCAAATCATAACTTGAAGATCTGAACTTGTAATTGTAAAACACAGAACTTCTAATTGTTAAATACAAATTATAAGTGCAAATTGTAACTTGAAGATCTGAACTAGTAATTGTCAAATACAGCACTTACAATTGATAGCTTCTAATTATTATTGCAAATTATAACTTGAAGATCTGAACTTGTAATTGTCAAATACAGAACATAAAATTGATAGCTTCTAATTATTATTTCGAATTATAACTTGAAGATCTGAACTTGTAATTGTCAAATACAGAACTTAAAATTAATAGCTTCTAATTATTATTGCAAATTATAACTTGAAGATCTGAACTTGTAATTGTCAAATACAGAACTTCTAATTGTTAAATACAAATTATTAGTGCAAATTATAACTTGAAGATCTGAACTTGTAATTGTCAAATATAGGAACTTAAAATTGATAGCTTCTAATCATTATTGTAAATTATAACTAGAAGAACTGAACTTGTAATAGTGAATTACAGAACTTAGATTTGTTAAATTCAAATTATTATT
This sequence comes from Cantharis lateralis, assembly GCA_963170105.1. Lineage (NCBI taxonomy): Eukaryota > Metazoa > Arthropoda > Insecta > Coleoptera > Cantharidae > Cantharis > Cantharis lateralis. The sequence continues at coordinate 22,696,482 of OY720625.1, read as the reverse complement.
TCAAATTATAACTTGAAGATCTGAACTAGTAATTGTCAAATACAGAACTTAAAATTGATAGCTTCTAATTATTATTGCAAATCATAACTTGAAGATCTGAACTTGTAATTGTCAAATACAGAACTTAAAATTGATAGCTTCTAATTATTATTGTAAATTATAACTTGAAGATCTGACCTTGTAATTGTCAAATACAGAACTTAAAATTGATATCTTCTAATTATTATTGCAAATAATAACTTGAAGATCTGAACTAGTAATTGTCAAATACAGCACTTAAAATTGATAGCTTCTAATTATTATTGCAAATTATAATTTGAAGATCTGAACTTGTAATAGACAAATACGCAACTTAGCATTGTTAAATACAAATTGTGATTGCAAATTATAACTTGAAGATCTGAACCTGTAATAGGTAAATACAGAAATTCGAATTGTTTAATTCTAACTAAGATTGCAAATAATAATTCGAAGATTTGAACTTGTAATAGTCAAATACAGAACTTCTAATTGTTAAATACAAATTATTAGTACAAATTATAACTTGAAGATCTGAACTAGTAATTGTCAAATACAGAACTTAAAATTGATAGCTTCTAATTATTATTGCAAATTATAACTTGAAGATCTGAACTTGTAATTGTCAAATACAGAACTTCTAATTGTTAAATACAAATTATTAGTGCAAATTATAACTTGAAGATCTGAACTTGTAATTGTCAAATACAGAACTTCTAATTGTTAAATACAAATTATTAGTGCAAATTATAACTTGAAGATCTGAACTAGTAATTGTCAAATACAGCACTTAAAATTGATAGCTTCTAATTATTATTGCAAATTATAACTTGAAGATCTGAACTTGGAATTGTCAAATACAGAACATAAAATTGATAGCTACTAATTATTATTTCAAATTATAACTTGAAGATCTGAACTTGTAATTGTCAAATACAGAACTTAAAATTAATAGCTTCTAATTATTATTGCAAATTATAACTTGAATGTCTGAACTTGTAATTGTCAAATACAGAACTTCTAATTGTTAAATACAAATTATTAGTGCAAATTATAACTTGAAGATCTGAACTTGTAATTGTCAAATACAGAACTTAAAATTGATAGCTTCTAATTATTATTGTAAATTATAACTTGAAGAACTGAACTTGTAATAGTGAATTACAGAACTTAGATTTGTTAAATTCAATTTATTATTTCAAATTATAACTTGTAGATCTGAACTAGTAATTGTCAAATACAGAACTTAAAATTGATAGCTTCTAATTATTATTGCAAATTATAACTTGAAGATCTGAACTTGTAATTGGCAGATACAGAACTTAAAATTGATAGCTTCTAATTATTATTGTAAATTATAACTTCAAGATCTGAACTTGTAATTGTCAAATACAGAACTTAAAATTGATAGCTTCTAATTATTATTGCAAATTATAACTTGAAGATCTGAACTTGTAATTGTCAAATACAGAACTTCTAATTGTTAAATACAAATTATTAGTGCAAATTATACCTTGAAGATCTGAACTTGTAATTGTCAAATACAGAACTTAAAATTGATAGCTTCTAATTATTATTTTAATTATAACTTGAAGATCTGAACTTGTAATAGTGAATTACAGAACTTAGATTTGTTAAATTCAAATTATTATTTCAAATTATAACTTGAAGATCTGAACTAGTAATTGTCAAGTACAGAACTTAAAATTGATAGCTTCTAATTATTATTGCAAATCATAACTTGAAGATCTGAACTTGTAATTGTCAAATACAGAACTTAAAATTGATAGCTTCTAATTATTATTGTAAATTATAACTTGAAGATCTGACCTTGTAATTGTCAAATACAGAACTTAAAATTGATATCTTCTAATTATTATTGCAAATAATAACTTGAAGATCTGAACTAGTAATTGTCAAATACAGCACTAAAAATTGATAGCTTCTAATTATTATTGCAAATTATAATTTGAAGATCTGAACTTGTAATAGACAAATACGCAACTTAGCATTGTTAAATACAAATTGTGATTGCAAATTATAACTTGAAGATCTGAACTAGCAATTGTCAAATACAGAACTTAAAATTGATAGCTTCTAATTATTATTGCAAATCATAACTTGAAGATCTGAACTTGTAATTGTCAAATACAGAACTTCTAATTGTTAAATACAAATTATTAGTGCAAATTATAACTTGAAGATCTGAACTTGTAATTGTCAAATACAGAACTTAAAATTGATAGCTTCTAATTATTATTCTAAATTATAACTTGAAGAACTGAACTTGTAATAGTGAATTACAGAACTTAGATTTGTTAAATTCAATTTATTATTTCAAATTATAACTTGTAGATCTGAACTAGTAATTGTCAAATACAGAACTTAAAATTGATAGCTTCTAATTATTATTGCAAATTATAACTTGAAGATCTGAACTTGTAATTGTCAGATACAGAACTTAAAATTGATAGCTTCTAATTATTATTGTAAATTATAACTTCAAGATCTGAACTTGTAATTGTCAAATACAGAACTTAAAATTGATAGCTTCTAATTATTATTGCAAATTATAACTTGAAGATCTGAACTTGTAATTGTCAAATACAGAACTTCTAATTGTTAAATACAAATTATTAGTCCAAATTATACCTTGAAGATCTGAACTTGTAATTGTCAAATACAGAACTTAAAATTGATAGCTTCTAATTATTATTTTAATTATAACTTGAAGATCTGAACTTGTAATAGTGAATTACAGAACTTAGATTTGTTAAATTCAAATTATTATTTCAAATTATAACTTGAAGATCTGAACTAGTAATTGTCAAGTAAAGAACTTAAAATTGATAGCTTCTAATTATTATTGCAAATCATAACTTGAAGATCTGAACTTGTAATTGTCAAATACAGAACTTAAAATTGATAGCTTCTAATTATTATTGTAAATTATAACTTGAAGATCTGACCTTGTAATTGTCAAATACAGAACTTAAAATTGATATCTTCTAATTATTATTGCAAATAATAACTTGAAGATCTGAACTAGTAATTGTCAAATACAGCACTTAAAATTGATAGCTTCTAATTATTATTGCAAATTATAATTTGAAGATCTGAACTTGTAATAGACAAATACGCAACTTAGCATTGTTAAATACAAATTGTGATTGCAAATTATAACTTGAAGATCTGAACTAGCAATTGTCAAATACAGAACTTAAAATTGATAGCTTCTAATTATTATTGCAAATTATAACTTGAAGATCTGAACTTGTAATTGTCAAATACAGAACTTCTAATTGTTAAATACAAATTATTAGTGCAAATTATAACTTGAAGATCTGAACTAGTAATTGTCAAATACAGCACTTATAATTGATAGCTTCTAATTATTATTGCAAATTATAACTTGAAGATCTGAACTTGTAATTGTCAAATACAGAACTTAAAATTAATAGCTTCTAATTATTATTGCAAATTATAACTTGAATGTCTGAACTTGTAATTGTCAAATACAGAACTTCTAATTGTTAAATACAAATTATTAGTGCAAATTATAACTTGAAGATCTGAACTTGTAATTGTCAAATACAGAACTTAAAATTGATAGCTTCTAATTATTATTGTAAATTATAACTTGAAGAACTGAACTTGTAATAGTGAATTACAGAACTTAGATTTGTTAAATTCAATTTATTATTTCAAATTATAACTTGTAGATCTGAACTAGTAATTGTCAAATACAGAACTTAAAATTGATAGCTTCTAATTATTATTGCAAATTATAACTTGAAGATCTGAACTTGTAATTGTCAGATACAGAACTTAAAATTGATAGCTTCTAATTATTATTGTAAATTATAACTTCAAGATCTGAACTTGTAATTGTCAAATACAGAACTTAAAATTGATAGCTTCTAATTATTATTGCAAATTATAACTTGAAGATCTGAACTTGTAATTGTCAAATACAGAACTTCTAATTGTTAAATACAAATTATTAGTGCGAATTATACCTTGAAGATCTGAACTTGCAATTGTCAAATACAGAACTTAAAATTGATAGCTTCTAATTATTATTTTAATTATAACTTGAAGATCTGAACTTGTAATAGTGAATTACAGAACTTAGATTTGTTAAATTCAAATTATTATTTCAAATTATAACTTGAAGATCTGAACTAGTAATTGTCAAGTACAGAACTTAAAATTGATAGCTTCTAATTATTATTGCAAATCATAACTTGAAGATCTGAACTTGTAATTGTCAAATACAGAACTTAAAATTGATAGCTTCTAATTATTATTGTAAATTATAACTTGAAGATCTGACCTTGTAATTGTCAAATACAGAACTTAAAATTGATATCTTCTAATTATTATTGCAAATAATAACTTGAAGATCTGAACTAGTAATTGTCAAATACAGCACTTAAAATTGATAGCTTCTAATTATTATTGCAAATTATAATTTGAAGATCTGAACTTGTAATAGACAAATACGCAACTTAGCATTGTTAAATACAAATTGTGATTGCAAATTATAACTTGAAGATCTGAACCTGTAATTGTCAAATACAGAACATAAAATTGATAGCTTCTAATTATTATTTCGAATTATAACTAGAAGATCTGAACTTGTAATTGTCAAATACAGAACTTAAAATTAATAGCTTCTAATTATTATTGCAAATTATAACTTGAAGATCTGAACTTGTAATTGTCAAATACAGAACTTTTAATTGTTAAATACAAATTATTAGTGCAAATTATAACTTGAAGATCTGAACTTGTAATTGTCAAATACAGAACTTAAAATTGATAGCTTCTAATCATTATTGTAAATTATAACTTGAAGATCTGAACTTGTAATAGTGAATTACAGAACTTAGATTTGTTAAATTCAAATTATTATTTCAAATTATAACTTGAAGATCTGAACTAGTAATTGTGAAATACAGAACTTAAAATTGATAGCTTCTAATTATTATTGTAAATTATAACTTGAAGATCTGACCTTGTAATTGTCAAATACAGAACTTAAAATTGATATCTTCTAATTATTATTGCAAATAATAACTTGAAGATCTGAACTAGTAATTGGCAGATACAGAACTTAAAATTGATAGCTTCTAATTATTATTGTAAATTATAACTTCAAGATCTGAACTTGTAATTGTCAAATACAGAACTTAAAATTGATAGCTTCTAATTATTATTGTAAATTATAACTTGAAGAACTGAACTTGTAATAGTGAATTACAGAACTTAGATTTGTTAAATTCAATTTATTATTTCAAATTATAACTTGTAGATCTGAACTAGTAATTGTCAAATACAGAACTTAAAATTGATAGCTTCTAATTATTATTGCAAATTATAACTTGAAGATCTGAACTTGTAATTGTCAGATACAGAACTTAAAATTGATAGCTTCTAATTATTATTGTAAATTATAACTTCAAGATCTGAACTTGTAATTGTCAAATACAGAACTTAAAATTGATAGCTTCTAATTATTATTGCAAATTATAACTTGAAGATCTGAACTTGTAATTGTCAAATACAGAACTTCTAATTGTTAAATACAAATTATTAGTGCAAATTATACCTTGAAGATCTGAACTTGTAATTGTCAAATACAGAACTTAAAATTGATAGCTTCTAATTATTATTTTAATTATAACTTGAAGATCTGAACTTGTAATAGTGAATTACAGAACTTAGATTTGTTAAATTCAAATTATTATTTCAAATTATAACTTGAAGATCTGAACTAGTAATTGTCAAGTACAGAACTTAAAATTGATAGCTTCTAATTATTATTGCAAATCATAACTTGAAGATCTGAACTTGTAATTGTCAAATACAGAACTTAAAATTGATAGCTTCTAATTATTATTGTAAATTATAACTTGAAGATCTGACCTTGTAATTGTCAAATACAGAACTTAAAATTGATATCTTCTAATTATTATTGCAAATAATAACTTGAAGATCTGAACTAGTAATTGTCAAATACAGCACTAAAAATTGATAGCTTCTAATTATTATTGCAAATTATAATTTGAAGATCTGAACTTGTAATAGACAAATACGCAACTTAGCATTGTTAAATACAAATTGTGATTGCAAATTATAACTTGAAGATCTGAACTAGCAATTGTCAAATACAGAACTTAAAATTGATAGCTTCTAATTATTATTGCAAATCATAACTTGAAGATCTGAACTTGTAATTGTCAAATACAGAACTTCTAATTGTTAAATACAAATTATTAGTGCAAATTATAACTTGAAGATCTGAACTTGTAATTGTCAAATACAGAACTTAAAATTGATAGCTTCTAATTATTATTCTAAATTATAACTTGAAGAACTGAACTTGTAATAGTGAATTACAGAACTTAGATTTGTTAAATTCAATTTATTATTTCAAATTATACCTTGAAGATCTGAACTTGTAATAGACAAATACGCAACTTAGCATTGTTAAATACAAATTGTGATTGCAAATTATAACTTGAAGATCTGAACTAGCAATTGTCAAATACAGAACTTAAAATTGATAGCTTCTAATTATTATTGCAAATCATAACTTGAAGATCTGAACTTGTAATTGTCAAATACAGAACTTAAAATTGATAGCTTCTAATTATTATTGTAAATTATAACTTGAAGATCTGACCTTGTAATTGTCAAATACAGAACTTAAAATTGATATCTTCTAATTATTATTGCAAATAATAACTTGAAGATCTGAACTAGTAATTGTCAAATACAGCACTTAAAATTGATAGCTTCTAATTATTATTGCAAATTATAATTTGTAGATCTGAACTTGTAATAGACAAATACGCAACTTAGCATTGTTAAATACAAATTGTGATTGCAAATTATAACTTGAAGATCTGAACCTGTAATAGGTAAATACAGAAATTCGAATTGTTTAATTCTAACTAAGATTGCAAATAATAATTCGAAGATCTGAACTTGTAATAGTCAAATACAGAACTTCTAATTGTTAAATACAAATTATTAGTACAAATTATAACTTGAAGATCTGAACTAGTAATTGTCAAATACAGAACTTAAAATTGATAGCTTCTAATTATTATTGCAAATTATAACTTGAAGATCTGAACTTGTAATTGTCAAATACAGAACTTCTAATTGTTAAATACAAATTATTAGTGCAAATTATAACTTGAAGATCTGAACTTGTAATTGTCAAATACAGAACTTCTAATTGTTAAATACAAATTATTAGTGCAAATTATAACTTGAAGATCTGAACTAGTAATTGTCAAATACAGCACTTAAAATTGATAGCTTCTAATTATTATTGCAAATTATAACTTGAAGATCTGAACTTGGAATTGTCAAATACAGAACATAAAATTGATAGCTACTAATTATTATTTCAAATTATAACTTGAAGATCTGAACTTGTAATTGTCAAATACAGAACTTAAAATTAATAGCTTCTAATTATTATTGCAAATTATAACTTGAATGTCTGAACTTGTAATTGTCAAATACAGAACTTCTAATTGTTAAATACAAATTATTAGTGCAAATTATAACTTGAAGATCTGAACTTGTAATTGTCAAATACAGAACTTAAAATTGATAGCTTCTAATTATTATTGTAAATTATAACTTGAAGAACTGAACTTGTAATAGTGAATTACAGAACTTAGATTTGTTAAATTCAATTTATTATTTCAAATTATAACTTGTAGATCTGAACTAGTAATTGTCAAATACAGAACTTAAAATTGATAGCTTCTAATTATTATTGCAAATTATAACTTGAAGATCTGAACTTGTAATTGTCAGATACAGAACTTAAAATTGATAGCTTCTAATTGTTATTGTAAATTATAACTTCAAGATCTGAACTTGTAATTGTCAAATACAGAACTTAAAATTGATAGCTTCTAATTATTATTGCAAATTATAACTTGAAGATCTGAACTTGTAATTGTCAAATACAGAACTTCTAATTTTTAATACAAATTATTACTGCGAATTATACCTTGAAGATCTGAACTTGTAATTGTCAAATACAGAACTTAAAATTGATAGCTTCTAATTATTATTTTAATTATAACTTGAAGATCTGAACTTGTAATAGTGAATTACAGAACTTAGATTTGTTAAATTCAAATTATTATTTCAAATTATAACTTGAAGATCTGAACTAGTAATTGTCAAGTACAGAACTTAAAATTGATAGCTTCTAATTATTATTGCAAATCATAACTTGAAGATCTGAACTTGTAATTGTCAAATACAGAACTTAAAATTGATAGCTTCTAATTATTATTGTAAATTATAACTTGAAGATCTGACCTTGTAATTGTCAAATACAGAACTTAAAATTGATATCTTCTAATTATTATTGCAAATAATAACTTGAAGATCTGAACTAGTAATTGTCAAATACAGCACTTAAAATTGATAGCTTCTAATTATTATTGCAAATTATAATTTGAAGATCTGAACTTGTAATAGACAAATACGCAACTTAGCATTGTTAAATACAAATTGTGATTGCAAATTATAACTTGAAGATCTGAACCTGTAATTGTCAAATACAGCACTTACAATTGATAGCTTCTAATTATTATTGCAAATTATAACTTGAAGATCTGAACTTGTAATTGTCAAATACAGAACATAAAATTGATAGCTTCTAATTATTATTTCGAATTATAACTAGAAGATCTGAACTTGTAATTGTCAAATACAGAACTTAAAATTAATAGCTAATAATTATTATTGCAAATTATAACTTGAAGATCTGAACTTGTAATTGTCAAATACAGAACTTTTAATTGTTAAATACAAATTATTATTGCAAATTATAACTTGAAGATCTGAACTTGTAATTGTCAAATACAGAACTTAAAATTGATAGCTTCTAATCATTATTGTAAATTATAACTTGAAGATCTGAACTTGTAATAGTGAATTACAGAACTTAGATTTGTTAAATTCAAATTATTATTTCAAATTATAACTTGAAGATCTGAACTAGTAATTGTGAAATACAGAACTTAAAATTGATAGCTTCTAATTATTATTGTAAATTATAACTTGAAGATCTGACCTTGTAATTGTCAAATACAGAACTTAAAATTGATATCTTCTAATTATTATTGCAAATAATAACTTGAAGATCTGAACTAGTAATTGTCAAATACAGCACTTAAAATTGATAGCTTCTAATTATTATTGCAAATTATAATTTGAAGATCTGAACTTGTAATAGACAAATACGCAACTTAGCATTGTTAAATACAAATTGTGATTGCAAATTATAACTTGAAGATCTGAACCTGTAATAGGTAAATACAGAAATTCGAATTGTTTAATTCTAACTAAGATTGCAAATAATAATTAGAAGATCTCAACTTGTAATAGTCAAATACAGAACTTCTAATTGTTAAATACAAATTATTAGTGCAAATTATAACTTGAAGATCTGAACTAGTAATTGTCAAATACAGAACTTAAAATTGATAGCTTCTAATTATTATTGCAAATTATAACTTGAAGATCTGAACTTGTAATTGTCAAATACAGAACTTAAAATTGATAGCTTCTAATTATTATTGCAAATTATAACTTGAAGATCTGAACTTGTAATTGTCAAATACAGAACTTCTAATTGTTAAATACAAATTATTAGTGCAAATTATAACTTGAAGAACTGAACTTGTAATTGTCAAATACAGAACTTCTAATTGTTAAATACAAATTATTAGTGCAAATTATAACTTGAAGATCTGAACTAGTAATTGTCAAATACAGCACTTAAAATTGATAGCTTCTAATTATTATTGCAAATTATAACTTGAAGATCTGAACTTGGAATTGTCAAATACAGAACATAAAATTGATAGCTACTAATTATTATTTCAAATTATAACTTGAAGATCTGAACTTGTAATTGTCAAATACAGAACTTAAAATTAATAGCTTCTAATTATTATTGCAAATTATAACTTGAATGTCTGAACTTGTAATTGTCAAATACAGAACTTCTAATTGTTAAATACAAATTATTAGTGCAAATTATAACTTGAAGATCTGAACTTGTAATTGTCAAATACAGAACTTAAAATTGATAGCTTCTAATTATTATTGTAAATTATAACTTGAAGAACTGAACTTGTAATAGTGAATTACAGAACTTAGATTTGTTAAATTCAATTTATTATTTCAAATTATAACTTGTAGATCTGAACTAGTAATTGTCAAATACAGAACTTAAAATTGATAGCTTCTAATTATTATTGCAAATTATAACTTGAAGATCTGAACTTGTAATTGTCAGATACAGAACTTAAAATTGATAGCTTCTAATTGTTATTGTAAATTATAACTTCAAGATCTGAACTTGTAATTGTCAAATACAGAACTTAAAATTGATAGCTTCTAATTATTATTGCAAATTATAACTTGAAGATCTGAACTTGTAATTGTCAAATACAGAACTTCTAATTTTTAATACAAATTATTACTGCGAATTATACCTTGAAGATCTGAACTTGTAATTGTCAAATACAGAACTTAAAATTGATAGCTTCTAATTATTATTTTAATTATAACTTGAAGATCTGAACTTGTAATAGTGAATTACAGAACTTAGATTTGTTAAATTCAAATTATTATTTCAAATTATAACTTGAAGATCTGAACTAGTAATTGTCAAGTACAGAACTTAAAATTGATAGCTTCTAATTATTATTGCAAATCATAACTTGAAGATCTGAACTTGTAATTGTCAAATACAGAACTTAAAATTGATAGCTTCTAATTATTATTGTAAATTATAACTTGAAGATCTGACCTTGTAATTGTCAAATACAGAACTTAAAATTGATATCTTCTAATTATTATTGCAAATAATAACTTGAAGATCTGAACTAGTAATTGTCAAATACAGCACTTAAAATTGATAGCTTCTAATTATTATTGCAAATTATAATTTGAAGATCTGAACTTGTAATAGACAAATACGCAACTTAGCATTGTTAAATACAAATTGTGATTGCAAATTATAACTTGAAGATCTGAACCTGTAATTGTCAAATACAGCACTTACAATTGATAGCTTCTAATTATTATTGCAAATTATAACTTGAAGATCTGAACTTGTAATTGTCAAATACAGAACATAAAATTGATAGCTTCTAATTATTATTTCGAATTATAACTAGAAGATCTGAACTTGTAATTGTCAAATACAGAACTTAAAATTAATAGCTAATAATTATTATTGCAAATTATAACTTGAAGATCTGAACTTGTAATTGTCAAATACAGAACTTTTAATTGTTAAATACAAATTATTATTGCAAATTATAACTTGAAGATCTGAACTTGTAATTGTCAAATACAGAACTTAAAATTGATAGCTTCTAATCATTATTGTAAATTATAACTTGAAGATCTGAACTTGTAATAGTGAATTACAGAACTTAGATTTGTTAAATTCAAATTATTATTTCAAATTATAACTTGAAGATCTGAACTAGTAATTGTGAAATACAGAACTTAAAATTGATAGCTTCTAATTATTATTGTAAATTATAACTTGAAGATCTGACCTTGTAATTGTCAAATACAGAACTTAAAATTGATATCTTCTAATTATTATTGCAAATAATAACTTGAAGATCTGAACTAGTAATTGTCAAATACAGCACTTAAAATTGATAGCTTCTAATTATTATTGCAAATTATAATTTGAAGATCTGAACTTGTAATAGACAAATACGCAACTTAGCATTGTTAAATACAAATTGTGATTGCAAATTATAACTTGAAGATCTGAACCTGTAATAGGTAAATACAGAAATTCGAATTGTTTAATTCTAACTAAGATTGCAAATAATAATTAGAAGATCTCAACTTGTAATAGTCAAATACAGAACTTCTAATTGTTAAATACAAATTATTAGTGCAAATTATAACTTGAAGATCTGAACTAGTAATTGTCAAATACAGAACTTAAAATTGATAGCTTCTAATTATTATTGCAAATTATAACTTGAAGATCTGAACTTGTAATTGTCAAATACAGAACTTAAAATTGATAGCTTCTAATTATTATTGCAAATTATAACTTGAAGATCTGAACTTGTAATTGTCAAATACAGAACTTCTAATTGTTAAATACAAATTATTAGTGCAAATTATAACTTGAAGAACTGAACTTGTAATTGTCAAATACAGAACTTCTAATTGTTAAATACAAATTATTAGTGCAAATTATAACTTGAAGATCTGAACTAGTAATTGTCAAATACAGCACTTAAAATTGATAGCTTCTAATTATTATTGCAAATTATAACTTGAAGATCTGAACTTGGAATTGTCAAATACAGAACATAAAATTGATAGCTACTAATTATTATTTCAAATTATAACTTGAAGATCTGAACTTGTAATTGTCAAATACAGAACTTAAAATTAATAGCTTCTAATTATTATTGCAAATTATAACTTGAATGTCTGAACTTGTAATTGTCAAATACAGAACTTCTAATTGTTAAATACAAATTATTAGTGCAAATTATAACTTGAAGATCTGAACTTGTAATTGTCAAATACAGAACTTAAAATTGATAGCTTCTAATTATTATTGTAAATTATAACTTGAAGAACTGAACTTGTAATAGTGAATTACAGAACTTAGATTTGTTAAATTCAATTTATTATTTCAAATTATAACTTGTAGATCTGAACTAGTAATTGTCAAATACAGAACTTAAAATTGATAGCTTCTAATTATTATTGCAAATTATAACTTGAAGATCTGAACTTGTAATTGTCAGATACAGAACTTAAAATTGATAGCTTCTAATTATTATTGTAAATTATAACTTCAAGATCTGAACTTGTAATTGTCAAATACAGAACTTAAAATTAATAGCTTCTAATTATTATTGCAAATTATAACTTGAAGATCTGAACTTGTAATTGTCAAATACAGAACTTCTAATTGTTAAATACAAATTATTAGTGCAAATTATAACATGAAGTTCTGAACTTGTAATTGTCAAATACAGAACTTAAAATTAATAGCTTCTAATTATTATTGTAAATTATAACTTGTAGATCTGAACTTGTAATAGTATATTACAGAACTTAGATTTGTTAAATTCAAATTTTTATTTCAAATTATAACTTGAAGATCTGAACTAGTAATTGTCAAATACAGAACTTAAAATTGATAGCTTCTAATTATTATTGCAAATTATAACTTGAAGATCTGAACTTCTAATTGTCAAATACAGAACTTAAAATTGATAGCTTCTAATTATTATTTCAAATTATAACTTGAAGATCTGAACCTGTAATAGGTAAATACAGAACTTCGAATTGTTTAATTCTAACTAAGATTGCAAATAATAATTCGAAGATCTGAACTTGTAATAGTCAAATACAGAACTTCTAATTGTTAAATACAAATTATTAGTGCAAATCATAACTTGAAGATCTGAACTTGTAATTGTAAAACACAGAACTTCCAATTGTTAAATACAAATTATAAGTGCAAATTGTAACTTGAAGATCTGAACTAGTAATTGTCAAATACAGCACTTACAATTGATAGCTTCTAATTATTATTGCAAATTATAACTTGAAGATCTGAACTTGTAATTTTCAAATACAGAACATAAAATTGATAGCTTCTAATTATTATTTCGAATTATAACTTGAAGATCTGAACTTGTAATTGTCAAATACAGAACTTAAAATTAATAGCTTCTAATTATTATTGCAAATTATAACTTGAAGATCTGAACTTGTAATTGTCAAATACAGAACTTCTAATTGTTAAATACAAATTATTAGTGCAAATTATAACTTGAAGATCTGAACTTGTAATTGTCAAATACAGAACTGAAAATTGATAGCTTCTAATCATTATTGTAAATTATAACTTGAAGATCTGAACTTGTAATAGTGAATTACAGAACTTAGAATTGTTAAATTCAAATTATTATTTCAAATTATAACTTGAAGATCTGAACTAGTAATTGTCAAATACAGAACTTAAAATTGATAGCTTCTAATTATTATTGTAAATTATAACTTGAAGATCTGACCTTGTAATTGTCAAATACAGAACTTAAAATTGATATCTTCTAATTATTATTGCAAATAATAACTGGAAGATCTGAACTAGTAATTGTCAAATACAGCACTTAAAATTGATAGCTTCTAATTATTATTGCAAATTATAATTTGAAGATCTGAACTTGTAATAGACAAATACAGAACTTAGCATTGTTAAATACAAATTGTGATTGCAAATTATAACTTGAAGATCTGAACCTGTAATAGGTAAATACAGAAATTCGAATTGTTTAATTCTAACTAAGATTGCAAATAATAATTCGAAGATCTGAACTTGTAATAGTCAAATACAGAACTTCTAATTGTTAAATACAAATTATTAGTGCAAATTATAACTTGAAGATCTGAACTAGTAATTGTCAAATACAGAACTTAAAATTGATAGCTTCTAATTATTATTGCAAATTATAACTTGAAGATCTGAACTTGTAATTGTCAAATACAGAACTTCTAATTGTTAAATACAAATTATTAGTGCAAATTATAACTTGAAGAACTGAACTTGTAATTGTCAAATACAGAACTTCTAATTGTTAAATACAAATTATTAGTGCAAATTATAACTTGAAGATCTGAACTAGTAATTGTCAAATACAGCACTTAAAATTGATAGCTTCTAATTATTATTGCAAATTATAACTTGAAGAACTGAACTTGGAATTGTCAAATACAGAACATAAAATTGATAGCTACTAATTATTATTTCAAATTATAACTTGAAGATCTGAACTTGTAATTGTCAAATACAGAACTTAAAATTAATAGCTTCTAATTATTATTGCAAATTATAACTTGAATGTCTGAACTTGTAATTGTCAAATACAGAACTTCTAATTGTTAAATACAAATTATTAGTGCAAATTATAACTTGAAGATCTGAACTTGTAATTGTCAAATACAGAACTTAAAATTGATAGCTTCTAATTATTATTGTAAATTATAACTTGAAGAACTGAACTTGTAATAGTGAATTACAGAACTTAGATTTGTTAAATTCAATTTATTATTTCAAATTATAACTTGTAGATCTGAACTAGTAATTGTCAAATACAGAACTTAAAATTGATAGCTTCTAATTATTATTGCAAATTATAACTTGAAGATCTGAACTTGTAATTGTCAGATACAGAACTTAAAATTGATAGCTTCTAATTATTATTGTAAATTATAACTTCAAGATCTGAACTTGTAATTGTCAAATACAGAACTTAAAATTGATAGCTTCTAATTATTATTGCAAATTATAACTTGAAGATCTGAACTTGTAATTGTCAAATACAGAACTTCTAATTGTTAAATACAAATTATTAGTGCAAATTATACCTTGAAGATCTGAACTTGTAATTGTCAAATACAGAACTTAAAATTGATAGCTTCTAATTATTATTTTAATTATAACTTGAAGATCTGAACTTGTAATAGTGAATTACAGAACTTAGATTTGTTAAATTCAAATTATTATTTCAAATTATAACTTGAAGATCTGAACTAGTAATTGTCAAATACAGAACTTAAAATTGATAGCTTCTAATTATTATTGCAAATCATAACTTGAAGATCTGAACTTGTAATTGTCAAATACAGAACTTAAAATTGATAGCTTCTAATTATTATTGTAAATTATAACTTGAAGATCTGACCTTGTAATTGTCAAATACAGAACTTAAAATTGATATCTTCTAATTATTATTGCAAATAATAACTTGAAGATCTGAACTAGTAATTGTCAAATACAGCACTTATAATTGATAGCTTCTAATTATTATTGCAAATTATAATTTGAAGATCTGAACTTGTAATAGACAAATACGCAACTTAGCATTGTTAAATACAAATTGTGATTGCAAATTATAACTTGAAGATCTGAACTAGTAATTGTCAAATACAGAACTTCTAATTGTTAAATACAAATTATTAGTGCAAATTATAACATGAAGTTCTGAACTTGTAATTGTCAAATACAGAACTTAAAATTAATAGCTTCTAATTATTATTGCAAATTATAACTTGAAGATCTGAACTTGTAATTGTCAAATACAGAACTTCTAATTGTTAAATACAAATTATTAGTGCAAATTATAACTTGAAGAACTGAACTTGTAATTGTCAAATACAGAACTTCTAATTGTTAAATACAAATTATTAGTGCAAATTATAACATGAAGTTATGAACTTGTAATTGTCAAATACAGAACTTAAAATTAATAGCTTCTAATTATTATTGTAAATTATAACTTGTAGATCTGAACTTGTAATAGTGTATTACAGAACTTAGATTTGTTAAATTCAAATTATTATTTCAAATTATAACTTGAAGATCTGAACTAGTAATTGTCAAATACAGAACTTAAAAGTGATAGCTTCTAATTATTATTGCAAATTATAACTTGAAGATCTGAACTTCTAATTGTCAAATACAGAACTTAAAATTGATAGCTTCTAATTATTATTTCAAATTATAACTTGAAGATCTGAACCTGTAATAGGTAAATACAGAACTTCGAATTGTTTAATTCTAACTAAGATTGCAAATAATAATTCGAAGATCTGAACTTGTAATAGTCAAATACAGAACTTCTAATTGTTAAATACAAATTATTAGTGCAAATCATAACTTGAAGATCTGAACTTGTAATTGTAAAACACAGAACTTCTAATTGTTAAATACAAATTATAAGTGCAAATTGTAACTTGAAGATCTGAACTAGTAATTGTCAAATACAGCACTTACAATTGATAGCTTCTAATTATTATTGCAAATTATAACTTGAAGATCTGAACTTGTAATTTTCAAATACAGAACATAAAATTGATAGCTTCTAATTATTATTTCGAATTATAACTTGAAGATCTGAACTTGTAATTGTCAAATACAGAACTTAAAATTAATAGCTTCTAATTATTATTGCAAATTATAACTTGAAGATCTGAACTTGTAATTGTCAAATACAGAACTTCTAATTGTTAAATACAAATTATTAGTGCAAATTATAACTTGAAGATCTGAACTTGTAATTGTCAAATACAGAACTGAAAATTGATAGCTTCTAATCATTATTGTAAATTATAACTTGAAGATCTGAACTTGTAATAGTGAATTACAGAACTTAGATTTGTTAAATTCAAATTATTATTTCAAATTATAACTTGAAGATCTGAACTAGTAATTGTCAAATACAGAACTTAAAATTGATAGCTTCTAATTATTATTGTAAATTATAACTTGAAGATCTGACCTTGTAATTGTCAAATACAGAACTTAAAATTGATATCTTCTAATTATTATTGCAAATAATAACTTGAAGATCTGAACTAGTAATTGTCAAATACAGCACTTAAAATTGATAGCTTCTAATCATTATTGCAAATTATAATTTGAAGATCTGAACTTGTAATAGACAAATACAGAACTTAGCATTGTTAAATACAAATTGTGATTGCAAATTATAACTTGAAGATCTGAACCTGTAATAGGTAAATACAGAAATTCGAATTGTTTAATTCTAACTAAGATTGCAAATAATAATTCGAAGATCTGAACTTGTAATAGTCAAATACAGAACTTCTAATTGTTAAATACAAATTATTAGTGCAAATTATAACTTGAAGATCTGAACTAGTAATTGTCAAATACAGAACTTAAAATTGATAGCTTCTAATTATTATTGCAAATTATAACTTGAAGATCTGAACTTGTAATTGTCAAATACAGAACTTCTAATTGTTAAATACAAATTATTAGTGCAAATTATAACTTGAAGAACTGAACTTGTAATTGTCAAATACAGAACTTCTAATTGTTAAATACAAATTATTAGTGCAAATTATAACTTGAAGATCTGAACTAGTAATTGTCAAATACAGCACTTAAAATTGATAGCTTCTAATTATTATTGCAAATTATAACTTGAAGAACTGAACTTGGAATTGTCAAATACAGAACATAAAAATGATAGCTACTAATTATTATTTCAAATTATAACTTGAAGATCTGAACTTGTAATTGTCAAATACAGAACTTAAAATTAATAGCTTCTAATTATTATTGCAAATTATAACTTGAATGTCTGAACTTGTAATTGTCAAATACAGAACTTCTAATTGTTAAATACAAATTATTAGTGCAAATTATAACTTGAAGATCTGAACTTGTAATTGTCAAATACAGAACTTAAAATTGATAGCTTCTAATTATTATTGTAAATTATAACTTGAAGAACTGAACTTGTAATAGTGAATTACAGAACTTAGATTTGTTAAATTCAATTTATTATTTCAAATAATAACTTGTAGATCTGAACTAGTAATTGTCAAATACAGAACTTAAAATTGATAGCTTCTAATTATTATTGCAAATTATAACTTGAAGATCTGAACTTGTAATTGTCAGATACAGAACTTAAAATTGATAGCTTCTAATTATTATTGTAAATTATAACTTCAAGATCTGAACTTGTAATTGTCAAATACAGAACTTAAAATTGATAGCTTCTAATTATTATTGCAAATTATAACTTGAAGATCTGAACTTGTAATTGTCAAATACAGAACTTCTAATTGTTAAATACAAATTATTAGTACAAATTATAACTTGAAGATCTGAACTAGTAATTGTCAAATACAGAACTTAAAATTGATAGCTTCTAATTATTATTGCAAATTATAACTTGAAGATCTGAACTTGTAATTGTCAAATACAGAACTTCTAATTGTTAAATACAAATTATTAGTGCAAATTATAACTTGAAGATCTGAACTTGTAATTGTCAAATACAGAACTTCTAATTGTTAAATACAAATTATTAGTGCAAATTATAACTTGAAGATCTGAACTAGTAATTGTCAAATACAGCACTTAAAATTGATAGCTTCTAATTATTATTGCAAATTATAACTTGAAGATCTGAACTTGGAATTGTCAAATACAGAACATAAAATTGATAGCTACTAATTATTATTTCAAATTATAACTTGAAGATCTGAACTTGTAATTGTCAAATACAGAACTTAAAATTAATAGCTTCTAATTATTATTGCAAATTATAACTTGAATGTCTGAACTTGTAATTGTCAAATACAGAACTTCTAATTGTTAAATACAAATTATTAGTGCAAATTATAACTTGAAGATCTGAACTTGTAATTGTCAAATACAGAACTTAAAATTGATAGCTTCTAATTATTATTGTAAATTATAACTTGAAGAACTGAACTTGTAATAGTGAATTACAGAACTTAGATTTGTTAAATTCAATTTATTATTTCAAATTATAACTTGTAGATCTGAACTAGTAATTGTCAAATACAGAACTTAAAATTGATAGCTTCTAATTATTATTGCAAATTATAACTTGAAGATCTGAACTTGTAATTGGCAGATACAGAACTTAAAATTGATAGCTTCTAATTATTATTGTAAATTATAACTTCAAGATCTGAACTTGTAATTGTCAAATACAGAACTTAAAATTGATAGCTTCTAATTATTATTGCAAATTATAACTTGAAGATCTGAACTTGTAATTGTCAAATACAGAACTTCTAATTGTTAAATACAAATTATTAGTGCAAATTATACCTTGAAGATCTGAACTTGTAATTGTCAAATACAGAACTTAAAATTGATAGCTTCTAATTATTATTTTAATTATAACTTGAAGATCTGAACTTGTAATAGTGAATTACAGAACTTAGATTTGTTAAATTCAAATTATTATTTCAAATTATAACTTGAAGATCTGAACTAGTAATTGTCAAGTACAGAACTTAAAATTGATAGCTTCTAATTATTATTGCAAATCATAACTTGAAGATCTGAACTTGTAATTGTCAAATACAGAACTTAAAATTGATAGCTTCTAATTATTATTGTAAATTATAACTTGAAGATCTGACCTTGTAATTGTCAAATACAGAACTTAAAATTGATATCTTCTAATTATTATTGCAAATAATAACTTGAAGATCTGAACTAGTAATTGTCAAATACAGCACTAAAAATTGATAGCTTCTAATTATTATTGCAAATTATAATTTGAAGATCTGAACTTGTAATAGACAAATACGCAACTTAGCATTGTTAAATACAAATTGTGATTGCAAATTATAACTTGAAGATCTGAACTAGCAATTGTCAAATACAGAACTTAAAATTGATAGCTTCTAATTATTATTGCAAATCATAACTTGAAGATCTGAACTTGTAATTGTCAAATACAGAACTTCTAATTGTTAAATACAAATTATTAGTGCAAATTATAACTTGAAGATCTGAACTTGTAATTGTCAAATACAGAACTTAAAATTGATAGCTTCTAATTATTATTCTAAATTATAACTTGAAGAACTGAACTTGTAATAGTGAATTACAGAACTTAGATTTGTTAAATTCAATTTATTATTTCAAATTATAACTTGTAGATCTGAACTAGTAATTGTCAAATACAGAACTTAAAATTGATAGCTTCTAATTATTATTGCAAATTATAACTTGAAGATCTGAACTTGTAATTGTCAGATACAGAACTTAAAATTGATAGCTTCTAATTATTATTGTAAATTATAACTTCAAGATCTGAACTTGTAATTGTCAAATACAGAACTTAAAATTGATAGCTTCTAATTATTATTGCAAATTATAACTTGAAGATCTGAACTTGTAATTGTCAAATACAGAACTTCTAATTGTTAAATACAAATTATTAGTGCAAATTATACCTTGAAGATCTGAACTTGTAATTGTCAAATACAGAACTTAAAATTGATAGCTTCTAATTATTATTTTAATTATAACTTGAAGATCTGAACTTGTAATAGTGAATTACAGAACTTAGATTTGTTAAATTCAAATTATTATTTCAAATTATAACTTGAAGATCTGAACTAGTAATTGTCAAGTAAAGAACTTAAAATTGATAGCTTCTAATTATTATTGCAAATCATAACTTGAAGATCTGAACTTGTAATTGTCAAATACAGAACTTAAAATTGATAGCTTCTAATTATTATTGTAAATTATAACTTGAAGATCTGACCTTGTAATTGTCAAATACAGAACTTAAAATTGATATCTTCTAATTATTATTGCAAATAATAACTTGAAGATCTGAACTAGTAATTGTCAAATACAGCACTTAAAATTGATAGCTTCTAATTATTATTGCAAATTATAATTTGAAGATCTGAACTTGTAATAGACAAATACGCAACTTAGCATTGTTAAATACAAATTGTGATTGCAAATTATAACTTGAAGATCTGAACTAGCAATTGTCAAATACAGAACTTAAAATTGATAGCTTCTAATTATTATTGCAAATCATAACTTGAAGATCTGAACTTGTAATTGTCAAATACAGAACTTAAAATTGATAGCTTCTAATTATTATTGTAAATTATAACTTGAAGATCTGACCTTGTAATTGTCAAATACAGAACTTAAAATTGATATCTTCTAATTATTATTGCAAATAATAACTTGAAGATCTGAACTAGTAATGGTCAAATACAGCACTTAAAATTGATAGCTTCTAATTATTATTGCAAATTATAATTTGAAGATCTGAACTTGTAATAGACAAATACGCAACTTAGCATTGTTAAATACAAATTGTGATTGCAAATTATAACTTGAAGATCTGAACCTGTAATAGGTAAATACAGAAATTCGAATTGTTTAATTCTAACTAAGATTGCAAATAATAATTCGAAGATCTGAACTTGTAATAGTCAAATACAGAACTTCTAATTGTTAAATACAAATTATTAGTACAAATTATAACTTGAAGATCTGAACTAGTAATTGTCAAATACAGAACTTAAAATTGATAGCTTCTAATTATTATTGCAAATTATAACTTGAAGATCTGAACTTGTAATTGTCAAATACAGAACTTCTAATTGTTAAATACAAATTATTAGTGCAAATTATAACTTGAAGATCTGAACTTGTAATTGTCAAATACAGAACTTCTAATTGTTAAATACAAATTATTAGTGCAAATTATAACTTGAAGATCTGAACTAGTAATTGTCAAATACAGCACTTAAAATTGATAGCTTCTAATTATTATTGCAAATTATAACTTGAAGATCTGAACTTGGAATTGTCAAATACAGAACATAAAATTGATAGCTACTAATTATTATTTCAAATTATAACTTGAAGATCTGAACTTGTAATTGTCAAATACAGAACTTAAAATTAATAGCTTCTAATTATTATTGCAAATTATAACTTGAATGTCTGAACTTGTAATTGTCAAATACAGAACTTCTAATTGTTAAATACAAATTATTAGTGCAAATTATAACTTGAAGATCTGAACTTGTAATTGTCAAATACAGAACTTAAAATTGATAGCTTCTAATTATTATTGTAAATTATAACTTGAAGAACTGAACTTGTAATAGTGAATTACAGAACTTAGATTTGTTAAATTCAATTTATTATTTCAAATTATAACTTGTAGATCTGAACTAGTAATTGTCAAATACAGAACTTAAAATTGATAGCTTCTAATTATTATTGCAAATTATAACTTGAAGATCTGAACTTGTAATTGTCAGATACAGAACTTAAAATTGATAGCTTCTAATTATTATTGTAAATTATAGCTTCAAGATCTGAACTTGTAATTGTCAAATACAGAACTTAAAATTGATAGCTTCTAATTATTATTGCAAATTATAACTTGAAGATCTGAACTTGTAATTGTCAAATACAGAACTTCTAATTGTTAAATACAAATTATTAGTGCGAATTATACCTTGAAGATCTGAACTTGTAATTGTCAAATACAGAACTTAAAATTGATAGCTTCTAATTATTATTTTAATTATAACTTGAAGATCTGAACTTGTAATAGTGAATTACAGAACTTAGATTTGTTAAATTCAAATTATTATTTCAAATTATAACTTGAAGATCTGAACTAGTAATTGTCAAGTACAGAACTTATAATTGGGAAGCTTCTAATTATTATTGCAAATCATAACTTGAAGATCTGAACTTGTAATTGTCAAATACAGAACTTAAAATTGATAGCTTCTAATTATTATTGTAAATTATAACTTGAAGATCTGACCTTGTAATTGTCAAATACAGAACTTAAAATTGATATCTTCTAATTATTATTGCAAATAATAACTTGAAGATCTGAACTAGTAATTGTCAAATACAGCACTTAAAATTGATAGCTTCTAATTATTATTGCAAATTATAATTTGAAGATCTGAACTTGTAATAGACAAATACGCAACTTAGCATTGTTAAATACAAATTGTGATTGCAAATTATAACTTGAAGATCTGAACCTGTAATTGTCAAATACAGCACTTACAATTGATAGCTTCTAATTATTATTGCAAATTATAACTTGAAGATCTGAACTTGTAATTGTCAAATACAGAACATAAAATTGATAGCTTCTAATTATTATTTCGAATTATAACTAGAAGATCTGAACTTGTAATTGTCAAATACAGAACTTAAAATTAATAGCTTCTAATTATTATTGCAAATTATAACTTGAAGATCTGAACTTGTAATTGTCAAATACAGAACTTTTAATTGTTAAATACAAATTATTAGTGCAAATTATAACTTGAAGATCTGAACTTGTAATTGTCAAATACAGAACTTAAAATTGATAGCTTCTAATCATTATTGTAAATTATAACTTGAAGATCTGAACTTGTAATAGTGAATTACAGAACTTAGATTTGTTAAATTCAAATTATTATTTCAAATTATAACTTGAAGATCTGAACTAGTAATTGTCAAATACAGAACTTAAAATTGATAGCTTCTAATTATTATTGTAAATTATAACTTGAAGATCTGACCTTGTAATTGTCAAATACAGAACTTAAAATTGATATCTTCTAATTATTATTGCAAATAATAACTTGAAGATCTGAACTAGTAATTGTCAAATACAGCACTTAAAATTGATAGCTTCTAATTATTATTGCAAATTATAATTTGAAGATCTGAACTTGTAATAGACAAATACGCAACTTAGCATTGTTAAATACAAATTGTGATTGCAAATTATAACTTGAAGATCTGAACCTGTAATAGGTAAATACAGAAATTCGAATTGTTTAATTCTAACTAAGATTGCAAATAATAATTCGAAGATCTGAACTTGTAATAGTCAAATACAGAACTTCTAATTGTTAAATACAAATTATTAGTGCAAATTATAACTTGAAGATCTGAACTAGTAATTGTCAAATACAGAACTTAAAATTGATAGCTTCTAATTATTATTGCAAATTATAACTTGAAGATCTGAACTTGTAATTGTCAAATACAGAACTGCTAATTGTTAAATACAAATTATTAGTGCAAATTATAACTTGAAGAACTGAACTTGTAATTGTCAAATACAGAACTTCTAATTGTTAAATACAAATTATTAGTGCAAATTATAACTTTGTAACGGAATTATGTTAAATAATTTCCTATTTTAGAATTCCCATACGCGACGCTAATGGAATTCGGCCCCTAGCGTTCTAAAAAGGTACCACGCGCCCTCAAGGTCCCGGCGTACAGCGTATTTTTCGAGGCTTTTTGAGATTTGGACGGCAAACTAAGAAGTCGTGCGTTTATGTTGTGGTTAGAGGTGATACTCCGGAGTAGTATTCTGTTTTAATTCTACGAGTTTTAATCCGTGTGAGTTCCCGAGAACGCCCAAACGAAATAACTTGTGTTGTACAAGAAATTTCAACAACGCCAAGCACGAGAGCCTGTTTGATTTTGTCGAGCCGCAATTGCAATTGTATGGAAGATCATAAATTAAGTAACACGAAACCAAGAGTTCCTATGCGAATGTTGTATGCGATTTTGTTACCTGGGTACCTGTTTTGTTCGCGATCAAGTTTTCCAAGTGTGAAAGTTTTCCACACCGAACCATCTGTTGCTGTAAATCGAATCCCACTACTGGTCTGTTTTCGCAAGGTCATCTGTTCACCTGTAGAGCTATCAGGAAGTCATTGGCAAGTGTTGGAAGTATCAATTAACATCGTTCCTGTACCGAAGCTGACGATACACCTTGTCGTATTACTTTTTGTGAGACAATCAGTACTGGTGAGTCATTTATTTATTGTTAGATTTTGTGCAGACGAACACATATTTTTACTATCACAATTGTCGGTGACTCAAAAGTTGAAGATAGCCGAGTCAAATTTGGATACGTTGGAAGTTGTAATCACGAGTCAATCTGCTAAAATCATTAAATATTTTGTTGATCAAATTGTGTTTTCTTTTGTTCACATTTCTTTGCAGGGAAAGCAATTAACGACGAGAAGTTCGATCCACCCCCTTTGCCTCCGCAAGCTTATAAGCAAGCAGGGGCTGGTGACTTCGTGTCCTAGCGGGCAACAACTACAAATAATTACTGGATACCACCAATTCCAGGTGAAATTATTAACTACGCCCTTAAGGCGGGTTGGTTGTTTTACTGGCGCCCAACGTAGTTGCCGACCATTTTTTTAAACTTGATTGCTTTCCCTGAACGATTGCTGTGTTACAATTTCCAACGGTTGTTCGGTTTTTTTATTGACTTGCGGGCAGTAGATTGTTTTAGAAGTCGCAGCAACAGTGGTATTTTTTTTCGCATCAAATTTTATACAGGTGGTACGTCGAAATACATACAAGCGTAGCATAGTGTGAACACGTGATAAAATTTTTGAATTAATCTTTTGTTTGAAGATTGAACCAGGTATTTGCGTATGCGAATATTTGATTGTATGACCTTGCATTCAATTTTGTTGGCTTTTCGACCATTATCTACAGTTACGATAAATTATTTTAATAAATTTAATTTAACATGTCGGCTACTAATTACGTTCATGCACTTAACCGCGATGAAATTCATGTGGAATTTCTTATTAGAGGAAAAGACCTTTCAACTTTGCCGCAACACCTTACTTCTCTTCGTAAAGAACTTAATAAATTAATGCGTAGTGAAAAATTTACATCTTTCACCAATCCACACAGTTATAGTCCGTCGAATTTAATAGCTGATTTCGAAGCTACAAATAGGGCGTTAAATGAGATTCAAATTTCTATCGAGGAACTTGAAAGAACGGTTGACGCTAAAGCGCTCGAGAAAACCACCAACCGGCTCGCGCATTATAACAACCGCATAGAGATAGTACAGGGTGCTCCTAAAGCTGATAGGGAAAAAATGTTAGCAAAAATTCTTGCGCTTAGGGTTAAATTGGAGAATGTGATCACTCAAAATGAAGAAGAGGAAGTCTACGAAGATCCCGGGATCTCGATGTTTGAGAGCCCGATGCGTAAGTCATCTCTACTTCCACCGGTTAGTAATCCCGATTTAACTACTGTGTTACAATCGTTAATTAGTAATAAAAATTCCAACTCGGCCGTACATAAATGGAATTTGTCTTACGATGGTAAAGGGGGGTCCGAGCAATTATTTAGTTTTATTGAGAGAGCAAAGGAACTTTCACGTTCTCGGGGAATAAGCGAAAAAGTATTATTCGATAAGGCGGTCGAATTTTTCACAGGCGAAGCATTAACTTGGTATCGGACGTTAGGTACTACTGCTATCACCACATGGGCGCAGCTGGTCGAGGAATTAAAAATTCGTTTTTTGTCCCTCGATTTCAGTCGCGAGTACATTGAACAAATCCGTAATCGGAAACAGAAACCTAGCGAGTCGGTGCGTAGTTTTGCTGAATCAATGTTTGCCGAGTTTTCGCGAATTTCTCCAGTTCCTTCGGAGGAAGATCAATTGTGGGTGATTCGAAGGAATTTATTGCCTTCAATTTCGTTAGCCATGGGACCGACTCTCACGTCGAACCGTGAAGTTTTTATTCAAACGGCCCAGGCAGCGGAACGTTTAGTACAATGGACTGCTAGGGAAGTGTCCGCGTCGACACTCGCCTCTGAGAATTCAATTGTAACTCCACCCGCTCCGAGCTCTCAACGGAGATTTAATGTAGGTAATTGTTGGAACTGCTCAGAGCAGGGGCACCATTTTCGATCATGCCCTAAACCTGTTTCCATTTTTTGTAGCGGTTGTGGCCGCAAGGGTAAAGCTACCAACATGTGTGACTGTAGTAAGGGTTCAAAAAACGCCGTAGGGCGAGGAGGCGTCGCGGCGCGTCCCTCGCGGCGTTAAGAAAAGCTAAAATCGTCGCGAAAGGAGACTGGAAGAATTGGTTGGCAAAAATACGCGATTTTTGCGGATCGGCCTCCAATGATTCTACTCTTTTCCTCCATCCTACTTCCGATCAACGTCCTTATATTAATTTAAAAGTAGGTGAAGAGCCAGTGACAGCGTTGCTAGATTCAGGTGCTAGCGTATCTATCTTAGGTACCGAGGGTCATTACCTCGTAGATAAGCTCGACCTTATACTTTCTAAGGAGGGTACTTCGGTTTTGCGGTCTGCGGACGGAACGCCGCAGGAGATTTTGGGTAAGGTCAATTTACCATTATGTATTGGCAGAGTGGTGCGACCACTAGAGGTTCTGGTATGTAAAAGCATACATATAGGGTTGACCTTAGGGATAGATTTTTGCCGGCTGTTTGGGGTTCGAGCAGATTTCCGTCAAGATCAGTACGTTGTGGACGAGGTCCAATCGTTGAAACTGATAAGATCTGCTGGGGACTTAAACCTAGAACAACAGGTTGCTCTCACTGAAATTAAAAATAAATTTAAATTACTTTCTCGTGATGGTCTTACTCGTACAGATAAGATTACTCACAACATTGATACTGGGGATGCTGCTCCTCTCAAACAACGGGCGTATCCGTTGTCTCCGGCTATGCGTAAGATAGCTCACGCAGAGCTCGACAAGATGTTGGAGATGGGCATTGTACGTCCGTCAAAATCGCCGTGGTCTTCTCCAATGTTATTGGTGAAGAAATCTGATGGGTCGCACCGTTTGTGTTATGACGGGAGGTCGTTGAACCGGTTAAGCAAACGCGATGCTTTTCCGTTACCCACGCCTGAGGAGATTCTTACATCTCTCCGCGACGCGCGTTTTTTATCGACCATCGATTTAAAGAAGGCGTTTTGGCAGATACCTCTCACTGAATCCTCCTGCGAGAAGACGGCTTTTACAGTACCGGGTCGAGGGTTGTTCGAATACGTGGTCGTTCCCATGGGAATTTCTAACGCTCCCATGACTCAGCAGCGGCTGATGGAAAATATTTTCGGATCTCTTCTCGGAGAGAGAATTTGGGTGTATTTGGACGACATCATCGTTATCTCGGCAACTTTCGAAGAGCACTTACATCTGCTCGAACAGGTGTTTTCTCGTCTACAGGAAGCCAACCTAACCATTAATTTGGAAAAGTGTGAATTTTGTAGGTCAAGCCTTAAGTTTCTAGGTCACATTATCGACGAAACTGGACTTCACACGGATCCAGATAAGGTTGAAGCGATCACACGACTAGCTAAACCGACCACCACGACAGGTGTCAAACGTTTTATAGGTATGATTGGTTGGTACCGGCGTTTCATTCCTAATTTTTCAAATTATTCGGCTCCCATCACCGAGCTTATTAAGGGACGGGCCAAGCGTCAATCCATTACCTGGACTCCTGACGCTAATGAGTCATTTGAAAACTTAAAAAAGTTGTTAGTTACTGCGCCTATTTTGGCTAGTCCGGATTTTAGTAAGAAATTTTACATACAGTGTGATGCTTCAAACTACGGGTTGGGTTGTGTTTTAAGTCAAGGGGAAGGGGACGAAGAACGTGCAATTGCCTATGCTTCGAGAACTCTCAACAAAGCCGAGAGGAATTATTCTGCGACGGAACGGGAATGTTTAGCTGTAATTTTCGGCATCGAGAAATTCCGACCTTATGTAGAGGGAACCGAATTTACGGTGGTTACGGACCATTACAGTTTGTTATGGCTTTTATCGATGAAAAGTCCCACGAATAAGCTGGCTAGGTGGAGCGTACGTTTAGCTCAACATTCTTTTAACATCCAGCATCGGAAAGGGAGATTGAACGTAGTGCCGGATGCACTATCACGCGCACCTTTGGAGGTGTCTTCTCTTGACTTGTCCGAGGGCGATTTCGATGCGTGGTATCGACGCATGTTGGCCAGAGTTCGCGAAAATCCGGTGAATTATCCTGATTGGCGCATAGAGGGGGGGCTTCTGTTCAAACTTATTAGTAACAATCATGATGTGACTTCCAATTTGATTGAATGGAAACAAGTCATACCCAAGTCGCGACGCCAGGACATTTTTAAGGAATGCCATGACGATCCGACCTCGGCTCATTTGGGAATTTTTAAAACTTTGAATAAGATCAGCGAACTTTACTATTGGCCAAGGATGCGAGCGGATGTGGCTAGGTATGTGCGTCGGTGCACCGTGTGTTTGTCGTCTAAGGCATGTCAGGGAGGGCGTAGTGGGTTAATGGGGAACCCGAAAAAAGTTCGATTTCCTTTCCAGTGCATTTCTGTCGACCTTATGGGTCCTTTTCCGCGTTCTGCTAGGGGTAACACCATGTTACTTGTAGTCTGTGATTGGTTTTCTAAGTTTGTGCTGGTACAACCCTTACGTAAGGCTACCGCAAAGTCGATTTGCGAATTTTTAGAGAACCAAGTCTTCCTGCTATTTGGAGTTCCTCAAATATGCATGGTGGATAACGGGCCTCAGTTTATCAGTCACGAATTTCGGGCACTCATGAACGACTACAAGGTGAATCATCTATGGTATAACGCAGCCTATCACCCGCAGGTTAATTTTGTAGAGAGGGTGAATAGAGTAGTAGGTACTGCGATCAGATCTTATGTCAAACAAGACCACCGGACATGGGATGTGGAAATCCACAAGATTGCCCACGCTATTAGATCCGCAACTCATGAGGTGACTGGGTTCACACCTTCTTTCCTAAATTTAGGCAGGACCGTTCCTGCGAAGGGAGATTATTACGGTCGCGTGTCGGAATTGGGAGAGGGAGACGTAACCTTAGGGAGTCGCGAAAGAATTGCGGAAGAGATGAATAAACTGAATGAGCTCTACAATGATGTTACGAACCGGTTAGGGAGTGCTTACCGCCGTAATGCTTCACATTACAACTTCCGGAAGCGAACCACGCGCTTTAGGGTGGGTGAGACGGTATGGCGCCGGAATTTCGCTTTGTCCAACGCTAGTAAGCATTTCGTCAGTAAACTTGCACCGAAGTATGTCAAATGTAGAGTTAAGGAGGTTACAGGTCCTTTGACCTACCGTCTGGTCAACGAACGGGGTAAAGATGTGGGAGTGTTCCACATCAAAGATCTGAAGCAGCATCCTCAGGATAATAGAGCAGAGGAAGGTTGTGGGATGGAGTGATTCAACATAATGGGTGGAGGTTGGGTAATGTTGTCACAACCTGGTCGGTTAACATCTAGATCAGAGTTTTTTTACAGGGTTCTGCTCAAGCACCTGTTAGCCCGTATGTCGTACATCAGACTACCGTCTTCCGTGGAGTCATTAAGTCCCGACTCGTTTGGTTTTTTCGGTTCTGGTTATTGCAGGGGCGGGGGAATTCGCTCTCACGCCAAGCGTGCTGTGAAGCCATCCTTCGTTTTGCGCGTACGCAAAAGTTGACTACACCTGAAGACCCTGTTTAGGCTAGGCTTCGCTACACCGTTGCGGTGGGGTTGGTCAATTGGAAAGTCCGTGTTAACGTTGCGAGCGGTAGCCCTGGGTGTTTGTGGAGGTCTCTCGTCGTGCAGTCTCCGGAACTCAGTCATTTAAGTCCCGGACGATGACCGTAATTTTGAGGGCGGATTACGTGAGTTTTTCAGGCTCTCAATGACATACTGTCATTCCCCGGGGTAACCTTTCCTCCCGT
The DNA here is from genome assembly GCA_963170105.1 of Cantharis lateralis. Taxonomy (NCBI): domain Eukaryota; kingdom Metazoa; phylum Arthropoda; class Insecta; order Coleoptera; family Cantharidae; genus Cantharis; species Cantharis lateralis. The sequence continues at coordinate 22,665,457 of OY720625.1, read as the reverse complement.
CCTCAAATTCGACCAAGTCGTTGGTGTTTTGTCGTTGCGGTGGCGATGATCTGTTGATTGGCGGTCCACGACGCGTTGTTATCATCCATACGCGAGGACGAATCATCGATTACGTCATTGCTGCGGGGAAACATTAATTACGGAAGTCATTTATCCTTCTGTTTCCTATTACCTTCCTTTACCTTTCCTCCTTTCTACCTCCTTCCTATTTCACATTGGGATCCTATTTGTAACATTCCTGGGAAGGGTTGGGTATATTTTGTTTTCCTGGGTTTTAATTTTTCAATTAATTAGCATAACATCGGAAGCTTTTAATTGCGCCATCTGAGATTTAATCTCACGCTTAGGAATGCGTAGTCTACTAGCTGTAGAGGATTTGGGTTTTTATGATTAAAACGGAAGTTTATTTTTTATTTTTACTTACAGTTCCTATGTTCCAACGACGCTGAGTGCGTTGGTCCGGAACGAATTTTTGCGCTGGGTGTGTTAGTTGGGATTAGATACACTTTCGAGCAGGCACGAATGGGTCCTATGCGGTCCATTCCAAAACACCATTGGGCGGCGTAGCCATTGGGTGTATTGTTGAGATTCGTTGGAATCTGAGTTTTTTATATTAGTACGGGTCCTATGGGGAGCTGTACTAGCCTAGGGGCATTTAAGTCCATTATGTGACGGCATAAATGGCAGTTTTTTTGTTGATGACTTTTTGAAGCTACCAAGCTTAGTCATGAGGGTTCTCGCTTAGGCGGATTTAAAGGTAACGTTTCGTTATCAGGTTGAATACCTACCTTATTTTTTTATTTTATGGTTTAGTTTTTGGGAAATTAGGATAGTTTTGATCCGAAGTTTTTTAGTTTATCCTACAGTTAGGGGGCTGCGTCTTCAACGCAAGAGCACAGTTTTTGCAGACTTTGGGTTAGTTGATAGCTATCTCCATCTACCGAGGAGATATTTGGGGAGGGGGTGTGTAACGGAATTATGTTAAATAATTTCCTATTTTAGAATTCCCATACGCGACGCTAATGGAATTCGGCCCCTAGCGTTCTAAAAAGGTACCACGCGCCCTCAAGGTCCCGGCGTACAGCGTATTTTTCGAGGCTTTTTGAGATTTGGACGGCAAACTAAGAAGTCGTGCGTTTATGTTGTGGTTAGAGGTGATACTCCGGAGTAGTATTCTGTTTTAATTCTACGAGTTTTAATCCGTGTGAGTTCCCGAGAACGCCCAAACGAAATAACTTGTGTTGTACAAGAAATTTCAACAACGCCAAGCACGAGAGCCTGTTTGATTTTGTCGAGCCGCAATTGCAATTGTATGGAAGATCATAAATTAAGTAACACGAAACCAAGAGTTCCTATGCGAATGTTGTATGCGATTTTGTTACCTGGGTACCTGTTTTGTTCGCGATCAAGTTTTCCAAGTGTGAAAGTTTTCCACACCGAACCATCTGTTGCTGTAAATCGAATCCCACTACTGGTCTGTTTTCGCAAGGTCATCTGTTCACCTGTAGAGCTATCAGGAAGTCATTGGCAAGTGTTGGAAGTATCAATTAACATCGTTCCTGTACCGAAGCTGACGATACACCTTGTCGTATTACTTTTTGTGAGACAATCAGTACTGGTGAGTCATTTATTTATTGTTAGATTTTGTGCAGACGAACACATATTTTTACTATCACAATTGTCGGTGACTCAAAAGTTGAAGATAGCCGAGTCAAATTTGGATACGTTGGAAGTTGTAATCACGAGTCAATCTGCTAAAATCATTAAATATTTTGTTGATCAAATTGTGTTTTCTTTTGTTCACATTTCTTTGCAGGGAAAGCAATTAACGACGAGAAGTTCGATCCACCCCCTTTGCCTCCGCAAGCTTATAAGCAAGCAGGGGCTGGTGACTTCGTGTCCTAGCGGGCAACAACTACAAATAATTACTGGATACCACCAATTCCAGGTGAAATTATTAACTACGCCCTTAAGGCGGGTTGGTTGTTTTAACTTGAAGATCTGAACTAGTAATTGTCAAATACAGCACTTAAAATTGATAGCTTCTAATTATTATTGCAAATTATAACTTGAAGATCTGAACTTGGAATTGTCAAATACAGAACATAAAATTGATAGCTACTAATTATTATTTCAAATTATAACTTGAAGATTTGAACTTGTAATTGTCAAATACAGAACTTAAAATTAATAGCTTCTAATTATTATTGCAAATTATAACTTGAATGTCTGAACTTGTAATTGTCAAATACAGAACTTCTAATTGTTAAATACAAATTATTAGTGCAAATTATAACTTGAAGATCTGAACTTGTAATTGTCAAATACAGAACTTAAAATTGATAGCTTCTAATTATTATTGTAAATTATAACTTGAAGAACTGAACTTGTAATAGTGAATTACAGAACTTAGATTTGTTAAATTCAATTTATTATTTCAAATTATAACTTGTAGATCTGAACTAGTAATTGTCAAATACAGAACTTAAAATTGATAGCTTCTAATTATTATTGCAAATTATAACTTGAAGATCTGAACTTGTAATTGTCAGATACAGAACACAAAATTGATAGCTTCTAATTATTATTGTAAATTATAACTTCAAGATCTGAACTTGTAATTGTCAAATACAGAACTTAAAATTGATAGCTTCTAATTATTATTGCAAATTATAACTTGAAGATCTGAACTTGTAATTGTCAAATACAGAACTTCTAATTGTTAAATACAAATTATTAGTGCAAATTATACCTTGAAGATCTGAACTTGTAATTGTCAAATACAGAACTTAAAATTGATAGCTTCTAATTATTATTTTAATTATAACTTGAAGATCTGAACTTGTAATAGTGAATTACTGAACTTAGATTTGTTAAATTCAAATTATTATTTCAAATTATAACTTGAAGATCTGAACTAGTAATTGTCAAATACAGAACTTAAAATTGATATCTTCTAATTATTATTGCAAATCATAACTTGAAGATCTGAACTTGTAATTGTCAAATACAGAACTTAAAATTGATAGCTTCTAATTATTATTGTAAATTATAACTTGAAGATCTGATCTTGTAATTGTCAAATACAGAACTTAAAATTGATATCTTCTAATTATTATTGCAAATAATAACTTGAAGATCTGAACTAGTAATTGTCAAATACAAAACTTAAAATTGATAGCTTCTAATTATTATTGCAAATTATAATTTGAAGATCTGAACTTGTAATTGTCAAATACAGAACTTCTAATTGTTAAATACAAATTATTAGTGCAAATTATAACTTGAAGATCTGAACTTGTAATTGTCAAATACAGAACTTAAAATTGATAGCTTCTAATCATTATTGTAAATTATAACTTGAAGATCTGAACTTGTAATAGTGAATTACAGAACTTAGATTTGTTAAATTCAAATTATTATTTCAAATTATAACTTGAAGATCTGAACTAGTAATTGTCAAATACAGAACTTAAAATTGATAGCTTCTAATTATTATTGTAAATTATAACTTGAAGATCTGACCTTGTAATTGTCAAATACAGAACTTAAAATTGATATCTTCTAATTATTATTGCAAATAATAACTTGAAGATCTGAACTAGTAATTGTCAAATCCAGCACTTAAAATTGATAGCTTCTAATTATTATTGCAAATTATAATTTGAAGATCTGAACTTGTAATAGACAAATACGCAACTTAGCATTGTTAAATACCAATTGTGATTGCAAATTATAACTTGAAGATCTGAACCTGTAATAGGTAAATACAGAAATTCGAATTGTTTAATTCTAACTAAGATTGCAAATAATAATTCGAAGATCTGAACTTGTAATAGTCAAATACAGAACTTCTAATTGTTAAATACAAATTATTAGTGCAAATTATAACTTGAAGATCTGAACTAGTAATTGTCAAATACAGAACTTAAAATTGATAGCTTCTAATTATTATTGCAAATTATAACTTGAAGATCTGAACTTGTAATTGTCAAATACAGAACTGCTAATTGTTAAATACAAATTATTAGTGCAAATTATAACTTGAAGAACTGAACTTGTAATTGTCAAATACAGAACTTCTAATTGTTAAATACAAATTATTAGTGCAAATTATAACTTGAAGATCTGAACTAGTAATTGTCAAATACAGCACTTAAAATTGATAGCTTCTAATTATTATTGCAAATTATAACTTGAAGATCTGAACTTGGAATTGTCAAATACAGAACATAAAATTGATAGCTACTAATTATTATTTCAAATTATAACTTGAAGATCTGAACTTGTAATTGTCAAATACAGAACTTAAAATTAATAGCTTCTAATTATTATTGCAAATTATAACTTGAATGTCTGAACTTGTAATTGTCAAATACAGAACTTCTAATTGTTAAATACAAATTATTAGTGCAAATTATAACTTGAAGATCTGAACTTGTAATTGTCAAATACAGAACTTAAAATTGATAGCTTCTAATTATTATTGTAAATTATAACTTGAAGAACTGAACTTGTAATAGTGAATTACAGAACTTAGATTTGTTAAATTCAAATTATTATTTCAAATTATAACTTGAGGATCTGAACTAGTAATTGTCAAATACAGAACTTAAAATTGATAGCTTCTAATTATTATTTCAAATTATAACTTGAAGATCTGAACTTGTAATTGTCAAATACAGAACTTCTAATTGTTAAATACAAATTATTAGTGAAAATTATAACTTGTAGATCTGAACTTGTAATTGTCAAATACAGAACTTAAAATTGATAGCTTCTAATTATTATTGTAAATTATAACTTGAAGATCTGAACTTGTAATAGTGAATTACAGAACTTAGATTTGTCAAATTCTAATTATTAATTCTAATTATAACTTGAAGATCTGAACTAGTAATTGTCAAATACAGAACTTAAAATTGATAGCTTCTAATTATTATTGCAAATTATAACTTGAAGATCTGCACTTGTAATTGTCAAATACAGAACTTAAAATTAATAGCTTCTAATTATTATTGCAAATAATAACTTGAAGATCTGAACTTGTAATTGTCAAATGCAGAACTTAAAATTGATAGCTTCTAATTATTATTGCAAATAATAATTTGGAGATCTGTACTTGTAATTGTCAAATACAGCACTTAAAATTGATAGCTTCTAATTATTATTGCAAATTATAATTTGAAGATCTGAACTTGTAATTGTCAAATACAGAACTTCTAATTGTTAAATACAAATTATTAGTGCAAATTATAACTTGAAGATCTGAACTTGTAATTGTCAAATACAGAACTTAAAATTGATAGCTTCTAATCATTATTGTAAATTATAACTTGAAGATCTGAACTTGTAATAGTGAATTACAGAACTTAGATTTGTTAAATTCAAATTATTATTTCAAATTATAACTTGAAGATCTGAACTAGTAATTGTCAAATACAGAACTTAAAATTGATAGCTTCTAATTATTATTGTAAATTATAACTTGAAGATCTGACCTTGTAATTGTCAAATACAGAACTTAAAATTGATATCTTCTAATTATTATTGCAAATAATAACTTGAAGATCTGAACTAGTAATTGTCAAATCCAGCACTTAAAATTGATAGCTTCTAATTATTATTGCAAATTATAATTTGAAGATCTGAACTTGTAATAGACAAATACGCAACTTAGCATTGTTAAATACCAATTGTGATTGCAAATTATAACTTGAAGATCTGAACCTGTAATAGGTAAATACAGAAATTCGAATTGTTTAATTCTAACTAAGATTGCAAATAATAATTCGAAGATCTGAACTTGTAATAGTCAAATACAGAACTTCTAATTGTTAAATACAAATTATTAGTGCAAATTATAACTTGAAGATCTGAACTAGTAATTGTCAAATACAGAACTTAAAATTGATAGCTTCTAATTATTATTGCAAATTATAACTTGAAGATCTGAACTTGTAATTGTCAAATACAGAACTGCTAATTGTTAAATACAAATTATTAGTGCAAATTATAACTTGAAGAACTGAACTTGTAATTGTCAAATACAGAACTTCTAATTGTTAAATACAAATTATTAGTGCAAATTATAACTTGAAGATCTGAACTAGTAATTGTCAAATACAGCACTTAAAATTGATAGCTTCTAATTATTATTGCAAATTATAACTTGAAGATCTGAACTTGGAATTGTCAAATACAGAACATAAAATTGATAGCTACTAATTATTATTTCAAATTATAACTTGAAGATCTGAACTTGTAATTGTCAAATACAGAACTTAAAATTAATAGCTTCTAATTATTATTGCAAATTATAACTTGAATGTCTGAACTTGTAATTGTCAAATACAGAACTTCTAATTGTTAAATACAAATTATTAGTGCAAATTATAACTTGAAGATCTGAACTTGTAATTGTCAAATACAGAACTTAAAATTGATAGCTTCTAATTATTATTGTAAATTATAACTTGAAGAACTGAACTTGTAATAGTGAATTACAGAACTTAGATTTGTTAAATTCAAATTATTATTTCAAATTATAACTTGAGGATCTGAACTAGTAATTGTCAAATACAGAACTTAAAATTGATAGCTTCTAATTATTATTTCAAATTATAACTTGAAGATCTGAACTTGTAATTGTCAAATACAGAACTTCTAATTGTTAAATACAAATTATTAGTGAAAATTATAACTTGTAGATCTGAACTTGTAATTGTCAAATACAGAACTTAAAATTGATAGCTTCTAATTATTATTGTAAATTATAACTTGAAGATCTGAACTTGTAATAGTGAATTACAGAACTTAGATTTGTCAAATTCTAATTATTAATTCTAATTATAACTTGAAGATCTGAACTAGTAATTGTCAAATACAGAACTTAAAATTGATAGCTTCTAATTATTATTGCAAATTATAACTTGAAGATCTGCACTTGTAATTGTCAAATACAGAACTTAAAATTAATAGCTTCTAATTATTATTGCAAATAATAACTTGAAGATCTGAACTTGTAATTGTCAAATGCAGAACTTAAAATTGATAGCTTCTAATTATTATTGCAAATAATAATTTGGAGATCTGTACTTGTAATTGTCAAATACAGCACTTAAAATTGATAGCTTCTAATTATTATTGCAAATTATAATTTGAAGATCTGAACTTGTAATAGACAAATACGCAACTTAGCATTGTTAAATACAAATTGTGATTGCAAATTATAACTTGAAGATCTGAACCTGTAATAGGTAAATACAGAAATTCGAATTGTTTAATTCTAACTAAGATTGCAAATAATAATTCGAAGATCTGAACTTGTAATAGTCAAATACAGAACTTCTAATTGTTAAATACAAATTATTAGTACAAATTATAACTTGAAGATCTGAACTAGTAATTGTCAAATACAAAACTTAAAATTGATAGCTTCTAATTATTATTGCAAATTATAACTTGAAGATCTGAACTTGTAATTGTCAAATACAGAACTTCTAATTGTTAAATACAAATTATTAGTGCAAATTATAACTTGAAGATCTGAACTTGTAATTGTCAAATACAGAACTTCTAATTGTTAAATACAAATTATTAGTGCAAATTATAACTTGAAGATCTGAACTAGTAATTGTCAAATACAGCACTTAAAATTGATAGCTTCTAATTATTATTGCAAATTATAACTTGAAGATCTGAACTTGGAATTGTCAAATACAGAACATAAAATTGATAGCTACTAATTATTATTTCAAATTATAACTTGAAGATCTGAACTTGTAATTGTCAAATACAGAACTTAAAATTAATAGCTTCTAATTTTTATTGCAAATTATAACCTGTATGTCTGAACTTGTAATTGTCAAATACAGAACTTCTAATTGTTAAATACAAATTATTAGTGCAAATTATAACTTGAAGATCTGAACTTGTAATTGTCAAATACAGAACTTAAAATTGATAGCTTCTAATTATTATTGTAAATTATAACTTGAAGAACTGAACTTGTAATAGTGAATTACAGAACTTAGATTTGTTAAATACAATTTATTATTTCAAATTATAACTTGTAGATCTGAACTAGTAATTGTCAAATACAGAACTTAAAATTGATAGCTTCTAATTATTATTGCAAATTATAAATTGAAGATCTGAACTTGTAATTGTCAGATACAGAACTTAAAATTGATAGCTTCTAATTATTATTGTAAATTATAACTTCAAGATCTGAACTTGTAATTGTCAAATACAGAACTTAAAATTGATAGCTTCTAATTATTATTGCAAATTATAACTTGAAGATCTGAACTTGTAATTGTCAAATACAGAACTTCTAATTGTTAAATACAAATTATTAGTGCAAATTATACCTTGAAGATCTGAACTTGTAATTGTCAAATACAGAACTTAAAATTGATAGCTTCTAATTATTATTGCAAATTATAACTTGAAGATCTGAACTTGTAATTGTCAAATACAGAACTTCTAATTGTTAAATACAAATTATTAGTGCAAATTATAACTTGAAGATCTGAACTTGTAATTGTCAAATACAGAACTTCTAATTGTTAAATACAAATTATTAGTGCAAATTATAACTTGAAGATCTGAACTAGTAATTGTCAAATACAGCACTTAAAATTGATAGCTTCTAATTATTATTGCAAATTATAACTTGAAGATCTGAACTTGGAATTGTCAAATACAGAACATAAAATTGATAGCTACTAATTATTATTTCAAATTATAACTTGAAGATCTGAACTTGTAATTGTCAAATACAGAACTTAAAATTAATAGCTTCTAATTTTTATTGCAAATTATAACCTGTATGTCTGAACTTGTAATTGTCAAATACAGAACTTCTAATTGTTAAATACAAATTATTAGTGCAAATTATAACTTGAAGATCTGAACTTGTAATTGTCAAATACAGAACTTAAAATTGATAGCTTCTAATTATTATTGTAAATTATAACTTGAAGAACTGAACTTGTAATAGTGAATTACAGAACTTAGATTTGTTAAATACAATTTATTATTTCAAATTATAACTTGTAGATCTGAACTAGTAATTGTCAAATACAGAACTTAAAATTGATAGCTTCTAATTATTATTGCAAATTATAAATTGAAGATCTGAACTTGTAATTGTCAGATACAGAACTTAAAATTGATAGCTTCTAATTATTATTGTAAATTATAACTTCAAGATCTGAACTTGTAATTGTCAAATACAGAACTTAAAATTGATAGCTTCTAATTATTATTGCAAATTATAACTTGAAGATCTGAACTTGTAATTGTCAAATACAGAACTTCTAATTGTTAAATACAAATTATTAGTGCAAATTATACCTTGAAGATCTGAACTTGTAATTGTCAAATACAGAACTTAAAATTGATAGCTTCTAATTATTATTTTAATTATACCTTGAAGATCTGAACTTGTAATAGTGAATTACAGAACTTAGATTTGTTAAATTCAAATTATTATTTCAAATTATAACTTGAAGATCTGAACTAGTAATTGTCAAGTACAGAACTTAAAATTGATAGCTTCTAATTATTATTGCAAATCATAACTTGAAGATCTGAACTTGTAATTGTCAAATACAGAACTTAAAATTGATAGCTTCTAATTATTATTGCAAATAATAACTTGAAGATCTGAACTAGTAATTGTCAAATACAGCACTTAAAATTGATAGCTTCTAATTATTATTGCAAATAATAATTCGAAGATCTGAACTTGTAATAGTCAAATACAGAACTGCTAATTGTTAAATACAAATTATTAGTGCAAATTATAACTTGAAGATCTGATCTAGTAATTGTCAAATACAGAACTTAAAATTGATAGCTTCTAATTATTATTGCAAATTATAACTTGAAGATCTGAACTTGTAATTGTCAAATACAGAACTTCTAATTGTTAAATACAAATTATTAGTGCAAATTATAACTTGAAGATCTGAACTTGTAATTGTAAAACACAGAACTTCTAATTGTTAAATACAAATTATAAGTGCAAATTATAACTTGAAGATCTGAACTAGTAATTGTCAAATACAGCACTTACAATTGATAGCTTCTAATTATTATTGCAAATTATAACTTGAAGATCTGAACTTGTATTTGTCAAATACAGAACATAAAATTGATAGCTTCTAATTATTATTTCGAATTATAACTTGAAGATCTGAACTTGTAATTGTCAAATACAGAACATAAAATTAATAGCTTCTATTTATTATTGCAAATTATAACTTGAAGATCTGAACTTGTAATTGTCAAATACAGAACTTCTAATTGTTAAATACAAATTATAAGTGCAAATTATAACTTGAAGATCTGAACTTGTAATTGTCAAATACAGAACTTAAAATTGATAGCTTCTAATCATTATTGTAAATTATAACTTGAAGATCTGAACTTCTAATAGTGAATTACAGAACTTAGATTTGTTAAATTCAAATTATTATTTCAAATTATAACTTGAAGATCTGAACTTGGAATTGTCAAATACAGAACATAAAATTGATAGCTACTAATTATTATTTCAAATTATAACTTGAAGATCTGAACTTGTAATTGTCAAATACAGAACTTAAAATTAATAGCTTCTAATTATTATTGCAAATTATAACTTGAATGTCTGAACTTGTAATTGTCAAATACAGAACTTCTAATTGTTAAATACAAATTATTAGTGCAAATTATTACTTGAAGATCTGAACTTGTAATTGTCAAATACAGAACTTAAAATTGATAGCTTCTAATTATTATTGTAAATTATAACTTGAAGAACTGAACTTGTAATAGTGAATTACAGAACTTAGATTTGTTAAATTCAATTTATTATTTCAAATTATAACTTGTAGATCTGAACTAGTAATTGTCAAATACAGAACTTAAAATTGATAGCTTCTAATTATTATTGCAAATTATAACTTGAAGATCTGAACTTGTAATTGGCAGATACAGAACTTAAAATTGATAGCTTCTAATTATTATTGTAAATTATAACTTCAAGATCTGAACTTGTAATTGTCAAATACAGAACTTAAAATTGATAGCTTCTAATTATTATTGCAAATTATAACTTGAAGATCTGAACTTGTAATTGTCAAATACAGAACTTCTAATTGTTAAATACAAATTATTAGTGCAAATTATACCTTGAAGATCTGAACTTGTAATTGTCAAATACAGAACTTAAAATTGATAGCTTCTAATTATTATTTTAATTATAACTTGAAGATCTGAACTTGTAATAGTGAATTACAGAACTTAGATTTGTTAAATTCAAATTATTATTTCAAATTATAACTTGAAGATCTGAACTAGTAATTGTCAAGTACAGAACTTAAAATTGATAGCTTCTAATTATTATTGCAAATCATAACTTGAAGATCTGAACTTGTAATTGTCAAATACAGAACTTAAAATTGATAGCTTCTAATTATTATTGTAAATTATAACTTGAAGATCTGACCTTGTAATTGTCAAATACAGAACTTAAAATTGATATCTTCTAATTATTATTGCAAATAATAACTTGAAGATCTGAACTAGTAATTGTCAAATACAGCACTAAAAATTGATAGCTTCTAATTATTATTGCAAATTATAATTTGAAGATCTGAACTTGTAATAGACAAATACGCAACTTAGCATTGTTAAATACAAATTGTGATTGCAAATTATAACTTGAAGATCTGAACTAGCAATTGTCAAATACAGAACTTAAAATTGATAGCTTCTAATTATTATTGCAAATCATAACTTGAAGATCTGAACTTGTAATTGTCAAATACAGAACTTCTAATTGTTAAATACAAATTATTAGTGCTAATTATAACTTGAAGATCTGAACTTGTAATTGTCAAATACAGAACTTAAAATTGATAGCTTCTAATTATTATTCTAAATTAAAACTTGAAGAACTGAACTTGTAATAGTGAATTACAGAACTTAGATTTGTTAAATTCAATTTATTATTTCAAATTATAACTTGTAGATCTGAACTAGTAATTGTCAAATACAGAACTTAAAATTGATAGCTTCTAATTATTATTGCAAATTATAACTTGAAGATCTGAACTTGTAATTGTCAGATACAGAACTTAAAATTGATAGCTTCTAATTATTATTGTAAATTATAACTTCAAGATCTGAACTTGTAATTGTCAAATACAGAACTTAAAATTGATAGCTTCTAATTATTATTGCAAATTATAACTTGAAGATCTGAACTTGTAATTGTCAAATACAGAACTTCTAATTGTTAAATACAAATTATTAGTGCAAATTATACCTTGAAGATCTGAACTTGTAATTGTCAAATACAGAACTTAAAATTGATAGCTTCTAATTATTATTTTAATTATAACTTGAAGATCTGAACTTGTAATAGTGAATTACAGAACTTAGATTTGTTATATTCAAATTATTATTTCAAATTATAACTTGAAGATCTGAACTAGTAATTGTCAAGTAAAGAACTTAAAATTGATAGCTTCTAATTATTATTGCAAATCATAACTTGAAGATCTGAACTTGTAATTGTCAAATACAGAACTTAAAATTGATAGCTTCTAATTATTATTGTAAATTATAACTTGAAGATCTGACCTTGTAATTGTCAAATACAGAACTTAAAATTGATATCTTCTAATTATTATTGCAAATAATAACTTGAAGATCTGAACTAGTAATTGTCAAATACAGCACTTAAAATTGATAGCTTCTAATTATTATTGCAAATTATAATTTGAAGATCTGAACTTGTAATAGACAAATACGCAACTTAGCATTGTTAAATACAAATTGTGATTGCAAATTATAACTTGAAGATCTGAACTAGCAATTGTCAAATACAGAACTTAAAATTGATAGCTTCTAATTATTATTGCAAATCATAACTTGAAGATCTGAACTTGTAATTGTCAAATACAGAACTTAAAATTGATAGCTTCTAATTATTATTGTAAATTATAACTTGAAGATCTGACCTTGTAATTGTCAAATACAGAACTTAAAATTGATATCTTCTAATTATTATTACAAATAATAACTTGAAGATCTGAACTAGTAATTGTCAAATACAGCACTTAAAATTGATAGCTTCTAATTATTATTGCAAATTATAATTTGAAGATCTGAACTTGTAATAGACAAATACGCAACTTAGCATTGTTAAATACAAATTGTGATTGCAAATTATAACTTGAAGATCTGAACCTGTAATAGGTAAATACAGAAATTCGAATTGTTTAATTCTAACTAAGATTGCAAATAATAATTCGAAGATCTGAACTTGTAATAGTCAAATACAGAACTTCTAATTGTTAAATACAAATTATTAGTACAAATTATAACTTGAAGATCTGAACTAGTAATTGTCAAATACAGAACTTAAAATTGATAGCTTCTAATTATTATTGCAAATTATAACTTGAAGATCTGAACTTGTAATTGTCAAATACAGAACTTCTAATTGTTAAATACAAATTATTAGTGCAAATTATAACTTGAAGATCTGAACTTGTAATTGTCAAATACAGAACTTCTAATTGTTAAATACAAATTATTAGTGCAAATTATAACTTGAAGATCTGAACTAGTAATTGTCAAATACAGCACCTAAAATTGATAGCTTCTAATTATTATTGCAAATTATAACTTGAAGATCTGAACTTGGAATTGTCAAATACAGAACATAAAATTGATAGCTACTAATTATTATTTCAAATTATAACTTGAAGATCTGAACTTGTAATTGTCAAATACAGAACTTAAAATTAATAGCTTCTAATTATTATTGCAAATTATAACTTGAATGTCTGAACTTGTAATTGTCAAATACAGAACTTCTAATTGTTAAATACAAATTATTAGTGCAAATTATAACTTGAAGATCTGAACTTGTAATTGTCAAATACAGAACTTAAAATTGATAGCTTCTAATTATTATTGTAAATTATAACTTGAAGAACTGAACTTGTAATAGTGAATTACAGAACTTAGATTTGTTAAATTCAATTTATTATTTCAAATTATAACTTGTAGATCTGAACTAGTAATTGTCAAATACAGAACTTAAAATTGATAGCTTCTAATTATTATTGCAAATTATAACTTGAAGATCTGAACTTGTAATTGTCAGATACAGAACTTAAAATTGATAGCTTCTAATTATTATTGTAAATTATAACTTCAAGATCTGAACTTGTAATTGTCAAATACAGAACTTAAAATTGATAGCTTCTAATTATTATTGCAAATTATAACTTGAAGATCTGAACTTGTAATTGTCAAATACAGAACTTCTAATTGTTAAATACAAATTATTAGTGCGAATTATACCTTGAAGATCTGAACTTGTAATTGTCAAATACAGAACTTAAAATTGATAGCTTCTAATTATTATTTTAATTATAACTTGAAGATCTGAACTTGTAATAGTGAATTACAGAACTTAGATTTGTTAAATTCAAATTATTATTTCAAATTATAACTTGAAGATCTGAACTAGTAATTGTCAAGTACAGAACTTAAAATTGATAGCTTCTAATTATTATTGCAAATCATAACTTGAAGATCTGAACTTGTAATTGTCAAATACAGAACTTCTAATTGTTAAATACAAATTATTAGTGCGAATTATACCTTGAAGATCTGAACTTGTAATTGTCAAATACAGAACTTAAAATTGATAGCTTCTAATTATTATTTTAATTATAACTTGAAGATCTGAACTTGTAATAGTGAATTACAGAACTTAGATTTGTTAAATTCAAATTATTATTTCAAATTATAACTTGAAGATCTGAACTAGTAATTGTCAAGTACAGCACTTAAAATTGATAGCTTCTAATTATTATTGCAAATTATAATTTGAAGATCTGAACTTGTAATAGACAAATACGCAATTTAGCATTGTTAAATACAAATTGTGATTGCAGATTATAACTTGAAGATCTGAACCTGTAATAGGTAAATACAGAAATTCGAATTGTTTAATTCTAACTAAGATTGCAAATAATAATTCGAAGATCTGAACTTGTAATAGTCAAATACAGAACTTCTAATTGTTAAATACAAATTATTAGTACAAATTATAACTTGAAGATCCGAACTAGTAATTGTCAAATACAGAACTTAAAATTGATAGCTTCTAATTATTATTGCAAATTATAACTTGAAGATCTGAACTTGTAATTGTCAAATACAGAACTTCTAATTGTTAAATACAAATTATTAGTGCAAATTATAACTTGAAGATCTGAACTTGTAATTGTCAAATACAGAACTTCTAATTGTTAAATACAAATTATTAGTGCAAATTATAACTTGAAGATCTGAACTAGTAATTGTCAAATACAGCACTTAAAATTGATAGCTTCTAATTATTATTGCAAATTATAACTTGAAGATCTGAACTTGGAATTGTCAAATACAGAACATAAAATTGATAGCTACTAATTATTATTTCAAATTATAACTTGAAGATCTGAACTTGTAATTGTCAAATACAGAACTTAAAATTAATAGCTTCTAATTATTATTGCAAATTATAACTTGAATGTCTGAACTTGTAATTGTCAAATACAGAACTTCTAATTGTTAAATACAAATTATTAGTGCAAATTATAACTTGAAGATCTGAACTTGTAATTGTCAAATACAGAACTTAAAATTGATAGCTTCTAATTATTATTGTAAATTATAACTTGAAGAACTGAACTTGTAATAGTGAATTACAGAACTTAGATTTGTTAAATTCAATTTATTATTTCAAATTATAACTTGTAGATCTGAACTAGTAATTGTCAAATACAGAACTTAAAATTGATAGCTTCTAATTATTATTGCAAATTATAACTTGAAGATCTGAACTTGTAATTGTCAGATACAGAACTTAAAATTGATAGCTTCTAATTATTATTGTAAATTATAACTTCAAGATCTGAACTTGTAATTGTCAAATACAGAACTTAAAATTGATAGCTTCTAATTATTATTGCAAATTATAACTTGAAGATCTGAACTTGTAATTGTCAAATACAGAACTTCTAATTGTTAAATACAAATTATTAGTGCGAATTATACCTTGAAGATCTGAACTTGTAATTGTCAAATACAGAACTTAAAATTGATAGCTTCTAATTATTATTTTAATTATAACTTGAAGATCTGAACTTGTAATAGTGAATTACAGAACTTAGATTTGTTAAATTCAAATTATTATTTCAAATTATAACTTGAAGATCTGAACTAGTAATTGTCAAGTACAGAACTTAAAATTGATAGCTTCTAATTATTATTGCAAATCATAACTTGAAGATCTGAACTTGTAATTGTCAAATACAGAACTTAAAATTGATAGCTTCTAATTATTATTGTAAATTATAACTTGAAGATCTGACCTTGTAATTGTCAAATACAGAACTTAAAATTGATATCTTCTAATTATTATTGCAAATAATAACTTGAAGATCTGAACTAGTAATTGTCAAATACAGCACTTAAAATTGATAGCTTCTAATTATTATTGCAAATTATAATTTGAAGATCTGAACTTGTAATAGACAAATACGCAACTTAGCATTGTTAAATACAAATTGTGATTGCAAATTATAACTTGAAGATCTGAACCTGTAATAGGTAAATACAGAAATTCGAATTGTTTAATTCTAACTAAGATTGCAAATAATAATTCGAAGATCTGAACTTGTAATAGTCAAATACAGAACTTCTAATTGTTAAATACAAATTATTAGTACAAATTATAACTTGAAGATCCGAACTAGTAATTGTCAAATACAGAACTTAAAATTGATAGCTTCTAATTATTATTGCAAATTATAACTTGAAGATCTGAACTTGTAATTGTCAAATACAGAACTTCTAATTGTTAAATACAAATTATTAGTGCAAATTATAACTTGAAGATCTGAACTTGTAATTGTCAAATACAGAACTTCTAATTGTTAAATACAAATTATTAGTGCAAATTATAACTTGAAGATCTGAACTAGTAATTGTCAAATACAGCACTTAAAATTGATAGCTTCTAATTATTATTGCAAATTATAACTTGAAGATCTGAACTTGGAATTGTCAAATACAGAACATAAAATTGATAGCTACTAATTATTATTTCAAATTATAACTTGAAGATCTGAACTTGTAATTGTCAAATACAGAACTTAAAATTAATAGCTTCTAATTATTATTGCAAATTATAACTTGAATGTCTGAACTTGTAATTGTCAAATACAGAACTTCTAATTGTTAAATACAAATTATTAGTGCAAATTATAACTTGAAGATCTGAACTTGTAATTGTCAAATACAGAACTTAAAATTGATAGCTTCTAATTATTATTGTAAATTATAACTTGAAGAACTGAACTTGTAATAGTGAATTACAGAACTTAGATTTGTTAAATTCAATTTATTATTTCAAATTATAACTTGTAGATCTGAACTAGTAATTGTCAAATACAGAACTTAAAATTGATAGCTTCTAATTATTATTGCAAATTATAACTTGAAGATCTGAACTTGTAATTGTCAGATACAGAACTTAAAATTGATAGCTTCTAATTATTATTGTAAATTATAACTTCAAGATCTGAACTTGTAATTGTCAAATACAGAACTTAAAATTGATAGCTTCTAATTATTATTGCAAATTATAACTTGAAGATCTGAACTTGAATTGTCAAATACAGAACTTCTAATTGTTAAATACAAATTATTAGTGCGAATTATACCTTGAAGATCTGAACTTGTAATTGTCAAATACAGAACTTAAAATTGATAGCTTCTAATTATTATTTTAATTATAACTTGAAGATCTGAACTTGTAATAGTGAATTACAGAACTTAGATTTGTTAAATTCAAATTATTATTTCAAATTATAACTTGAAGATCTGAACTAGTAATTGTCAAGTACAGAACTATAAATTGATAGCTTCTAATTATTATTGCAAATCATAACTTGAAGATCTGAACTTGTAATTGTCAAATACAGAACTTAAAATTGATAGCTTCTAATTATTATTGTAAATTATAACTTGAAGATCTGACCTTGTAATTGTCAAATACAGAACTTAAAATTGATATCTTCTAATTATTATTGCAAATAATAACTTGAAGATCTGAACTAGTAATTGTCAAATACAGCACTTAAAATTGATAGCTTCTAATTATTATTGCAAATTATAATTTGAAGATCTGAACTTGTAATAGACAAATACGCAACTTAGCATTGTTAAATACAAATTGTGATTGCAAATTATAACTTGAAGATCTGAACTTGTAATTGTCAAATACAGAACTTAAAATTAATAGCTTCTAATTATTATTGCAAATTATAACTTGAATGTCTGAACTTGTAATTGTCAAATACAGAACTTCTAATTGTTAAATACAAATTATTAGTGCAAATTATAACTTGAAGATCTGAACTTGTAATTGTCAAATACAGAACTTAAAATTGATAGCTTCTAATTATTATTGTAAATTATAACTTGAAGAACTGAACTTGTAATAGTGAATTACAGAACCTAGATTTGTTAAATTCAATTTATTATTTCAAATTATAACTTGTAGATCTGAACTAGTAATTGTCAAATACAGAACTTAAAATTGATAGCTTCTAATTATTATTGCAAATTATAACTTGAAGATCTGAACTTGTAATTGTCAGATACAGAACTTAAAATTGATAGCTTCTAATTATTATTGTAAATTATAACTTCAAGATCTGAACTTGTAATTGTCAAATACAGAACTTAAAATTGATAGCTTCTAATTATTATTGCAAATTATAACTTGAAGATCTGAACTTGTAATTGTCAAATACAGAACTTCTAATTGTTAAATACAAATTATTAGTGCGAATTATACCTTGAAGATCTGAACTTGTAATTGTCAAATACAGAACTTAAAATTGATAGCTTCTAATTATTATTTTAATTATAACTTGAAGATCTGAACTTGTAATAGTGAATTACAGAACTTAGATTTGTTAAATTCAAATTATTATTTCAAATTATAACTTGAAGATCTGAACTAGTAATTGTCAAGTACAGAACTTAAAATTGATAGCTTCTAATTATTATTGCAAATCATAACTTGAAGATCTGAACTTGTAATTGTCAAATACAGAACTTCTAATTGTTAAATACAAATTATTAGTGCGAATTATACCTTGAAGATCTGAACTTGTAATTGTCAAATACAGAACTTAAAATTGATAGCTTCTAATTATTATTTTAATTATAACTTGAAGATCTGAACTTGTAATAGTGAATTACAGAACTTAGATTTGTTAAATTCAAATTATTATTTCAAATTATAACTTGAAGATCTGAACTAGTAATTGTCAAGTACAGCACTTAAAATTGATAGCTTCTAATTATTATTGCAAATTATAATTTGAAGATCTGAACTTGTAATAGACAAATACGCAATTTAGCATTGTTAAATACAAATTGTGATTGCAGATTATAACTTGAAGATCTGAACCTGTAATAGGTAAATACAGAAATTCGAATTGTTTAATTCTAACTAAGATTGCAAATAATAATTCGAAGATCTGAACTTGTAATAGTCAAATACAGAACTTCTAATTGTTAAATACAAATTATTAGTACAAATTATAACTTGAAGATCCGAACTAGTAATTGTCAAATACAGAACTTAAAATTGATAGCTTCTAATTATTATTGCAAATTATAACTTGAAGATCTGAACTTGTAATTGTCAAATACAGAACTTCTAATTGTTAAATACAAATTATTAGTGCAAATTATAACTTGAAGATCTGAACTTGTAATTGTCAAATACAGAACTTCTAATTGTTAAATACAAATTATTAGTGCAAATTATAACTTGAAGATCTGAACTAGTAATTGTCAAATACAGCACTTAAAATTGATAGCTTCTAATTATTATTGCAAATTATAACTTGAAGATCTGAACTTGGAATTGTCAAATACAGAACATAAAATTGATAGCTACTAATTATTATTTCAAATTATAACTTGAAGATCTGAACTTGTAATTGTCAAATACAGAACTTAAAATTAATAGCTTCTAATTATTATTGCAAATTATAACTTGAATGTCTGAACTTGTAATTGTCAAATACAGAACTTCTAATTGTTAAATACAAATTATTAGTGCAAATTATAACTTGAAGATCTGAACTTGTAATTGTCAAATACAGAACTTAAAATTGATAGCTTCTAATTATTATTGTAAATTATAACTTGAAGAACTGAACTTGTAATAGTGAATTACAGAACTTAGATTTGTTAAATTCAATTTATTATTTCAAATTATAACTTGTAGATCTGAACTAGTAATTGTCAAATACAGAACTTAAAATTGATAGCTTCTAATTATTATTGCAAATTATAACTTGAAGATCTGAACTTGTAATTGTCAGATACAGAACTTAAAATTGATAGCTTCTAATTATTATTGTAAATTATAACTTCAAGATCTGAACTTGTAATTGTCAAATACAGAACTTAAAATTGATAGCTTCTAATTATTATTGCAAATTATAACTTGAAGATCTGAACTTGTAATTGTCAAATACAGAACTTCTAATTGTTAAATACAAATTATTAGTGCGAATTATACCTTGAAGATCTGAACTTGTAATTGTCAAATACAGAACTTAAAATTGATAGCTTCTAATTATTATTTTAATTATAACTTGAAGATCTGAACTTGTAATAGTGAATTACAGAACTTAGATTTGTTAAATTCAAATTATTATTTCAAATTATAACTTGAAGATCTGAACTAGTAATTGTCAAGTACAGAACTTAAAATTGATAGCTTCTAATTATTATTGCAAATCATAACTTGAAGATCTGAACTTGTAATTGTCAAATACAGAACTTAAAATTGATAGCTTCTAATTATTATTGTAAATTATAACTTGAAGATCTGACCTTGTAATTGTCAAATACAGAACTTAAAATTGATATCTTCTAATTATTATTGCAAATAATAACTTGAAGATCTGAACTAGTAATTGTCAAATACAGCACTTAAAATTGATAGCTTCTAATTATTATTGCAAATTATAATTTGAAGATCTGAACTTGTAATAGACAAATACGCAACTTAGCATTGTTAAATACAAATTGTGATTGCAAATTATAACTTGAAGATCTGAACCTGTAATAGGTAAATACAGAAATTCGAATTGTTTAATTCTAACTAAGATTGCAAATAATAATTCGAAGATCTGAACTTGTAATAGTCAAATACAGAACTTCTAATTGTTAAATACAAATTATTAGTACAAATTATAACTTGAAGATCCGAACTAGTAATTGTCAAATACAGAACTTAAAATTGATAGCTTCTAATTATTATTGCAAATTATAACTTGAAGATCTGAACTTGTAATTGTCAAATACAGAACTTCTAATTGTTAAATACAAATTATTAGTGCAAATTATAACTTGAAGATCTGAACTTGTAATTGTCAAATACAGAACTTAAAATTGATAGCTTCTAATTATTATTGTAAATTATAACTTGAAGAACTGAACTTGTAATAGTGAATTACAGAACTTAGATTTGTTAAATTCAATTTATTATTTCAAATTATAACTTGTAGATCTGAACTAGTAATTGTCAAATACAGAACTTAAAATTGATAGCTTCTAATTATTATTGCAAATTATAACTTGAAGATCTGAACTTGTAATTGTCAGATACAGAACTTAAAATTGATAGCTTCTAATTATTATTGTAAATTATAACTTCAAGATCTGAACTTGTAATTGTCAAATACAGAACTTAAAATTGATAGCTTCTAATTATTATTGCAAATTATAACTTGAAGATCTGAACTTGTAATTGTCAAATACAGAACTTCTAATTGTTAAATACAAATTATTAGTGCGAATTATACCTTGAAGATCTGAACTTGTAATTGTCAAATACAGAACTTAAAATTGATAGCTTCTAATTATTATTTTAATTATAACTTGAAGATCTGAACTTGTAATAGTGAATTACAGAACTTAGATTTGTTAAATTCAAATTATTATTTCAAATTATAACTTGAAGATCTGAACTAGTAATTGTCAAGTACAGAACTTAAAATTGATAGCTTCTAATTATTATTGCAAATCATAACTTGAAGATCTGAACTTGTAATTGTCAAATACAGAACTTAAAATTGATAGCTTCTAATTATTATTGTAAATTATAACTTGAAGATCTGACCTTGTAATTGTCAAATACAGAACTTAAAATTGATATCTTCTAATTATTATTGCAAATAATAACTTGAAGATCTGAACTAGTAATTGTCAAATACAGCACTTAAAATTGATAGCTTCTAATTATTATTGCAAATTATAATTTGAAGATCTGAACTTGTAATAGACAAATACGCAACTTAGCATTGTTAAATACAAATTGTGATTGCAAATTATAACTTGAAGATCTGAACCTGTAATAGGTAAATACAGAAATTCGAATTGTTTAATTCTAACTAAGATTGCAAATAATAATTCGAAGATCTGAACTTGTAATAGTCAAATACAGAACTTCTAATTGTTAAATACAAATTATTAGTACAAATTATAACTTGAAGATCCGAACTAGTAATTGTCAAATACAGAACTTAAAATTGATAGCTTCTAATTATTATTGCAAATTATAACTTGAAGATCTGAACTTGTAATTGTCAAATACAGAACTTCTAATTGTTAAATACAAATTATTAGTGCAAATTATAACTTGAAGATCTGAACTTGTAATTGTCAAATACAGAACTTAAAATTGATAGCTTCTAATTATTATTGTAAATTATAACTTGAAGAACTGAACTTGTAATAGTGAATTACAGAACTTAGATTTGTTAAATTCAATTTATTATTTCAAATTATAACTTGTAGATCTGAACTAGTAATTGTCAAATACAGAACTTAAAATTGATAGCTTCTAATTATTATTGCAAATTATAACTTGAAGATCTGAACTTGTAATTGTCAGATACAGAACTTAAAATTGATAGCTTCTAATTATTATTGTAAATTATAACTTCAAGATCTGAACTTGTAATTGTCAAATACAGAACTTAAAATTGATAGCTTCTAATTATTATTGCAAATTATAACTTGAAGATCTGAACTTGTAATTGTCAAATACAGAACTTCTAATTGTTAAATACAAATTATTAGTGCGAATTATACCTTGAAGATCTGAACTTGTAATTGTCAAATACAGAACTTAAAATTGATAGCTTCTAATTATTATTTTAATTATAACTTGAAGATCTGAACTTGTAATAGTGAATTACAGAACTTAGATTTGTTAAATTCAAATTATTATTTCAAATTATAACTTGAAGATCTGAACTAGTAATTGTCAAGTACAGAACTTAAAATTGATAGCTTCTAATTATTATTGCAAATCATAACTTGAAGATCTGAACTTGTAATTGTCAAATACAGAACTTAAAATTGATAGCTTCTAATTATTATTGTAAATTATAACTTGAAGATCTGACCTTGTAATTGTCAAATACAGAACTTAAAATTGATATCTTCTAATTATTATTGCAAATAATAACTTGAAGATCTGAACTAGTAATTGTCAAATACAGCACTTAAAATTGATAGCTTCTAATTATTATTGCAAATTATAATTTGAAGATCTGAACTTGTAATAGACAAATACGCAACTTAGCATTGTTAAATACAAATTGTGATTGCAAATTATAACTTGAAGATCTGAACCTGTAATAGGTAAATACAGAAATTCGAATTGTTTAATTCTAACTAAGATTGCAAATAATAATTCGAAGATCTGAACTTGTAATAGTCAAATACAGAACTTCTAATTGTTAAATACAAATTATTAGTACAAATTATAACTTGAAGATCCGAACTAGTAATTGTCAAATACAGAACTTAAAATTGATAGCTTCTAATTATTATTGCAAATTATAACTTGAAGATCTGAACTTGTAATTGTCAAATACAGAACTTCTAATTGTTAAATACAAATTATTAGTGCAAATTATAACTTGAAGATCTGAACTTGTAATTGTCAAATACAGAACTTCTAATTGTTAAATACAAATTATTAGTGCAAATTATAACTTGAAGATCTGAACTAGTAATTGTCAAATACAGCACTTAAAATTGATAACTTCTAATTATTATTGCAAATTATAACTTGAAGATCTGAACTTGGAATTGTCAAATACAGAACATAAAATTGATAGCTACTAATTATTATTTCAAATTATAACTTGAAGATCTGAACTTGTAATTGTCAAATACAGAACTTAAAATTAATAGCTTCTAATTATTATTGCAAATTATAACTTGAATGTCTGAACTTGTAATTGTCAAATACAGAACTTCTAATTGTTAAATACAAATTATTAGTGCAAATTATAACTTGAAGATCTGAACTTGTAATTGTCAAATACAGAACTTAAAATTGATAGCTTCTAATTATTATTGTAAATTATAACTTGAAGAACTGAACTTGTAATAGTGAATTACAGAACTTAGATTTGTTAAATTCAATTTATTATTTCAAATTATAACTTGTAGATCTGAACTAGTAATTGTCAAATACAGAACTTAAAATTGATAGCTTCTAATTATTATTGCAAATTATAACTTGAAGATCTGAACTTGTAATTGTCAGATACAGAACTTAAAATTGATAGCTTCTAATTATTATTGTAAATTATAACTTCAAGATCTGAACTTGTAATTGTCAAATACAGAACTTAAAATTGATAGCTTCTAATTATTATTGCAAATTATAACTTGAAGATCTGAACTTGAATTGTCAAATACAGAACTTCTAATTGTTAAATACAAATTATTAGTGCGAATTATACCTTGAAGATCTGAACTTGTAATTGTCAAATACAGAACTTAAAATTGATAGCTTCTAATTATTATTTTAATTATAACTTGAAGATCTGAACTTGTAATAGTGAATTACAGAACTTAGATTTGTTAAATTCAAATTATTATTTCAAATTATAACTTGAAGATCTGAACTAGTAATTGTCAAGTACAGAACTTAAAATTGATAGCTTCTAATTATTATTGCAAATCATAACTTGAAGATCTGAACTTGTAATTGTCAAATACAGAACTTAAAATTGATAGCTTCTAATTATTATTGTAAATTATAACTTGAAGATCTGACCTTGTAATTGTCAAATACAGAACTTAAAATTGATATCTTCTAATTATTATTGCAAATAATAACTTGAAGATCTGAACTAGTAATTGTCAAATACAGCACTTAAAATTGATAGCTTCTAATTATTATTGCAAATTATAATTTGAAGATCTGAACTTGTAATAGACAAATACGCAACTTAGCATTGTTAAATACAAATTGTGATTGCAAATTATAACTTGAAGATCTGAACCTGTAATTGTCAAATACAGCACTTACAATTGATAGCTTCTAATTATTATTGCAAATTATAACTTGAAGATCTGAACTTGTAATTGTCAAATACAGAACATAAAATTGATAGCTTCTAATTATTATTTCGAATTATAACTAGAAGATCTGAACTTGTAATTGTCAAATACAGAACTTAAAATTAATAGCTTCTAATTATTATTGCAAATTATAACTTGAAGATCTGAACTTGTAATTGTCAAATACAGAACTTTTAATTGTTAAATACAAATTATTAGTGCAAATTATAACTTGAAGATCTGAACTTGTAATTGTCAAATACAGAACTTAAAATTGATAGCTTCTAATCATTATTGTAAATTATAACTTGAAGATCTGAACTTGTAATAGTGAATTACAGAACTTAGATTTGTTAAATTCAAATTATTATTTCAAATTATAACTTGAAGATCTGAACTAGTAATTGTCAAATACAGAACTTAAAATTGATAGCTTCTAATTATTATTGTAAATTATAACTTGAAGATCTGACCTTGTAATTGTCAAATACAGAACTTAAAATTGATATCTTCTAATTATTATTGCAAATAATAACTTGAAGATCTGAACTAGTAATTGTCAAATACAGCACTTAAAATTGATAGCTTCTAATTATTATTGCAAATTATAATTTGAAGATCTGAACTTGTAATAGACAAATACGCAACTTAGCATTGTTAAATACAAATTGTGATTGCAAATTATAACTTGAAGATCTGAACCTGTAATAGGTAAATACAGAAATTCGAATTGTTTAATTCTAACTAAGATTGCAAATAATAATTCGAAGATCTGAACTTGTAATAGTCAAATACAGAACTTCTAATTGTTAAATACAAATTATTAGTGCAAATTATAACTTGAAGATCTGAACTAGTAATTGTCAAATACAGAACTTAAAATTGATAGCTTCTAATTATTATTGCAAATTATAACTTGAAGATCTGAACTTGTAATTGTCAAATACAGAACTGCTAATTGTTAAATACAAATTATTAGTGCAAATTATAACTTGAAGAACTGAACTTGTAATTGTCAAATACAGAACTTCTAATTGTTAAATACAAATTATTAGTGCAAATTATAACTTGAAGATCTGAACTAGTAATTGTCAAATACAGCACTTAAAATTGATAGCTTCTAATTATTATTGCAAATTATAACTTGAAGATCTGAACTTGGAATTGTCAAATACAGAACATAAAATTGATAGCTACTAATTATTATTTCAAATTATAACTTGAAGATCTGAACTTGTAATTGTCAAATACAGAACTTAAAATTAATAGCTTCTAATTATTATTGCAAATTATAACTTGAATGTCTGAACTTGTAATTGTCAAATACAGAACTTCTAATTGTTAAATACAAATTATTAGTGCAAATTATAACTTGAAGATCTGAACTTGTAATTGTCAAATACAGAACTTAAAATTGATAGCTTCTAATTATTATTGTAAATTATAACTTGAAGAACTGAACTTGTAATAGTGAATTACAGAACTTAGATTTGTTAAATTCAATTTATTATTTCAAATTATAACTTGTAGATCTGAACTAGTAATTGTCAAATACAGAACTTAAAATTGATAGCTTCTAATTATTATTGCAAATTATAACTTGAAGATCTGAACTTGTAATTGTCAGATACAGAACTTAAAATTGATAGCTTCTAATTATTATTGTAAATTATAACTTGAAGATCTGAACTTGTAATTGTCAAATACAGAACTTCTAATTGTTAAATACAAATTATTAGTGCAAATTATACCTTGAAGATCTGAACTTGTAATTGTCAAATACAGAACTTAAAATTGATAGCTTCTAATTATTATTTTAATTATAACTTGAAGATCTGAACTTGTAATAGTGAATTACTGAACTTAGATTTGTTAAATTCAAATTATTATTTCAAATTATAACTTGAAGATCTGAACTAGTAATTGTCAAATACAGAACTTAAAATTGATATCTTCTAATTATTATTGCAAATCATAACTTGAAGATCTGAACTTGTAATTGTCAAATACAGAACTTAAAATTGATAGCTTCTAATTATTATTGTAAATTATAACTTGAAGATCTGATCTTGTAATTGTCAAATACAGCACTTACAATTGATAGCATCTAATTATTATTGCAAATTGTAACTTGAAGATCTGAACTTGTAATTGTCAAATACAGAACATAAAATTGATAGCTTCTAATTATTATTTCGAATTATAACTAGAAGATCTGAACTTGTAATTGTCAAATACAGAACTTAAAAGTAATAGCTTCTAATTATTATTGCAAATTATAACTTGAAGATCTGAACTTGTAATTGTCAAATACAGAACTTCTAATTGTTAAATACAAATTATTAGTGCAAATTATAACTTGAAGATCTGAACTTGTAATTGTCAAATACAGAACTTAAAATTGATAGCTTCTAATCATTATTGTAAATTATAACTTGAAGATCTGAACTTGTAATAGTGAATTACAGAACTTAGATTTGTTAAATTCAAATTATTATTTCAAATTATAACTTGAAGATCTGAACTAGTAATTGTCAAATACAGAACTAAAAATTGATAGCTTCTAATTATTATTGTAAATTATAACTTGAAGATCTGACCTTGTAATTGTCAAATACAGAACTTAAAATTGATATCTTCTAATTATTATTGCAAATAATAACTTGAAGATCTGAACTAGTAATTGTCAAATCCAGCACTTAAAATTGATAGCTTCTAATTATTATTGCAAATTATAATTTGAAGATCTGAACTTGTAATAGACAAATACGCAACTTAGCATTGTTAAATACCAATTGTGATTGCAAATTATAACTTGAAGATCTGAACCTGTAATAGGTAAATACAGAAATTCGAATTGTTTAATTCTAACTAAGATTGCAAATAATAATTCGAAGATCTGAACTTGTAATAGTCAAATACAGAACTTCTAATTGTTAAATACAAATTATTAGTGCAAATTATAACTTGAAGATCTGAACTAGTAATTGTCAAATACAGAACTTAAAATTGATAGCTTCTAATTATTATTGCAAATTATAACTTGAAGATCTGAACTTGTAATTGTCAAATACAGAACTGCTAATTGTTAAATACAAATTATTAGTGCAAATTATAACTTGAAGAACTGAACTTGTAATTGTCAAATACAGAACTTCTAATTGTTAAATACAAATTATTAGTGCAAATTATAACTTGAAGATCTGAACTAGTAATTGTCAAATACAGCACTTAAAATTGATAGCTTCTAATTATTATTGCAAATTATAACTTGAAGATCTGAACTTGGAATTGTCAAATACAGAACATAAAATTGATAGCTACTAATTATTATTTCAAATTATAACTTGAAGATCTGAACTTGTAATTGTCAAATACAGAACTTAAAATTAATAGCTTCTAATTATTATTGCAAATTATAACTTGAATGTCTGAACTTGTAATTGTCAAATACAGAACTTCTAATTGTTAAATACAAATTATTAGTGCAAATTATAACTTGAAGATCTGAACTTGTAATTGTCAAATACAGAACTTAAAATTGATAGCTTCTAATTATTATTGTAAATTATAACTTGAAGAACTGAACTTGTAATAGTGAATTACAGAACTTAGATTTGTTAAATTCAATTTATTATTTCAAATTATAACTTGTAGATCTGAACTAGTAATTGTCAAATACAGAACTTAAAATTGATAGCTTCTAATTATTATTGCAAATTATAACTTGAAGATCTGAACTTGTAATTGTCAGATACAGAACTTAAAATTGATAGCTTCTAATTATTATTGTAAATTATAACTTCAAGATCTGAACTTGTAATTGTCAAATACAGAACTTAAAATTGATAGCTTCTAATTATTATTGCAAATTATAACTTGAAGATCTGAACTTGTAATTGTCAAATACAGAACTTAAAATTGATAGCTTCTAATTATTATTTTAATTATAACTTGAAGATCTGAACTTGTAATAGTGAATTACAGAACTTAGATTTGTTAAATTCAAATTATTATTTCAAATTATAACTTGAAGATCTGAACTAGTAATTGTCAAATACAGAACTTAAAATTGATAGCTTCTAATTATTATTGCAAATCATAACTTGAAGATCTGAACTTGTAATTGTCAAATACAGAACTTAAAATTGATAGCTTCTAATTATTATTGTAAATTATAACTTGAAGATCTGACCTTGTAATTGTCAAATACAGAACTTAAAATTGATATCTTCTAATTATTATTGCAACTAATAACTTGAAGATCTGAACTAGTAATTGTCAAATACAGCACTTAAAATTGATAGCTTCTAATTATTATTGCAAATTATAACTTGAAGATCTGAACTTGGAATTGTCAAATACAGCACTTAAAATTGATAGCTTCTAATTATTATTGCAAATTATAACTTGAAGATCTGAACTTGGAATTGTCAAATACAGAACATAAAATTGATAGCTACTAATTATTATTTCAAATTATAACTTGAAGATCTGAACTTGTAATTGTCAAATACAGAACTTAAAATTAATAGCTTCTAATTATTATTGCAAATTATAACTTGAATGTCTGAACTTGTAATTGTCAAATACAGAACTTCTAATTGTTAAATACAAATTATTAGTGCAAATTATAACTTGAAGATCTGAACTTGTAATTGTCAAATACAGAACTTAAAATTGATAGCTTCTAATTATTATTGTAAATTATAACTTGAAGAACTGAACTTGTAATAGTGAATTACAGAACTTAGATTTGTTAAATTCAATTTATTATTTCAAATTATAACTTGTAGATCTGAACTAGTAATTGTCAAATACAGAACTTAAAATTGATAGCTTCTAATTATTATTGCAAATTATAACTTGAAGATCTGAACTTGTAATTGTCAGATACAGAACTTAAAATTGATAGCTTCTAATTATTATTGTAAATTATAACTTCAAGATCTGAACTTGTAATTGTCAAATACAGAACTTAAAATTGATAGCTTCTAATTATTATTGCAAATTATAACTTGAAGATCTGAACTTGTAATTGTTAAATACAGAACTTCTAATTGTTAAATACAAATTATTAGTGCGAATTATACCTTGAAGATCTGAACTTGTAATTGTCAAATACAGAACTTAAAATTGATAGCTTCTAATTATTATTTTAATTATAACTTGAAGATCTGAACTTGTAATAGTGAATTACAGAACTTAGATTTGTTAAATTCAAATTATTATTTCAAATTATAACTTGAAGATCTGAACTAGTAATTGTCAAGTACAGAACTTAAAATTGATAGCTTCTAATTATTATTGCAAATCATAATTTGAAGATCTGAACTTGTAATAGACAAATACGCAACTTAGCATTGTTAAATACAAATTGTGATTGCAAATTATAACTTGAAGATCTGAACCTGTAATAGGTAAATACAGAAATTCGAATTGTTTAATTCTAACTAAGATTGCAAATAATAATTCGAAGATCTGAACTTGTAATAGTCAAATACAGAACTTCTAATTGTTAAATACAAATTATTAGTACAAATTATAACTTGAAGATCCGAACTAGTAATTGTCAAATACAGAACTTAAAATTGATAGCTTCTAATTATTATTGCAAATTATAACTTGAAGATCTGAACTTGTAATTGTCAAATACAGAACTTCTAATTGTTAAATACAAATTATTAGTGCAAATTATAACTTGAAGATCTGAACTTGTAATTGTCAAATACAGAACTTCTAATTGTTAAATACAAATTATTAGTGCAAATTATAACTTGAAGATCTGAACTAGTAATTGTCAAATACAGCACTTAAAATTGATAGCTTCTAATTATTATTGCAAATTATAACTTGAAGATCTGAACTTGGAATTGTCAAATACAGAACATAAAATTGATAGCTACTAATTATTATTTCAAATTATAACTTGAAGATCTGAACTTGTAATTGTCAAATACAGAACTTAAAATTAATAGCTTCTAATTATTATTGCAAATTATAACTTGAATGTCTGAACTTGTAATTGTCAAATACAGAACTTCTAATTGTTAAATACAAATTATTAGTGCAAATTATAACTTGAAGATCTGAACTTGTAATTGTCAAATACAGAACTTAAAATTGATAGCTTCTAATTATTATTGTAAATTATAACTTGAAGAACTGAACTTGTAATAGTGAATTACAGAACTTAGATTTGTTAAATTCAATTTATTATTTCAAATTATAACTTGTAGATCTGAACTAGTAATTGTCAAATACAGAACTTAAAATTGATAGCTTCTAATTATTATTGCAAATTATAACTTGAAGATCTGAACTTGTAATTGTCAAATACAGAACTTCTAATTGTTAAATACAAATTATTAGTGCGAATTATACCTTGAAGATCTGAACTTGTAATTGTCAAATACAGAACTTAAAATTGATAGCTTCTAATTATTATTTTAATTATAACTTGAAGATCTGAACTTGTAATAGTGAATTACAGAACTTAGATTTGTTAAATTCAAATTATTATTTCAAATTATAACTTGAAGATCTGAACTAGTAATTGTCAAGTACAGAACTTAAAATTGATAGCTTCTAATTATTATTGCAAATCATAACTTGAAGATCTGAACTTGTAATTGTCAAATACAGAACTTAAAATTGATAGCTTCTAATTATTATTGTAAATTATAACTTGAAGATCTGACCTTGTAATTGTCAAATACAGAACTTAAAATTGATATCTTCTAATTATTATTGCAAATAATAACTTGAAGATCTGAACTAGTAATTGTCAAATACGGCACTTAAAATTGATAGCTTCTAATTATTATTGCAAATTATAATTTGAAGATCTGAACTTGTAATAGACAAATACGCAACTTAGCATTGTTAAATACAAATTGTGATTGCAAATTATAACTTGAAGATCTGAACCTGTAATTGTCAAATACAGCACTTACAATTGATAGCTTCTAATTATTATTGCAAATTATAACTTGAAGATCTGAACTTGTAATTGTCAAATACAGAACATAAAATTGATAGCTTCTAATTATTATTTCGAATTATAACTAGAAGATCTGAACTTGTAATTGTCAAATACAGAACTTAAAATTAATAGCTTCTAATTATTATTGCAAATTATAACTTGAAGATCTGAACTTGTAATTGTCAAATACAGAACTTTTAATTGTTAAATACAAATTATTAGTGCAAATTATAACTTGAAGATCTGAACTTGTAATTGTCAAATATAGAACTTAAAATTGATAGCTTCTAATCATTATTGTAAATTATAACTTGAAGATCTGAACTTGTAATAGTGAATTACAGAACTTAGATTTGTTAAATTCAAATTATTATTTCAAATTATAACTTGAAGATCTGAACTAGTAATTGTCAAATACAGAACTTAAAATTGATAGCTTCTAATTATTATTGTAAATTATAACTTGAAGATCTGACCTTGTAATTGTCAAATACAGAACTTAAAATTGATATCTTCTAATTATTATTGCAAATAATAACTTGAAGATCTGAACTAGTAATTGTCAAATACAGCACTTAAAATTGATAGCTTCTAATTATTATTGCAAATTATAATTTGAAGATCTGAACTTGTAATAGACAAATACGCAACTTAGCATTGTTAAATACAAATTGTGATTGCAAATTATAACTTGAAGATCTGAACCTGTAATAGGTAAATACAGAAATTCGAATTGTTTAATTCTAACTAAGATTGCAAATAATAATTCGAAGATCTGAACTTGTAATAGTCAAATACAGAACTTCTAATTGTTAAATACAAATTATTAGTGCAAATTATAACTTGAAGATCTGAACTAGTAATTGTCAAATACAGAACTTAAAATTGATAGCTTCTAATTATTATTGCAAATTATAACTTGAAGATCTGAACTAGTAATTGTCAAATACAGCACTTAAAATTGATAGCTTCTAATTATTATTGCAAATTATAACTTGAAGATCTGAACTTGGAATTGTCAAATACAGAACATAAAATTGATAGCTACTAATTATTATTTCAAATTATAACTTGAAGATCTGAACTTGTAATTGTCAAATACAGAACTTAAAATTAATAGCTTCTAATTATTATTGCAAATTATAACTTGAATGTCTGAACTTGTAATTGTCAAATACAGAACTTCTAATTGTTAAATACAAATTATTAGTGCAAATTATAACTTGAAGATCTGAACTTGTAATTGTCAAATACAGAACTTAAAATTGATAGCTTCTAATTATTATTGTAAATTATAACTTGAAGAACTGAACTTGTAATAGTGAATTACAGAACTTAGATTTGTTAAATTCAATTTATTATTTCAAATTATAACTTGTAGATCTGAACTAGTAATTGTCAAATACAGAACTTAAAATTGATAGCTTCTAATTATTATTGCAAATTATAACTTGAAGATCTGAACTTGTAATTGTCAGATACAGAACTTAAAATTGATAGCTTCTAATTATTATTGTAAATTATAACTTGAAGATCTGAACTTGTAATTGTCAAATACAGAACTTCTAATTGTTAAATACAAATTATTAGTGCAAATTATACCTTGAAGATCTGAACTTGTAATTGTCAAATACAGAACTTAAAATTGATAGCTTCTAATTATTATTTTAATTATAACTTGAAGATCTGAACTTGTAATAGTGAATTACTGAACTTAGATTTGTTAAATTCAAATTATTATTTCAAATTATAACTTGAAGATCTGAACTAGTAATTGTCAAATACAGAACTTAAAATTGATATCTTCTAATTATTATTGCAAATCATAACTTGAAGATCTGAACTTGTAATTGTCAAATACAGAACTTAAAATTGATAGCTTCTAATTATTATTGTAAATTATAACTTGAAGATCTGATCTTGTAATTGTCAAATACAGAACTTAAAATTGATATCTTCTAATTATTATTGCAAATAATAACTTGAAGATCTGAACTAGTAATTGTCAAATACAAAACTTAAAATTGATAGCTTCTAATTATTATTGCAAATTATAATTTGAAGATCTGAACTTGTAATAGACAAATACGCAACTTAGCATTGTTAAATACAAATTGTGATTGCAAATTATAACTTGAAGATCTGAACCTGTAATTGTCAAATACAGCACTTACAATTGATAGCATCTAATTATTATTGCAAATTGTAACTGGAAGATCTGAACTTGTAATTGTCAAATACAGAACATAAAATTGATAGCTTCTAATTATTATTTCGAATTATAACTAGAAGATCTGAACTTGTAATTGTCAAATACAGAACTTAAAAGTAATAGCTTCTAATTATTATTGCAAATTATAACTTGAAGATCTGAACTTGTAATTGTCAAATACAGAACTTCTAATTGTTAAATACAAATTATTAGTGCAAATTATAACTTGAAGATCTGAACTTGTAATTGTCAAATACAGAACTTAAAATTGATAGCTTCTAATCATTATTGTAAATTATAACTTGAAGATCTGAACTTGTAATAGTGAATTACAGAACTTAGATTTGTTAAATTCAAATTATTATTTCAAATTATAACTTGAAGATCTGAACTAGTAATTGTCAAATACAGAACTTAAAATTGATAGCTTCTAATTATTATTGTAAATTATAACTTGAAGATCTGACCTTGTAATTGTCAAATACAGAACTTAAAATTGATATCTTCTAATTATTATTGCAAATAATAACTTGAAGATCTGAACTAGTAATTGTCAAATCCAGCACTTAAAATTGATAGCTTCTAATTATTATTGCAAATTATAATTTGAAGATCTGAACTTGTAATAGACAAATACGCAACTTAGCATTGTTAAATACCAATTGTGATTGCAAATTATAACTTGAAGATCTGAACCTGTAATAGGTAAATACAGAAATTCGAATTGTTTAATTCTAACTAAGATTGCAAATAATAATTCGAAGATCTGAACTTGTAATAGTCAAATACAGAACTTCTAATTGTTAAATACAAATTATTAGTGCAAATTATAACTTGAAGATCTGAACTAGTAATTGTCAAATACAGAACTTAAAATTGATAGCTTCTAATTATTATTGCAAATTATAACTTGAAGATCTGAACTTGTAATTGTCAAATACAGAACTGCTAATTGTTAAATACAAATTATTAGTGCAAATTATAACTTGAAGAACTGAACTTGTAATTGTCAAATACAGAACTTCTAATTGTTAAATACAAATTATTAGTGCAAATTATAACTTGAAGATCTGAACTAGTAATTGTCAAATACAGCACTTAAAATTGATAGCTTCTAATTATTATTGCAAATTATAACTTGAAGATCTGAACTTGGAATTGTCAAATACAGAACATAAAATTGATAGCTACTAATTATTATTTCAAATTATAACTTGAAGATCTGAACTTGTAATTGTCAAATACAGAACTTAAAATTAATAGCTTCTAATTATTATTGCAAATTATAACTTGAATGTCTGAACTTGTAATTGTCAAATACAGAACTTCTAATTGTTAAATACAAATTATTAGTGCAAATTATAACTTGAAGATCTGAACTTGTAATTGTCAAATACAGAACTTAAAATTGATAGCTTCTAATTATTATTGTAAATTATAACTTGAAGAACTGAACTTGTAATAGTGAATTACAGAACTTAGATTTGTTAAATTCAATTTATTATTTCAAATTATAACTTGTAGATCTGAACTAGTAATTGTCAAATACAGAACTTAAAATTGATAGCTTCTAATTATTATTGCAAATTATAACTTGAAGATCTGAACTTGTAATTGTCAGATACAGAACTTAAAATTGATAGCTTCTAATTATTATTGTAAATTATAACTTCAAGATCTGAACTTGTAATTGTCAAATACAGAACTTAAAATTGATAGCTTCTAATTATTATTGCAAATTATAACTTGAAGATCTGAACTTGTAATTGTCAAATACAGAACTTAAAATTGATAGCTTCTAATTATTATTTTAATTATAACTTGAAGATCTGAACTTGTAATAGTGAATTACAGAACTTAGATTTGTTAAATTCAAATTATTATTTCAAATTATAACTTGAAGATCTGAACTAGTAATTGTCAAATACAGAACTTAAAATTGATAGCTTCTAATTATTATTGCAAATCATAACTTGAAGATCTGAACTTGTAATTGTCAAATACAGAACTTAA
Source organism: Cantharis lateralis (assembly GCA_963170105.1). NCBI lineage: Eukaryota > Metazoa > Arthropoda > Insecta > Coleoptera > Cantharidae > Cantharis > Cantharis lateralis. Next base: position 22,628,714 of record OY720625.1, on the reverse strand, counting down.
AATTGATAGCTTCTAATTATTATTGTAAATTATAACTTGAAGATCTGACCTTGTAATTGTCAAATACAGAACTTAAAATTGATATCTTCTAATTATTATTGCAAATAATAACTTGAAGATCTGAACTAGTAATTGTCAAATACAGCACTTAAAATTGATAGCTTCTAATTATTATTGCAAATTATAATTTGAAGATCTGAACTTGTAATAGACAAATACGCAACTTAGCATTGTTAAATACAAATTGTGATTGCAAATTATAACTTGAAGATCTGAACCTGTAATAGGTAAATACAGAACTTCGAATTGTTAAATTCGAACTAAGATTGCAAATAATAATTCGAAGATCTGAACTTGTAATAGTCAAATACAGAACTGCTAATTGTTAAATACAAATTATTAGTGCAAATTATAACTTGAAGATCTGATCTAGTAATTGTCAAATACAGAACTTAAAATTGATAGCTTCTAATTATTATTGCAAATTATAACTTGAAGATCTGAACTTGTAATTGTCAAATACAGAACTTCTAATTGTTAAATACAAATTATTAGTGCAAATTATAACTTGAAGATCTGAACTTGTAATAGTCAAATACAGAACTTCTAATTGTTAAATACAAATTATTAGTGCAAATTATAACTTGAAGATCTGAACTAGTAATTGTCAAATACAGCACTTAAAATTGATAGCTTCTAATTATTATTGCAAATTATAACTTGAAGATCTGAACTTGTAATTGTCAAATATAGAACATAAAATTGATAGCTACTAATTATTATTTCAAATTATAACTTGAAGATCTGAACTTGTAATTGTCAAATACAGAACTTAAAATTAATAGCTTCTAATTATTATTGCAAATTATAACTTGAATGTCTGAACTTGTAATTGTCAAATACAGAACTTCTAATTGTTAAATACAAATTATTAGTGCAAATTATAACTTGAAGATCTGAACTTGTAATTGTCAAATACAGAACTTAAAATTGATAGCTTCTAATTATTATTGTAAATTATAACTTGAAGAACTGAACTTGTAATAGTGAATTACAGAACTTAGATTTGTTAAATTCAAATTATTATTTCAAATTATAACTTGAGGATCTGAACTAGTAATTGTCAAATACAGAACTTAAAATTGATAGCTTCTAATTATTATTTCAAATTATAACTTGAAGATCTGAACTTGTAATTGTCAAATACAGAACTTCTAATTGTTAAATACAAATTATTAGTGCAAATTATAACTTGTAGATCTGAACTTGTAATTGTCAAATACAGAACTTAAAATTGATAGCTTCTAATTATTATTGTAAATTATAACTTGAAGATCTGAACTTGTAATAGTGAATTACAGAACTTAGATTTGTCAAATTCTAATTATTAATTCTAATTATAACTTGAAGATCTGAACTAGTAATTGTCAAATACAGAACTTAAAATTGATAGCTTCTAATTATTATTGCAAATTATAACTTGAAGATCTGCACTTGTAATTGTCAAATACAGAACTTAAAATTAATAGCTTCTAATTATTATTGCAAATAATAACTTGAAGATCTGAACTTGTAATTGTCAAATGCAGAACTTAAAATTGATAGCTTCTAATTATTATTGCAAATAATAATTTGGAGATCTGTACTTGTAATTGTCAAATACAGCACTTAAAATTGATAGCTTCTAATTATTATTGCAAATTATAATTTGAAGATCTGAACTTGTAATAGACAAATACGCAACTTAGCATTGTTAAATACAAATTGTGATTGCAAATTATAACTTGAAGATCTGAACCTGTAATAGGTAAATACAGAAATTCGAATTGTTTAATTCTAACTAAGATTGCAAATAATAATTCGAAGATCTGAACTTGTAATAGTCAAATACAGAACTTCTAATTGTTAAATACAAATTATTAGTACAAATTATAACTTGAAGATCTGAACTAGTAATTGTCAAATACAGAACTTAAAATTGATAGCTTCTAATTATTATTGCAAATTATAACTTGAAGATCTGAACTTGTAATTGTCAAATACAGAACTTCTAATTGTTAAATACAAATTATTAGTGCAAATTATAACTTGAAGATTTGAACTTGTAATTGTCAAATACAGAACTTCTAATTGTTAAATACAAATTATTAGTGCAAATTATAACTTGAAGATCTGAACTAGTAATTGTCAAATACAGCACTTAAAATTGATAGCTTCTAATTATTATTGCAAATTATAACTTGAAGATCTGAACTTGGAATTGTCAAATACAGAACATAAAATTGATAGCTACTAATTATTATTTCAAATTATAACTTGAAGATCTGAACTTGTAATTGTCAAATACAGAACTTAAAATTAATAGCTTCTAATTTTTATTGCAAATTATAACCTGTATGTCTGAACTTGTAATTGTCAAATACAGAACTTCTAATTGTTAAATACAAATTATTAGTGCAAATTATAACTTGAAGATCTGAACTTGTAATTGTCAAATACAGAACTTAAAATTGATAGCTTCTAATTATTATTGTAAATTATAACTTGAAGAACTGAACTTGTAATAGTGAATTACAGAACTTAGATTTGTTAAATACAATTTATTATTTCAAATTATAACTTGTAGATCTGAACTAGTAATTGTCAAATACAGAACTTAAAATTGATAGCTTCTAATTATTATTGCAAATTATAACTTGAAGATCTGAACTTGTAATTGTCAAATACAGAACTGCTAATTGTTAAATACAAATTATTAGTGCAAATTATAACTTGAAGAACTGAACTTGTAATTGTCAAATACAGAACTTCTAATTGTTAAATACAAATTATTAGTGCAAATTATAACTTGAAGATCTGAACTAGTAATTGTCAAATACAGCACTTAAAATTGATAGCTTCTAATTATTATTGCAAATTATAACTTGAAGATCTGAACTTGGAATTGTCAAATACAGAACATAAAATTGATAGCTACTAATTATTATTTCAAATTATAACTTGAAGATCTGAACTTGTAATTGTCAAATACAGAACTTCTAATTGTTAAATACAAATTATTAGTGCAAATTATAACTTGAAGATCTGAACTTGTAATTGTCAAATACAGAACTTAAAATTGATAGCTTCTAATTATTATTGTAAATTATAACTTGAAGAACTGAACTTGTAATAGTGAATTACAGAACTTAGATTTGTTAAATTCAATTTATTATTTCAAATTATAACTTGTAGATCTGAACTAGTAATTGTCAAATACAGAACTTAAAATTGATAGCTTCTAATTATTATTGCAAATTATAACTTGAAGATCTGAACTTGTAATTGTCAGATACAGAACTTAAAATTGATAGCTTCTAATTATTATTGTAAATTATAACTTGAAGATCTGAACTTGTAATTGTCAAATACAGAACTTCTAATTGTTAAATACAAATTATTAGTGCAAATTATACCTTGAAGATCTGAACTTGTAATTGTCAAATACAGAACTTAAAATTGATAGCTTCTAATTATTATTTTAATTATAACTTGAAGATCTGAACTTGTAATAGTGAATTACTGAACTTAGATTTGTTAAATTCAAATTATTATTTCAAATTATAACTTGAAGATCTGAACTAGTAATTGTCAAATACAGAACTTAAAATTGATATCTTCTAATTATTATTGCAAATCATAACTTGAAGATCTGAACTTGTAATTGTCAAATACAGAACTTAAAATTGATAGCTTCTAATTATTATTGTAAATTATAACTTGAAGATCTGATCTTGTAATTGTCAAATACAGAACTTAAAATTGATATCTTCTAATTATTATTGCAAATAATAACTTGAAGATCTGAACTAGTAATTGTCAAATACAAAACTTAAAATTGTGAGCTTCTAATTATTATTGCAAATTATAATTTGAAGATCTGAACTTGTAATAGACAAATACGCAACTTAGCATTGTTAAATACAAATTGTGATTGCAAATTATAACTTGAAGATCTGAACCTGTAATAGGTAAATACAGAAATTCGAATTGTTTAATTCTAACTAAGATTGCAAATAATAATTCGAAGATCTGAACTTGTAATAGTCAAATACAGAACTTCTAATTGTTAAATACAAATTATTAGTGCAAATTATAACTTGAAGATCTGAACTAGTAATTGTCAAATACAGAACTTAAAATTGATAGCTTCTAATTATTATTGCAAATTATAACTTGAAGATCTGAACTTGTAATTGTCAAATACAGAACTGCTAATTGTTAAATACAAATTATTAGTGCAAATTATAACTTGAAGAACTGAACTTGTAATTGTCAAATACAGAACTTCTAATTGTTAAATACAAATTATTAGTGCAAATTATAACTTGAAGATCTGAACTAGTAATTGTCAAATACAGCACTTAAAATTGATAGCTTCTAATTATTATTGCAAATTATAACTTGAAGATCTGAACTTGGAATTGTCAAATACAGAACATAAAATTGATAGCTACTAATTATTATTTCAAATTATAACTTGAAGATCTGAACTTGTAATTGTCAAATACAGAACTTAAAATTAATAGCTTCTAATTATTATTGCAAATTATAACTTGAATGTCTGAACTTGTAATTGTCAAATACAGAACTTCTAATTGTTAAATACAAATTATTAGTGCAAATTATAACTTGAAGATCTGAACTTGTAATTGTCAAATACAGAACTTAAAATTGATAGCTTCTAATTATTATTGTAAATTATAACTTGAAGAACTGAACTTGTAATAGTGAATTACAGAACTTAGATTTGTTAAATTCAATTTATTATTTCAAATTATAACTTGTAGATCTGAACTAGTAATTGTCAAATACAGAACTTAAAATTGATAGCTTCTAATTATTATTGCAAATTATAACTTGAAGATCTGAACTTGTAATTGTCAGATACAGAACTTAAAATTGATAGCTTCTAATTATTATTGTAAATTATAACTTCAAGATCTGAACTTGTAATTGTCAAATACAGAACTTAAAATTGATAGCTTCTAATTATTATTGCAAATTATAACTTGAAGATCTGAACTTGTAATTGTCAAATACAGAACTTAAAATTGATAGCTTCTAATTATTATTTTAATTATAACTTGAAGATCTGAACTTGTAATAGTGAATTACAGAACTTAGATTTGTTAAATTCAAATTATTATTTCAAATTATAACTTGAAGATCTGAACTAGTAATTGTCAAATACAGAACTTAAAATTGATAGCTTCTAATTATTATTGCAAATCATAACTTGAAGATCTGAACTTGTAATTGTCAAATACAGAACTTAAAATTGATAGCTTCTAATTATTATTGTAAATTATAACTTGAAGATCTGACCTTGTAATTGTCAAATACAGAACTTAAAATTGATATCTTCTAATTATTATTGCAAATAATAACTTGAAGATCTGAACTAGTAATTGTCAAATACAGCACTTAAAATTGATAGCTTCTAATTATTATTGCAAATTATAATTTGAAGATCTGAACTTGTAATAGACAAATACGCAACTTAGCATTGTTAAATACAAATTGTGATTGCAAATTATAACTTGAAGATCTGAACCTGTAATAGGTAAATACAGAACTTCGAATTGTTAAATTCGAACTAAGATTGCAAATAATAATTCGAAGATCTGAACTTGTAATAGTCAAATACAGAACTGCTAATTGTTAAATACAAATTATTAGTGCAAATTATAACTTGAAGATCTGATCTAGTAATTGTCAAATACAGAACTTAAAATTGATAGCTTCTAATTATTATTGCAAATTATAACTTGAAGATCTGAACTTGTAATTGTCAAATACAGAACTTCTAATTGTTAAATACAAATTATTAGTGCAAATTATAACTTGAAGATCTGAACTTGTAATAGTCAAATACAGAACTTCTAATTGTTAAATACAAATTATTAGTGCAAATTATAACTTGAAGATCTGAACTAGTAATTGTCAAATACAGCACTTAAAATTGATAGCTTCTAATTATTATTGCAAATTATAACTTGAAGATCTGAACTTGTAATTGTCAAATATAGAACATAAAATTGATAGCTACTAATTATTATTTCAAATTATAACTTGAAGATCTGAACTTGTAATTGTCAAATACAGAACTTAAAATTAATAGCTTCTAATTATTATTGCAAATTATAACTTGAATGTCTGAACTTGTAATTGTCAAATACAGAACTTCTAATTGTTAAATACAAATTATTAGTGCAAATTATAACTTGAAGATCTGAACTTGTAATTGTCAAATACAGAACTTAAAATTGATAGCTTCTAATTATTATTGTAAATTATAACTTGAAGAACTGAACTTGTAATAGTGAATTACAGAACTTAGATTTGTTAAATTCAATTTATTATTTCAAATTATAACTTGTAGATCTGAACTAGTAATTGTCAAATACAGAACTTAAAATTGATAGCTTCTAATTATTATTGCAAATTATAACTTGAAGATCTGAACTTGTAATTGTCAGATACAGAACTTAAAATTGATAGCTTCTAATTATTATTGTAAATTATAACTTCAAGATCTGAACTTGTAATTGTCAAATACAGAACTTAAAATTGATAGCTTCTAATTATTATTGCAAATTATAACTTGAAGATCTGAACTTGTAATTGTCAAATACAGAACTTAAAATTGATAGCTTCTAATTATTATTTTAATTATAACTTGAAGATCTGAACTTGTAATAGTGAATTACAGAACTTAGATTTGTTAAATTCAAATTATTATTTCAAATTATAACTTGAAGATCTGAACTAGTAATTGTCAAATACAGAACTTAAAATTGATAGCTTCTAATTATTATTGCAAATCATAACTTGAAGATCTGAACTTGTAATTGTCAAATACAGAACTTAAAATTGATAGCTTCTAATTATTATTGTAAATTATAACTTGAAGATCTGACCTTGTAATTGTCAAATACAGAACTTAAAATTGATATCTTCTAATTATTATTGCAAATAATAACTTGAAGATCTGAACTAGTAATTGTCAAATACAGCACTTAAAATTGATAGCTTCTAATTATTATTGCAAATTATAATTTGAAGATCTGAACTTGTAATAGACAAATACGCAACTTAGCATTGTTAAATACAAATTGTGATTGCAAATTATAACTTGAAGATCTGAACCTGTAATAGGTAAATACAGAACTTCGAATTGTTAAATTCGAACTAAGATTGCAAATAATAATTCGAAGATCTGAACTTGTAATAGTCAAATACAGAACTGCTAATTGTTAAATACAAATTATTAGTGCAAATTATAACTTGAAGATCTGATCTAGTAATTGTCAAATACAGAACTTAAAATTGATAGCTTCTAATTATTATTGCAAATTATAACTTGAAGATCTGAACTTGTAATTGTCAAATACAGAACTTCTAATTGTTAAATACAAATTATTAGTGCAAATTATAACTTGAAGATCTGAACTTGTAATAGTCAAATACAGAACTTCTAATTGTTAAATACAAATTATTAGTGCAAATTATAACTTGAAGATCTGAACTAGTAATTGTCAAATACAGCACTTAAAATTGATAGCTTCTAATTATTATTGCAAATTATAACTTGAAGATCTGAACTTGTAATTGTCAAATATAGAACATAAAATTGATAGCTACTAATTATTATTTCAAATTATAACTTGAAGATCTGAACTTGTAATTGTCAAATACAGAACTTAAAATTAATAGCTTCTAATTATTATTGCAAATTATAACTTGAATGTCTGAACTTGTAATTGTCAAATACAGAACTTCTAATTGTTAAATACAAATTATTAGTGCAAATTATAACTTGAAGATCTGAACTTGTAATTGTCAAATACAGAACTTAAAATTGATAGCTTCTAATTATTATTGTAAATTATAACTTGAAGAACTGAACTTGTAATAGTGAATTACAGAACTTAGATTTGTTAAATTCAAATTATTATTTCAAATTATAACTTGAGGATCTGAACTAGTAATTGTCAAATACAGAACTTAAAATTGATAGCTTCTAATTATTATTTCAAATTATAACTTGAAGATCTGAACTTGTAATTGTCAAATACAGAACTTCTAATTGTTAAATACAAATTATTAGTGCAAATTATAACTTGTAGATCTGAACTTGTAATTGTCAAATACAGAACTTAAAATTGATAGCTTCTAATTATTATTGTAAATTATAACTTGAAGATCTGAACTTGTAATAGTGAATTACAGAACTTAGATTTGTCAAATTCTAATTATTAATTCTAATTATAACTTGAAGATCTGAACTAGTAATTGTCAAATACAGAACTTAAAATTGATAGCTTCTAATTATTATTGCAAATTATAACTTGAAGATCTGCACTTGTAATTGTCAAATACAGAACTTAAAATTAATAGCTTCTAATTATTATTGCAAATAATAACTTGAAGATCTGAACTTGTAATTGTCAAATGCAGAACTTAAAATTGATAGCTTCTAATTATTATTGCAAATAATAATTTGGAGATCTGTACTTGTAATTGTCAAATACAGCACTTAAAATTGATAGCTTCTAATTATTATTGCAAATTATAATTTGAAGATCTGAACTTGTAATAGACAAATACGCAACTTAGCATTGTTAAATACAAATTGTGATTGCAAATTATAACTTGAAGATCTGAACCTGTAATAGGTAAATACAGAAATTCGAATTGTTTAATTCTAACTAAGATTGCAAATAATAATTCGAAGATCTGAACTTGTAATAGTCAAATACAGAACTTCTAATTGTTAAATACAAATTATTAGTACAAATTATAACTTGAAGATCTGAACTAGTAATTGTCAAATACAGAACTTAAAATTGATAGCTTCTAATTATTATTGCAAATTATAACTTGAAGATCTGAACTTGTAATTGTCAAATACAGAACTTCTAATTGTTAAATACAAATTATTAGTGCAAATTATAACTTGAAGATTTGAACTTGTAATTGTCAAATACAGAACTTCTAATTGTTAAATACAAATTATTAGTGCAAATTATAACTTGAAGATCTGAACTAGTAATTGTCAAATACAGCACTTAAAATTGATAGCTTCTAATTATTATTGCAAATTATAACTTGAAGATCTGAACTTGGAATTGTCAAATACAGAACATAAAATTGATAGCTACTAATTATTATTTCAAATTATAACTTGAAGATCTGAACTTGTAATTGTCAAATACAGAACTTAAAATTAATAGCTTCTAATTTTTATTGCAAATTATAACCTGTATGTCTGAACTTGTAATTGTCAAATACAGAACTTCTAATTGTTAAATACAAATTATTAGTGCAAATTATAACTTGAAGATCTGAACTTGTAATTGTCAAATACAGAACTTAAAATTGATAGCTTCTAATTATTATTGTAAATTATAACTTGAAGAACTGAACTTGTAATAGTGAATTACAGAACTTAGATTTGTTAAATACAATTTATTATTTCAAATTATAACTTGTAGATCTGAACTAGTAATTGTCAAATACAGAACTTAAAATTGATAGCTTCTAATTATTATTGCAAATTATAACTTGAAGATCTGAACTTGTAATTGTCAAATACAGAACTGCTAATTGTTAAATACAAATTATTAGTGCAAATTATAACTTGAAGAACTGAACTTGTAATTGTCAAATACAGAACTTCTAATTGTTAAATACAAATTATTAGTGCAAATTATAACTTGAAGATCTGAACTAGTAATTGTCAAATACAGCACTTAAAATTGATAGCTTCTAATTATTATTGCAAATTATAACTTGAAGATCTGAACTTGGAATTGTCAAATACAGAACATAAAATTGATAGCTACTAATTATTATTTCAAATTATAACTTGAAGATCTGAACTTGTAATTGTCAAATACAGAACTTAAAATTAATAGCTTCTAATTATTATTGCAAATTATAACTTGAATGTCTGAACTTGTAATTGTCAAATACAGAACTTCTAATTGTTAAATACAAATTATTAGTGCAAATTATAACTTGAAGATCTGAACTTGTAATTGTCAAATACAGAACTTAAAATTGATAGCTTCTAATTATTATTGTAAATTATAACTTGAAGAACTGAACTTGTAATAGTGAATTACAGAACTTAGATTTGTTAAATTCAATTTATTATTTCAAATTATAACTTGTAGATCTGAACTAGTAATTGTCAAATACAGAACTTAAAATTGATAGCTTCTAATTATTATTGCAAATTATAACTTGAAGATCTGAACTTGTAATTGTCAGATACAGAACTTAAAATTGATAGCTTCTAATTATTATTGTAAATTATAACTTGAAGATCTGAACTTGTAATTGTCAAATACAGAACTTCTAATTGTTAAATACAAATTATTAGTGCAAATTATACCTTGAAGATCTGAACTTGTAATTGTCAAATACAGAACTTAAAATTGATAGCTTCTAATTATTATTTTAATTATAACTTGAAGATCTGAACTTGTAATAGTGAATTACTGAACTTAGATTTGTTAAATTCAAATTATTATTTCAAATTATAACTTGAAGATCTGAACTAGTAATTGTCAAATACAGAACTTAAAATTGATATCTTCTAATTATTATTGCAAATCATAACTTGAAGATCTGAACTTGTAATTGTCAAATACAGAACTTAAAATTGATAGCTTCTAATTATTATTGTAAATTATAACTTGAAGATCTGATCTTGTAATTGTCAAATACAGAACTTAAAATTGATATCTTCTAATTATTATTGCAAATAATAACTTGAAGATCTGAACTAGTAATTGTCAAATACAAAACTTAAAATTGATAGCTTCTAATTATTATTGCAAATTATAATTTGAAGATCTGAACTTGTAATAGACAAATACGCAACTTAGCATTGTTAAATACAAATTGTGATTGCAAATTATAACTTGAAGATCTGAACCTGTAATTGTCAAATACAGCACTTACAATTGATAGCATCTAATTATTATTGCAAATTGTAACTGGAAGATCTGAACTTGTAATTGTCAAATACAGAACATAAAATTGATAGCTTCTAATTATTATTTCGAATTATAACTAGAAGATCTGAACTTGTAATTGTCAAATACAGAACTTAAAAGTAATAGCTTCTAATTATTATTGCAAATTATAACTTGAAGATCTGAACTTGTAATTGTCAAATACAGAACTTCTAATTGTTAAATACAAATTATTAGTGCAAATTATAACTTGAAGATCTGAACTAGTAATTGTCAAATACAGAACTTAAAATTGATAGCTTCTAATTATTATTGCAAATTATAACTTGTAGATCTGAACTTGTAATTGTCAAATACAGAACTGCTAATTGTTAAATACAAATTATTAGTGCAAATTATAACTTGAAGAACTGAACTTGTAATTGTCAAATACAGAACTTCTAATTGTTAAATACAAATTATTAGTGCAAATTATAACTTGAAGATCTGAACTAGTAATTGTCAAATACAGCACTTAAAATTGATAGCTTCTAATTATTATTGCAAATTATAACTTGAAGATCTGAACTTGGAATTGTCAAATACAGAACATAAAATTGATAGCTACTAATTATTATTTCAAATTATAACTTGAAGATCTGAACTTGTAATTGTCAAATACAGAACTTAAAATTAATAGCTTCTAATTATTATTGCAAATTATAACTTGAATGTCTGAACTTGTAATTGTCAAATACAGAACTTCTAATTGTTAAATACAAATTATTAGTGCAAATTATAACTTGAAGATCTGAACTTGTAATTGTCAAATACAGAACTTAAAATTGATAGCTTCTAATTATTATTGTAAATTATAACTTGAAGAACTGAACTTGTAATAGTGAATTACAGAACTTAGATTTGTTAAATTCAATTTATTATTTCAAATTATAACTTGTAGATCTGAACTAGTAATTGTCAAATACAGAACTTAAAATTGATAGCTTCTAATTATTATTGCAAATTATAACTTGAAGATCTGAACTTGTAATTGTCAGATACAGAACTTAAAATTGATAGCTTCTAATTATTATTGTAAATTATAACTTCAAGATCTGAACTTGTAATTGTCAAATACAGAACTTAAAATTGATAGCTTCTAATTATTATTGCAAATTATAACTTGAAGATCTGAACTTGTAATTGTCAAATACAGAACTTAAAATTGATAGCTTCTAATTATTATTTTAATTATAACTTGAAGATCTGAACTTGTAATAGTGAATTACAGAACTTAGATTTGTTAAATTCAAATTATTATTTCAAATTATAACTTGAAGATCTGAACTAGTAATTGTCAAATACAGAACTTAAAATTGATAGCTTCTAATTATTATTGCAAATCATAACTTGAAGATCTGAACTTGTAATTGTCAAATACAGAACTTAAAATTGATAGCTTCTAATTATTATTGTAAATTATAACTTGAAGATCTGACCTTGTAATTGTCAAATACAGAACTTAAAATTGATATCTTCTAATTATTATTGCAAATAATAACTTGAAGATCTGAACTAGTAATTGTCAAATACAGCACTTAAAATTGATAGCTTCTAATTATTATTGCAAATTATAATTTGAAGATCTGAACTTGTAATAGACAAATACGCAACTTAGCATTGTTAAATACAAATTGTGATTGCAAATTATAACTTGAAGATCTGAACCTGTAATAGGTAAATACAGAACTTCGAATTGTTAAATTCGAACTAAGATTGCAAATAATAATTCGAAGATCTGAACTTGTAATAGTCAAATACAGAACTGCTAATTGTTAAATACAAATTATTAGTGCAAATTATAACTTGAAGATCTGATCTAGTAATTGTCAAATACAGAACTTAAAATTGATAGCTTCTAATTATTATTGCAAATTATAACTTGAAGATCTGAACTTGTAATTGTCAAATACAGAACTTCTAATTGTTAAATACAAATTATTAGTGCAAATTATAACTTGAAGATCTGAACTTGTAATAGTCAAATACAGAACTTCTAATTGTTAAATACAAATTATTAGTGCAAATTATAACTTGAAGATCTGAACTAGTAATTGTCAAATACAGCACTTAAAATTGATAGCTTCTAATTATTATTGCAAATTATAACTTGAAGATCTGAACTTGTAATTGTCAAATATAGAACATAAAATTGATAGCTACTAATTATTATTTCAAATTATAACTTGAAGATCTGAACTTGTAATTGTCAAATACAGAACTTAAAATTAATAGCTTCTAATTATTATTGCAAATTATAACTTGAATGTCTGAACTTGTAATTGTCAAATACAGAACTTCTAATTGTTAAATACAAATTATTAGTGCAAATTATAACTTGAAGATCTGAACTTGTAATTGTCAAATACAGAACTTAAAATTGATAGCTTCTAATTATTATTGTAAATTATAACTTGAAGAAATGAACTTGTAATAGTGAATTACAGAACTTAGATTTGTTAAATTCAAATTATTATTTCAAATTATAACTTGAGGATCTGAACTAGTAATTGTCAAATACAGAACTTAAAATTGATAGCTTCTAATTATTATTTCAAATTATAACTTGAAGATCTGAACTTGTAATTGTCAAATACAGAACTTCTAATTGTTAAATACAAATTATTAGTGCAAATTATAACTTGTAGATCTGAACTTGTAATTGTCAAATACAGAACTTAAAATTGATAGCTTCTAATTATTATTGTAAATTATAACTTGAAGATCTGAACTTGTAATAGTGAATTACAGAACTTAGATTTGTTAAATTCAATTTATTATTTCAAATTATAACTTGTAGATCTGAACTAGTAATTGTCAAATACAGAACTTAAAATTGATAGCTTCTAATTATTATTGCAAATTATAACTTGAAGATCTGAACTTGTAATTGTCAGATACAGAACTTAAAATTGATAGCTTCTAATTATTATTGTAAATTATAACTTCAAGATCTGAACTTGTAATTGTCAAATACAGAACTTAAAATTGATAGCTTCTAATTATTATTGCAAATTATAACTTGAAGATCTGAACTTGTAATTGTCAAATACAGAACTTAAAATTGATAGCTTCTAATTATTATTTTAATTATAACTTGAAGATCTGAACTTGTAATAGTGAATTACAGAACTTAGATTTGTTAAATTCAAATTATTATTTCAAATTATAACTTGAAGATCTGAACTAGTAATTGTCAAATACAGAACTTAAAATTGATAGCTTCTAATTATTATTGCAAATCATAACTTGAAGATCTGAACTTGTAATTGTCAAATACAGAACTTAAAATTGATAGCTTCTAATTATTATTGTAAATTATAACTTGAAGATCTGACCTTGTAATTGTCAAATACAGAACTTAAAATTGATATCTTCTAATTATTATTGCAAATAATAACTTGAAGATCTGAACTAGTAATTGTCAAATACAGCACTTAAAATTGATAGCTTCTAATTATTATTGCAAATTATAATTTGAAGATCTGAACTTGTAATAGACAAATACGCAACTTAGCATTGTTAAATACAAATTGTGATTGCAAATTATAACTTGAAGATCTGAACCTGTAATAGGTAAATACAGAACTTCGAATTGTTAAATTCGAACTAAGATTGCAAATAATAATTCGAAGATCTGAACTTGTAATAGTCAAATACAGAACTGCTAATTGTTAAATACAAATTATTAGTGCAAATTATAACTTGAAGATCTGATCTAGTAATTGTCAAATACAGAACTTAAAATTGATAGCTTCTAATTATTATTGCAAATTATAACTTGAAGATCTGAACTTGTAATTGTCAAATACAGAACTTCTAATTGTTAAATACAAATTATTAGTGCAAATTATAACTTGAAGATCTGAACTTGTAATAGTCAAATACAGAACTTCTAATTGTTAAATACAAATTATTAGTGCAAATTATAACTTGAAGATCTGAACTAGTAATTGTCAAATACAGCACTTAAAATTGATAGCTTCTAATTATTATTGCAAATTATAACTTGAAGATCTGAACTTGTAATTGTCAAATATAGAACATAAAATTGATAGCTACTAATTATTATTTCAAATTATAACTTGAAGATCTGAACTTGTAATTGTCAAATACAGAACTTAAAATTAATAGCTTCTAATTATTATTGCAAATTATAACTTGAATGTCTGAACTTGTAATTGTCAAATACAGAACTTCTAATTGTTAAATACAAATTATTAGTGCAAATTATAACTTGAAGATCTGAACTTGTAATTGTCAAATACAGAACTTAAAATTGATAGCTTCTAATTATTATTGTAAATTATAACTTGAAGAAATGAACTTGTAATAGTGAATTACAGAACTTAGATTTGTTAAATTCAAATTATTATTTCAAATTATAACTTGAGGATCTGAACTAGTAATTGTCAAATACAGAACTTAAAATTGATAGCTTCTAATTATTATTTCAAATTATAACTTGAAGATCTGAACTTGTAATTGTCAAATACAGAACTTCTAATTGTTAAATACAAATTATTAGTGCAAATTATAACTTGTAGATCTGAACTTGTAATTGTCAAATACAGAACTTAAAATTGATAGCTTCTAATTATTATTGTAAATTATAACTTGAAGATCTGAACTTGTAATAGTGAATTACAGAACTTAGATTTGTCAAATTCTAATTATTAATTCTAATTATAACTTGAAGATCTGAACTAGTAATTGTCAAATACAGAACTTAAAATTGATAGCTTCTAATTATTATTGCAAATTATAACTTGAAGATCTGCACTTGTAATTGTCAAATACAGAACTTAAAATTAATAGCTTCTAATTATTATTGCAAATAATAACTTGAAGATCTGAACTTGTAATTGTCAAATGCAGAACTTAAAATTGATAGCTTCTAATTATTATTGCAAATAATAATTTGGAGATCTGTACTTGTAATTGTCAAATACAGCACTTAAAATTGATAGCTTCTAATTATTATTGCAAATTATAATTTGAAGATCTGAACTTGTAATAGACAAATACGCAACTTAGCATTGTTAAATACAAATTGTGATTGCAAATTATAACTTGAAGATCTGAACCTGTAATAGGTAAATACAGAAATTCGAATTGTTTAATTCTAACTAAGATTGCAAATAATAATTCGAAGATCTGAACTTGTAATAGTCAAATACAGAACTTCTAATTGTTAAATACAAATTATTAGTACAAATTATAACTTGAAGATCTGAACTAGTAATTGTCAAATACAGAACTTAAAATTGATAGCTTCTAATTATTATTGCAAATTATAACTTGAAGATCTGAACTTGTAATTGTCAAATACAGAACTTCTAATTGTTAAATACAAATTATTAGTGCAAATTATAACTTGAAGATCTGAACTTGTAATTGTCAAATACAGAACTTCTAATTGTTAAATACAAATTATTAGTGCAAATTATAACTTGAAGATCTGAACTAGTAATTGTCAAATACAGCACTTAAAATTGATAGCTTCTAATTATTATTGCAAATTATAACTTGAAGATCTGAACTTGGAATTGTCAAATACAGAACATAAAATTGATAGCTACTAATTATTATTTCAAATTATA
Source organism: Cantharis lateralis (assembly GCA_963170105.1). NCBI lineage: Eukaryota > Metazoa > Arthropoda > Insecta > Coleoptera > Cantharidae > Cantharis > Cantharis lateralis. The sequence continues at coordinate 22,612,042 of OY720625.1, read as the reverse complement.
ACTTGAAGATCTGAACTTGTAATTGTCAAATACAGAACTTAAAATTAATAGCTTCTAATTTTTATTGCAAATTATAACCTGTATGTCTGAACTTGTAATTGTCAAATACAGAACTTCTAATTGTTAAATACAAATTATTAGTGCAAATTATAACTTGAAGATCTGAACTTGTAATTGTCAAATACAGAACTTAAAATTGATAGCTTCTAATTATTATTGTAAATTATAACTTGAAGAACTGAACTTGTGAATTACAGAACTTAGATTTGTTAAATACAATTTATTATTTCAAATTATAACTTGTAGATCTGAACTAGTAATTGTCAAATACAGAACTTAAAATTGATAGCTTCTAATTATTATTGCAAATTATAACTTGAAGATCTGAACTTGTAATTGTCAGATACAGAACTTAAAATTGATAGCTTCTAATTATTATTGTAAATTATAACTTCAAGATCTGAACTTGTAATTGTCAAATACAGAACTTAAAATTGATAGCTTCTAATTATTATTGCAAATTATAACTTGAAGATCTGAACTTGTAATTGTCAAATACAGAACTTCTAATTGTTAAATACAAATTATTAGTGCAAATTATACCTTGAAGATCTGAACTTGTAATTGTCAAATACAGAACTTAAAATTGATAGCTTCTAATTATTATTTTAATTATAACTTGAAGATCTGAACTTGTAATAGTGAATTACAGAACTTAGATTTGTTAAATTCAAATTATTATTTCAAATTATAACTTGAAGATCTGAACTAGTAATTGTCAAGTACAGAACTTAAAATTGATAGCTTCTAATTATTATTGCAAATCATAACTTGAAGATCTGAACTTGTAATTGTCAAATACAGAACTTAAAATTGATAGCTTCTAATTATTATTGCAAATAATAACTTGAAGATCTGAACTAGTAATTGTCAAATACAGCACTTAAAATTGATAGCTTCTAATTATTATTGCAAATAATAATTCGAAGATCTGAACTTGTAATAGTCAAATACAGAACTGCTAATTGTTAAATACAAATTATTAGTGCAAATTATAACTTGAAGATCTGATCTAGTAATTGTCAAATACAGAACTTAAAATTGATAGCTTCTAATTATTATTGCAAATTATAACTTGAAGATCTGAACTTGTAATTGTCAAATACAGAACTTCTAATTGTTAAATACAAATTATTAGTGCAAATTATAACTTGAAGATCTGAACTTGTAATTGTAAAACACAGAACTTCTAATTGTTAAATACAAATTATAAGTGCAAATTATAACTTGAAGATCTGAACTAGTAATTGTCAAATACAGCACTTACAATTGATAGCTTCTAATTATTATTGCAAATTATAACTTGAAGATCTGAACTTGTATTTGTCAAATACAGAACATAAAATTGATAGCTTCTAATTATTATTTCGAATTATAACTTGAAGATCTGAACTTGTAATTGTCAAATACAGAACTTAAAATTAATAGCTTCTATTTATTATTGCAAATTATAACTTGAAGATCTGAACTTGTAATTGTCAAATACAGAACTTCTAATTGTTAAATACAAATTATAAGTGCAAATTATAACTTGAAGTTCTGAACTTGTAATTGTCAAATACAGAACTTAAAATTGATAGCTTCTAATCATTATTGTAAATTATAACTTGAAGATCTGAACTTCTAATAGTGAATTACAGAACTTAGATTTGTTAAATTCAAATTATTATTTCAAATTATAACTTGAAGATCTGAACTAGTAATTGTCAAATACAGCACTTAAAATTGATAGCTTCTAATTATTATTGCAAATTATAATTTGAAGATCTGAACTTGTAATAGACAAATACGCAACTTAGCATTGTTAAATACAAATTGTGATTGCAAATTATAACTTGAAGATCTGAACCTGTAATAGGTAAATACAGAACTTCGAATTGTTTAATTCTAACTAAGATTGCAAATAATAATTCGAAGATCTGAACTTGTAATAGTCAAATACAGAACTTCTAATTGTTAAATACAAATTATTAGTGCAAATTATAACTTGAAGATCTGAACTAGTAATTGTCAAATACAGAACTTAAAATTGATAGCTTCTAATTATTATTGCAAATTATAACTTGAAGATCTGAACTTGTAATTGTCAAATACAGAACTTCTAATTGTTAAATACAAATTATTAGTGCAAATTATAACTTGAAGATCTGAACTTGTAATTGTCAAATACAGAACTTCTAATTGTTAAATACAAATTATTAGTGCAAATTATAACTTGAAGATCTGAACTAGTAATTGTCAAATACAGCACTTAAAATTGATAGCTTCTAATTATTATTGCAAATTATAACTTGAAGATCTGAACTTGTAATTGTCAAATATAGAACATAAAATTGATAGCTACTAATTATTATTTCAAATTATAACTTGAAGATCTGAACTTGTAATTGTCAAATACAGAACTTAAAATTAATAGCTTCTAATTATTATTGCAAATTATAACTTGAATGTCTGAACTTGTAATTGTCAAATACAGAACTTCTAATTGTTAAATACAAATTATTAGTGCAAATTATAACTTGAAGATCTGAACTTGTAATTGTCAAATACAGAACTTAAAATTGATAGCTTCTAATTATTATTGTAAATTATAACTTGAAGAACTGAACTTGTAATAGTGAATTACAGAACTTAGATTTGTTAAATTCAAATTATTATTTCAAATTATAACTTGAGGATCTGAACTAGTAATTGTCAAATACAGAACTTAAAATTGATAGCTTCTAATTATTATTTCAAATTATAACTTGAAGATCTGAACTTGTAATTGTCAAATACAGAACTTCTAATTGTTAAATACAAATTATTAGTGCAAATTATAACTTGTAGATCTGAACTTGTAATTGTCAAATACAGAACTTAAAATTGATAGCTTCTAATTATTATTGTAAATTATAACTTGAAGATCTGAACTTGTAATAGTGAATTACAGAACTTAGATTTGTCAAATTCTAATTATTAATTCTAATTATAACTTGAAGATCTGAACTAGTAATTGTCAAATACAGAACTTAAAATTGATAGCTTCTAATTATTATTGCAAATTATAACTTGAAGATCTGCACTTGTAATTGTCAAATACAGAACTTAAAATTAATAGCTTCTAATTATTATTGCAAATAATAACTTGAAGATCTGAACTTGTAATTGTCAAATGCAGAACTTAAAATTGATAGCTTCTAATTATTATTGCAAATAATAATTTGGAGATCTGTACTTGTAATTGTCAAATACAGCACTTAAAATTGATAGCTTCTAATTATTATTGCAAATTATAATTTGAAGATCTGAACTTGTAATAGACAAATACGCAACTTAGCATTGTTAAATACAAATTGTGATTGCAAATTATAACTTGAAGATCTGAACCTGTAATAGGTAAATACAGAAATTCGAATTGTTTAATTCTAACTAAGATTGCAAATAATAATTCGAAGATCTGAACTTGTAATAGTCAAATACAGAACTTCTAATTGTTAAATACAAATTATTAGTACAAATTATAACTTGAAGATCTGAACTAGTAATTGTCAAATACAGAACTTAAAATTGATAGCTTCTAATTATTATTGCAAATTATAACTTGAAGATCTGAACTTGTAATTGTCAAATACAGAACTTCTAATTGTTAAATACAAATTATTAGTGCAAATTATAACTTGAAGATCTGAACTTGTAATTGTCAAATACAGAACTTCTAATTGTTAAATACAAATTATTAGTGCAAATTATAACTTGAAGATCTGAACTAGTAATTGTCAAATACAGCACTTAAAATTGATAGCTTCTAATTATTATTGCAAATTATAACTTGAAGATCTGAACTTGGAATTGTCAAATACAGAACATAAAATTGATAGCTACTAATTATTATTTCAAATTATAACTTGAAGATCTGAACTTGTAATTGTCAAATACAGAACTTAAAATTAATAGCTTCTAATTTTTATTGCAAATTATAACCTGTATGTCTGAACTTGTAATTGTCAAATACAGAACTTCTAATTGTTAAATACAAATTATTAGTGCAAATTATAACTTGAAGATCTGAACTTGTAATTGTCAAATACAGAACTTAAAATTGATAGCTTCTAATTATTATTGTAAATTATAACTTGAAGAACTGAACTTGTGAATTACAGAACTTAGATTTGTTAAATACAATTTATTATTTCAAATTATAACTTGTAGATCTGAACTAGTAATTGTCAAATACAGAACTTAAAATTGATAGCTTCTAATTATTATTGCAAATTATAACTTGAAGATCTGAACTTGTAATTGTCAGATACAGAACTTAAAATTGATAGCTTCTAATTATTATTGTAAATTATAACTTCAAGATCTGAACTTGTAATTGTCAAATACAGAACTTAAAATTGATAGCTTCTAATTATTATTGCAAATTATAACTTGAAGATCTGAACTTGTAATTGTCAAATACAGAACTTCTAATTGTTAAATACAAATTATTAGTGCAAATTATACCTTGAAGATCTGAACTTGTAATTGTCAAATACAGAACTTAAAATTGATAGCTTCTAATTATTATTTTAATTATAACTTGAAGATCTGAACTTGTAATAGTGAATTACAGAACTTAGATTTGTTAAATTCAAATTATTATTTCAAATTATAACTTGAAGATCTGAACTAGTAATTGTCAAGTACAGAACTTAAAATTGATAGCTTCTAATTATTATTGCAAATCATAACTTGAAGATCTGAACTTGTAATTGTCAAATACAGAACTTAAAATTGATAGCTTCTAATTATTATTGCAAATAATAACTTGAAGATCTGAACTAGTAATTGTCAAATACAGCACTTAAAATTGATAGCTTCTAATTATTATTGCAAATAATAATTCGAAGATCTGAACTTGTAATAGTCAAATACAGAACTGCTAATTGTTAAATACAAATTATTAGTGCAAATTATAACTTGAAGATCTGATCTAGTAATTGTCAAATACAGAACTTAAAATTGATAGCTTCTAATTATTATTGCAAATTATAACTTGAAGATCTGAACTTGTAATTGTCAAATACAGAACTTCTAATTGTTAAATACAAATTATTAGTGCAAATTATAACTTGAAGATCTGAACTTGTAATTGTAAAACACAGAACTTCTAATTGTTAAATACAAATTATAAGTGCAAATTATAACTTGAAGATCTGAACTAGTAATTGTCAAATACAGCACTTACAATTGATAGCTTCTAATTATTATTGCAAATTATAACTTGAAGATCTGAACTTGTATTTGTCAAATACAGAACATAAAATTGATAGCTTCTAATTATTATTTCGAATTATAACTTGAAGATCTGAACTTGTAATTGTCAAATACAGAACTTAAAATTAATAGCTTCTATTTATTATTGCAAATTATAACTTGAAGATCTGAACTTGTAATTGTCAAATACAGAACTTCTAATTGTTAAATACAAATTATAAGTGCAAATTATAACTTGAAGTTCTGAACTTGTAATTGTCAAATACAGAACTTAAAATTGATAGCTTCTAATCATTATTGTAAATTATAACTTGAAGATCTGAACTTCTAATAGTGAATTACAGAACTTAGATTTGTTAAATTCAAATTATTATTTCAAATTATAACTTGAAGATCTGAACTAGTAATTGTCAAATACAGCACTTAAAATTGATAGCTTCTAATTATTATTGCAAATTATAATTTGAAGATCTGAACTTGTAATAGACAAATACGCAACTTAGCATTGTTAAATACAAATTGTGATTGCAAATTATAACTTGAAGATCTGAACCTGTAATAGGTAAATACAGAACTTCGAATTGTTTAATTCTAACTAAGATTGCAAATAATAATTCGAAGATCTGAACTTGTAATAGTCAAATACAGAACTTCTAATTGTTAAATACAAATTATTAGTGCAAATTATAACTTGAAGATCTGAACTAGTAATTGTCAAATACAGAACTTAAAATTGATAGCTTCTAATTATTATTGCAAATTATAACTTGAAGATCTGAACTTGTAATTGTCAAATACAGAACTTCTAATTGTTAAATACAAATTATTAGTGCAAATTATAACTTGAAGATCTGAACTTGTAATTGTCAAATACAGAACTTCTAATTGTTAAATACAAATTATTAGTGCAAATTATAACTTGAAGATCTGAACTAGTAATTGTCAAATACAGCACTTAAAATTGATAGCTTCTAATTATTATTGCAAATTATAACTTGAAGATCTGAACTTGTAATTGTCAAATACAGAACATAAAATTGATAGCTACTAATTATTATTTCAAATTATAACTTGAAGATCTGAACTTGTAATTGTCAAATACAGAACTTAAAATTAATAGCTTCTAATTATTATTGCAAATTATAACTTGAATGTCTGAACTTGTAATTGTCAAATACAGAACTTCTAATTGTTAAATACAAATTATTAGTGCAAATTATAACTTGAAGATCTGAACTTGTAATTGTCAAATACAGAACTTAAAATTGATAGCTTCTAATTATTATTGTAAATTATAACTTGAAGGACTGAACTTGTAATAGTGAATTACAGAACTTAGATTTGTTAAATTCAAATTATTATTTCAAATTATAACTTGAGGATCTGAACTAGTAATTGTCAAATACAGAACTTAAAATTGATAGCTTCTAATTATTATTTCAAATTATAACTTGAAGATCTGAACTTGTAATTGTCAAATACAGAACTTCTAATTGTTAAATACAAATTATTAGTGCAAATTATAACTTGTAGATCTGAACTTGTAATTGTCAAATACAGAACTTAAAATTGATAGCTTCTAATTATTATTGTAAATTATAACTTGAAGATCTGCACTTGTAATTGTCAAATACAGAACTTAAAATTAATAGCTTCTAATTATTATTGCAAATAATAATTTGGAGATCTGTACTTGTAATTGTCAAATACAGAACTTAAAATTGATAGCTTATAATTATAATTCAAATTATAACTTGAAGATCTGAACTTGTAATAGTCAAATACAGAACTTCGAATTGTTAAATACAAATTATTAGTGCAAATTATTACTTGAAGATCTGAACCTGTAATAGGTAAATACAGAACTTCGAATGGTTAAATTCAAACTAAGATTGCAAATAATAATTTGAAGATCTGAACTTGTAATAGTCAAATACAGAACTTCTAACTGTTAAATACAAATTATTAGTGCAAATCATAACTTGAAGATCTGAACTTGTAATTGTAAAACACAGAACTTCTAATTGTTAAATACAAATTATAAGTGCAAATTATAATTTGAAGATCTGAACTAGTAATTGTCAAATACAGCACTTACAATTGATAGCTTCTAATTATTATTGCAAATTATAACTTGAAGATCTGAACTTGTAATTGTCAAATACAGAACATAAAATTGATAGCTTCTAATTATTATTTCGAATTATAACTTGAAGATCTGAACTTGTAATTGTCAAATACAGAACTTAAAATTAATAGCTTCTAATTATTATTGCAAATTATAACTTGAAGATCTGAACTTGTAATTGTCAAATACAGAACTTCTAATTGTTAAATACAAATTATTAGTGCAAATTATAACTTGAAGATCTGAACTTGTAATTGTCAAATACAGAACTTAAAATTGATAGCTTCTAATCATTATTGTAAATTATAACTTGAAGATCTGAACTTGTAATAGTGAATTACAGAACTTAGATTTGTTAAATTCAAATTATTATTTCAAATTATAACTTGAAGATCTGAACTAGTAATTGTCAAATACAGAACTTAAAATTGATAGCTTCTAATTATTATTGCAAATCATAACTTGAAGATCTGAACTTGTAATTGTCAAATACAGAACTTAAAATTGATAGCTTCTAATTATTATTGTAAATTATAACTTGAAGATCTGACCTTGTAATTGTCAAATACAGAACTTAAAATTGATATCTTCTAATTATTATTGCAAATAATAACTTGAAGATCTGAACTAGTAATTGTCAAATACAGCACTTAAAATTGATAGCTTCTAATTATTATTGCAAATTATAATTTGAAGATCTGAACTTGTAATAGACAAATACGCAACTTAGCATTGTTAAATACAAATTGTGATTGCAAATTATAACTTGAAGATCTGACCTTGTAATTGTCAAATACAGAACTTAAAATTGATATCTTCTAATTATTATTGCAAATAATAACTTGAAGATCTGAACTAGTAATTGTCAAATACAGAACTTAAAATTGATAGCTTCTAATTATTATTGTAAATTATAACTTCAAGATCTGAACTTGTAATTGTCAAATACAGAACTTAAAATTGATAGCTTCTAATTATTATTGCAAATTATAACTTGAAGATCTGAACTTGTAATTGTCAAATACAGAACTTCTAATTGTTAAATACAAATTATTAGTGCAAATTATACCTTGAAGATCTGAACTTGTAATTGTCAAATACAGAACTTAAAATTGATAGCTTCTAGTTATTATTTTAATTATAACTTGAAGATCTGAACTTGTAATAGTGAATTACAGAACTTAGATTTGTTAAATTCAAATTATTATTTCAAATTATAACTTGAAGATCTGAACTAGTAATTGTCAAGTACAGAACTTAAAATTGATAGCTTCTAATTATTATTGCAAATCATAACTTGAAGATCTGAACTTGTAATTGTCAAATACAGAACTTAAAATTGATAGCTTCTAATTATTATTGCAAATAATAACTTGAAGATCTGAACTAGTAATTGTCAAATACAGCACTTAAAATTGATAGCTTCTAATTATTATTGCAAATAATAATTCGAAGATCTGAACTTGTAATAGTCAAATACAGAACTGCTAATTGTTAAATACAAATTATTAGTGCAAATTATAACTTGAAGATCTGATCTAGTAATTGTCAAATACAGAACTTAAAATTGATAGCTTCTAATTATTATTGCAAATTATAACTTGAAGATCTGAACTTGTAATTGTCAAATACAGAACTTCTAATTGTTAAATACAAATTATTAGTGCAAATTATAACTTGAAGATCTGAACTTGTAATTGTAAAACACAGAACTTCTAATTGTTAAATACAAATTATAAGTGCAAATTATAACTTGAAGATCTGAACTAGTAATTGTCAAATACAGCACTTACAATTGATAGCTTCTAATTATTATTGCAAATTATAACTTGAAGATCTGAACTTGTATTTGTCAAATACAGAACATAAAATTGATAGCTTCTAATTATTATTTCGAATTATAACTTGAAGATCTGAACTTGTAATTGTCAAATACAGAACTTAAAATTAATAGCTTCTATTTATTATTGCAAATTATAACTTGAAGATCTGAACTTGTAATTGTCAAATACAGAACTTCTAATTGTTAAATACAAATTATAAGTGCAAATTATAACTTGAAGTTCTGAACTTGTAATTGTCAAATACAGAACTTAAAATTGATAGCTTCTAATCATTATTGTAAATTATAACTTGAAGATCTGAACTTCTAATAGTGAATTACAGAACTTAGATTTGTTAAATTCAAATTATTATTTCAAATTATAACTTGAAGATCTGAACTAGTAATTGTCAAATACAGCACTTAAAATTGATAGCTTCTAATTATTATTGCAAATTATAATTTGAAGATCTGAACTTGTAATAGACAAATACGCAACTTAGCATTGTTAAATACAAATTGTGATTGCAAATTATAACTTGAAGATCTGAACCTGTAATAGGTAAATACAGAACTTCGAATTGTTTAATTCTAACTAAGATTGCAAATAATAATTCGAAGATCTGAACTTGTAATAGTCAAATACAGAACTTCTAATTGTTAAATACAAATTATTAGTGCAAATTATAACTTGAAGATCTGAACTAGTAATTGTCAAATACAGAACTTAAAATTGATAGCTTCTAATTATTATTGCAAATTATAACTTGAAGATCTGAACTTGTAATTGTCAAATACAGAACTTCTAATTGTTAAATACAAATTATTAGTGCAAATTATAACTTGAAGATCTGAACTTGTAATTGTCAAATACAGAACTTCTAATTGTTAAATACAAATTATTAGTGCAAATTATAACTTGAAGATCTGAACTAGTAATTGTCAAATACAGCACTTAAAATTGATAGCTTCTAATTATTATTGCAAATTATAACTTGAAGATCTGAACTTGTAATTGTCAAATACAGAACATAAAATTGATAGCTACTAATTATTATTTCAAATTATAACTTGAAGATCTGAACTTGTAATTGTCAAATACAGAACTTAAAATTAATAGCTTCTAATTATTATTGCAAATTATAACTTGAATGTCTGAACTTGTAATTGTCAAATACAGAACTTCTAATTGTTAAATACAAATTATTAGTGCAAATTATAACTTGAAGATCTGAACTTGTAATTGTCAAATACAGAACTTAAAATTGATAGCTTCTAATTATTATTGTAAATTATAACTTGAAGAACTGAACTTGTAATAGTGAATTACAGAACTTAGATTTGTTAAATTCAAATTATTATTTCAAATTATAACTTGAGGATCTGAACTAGTAATTGTCAAATACAGAACTTAAAATTGATAGCTTCTAATTATTATTTCAAATTATAACTTGAAGATCTGAACTTGTAATTGTCAAATACAGAACTTCTAATTGTTAAATACAAATTATTAGTGCAAATTATAACTTGTAGATCTGAACTTGTAATTGTCAAATACAGAACTTAAAATTGATAGCTTCTAATTATTATTGTAAATTATAACTTGAAGATCTGCACTTGTAATTGTCAAATACAGAACTTAAAATTAATAGCTTCTAATTATTATTGCAAATAATAATTTGGAGATCTGTACTTGTAATTGTCAAATACAGAACTTAAAATTGATAGCTTATAATTATAATTCAAATTATAACTTGAAGATCTGAACTTGTAATAGTCAAATACAGAACTTCGAATTGTTAAATACAAATTATTAGTGCAAATTATTACTTGAAGATCTGAACCTGTAATAGGTAAATACAGAACTTCGAATGGTTAAATTCAAACTAAGATTGCAAATAATAATTTGAAGATCTGAACTTGTAATAGTCAAATACAGAACTTCTAACTGTTAAATACAAATTATTAGTGCAAATCATAACTTGAAGATCTGAACTTGTAATTGTAAAACACAGAACTTCTAATTGTTAAATACAAATTATAAGTGCAAATTATAATTTGAAGATCTGAACTAGTAATTGTCAAATACAGCACTTACAATTGATAGCTTCTAATTATTATTGCAAATTATAACTTGAAGATCTGAACTTGTAATTGTCAAATACAGAACATAAAATTGATAGCTTCTAATTATTATTTCGAATTATAACTTGAAGATCTGAACTTGTAATTGTCAAATACAGAACTTAAAATTAATAGCTTCTAATTATTATTGCAAATTATAACTTGAAGATCTGAACTTGTAATTGTCAAATACAAAACTTCTAATTGTTAAATACAAATTATTAGTGCAAATTATAACTTGAAGATCTGAACTTGTAATTGTCAAATACAGAACTTAAAATTGATAGCTTCTAATCATTATTGTAAATTATAACTTGAAGATCTGAACTTGTAATAGTGAATTACAGAACTTAGATTTGTTAAATTCAAATTATTATTTCAAATTATAACTTGAAGATCTGAACTAGTAATTGTCAAATACAGAACTTAAAATTGATAGCTTCTAATTATTATTGCAAATCATAACTTGAAGATCTGAACTTGTAATTGTCAAATACAGAACTTAAAATTGATAGCTTCTAATTATTATTGTAAATTATAACTTGAAGATCTGACCTTGTAATTGTCAAATACAGAACTTAAAATTGATATCTTCTAATTATTATTGCAAATAATAACTTGAAGATCTGAACTAGTAATTGTCAAATACAGCACTTAAAATTGATAGCTTCTAATTATTATTGCAAATTATAATTTGAAGATCTGAACTTGTAATAGACAAATACGCAACTTAGCATTGTTAAATACAAATTGTGATTGCAAATTATAACTTGAAGATCTGACCTTGTAATTGTCAAATACAGAACTTAAAATTGATATCTTCTAATTATTATTGCAAATAATAACTTGAAGATCTGAACTAGTAATTGTCAAATACAGAACTTAAAATTGATAGCTTCTAATTATTATTGTAAATTATAACTTCAAGATCTGAACTTGTAATTGTCAAATACAGAACTTAAAATTGATAGCTTCTAATTATTATTGCAAATTATAACTTGAAGATCTGAACTTGTAATTGTCAAATACAGAACTTCTAATTGTTAAATACAAATTATTAGTGCAAATTATACCTTGAAGATCTGAACTTGTAATTGTCAAATACAGAACTTAAAATTGATAGCTTCTAGTTATTATTTTAATTATAACTTGAAGATCTGAACTTGTAATAGTGAATTACAGAACTTAGATTTGTTAAATTCAAATTATTATTTCAAATTATAACTTGAAGATCTGAACTAGTAATTGTCAAGTACAGAACTTAAAATTGATAGCTTCTAATTATTATTGCAAATCATAACTTGAAGATCTGAACTTGTAATTGTCAAATACAGAACTTAAAATTGATAGCTTCTAATTATTATTGCAAATAATAACTTGAAGATCTGAACTAGTAATTGTCAAATACAGCACTTAAAATTGATAGCTTCTAATTATTATTGCAAATAATAATTCGAAGATCTGAACTTGTAATAGTCAAATACAGAACTGCTAATTGTTAAATACAAATTATTAGTGCAAATTATAACTTGAAGATCTGATCTAGTAATTGTCAAATACAGAACTTAAAATTGATAGCTTCTAATTATTATTGCAAATTATAACTTGAAGATCTGAACTTGTAATTGTCAAATACAGAACTTCTAATTGTTAAATACAAATTATTAGTGCAAATTATAACTTGAAGATCTGAACTTGTAATTGTAAAACACAGAACTTCTAATTGTTAAATACAAATTATAAGTGCAAATTATAACTTGAAGATCTGAACTAGTAATTGTCAAATACAGCACTTACAATTGATAGCTTCTAATTATTATTGCAAATTATAACTTGAAGATCTGAACTTGTATTTGTCAAATACAGAACATAAAATTGATAGCTTCTAATTATTATTTCGAATTATAACTTGAAGATCTGAACTTGTAATTGTCAAATACAGAACTTAAAATTAATAGCTTCTATTTATTATTGCAAATTATAACTTGAAGATCTGAACTTGTAATTGTCAAATACAGAACTTCTAATTATTAAATACAAATTATAAGTGCAAATTATAACTTGAAGTTCTGAACTTGTAATTGTCAAATACAGAACTTAAAATTGATAGCTTCTAATCATTATTGTAAATTATAACTTGAAGATCTGAACTTCTAATAGTGAATTACAGAACTTAGATTTGTTAAATTCAAATTATTATTTCAAATTATAACTTGAAGATCTGAACTAGTAATTGTCAAATACAGCACTTAAAATTGATAGCTTCTAATTATTATTGCAAATTATAATTTGAAGATCTGAACTTGTAATAGACAAATACGCAACTTAGCATTGTTAAATACAAATTGTGATTGCAAATTATAACTTGAAGATCTGAACCTGTAATAGGTAAATACAGAACTTCGAATTGTTTAATTCTAACTAAGATTGCAAATAATAATTCGAAGATCTGAACTTGTAATAGTCAAATACAGAACTTCTAATTGTTAAATACAAATTATTAGTGCAAATTATAACTTGAAGATCTGAACTAGTAATTGTCAAATACAGAACTTAAAATTGATAGCTTCTAATTATTATTGCAAATTATAACTTGAAGATCTGAACTTGTAATTGTCAAATACAGAACTTCTAATTGTTAAATACAAATTATTAGTGCAAATTATAACTTGAAGATCTGAACTTGTAATTGTCAAATACAGAACTTCTAATTGTTAAATACAAATTATTAGTGCAAATTATAACTTGAAGATCTGAACTAGTAATTGTCAAATACAGCACTTAAAATTGATAGCTTCTAATTATTATTGCAAATTATAACTTGAAGATCTGAACTTGTAATTGTCAAATACAGAACATAAAATTGATAGCTACTAATTATTATTTCAAATTATAACTTGAAGATCTGAACTTGTAATTGTCAAATACAGAACTTAAAATTAATAGCTTCTAATTATTATTGCAAATTATAACTTGAATGTCTGAACTTGTAATTGTCAAATACAGAACTTCTAATTGTTAAATACAAATTATTAGTGCAAATTATAACTTGAAGATCTGAACTTGTAATTGTCAAATACAGAACTTAAAATTGATAGCTTCTAATTATTATTGTAAATTATAACTTGAAGAACTGAACTTGTAATAGTGAATTACAGAACTTAGATTTGTTAAATTCAAATTATTATTTCAAATTATAACTTGAGGATCTGAACTAGTAATTGTCAAATACAGAACTTAAAATTGATAGCTTCTAATTATTATTTCAAATTATAACTTAAAGATCTGAACTTGTAATTGTCAAATACAGAACTTCTAATTGTTAAATACAAATTATTAGTGCAAATTATAACTTGTAGATCTGAACTTGTAATTGTCAAATACAGAACTTAAAATTGATAGCTTCTAATTATTATTGTAAATTATAACTTGAAGATCTGAACTTGTAATAGTGAATTACAGAACTTAGATTTGTCAAATTCTAATTATTAATTCTAATTATAACTTGAAGATCTGAACTAGTAATTGTCAAATACAGAACTTAAAATTGATAGCTTCTAATTATTATTGCAAATTATAACTTGAAGATCTGCACTTGTAATTGTCAAATACAGAACTTAAAATTAATAGCTTCTAATTATTATTGCAATTAATAACTTGAAGATCTGAACTTGTAATTGTCAAATGCAGAACTTAAAATTGATAGCTTCTAATTATTATTGCAAATAATAATTTGGAGATCTGTACTTGTAATTGTCAAATACAGAACTTAAAATTGATAGCTTATAATTATAATTCAAATTATAACTTGAAGATCTGAACTTGTAATAGTCAAATACAGAACTTCGAATTGTTAAATACAAATTATTAGTGCAAATTATTACTTGAAGATCTGAACCTGTAATAGGTAAATACAGAACTTCGAATGGTTAAATTCAAACTAAGATTGCAAATAATAATTTGAAGATCTGAACTTGTAATAGTCAAATACAGAACTTCTAACTGTTAAATACAAATTATTAGTGCAAATCATAACTTGAAGATCTGAACTTGTAATTGTAAAACACAGAACTTCTAATTGTTAAATACAAATTATAAGTGCAAATTATAACTTGAAGATCTGAACTAGTAATTGTCAAATACAGCACTTACAATTGATAGCTTCTAATTATTATTGCAAATTATAACTTGAAGATCTGAACTTGTAGTTGTCAAATACAGAACATAAAATTGATAGCTTCTAATTATTATTTCGAATTATAACTTGAAGATCTGAACTTGTAATTGTCAAATACAGAACTTAAAATTAATAGCTTCTAATTATTATTGCAAATTATAACTTGAAGATCTGAACTTGTAATTGTCAAATACAGAACTTCTAATTGTTAAATACAAATTATTAGTGCAAATTATAACTTGAAGATCTGAACTTGTAATTGTCAAATACAGAACTTAAAATTGATAGCTTCTAATCATTATTGTAAATTATAACTTGAAGATCTGAACTTGTAATAGTGAATTACAGAACTTAGATTTGTTAAATTCAAATTATTATTTCAAATTATAACTTGAAGATCTGAACTAGTAATTGTCAAATACAGAACTTAAAATTGATAGCTTCTAATTATTATTGCAAATCATAACTTGAAGATCTGAACTTGTAATTGTCAAATACAGAACTTAAAATTGATAGCTTCTAATTATTATTTTAAATTATAACTTGAAGATCTGACCTTGTAATTGTCAAATACAGAACTTAAAATTGATATCTTCTAATTATTATTGCAAATAATAACTTGAAGATCTGAACTAGTAATTGTCAAATACAGCACTTAAAATTGATAGCTTCTAATTATTATTGCAAATTATAATTTGAAGATCTGAACTTGTAATAGACAAATACGCAACTTAGCATTGTTAAATACAAATTGTGATTGCAAATTATAACTTGAAGATCTGAACCTGTAATAGGTAAATACAGAACTTCGAATTGTTAAATTCTAACTAAGATTGCAAATAATAATTCGAAGATCTGAACTTGTAATAGTCAAATACAGAACTGCTAATTGTTAAATTCAAATTATTAGTGCAAATTATAACTTGAAGATCTGATCTAGTAATTGTCAAATACAGAACTTAAAATTGATAGCTTCTAATTATTATTGCAAATTATAACTTGAAGATCTGAACTTGTAATTGTCAAATACAGAACTTCTAATTGTTAAATACAAATTATTAGTGCAAATTATAACTTGAAGATCTGAACTTGTAATTGTCAAATACAGAACTTCTAATTGTTAAATACAAATTATTAGTGCAAATTATAACTTGTAGATCTGAACTAGTAATTGTCAAATACAGCACTTAAAATTGATAGCTTCTAATTATTATTGCAAATTATAACTTGAAGATCTGAACTTGTAATTGTCAAATACAGAACATAAAATTGATAGCTACTAATTATTATTTCAAATTATAACTTGAAGATCTGAACTTGTAATTGTCAAATACAGAACTTAAAATTAATAGCTTCTAATTATTATTGCAAATTATAACTTGAATGTCTGAACTTGTAATTGTCAAATACAGAACTTCTAATTGTTAAATACAAATTATTAGTGCAAATTATAACTTGAAGATCTGCACTTGTAATTGTCAAATACAGAACTTAAAATTGATAGCTTCTAATTATTATTGTAAATTATAACTTGAAGAACTGAACTTGTAATAGTGAATTACAGAACTTAGATTTGTTAAATTCAAATTATTATTTCAAATTATAACTTGAGGATCTGAACTAGTAATTGTCAAATACAGAACTTAAAATTGATAGCTTCTAATTATTATTTCAAATTATAACTTGAAGATCTGAACTTGTAATTGTCAAATACAGAACTTCTAATTGTTAAATACAAATTATTAGTGCAAATTATAACTTGTAGATCTGAACTAGTAATTGTCAAATACAGCACTTAAAATTGATAGCTTCTAATTATTATTGCAAATTATAACTTGAAGATCTGAACTTGTAATTGTCAAATACAGAACATAAAATTGATAGCTACTAATTATTATTTCAAATTATAACTTGAAGATCTGAACTTGTAATTGTCAAATACAGAACTTAAAATTAATAGCTTCTAATTATTATTGCAAATTATAACTTGAATGTCTGAACTTGTAATTGTCAAATACAGAACTTCTAATTGTTAAATACAAATTATTAGTGCAAATTATAACTTGAAGATCTGAACTTGTAATTGTCAAATACAGAACTTAAAATTGATAGCTTCTAATTATTATTTCAAATTATAACTTGAAGATCTGAACTTGTAATTGTCAAATACAGAACTTCTAATTGTTAAATACAAAATATTAGTGCAAATTATAACTTGTAGATCTGAACTTGTAATTGTCAAATACAGAACTTAAAATTGATAGCTTCTAATTATTATTGTAAATTATAACTTGAAGATCTGAACTTCTAATAGTGAATTACAGAACTTAGATTTGTCAAATTCTAATTATTAATTCTAATTATAACTTGTAGATCTGAACTAGTAATTGTCAAATACAGAACTTAAAATTGATAGCTTCTAATTATTATTGCAAATTATAACTTGAAGATCTGCACTTGTAATTGTCAAATACAGAACTTAAAATTAATAGCTTCTAATTATTATTGCAAATAATTACTTGAAGATCTGAACTTGTAATTGTCAAATGCAGAACTTAAAATTGATAGCTTCTAATTATTATTGCAAATAATAATTTGGAGATCTGTACTTGTAATTGTCAAATACAGAACTTAAAATTGATAGCTTATAATTATAATTCATATTATAACTTGAAGATCTGAACTTGTAATAGTCAAATATAGAACTTCGAATTGTTAAATACTAATTATTAGTGCAAATTATTACTTGAAGATCTGAACCTGTAATAGGTAATCATAACTTGAAGATCTGAACTTGTAATTGTAAAACACAGAACTTCTAATTGTTAAATACAAATTATAAGTGCAAATTATAACTTGAAGATCTGAACTAGTAATTGTCAAATACAGCACTTACAATTGATAGCTTCTAATTATTATTGCAAATTATAACTTGAAGATCTGAACTTGTATTTGTCAAATACAGAACATAAAATTGATAGCTTCTAATTATTATTTCGAATTATAACTTGAAGATCTGAACTTGTAATTGTCAAATACAGAACTTAAAATTAATAGCTTCTAATTATTATTGCAAATTATAACTTGAAGATCTGAACTTGTAATTGTCAAATACAGAACTTCTAATTGTTAAATACAAATTATTAGTGCAAATTATAACTTGAAGATCTGAACTTGTAATTGTCAAATACAGAACTTAAAATTGATAGCTTCTAATCATTATTGTAAATTATAACTTGAAGATCTGAACTTCTAATAGTGAATTACAGAAGTTAGATTTGTTAAATTCAAATTATTATTTCAAATTATAACTTGAAGATCTGAACTAGTAATTGTCAAATACAGCACTTAAAATTGATAGCTTCTAATTATTATTGCAAATTATAATTTGAAGATCTGAACTTGTAATAGGTAAATACAGAACTTCGAATTGTTTAATTCTAACTAAGATTGCAAATAATAATTCGAAGATCTGAACTTGTAATAGTCAAATACAGAACTTCTAATTGTTAAATACAAATTATTAGTGCAAATTATAACTTGAAGATCTGAACTAGTAATTGTCAAATACAGAACTTAAAATTGATAGCTTCTAATTATTATTGTAAATTATAACTTGAAGATCTGAACTTGTAATTGTCAAATACAGAACTTCTAATTGTTAAATACAAATTATTAGTGCAAATTATAACTTGAAGATCTGAACTTGTAATTGTCAAATACAGAACTTCTAATTGTTAAATACAAATTATTAGTGCAAATTATAACTTGTAGATCTGAACTAGTAATTGTCAAATACAGCACTTAAAATTGATAGCTTCTAATTATTATTGCAAATTATAACTTGAAGATCTGAACTTGTAATTGTCAAATACAGAACATAAAATTGATAGCTACTAATTATTATTTCAAATTATAACTTGAAGATCTGAACTTGTAATTGTCAAATACAGAACTTAAAATTAATAGCTTCTAATTATTATTGCAAATTATAACTTGAATGTCTGAACTAGTAATTGTCAAATACAGAACTTCTAATTGCTAAATACAAATTATTAGTGCAAATTATAACTTGAAGATCTGAACTTGTAATTGTCAAATACAGAACTTAAAATTGATAGCTTCTAATTATTATTGTAAATTATAACTTGAAGAACTGAACTTGTAATAGTGAATTACAGAACTTAGATTTGTTAAATTCAAATTATTATTTCAAATTTTAACTTGAGGATCTGAACTAGTAATTGTCAAATACAGAACTTAAAATTGATAGCTTCTAATTATTATTTCAAATTATAACTTGAAGATCTGAACTTGTAATTGTCAAATACAGAACTTCTAATTGTTAAATACAAATTATTAGTGCAAATTATAACTTGTAGATCTGAACTTGTAATTGTCAAATACAGAACTTAAAATTGATAGCTTCTAATTATTATTGTAAATTATAACTTGAAGATCTGAACTTGTAATAGTGAATTACAGAACTTAGATTTGTCAAATTCTAATTATTAATTCTAATTATAACTTGAAGATCTGAACTAGTAATTGTCAAATACAGAACTTAAAATTGATAGCTTCTAATTATTATTGCAAATTATAACTTGAAGATCTGCACTTGTAATTGTCAAATACAGAACTTAAAATTAATAGCTTCTAATTATTATTGCAAATTATAACTTGAATGTCTGAACTAGTAATTGTCAAATACAGAACTTCTAATTGTTAAATACAAATTATTAGTGCAAATTATAACTTGAAGATCTGAACTAGTAATTGTCAAATACAGAACTTAAAATTGATAGCTTCTAATTATTATTGCAAATTATAACTTGAAGATCTGAACTTGTAATTGTCAAATACAGAACTTCTAATTGTTAAATACAAATTATTAGTGCAAATTATAACTTGAAGATCTGAACTTGTAATTGTCAAATACAGAACTTCTAATTGTTAAATACAAATTATTAGTGCAAATTATAACTTGAAGATCTGAACTAGTAATTGTCAAATACAGCACTCAAAATTGATAGCTTCTAATTATTATTGCAAATTATAACTTGAAGATCTGAACTTGTAATTGTCAAATACAGAACATAAAATTGATAGCTACTAATTATTATTGTAAATTATAACTTGAAGATCTGAACTTGTAATTGTCAAATACAGAACTTAAAATTAATAGCTTCTAATTATTATTGCAAATTATAACTTGAATGTCTGAACTAGTAATTGTCAAATACAGAACTTCTAATTGCTAAATACAAATTATTAGTGCAAATTATAACTTGAAGATCTGAACTTGTAATTGTCAAATACAGAACTTAAAATTGATAGCTTCTAATTATTATTGTAAATTATAACTTGAAGAACTGAACTTGTAATAGTGAATTACAGAACATAGATTTGTTAAATTCAAATTATTATTTCAAATTATAACTTGAGAATCTGAACTAGTAATTGTCAAATACAGAACTTAAAATTGATAGCTTCTAATTATTATTTCAAATTATAACTTGAAGATCTGAACTTGTAATTGTCAAATACAGAACTTCTAATTGTTAAATACAAATTATTAGTGCAAATTATAACTTGTAGATCGGAACTTGTAATTGTCAAATACAGAACTTAAAATTGATAGCTTCTAATTATTATTGTAAATTATAACTTGAAGATCTGAACTTGTAATAGTGAATTACAGAACTTAGATTTGTCAAATTCTAATTATTAATTCTAATTATAACTTGAAGATCTGAACTAGTAATTGTCAAATACAGAACTTAAAATTGATAGCTTCTAATTATTATTGCAAATTATAACTTGAAGATCTGCACTTGTAATTGTCAAATACAGAACTTAAAATTAATAGCTTCTAATTATTATTGCAAATAATAACTTGAAGATCTGAACTTGTAATTGTCAAATGCAGAACTTAAAATTGATAGCTTCTAATTATTATTGCAAATAATAATTTGGAGATCTGTACTTGTAATTGTCAAATACAGAACTTAAAATTGATAGCTTATAATTATAATTCAAATTATAACTTGAAGATCTGAACTTGTAATAGTCAAATACAGAACTTCGAATTGTTAAATACAAATTATTAGTGCAAATTATTACTTGAAGATCTGAACCTGTAATAGGTAAATACAGCACTTACAATTGATAGCTTCTAATTATTATTGCAAATTATAACTTGAAGATCTGAACTTGTAATTGTCAAATACAGAACATAAAATTGATAGCTTCTAATTATTATTTCGAATTATAACTTGAAGATCTGAACTTGTAATTGTCAAATACAGAACTTAAAATTAATAGCTTCTAATTATTATTGCAAATTATAACTTGAAGATCTGAACTTGTAATTGTCAAATACAGAACTTCTAATTGTTAAATACAAATTATTAGTGCAAATTATAACTTGAAGATCTGAACTTGTAATTGTCAAATACAGAACTTAAAATTGATAGCTTCTAATCATTATTGTAAATTATAACTTGAAGATCTGAACTTGTAATAGTGAATTACAGAACTTAGATTTGTTAAATTCAAATTATTATTTCAAATTATAACTTGAAGATCTGAACTAGTAATTGTCAAATACAGAACTTAAAATTGATAGCTTCTAATTATTATTGCAAATCATAACTTGAAGATCTGAACTTGTAATTGTCAAATACAGAACTTAAAATTGATAGCTTCTAATTATTATTGTAAATTATAACTTGAAGATCTGACCTTGTAATTGTCAAATACAGAACCTAAAATTGATATCTTCTAATTATTATTGCAAATAATAACTTGAAGATCTGAACTAGTAATTGTCAAATACAGCACTTAAAATTGATAGCTTCTAATTATTATTGGAAATTATAATTTGAAGATCTGAACTTGTAATAGACAAATACGCAACTTAGCATTGTTAAATACAAATTGTGATTGCAAATTATAACTTGAAGATCTGAACCTGTAATAGGTAAATACAGAACTTCGAATTGTTTAATTCTAACTAAGATTGCAAATAATAATTCGAAGATCTGAACTTGTAATAGTCAAATACAGAACTTCTAATTGTTAAATACAAATTATTAGTGCAAATTATAACTTGAAGATCTGAACTAGTAATTGTCAAATACAGAACTTAAAATTGATAGCTTTTAACTATTATTGCAAATTATAACTTGAAGATCTGAACTTGTAATTGTCAAATACAGAACTTCTAATTGTTAAATACAAATTATTAGTGCAAATTATAACTTGAAGATCTGAACTAGTAATTGTCAAATACAGCACTTAAAATTGATAGCTTCTAATTATTATTGCAAATTATAACTTGAAGATCTGAACTTGTAATTGTCAAATACAGAACATAAAATTGATAGCTACTAATTATTATTTCAAATTATAACTTGAAGATTTGAACTAGTAATTGTCAAATACAGAACTTAAAATTGATAGCTTCTAATTATTATTTCAAATTATAACTTGAAGATCTGAACTTGTAATTGTCAAATACAGAACTTCTAATTGTTAAATACAAATTATTAGTGCAAATTATAACTTGTAGATCGGAACTTGTAATTGTCAAATACAGAACTTAAAATTGATAGCTTCTAATTATTATTGTAAATTATAACTTGAAGATCTGAACTTGTAATAGTGAATTACAGAACTTAGATTTGTCAAATTCTAATTATTAATTCTAATTATAACTTGAAGATCTGAACTAGTAATTGTCAAATACAGAACTTAAAATTGATAGCTTCTAATTATTATTGCAAATTATAACTTGAAGATCTGCACTTGTAATTGTCAAATACAGAACTTAAAATTAATAGCTTCTAATTATTATTGCAAATAATAACTTGAAGATCTGAACTTGTAATTGTCAAATGCAGAACTTAAAATTGATAGCTTCTAATTATTATTGCAAATAATAATTTGGAGATCTGTACTTGTAATTGTCAAATACAGAACTTAAAATTGATAGCTTATAATTATAATTCAAATTATAACTTGAAGATCTGAACTTGTAATAGTCAAATACAGAACTTCGAATTGTTAAATACAAATTATTAGTGCAAATTATTACTTGAAGATCTGAACCTGTAATAGGTAAATACAGCACTTACAATTGATAGCTTCTAATTATTATTGCAAATTATAACTTGAAGATCTGAACTTGTAATTGTCAAATACAGAACATAAAATTGATAGCTTCTAATTATTATTTCGAATTATAACTTGAAGATCTGAACTTGTAATTGTCAAATACAGAACTTAAAATTAATAGCTTCTAATTATTATTGCAAATTATAACTTGAAGATCTGAACTTGTAATTGTCAAATACAGAACTTCTAATTGTTAAATACAAATTATTAGTGCAAATTATAACTTGAAGATCTGAACTTGTAATTGTCAAATACAGAACTTAAAATTGATAGCTTCTAATCATTATTGTAAATTATAACTTGAAGATCTGAACTTGTAATAGTGAATTACAGAACTTAGATTTGTTAAATTCAAATTATTATTTCAAATTATAACTTGAAGATCTGAACTAGTAATTGTCAAATACAGAACTTAAAATTGATAGCTTCTAATTATTATTGCAAATCATAACTTGAAGATCTGAACTTGTAATTGTCAAATACAGAACTTAAAATTGATAGCTTCTAATTATTATTGTAAATTATAACTTGAAGATCTGACCTTGTAATTGTCAAATACAGAACCTAAAATTGATATCTTCTAATTATTATTGCAAATAATAACTTGAAGATCTGAACTAGTAATTGTCAAATACAGCACTTAAAATTGATAGCTTCTAATTATTATTGGAAATTATAATTTGAAGATCTGAACTTGTAATAGACAAATACGCAACTTAGCATTGTTAAATACAAATTGTGATTGCAAATTATAACTTGAAGATCTGAACCTGTAATAGGTAAATACAGAACTTCGAATTGTTTAATTCTAACTAAGATTGCAAATAATAATTCGAAGATCTGAACTTGTAATAGTCAAATACAGAACTTCTAATTGTTAAATACAAATTATTAGTGCAAATTATAACTTGAAGATCTGAACTAGTAATTGTCAAATACAGAACTTAAAATTGATAGCTTTTAACTATTATTGCAAATTATAACTTGAAGATCTGAACTTGTAATTGTCAAATACAGAACTTCTAATTGTTAAATACAAATTATTAGTGCAAATTATAACTTGAAGATCTGAACTAGTAATTGTCAAATACAGCACTTAAAATTGATAGCTTCTAATTATTATTGCAAATTATAACTTGAAGATCTGAACTTGTAATTGTCAAATACAGAACATAAAATTGATAGCTACTAATTATTATTTCAAATTATAACTTGAAGATTTGAACTTGTAATTGTCAAATACAGAACTTAAAATTAATAGCTTCTAATTATTATTGCAAATTATAACTTGAATGTCTGAACTAGTAATTGTCAAATACAGAACTTCTAATTGTTAAATACAAATTATTAGTGCAAATTATAACTTGAAGATCTGAACTTGTAATTGTCAAATACAGAACTTAAAATTGATAGCTTCTAATTATTATTGTAAATTATAACTTGAAGATCTGACCTTGTAATTGTCAAATACAGAACCTAAAATTGATATCTTCTAATTATTATTGCAAATAATAACTTGAAGATCTGAACTAGTAATTGTCAAATACAGCACTTAAAATTGATAGCTTCTAATTATTATTGGAAATTATAATTTGAAGATCTGAACTTGTAATAGACAAATACGCAACTTAGCATTGTTAAATACAAATTGTGATTGCAAATTATAACTTGAAGATCTGCACTTGTAATTGTCAAATACAGAACTTAAAATTAATAGCTTCTAATTATTATTGCAAATAATAACTTGAAGATCTGAACTTGTAATTG
Source organism: Cantharis lateralis (assembly GCA_963170105.1). Classification (NCBI taxonomy): domain Eukaryota; kingdom Metazoa; phylum Arthropoda; class Insecta; order Coleoptera; family Cantharidae; genus Cantharis; species Cantharis lateralis. The sequence goes on along the minus strand of OY720625.1, from coordinate 22,586,545 downwards.
TCAAATGCAGAACTTAAAATTGATAGCTTCTAATTATTATTGCAAATAATAATTTGGAGATCTGTACTTGTATTTGTCAAATACAGAACTTAAAATTGATAGCTTATAATTATAATTCAAATTATAACTTGAAGATCTGAACTTGTAATAGTCAAATACAGAACTTCGAATTGTTAAATACAAATTATTAGTGCAAATTATTACTTGAAGATCTGAACCTGTAATAGGTAAATACAGCACTTACAATTGATAGCTTCTAATTATTATTGCAAATTATAACTTGAAGATCTGAACTTGTAATTGTCAAATACAGAACATAAAATTGATAGCTTCTAATTATTATTTCGAATTATAACTTGAAGATCTGAACTTGTAATTGTCAAATACAGAACTTAAAATTAATAGCTTCTAATTATTATTGCAAATTATAACTTGAAGATCTGAACTTGTAATTGTCAAATACAGAACTTCTAATTGTTAAATACAAATTATTAGTGCAAATTATAACTTGAAGATCTGAACTTGTAATTGTCAAATACAGAACTTAAAATTGATAGCTTCTAATCATTATTGTAAATTATAACTTGAAGATCTGAACTTGTAATAGTGAATTACAGAACTTAGATTTGTTAAATTCAAATTATTATTTCAAATTATAACTTGAAGATCTGAACTAGTAATTGTCAAATACAGAACTTAAAATTGATAGCTTCTAATTATTATTGCAAATCATAACTTGAAGATCTGAACTTGTAATTGTCAAATACAGAACTTAAAATTGATAGCTTCTAATTATTATTGTAAATTATAACTTGAAGATCTGACCTTGTAATTGTCAAATACAGAACCTAAAATTGATATCTTCTAATTATTATTGCAAATAATAACTTGAAGATCTGAACTAGTAATTGTCAAATACAGCACTTAAAATTGATAGCTTCTAATTATTATTGGAAATTATAATTTGAAGATCTGAACTTGTAATAGACAAATACGCAACTTAGCATTGTTAAATACAAATTGTGATTGCAAATTATAACTTGAAGATCTGAACCTGTAATAGGTAAATACAGAACTTCGAATTGTTTAATTCTAACTAAGATTGCAAATAATAATTCGAAGATCTGAACCTGTAATAGGTAAATACAGAACTTCGAATTGTTTAATTCTAACTAAGATTGCAAATAATAATTCGAAGATCTGAACTTGTAATAGTCAAATACAGAACTTCTAATTGTTAAATACAAATTATTAGTGCAAATTATAACTTGAAGATCTGAACTAGTAATTGTCAAATACAGAACTTAAAATTGATAGCTTTTAATTATTATTGCAAATTATAACTTGAAGATCTGAACTTGTAATTGTCAAATACAGAACTTCTAATTGTTAAATACAAATTATTAGTGCAAATTATAACTTGAAGATCTGAACTAGTAATTGTCAAATACAGCACTTAAAATTGATAGCTTCTAATTATTATTGCAAATTATAACTTGAAGATCTGAACTTGTAATTGTCAAATACAGAACATAAAATTGATAGCTACTAATTATTATTTCAAATTATAACTTGAAGATTTGAACTTGTAATTGTCAAATACAGAACTTAAAATTAATAGCTTCTAATTATTATTGCAAATTATAACTTGAATGTCTGAACTAGTAATTGTCAAATACAGAACTTCTAATTGTTAAATACAAATTATTAGTGCAAATTATAACTTGAAGATCTGAACTTGTAATTGTCAAATACAGAACTTAAAATTGAAAGCTTCTAATTATTATTAACCATTGCTTGTTTATCGTCCATCTTATATAAGTGAAATAGGGTATCGGGATTGGACACTATAGAAATAAAACTACCTTTCAACTATCGGTCGACGTTTCGAGACTTTATTTTTCTCTTCTTCAGGACTACAAGAGACATATACATTTAGATATAGTTAAAAAATTTACATAGGATCGTTACCTTCAGTTGATTAGGTGTACAAAACTACAATACCTCGACGTCCACATAACAAAATCATCCATTAACCAAAAATCACCTGGCAATTATTCAAAATTTACACAAAAAAAAAAAAACCCCCACTGTGGGGGTTGCACAGGTGTATACATCGGACAAACGAAGCAGTGGTTGGAAAAGAGGCTGAAACAACATGAAAATGACTGCAACAAGATCAAGAAAAAAGTTGAAAAAACGACACCTACAACGGAACAGGTGGATAAAGAACAAAACGAGGATGGGTGGGGCGCCACGGCCCTGGTACAGCATCACACAGAAACCGGACATTTGTTTAATTTTAACAGTTGTGAAGTGTTGGATAAGGAAGCGAATACCCTTAAAAGAAATATAAGTGAAATGTACCATATAAAAATTAACAAACAGAGTTTAAATTATAGGGAAGATACCTTAAAATTAAGCATTTTTTATGGTGATTTATTAACAAGCTATAAATCTATTGCATAACCTATCCATTTTATGTCATTTTATTCATAATTGTTATTATTCGTTTGTAAATGTTTTCTGAACGGGGAAACGATATGCGAGTAGATAGGATATCTGTCATTACAAATTTATTTTATAGTAATTTCTGTTGAGTTTTAAATTTTATATATTGACCTTTTTAAAAGTTATTTTATTGATGTTACAATTTATATAGATTTTTATTTACAATTTTGGATTTTAAGAGTTTTTTGCTCTCCGTTTTTTTGTGTAAATTTTGAATAATTGCCAGGTGATTTTTGGTTAATGGATGATTTTGTTATGTGGACGTCGAGGTATTGTAGTTTTGTACACCTAATCAACTGAAGGTAACGATCCTATGTAAATTTTTTAACTATATCTAAATGTATATGTCTCTTGTAGTCCTGAAGAAGAGAAAAATAAAGTCTCGAAACGTCGACCGATAGTTGAAAGGTAGTTTTATTTCTATAGTGTCCAATCCCGATACCCTATTTCACTTCTAATTATTATTGTAAATTATAACTTGAAGATCTGACCTTGTAATTGTCAAATACAGAACCTAAAATTGATATCTTCTAATTATTATTGCAAATAATAACTTGAAGATCTGAACTAGTAATTGTCAAATACAGCACTTAAAATTGATAGCTTCTAATTATTATTGCAAATTATAATTTGAAGATCTGAACTTGTAATAGACAAATACGCAACTTAGCATTGTTAAATACAAATTGTGATTGCAAATTATAACTTGAAGATCTGAACCTGTAATAGGTAAATACAGAACTTCGAATTGTTAAATTCTAACTAAGATTGCAAATAATAATTCGAAGATCTGAACTTGTAATAGTCAAATACAGAACTGCTAATTGTTAAATACAAATTATTAGTGCAAATTATAACTTGAAGATCTGATCTAGTAATTGTCAAATACAGAACTTAAAATTGATAGCTTCTAATTATTATTGCAAATTATAACTTGAAGATCTGAACTTGTAATTGTCAAATACAGAACTTCTAATTGTTAAATACAAATTATTAGTGCAAATTATAACTTGAAGATCTGAACTTGTAATTGTCAAATACAGAACTTCTAATTGTTAAATACAAATTATTAGTGCAAATTATAACTTGAAGATCTGAACTAGTAATTGTCAAATACAGCACTTAAAATTGATAGCTTCTAATTATTATTGCAAATTATAACTTGAAGATCTGAACTTGTAATTGTCAAATACAGAACATAAAATTGATAGCTACTAATTATTATTTCAAATTATAACTTGAAGATCTGAACTTGTAATTGTCAAATACAGAACTTAAAATTAATAGCTTCTAATTATTATTGCAAATTATAACTTGAATGTCTGAACTTGTAATTGTCAAATACAGAACTTCTAATTGTTAAATACAAATTATTAGTGCAAATTATAACTTGAAGATCTGAACTTGTAATTGTCAAATACAGAACTTAAAATTGATAGTTTCTAATTATTATTGTAAATTATAACTTGAAGAACTGAACTTGTAATAGTGAATTACAGAACTTAGATTTGTCAAATTCTAATTATTAATTCTAATTATAACTTGAAGATCTGAACTAGTAATTGTCAAATACAGAACTTAAAATTGATAGCTTCTAATTATTATTGCAAATTATAACTTGAAGATCTGCACTTGTAATTGTCAAATACAGAACTTAAAATTAATAGCTTCTAATTTTTATTGCAAATAATAACTTGAAGATCTGAACTTGTAATTGTCAAATGCAGAACTTAAAATTGATAGCTTCTAATTATTATTGCAAATAATAATTTGGAGATCTGTACTTGTAATTGTCAAATACAGAACTTAAAATTGATAGCTTATAATTATAATTCAAATTATAACTTGATGATCTGAACTTGTAATAGTCAAATACAGAACTTCGAATTGTTAAATACAAATTATTAGTGCAAATTATTACTTGAAGATCTGAACCTGTAATAGGTAAATACAGAACTTCGAATGGTTAAATTCAATCTAAGATTGCAAATAATAATTTGAAGATCTGAACTTGTAATAGTCAAATACAGAACTTCTAATTGTTAAATACAAATTATTAGTGCAAATCATAACTTGAAGATCTGAACTTGTAATTGTAAAACACAGAACTTCTAATTGTTAAATACAAATTATAAGTGCAAATTGTAACTTGCAGATCTGAACTAGTAATTGTCAAATACAGCACTTACAATTGATAGCTTCTTATTATTATTGCAAATTATAACTTGAAGATCTGAACTTGTAATTGTCAAATACAGAACATAAAATTGATAGCTTCTAATTATTATTTCGAATTATAACTTGAAGATCTGAACTTGTAATTGTCAAATACAGAACTTAAAATTAATAGCTTCTAATTATTATTGCAAATTATAACTTGAAGATCTGAACTTGTAATTGTCAAATACAGAACTACTAATTGTTAAATACAAATTATTAGTGCAAATTATAACTTGAAGATCTGAACTTGTAATTGTCAAATACAGATCTTAAAATTGATAGCTTCTAATCATTATTGTAAATTATAACTTGAAGATCTGAACTTGTAATAGTGAATTACAGAACTTAGATTTGTTAAATTCAAATTATTATTTCAAATTATAACTTGAAGATCTGAACTAGTAATTGTCAAATACAGAACTTAAAATTGATAGCTTCTAATTATTATTGCAAATCATAACTTGAAGATCTGAACTTGTAATTGTCAAATACAGAACTTAAAATTGATAGCTTCTAATTATTATTGTAAATTATAACTTGAAGATCTGACCTTGTAATTGTCAAATACAGAACTTAAAATTGATATCTTCTAATTATTATTGCAAATAATAACTTGAAGATCTGAACTAGTAATTGTCAAATACAGCACTTAAAATTAATAGCTTCTAATTATTATTGCAAATTATAATTTGAAGATCTGAACTTGTAATAGACAAATACGCAACTTAGCATTTTAAATACAAATTGTGATTGCAAATTATAACTTGAAGATCTGAACCTGTAATAGGTAAATACAGAAATTCGAATTGTTTAATTCTAACTAAGATTGCAAATAATAATTCGAAGATCTGAACTTGTAATAGTCAAATACAGAACTTCTAATTGTTAAATACAAATTATTAGTACAAATTATAACTTGAAGATCTGAACTAGTAATTGTCAAATACAGAACTTAAAATTGATAGCTTCTAATTATTATTGCAAATTATAATTTGAAGATCTGAACTTGTAATAGACAAATACGCAACTTAGCATTGTTAAATACAAATTGTGATTGCAAATTATAACTTGAAGATCTGAACTTGTAATAGTCAAATACAGAACTTCGAATTGTTAAATACAAATTATTAGTGCAAATTATTACTTGAAGATCTGAACCTGTAATAGGTAAATACAGCACTTACAATTGATAGCTTCTAATTATTATTGCAAATTATAACTTGAAGATCTGAACTTGTAATTGTCAAATACAGAACATAAAATTGATAGCTTCTAATTATTATTTCGAATTATAACTTGAAGATCTGAACTTGTAATTGTCAAATACAGAACTTAAAATTAATAGCTTCTAATTATTATTGCAAATTATAACTTGAAGATCTGAACTTGTAATTGTCAAATACAGAACTTCTAATTGTTAAATACAAATTATTAGTGCAAATTATAACTTGAAGATCTGAACTTGTAATTGTCAAATACAGAACTTAAAATTGATAGCTTCTAATCATTATTGTAAATTATAACTTGAAGATCTGAACTTGTAATAGTGAATTACAGAACTTAGATTTGTTAAATTCAAATTATTATTTCAAATTATAACTTGAAGATCTGAACTAGTAATTGTCAAATACAGAACTTAAAATTGATAGCTTCTAATTATTATTGCAAATCATAACTTGAAGATCTGAACTTGTAATTGTCAAATACAGAACTTAAAATTGATAGCTTCTAATTATTATTGTAAATTATAACTTGAAGATCTGACCTTGTAATTGTCAAATACAGAACCTAAAATTGATATCTTCTAATTATTATTGCAAATAATAACTTGAAGATCTGAACTAGTAATTGTCAAATACAGAACTTAAAATTGATAGCTTCTAATCATTATTGTAAATTATAACTTGAAGATCTGAACTTGTAATAGTGAATTACAGAACTTAGATTTGTTAAATTCAAATTATTATTTCAAATTATAACTTGAAGATCTGAACTAGTAATTGTCAAATACAGAACTTAAAATTGATAGCTTCTAATTATTATTGCAAATCATAACTTGAAGATCTGAACTTGTAATTGTCAAATACAGAACTTAAAATTGATAGCTTCTAATTATTATTGCAAATTATAACTTGAAGATCTGAACTTGTAATTGTCAAATACAGAACTTCTAATTGTTAAATACAAATTATTAGTGCAAATTATAACTTGAAGATCTGAACTTGTAATTGTCAAATACAGAACTTCTAATTGTTAAATACAAATTATTAGTGCAAATTATAACTTGAAGATCTGAACTAGTAATTGTCAAATACAGCACTTAAAATTGATAGCTTCTAATTATTATTGCAAATTATAACTTGAAGATCTGAACTTGTAATTGTCAAATACAGAACATAAAATTGATAGCTACTAATTATTATTTCAAATTATAACTTGAAGATCTGAACTTGTAATTGTCAAATACAGAACTTAAAATTAATAGCTTCTAATTATTATTGCAAATTATAACTTGAATGTCTGAACTTGTAATTGTCAAATACAGAACTTCTAATTGTTAAATACAAATTATTAGTGCAAATTATAACTTGAAGATCTGAACTTGTAATTGTCAAATACAGAACTTAAAATTGATAGTTTCTAATTATTATTGTAAATTATAACTTGAAGAACTGAACTTGTAATAGTGAATTACAGAACTTAGATTTGTCAAATTCTAATTATTAATTCTAATTATAACTTGAAGATCTGAACTAGTAATTGTCAAATACAGAACTTAAAATTGATAGCTTCTAATTATTATTGCAAATTATAACTTGAAGATCTGCACTTGTAATTGTCAAATACAGAACTTAAAATTAATAGCTTCTAATTTTTATTGCAAATAATAACTTGAAGATCTGAACTTGTAATTGTCAAATGCAGAACTTAAAATTGATAGCTTCTAATTATTATTGCAAATAATAATTTGGAGATCTGTACTTGTAATTGTCAAATACAGAACTTAAAATTGATAGCTTATAATTATAATTCAAATTATAACTTGATGATCTGAACTTGTAATAGTCAAATACAGAACTTCGAATTGTTAAATACAAATTATTAGTGCAAATTATTACTTGAAGATCTGAACCTGTAATAGGTAAATACAGAACTTCGAATGGTTAAATTCAATCTAAGATTGCAAATAATAATTTGAAGATCTGAACTTGTAATAGTCAAATACAGAACTTCTAATTGTTAAATACAAATTATTAGTGCAAATCATAACTTGAAGATCTGAACTTGTAATTGTAAAACACAGAACTTCTAATTGTTAAATACAAATTATAAGTGCAAATTGTAACTTGAAGATCTGAACTAGTAATTGTCAAATACAGCACTTACAATTGATAGCTTCTTATTATTATTGCAAATTATAACTTGAAGATCTGAACTTGTAATTGTCAAATACAGAACATAAAATTGATAGCTTCTAATTATTATTTCGAATTATAACTTGAAGATCTGAACTTGTAATTGTCAAATACAGAACTTAAAATTAATAGCTTCTAATTATTATTGCAAATTATAACTTGAAGATCTGAACTTGTAATTGTCAAATACAGAACTACTAATTGTTAAATACAAATTATTAGTGCAAATTATAACTTGAAGATCTGAACTTGTAATTGTCAAATACAGAACTTAAAATTGATAGCTTCTAATCATTATTGTAAATTATAACTTGAAGATCTGAACTTGTAATAGTGAATTACAGAACTTAGATTTGTTAAATTCAAATTATTATTTCAAATTATAACTTGAAGATCTGAACTAGTAATTGTCAAATACAGAACTTAAAATTGATAGCTTCTAATTATTATTGCAAATCATAACTTGAAGATCTGAACTTGTAATTGTCAAATACAGAACTTAAAATTGATAGCTTCTAATTATTATTGTAAATTATAACTTGAAGATCTGACCTTGTAATTGTCAAATACAGAACTTAAAATTGATATCTTCTAATTATTATTGCAAATAATAACTTGAAGATCTGAACTAGTAATTGTCAAATACAGCACTTAAAATTAATAGCTTCTAATTATTATTGCAAATTATAATTTGAAGATCTGAACTTGTAATAGACAAATACGCAACTTAGCATTTTAAATACAAATTGTGATTGCAAATTATAACTTGAAGATCTGAACCTGTAATAGGTAAATACAGAAATTCGAATTGTTTAATTCTAACTAAGATTGCAAATAATAATTCGAAGATCTGAACTTGTAATAGTCAAATACAGAACTTCTAATTGTTAAATACAAATTATTAGTACAAATTATAACTTGAAGATCTGAACTAGTAATTGTCAAATACAGAACTTAAAATTGATAGCTTCTAATTATTATTGCAAATTATAATTTGAAGATCTGAACTTGTAATAGACAAATACGCAACTTAGCATTGTTAAATACAAATTGTGATTGCAAATTATAACTTGAAGATCTGAACTTGTAATAGTCAAATACAGAACTTCGAATTGTTAAATACAAATTATTAGTGCAAATTATTACTTGAAGATCTGAACCTGTAATAGGTAAATACAGCACTTACAATTGATAGCTTCTAATTATTATTGCAAATTATAACTTGAAGATCTGAACTTGTAATTGTCAAATACAGAACATAAAATTGATAGCTTCTAATTATTATTTCGAATTATAACTTGAAGATCTGAACTTGTAATTGTCAAATACAGAACTTAAAATTAATAGCTTCTAATTATTATTGCAAATTATAACTTGAAGATCTGAACTTGTAATTGTCAAATACAGAACTTCTAATTGTTAAATACAAATTATTAGTGCAAATTATAACTTGAAGATCTGAACTTGTAATTGTCAAATACAGAACTTAAAATTGATAGCTTCTAATCATTATTGTAAATTATAACTTGAAGATCTGAACTTGTAATAGTGAATTACAGAACTTAGATTTGTTAAATTCAAATTATTATTTCAAATTATAACTTGAAGATCTGAACTAGTAATTGTCAAATACAGAACTTAAAATTGATAGCTTCTAATTATTATTGCAAATCATAACTTGAAGATCTGAACTTGTAATTGTCAAATACAGAACTTAAAATTGATAGCTTCTAATTATTATTGTAAATTATAACTTGAAGATCTGACCTTGTAATTGTCAAATACAGAACCTAAAATTGATATCTTCTAATTATTATTGCAAATAATAACTTGAAGATCTGAACTAGTAATTGTCAAATACAGCACTTAAAATTGATAGCTTCTAATTATTATTGGAAATTATAATTTGAAGATCTGAACTTGTAATAGACAAATACGCAACTTAGCATTGTTAAATACAAATTGTGATTGCAAATTATAACTTGAAGATCTGAACCTGTAATAGGTAAATACAGAACTTCGAATTGTTTAATTCTAACTAAGATTGCAAATAATAATTCGAAGATCTGAACCTGTAATAGGTAAATACAGAACTTCGAATTGTTTAATTCTAACTAAGATTGCAAATAATAATTCGAAGATCTGAACTTGTAATAGTCAAATACAGAACTTCTAATTGTTAAATACAAATTATTAGTGCAAATTATAACTTGAAGATCTGAACTAGTAATTGTCAAATACAGAACTTAAAATTGATAGCTTTTAATTATTATTGCAAATTATAACTTGAAGATCTGAACTTGTAATTGTCAAATACAGAACTTCTAATTGTTAAATACAAATTATTAGTGCAAATTATAACTTGAAGATCTGAACTAGTAATTGTCAAATACAGCACTTAAAATTGATAGCTTCTAATTATTATTGCAAATTATAACTTGAAGATCTGAACTTGTAATTGTCAAATACAGAACATAAAATTGATAGCTACTAATTATTATTTCAAATTATAACTTGAAGATTTGAACTTGTAATTGTCAAATACAGAACTTAAAATTAATAGCTTCTAATTATTATTGCAAATTATAACTTGAATGTCTGAACTAGTAATTGTCAAATACAGAACTTCTAATTGTTAAATACAAATTATTAGTGCAAATTATAACTTGAAGATCTGAACTTGTAATTGTCAAATACAGAACTTAAAATTGATAGCTTCTAATTATTATTGTAAATTATAACTTGAAGATCTGAACTTGTAGTAGTCAAATACAGAACTTCTAATTGTTAAATACAAATTATTAGTGCAAATTATAACTTGTAGATCTGAACTTGTAATTGTCAAATGCAGAACTTGAAATTGATAGCTTCTAATTATTATTGTAAATTATAACTTGAAGATCTGAACTTGTAATAGTGAATTACAGAACTTAGATTTGTTAAATTCAAATTATTATTTCAAATTATAACTTGAAGATCTGAACTAGTAATTCAGAACTTAAAATTAATAGCATCTAATTATTATTGCAAATTATAACTTGAAGATCTGAACTTGTAATTGTCAAATACAGAACTTAAAATTGATAGCTTCTAATTATTTTTGTAAGTTATAACTTGAAGATCTGAACTTGTAATCGTGAATTACAGAACTTAGATTTGTTAAATTCAAATTATTATTTCAAATTATAACTTGAAGATCTGAACTAGTAATTGTCAAATACAGAACTTAAAATAGATAGCTTCTAATTATTATTGCAAATTATAACTTGAAGATCTGAACTTGTAATTGTTAAATACAGAACTTCAAATTGTTAAATACAAATTATTAGTGCAAATTATAACTAGAAGATCTGAACTTGTAATTGTCAAATACAGCACTTAAAATTGATAGCTTCTAATTATTATTGTAAATTATAACTTGAAGATCTGAACTTGTAATAGTGAATTACAGAACTTAGATTTGATAAATTCAAATTATTATTTCAAATTATAACTTGAAGATCTGAACTAGTAATTGTCAAATACAGAACTTAAAATTGATAGCTTCTAATTACTATTGCAAATTATAACTTGAAGATCTGAACTTGTAATTGTCAAATACAGAACTTAAAATTGATAGCTTCTAATTATTATTGTAAATTATAACTTGAAGATCTGAACTTGTAATTGTCAAATACAGAACTTAAAATTGATAGCTTCTAATTATTATTGCAAATAATAACTTGAAGATCTGAACTTGTAATTGTCAAATACAGAACTTAAAATTGATAGCTTCTAATTATTATTGCAAAATATAATTTGAAGATCTGAACTTGTGTTACGCTACTTACCTCCCGAATTGAGCGTTGGCCCGCTAGCCAAATCAGAGAGCCGGACTTCAGAGCGTGGTAGCAACTTAATATTCTCGGGGAAAAAGTCAAACAACACAATACACGTGAATAAATCGTATAATGTAACCTCAGTTACCCAAATTGTTACAATAACCTTTTTAGGTAGGTACATACATACATAACACCAAATACATAATAAAACAATACATGTGATCAGATACCGAGTAGGCCACCGGAAAATTCCTAAAATCATAAATCAACAAATAAACTTAAATCTAAGTACATTGGTCCCAGCCTGGGTATTTGAAATACCAATTGATTAGCTGAAAGGCTTAATGTTACAATCTAACCTTTGATTTCAAGCCGTTGAACATAATTACGGCAGAGGTTTGAAGGTCCTTAGCAGGGTCCTCGTAGTGTGACGTAAATTCGGAGACACATCAATAACTAACACAACCGGAATATTAGTTGAATCAAAATCTGAATTATTACACAACCGAACGTATAAGCATTATTCAAATCGGAATTAAAGATTAAACCACCCCCGAATAATCTGGCAATCATTTCAAATTCCAACGATTGAACCGGACTATTTTCCACAACCGTCGCCGTTTGTGGTTGAGTGATTAATGCCTCATTCTTCTCTTGCAATAATCTAAGAGCTGCATAATTACATCTCTTTCTCGCATACCTAATTTCCCCCCGCTCTATATACTTTTTTCGCGCAAAGTGTGGGTAACTTACTTACATCCTGATGTCATCCTGATGTAAGCCACTCCAAGTTGCTTACCTAACAATTTCAGGAACCACCTGCAAGTAGATTACCATAGGCGTACTACTTGATTTTACATTGACTAACTTGGGAAAATTAAATTCTGTTGTACTAAAACTTTGTAAGCGTAACACCCGCTAACAAGTCTGATAAAAAAAATAAACAAAAAAAATGCGTCGAACTGACTCTTTCTAACTAATGGAATTAATTCAAGATAACTTCTCAAAATCAAATGGATCATGGGCCAAATCGATTACCAGGCTAATTAGTTGGTTCACAAATGGTAGTGCACGGAGGACAACAAAGGTTATAATCGAACTGACCTACTGAAAGTTATTTTAAACCGAACTCAAACATTTCAGAATTATCAAATTAAGTCAAAGAACTCAAAAAACTAACTAAAATTTCAAAAATAATCAAACTTAATTCCAATAATTCAAACAAACTGACTAAACTCAAAATTTCAAAATTAATTCAACATAACTCAAACAAAACTAACTAAACTCAAACAAAACTAACTAAACTCAAACAAAACTAACTGAAATCAAACTATTTACATAACTTAATAACTAATAAGGCAATCAAATTTACACGCCGCTTAAAACTAAAAACGAAAAATAATTACATTGAAATAATTGTAGACAAATTAATTAGGGCGGCTAAACTTCCTAACTTCGAGGGCTATCCTGTCGAACATCCGAGTCAGTAAGCCAGGGGACTTAGCACAAGAAGCCAGTTGGCCTCGTCGTCCTAACCTAACGAAGTTGCTAACTAATTATATGAGAACTAAAATTAAGAGCTAAAAAAAAAACTAGTGTTAGCAAAACATGCACGAATTTGTTTTGCTAACCGTAACTATTACATGGCTGCATAGATCGGGTGAATGTGATCTGGCTCGAGAGCAAGAAGAATGTTGGACGCCACTCACTTTGTCATACTGCTTGTGGGAAAAAGCGAGAAACCCTTCAAGCAAAATTAATTCACTTCCCCAAATCAAGAGTCGATCAGAATGTTCCTGGTTACATTTGGAAGGGTGCTATTCCCTGCGTCCGAGATCGGCAGGCAACAGTGCTCACACAGCCAATAGTACCAAGTTCAACTTTACAACCTACTTAATTGGATCGCAAAAAAATTACTTAGTCACGGAAACACCGGTAAATTCCCGTACTAGTCTTAAGATGTTATAAAATAATGTATTATTAATAGATGCAATTAATATTATTTGGAAAATTCAAATTAATTCCCTTTGATTTACAATTATTATGAATTAGTAGATTGGGTGGCCGGACCAATTTTTACTACTCATCGCGGCACGCCTATGCCGAATGACGTCTTCGCGTCCTGACGCTTGACATCGCATCCTAACAACGCAGGCTTAATTCCCACTTCAAATCCGAATCCTATTCGAACTCAACCGAAGTGCTAAAATATCTTACGAAACCGAATTCACATGAATTTACTCATATGGTTACTTAATTGAACAAAATCTAGACGAACTCAACAATTACTCAAATTGTTACTAACTCAAACAAAATTCAAACGAAATCAACAGTTACTGAAGTTCTTAAATAATCAAACGAATTCGAACCATCAGTCTGAACTAAAATGGTTAATTTAAAACAAATGGTAGTCTACTTTAAACAATCAACTGATCTGCAGTTACAGGGTTTTTAAACATAATGCGTCACAGAATGATACAAATTTTATCTAGTCTAACGGTTGCATTGCGTCATCACCGTTGTAATGCGATCTCTTGGCCTATTGAATAAGGTAGGTCACGTATGCTACAAAATTCTTTCTAACAGGGCCGTACTTATTAATTTTTAAAATTTACAATTTATTGAAAGTGACCGAAAAAGATAAAGGGGGGCCTTTTAACGTCTTGCTGAGGACTGAAATGGGCCTTTTAACGTCATGCTGGGGACGGAAATGGGCCTTTCAACGAAATTGATCTGACTAAAATTGGGTTCACATAATTTCAGCTATACTTCTAGCGACTTTACAACTTTGGTACTGAATTCTGAATCTAACAAGTGAACTAACTGAACTTATGAAATGATCGGAACTAACATTTAAACACTCTTCTTGGTTCAACGATACCAGGTACGTACAATTATTGTTCCTACTCTTAACAGGGCTAATACGAATTTTATTATGGGAAACTCGTCAGTTTCCTAAAAACAGGTACATACGCATCTTCAAATTGTAAAAACAACGGAGGGTCGCAACTGGTAACCTGAACCTCCTAACGATGTTATCTAATTAAATCTGATTCCCCCGGTATGGTTTCAGATCCTTGATGTGCCATACCCCTACATTTTTTCCTTCTTCATTACATAATTCGTAAGATAAGTAACCTTTCTTTTTAATAATCGTACACAAAACATATTTCGGAGCTAATTTTGCTGAAAACTTTTTACTAGCGTCGGACAAAACGTAATTTCTTTTCCAGACTTTGTTATTGACCTCAAAAGCTAATGGCCTTTTTCTTAAATCGTAAAGTTTCTTACTCTTATCGTATGAGCGTTTCAAATTTTCCCTGACCTTTTTGTATAATTCGGGAACCTCCTGTTGGTCTTTGTCTAAACGAATTTTTTCCTCAAATTCAGGAATCTTTTCGTCGTCGGGTAAAGGACCAAAGAAACTTCCGTCAATCGGAACGTAACGACCGAACATCAAATATGAAGGTGAAAACTCGCTGACCTCGTGTTTCGCAGTCCTAATGGCTTGAGCTATTTTATGAATATTTTCGTCCCAGTTATTGTGTTCTGACTTATTTACGTATGACGAAATGGCCGCTACCAAAACTTTATTAACGCGTTCCACCGGGTTATGTTGTGCGTGGTAAGCGCTATTTTTCCACACATGCTGAACTTTATAATCCTTGACTAATTTATTAAATTCCTTAGAGACGAATTGTACCCCGTTATCACAAATAATGACTTGCGGGACTCCGAACAATAAAAATACCTGATTTTCCATGAACTTTGCAACGGCCGATGCGGTGGCCTTAACCAAAGGTTGCACTAATACGAATTTTGTAAACCAATCGGAAACGACTAGCAAATGTTGGTTTCCCCTTTTAGAACGCGGAAGCGGTCCCAACAAGTCTACCGAAATTAATTGGAACGGAAAGGATATTTTTTTGTATTGACCCATTAATCCTGGTCTCGCTTGGGTTGAATTTTTTTGTGACGCACACATATTACAATTGGCAACGTATTTTTTAACATCTCTTACTAATTTTGGCCAATAATACAATTCCGAAATTCTGGCGATGGTTTTTGCAACTCCGAAATGACCGGACGTAGGCTCGTCGTGGCATTGGTTTAAAACCTCAGCCCTATTTGCAGTTGGCACGACTAACTTCCATTCCGGAATATTCGTAGTGGTCGGCAATGGGGACGGAACTAACTTATATAATCGATTGTCGATTACCTTGAAACTGTTGTAGCCTTCCGGTTCCTTAGTAACTTTTTCAATCATGTCATTGTACCATTCGTCGGGGATTAAATTTTCAATGCTTAACGACGCAGTGTCACGAGAAAGCGCATCTGGGACTACATTAAGCTTACCCGGTCGGTGATGGACTTCAAAATCGTATTGAGCTAAATAAAGAGCCCACCTTGATAATCTCCCTGACGGATTCTGGATTCGGCTCAGAAATTGTAACGCAGCACAATCTGTAATTACTGCAAATGTTGTGCCCTCAATATACCCTCTGAATTTATTGATACTAAACATAACACCTATTAATTCTCTTTCGGTGGCGGAATATTTTTGTTCGGTCGCGGTCAAAGCTCGGCTTGCATACGCAATTGGGTGTTCTAACCCTCCCTGTTTCTGAAATAATACCGCACCCACGCCCACTAATGAGGCATCGGTTTGAATGTAAAATTTCTGACTAAAATCGGGACTAATCAAAATCGGAGCGCTCGTAATTAGTTCTTTAATTTTTTGAAAGGCGGTTTCGGCCTCTGAATTCCACTGGATTCCCTGACCTTTCTTTTTGTTTTTAATCAAGTCAGAAATTGGTGACGAAATGGTGGACAAATCGGGTAAAAATATCCGGTAGTAACTGACTAACCCTATCAATCGCTTAACTTCCGTTGTGGTTTTCGGAGTTTTAAAATTCTGAATCGCGCTAACCTTGTCTGGATCCGTGCGTAATCCTGACTCATCGACTACAAAACCTAAAAATTTAAGAGATTTTCTAAAAAATTCACATTTGTCAATGTTGACCTTAAATCCCGCGTCTCTTAGGCGTTCAAATATCAAAGTCAAAGTGGTCACATGTTGTTCGAAAGTTTCGGAGGCTACTATGATATCGTCTAAATACACAAACGCATCTCCTTGGTGTAATACGGAACCTAACGTTCGATCCATGACTCGTTGCAAGGTTTTTGGGGCATTAGTCAATCCAAAAGGCATAACCTTGAATTCAAACAAACCTTTACCTTGTACTACGAACGCAGTCTTTTCCCGGGAAGATTTTTCTAACGGAATCTGCCAAAACGCTTTTTTTAAGTCTATGGAGGACAAATATTTCGCGCTACGCACTCTATTTAGGATGTGGTCAGGTCTTACAAGGGCGTATCCATCAAATTTCGTAATTTGATTAATTTTTCTTGCGTCAAAATACACTCTCGTTTCCCCGTTACGTTTTTTTATTAACAGCAAAGGACTTGTCCATGGAGAATTGGATTCTTGTATTACCCCTGTCGCTAACATTTCCTCAATTTCCGAGTGTAATTTCGCTTGCATCGCGGGACTTAACGGATATTGCCTAGTCTTAATCGGTTGCGCATTTCCCGTGTCAATATAATGTTCCACCCCCTTGGCGCATCCTAACTCATTGGTGGCTAACGACCGAAATTTGTTAACTACCTCATTTAGTTTCCGTAACTGAACCTGGTTTAATGTGGTTTGATCTAAAATTCCTTCAACCGCAGCTATCTGACTGGATTTTGGCATTTGCCACGAAAAATCTTTAAAGTGCAATGATAATTTGAATTTTTGTAAAAAATCGGCTCCTAACAACATTTCATAGGACACATTTGGAACAATTAAAAATTCGATCGTCTTGATGATGCCTCCGACCTTGATTTCTAAAGGCAACACACCGCTTACTTGACTACTCGCTCCATTAGCAACCGTAATTTTATTAATTTCTGATTTTGTCATCCTTTTACATTGTTTGGGGTCTAAATATTCTAATCCTTTTTTACCTATTATCGACGTCATCGCGCCCGTATCTACTAATGCCTTTACCGTTTTATTGTTTATCACGATCTCTAAATGCGGACGATTGTCTAAAGGTTTTCGTGCTAGAATCGGCTCGATTTTCACCGATTGTTTATGGAAATTGTTTACTAACCGAAGCCACTCACGCCACTCTTTTTTACTCACTGTTTTATTTATTGCTGTCGGGGCGCATTTCGTCGCGGTGGTTTCCCACGGCCTCTTCCCCAACCTTGATCTCGGCGTTCCCCTTGAGGACGGACACTTAATTGTTGTAATTGGTTTTCTAGAGGGTGAAACGTAGTATTGTTGAGATTGGGAATACCCTCTGTTTTCACAATCTCTTCTCCATTTCCCGAACTCGCGCCAATTAGTTTGTTTGTTACCGGCGAACAATGCGAACACTTGGCTTTAATCACCCCGGGTTGTCCACAACCGTAACAGAAAAATGATCGTTCCTTTTTACACTCATTTGCCCTATGCCCATTTTGCTGGCAATTCCAACAACGAAGTTCGGACTTAATAATCTCGGCTGAAGATGATTCCATAGCGAACGTTTTCGTTTGGGTCATCGGGGTAGTTCTAATTGGCGTCTTGCTGAAAAAGTTTTTCTTTTGTTCGTAGTCGCTTTTTCTTGTCGTGTTAACTGGAACAAATGGTTTCGAACCCATCGTCGTCATACGCTGATATCGGTTGGTTTCCGGTGCATATAATTCATTTTTGCTTTTCAATTCTTGTACTCGTTTACATCGTTCTTTTAGTTTTTCTAAGTTGTCGAAATCTTCTAATGCAACATGATTTGAAAAGAATGGGTTTAAATTTCTAATTATCTGATTTACTAATACTTGTTCGGATACGTTGTCATCAATTCTTTTGTACATGGATTCTAAATCTAAAATGAACGACATCACATTTTCGTTGACACCTTGCATTCGATCTTGCATTTCCTTTTTCAAAATGTACTGATAGTCTCTCGGAAGAAATTCTTTTTTTAATGCGCGTACTAATTCGGTCCAATTATTTATTTTATTTTTAATGTTTCTAAACCATTTGGTCGCGTTTTCTGAAAATAAATCATGGGCACTCAGAAATAACTCATCGTCCGTAACTTGTCGGGCTTCTTTTAGGTTTTCCACCTGGTCTAAAAATTCCAAAATTCCCGTTTTGTCATTATGACCGCTGAATTTTAAGTTCCATTTATAAATTGCCGCAATCTTTCTATTACTTGTGTTCGGAAAATTTGCTGTTATCGCCGCCGTCTGGTTTGTAGCTGACGCGGTTGACCTCGGCTGTTCGGATTTTATTTCACTTAATGCGCCTTCCATTATTTTTATCTCCGCTTCCAGCATGGCAACTACAAAGCTTTCCTCTTCGTCGATTATGTGTACCTTGCTTAATTCGAGCCGGTTATCTAAATGCATAAACCTTGAAAGCAAAATGTTTCGCGTTTCATCACTAATTTGCGCGGTGTTTTGTTCTAAAATTACCCCGATTTCCTGAACCGAATGTCGAACTTCTTCTTCAAAAATTTTCCACTCTACTTGTTCTAATTTCGGAATTATCGAATTGTCTCTTAACGCAATATCTAGCTGCGCGCGGCGCGAGACATTAGTGATACACGGTTTTATATTTCGGCACTCTAATTCAAATCGCAACTCAGTTTTACTCAAAAATTTAGGCTCCATTATCATTGAAGGTTAACAAAATCAAAAATGAACAAATGAAAATCCCTGCTAAGGCCTTCACACCTTGACTTGATTGTACGCAAATTTTCAAACAATTATCAAAAACAATGCCAATCCTTTTTCCCCGACAATTCAGTTGCTTAAACGGCTCCACGTTGTAGCGCCAAACTGTTACGCTACTTACCTCCCGAATTGAGCGTTGGCCCGCTAGCCAAATCAGAGAGCCGGACTTCAGAGCGTGGTAGCAACTTAATATTCTCGGGGAAAAAGTCAAACAACACAATACACGTGAATAAATCGTATAATGTAACCTCAGTTACCCAAATTGTTACAATAACCTTTTTAGGTAGGTACATACATACATAACACCAAATACATAATAAAACAATACATGTGATCAGATACCGAGTGGGCCACCGGAAAATTCCTAAAATCATAAATCAACAAATAAACTTAAATCTAAGTACATTGGTCCCAGCCTGGGTATTTGAAATACCAATTGATTAGCTGAAAGGCTTAATGTTACAATCTAACCTTTGATTTCAAGCCGTTGAACATAATTACGGCAGAGGTTTGAAGGTCCTTAGCAGGGTCCTCGTAGTGTGACGTAAATTCGGAGACACATCAATAACTAACACAACCGGAATATTAGTTGAATCAAAATCTGAATTATTACACAACCGAACGTATAAGCATTATTCAAATCGGAATTAAAGATTAAACCACCCCCGAATAATCTGGCAATCATTTCAAATTCCAACGATTGAACCGGACTATTTTCCACAACCGTCGCCGTTTGTGGTTGAGTGATTAATGCCTCATTCTTCTCTTGCAATAATCTAAGAGCTGCATAATTACATCTCTTTCTCGCATACCTAATTTCCCCCCGCTCTATATACTTTTTTCGCGCAAAGTGTGGGTAACTTACTTACATCCTGATGTCATCCTGATGTAAGCCACTCCAAGTTGCTTACCTAACAATTTCAGGAACCACCTGCAAGTAGATTACCATAGGCGTACTACTTGATTTTACATTGACTAACTTGGGAAAATTAAATTCTGTTGTACTAAAACTTTGTAAGCGTAACACTTGTTAGATAAATACGCAACTTAGCATTGTTAAATACAAATTGTGATTGCAAATTATAACTTGAAGATCTGAACCTGTAATAGGTAAATACAGAACTTCGAATTGTTAAATTCAAACTAAGATTGCAAATAATAATTCGAAGATCTGAACTTGTAATAGTCAAATACAGAACTTCTAATTGTTAAATACAAATTATTAGTGCAAATTATAACTTGAAGATCTGAACTTGTAATTGTCAAATTCAGAACTTAAAATTGATAGCTTCTAATTATTATTGTAAATTATAACTTGAAGATCTGAACTTGTAATAGTGAATTACAGAACTTAGATTTCTTAAATTCAAATTATTATTTCAAAATATAACTTGAAGATCTGAACTAGTAATTGTCAAATACAGAACTTCTAATTGTTAAATACAAATTATTAGTGCAAATTATAACTTGAAGATCTGAACTAGTAATTGTCAAATACAGAACTTAAAATTGATAGCTTCTAATTATTATTGCAAATTATAACTTGAAGATCTGAACTTGTAATAGTTAATTACAGAACTAAGATTTGTTAAATTCAAATTATTATTTCAAATTATAACTTGAAGATCTGAACTAGTAATTGTCAAATACAGAACTTCTAATTATTAAATACAAATTATTAGTGCAAATTATAACTTGAAGATCTGAACTAGTAATTTTCAAATACAGAACTTAATATTGATAGCTTCTAATTATTATTGCAAAATATAACTAAAAGATCTGAACTTGTAATTGTCAAATACAGAACTTCTAATTGTTAAATACAAATTATTAGTGCAAATTATAACTTGAAGATCTGAACTAGTAATTTTCAAATACAGAACTTAATATTGATAGCTTCTAATTATTATTGCAAATTAAAACTAGAAGTTCTGAACTTGTAATTGTCAAATACAGAACTTAAAATTGATAGCTTCTAATTATTATTTCAATTTATAACTTGAAGATCTGAACTTGTAATTGTCAAATACAGAACTTAAAATTGATAGCTTCTAATTATTATTGCAAATTATAACTTGAAGATCTGAACTTGTAATTGTCAAATACAGAACTTAAAATTGATAGCTTCTAATTATTATTGCAAATTATAACTTGAAGATCTGAACTTGTAATTGTCAAATACAGAACATAAAATTGATAGCTTCTAATTATTATTTCAAATTATAACTTGAAGATCTGAACTTGTAATTGTCAAATACAGAACTTAAAATTAATAGCTTCTAATTATTATTGCAAATTATAACTTGAAGATCTGAACTTGTAATTGTCAAATACAGAACTTAAAATTGATAGCTTCTAATAATTATTGCAAATTATAACTTGAAGATCTGAACTTGTAATTGTCAAATACAGAACTTAAAATTGATAGCTTCTAATTATTATTGCAAATTATAACTTGAAGATCTGAACTTGTAATTGTCAAATACAGAACATAAAATTGATAGCTTCTAATTATTATTTCAAATTATAACTTGAAGATCTGAACTTGTAATTGTCAAATACAGAACTTAATATTGATAGCTTCTAATTATTATTGCAAATTATAACTTGAAGATCTGAACTTGTAATTGTCAAATACAGAACTTAAAATTGATAGCTTCTAATAATTATTGCAAATTATAACTTGAAGATCTGAACTTGTAATTGTCAAATACAGAACTTAAAATTGATAGCTTCTAATTATTATTGCAAATTATAACTTGAAGATCTGAACTTGTAATTGTCAAATACAGAACATAAAATTGATAGCTTCTAATTATTATTTCAAATTATAACTTGAAGATCTGAACTTGTAATTGTCAAATACAGAACTTAAAATTAATAGCTTCTAATTATTATTGCAAATTATAACTTGAAGATCTGAACTTGTAATTGTCAAATACAGAACTTAAAATTGATAGCTTCTAATTATTATTGTAAGTTATAACTTGAAGATCTGAACTTGTAATCGTGAATTACAGAACTTAGATTTGTTAAATTCAAATTATTATTTCAAATTATAACTTGAAGATCTGAACTAGTAATTGTCAAATACAGAACTTAAAATAGATAGCTTCTAATTATTATTGCAAATTATAACTTGAAGATCTGAACTTGTAATTATTAAATACAGAACTTAAAATTGATAGCTTCTAATTATTATTGTAAATTATAACTTCAAGATCTGAACTTGTAATTGTCAAATACAGAACTTAAAATTGATAGCTTCTAATTATTATTGCAAATAATAACTTGAAGATCTGAACTGGTAATTGTCAAATACAGAACTTAAAATTGATAGCTTCTAATTATTATTGCAAATTATAACTTGAAGATCTGAACTTGTAATTGTCAAATACAGAACTTCAAATTGTTAAATACAAATTATTAGTGCAAATTATAACTTGAAGATCTGAACTTGTAATTATCAAATACAGAACTTAAAATTGATAGCTTCTAATTATTATTGTAAATTATAACTTG
The DNA here is from genome assembly GCA_963170105.1 of Cantharis lateralis. Lineage (NCBI taxonomy): Eukaryota > Metazoa > Arthropoda > Insecta > Coleoptera > Cantharidae > Cantharis > Cantharis lateralis. Next base: position 22,563,285 of record OY720625.1, on the reverse strand, counting down.
AAGATCTGAACTTGTAATAGTGAATTACAGAACTTAGATTTGTTAAATTCAAATTATTATTTCAAATTATAACTTGAAGATCTGAACTAGTAATTGTCAAATACAGAACTTAAAATTGATAGCTTCTAATTATTATTGCAAATTATAATTTGAAGATCTGAACTTGTAATAGACAAATACGCAACTTAGCATTGTTAAATACAAATTGTGATTGCAAATTATAACTTGAAGATCTGAACCTGTAATAGGTAAATACAGAACATAAAATTGATAGCTTCTAATTATTATTTCAAATTATAACTTGAAAATCTGAACTTGTAATTGTCAAATACAGAACTTAAAATTAATAGCTTCTAATTATTATTACAAATTATAACTTGAAGATATGAACTTGTAATTGTCAAATACAGAACTTAAAATTGATAGCTTCTAATTATTATTGTAAATTATAACTTGAAGATCTGAACTTGTAATAGTGAATTACAGAACTTAGATTTGTTAAATTCAAATTATTATTTCAAATTATAACTTGAAGATCTGAACTAGTAATTGTCAAATACAGAACTTAAAATTGATAGCTTCGAATTATTATTGCATTTTATAACTTGAAGATCTGAACTTGTAATTGTTAAATACAGAATTTAAAATTGATAGCTTCTAATTATTATTGTAAATTATAACTTTTAGATCTGAACTTGTAATTGTCAAATACAGAACTTAAAATTGATAGCTTCTAATTATTATTGCATATAATAACTTGAAGATCTGAACTTGTAATTGTCAAATACAGAACTTAAAATTGATAGCTTCTAATTATTATTGCAAATTATAATTTGAAGTTCTGAACTTGTAATAGACAAATACGCAACTTAGCATTGTTAAATACAAATTGTGATTGCAAATTATAACTTGAAGATCTGAACCTGTAATAGGTAAATACAGAACTTCGAATTGTTAAATTCAAACTAAGATTGCAAATAATAATTCGAAGATCTGAACTTGTAATAGTCAAATACAGAACTTCTAATTGTTAAATACAAATTATTAGTGCAAATTATAACTTGAAGATCTGAACTAGTAATTGTCAAATACAGAACTTAAAATTGATAGCTTCTAATTATTATTGCAAATTATAACTTGAAGATCTGAACTTGTAATTGTTAAATACAGAACTTAAAATTGATAGCTTCTAATTATTATTGCATATTATGCAATTGAAGATCTTGAAGATCTGAACTTGTAATTGTTAAATACAGAACTTAAAATTGATAGCTTCTAATTATTATTGTAAATTATAACTTCAAGATCTGAACTTGTAATTGTCAAATACAGAACTTAAAATTGATAGCTTCTAATTATTATTGCAAATAATAACTTGAAGATCTGAACTTGTAATTGTCAAATACAGAACTTAAAATTGATAGCTTCTAATTATTATTGCAAATTATAATTAGAAGATCTGAACTTGTAATAGACAAATACGCAACTTAGCATTGTTAAATACAAATTGTGATTGCAAATTATAACTTGAAGATCTGAACCTGTAATTGTCAAATACAGAACTTCTAATTGTTAAATACAAATTATTAGTGCTAATTATAACTTGAAGATCTGAACTAGTAATTGTCAAATACAGAACTTAAAATTGATAGCTTCTAATTATTATTGCAAATTATAACTTGAAGATCTGAACTTGTAATTGTCAAATACAGAACTTCTAATTGTTAAATACAAATTATTAGTGCTAATTATAACTTGAAGATCTGAACTTGTAATTGTCAAATACAGAACTTAAAATTGATAGCTTCTAATTATTATTGCAAATTATAACTTGAAGATCTGAACTTGTAATAGTCAAATACAGAACTTAAAATTGATAGCTTCTAATTATTATTGTAAATTATAACTTGAAGATCTGAACTTGTAATAGTGAATTACAGAACTTAGATTTGTTAAATTCAAATTATTACTTCAAATTATAACTTGAAGATCTGAACTAGTAATTGTCAAATACAGAACTTAAAATTGATAGCTTCTAATTATTATTGCAAATTATAACTTGAAGATCTGAACTTGTAATTGTCAAATACAGAACTTAAAATTGATAGCTTTTAATTATTATTGTAAATTATAACTTGAAGATCTGAACTTGTAATTGTCAAATACAGAACTTAAAATTGATAGCTTCTGATTATTATTGCAAATAATAACTTGGAGATCTGAACTAGTAATTGTCAAATACAGAACTTAAAATTGATAGCTTCTAATTATTATTGCATATTATAACTTGAAGATCTGAACTTGTAATTATTAAATACAGAACTTAAAATTGATAGCTTCTAATTATTATTGTAAATTATAACTTCAAGATCTGAACTTGTAATTGTCAAATACAGAACTTAAAATTGATAGCTTCTAATTATTATTGCAAATAATAACTTGAAGATCTGAACTGGTAATTGTCAAATACAGAACTTAAAATTGATAGCTTCTAATTATTATTGCAAATTATAACTTGAAGATCTGAACTTGTAATTGTCAAATACAGAACTTCAAATTGTTAAATACAAATTATTAGTGCAAATTATAACTTGAAGATCTGAACTTGTAATTATCAAATACAGAACTTAAAATTGATAGCTTCTAATTATTATTGTAAATTATAACTTGAAGATCTGAACTTGTAATAGTGAATTACAGAACTTAGATTTGTTAAATTCAAATTATTATTTCAAATTATAACTTGAAGATCTGAACTAGTAATTGTCAAATACAGAACTTAAAATTGATAGCTTCTAATTATTATTGCATATTATAACTTGAAGATCTGAACTTGTAATTGTTAAATACAGAACTTAAAATTGATTGCTTCTAATTATTATTGTAAATTATAACTTCAAGATCTGAACTTGTAATTGTCAAATACAGAACTTAAAATTGATAGCTTCTAATTATTATTGCAAATAATAACTTGAAGATCTGAACTTGTAATTGTCAAATACAGAACTTAAAATTGATAGCTTCTAATTATTATTGCAAATTATAATTTGAAGATCTGAACTTGTAATAGACAAATACGCAACTTAGCATTGTTAAATACAAATTGTGATTGCAAATTATAACTTGAAGATCTGAACCTGTAATAGGTAAATACAGAACATAAAATTGATAGCTTCTAATTATTATTTCAAATTATAACTTGAAGATCTGAACTTCTAATTGTCAAATACAGAACTTAAAATTAATAGCTTCTAATTATTATTGCAAATTATAACTTGAAGATCTGTACTTGTAATTGTCAAATACAGAACTTAAAATTGATAGCTTCTAATTATTATTGTAAATTATAACTTGAAGATCTGAACTTGTAATAGTGAATTACAGAACTTAGATTTGTTAAATTCAAATTATTATTTCAAATTATAACTTGAAGATCTGAACTAGTAATTGTCAAATACAGAACTTAAAATTGATAGCTTCTAATTATTATTGCATATTATAACTTGAAGATCTGAATTTGTAATTGTTAAATACAGAATTTAAAATTGATAGCTTCTAATTATTATTGTAAATTATAACTTTTAGATCTGAACTTGTAATTGTCAAATACAGAACTTGAAATTGATAGCTTCTAATTATTATTGCAAATAATAACTTGAAGATCTGAACTTGTAATTGTCAAATACAGAACTTAAAATTGATAGCTTCTAATTATTATTGCAAATTATAATTTGAAGATCTGAACTTGTAATAGACAAATACGCAACTTAGCATTGTTAAATACAAATTGTGATTGCAAATTATAACTTGAAGATCTGAACCTGTAATAGGTAAATACAGAACTTCGAATTGTTAAATTCAAACTAAGATTGCAAATAATAATTCGAAGATCTGAACTTGTAACAGTCAAATACAGAACTTCTAATTGTTAAATACAAATTATTAGTGCAAATTATAACTTGAAGATCTGAACTAGTAATTGTCAAATACAGAACTTAAAATTGATAGCTTCTAATTATTATTGCAAATTATAACTTGAAGATCTGAACTTGTAATTGTCAAATACAGAACTTAAAATTAATAGCTTCTAATTATTATTGTAAATTATAACTTGAAGATCTGAACTTGTAATAGTGAATTACAGAACTTAAAATTGATAGCTTCTAATTATTATTCCAAATAATAACTTGAAGATCTGAACTGGTAATTGTCAAATACAGAACTTAAAATTGATAGCTTCTAATTATTATTGCAAATTATAACTTGAAGATCTGAACTTGTAATTGTCAAATACAGAACTTCAAATTGTTAAATACAAATTATTAGTGCAAATTATAACTTGAAGATCTGAACTTGTAATTATCAAATACAGAACTTAAAATTGATAGCTTCTAATTATTATTGTAAATTATAACTTGAAGATCTGAACTTGTAATAGTGAATTACAGAACTTAGATTTGTTAAATTCAAATTATTATTTCAAATTATAACTTGAAGATCTGAACTAGTAATTGTCAAATACAGAACTTAAAATTGATAGCTTCTAATTATTATTGCATATTATAACTTGAAGATCTGAACTTGTAATTGTTAAATACAGAACTTAAAATTGATAGCTTCTAATTATTATTGTAAATTATAACTTGAAGATCTGAACTTGTAATAGTGAATTACAGAACTTAGATTTGTTAAATTCAAATTATTATTTCAAATTATAACTTGAAGATCTGAACTAGTAATTGTCAAATACAGAACTTAAAATTGATAGCTTCTAATTATTATTGCATATTATAACTTGAAGATCTGAATTTGTAATTGTTAAATACAGAATTTAAAATTGATAGCTTCTAATTATTATTGTAAATTATAACTTTTAGATCTGAACTTGTAATTGTCAAATACAGAACTTGAAATTGATAGCTTCTAATTATTATTGCAAATAATAACTTGAAGATCTGAACTTGTAATTGTCAAATACAGAACTTAAAATTGATAGCTTCTAATTATTATTGCAAATTATAATTTGAAGATCTGAACTTGTAATAGACAAATACGCAACTTAGCATTGTTAAATACAAATTGTGATTGCAAATTATAACTTGAAGATCTGAACCTGTAATAGGTAAATACAGAACTTCGAATTGTTAAATTCAAACTAAGATTGCAAATAATAATTCGAAGATCTGAACTTGTAACAGTCAAATACAGAACTTCTAATTGTTAAATACAAATTATTAGTGCAAATTATAACTTGAAGATCTGAACTAGTAATTGTCAAATACAGAACTTAAAATTGATAGCTTCTAATTATTATTGCAAATTATAACTTGAAGATCTGAACTTGTAATTGTCAAATACAGAACTTAAAATTAATAGCTTCTAATTATTATTGCAAATTATAACTTGAAGATCTGAACTAGTAATTATCAAATACAGAACATAAAATTGATAGCTTCTAATTATTATTTCAAATTATAACTTGAAGATCTGAACTTGTAATTGTCAAATACAGAACTTAAAATTAATAGCTTCTAATTATTATTGCAAATTATAACTTGAAGATCTGAACTTGTAATTGTCAAATACAGAACTTAAAATTGATAGCTTCTAATTATTATTGTAAATTATAACTTGAAGATCTGAACTTGTAATAGTGAATTACAGAACTTAGATTTGTTAAATTCAAATTATTATTTCAAATTATAACTTGAAGATCTGAACTAGTAATTGTCAAATACAGAACTTAAAATTGATAGCTTCTAATTATTATTGCATTTTATAACTTGAAGATCTGAACTTGTAATTGTTAAATACAGAATTTAAAATTGATAGCTTCTAATTATTATTGTAAATTATAACTTTTAGATCTGAACTTGTAATTGTCAAATACAGAACTTAAAATTGATAGCTTCTAATTATTATTGCATATAATAACTTGAAGATCTGAACTTGTAATTGTCAAATACAGAACTTAAAATTGATAGCTTCTAATTATTATTGCAAATTATAATTTGAAGATCTGAACTTGTAATAGACAAATACGCAACTTAGCATTGTTAAATACAAATTGTGATTGCAAATTATAACTTGAAGATCTGAACCTGTAATAGGTAAATACAGAACTTCGAATTGTTAAATTCAAACTAAGATTGCAAATAATAATTCGAAGATCTGAACTTGTAATAGTCAAATACAGAACTTCTAATTGTTAAATACAAATTATTAGTGCAAATTATAACTTGAAGATCTGAACTAGTAATTGTCAAATACAGAACTTAAAATTGATAGCTTCTAATTATTATTGCAAATTATAACTTGAAGATCTGAACTTGTAATTGTCAAATACAGAACTTCTAATTGTTAAATACAAATTATTAGTGCAAATTATAACTTGAAGATCTGAACTTGCAATTGTCAAATACAGAACTTAAAATTGATGGCTTCTAATTATTATTGCAAATTATAACTTGAAGATCTGAACTTGTAATAGTCAAATACAGAACATAAAATTGATAGCTTCTAATTATTATTGTAAATTATAACTTGAAGATCTGAACTTGTAATAGTGAATTACAGAACTTAGATTTGTTAAATTCAAATTATTATTTCAAATTATAACTTGAAGATCTGAACTAGTAATTGTCAAATACAGAACTTATAATTGATAGCTTCTAATTATTATTGCAAATTATAACTTGAAGATCTGAACTTGTAATTGTCAAATACAGTACTTAAAATTGATAGCTTCTAATTATTATTGCAAATTATAACTTGAAGATCTGAACTTGTAATTGTCAAATACAGAACTTAAAATTAATAACTTTTAATTATTATTGTAAATTATAACTTGAAGATCTGAACTTGTAATAGTCAAATACAGAACTTCGAATTGTTAAATACAAATTATTAGTACAAATTATAACTTGAAGATCTGAACTTGTAATAGGTAAATACAGAACTTCGAATTGTTAAATTCAAACTAAGATTGCAAATAATAATTTGAAGATCTGAACTTGTAATAGTCAAATACAGAACTTAAAATTGATAGCTTCTAATTATTATTGTAAATTATAACTTGAAGATCTGAACTTGTAATAGTGAATTACAGAACTTAGATTTGTTAAATTCAAATTATTATTTCAAATTATAACTTGAAGATCTGAACTAGTAATTGTCAAATACAGAACTTAAAATTGACAGCTTCTAATTATTATTGCAAATTATAACTTGAAGATCTGAACTTTTTTTTTTTTTATAACTCCGTTTAATATTTACAATCTGTTACATAAAGTATAACATTCAGTAAATGTTTTGTCGACAATTATCATGATAAGGAAGCACCCATTGGAACCCCCTCCTCTCCTTTACTTAACAATAAACATTATATTATATACATACTTATACTATGTTAACATAACAATATTCTGGTGAAATACGTTTTTACTTTATATAATAATCACTTATTATTATTGAACCTTTCGGTTAGGTCTAACGGTTTGAATCTTTTTAGTCTTCGTTTGTGATTACTAGGATCCAACAAACTCACTGCTAAGCTATTTGGGTGAACAATAAGTCTGGCTTGATATTTTTCACTGAATTTTGCTATTTCACTTTTAACACTATCGACGTTAAGGTCATTGTGAATAACATCGTTTGGGACGTACCAAGGAGCGTTTGAAATTATTCGCAACACTTTCGATTGAAATCTCTGGAGAATTTCGATGTTTGAGATGCTTGCTGTACCCCACAGTTGGATTCCGTAAGACCAAATAGGTCTCAAGATAGTCTTATATAATAGGACCTTATTTTCGAGTGTTAGCTGTGACTTTGGTCCAATTAGCCAATACATATTTCTAAGTTTAAGACCCAATTGTTTCCTCTTCTTCCAGATATGTTCCCTCCAAGTAAGCCTTCGGTCGAGGTGCATGCCGAGGTATCTAGCAACGTTGTTTTGAGGTAGTATTTGGCCATTTAGAGTTACTGGTGGACAAGTATCTTTCTTCATCGTGTATGTGACCTGTACGGATTTAGTTTCATTTGCTCGAATACGCCATGTCTTTAGCCATACTTGGATTTTTAAAAGGTGATCTTGTAGGTTTCTTGAAGCTTGCGATGGATTGTAGTGCGAAGCCATAATTGCTGTATCATCTGCATATGTTGCAACAGATGTCCTGGTGGTAGTTGGTAGATCCGAGGAGAACAGTAAATAGAGCATTGGGCCCAGAACGCTGCCTTGAGGAACTCCCGACTGGATTGGGAAAAACTCGGAAAGTTCATCCTGAAACTTGACTTGAAACATTCGGTCGAGAAGGTACGATTTGAGGATTGTATAGAATGTATGTGGAAGTTTGAGTCTTATTTTATAAAGCAATCCCAGGTGCCATACTTTATCAAATGCCTGTGTAATATCTAAGAAGGCAATAGTACAAAATTTCTTCTCCTCAAGGTCTTGATTTATGTTGTTTACGACCCGGTGCACCTGCTCGATGGTGGCATGCTGTTTCCTGAAGCCAAATTGATGTCTTGGAATCACCTTTTCTTTCAGAAGACACGGATATAATCTTTGCAGCAGCAATTTCTCAAATATTTTAGAAAGGAGTGGCAGCAGGCTAATGGGCCGATAAGATGTTGTTTCCTCTGGTGGTTTCCCCACTTTATGGATAAGAATTATCTGAGCCACCTTCCACTGTGGGGGCACCATTTCGAGTCGGAGTGCTGCGTTAAAGAGATAAGTTATCAATTGCACTCCTCTTTCAGGAAGCTTCTGCAGGATTTTGCCTGTGATAAGATCATATCCTGGTGTTTTTTTTGTATTTGTATTCTTTATAATAGAAATTACCTCTTTGGTTTTAAAAGGTTTTATTGGAAAATCTAATTGAAATGGCGCTTCCATTAGTTGGGTGATTTTTTCTTCTATTTCTGGGTCTTCCTCGGGGAATGGTTGAAACACATCCGCTAGGTGCTCTGCGAAAGTATCAGCTTTTTCACGATTGTTTCTGGCCCAACTTCTATTTGGTCTTCGTAGTGGGGGAACAGGTACAAATGTTCTTTTTAGTTTTTTTGTTGCCTTCCATAATGAATAGTCTGTGGCTTCCGTAGGTGTAAGATTTGTCAGATACTCCTGGATTGATTGGTTTTTACTTTGATTTAGCATATTCTTCAGCGCCCTTGTTGCTCTATTTAATCTATTTTTATCGTCAGGATATCTGGTATTTTGCCAAGTTCTTCTGAGCTTTCTCTTTTCCGCGATTGCTATCTTGATAGCCATCGAGCATGTGTCATGTTTATCATAGCTTCTCAGTACCGGGGTCGAGTTCCACGCAGCACCTTGAATTGTGTTGTTTAAGTGCTCCACTGCGTCAATCAGATCACGCTCAGTTTTTAATGGTATATTGGTGTTGATATTGTCATGGATCAGCAATTTAAAATTTTCCCAGTCTGTTTGGCTGTTATACAGATGCGGTGTGCTTTCTTTTTGAAGTACTTTCGATTGCAGTGTAATTAATATTGGTGAGTGGTCAGACGATAACTCCAAGCAGGACTGCGCGTGCAAATAGTTGTTTGATATACCTTTAGTAACACAAAAGTCGATTACGTCAGGTAATTTGTTTCTGTCGGTGGGCCAATAAGTTGGTTGGCCTGTCGACACGTAACCTAAGTTGTTGTTATTGATAACCTTCATCAGTTCTCTTCCTCTAGGGTTAACGAGCCTTGATCCCCATTCTTGATGTTTTGCGTTATAATCGCCTCCAGAAACAAATCTATTTCCAAGAGTTTTAAAGAATTTCAAGAATTGATTTTCCTTAATGGTGTACCTTGGAGGGCAGTAAACTGCAGCGAATGTTACAGGACCATTACAGGTTTCCACTGTTAGACTTGTGGCTTGCAGGTATTCTTCTTGGAATTTTTCGCTCTCAAAATACTTCAATGATGTTTTTATTATGATTGCTGAACCACCATGGGCAGTCCCATCTGGATGTCGTGTGTGGTAGATTGAATAATCTGGAATTTTAATGAAACTACGATTAGTAAAATGCGTTTCAGATATAAGGGCTATGTCGATGTCGTGATTTTGTAAATAAACTGTTAACTCTTGTCCATGTTGAGACAAGCCATTGGCGTTCCATACTACTAGTTTAGTTGGCGTGTCCATTAATGGTTTTTGGTCATGATGGTAATTAGGAGATCGATTAGTTTGTCGATTCTTTTCATGTTTTCATCCATCCTTTCCATCATTTTTGTTAGCATTATCATTATTAAATTTTCACTTTGATTTTCTTTCTTTGATTGTGCACCCTGTAAATTTTGTTTATAACTTTCATTTCCGCTTGCTGCGTCGGCATAATTTTGATTTTCATTTATCGGCTCGTTTAATTGGTGTGAGCTGTTTGCTCTACTATATCCCAGTGGTTGGGGTTGCCTATTTCTAAGAGGGGGAAAATTTGTAGAATTAAATGATGGGGGTTTGTTGGAAGCTTCGTTTATTTGAGATGGTATCTGCTTGGGTCTGAGTGGGGGGAATTTTCGTTTTTGAATCTCTTTATAAACCGTGCATCCTCGATAATTAGCAGGGTGCTCACCGTTACATAGCACACACATAGCCTTTATATTTTTTTCTTTTGTGCACTCAGTTGTCCAGTGGTTGTCTCCACATTTGACACATCTGGGTTTTCTCGAGCAGTACGTTTTTGTGTGTCCATATCGCTGGCATCTAGTGCATTGTACTACTTCTCGTTTTAAACGCGGTGGTTCGATAATTACAACCGCTCTTAGTAATCGGTTAATCTTGTAAATATCTTTGTTGTTATCATTGGGTGATAATTCAACAAGATGCATAGATAGAGGAGTTTTTGTTTTATTCTGTAGCATGTTTGTAATTCTTTCAACTTGATGCCCTCGAGCCTCAATTTCCTGCTTAATGTCATCTAGTTCGGTCGAGAAGCGAATGCCTTTTATGACAATACGAAAATTTCTTTTTTCTTTTAATTGAAACGTATGGCTTTCAACTTTATTTGTATTTAATGCTTTTAACTAGTAATTGTCAAATACAGAACTTATAATTGATAGCTTCTAATTATTATTGCAAATTATAACTTGAAGATCTGAACTTGTAATTGTCAAATGCAGAACTTAAAATTGATAGCTTCTAATTATTATTTCAAATTATAACTTGAAGATCTGAACTTGTAATAGTCAAATACAGTACATCGAATTGTTAAATACAAATTATTAGTGCAAATTATAACTTGAAGATCTGAACTTGTAATAGGTAAATACAGAACTTCTAATTGTTAAATTCAAACTAAGATTGCAAATAATAATTTGAAAATCTGAACTAGTAATAGTCAAATACAGAACTTCTAACTGTTAAAAACAAATTATTAGTGCAAATTATAACTTGAAGATCTGAACTTGTAATTGTCAAATACAGAACTTAAAATTGATAGCTTCTAATTATTATTGCAAACTATAACTTGAAGATCTGAACTTGTAATAGTGAATTACAAAACTTAGATTTGTTAAATTCTAATTATTATTTCAAATTATAACTTTAAGATCTGAACTAGTAATTGTCGAATACAGAACTTAAATTGATAGCTTATAATTATTATTGCAAATAATAATTTGAAGATCTGAACTTGTAATAGTCAAATACAGAACTTCTAATTGTTAAATACAAATTATTAGTGCATAATTATAACTTGAAGATCTGAACTAGTAATTGTCAAATACAGAACTTAAAATTGATAGCTTCTAATTATTATTGCAAATTATAACTTGAAGATCTGAACTTGTAATAGTTAATTACAGAACTAAGATTTGTTAAATTCAAATTATTATTTCAAATTATAACTTGAAGATCTGAACTTGTAATTGTCAAATACAGAACTTCTAATTGTTAAATACAAATTATTAGTGCAAATTATAACTTGAAGATCTGAACTTGCAATTGTCAAATACAGAACTTAAAATTGATAGCTTCTAATTATTATTGAAAATTATAACTTGAAGATCTGAACTTGTAATAGTCAAATACAGAACTTAAAATTGATAGCTTCTAATTATTATTGTAAATTATAACTTGAAGATCTGAACTTGTAATAGTGAATTACAGAACTTAGATTTGTTAAATTCAAATTATTATTTCAAATTATAACTTGAAGATCTGAACTAGTAATTGTCAAATACAGAACTTAAAATTGATAGCTTCTAATTATTATTGCAAATTAAAACTTGAAGATCTGAACTTGTAATTGTCAAATACAGTACTTAAAATTGATAGCTTCTAATTATTATTGCAAATTATAACTTGAAGATCTGAACTTGTAATTGTAAAATACAGAACTTAAAATTAATAGCTTTTAATTATTATTGTAAATTTTAACTTGAAGATCTGAACTTGTAATAGTCAAATACAGAACTTCGAATTGTTAAATACAAATTATTAGTACAAATTATAACTTGAAGATCTGAACTTGTAATAGGTAAATACAGAACTTCGAATTGTTAAATTCAAACTAAGATTGCAAATAATAATTTGAAAATCTGAACTAGTAATAGTCAAATACAGAACTTCTAACTGTTAAAAAAAAAATAATTAGTGCAAATTATAACTTGAAGATCTGAACTTGTAATTGTCAAATACAGAACTTAAAATTGATAGCTTCCAATTAATATTGCAAATTATAACTTGAAGATCTGAACTTGTAATAGTGAATTACAAAACTTAGATTTGTTAAATTCAAATTATTATTTCAAATTATAACTTGAAGATCTGAACTAGTAATTGTCGAATACAGAACTTAAATTGATAGCTTATAATTATTATTGCAAATAATAATTTGAAGATCTGAACTTGTAATAGTCAAATACAGAACTTCTAATTGTTAAATACAAATTATTAGTGCAAATTATAACTTGAAGATCTGAACTAGTAATTGTCAAATACAGAACTTAAAATTGATAGCTTCTAATTATTATTGCAAATTATAACTTGAAGATCTGAACTTGTAATAGTTAATTACAGAACTAAGATTTGTTAAATTCAAATTATTATTTCAAATTATAACTTGAAGATCTGAACTAGTAATTGTCAAATACAGAACTTCTAATTATTAAATACAAATTATTAGTGCAAATTATAACTTGAAGATCTGAACTAGTAATTTTCAAATACAGAACTTAATATTGATAGCTTCTAATTATTATTGCAAATTATAACTAAAAGATCTGAACTTGTAATTGTCAAATACAGAACTTCTAATTGTTAAATACAAATTAGTAGTGCAAATTATAACTTGAAGATCTGAACTTGTAATTATCAAATACAGAACTTAAAATTGATAGCTTCTAATTATTATTGTAAATTATAACTTGAAGATCTGAACTTGAATTGTGAATTACAGAACTTAGATTTGTTAAATTCAAATTATTATTTCAAATTATAACTTGAAGATCTGAACTAGTAATTGTCAAATACAGAACTTAAAATTGATAGCTTCTAATTATTATTGCAAATTATAACTTGAAGATCTGAACTTGTAATTGTCAAATACAGAACTTAAAATTGATAGCTTCTAATTATTATTGTAAATTATAACTTGAAGATCTGAACTTGTAATTGTCAAATACAGAACTTAAAATTGATAGCTTCTAATTATTATTGCAAATAATAACTTGGAGATCTGAACTAGTAATTGTCAAATACAGAACTTAAAATTGATAGCTTCTAATTATTATTGCAAATTATAACTTGAAGATCTGAACTTGTAATTGTCAAATACAGAACTTAAAATTGATAGCTTCTAATTATTATTGCAAATTATAACTTGAAGATCTGAACTTGTAATAGTCAAATACAGAACTTAAAATTGATAGCTTCTAATTATTATTGTAAATTATAACTTGAAGATCTGAACTTGTAATAGTGAATTACAGAACTTAGACTTGTTAAATTCAAATTATTATTTCAAATTATAACTTGAAGATCTGAACTAGTAATTGTCAAATACAGAACTTAAAATTGATAGCTTCTAATTATTATTGCAAATTATAACTTGAAGATCTGAACTTGTAATTGTCAAATACAGTACTTAAAATTGATAGCTTCTAATTATTATTGCAAATTATAACTTGAAGATCTGAACTTGTAATTGTCAAATACAGAACTTAAAATTAATAGCTTCTAATTATTATTGCAAATTATAACTTGAAGATCTGAACTAGTAATTATCAAATACAGAACATAAAATTGATAGCTTCTAATTATTATTTCAAATTATAACTTGAAGATCTGAACTTGTAATTGTCAAATACAGAACTTAAAATTAATAGCTTCTAATTATTATTGCAAATTATAACTTGAAGATCTGAACTTGTAATTGTCAAATACAGAACTTAAAATTGATAGCTTCTAATTATTATTGTAAATTATAACTTGAAGATCTGAACTTGTAATAGTGAATTACAGAACTTAGATTTGTTAAATTCAAATTATTATTTCAAATTATAACTTGAAGATCTGAACTAGTAATTGTCAAATACAGAACTTAAAATTGATAGCTTCTAATTATTATTGCATTTTATAACTTGAAGATCTGAACTTGTAATTGTTAAATACAGAATTTAAAATTGATAGCTTCTAATTATTATTGTAAATTATAACTTTTAGATCTGAACTTGTAATTGTCAAATACAGAACTTAAAATTGATAGCTTCTAATTATTATTGCATATAATAACTTGAAGATCTGAACTTGTAATTGTCAAATACAGAACTTAAAATTGATAGCTTCTAATTATTATTGCAAATTATAATTTGAAGATCTGAACTTGTAATAGACAAATACGCAACTTAGCATTGTTAAATACAAATTGTGATTGCAAATTATAACTTGAAGATCTGAACCTGTAATAGGTAAATACAGAACTTCGAATTGTTAAATTCAAACTAAGATTGCAAATAATAATTCGAAGATCTGAACTTGTAATAGTCAAATACAGAACTTCTAATTGTTAAATACAAATTATTAGTGCAAATTATAACTTGAAGATCTGAACTAGTAATTGTCAAATACAGAACTTAAAATTGATAGCTTCTAATTATTATTGCAAATTATAACTTGAAGATCTGAACTTGTAATTGTCAAATACAGAACTTCTAATTGTTAAATACAAATTATTAGTGCAAATTATAACTTGAAGATCTGAACTTGCAATTGTCAAATACAGAACTTAAAATTGATGGCTTCTAATTATTATTGCAAATTATAACTTGAAGATCTGAACTTGTAATAGTCAAATACAGAACATAAAATTGATAGCTTCTAATTATTATTGTAAATTATAACTTGAAGATCTGAACTTGTAATAGTGAATTACAGAACTTAGATTTGTTAAATTCAAATTATTATTTCAAATTATAACTTGAAGATCTGAACTAGTAATTGTCAAATACAGAACTTATAATTGATAGCTTCTAATTATTATTGCAAATTATAACTTGAAGATCTGAACTTGTAATTGTCAAATACAGTACTTAAAATTGATAGCTTCTAATTATTATTGCAAATTATAACTTGAAGATCTGAACTTGTAATTGTCAAATACAGAACTTAAAATTAATAGCTTTTAATTATTATTGTAAATTATAACTTGAAGATCTGAACTTGTAATAGTCAAATACAGAACTTCGAATTGTTAAATACAAATTATTAGTACAAATTATAACTTGAAGATCTGAACTTGTAATAGGTAAATACAGAACTTCGAATTGTTAAATTCAAACTAAGATTGCAAATAATAATTTGAAGATCTGAACTTGTAATAGTCAAATACAGAACTTAAAATTGATAGCTTCTAATTATTATTGTAAATTATAACTTGAAGATCTGAACTTGTAATAGTGAATTACAGAACTTAGATTTGTTAAATTCAAATTATTATTTCAAATTATAACTTGAAGATCTGAACTAGTAATTGTCAAATACAGAACTTAAAATTGATAGCTTCTAATTATTATTGCAAATTATAACTTGAAGATCTGAACTTGTAATTGTCAAATGCAGAACTTAAAATTGATAGCTTCTAATTATTATTTCAAATTATAACTTGAAGATCTGAACTTGTAATAGTCAAATACAGTACATCGAATTGTTAAATACAAATTATTAGTGCAAATTATAACTTGAAGATCTGAACTTGTAATAGGTAAATACAGAACTTCTAATTGTTAAATTCAAACTAAGATTGCAAATAATAATTTGAAAATCTGAACTAGTAATAGTCAAATACAGAACTTCTAACTGTTAAAAACAAATTATTAGTGCAAATTATAACTTGAAGATCTGAACTTGTAATTGTCAAATACAGAACTTAAAATTGATAGCTTCTAATTATTATTGCAAATTATAACTTGAAGATCTGAACTTGTAATAGTGAATTACAAAACTTAGATTTGTTAAATTCTAATTATTATTTCAAATTATAACTTGAAGATCTGAACTAGTAATTGTCGAATACAGAACTTAAATTGATAGCTTATAATTATTATTGCAAATAATAATTTGAAGATCTGAACTTGTAATAGTCAAATACAGAACTTCTAATTGTTAAATACAAATTATTAGTGCACATTATAACTTGAAGATCTGAACTAGTAATTGTCAAATACAGAACTTAAAATTGATAGCTTCTAATTATTATTGCAAATTATAACTTGAAGATCTGAACTTGTAATAGTTAATTACAGAACTAAGATTTGTTAAATTCAAATTATTATTTCAAATTATAACTTGAAGATCTGAACTTGTAATTGTCAAATACAGAACTTCTAATTGTTAAATACAAATTATTAGTGCAAATTATAACTTGAAGATCTGAACTTGCAATTGTCAAATACAGAACTTAAAATTGATAGCTTCTAATTATTATTGAAAATTATAACTTGAAGATCTGAACTTGTAATAGTCAAATACAGAACTTAAAATTGATAGCTTCTAATTATTATTGTAAATTATAACTTGAAGATCTGAACTTGTAATAGTGAATTACAGAACTTAGATTTGTTAAATTCAAATTATTATTTCAAATTATAACTTGAAGATCTGAACTAGTAATTGTCAAATACAGAACTTAAAATTGATAGCTTCTAATTATTATTGCAAATTATAACTTGAAGATCTGAACTTGTAATTGTCAAATACAGTACTTAAAATTGATAGCTTCTAATTATTATTGCAAATTATAACTTGAAGATCTGAACTTGTAATTGTAAAATACAGAACTTAAAATTAATAGCTTTTAATTATTATTGTAAATTTTAACTTGAAGATCTGAACTTGTAATAGTCAAATACAGAACTTCGAATTGTTAAATACAAATTATTAGTACAAATTATAACTTGAAGATCTGAACTTGTAATAGGTAAATACAGAACTTCGAATTGTTAAATTCAAACTAAGATTGCAAATAATAATTTGAAAATCTGAACTAGTAATAGTCAAATACAGAACTTCTAACTGTTAAAAAAAAAATAATTAGTGCAAATTATAACTTGAAGATCTGAACTTGTAATTGTCAAATACAGAACTTAAAATTGATAGCTTCCAATTATTATTGCAAATTATAACTTGAAGATCTGAACTTGTAATAGTGAATTACAAAACTTAGATTTGTTAAATTCAAATTATTATTTCAAATTATAACTTGAAGATCTGAACTAGTAATTGTCGAATACAGAACTTAAATTGATAGCTTATAATTATTATTGCAAATAATAATTTGAAGATCTGAACTTGTAATAGTCAAATACAGAACTTCTAATTGTTAAATACAAATTATTAGTGCAAATTATAACTTGAAGATCTGAACTAGTAATTGTCAAATACAGAACTTAAAATTGATAGCTTCTAATTATTATTGCAAATTATAACTTGAAGATCTGAACTTGTAATAGTTAATTACAGAACTAAGATTTGTTAAATTCAAATTATTATTTCAAATTATAACTTGAAGATCTGAACTAGTAATTGTCAAATACAGAACTTCTAATTATTAAATACAAATTATTAGTGCAAATTATAACTTGAAGATCTGAACTAGTAATTTTCAAATACAGAACTTAATATTGATAGCTTCTAATTATTATTGCAAATTATAACTAAAAGATCTGAACTTGTAATTGTCAAATACAGAACTTCTAATTGTTAAATACAAATTAGTAGTGCAAATTATAACTTGAAGATCTGAACTTGTAATTATCAAATACAGAACTTAAAATTGATAGCTTCTAATTATTATTGTAAATTATAACTTGAAGATCTGAACTTGAATTGTGAATTACAGAACTTAGATTTGTTAAATTCAAATTATTATTTCAAATTATAACTTGAAGATCTGAACTAGTAATTGTCAAATACAGAACTTAAAATTGATAGCTTCTAATTATTATTGCAAATTATAACTTGAAGATCTGAACTTGTAATTGTCAAATACAGAACTTAAAATTGATAGCTTCTAATTATTATTGTAAATTATAACTTGAAGATCTGAACTTGTAATTGTCAAATACAGAACTTAAAATTGATAGCTTCTAATTATTATTGCAAATAATAACTTGGAGATCTGAACTAGTAATTGTCAAATACAGAACTTAAAATTGATAGCTTCTAATTATTATTGCAAATTATAACTTGAAGATCTGAACTTGTAATTGTCAAATACAGAACTTAAAATTGATAGCTTCTAATTATTATTGCAAATTATAACTTGAAGATCTGAACTTGTAATAGTCAAATACAGAACTTAAAATTGATAGCTTCTAATTATTATTGTAAATTATAACTTGAAGATCTGAACTTGTAATAGTGAATTACAGAACTTAGACTTGTTAAATTCAAATTATTATTTCAAATTATAACTTGAAGATCTGAACTAGTAATTGTCAAATACAGAACTTAAAATTGATAGCTTCTAATTATTATTGCAAATTATAACTTGAAGATCTGAACTTGTAATTGTCAAATACAGTACTTAAAATTGATAGCTTCTAATTATTATTGCAAATTATAACTTGAAGATCTGAACTTGTAATTGTCAAATACAGAACTTAAAATTGATAGCTTTTAATTATTATTGTAAATTATAACTTGAAGATCTGAACTTGTAATAGTCAAATACAGAACTTCGAATTGTTAAATACAAATTATTAGTACAAATTATAACTTGAAGATCTGAACTTGTAATAGGTAAATACAGAACTTCGAATTGTTAAATTCAAACTAAGATTGCAAATAATAATTTGAAGATCTGAACTTGTAATAGTCAAATACAGAACTTAAAATTGATAGCTTCTAATTATTATTGTAAATTATAACTTGAAGATCTGAACTTGTAATAGTGAATTACAGAACTTAGATTTGTTAAATTCAAATTATTATTTCAAATTATAACTTGAAGATCTGAACTAGTAATTGTCAAATACAGAACTTAAAATTGATAGCTTCTAATTATTATTGCAAATTATAACTTGAAGATCTGAACTTGTAATTGTCAAATGCAGAACTTAAAATTGATAGCTTCTAATTATTATTTCAAATTATAACTTGAAGATCTGAACTTGTAATAGGTAAATACAGAACTTCTAATTGTTAAATTCAAACTAAGATTGCAAATAATAATTTGAAAATCTGAACTAGTAATAGTCAAATACAGAACTTCTAACTGTTAAAAACAAATTAGTAGTGCAAATTATAACTTGAAGATCTGAACTTGTAATAGTCAAATACAGAACATCGAATTGTTAAATACAAATTATTATTGCAAATTATAACTTGAAGATCTGAACTTGTAATAGTGAATTACAAAACTTAGATTTGTTAAATTCAAATTATTATTTCAAATTATAACTTTAAGATCTGAACTAGTAATTGTCGAATACAGAACTTAAATTGATAGCTTATAATTATTATTGCAAATAATAATTTGAAGATCTGAACTTGTAATAGTCAAATACAGAACTTCTAATTGTTAAATACAAATTATTAGTGCAAATTATAACTTGAAGATCTGAACTAGTAATTGTCAAATACAGAACTTAAAATTGATAGCTTCTAATTATTATTGCAAATTATAATTTGAAGATCTGAACTTGTAATAGACTGATGTATAATGAAATTTATGTTATTAGAGGTTGGCAGTAGAGAATAAAACCAACTGATTGTAATGTACATGCGTTAATAAAAGAGAAGTCAATTTTGAGTTAAACTAGTAGTTTTAATAGTGAGATAAATAGAGAACATAACATGGCGACGAGGATATTGTGATAAATATAGAGAATTGCTTTTTTTATTAATAAAAACTAAAAGTTAAATTGATAAGGAACCACGAGGCAGATTACAAAAACATGATGGATTGTTTCAATAAACCAAGAAATTTAAGTTTAACTGGTAACTTAAGTGAAAACTGGAAAACATTTAGTAATGAATTTAGTATATTTATGAAGGCTTCTGCAATGGATAGGAGAGAGCCAGCAAGGCAAGTCGCAATATTATTAAATTTAATTGGTTCAGATGCAGTGGAATTGCACAATACTTTTCAGTATGGAGAAGAAGAAGATGAAGAGAATATTCAAGATGTATTAAATAAATTTAAAAACTACTGTAATCCGAAGAAGAATATATTACATGAAAGATTCAAATTTTATATAAGAGAACAAAAATTGGGTGAATCATTTGATAATTTTTACACGGATATCAAGACATTATCGAAAAACTGTGAATTTGAAAATGAGATGGATATGCTTAGAGATAAAATTGTTCTGTATTCAAACGATAAAGAAACACGTGATAGATTAATAAGAATAGGAGATGTTTCCCTTGAAGAAGCAACTACAGCATTCAGGATGGCTGAAATTCAAAGAATTCAGTTGAATCAAATGAATAGTGGTGGTCAAGAAGTAGAAGCAATCAAATCATCCAAGTGTAAAGAAAATAAGACAACGCATGATAAGTATAGAGATAATTTTAAAAATAACTATAGCAATGATAACTTTAAACCAAATTATAATAATACGAAAAGTAAAAATTTTTATGATTATAAATTTAAAACTTATGGTCAACAATACAGATACAAAAATAATTGCACGTATTGTGGAAAAGTTCACAGTAATAATGTAATATGTCCAGCATTTGGAAAAATTTGTAATAAATGTAAGAAGAAAAATCATTTTTCTAAAGTATGTAGATCTATGATTAATGAAGTTACTGATTTGAAAATTAATTGTAATGAAAATGAATATTATTGTGATGAGGTTCATTCTATAAATGCGATGCAATGGTTTGAAAATATTTTAATTGAGAATTCGATAGTAAAATTTAAATTAGATTCTGGATCAGATGTTAATATTTTGTCCGAGGAAACTTTTCTAGCAATTAAAAGAAATACAAATAAAGTTATTGAGATAGAAAGATATGTTTCGAGACTAGAGGCTTACAATAAATCGCCAATTAAGACAATAGGTCAAGTTAAACTGAAGATAACTGTAAAAGGTGTGGAATTTTATGAAAATTTTATAATAGTTAAAAACAATTTGAATGCGATTCTTGGACTAACTGGGTGCATAAATCTAGGTTTAATACAAAGAAACAAAGTAAATCGTGTTCATTTAAAACTGGATAAAGAAATAATTTTAAATAATTATAAAGATGTTTTTGAAGGTATAGGATGTTTCCCGAAAACCTATTCGATTAAATTAAAAGATGATACCATACCAACTTCAAAAGCGCCAAATAGAATTCCAATAAATTTAAGAGAAAAAGTAAAGAATGAATTGCAGAGATTATCCGATTGTAAAATTATTGAGAAAGTAGAACAACCTACTTTATGGGTTAATAAAATGGTAATTGTTGAAAAATCGAATGGTCAAATTAGAATTTGTTTAGATCCCCAAGATTTAAATAAATCAATCGTTAAACAATATCATACAATTCCAACATTAAATGATTTACAGGCCAAAATTGGTAAAGCAAAATATTTTTCGGTATTGGATTTAAAAGATGGATTTTGGCAAATAAAATTGGACAATAAAAGCTCCGAATATTGTACTTTTGGCACAGCATATGGTATTTATAAATTTTTGAGATTACCCTTTGGTTTGTCAATATCATCAGAAGTTTTTATGAAATTTACTGAAAATATATTTAGAGATTTGTCAAATGTGTTCATTTATATAGATGATTTTATAATTTTTTCTGAATGTTTAGAAGATCATAATAAAGCGTTGATAGAAGTTTTAGAACGTGCAAGAAAATTCAATATTAAGTTTAATCCGAAAAAATTTCAATTTCTCGTTACCTCCGTTAAATTTTTAGGGCACATTTTTTGTGATGGCACTGTTAAACCTGATAATGAAAAGATTAAAGCAATAGTTAAATATGAGACACCAAAAAATAAAAATGATATGCAAAGATTTTTAGGAATGGTTGGTTATTTAAGAGAATATATTCCAAATTTGTCTGAGTTGTCAAAGCCTTTACGAGATATCTTAAAGAAGAACAATAAATTTGTATGGTATGAAGTTCATCAAAAATCTTTCGACAAGTTAAAACAATTGATAACTAATTATCCAATATTACAAAATTATGACAATGAAAAGGATGTTATTATTCAAACAGACAGTTCGAAAAATGCAATTGGAAGTGTTTTATTACAGAATGGAAAACCGGTATGTTTTGCATCAAAAAGCTTAACCGAAACAGAATGTAGATATGGACAAATAGAAAAAGAATTTTTGGCAATTCTTTTTGCTTGCAAGAAGTTTCATCAATACATATATGGTCGTAAGGATGTGGAAATTCAAAGTGATCATTTACCGTTGATTAATATTATGAAAAAAGATATTAATAGTATTCCTTCACGTAGATTACAATGTATTAAATTGAAATTATCTAAATACGATATAAATGTAAAATTTGTATCTGGAAAGAAAATGCATATTGCTGATGCTATTAGTCGGGCAAATGTAGAAAATAATGAAGACAAATTTCAGAATGTAGATCTAGATGTAAATGATGTAATACATTCTATTGATGTCAGTGATAAAATTAAATCAAGATTTAGAGATGAAACAAAAAATGATCAAATTTTAAGTAAAACTGTAGAGATATATAATGATAAGGGATGGGCAAAGTGTAAAAAAGCTATTCCTGATGAATTGAAATTTTATTACAATTTGAGAGATGAAATTATGGTCAATGATGAACTGGTATTTTTTGGAGATAGGGTAATTGTACCAAAAACGATGATCAAACTAATCTTAGAAAAATTACATGAATCCCATCCTCGTCGCCATGTTATGTTCTCTATTTAATCTCACTATTAAAACTACTACTTTAACTCAAAATTGACTTCTCTTTTATTAACGCATGTACATTCTAATCAGTTGGTTTTATTCTCTACTGCCAACCTCTAATAACATAAATTTCATTATACATCAATTATTGCAAATTATAACTAGAAGTTCTGAACTTGTAATTGTCAAATACAGAACTTAAAATTGATAGCTTCTAATTATTATTTCAATTTATAACTTGAAGATCTGAACTTGTAATTGTCAAATACAGAACTTAAAATTGATAGCTTCTAATTATTATTGCAAATTATAACTTGAAGATCTGAACTTGTAATTATCAAATACAGAACTTAAAATTGATAGCTTCTAATTATTATTGTAAATTATAACTTTTAGATCTGAACTTGTAATTGTCAAATACAGAACTTAAAATTGATAGCTTCTAATTATTATTGCAAATAATAACTTGAAGATCTGAACTTGTAATTGTCAAATACAGAACTTAAAATTAATAGCTTCTAATTATTATTGCAAATTATAACTTGAAGATCTGAACTTGTAATTGTCAAATACAGAACTTAAAATTGATAGCTTCTTATTATTATTGTAAATTATAACTTGAAGATCTTTACTTGTAATAGTGAATTACAGAACTTAGATTTGTTAAATTCAAATTATTATTTCAAATTATAACTTGAAGATCTGAACTTGTAATTGTCAAATACAGAACTTAAAATTGATAGCTTCTAATTATTATTGCAAATTATAACTTGAAGATCTGAACTTGTAATAGTCAAATACAGAACTTAAAATTGATAGCTTCTAATTATTATTGTAAATTATAACTTGAAGATCTGAACTTGTAATAGTGAATTACAGAACTTAGATTTGTTAAATTCAAATTATTATTTCAAATTATAACTTGAAGATCTGAACTAGTAATTGTCAAATACAGAACTTAAAATTAATAGCTTCTAATTATTATTGCAAATTTTAACTTGAAGATCTGAACTTGTAATTGTCAAATACAGAACTTAAAATTGATAGCTTCTAATTATTATTGTAAATTATAACTTGAAGATCTGAACTTGTAATAGTGAATTACAGAACTTAGATTTGTTAAATTCAAATTATTATTTCAAATTATAACTTGAAGATCTGAACTAGTAATTGTCAAATACAGAACTTAAAATTGATAGCTGCTAATTATTATTGCATATTATAACTTGAAGATCTGAACTTGTAATTGTTAAATACAGAATTTAAAATTGATAGCTTCTAATTATTATTGTAAATTATAACTTTTAGATCTGAACTTGTAATTGTCAAATACAGAACTTGAAATTGATAGCTTCTAATTATTATTTCAAATTATAACTTGAAGATCTGAACTTGTAATTGTCAAATACAGAACTTAAAATTAATAGCTTCTAATTATTATTGCAAATTATAACTTGAAGATCTGAACTTGTAATTGTCAAATACAGAACTTAAAATTGATAGCTTCTAATTATTATTGTAAATTATAACTTGAAGATCTGAACTTGTAATAGTGAATTACAGAACTTAGATTTGTTAAATTCAAATTATTATTTCAAATTGTAACTTGAAGATCTGAACTAGTAATTGTCAAATACAGAACTTAAAATTGATAGCTTCTAATTATTATTGCATATTATAACTTGAAGATCTGAACTTGTAATTGTTAAATACAGAATTTAAAATTGATAGCTTCTAATTATTATTGTAAATTATAACTTTTAGATCTGAACTTGTAATTGTCAAATACAGAACTTAAAATTGATAGCTTCTAATTATTATTGCATATAATAACTTGAAGATCTGAACTTGTAATTGTCAAATACAGAACTTAAAATTGATAGCTTCTAATTATTATTGCAAATTATAATTTGAAGATCTGAACTTGTAATTGACAAATACGCAACTTAGCATTGTTAAATACAAATTGTGATTGCAAATTATAACTTGAAGATCTGAACTTGTAATTGTCAAATACAGAACTTCTAATTGTTAAATACAAATTTTTAGTGCAAATTATAACTTGAAGATCTGAACTTGCAATTGTCAAATACAGAACTTAAAATTGATAGCTTCTAATTTTTATTGCAAATTATAACTTGAAGATCTGAACTTGTAATAGTCAAATACAGAACTTAAAATTGATAGCTTCTAATTATTATTGTAAATTATAACTTGAAGATCTGAACTTGTAATAGTGAATTACAGAACTTAGATTTGTTAAATTCAAATTATTATTTCAAATTATAACTTGATGATCTGAACTAGTAATTGTCAAATACAGAACTTAAAATTGATAGCTTCTAATTATTATTGCAAATTATAACTTGAAGATCTGAACTTGTAATTGTCAAATACAGTACTTAAAATTGATAGCTTCTAATTATTATTGCAAATTATAACTTGAAGATCTGAACTTGTAATTGTCAAATACAGAACTTAAAATTAATAGCTTTTAATTATTATTGTAAATTATAACTTGAAGATCTGAACTTGTAATAGTCAAATACAGAACTTCGAATTGTTAAATACAAATTATTAGTACAAATTATAACTTGAAGATCTGAACTTGTAATAGGTAAATACAGAACTTCGAATTGTTAAATTCAAACTAAGATTGCAAATAATAATTTGAAGATCTGAACTTGTAATAGTCAAATACAGAACTTAAAATTGATAGCTTCTAATTATTATTGTAAATTATAACTTGAAGATCTGAACTTGTAATAGTGAATTACAGAACTTAGATTTGTTAAATTCAAATTATTATTTCAAATTATAACTTGAAGATCTGAACTAGTAATTGTCAAATACAGAACTTAAAATTGATAGCTTCTAATTATTATTGCAAATTATAACTTGAAGATCTGAACTTGTAATTGTCAAATGCAGAAATTAAAATTGATAGCTTCTAATTATTATTGCATATTATAACTTGAAGATCTGAACTTGTAATAGTCAAATACAGAACATCGAATTGTTAAATACAAATTATTAGTGCAAATTATAACTTGAAGATCTGAACTTGTAATAGGTAAATACAGAACTTCTAATTGTTCAATTCAAACTAAGATTGCAAATAATAATTTGAAAATCTGAACTAGTAATAGTCAAATACAGAACTTCTAACTGTTAAAAACAAATTATTAGTGCAAATTATAACTTGAAGATCTGAACTTGTAATTGTCAAATACAGAACTTAAAATTGATAGCTTCTAATTATTATTGCAAATTATAACTTGAAGATCTGAACTTGTAATAGTGAATTACAAAACTTAGATTTGTTAAATTCAAATTATTATTTCAAATTATAACTTGAAGATCTGAACTAGTAATTGTCGAATACAGAACTTAAATTGATAGCTTATAATTATTATTGTAAATAATAATTTGAAGATCTGAACTTGTAATAGTCAAATACAGAACTTCTAATTGTTAAATACAAATTATTAGTGCAAATTATAACTTGAAGATCTGAACCTGTAATTGTCAAATACAGAACTTAAAATTGATAGCTTCTAATTATTATTGCAAATTATAACTTGAAGATCTGAACTTGTAATAGTTAATTACAGAACTAAGATTTGTTAAATTCAAATTATTATTTCAAATTATAACTTGAAGATCTGAACTAGTAATTGTCAAATACAGAACTTCTAATTATTAAATACAAATTATTAGTGCAAATTATAACTTGCAGATCTGAACTTGTAATTTTCAAATACAGAACTTAATATTGATAGCTTCTAATTATTATTGCAAATTATAACTAAAAGATCTGAACTTGTAATTGTCAAATACAGAACTTCTAATTGTTAAATACAAATTATTAGTGCAAATTATAACTTGAAGATCTGAACTAGTAATTTTCAAATACAGAACTTAATATTGATAGCTTCTAATTATTATTGCAAATTATAACTAGAAGTTCTGAACTTGTAATTGTCAAATACAGAACTTAAAATTGATAGCTTCTAATTATTATTTCAATTTATAACTTGAAGATCTGAACTGGTAATTGTCAAATACAGAACTTAAAATTGATAGCTTCTAATTATTATTGCAAATTATAACTTGAAGATCTGAACTTGTAATTGTCAAATACAGAACTTCTAATTGTTAAATACAAATTAGTAGTGCAAATTATAACTTGAAGATCTGAACTTGTAATTATCAAATACAGAACTTAAAATTGATAGCTTCTAATTTTTATTGTAAATTATAACTTTTAGATCTGAACTTGTAATTGTCAAATACAGAACTTAAAATTGATAGCTTCTAATTATTATTGCAAATAATAACTTGAAGATCTGAACTTGTAATTGTCAAATACAGAACTTAAAATTAATAGCTTCTAATTATTATTGCAAATTATAACTTGAAGATCTGAACTTGTAATTGTCAAATACAGAACTTAAAATTGATAGCTTCTAATTATTATTGTAAATTATAACTTGAAGATCTGAACTTGTAATAGTGAATTACAGAACTTACATTTGTTAAATTCAAATTATTATTTCAAATTATAACTTGAAGATCTGAACTTGTAATTGTCAAATACAGAACTTAAAATTGATAGCTTCTAATTATTATTGCAAATTATAACTTGAAGATCTGAACTTGTAATAGTCAAATACAGAACTTAAAATTGATAGCTTCTAATTATTATTGTAAATTATAACTTGAAGATCTGAACTTCTAATAGTGAATTACAGAACTTAGATTTGTTAAATTCAAATTATTATTTCAAATTATAACTTGAAGATCTGATCTAGTAATTGTCAAATACAGAACTTAAAATTAATAGCTTCTAATTATTATTGCAAATTATAACTTGAAGATCTGAACTTGTAATTGTCAAATACAGAACTTAAAATTGATAGCTTCCAATTATTATTGTAAATTATAACTTGAAGATGTGAACTTGTAATAGTGAATTACAGAACTTAGATTTGTTAAATTCAAATTATTATTTCAAATTATAACTTGAAGAACTGAACTAGTAATTGTCAAATACAGAACTTAAAATTGATAGCTTCTAATTATTATTGCATATTATAACTTGAAGATCTGAACTTGTAATTGTTAAATACAGAATTTAAAATTGATAGCTTCTAATTATTATTGTAAATTATAACTTTTAGATCTGAACTTGTAATTGTCAAATACAGAACTTGAAATTGATAGCTTCTAATTATTATTGCAAATAATAACTTGAAGATCTGAACTTGCAATTGTCAAATACAGAACTTAAAATTGATAGCTTCTAATTATTATTGCAAATTATAATTTGAAGATCTGAACTTGTAAAAGACAAATACGCAACTTAGCATTGTTAAATACAAATTGTGATTGCAAATTATAACTTGAAGATCTGAACCTGTAATAGGTAAATACAGAACTTCGAATTGTTAAATTCAAACTAAGATTGCAAATAATAATTCGAAGATCTGAACTTGTAATAGTCAAATACAGAACTTCTAATTGTTAAATACAAATTATTAGTGCAAATTATAACTTGAAGATCTGAACTAGTAATTGTCAAATAAGGAAACTTAAAATTGATAGCTTCTAATTATTATTGCAAATTATAACTTGAAGATCTGAACTTGTAATTGTCAAATACAGAACTTAAAATTAATAGCTTCTAATTATTATTGCAAATTATAACTAGAAGATTTGAACTAGTAATTGTCAAATACAGAACATAAAATTGATAGCTTCTAATTATTATTTCAAATTATAACTTGAAGATCTGAACTTGTAATTGTCAAATACAGAACTTAAAATTAATAGCTTCTAATTATTATTGCAAATTATAACTTGAAGATCTGAACTTGTAATTGTCAAATACAGAACTTAAAATTGATAGTTTCTAATTATTATTGTAAATTATAACTTGAAGATCTGAACTTGTAATAGTGAATTACAGAACTTAGATTTGTTAAATTCAAATTATTATTTCAAATTATAACTTGAAGATCTGAACTAGTAATTGTCAAATACAGAACTTAAAATTGATAGCTTCTAATTATTATTGCATATTATAACTTGAAGATCTGAACTTGTAATTGTTAAATACAGAATTTAAAATTGATAGCTTCTAATTATTATTGTAAATTATAACTTTTAGATCTGAACTTGTAATTGTCAAATACAGAACTTAAAATTGATAGCTTCTAATTATTATTGCATATAATAACTTGAAGATCTGAACTTGTAATTGTCAAATACAGAACTTAAAATTGATAGCTTTTAATTATTATTGCAAATTATAATTTGAAGATCTGAACTTGTAATTGACAAATACGCAACTTAGCATTGTAAAATACAAATTGTGATTGCAAATTATAACTTGAAGATCTGAACCTGTAATAGGTAAATACAGAACTTCGAATTGTTAAATTCAAACTAAGATTGCAAATAATAATTCGAAGATCTGAACTTGTAATAGTCAAATACAGAACTTCTAATTGTTAAATACAAATTATTAGTGCAAATTATAACTTGAAGATATGAACTAGTAATTGTCAAATACAGAACTTAAAATTGATAGCTTCTAATTATTATTGCAAATTATAACTTGAAGATCTGAACTTGTAATTGTCAAATACAGAACTTCTAATTGTTAAATACAAATTATTAGTGCAAATTATAACTTGAAGATCTGAACTTGCAATTGTCAAATACAGAACTTAAAATTGATAGCTTCTAATTATTATTGCAAATTATAACTTGAAGATCTGAACTTGTAATAGTCAAATACAGAACTTAAAATTGATACTTCTAATTATTATTGTAAATTATAACTTGAAGATCTGAACTTGTAATAGTGAATTACAGAACTTAGATTTGTTAAATTCAAATTATTATTTCAAATTATAACTTGAAGATCTGAACTAGTAATTGTCAAATACAGAACTTAAAATTGATAGCTTCTAATTATTATTGCAAATTATAACTTGAAGATCTGAACTTGTAATTGTCAAATACAGTACTTAAAATTGATAGCTTCTAATTATTATTGCAAATTATAACTTGAAGATCTGAACTTGTAATTGTCAAATACAGAACTTAAAATTGATAGCTTTTAATTATTATTGTAAATTATAACTTGTAGATTTGAACTTGTAATAGGTAAATACAGAACTTCGAATTGTTAAATTCAAACTAAGATTGCAAATAATAATTTGAAGATCTGAACTTGTAATAGTCAACTACAGAACTTAAAATTGATAGCTTCTAATTATTATTGTAAATTATAACTTGAAGATCTGAACTTGTAATAGTGAATTACAGAACTTAGATTTGTTAAATTCAAATTATTATTTCAAATTATAACTTGAAGATCTGAACTAGTAATTGTCAAATACAGAACTTAAAATTGATAGCTTCTAATTATTATTGCAAATTATAACTTGAAGATCTGAACTTGTAATTGTCAAATGCAGAACTTAAAATTGATAGCTTCTAATTATTATTTCAAATTATAACTTGAAGATCTGAACTTGTAATAGTCAAATACAGAACATCGAATTGTTAAATACAAATTATTAGTGCAAATTATAACTTGAAGATCTGAACTTGTAATAGGTAAATACAGAACTTCTAATTGTTAAATTCAAACTAAGATTGCAAATAATAATTTGAAAATCTGAACTAGTAATAGTCAAATACAGAACTTCTAACTGTTAAAAACAAATTAGTAGTGCAAATTATAACTTGAAGATCTGAACTTGTAATTGTCACATACAGAACTTAAAATTGATAGCTTCTAATTATTATTGCAAATTATAACTTGAAGATCTGAACTTGTAATAGTGAATTACAAAACTTAGATTTGTTAAATTCAAATTATTATTTCAAATTATAACTTTAAGATCTGAACTAGTAATTGTCGAATACAGAACTTAAATTGATAGCTTATAATTATTATTGCAAATAATAATTTGAAGATCTGAACTTGTAATAGTCAAATACAGAACTTCTAATTGTTAAATACAAATTATTAGTGCAAATTATAACTTGAAGATCTGAACTAGTAATTGTCAAATACAGAACTTAAAATTGATAGCTTCTAATTATTATTGCAAATTATAATTTGAAGATCTGAACTTGTAATAGACAAATACGCAACTTAGCATTGTTAAATACAAATTGTGATTGCAAATTATAACTTGAAGATCTGAACTTGTAATTGTCAAATACAGAACTTCTAATTGTTAAATACAAATTATTATTTCAAATTATAACTTGAAGATCTGAACTAGTAATTGTCAAATACAGAACTTAAAATTGATAGCTTCTAATTATTATTGTATATTATAACTTGAAGATCTGAACTTGTAATTGTTAAATACAGAATTTAAAATTGATAGCTTCTAATTATTATTGTAAATTATAACTTTTAGATCTGAACTTGTAATTGTCAAATACAGAACTTAAAATTGATAGCTTCTAATTATTATTGCATATAATAACTTGAAGATCTGAACTTGTAATTGTCAAATACAGAACTTAAAATTGATAGCTTCTAATTATTATTGCAAATTATAATTTGAAGATCTGAACTTGTAATTGACAAATACGCAACTTAGCATTGTTAAATACAAATTGTGATTGCAAATTGTAACTTGAATATCTGAACTTGTAATTGTCAAATACAGAACTTCTAATTGTTAAATACAAATTATTAGTGCAAATTATAACTTGAAGATCTGAACTTGCAATTGTCAAATACAGAACTTAAAATTGATAGCCTCTAATTATTATTGCAAATTATAACTTGAAGATCTGAACTTGTAATAGTCAAATACAGAACTTAAAATTGATAGCTACTAATTATTATTGTAAATTATAACTTGAAGATCTGAACTTGTAATAGTGAATTACAGAACTTAGATTTGTTAAATTCAAATTATTATTTCAAATTATAACTTGATGATCTGAACTAGTAATTGTCAAATACAGAACTTAAAATTGATAGCTTCTAATTATTATTGCAAATTATAACTTGAGGATCTGAACTTGTAATTGTCAAATACAGTACTTAAAATTGATAGCTTCTAATTATTATTGCAAATTATAACTTGAAGATCTGAACTTGTAATTGTCAAATACAGAACTTAAAATTAATAGCTTTTAATTATTATTGTAAATTATAACTTGAAGATCTGAACTTGTAATAGTCAAATACAGAACTTCGAATTGTTAAATACAAATTATTAGTACAAATTATAACTTGAAGATCTGAACTTGTAATAGGTAAATACAGAACTTCGAATTGTTAAATTCAAACTAAGATTGCAAATAATAATTTGAAGATCTGAACTTGTAATAGTCAAATACAGAACTTAAAATTGATAGCTTCTAATTATTATTGTAAATTATAACTTGAAGATCTGAACTTGTAATAGTGAATTACAGAACTTAGATTTGTTAAATTCAAATTATTATTTCAAATTATAACTTGAAGATCTGAACTAGTAATTGTCAAATACAGAACTTAAAATTGATAGCTTCTAATTATTATTGCAAATTATAACTTGAAGATCTGAACTTGTAATTGTCAAATGCAGAAATTAAAATTGATAGCTTCTAATTATTATTTCAAATTATAACTTGAAGATCTGAACTTGTAATAGTCAAATACAGAACATCGAATTGTTAAATACAAATTATTAGTGCAAATTATAACTTGAAGATCTGAACTTGTAATACGTAAATACAGAACTTCTAATTGTTAAATTCAAACTAAGATTGCAAATAATAATTTGAAAATCTGAACTAGTAATAGTCAAATACAGTACTTCTAACTGTTAAAAACAAATTATTAGTGCAAATTATAACTTGAAGATCTGAACTTGTAATTGTCAAATACAGAACTTAAAATTGATAGCTTCTAATTATTATTGCAAATTATAACTTGAAGATCTGAACTTGTAATAGTGAATTACAAAACTTAGATTTGTTAAATTCAAATTATTATTTCAAATTATAACTTGAAGATCTGAACTAGTAATTGTCGAATACAGAACTTAAATTGATAGCTTATAATTATTATTGCAAATAATAATTTGAAGATCTGAACTTGTAATAGTCAAATACAGAACTTCTAATTGTTAAATACAAATTATTAGTGCAAATTATAACTTGAAGATCTGAACCTGTAATTGTCAAATACAGAACTTAAAATTGATAGCTTCTAATTATTATTGCAAATTATAACTTGCAGATCTGAACTTGTAATAGTTAATTACAGAACTAAGATTTGTTAAATACAAATTATTATTTCAAATTATAACTTGAAGATCTGAACTAGTAATTGTCAAATACAGAACTTCTAATTATTAAATACAAATTATTAGTGCAAATTATAACTTGAAGATCTGAACTTGTAATTTTCAAAAACAGAACTTAATATTGATAGCTTCTAATTATTATTGCAAATTATAACTAAACGATCTGAACTTGTAATTGTCAAATACAGAACTTCTAATTGTTAAATACAAATTATTAGTGCAAATTATAACTTGAAGATCTGAACTAGTAATTTTCAAATACAGAACTTAATATTGATAGCTAATAATTATTATTGCAAATTATAACTAGAAGTTCTGAACTTGTAATTGTCAAATACAGAACTTAAAATTGATAGCTTCTAATTATTATTTCAATTTATAACTTGAAGATCTGAACTTGTAATAGTCAAATACAGAACATCGAATTGTTAAATACAAATTATTAGTGCAAATTATAACTTGAAGATCTGAACTTGTAATAGGTAACAGAACTTCTAATTGTTAAATTCAAACTAAGATTGCAAATAAAAATTTGAAAATCTGAACTAGTAATAGTCAAATACAGAACTTCTAACTGTTAAAAACAAATTATTAGTGCAAATTATAACTTGAAGATCTGAACTTGTAATTGTCAAATACAGAACTTAAAATTGATAGCTTCTAATTATTATTGCAAATTATAACTTGAAGATCTGAACTTGTAATAGTGAATTACAAAACTTAGATTTGTTAAATTCAAATTATTATTGCAAATTATAACTTGAAGATCTGAACTAGTAATTGTCGAATACAGAACTTAAATTGATAGCTTATAATTATTATTGCAAATAATAATTTGAAGATCTGAACTTGTAATAGTCAAATACAGAACTTCTAATTGTTAAATACAAATTATTAGTGCAAATTATAACTTGAAGATCTGAACCTGTAATTGTCAAATACAGAACTTAAAATTGATAGCTTCTAATTATTATTGCAAATTATAACTTGCAGATCTGAACTTGTAATAGTTAATTACAGAACTAAGATTTGTTAAATACAAATTATTATTTCAAATTATAACTTGAAGATCTGAACTAGTAATTGTCAAATACAGAACTTCTAATTATTAAATACAAATTATTAGTGCAAAGTAATTGTCAAATACAGAACTTCTAATTATTAATTACAAATTATTAGTGCAAATTATAACTTGAAGATCTGAACTTGTAATTTTCAAATACAGAACTTAATATTGATAGCTTCTAATTATTATTGCAAATTATAACTAAAAGATCTGAACTTGTAATTGTCAAATACAGAACTTCTAATTGTTAAATACAAATTATTAGTGCAAATTATAACTTGAAGATCTGAACTAGTAATTTTCAAATACAGAACTTAATATTGATAGCTTCTAATTATTATTGCAAATTATAACTAGAAGTTCTGAACTTGTAATTGTCAAATACAGAACTTAAAATTGATAGCTTCTAAGTATTATTTCAATTTATAACTTGAAGATCTGAACTTGTAATTGTCAAATACAGAACTTAAATTTGATAGCTTCTAATTATTATTGCAAATTATAACTTGAAGATCTGAACTTGTAATTGTCAAATACAGAACTTCTAATTGTTAAATACAAATTAGTAGTGCAAATTATAACTTGAAGATCTGAACTTGTAATTATCAAATACAGAACTTAAAATTGATAGCTTCTAATTATTATTGTAAATTATAACTTTTAGATCTGAACTTGTAATTGTCAAATACAGAACTTAAAATTGATAGCTTCTAATTATTATTGAAAATAATAACTTGAAGATCTGAACTTGTAATTGTCAAATACAGAACTTAAAATTAATAGCTTCTAATGATTATTGCAAATTATAACTTGAAGATCTGAACTTGTAATTGTCAAATACAGAACTTCGAATTGTTAAATACAAATTATTAGTACAAATTATAACTTGAAGATCTGAACTTGTAATAGGTAAATACAGAACTTCGAATTGTTAAATTCAAACTAAGATTGCAAATAATAATTTGAAGATCTGAACTTGTAATAGTCAAATACAGAACTTAAAATTGATAGCTTCTAATTATTATTGTAAATTATAACTTGAAGATCTGAACTTGTAATAGTGAATTACAGAACTTAGATTTGTTAAATTCAAATTATTATTTCAAATTATAACTTGAAGATCTGAACTAGTAATTGTCAAATACAGAACTTAAAATTGATAGCTTCTAATTATTATTGCAAATTATAACTTGAAGATCTGAACTTGTAATTGTCAAATGCAGAAATTAAAATTGATAGCTTCTAATTATTATTTCAAATTATAACTTGAAGATCTGAACTTGTAATAGTCAAATACAGAACATCGAATTGTTAAATACAAATTATTAGTGCAAATTATAACTTGAAGATCTGAACTTGTAATAGGTAAATACAGAACTTCTAATTGTTAAATTCAAACTAAGATTGCAAATAATAATTTGAAAATCTGAACTAGTAATAGTCAAATACAGAACTTCTAACTGTTAAAAACAAATTATTAGTGCAAATTATAACTTGAAGATCTGAACTTGTAATTGTCAAATACAGAACTTAAAATTGGTAGCTTCTCATTATTATTGCAAATTATAACTTGTAGATCTGAACTTGTAATAGTGAATTACAAAACTTAGATTTGTTAAATTCAAATTATTATTTCAAATTATAACTTGAAGATCTGAACTAGTAATTGTCGAATACAGAACTTAAATTGATAGCTTATAATTATTATTGCAAATAATAATTTGAAGATCTGAACTTGTAATAGTCAAATACAGAACTTCTAATTGTTAAATACAAATTATTAGTGCAAATTATAACTTGAAGATCTGAACCTGTAATTGTCAAATACAGAACTTAAAATTGATAGCTTCTAATTATTATTGCAAATTATAACTTGAAGATCTGAACTTGTAATAGTTAATTACAGAACTAAGATTTGTTAAATTCAAATTATTATTTCAAATTATAACTTGAAGATCTGAACTAGTAATTGTCAAATACAGAACTTCTAATTATTAAATACAAATTATTAGTGCAAATTATAACTTGAAGATCTGAACTTGTAATTTTCAAATACAGAACTTAATTTTGATAGCTTCTAATTATTATTGCAAATTATAACTAAAAGATCTGAACTTGTAATTGTCAAATACAGAACTTCTAATTGTTAAATACAAATTATTAGTGCAAATTATAACTTGAAGATCTGAACTAGTAATTTTCAAATACAGAACTTAATATTGATAGCTTCTAATTATTATTGCAAATTATAACTAGAAGTTCTGAACTTGTAATTGTCAAATACAGAACTTAAAATTGATAGCTTCTAATTATTATTTCAATTTATAACTTGAAGATCTGAACTTGTAATTGTCAAATACAGAACTTAAAATTGATAGCTTCTAATTATTATTGCAAATTATAACTTGAAGATCTGAACTTGTAATTGTCAAATACAGAACTTCTAATTGTTAAATACAAATTAGTAGTGCAAATTATAACTTGAAGATCTGAACTTGTAATTATCAAATACAGAACTTAAAATTGATAGCTTCTAATTATTATTTTAAATTATAACTTTTAGATCTGAACTTGTAATTGTCAAATACAGAACTTAAAATTGATAGCTTCTAATTATTATTGCAAATAATAACTTGAAGATCTGAACTTGTAATTGTCAAATACAGAACTTAAAATTAATAGCTTCTAATGATTATTGCAAATTATAACTTGAAGATCTGAACTTGTAATTGTCAAATACAGAACTTAAAATTGATAGCTTCTAATTATTATTGTAAATTATAACTTGAAGATCTGAACTTGTAATAGTGAATTACAGAACTTCGATTTGTTAAATTCAAATTATTATTTCAAATTATAACTTGAAGATCTGAACTTGTAATTGTCAAATACAGAACTTAAAATTGATAGCTTCTAATTATTATTGCAAATTATAACTTGAAGATCTGAACTTGTAATAGTCAAATACAGAACTTAAAATTGATAGCTTCTAATTATTATTGTAAATTATAACTTGAAGATCTGAACTTGTAATAGTGAATTACAGAACTTAGATTTGTTAAATTCAAATTATTATTTCAAATTATAACTTGAAGATCTGAACTAGTAATTGTCAAATACAGAACTTAAAATTAATAGCTTCTAATTATTATTGCAAATTATAACTTGAAGATCTGAACTTTTAATTGTCAAATACAGAACTTAAAATTGATAGCTTCTAATTATTATTGTAAATTATAACTTGAAGATTTGAACTTGTAATAGTGAATTACAGAACTTAGATTTGTTAAATTCAAATTATTATTTCAAATTATCACTTGAAGAACTGAACTAGTAATTGTCAAATACAGAACTTAAAATTGATAGCTTCTAATTATTATTGCATATTATAACTTGAAGATCTGAACTTGTAATTGTTAAATACAGAATTTAAAATTGATAGCTTCTAATTATTATTGTAAATTATAACTTTTAGATCTGAACTTGTAATTGTCAAATACAGAACTTGAAATTGATAGCTTCTAATTATTATTGCAAATAATAACTTGAAGATCTGAACTTGTAATTGTCAAATACAGAACTTAAAATTGATAGCTTCTAATTATTATTGCAAATTATAATTTGAAGATCTGAACTTGTAAAAGACAAATACGCAACTTAGCATTGTTAAATACAAATTGTGATTGCAAATTATAACTTGAAGATCTGAACCTGTAATAGGTAAATACAGAACTTCGAATTGTTAAATTCAAACTAAGATTGCAAATAATAATTCGAAGATCTGAACTTGTAATAGTCAAATACAGAACTTCTAATTGTTAAATACAAATTATTAGTGCAAATTATAACTTGAAGATCTGAACTAGTAATTGTCAAATACAGAACTTAAAATTGATAGCTTCTAATTATTATTGCAAATTATAACTTGAAGATCTGAACTTGTAATTGTCAAATACAGAACTTAAAATTAATAGCTTCTAATTATTATTGCAAATTATAACTAGAAGATCTGAACTAGTAATTGTCAAATACAGAACATATAATTGATAGCTTCTAATTATTATTTCAAATTATAACTTGAAGATCTGAACTTGTAATTGTCAAATACAGAACTTAAAATTAATAGCTTCTAATTATTATTGCAAATTATAACTTGAAGATCTGAACTTGTAATTGTCAAATACAGAACTTAAAATTGATAGCTTCTAATTATTATTGCAAATTATAACTTGAAGTTCTGAACTTGTAATTGTCAAATACAGAACTTCTAATTGTTAAATACAAATTAGTAGTGCAAATTATAACTTGAAGATCTGAACTTGTAATTATCAAATACAGAACTTAAAATTGATAGCTTCTAATTATTATTGTAAATTATAACTTTTAGATCTGAACTTGTAATTGTCAAATACAGAACTTAAAATTGATAGCTTCTAATTATTATTGAAAATAATAACTTGAAGATCTGAACTTGTAATTGTCAAATACAGAACTTAAAATTAATAGCTTCTAATTATTATTGCAAATTATAACTTGAAGATCTGAACTTGTAATTGTCAAATACAGAACTTCGAATTGTTAAATACAAATTATTAGTACAAATTATAACTTGAAGATCTGAACTTGTAATAGGTTAATACAGAACTTCGAATTGTTAAATTCAAACTAAGATTGCAAATAATAATTTGAAGATCTGAACTTGTAATAGTCAAATACAGAACTTAAAATTGATAGCTTCTAATTATTATTGTAAATTATAACTTGAAGATCTGAACTTGTAATAGTGAATTACAGAACTTAGATTTGTTAAATTCAAATTATTATTTCAAATTATAACTTGAAGATCTGAACTAGTAATTGTCAAATACAGAACTTAAAATTGATAGCTTCTAATTATT
Source organism: Cantharis lateralis (assembly GCA_963170105.1). NCBI lineage: Eukaryota > Metazoa > Arthropoda > Insecta > Coleoptera > Cantharidae > Cantharis > Cantharis lateralis. Next base: position 22,523,632 of record OY720625.1, on the reverse strand, counting down.
ATTGCAAATTATAACTTGAAGATCTGAACTTGTAATTGTCAAATGCAGAAATTAAAATTGATAGCTTCTAATTATTATTTCAAATTATAACTTGAAGATCTGAACTTGTAATAGTCAAATACAGAACATCGAATTGTTAAATACAAATTATTAGTGCAAATTATAACTTGAAGATCTGAACTTGTAATAGGTAAATACAGAACTTCTAATTGTTAAATTCAAACTAAGATTGCAAATAATAATTTGAAAATCTGAACTAGTAATAGTCAAATACAGAACTTCTAACTGTTAAAAACAAATTATTAGTGCAAATTATAACTTGAAGATCTGAACTTGTAATTGTCAAATACAGAACTTAAAATTGGTAGCTTCTCATTATTATTGCAAATTATAACTTGTAGATCTGAACTTGTAATAGTGAATTACAAAACTTAGATTTGTTAAATTCAAATTATTATTTCAAATTATAACTTGAAGATCTGAACTAGTAATTGTCGAATACAGAACTTAAATTGATAGCTTATAATTATTATTGCAAATAATAATTGGAAGATCTGAACTTGTAATAGTCAAATACAGAACTTCTAATTGTTAAATACAAATTATTAGTGCAAATTATAACTTGAAGATCTGAACCTGTAATTGTCAAATACAGAACTTAAAATTGATAGCTTCTAATTATTATTGCAAATTATAACTTGAAGATCTGAACTTGTAATAGTTAATTACAGAACTAAGATTTGTTAAATTCAAATTATTATTTCAAATTATAACTTGAAGATCTGAACTAGTAATTGTCAAATACAGAACTTCTAATTATTAAATACAAATTATTAGTGCAAATTATAACTTGAAGATCTGAACTTGTAATTTTCAAATACAGAACTTAATATTGATAGCTTCTAATTATTATTGCAAATTATAACTAAAAGATCTGAACTTGTAATTGTCAAATACAGAACTTCTAATTGTTAAATACAAATTATTAGTGCAAATTATAACTTGAAGATCTGAACTAGTAATTTTCAAATACAGAACTTAATATTGATAGCTTCTAATTATTATTGCAAATTATAACTAGAAGTTCTGAACTTGTAATTGTCAAATACAGAACTTAAAATTGATAGCTTCTAATTATTATTTCAATTTATAACTTGAAGATCTGAACTTGTAATTGTCAAATACAGAACTTAAAATTGATAGCTTCTAATTATTATTGCAAATTATAACTTGAAGATCTGAACTTGTAATTGTCAAATACAGAACTTCTAATTGTTAAATACAAATTAGTAGTGCAAATTATAACTTGAAGATCTGAACTTGTAATTATCAAATACAGAACTTAAAATTGATAGCTTCTAATTATTATTTTAAATTATAACTTTTAGATCTGAACTTGTAATTGTCAAATACAGAACTTAAAATTGATAGCTTCTAATTATTATTGCAAATAATAACTTGAAGATCTGAACTTGTAATTGTCAAATACAGAACTTAAAATTAATAGCTTCTAATGATTATTGCAAATTATAACTTGAAGATCTGAACTTGTAATTGTCAAATACAGAACTTAAAATTGATAGCTTCTAATTATTATTGTAAATTATAACTTGAAGATCTGAACTTGTAATAGTGAATTACAGAACTTAGATTTGTTAAATTCAAATTATTATTTCAAATTATAACTTGAAGATCTGAACTTGTAATTGTCAAATACAGAACTTAAAATTGATAGCTTCTAATTATTATTGCAAATTATAACTTGAAGATCTGAACTTGTAATAGTCAAATACAGAACTTAAAATTGATAGCTTCTAATTATTATTGTAAATTATAACTTGAAGATCTGAACTTGTAATAGTGAATTACAGAACTTAGATTTGTTAAATTCAAATTATTATTTCAAATTATAACTTGAAGATCTGAACTAGTAATTGTCAAATACAGAACTTAAAATTAATAGCTTCTAATTATTATTGCAAATTATAACTTGAAGATCTGAACTTTTAATTGTCAAATACAGAACTTAAAATTGATAGCTTCTAATTATTATTGTAAATTATAACTTGAAGATTTGAACTTGTAATAGTGAATTACAGAACTTAGATTTGTTAAATTCAAATTATTATTTCAAATTATCACTTGAAGAACTGAACTAGTAATTGTCAAATACAGAACTTAAAATTGATAGCTTCTAATTATTATTGCATATTATAACTTGAAGATCTGAACTTGTAATTGTTAAATACAGAATTTAAAATTGATAGCTTCTAATTATTATTGTAAATTATAACTTTTAGATCTGAACTTGTAATTGTCAAATACAGAACTTGAAATTGATAGCTTCTAATTATTATTGCAAATAATAACTTGAAGATCTGAACTTGTAATTGTCAAATACAGAACTTAAAATTGATAGCTTCTAATTATTATTGCAAATTATAATTTGAAGATCTGAACTTGTAAAAGACAAATACGCAACTTAGCATTGTTAAATACAAATTGTGATTGCAAATTATAACTTGAAGATCTGAACCTGTAATAGGTAAATACAGAACTTCGAATTGTTAAATTCAAACTAAGATTGCATATAATAATTCGAAGATCTGAATTTGTAATAGTCAAATACAGAACTTCTAATTGTTAAATACAAATTATTAGTGCATATTATAACTTGAAGATCTGAACTAGTAATTGTCAAATACAGAACTTAAAATTGATAGCTTCTAATTATTATTGCAAATTATAACTTGAAGATCTGAACTTGTAATTGTCAAATAAAGAACTTAAAATTAATAGCTTCTAATTATTATTGCAAATTATAACTTGAAGATCTGAACTTGTAATTGTCAAATACAGAACTTAAAATTGATAGCTTCTAATTATTATTGTAAATTATAACTTGAAGATCTGAACTTGTAATAGTGAATTACAGAACTTAGATTTGTTAAATTCAAATTATTATTTCAAATTATAACTTGAAGATCTGAACTAGTAATTGTCAAATACAGAACTTAATATTGATAGCTTCTAATTATTATTGCATATTATAACTTGAAGATCTGAACTTGTAATTGTTAAATACAGTATTTAAAATTGATAGCTTCTAATTATTATTGTAAATTATAACTTTTAGATTTGAACTTGTAATTGTCAAATACAGAACTTAAAATTGATAGCTTCTAATTATTATTGCATATAATAACTTGAAAATCTGAACTTGTAATTGTCAAATACAGAACTTAAAATTGATAGCTTCTAATTATTATTGCAAATTATAATTTGAAGATCTGAACTTGTAATTGACAAATACGCAACTTAGCATTGTTAAATACAAATTGTGATTGCAAATTATAACTTGAAGATCTGAACCTGTAATAGGTAAATACAGAACTTCGAATTGTTAAATTCAAACTAAGATTGCAAATAATAATTCGAAGATCTGAACTTGTAATAGTCAAATACAGAACTTCTAATTGTTAAATACAAATTATTAGTGCAAATTATAACTTGAAGATATGAACTAGTAATTGTCAAATACAGAACTTAAAATTGATAGCTTCTAATTATTATTGCAAATTATAACTTGAAGATCTGAACTTGTAATTGTCAAATACAGAACTTCTAATTGTTAAATACAAATTATTAGTGCAAATTATAACTTGAAGATCTGAACTTTGAATTGTCAAATACAGAACTTAAAATTGATAGCTTCTAATTATTATTGCAAATTATAACTTGAAGATCTGAACTTGTAATAGTCAAATACAGAACTTAAAATTGATAGCTTCTAATTATTATTGTAAATTATAACTTGAAGATCTGAACTTGTAATAGTGAATTACAGAACTTAGATTTGTTAAATTCAAATTATTATTTCAAATTATAACTTGAAGATCTGAACTAGTAATTGTCAAATACAGAACTTAAAATTGATAGCTTCTAATTATTATTGCAAATTATAACTTGAAGATCTGAACTTGTAATTGTCAAATACAGTACTTAAAATTGATAGCTTCTAATTATTATTGCAAATTATAACTTGAAGATCTGAACTTGTAATTGTCAAATACAGAACTTAAAATTGATAGCTTTTAATTATTATTGTAAATTATAACTTGAAGATCTGAACTTGTAATAGTCAAATACAGAACTTCGAATTGTTAAATACAAATTATTAGTACAAATTATAACTTGAAGATCTGAACTTGTAATAGGTAAATACAGAACTTCGAATTGTTAAATTCAAACTAAGATTGCAAATAATAATTTGAAGATCTGAACTTGTAATAGTCAAATACAGAACTTAAAATTGATAGCTTCTAATTATTATTGTAAATTATAACTTGAAGATCTGAACTTGTAATAGTGAATTACAGAACTTAGATTTGTTAAATTCAAATTATTATTTCAAATTATAACTTGAAGATCTGAACTAGTAATTGTCAAATACAGAACTTAAAATTGATAGCTTCTAATTATTATTGCAAATTATGTAACGGAATTATGTTAAATAATTTCCTATTTAGAATTCCCATACGCGACGCTAATGGAATTCGGCCCCTAGCGTTCTTAAAAGGTACCACGCGCCCTCAAGGTCCCGGCGTACAGCGTATTTTTCGAGGCTTTTGAGATTTGGACGGCAAACTAAGAAGTCGTGCGTTTATGTTGTGGTTAGAGGTGATACTCCGGAGTAGTATTCTGTTTTAATTCTACGAGTTTTAATCCGTGTGAGTTCCCGAGAACGCCCAAACGAAATAACTTGTGTTGTACAAGAAATTTCAATAACGCTCAAGCACGAGAGCCTGTTTGATTTTGTCGAGCCGCAATTGCAATTGTATGGAAGATCATAAATTTAGTAACACGAAACCAAGAGTTCCTATGCGAATGTTGTATGCGATTTTGTTACCTGGGTACCTGTTTTGTTCGCGATCAAGTTTTCCAAGTGTGAAAGTTTTCCACACCGAACCATCTGTGGCTGCTGATCGAGTCCCTCTACTGGTCTGTTATCGCAAGCTCATCTGTTCACCTGTAGAGCTATCAGGAAGTCATTGGCAAGTGTTGGAAGTCTCAATTGTCATCGTTCCTGTACCGAAGCTGACGATACACCTTGTCGTATTACTTTTTGTGAGACAATCAGTACTGGTGAGGCATTTATTTATTGTTAGATTTTGTGCAGACGAACACATATTTTTACTATCACAATTGTCGGTGACTCAAAAGTTGAAGATAGCCGAGTCAAATTTGTATACGTTGGAAGTTGTAATCACGAGTCAATCTGCAAAAATCATTAAATATTTTGTTGATCAAATTGTGTTTTCTTTGGTTCACATTTCTTTGCAGGGAAGGCAATTAACAACGAGAAGTTCGATCCACCCCCTTTGCCTCCGCAAGCTTATAAGCAAGCAGGGGCTGGTGACTTCGTGTCCTAGCGGGCAACAACTACAAATAATTACTGGATACCACCAATTCCAGGTGAAATTATTAACTACGCCCTTAAGGCGGGTTGGTTGTTTTACTGGCGCCCAACGTGGGGCGCCGACTCTCACGTCGAACCGTGAAGTTTTTATTCAAACGGCCCAGGCAGCGGAACGTTTAGTACAATGGACTGCTAGGGAAGTGTCCGCGTCGACACTCGCCTCTGAGAATTCAATTGTAACTCCACCCGCTCCGAGCTCTCAACGGAGATTTAATGTAGGTAATTGTTGGAACTGCTCAGAGCAGGGGCACCATTTTCGATCATGCCCTAAACCTGTTTCCATTTTTTGTAGCGGTTGTGGCCGCAAGGGTAAAGCTACCAACATGTGTGACTGTAGTAAGGGTTCAAAAAAACGCCGTAGGGCGAGGAGGCGTCGCGGCGCGTCCCTCGCGGCGTTAAGAAAAGCTAAAATCGTCGCGAAAGGAGACTGGAAGAATTGGTTGGCAAAAATACGCGATTTTTGCGGATCGGCCTCCAATGATTCTACTCTTTTCCTCCATCCTACTTCCGATCAACGTCCTTATATTAATTTAAAAGTAGGTGAAGAGCCAGTGACAGCGTTGCTAGATTCAGGTGCTAGCGTATCTATCTTAGGTACCGAGGGTCATTACCTCGTAGATAAGCTCGACCTTATACTTTCTAAGGGGGGTACTTCGGTTTTGCGGTCTGCGGACGGAACGCCGCAGGAGATTTTGGGTAAGGTCAATTTACCATTATGTATTGGCAGAGTGGTGCGACCACTAGAGGTTCTGGTATGTAAAAACATACATATAGGGTTGACCTTAGGGATAGATTTTTGCCGGCTGTTTGGGGTTCGAGCAGATTTCCGTCAAGATCAGTACGTTGTGGACGAGGTCCAATCGTTGAAACTGATAAGATCTGCTGGGGACTTAAACCTAGAACAACAGGTTGCTCTCACTGAAATTAAAAATAAATTTAAATTACTTTCTCGTGATGGTCTTACTCGTACAGATAAGATTACTCACAACATTGATACTGGGGATGCTGCTCCTCTTAAACAACGGGCGTATCCGTTGTCTCCGGCTATGCGTAAGATAGCTCACGCAGAGCTCGACAAGATGTTGGAGATGGGCATTGTACGTCCGTCAAAATCGCCGTGGTCTTCTCCAATGTTATTGGTGAAGAAATCTGATGGGTCGCACCGTTTGTGTTATGACGGGAGGTCGTTGAACCGGTTAAGCAAACGCGATGCTTTTCCGTTACCCACGCCTGAGGAGATTCTTACATCTCTCCGCGACGCGCGTTTTTTATCGACCATCGATTTAAAGAAGGCGTTTTGGCAGATACCTCTTACTGAATCCTCCTGCGAGAAGACGGCTTTTACAGTACCGGGTCGAGGGTTGTTCGAATACGTGGTCGTTCCCATGGGAATTTCTAACGCTCCCATGACTCAGCAGCGGCTGATGGAAAATATTTTCGGATCTCTTCTCGGAGAGAGAATTTGGGTGTATTTGGACGACATCATCGTTATCTCGGAAACTTTCGAAGAGCACTTACATCTGCTCGAACAGGTGTTTTCTCGTCTACAGGAAGCCAACCTAACCATTAATTTGGAAAAGTGTGAATTTTGTAGGTCAAGCCTTAAGTTTCTAGGTCACATTATCGACGAAACTGGACTTCACACGGATCCAGATAAGGTTGAAGCGATCACACGACTAGCTAAACCGACCACCACGACAGGTGTCAAACGTTTTATAGGTATGATTGGTTGGTACCGGCGTTTCATTCCTAATTTTTCAAATTATTCGGCTCCCATCACCGAGCTTATTAAGGGACGGGCCAAGCGTCAATCCATTACCTGGACTCCTGACGCTAATGAGTCATTTGAAAACTTAAAAAAGTTGTTAGTTACTGCGCCTATTTTGGCTAGTCCGGATTTTAGTAAGAAATTTTACATACAGTGTGATGCTTCAAACTACGGGTTGGGTTGTGTTTTAAGTCAAGGGGAAGGGGACGAAGAACGTGCAATTGCCTATGCTTCGAGAACTCTCAACAAAGCCGAGAGGAATTATTCTGCGACGGAACGGGAATGTTTAGCTGTAATTTTCGGCATCGAGAAATTCCGACCTTATGTAGAGGGAACCGAATTTACGGTGGTTACGGACCATTACAGTTTGTTATGGCTTTTATCGATGAAAAGTCCCACGAATAAGCTGGCTAGGTGGAGCGTACGTTTAGCTCAACATTCTTTTAACATCCAGCATCGGAAAGGGAAATTGAACGTAGTGCCGGATGCACTATCACGCGCACCTTTGGAGGTGTCTTCTCTTGACTTGTCCGAGGGCGATTTCGATGCGTGGTATCGACGCATGTTGGCCAGAGTTCGCGAAAATCCGGTGAATTATCCTGATTGGCGCATAGAGGGGGGGCTTTCAAACTTATTAGTAACAATCATGATGTGACTTCCAATTTGATTGAATGGAAACAAGTCATACCCAAGTCGCGACGCCAGGACATTTTTAAGGAATGCCATGACGATCCGACCTCGGCTCATTTGGGAATTTTTAAAACTTTGAATAAGATCAGCGAACTTTACTATTGGCCAAGGATGCGAGCGGATGTGGCTAGGTATGTGCGTCGGTGCACCGTGTGTTTGTCGTCTAAGGCATGTCAGGGAGGGCGTAGTGGGTTAATGGGGAACCCGAAAAAAGTTCGATTTCCTTTCCAGTGCATTTCTGTCGACCTTATGGGTCCTTTTCCGCGTTCTGCTAGGGGTAACACCATGTTACTTGTAGTCTGTGATTGGTTTTCTAAGTTTGTGCTGGTACAACCCTTACGTAAGGCTACCGCAAAGTCGATTTGCGAATTTTTAGAGAACCAAGTCTTCCTGCTATTTGGAGTTCCTCAAATATGCATGGTGGATAACGGGCCTCAGTTTATCAGTCACGAATTTCGGGCACTCATGAACGACTACAAGGTGAATCATCTATGGTATAACGCAGCCTATCACCCGCAGGTTAATTTTGTAGAGAGGGTGAATAGAGTAGTAGGTACTGCGATCAGATCTTATGTCAAACAAGACCACCGGACATGGGATGTGGAAATCCACAAGATTGCCCACGCTATTAGATCCGCAACTCATGAGGTGACTGGGTTCACACCTTCTTTCCTAAATTTAGGCAGGACCGTTCCTGCGAAGGGAGATTATTACGGTCGCGTGTCGGAATTGGGGGAGGGAGACGTAACCTTAGGGAGTCGCGAAAGAATTGCGGAAGAGATGAATAAACTGAATGAGCTCTACAATGATGTTACGAACCGGTTAGGGAGTGCTTACCGCCGTAATGCTTCACATTACAACTTCCGGAAGCGAACCACGCGCTTTAGGGTGGGTGAGACGGTATGGCGCCGGAATTTCGCTTTGTCCAACGCTAGTAAGCATTTCGTCAGTAAACTTGCACCGAAGTATGTCAAATGTAGAGTTAAGGAGGTTACAGGTCCTTTGACCTACCGTCTGGTCAACGAACGGGGTAAAGATGTGGGAGTGTTCCACATCAAAGATCTGAAGCAGCATCCTCAGGATAATAGAGCAGAGGAAGGTTGTGGGATGGAGTGATTCAACATGATGGGTGGAGGTTGGGTAATGTTGTCACAACCTGGTCGGTTAACATCTAGATCAGAGTTTTTTTACAGGGTTCTGCTCAAGCACCTGTTAGCCCGTATGTCGTACATCAGACTACCGTCTTCCGTGGAGTCATTAAGTCCCGACTCGTTTGGTTTTTTCGGTTCTGGTTATTGCAGGGGCGGGGGAATTCGCTCTCACGCCAAGCGTGCTGTGAAGCCATCCTTCGTTTTGCGCGTACGCAAAGGTTGACTACACCTGAAGACCCTGTTTAGGCTAGGCTTCACTACACCGTTGCGGTGGGGTTGGTCAATTGGAAAGTCCGTGTTAACGTTGCGAGCGGTAGCCCTGGGTGTTTGTGGAGGTCTCTCGTCGTGCAGTCTCCGGAACTCAGTCAGTTAAGTCCCGGACGATGACCGTAATTTTGAGGGCGGATTACGTGAGTTTTTCAGGCTCTCAATGACATACTGTCATTCCCCGGGGTAACCTTTCCTCCCGTCCTCAAATTCGACCAAGTCGTTGGTGTTTTGTCGTTGCGGTGGCGATGATCTGTTGATTGGCGGTCCACGACGCGTTGTTATCATCCATACGCGAGGACGAATCATCGATTACGTCATTGCTGCGGGGAACCATTAATTACGGAAGTCATTTATCCTTCTGTTTCCTATTACCTTCCTTTACCTTTCCTCCTTTCTACCTCCTTCCTATTTCACATTGGGATCCTATTTGTAACATTCCTGGGAAGGGTTGGGTATATTTTGTTTTCCTGGGTTTTAAATTTTCAATTAATTAGCATAACATCGGAAGCTTTTAATTGCGCCATCTGAGATTTAATCTCACGCTTAGGAATGCGTAGTCTACTAGCTGTAGAGGATTTGGGTTTTTATGATTAAAACGGAAGTTTATTTTTTATTTTTACTTACAGTTCCTATGTTCCAACGACGCTGAGTGCGTTGGTCCGGAACGAATTTTTGCGCTGGGTGTGTTAGTTGGGATTAGATACACTTTCGAGCAGGCACGAATGGGTCCTATGCGGTCCATTCCAAAACACCATTGGGCGGCGTAGCCATTGGGTGTATTGTTGAGATTCGTTGGAATCTGAGTTTTTTATATTAGTACGGGTCCTATGGGGAGCTGTACTAGCCTAGGGGCATTTAAGTCCATTATGTGACGGCATAAATGGCAGTTTTTTTGTTGATGACTTTTTGAAGCTACCAAGCTTAGTCATGAGGGTTCTCGCTTAGGCGGATTTAAAGGTAACGTTTCGTTATCAGGTTGAATACCTACCTTATTTTTTATTTTATGGTTTAGTTTTTGGGAAATTAGGATAGTTTGGATCCGAAGTTTTTTAGTTTATCCTACAGTTAGGGGGCTGCGTCTTCAACGCAAGAGCACAGTTTTTGCAGACTTTGGGTTAGTTGATAGCTATCTCCATCTACCGAGGAGATATTTGGGGAGGGGGTGTGTAACGGAATTATGTTAAATAATTTCCTATTTAGAATTCCCATACGCGACGCTAATGGAATTCGGCCCCTAGCGTTCTTAAAAGGTACCACGCGCCCTCAAGGTCCCGGCGTACAGCGTATTTTTCGAGGCTTTTGAGATTTGGACGGCAAACTAAGAAGTCGTGCGTTTATGTTGTGGTTAGAGGTGATACTCCGGAGTAGTATTCTGTTTTAATTCTACGAGTTTTAATCCGTGTGAGTTCCCGAGAACGCCCAAACGAAATAACTTGTGTTGTACAAGAAATTTCAATAACGCTCAAGCACGAGAGCCTGTTTGATTTTGTCGAGCCGCAATTGCAATTGTATGGAAGATCATAAATTTAGTAACACGAAACCAAGAGTTCCTATGCGAATGTTGTATGCGATTTTGTTACCTGGGTACCTGTTTTGTTCGCGATCAAGTTTTCCAAGTGTGAAAGTTTTCCACACCGAACCATCTGTGGCTGCTGATCGAGTCCCTCTACTGGTCTGTTATCGCAAGCTCATCTGTTCACCTGTAGAGCTATCAGGAAGTCATTGGCAAGTGTTGGAAGTCTCAATTGTCATCGTTCCTGTACCGAAGCTGACGATACACCTTGTCGTATTACTTTTTGTGAGACAATCAGTACTGGTGAGTCATTTATTTATTGTTAGATTTTGTGCAGACGAACACATATTTTTACTATCACAATTGTCGGTGACTCAAAAGTTGAAGATAGCCGAGTCAAATTTGTATACGTTGGAAGTTGTAATCACGAGTCAATCTGCAAAAATCATTAAATATTTTGTTGATCAAATTGTGTTTTCTTTGGTTCACATTTCTTTGCAGGGAAGGCAATTAACAACGAGAAGTTCGATCCACCCCCTTTGCCTCCGCAAGCTTATAAGCAAGCAGGGGCTGGTGACTTCGTGTCCTAGCGGGCAACAACTACAAATAATTACTGGATACCACCAATTCCAGGTGAAATTATTAACTACGCCCTTAAGGCGGGTTGGTTGTTTTAATTATAACTTGAAGATCTGAACTTGTAATTGTCAAATGCAGAACTTAAAATTGATAGCTTCTAATTATTATTTCAAATTATAACTTGAAGATCTGAACTTGTAATAGTCAAATACAGAACATCGAATTGTTAAATACAAATTATTAGTGCAATTATAACTTGAAGATCTGAACTTGTAATAGGTAAATACAGAACTTCTAATTGTTAAATTCAAACTAAGATTGCAAATAATAATTTGAAAATCTGAACTAGTAATAGTCAAATACAGAACTTCTAACTGTTAAAAACAAATTAGTAGTGCAAATTATAACTTGAAGATCTGAACTTGTAATAGTCAAATACAGAACATCGAATTGTTAAATACAAATTATTATTGCAAATTATAACTTGAAGATCTGAACTTGTAATAGTGAATTACAAAACTTAGATTTGTTAAATTCAAATTATTATTTCAAATTATAACTTTAAGATCTGAACTAGTAATTGTCGAATACAGAACTTAAATTGATAGCTTATAATTATTATTGCAAATAATAATTTGAAGATCTGAACTTGTAATAGTCAAATACAGAACTTCTAATTGTTAAATACAAATTATTAGTGCAAATTATAACTTGAAGATCTGAACTAGTAATTGTCAAATACAGAACTTAAAATTGATAGCTTCTAATTATTATTGCAAATTATAATTTGAAGATCTGAACTTGTAATAGACTGATGTATAATGAAATTTATGTTATTAGAGGTTGGCAGTAGAGAATAAAACCAACTGATTGTAATGTACATGCGTTAATAAAAGAGAAGTCAATTTTGAGTTAAACTAGTAGTTTTAATAGTGAGATAAATAGAGAACATAACATGGCGACGAGGATATTGTGATAAATATAGAGAATTGCTTTTTTTATTAATAAAAACTAAAAGTTAAATTGATAAGGAACCACGAGGCAGATTACAAAAACATGATGGATTGTTTCAATAAACCAAGAAATTTAAGTTTAACTGGTAACTTAAGTGAAAACTGGAAAACATTTAGTAATGAATTTAGTATATTTATGAAGGCTTCTGCAATGGATAGGAGAGAGCCAGCAAGGCAAGTCGCAATATTATTAAATTTAATTGGTTCAGATGCAGTGGAATTGCACAATACTTTTCAGTATGGAGAAGAAGAAGATGAAGAGAATATTCAAGATGTATTAAATAAATTTAAAAACTACTGTAATCCGAAGAAGAATATTGTGGTAAAATATCCAAAAATTTCTAATCGCATCCAAATTTAATTAATTGATTTTATCAATAAAATCAACTTTTCAAAAATATCACTTTTATTTTTCCAATTATTAACAATTTTAAACTAAATATGCCAAATATGGACTTTAAAACTGAACGTCTTATCAACGCGTCCAGTCGCGTTGACTTTCGGCATCAAAAAAACCCATTTTCACCTCCAACCAATACCAACATAAACAATTCTACACAAATTTACAAATTTTTAACAAACAGAGTATTTACAATTAAAGAACAATAAAATAAATAAAAACAGTTCTAAAATAGGAAAAATCCATGACATTTACGCCCCCAGATCAAATTGTCGAAGCACAGGGCTTTGCAATTTTATCTACAACTTGTCGTGGATTTTTCAAAATATTTTCCATAACAAAATAATCAAATTTCGAACAATTAAAGTCAAAATCAAATTTTAAATATTTACAAGTAACAAAACAAATTTTCATAATTAATAAAGTAAGTCATCCCTATTAAACATAATTACACAATTTTCAAATCAAACTATACTGTATAGGTAAACAAATAAATTTTAAAAATTTCAGTTTATAAATTTTAAATCCATAAACTTTAAACATAATTACTCATTTGCGTCATCCGTCATGCATCTTGTTCATCTCCAACGTTTCGATTTCCATAAAATTATCTCATCTTTCGGACTCCACATTTCCAGCATCATTTCAGTCTTCTTTCCAGAAATGATTATCATCATCCAAATTTTTGCAACGTCATGACCAGATTTGTGTTTCCAGTTTCCATCGATTTTCTTTTTGACGGCTCCACCAATTTTTGTTTTATGTCCAAATTTGTTTTTCTTGTTTCCACCAAACATAGTTTCGTGACCAATTTTTCCTTTTTTTCGTCGAACCATTCCAAAATATTTCCCATTATGCACAATTTTTAATTTCTTGTAAGTCATTTTTGGTTTTTTATCTTCAAACATCTTTTTATTATTTTTACGCACTTTTCTTGTTTTTGTAACCATCTCGTCCAGTTGTTCATTTATGATTCTCTCCTCCGTAATTTTATCCTGAGCTGCATCTTGCCAAAAATTTTCAAATTTTTCTTCTAATGAGTTAAATTTTTGGTTCAGTTCATTTTTTATTTCTTCGGTGCTTTTTATGAGTTGTGCTAGCATTTCATTTATACTTAATTTCTGTTTTTCAGCCATTTTATTTTTCTGTATAGTTTTTTTACGTAATCTTAATGTTTTATTTTACTACTTTTGTTACTTCAAGTTAAATTTTAATCTTTTTGTTATCCAAAGGAATTTTTAAGTTTTTTGAATTAAATTTTGTTTTATTTGATTAGTGTTATCTGTGTTCTCAACGTTATTTGTTGGAACACCTTTCAATTTTTGTTATTTAGTTCAAATTTATAGTTTTTTTTAAAAACATGTGGCCATAAATATTAGAATCTGAATGAAATCTAAAGGCTTTTTACTTCCCTGGTTTTTCTTCGATCCCTGGTTTCGTGTGCCAAATAAATGCGGTGTATCGTCCAAAATTTTCCAATCTCCCTGGTTTCGGGTACAATTTCAATATAAATAATAACACCAATTCTTCATAAATTTTCACTAGTACTTTATTATTATTTTAAAATAAAAATTTAAACTTATATCCAAATATGGATCAAAAATTGCGGAGCGTTTATCAACGCGTCCACACGCGTTGGCTTACGGCATCAAAAAAACCCATTTTCACCTCCAACCAATACCAACATAAACAATTCTACACAAATTTACAAATTTTTAACAAACAGAGTATTTACAATTAAAGAACAATAAAATAAATAAAAACAGTTCTAAAATAGGAAAAATCCATGACAATATATTACATGAAAGATTCAAATTTTATATAAGAGAACAAAAATTGGGTGAATCATTTGATAATTTTTACACGGATATCAAGACATTATCGAAAAACTGTGAATTTGAAAATGAGATGGATATGCTTAGAGATAAAATTGTTCTGTATTCAAACGATAAAGAAACACGTGATAGATTAATAAGAATAGGAGATGTTTCCCTTGAAGAAGCAACTACAGCATTCAGGATGGCTGAAATTGAAAGAATTCAGTTGAATCAAATGAATAGTGGTGGTCAAGAAGTAGAAGCAATCAAATCATCCAAGTGTAAAGAAAATAAGACAACGCATGATAAGTATAGAGATAATTTTAAAAATAACTATAGCAATGATAACTTTAAACCAAATTATAATAATACGAAAAATAAAAATTTTTATGATTATAAATTTAAAACTTATGGTCAACAATACAGATACAAAAATAATTGCACGTATTGTGGAAAAGTTCACAGTAATAATGTAATATGTCCAGCATTTGGAAAAATTTGTAATAAATGTAAGAAGAAAAATCATTTTTCTAAAGTATGTAGATCTATGATTAATGAAGTTACTGATTTGAAAATTAATTGTAATGAAAATGAATATTATTGTGATGAGGTTCATTCTATAAATGCGATGCAGTGGTTTGAAAATATTTTAATTGAGAATTCGATAGTAAAATTTAAATTAGATTCTGGATCAGATGTTAATATTTTGTCAGAAGAAACTTTTCTAGCAATTAAAAGAAATACAAATAAAGTTATTGAGATAGAAAGATATGTTTCGAGACTAGAGGCTTACAATAAATCGCCAATTAAGACAATAGGTCAAGTTAAACTGAAGATAACTGTAAAAGGTGTGGAATTTTATGAAAATTTTATAATAGTTAAAAACAATTTGAATGCGATTCTTGGACTAACTGGGTGCATAAATCTAGGTTTAATACAAAGAAACATAGGTATAGGATGTTTCCCGAAAACCTATTCGATTAAATTAAAAGATGATACCATACCAACTTCAAAAGCGCCAAATAGAATTCCAATAAATTTAAGAGAAAATATTGTATATCGAGATCATAAAATGAAAATATGGAAACCAGGTAGAATTTTAGAAAAAGATGTAACACCAAGATCGTATTGGATTCAAGATGAAAACAAAAGAATTAAAAGAAGAAATAAAATTGATTTAAGACATTCTTACAATAAATTTAATTTTAAAAATTGTAATGAATGGCATGATAATGTGAAAAGAGATGGTGTGACCAATTCCGGTGAACAACAAAAGCATTGGTATGATACATATAAAAATTGTTATAAACAACAAACTCCAATTAAAGTGGTTTCAAATAATGGATCCTATGTGTCGAGATTTGGTCGTACAATCAAAAAACCTGATAGATTGAACTATGGTTAAATCTTTAGTATTATGTAATTTTTGAAAAATATTGTAAATAATGATGTAAATAATATTTGTTAAAAAAAAGAAAGGGAGATGATGTATAATGAAATTTATGTTATTAGAGGTTGGCAGTAGAGAATAAAACCAACTGATTGTAATGTACATGCGTTAATAAAAGAGAAGTCAATTTTGAGTTAAACTAGTAGTTTTAATAGTGAGATAAATAGAGAACATAACAAGACAAATACGCAACTTAGCATTGTTAAATACAAATTGTGATTGCAAATTATAACTTGAAGATCTGAACCTGTAATAGGTAAATACAGAACTTCGAATTGTTAAATTCAAACTAAGATTGCAAATAATAATTCGAAGATCTGAACTTGTAATAGTCAAATACAGAACTTCTAATTGTTAAATACAAATTATTAGTGCAAATTATAACTTGAAGATCTGAACTAGTAATTGTCAAATACAGAACTTAAAATTGATAGCTTCTAATTATTATTGCAAATTATAACTTGAAGATCTGAACTTGTAATTGTCAAATACAGAACTTAAAATTAATAGCTTCTAATTATTATTGCAAATTATAACTAGAAGATCTGAACTAGTAATTGTCAAATACAGAACATAAAATTGATAGCTTCTAATTATTATTTCAAATTATAACTTGAAGATCTGAACTTGTAATTGTCAAATACAGAACTTAAAATTAATAGCTTCTAATTATTATTGCAAATTATAACTTGAAGATCTGAACTTGTAATTGTCAAATACAGAACTATAAAATTGATAGCTTCTAATTATTATTGTAAATTATAACTTGAAGATCTGAACTTGTAATAGTGAATTACAGAACTTAGATTTGTTAAATTCAAATTATTATTTCAAATTAAAACTTGAAGATCTGAACTAGTAATTGTCAAATACAGAACTTAAAATTGATAGCTTCTAATTATTATTGCATATTATAACTTGAAGATCTGAACTTGTAATTGTTAAATACAGAATTTAAAATTGATAGCTTCTAATTATTATTGTAAATTATAACTTTTAGATCTGAACTTGTAATTGTCAAATACAGAACTTAAAATTGATAGCTTCTAATTATTATTGCATATAATAACCTGAAGATCTGAACTTGTAATTGTCAAATACAGAACTTAAAATTGATAGCTTCTAATTATTATTGCAAATTATAATTTGAAGATCTGAACTTGTAATTGACAAATACGCAACTTAGCATTGTTAAAAACAAATTGTGATTGCAAATTATAACTTGAAGATCTGAACCTGTAATAGGTAAATACAGAACTTCGAATTGTTAAATTCAAACTAAGATTGCAAATAATAATTCGAAGATCTGAACTTGTAATAGTCAAATACAGAACTTCTAATTGTTAAATACAAATTATTAGTGCAAATTATAACTTGAAGATATGAACTAGTAATTGTCAAATACAGAACTTAAAATTGATAGCTTCTAATTATTATTGCAAATTATAACTTGAAGATCTGAACTTGTAATTGTCAAATAAAGAACTTCTAATTGTTAAATACAAATTATTAGTGCAAATTATAACTTGAAGATCTGAACTTGCAATTGTCAAATACAGAACTTAAAATTGATAGCTTCTAATTATTATTGCAAATTATAACTTGAAGATCTGAACTTGTAATAGTCAAATACAGAACTTAAAATTGATAGCTTCTAATTATTATTGTAAATTATAACTTGAAGATCTGAACTTGTAATAGTGAATTACAGAACTTAGATTTGTTAAATTAAAATTATTATTTCAAATTATAACTTGAAGATCTGAACTAGTAATTGTCAAATACAGAACTTAAAATTGATAGCTTCTAATTATTATTGCAAATTATAACTTGAAGATCTGAACTTGTAATTGTCAAATACAGTACTTAAAATTGATAGCTTCTAATTATTATTGCAAATTATAACTTGAAGATCTGAACTTGTAATTGTCAAATACAGAACTTAAAATTGATAGCTTTTAATTATTATTGTAAATTATAACTTGAAGATCTGAACTTGTAATTGTCAAATGCAGAACTTAAAATTGATAGCTTCTAATTATTATTTCAAATTATAACTTGAAGATCTGAACTTGTAATAGTCAAATACAGAACATCGAATTTTAAATACAAATTATTAGTGCAAATTATAACTTGAAGATATGAACTTGTAAAAGGTAAATACAGAACTTCTAATTGTTAAATTCAAACTAAGATTGCAAATAATAATTTGAAAATCTGAACTAGTAATAGTCAAATACAGAACTTCTAACTGTTAAAAACAAATTATTAGTGCAAATTATAACTTGAAGATCTGAACTTGTAATAGTGAATTACAAAACTTAGATTTGTTAAATTCAAATTATTATTTCAAATTATAACTTGAAGATCTGAACTAGTAATTGTCGAATACAGAACTTAAATTGATAGCTTATAATTATTATTGCAAATAATAATTTGAAGATCTGAACTTGTAATAGTCAAATACAGAACTTCTAATTGTTAAATACAAATTATTAGTGCAAATTATAACTTGAAGATCTGAACTAGTAATTGTCAAATACAGAACTTAAAATTGATAGCTTCTAATTATTATTGCAAATTATAACTTGAAGATCTGAACTTGTAATAGTTAATTACAGAACTAAGATTTGTTAAATTCAAATTATTATTTCAAATTATAACTTGAAGATCTGAACTAGTAATTGTCAAATACAGAACTTCTAATTATTAAATACAAATTATTAGTGCAAATTATAACTTGAAGATCTGAACTAGTAATTTTCAAATACAGAACTTAATATTGATAGCTTCTAATTATTATTGCAAATTATAACTAAAAGATCTGAACTTGTAATTGTCAAATACAGAACTTCTAATTGTTAAATACAAATTATTAGTGCAAATTATAACTTGAAGATCTGAACTAGTAATTTTCAAATACAGAACTTAATATTGATAGCTTCTAATTATTATTGCAAATTATAACTAGAAGTTCTGAACTTGTAATTGTCAAATACAGAACTTAAAATTGATAGCTTCTAATTATTATTTTAATTTATAACTTGAAGATCTGAACTTGTAATTGTCAAATACAGAACTTAAAATTGATAGCTTCTAATTATTATTGCAAATTATAACTTGAAGATCTGAACTTGTAATAGTTAATTACAGAACTAAGATTTGTTAAATTCAAATTATTATTTCAAATTATAACTTGAAGATCTGAACTAGTAATTGTCAAATACAGAACTTCTAATTATTAAATACAAATTATTAGTGCAAATTATAACTTGAAGATCTGAACTAGTAATTTTCAAATACAGAACTTAATATTGATAGCTTCTAATTATTATTGCAAATTATAACTAAAAGATCTGAACTTGTAATTGTCAAATACAGAACTTCTAATTGTTAAATACAAATTAGTAGTGCAAATTATAACTTGAAGATCTGAACTTGTAATTATCAAATACAGAACTTAAAATTGATAGCTTCTAATTATTATTGTAAATTATAACTTGTAGATCTGAACTTGAATTGTGAATTACAGAACTTAGATTTGTTAAATTCAAATTATTATTTCAAATTATAACTTGAAGATCTGAACTAGTAATTGTCAAATACAGAACTTAAAATTGATAGCTTCTAATTATTATTGCAAATTATAACTTGAAGATCTGAACTTGTAATTGTCAAATACAGAACTTAAAATTGATAGCTTCTAATTATTATTGTAAATTATAACTTGAAGATCTGAACTTGTAATTGTCAAATACAGAACTTAAAATTGATAGCTTCTAATTATTATTGTAAATTATAACTTGAAGATCTGAACTTGTAATTGTCAAATACAGAACTTAAAATTGATAGCTTCTAATTATTATTGTAAATTATAACTTGAAGATCTGAACTTGTAATTGTCAAATACAGAACTTCTAATTGTTAAATACAAATTAGTAGTGCAAATTATAACTTGAAGATCTGAACTTGTAATTATCAAATACAGAACTTAAAATTGATAGCTTCTAATTATTATTGTAAATTATAACTTGTAGATCTGAACTTGAATTGTGAATTACAGAACTTAGATTTGTTAAATTCAAATTATTATTTCAAATTATAACTTGAAGATCTGAACTAGTAATTGTCAAATACAGAACTTAAAATTGATAGCTTCTAATTATTATTGCAAATTATAACTTGAAGATCTGAACTTGTAATTGTCAAATACAGAACTTAAAATTGATAGCTTCTAATTATTATTGTAAATTATAACTTGAAGATCTGAACTTGTAATTGTCAAATACAGAACTTAAAATTGATAGCTTCTAATTATTATTGCAAATAATAACTTGAAGATCTGAACTTGTAATTGTCAAATACAGAACTTAAAATTGATAGCTTCTAATTATTATTGTAAATTATAACTTGAAGATCTGAACTTGTAATAGTCAAATACAGAACTTAAAATTGATAGCTTCTAATTATTATTGTAAATTATAACTTGAAGATCTGAACTTGTAATAGTGAATTACAGAACTTAGACTTGTTAAATTCAAATTATTATTTCAAATTATAACTTGAAGATCTGAACTAGTAATTGTCAAATAAGGAACTTAAAATTGATGGCTTCTAATTATTATTGCAAAGTATAACTTGAAGATCTCAACTTGTAATTGTCAAATACAGAACTTAAAATTGATAGCTTCTAATTATTATTGTAAATTATAACTTGAAGATCTGAACTTGTAATAGACAAATGCGCAACTTAGCATTGATAAATACAAATTGTGATTGCAAATTATAACTTGAAGATCTAAACCTGTAATAGGTACATACAGAACTTCGAATTGTTAAATTCAAACTAAGATTGCAAATAATAATTCGAAGATCTGAACTTGTAATAGTCAAATACAGAACTTCTAATTGTTAAATACAAATTATTAGTGCAAATTATAACTTGAAGATCTGAACTAGTAATTGATAGCTTCTAATTATTATTGCAAATTATAACTTGAAGATCTGAACTTGTAATTGTCAAATACTGAACTTCTAATTGTTAAATACAAATTATTAGTGCAAATTATAACTTGAAGATCTGAACTTGTAATTCTCAAATACAGAACTTAAAATTGATAGCTTCTAATTATTATTGCAAATTATAACTTGAAGATCTGAACTTGTAATAGTCAAATACAGAACTTAAAATTGATAGCTTCTAATTATTATTGTAAATTATAACTTGAAGATCTGAACTTGTAATAGTGAATTACAGAACTTAGATTTGTTAAATTCAAATTATTATTTCAAATTATAACTTGAAGAACTGAACTAGTAATTGTCAAATACAGAACTTAAAATTGATAGCTTCTAATTATTATTGCAAATTATAACTTGAAGATCTGAACTTGTAATTGTCAAATACAGTACTTAAAATTGATAGCTTCTAATTATTATTGCAAATTATAACTTGAAGATCTGAACTTGTAATTGTCAAATACAGAACTTAAAATTGATAGCTTTTAATTATTATTGTAAATTATAACTTGAAGATCTGAACTTGTAATAGTCAAATACAGAACTTCGAATTGTTAAATACAAATTATTAGTACAAATTATAACTTGAAGATCTTAACTTGTAATAGGTAAATACAGAACTTCGAATTGTTAAATTCAAACTAAGATTGCAAATAATAATTTGAAGATCTGAACTTGTAATAGTCAAATACAGAACTTCGAATTGTTAAATTCAAACTAAGATTGCAAATAATAATTCGAAGATCTGAACTTGTAATAGTCAAATACAGAACTTCTAATTGTTAAATACAAATTATTAGTTCAAATTATAACTTGAAGATCTGAACTAGTAATTGTCAAATACAGACCTTAAAATTGATAGCTTCTAATTATTATTGCAAATTATAACTTGAAGATCTGAACTTGTAATTGTCAAATACAGAACTTCTAATTGTTAAATACAAATTATTAGTGCAAATTATAACTTGAAGATCTGAACTTGCAATTGTCAAATACAGAACTTAAAATTGATAGCTTCTAATTATTATTGCAAATTATAACTTGAAGATCTGAACTTGTAATAGTCAAATACAGAACTTAAAATTGATAGCTTCTAATTATTATTGTAAATTATAACTTGAAGATCTGAACTTGTAATAGTGAATTACAGAACTTAGATTTGTTAAATTCAAATTATTACTTCAAATTATAACTTGAAGATCTGAACTAGTAATTGTCAAATACAGAACTTAAAATTGATAGCTTCTAATTATTATTGCAAATTATAACTTGAAGATCTGAACTTGTAATTGTCAAATACAGAACTTAAAATTGATAGCTTCTAATTATTATTGCAAATTATAACTTGAAGATCTGAACTTGTAATTGTCAAATACAGAACTTAAAATTGATAGCTTCTAATTATTATTGCAAATAATAACTTGGAGATTTGAACTAGTAATTGTCAAATACAGAACTTAAAATTGATAGCTTCTAATTATTATTGCAAATTATAACTTGAAGATCTGAACATGTAATTGACAAATACAGAACTTAAAATTGATAGCTTCTAATTATTATTGCAAATTATAACTTGAAGATCTGAACTTGTAATTGTCAAATACAGAACTTAAAATTGATAGCTTCTAATTATTATTTCAAATTATAACTTGAAGATGTGAACTTGTAATTGTCAAATACAGAACTTAAAATTAATAGCTTCTAATTATTATTGCAAATTATAACTTGAAGATCTGAACTTGTAATTGTCAAATACAGAACTTAAAATTGATAGCTTCTAATTATTATTGTAAATTATAACTTGAAGATCTGAACTTGTAATAGTGAATTACAGAACTTAGATTTGTTAAATTCAAATTATTATATCAAATTATAACTTGAAGATCTGAACTAGTAATTGTCAAATACAGAACTTAAAATTGATAGCTTCTAATTATTATTGCATATTATAACTTGAAGATCTGAACTTGTAATTGTTAAATACAGAACTTAAAATTGATAGCTTCTAATTATTATTGTAAATTATAACTTCAAGATCTGAACTTGTAATTGTCAAATACAGAACTTAAAATTGATAGCTTCTAATTATTATTGCAAATAATAACTTGAAGATCTGAACTTGTAATTGTCAAATACAGAACTTAAAATTGATAGCTTCTAATTATTATTGCAAATTATAACTTGAAGATCTGAACTTGTAATTGTCAAATACAGAACTTCAAATTGTTAAATACAAATTATTAGAGCAAATTATAACTTGAAGATCTGAACTTGTAATTGTCAAATACAGAACTTAAAATTGATAGCTTCTAATTATTATTGTAAATTATAACTTGAAGATCTGAACTTGTAATAGTGAATTACAGAACTTAGATTTGTTAAATTCAAATTATTATTTCAAATTATAACTTGAAGATCTGAACTAGTAATTGTCAAATACAGAACTTAAAATTGATAGCTTCTAATTATTATTGCATATTATAACTTGAAGATCTGAACTTGTAATTGTTAAATACAGAACTTAAAATTGATAGCTTCTAATTATTATTGTAAATTATAACTTCAAGATCTGAACTTGTAATTGTCAAATACAGAACTTAAAATTGATAGCTTCTAATTATTATTGCAAATAATAACTTGGAGATCTGAACTAGTAATTGTCAAATACAGAACGTAAAATTGATAGCTTCTAATTATTATTGCAAATTATAACTTGAAGATCTGAACTTGTAATTGTCAAATACAGAACTTAAAATTGATAGCTTCTAATTATTATTGCAAATTATAACTTGAAGATCTGAACTTGTAATTGTCAAATACAGAACATAAAATTGATAACTTCTAATTATTATTTAAAATTATAACTTGAAGATCTGAACTTGTAATAGTGAATTACAGAACTTAGATTTGTTAAATTCAAATTATTATTTCAAATTATAACTTGAAGATCTGAACTAGTAATTGTCAAATACAGAACTTAAAATTAATAGCTTCTAATTATTATTGCATATTATAACTTGAAGATCTGAACTTGTAATTGTTAAATACAGAACTTAAAATTGATAGCTTCTAATTATTATTGTAAATTATAACTTCAAGATCTGAACTTGTAATTGTCAAATACAGAACTTAAAATTGATAGCTTCTAATTATTATCGCAAATAATAACTTGTAGATCTGAACTTGTAATTGTCAAATACAGAACTGAAATTGATAGCTTCTAATT
The DNA here is from genome assembly GCA_963170105.1 of Cantharis lateralis. NCBI lineage: Eukaryota > Metazoa > Arthropoda > Insecta > Coleoptera > Cantharidae > Cantharis > Cantharis lateralis. The sequence continues at coordinate 22,499,257 of OY720625.1, read as the reverse complement.
ATTATTGCAAATTATTACTTGAAGATCTGAACTTGTAATTGTCAAATACAGAACTTCAAATTGTTAAATACAAATTATTAGTGCAAATTATAACTTGAAGATCTGAACTTGTAATTGTCAAATACAGAACTTAAAATTGATAGCTTCTAATTATTATTGTAAATTATAACTTGAAGATCTGAACTTGTAATAGTGAATTACAGAACTTAGATTTGTTAAATTCTAATTATTATTTCATATTAGAACTTGAAGATCTGAACTAGTAATTGTCAAATACAGAACTTAAAATTGATAGCTTCTAATTATTATTGCATATTATAACTTGAAGATCTGAACTTGTAATTGTTAAATACAGAACTTAAAATTGATAGCTTCTAATTATTATTGATAATTATAACTTCAAGATCTGAACTTGTAATTGTCAAATACAGAACTTAAAATTGATAGCTTCTAATTATTATTGCAAATTATAACTTGAAGATCTGAACTTGTAATTGTCAAATACAGAACTTAAAATTAATAGCTTCTAATTATTATTGCAAATTATAACTTGAAGATCTGAACTTGTAATTGTCAAATACAGAACTTAAAATTGATAGCTTCTAATTATTATTGTAAATTATAACTTGAAGATCTGAACTTGTAATAGTGAATTACAGAACTTAGATTTGTTAAATTCAAATTATTATTTCAAATTATAACTTGAAGATCTGAACTAGTAATTGTCAAATACAGAACTTAAAATTGATAGCTTCTAATTATTATTGCATATTATAACTTGAAGATCTGAACTTGTAATTGTTAAATACAGAACTTAAAATTGATAGCTTCTAATTATTATTGTAAATTATAACTTCAAGATCTGAACTTGTAATTGTCAAATACAGAACTTAAAATTGATAGCTTCTAATTATTATTGCAAATTATAACTTGAAGATCTGAACTTGTAATTGTCAAATACAGAACTTAAAATTAATAGCTTCTAATTATTATTGCAAATTATAACTTGAAGATCTGAACTTGTAATTGTCAAATACAGAACTTAAAATTGATAGCTTCTAATTATTATTGTAAATTATAACTTGAAGATCTGAACTTGTAATAGTTAATTACAGAACTTAGATTTGTTAAATTCAAATTATTATTTCAAATTATAACTTGAAGATCTGAACTAGTAATTGTCAAATACAGAACTTAAAATTGATAGCTTCTAATTATTATTGCATATTATAACTTGAAGATCTGAACTTGTAATTGTTAAATACAGAACTTAAAATTGATAGCTTCTAATTATTATTGTAAATTATAACTTCAAGATCTGAACTTGTAATTGTCAAATACAGAACTTAAAATTGATAGCTTCTAATTATTATTGCAAATAATAACTTGAAGATCTGAACTTGTAATTGTCAAATACAGAACTTAAAATTGATAGCTTCTAATTATTATTGCAAATTATAACTTGAAGATCTGAACTTGTAATTGTCAAATACAGAACTTCAAATTGTTAAATACAAATTATTAGTGCAAATTATAACTTGAAGATCTGAACTTGTAATTGTCAAATACAGAACTTAAAATTGATAGCTTCTAATTATTATTGTAAATTATAACTTGAAGATCTGAACTTGTAATAGTGAATTACAGAACTTAGATTTGTTAAATTCAAATTATTATTTCAAATTATAACTTGAAGATCTGAACTAGTAATTGTCAAATACAGAACTTAAAATTGATAGCTTCTAATTATTATTGCATATTATAACTTGAAGATCTGAACTTGTAATTGTTAAATACAGAACTTAAAATTGATAGCTTCTAATTATTATTGTAAATTATAACTTCAAGATCTGAACTTGTAATTGTCAAATACAGAACTTAAAATTGATAGCTTCTAATTATTATTGCAAATTATAACTTGAAGATCTGAACTTGTAATTGTCAAATACAGAACTTAAAATTAATAGCTTCTAATTATTATTGCAAATTATAACTTGAAGATCTGAACTTGTAATTGTCAAATACAGAACTTAAAATTGATAGCTTCTAATTATTATTGTAAATTATAACTTGAAGATCTGAACTTGTAATAGTGAATTACAGAACTTAGATTTGTTAAATTCAAATTATTATTTAAAATTATAACTTGAAGATCTGAACTAGTAATTGTCAAATACAGAACTTAAAATTGATAGCTTCTAATTATTATTGCATATTATAACTTGAAGATCTGAACTTGTAATTGTTAAATACAGAACTTAAAATTGATAGCTTCTAATTATTATTGTAAATTATAACTTCAAGATCTGAACTTGTAATTGTCAAATAGAGAACTTAAAATTGATAGCTTCTAATTATTATTGAAAATTATAACTTGAAGATCTGAACTTGTAATTGTCAAATACAGAACTTAAAATTGATAGCTTCTAATTATTATTGCAAATTATAACTTGAAGATCTGAACTTGTAATTGTCAAATACAGAACTTAAAATTAATAGCTTCTAATTATTATTGCAAATTATAACTTGAAGATCTGAACTTGTAATTGTCAAATACAGAACTTAAAATTGATAGCTTCTAATTATTATTGTAAATTATAACTTGAAGATCTGAACTTGTAATAGTGAATTACAGAACTTAGATTTGTTAAATTCAAATTATTATTTCAAATTATAACTTGAAGATCTGAACTAGTAATTGTCAAATACAGAACTTAAAATTGATAGCTTCTAATTATTATTGCATATTATAACTTGAAGATCTGAACTTGTAATTGTTAAATACAGAACTTAAAATTGATAGCTTCTAATTATTATTGTAAATTATAACTTCAAGATCTGAACTTGTAATTGTCAAATAGAGAACTTAAAATTGATAGCTTCTAATTATTATTGAAAATTATAACTTGAAGATCTGAACTTGTAATTGTCAAATACAGAACTTAAAATTGATAGCTTCTAATTATTATTGCAAATTATAACTTGAAGATCTGAACTTGTAATTGTCAAATACAGAACTTAAAATTAATAGCTTCTAATTATTATTGCAAATTATAACTTGAAGATCTGAACTTGTAATTGTCAAATACAGAACTTAAAATTGATAGCTTCTAATTATTATTTCAAATTATAACTTGAAGATCTGAACTAGTAATTGTCAAATACAGAACTTAAAATTGATAGCTTCTAATTATTATTGCATATTATAACTTGAAGATCTGAACTTGTAATTGTTAAATACAGAACTTAAAATTGATAGCTTCTAATTATTATTGTAAATTATAACTTCAAGATCTGAACTTGTAATTGTCAAATAGAGAACTTAAAATTGATAGCTTCTAATTATTATTGAAAATTATAACTTGAAGATCTGAACTTGTAATTGTCAAATACAGAACTTAAAATTGATAGCTTCTAATTATTATTGCAAATTATAACTTGAAGATCTGAACTTGTAATTGTCAAATACAGAACTTAAAATTAATAGCTTCTAATTATTATTGCAAATTATAACTTGAAGATCTGAACTTGTAATTGTCAAATACAGAACTTAAAATTGATAGCTTCTAATTATTATTGTAAATTATAACTTGAAGATCTGAACTTGTAATAGTGAATTACAGAACTTAGATTTGTTAAATTCAAATTATTATTTCAAATTATAACTTGAAGATCTGAACTAGTAATTGTCAAATACAGAACTTAAAATTGATAGCTTCTAATTATTATTGCATATTATAACTTGAAGATCTGAACTTGTAATTGTTAAATACAGAACTTAAAATTGATAGCTTCTAATTATTATTGTAAATTATAACTTCAAGATCTGAACTTGTAATTGTCAAATACAGAACTTAAAATTGATAGCTTCTAATTATTATTGCAAATAATAACTTGAAGATCTGAACTTGTAATTGTCAAATACAGAACTTAAAATTGATAGCTTCTAATTATTATTGCAAATTATAACTTGAAGATCTGAACTTGTAATTGTCAAATACAGAACTTCAAATTGTTAAATACAAATTATTAGTGCAAATTATAACTTGAAGATCTGAACTTGTAATTGTCAAATACAGAACTTAAAATTGATAGCTTCTAATTATTATTGTAAATTATAACTTGAAGATCTGAACTTGTAATAGTGAATTACAGAACTTAGATTTGTTAAATTCAAATTATTATTTCAAATTATAACTTGAAGATCTGAACTAGTAATTGTCAAATACAGAACTTAAAATTGATAGCTTCTAATTATTATTGCATATTATAACTTGAAGATCTGAACATGTAATTGTTAAATACAGAACTTAAAATTGATAGCTTCTAATTATTATTGTAAATTATAACTTCAAGATCTGAACTTGTAATTGTCAAATACAGAACTTAAAATTGATAGCTTCTAATTATTATTGCAAATAATAACTTGGAGATCTGAACTAGTAATTGTCAAATACAGAACTTAAAATTGATAGCTTCTAATTATTATTGCAAATTATAACTTGAAGATCTGAACTTGTAATTGTCAAATACAGAACTTAAAATTGATAGCTTCTAATTATTATTGTAAATTATAACTTGAAGATCTGAACTTGTAATAGTGAATTACAGAACTTAGATTTGTTAAATTCAAATTATTATTTCAAATTATAACTTGAAGATCTGAACTAGTAATTGTCAAATACAGAACTTAAAATTGATAGCTTCTAATTATTATTGCATATTATAACTTGAAGATCTGAACTTGTAATTGTTAAATACAGAACTTAAAATTGATAGCTTCTAATTATTATTGTAAATTATAACTTCAAGATCTGAACTTGTAATTGTCAAATACAGAACTTAAAATTGATAGCTTCTAATTATTATTGCAAATTATAACTTGAAGATCTGAACTTGTAATTGTCAAATACAGAACTTAAAATTAATAGCTTCTAATTATTATTGCAAATTATAACTTGAAGATCTGAACGTGTAATTGTCAAATACAGAACTTAAAATTGATAGCTTCTAATTATTATTGTAAATTATAACTTGAAGATCTGAACTTGTAATAGTGAATTACAGAACTTAGATTTGTAAAATTCAAATTATTATTTCAAATTATAACTTGAAGATCTGAACTAGTAATTGTCAAATACAGAACTTAAAATTGATAGCTTCTAATTATTATTGCATATTATAACTTGAAGATCTGAACTTGTAATTGTTAAATACAGAACTTAAAATTGATAGCTTCTAATTATTATTGTAAATAATAACTTGAAGATCTGAACTTGTAATTGTCAAATACAGAACTTAAAATTGATAGCTTCTAATTATTATTGCAAATTATAACTTGAAGATCTGAACTTGTAATTGTCAAATACAGAACTTCAAATTGTTAAATACAAATTATTAGTGCAAATTATAACTTGAAGATCTGAACTTGTAATTGTCAAATACAGAACTTAAAATTGATAGCTTCTAATTATTATTGTAAATTATAACTTGAAGATCTGAACTTGTAATAGTGAATTACAGAACTTAGATTTGTTAAATTCAAATTATTATTTCAAATTATAACTTGAAGATCTGAACTAGTAATTGTCAAATACAGAACTTAAAATTGATAGCTTCTAATTATTATTGCATATTATAACTTGAAGATCTGAACTTGTAATTGTTAAATACAGAACTTAAAATTGATAGCTTCTAATTATTATTGTAAATTATAACTTCAAGATCTGAACTTGTAATTGTCAAATACAGAACTTAAAATTGATAGCTTCTAATTATTATTGCAAATTATAACTTGAAGATCTGAACTTGTAATTGTCAAATACAGAACTTAAAATTAATAGCTTCTAATTATTATTGCAAATTATAACTTGAAGATCTGAACTTGTAATTGTCAAATACAGAACTTAAAATTGATAGCTTCTAATTATTATTGTAAATTATAACTTGAAGATCTGAACTTGTAATAGTGAATTACAGAACTTAGATTTGTTAAATTCAAATTATTATTTCAAATTATAACTTGAAGATCTGAACTAGTAATTGTCAAATACAGAACTTAAAATTGATAGCTTCTAATTATTATTGCATATTATAACTTGAAGATCTGAACTTGTAATTGTTAAATACAGAACTTAAAATTGATAGCTTCTAATTATTATTGTAAATAATAACTTGAAGATCTGAACTTGTAATTGTCAAATACAGAACTTAAAATTGATAGCTTCTAATTATTATTGCAAATTATAACTTGAAGATCTGAACTTGTAATTGTCAAATACAGAACTTCAAATTGTTAAATACAAATTATTAGTGCAAATTATAACTTGAAGATCTGAACTTGTAATTGTCAAATACAGAACTTAAAATTGATAGCTTCTAATTATTATTGTAAATTATAACTTGAAGATCTGAACTTGTAATAGTGAATTACAGAACTTAGATTTGTTAAATTCAAATTATTATTTCATATTATAACTTGAAGATCTGAACTAGTAATTGTCAAATACAGAACTTAAAATTGATAGCTTCTAATTATTATTGCATATTATAACTTGAAGATCTGAACTTGTAATTGTTAAATACAGAACTTAAAATTGATAGCTTCTAATTATTATTGTAAATTATAACTTCAAGATCTGAACTTGTAATTGTCAAATACAGAACTTAAAATTGATAGCTTCTAATTATTATTGCAAATTATAACTTGAAGATCTGAACTTGTAATTGTCAAATACAGAACTTAAAATTAATAGCTTCTAATTATTATTGCAAATTATAACTTGAAGATCTGAACTTGTAATTGTCAAATACAGAACTTAAAATTGATAGCTTCTAATTATTATTGTAAATTATAACTTGAAGATCTGAACTTGTAATAGTGAATTACAGAACTTAGATTTGTTAAATTCAAATTATTATTTCAAATTATAACTTGAAGATCTGAACTAGTAATTGTCAAATACAGAACTTAAAATTGATAGCTTCTAATTATTATTGCATATTATAACTTGAAGATCTGAACTTGTAATTGTTAAATACAGAACTTAAAATTGATAGCTTCTAATTATTATTGTAAATTATAACTTGAAGATCTGAACTTGTAATAGTGAATTACAGAACTTAGATTTGTTAAATTCAAATTATTATTTCAAATTATAACTTGAAGATCTGAACTAGTAATTGTCAAATACAGAACTTAAAATTGATAGCTTCTAATTATTATTGCATATTATAACTTGAAGATCTGAACTTGTAATTGTTAAATACAGAACTTAAAATTGATAGCTTCTAATTATTATTGTAAATTATAACTTCAAGATCTGAACTTGTAATTGTCAAATACAGAACTTAAAATTGATAGCTTCTAATTATTATTGCAAATAATAACTTGAAGATCTGAACTTGTAATTGTCAAATACAGAACTTAAAATTGATAGCTTCTAATTATTATTGCAAATTATAACTTGAAGATCTGAACTTGTAATTGTCAAATACAGAACTTCAAATTGTTAAATACAAATTATTAGTGCAAATTATAACTTGAAGATCTGAACTTGTAATTGTCAAATACAGAACTGAAATTGATAGCTTCTAATTATTATTGTAAATTATAACTTGAAGAACTGAACTTGTAATAGTGAATTACAGAACTTAGATTTGTTAAATTCAAATTATTATTTCAAATTATAACTTGAAGATCTGAACTAGTAATTGTCAAATACAGAACTTAAAATTGATAGCTTCTAATTATTATTGCATATTATAACTTGAAGATCTGAACTTGTAATTGTTAAATACAGAACTTAAAATTGATAGCTTCTAATTATTATTGTAAATTATAACTTCAAGATCTGAACTTGTAATTGTCAAATACAGAACTTAAAATTGATAGCTTCTAATTATTACTGCAAATAATAACTTGGAGATCTGAACTAGTAATTGTCAAATACAGAACTTAAAATTGATAGCTTCTAATTATTATTGCAAATTATAACTTGAAGATCTGAACTTGTAATTGTCAAATACAGAACTTAAAATTGATAGCTTCTAATTATTATTGTAAATTATAACTTGAAGATCTGAACTTGTAATAGTGAATTACAGAACTTAGATTTGTTAAATTCAAATTATTATTTCAAATTATAACTTGAAGATCTGAACTAGTAATTGTCAAATACAGAACTTAAAATTGATAGCTTCTAATTATTATTGCATATTATAACTTGAAGATCTGAACTTGTAATTGTTAAATACAGAACTTAAAATTGATAGCTTCTAATTATTATTGTAAATTATAACTTCAAGATCTGAACTTGTAATTGTCAAATACAGAACTTAAAATTGATAGCTTCTAATTATTATTGCAAATTATAACTTGAAGATCTGAACTTGTAATTGTCAAATACAGAACTTAAAATTAATAGCTTCTAATTATTATTGCAAATTATAACTTGAAGATCTGAACTTGTAATTGTCAAATACAGAACTTAAAATTGATAGCTTCTAATTATTATTGTAAATTATAACTTGAAGATCTGAACTTGTAATAGTGAATTACAGAACTTAGATTTGTAAAATTCAAATTATTGTTTCAAATTATAACTTGAAGATCTGAACTAGTAATTGTCAAATACAGAACTTAAAATTGATAGCTTCTAATTATTATTGCATATTATAACTTGAAGATCTGAACTTGTAATTGTTAAATACAGAACTTAAAATTGATAGCTTCTAATTATTATTGTAAATAATAACTTGAAGATCTGAACTTGTAATTGTCAAATACAGAACTTAAAATTGATAGCTTCTAATTATTATTGCAAATTATAACTTGAAGATCTGAACTTGTAATTGTCAAATACAGAACTTCAAATTGTTAAATACAAATTATTAGTGCAAATTATAACTTGAAGATCTGAACTTGTAATTGTCAAATACAGAACTTAAAATTGATAGCTTCTAATTATTATTGTAAATTATAACTTGAAGATCTGAACTTGTAATAGTGAATTACAGAACTTAGATTTGTTAAATTCAAATTATTATTTCATATTATAACTTGAAGATCTGAACTAGTAATTGTCAAATACAGAACTTAAAATTGATAGCTTCTAATTATTATTGCATATTATAACTTGAAGATCTGAACTTGTAATTGTTAAATACAGAACTTAAAATTGATAGCTTCTAATTATTATTGTAAATTATAACTTCAAGATCTGAACTTGTAATTGTCAAATACAGAACTTAAAATTGATAGCTTCTAATTATTATTGCAAATTATAACTTGAAGATCTGAACTTGTAATTGTCAAATACAGAACTTAAAATTAATAGCTTCTAATTATTATTGCAAATTATAACTTGAAGATCTGAACTTGTAATTGTCAAATACAGAACTTAAAATTGATAGCTTCTAATTATTGTTGTAAATTATAACTTGAAGATCTGAACTTGTAATAGTGAATTACAGAACTTAGATTTGTTAAATTCAAATTATTATTTCAAATTATAACTTGAAGATCTGAACTAGTAATTGTCAAATACAGAACTTAAAATTGATAGCTTCTAATTATTATTGCATATTATAACTTGAAGATCTGAACTTGTAATTGTTAAATAAGGAACTTAAAATTGATAGCTTCTAATTATTATTGTAAATTATAACTTCAAGATCTGAACTTGTAATTGTCAAATACAGAACTTAAAATTGATAGCTTCTAATTATTATTGCAAATTATAACTTGAAGATCTGAACTTGTAATTGTCAAATACAGAACTTAAAATTAATAGCTTCTAATTATTATTGCAAATTATATCTTGAAGATCTGAACTTGTAATTGTCAAATACAGAACTTAAAATTGATAGCTTCTAATTATTATTGTAAATTATAACTTGAAGATCTGAACTTGTAATAGTGAATTACAGAACTTAGATTTGTTAAATTCAAATTATTATTTCAAATTATAACTTGAAGATCTGAACTAGTAATTGTCAAATACCGAACTTAAAATTGATAGCTTCTAATTATTATTGCATATTATAACTTGAAGATCTGAACTTGTAATTGTTAAATACAGAACTTAAAATTGATAGCTTCTAATTATTATTGTAAATTATAACTTCAAGATCTGAACTTGTAATTGTCAAATACAGAACTTAAAATTGATAGCTTCTAATTATTATTGCAAATAATAACTTGAAGATCTGAACTTGTAATAGTGAATTACAGAACTTAGATTTGTTAAATTCAAATTATTATTTCAAATTATAACTTGAAGATCTGAACTAGTAATTGTCAAATACAGAACTTAAAATTGATAGCTTCTAATTATTATTGCATATTATAACGTGAAGATCTGAACTTGTAATTGTTAAATACAGAACTTAAAATTGATAGCTTCTAATTATTATTGTAAATTATAACTTCAAGATCTGAACTTGTAATTGTCAAATACAGAACTTAAAATTGATAGCTTCTAATTATTATTGCAAATTATAACTTGAAGATCTGAACTTGTAATTGTCAAATACAGAACTTAAAATTAATAGCTTCTAATTATTATTGCAAATTATAACTTGAAGATCTGAACTTGTAATTGTCAAATACAGAACTTAAAATTGATAGCTTCTAATTATTATTGTAAATTATAACTTGAAGATCTGAACTTGTAATAGTGAATTACAGAACTTAGATTTGTTAAATTCAAATTATTATTTCAAATTATAACTTGAAGATCTGAACTAGTAATTGTCAAATACAGAACTTAAAATTGATAGCTTCTAATTATTATTGCATATTATAACTTGAAGATCTGAACTTGTAATTGTTAAATACAGAACTTAAAATTGATAGCTTCTAATTATTATTGCATATTATAACTTGAAGATCTGAACTTGTAATTGTTAAATACAGAACTTAAAATTGATAGCTTCTAATTATTATTGTAAATTATAACTTCAAGATCTGAACTTGTAATTGTCAAATAGAGAACTTAAAATTGATAGCTTCTAATTATTATTGCAAATTATAACTTGAAGATCTGAACTTGTAATTGTCAAATACAGAACTTCAAATTGTTAAATACAAATTATTAGTGCAAATTATAACTTGAAGATCTGAACTTGTAATTGTCAAATACAGAACTTAAAATTGATAGCTTCTAATTATTATTGTAAATTATAACTTGAAGATCTGAACTTGTAATAGTGAATTACAGAACTTAGATTTGTTAAATTCAAATTATTATTTCAAATTATAACTTGAAGATCTGAACTAGTAATTGTCAAATACAGAACTTAAAATTGATAGCTTCTAATTATTATTGCATATTATAACTTGAAGATCTGAACTTGTAATTGTTAAATACAGAACTTAAAATTGATAGCTTCTAATTATTATTGTAAATTATAACTTCAAGATCTGAACTTGTAATTGTCAAATACAGAACTTAAAATTGATAGCTTCTAATTATTATTGCAAATAATAACTTGGAGATCTGAACTAGTAATTGTCAAATACAGAACTTAAAATTGATAGCTTCTAATTATTATTGCAAATTATAACTTAAAGATCTGAACTTGTAATTGTCAAATACAGAACTTAAAATTGATAGCTTCTAATTATTATTGTAAATTATAACTTGAAGATCTGAACTTGTAATTGTCAAATACAGAACTTAAAATTAATAGCTTCTAATTATTATTGCAAATTATAACTTGAAGATCTGAACTTGTAATTGTCAAATACAGAACTTAAAATTAATAGCTTCTAATTATTATTGCAAATTATAACTTGAAGATCTGAACTTGTAATTGTCAAATACAGAACTTAAAATTGATAGCTTCTAATTATTATTGTAAATTATAACTTGAAGATCTGAACTTGTAATAGTGAATTACAGAACTTAGATTTGTAAAATTCAAATTATTATTTCAAATTATAACTTGAAGATCTGAACTAGTAATTGTCAAATACAGAACTTAAAATTGATAGCTTCTAATTATTATTGCATATTATAACTTGAAGATCTGAACTTGTAATTGTTAAATACAGAACTTAAAATTGATAGCTTCTAATTATAATTGTAAATTATAACTTCAAGATCTGAACTTGTAATTGTCAAATACAGAACTTAAAATTGATAGCTTCTAATTATTATTGCAAATAATAACTTGAAGATCTGAACTTGTAATTGTCAAATACAGAACTTAAAATTGATAGCTTCTAATTATTATTGCAAATTATAATTTGAAGATCTGAACTTGTAATAGACAAATACGCAACTTAGCATTGTTAAATACAAATTGTGATTGCAAATTATAACTTGAAGATCTGAACCTGTAATAGGTAAATACAGAACTTCGAATTGTTAAATTCAAACTAAGATTGCAAATAATAATTCGAAGATCTGAACTTGTAATAGTCAAATACAGAACTTCTAAATGTTAAATACAAATTATTAGTGCAAATTATAACTTGAAGATCTGAACTAGTAATTGTCAAATACAGAACTTAAAATTGATAGCTTCTAATTATTATTGCAAATTATAACTTGAAGATCTGAACTTGTAATTGTCAAATACAGAACTTCTAATTGTTAAATACAAATTATTAGAGCAAATTATACCTTGAAGATCTGAACTTGTAATTGTCAAATACAGAACTTAAAATTGATAGCTTCTAATTATTATTGCAAATTATAACTTGAAGATCTGAACTTGTAATAGTCAAATACAGAACTTAAAATTGATAGCTTCTAATTATTATTGTAAATTATAACTTGAAGATCTGAACTTGTAATAGTGAATTACAGAACTTAGATTTGTTAAATTCAAATTATTATTTCAAATTATACCTTGAAGATCTGAACTAGTAATTGTCAAATACAGAACTTAAAATTGATAGCTTCTAATTATTATTGCAAATTATAACTTGAAGATCTGAACTTGTAATTGTCAAATACAGAACTTAAAATTGATAGCTTCTAATTATTATTGTAAATTATAACTTGAAGATCTGAACTTGTAATTGTCAAATACAGAACTTAAAATTGATAGCTTCTAATTATTATTGCAAATAATAACTTGGAGATCTGAACTAGTAATTGTCAAATACAGAACTTAAAATTGATAGCTTCTAATTATTATTGCAAATTATAACTTGAAGATCTGAACTTGTAATTGTCAAATACAGAACTTAAAATTGATAGCTTCTAATTATTATTGCAAATAATAACTTGAAGATCTGAACTTGTAATTGTCAAATACAGAACTTAAAATTGATAGCTTCTAATTATTATTGCAAATTATAATTTGAAGATCTGAACTTGTAATAGACAAATACGCAACTTAGCATTGTTAAATACAAATTGTGATTGCAAATTATAACTTGAAGATCTGAACCTGTAATAGGTAAATACAGAACTTCGAATTGTTAAATTCAAACTAAGATTGCAAATAATAATTCGAAGATCTGAACTTGTAATAGTCAAATACAGAACTTCTAAATGTTAAATACAAATTATTAGTGCAAATTATAACTTGAAGATCTGAACTAGTAATTGTCAAATACAGAACTTAAAATTGATAGCTTCTAATTATTATTGCAAATTATAACTTGAAGATCTGAACTTGTAATTGTCAAATACAGAACTTAAAATTGATAGCTTCTAATTATTATTGTAAATTATAACTTGAAGATCTGAACTTGTAATTGTCAAATACAGAACTTAAAATTGATAGCTTCTAATTATTATTGCAAATAATAACTTGGAGATCTGAACTAGTAATTGTCAAATACAGAACTTAAAATTTATAGCTTCTAATTATTATTGCAAATTATAACTTGAAGATCTGAACTTGTAATTGCCAAATACAGAACTTAAAATTGATAGCTTCTAATTATTATTGCAAATTATAACTTGAAGATCTGAACTTGTAATTGTCAAATAGAGAACATAAAATTGATAGCTTCTAATTATTATTTCAAATTATAACTTGAAGATCTGAACTTGTAATTGTCAAATACAGAACTTAAAATTAATAGCTTCTAATTATTATTGCAAATTATAACTTGAAGATCTGAACTAGTAATTGTCAAATACAGAACTTAAAATTGATAGCTTCTAATTATTATTGCATATTATAACTTGAAGATCTGAACTTGTAATTGTTAAATACAGAACTTAAAATTAATAGCTTCTAATTATTATTGTAAATTATAACTTGAAGATCTGAACTTGTAATAGTGAATTACAGAACTTAGATTTGTTAAATTAAAATTATTATTTCAAATTATAACTTGAAGATCTGAACTAGTAATTGTCAAATACAGAACTTAAAATTGATAGCTTCTAATTATTATTGCATATTATAACTTGAAGATCTGAACTTGTAATAGTCAAATACAGAACTTCTAATTGTTAAATACAAATTATTAGTGCAAATTATAACTTGAAGATCTGAACTTGTAATTGTCAAATACAGAACTTAAAATTGATAGCTTCTAATTATTATTGCAAATTATAACTTGAAGATCTGAACTTGTAATAGTCAAATACAGAACTTAAAATTGATAGCTTCTAATTATTATTGTAAATTATAACTTGAAGATCTGAACTTGTAATAGTGAATTACAGAACTTAGATTTGTTAAATTCAATTATTATTTCAAATTATAACTTGAAGATCTGAACTAGTAATTGTCAAATACAGAACTTAAAATTGATAGCTTCTAATTATTATTGTAAATTATAACTTGAAGATCTGAACTTGTAATTGTCAAATACAGAACTTAAAATTGATAGCTTCTAATTATTATTGCAAATTATAACTTGAAGATCTGAACTTGTAATTGTCAAATACAGAACATAAAATTGATAGCTTCTAATTATTATTTCAAATTATAACTTGAAGATCTGAACTTGTAATTGTCAATTACAGAACTTAAAATTAATAGCTTCTAATTATTATTGCAAATTATAACTTGAAGATCTGAACTTGTAATTGTCAAATACAGAACTTAAAATTGATAGCTTCTAATTATTATTGTAAATTATAACTTGAAGATCTGAACTTGTAATTGTCAAATACAGAACTTAAAATTGATAGCTTCTAATTATTATTGCAAATTATTACTTGAAGATCTGAACTTGTAATTGTCAAATACAGAACTTAAAATTGATAGCTTCTAATTATTATTGTAAATTATAACTTGAAGATCTGAACTTGTAATTGTCAAATACAGAACTTAAAATTGATAGCTTCTAATTATTATTGCAAATAATAACTTGGAGATCTGAACTAGTAATTGTCAAATACAGAACTTAAAATTGATAGCTTCTAATTATTATTGCAAATTATAACTAGAAGATCTGAACTTGTAATTGTCAAATACAGAACTTAAAATTGATAGCTTCTAATTATTATTGTAAATTATAACTTGAAGATCTGAACTTGTAATTGTCAAATACAGAACTTAAAATTGATAGCTTCTAATTATTATTGCAAATAATAACTTGGAGATCTGAACTAGTAATTGTCAAATACAGAACTTAAAATTGATAGCTTCTAATTATTATTGCAAATTATAACTTGAAGATCTGAACTTGTAATAGTCAAATACAGAACTTCTAATTGTTAATTACAAATTATTAGTGCAAATTATAACTTGAAGATCTGAACTAGTAATTGTCAAATACAGAACTTAAAATTGATAGCTTCAAATTATTATTGCAAATTATAACTTGAAGATCTGAACTTGTAATTGTCAAATACAGAACTTCTAATTGTTAAATACAAATTATTAGTGCAAATTATAACTTGAAGATCTGAACTTGTAATTGTCAAATACAGAACTTAAAATTGATAGCTTCTAATTAATATTGCAAATTATAACTTGAAGATCTGAACTTGTAATTGTCAGATACAGAACTTAAAATTGATAGCTTCTAATTATTATTGTAAATTATAACTTCAAGATCTGAACTTGTAATTGTCAAATACAGAACTTCTAATTGTTAAATACAAATTATTAGTGCAAATTATAACTTGAAGATCTGAACTTGTAATTGTCAAATACAGAACTTAAAATTTATAGCTTCTAATTATTATTGCAAATAATAACTTGGATATCTGAACTTGTAATTGTCAAATACAGAACTTAAAATTGATAGCTTCTAATTATTATTGTGAATTATAACTTGAAGATCTGAACTTGTAATAGTGAATTACAGAACTTAGATTTGTCAAATTCAAATTATTATTTCTAATTATAGCTTGAAGATCTGAACTAGTAATTGTCAAATACAGAACTTAAAATTGATAGCTTCCAATTATTATTGCAAATTATAACTTGAAGATCTGTACTTGTAATTGTCAAATACAGAACATAAAATTGATAGCTTATAATTATAAATCAAATTATAACTTGTAGATCTGAACTTGTAATAGTCAAATACAGAACATCGAATTGTTAAAAACAAATTATTAGTGCAAATTATAACTTGAAGATCTGTTCTAGTAATTGTCAAATACAGCACTTAAAATTGATAGCTTCTAATTATTATTGTAAATTATAACTTGAAGATCTGAACTTGTAATAGTGAATTATAGAACTTAGATTTGTTAAATTCAAATTATTATTTCAAATTATAACTTGAAGATCTGAACTAGTAATTGTCAAATACAGAAATTAAAATTGATAGCTTCTAATTATTATTGCATATTATAACTTGAAGATCTGAACTTGTAATAGTCAAATACAGAACTTCTAATTGTTAAATACAAATTATTAGTGCAAATTATAACTTGAAGATCTGAACTAGTAATTGTCAAATACAGAACTTAAAATTGATAGCTTCTAATTATTATTGCAAATTATAACTTGAAGATCTGAACTTGTAATTGTCAAATACAGAACTTAAAATTGATAGCTTCTAATTATTATTGCAAATAATAACTTGGAGATCTGAACTAGTAATTGTCAAATACAGAACTTAAAATTGATAGCTTCTAATTATTATTGCAAATTATAACTAGAAGATCTGAACTTGTAATTGTCAAATACAGAACTTAAAATTGATAGCTTCTAATTATTATTGTAAATTATAACTTGAAGATCTGAACTTGTAATTGTCAAATACAGAACTTAAAATTGATAGCTTCTAATTATTATTGCAAATAATAACTTGGAGATCTGAACTAGTAATTGTCAAATACAGAACTTAAAATTGATAGCTTCTAATTATTATTGCAAATTATAACTTGAAGATCTGAACTTGTAATTGTCAAATACAGAACTTAAAATTGATAGCTTCTAATTATTATTGCAAATTATAACTTGAAGATCTGAACTTGTAATTGTCAAATACAGAACATAAAATTGATAGCTTCTAATTATTATTGCAAATTATAACTTGAAGATCTGAACTTGTAATTGTCAAATACAGAACTTAAAATTGATAGCTTCTAATTATTATTGTAAATTATAACTTGAAGATCTGAACTTGTAATAGTGAATTACAGAACTTAGATTTGTTAAATTCAAATTATTATTTCAAATTATAACTTGAAGATATGAACTAGTAATTGTCAAATACAGAACTTAAAATTGATAGCTTCTAATTATTATTGCATATTATAACTTGAGATCTGAACTTGTAATTGTTAAATACAGAACTTAAAATTGATAGCTTCTAATTATTATTGTAAATTATAACTTCGAGATCTGAACTTGTAATTGTCA
The DNA here is from genome assembly GCA_963170105.1 of Cantharis lateralis. Classification (NCBI taxonomy): domain Eukaryota; kingdom Metazoa; phylum Arthropoda; class Insecta; order Coleoptera; family Cantharidae; genus Cantharis; species Cantharis lateralis. The sequence continues at coordinate 22,481,509 of OY720625.1, read as the reverse complement.
AATGCAGAACTTAAAATTGATAGCTTCTAATTATTATTGCAAATAATAACTTGAAGATCTGAACTTGTAATTGTCAAATACAGAACTTAAAATTGATAGCTTCTAATTATTATTGTAAATTATAACTTGAAGATCTGAACTTGTAATAGTGAATTACAGAACTTAGATTTGTTAAATTCAAATTATTATTTCAAATTATAACTTGAAGATCTGAACTAGTAATTGTCAAATACAGAACTTAAAATTGATAGCTTCTAATTATTATTGCATATTATAACTTGAAGATCTGAACTTGTAATTGTTAAATACAGAACTTAAAATTAATAGCTTCTAATTATTATTGTAAATTATAACTTGAAGATCTGAACTTGTAATAGTGAATTACAGAACTTAGATTTGTTAAATTCAAATTATTATTTCAAATTATAACTTGAAGATCTGAACTAGTAATTGTCAAATACAGAAATTAAAATTGATAGCTTCTAATTATTATTGCATATTATAACTTGAAGATCTGAACTTGTAATAGTCAAATACAGAACTTCTAATTGTTAAATACAAATTATTAGTGCAAATTATAACTTGAAGATCTGAACTAGTAATTGTCAAATACAGAACTTAAAATTGATAGCTTCTAATTATTATTGCAAATTATAACTTGAAGATCTGAACTTGTAATTGTCAAATACAGAACTTCTAATTGTTAAATACAAATTATTAGTGCAAATTATAACTTGAAGATCTGAACTTGTAATTGTCAAATACAGAACTTAAAATCGATAGCTTCTAATTATTATTGCAAATTATAACTTGAAGATCTGAACTTGTAATAGTCAAATACAGAACTTAAAATTGATAGCTTCTAATTATTATTGTAAATTATAACTTGAAGATCTGAACTTGTAATAGTGAATTACAGAACTTAGATTTGTTAAATTCAATTATTATTTCAAATTATAATTTGAAGATTTGAACTAGTAATTGTCAAATACAGAACTTAAAATTGATAGCTTCTAATTATTATTGCAAATTATAACTTGAAGATCTGAACTTGTAATTGTCAAATACAGAACTTAAAATTGATAGCTTCTAATTATTATTGTAAATTATAACTTGAAGATCTGAACTTGTAATTGTCAAATACAGAACTTAAAATTGATAGCTTCTAATTATTATTGCAAATTATAACTTGAAGATCTGAACTTGTAATTGTCAAATACAGAACTTAAAATTGATAGCTTCTAATTATTATTTCAAATTATAACTTGAAGATCTGAACTTGTAATTGTCAAATACAGAACTTAAAATTAATAGCTTCTAATTATTATTGCAAATTATAACTTGAAGATCTGAACTTGTAATTGTCAAATACAGAAATTAAAATTGATAGCGTCTAATTATTATTGTAAATTATAACTTGAAGATCTGAACTTGTAATAGTGAATTACAGAACTTAGATTTGTTAAATTCAAATTATTATTTCAAATTATAACTTGAAGATCTGAACTAGTAATTGTCAAATACAGAAATTAAAATTGATAGCTTCTAATTATTATTGCATATTATAACTTGAAGATCTGAACTTGTAATTGTTAAATACAGAACTTAAAATTGATAGCTTCTAATTATTATTGTAAATTATAACTTCAAGATCTGAACTTGTAATTGTCAAATACAGAACTTAAAATTGATAGCTTCTAATTATTATTGCAAATAATAACATGAAGATCTGAACTTGTAATTGTCAAATACAGAACTTAAAATTGATAGATTCTAATTATTATTGCAAATTATAACTTGAAGATCTGAACTTGTAATTATCAAATACAGAACTTCAAATTGTTAAATACAAATTATTAGTGCAAATTATAACTTGAAGATCTGAACTTGTAATTGTCAAATACAGAACTTAAAATTGATAGCTTCTAATTATTATTGTAAATTATAACTTGAAGATCTGAACTTGTAATAGTGAATTACAGAACTTAGATTTGTTAAATTCAAATTATTATTTCAAATTATAACTTGAAGATCTGAACTAGTAATTGTCAAATACAGAACTTAAAATTGATAGCTTCTAATTATTATTGCATATTATAACTTGAAGATCTGAACTTGCAATTGTTAAATACAGAACTTAAAATTGATAGCTTCTAATTATTATTGTAAATTATAACTTGAAGATCTGAACTTGTAATAGTGAATTACAGAACTTAGATTTGTTAAATTCAAATTATTATTTCAAATTATAACTTGAAGATCTGAACTAGTAATTGTCAAATACAGAACTAAAAATTGATATCTTCTAATTATTATTGCATATTATAACTTGAAGATCTGAACTTGTAATAGTCAAATAACAGAACTTCTAATTGTTAAATACAAATTATTAGTGCAAATTATAACTTGAAGATCTGAACTAGTAATTGTCAAATACAGAACTTAAAATTGATAGCTTCTAATTATTATTGCAAATTATAACTTGAAGATCTGAATTTGTAATTGTCAAATACAGAACTTCTAATTGTTAAATACAAATTATTAGTGCAAATTATAACTTGAAGATCTGAACTTGTAATTGTCAAATACAGAACTTAAAATTGATAGCTTCTAATTATTATTGCAAATTATAACTTGAAGATCTGAACTTGCAATAGTCAAATACAGAACTTAAAATTGATAGCTTCTAATTATTATTGTGAATTATAACTTGAAGATCTGAACTTGTAATAGTGAATTACAGAACTTAGATTTGTTAAATTCAAATTATTATTTCAAATTATAACTTGAAGATCTGAACTAGTAATTGTCAAATACAGAACTTAAAATTGATAGCTTCTAATTATTATTGCAAATTATAACTTGAAGATCTGAACTTGTAATTGTCAAATACAGAACTTAAAATTGATAGCTTCTAATTATTATTGTAAATTATAACTTGAAGATCTGAACTTGTAATTGTCAAATACAGAACTTAAAATTGATAGCTTCTAATTATTATTGCAAATTATAACTTGAAGATCTGAACTTGTAATTGTCAAATACAGAACATAAATTTGATATCTTCTAATTATTATTTCAAATTATAACTTGAAGATCTGAACTTGTAATTGTCAAATACAGAACTTAAAATTAATAGCTTCTAATTATTATTGCAAATTATAACTTGAAGATCTGAACTTGTAATTGTCAAATACAGAACTTAAAATTGATAGCTTCTAATTATTATTGTAAATTATAACTTGAAGATCTGAACTTGTAATAGTGAATTACAGAACTTAGATTTGTTAAATTCAAATTATTATTTCAAATTATAACTTGAAGATCTGAACTAGTAATTGTCAAATACAGAACTTAAAATTGATAGCTTCTAATTATTATTGCATATTATAACTTGAAGATCTGAACTTGTAATTGTTAAATACAGAACTTAAAATTGATAGCTTCTAATTATTATTGTAAATTATAACTTCAAGATCTGAACTTGTAATTGTCAAATACAGAACTTAAAATTGATAGCTTCTAATTATTATTGCAAATAATAACTTGAAGATCTGAACTTGTAATTGTCAAATACAGAACTTAAAATTGATAGCTTCTAATTATTATTGCAAATTATAATTTGAAGATCTGAACTTGTAATAGACAAATACGCAACTTAGCATTGTTAAATACAAATTGTGATTGCAAATTATAACTTGAAGATCTGAACCTGTAATAGGTAAATACAGAACTTCGAATTGTTAAATTCAAACTAAGATTGCAAATAATAATTCGAAGATCTGAACTTGTAATAGTCAAATACAGAACTTCTAATTGTTAAATACAAATTATTAGTGCAAACTATAACTTGAAGATCTGAACTAGTAATTGTCAAATACAGAACTTAAAATTGATAGCTTCTAATTATTATTGAAAATTATAACTTGAAGATCTGAACTTGTAATTGTCAAATACAGAACTACTAATTGTTAAATACAAATTATTAGTGCAAATTATAACTTGAAGATCTGAACTTGTAATTGTCAAATACAGAACTTAAAATTGATAGCTTCTAATTATTATTGCAAATTATAACTTGAAGATCTGAACTTGCAATAGTCAAATACAGAACTTAAAATTGATAGCTTCTAATTATTATTGTGAATTATAACTTGAAGATCTGAACTTGTAATAGTGAATTACAGAACTTAGATTTGTTAAATTCAAATTATTATTTCAAATTATAACTTGAAGATCTGAACTAGTAATTGTCAAATACAGAACTTAAAATTGATAGCTTCTAATTATTATTGCAAATTATAACTTGAAGATCTGAACTTGTAATTGTCAAATACAGAACTTAAAATTGATAGCTTCTAATTATTATTGTAAATTATAACTTGAAGATCTGAACTTGTAATTGTCAAATACAGAACTTAAAATTGATAGCTTCTAATTATTATTGCAAATTATAACTTGAAGATCTGAACTTGTAATTGTCAAATACAGAACATAAATTTGATATCTTCTAATTATTATTTCAAATTATAACTTGAAGATCTGAACTTGTAATTGTCAAATACAGAACTTAAAATTAATAGCTTCTAATTATTATTGCAAATTATAACTTGAAGATCTGAACTTGTAATTGTCAAATACAGAACTTAAAATTGATAGCTTCTAATTATTATTGTAAATTATAACTTGAAGATCTGAACTTGTAATAGTGAATTACAGAACTTAGATTTGTTAAATTCAAATTATTATTTCAAATTATAACTTGAAGATCTGAACTAGTAATTGTCAAATACAGAACTTAAAATTGATAGCTTCTAATTATTATTGCATATTATAACTTGAAGATCTGAACTTGTAATTGTTAAATACAGAACTTAAAATTGATAGCTTCTAATTATTATTGTAAATTATAACTTCAAGATCTGAACTTGTAATTGTCAAATACAGAACTTAAAATTGATAGCTTCTAATTATTATTGCAAATAATAACTTGAAGATCTGAACTTGTAATTGTCAAATACAGAACTTAAAATTGATAGCTTCTAATTATTATTGCAAATTATAATTTGAAGATCTGAACTTGTAATAGACAAATACGCAACTTAGCATTGTTAAATACAAATTGTGATTGCAAATTATAACTTGAAGATCTGAACCTGTAATAGGTAAATACAGAACTTCGAATTGTTAAATTCAAACTAAGATTGCAAATAATAATTCGAAGATCTGAACTTGTAATAGTCAAATACAGAACTTCTAATTGTTAAATACAAATTATTAGTGCAAATTATAACTTGAAGATCTGAACTAGTAATTGTCAAATACAGAACTTAAAATTGATAGCTTCTAATTATTATTGAAAATTATAACTTGAAGATCTGAACTTGTAATTGTCAAATACAGAACTACTAATTGTTAAATACAAATTATTAGTGCAAATTATAACTTGAAGATCTGAACTTGTAATTGTCAAATACAGAACTTAAAATTGATAGCTTCTAATTATTATTGCAAATTATAACTTGAAGATCTGAACTTGTAATAGTCAAATACAGAACTTAAAATTGATAGCTTCTAATTATTATTGTAAATTATAACTTGAAGATCTGAACTTGTAATAGTGATTTACAGAACTTAGATTTGTTAAATTCAAATAATTATTTCAAATTATAACTTGAAGATCTGAACTAGTAATTGTCAAATACAGAACTTAAAATTGATAGCTTCTAATTATTATTGCAAATTATAACTTGAAGATCTGAACTTGTAATTGTCAAATACAGAACTTAAAATTGATAGCTTCTAATTATTATTGTAAATTATAACTTGAAGATCTGAACTTGTAATTGTCAAATACAGAACTTAAAATTGATAGCTTCTAATTATTATTGCAAATTATAACTTGAAGATCTGAACTTGTAATTGTCAAATACAGAACATAAAATTGATAGCTTCTAATTATTATTTCAAATTATAACTTGAAGATCTGAACTAGTAATTGTCAAATACAGAACTTAAAATTGATAGCTTCTAATTATTATTGCATATTATAACTTGAAGATCTGAACTTGTAATTGTTAAATACAGAACTTAAAATTGATAGCTTCTAATTATTATTGTAAATTATAACTTCAAGATCTGAACTTGTAATTGTCAAATACAGAACTTAAAATTGATAGCTTCTAATTATTATTGCAAATAATAACTTGAAGATCTGAACTTGTAATTGTCAAATACAGAACTTAAAATTGATAGCTTCTAACTATTATTCCAAATTATAACTTGAAGATCTGAACTTGTAATTGTCAAATACAGAAATTAAAATTGATAGCGTCTAATTATTATTGTAAATTATAACTTGAAGATCTGAACTTGTAATAGTGAATTACAGAACTTAGATTTGTTAAATTCAAATTATTATTACAAATTATAACTTGAAGATCTGAACTAGTAATTGTCTAATACAGAAATTAAAATTGATAGCTTCTAATTATTATTGCATATTATAACTTGAAGATCTGAACTTGTAATTGTTAAATACAGAACTTAAAATTGATAGCTTCTAATTATTATTGTAAATTATAACTTCAAGATCTGAACTTGTAATTGTCAAATACAGAAGTTAAAATTGATAGCTTCTAATTATTATTGCAAATAATAACTTGAAGATCTGAACTTGTAATTGTCAAATACAGAACTTAAAATTGATAGATTCTAATTATTATTGCAAATTATAACTTGTAGATCTGAACTTGTAATTGTCAAATACAGAACTTCAAATTGTTAAATACAAATTATTAGTGCAAATTATAACTTGAAGATCTGAACTTGTAATTGTCAAATACAGAACTTAAAATTGATAGCTTCTAATTATTATTGTAAATTATAACTTGAAGATCTGAACTTGTAATAGTGAATTACAGAACTTAGATTTGTTAAATTCAAATTATTATTTCAAATTATAACTTGAAGATCTGAACTAGTAATTGTCAAATACAGAACTTAAAATTGATAGCTTCTAATTATTATTGCATATTATAACTTGAAGATCTGAACTTGCAATTGTTAAATACAGAACTTAAAATTGATAGCTTCTAATTATTATTGTAAATTATAACTTGAAGATCTGAACTTGTAATAGTGAATTACAGAACTTAGATTTGTTAAATTCAAATTATTATTTCAAATTATAACTTGAAGATCTGAACTAGTAATTGTCAAATACAGAACTTAAAATTGATATCTTCTAATTATTATTGCATATTATAACTTGAAGATCTGAACTTGTAATAGTCAAATAACAGAACTTCTAATTGTTAAATACAAATTATTAGTGCAAATTATAACTTGAAGATCTGAACTAGTAATTGTCAAATACAGAACTTAAAATTGATAGCTTCTAATTATTATTGCAAATTATAACTTGAAGATCTGAATTTGTAATTGTCAAATACAGAACTTCTAATTGTTAAATACAAATTATTAGTGCAAATTATAACTTGAAGATCTGAACTTGTAATTGTCAAATACAGAACTTAAAATTGATAGCTTCTAATTATTATTGCAAATTATAACTTGAAGATCTGAACTTGCAATAGTCAAATACAGAACTTAAAATTGATAGCTTCTAATTATTATTGTAAATTATAACTTGAAGATCTGAACTTGTAATAGTGAATTACAGAACTTAGATTTGTTAAATTCAAATTATTATTTCAAATTATAACTTGAAGATCTGAACTAGTAATTGTCAAATACAGAACTTAAAATTGATAGCTTCTAATTATTATTGCAAATTATAACTTGAAGATCTGAACTTGTAATTGTCAAATACAGAACTTAAAATTGATAGCTTCTAATTATTATTGTAAATTATAACTTGAAGATCTGAACTTGTAATTGTCAAATACAGAACTTAAAATTGATAGCTTCTAATTATTATTGCAAATTATAACTTGAAGATCTGAACTTGTAATTGTCAAATACAGAACATAAATTTGATATCTTCTAATTATTATTTCAAATTATAACTTGAAGATCTGAACTTGTAATTGTCAAATACAGAACTTAAAATTAATAGCTTCTAATTATTATTGCAAATTATAACTTGAAGATCTGAACTTGTAATTGTCAAATACAGAACTTAAAATTGATAGCTTCTAATTATTATTGTAAATTATAACTTGAAGATCTGAACTTGTAATAGTGAATTACAGAACTTAGATTTGTTAAATTCAAATTATTATTTCAAATTATAACTTGAAGATCTGAACTAGTAATTGTCAAATACAGAACTTAAAATTGATAGCTTCTAATTATTATTGCATATTATAACTTGAAGATCTGAACTTGTAATTGTTAAATACAGAACTTAAAATTGATAGCTTCTAATTATTATTGTAAATTATAACTTCAAGATCTGAACTTGTAATTGTCAAATACAGAACTACTAATTGTTAAATACAAATTATTAGTGCAAATTATAACTTGAAGATCTGAACTTGTAATTGTCAAATACAGAACTTCTAATTGTTAAATACAAATTATTAGTGCAAATTATAACTTGAAGATCTGAACTAGTAATTGTCAAATACAGAACTTAAAATTGATAGCTTCTAATTATTATTGCAAATTATAACTTGAAGATCTGAACTTGTAATTGTCAAATACAGAACTACTAATTGTTAAATACAAATTATTAGTGCAAATTATAACTTGAAGATCTGAACTTGTAATTGTCAAATACAGAACTTAAAATTGATAGCTTCTAATTATTATTGCAAATTATAACTTGAAGATCTGAACTTGTAATAGTCAAATACAGAACTTAAAATTGATAGCTTCTAATTATTATTGTAAATTATAACTTGAAGATCTGAACTTGTAATAGTGATTTACAGAACTTAGATTTGTTAAATTCAAATTATTATTTCAAATTATAACTTGAAGATCTGAACTAGTAATTGTCAAATACTGAACTTAAAATTGATAGCTTCCAATTATTATTGCAAATTATAACTTGAAGATCTGAACTTGTAATTGTCAAATACAGAACTTAAAATTGATAGCTTCTAATTATTATTGTAAATTATAACTTGAAGATCTGAACTTGTAATTGTCAAATACAGAACTTAAAATTGATAGCTTCTAATTATTATTGCAAATTATAACTTGAAGATCTGAACTTGTAATTGTCAAATACAGAACATAAAATTGATAGCTTCTAATTATTATTTCAAATTATAACTTGAAGATCTGAACTAGTAATTGTCAAATACAGAACTTAAAATTGATAGCTTCTAATTATTATTGCATATTATAACTTGAAGATCTGAACTTGTAATTGTTAAATACAGAACTTAAAATTGATAGCTTCTAATTATTATTGTAAATTATAACTTCAAGATCTGAACTTGTAATTGTCAAATACAGAACTTAAAATTGATAGCTTCTAATTATTATTGCAAATAATAACTTGAAGATCTGAACTTGTAATTGTCAAATACAGAACTTAAAATTGATAGCTTCTAACTATTATTCCAAATTATAACTTGAAGATCTGAACTTGTAATTGTCAAATACAGAACTTCAAATTGTTAAATACAAATTATTAGTGCAAATTATAACTTGAAGATCTGAACTTGTAATTGTCAAATACAGAACTTAAAATTAATAGCTTCTAATTATTATTGTAAATTATAACTTGAAGATCTGAACTTGTAATAGTGAATTACAGAACTTAGATTTGTTAAATTCAAATTATTATTTCAAATTATAACTTGAAGATCTGAACTTGTAATTGTCAAATACAGAACTACTAATTGTTAAATACAAATTATTAGTGCAAATTATAACTTGAAGATCTGAACTTGTAATTGTCAAATACAGAACTTCTAATTGTTAAATACAAATTATTAGTGCAAATTATAACTTGAAGATCTGAACTAGTAATTGTCAAATACAGAACTTAAAATTGATAGCTTCTAATTATTATTGCAAATTATAACTTGAAGATCTGAACTTGTAATTGTCAAATACAGAACTACTAATTGTTAAATACAAATTATTAGTGCAAATTATAACTTGAAGATCTGAACTTGTAATTGTCAAATACAGAACTTAAAATTGATAGCTTCTAATTATTATTGCAAATTATAACTTGAAGATCTGAACTTGTAATAGTCAAATACAGAACTTAAAATTGATAGCTTCTAATTATTATTGTAAATTATAACTTGAAGATCTGAACTTGTAATAGTGATTTACAGAACTTAGATTTGTTAAATTCAAATTATTATTTCAAATTATAACTTGAAGATCTGAACTAGTAATTGTCAAATACTGAACTTAAAATTGATAGCTTCCAATTATTATTGCAAATTATAACTTGAAGATCTGAACTTGTAATTGTCAAATACAGAACTTAAAATTGATAGCTTCTAATTATTATTGTAAATTATAACTTGAAGATCTGAACTTGTAATTGTCAAATACAGAACTTAAAATTGATAGCTTCTAATTATTATTGCAAATTATAACTTGAAGATCTGAACTTGTAATTGTCAAATACAGAACATAAAATTGATAGCTTCTAATTATTATTTCAAATTATAACTTGAAGATCTGAACTAGTAATTGTCAAATACAGAACTTAAAATTGATAGCTTCTAATTATTATTGCATATTATAACTTGAAGATCTGAACTTGTAATTGTTAAATACAGAACTTAAAATTGATAGCTTCTAATTATTATTGTAAATTATAACTTCAAGATCTGAACTTGTAATTGTCAAATACAGAACTTAAAATTGATAGCTTCTAATTATTATTGCAAATAATAACTTGAAGATCTGAACTTGTAATTGTCAAATACAGAACTTAAAATTGATAGCTTCTAACTATTATTCCAAATTATAACTTGAAGATCTGAACTTGTAATTGTCAAATACAGAACTTCAAATTGTTAAATACAAATTATTAGTGCAAATTATAACTTGAAGATCTGAACTTGTAATTGTCAAATACAGAACTTAAAATTAATAGCTTCTAATTATTATTGTAAATTATAACTTGAAGATCTGAACTTGTAATAGTGAATTACAGAACTTAGATTTGTTAAATTCAAATTATTATTTCAAATTATAACTTGAAGATCTGAACTAGTAATTGAAAAATACAGAACTTAAAATTGATAGCTTCTAATTATTATTGCATATTATAACTTGAAGATCTGAACTTGTAATTGTTAAATACAGAACTTAAAATTGATAGCTTCTAATTATTATTGTAAATTATAACTTCAAGATCTGAACTTGTAATTGTCAAATACAGAACTTAAAATTGATAGCTTCTAATTATTATTGCAAATAATAACTTGAAGATCTGAACTTGTAATTGTCAAATACAGAACTTAAAATTGATAGCTTCTAATTATTATTGCAAATTATAATTTGAAGATCTGAACTTGTAATAGACAAATACGCAACTTAGCATTGTTAAATACAAATTGTGATTGCAAATTATAACTTGAAGATCTGAACCTGTAATAGGTAAATACAGAACTTCGAATTGTTAAATTCAAACTAAGATTGCAAATAATAATTCGAAGATCTGAACTTGTAATAGTCAAATACAGAACTTCTAATTGTTAAATACAAATTATTAGTGCAAATTATAACTTGAAGATCTGAACTTGTAATAGTGAATTACAGAACTTAGATTTGTTAAATTCAAATTATTATTTCAAATTATAACTTGAAGATCTGAACTAGTAATTGTCAAATACAGAACTTAAAATTGATAGCTTCTAATTATTATTGCATATTATAACTTGAAGATCTGAACTTGTAATTGTTAAATACAGAACTTAAAATTAATAGCTTCTAATTATTATTGTAAATTATAACTTGAAGATCTGAACTTGTAATAGTGAATTACAGAACTTAGATTTGTTAAATTAAAATTATTATTTCAAATTATAACTTGAAGATCTGAACTAGTAATTGTCAAATACAGAACTTAAAATTGATAGCTTCTAATTATTATTGCATATTATAACTTGAAGATCTGAACTTGTAATAGTCAAATACAGAACTTCTAATTGTTAAATACAAATTATTAGTGCAAATTATAACTTGAAGATCTGAACTAGTAATTGTCAAATACAGAACTTAAAATTGATAGCTTCTAATTATTATTGCAAATTATAACTTGAAGATCTGAACTTGTAATTGTCAAATACAGAACTTCTAATTGTTAAATACAAATTATTAGTGCAAATTATAACTTGAAGATCTGAACTTGTAATTGTCAAATACAGAACTTAAAATTGATAGCTTCTAATTATTATTGCAAATTATAACTTGAAGATCTGAACTTGTAATAGTCAAATACAGAACTTAAAATTGATAGCTTCTAATTATTATTGTAAATTATAACTTGAAGATCTGAACTTGTAATAGTGAATTACAGAACTTAGATTTGTTAAATTCAATTATTATTTCAAATTATAACTTGAAGATCTGAACTAGTAATTGTCAAATACAGAACTTAAAATTGATAGCTTCTAATTATTATTGCAAATTATAACTAGAAGATCTGAACTTGTAATTGTCAAATACAGAACTTAAAATTGATAGCTTCTAATTATTATTGTAAATTATAACTTGAAGATCTGAACTTGTAATTGTCAAATACAGAACTTAAAATTGATAGCTTCTAATTATTATTGCAAATAATAACTTGGAGATCTGAACTAGTAATTGTCAAATACAGAACTTAAAATTGATAGCTTCTAATTATTATTGCAAATTATAACTTGAAGATCTGAACTTGTAATTGTCAAATACAGAACTTAAAATTGATAGCTTCTAATTATTATTGCAAATTATAACTTGAAGATCTGAACTTGTAATTGTCAAATACAGAACATAACATTGATAGCTTCTAATTATTATTGCAAATTATAACTTGAAGATCTGAACTTGTAATTGTCAAATACAGAACTTAAAATTGATAGCTTCTAATTATTATTGTAAATTATAACTTGAAGATCTGAACTTGTAATAGTGAATTACAGAACTTAAATTTGTTAAATTCAAATTATTATTTCAAATTATAACTTGAAGATATGAACTAGTAATTGTCAAATACAGAACTTAAAATTGATAGCTTCTAATTATTATTGCATATTATAACTTGAGATCTGAACTTGTAATTGTTAAATACAGAACTTAAAATTGATAGCTTCTAATTATTATTGTAAATTATAACTTCGAGATCTGAACTTGTAATTGTCAAATGCAGAACTTAAAATTGACAGCTTCTAATTATTATTGCAAATAATAACTTGAAGATCTTAACTTGTAATTGTCAAATACAGAACTTAAAATTGATAGCTTCTAATTATTATTGTAAATTATAACTTGAAGATCTGAACTTGTAATAGTGAATTACAGAACTTAGATTTGTTAAATTCAAATTATTATTTCAAATTATAACTTGAAGATCTGAACTAGTAATTGTCAAATACAGAACTTAAAATTGATAGCTTCTAATTATTATTGCATATTATAACTTGAAGATCTGAACTTGTAATAGTGAAATACAGAACTTCTAATTTTTAAATACAAATTATTAGTGCAAATTATAACTTGAAGATCTGAACTAGTAATTGTCAAATACAGAACTTAAAATTGATAGCTTCTAATTATTATTGCAAATTATAACTTGAAGATCTGAACTTGTAATTGTCAAATACAGAACTTCTAATTGTTAAATACAAATTATTAGTGCAAATTATAACTTGAAGATCTGAACTTGTAATTGTCAAATACAGAACTTAAAATTGATAGCTTCTAATTATTATTGCAAATTATAAGTTGAAGATCTGAACTTGTAATAGTCAAATACAGAACTTAAAATTGATAGCTTCTAATTATTATTGTAAATTATAACTTGAAGATCTGAACTTGTAATAGTGAATTACAGAACTTAGATTTGTTAAATTCAATTATTATTTCAAATTATAACTTGAAGATCTGAACTAGTAATTGTCAAATACAGAACTTAAAATTGATAGCTTCTAATTATTATTGCAAATTATAACTTGAAGATCTGAACTTGTAATTGTCAAATACAGAACTTAAAATTGATAGCTTCTAATTATTATTGTAAATTATAACTTGAAGATCTGAACTTGTAATTGTCAAATACAGAACTTAAAATTGATAGCTTCTAATTATTATTGCAAATTATAACTTGAAGATCTGAACTTGTAATTGTCAAATACAGAACATAAAATTGATAGCTTCTAATTATTATTTCAAATTATAACTTGAAGATCTGAACTTGTAATTGTCAAATACAGAACTTAAAATTAATAGCTTCTAATTATTATTGCAAATTATAACTTGAAGATCTGAACTTGTAATTGTCAAATACAGAAATTAAAATTGATAGCTTCTAATTATTATTGTAAATTATAACTTGAAGATCTGAACTTGTAATAGTGAATTACAGAACTTAGATTTGTTAAATTCAAATTATTATTTCAAATTATAACTTGCAGATCTGAACTAGTAATTGTCAAATACAGAAATTAAAATTGATAGCTTCTAATTATTATTGCATATTATAACTTGAAGATCTGAACTTGTAATTGTTAAATACAGAACTTAAAATTGATAGCTTCTAATTATTATTGTAAATTATAACTTCAAGATCTGAACTTGTAATTGTCAAATACAGAACTTAAAATTGATTGCTTCTAATTATTATTGCAAATAATAACTTGAAGATCTGAACTTGTAATTGTCAAATACAGAACTTAAAATTGATAGAATCTAATAATTATTGCAAATTATAACTTGAAGATCTGAACTTGTAATTGTCAAATACAGAACTTCAAATTGTTAAATACAAATTATTAGTGCAAATTATAACTTGAAGATCTGAACTTGTAATTGTCAAATAATAATAATAATAATAATAATAATAAAGGCGTCCATTCCTAAAGGAATATGCCCACTTCCGTTGGAAGTCTTTACAATCCATTTCTCCAGGTGGATTACTCCTGATTTTCTGGTCTTTCCCTAACTTATAGTTTCGTGCATGTTTTGGCTTCCTTCACTACTTTCCTCCACAAGTTCCTGTTTCTGCACTTCTTTCCCCATTCTTTCACTCCCATGGCTTCAAGATCCTCCAAAACTTCATCCATCCATCTCGCTCTGATTCTTCCTCTTTTTCTAGTTTCGCTAGGTTTCCATTCCGTGATCAATCTCAGTGTACTCTCCGGTGTCTTCCTCATCAGATGACCGAGCCAGGCGATTCTTTGTGCCTTTATACATCTTACTAAATCTTCCTTTCCAATTATTTTCTTTATTTCGGTGTTTGTTCTTATTTGGTATTCATTGTCGTTTATTTTCTTTGGACCCATGATTATTCTTATTACCTTTCTTTCAAAGACTCTTAACTTCTCTTCCTCTCGTTTTGTCAAGTTCATCACTTCTGATGCATATGTTAACATCGGTCTAATGAAGGACTTATATATTTTTACTTTTGTTCGTACAGAGAGACTCTTGCTCTTAAGCATCTTCTTATTTGTATATACCGCTTTCCACCCAGTTTGTATTTTCTCTTTTATTTCTTCTGCTCGGTCGTTTCTGCAGTTTATCTGGATTCCCAAATACTTGAAGTTTCGTACCTCTTCGAACACTCGTCTGTCTATTTTTATTTCCAAATTCCTTCTTTCTGTCTTACAATTAGTGAGGTTCATATATTTCGTCTTGTTTTCGTTTATCTTAAGTCCCATTATTGTTGATTGTTTTTCTATTTCTTTGAGGATTGTTGTCATTTTTCTCAATGACCTGGCGATAATCACTATATCGTCCGCATATGCGAGTATTTGGCCTTCTTTTGTTCGTATAGTTCCTCCACAGTCTGATTTTCTTATGACTTTCTCCATTGCAAGGTTAAACAGGGTCGCCGACAGCGCATCGCCCTGTCTCACTCCGCCGTTAATTTCAAATTTTTCTGTCTCTGTTGTTCCTACCTTGACTATGGCGTTCGATCTTCTCATCGTCATCTGGATCAATCGTATCAGCTTTATTGGTATGTTCATTTCTCGCATAGCCTTGTATAGTTGTTCTCTTTTAATGGTATCGAAGGCCTGCTGGAAGTCGACAAACAGCAGATGCAGCTCTATATTGTGTTCGCGCGCCTTTTCCGTTATCTGCTTCATTATGTGTAATGCATCCACTGTCGATCTGCCCTCTCTAAATCCATGTTGGTAATCGCCAATTATACCTTCTGTTTCTTCTTTTAGTCTGTTATGTATGAGTGCCGACAATATCTTATATACAACTTGTAACAATGTTATGCCCCTATAATTTTTACATTCCTCGAGGTCTCCTTTTTTATGTATTGGCACTATTTTAGCTATTTTCCATTCGTCCGGCATCACTTCAGTTCTCCATATCTCTACTATCAGATCATATATTCTTTGTTGTACACTTTCTCCAGCATTTTTTATCATTTCTCCGTGTATTTCGTCGTTACCCGGTGCTTTGCCATTTTTTAGTTTCTTGATTAACTTTTTTACTTCGGAAAACGTTGGTTCTGCTACTTTTCCTTCATCCTCTTTTTCTATTTCTGTTTCTTTAGTAGTCTCCTCTTCTACATTTTGATTTAGCAATTCCTGGAAATGGTTTCTCCAGATTTCTTTTATGTCTTCTTCCTTGTTCATTCTTCTTCCACTTCTGTCTTTCATGGCCCTGGTCTTCATGTTGCATTTTCTTTTCTGTTGTTTAACCCTTAAGTAGAACTGCTTAGTATTGTTACTGCCATAGTTATTTTCTATTTCGCTCATCAAGTCATGTAACCATTTATTTTTCTTTTCTTTGCAAATTTTGTAAGCTTCTTTCCTTTTCTCCATATATTCATTCTTGTCTTCTTCTTTGTTTGACGCTAACCACTTCAATCTTGCTTCTCTCTTGCTTTCCACTTTCGAGCTGCAGTCTTGATCAAACCATTTTTTGCTTTCTTGATATTTTTGGTGCCCTATTGTTGTTTCGGCGGATTTTTTCATTGCTAGTTTTATATTTTCCCATTCTTTATTTATATTTTGGTCTTTCTGCTTGTTGTCAATTAGTTTGTCCGTGTTTTCGGCGTATTTCTTTTTAGTGCTTTCTTTATCGAGGTTTTCCATTGCTAATTTTTTCTTGATTTCTTTTCGTTTTTCTATTATTTTCTTTAATTTAACCTCTGTTACTACTAGAAAGTGATCCGTTTCCGCTTCTGCTCCTCGGTAAGTTCTAACATCATTAATTGTTGTGGCGTTTTTTCTTGAAACACATACATGGTCTATCTGACTTCCTTTTTCGCAATTTATACCTGGTCTCATCCATGTTATTTTGTGTTGTGGCTTGTGCTTAAACTTAGTGCTACTTATAACTAGGTTCATTTCTGTTGCCAGGTTGCACAGTCTCTGTCCATTGTCATTTGTTTCCTCATGTAATGTGAATTTACCCGCTACTTCGCTGTTGTAATCTTCCTTTCCCACCTGAGCGTTAAAATCCCCCAGGATGATCAGCACGTCTTGCTTTGGTATATTTTCTACGACCCTTTCTAGTTCTTCATAAAATTTTTCCTTTTCACCATCGTCTTTGTCCTCTGTTGGCGCATATACATTTACTATACTTAGTTTACATTTTTTCATTTGCATTCTTATATAAGCCAATCTTCCACTTATTGCCTCAAATTGTACTATGTTGCTCTGTAGTTGTTTGTTCACGAAATATCCGATTCCTCTTTGGCCTTGCTTTTCCTCTCCCGAGTACAACAATCTGTAGTTCTTCGCATCAACCTCTCCTTTGCCTCCCCATCTTGTTTCTTGAACGGCCGCTATTTCGATTTTGTATCTTTTCAACTCTTTTTCTATTTCAAACATTTTTCCTTGTCTTAGCATTGTTCTTACATTCCATGTACCTACTCGTATGTTTTCTCCATTTTTTTTCTTTTTATTTTTACTTTTTCTTTTCTTCTTATAACAGTTTTCCCTCTTCATTGCCATGTTCGTTACCATAATTCCGTCCGGTTCGCTTTGCTTTGTTGTTAGTTTTTTGGATTGTGATCCTTTTCCTCATCAGTTTTCATTCTTCCCTCTCTTTTATTCCATCTATACATCACTCCCTCTATTATAGCTTTCTGGTAGCCCACCGTGACTCTCTTCCCGTTCTCTCTTTCTTTCTTCGCTATGGCTCTTATTTCACCCTGGATTTTACGCTCCTCCACCGTCATATCGTTATCTATGTAGACTCTCCTACCTCCCAATCTTGATTTGTTCTTCATAATCTCCATCTTCTTGGTCCATGATTCAACTTCTGCTACAACAGTCTCAATCTTGCTCGATTTCAATTTATAAGCTTTCAATAGTTTCACCTTAACTTGTAATTCTCTTTCCAAAAACTTTTCCAGGTCAATAGTTGTATCTCTCTCTGATATATCGGACAAACCCTTGATTACAATGTTATTCTTCCGTTTTGATTTTTCTTCCTTTTCGATTTTGTCCTCCAGTATCTCTATTCTTGTCTCCAGTTGTTCTCTTTCTTTTTCCCACTTTTCTTCCTTTTGTTTAAATACATTCCTTAGTTCCTGCATTTCTTTTTTAATCTCTGATGTATTATTTCTCATTTCGGTTATCATTGCTTCAAACATTTGTTTCACTTCGCTCGCATCCATGTTGTGAGTGGTATTTTTCTCTCTTTCTTTTTCCGCTCGTTTTTGTTCTGGTGTTCTAATCGTTTTTTTACTTCTGTCGAAAGACAGTTGTTCTTCTTCTGTTGCTTGCTCTACGTCCACTTCTCTTATTCTCTTCCTTGTCTCTTCACTCATTTGCGACTGCTGTTGACTTTTCTCCACTACGATTGCTTGTAAGGTTTCTCGCCGTTGTGTATTGTATGGTGTGTTGCCTGCTCCAACGCACCTTCGTGCTATTAATGACTTTGGTTCGGTTCTCCGCTTATATCTCGTTTGCAATTTAACCTCACTTTTAGTCTAATATTTTCTTTACCTATTTTTTAGCTGTTATTTTACACTTTTTTCTTCCGTTTTTTCACTGTTCCACAGGCTACCACTCTTATTCGACGTTTAACGTCAGATTCGCCGTTATTATCTCTCAACAGATCACACACTTTGTTTATAAAACTCGGAGTAAAACTTCTCACTATTGCTCATTCGCTATCGCACATGCCCAATTGTCAAATAGAGAACTTAAAATTGATAGCTTCTAATTATTATTGTAAATTATAACTTGAAGATCTGAACTTGTAATAGTGAATTACAGAACTTAGATTTGTTAAATTCAAATTATTATTTCAAATTATAACTTGAAGATCTGAACTAGTAATTGTCAAATACAGAACTTAAAATTGTTAAATACAAATTATTAGTGCAAATTATAACTTGAAGATCTGAACTAGTAATTGTCAAATACAGAACTTAAAATTGATAGCTTCTAATTATTATTGCAAATTATAACTTGAAGATCTGAACTTGTAATAGTGAATTACAGAACTTAGATTTGTTAAATTAAAATTATTATTTCAAATTATAACTTGAAGATCTGAACTTGTAATTGTCAAATACAGAACTTAAAATTAATAGCTTCTAATTATTATTGTAAATTATAACTTGAAGATCTGAACTTGTAATTGTCAAATACAGAACTTAAAATTGATAGCTTCTAATTATTATTGCAAATTATAACTTGAAGATCTGAACTTGTAATTGTCAAATACAGAACTTAAAATTGATAGCTTCTAATTATTATTGTAAATTATAACTTGAAGATCTGAACTTGTAATTGTCAAATACAGAACTTAAAATTGATAGCTTCTAATTATTATTGCAAATAATAACTTGGAGATCTGAACTAGTAATTGTCAAATACAGAACTTAAAATTGATAGCTTCTAATTATTATTGCAAATTATAACTAGAAGATCTGAACTTGTAATTGTCAAATACAGAACTTAAAATTGATAGCTTCTAATTATTATTGTAAATTATAACTTGAAGATCTGAACTTGTAATTGTCAAATACAGAACTTAAAATTGATAGCTTCTAATTATTATTGCAAATAATAACTTGGAGATCTGAACTAGTAATTGTCAAATACAGAACTTAAAATTGATAGCTTTTATTATTATTGCAAATTATAACTTGAAGATCTGAACTTGTAATTGTCAAATACAGAACTTAAAATTGATAGCTTCTAATTATTATTGCAAATTATAACTTGAAGATCTGAACTTGTAATTGTCAAATACAGAACATAACATTGATAGCTTCTAATTATTATTGCAAATTATAACTTGAAGATCTGAACTTGTAATTGTCAAATACAGAACTTAAAATTGATAGCTTCTAATTATTATTGTAAATTATAACTTGAAGATCTGAACTTGTAATAGTGAATTACAGAACTTAGATTTGTTAAATTCAAATTATTATTTCAAATTATAACTTGAAGATATGAACTAGTAATTGTCAAATACAGAACTTAAAATTGATAGCTTCTAATTATTATTGCATATTATAACTTGAGATCTGAACTTGTAATTGTTAAATACAGAACTTAAAATTGATAGCTTCTGATTATTATTGTAAATTATAACTTCGAGATCTGAACTTGTAATTGTCAAATGCAGAATTTAAAATTGACAGCTTCTAATTATTATTGCAAATAATAACTTGAAGATCTGAACTTGTAATTGTCAAATACAGAACTTAAAATTGATAGCTTCTAATTATTATTGTAAATTATAACTTGAAGATCTGAACTTGTAATAGTGAATTACAGAACTTAGATTTGTTAAATTCAAATTATTATTTCAAATTATAACTTGAAGATCTGAACTAGTAATTGTCAAATACAGAACTTAAAATTGATAGCTTCTAATTATTATTGCATATTATAACTTGAAGATCTGAACTAGTAATTGTCAAATACAGAACTTAAAATTAATAGCTTCTAATTATTATTGCATATTATAACTTGAAGATCTGAACTTGTAATAGTCAAATACAGAACTTCTAATTGTTAAATACAAATTATTAGTGCAAATTATAACTTGAAGATCTGAACTAGTAATTGTCAAATACAGAACTTAAAATTGATAGCTTCTAATTATTATTGCAAATTATAACTTGAAGATCTGAACTTGTAATTGTCAAATACAGAACTTCTAATTGTTAAATACAAATTATTAGTGCAAATTATAACTTGAAGATCTGAACTTGTAATTGTCAAATACAGAACTTAAAATTGATAGCTTCTAATTATTATTGCAAATTATAACTTGAAGATCTGAACTTGTAATAGTCAAATACAGAACTTAAAATTGATAGCTTCTAATTATTATTGTAAATTATAACTTGAAGATCTGAACTTGTAATAGTGAATTACAGAACTTAGATTTGTTAAATTCAATTATTATTTCAAATTATAACTTGAAGATCTGAACTAGTAATTGTCAAATACAGAACTTAAAATTGATAGCTTCTAATTATTATTGCAAATTATAACTTGAAGATCTGAACTTGTAATTGTCAAATACAGAACTTAAAATTGATAGCTTCTAATTATTATTGTAAATTATAACTTGAAGATCTGAACTTGTAATTGTCAAATACAGAACTTAAAATTGATAGCTTCTAATTATTATTGCAAATTATAACTTGAAGATCTGAACTTGTAATTGTCAAATACAGAACATAAAATTGATAGCTTCTAATTATTATTTCAAATTTTAACTTGAAGATCTGAACTTGTAATTGTCAAATACAGAACTTAAAATTAATAGCTTCTAATTATTATTGCAAATTATAACTTGAAGATCTGAACTTGTAATTGTCAAATACAGAAATTAAAATTGATAGCTTCTAATTATTATTGTAAATTATAACTTGAAGATCTGAACTTGTAATAGTGAATTACAGAACTTAGATTTGTTAAATTCAAATTATTATTTCAAATTATAACTTGAAGATCTGAACTAGTAATTGTCAAATACAGAAATTAAAATTGATAGCTTCTAATTATTATTGCATATTATAACTTGAAGATCTGAACTTGTAATTGTCAAATACAGAACTTAAAATTGATAGCTTCTAATTATTATTGCAAATTATAACTTGAAGATCTGAACTTGTAATTGTCAAATACAGAACTTAAAATTGATAGCTTCTAATTATTATTGCAAATAATAACTTGGAGATCTGAACTAGTAATTGTCAAATACAGAACTTAAAATTGATAGCTTCTAATTATTATTGCAAATTATAACTAGAAGATCTGAACTTGTAATTGTCAAATACAGAACTTAAAATTGATAGCTTCTAATTATTATTGTAAATTATAACTTGAAGATCTGAACTTGTAATTGTCAAATACAGAACTTAAAATTGATAGCTTCTAATTATTATTGCAAATAATAACTTGGAGATCTGAACTAGTAATTGTCAAATACAGAACTTAAAATTGATAGCTTCTAATTATTATTGCAAATTATAACTTGAAGATCTGAACTTGTAATTGTCAAATACAGAACTTAAAATTGATAGCTTCTAATTATTATTGCAAATTATAACTTGAAGATCTGAACTTGTAATTGTCAAATACAGAACATAACATTGATAGCTTCTAATTATTATTGCAAATTATAACTTGAAGATCTGAACTTGTAATTGTCAAATACAGAACTTAAAATTGATAGCTTCTAATTATTATTGTAAATTATAACTTGAAGATCTGAACTTGTAATAGTGAATTACAGAACTTAGATTTGTTAAATTCAAATTATTATTTCAAATTATAACTTGAAGATATGAACTAGTAATTGTCAAATACAGAACTTAAAATTGATAGCTTCTAATTATTATTGCATATTATAACTTGAGATCTGAACTTGTAATTGTTAAATACAGAACTTAAAATTGATAGCTTCTAATTATTATTGTAAATTATAACTTCGAGATCTGAACTAGTAATTGTCAAATGCAGAACTTAAAATTGACAGCTTCTAATTATTATTGCAAATAATAACTTGAAGATCTGAACTTGTAATTGTCAAATACAGAACTTAAAATTGATAGCTTCTAATTATTATTGTAAATTATAACTTGAAGATCTGAACTTGTAATAGTGAATTACAGAACTTAGATTTGTTAAATTCAAATTATTATTTCAAATTATAACTTGAAGATCTGAACTAGTAATTGTCAAATACAGAACTTAAAATTGATAGCTTCTAATTATTATTGCATATTATAACTTGAAGATCTGAACTTGTAATTGTTAAATACAGAACTTAAAATTAATAGCTTCTAATTATTATTGTAAATTATAACTTGAAGATCTGAACTTGTAATAGTGAATTACAGAACTTAGATTTGTTTAATTCAAATTATTATTTCAAATTATAACTTGAAGATCTGAACTAGTAATTGTCAAATACAGAACTTAAAATTGATAGCTTCTAATTATAATTGCATATTATAACTTGAAGATCTGAACTTGTAATAGTCAAATACAGAACTTCTAATTGTTAAATACAAATTATTAGTGCAAATTATAACTTGAAGATCTGAACTAGTAATTGTCAAATACAGAACTTAAAATTGATAGCTTCTAATTATTATTGCAAATTATAACTTGAAGATCTGAACTTGTAATTGTCAAATACAGAACTTCTAATTGTTAAATACAAATTATTAGTGCAAATTATAACTTGAAGATCTGAACTTGTAATTGTCAAATACAGAACTTAAAATTGATAGCTTCTAATTATTATTGCAAATTATAACTTGAAGATCTGAACTTGTAATAGTCAAATACAGAACTTAAAATTGATAGCTTCTAATTATTATTGTAAATTATAACTTGAAGATCTGAACTTGTAATAGTGAATTACAGAACTTAGATTTGTTAAATTCAATTATTATTTCAAATTATAACTTGAAGATCTGAACTAGTAATTGTCAAATACAGAACTTAAAATTGATAGCTTCTAATTATTATTGCAAATTATAACTTGAAGATCTGAACTTGTAATTGTCAAATACAGAACTTAAAATTGATAGCTTCTAATTATTATTGCAAATAATAACTTGGAGATCTGAACTAGTAATTGTCAAATACAGAACTTAAAATTGATAGCTTCTAATTATTATTGCAAATTATAACTTGAAGATCTGAACTTGTAATTGTCAAATACAGAACTTAAAATTGATAGCTTCTAATTATTATTGCAAATTATAACTTGAAGATCTGAACTTGTAATTGTCAAATACAGAACATAACATTGATAGCTTCTAATTATTATTGCAAATTATAACTTGAAGATCTGAACTTGTAATTGTCAAATACAGAACTTAAAATTGATAGCTTCTAATTATTATTGTAAATTATAACTTGAAGATCTGAACTTGTAATAGTGAATTACAGAACTTAGATTTGTTAAATTCAAATTATTATTTCAAATTATAACTTGAAGATATGAACTAGTAATTGTCAAATACAGAACTTAAAATTGATAGCTTCTAATTATTATTGCATATTATAACTTGAGATCTGAACTTGTAATTGTTAAATACAGAACTTAAAATTGATAGCTTCTAATTATTATTGTAAATTATAACTTCGAGATCTGAACTAGTAATTGTCAAATGCAGAACTTAAAATTGACAGCTTCTAATTATTATTGCAAATAATAACTTGAAGATCTGAACTTGTAATTGTCAAATACAGAACTTAAAATTGATAGCTTCTAATTATTATTGTAAATTATAACTTGAAGATCTGAACTTGTAATAGTGAATTACAGAACTTAGATTTGTTAAATTCAAATTATTATTTCAAATTATAACTTGAAGATCTGAACTAGTAATTGTCAAATACAGAACTTAAAATTGATAGCTTCTAATTATTATTGCATATTATAACTTGAAGATCTGAACTTGTAATTGTTAAATACAGAACTTAAAATTAATAGCTTCTAATTATTATTGTAAATTATAACTTGAAGATCTGAACTTGTAATAGTGAATTACAGAACTTAGATTTGTTTAATTCAAATTATTATTTCAAATTATAACTTGAAGATCTGAACTAGTAATTGTCAAATACAGAACTTAAAATTGATAGCTTCTAATTATAATTGCATATTATAACTTGAAGATCTGAACTTGTAATAGTCAAATACAGAACTTCTAATTGTTAAATACAAATTATTAGTGCAAATTATAACTTGAAGATCTGAACTAGTAATTGTCAAATACAGAACTTAAAATTGATAGCTTCTAATTATTATTGCAAATTATAACTTGAAGATCTGAACTTGTAATTGTCAAATACAGAACTTCTAATTGTTAAATACAAATTATTAGTGCAAATTATAACTTGAAGATCTGAACTTGTAATTGTCAAATACAGAACTTAAAATTGATAGCTTCTAATTATTATTGCAAATTATAACTTGAAGATCTGAACTTGTAATAGTCAAATACAGAACTTAAAATTGATAGCTTCTAATTATTATTGTAAATTATAACTTGAAGATCTGAACTTGTAATAGTGAATTACAGAACTTAGATTTGTTAAATTCAATTATTATTTCAAATTATAACTTGAAGATCTGAACTAGTAATTGTCAAATACAGAACTTAAAATTGATAGCTTCTAATTATTATTGCAAATTATAACTTGAAGATCTGAACTTGTAATTGTCAAATACAGAACTTAAAATTGATAGCTACTAATTATTATTGTAAATTATAACTTGAAGATCTGAACTTGTAATTGTCAAATACAGAACTTAAAATTGATAGCTTCTAATTATTATTGCAAATTATAACTTGAAGATCTGAACTTGTAATTGTCAAATACAGAACATAAAATTGATAGCTTCTAATTATTATTTCAAATTATAACTTGAAGATCTGAACTTGTAATTGTCAAATACAGAACTTAAAATTAATAGCTTCTAATTATTATTGCAAATTATAACTTGAAGATCTGAACTTGTAATTGTCAAATACAGAAATTAAAATTGATAGCTTCTAATTATTATTGTAAATTATAACTTGAAGATCTGAACTTGTAATAGTGAATTACAGAACTTAGATTTGTTAAATTCAAATTATTATTTCAAATTATAACTTGAAGATCTGAACTAGTAATTGTCAAATACAGAAATTAAAATTGATAGCTTCTAATTATTATTGCATATTATAACTTGAAGATCTGAACTTGTAATTGTCAAATACAGAACTTAAAATTGATAGCTTCTAATTATTATTGCAAATTATAACTTGAAGATCTGAACTTGTAATTGTCAAATGCAGAACTTAAAATTGACAGCTTCTAATTATTATTGCAAATAATAACTTGAAGATCTGAACTTGTAATTGTCAAATACAGAACTTAAAATTGATAGCTTCTAATTATTATTGTAAATTATAACTTGAAGATCTGAACTTGTAATAGTGAATTACAGAACTTAGATTTGTTAAATTCAAATTATTATTTCAAATTATAACTTGAAGATCTGAACTAGTAATTGTCAAATACAGAACTTAAAATTGATAGCTTCTAATTATTATTGCATATTATAACTCGAAGATCTGAACTTGTAATTGTTAAATACAGAACTTAAAATTGATAGCTTCTAATTATTATTGTAAATTATAACTTGAAGATCTGAACTTGTAATTGTCAAATACAGAACTTAAAATTGATAGCTTCTAATTATTATTGCAAATTATAACTTGAAGATCTGA
Source organism: Cantharis lateralis (assembly GCA_963170105.1). Taxonomy (NCBI): domain Eukaryota; kingdom Metazoa; phylum Arthropoda; class Insecta; order Coleoptera; family Cantharidae; genus Cantharis; species Cantharis lateralis. Next base: position 22,454,670 of record OY720625.1, on the reverse strand, counting down.
ACTTGTAATTGTCAAATACAGAACATAAAATTGATAGCTTCTAATTATTATTTCAAATTTTAACTTGAAGATCTGAACTTGTAATTGTCAAATACAGAACTTAAAATTAATAGCTTCTAATTATTATTGCAAATTATAACTTGAAGATCTGAACTTGTAATTGTCAAATACAGAAATTAAAATTGATAGCTTCTAATTATTATTGTAAATTATAACTTGAAGATCTGAACTTGTAATAGTGAATTACAGAACTTAGATTTGTTAAATTCAAATTATTATTTCAAATTATAACTTGAAGATCTGAACTAGTAATTGTCAAATACAGAAATTAAAATTGATAGCTTCTAATTATTATTGCATATTATAACTTGAAGATCTGAACTTGTAATTGTCAAATACAGAACTTAAAATTGATAGCTTCTAATTATTATTGCAAATTATAACTTGAAGATCTGAACTTGTAATTGTCAAATACAGAACTTAAAATTGATAGCTTCTAATTATTATTGCAAATAATAACTTGGAGATCTGAACTAGTAATTGTCAAATACAGAACTTAAAATTGATAGCTTCTAATTATTATTGCAAATTATAACTAGAAGATCTGAACTTGTAATTGTCAAATACAGAACTTAAAATTGATAGCTTCTAATTATTATTGTAAATTATAACTTGAAGATCTGAACTTGTAATTGTCAAATACAGAACTTAAAATTGATAGCTTCTAATTATTATTGCAAATAATAACTTGGAGATCTGAACTAGTAATTGTCAAATACAGAACTTAAAATTGATAGCTTCTAATTATTATTGCAAATTATAACTTGAAGATCTGAACTTGTAATTGTCAAATACAGAACTTAAAATTGATAGCTTCTAATTATTATTGCAAATTATAACTTGAAGATCTGAACTTGTAATTGTCAAATACAGAACATAACATTGATAGCTTCTAATTATTATTGCAAATTATAACTTGAAGATCTGAACTTGTAATTGTCAAATACAGAACTTAAAATTGATAGCTTCTAATTATTATTGCAAATTATAACTTGAAGATCTGAACTTGTAATTGTCAAATACAGAACTTAAAATTGATAGCTTCTAATTATTATTGTAAATTATAACTTGAAGATCTGAACTTGTAATTGTCAAATACAGAACTTAAAATTGATAGCTTCTAATTATTATTGCAAATTATAACTTGAAGATCTGAACTTGTAATTGTCAAATACAGAACATAAAATTGATAGCTTCTAATTATTATTTCAAATTTTAACTTGAAGATCTGAACTTGTAATTGTCAAATACAGAACTTAAAATTAATAGCTTCTAATTATTATTGCAAATTATAACTTGAAGATCTGAACTTGTAATTGTCAAATACAGAAATTAAAATTGATAGCTTCTAATTATTATTGTAAATTATAACTTGAAGATCTGAACTTGTAATAGTGAATTACAGAACTTAGATTTGTTAAATTCAAATTATTATTTCAAATTATAACTTGAAGATCTGAACTAGTAATTGTCAAATACAGAAATTAAAATTGATAGCTTCTAATTATTATTGCATATTATAACTTGAAGATCTGAACTTGTAATTGTCAAATACAGAACTTAAAATTGATAGCTTCTAATTATTATTGCAAATTATAACTTGAAGATCTGAACTTGTAATTGTCAAATACAGAACTTAAAATTGATAGCTTCTAATTATTATTGCAAATAATAACTTGGAGATCTGAACTAGTAATTGTCAAATACAGAACTTAAAATTGATAGCTTCTAATTATTATTGCAAATTATAACTAGAAGATCTGAACTTGTAATTGTCAAATACAGAACTTAAAATTGATAGCTTCTAATTATTATTGTAAATTATAACTTGAAGATCTGAACTTGTAATTGTCAAATACAGAACTTAAAATTGATAGCTTCTAATTATTATTGCAAATAATAACTTGGAGATCTGAACTTGTAATTGTCAAATACAGAACTTAAAATTGATAGCTTCTAATTATTATTGCAAATTATAACTTGAAGATCTGAACTTGTAATTGTCAAATACAGAACTTAAAATTGATAGCTTCTAATTATTATTGCAAATTATAACTTGAAGATCTGAACTTGTAATTGTCAAATACAGAACATAACATTGATAGCTTCTAATTATTATTGCAAATTATAACTTGAAGATCTGAACTTGTAATTGTCAAATACAGAACTTAAAATTGATAGCTTCTAATTATTATTGTAAATTATAACTTGAAGATCTGAACTTGTAATAGTGAATTACAGAACTTAGATTTGTTAAATTCAAATTATTATTTCAAATTATAACTTGAAGATATGAACTAGTAATTGTCAAATACAGAACTTAAAATTGATAGCTTCTAATTATTATTGCATATTATAACTTGAGATCTGAACTTGTAATTGTTAAATACAGAACTTAAAATTGATAGCTTCTAATTATTATTGTAAATTATAACTTCGAGATCTGAACTAGTAATTGTCAAATGCAGAACTTAAAATTGACAGCTTCTAATTATTATTGCAAATAATAACTTGAAGATCTGAACTTGTAATTGTCAAATACAGAACTTAAAATTGATAGCTTCTAATTATTATTGTAAATTATAACTTGAAGATCTGAACTTGTAATAGTGAATTACAGAACTTAGATTTGTTAAATTCAAATTATTATTTCAAATTATAACTTGAAGATCTGAACTAGTAATTGTCAAATACAGAACTTAAAATTGATAGCTTCTAATTATTATTGCATATTATAACTTGAAGATCTGAACTTGTAATTGTTAAATACAGAACTTAAAATTAATAGCTTCTAATTATTATTGTAAATTATAACTTGAAGATCTGAACTTGTAATAGTGAATTACAGAACTTAGATTTGTTAAATTCAAATTATTATTTCAAATTATAACTTGAAGATCTGAACTAGTAATTGTCAAATACAGAACTTAAAATTGATAGCTTCTAATTATTATTGCATATTATAACTTGAAGATCTGAACTTGTAATAGTCAAATACAGAACTTCTAATTGTTAAATACAAATTATTAGTGCAAATTATAACTTGAAGATCTGAACTAGTAATTGTCAAATACAGAACTTAAAATTGATAGCTTCTAATTATTATTGCAAATTATAACTTGAAGATCTGAACTTGTAATTGTCAAATACAGAACTTCTAATTGTTAAATACAAATTATTAGTGCAAATTATAACTTGAAGATCTGAACTTGTAATTGTCAAATACAGAACTTAAAATTGATAGCTTCTAATTATTATTGCAAATTATAACTTGAAGATCTGAACTTGTAATAGTCAAATACAGAACTTAAAATTGATAGCTTCTAATTATTATTGCAAATAATAACTTGGAGATCTGAACTTGTAATTGTCAAATACAGAACTTAAAATTGATAGCTTCTAATTATTATTGTAAATTATAACTTGAAGATCTGAACTTGTAATTGTCAAATACAGAACTTAAAATTGATAGCTTCTAATTATTATTGCAAATAATAACTTGGAGATCTGAACTTGTAATTGTCAAATACAGAACTTAAAATTGATAGCTTCTAATTATTATTGCAAATTATAACTTGAAGATCTGAACTTGTAATTGTCAAATACAGAACTTAAAATTGATAGCTTCTAATTATTATTGCAAATTATAACTTGAAGATCTGAACTTGTAATTGTCAAATACAGAACATAACATTGATAGCTTCTAATTATTATTGCAAATTATAACTTGAAGATCTGAACTTGTAATTGTCAAATACAGAACTTAAAATTGATAGCTTCTAATTATTATTGTAAATTATAACTTGAAGATCTGAACTTGTAATAGTGAATTACAGAACTTAGATTTGTTAAATTCAAATTATTATTTCAAATTATAACTTGAAGATATGAACTAGTAATTGTCAAATACAGAACTTAAAATTGATAGCTTCTAATTATTATTGCATATTATAACTTGAGATCTGAACTTGTAATTGTTAAATACAGAACTTAAAATTGATAGCTTCTAATTATTATTGTAAATTATAACTTCGAGATCTGAACTAGTAATTGTCAAATGCAGAACTTAAAATTGACAGCTTCTAATTATTATTGCAAATAATAACTTGAAGATCTGAACTTGTAATTGTCAAATACAGAACTTAAAATTGATAGCTTCTAATTATTATTGTAAATTATAACTTGAAGATCTGAACTTGTAATAGTGAATTACAGAACTTAGATTTGTTAAATTCAAATTATTATTTCAAATTATTACTTGAAGATCTGAACTAGTAATTGTCAAATACAGAACTTAAAATTGATAGCTTCTAATTATTATTACAAATTATAACTTGAAGATCTGAACTTGTAATTGTCAAATACAGAACTTCTAATTGTTAAATACTAATTATTAGTGCAAATTATAACTTGAAGATCTGAACTTGTAATTGTCAAATACAGAACTTAAAATTGATAGCTTCTAATTATTATTGCAAATTATAACTTGTAGATCTGAACTTCTAATTGTCAAATACAGAACTTAAAATTGATAGCTTCTAATTATTATTTCAAATTATAACTTGAAGATCTGAACTTGTAATTGTCAAATACAGAACTTCTAATTGTTAAATACAAATTATTAGTGCAAATTATAACTTGTAGATCTGAACTTGTAATTGTCAAATACAGAACTTAAAATTGATAGCTTCTAATTATTATTGTAAATTATAACTAGAAGATCTGAACTTGTAATAGTGAATTACAGAACTTAGATTTGTCATATTCAAATTATTATTTCTAATTATAACTTGAAGATCTGAACTAGTAATTGTCAAATACAGAACTTAAAATTGATAGCTTCTAATTATTATTGCAAATTATAACTTGAAGATCTGAACTTGTAATTGTCAAATACAGAACTTAAAATTAATAGCTTCTAATTATTATTGCAAATAATAACTTGAAGATCTGAACTTGTAATTGTCAAATGCAGAACTTAAAATTGATAGCTTCTAATTATTATTGCAAATAATAATTTGAAGATCTGTACTTGTAATTGTCAAATACAGAACTTAAAATTGATAGCTTATAATTATATTTCAAATTATAACTTGAAGATCTGAACTTGTAATAGTCAAATACAGAACTTCGAATTGTTAAATACAAATTATTAATGCAAATTATAACTTGAAGATCTGAACTAGTAATTGTCAAATACAGCACTTAAAATTGATAGCTTCTAGTTATTATTGTAAATTATAACTTGTAGATCTGAACTTGTAATAGTGAATTACAGAACTTAGATTTGTTAAATTCAAATTATTATTTCAAATTATTACTTGAAGATCTGAACTAGTAATTGTCAAATACAGAACTTAAAATTGATAGCTTCTAATTATTATTGCAAATTATAACTTGAAGATCTGAACTTGTAATAGTGAATTACAGAACTTAGATTTGTTAAATTCAAATTATTATTTCAAATTATAACTTGAAGATCTGAACTAGTAATTGTCAAATACAGAACTTAAAATTGATAGCTTCTAATTATTATTGCAAATTATAACTAGAAGATCTGAACTTGTAATTGTCAAATACAGAACTTAAAATTGATAGCTTCTAATTATTATTTCAAATTATAACTTGAAGATCTGAACTTGTAATAGTGAATTACAGAACTTAGATTTGTCAAATTCAAATTATTATTTCTAATTATAACTTGAAGATCTGAACTAGTAATTGTCAAATACAGAACTTAAAATTGATAGCTTCTAATTATTATTGCAAATTATAACTTGAAGATCTGTACTTGTAATTGTCAAATACAGAACTTAAAATTGATAGCTTATAATTATAATTCAAATTATAACTTGAAGATCTGAACTTGTAATAGTCAAATACAGAACTTCGAATTGTTAAATCCAAAATATTAGTGCAAATTATAACTTCATAATGTGAACTAGTAATTGTCAAATACAGCACTTAAAATTGATAGCTTCTAATTATTATTGTAAATTATAACTTGAAGATCTGAACTTGTAATAGTGAATTACAGAACTTAGATTTGTTAAATTCAAATTATTATTTCAAATTATTATTTGATGATCTGAACTAGTAATTGTCAAATACAGAACTTAAAATTGATAGCTTCTAATTATTATTGCAAATTATAACTTGTAGTTCTGAACTTGTGATTGTCAAATACAGAACTTCTAATTGTTAAATACAAATTATTAGTGCAAATTATAACTTGTAGATCTGAACTTGTAATTGTCAAATACAGAACTTAAAATTGATAGCTTCTAATTATTATTGCAAATTATAACTTGAAGATCTGAACTTGTAATTGTCAAATACAGAACTTAAAATTAATAGCTTCTAATTATTATTGCAAATTATAACTTGAAGATCTGAACTTGTAATTGTCAAATACAGAACTTCTAATTGTTAAATACAAATTATTAGTGCAAATTATAACTTGAAGATCTGAACTTGTAATTGTCAAATACAGAACTTAAAATTGATAGCTTCTAATTATTATTGCAAAATATAACTTGAAGATCTGAACTTGTAATTGTCAAATACAGAACTTCTAATTGTTAAATACAAATTATTAGTGCAAATTATAACTTGAAGTTCTGAACTTGTAATTGTCAAATACAGAACTTAAAATTGATAGCTTCTAATTATTATTGTAAATTATAACTTGAAGATCTGAACTTGTAATAGTGAATTACAGAACTTAGATTTGTTAAATTCAAATTATTATTTCAAATTCTAACTTGAAGATCTGAACTAGTAATTGTCAAATACAGAACTTAAAATTGATAGCTTCTAATTATTATTGCAAATTATAACTTGAAGATCTGAACTTCTAACTGTCAAATACAGAACTTAAAATTGATAGCTTCTAATTATTATTTCAAATTATAACTTGAAGATCTGAACTTGTAATTGTCAAATACAGAACTTCTAATTGTTAAATACAAATTATTAGTGCAAATTATAACTTGTAGATCTGAACTTGTAATTGTCAAATACAGAACTTAAATTGATAGCTTCTAATTATTATTGTAAATTATAACTTGAAGATCTGAACTTGTAATAGTGAATTACAGAACTTATATTTGTCAAATTCAAATTATTATTTCTAATTATAACTTGAAGATCTGAACTAGTAATTGTCAAATACAGAACTTAAAATTGATAGCTTCTAATTATTATTGCAAATTATAACTTGAAGATCTGAACTTGTAATTGTCAAATACAGAACTTAAAATTAATAGCTTCTAATTATTATTGCAAATAATAACTTGAAGATCTGAACTTGTAATTGTCAAATGCAGAACTTAAAATTGATAGCTTCTAATTATTATTGCAAATAATAATTTGAAGATCTGTACTTGTAATTGTCAAATACAGAACTTAAAATTGATAGCTTATAATTATATTTCAAATTATAACTTGAAGATCTGAACTTGTAATAGTCAAATACAGAACTTCGAATTGTTAAATACAAATTATTAGTGCAAATTATAACCTGAAGATCTGAACTAGTAATTGTCAAATACAGCACTTAAAATTGATAGCTTCTAGTTATTATTGTAAATTATAACTTGTAGATCTGAACTTGTAATAGTGAATTACAGAACTTAGATTTGTTAAATTCAAATTATTATTTCAAATTATTACTTGAAGATCTGAACTAGTAATTGTCAAATACAGAACTTAAAATTGATAGCTTCTAATTATTATTGCAAATTATAACTTGAAGATCTGAACTTGTAATTGTCAAATACAGAACTTATAATTGATAGCTTCTAATTATTATTGCAAATTAACATTTGAAGATCTGAACTTGTAATAGACAAATACGCAACTTAGCATTGTTAAATACAAATTGTGATTGCAAATTATAACTAGAAGATCTGAACTTGTAATTGTCAAATACAGAACTTAAAATTGATAGCTTCTAATTATTATTTCAAATTATAACTTGAATATCTGAACTTGTAATTGTCAAATACAGAACTTCTAATTGTTAAATACAAATTATTAGTGCAAATTATAACTTGTAGATCTGAACTTGTAATTGTCAAATACAGAACTTAAAATTGATAGCTTCTAATTATTATTGTAAATTATAACTTGAAGATCTGAACTTGTAATAGTGAATTACAGAACTTAGATTTGTCAAATTCAAATTATTATTTCTAATTATAACTTGAAGATCTGAACTAGTAATTGTCAAATACAGAACTTAAAATTGATAGCTTCTAATTATTATTGCAAATTATAACTTGAAGATCTGTACTTGTAATTGTCAAATACAGAACTTAAAATTGATAGCTTATAATTATAATTCAAATTATAACTTGAAGATCTGAACTTGTAATAGTCAAATACAGAACTTCGAATTGTTAAATCCAAAATATTAGTGCAAATTATAACTTCAAAATGTGAACTAGTAATTGTCAAATACAGCACTTAAAATTGATAGCTTCTAATTATTATTGTAAATTATAACTTGAAGATCTGAACTTGTAATAGTGAATTACAGAACTTAGATTTGTTAAATTCAAATTATTATTTCAAATTATTATTTGATGATCTGAACTAGTAATTGTCAAATACAGAACTTAAAATTGATAGCTTCTAATTATTATTGCAAATTATAACTTGTAGTTCTGAACTTGTGATTGTCAAATACAGAACTTCTAATTGTTAAATACAAATTATTAGTGCAAATTATAACTTGTAGATCTGAACTTGTAATTGTCAAGTACAGAACTTAAAATTGATAGCTTCTAATTATTATTGCAAATTATAACTTGAAGATCTGAACTTGTAATTGTCAAATACAGAACTTAAAATTAATAGCTTCTAATTATTATTGCAAATTATAACTTGAAGATCTGAACTTGTAATTGTCAAATACAGAACTTCTAATTGTTAAATACAAATTATTAGTGCAAATTATAACTTGAAGATCTGAACTTGTAATTGTCAAATACAGAACTTAAAATTGATAGCTTCTAATTATTATTGTAAATTATAACTTGAAGATCTGAACTTGTAATAGTGAATTACAGAACTTAGATTTGTTAAATTCAAATTATTATTTCAAATTCTAACTTGAAGATCTGAACTTGTAATTGTCAAATACAGAACTTAAAATTGATAGCTTCTAATTATTATTGCAAAATATAACTTGAAGATCTGAACTTGTAATTGTCAAATACAGAACTTCTAATTGTTAAATACAAATTATTAGTGCAAATTATAACTTGAAGTTCTGAACTTGTAATTGTCAAATACAGAACTTAAAATTGATAGCTTCTAATTATTATTGTAAATTATAACTTGAAGATCTGAACTTGTAATAGTGAATTACAGAACTTAGATTTGTTAAATTCAAATTATTATTTCAAATTCTAACTTGAAGATCTGAACTAGTAATTGTCAAATACAGAACTTAAAATTGATAGCTTCTAATTATTATTGCAAATTATAACTTGAAGATCTGAACTTCTAACTGTCAAATACAGAACTTAAAATTGATAGCTTCTAATTATTATTTCAAATTATAACTTGAAGATCTGAACTTGTAATTGTCAAATACAGAACTTCTAATTGTTAAATACAAATTATTAGTGCAAATTATAACTTGTAGATCTGAACTTGTAATTGTCAAATACAGAACTTAAATTGATAGCTTCTAATTATTATTGTAAATTATAACTTGAAGATCTGAACTTGTAATAGTGAATTACAGAACTTATATTTGTCAAATTCAAATTATTATTTCTAATTATAACTTGAAGATCTGAACTAGTAATTGTCAAATACAGAACTTAAAATTGATAGCTTCTAATTATTATTGCAAATTATAACTTGAAGATCTGAACTTGTAATTGTCAAATACAGAACTTAAAATTAATAGCTTCTAATTATTATTGCAAATAATAACTTGAAGATCTGAACTTGTAATTGTCAAATGCAGAACTTAAAATTGATAGCTTCTAATTATTATTGCAAATAATAATTTGAAGATCTGTACTTGTAATTGTCAAATACAGAACTTAAAATTGATAGCTTATAATTATATTTCAAATTATAACGTGAAGATCTGAACTTGTAATAGTCAAATACAGAACTTCGAATTGTTAAATACAAATTATTAGTGCAAATTATAACTTGAAGATCTGAACTAGTAATTGTCAAATACAGCACTTAAAATTGATAGCTTCTAGTTATTATTGTAAATTATAACTTGTAGATCTGAACTTGTAATAGTGAATTACAGAACTTAGATTTGTTAAATTCAAATTATTATTTCAAATTATTACTTGAAGATCTGAACTAGTAATTGTCAAATACAGAACTTAAAATTGATAGCTTCTAATTATTATTGCAAATTATAACTTGAAGATCTGAACTTGTAATTGTCAAATACAGAACTTATAATTGATAGCTTCTAATTATTATTGCAAATTAACATTTGAAGATCTGAACTTGTAATAGACAAATACGCAACTTAGCATTGTTAAATACAAATTGTGATTGCAAATTATAACTTGAAGATCTGAACTTGTAATTGTCAAATACAGAACTTAAAATTGATAGCTACTAATTATTATTTCAAATTATAACTTGAATATCTGAACTTGTAATTGTCAAATACAGAACTTCTAATTGTTAAATACAAATTATTAGTGCAAATTATAACTTGTAGATCTGAACTTGTAATTGTCAAATACAGAACTTAAAATTGATAGCTTCTAATTATTATTGTAAATTATAACTTGAAGATCTGAACTTGTAATAGTGAATTACAGAACTTAGATTTGTCAAATTCAAATTATTATTTCTAATTATAACTTGAAGATCTGAACTAGTAATTGTCAAATACAGAACTTAAAATTGATAGCTTCTAATTATTATTGCAAATTATAACTTGAAGATCTGTACTTGTAATTGTCAAATACAGAACTTAAAATTGATAGCTTATAATTATAATTCAAATTATAACTTGAAGATCTGAACTTGTAATAGTCAAATACAGAACTTCGAATTGTTAAATCCAAAATATTAGTGCAAATTATAACTTCAAAATGTGAACTAGTAATTGTCAAATACAGCACTTAAAATTGATAGCTTCTAGTTATTATTGTAAATTATAACTTGTAGATCTGAACTTGTAATAGTGAATTACAGAACTTAGATTTGTTAAATTCAAATTATTATTTCAAATTATTACTTGAAGATCTGAACTAGTAATTGTCAAATACAGAACTTAAAATTGATAGCTTCTAATTATTATTGCAAATTATAACTTGAAGATCTGAACTTGTAATTGTCAAATACAGAACTTATAATTGATAGCTTCTAATTATTATTGCAAATTAACATTTGAAGATCTGAACTTGTAATAGACAAATACGCAACTTAGCATTGTTAAATACAAATTGTGATTGAAAATTATAACTAGAAGATCTGAACTTGTAATTGTCAAATACAGAACTTAAAATTGATAGCTTCTAATTATTATTTCAAATTATAACTTGAATATCTGAACTTGTAATTGTCAAATACAGAACTTCTAATTGTTAAATACAAATTATTAGTGCAAATTATAACTTGTAGATCTGAACTTGTAATTGTCAAATACAGAACTTAAAATTGATAGCTTCTAATTATTATTGTAAATTATAACTTGAAGATCTGAACTTGTAATAGTGAATTACAGAACTTAGATTTGTCAAATTCAAATTATTATTTCTAATTATAACTTGAAGATCTGAACTAGTAATTGTCAAATACAGAACTTAAAATTGATAGCTTCTAATTATTATTGCAAATTATAACTTGAAGATCTGTACTTGTAATTGTCAAATACAGAACTTAAAATTGATAGCTTATAATTATAATTCAAATTATAACTTGAAGATCTGAACTTGTAATAGTCAAATACAGAACTTCGAATTGTTAAATCCAAAATATTAGTGCAAATTATAACTTCAAAATGTGAACTAGTAATTGTCAAATACAGCACTTAAAATTGATAGCTTCTAATTATTATTGTAAATTATAACTTGAAGATCTGAACTTGTAATAGTGAATTACAGAACTTAGATTTGTTAAATTCAAATTATTATTTCAAATTATTATTTGATGATCTGAACTAGTAATTGTCAAATACAGAACTTAAAATTGATAGCTTCTAATTATTATTGCAAATTATAACTTGTAGTTCTGAACTTGTGATTGTCAAATACAGAACTTCTAATTGTTAAATACAAATTATTAGTGCAAATTATAACTTGTAGATCTGAACTTGTAATTGTCAAATACAGAACTTAAAATTGATAGCTTCTAATTATTATTGCAAATTATAACTTGAAGATCTGAACTTGTAATTGTCAAATACAGAACTTAAAATTAATAGCTTCTAATTATTATTGCAAATTATAACTTGAAGATCTGAACTTGTAATTGTCAAATACAGAACTTCTAATTGTTAAATACAAATTATTAGTGCAAATTATAACTTGAAGATCTGAACTTGTAATTGTCAAATACAGAACTTAAAATTGATAGCTTCTAATTATTATTGTAAATTATAACTTGAAGATCTGAACTTGTAATAGTGAATTACAGAACTTAGATTTGTTAAATTCAAATTATTATTTCAAATTCTAACTTGAAGATCTGAACTTGCAATTGTCAAATACAGAACTTAAAATTGATAGCTTATAATTATATTTCAAATTATAACTTGAAGATCTGAACTTGTAATAGTCAAATACAGAACTTCGAATTGTTAAATACAAATTATTAGTGCAAATTATAACTTGAAGATCTGAACTAGTAATTGTCAAATACAGCACTTAAAATTGATAGCTTCTAGTTATTATTGTAAATTATAACTTGTAGATCTGAACTTGTAATAGTGAATTACAGAACTTAGATTTGTTAAATTCAAATTATTATTTCAAATTATTACTTGAAGATCTGAACTAGTAATTGTCAAATACAGAACTTAAAATTGATAGCTTCTAATTATTATTGCAAATTATAACTTGAAGATCTGAACTTGTAATTGTCAAATACAGAACTTATAATTGATAGCTTCTAATTATTATTGCAAATTAACATTTGAAGATCTGAACTTGTAATAGACAAATACGCAACTTAGCATTGTTAAATACAAATTGTGATTGCAAATTATAACTTGAAGATCTGAACTTGTAATTGTCAAATACAGAACTTAAAATTGATAGCTACTAATTATTATTTCAAATTATAACTTGAATATCTGAACTTGTAATTGTCAAATACAGAACTTCTAATTGTTAAATACAAATTATTAGTGCAAATTATAACTTGTAGATCTGAACTTGTAATTGTCAAATACAGAACTTAAAATTGATAGCTTCTAATTATTATTGTAAATTATAACTTGAAGATCTGAACTTGTAATAGTGAATTACAGAACTTAGATTTGTCAAATTCAAATTATTATTTCTAATTATAACTTGAAGATCTGAACTAGTAATTGTCAAATACAGAACTTAAAATTGATAGCTTCTAATTATTATTGCAAATTATAACTTGAAGATCTGTACTTGTAATTGTCAAATACAGAACTTAAAATTGATAGCTTATAATTATAATTCAAATTATAACTTGAAGATCTGAACTTGTAATAGTCAAATACAGAACCTCGAATTGTTAAATCCAAAATATTAGTGCAAATTATAACTTCAAAATGTGAACTAGTAATTGTCAAATACAGCACTTAAAATTGATAGCTTCTAATTATTATTGCAAATTATAACTTGAAGATCTGAACTTGTAATTGTCAAATACAGAACTTATAATTGATAGCTTCTAATTATTATTGCAAATTAACATTTGAAGATCTGAACTTGTAATAGACAAATACGCAACTTAGCATTGTTAAATACAAATTGTGATTGCAAATTATAACTTGAAGATCTGAACCTGTAATAGGTAAATACAGAACTTCGAATTGTTAAATTCAAACTAAGATTGCAAATAATAATTCGAAGATCTGAACTTGTAATAGTCAAATACAGAACTTCTAATTGTTAAATACAAATTATTAGTGCAAATTATAACTTGAAGATCTGAACTAGTAATTGTCAAATACAGAACTTAAAATTGATAGCTTCTAATTATTATTGCAAATTATAACTTGAAGATCTGAACTTGTAATTGTCAAATACAGAACTTCTAATTGTTAAATACAAATTATTAGTGCAAATTATAACTTGAAGATCTGAACTTGTAATTGTCAAATACAGAACTTAAAATTTATAGCTTCTAATTATTATTGTAAATTATAACTTGAAGATCTGAACTTGTAATAGTGAATTACAGAACTTAGATTTGTTAAATTCAAATTATTATTTCAAATTATAACTTGAAGATCTGAACTAGTAATTGTCAAATACAGAACTTAAAATTGATAGCTTCTAATTATTATTGCAAATTATAACTTGAAGATCTGAACTTGTAATTGTCAAATACAGAACTTAAAATTGATAGCTTCTAATTATTATTTCAAATTATAACTTGAATATCTGAACTTGTAATTGTCAAATACAGAACTTCTAATTGTTAAATACAAATTATTAGTGCAAATTATAACTTGTAGATCTGAACTTGTAATTGTCAAATACAGAACTTAAAATTGATAGCTTCTAATTATTATTGTAAATTATAACTTGAAGATCTGAACTTGTAATAGTGAATTACACAACTTAGATTTGTCAATTTCAAATTATGATTTCTAATTATAACTTAAAGATCTGAACTAGTAATTGTCAAATACAGAACTTAAAATTGATAGCTTCCAATTATTATTGCAAATTATAACTTGAAGATCTGAACTTGTAATTGTCAAATACAGAACTTCTAATTGTTAAATACAAATTATTAGTGCAAATTATAACTTGAAGATCTGAACTTGTAATTGTCAAATACAGAACTTAAAATTGATAGCTTCTAATTATTATTGCAAATTATAACTTGAAGATCTGAACTTGTAATTGTCAAATACAGAACTTAAAATTAATAGCTTCTAATTATTATTGCAAATTATAACTTGAAGATCTGAACTTGTAATTGTCAAATACAGAACATCTAATTGTTAAATACAAATTATTAGTGCAAATTATAACTTGAAGATCTGAACTTGTAATTGCCAAATACAAAACTTAAAATTGATAGCTTCTAATTATTATTGCAAAATATAACTTGAAGATCTGAACTTGTAATTGTCAAATATAGAACTTCTAATTGTTAAATACAAATTATTAGTGCAAATTATAACTTGAAGTTCTGAACTTGTAATTGTCAAATACAGAACTTAAAATTGATAGCTTCTAATTATTATTGTAAATTATAACTTGAAGATCTTAACTTGTAATAGTGAATTACAGAACTTAGATTTGTTAAATTCAAATTATTATTTCAAATTATAACTTGAAGATCTGAACTAGTAATTGTCAAATACAGAACTTAAAATTGATAGCCTCTAATTATTATTGCTAATTATAACTTGAAGATCTGAACTTCTAATTGTCAAATACAGAACTTAAAATATATAGCTTCTAATTATTATTGTAAATTATAACTTGAAGATCTGAACTTGTAATAGTGAATTACAGAACTTAGATTTGTTAAATTCAAATTATTATTTCAAATTATAACTTGAAGATCTGAACTAGTAATTGTCAAATACAGAACTTAAAATTGATAGCTTCTAATTATTATTGCAAATTATAACTTGAAGATCTGAACTTGTAATTGTCAAATACAGAACTTAAAATTGATAGCTTCTATTTATAATTGTAAATTATAACTTGAAGATCTGAACTTGTAATAGTGAATTACAGAACTTAGATTTGTCAAATTCAAATTATTATTTCTAATTATAACTTGAAGATCTGAACTAGTAATTGTCAAATACAGAACTTAAAAGTGATAGCTTCCAATTATTATTGCAAATTATAACTTGAAGATCTGTACTTGTAATTGTCAAATACAGAACTTAAAATTGATAGCTTATAATTATAATTCAAATTATAACTTGAAGATCTGAACTTGTAATAGTCAAATACAGAACTTCGAATTGTTAAATCCAAAATATTAGTGCAAATTATAACTTGAAGATCTGAACTAGTAATTGTCAAATACAGCACTTAAAATTGATAGCTTCTAATTATTATTGTAAATTATAACTAGAAGATCTGAACTTGTAATAGTGAATTACAGAACTTAGATTTGTTAAATTCAAATTATTATTTCAAATTATTATTTGATGATCTGAACTAGTAATTGTCAAATACAGATCTTAAAATTGATAGCTTCTAATTATTATTGCAAATTATAACTTGTAGTTCTGAACTTGTGATTGTCAAATACAGAACTTCTAATTGTTAAATACAAATTATTAGTGCAAATTATAACTTGAAGATCTGAACTTGTAATTGTCAAATACAGAACTTAAAATTGATAGCTTCTAATTATTATTGCAAATTATAACTTGAAGATCTGAACTTGTAATTGTCAAATACAGAACTTAAAATTAATAGCTTCTAATTATTATTGCCAATTATAACTTGAAGATCTGAACTTGTAATTGTCAAATACAGAACTTCTAATTGTTAAATACAAATTATTAGTGCAAATTATAACTTGAAGATCTGAACTTGTAATTGTCAAATACAGAACTTATAATTGATAGCTACTAATTATTATTGCAAAATATAACTTGAAGATCTGAACTTGTAATTGTCAAATACAGAACTTCTAATTGTTAAATACAAATTATTAGTGCAAATTATAACTTGAAGTTCTGAACTTGTAATTGTCAAATACAGAACTTAAAATTGATAGCTTCTAATTATTATTGTAAATTATAACTTGAAGATCTGAACTTGTAATAGTGAATTACAGAACTTAGATTTGTTAAATTCAAATTATTATTTCAAATTATAACTTGAAGATCTGAACTAGTAATTGTCAAATACAGAACTTAAAATTGATAGCTTCTAATTATTATTGCAAATTATAACTTGAAGATCTGAACTTCTAATTGTCAAATACAGAACTTAAAATTGATAGCTTCTAATTATTATTTCAAATTATAACTTGAAGATCTGAACTTGTAATTGTCAAATACAGAACTTCTAATTGTTAAATACAAATTATTAGTGCAAATTATAACTTGTAGATCTGAACTTGTAATTGTCAAATACAGAACTTAAAATTGATAGCTTCTAATTATTATTGTAAATTATAACTTGAAGATCTGAACTTGTAATAGTGAATTACAGAACTTAGATTTGTCAAATTCAAATTATTATTTCTAATTATAACTTGAAGATCTGAACTAGTAATTGTCAAATACAGAACTTAAAATTGATAGCTTCTAATTATTATTGCAAATTATAACTTGAAGATCTGAACTTGTAATTGTCAAATACAGAACTTAAAATTAATAGCTTCTAATTATTATTGCAAATAATAACTTGAAGATCTGAACTTGTAATTGTCAAATGCTGAACTTAAAATTGATAGCTTCTAATTATTATTGCAAATAATAATTTGAAGATCTGAACTAGTAATTGTCAAATACAGCACTTAAAATTGATAGCTTCTAGTTATTATTGTAAATTATAACTTGTAGATCTGAACTTGTAATAGTGAATTACAGAACTTAGATTTGTTAAATTCAAATTATTATTTCAAATTATTACTTGAAGATCTGAACTAGTAATTGTCAAATACAGAACTTAAAATTGATAGCTTCTAATTATTATTGCAAATTATAACTTGAAGATCTGAACTTGTAATTGTCAAATACAGAACTTAAAAGTGATAGCTTCCAACTATTATTGCAAATTATAACTTGAAGATCTGTACTTGTAATTGTCAAATACAGAACTTAAAATTGATAGCTTATAATTATAATTCAAATTATAACTTGAAGATCTGAACTTGTAATAGTCAAATACAGAACTTCGAATTGTTAAATCCAAAATATTAGTGCAAATTATAACTTGAAGATCTGAACTAGTAATTGTCAAATACAGCACTTAAAATTGATAGCTTCTAATTATTATTGTAAATTATAACTAGAAGATCTGAACTTGTAATAGTGAATTACAGAACTTAGATTTGTTAAATTCAAATTATTATTTCAAATTATAACTTGAAGATCTGAACTAGTAATTGTCAAATACAGAACTTAAAATTGATAGCTTCTAATTATTATTGCAAATTATAACTTGAAGATCTGAACTTGTAATTGTCAAATACAGAACTTAAAATTGATAGCTTCTAATTATTATTTCAAATTATAACTTGAATATCTGAACTTGTAATTGTCAAATACAGAACTTCTAATTGTTAAATACAAATTATTAGTGCAAATTATAACTTGTAGATCTGAACTTGTAATTGTCAAATACAGAACTTAAAATTGATAGCTTCTAATTATTATTGTAAATTATAACTTGAAGATCTGAACTTGTAATAGTGAATTACACAACTTAGATTTGTCAATTTCAAATTATGATTTCTAATTATAACTTAAAGATCTGAACTAGTAATTGTCAAATACAGAACTTAAAATTGATAGCTTCCAATTATTATTGCAAATTATAACTTGAAGATCTGTACTTGTAATTGTCAAATACAGAACTTAAAATTGATAGCTTATAATTATAATTCAAATTATAACTTGAAGATCTGAACTTGTAATAGTCAATTACAGAACTTCGAATTGTTAAATCCAAAATATTAGTGCAAATTATAACTTGAAGATCTGAACTAGTAATTGTCAAATACAGCACTTAAAATTGATAGCTTCTAATTATTATTGTAAATTATAACTAGAAGATCTGAACTTGTAATAGTGAATTACAGAACTTAGATTTGTTAAATTCAAATTATTATTTCAAATTATTATTTGATGATCTGAACTAGTAATTGTCAAATACAGAACTTAAAATTGATAGCTTCTAATTATTATTGCAAATTATAACTTGTAGTTCTGAACTTGTGATTGTCAAATACAGAACTTCTAATTGTTAAATACAAATTATTAGTGCAAATTATAACTTGAAGATCTGAACTTGTAATTGTCAAATACAGAACTTAAAATTGATAGCTTCTAATTATTATTGCAAATTATAACTTGAAGATCTGAACTTGTAATTGTCAAATACAGAACTTAAAATTAATAGCTTCTAATTATTATTGCAAATTATAACTTGAAGATCTGAACTTGTAAATGTCAAATACAGAACATCTAATTGTTAAATACAAATTATTAGTGCAAATTATAACTTGAAGATCTGAACTTGTAATTGTCAAATACAGAACTTAAAATTGATAGCTTCTAATTATTATTGCAAAATATAACTTGAAGATCTGAACTTGTAATTGTCAAATACAGAACTTCTAATTGTTAAATACAAATTATTAGTGCAAATTATAACTTGAAGTTCTGAACTTGTAATTGTCAAATACAGAACTTAAAATTGATAGCTTCTAATTATTATTGTAAATTATAACTTGAAGATCTGAACTTGTAATAGTGAATTACAGAACTTAGATTTGTTAAATTCAAATTATTATTTCAAATTATAACTTGAAGATCTGAACTAGTAATTGTCAAATACAGAACTTAAAATTGATAGCTTCTAATTATTATTGCTAATTATAACTTGAAGATCTGAACTTCTAATTGTCAAATACAGAACTTAAAATATATAGCTTCTAATTATTATTGTAAATTATAACTTGAAGATCTGAACTTGTAATAGTGAATTACAGAACTTAGATTTGTTAAATTCAAATTATTATTTCAAATTATAACTTGAAGATCTGAACTAGTAATTGTCAAATACAGAACTTAAAATTGATAGCTTCTAATTATTATTGCAAATTATAACTTGAAGATCTGAACTTGTAATTGTCAAATACAGAACTTAAAATTGATAGCTTCTAATTATTATTTCAAATTATAACTAGAATATCTGAACTTGTAATTGTCAAATACAGAACTTCTAATTGTTAAATACAAATTATTAGTGCAAATTATAACTTGTAGATCTGAACTTGTAATTGTCAAATACAGAACTTAAAATTGATAGCTTCTATTTATAATTGTAAATTATAACTTGAAGATCTGAACTTGTAATAGTGAATTACAGAACTTAGATTTGTCAAATTCAAATTATTATTTCTAATTATAACTTGAAGATCTGAACTAGTAATTGTCAAATACAGAACTTAAAAGTGATAGCTTCCAATTATTATTGCAAATTATAACTTGAAGATCTGTACTTGTAATTGTCAAATACAGAACTTAAAATTGATAGCTTATAATTATAATTCAAATTATAACTTGAAGATCTGAACTTGTAATAGTCAAATACAGAACTTCGAATTGTTAAATCCAAAATATTAGTGCAAATTATAACTTGAAGATCTGAACTAGTAATTGTCAAATACAGCACTTAAAATTGATAGCTTCTAATTATTATTGTAAATTATAACTAGAAGATCTGAACTTGTAATAGTGAATTACAGAACTTAGATTTGTTAAATTCAAATTATTATTTCAAATTATTATTTGATGATCTGAACTAGTAATTGTCAAATACAGATCTTAAAATTGATAGCTTCTAATTATTATTGCAAATTATAACTTGTAGTTCTGAACTTGTGATTGTCAAATACAGAACTTCTAATTGTTAAATACAAATTATTAGTGCAAATTATAACTTGAAGATCTGAACTTGTAATTGTCAAATACAGAACTTAAAATTGATAGCTTCTAATTATTATTGCAAATTATAACTTGAAGATCTGAACTTGTAATTGTCAAATACAGAACTTAAAATTAATAGCTTCTAATTATTATTGCCAATTATAACTTGAAGATCTGAACTTGTAATTGTCAAATACAGAACTTCTAATTGTTAAATACAAATTATTAGTGCAAATTATAACTTGAAGATCTGAACTTGTAATTGTCAAATACAGAACTTATAATTGATAGCTTCTAATTATTATTGCAAAATATAACTTGAAGATCTGAACTTGTAATTGTCAAATACAGAACTTCTAATTGTTAAATACAAATTATTAGTGCAAATTATAACTTGAAGTTCTGAACTTGTAATTGTCAAATACAGAACTTAAAATTGATAGCTTCTAATTATTATTGTAAATTATAACTTGAAGATCTGAACTTGTAATAGTGAATTACAGAACTTAGATTTGTTAAATTCAAATTATTATTTCAAATTATAACTTGAAGATCTGAACTAGTAATTGTCAAATACAGAACTTAAAATTGATAGCTTCTAATTATTATTGCAAATAATAACTTGAAGATCTGAACTTGTAATTGTCAAATGCTGAACTTAAAATTGATAGCTTCTAATTATTATTGCAAATAATAATTTGAAGATCTGAACTAGTAATTGTCAAATACAGCACTTAAAATTGATAGCTTCTAGTTATTATTGTAAATTATAACTTGTAGATCTGAACTTGTAATAGTGAATTACAGAACTTAGATTTGTTAAATTCAAATTATTATTTCAAATTATTACTTGAAGATCTGAACTAGTAATTGTCAAATACAGAACTTAAAATTGATAGCTTCTAATTATTATTGCAAATTATAACTTGAAGATCTGAACTTGTAATTGTCAAATACAGAACTTAAAAGTGATAGCTTCCAATTATTATTGCAAATTATAACTTGAAGATCTGTACTTGTAATTGTCAAATACAGAACTTAAAATTGATAGCTTATAATTATAATTCAAATTATAACTTGAAGATCTGAACTTGTAATAGTCAAATACAGAACTTCGAATTGTTAAATCCAAAATATTAGTGCAAATTATAACTTGAAGATCTGAACTAGTAATTGTCAAATACAGCACTTAAAATTGATAGCTTCTAATTATTATTGTAAATTATAACTAGAAGATCTGAACTTGTAATAGTGAATTACAGAACTTAGATTTGTTAAATTCAAATTATTATTTCAAATTATTATGTGATGATCTGAACTAGTAATTGTCAAATACAGATCTTAAAATTGATAGCTTCTAATTATTATTGCAAATTATAACTTGTAGTTCTGAACTTGTGATTGTCAAATACAGAACTTCTAATTGTTAAATACAAATTATTAGTGCAAATTATAACTTGAAGATCTGAACTTGTAATTGTCAAATACAGAACTTAAAATTGATAGCTTCTAATTATTATTGCAAATTATAACTTGAAGATCTGAACTTGTAATTGTCAAATACAGAACTTAAAATTAATAGCTTCTAATTATTATTGCCAATTATAACTTGAAGATCTGAACTTGTAATTGTCAAATACAGAACTTCTAATTGTTAAATACAAATTATTAGTGCAAATTATAACTTGAAGATCTGAACTTGTAATTGTCAAATACAGAACTTAAAATTGATAGCTTCTAATTATTATTGCAAAATATAACTTGAAGATCTGAACTTGTAATTGTCAAATACAGAACTTCTAATTGTTAAATACAAATTATTAGTGCAAATTATAACTTGAAGTTCTGAACTTGTAATTGTCAAATACAGAACTTAAAATTGATAGCTTCTAATTATTATTGTAAATTATAACTTGAAGATCTGAACTTGTAATAGTGAATTACAGAACTTAGATTTGTTAAATTCAAATTATTATTTCAAATTATAACTTGAAGAATTGAACTAGTAATTGTCAAATACAGAACTTAAAATTGATAGCTTCTAATTATTATTGCAAATTATAACTTGAAGATCTGAACTTCTAATTGTCAAATACAGAACTTAAAATTGATAGCTTCTAATTATTATTTCAAATTATAACTTGAAGATCTGAACTTGTAATTGTCAAATACAGAACTTCTAATTGTTAAATACAAATTATTAGTGCAAATTATAACTTGTAGATCTGAACTTGTAATTGTCAAATACAGAACTTAAAATTGATAGCTTCTAATTATTATTGTAAATTATAACTTGAAGATCTGAACTTGTAATAGTGAATTACAGAACTTAGATTTGTCAAATTCAAATTATTATTTCTAATTATAACTTGAAGATCTGAACTAGTAATTGTCAAATACAGAACTTAAAATTGATAGCTTCTAATTATTATTGCAAATTATAACTTGAAGATCTGAACTTGTAATTGTCAAATACAGAACTTAAAATTAATAGCTTTTAATTATTATTGCAAATAATAACTTGAAGATCTGAACTTGTAATTGTCAAATGCAGAACTTAAAATTGATAGCTTCTAATTATTATTGCAAATAATAATTTGAAGATCTGAACTAGTAATTGTCAAATACAGCACTTAAAATTGATAGCTTCTAGTTATTATTGTAAATTATAACTTGTAGATCTGAACTTGTAATAGTGAATTACAGAACTTAGATTTGTTAAATTCAAATTATTATTTCAAATTATTACTTGAAGATCTGAACTAGTAATTGTCAAATACAGAACTTAAAATTGATAGCTTCTAGTAATTATTGCAAATTATAACTTGAAGATCTGAACTTGTAATAGTGAATTACAGAACTTAGATTTGTTAAATTCAAATTATTATTTCAAATTATAACTTGAAGATCTGAACTAGTAATTGTCAAATACAGAACTTAAAATTGATAGCTTCTAATTATTATTGCAAATTATAACTAGAAGATCTGAACTTGTAATTGTCAAATACAGAACTTAACATTGATAGCTTCTAATTATTATTTCAAATTGTAACTTGAATATCTGAACTTGTAATTGTCAAATACAGAACTTCTAATTGTTAAATACAAATTATTAGTGCAAATTATAACTTGTAGATCTGAACTTGTAATTGTCAAATACAGAACTTAAAATTGAAAGCTTCTAATTATTATTGTAAATTATAACTTGAAGATCTGAACTTGTAATAGTGAATTACAGAACTTAGATTTGTCAAATTCAAATTATTATTTCTAATTATAACTTGAAGATCTGAACTAGTAATTGTCAAATACAGAACTTAAAATTGATAGCTTCTAATTATTATTGCAAATTATAACTTGAAGATCTGTACTTGTAATTGTCAAATACAGAACTTAAAATTGATAGCTTATAATTATAATTCAAATTATAACTTGAAGATCTGAACTTGTAATAGTCAAATACAGAACTTCGAATTGTTAAATCCAAAATATTAGTGCAAATTATTACATCAAAATGTGAACTAGTAATTGTCAAATACAGCACTTAAAATTGATAGCTTCTAATTATTATTGTAAATTATAACTTGAAGATCTGAACTTGTAATAGTGAATTACAGAACTTAGATTTGTTAAATTCAAATTATTATTTCAAATTATTATTTGATGATCTGAACTAGTAATTGTCAAATACAGAACTTAAAATTGATAGCTTCTAATTATTATTGCAAATTATAACTTGTAGTTCTGAACTTGTGATTGTCAAATACAGAACTTCTAATTGTTAAATACAAATTATTAGTGCAAATTATAACTTGTAGATCTGAACTTGTAATTGTCAAATACAGAACTTAAAATTGATAGCTTCTAATTATTATTGCAAATTATAACTTGAAGATCTGAACTTGTAATTGTCAAATACAGAACTTAAAATTAATAGCTTCTAATTATTATTGCAAATTATAACTTGAAGATCTGAACTTGTAATTGTCAAATACAGAACTTCTAATTGTTAAATACAAATTATTAGTGCAAATTATAACTTGAAGATCTGAACTTGTAATTGTCAAATACAGAACTTAAAATTGATAGCTTCTAATTATTATTGCAAAATATAACTTGAAGATCTGAACTTGTAATTGTCAAATACAGAACTTCTAATTGTTAAATACAAATTATTAGTGCAAATTATAACTTGAAGTTCTGAACTTGTAATTGTCAAATACAGAACTTAAAATTGATAGCTTCTAATTATTATTGTAAATTATAACTTGAAGATCTGAACTTGTAATAGTGAATTACAGAACTTAGATTTGTTAAATTCAAATTATTATTTCAAATTATAACTTGAAGATCTGAACTAGTAATTGTCAAATACAGAACTTAAAATTGATAGCTTCTAATTATTATTGCAAATTATAACTTGAAGATCTGAACTTCTAACTGTCAAATACAGAACTTAAAATTGATAGCTTCTAATTATTATTTCAAATTATAACTTGAAGATCTGAACTTGTAATTGTCAAATACAGAACTTCTAATTGTTAAATACAAATTATTAGTGCAAATTATAACTTGTAGATCTGAACTTGTAATTGTCAAATACAGAACTTAAATTGATAGCTTCTAATTATTATTGTAAATTATAACTTGAAGATCTGAACTTGTAATAGTGATTTACAGAACTTATATTTGTCAAATTCAAATTATTATTTCTAATTATAACTTGAAGATCTGAACTAGTAATTGTCAAATACAGAACTTAAAATTGATAGCTTCTAATTATTATTGCAAATTATAACTTGAAGATCTGAACTTGTAATTGTCAAATACAGAACTTAAAATTAATAGCTTCTAATTATTATTGCAAATAATAACTTGAAGATCTGAACTTGTAATTGTCAAATGCAGAACTTAAAATTGATAGCTTCTAATTATTATTGCAAATAATAATTTGAAGATCTGTACTTGTAATTGTCAAATACAGAACTTAAAATTGATAGCTTATAATTATATTTCAAATTATAACTTGAAGATCTGAACTTGTAATAGTCAAATACAGAACTTCGAATTGTTAAATACAAATTATTAGTGCAAATTATAACTTGAAGATCTGAACTAGTAATTGTCAAATACAGCACTTAAAATTGATAGCTTCTAGTTATTATTGTAAATTATAACTTGTAGATCTGAACTTGTAATAGTGAATTACAGAACTTAGATTTGTTAAATTCAAATTATTATTTCAAATTATTACTTGAAGATCTGAACTAGTAATTGTCAAATACAGAACTTAAAATTGATAGCTTCTAATTATTATTGCAAATTATAACTTGAAGATCTGAACTTGTAATTGTCAAATACAGAACTTATAATTGATAGCTTCTAATTATTATTGCAAATTAACATTTGAAGATCTGAACTTGTAATTGTCAAATACAGAACTTCTAATTGTTAAATACAAATTATTAGTGCAAATTATAACTTGAAGTTCTGAACTTGTAATTGTCAAATACAGAACTTAAAATTGATAGCTTCTAATTATTATTGTAAATTATAACTTGAAGATCTGAACTTGTAATAGTGAATTACAGAACTTAGATTTGTTAAATTCAAATTATTATTTCAAATTATTATTTGATGATCTGAACTAGTAATTGTCAAATACAGAACTTAAAATTGATAGCTTCTAATTATTATTGCAAATTATAACTTGTAGTTCTGAACTTGTGATTGTCAAATACAGAACTTCTAATTGTTAAATACAAATTATTAGTGCAAATTATAACTTGTAGATCTGAACTTGTAATTGTCAAATACAGAACTTAAAATTGATAGCTTCTAATTATTATTGCAAATTATAACTTGAAGATCTGAACTTGTAATTGTCAAATACAGAACTTAAAATTAATAGCTTCTAATTATTATTGCAAATTATAACTTGAAGATCTGAACTTGTAATTGTCAAATACAGAACTTCTAATTGTTAAATACAAATTATTAGTGCAAATTATAACTTGAAGATCTGAACTTGTAATTGTCAAATACAGAACTTAAAATTGATAGCTTCTAATTATTATTGCAAAATATAACTTGAAGATCTGAACTTGTAATTGTCAAATACAGAACTTCTAATTGTTAAATACAAATTATTAGTGCAAATTATAACTTGAAGATCTGAACTTGTAATAGTCAAATACAGAACTTCGAATTGTTAAATACAAATTATTAGTGCAAATTATAACTTGAAGATCTGAACTAGTAATTGTCAAATACAGCACTTAAAATTGATAGCTTCTAGTTATTATTGTAAATTATAACTTGTAGATCTGAACTTGTAATAGTGAATTACAGAACTTAGATTTGTTAAATTCAAATTATTATTTCAAATTATTACTTGAAGATCTGAACTAGTAATTGTCAAATACAGAACTTAAAATTGATAGCTTCTAATTATTATTGCAAATTATAACTTGAAGATCTGAACTTGTAATTGTCAAATACAGAACTTATAATTGATAGCTTCTAATTATTATTGCAAATTAACATTTGAAGATCTGAACTTGTAATTGTCAAATACAGAACTTCTAATTGTTAAATACAAATTATTAGTGCAAATTATAACTTGAAGTTCTGAACTTGTAATTGTCAAATACAGAACTTAAAATTGATAGCTTCTAATTATTATTGTAAATTATAACTTGAAGATCTGAACTTGTAATAGTGAATTACAGAACTTAGATTTGTTAAATTCAAATTATTATTTCAAATTATAACTTGAAGATCTGAACTAGTAACTGTCAAATACAGAACTTAAAATTGATAGCTTCTAATTATTATTGCAAATTATAACTTGAAGATCTGAACTTCTAACTGTCAAATACAGAACTTAAAATTGATAGCTTCTAATTATTATTTCAAATTATAACTTGAAGATCTGAACTTGTAATTGTCAAATACAGAACTTCTAATTGTTAAATACAAATTATTAGTGCAAATTATAACTTGTAGATCTGAACTTGTAATTGTCAAATACAGAACTTAAATTGATAGCTTCTAATTATTATTGTAAATTATAACTTGAAGATCTGAACTTGTAATAGTGATTTACAGAACTTATATTTGTCAAATTCAAATTATTATTTCTAATTATAACTTGAAGATCTGAACTAGTAATTGTCAAATACAGAACTTAAAATTGATAGCTTCTAATTATTATTGCAAATTATAACTTGAAGATCTGAACTTGTAATTGTCAAATACAGAACTTCTAATTGTTAAATACAAATTATTAGTGCAAATTATAACTTGTAGATCTGAACTTGTAATTGTCAAATACAGAACTTAAAATTGATAGCTTCTAATTATTATTGTAAATTATAACTTGAAGATCTGAACTTGTAATAGTGAATTACAGAACTTAGATTTGTCAAATTCAAATTATTATTTCTAATTATAACTTGAAGATCTGAACTAGTAATTGTCAAATACAGAACTTAAAATTGATAGCTTCTAATTATTATTGCAAATTATAACTTGAAGATCTGAACTTGTAATTGTCAAATACAGAACTTAAAATTAATAGCTTCTAATTATTATTGCAAATAATAACTTGAAGATCTGAACTTGTAATTGTCAAATGCAGAACTTAAAATTGATAGCTTCTAATTATTATTGCAAATAATAATTTGAAGATCTGAACTAGTAATTGTCAAATACAGCACTTAAAATTGATAGCTTCTAGTTATTATTGTAAATTATAACTTGTAGATCTGAACTTGTAATAGTGAATTACAGAACTTAGATTTGTTAAATTCAAATTATTATTTCAAATTATTACTTGAAGATCTGAACTAGTAATTGTCAAATACAGAACTTAAAATTGATAGCTTCTAGTAATTATTGCAAATTATAACTTGAAGATCTGAACTTGTAATAGTGAATTACAGAACTTAGATTTGTTAAATTCAAATTATTATTTCAAATTATAACTTGAAGATCTGAACTAGTAATTGTCAAATACAGAACTTAAAATTGATAGCTTCTAATTATTATTGCAAATTATAACTAGAAGATCTGAACTTGTAATTGTCAAATACAGAACTTAACATTGATAGCTTCTAATTATTATTTCAAATTGTAACTTGAATATCTGAACTTGTAATTGTCAAATACAGAACTTCTAATTGTTAAATACAAATTATTAGTGCAAATTATAACTTGTAGATCTGAACTTGTAATTGTCAAATACAGAACTTAAAATTGATAGCTTCTAATTATTATTGTAAATTATACCTTGAAGATCTGAACTTGTAATAGTGAATTACAGAACTTAGATTTGTCAAATTCAAATTATTATTTCTAATTATAACTTGAAGATCTGAACTAGTAATTGTCAAATACAGAACTTAAAATTGATAGCTTCTAATTATTATTGCAAATTATAACTTGAAGATCTGTACTTGTAATTGTCAAATACAGAACTTAAAATTGATAGCTTATAATTATAATTCAAATTATAACTTGAAGATCTGAACTTGTAATAGTCAAATACAGAACTTCGAATTGTTAAATCCAAAATATTAGTGCAAATTATAACTTCAAAATGTGAACTAGTAATTGTCAAATACAGCACTTAAAATTGATAGCTTCTAATTATTATTGTAAATTATAACTTGAAGATCTGAACTTGTAATAGTGAATTACAGAACTTAGATTTGTTAAATTCAAATTATTATTTCAAATTATTATTTGATGATCTGAACTAGTAATTGTCAAATACAGAACTTAAAATTGATAGCTTCTAATTATTATTGCAAATTATAACTTGTAGTTCTGAACTTGTGATTGTCAAATACAGAACTTCTAATTGTTAAATACAAATTATTAGTGCAAATTATAACTTGTAGATCTGAACTTGTAATTGTCAAATACAGAACTTAAAATTGATAGCTTCTAATTATTATTGCAAATTATAACTTGAAGATCTGAACTTGTAATTGTCAAATACAGAACTTAAAATTAATAGCTTCTAATTATTATTGCAAATTATAACTTGAAGATCTGAACTTGTAATTGTCAAATACAGAACTTCTAATTGTTAAATACAAATTATTAGTGCAAATTATAACTTGAAGATCTGAACTTGTAATTGTCAAATACAGAACTTAAAATTGATAGCTTCTAATTATTATTGCAAAATATAACTTGAAGATCTGAACTTGTAATTGTCAAATACAGAACTTCTAATTGTTAAATACAAATTATTAGTGCAAATTATAACTTGAAGTTCTGAACTTGTAATTGTCAAATACAGAACTTAAAATTGATAGCTTCTAATTATTATTGTAAATTATAACTTGAAGATCTGAACTTGTAATAGTGAATTACAGAACTTAGATTTGTTTAATTCAAATTATTATTTCAAATTATAACTTGAAGATCTGAACTAGTAATTGTCAAATACAGAACTTAAAATTGATAGCTTCTAATTATTATTGCAAATTATAACTTGAAGATCTGAACTTCTAACTGTCAAATACAGAACTTAAAATTGATAGCTACTAATTATTATTTCAAATTATAACTTGAAGATCTGAACTTGTAATTGTCAAATACAGAACTTCTAATTGTTAAATACAAATTAGTAGTGCAAATTATAACTTGTAGATCTGAACTTGTAATTGTCAAATACAGAACTTAAATTGATAGCTTCTAATTATTATTGTAAATTATAACTTGAAGATCTGAACTTGTAATAGTGATTTACAGAACTTATATTTGTCAAATTCAAATTATTATTTCTAATTATAACTTGAAGATCTGAACTAGTAATTGTCAAATACAGAACTTAAAATTGATAGCTTCTAATTATTATTGCAAATTATAACTTGAAGATCTGAACTTGTAATTGTCAAATACAGAACTTAAAATTAATAGCTTCTAATTATTATTGCAAATAATAACTTGAAGATCTGAACTTGTAATTGTCAAATGCAGAACTTAAAATTGATAGCTTCTAATTATTATTGCAAATAATAATTTGAAGATCTGTACTTGTAATTGTCAAATACAGAACTTAAAATTGATAGCTTATAATTATATTTCAAATTATAACTTGAAGATCTGAACTTGTAATAGTCAAATACAGAACTTCGAATTGTTAAATACAAATTATTAGTGCAAATTATAACTTGAAGATCTGAACTAGTAATTGTCAAATACAGCACTTAAAATTGATAGCTTCTAGTTATTATTGTAAATTATAACTTGTAGATCTGAACTTGTAATAGTGAATTACAGAACTTAGATTTGTTAAATTCAAATTATTATTTCAAATTATTACTTGAAGATCTGAACTTGTAATTGTCAAATACAGAACTTCTAATTGTTAAATACAAATTATTAGTGCAAATTATAACTTGTAGATCTGAACTTGTAATTGTCAAATACAGAACTTAAATTGATAGCTTCTAATTATTATTGTAAATTATAACTTGAAGATCTGAACTTGTAATAGTGATTTACAGAACTTATATTTGTCAAATTCAAATTATTATTTCTAATTATAACTTGAAGATCTGAACTAGTAATTGTCAAATACAGAACTTAAAATTGATAGCTTCTAATTATTATTGCAAATTATAACTTGAAGATCTGAACTTTTAATTGTCAAATACAGAACTTAAAATTAATAGCTTCTAATTATTATTGCAAATAATAACTTGAAGATCTGAACTTGTAATTGTCAAATGCAGAACTTAAAATTGATAGCTTCTAATTATTATTGCAAATAATAATTTGAAGATCTGTACTTGTAATTGTCAAATACAGAACTTAAAATTGATAGCTTATAATTATATTTCAAATTATAACTTGAAGATCTGAACTTGTAATAGTCAAATACAGAACTTCGAATTGTTAAATACAAATTATTAGTGCAAATTATAACTTGAAGATCTGAACTAGTAATTGTCAAATACAGCACTTAAAATTGATAGCTTCTAGTTATTATTGTAAATTATAACTTGTAGATCTTAACTTGTAATAGTGAATTACAGAACTTAGATTTGTTAAATTCAAATTATTATTTCAAATTATTACTTGAAGATCTGAACTAGTAATTGTCAAATACAGAACTTAAAATTGATAGCTTCTAATTATTATTGCAAATTATAACTTGAAGATCTGAACTTGTAATTGTCAAATACAGAACTTATAATTGATAGCTTCTAATTATTATTGCAAATTAACATTTGAAGATCTGAACTTGTAATTGTCAAATACAGAACTTCTAATTGTTAAATACAAATTATTAGTGCAAACTTGAAGTTCTGAACTTGTAATTGTCAAATACAGAACTTAAAATTGATAGCTTCTAATTATTATTGTAAATTATAACTTGAAGATCTGAACTTGTAATAGTGAATTACAGAACTTAGATTTGTTAAATTCAAATTATTATTTCAAATTATAACTTGAAGATCTGAACTAGTAATTGTCAAATACAGAACTTAAAATTGATAGCTTCTAATTATTATTGCAAATTATAACTTGAAGATCTGAACTTCTAATTGTCAAATACAGAACTTAAAATTGATAGCTTCTAATTATTATTTCAAATTATAACTTGAAGATCTGAACTTGTAATTGTCAAATACAGCACTTAAAATTGATAGCTTCTAATTATTATTGCAAATTATAACTTGAAGATCTGAACTTGTAATTGTCAAATACAGAACATAAAATTGATAGCTTCTAATTATTATTTCAAATTATAACTTGAAGATCTGAACTTGTAATTGTCAAATACAGAACTTAAAATTAATAGCTTCTAATTATTATTGCAAATTATAACTTGAAGATCTGAACTTGTAATTGTCAAATACAGAACATCTAATTGTTAAATACAAATTATTAGTGCAAATTATAACTTGAAGATCTGAACTTGTAATTGTCAAATACAGAACTTAAAATTGATAGCTTCTAATTATTATTGTAAATTATAACTTGAAGATCTGAACTTGTAATAGTGAATTACAGAACTTAGATTTGTTAAATTCAAATTATTATTTCAAATTATAACTTGAAGATCTGAACTAGTAATTGTAAAATACAGAACTTAAAATTGATAGCTTCTAATTATTATTGCAACTTATAACTTGAACATCTGAACTTGTAATTGTCAAATACAGAACTTAAAATTGATAGCTTCTAATTATTATTGTAAATTATAACTTGAAGATCTGAACTTGTAATTGTCAAATACAGAACTTAAAATTGATATCTTCTAATTATTATTGCAAATAATAACTTGAAGATCTGAACTTGTAATTGTCAAATACAGAACTTAAAACTGATAGCTTCTAATTATTATTGCAAATTATAATTTGAAGATCTGAACTTGTAATTGTCAAATACAGAACTTAAAATTTATAGCTTATAATTATAATTCAAATTATAACTAGAAGATCTGAACTTGTAATAGTCAAATACAGAACTTCGAATTGTTAAATACAAATTATTAGTGCAAATTATAACTTGAAGATCTGTACTAGTAATTGTCAAATACAGAACTTAAAATTGATAGCTGATAATTATAATTCAAATTATAACTTGAAGATCTGAACTTGTAATAGTCAAATACAGAACTTAGATTTGTCAAATTCTAATTATTATTTCTAATTATAACTTGAAGATCTGAACTAGTAATTGTCAAATACAGAACTTCAAATTGATAGCTTCTAATTATTATTGCAAATTATAACTTGAAGATCTGAACTAGTAATTGTCAAATACAGAACTTAAAATTGATAGCTTCTAATTATTATTGCAAATTATAACTTGAAGATCTGAACTTGTAATTGTCAAATACAGAACTTAAAATTGATAGCTTCTAATTATTATTTCAAATTATATCTTGAAGATCTGAACTTGAAATTGTCAAATACTGAACTTAAAATTAATAGCTTCTAATTATTATTGCAAATAATAACTTGAAGAACTGAACTTGTAATTGTCAAATACAGAACTTAAAATTGATAGCTTATAATTATTATTGCAAATTATAACTTGAAGATCTGAACTTGTAATTGTCAAATACAGAACATAAAATTGATAGCTTCTAATTATTATTTCAAATTATAACTTGAAGATCTGAACTAGTAATTGTCAAAAACAGAACTTAAAATTAATAGCTTCTAATTATTATTTCAAATTATAACTTGAAGATCTGAACTTGTAATTGTCAAATACAGAACTTAAAATTGATAGCTTCTAATTATTATTTCAAATAATAATTTGAAGATCTGTACTTGTAATTGTCAAATACAGAACTTAAAATTGATAGCTTATAATTATAATTCAAATTATAACTTGAAGATCTGAACTTGTAATTGTCAAATACAGAACTTAAAATTGATAGCTTCTAATTATTATTTCAAATTATATCTTGAAGATCTGAACTTGAAATTGTCAAATACTGAACTTAAAATTAATAGCTTCTAATTATTATTGCAAATAATAACTTGAAGAACTGAACTTGTAATTGTCAAATACAGAACTTAAAATTGATAGCTTATAATTATTATTGCAAATTATAACTTGAAGATCTGAACTTGTAATTGTCAAATACAGAACATAAAATTGATGGCTTCTAATTATTATTTCAAATTATAACTTGAAGATCTGAACTTGTAATTGTCAAAAACAGAACTTAAAATTAATAGCTTCTAATTATTATTTCAAATTATAACTTGAAGATCTGAACTTGTAATTGTCAAATACAGAACTTAAAATTGATAGCTTCTAATTATTATTTCAAATAATAATTTGAAGATCTGTACTTGTAATTGTCAAATACAGAACTTAAAATTGATAGCTTATAATTATAATTCAAATTATAACTTGAAGATCTGAACTTGTAATAGTCAAATACAGAACTTCGAATTGTTAAATACAAATTATTAGTGCAAATTATTACTTGAAGATCTGAACCTGTAATAGGTAAATACAGAACTTCGAATGGTTAAATTCAAACTAAGATTGCACATAATAATTTGAAGATCTGAACTTGTAATAGTCAAATAGAGAACTTCTAATTGTTAAATACAAATTATTAGTGAAAATTATAACTTGAAGATCAGAACTTGTAATTGTCAAATACAGAACTTCTAATTGTTAAATACAAATTATTAGTGCAATTTATAACTTGAAGATCTGAACTAGTAATTGTCAAATACAGCACTTAAAATTGATAGCTTCTAATTATTATTGCAAATTATAACCTGAAGATCTGAACTTGTAATTGTCAAATACAGAACATAAAATTGATAGCTTCTAATTATTATTTCAAATTATAACTTGAAGATCTGAACTTGTAATTGTCAAATACAGAACTTAAAATTAATAGCTTCTAATCATTATTGCAAATTATAACTTGAAGATCTGAACTTGTAATTGTCAAATACAGAACTTAAAATTGATAGCTTCTAATTATTATTGCAAAATATAACTTGAAGATCTGAACTTGTAATTGTCAAATACAGAACTTCTAATTGTTAAATACAAATTATTAGTGCAAATTATAACTTGAAGATCTGAACTTGTAATAGTCAAATACAGAACTTCGAATTGTTAAATACAAATTATTAGTGCAAATTATAACTTGAAGATCTGAACTAGTAATTGTCAAATACAGCACTTAAAATTGATAGCTTCTAGTTATTATTGTAAATTATAACTTGTAGATCTGAACTTGTAATAGTGAATTACAGAACTTAGATTTGTTAAATTCAAATTATTATTTCAAATTATTACTTGAAGATCTGAACTAGTAATTGTCAAATACAGAACTTAAAATTGATAGCTTCTAATTATTATTGCAAATTATAACTTGAAGATCTGAACTTGTAATTGTCAAATACAGAACTTATAATTGATAGCTTCTAATTATTATTGCAAATTAACATTTGAAGATCTGAACTTGTAATTGTCAAATACAGAACTTCTAATTGTTAAATACAAATTATTAGTGCAAATTATAACTTGAAGTTCTGAACTTGTAATTGTCAAATACAGAACTTAAAATTGATAGCTTCTAATTATTATTGTAAATTATAACTTGAAGATCTGAACTTGTAATAGTGAATTACAGAACTTAGATTTGTTAAATTCAAATTATTATTTCAAATTATAACTTGAAGATCTGAACTAGTAACTGTCAAATACAGAACTTAAAATTGATAGCTTCTAATTATTATTGCAAATTATAACTTGAAGATCTGAACTTCTAACTGTCAAATACAGAACTTAAAATTGATAGCTTCTAATTATTATTTCAAATTATAACTTGAAGATCTGAACTTGTAATTGTCAAATACAGAACTTCTAATTGTTAAATACAAATTATTAGTGCAAATTATAACTTGTAGATCTGAACTTGTAATTGTCAAATACAGAACTTAAATTGATAGCTTCTAATTATTATTGTAAATTATAACTTGAAGATCTGAACTTGTAATAGTGATTTACAGAACTTATATTTGTCAAATTCAAATTATTATTTCTAATTATAACTTGAAGATCTGAACTAGTAATTGTCAAATACAGAACTTAAAATTGATAGCTTCTAATTATTATTGCAAATTATAACTTGAAGATCTGAACTTGTAATTGTCAAATACAGAACTTCTAATTGTTAAATACAAATTATTAGTGCAAATTATAACTTGTAGATCTGAACTTGTAATTGTCAAATACAGAACTTAAAATTGATAGCTTCTAATTATTATTGTAAATTATAACTTGAAGATCTGAACTTGTAATAGTGAATTACAGAACTTAGATTTGTCAAATTCAAATTATTATTTCTAATTATAACTTGAAGATCTGAACTAGTAATTGTCAAATACAGAACTTAAAATTGATAGCTTCTAATTATTATTGCAAATTATAACTTGAAGATCTGAACTTGTAATTGTCAAATACAGAACTTAAAATTAATAGCTTCTAATTATTATTGCAAATAATAACTTGAAGATCTGAACTTGTAATTGTCAAATGCAGAACTTAAAATTGATAGCTTCTAATTATTATTGCAAATAATAATTTGAAGATCTGAACTAGTAATTGTCAAATACAGCACTTAAAATTGATAGCTTCTAGTTATTATTGTAAATTATAACTTGTAGATCTGAACTTGTAATAGTGAATTACAGAACTTAGATTTGTTAAATTCAAATTATTATTTCAAATTATTACTTGAAGATCTGAACTAGTAATTGTCAAATACAGAACTTAAAATTGATAGCTTCTAGTAATTATTGCAAATTATAACTTGAAGATCTGAACTTGTAATAGTGAATTACAGAACTTAGATTTGTTAAATTCAAATTATTATTTCAAATTATAACTTGAAGATCTGAACTAGTAATTGTCAAATACAGAACTTAAAATTGATAGCTTCTAATTATTATTGCAAATTATAACTAGAAGATCTGAACTTGTAATTGTCAAATACAGAACTTAACATTGATAGCTTCTAATTATTATTTCAAATTGTAACTTGAATATCTGAACTTGTAATTGTCAAATACAGAACTTCTAATTGTTAAATACAAATTATTAGTGCAAATTATAACTTGTAGATCTGAACTTGTAATTGTCAAATACAGAACTTAAAATTGATAGCTTCTAATTATTATTGTAAATTATACCTTGAAGATCTGAACTTGTAATAGTGAATTACAGAACTTAGATTTGTCAAATTCAAATTATTATTTCTAATTATAACTTGAAGATCTGAACTAGTAATTGTCAAATACAGAACTTAAAATTGATAGCTTCTAATTATTATTGCAAATTATAACTTGAAGATCTGTACTTGTAATTGTCAAATACAGAACTTAAAATTGATAGCTTATAATTATAATTCAAATTATAACTTGAAGATCTGAACTTGTAATAGTCAAATACAGAACTTCGAATTGTTAAATCCAAAATATTAGTGCAAATTATAACTTCAAAATGTGAACTAGTAATTGTCAAATACAGCACTTAAAATTGATAGCTTCTAATTATTATTGTAAATTATAACTTGAAGATCTGAACTTGTAATAGTGAATTACAGAACTTAGATTTGTTAAATTCAAATTATTATTTCAAATTATTATTTGATGATCTGAACTAGTAATTGTCAAATACAGAACTTAAAATTGATAGCTTCTAATTATTATTGCAAATTATAACTTGTAGTTCTGAACTTGTGATTGTCAAATACAGAACTTCTAATTGTTAAATACAAATTATTAGTGCAAATTATAACTTGTAGATCTGAACTTGTAATTGTCAAATACAGAACTTAAAATTGATAGCTTCTAATTATTATTGCAAATTATAACTTGAAGATCTGAACTTGTAATTGTCAAATACAGAACTTAAAATTAATAGCTTCTAATTATTATTGCAAATTATAACTTGAAGATCTGAACTTGTAATTGTCAAATACAGAACTTCTAATTGTTAAATACAAATTATTAGTGCAAATTATAACTTGAAGATCTGAACTTGTAATTGTCAAATACAGAACTTAAAATTGATAGCTTCTAATTATTATTGCAAAATATAACTTGAAGATCTGAACTTGTAATTGTCAAATACAGAACTTCTAATTGTTAAATACAAATTATTAGTGCAAATTATAACTTGAAGTTCTGAACTTGTAATTGTCAAATACAGAACTTAAAATTGATAGCTTCTAATTATTATTGTAAATTATAACTTGAAGATCTGAACTTGTAATAGAGAATTACAGAACTTAGATTTGTTTAATTCAAATTATTATTTCAAATTATAACTTGAAGATCTGAACTAGTAATTGTCAAATACAGAACTTAAAATTGATAGCTTCTAATTATTATTGCAAATTATAACTTGAAGATCTGAACTTCTAACTGTCAAATACAGAACTTAAAATTGATAGCTACTAATTATTATTTCAAATTATAACTTGAAGATCTGAACTTGTAATTGTCAAATACAGAACTTCTAATTGTTAAATACAAATTAGTAGTGCAAATTATAACTTGTAGATCTGAACTTGTAATTGTCAAATACAGAACTTAAATTGATAGCTTCTAATTATTATTGTAAATTATAACTTGAAGATCTGAACTTGTAATAGTGATTTACAGAACTTATATTTGTCAAATTCAAATTATTATTTCTAATTATAACTTGAAGATCTGAACTAGTAATTGTCAAATACAGAACTTAAAATTGATAGCTTCTAATTATTATTGCAAATTATAACTTGAAGATCTGAACTTGTAATTGTCAAATACAGAACTTAAAATTAATAGCTTCTAATTATTATTGCAAATAATAACTTGAAGATCTGAACTTGTAATTGTCAAATGCAGAACTTAAAATTGATAGCTTCTAATTATTATTGCAAATAATAATTTGAAGATCTGTACTTGTAATTGTCAAATACAGAACTTAAAATTGATAGCTTATAATTATATTTCAAATTATAACTTGAAGATCTGAACTTGTAATAGTCAAATACAGAACTTCGAATTGTTAAATACAAATTATTAGTGCAAATTATAACTTGAAGATCTGAACTAGTAATTGTCAAATACAGCACTTAAAATTGATAGCTTCTAGTTATTATTGTAAATTATAACTTGTAGATCTGAACTTGTAATAGTGAATTACAGAACTTAGATTTGTTAAATTCAAATTATTATTTCAAATTATTACTTGAAGATCTGAACTTGTAATTGTCAAATACAGAACTTCTAATTGTTAAATACAAATTATTAGTGCAAATTATAACTTGTAGATCTGAACTTGTAATTGTCAAATACAGAACTTAAATTGATAGCTTCTAATTATTATTGTAAATTATAACTTGAAGATCTGAACTTGTAATAGTGATTTACAGAACTTATATTTGTCAAATTCAAATTATTATTTCTAATTATAACTTGAAGATCTGAACTAGTAATTGTCAAATACAGAACTTAAAATTGATAGCTTCTAATTATTATTGCAAATTATAACTTGAAGATCTGAACTTTTAATTGTCAAATACAGAACTTAAAATTAATAGCTTCTAATTATTATTGCAAATAATAACTTGAAGATCTGAACTTGTAATTGTCAAATGCAGAACTTAAAATTGATAGCTTCTAATTATTATTGCAAATAATAATTTGAAGATCTGTACTTGTAATTGTCAAATACAGAACTTAAAATTGATAGCTTATAATTATATTTCAAATTATAACTTGAAGATCTGAACTTGTAATAGTCAAATACAGAACTTCGAATTGTTAAATACAAATTATTAGTGCAAATTATAACTTGAAGATCTGAACTAGTAATTGTCAAATACAGCACTTAAAATTGATAGCTTCTAGTTATTATTGTAAATTATAACTTGTAGATCTTAACTTGTAATAGTGAATTACAGAACTTAGATTTGTTAAATTCAAATTATTATTTCAAATTATTACTTGAAGATCTGAACTAGTAATTGTCAAATACAGAACTTAAAATTGATAGCTTCTAATTATTATTGCAAATTATAACTTGAAGATCTGAACTTGTAATTGTCAAATACAGAACTTATAATTGATAGCTTCTAATTATTATTGCAAATTAACATTTGAAGATCTGAACTTGTAATTGTCAAATACAGAACTTCTAATTGTTAAATACAAATTATTAGTGCAAACTTGAAGTTCTGAACTTGTAATTGTCAAATACAGAACTTAAAATTGATAGCTTCTAATTATTATTGTAAATTATAACTTGAAGATCTGAACTTGTAATAGTGAATTACAGAACTTAGATTTGTTAAATTCAAATTATTATTTCAAATTATAACTTGAAGATCTGAACTAGTAATTGTCAAATACAGAACTTAAAATTGATAGCTTCTAATTATTATTGCAAATTATAACTTGAAGATCTGAACTTCTAATTGTCAAATACAGAACTTAAAATTGATAGCTTCTAATTATTATTTCAAATTATAACTTGAAGATCTGAACTTGTAATTGTCAAATACAGCACTTAAAATTGATAGCTTCTAATTATTATTGCAAATTATAACTTGAAGATCTGAACTTGTAATTGTCAAATACAGAACATAAAATTGATAGCTTCTAATTATTATTTCAAATTATAACTTGAAGATCTGAACTTGTAATTGTCAAATACAGAACTTAAAATTAATAGCTTCTAATTATTATTGCAAATTATAACTTGAAGATCTGAACTTGTAATTGTCAAATACAGAACATCTAATTGTTAAATACAAATTATTAGTGCAAATTATAACTTGAAGATCTGAACTTGTAATTGTCAAATACAGAACTTAAAATTGATAGCTTCTAATTATTATTGTAAATTATAACTTGAAGATCTGAACTTGTAATAGTGAATTACAGAACTTAGATTTGTTAAATTCAAATTATTATTTCAAATTATAACTTGAAGATCTGAACTAGTAATTGTAAAATACAGAACTTAAAATTGATAGCTTCTAATTATTATTGCAACTTATAACTTGAACATCTGAACTTGTAATTGTCAAATACAGAACTTAAAATTGATAGCTTCTAATTATTATTGTAAATTATAACTTGAAGATCTGAACTTGTAATTGTCAAATACAGAACTTAAAATTGATATCTTCTAATTATTATTGCAAATAATAACTTGAAGATCTGAACTTGTAATTGTCAAATACAGAACTTAAAACTGATAGCTTCTAATTATTATTGCAAATTATAATTTGAAGATCTGAACTTGTAATTGTCAAATACAGAACTTAAAATTTATAGCTTATAATTATAATTCAAATTATAACTAGAAGATCTGAACTTGTAATAGTCAAATACAGAACTTCGAATTGTTAAATACAAATTATTAGTGCAAATTATAACTTGAAGATCTGTACTAGTAATTGTCAAATACAGAACTTAAAATTGATAGCTGATAATTATAATTCAAATTATAACTTGAAGATCTGAACTTGTAATAGTCAAATACAGAACTTAGATTTGTCAAATTCTAATTATTATTTCTAATTATAACTTGAAGATCTGAACTAGTAATTGTCAAATACAGAACTTCAAATTGATAGCTTCTAATTATTATTGCAAATTATAACTTGAAGATCTGAACTAGTAATTGTCAAATACAGAACTTAAAATTGATAGCTTCTAATTATTATTGCAAATTATAACTTGAAGATCTGAACTTGTAATTGTCAAATACAGAACTTAAAATTGATAGCTTCTAATTATTATTTCAAATTATATCTTGAAGATCTGAACTTGAAATTGTCAAATACTGAACTTAAAATTAATAGCTTCTAATTATTATTGCAAATAATAACTTGAAGAACTGAACTTGTAATTGTCAAATACAGAACTTAAAATTGATAGCTTATAATTATTATTGCAAATTATAACTTGAAGATCTGAACTTGTAATTGTCAAATACAGAACATAAAATTGATAGCTTCTAATTATTATTTCAAATTATAACTTGAAGATCTGAACTAGTAATTGTCAAAAACAGAACTTAAAATTAATAGCTTCTAATTATTATTTCAAATTATAACTTGAAGATCTGAACTTGTAATTGTCAAATACAGAACTTAAAATTGATAGCTTCTAATTATTATTTCAAATAATAATTTGAAGATCTGTACTTGTAATTGTCAAATACAGAACTTAAAATTGATAGCTTATAATTATAATTCAAATTATAACTTGAAGATCTGAACTTGTAATTGTCAAATACAGAACTTAAAATTGATAGCTTCTAATTATTATTTCAAATTATATCTTGAAGATCTGAACTTGAAATTGTCAAATACTGAACTTAAAATTAATAGCTTCTAATTATTATTGCAAATAATAACTTGAAGAACTGAACTTGTAATTGTCAAATACAGAACTTAAAATTGATAGCTTATAATTATTATTGCAAATTATAACTTGAAGATCTGAACTTGTAATTGTCAAATACAGAACATAAAATTGATGGCTTCTAATTATTATTTCAAATTA
This sequence comes from Cantharis lateralis, assembly GCA_963170105.1. Classification (NCBI taxonomy): domain Eukaryota; kingdom Metazoa; phylum Arthropoda; class Insecta; order Coleoptera; family Cantharidae; genus Cantharis; species Cantharis lateralis. Next base: position 22,411,722 of record OY720625.1, on the reverse strand, counting down.
TAACTTGAAGATCTGAACTTGTAATTGTCAAAAACAGAACTTAAAATTAATAGCTTCTAATTATTATTTCAAATTATAACTTGAAGATCTGAACTTGTAATTGCCAAATACAGAACTTAAAATTGATAGCTTCTAATTATTATTTCAAATAATAATTTGAAGATCTGTACTTGTAATTGTCAAATACAGAACTTAAAATTGATAGCTTATAATTATAATTCAAATTATAACTTGAAGATCTGAACTTGTAATAGTCAAATACAGAACTTCGAATTGTTAAATACAAATTATTAGTGCAAATTATTACTTGAAGATCTGAACCTGTAATAGGTAAATACAGAACTTCGAATGGTTAAATTCAAACTAAGATTGCACATAATAATTTGAAGATCTGAACTTGTAATAGTCAAATAGAGAACTTCTAATTGTTAAATACAAATTATTAGTGAAAATTATAACTTGAAGATCAGAACTTGTAATTGTCAAATACAGAACTTCTAATTGTTAAATACAAATTATTAGTGCAATTTATAACTTGAAGATCTGAACTAGTAATTGTCAAATACAGCACTTAAAATTGATAGCTTCTAATTATTATTGCAAATTATAACCTGAAGATCTGAACTTGTAATTGTCAAATACAGAACATAAAATTGATAGCTTCTAATTATTATTTCAAATTATAACTTGAAGATCTGAACTTGTAATTGTCAAATACAGAACTTAAAATTAATAGCTTCTAATCATTATTGCAAATTATAACTTGAAGATCTGAACTTGTAATTGTCAAATACAGAACATCTAATTGTTAAATACAAATTATTAGTGCAAATTATAACTTGAAGATCTGAACTTGTAATTGTCAAATACAGAACTTAAAATTGATAGCTTCTAATTATTATTGTAAATTATAACTTGAAGATCTGAACTTGTAATAGTGAATTACAGAACTTAGATTTGTTAAATTCAAATTATTATTTCAAATTATAACTTGAAGATCTGAACTAGTAATTGTCAAATACAGAACTTAAAATTGATAGCTTCTAATTATTATTGCAAATTATAACTTGAACATCTGAACTTGTAATTGTCAAATACAGAACTTAAAATTGATAGCTTCTAATTATTATTGTAAATTATAACTTGAAGATCTGAACTTGTAATTGTCAAATACAGAACTTAAAATTGATATCTTCTAATTATTATTGCAAATAATAACTTGAAGATCTGAACTTGTAATTGTCAAATACAGAACTTAAAATTGATAGCTTCTAATTATTATTGCAAATTATAATTTGAAGATCTGAACTTGTAATTGTCAAATACAGAACTTAAAATTGATAGCTTATAATTATAATTCAAATTATAACTTGAAGATCTGAACTTGTAATAGTCAAATACAGAACTTCGAATTGTTAAATACAAATTATTAGTGCAAATTATAACTTGAAGATCTGTACTTGTAATTGTCAAATACAGAACTTAAAAATGATAGCTTATAATTATAATTCAAATTATAACTTGAAGATCTGAACTAGTAATTGTAAAATACAGAACTTAAAATTGATAGCTTCTAATTATTATTGCAAATTATAACTTGAAGATCTGAACTTGTAATTGTAAAATGCAGAACTTAAAATTGATAACTTCTAATTATTATTGTAAATTATAACTTGAAGATCTGAACTTGTAATAGTGAATTACAGAACTTAGATTTGTTAAATTCAAATTATTATTTCAAATTATAACTTGAAGATCTGAACTAGTAATTGTCAAATACAGAACTTAAAATTGATAGCTTCTAATTATTATTTCAAATTATAACTTGAAGATCTGAACTTGTAATTGTCAAATACAGAACTTCTAATTGTTAAATACAAATTATTAGTGCAAATTATAACTTGTAGATCTGAACTTGTAATTGTCAAATACAGAACTTAAAATTGAAAGCTTCTAATTATTATTGTAAATTATAACTTGAAGATCTGTACTTGTAATAGTGAATTACAGAACTTAGATTTGTCAAATTCTAATTATTATTTCTAATTATAACTTGAAGAACTGAACTAGTAATTGTCAAATACAGAACTTAAAATTGTTAGCTTCTAATTATTATTGCAAATTATAACTTGAAGATCTGAACTTGTAATTGTCAAATACAGAACTTAAAATTGATAGCTTCTAATTATTATTTCAAATTATAACTTGAAGATCTGAACTTGTAATTGTCAAATACAGAACTTAAAATTAATAGCTTCTAATTATTATTGCAAATAATAACTTGAAGATCTGAACTTGTAATTGTCAAATGCAGAACTTAAAATTGATAGCTTCTAATTATTATTGCAAATAATAATTTGAAGATCTGTACTTGTAATTGTCAAATACAGATCTTAAAATTGATAGCTTATAATTATAATTCAAATTATAACTTGAAGATCTGAACTTGTAATAGTCAAATACAGAACTTCGAATTGTTAAATACAAATTATTAGTGCAAATTATTACTTGAAGATCTGAACCTGTAATAGGTAAATACAGAACTTCGAATGGTTAAATTCAAACTAAGATTGCACATAATAATTTGAAGATCTGAACTTGTAATAGTCAAATAGAGAACTTCTAATTGTTAAATACAAATTATTAGTGAAAATTATAACTTGAAGATCTGAACTTGTAATTGTCAAATACAGAACTTCTAATTGTTAAATACAAATTATTAGTGCAAATTATAACTTGAAGATCTGAACTAGTAATTGTCAAATACAGCACTTAAAATTGATAGCTTCTAATTATTATTGCAAATTATAACTTGAAGATCTGAACTTGTAATTGTCAAATACAGAACATAAAATTGATTGCTTCTAATTATTATTTCAAATTATAACTTGAAGATCTGAACTTGTAATTGTCAAATACAGAACTTAAAATTAATAGCTTCTAATTATTATTTTAAATTATAACTTGAAGATCTGAACTTGTAATTGTCAAATACAGAACATGTAATTGTTAAATACAAATTATTAGTGCAAATTATAACATGAAGATCTGAACTTGTAATTGTCAAATACAGAACTTAAAATTGATAGCTTCTAATTATTATTGTATATTATAACTTGAAGATCTGAACTTGTCATAGTGAATTACAGAACTTAGATTTGTTAAATTCAAATTATTATTTCAAATTATAACTTGAAGATCTGAACTAGTAATTGTCAAATACAGAACTTAAAATTGATAGCTTCTAATTATTATTGCAAATTATAACTTGAACATCTGAACTTGTAATTGTCAAATACAGAACTTAAAATTGATAGCTTCTAATTATTATTGTAAATTATAACTTGAAGATCTGAACTTGTAATTGTCAAATACAGAACTTAAAATTGATATCTTCTAATTATTATTGCAAATAATAACTTGAAGATCTGAACTTGTAATTGTCAAATACAGAACTTAAAATTGATAGCTTCTAATTATTATTGCAAATTATAATTTGAAGATCTGAACTTGTAATTGTCAAATACAGAACTTAAAATTGATAGCTTATAATTATAATTCAAATTATAACTTGAAGATCTGAACTTGTAATAGTCAAATACAGAACTTCGAATTGTTAAATACAAATTATTAGTGCAAATTATAACTTGAAGATCTGTACTTGTAATTGTCAAATACAGAACTTAAAAATGATAGCTTATAATTATAATTCAAATTATAACTTGAAGATCTGAACTTGTAATAGTCAAATACAGAACTTAGATTTGTCAAATTCTAATTATTATTTCTAATTATAACTTGAAGATCTTAACTAGTAATTGACAAATACAGAACTTAAAATTGATAGCTTCTAATTATTATTGGAAATTATAACTTGAAGATCTGAACTAGTAATTGTCAAATACAGAACTAAAAATTGATAGCTTCTAATTATTATTGCAAATTATAACTTGAAAATCTGAACTTGTAATTGTCAAATACAGAACTTAAAATTGATAGCTTCTAATTATTATTTCAAATTATAACTTGAAGATCTGAACTTGTAATTGTCAAATACAGAACTTAAAATTAATAGCTTCTAATTATTATTGCAAATAATAACTTGAAGATCTGAACTTGTAATTGTCAAATACAGAACTTAAAATTGATAGCTTATAATTATTATTGCAAATTATAACTTGAAGATCTGAACTTGTAATTGTCAAATACAGAACTTAAAATTGATAGCTTCTAATTATTATTTCAAATTATAACTTGAAGATCTGAAGTTGTAATTGTCAAATACAGAACTTAAAATTAATAGCTTCTAATTATTATTTCAAATTATAACTTGAAGATCTGAACTTGTAATTGTCAAATACAGAACTTAAAATTGATAGCTTCTAATTATTATTGCAAATAATAATTTGAAGATCTGTACTTGTAATTGTCAAATACAGAACTTAAAATTGATAGCTTATAACTATAATTCAAATTATAACTTGAAGATCTGAACTTGTAATAGTCAAATACAGAACTTCGAATTGTTAAATACAAATTATTAGTGCAAATTATTACTTGAAGATCTGAACTAGTAATTGTCAAATACAGAACTTAAAATTGATAGCTTCTAATTATTATTTCAAATTATAACTTGAAGATCTGAACTTGTAATTGTCAAATACAGAACTTCTAATTGTTAAATACAAATTATTAGTGCAAATTATAACTTGTAGATCTGAACTTGTAATTGTCAAATACAGAACTTAAAATTGAAAGCTTCAAATTATTATTGTAATTTATAACTTGAAGATCTGAACTTGTAATAGTGAATTACAGAACTTAGATTTGTCAAATTCTAATTATTATTTCTAATTATAACTTGAAGATCTGAACTAGTAATTGTCAAATACAGAACTTAAAATTGATAGCTTCTAATTATTATTGCAAATTATAACTTGAAGATCTGAACTTGTAATTGTCAAATACAGAACTTAAAATTGATAGCTTCTAATTATTATTTCAAATTATAACTTGAAGATCTGAACTTGTAATTGTCAAATACAGAACTTAAAATTAATAGCTTCTAATTATTATTGCAAATAATAACTTGTAGATCTGAACTTGTAATTGTCAAATGCAGAACTTAAAATTGATAGCTTCTAATTATTATTGCAAATAATAACTTGTAGATCTGAACTTGTAATTGTCAAATACAGAACTTAAAATTGATAGCTTCTAATTATTATTTCAAATTATAACTTGAAGATCTGAACTTGTAATTGTCAAATACAGAACTTAAAATTGATAGCTTCTAATTATTATTTCAAATTATAACTTGAAGATCTGAACTTGTAATTGTCAAATACAGAACTTAAAATTAATAGCTTCTAATTATTATTGCAAATAATAACTTGAAGATCTGAACTTGTAATTGTCAAATGCAGAACTTAAAATTGATAGCTTCTAATTATTATTGCAAATAATAATTTGAAGATCTGTACTTGTAATTGTCAAATACAGAACTTAAAATTGATAGCTTATAATTATAATTCAAATTATAACTTGAAGATCTGAACTTGTAATAGTCAAATACAGAACTTCGAATTGTTAAATACAAATTATTAGTGCAAATTATTACTTGAAGATCTGAACCTGTAATAGGTAAATACAGAGCTTCGAATGGTTAAATTCAAACTAAGATTGCACATAATAATTTGAAGATCTGAACTTGTAATAGTCAAATAGAGAACTTCTAATTGTTAAATACAAATTATTAGTGAAAATTATAACTTGAAGATCTGAACTTGTAATTGTCAAATACAGAACTTCTAATTGTTAAATACAAATTATTAGTGCAAATTATAACTTGAAGATCTGAACTAGTAATTGTCAAATACAGCACTTAAAATTGATAGCTTCTAATTATTATTGCAAATTATAACTTGAAGATCTGAACTTGTAATTGTCAAATACAGAACATAAAATTGATTGCTTCTAATTATTATTTCAAATTATAACTTGAAGATCTGAACTTGTAATTGTCAAATACAGAACTTAAAATTAATAGCTTCTAATTATTATTGCAAATTATAACTTGAAGATCTGAACTTGTAATTGTCAAATACAGAACATGTAATTGTTAAATACAAATTATTAGTGCAAATTATAACATGAAGATCTGAACTTGTAATTGTCAAATACAGAACTTAAAATTGATAGCTTCTAATTATTATTTCAAATTATAGCTTGAAGATCTGAACTTGTAATTGTCAAATACAGAACTTAAAATTAATAGCTTCTAATTATTATTGCAAATAATAACTTGAAGATCTGAACTTGTAATTGTCAAATACAGAACTTAAAATTGATAGCTTATAATTATTATTGCAAATTATAACTTGAAGATCTGAACTTGTAATTGTCAAATACAGAACTTAAAATTGATAGCTTCTAATTATTATTTCAAATTATAACTTGAAGATCTGAAGTTGTAATTGTCAAATACAGAACTTAAAATTAATAGCTTCTAATTATTATTTCAAATTATAACTTGAAGATCTGAACTTGTAATTGTCAAATACAGAACTTAAAATTGATAGCTTCTAATTATTATTGCAAATAATAATTTGAAGATCTGTACTTGTAATTGTCAAATACAGAACTTAAAATTGATAGCTTATAACTATAATTCAAATTATAACTTGAAGATCTGAACTTGTAATAGTCAAATACAGAACTTCGAATTGTTAAATACAAATTATTAGTGCAAATTATTACTTGAAGATCTGAACTAGTAATTGTCAAATACAGAACTTAAAATTGATAGCTTCTAATTATTATTTCAAATTATAACTTGAAGATCTGAACTTGTAATTGTCAAATACAGAACTTCTAATTGTTAAATACAAATTATTAGTGCAAATTATAACTTGTAGATCTGAACTTGTAATTGTCAAATACAGAACTTAAAATTGAAAGCTTCAAATTATTATTGTAATTTATAACTTGAAGATCTGAACTTGTAATAGTGAATTACAGAACTTAGATTTGTCAAATTTTAATTATTATTTCTAATTATAACTTGAAGATCTGAACTAGTAATTGTCAAATACAGAACTTAAAATTGATAGCTTCTAATTATTATTGCAAATTATAACTTGAAGATCTGAACTTGTAATTGTCAAATACAGAACTTAAAATTGATAGCTTCTAATTATTATTTCAAATTATAACTTGAAGATCTGAACTTGTAATTGTCAAATACAGAACTTAAAATTAATAGCTTCTAATTATTATTGCAAATAATAACTTGTAGATCTGAACTTGTAATTGTCAAATGCAGAACTTAAAATTGATAGCTTCTAATTATTATTGCAAATAATAATTTGAAGATCTGTACTTGTAATTGTCAAATACAGAACTTAAAATTGATAGCTTATAATTATAATTCAAATTATAACTTGAAGATCTGAACTTGTAATAGTCAAATACAGAACTTCGAATTGTTAAATAAAATTATTAGTGCAAATTATAACTTGAAGATCTGAACTAGTAATTGTCAAATACAGCACTTAAAATTGATAGCTTCTAATTATTATTGCAAATTATAACTTGAAGATCTGAACTTGTAATTGTTAAATACAGAACATAAAATTGATAGCTTCTAATTATTATTTCAAATTATAACTTGAAGATCTGAACTTGTAATTGTCAAATACAGAACTTAAAATTAATAGCTTCTAATTATTATTGCAAATTATAACTTGAAGATCTGAACTTGTAATTGTTAAATACAGAACATAAAATTGATAGCTACTAATTATTATTTCAAATTATAACTTGAAGATCTGAACTTGTAATTGTCAAATACAGAACTTAAAATTGATAGCTTCTAATTATTATTGCAAATAATAATTTGAAGATCTGTACTTGTAATTGTCAAATACAGAACTTAAAATTGATAGCTTATAACTATAATTCAAATTATAACTTGAAGATCTGAACTTGTAATAGTCAAATACAGAACTTCGAATTGTTAAATACAAATTATTAGTGCAAATTATTACTTGAAGATCTGAACTAGTAATTGTCAAATACAGAACTTAAAATTGATAGCTTCTAATTATTATTTCAAATTATAACTTGAAGATCTGAACTTGTAATTGTCAAATACAGAACTTCTAATTGTTAAATACAAATTATTAGTGCAAATTATAACTTGTAGATCTGAACTTGTAATTGTCAAATACAGAACTTAAAATTGAAAGCTTCAAATTATTATTGTAATTTATAACTTGAAGATCTGAACTTGTAATAGTGAATTACAGAACTTAGATTTGTCAAATTTTAATTATTATTTCTAATTATAACTTGAAGATCTGAACTAGTAATTGTCAAATACAGAACTTAAAATTGATAGCTTCTAATTATTATTGCAAATTATAACTTGAAGATCTGAACTTGTAATTGTCAAATACAGAACTTAAAATTGATAGCTTCTAATTATTATTTCAAATTATAACTTGAAGATCTGAACTTGTAATTGTCAAATACAGAACTTAAAATTAATAGCTTCTAATTATTATTGCAAATAATAACTTGTAGATCTGAACTTGTAATTGTCAAATGCAGAACTTAAAATTGATAGCTTCTAATTATTATTGCAAATAATAATTTGAAGATCTGTACTTGTAATTGTCAAATACAGAACTTAAAATTGATAGCTTATAATTATAATTCAAATTATAACTTGAAGATCTGAACTTGTAATAGTCAAATACAGAACTTCGAATTGTTAAATAAAATTATTAGTGCAAATTATAACTTGAAGATCTGAACTAGTAATTGTCAAATACAGCACTTAAAATTGATAGCTTCTAATTATTATTGCAAATTATAACTTGAAGATCTGAACTTGTAATTGTTAAATACAGAACATAAAATTGATAGCTTCTAATTATTATTTCAAATTATAACTTGAAGATCTGAAGTTGTAATTGTCAAATACAGAACTTAAAATTAATAGCTTCTAATTATTATTGCAAATTATAACTTGAAGATCTGAACTTGTAATTGTTAAATACAGAACATAAAATTGATAGCTTCTAATTATTATTTCAAATTATAACTTGAAGATCTGAACTTGTAATTGTCAAATACAGAACTTAAAATTGATAGCTTCTAATTATTATTTCAAATTATAACTTGAAGATCTGAACTTGTAATTGTCAAATACAGAACTTAAAATTGATAGCTTATAATGATAATTCAAATTATAACTTGAAGATCTGAACTTGTAATAGTCAAATACAGAACTTCGAATTGTTAAATACAAATTATTAGTGCAAATTATTACTTGAAGATCTGAACCTGTAATAGTCAAATACAGAACTTCGAATTGTTAAATACAAATTATTAGTGCAAATTATAACTTGAGGATCTGAACTGGTAATTGTCAAATACAGAACTTCTAATTGTTAAATACAAATTATTAGTGCAAATTATAATTTGAAGATCTGAACTTGTAATAGACAAATACAGAACATCTAATTGTTAAATACAAATTATTAGTGCAAATTATAACTTGAAGATCTGAACTTGTAATTGTCAAATGCAGAACTTAAAATTGATAACTTCTAATTATTATTGTAAATTATAACTTGAAGATCTGAACTTGTAATAGTGAATTACAGAACTTAGATTTGTTAAATTCAAATTATTATTTCAAATTATAACTTGAAGATCTGAACTAGTAATTGTCAAATACAGAACTTAAAATTGATAGCTTCTAATTATTATTTCAAATTATAACTTGAAGATCTGAACTTGTAATTGTCAAATACAGAACTTCTAATTGTTAAATACAAATTATTAGTGCAAATTATAACTTGTAGATCTGAACTTGTAATTGTCAAATACAGAACTTAAAATTGAAAGCTTCTAATTATTATTGTAAATTATAACTTGAAGATCTGAACTTGTAATAGTGAATTACAGAACTTAGATTTGTCAAATTCTAATTATTATTTCTAATTATAACTTGTAGATCTGAACTAGTAATTTTCAAATACAGAACTTAAAATTGATAGCTTCTAATTATTATTGCAAATTATAACTTGCAGATCTGAACTTGTAATTGTCAAATACAGAACTTAAAATTGATAGCTTATAATGATAATTCAAATTATAACTTGAAGATCTGAACTTGTAATAGTCAAATACAGAACTTCGAATTGTTAAATACAAATTATTAGTGCAAATTATTACTTGAAGATCTGAACTAGTAATTGTCAAATACAGAACTTAAAATTGATAGCTTCTAATTATTATTTCAAATTATAACTTGAAGATCTGAACTTGTAATTGTCAAATACAGAACTTCTAATTGTTAAATACAAATTATTAGTGCAAATTATAACTTGTAGATCTGAACTTGTAATTGTCAAATACAGAACTTAAAATTGAAAGCTTCAAATTATTATTGTAATTTATAACTTGAAGATCTGAACTTGTAATAGTGAATTACAGAACTTAGATTTGTCAAATTTTAATTATTATTTCTAATTATAACTTGAAGATCTGAACTAGTAATTGTCAAATACAGAACTTAAAATTGATAGCTTCTAATTATTATTGCAAATTATAACTTGAAGATCTGAACTTGTAATTGTCAAATACAGAACTTAAAATTGATAGCTTCTAATTATTATTTCACATTATAACTTGAAGATCTGAACTTGTAATTGTCAAATACAGAACTTAAAATTAATAGCTTCTAATTATTATTGCAAATAATAACTTGTAGATCTGAACTTGTAATTGTCAAATGCAGAACTTAAAATTGATAGCTTCTAATTATTATTGCAAATAATAATTTGAAGATCTGTACTTGTAATTGTCAAATACAGAACTTAAAATTGATAGCTTATAATTATAATTCAAATTATAACTAGAAGATCTGAACTTGTAATAGTCAAATACAGAACTTCGAATTGTTAAATAAAATTATTAGTGCAAATTATAACTTGAAGATCTGAACTAGTAATTGTCAAATACAGCACTTAAAATTGATAGCTTCTAATTATTATTGCAAATTATAACTTGAAGATCTGAACTTGTAATTGTTAAATACAGAACATAAAATTGATAGCTTCTAATTATTATTTCAAATTATAACTTGAAGATCTGAACTTGTAATTGTCAAATACAGAACTTAAAATTAATAGCTTCTAATTATTATTGCAAATTATAACTTGAAGATCTGAACTTGTAATTGTTAAATACAGAACATAAAATTGATAGCTTCTAATTATTATTTCAAATTATAACTTGAAGATCTGAACTTGTAATTGTCAAATACAGAACTTAAAATTGATAGCTTCTAATTATTATTTCAAATTATAACTTGAAGATCTGAACTTGTAATTGTCAAATACAGAACTTAAAATTGATAGCTTATAATGATAATTCAAATTATAACTTGAAGATCTGAACTTGTAATAGTCAAATACAGAACTTCGAATTGTTAAATACAAATTATTAGTGCAAATTATTACTTGAAGATCTGAACCTGTAATAGTCAAATACAGAACTTCGAATTGTTAAATACAAATTATTAGTGCAAATTATAACTTGAGGATCTGAACTGGTAATTGTCAAATACAGAACTTCTAATTGTTAAATACAAATTATTAGTGCAAATTATAATTTGAAGATCTGAACTTGTAATAGACAAATACAGAACATCTAATTGTTAAATACAAATTATTAGTGCAAATTATAACTTGAAGATCTGAACTTGTAATTGTCAAATGCAGAACTTAAAATTGATAACTTCTAATTATTATTGTAAATTATAACTTGAAGATCTGAACTTGCAATAGTGAATTACAGAACTTAGATTTGTTAAATTCAAATTATTATTTCAAATTATAACTTGAAGATCTGAACTAGTAATTGTCAAATACAGAACTTAAAATTGATAGCTTCTAATTATTATTTCAAATTATAACTTGAAGATCTGAACTTGTAATTGTCAAATACAGAACTTCTATTTGTTAAATACAAATTATTAGTGCAAATTATAACTTGTAGATCTGAACTTGTAATTGTCAAATACAGAACTTAAAATTGAAAGCTTCTAATTATTATTGTAAATTATAACTTGAAGATCTGAACTTGTAATAGTGAATTACAGAACTTAGATTTGTCAAATTCTAATTATTATTTCTAATTATAACTTGAAGATCTGAACTAGTAATTTTCAAATACAGAACTTAAAATTGATAGCTTCTAATTATTATTGCAAATTATAACTTGCAGATCTGAACTTGTAATTGTCAAATACAGAACTTAAAATTGATAGCTTCTAATTATTATTTCAAATTATAACTTGAAGATCTGAACTTGTAATTGTCAAATACAGAACTTAAAATTGATAGCTTATAATGATAATTCAAATTATAACTTGAAGATCTGAACTTGTAATAGTCAAATACAGAACTTCGAATTGTTAAATACAAATTATTAGTGCAAATTATTACTTGAAGATCTGAACCTGTAATAGGTAAATACAGAACTTCGAATGGTTAAATTCAAAATAAGATTGCACATAATAATTTGAAGATCTGAACTTGTAATAGTCAAATACAGAACTTCTAATTGTTAAATACAAATTATTAGTGAAAATTATAACTTGAAGATCTGAACTTGTAATTGTCAAATACAGAACTTCTAATTTTTAAATACAAATTATTAGTGCAAATTATAACTTGAAGATCTGAACTAGTAATTGTCAAATACAGCACTTAAAATTGATAGCTTCTAATTATTATTGCAAATTATAACTTGAAGATCTGAACTTGTAATTGTTAAATACAGAACATAAAATTGATAGCTTCTAATTATTATTTCAAATTATAACTTGAAGATCTGAACTTGTAATTGTCAAATACAGAACTTAAAATTAATAGCTTCTAATTATTATTGCAAATTATAACTTGAAGATCTGAACTTGTAATTGTCACATACAGAACTTCTAATTGTTAAATACAAATTATTAGTGCAAATTATAACTTGAAGATCTGAACTTGTAATTGTCAAATACAGAACTTAAAATTGATAGCTTCTAATTAATATTGTAAATTATAACTTGAAGATCTGAACTTGTAATAGTGAAATACAGAACTTAGATTTGTTAAATTCAAATTATTATTTCAAATTATAACTTGAAGATCTGAACTAGTAATTGTAAAATACAGAACTTAAAATTGATAGCTTCTAATTATTATTGCAAATTATAACTTGAAGATCTGAACTTGTAATTGTCAAATGCAGAACTTAAAATTGATAACTTCTAATTATTATTGTAAATTATAACTTGAAGATCTGAACTAGTAATTGTCAAATACAGAACTTAAAATTGATAGCTACTAATTATTATTACAAATTATAACTTGAAGATCTGAACTTGTAATTGTCAAATACAGAACTTCTAATTGTTAAATACAAATTATTAGTGCAAATTATAACTTGTAGATCTCAACTTGTAATTGTCAAATACAGAACTTAAAATTGAAAGCTTCTAATTATTATTGTAAATTATAACTTGAAGATCTGTACTTGTAATAGTGAATTACAGAACTTAGATTTGTCAAATTCTAATTATTATTTCTAATTATAACTTGAAGATCTGAACTAGTAATTGTCAAATACAGAACTTAAAATTGATAGCTTCTAATTATTATTGCAAATTATAACTTGAAGATCTGAACTTGTAATTGTCAAATACAGAACTTAAAATTGATAGCTTCTAATTATTATTTCAAATTATAACTTGAAGATCTGAACTTGTAATTGTCAAATACAGAACTTAAAATTAATAGCTTCTAATTATTATTGCAAATAATAACTTGAAGATCTGAACTTGTAATTGTCAAATGCAGAACTTAAAATTGATAGCTTCTAATTATCATTGCAAATAATAATTAGAAGATCTGTACTTGTAATTGTCAAATACAGAACTTAAAATTGATAGCTTATAATTATAATTCAAATTATAACTTGAAGATCTGAACTTGTAATAGTCAAATACAGAACTTCGAATTGTTAAATACAAATTATTAGTGCAAATTATAACTTGAGGATCTGAACTGGTAATTGTCAAATACAGAACTTCTAATTGTTAAATACAAATTATTAGTGCAAATTATAATTTGAAGATCTGAACTTGTAATAGACAAATACAGAACATCTAATTGTTAAATACAAATTATTAGTGCAAATTATAACTTGAAGATCTGAACTTGTAATTGTCAAATGCAGAACTTAAAATTGATAACTTCTAATTATCATTGTAAATTATAACTTGAAGATCTGAACTTGTAATAGTGAATTACAGAACTTAGATTTGTCAAATTCTAATTATTATTTCTAATTATAACTTGAAGATCTGAACTAGTAATTTTCAAATACAGAACTTAAAATTGATAGCTTCTAATTATTATTTCAAATTATAACTTGAAGATCTGAACTTGTAATTGTCAAATACAGAACTTCTAATTGTTAAATACAAATTATTAGTGCAAATTATAACTTGTAGATCTTAACTTGTAATTGTCAAATACAGAACTTAAAATTGAAAGCTTCTAATTATTATTGTAAAAGCTGGATACCCGGCTTCGCTCGGGGTCTCTTTAAAAATAAAATACTTTGCATTAGTCTACGTACTCGAACGTTTTCCAATCTTGCTTTCCGTTACTCGTTTGTTTCATACGAACGGACTTCAGCAATGCGTACACACAACAAAACAGTAATTTTGGTTTTTCTTTTGTCTATCTATATATAGTTATGGATACCCGGCTTCACTCGGGGTGTTATTAAAAATAAAACGCTTTGTTTATGCCTGAAGTATTTTGATGTAGGCTCTTGGACTTCGTGCAGCAACATTCTGAAAAAGAATTAAAACGGGTAGAATGGATGATAAAATTTATATATTTATTTAAACCAAAGTAACAATATTTAGGTACACTCTGTAGATATATTTATCATAGCTGACCCAACGGACGTTGTCTATTATTATTTTATCGTAATGCTAAAGGATACACAATATTTTTGGTAGTTCCATTCGGTGAATAAATGTACAAATTTTTTGGTGTGCCAACTCGGGAGCAAGCAACATACAATTGGCCGTGTGAAAAACACGAATTCTCCAAATTCAAGCCCGCAATAGTTAATGATTGCCCTTGTGCTTTGTTGATTGTAATCGCGAAGGCAAGACGCAAGGGGAATTAAAGCCGGTTGAACTGGAATGGTAAATCGTTGGTAATCATCGGTATGCGGGGAATCAACACATCTTCCCCTTTGAATTTGCCACTGATGATTGTTGCCTCGATCAAATTTGGTGTCAATTTTTTCATGGCCAGTAGGAATTTCTTTGATCAGAAACTAAAAGTCTTGTTTGCGTTTCCACAAAATGTTGTTGCTGGGCTACGTCGAAGTGCTGTTCTCGCACCAGGTCTCTGTGTTGCACATAATTTTTTATATATATAGATTTGGAGTTGCATTTAATATGTCGTCCGAATGCTCCTGATTTGGATCAATAAATTTTGAAAAATACAAATACAGGGTTTGCTACAATTTCGGTTTTTGAAATTTTGCTATTGTCGAGCAACCTGCGGACGCGACGGTACTGTTTGTGTTAGAATCTCGTTAATTTATTCATGGGCGTCAGGTAATCCCACATATTTTATTAAAGTTTGTTGAAAGCCGTTCTAAAGTAGCCTATATTCTTCGCAGCATCGTAATTAGCTTATACACCAAATTTCATAAAGATTGGTCAAGCGGTCTAGGAGTCTATAAGGAACATACATACCTACATACATACATCCATTTTTATATATATAGATTATAACTTGAAGATCTGTACTTGTAATAGTGAATTACAGAACTTAGATTTGTCAAATTCTAATTATTATTTCTAATTATACCTTGAAGAACTGAACTAGTAATTGTCAAATACAGAACTTAAAATTGATAGCTTCTAATTATTATTGCAAATTATAACTTGAAGATCTGAACTTGTAATTGTCAAATACAGAACTTAAAATTGATAGCTTCTATTTATTATTTCAAATTATAACTTGAAGATCTGAACTTGTAATTGTCAAATACAGAACTTAAAATTAATAGCTTCTAATTATTATTGCAAATAATAACTTGAAGATCTGAACTTGTAATTGTCAAATGCAGAACTTAAAATTGATAGCTTCTAATTATTATTGCAAATAATAATTTGAAGATCTGTACTTGTAATTGTCAAATACAGAACTTAAAATTGATAGCTTATAATTATAATTCAAATTATAACTTGAAGATCTGAACTTGTAATAGTCAAATACAGAACTTCGAATTGTTAAATACAAATTATTAGTGCAAATTATTACTTGAAGATCTGAACCTGTAATAGGTAAATACAGAACTTCTAATGGTTAAATTCAAACTAAGATTGCACATAATAATTTGAAGATCTGAACTTGTCATAGTCAAATAGAGAACTTCTAATTGTTAAATACAAATTATTATTGAAAATTATAACTTGAAGATCTGAACTTGTAATTGTCAAATACAGAACTTCTAATTGTTAAATACAAATTATTAGTGCTAACTATAACTTGAAGATCTGAACTAGTAATTGTCAAATACAGCACTTAAAATTGATAGCTTCTAATTATTATTGCAAATTATAACTTGAAGATCTGAACTTGTAATTGTCAAATACAGAACATAAAATTGATTGCTTCTAATTATTATTTCAAATTATAACTTGAAGATCTGAACTTGTAATTGTCAAATACAGAACTTAAAATTAATAGCTTCTAATTATTATTGCAAATTATAACTTGAAGATCTGAACTTGTAATTGTCAAATACAGAACATCTAATTGTTAAATACAAATTATTAGTGCAAATTATAACTTGAAGATCTGAACTTGTAATTGTCAAATACAGAACTTAAAATTGATAGCTTCTAATTATTATTGTAAATTATAACTTGAAGATCTGAACTTGTAATAGTGAATTACAGAACTTAGATTTGTTAAATTCAAATTATTATTTCAAATTATAACTTGAAGATCTGAACTAGTAATTGTCAAATACAGAACTTAAAACTGATAGCTTCTAATTATTATTGCAAATTATAACTTGAACATCTGAACTTGTAATTGTCAAATACAGAACTTAAAATTGATAGCTTCTAATTATTATTGTAAATTATAACTTGAAGATCTGAACTTGTAATTGTCAAATACAGAACTTAAAATTGATATCTTCTAATTATTATTGCAAATAATAACTTGAAGATCTGAACTTGTAATTGTCAAATACAGAACTTAAAATTGATAGCTTCTAATTATTATTGCAAATTATAATTTGAAGATCTGAACTTGTAATTGTCAAATACAGAACTTAAAATTGATAGCTTATAATTATAATTCAAATTATAACTTGAAGATCTGAACTTGTAATAGTCAAATACAGAACTTCGAATTGTTAAATACAAATTATTAGTGCAAATTATAACTTGAAGATCTGTACTTGTAATTGTCAAATACAGAACTTAAAAATGATAGCTTATAATTATAATTCAAATTATAACTTGAAGATCTGAACTTGTAATAGTCAAATACAGAACTTAGATTTGTCAAATTCTAATTATTATTTCTAATTATAACTTGAAGATCTGAACTAGTAATTGTCAAATACAGAACTTAAAATTGATAGCTTCTAATTATTATTGCAAATTATAACTTGAAGATCTGAACTAGTAATTGTCAAATACAGAACTTAAAATTGATAGCTTCTAATTATTATTGCAAATTATAACTTGAAGATCTGAACTTGTAATTGTCAAATACAGAACTTAAAATTGATAGCTTCTAATTATTACTTCAAATTATAACTTGAAGATCTGAACTTGTAATTGTCAAATACAGAACTTAAAATTAATAGCTTCTAATTATTATTGCAAATAATAACTTGAAGATCTGAACTTGTAATTGTCAAATACAGAACTTAAAATTGATAGCTTATAATTATTATTGCAAATTATAACTTGAAGATCTGAACTTGTAATTGTCAAATACAGAACTTAAAATTGATAGCTTCTAATTATTATTTCAAATTATAACTTGAAGATCTGAAGTTGTAATTGTCAAATACAGAACTTAAAATTAATAGCTTCTAATTATTATTTCAAATTATAACTTGAAGATCTGAACTTGTAATTGTCAAATACAGAACTTAAAATTGATAGCTTCTAATTATTATTGCAAATAATAATTTGAAGATCTGTACTTGTAATTGTCAAATACAGAACTTAAAATTGATAGCTTATAACTATAATTCAAATTATAACTTGAAGATCTGAACTTGTAATAGTCAAATACAAAACTTCGAATTGTTAAATACAAATTATTAGTGCAAATTATTACTTGAAGATCTGAACTAGTAATTGTCAAATACGGAACTTAAAATTGATAGCTTCTAATTATTATTTCAAATTATAACTTGAAGATCTGAACTTGTAATTGTCAAATACAGAACTTCTAATTGTTAAATACAAATTATTAGTGCAAATTATAACTTGTAGATCTGAACTTGTAATTGTCAAATACAGAACTTAAAATTGAAAGCTTCAAATTATTATTGTAAATTATAACTTGAAGATCTGAACTTGTAATAGTGAATTACAGAACTTAGATTTGTCAAATTCTAATTATTATTTCTAATTATAACTTGAAGATCTGAACTAGTAATTGTCAAATACAGAACTTAAAATTGATAGCTTCTAATTATTATTGCAAATTATAACTTGAAGATCTGAACTTGTAATTGTCAAATACAGAACTTAAAATTGATAGCTTCTAATTATTATTTCAAATTATAACTTGAAGATCTGAACTTGTAATTGTCAAATACAGAACTTAAAATTAATAGCTTCTAATTATTATTGCAAATAATAACTTGTAGATCTGAACTTGTAATTGTCAAATGCAGAACTTAAAATTGATAGCTTCTAATTATTATTTCAAATTATAACTTGAAGATCTGAACTTGTAATTGTCAAATACAGAACTTCTAATTGTTAAATACAAATTATTAGTGAAAATTATAACTTGAAGATCTGAACTTGTAATTGTCAAATACAGAACTTCTAATTTTTAAATACAAATTATTAGTGCAAATTATAACTTGAAGATCTGAACTAGTAATTGTCAAATACAGCACTTAAAATTGATAGCTTCTAATTATTATTGCAAATTATAACTTGAAGATCTGAACTTGTAATTGTCAAATACAGAACATAAAATTGATAGCTTCTAATTATTATTTCAAATTATAACTTGAAGATCTGAACTTGTAATTGTCAAATACAGAACTTAAAATTAATAGCTTTTAATTATTATTGCAAATTATAACTTGAAAATCTGAACTTGTAATTGTCACATACAGAACTTCTAATTGTTAAATACAAATTATTAGTGCAAATTATAACTTGAAGATCTGAACTTGTAATTGTCAAATACAGAATTTAAAATTGATAGCTTCTAATTATTATTGTAAATTATAACTTGAAGATCTGAACTTGTAATAGTGAATTACAGAACTTAGATTTGTTAAATTCAAATTATTATTTCAAATTATAACTTGAAGATCTGAACTAGTAATTGTAAAATACAGAACTTAAAATTGATAGCTTCTAATTATTATTGCAAATTATAACTTGAAGATCTGAACTTGTAATTGTAAAATGCAGAACTTAAAATTGATAACTTCTAATTATTATTGTAAATTATAACTTGAAGATCTGAACTTGTAATAGTGAATTACAGAACTTAGATTTGTTAAATTCAAATTATTATTTCAAATTATAACTTGAAGATCTGAACTAGTAATTGTCAAATACAGAACTTAAAATTGATAGCTTCTAATTATTATTTCAAATTATAACTTGAAGATCTGAACTTGTAATAGTCAAATACAGAACTTAGATTTGTCAAATTCTAATTATAATTTATAATTATAACTTGAAGATCTGAACTAGTAATTGTCAAATACAGAACTACAATTGATAGCTTCTAATTATTATTGCAAATTATAACTTGAAGATCTGAACTAGTAATTGTCAAATACAGAACTTAAAATTGATAGCTTCTAATTATTATTGCAAATTATAACTTGAAGATCTGAACTTGTAATTGTCAAATACAGAACTTAAAATTGATAGCTTCTAATTATTACTTCAAATTATAACTTGAAGATCTGAACGTGTAATTGTCAAATACAGAACTTAAAATTAATAGCTTCTAATTATTATTGCAAATAATAACTTGAAGATCTGAACTTGTAATTGTCAAATACAGAACTTAAAATTGATAGCTTATAATTATTATTGCAAATTATAACTTGAAGATCTGAACTTGTAATAGTCAAATACAGAACTTCGAATTGTTAAATACAAATTATTAGTGCAAATTATAACTTGAACATCTGAACTTGTAATTGTCAAATACAGAACTTAAAATTGATAGCTTCTAATTATTATTGTAAATTATAACTTGAAGATCTGAACTTGTAATTGTCAAATACAGAACTTAAAATTGATATCTTCTAATTATTATTGTAAATTATAACTTGAAGATCTGAACTTGTAATTGTCAAATACAGAACTTAAAATTGATATCTTCTAATTATTATTGCAAATAATAACTTGAAGATCTGAACTTGTAATTGTCAAATACAGAACTTAAAATTGATAGCTTCTAATTATTATTGCAAATTATAATTAGAAGATCTGAACTTGTAATTGTCAAATACAGAACTTAAAATTGATAGCTTATAATTATAATTCAAATTATAACTTGAAGATCTGAACTTGTAATAGTCAAATACAGAACTTCGAATTGTTAAATACAAATTATTAGTGCAAATTATAACTTGAAGATCTGTACTTGTAATTGTCAAATACAGAACTTAAAAATGATAGCTTATAATTATAATTCAAATTATAACTTGAAGATCTGAACTTGTAATAGTCAAATACAGAACTTAGATTTGTCAAATTCTAATTATTATTTCTAATTATAACTTGAAGATCTGAACTAGTAATTGTCAAATACAGAACTTAAAATTGATAGCTTCTAATTATTATTGCAAATTATAACTTGAAGATCTGAACTAGTAATTGTCAAATACAGAACTTAAAATTGATAGCTTCTAATTATTATTGCAAATTATAACTTGAAGATCTGAACTTGTAATTGTCAAATACAGAACTTAAAATTGATAGCTTCTAATTATTACTTCAAATTATAACTTGAAGATCTGAACTTGTAATTGTCAAATACAGAACTTAAAATTAATAGCTTCTAATTATTATTGCAAATAATAACTTGAAGATCTGAACTTGTAATTGTCAAATACAGAACTTAAAATTGATAGCTTATAATTATTATTGCAAATTATAACTTGAAGATCTGAACTTGTAATTGTCAAATACAGAACTTAAAATTGATAGCTTCTAATTATTATTTCAAATTATAACTTGAAGATCTGAAGTTGTAATTGTCAAATACAGAACTTAAAATTAATAGCTTCTAATTATTATTTCAAATTATAACTTGAAGATCTGAACTTGTAATTGTCAAATACAGAACTTAAAATTGATAGCTTCTAATTATTATTGCAAATAATAATTTGAAGATCTGTACTTGTAATTGTCAAATACAGAACTTAAAATTGATAGCTTATAACTATAATTCAAATTATAACTTGAAGATCTGAACTTGTAATAGTCAAATACAGAACTTCGAATTGTTAAATACAAATTATTAGTGCAAATTATTACTTGAAGATCTGAACTAGTAATTGTCAAATACGGAACTTAAAATTGATAGCTTCTAATTATTATTTCAAATTATAACTTGAAGATCTGAACTTGTAATTGTCAAATACAGAACTTCTAATTGTTAAATACAAATTATTAGTGCAAATTATAACTTGTAGATCTGAATTTGTAATTGTCAAATACAGAACTTAAAATTGAAAGCTTCAAATTATTATTGTAAATTATAACTTGAAGATCTGAACTTGTAATAGTGAATTACAGAACTTAGATTTGTCAAATTCTAATTATTATTTCTAATTATAACTTGAAGATCTGAACTAGTAATTGTCAAATACAGAACTTAAAATTGATAGCTTCTAATTATTATTGCAAATTATAACTTGAAGATCTGAACTTGTAATTGTCAAATACAGAACTTAAAATTGATAGCTTCTAATTATTATTTCAAATTATAACTTGAAGATCTGAACTTGTAATTGTCAAATACAGAACTTAAAATTAATAGCTTCTAATTATTATTGCAAATAATAACTTGTAGATCTGAACTTGTAATTGTCAAATGCAGAACTTAAAATTGATAGCTTCTAATTATTATTTCAAATTATAACTTGAAGATCTGAACTTGTAATTGTCAAATACAGAACTTCTAATTGTTAAATACAAATTATTAGTGAAAATTATAACTTGAAGATCTGAACTTGTAATTGTCAAATACAGAACTTCTAATTTTTAAATACAAATTATTAGTGCAAATTATAACTTGAAGATCTGAACTAGTAATTGTCAAATACAGCACTTAAAATTGATAGCTTCTAATTATTATTGCAAATTATAACTTGAAGATCTGAACTTGTAATTGTCAAATACAGAACATAAAATTGATAGCTTCTAATTATTATTTCAAATTATAACTTGAAGATCTGAACTTGTAATTGTCAAATACAGAACTTAAAATTAATAGCTTTTAATTATTATTGCAAATTATAACTTGAAAATCTGAACTTGTAATTGTCACATACAGAACTTCTAATTGTTAAATACAAATTATTAGTGCAAATTATAACTTGAAGATCTGAACTTGTAATTGTCAAATACAGAATTTAAAATTGATAGCTTCTAATTATTATTGTAAATTATAACTTGAAGATCTGAACTTGTAATAGTGAATTACAGAACTTAGATTTGTTAAATTCAAATTATTATTTCAAATTATAACTTGAAGATCTGAACTAGTAATTGTAAAATACAGAACTTAAAATTGATAGCTTCTAATTATTATTGCAAATTATAACTTGAAGATCTGAACTTGTAATTGTAAAATGCAGAACTTAAAATTGATAACTTCTAATTATTATTGTAAATTATAACTTGAAGATCTGAACTTGTAATAGTGAATTACAGAACTTAGATTTGTTAAATTCAAATTATTATTTCAAATTATAACTTGAAGATCTGAACTAGTAATTGTCAAATACAGAACTTAAAATTGATAGCTTCTAATTATTATTTCAAATTATAACTTGAAGATCTGAACTTGTAATAGTCAAATACAGAACTTAGATTTGTCAAATTCTAATTATAATTTATAATTATAACTTGAAGATCTGAACTAGTAATTGTCAAATACAGAACTACAATTGATAGCTTCTAATTATTATTGCAAATTATAACTTGAAGATCTGAACTAGTAATTGTCAAATACAGAACTTAAAATTGATAGCTTCTAATTATTATTGCAAATTATAACTTGAAGATCTGAACTTGTAATTGTCAAATACAGAACTTAAAATTGATAGCTTCTAATTATTACTTCAAATTATAACTTGAAGATCTGAACGTGTAATTGTCAAATACAGAACTTAAAATTAATAGCTTCTAATTATTATTGCAAATAATAACTTGAAGATCTGAACTTGTAATTGTCAAATACAGAACTTAAAATTGATAGCTTATAATTATTATTGCAAATTATAACTTGAAGATCTGAACTTGTAATAGTCAAATACAGAACTTCGAATTGTTAAATACAAATTATTAGTGCAAATTATAACTTGAACATCTGAACTTGTAATTGTCAAATACAGAACTTAAAATTGATAGCTTCTAATTATTATTGTAAATTATAACTTGAAGATCTGAACTTGTAATTGTCAAATACAGAACTTAAAATTGATATCTTCTAATTATTATTGTAAATTATAACTTGAAGATCTGAACTTGTAATTGTCAAATACAGAACTTAAAATTGATATCTTCTAATTATTATTGCAAATAATAACTTGAAGATCTGAACTTGTAATTGTCAAATACAGAACTTAAAATTGATAGCTTCTAATTATTATTGCAAATTATAATTAGAAGATCTGAACTTGTAATTGTCAAATACAGAACTTAAAATTGATAGCTTATAATTATAATTCAAATTATAACTTGAAGATCTGAACTTGTAATAGTCAAATACAGAACTTCGAATTGTTAAATACAAATTATTAGTGCAAATTATAACTTGAAGATCTGTACTTGTAATTGTCAAATACAGAACTTAAAAATGATAGCTTATAATTATAATTCAAATTATAACTTGAAGATCTGAACTTGTAATAGTCAAATACAGAACTTAGATTTGTCAAATTCTAATTATTATTTCTAATTATAACTTGAAGATCTGAACTAGTAATTGTCAAATACAGAACTTAAAATTGATAGCTTCTAATTATTATTGCAAATTATAACTTGAAGATCTGAACTAGTAATTGTCAAATACAGAACTTAAAATTGATAGCTTCTAATTATTATTGCAAATTATAACTTGAAGATCTGAACTTGTAATTGTCAAATACAGAACTTAAAATTGATAGCTTCTAATTATTACTTCAAATTATAACTTGAAGATCTGAACTTGTAATTGTCAAATACAGAACTTAAAATTAATAGCTTCTAATTATTATTGCAAATAATAACTTGAAGATCTGAACTTGTAATTGTCAAATACAGAACTTAAAATTGATAGCTTATAATTATTATTGCAAATTATAACTTGAAGATCTGAACTTGTAATTGTCAAATACAGAACTTAAAATTGATAGCTTCTAATTATTATTTCAAATTATAACTTGAAGATCTGAAGTTGTAATTGTCAAATACAGAACTTAAAATTAATAGCTTCTAATTATTATTTCAAATTATAACTTGAAGATCTGAACTTGTAATTGTCAAATACAGAACTTAAAATTGATAGCTTCTAATTATTATTGCAAATAATAATTTGAAGATCTGTACTTGTAATTGTCAAATACAGAACTTAAAATTGATAGCTTATAACTATAATTCAAATTATAACTTGAAGATCTGAACTTGTAATAGTCAAATACAGAACTTCGAATTGTTAAATACAAATTATTAGTGCAAATTATTACTTGAAGATCTGAACTAGTAATTGTCAAATACGGAACTTAAAATTGATAGCTTCTAATTATTATTTCAAATTATAACTTGAAGATCTGAACTTGTAATTGTCAAATACAGAACTTCTAATTGTTAAATACAAATTATTAGTGCAAATTATAACTTGTAGATCTGAATTTGTAATTGTCAAATACAGAACTTAAAATTGAAAGCTTCAAATTATTATTGTAAATTATAACTTGAAGATCTGAACTTGTAATAGTGAATTACAGAACTTAGATTTGTCAAATTCTAATTATTATTTCTAATTATAACTTGAAGATCTGAACTAGTAATTGTCAAATACAGAACTTAAAATTGATAGCTTCTAATTATTATTGCAAATTATAACTTGAAGATCTGAACTTGTAATTGTCAAATACAGAACTTAAAATTGATAGCTTCTAATTATTATTTCAAATTATAACTTGAAGATCTGAACTTGTAATTGTCAAATACAGAACTTAAAATTAATAGCTTCTAATTATTATTGCAAATAATAACTTGTAGATCTGAACTTGTAATTGTCAAATGCAGAACTTAAAATTGATAGCTTCTAATTATTATTTCAAATTATAACTTGAAGATCTGAACTTGTAATTGTCAAATACAGAACTTCTAATTGTTAAATACAAATTATTAGTGAAAATTATAACTTGAAGATCTGAACTTGTAATTGTCAAATACAGAACTTCTAATTTTTAAATACAAATTATTAGTGCAAATTATAACTTGAAGATCTGAACTAGTAATTGTCAAATACAGCACTTAAAATTGATAGCTTCTAATTATTATTGCAAATTATAACTTGAAGATCTGAACTAGTAATTGTCAAATACAGAACTTAAAATTGATAGCTTCTAATTATTATTGCAAATTATAACTTGAAGATCTGAACTAGTAATTGTCAAATACAGAACTTAAAATTGATAGCTTCTAATTATTATTGCAAATTATAACTTGAAGATCTGAACTTGTAATTGTCAAATACAGAACTTAAAATTGATAGCTTCTAATTATTACTTCAAATTATAACTTGAAGATCTGAACTTGTAATTGTCAAATACAGAACTTAAAATTAATAGCTTCTAATTATTATTGCAAATAATAACTTGAAGATCTGAACTTGTAATTGTCAAATACAGAACTTAAAATTGATAGCTTATAATTATTATTGCAAATTATAACTTGAAGATCTGAACTTGTAATTGTCAAATACAGAACTTAAAATTGATAGCTTCTAATTATTATTTCAAATTATAACTTGAAGATCTGAAGTTGTAATTGTCAAATACAGAACTTAAAATTAATAGCTTCTAATTATTATTTCAAATTATAACTTGAAGATCTGAACTTGTAATTGTCAAATACAGAACTTAAAATTGATAGCTTCTAATTATTATTGCAAATAATAATTTGAAGATCTGTACTTGTAATTGTCAAATACAGAACTTAAAATTGATAGCTTATAACTATAATTCAAATTATAACTTGAAGATCTGAACTTGTAATAGTCAAATACAGAACTTCGAATTGTTAAATACAAATTATTAGTGCAAATTATTACTTGAAGATCTGAACTAGTAATTGTCAAATACGGAACTTAAAATTGATAGCTTCTAATTATTATTTCAAATTATAACTTGAAGATCTGAACTTGTAATTGTCAAATACAGAACTTCTAATTGTTAAATACAAATTATTAGTGCAAATTATAACTTGTAGATCTGAATTTGTAATTGTCAAATACAGAACTTAAAATTGAAAGCTTCAAATTATTATTGTAAATTATAACTTGAAGATCTGAACTTGTAATAGTGAATTACAGAACTTAGATTTGTCAAATTCTAATTATTATTTCTAATTATAACTTGAAGATCTGAACTAGTAATTGTCAAATACAGAACTTAAAATTGATAGCTTCTAATTATTATTGCAAATTATAACTTGAAGATCTGAACTTGTAATTGTCAAATACAGAACTTAAAATTGATAGCTTCTAATTATTATTTCAAATTATAACTTGAAGATCTGAACTTGTAATTGTCAAATACAGAACTTAAAATTAATAGCTTCTAATTATTATTGCAAATAATAACTTGTAGATCTGAACTTGTAATTGTCAAATGCAGAACTTAAAATTGATAGCTTCTAATTATTATTTCAAATTATAACTTGAAGATCTGAACTTGTAATTGTCAAATACAGAACTTCTAATTGTTAAATACAAATTATTAGTGAAAATTATAACTTGAAGATCTGAACTTGTAATTGTCAAATACAGAACTTCTAATTTTTAAATACAAATTATTAGTGCAAATTATAACTTGAAGATCTGAACTAGTAATTGTCAAATACAGCACTTAAAATTGATAGCTTCTAATTATTATTGCAAATTATAACTTGAAGATCTGAACTTGTAATTGTCAAATACAGAACATAAAATTGATAGCTTCTAATTATTATTTCAAATTATAACTTGAAGATCTGAACTTGTAATTGTCAAATACAGAACTTAAAATTAATAGCTTTTAATTATTATTGCAAATTATAACTTGAAAATCTGAACTTGTAATTGTCACATACAGAACTTCTAATTGTTAAATACAAATTATTAGTGCAAATTATAACTTGAAGATCTGAACTTGTAATTGTCAAATACAGAATTTAAAATTGATAGCTTCTAATTATTATTGTAAATTATAACTTGAAGATCTGAACTTGTAATAGTGAATTACAGAACTTAGATTTGTTAAATTCAAATTATTATTTCAAATTATAACTTGAAGATCTGAACTAGTAATTGTAAAATACAGAACTTAAAATTGATAGCTTCTAATTATTATTGCAAATTATAACTTGAAGATCTGAACTTGTAATTGTAAAATGCAGAACTTAAAATTGATAACTTCTAATTATTATTGTAAATTATAACTTGAAGATCTGAACTTGTAATAGTGAATTACAGAACTTAGATTTGTTAAATTCAAATTATTATTTCAAATTATAACTTGAAGATCTGAACTAGTAATTGTCAAATACAGAACTTAAAATTGATAGCTTCTAATTATTATTTCAAATTATAACTTGAAGATCTGAACTTGTAATAGTCAAATACAGAACTTAGATTTGTCAAATTCTAATTATAATTTATAATTATAACTTGAAGATCTGAACTAGTAATTGTCAAATACAGAACTACAATTGATAGCTTCTAATTATTATTGCAAATTATAACTTGAAGATCTGAACTAGTAATTGTCAAATACAGAACTTAAAATTGATAGCTTCTAATTATTATTGCAAATTATAACTTGAAGATCTGAACTTGTAATTGTCAAATACAGAACTTAAAATTGATAGCTTCTAATTATTACTTCAAATTATAACTTGAAGATCTGAACGTGTAATTGTCAAATACAGAACTTAAAATTAATAGCTTCTAATTATTATTGCAAATAATAACTTGAAGATCTGAACTTGTAATTGTCAAATACAGAACTTAAAATTGATAGCTTATAATTATTATTGCAAATTATAACTTGAAGATCTGAACTTGTAATAGTCAAATACAGAACTTCGAATTGTTAAATACAAATTATTAGTGCAAATTATTACTTGAAGATCTGAACCTGTAATAGGTAAATACAGAACTTCGAATGGTTAAATTCAAAATAAGATTGCACATAATAATTTGAAGATCTGAACTTGTAATAGTCAAATACAGAACTTCTAATTGTTAAATACAAATTATTAGTGAAAATTATAACTTGAAGATCTGAACTTGTAATTGTCAAATACAGAACTTCTAATTTTTAAATACTAATTATTAGTGCAAATTATAACTTGAAGATCTGAACTAGTAATTGTCAAATACAGCACTTAAAATTGATAGCTTCTAATTATTATTGCAAATTATAACTTGAAGATCTGAACTTGTAATTGTCAAATACAGAACATAAAATTGATAGCTTCTAATTATTATTTCAAATTATAACTTGAAGATCTGAACTTGTAATTGTCAAATACAGAACTTAAAATTAATAGCTTTTAATTATTATTGCAAATTATAACTTGAAGATCTGAACTTGTAATTGTCACATACAGAACTTCTAATTGTTAAATACAAATTATTAGTGCAAATTATAACTTGAAGATCTGAACTTGTAATTGTCAAATACAGAATTTAAGATTGATAGCTTCTAATTATTATTGTAAATTATAACTTGAAGATCTGAACTTGTAATAGTGAATTACAGAACTTAGATTTGTTAAATTCAAATTATTATTTCAAATTATAACTTGAAGATCTGAACTAGTAATTGTAAAATACAGAACTTAAAATTGATAGCTTCTAATTATTATTGCAAATTATAACTTGAAGATCTGAACTTGTAATTGTAAAATGCAGAACTTAAAATTGATAACTTCTAATTATTATTGTAAATTATAACTTGAAGATCTGAACTTGTAATAGTGAATTACAGAACTTAGATTTGTTAAATTCAAATTATTATTTCAAATTATAACTAAGATCTGAACTAGTAATTGTCAAATACAGAACTTAAAATTGATAGCTTCTAATTATTATTTCAAATTATAACTTGAAGATCTGAACTTGTAATTGTCAAATACAGAACTTCTAATTGTTAAATACAAATTATTAGTGCAAATTATAACTTGTAGATCTGAACTTGTAATTGTCAAATACAGAACTTAAAATTGAAAGCTTCTAATTATTATTGTAAATTATAACTTGAAGATCTGTACTTGTAATAGTGAATTACAGAACTTAGATTTGTCAAATTCTAATTATTATTTCTAATTATACCTTGAAGAACTGAACTAGTAATTGTCAAATACAGAACTTAAAATTGATAGCTTCTAATTATTATTGCAAATTATAACTTGAAGATCTGAACTTGTAATTGTCAAATACAGAACTTAAAATTGATAGCTTCTATTTATTATTTCAAATTATAACTAGAAGATCTGAACTTGTAATTGTCAAATACAGAACTTAAAATTAATAGCTTCTAATTATTATTGCAAATAATAACTTGAAGATCTGAACTTGTAATTGTCAAATGCAGAACTTAAAATTGATAGCTTCTAATTATTATTGCAAATAATAATTTGAAGATCTGTACTTGTAATTGTCAAATACAGAACTTAAAATTGATAGCTTTTAATTATAATTCAAATTATAACTTGAAGATCTGAACTTGTAATAGTCAAATACAGAACTTCGAATTGTTAAATACAAATTATTAGTGCAAATTATTACTTGAAGATCTGAACCTGTAATAGGTAAATACAGAACTTCTAATGGTTAAATTCAAACTAAGATTGCACATAATAATTTGAAGATCTGAACTTGTAATAGTCAAATAGAGAACTTCTAATTGTTAAATACAAATTATTATTGAAAATTATAACTTGAAGATCTGAACTTGTAATTGTCAAATACAGAACTTCTAATTGTTAAATACAAATTATTAGTGCTAACTATAACTTGAAGATCTGAACTTGTAATTGTCAAATACAGAACATAAAATTGATTGCTTCTAATTATTATTTCAAATTATAACTTGAAGATCTGAACTTGTAATTGTCAAATACAGAACTTAAAATTAATAGCTTCTAATTATTATTGCAAATTATAACTTGAAGATCTGAACTTGTAATTGTCAAATACAGAACATCTAATTGTTAAATACAAATTATTAGTGCAAATTATAACTTGAAGATCTGAACTTGTAATTGTCAAATACAGAACTTAAAATTGATAGCTTCTAATTATTATTGTAAATTATAACTTGAAGATCTGAACTTGTAATAGTGAATTACAGAACTTAGATTTGTTAAATTCAAATTATTATTGCAAATTATAACTTGAAGATCTGAACTAGTAATTGTCAAATACAGAACTTAAAACTGATAGCTTCTAATTATTATTGCAAATTATAACTTGAACATCTGAACTTGTAATTGTCAAATACAGAACTTAAAATTGATAGCTTCTAATTATTATTGTAAATTATAACTTGAAGATCTGAACTAGTAATTGTCAAATACAGAACTTAAAACTGATAGCTTCTAATTATTATTGCAAATTATAACTTGAACATCTGAACTTGTAATTGTCAAATACAGAACTTAAAATTGATAGCTTCTAATTATTATTTCAAATTATAACTTGAAGATCTGAAGTTGTAATTGTCAAATACAGAACTTAAAATTAATAACTTCTAATTATTATTTCAAATTATAACTTGAAGATCTGAACTTGTAATTGTCAAATACAGAACTTAAAATTGATAGCTTCTAATTATTATTGCAAATAATAATTTGAAGATCTGTACTTGTAATTGTCAAATACAGAACTTAAAATTGATAGCTTATAACTATAATTCAAATTATAACTTGAAGATCTGAACTTGTAATAGTCAAATACAGAACTTCGAATTGTTAAATACAAATTATTAGTGCAAATTATTACTTGAAGATCTGAACTAGTAATTGTCAAATACAGAACTTAAAATTGATAGCTTCTAATTATTATTTCAAATTATAACTTGAAGATCTGAACTTGTAATTGTCAAATACAGAACTTCTAATTGTTAAATACAAATTATTAGTGCAAATTATAACTTGTAGATCTGAACTTGTAATTGTCAAATACAGAACTTAAAATTGAAAGCTTCAAATTATTATTGTAAATTATAACTTGAAGATCTGAACTTGTAATAGTGAATTACAGAACTTAGATTTGTCAAATTCTAATTATTATTTCTAATTATAACTTGAAGATCTGAACTAGTAATTGTCAAATACAGAACTTAAAATTGATAGCTTCTAATTATTATTGCAAATTATAACTTGAAGATCTGAACTTGTAATTGTCAAATACAGAACTTAAAATTGATAGCTTCTAATTATTATTTCAAATTATAACTTGAAGATCTGAACTTGTAATTGTCAAATACAGAACTTAAAATTAATAGCTTCTAATTATTATTGCAAATAATAACTTGTAGATCTGAACTTGTAATTGTCAAATGCAGAACTTAAAATTGATAGCTTTTAATTATTATTTCAAATTATAACTTGAAGATCTGAACTTGTAATTGTCAAATACAGAACTTCTAATTGTTAAATACAAATTATTAGTGAAAATTATAACTTGAAGATCTGAACTTGTAATTGTCAAATACAGAACTTCTAATTTTTAAATACAAATTATTAGTGCATATTATAACTTGAAGATTTGAACTAGTAATTGTCAAATACAGCACTTAAAATTGATAGCTTCTAATTATTATTGCAAATTATAACTTGAAGATCTGAACTTGTAATTGTCAAATACAGAACATAAAATTGATAGCTTCTAATTATTATTTCAAATTATAACTTGAAGATCTGAACTTGTAATTGTCAAATACAGAACTTAAAATTAATAGCTTTTAATTATTATTGCAAATTATAACTTGAAAATCTGAACTTGTAATTGTCACATACAGAACTTCTAATTGTTAAATACAAATTATTAGTGCAAATTATAACTTGAAGATCTGAACTTGTAATTGTCAAATACAGAATTTAAAATTGATAGCTTCTAATTATTATTGTAAATTATAACTTGAAGATCTAAACTTGTAATAGTGAATTACAGAACTTAGATTTGTTAAATTCAAATTATTATTTCAAATTATAACTTGAAGATCTGAACTTGTAATTGTAAAATACAGAACTTAAAATTGATAGCTTCTAATTATTATTGCAAATTATAACTTGAAGATCTGAACTTGTAATTGTAAAATGCAGAACTTAAAATTGATAACTTCTAATTATTATTGTAAATTATAACTTGAAGATCTGAACTTGTAATAGTGAATTACAGAACTTAGATTTGTTAAATTCAAATTATTATTTCAAATTATAACTTGAAGATCTGAACTAGTAATTGTCAAATACAGAACCTAAAATTGATAGCTTCTAATTATTATTTCAAATTATAACTTGAAGATCTGAACTTGTAATAGTCAAATACAGAACTTAGATTTGTCAAATTCTAATTATAATTTATAATTATAACTTGAAGATCTGAACTAGTAATTGTCAAATACAGAACTTAAAATTGATAGCTTCTAATTATTATTGCAAATTATAACTTGAAGATCTGAACTAGTAATTGTCAAATACAGAACTTAAAATTGATAGCTTCTAATTATTATTGCAAATTATAACTTGAAGATCTGAACTTGTAATTGTCAAATACAGAACTTAAAATTGATAGCTTCTAATTATTATTTCAAATTATAACTTGAAGATCTGAACTTGTAATTGTCAAATACAGAACTTAAAATTAATAGCTTCTAATTATTATTGCAAATAATAACTTGAAGATCTGAACTTGTAATTGTCAAATACAGAACTTAAAATTGATAGCTTATAATTATTATTGCAAATTATAACTTGAAGATCTGAACTTGTAATTGTCAAATACAGAACTTAAAATTAATAGCTTCTAATTATTATTTCAAATTATAACTTGAAGATCTGAACTTGTAATTGTCAAATACAGAACTTAAAATTGATAGCTTCTAATTATTATTGCAAATAATAATTTGAAGATCTGTACTTGTAATTGTCAAATACAGAACTTAAAATTGATAGCTTATAACTATAATTCAAATTATAACTTGAAGATCTGAACTTGTAATAGTCAAATACAGAACTTCGAATTGTTAAATACAAATTATTAGTGCAAATTATTACTTGAAGATCTGAACTAGTAATTGTCAAATACAGAACTTAAAATTGATAGCTTCTAATTATTATTTCAAATTATAACTTGAAGATCTGAACTTGTAATTGTCAAATACAGAACTTCTAATTGTTAAATACAAATTATTAGTGCAAATTATAACTTGTAGATCTGAACTTGTAATTGACAAATACAGAACTTAAAATTGAAAGCTTCAAATTATTATTGTAAATTATAACTTGAAGATCTGAACTTGTAATAGTGAATTACAGAACTTAGATTTGTCAAATTCTAATTATTATTTCTAATTATAACTTGAAGATCTGAACTAGTAATTGTCAAATACAGAACTTAAAATTGATAGCTTCTAATTATTATTGCAAATTATAACTTGAAGATCTGAACTTGTAATTGTCAAATACAGAACTTAAAATTGATAGCTTCTAATTATTATTTCAAATTATAACTTAAAGATCTGAACTTGTAATTGTCAAATACAGAACTTAAAATTAATAGCTTCTAATTATTATTGCAAATAATAACTTGTAGATCTGAACTTGTAATTGTCAAATACAGCACTTAAAATTGATAGCTTCTAATTATTATTGCAAATTATAACTTGAAGATCTGAACTTGTAATTGTCAAATACAGAACATAAAATTGATTGCTTCTAATTATTATTTCAAATTATAACTTGAAGATCTGAACTTGTAATTGTCAAATACAGAACTTAAAATTAATAGCTTCTAATTATTATTGCAAATTATAACTTGAAGATCTGAACTTGTAATTGTCAAATACAGAACTTCTAATTGTTAAATACAAATTATTAGTGCTAATTATAACTTGGAGATCTGAACTAGTAATTGTCAAATACAGCACTTAAAATTGATAGCTTCTAATTATTATTGCAAATTATAACTTGAAGATCTGAACTTGTAATTGTCAAATACAGAACATAAAATTGATTGCTTCTAATTATTATTTCAAATTATAACTTGAAGATCTGAACTTGTAATTGTCAAATACAGAACTTAAAATTAATAGCTTCTAATTATTATTGCAAATTATAACTTGAAGATCTGAACTTGTAATTGTCAAATACAGAACATCTAATTGTTAAATACAAATTATTAGTGCAAATTATAACTTGAAGATCTGAACTTGTAATTGTCAAATACAGAACTTAAAATTGATAGCTTCTAATTATTATTGTAAATTATAACTTGAAGATCTGAACTTGTAATAGTGAATTACAGAACTTAGATTTGTTAAATTCAAATTATTATATCAAATTATAACTTGAAGATCTGAACTAGTAATTGTCAAATACAGAACTTAAAACTGATAGCTTCTAATTATTATTGCAAATTATAACTTGAACATCTGAACTTGTAATTGTCAAATACAGAACTTAAAATTGATAGCTTCTAATTATTATTGTAAATTATAACTTGAAGATCTGAACTTGTAATTGTCAAATACAGAACTTAAAATTGATATCTTCTAATTATTATTGCAAATAATAACTTGAAGATCTGAACTTGTAATTGTCAAATACAGAACTTAAAATTGATAGCTTCTAATTATTATTGCAAATTATAATTTGAAGATCTGAACTTGTAATTGTCAAATACAGAACTTAAAATTGATAGCTTATAATTATAATTCAAATTATAACTTGAAGATCTGAACTTGTAATAGTCAAATACAGAACTTCGAATTGTTAAATACAAATTATTAGTGCAAATTATAACTTGAAGATCTGTACTTGTAATTGTCAAATACAGAACTTAAAAATGATAGCTTATAATTATAATTCAAATTATAACTTGAAGATCTGAACTTGTAATAGTCAAATACAGAACTTAGATTTGTCAAATTCTAATTATTATTTCTAATTATAACTTGAAGATCTGAACTAGTAATTGTCAAATACAGAACTTAAAATTGATAGCTTCTAATTATTATTGCAAATTATAACTTGAAGATCTGAACTAGTAATTGTCAAATACAAAACTTAAAATTGATAGCTTCTAATTATTATTGCAAATTATAACTTGAAGATCTGAACTTGTAATTGTCAAATACAGAACTTAAAATTGATAGCTTCTAATTATTACTTCAAATTATAACTTGAAGATCTGAACTTGTAATTGTCAAATACAGAACTTAAAATTAATAGCTTCTAATTATTATTGCAAATAATAACTTGAAGATCTGAACTTGTAATTGTCAAATACAGAACTTAAAATTATTAGCTTATAATTATTATTGCAAATTATAACTTGAAGATCTGAACTTGTAATTGTCAAATACAGAACTTAAAATTGATAGCTTCTAATTATTATTTCAAATTATAACTTGAAGATCTGAAGTTGTAATTGTCAAATACAGAACTTAAAATTAATAGCTTCTAATTATTATTTCAAATTATAACTTGAAGATCTGAACTTGTAATTGTCAAATACAGAACTTAAAATTGATAGCTTCTAATTATTATTGCAAATAATAATTTGAAGATCTATACTTGTAATTGTCAAATACAGAACTTAAAATTGATAGCTTATAACTATAATTCAAATTATAACTTGAAGATCTGAACTTGTAATAGTCAAATACAGAACTTCGAATTGTTAAATACAAATTATTAGTGCAAATTATTACTTGAAGATCTGAACTAGTAATTGTCAAATACAGAACTTAAAATTGATAGCTTCTAATTATTATTTCAAATTATAACTTGAAGATCTGAACTTGTAATAGTGAATTACAGAACTTAGATTTGTCAAATTCTAATTATTATTTCTAATTATAACTTGAAGATCTGAACTAGTAATTGTCAAATACAGAACTTAAAATTGATAGCTTCTAATTATTATTGCAAATTATAACTTGAAGATCTGAACTTGTAATTGTCAAATACAGAACTTAAAATTGATAGCTTCTAATTATTATTTCAAATTATAACTTGAAGATCTGAACTTGTAATTGTCAAATACAGAACTTAAAATTAATAGCTTCTAATTATTATTGCAAATAATAACTTGTAGATCTGAACTTGTAATTGTCAAATGCAGAACTTAAAATTGATAGCTTCTAATTATTATTTCAAATTATAACTTGAAGATCTGAACTTGTAATTGTCAAATACAGAACTTCTAATTGTTAAATACAAATTATTAGTGAAAATTATAACTTGAAGATCTGAACTTGTAATTGTCAAATACAGAACTTCTAATTTTTAAATACAAATTATTAGTGCAAATTATAACTTGAAGATCTGAACTAGTAATTGTCAAATACAGCACTTAAAATTGATAGCTTCTAATTATTATTGCAAATTATAACTTGAAGATCTGAACTTGTAATTGTCAAATACAGAACATAAAATTGATAGCTTCTAATTATTATTTCAAATTATAACTTGAAGATCTGAACTTGTAATTGTAAAATACAGAACTTAAAATTGATAGCTTCTAATTATTATTGCAAATTATAACTTGAAGATCTGAACTTGTAATTGTAAAATGCAGAACTTAAAATTGATAACTTCTAATTATTATTGTAAATTATAACTTGAAGATCTGAACTTGTAATAGTGAATTACAGAACTTAGATTTGTTAAATTCAAATTATTATTTCAAATTATAACTTGAAGATCTGAACTAGTAATTGTCAAATACAGAACTTAAAATTGATAGCTTCTAATTATTATTTCAAATTATAACTTGAAGATCTGAACTTGTAATAGTCAAATACAGAACTTAGATTTGTCAAATTCTAATTATAATTTATAATTATAACTTGAAGATCTGAACTAGTAATTGTCAAATACAGAACTTAAAATTGATAGCTTCTAATTATTATTGCAAATTATAACTTGAAGATCTGAACTAGTAATTGTCAAATACAGAACTTAAAATTGATAGCTTCTAATTATTATTGCAAATTGTAACTTGAAGATCTGAACTTGTAATTGTCAAATTCAGAACATAAAATTGATAGCTTCTAATTATTATTTCAAATTATAACTTGAAGATCTGAACTTGTAATTGTCAAATACAGAACTTAAAATTAATAGCTTCTAATTATTATTGCAAATAATAACTTGAAGATCTGAACTTGTAATTGTCAAATACAGAACTTAAAATTGATAGCTTATAATTATTATTGCAAATTATAACTTGAAGATCTGAACTTGTAATTGTCAAATACAGAACTTAAAATTGATAGCTTCTAATTATTATTTCAAATTATAACTTGAAGATCTGAAGTTGTAATTGTCAAATACAGAACTTAAAATTAATAGCTTCTAATTATTATTTCAAATTATAACTTGAAGATCTGAACTTGTAATTGTCAAATACAGAACTTAAAATTGATAGCTTCTAATTATTATTGCAAATAATAATTTGAAGATCTGTACTTGTAATTGTCAAATACAGAACTTAAAATTGATAGCTTATAACTATAATTCAAATTATAACTTGAAGATCTGAACTTGTAATAGTCAAATACAGAACTTCGAATTGTTAAATACAAATTATTAGTGGAAATTATTACTTGAAGATCTGAACTAGTAATTGTCAAATACAGAACTTAAAATTGATAGCTTCTAATTATTATTTCAAATTATAACTTGAAGATCTGAACTTGTAATTGTCAAATACAGAACATCTAATTGTTAAATACAAATTATTAGTGCAAATTATAACTTGAAGATCTGAACTTGTAATTGTCAAATACAGAACTTAAAATTGATAGCTTCTAATTATTATTGTAAATTATAACTTGAAGATCTGAACTTGTAATAGTGAATTACAGAACTTAGATTTGTTAAATTCAAATTATTATTTCAAATTATAACTTGAAGATCTGAACTAGTAATTGTCAAATACAGAACTTAAAATTGATAGCTTCTAATTATTATTGCAAATTATAACTTGGACATCTGAACTTGTAATTGTCAAATACAGAACTTAAAATTGATAGCTTCTAATTATTATTGTAAATTATAACTTGAAGATCTGAACTTGTAATTGTCAAATACAGAACTTAAAATTGATATCTTCTAATTATTATTGCAAATAATAACTTGAAGATCTGAACTTGTAATTGTCAAATACAGAACTTAAAATTGATAGCTTCTAATTATTATTGTAAATTATAACTTGAAGATCTGTACTTGTAATTGTCAAATACAGAACTTAAAAATGATAGCTTATAATTATAATTCAAATTATAACTTGAAGATCTGAACTAGTAATAGTCAAATACAGAACTTAGATTTGTCAAATTCTAATTATAATTTATAATTATAACTTGAAGATCTGAACTAGTAATTGTCAAATACAGAACTTAAAATTGATAGCTTCTAATTATTATTGCAAATTATAACTTGAAGATCTGAACTAGTAATTGTCAAATACAGAACTTAAAATTGATAGCTTCTAATTATTATTGCAAATTGTAACTTGAAGATCTGAACTTGTAATTGTCAAATTCAGAACATAAAATTGATAGCTTCTAATTATTATTTCAAATTATAACTTGAAGATCTGAACTTGTAATTGTCAAATACAGAACTTAAAATTAATAGCTTCTAATTATTATTGCAAATAATAACTTGAAGATCTGAACTTGTAATTGTCAAATACAGAACTTAAAATTGATAGCTTATAATTATTATTGCAAATTATAACTTGAAGATCTGAACTTGTAATTGTCAAATACAGAACTTAAAATTGATAGCTTCTAATTATTATTTCAAATTATAACTTGAAGATCTGAAGTTGTAATTGTCAAATACAGAACTTAAAATTAATAGCTTCTAATTATTATTTCAAATTATAACTTGAAGATCTGAACTTGTAATTGTCAAATACAGAACTTAAAATTGATAGCTTCTAATTATTATTGCAAATAATAATTTGAAGATCTGTACTTGTAATTGTCAAATACAGAACTTAAAATTGATAGCTTATAACTATAATTCAAATTATAACTTGAAGATCTGAACTTGTAATAGTCAAATACAGAACTTCGAATTGTTAAATACAAATTATTAGTGGAAATTATTACTTGAAGATCTGAACTAGTAATTGTCAAATACAGAACTTAAAATTGATAGCTTCTAATTATTATTTCAAATTATAACTTGAAGATCTGAACTTGTAATTGTCAAATACAGAACATCTAATTGTTAAATACAAATTATTAGTGCAAATTATAACTTGAAGATCTGAACTTGTAATTGTCAAATACAGAACTTAAAATTGATAGCTTCTAATT
The DNA here is from genome assembly GCA_963170105.1 of Cantharis lateralis. Classification (NCBI taxonomy): domain Eukaryota; kingdom Metazoa; phylum Arthropoda; class Insecta; order Coleoptera; family Cantharidae; genus Cantharis; species Cantharis lateralis. The sequence goes on along the minus strand of OY720625.1, from coordinate 22,371,324 downwards.
ATTATTGTAAATTATAACTTGAAGATCTGAACTTGTAATAGTGAATTACAGAACTTAGATTTGTTAAATTCAAATTATTATTTCAAATTATAACTTGAAGATCTGAACTAGTAATTGTCAAATACAGAACTTAAAATTGATAGCTTCTAATTATTATTGCAAATTATAACTTGGACATCTGAACTTGTAATTGTCAAATACAGAACTTAAAATTGATAGCTTCTAATTATTATTGTAAATTATAACTTGAAGATCTGAACTTGTAATTGTCAAATACAGAACTTAAAATTGATATCTTCTAATTATTATTGCAAATAATAACTTGAAGATCTGAACTTGTAATTGTCAAATACAGAACTTAAAATTGATAGCTTCTAATTATTATTGTAAATTATAACTTGAAGATCTGTACTTGTAATTGTCAAATACAGAACTTAAAAATGATAGCTTATAATTATAATTCAAATTATAACTTGAAGATCTGAACTAGTAATAGTCAAATACAGAACTTAGATTTGTCAAATTCTAATTATTATTTCTAATTATAACTTGAAGATCTGAACTAGTAATTGTCAAATACAGAACTTAAAATTGATAGCTTCTAATTATTATTGCAAATTATAACTTGAAGATCTGAACTAGTAATTGTCAAATACAAAACTTAAAATTGATAGCTTCTAATTATTATTGCAAATTATAACTTGAAGATCTGAACTTGTAATTGTCAAATACAGAACTTAAAATTGATAGCTTCTAATTATTACTTCAAATTATAACTTGAAGATCTGAACTTGTAATTGTCAAATACAGAACTTAAAATTAATAGCTTCTAATTATTATTGCAAATAATAACTTGAAGATCTGAACTTGTAATTGTCAAATACAGAACTTAAAATTATTAGCTTATAATTATTATTGCAAATTATAACTTGAAGATCTGAACTTGTAATTGTCAAATACAGAACTTAAAATTGATAGCTTCTAATTATTATTTCAAATTATAACTTGAAGATCTGAAGTTGTAATTGTCAAATACAGAACTTAAAATTAATAGCTTCTAATTATTATTTCAAATTATAACTTGAAGATCTGAACTTGTAATTGTCAAATACAGAACTTAAAATTGATAGCTTCTAATTATTATTGCAAATAATAATTTGAAGATCTATACTTGTAATTGTCAAATACAGAACTTAAAATTGATAGCTTATAACTATAATTCAAATTATAACTTGAAGATCTGAACTTGTAATAGTCAAATACAGAACTTCGAATTGTTAAATACAAATTATTAGTGCAAATTATTACTTGAAGATCTGAACTAGTAATTGTCAAATACAGAACTTAAAATTGATAGCTTCTAATTATTATTTCAAATTATAACTTGAAGATCTGAACTTGTAATTGTCAAATACAGAACTTCTAATTGTTAAATACAAATTATTAGTGCAAATTATAACTTGTAGATCTGAACTTGTAATTGTCAAATACAGAACTTAAAATTGAAAGCTTCAAATTATTATTGTAAATTATAACTTGAAGATCTGAACTTGTAATAGTGAATTACAGAACTTAGATTTGTCAAATTCTAATTATTATTTCTAATTATAACTTGAAGATCTGAACTAGTAATTGTCAAATACAGAACTTAAAATTGATAGCTTCTAATTATTATTGCAAATTATAACTTGAAGATCTGAACTTGTAATTGTCAAATACAGAACTTAAAATTGATAGCTTCTAATTATTATTTCAAATTATAACTTGAAGATCTGAACTTGTAATTGTCAAATACAGAACTTAAAATTAATAGCTTCTAATTATTATTGCAAATAATAACTTGTAGATCTGAACTTGTAATTGTCAAATGCAGAACTTAAAATTGATAGCTTCTAATTATTATTTCAAATTATAACTTGAAGATCTGAACTTGTAATTGTCAAATACAGAACTTCTAATTGTTAAATACAAATTATTAGTGAAAATTATAACTTGAAGATCTGAACTTGTAATTGTCAAATACAGAACTTCTAATTTTTAAATACAAATTATTAGTGCAAATTATAACTTGAAGATCTGAACTAGTAATTGTCAAATACAGCACTTAAAATTGATAGCTTCTAATTATTATTGCAAATTATAACTTGAAGATCTGAACTTGTAATTGTCAAATACAGAACATAAAATTGATAGCTTCTAATTATTATTTCAAATTATAACTTGAAGATCTGAACTTGTAATTGTCAAATACAGAACTTAAAATTAATAGCTTTTAATTATTATTGCAAATTATAACTTGAAAATCTGAACTTGTAATTGTCACATACAGAACTTCTAATTGTTAAATACAAATTATTAGTGCAAATTATAACTTGAAGATCTGAACTTGTAATTGTCAAATACAGAATTTAAAATTGATAGCTTCTAATTATTATTGTAAATTATAACTTGAAGATCTGAACTTGTAATAGTGAATTACAGAACTTAGATTTGTTAAATTCAAATTATTATTTCAAATTATAACTTGAAGATCTGAACTAGTAATTGTAAAATACAGAACTTAAAATTGATAGCTTCTAATTATTATTGCAAATTATAACTTGAAGATCTGAACTTGTAATTGTAAAATGCAGAACTTAAAATTGATAACTTCTAATTATTATTGTAAATTATAACTTGAAGATCTGAACTTGTAATAGTGAATTACAGAACTTAGATTTGTTAAATTCAAATTATTATTTCAAATTATAACTTGAAGATCTGAACTAGTAATTGTCAAATACAGAACTTAAAATTGATAGCTTCTAATTATTATTTCAAATTATAACTTGAAGATCTGAACTTGTAATAGTCAAATACAGAACTTAGATTTGTCAAATTCTAATTATAATTTATAATTATAACTTGAAGATCTGAACTAGTAATTGTCAAGTACAGAACTTAAAATTGATAGCTTCTAATTATTATTGCAAATTATAACTTGAAGATCTGAACTAGTAATTGTCAAATACAGAACTTAAAATTGATAGCTTCTAATTATTATTGCAAATTGTAACTTGAAGATCTGAACTTGTAATTGTCAAATTCAGAACATAAAATTGATAGCTTCTAATTATTATTTCAAATTATAACTTGAAGATCTGAACTTGTAATTGTCAAATACAGAACTTGAAATTAATAGCTTCTAATTATTATTGCAAATAATAACTTGAAGATCTGAACTTGTAATTGTCAAATACAGAACTTAAAATTGATAGCTTATAATTATAATTCAAATTATAACTTGAAGATCTGAACTTGTAATAGTCAAATACAGAACTTCGAATTGTTAAATAAAATTATTAGTGCAAATTATTACTTGAAGATCTGAACCTGTAATAGGTAAATACAGAACTTCGAATGGTTAAATTCAAACTAAGATTGCACTAAAAAATTTGAAGATCTGAACTTGTAATAGTCAAATAGAGAACTTCTAATTGTTAAATACAAATTATTAGTGAAAATTATAACTTGAAGATCTGAACTTGTAATTGTCAAATACAGAACTTCGAATTGTTAAATACAAATTATTAGTGCAAATTATTACTTGAAGATCTGAACTAGTAATTGTCAAATACAGAACTTAAAATTGATAGCTTCTAATTATTATTTCAAATTATAACTTGAAGATCTGAACTTGTAATTGTCAAATACAGAACTTCTAATTGTTAAATACAAATTATTAGTGCAAATTATAACTTGTAGATCTGAACTTGTAATTGTCAAATACAGAACTTAAAATTGAAAGCTTCAAATTATTATTGTAAATTATAACTTGAAGATCTGAACTTGTAATAGTGAATTACAGAACTTAGATTTGTCAAATTCTAATTATTATTTCTAATTATAACTTGAAGATCTGAACTAGTAATTGTCAAATACAGAACTTAAAATTGATAGCTTCTAATTATTATTGCAAATTATAACTTGAAGATCTAAACTTGTAATTGTCAAATACAGAACTTAAAATTGATAGCTTCTAATTATTATTTCAAATTATAACTTGAAGATCTGAACTTGTAATTGTCAAATACAGAACTTAAAATTAATAGCTTCTAATTATTATTGCAAATAATAACTTGTAGATCTGAACTTGTAATTGTCAAATGCAGAACTTAAAATTGATAGCTTCTAATTATTATTGCAAATAATAATTTGAAGATCTGTACTTGTAATTGTCAAATACAGAACTTAAAATTGATAGCTTATAATTATAATTCAAATTATAACTTGAAGATCTGAACTTGTAATAGTCAAATACAGAACTTCGAATTGTTAAATAAAATTATTAGTGCAAATTATTACTTGAAGATCTGAACCTGTAATAGGTAAATACAGAACTTCGAATGGTTAAATTCAAACTAAGATTGCACATAAAAATTTGAAGATCTGAACTTGTAATAGTCAAATAGAGAACTTCTAATTGTTAAATACAAATTATTAGTGAAAATTATAACTTGAAGATCTGAACTTGTAATTGTCAAATACAGAACTTCTAATTGTTAAATACAAATTATTAGTGCAAATTATAACTTGAAGATCTGAACTAGTAATTGTCAAATACAGCACTTAAAATTGATAGCTTCTAATTATTATTGCAAATTATAACTTGAAGATCTGAACTTGTAATTGTCAAATACAGAACATAAAATTGATTGCTTCTAATTATTATTTCAAATTATAACTTGAAGATCTGAACTTGTAATTGTCAAATACAGAACTTAAAATTAATAGCTTCTAATTATTATTGCAAATTATAACTTGAAGATCTGAACTTGTAATTGTCAAATACAGAACATCTAATTGTTAAATACAAATTATTAGTGCAAATTATAACTTGAAGATCTGAACTTGTAATTGTCAAATACAGAACTTAAAATTGATAGCTTCTAATTATTATTGTAAATTATAACTTGAAGATCTGAACTTGTAATAGTGAATTACAGAACTTAGATTTGTTAAATTCAAATTATTATTTCAAATTATAACTTGAAGATCTGAACTAGTAATTGTCAAATACAGAACTTAAAATTGATAGCTTCTAATTATTATTGCAAATTATAACTTGGACATCTGAACTTGTAATTGTCAAATACAGAACTTAAAATTGATAGCTTCTAATTATTATTGTAAATTATAACTTGAAGATCTGAACTTGTAATTGTCAAATACAGAACTTAAAATTGATATCTTCTAATTATTATTGCAAATAATAACTTGAAGATCTGAACTTGTAATTGTCAAATACAGAACTTAAAATTGATAGCTTCTAATTATTATTGTAAATTATAACTTGAAGATCTGTACTTGTAATTGTCAAATACAGAACTTAAAAATGATAGCTTATAATTATAATTCAAATTATAACTTGAAGATCTGAACTTGTAATAGTCAAATACAGAACTTAGATTTGTCAAATTCTAATTATTATTTCTAATTATAACTTGAAGATCTGAACTAGTAATTGTCAAATACAGAACTTAAAATTGATAGCTTCTAATTATTATTGCAAATTATAACTTGAAGATCTGAACTAGTAATTGTCAAATACAAAACTTAAAATTGATAGCTTCTAATTATTATTGCAAATTATAACTTGAAGATCTGAACTTGTAATTGTCAAATACAGAACTTAAAATTGATAGCTTCTAATTATTACTTCAAATTATAACTTGAAGATCTGAACTTGTAATTGTCAAATACAGAACTTAAAATTAATAGCTTCTAATTATTATTGCAAATAATAACTTGAAGATCTGAACTTGTAATTGTCAAATACAGAACTTAAAATTATTAGCTTATAATTATTATTGCAAATTATAACTTGAAGATCTGAACTTGTAATTGTCAAATACAGAACTTAAAATTGATAGCTTCTAATTATTATTTCAAATTATAACTTGAAGATCTGAAGTTGTAATTGTCAAATACAGAACTTAAAATTAATAGCTTCTAATTATTATTTCAAATTATAACTTGAAGATCTGAACTTGTAATTGTCAAATACAGAACTTAAAATTGATAGCTTCTAATTATTATTGCAAATAATAATTTGAAGATCTATACTTGTAATTGTCAAATACAGAACTTAAAATTGATAGCTTATAACTATAATTCAAATTATAACTTGAAGATCTGAACTTGTAATAGTCAAATACAGAACTTCGAATTGTTAAATACAAATTATTAGTGCAAATTATTACTTGAAGATCTGAACTAGTAATTGTCAAATACAGAACTTAAAATTGATAGCTTCTAATTATTATTTCAAATTATAACTTGAAGATCTGAACTTGTAATTGTCAAATACAGAACTTCTAATTGTTAAATACAAATTATTAGTGCAAATTATAACTTGTAGATCTGAACTTGTAATTGTCAAATACAGAACTTAAAATTGAAAGCTTCAAATTATTATTGTAAATTATAACTTGAAGATCTGAACTTGTAATAGTGAATTACAGAACTTAGATTTGTCAAATTCTAATTATTATTTCTAATTATAACTTGAAGATCTGAACTAGTAATTGTCAAATACAGAACTTAAAATTGATAGCTTCTAATTATTATTGCAAATTATAACTTGAAGATCTGAACTTGTAATTGTCAAATACAGAACTTAAAATTGATAGCTTCTAATTATTATTTCAAATTATAACTTGAAGATCTGAACTTGTAATTGTCAAATACAGAACTTAAAATTAATAGCTTCTAATTATTATTGCAAATAATAACTTGTAGATCTGAACTTGTAATTGTCAAATGCAGAACTTAAAATTGATAGCTTCTAATTATTATTTCAAATTATAACTTGAAGATCTGAACTTGTAATTGTCAAATACAGAACTTCTAATTGTTAAATACAAATTATTAGTGAAAATTATAACTTGAAGATCTGAACTTGTAATTGTCAAATACAGAACTTCTAATTTTTAAATACAAATTATTAGTGCAAATTATAACTTGAAGATCTGAACTAGTAATTGTCAAATACAGCACTTAAAATTGATAGCTTCTAATTATTATTGCAAATTATAACTTGAAGATCTGAACTTGTAATTGTCAAATACAGAACATAAAATTGATAGCTTCTAATTATTATTTCAAATTATAACTTGAAGATCTGAACTTGTAATTGTCAAATACAGAACTTAAAATTAATAGCTTTTAATTATTATTGCAAATTATAACTTGAAAATCTGAACTTGTAATTGTCACATACAGAACTTCTAATTGTTAAATACAAATTATTAGTGCAAATTATAACTTGAAGATCTGAACTTGTAATTGTCAAATACAGAATTTAAAATTGATAGCTTCTAATTATTATTGTAAATTATAACTTGAAGATCTGAACTTGTAATAGTGAATTACAGAACTTAGATTTGTTAAATTCAAATTATTATTTCAAATTATAACTTGAAGATCTGAACTAGTAATTGTAAAATACAGAACTTAAAATTGATAGCTTCTAATTATTATTGCAAATTATAACTTGAAGATCTGAACTTGTAATTGTAAAATGCAGAACTTAAAATTGATAACTTCTAATTATTATTGTAAATTATAACTTGAAGATCTGAACTTGTAATAGTGAATTACAGAACTTAGATTTGTTAAATTCAAATTATTATTTCAAATTATAACTTGAAGATCTGAACTAGTAATTGTCAAATACAGAACTTAAAATTGATAGCTTCTAATTATTATTTCAAATTATAACTTGAAGATCTGAACTTGTAATAGTCAAATACAGAACTTAGATTTGTCAAATTCTAATTATAATTTATAATTATAACTTGAAGATCTGAACTAGTAATTGTCAAATACAGAACTTAAAATTGATAGCTTCTAATTATTATTGCAAATTATAACTTGAAGATCTGAACTAGTAATTGTCAAATACAGAACTTAAAATTGATAGCTTCTAATTATTATTGCAAATTGTAACTTGAAGATCTGAACTTGTAATTGTCAAATTCAGAACATAAAATTGATAGCTTCTAATTATTATTTCAAATTATAACTTGAAGATCTGAACTTGTAATTGTCAAATACAGAACTTGAAATTAATAGCTTCTAATTATTATTGCAAATAATAACTTGAAGATCTGAACTTGTAATTGTCAAATACAGAACTTAAAATTGATAGCTTATAATTATAATTCAAATTATAACTTGAAGATCTGAACTTGTAATAGTCAAATACAGAACTTCGAATTGTTAAATAAAATTATTAGTGCAAATTATTACTTGAAGATCTGAACCTGTAATAGGTAAATACAGAACTTCGAATGGTTAAATTCAAACTAAGATTGCACATAAAAATTTGAAGATCTGAACTTGTAATAGTCAAATAGAGAACTTCTAATTGTTAAATACAAATTATTAGTGAAAATTATAACTTGAAGATCTGAACTTGTAATTGTCAAATACAGAACTTCGAATTGTTAAATACAAATTATTAGTGCAAATTATTACTTGAAGATCTGAACTAGTAATTGTCAAATACAGAACTTAAAATGGATAGCTTCTAATTATTATTTCAAATTATAACTTGAAGATCTGAACTTGTAATTGTCAAATACAGAACTTCTAATTGTTAAATACAAATTATTAGTGCAAATTATAACTTGTAGATCTGAACTTGTAATTGTCAAATACAGAACTTAAAATTGAAAGCTTCAAATTATTATTGTAAATTATAACTTGAAGATCTGAACTTGTAATAGTGAATTACAGAACTTAGATTTGTCAAATTCTAATTATTATTTCTAATTATAACTTGAAGATCTGAACTAGTAATTGTCAAATACAGAACTTAAAATTGATAGCTTCTAATTATTATTGCAAATTATAACTTGAAGATCTAAACTTGTAATTGTCAAATACAGAACTTAAAATTGATAGCTTCTAATTATTATTTCAAATTATAACTTGAAGATCTGAACTTGTAATTGTCAAATACAGAACTTAAAATTAATAGCTTCTAATTATTATTGCAAATAATAACTTGTAGATCTGAACTTGTAATTGTCAAATGCAGAACTTAAAATTGATAGCTTCTAATTATTATTGCAAATAATAATTTGAAGATCTGTACTTGTAATTGTCAAATACAGAACTTAAAATTGATAGCTTATAATTATAATTCAAATTATAACTTGAAGATCTGAACTTGTAATAGTCAAATACAGAACTTCGAATTGTTAAATAAAATTATTAGTGCAAATTATTACTTGAAGATCTGAACCTGTAATAGGTAAATACAGAACTTCGAATGGTTAAATTCAAACTAAGATTGCACATAAAAATTTGAAGATCTGAACTTGTAATAGTCAAATAGAGAACTTCTAATTGTTAAATACAAATTATTAGTGAAAATTATAACTTGAAGATCTGAACTTGTAATTGTCAAATACAGAACTTCTAATTGTTAAATACAAATTATTAGTGCAAATTATAACTTGAAGATCTGAACTAGTAATTGTCAAATACAGCACTTAAAATTGATAGCTTCTAATTATTATTGCAAATTATAACTTGAAGATCTGAACTTGTAATTGTCAAATACAGAACATAAAATTGATTGCTTCTAATTATTATTTCAAATTATAACTTGAAGATCTGAACTTGTAATTGTCAAATACAGAACTTAAAATTAATAGCTTCTAATTATTATTGCAAATTATAACTTGAAGATCTGAACTTGTAATTGTCAAATACAGAACATCTAATTGTTAAATACAAATTATTAGTGCAAATTATAACTTGAAGATCTGAACTTGTAATTGTCAAATACAGAACTTAAAATTGATAGCTTCTAATTATTATTGTAAATTATAACTTGAAGATCTGAACTTGTAATAGTGAATTACAGAACTTAGATTTGTTAAATTCAAATTATTATTTCAAATTATAACTTGAAGATCTGAACTAGTAATTGTCAAATACAGAACTTAAAATTGATAGCTTCTAATTATTATTGCAAATTATAACTTGGACATCTGAACTTGTAATTGTCAAATACAGAACTTAAAATTGATAGCTTCTAATTATTATTGTAAATTATAACTTGAAGATCTGAACTTGTAATTGTCAAATACAGAACTTAAAATTGATATCTTCTAATTATTATTGCAAATAATAACTTGAAGATCTGAACTTGTAATTGTCAAATACAGAACTTAAAATTGATAGCTTCTAATTATTATTGCAAATTATAATTTGAAGATCTGAACTTGTAATTGTCAAATACAGAACTTAAAATTGATAGCTTATAATTATAATTCAAATTATAACTTGAAGATCTGAACTTGTAATAGTCAAATACAGAACTTCGAATTGTTAAATACAAATTATTAGTGCAAATTATAACTTGAAGATCTGTACTTGTAATTGTCAAATACAGAACTTAAAATTGATAGCTTATAATTATAATTCAAATTATAACTTGAAGATCTGAACTTGTAATAGTCAAATACAGAACTTAGATTTGTCAAATTCTAATTATTATTTCTAATTATAACTTGAAGATCTGAACTAGTAATTGTCAAATACAGAACTTCAAATTGATAGCTTCTAATTATTATTGCAAATTATAACTTGAAGATCTGAACTAGTAATTGTCAAATACAGAACTTAAAATTGATAGCTTCTAATTATTATTGCAAATTATAACTTGAAGATCTGAACTTGTAATTGTAAATACAGAACTTAAAATTGATAGCTTCTAATTATTATTGCAAATAATAATTTGAAGATCTGTACTTGTAATTGTCAAATACAGAACTTAAAATTGATAGCTTATAATTATAATTCAAATTATAACTTGAAGATCTGAACTTGTAATAGTCAAATACAGAACTTCTAATTGTTAAATACAAATTATTAGTGAAAATTATAACTTGAAGATCTGAACTTGTAATTGTCAAATACAGAACTTCTAATTGTTAAATACAAATTATTAGTGCAAATTATAACTTGAAGATCTGAACTAGTAATTGTCAAATACAGCACTTAAAATTGATAGCTTCTAATTATTATTGCAAATTATAACTTGAAGATCTGAACTTGTAATTGTCAAATACAGAACATAAAATTGATAGCTTCAAATTATTATTTCAAATTATAACTTGAAGATCTGAACTTGTAATTGTCAAATACAGAACTTAAAATTAATAGCTTCTAATTATTATTGCAAATTATAACTTGAAGATCTGAACTTGTAATTGTCAAATACAGAACATCTTATTGTTAAATACAAATTATTAGTGCAAATTATAACTTGAAGATCTGAACTTGTAATTGTCAAATACAGAACTTAAAATTGATAGCTTCTAATTATTATTGTAAATTATAACTTGAAGATCTGAACTTGTAATAGTGAATTACAGAACTTAGATTTGTTAAATTCAAATTATTATTTCAAATTATAACTTGAAGATCTGAACTAGTAATTGTCAAATACAGAACTTAAAATTGATAGCTTCTAATTATTATTGCAAATTATAACTTGAACATCTGAACTTGTAATTGTCAAATACAGAACTTAAAATTGATAGCTTCTAATTATTATTGTAAATTATAACTTGAAGATCTGAACTTGTAATTGTCAAATACAGAACTTAAAATTGATATCTTCTAATTATTATTGCAAATAATAACTTGAAGATCTGAACTTGTAATTGTCAAATACAGAACTTAAAATTGATAGCTTCTAATTATTATTGCAAATTATAATTTGAAGATCTGAACTTGTAATTGTCAAATACAGAACTTAAAATTGATAGCTTATAATTATAATTCAAATTATAACTTGAAGATCTGAACTTGTAATAGTCAAATACAGAACTTCGAATTGTTAAATACAAATTATTAGTGCAAATTATAACTTGAAGATCTGTACTTGTAATTGTCAAATACAGAACTTAAAATTGATAGCTTATAATTATAATTCAAATTATAACTTGAAGATCTGAACTTGTAATAGTCAAATACAGAACTTAGATTTGTCAAATTCTAATTATTATTTCTAATTATAACTTGAAGATCTGAACTAGTAATTGTCAAATACAGAACTTCAAATTGATAGCTTCTAATTATAATTGCAAATTATAACTTGAAGATCTGAACTAGTAATTGTCAAATACAGAACTTAAAATTGATAGCTTCTAATTATTATTGCAAATTATAACTTGAAGATCTGAACTTGTAATTGTAAATACAGAACTTCGAATGGTTAAATTCAAACTAAGATTGCACATAATAATTTGAAGATCTGAACTTGTAATAGTCAAATAGAGAACTTCTAATTGTTAAATACAAATTATTAGTGAAAATTATAACTTGAAGATCTGAACTTGTAATTGTCAAATACAGAACTTCTAATTGTTAAATACAAATTATTAGTGCAATTTATAACTTGAAGATCTGAACTAGTAATTGTCAAATACAGCACTTAAAATTGATAGCTTCTAATTATTATTGCAAATTATAACTTGAAGATCTGAACTTGTAATTGTCAAATACAGAACATAAAATTGATAGCTTCTAATTATTATTTCAAATTATAACTTGAAGATCTGAACTTGTAATTGTCAAATACAGAACTTAAAATTAATAGCTTCTAATTATTATTGCAAATTATAACTTGAAGATCTGAACTTGTAATTGACAAATACAGAACATCTAATTGTTAAATACAAATTATTAGTGCAAATTATAACTTGAAGATCTGAACTTGTAATTGTCAAATACAGAACTTAAAATTGATAGCTTCTAATTATTATTGTAAATTATAACTTGAAGATCTGAACTTGTAATAGTGAATTACAGAACTTAGATTTGTTCAATTCAAATTATTATTTCAAATTATAACTTGAAGATCTGAACTAGTAATTGTCAAATACAGAACTTAAAATTTATAGCTTCTAATTATTATTGCAAATTATAACTTGAACATCTGAACTTGTAATTGTCAAATACAGAACTTAAAATTGATAGCTTCTAATTATTATTGTAAATTATAACTTGAAGATCTGAACTTGTAATTGTCAAATACAGAACTTAAAATTGATATCTTCTAATTATTATTGCAAATAATAACTTGAAGATCTGAACTTGTAATTGTCAAATACAGAACTTAAAATTGATAGCTTCTAATTATTATTGCAAATTATAATTTGAAGATCTGAACTTGTAATTGTCAAATACAGAACTTAAAATTGATAGCTTATAATTATAATTCAAATTATAACTTGAAGATCTGAACTTGTAATAGTCAAATACAGAACTTCGAATTGTTAAATACAAATTATTAGTGCAAATTATAACTTGAAGATCTGTACTTGTAATTGTCAAATACAGAACTTAAAAATGATAGCTTATAATTATAATTCAAATTATAACTTGAAGATCTGAACTTGTAATAGTCAAATACAGAACTTAGATTTGTCAAATTCTAATTATTATTTCTAATTATAACTTGAAGATCTGAACTAGTAATTGTCAAATACAGAACTTAAAATTGATAGCTTCTAATTATTATTGCAAATTATAACTTGAAGATCTGAACTAGTAATTGTCAAATACAGAACTTAAAATTGATAGCTTCTAATTATTATTGCAAATTATAACTTGAAGATCTGAACTTGTAATTGTCAAATACAGAACTTAAAATTGATAGCTTCTAATTATTATTTCAAATTATAACTTGAAGATCTGAACTTGTAATTGTCAAATACAGAACTTAAAATTAATAGCTTCTAATTATTAATGCAAATAATAACTTGAAGATCTGAACTTGTAATTGTCAAATACAGAACTTAAAATTGATAGCTTATAATTATTATTGCAAATTATAACTAGAAGATCTGAACTTGTAATTGTCAAATACAGAACTTAAAATTGATAGCTTCTAATTATTATTTCAAATTATAACTTGAAGATCTGAAGTTGTAATTGTCAAATACAGAACTTAAAATTAATAGCTTCTAATTATTATTTCAAATTATAACTTGAAGATCTGAACTTGTAATTGTCAAATACAGAACTTAAAATTGATAGCTTCTAATTATTATTGCAAATAATAATTTGAAGATCTGTACTTGTAATTGTCAAATACAGAACTTAAAATTGATAGCTTATAACTATAATTCAAATTATAACTTGAAGATCTGAACTTGTAATAGTCAAATACAGAACTTCGAATTGTTAAATACAAATTATTAGTGCAAATTATTACTTGAAGATCTGAACTAGTAATTGTCAAATACAGAACTTAAAATTGATAGCTTCTAATTATTATTTCAAATTATAACTTGAAGATCTGAACTTGTAATTGTCAAATACAGAACTTCTGATTGTTAAATACAAATTATTAGTGCAAATTATAACTTGTAGATCTGAACTTGTAATTGTCAAATACAGAACTTAAAATTGAAAGCTTCAAATTATTATTGTAAATTATAACTTGAAGATCTGAACTTGTAATAGTGAATTACAGAACTTAGATTTGTCAAATTCTAATTATTATTTCTAATTATAACTTGAAGATCTGAACTAGTAATTGTCAAATACAGAACTTAAAATTGATAGCTTCCAATTATTATTGCAAATTATAACTTGAAGATCTGAACTTGTAATTGTCAAATACAGAACTTAAAATTGATAGCTTCTAATTATTATTTCAAATTATAACTTGAAGATCTGAACTTGTAATTGTCAAATACAGAACTTAAAATTGATATCTTCTAATTATTATTGCAAATAATAACTTGAAGATCTGAACTTGTAATTGTCAAATACAGAACTTAAAATTGATAGCTTCTAATTATAATTCAAATTATAACTTGAAGATCTGAACTTGTAATAGTCAAATACAGAACTTCGAATTGTTAAATACAAATTATTAGTGCAAATTATAACTTGAAGATCTGTACTTGTAATCGTCTAATACAGAACTTAAAAATGATAGCTTATAATTATAATTCAAATTATAACTTGAAGATCTGAACTTGTAATAGTCAAATACAGAACTTAGATTTGTCAAATTCTAATTATTATTTCTAATTATAACTTGAAGATCTGAACTAGTAATTGTCAAATACAGAACTTAAAATTGATAGCTTCTAATTATTATTGCAAATTATAACTTGAAGATCTGAACTAGTAATTGTCAAATACAGAACTTAAAATTGATAGCTTCTAATTATTATTGCAAATTATAACTTGAAGATCTGAACTTGTAATTGTCAAATACAGAACTTAAAATTGATAGCTTCTAATTATTATTTCAAATTATAACTTGAAGATCTGAACTTGTAATTGTCAAATACAGAACTTAAAATTAATAGCTGCTAATTATTATTGCAAATAATAACTTGAAGATCTGAACTTGTAATTGTCAAATACAGAACTTAAAATTGATAGCTTATAATTATTATTGCAAATTATAACTTGAAGATCTGAACTTGTAATTGTCAAATAGAGAACTTAAAATTGATAGCTTCTAATTATTATTTCAAATTATAACTTGAAGATCTGAAGTTGTAATTGTCAAATACAGAACTTAAAATTAATAGCTTCTAATTATTATTTCAAATTATAACTTGAAGATCTGAACTTGTAATTGTCAAATACAGAACTTAAAATTGATAGCTTCTAATTATTATTGCAAATAATAATTTGAAGATCTGTACCTGTAATTGTCAAATACAGAACTTAAAATTGCTAGCTTATAACTATAATTCAAATTATAACTTGAAGATCTGAACTTGTAATAGTCAAATACAGAACTTCGAATTGTTAAATACAAATTATTAGTGCAAATTATTACTTGAAGATCTGAACTAGTAATTGTCAAATACAGAACTTAAAATTGATAGCTTCTAATTATTATTTCAAATTATAACTTGAAGATCTGAACTTGTAATTGTTAAATACAGAACTTCTAATTGTTAAATACAAATTATTAGTGCAAATTATAACTTGTAGATCTGAACTTGTAATTGTCAAATACAGAACTTAAAATTGAAAGCTTCAAATTATTATTGTAAATTATAACTTGCAGATCTGAACTTGTAATAGTGAATTACAGAACTTAGATTTGTCAAATTCTAATTATTATTTCTAATTATAACTTGAAGATCTGAACTAGTAATTGTCAAATACAGAACTTAAAATTGATAGCTTCTAATTATTATTGCAAATAATAACTTGTAGATCTGAACTTGTAATTGTCAAATGCAGAACTTAAAATTGATAGCTTCTAATTATTATTGCAAATTATAACTTGAAGATCTGAACTTGTAATTGTCAAATACAGAACTTAAAATTAATAGCTTCTAATTATTATTGCAAATTATAACTTGAAGATCTGAACTTGTAATTGTCAAATACAGAACATCTAATTGTTAAATACAAATTATTAGTGCAAATTATAACTTGAAGATCTGAACTTGTAATTGTCAAATACAGAACTTAAAATTGATAGCTTCTAATTATTATTGTAAATTATAACTTGAAGATCTGAACTTGTAATAGTGAATTACAGAACTTAGATTTATTAAATTCAAA
Organism: Cantharis lateralis; assembly: GCA_963170105.1. Lineage (NCBI taxonomy): Eukaryota > Metazoa > Arthropoda > Insecta > Coleoptera > Cantharidae > Cantharis > Cantharis lateralis. The sequence goes on along the minus strand of OY720625.1, from coordinate 22,354,707 downwards.
TTATTATTTCAAATTATAACTTGAAGATCTGAACTAGTAATTGTCAAATACAGAACTTAAAATTGATAGCTTCTAATTATTATTGCAAATTATAACTTGAACATCTGAACTTGTAATTGTCAAATACAGAACTTAAAATTGATAGCTTCTAATTATTATTGTAAATTATAACTTGAAGATCTGAACTTGTAATTGTCAAATACAGAACTTAAAATTGATAGCTTATAATTATAATTCAAATTATAACTTGAAGATCTGAACTTGTAATAGTCAAATACAGAACTTCGAATTGTTAAATACAAATTATTAGTGCAAATTATTACTTGAAGATCTGAACCTGTAATAGGTAAATACAGAACTTCGAATGGTTAAATTCAAACTAAGATTGCACATAATAATTTGAAGATCTGAACTTGTAATAGTCAAATACAGAACTTCTAATTGTTAAATACAAATTATTAGTGAAAATTATAACTTGAAGATCTGAACTTGTAATTGTCAAATACAGAACTTCTAATTGTTAAATTCAAATTATTAGTGCAAATTATAACTTGAAGATCTGAACTAGTAATTGTCAAATACAGCACTTAAAATTGATAGCTTCTAATTATTATTGCAAATTATAACTTGAAGATCTGAACTTGTAATTGTCAAATACAGAACATAAAATTGATAGTTTCTAATTATTATTTCAAATTATAACTTGAAGATCTGAACTTGTAATTGTCAAATACAGAACTTAAAATTAATAGCTTCTAATTATTATTGCAAATTATAACTTGAAGATCTGAACTTGTAATTGTTAAATACAGAACATCTAATTGTTAAATACAAATTATTAGTGCAAATTATAACTTGAAGATCTGAACTTGTAATTGTCAAATACAGAACTTAAAATTGATAGCTTCTAATTATTATTGTAAATTATAACTTTTAGATCTGAACTTGTAATAGTGAATTACAGAACTTAGATTTATTAAATTCAATTATTATTTCAAATTATAACTTGAAGATCTGAACTAGTAATTGTCAAATACAGAACTTAAAATTGATAGCTTCTAATTATTATTGCAAATTATAACTTGAAGATCTGAACTTGTAATTGTCAAATACAGAACTTAAAATTGATAGCTTCTAATTATTATTTCAAATTATATCTTGAAGATCTGTACTTGTAATTGTCAAATACAGAACTTAAAATTGATAGCTTATAACTATAATTCAAATTATAACTTGAAGATCTGAACTTGTAATAGTCAAATACAGAACTTCGAATTGTTAAATACAAATTATTAGTGCAAATTATTACTTGAAGATCTGAACTAGTAATTGTCAAATACAGAACTTAAAATTGATAGCTTCTAATTATTATTTCAAATTATAACTTGAAGATCTGAACTTGTAATTGTCAAATACAGAACTTCTGATTGTTAAATACAAATTATTAGTGCAAATTATAACTTGTAGATCTGAACTTGTAATTGTCAAATACAGAACTTAAAATTGAAAGCTTCAAATTATTATTGTAAATTATAACTTGAAGATCTGAACTTGTAATAGTGAATTACAGAACTTAGATTTGTCAAATTCTAATTATTATTTCTAATTATAACTTGAAGATCTGAACTAGTAATTGTCAAATACAGAACTTAAAATTGATAGCTTCCAATTATTATTGCAAATTATAACTTGAAGATCTGAACTTGTAATTGTCAAATACAGAACTTAAAATTGATAGCTTCTAATTATTATTTCAAATTATAACTTGAAGATCTGAACTTGTAATTGTCAAATACAGAACTTAAAATTGATATCTTCTAATTATTATTGCAAATAATAACTTGAAGATCTGAACTTGTAATTGTCAAATACAGAACTTAAAATTGATAGCTTCTAATTATTATTGCAAATTATAATTTGAAGATCTGAACTTGTAATTGTCAAATACAGAACTTAAAATTGATAGCTTATAATTATAATTCAAATTATAACTTGAAGATCTGAACTTGTAATAGTCAAATACAGAACTTCGAATTGTTAAATACAAATTATTAGTGCAAATTATAACTTGAAGATCTGTACTTGTAATCGTCTAATACAGAACTTAAAAATGATAGCTTATAATTTTAATTCAAATTATAACTTGAAGATCTGAACTTGTAATAGTCAAATACAGAACTTAGATTTGTCAAATTCTAATTATTATTTCTAATTATAACTTGAAGATCTGAACTAGTAATTGTCAAATACAGAACTTAAAATTGATAGCTTCTAATTATTATTGCAAATTATAACTTGAAGATCTGAACTAGTAATTGTCAAATACAGAACTTAAAATTGATAGCTTCTAATTATTATTGCAAATTATAACTTGAAGATCTGAACTTGTAATTGTCAAATATAGAACTTAAAATTGATAGCTTCTAATTATTATTTCAAATTATAACTTGAAGATCTGAACTTGTAATTGTCAAATACAGAACTTAAAATTAATAGCTGCTAATTATTATTGCAAATAATAACTTGAAGATCTGAACTTGTAATTGTCAAATACAGAACTTAAAATTGATAGCTTATAATTATTATTGCAAATTATAACTTGAAGATCTGAACTTGTAATTGTCAAATAGAGAACTTAAAATTGATAGCTTCTAATTATTATTTCAAATTATAACTTGAAGATCTGAAGTTGTAATTGTCAAATACAGAACTTAAAATTAATAGCTTCTAATTATTATTTCAAATTATAACTTGAAGATCTGAACTTGTAATTGTCAAATACAGAACTTAAAATTGATAGCTTCTAATTATTATTGCAAATAATAATTTGAAGATCTGTACCTGTAATTGTCAAATACAGAACTTAAAATTGCTAGCTTATAACTATAATTCAAATTATAACTTGAAGATCTGAACTTGTAATAGTCAAATACAGAACTTCGAATTGTTAAATACAAATTATTAGTGGAAATTATTACTTGAAGATCTGAACTAGTAATTGTCAAATACAGAACTTAAAATTGATAGCTTCTAATTATTATTTCAAATTATAACTTGAAGATCTGAACTTGTAATTGTCAAATACAGAACTTCTAATTGTTAAATACAAATTATTAGTGCAAATTATAACTTGTAGATCTGAACTTGTAATTGTCAAATACAGAACTTAAAATTGAAAGCTTCAAATTATTATTGTAAATTATAACTTGCAGATCTGAACTTGTAATAGTGAATTACAGAACTTAGATTTGTCAAATTCTAATTATTATTTCTAATTATAACTTGAAGATCTGAACTAGTAATTGTCAAATACAGAACTTAAAATTGATAGCTTCTAATTATTATTGCAAATAATAACTTGTAGATCTGAACTTGTAATTGTCAAATGCAGAACTTAAAATTGATAGCTTCTAATTATTATTGCAAATTATAACTTGAAGATCTGAACTTGTAATTGTCAAATACAGAACTTAAAATTAATAGCTTCTAATTATTATTGCAAATTATAACTTGAAGATCTGAACTTGTAATTGTCAAATACAGAACATCTAATTGTTAAATACAAATTATTAGTGCAAATTATAACTTGAAGATCTGAACTTGTAATTGTCAAATACAGAACTTAAAATTGATAGCTTCTAATTATTATTGTAAATTATAACTTGAAGATCTGAACTTGTAATAGTGAATTACAGAACTTAGATTTATTAAATTCAAATTATTATTTCAAATTATAACTTGAAGATCTGAACTAGTAATTGTCAAATACAGAACTTAAAATTGATAGCTTCTAATTATTATTGCAAATTATAACTTGAACATCTGAACTTGTAATTGTCAAATACAGAACTTAAAATTGATAGCTTCTAATTATTATTGTAAATTATAACTTGAAGATCTGAACTTGTAATTGTCAAATACAGAACTTAAAATTGATAGCTTATAATTATAATTCAAATTATAACTTGAAGATCTGAACTTGTAATAGTCAAATACAGAACTTCGAATTGTTAAATACAAATTATTAGTGCAAATTATTACTTGAAGATCTGAACCTGTAATAGGTAAATACAGAACTTCGAATGGTTAAATTCAAACTAAGATTGCACATAATAATTTGAAGATCTGAACTTGTAATAGTCAAATACAGAACTTCTAATTGTTAAATACAAATTATTAGTGAAAATTATAACTTGAAGATCTGAACTTGTAATTGTCAAATACAGAACTTCTAATTGTTAAATTCAAATTATTAGTGCAAATTATAACTTGAAGATCTGAACTAGTAATTGTCAAATACAGCACTTAAAATTGATAGCTTCTAATTATTATTGCAAATTATAACTTGAAGATCTGAACTTGTAATTGTCAAATACAGAACATAAAATTGATAGTTTCTAATTATTATTTCAAATTATAACTTGAAGATCTGAACTTGTAATTGTCAAATACAGAACTTAAAATTAATAGCTTCTAATTATTATTGCAAATTATAACTTGAAGATCTGAACTTGTAATTGTTAAATACAGAACATCTAATTGTTAAATACAAATTATTAGTGCAAATTATAACTTGAAGATCTGAACTTGTAATTGTCAAATACAGAACTTAAAATTGATAGCTTCTAATTATTATTGTAAATTATAACTTTTAGATCTGAACTTGTAATAGTGAATTACAGAACTTAGATTTATTAAATTCAATTATTATTTCAAATTATAACTTGAAGATCTGAACTAGTAATTGTCAAATACAGAACTTAAAATTGATAGCTTCTAATTATTATTGCAAATTATAACTTGAAGATCTGAACTTGTAATTGTCAAATACAGAACTTAAAATTGATAGCTTCTAATTATTATTTCAAATTATATCTTGAAGATCTGTACTTGTAATTGTCAAATACAGAACTTAAAATTGATAGCTTATAACTATAATTCAAATTATAACTTGAAGATCTGAACTTGTAATAGTCAAATACAGAACTTCGAATTGTTAAATACAAATTATTAGTGCAAATTATTACTTGAAGATCTGAACTAGTAATTGTCAAATACAGAACTTAAAATTGATAGCTTCTAATTATTATTTCAAATTATAACTTGAAGATCTGAACTTGTAATTGTCAAATACAGAACTTCTGATTGTTAAATACAAATTATTAGTGCAAATTATAACTTGTAGATCTGAACTTGTAATTGTCAAATACAGAACTTAAAATTGAAAGCTTCAAATTATTATTGTAAATTATAACTTGAAGATCTGAACTTGTAATAGTGAATTACAGAACTTAGATTTGTCAAATTCTAATTATTATTTCTAATTATAACTTGAAGATCTGAACTAGTAATTGTCAAATACAGAACTTAAAATTGATAGCTTCCAATTATTATTGCAAATTATAACTTGAAGATCTGAACTTGTAATTGTCAAATACAGAACTTAAAATTGATAGCTTCTAATTATTATTTCAAATTATAACTTGAAGATCTGAACTTGTAATTGTCAAATACAGAACTTAAAATTGATATCTTCTAATTATTATTGCAAATAATAACTTGAAGATCTGAACTTGTAATTGTCAAATACAGAACTTAAAATTGATAGCTTCTAATTATTATTGCAAATTATAATTTGAAGATCTGAACTTGTAATTGTCAAATACAGAACTTAAAATTGATAGCTTATAATTATAATTCAAATTATAACTTGAAGATCTGAACTTGTAATAGTCAAATACAGAACTTCGAATTGTTAAATACAAATTATTAGTGCAAATTATAACTTGAAGATCTGTACTTGTAATCGTCTAATACAGAACTTAAAAATGATAGCTTATAATTATAATTCAAATTATAACTTGAAGATCTGAACTTGTAATAGTCAAATACAGAACTTAGATTTGTCAAATTCTAATTATTATTTCTAATTATAACTTGAAGATCTGAACTAGTAATTGTCAAATACAGAACTTAAAATTGATAGCTTCTAATTATTATTGCAAATTATAACTTGAAGATCTGAACTAGTAATTGTCAAATACAGAACTTAAAATTGATAGCTTCTAATTATTATTGCAAATTATAACTTGAAGATCTGAACTTGTAATTGTCAAATATAGAACTTAAAATTGATAGCTTCTAATTATTATTTCAAATTATAACTTGAAGATCTGAACTTGTAATTGTCAAATACAGAACTTAAAATTAATAGCTGCTAATTATTATTGCAAATAATAACTTGAAGATCTGAACTTGTAATTGTCAAATACAGAACTTAAAATTGATAGCTTATAATTATTATTGCAAATTATAACTTGAAGATCTGAACTTGTAATTGTCAAATAGAGAACTTAAAATTGATAGCTTCTAATTATTATTTCAAATTATAACTTGAAGATCTGAAGTTGTAATTGTCAAATACAGAACTTAAAATTAATAGCTTCTAATTATTATTTCAAATTATAACTTGAAGATCTGAACTTGTAATTGTCAAATACAGAACTTAAAATTGATAGCTTCTAATTATTATTGCAAATAATAATTTGAAGATCTGTACCTGTAATTGTCAAATACAGAACTTAAAATTGCTAGCTTATAACTATAATTCAAATTATAACTTGAAGATCTGAACTTGTAATAGTCAAATACAGAACTTCGAATTGTTAAATACAAATTATTAGTGCAAATTATTACTTGAAGATCTGAACTAGTAATTGTCAAATACAGAACTTAAAATTGATAGCTTCTAATTATTATTTCAAATTATAACTTGAAGATCTGAACTTGTAATTGTCAAATACAGAACTTCTAATTGTTAAATACAAATTATTAGTGCAAATTATAACTTGTAGATCTGAACTTGTAATTGTCAAATACAGAACTTAAAATTGAAAGCTTCAAATTATTATTGTAAATTATAACTTGCAGATCTGAACTTGTAATAGTGAATTACAGAACTTAGATTTGTCAAATTCTAATTATTATTTCTAATTATAACTTGAAGATCTGAACTAGTAATTGTCAAATACAGAACTTAAAATTGATAGCTTCTAATTATTATTGCAAATAATAACTTGTAGATCTGAACTTGTAATTGTCAAATGCAGAACTTAAAATTGATAGCTTCTAATTATTATTGCAAATTATAACTTGAAGATCTGAACTTGTAATTGTCAAATACAGAACTTAAAATTAATAGCTTCTAATTATTATTGCAAATTATAACTTGAAGATCTGAACTTGTAATTGTCAAATACAGAACATCTAATTGTTAAATACAAATTATTAGTGCAAATTATAACTTGAAGATCTGAACTTGTAATTGTCAAATACAGAACTTAAAATTGATAGCTTCTAATTATTATTGTAAATTATAACTTGAAGATCTGAACTTGTAATAGTGAATTACAGAACTTAGATTTATTAAATTCAAATTATTATTTCAAATTATAACTTGAAGATCTGAACTAGTAATTGTCAAATACAGAACTTAAAATTGATAGCTTCTAATTATTATTGCAAATTATAACTTGAACATCTGAACTTGTAATTGTCAAATACAGAACTTAAAATTGATAGCTTCTAATTATTATTGTAAATTATAACTTGAAGATCTGAACTTGTAATTGTCAAATACAGAACTTAAAATTGATAGCTTATAATTATAATTCAAATTATAACTTGAAGATCTGAACTTGTAATAGTCAAATACAGAACTTCGAATTGTTAAATACAAATTATTAGTGCAAATTATTACTTGAAGATCTGAACCTGTAATAGGTAAATACAGAACTTCGAATGGTTAAATTCAAACTAAGATTGCACATAATAATTAGAAGATCTGAACTTGTAATAGTCAAATACAGAACTTCTAATTGTTAAATACAAATTATTAGTGAAAATTATAACTTGAAGATCTGAACTTGTAATTGTCAAATACAGAACTTCTAATTGTTAAATTCAAATTATTAGTGCAAATTATAACTTGAAGATCTGAACTAGTAATTGTCAAATACAGCACTTAAAATTGATAGCTTCTAATTATTATTGCAAATTATAACTTGAAGATCTGAACTTGTAATTGTCAAATACAGAACATAAAATTGATAGTTTCTAATTATTATTTCAAATTATAACTTGAAGATCTGAACTTGTAATTGTCAAATACAGAACTTAAAATTAATAGCTTCTAATTATTATTGCAAATTATAACTTGAAGATCTGAACTTGTAATTGTCAAATACAGAACATCTAATTGTTAAATACAAATTATTAGTGCAAATTATAACTTGAAGATCTGAACTTGTAATTGTCAAATACAGAACTTAAAATTGATAGCTTCTAATTATTATTGTAAATTATAACTTGAAGATCTGAACTTGTAATAGTGAATTACAGAACTTAGATTTATTAAATTCAATTATTATTTCAAATTATAACTTGAAGATCTGAACTAGTAATTGTCAAATACAGAACTTAAAATTGATAGCTTCTAATTATTATTGCAAATTATAACTTGAACATCTGAACTTGTAATTGTCAAATACAGAACTTAAAATTGATAGCTTCTAATTATTATTGTAAATTATAACTTGAAGATCTGAACTTGTAATTGTCAAATACAGAACTTAAAATTGATATCTTCTAATTATTATTGCAAATAATAACTTGAAGATCTGAACTTGTAATTGTCAAATACAGAACTTAAAATTGATAGCTTCTAATTATTATTGCAAATTATAATTTGAAGATCTGAACTTGTAATTGTCAAATACAGAACATAAAATTGATAGCTTATAATTATAATTCAAATTATAACTTGAAGATCTGAACTTGTAATAGTCAAATACAGAACTTCGAATTGTTAAATACAAATTATTAGTGCAAATTATAACTTGAAGATCTGTACTTGTAATTGTCAAATACAGAACTTAAAATTGATAGCTTATAATTATAATTCAAATTATAACTTGAAGATCTGAACTTGTAATAGTCAAATACAGAACTTAGATTTGTCAAATTCTAATTATTATTTCTAATTATAACTTGAAGATCTGAACTAGTAATTGTCAAATACAGAACTTCAAATTGATAGCTTCTAATTATTATTGCAAATTATAACTTGAAGATCTGAACTAGTAATTGTCAAATACAGAACTTAAAATTGATAGCTTCTAATTATTATTGCAAATTATAACTTGAAGATCTGAACTTGTAATTGTCAAATACAGAACTTAAAATTGATAGCTTCTAATTATTATTTCAAATTATATCTTGAAGATCTGAACTTGTAATTGTCAAATACAGAACTTAAAATTAATAGCTTCTAATTATTATTGCAAATAATAACTTGAAGATCTGAACTTGTAATTGTCAAATACAGAACTTAAAATTGATAGCTTATAATTATTATTGCAAATTATAACTTGAAGATCTGAACTTGTAATTGTCAAATACAGAACATAAAATTGATAGCTTCTAATTATTATTTCAAATTATAACTTGAAGATCTGAACTTGTAATTGTCAAATACAGAACTTAAAATTAATAGCTTCTAATTATTATTTCAAATTATAACTTGAAGATCTGAACTTGTAATTGTCAAATACAGAACTTAAAATTGATAGCTTCTAATTATTATTGCAAATAATAATTTGAAGATCTGTACTTGTAATAATTGTCAAATACAGAACTTAAAATTGATAGCTTATAACTATAATTCAAATTATAACTTGAAGATCTGAACTTGTAATAGTCAAATACAGAACTTCGAATTATTAAATACAAATTATTAGTGCAAATTATTACTTGTAGATCTGAACTAGTAATTGTCAAATACAGAAATTAAAATTGATAGCTTCTAAATATTATTTCAAATTATAACTTGAAGATCTGAACTTGTAATTGTCAAATACAGAACTTCTAATTGTTAAATACAAATTATTAGTGCAAATTATAACTTGTAGATCTGAACTTGTAATTGTCAAATACAGAACTTAAAATTGAAAGCTTCTAATTATTATTGTAAATTATAACTTGAAGATCTGAACTTGTAATAGTGAATTACAGAACTTAGATTTGTCAAATTCTAATTATTATTTCTAATTATAACTTGAAGATCTGAACTAGTAATTGTCAAATACAGAACTTAATATTGATAGCTTCTAATTATTATTGCAAATTATAACTTGAAGATCTGAACTTGTAATTGTCAAATACAGAACTTAAAATTGATAGCTTCTAATTATTATTTCAAATTATAACTTGAAGATCTGAACTTGTAATTGACAAATACAAAACTTAAAATTAATAGCTTCTAATTATTATTGCAAATAATAACTTGAAGATCTGAACTTGTAATTGTCAAATGCAGAACTTAAAATTGATAGCTTCTAATTATTATTGCAAATAATAATTTGAAGATCTGTACTTGTAATTGTCAAATACAGAACTTAAAATTGATAGCTTATAATTATAATTCAAATTATAACTTGAAGATCTGAACTTGTAATAGTCAAATACAGAACTTCTAATTGTTAAATACAAATTATTAGTGAAAATTATAACTTGAAGATCTGAACTTGTAATTGTCAAATACAGAACTTCTAATTGTTAAACACAAATTATTAGTGCAAATTATAACTTGAAGATCTGAACTAGTAATTGTCAAATACAGCACTTAAAATTGATAGCTTCTAATTATTATTGCAAATTATAACTTGAAGATCTGAACTTGTAATTGTCAAATACAGAACATAAAATTGATAGCTTCTAATTATTATTTCAAATTATAACTTGAAGATGTGAACTTGTAATTGTCAAATACAGAACTTAAAATTGATAGCTTCTAATTATTATTGCAAATAATAACTTGAAGATCTGAACTTTTAATTGTCAGATGCAGAACTTAAAATTGATAGCTTCTAATTATTATTGCAAATAATAATTTGAAGATCTGTACTTGTAATTGTCAAATACAGAACTTAAAATTGATAGCTTCTAATTATTATTGCAAATTATAACTTGAAGTTCTGAACTTGTATTTGTCAAAGACAGAACTAAAATTGATAGCTTCTAATTATTATTGTAAATTATAACTTGAAGATCTGAACTTGTAATAGTGAATTACAGAACTTAAATTTGTTATATTCAATTATTATTTCAAATTATAACTTGAAGATCTGAACTAATAATTGTCAAATACAGAACTTAAAATTGATAGCTTCTAATTATTATTGCAAATTATAACTTGAAGATCTGAACTTGTAATTGTCAAATACAGAACTCAAAATTGATAGCTTCTAATTATTATTTCTAATTATAACTTGAAGATCTGAACTGGTAATTGTCAAATACAGAACTTCTAATTGTTAAATACAAATTATTAGTGCAAATTATAACTTGAGGATCTGAACTGGTAATTGTCAAATACAGAACTTCTAATTGTTAAATACAAATTATTAGTGCAAATTATAATTTGAAGATCTGAACTTGTAATAGACAAATACAGAACTTCTAATTGTTAAATACAAATTATTAGTGCAAATTATAACTTGAAGATCTGAACTTGTAATTGTCAAATGCAGAACTTAAAATTGATAACTTCTATTTATTATTGTAAATTATAACTTGAAGATCTGAACTTGTAATAGTGAATTACAGAACTTAGATTTGTTAAATTCAAATTATTATTTCAAATTATAACTTGAAGATCTGAACTAGTAATTGTCAAATACAGAACTTAAAATTGATAGCTTCTAATTTTTATTTCAAATTATAACTTGAAGATCTGAACTTGTAATTGTCAAATACAGAACTTCTAATTGTTAAATACAAATTATTAGTGCAAATTATAACTTGTAGATCTGAACTTGTAATTGTCAAATACAGAACTTAAAATTGAAAGCTTCAAATTATTATTGTAAATTATAACTTGAAGATCTGAACTTGTAATAGTGAATTACAGAACTTAGATTTGTCAAATTCTAATTATTATTTCTAATTATAACTTGAAGATCTGAACTAGTAATTGTCAAATACAGAACTTAAAATTGATAGCTTCTAATTATTATTGCAAATTATAACTTGAAGATCTGAACTTGTAATTGTCAAATACAGAACTTAAAATTGATAGCTTCCAATTATTATTTCAAATTATAACTTGAAGATCTGAACTTGTAATTGTCAAATACAGAACTTAAAATTAATAGCTTCTAATTATTATTGCAAATAATAACTTGAAGATCTGAACTTGTAATTGTCAAATGCAGAACTTAAAATTGATAGCTTCTAATTATTATTGAAAATAATAATTTGAAGATCTGTATTTGTAATTGTCAAATACAGAACTTAAAATTGATAGCTTATAATTATAATTCAAATTATAACTTGAAGATCTGAACTTGTAATAGTCAAATACAGAACTTCGAATTGTTAAATACAAATTATTAGTGCAAATTATTACTTGAAGATCTGAACCTGTAATAGGTAAATACAGAACTTCGAATGGTTAAATTCAAAATAAGATTGCACATAATAATTTGAAGATCTGAACTTGTAATAGTCAAATACAGAACTTCTAATTGTTAAATACAAATTATTAGTGAAAATTATAACTTGAAGATCTGAACTTGTAATTGTCAAATACAGAACTTCTAATTGTTAAATACAAATTATTAGTGCAAATTATAACTTGAAGATCTGAACTAGTAATTGTCAAATACAGCACTTAAAATTGATAGCTTCTAATTATTATTGCAAATTATAACTTGAAGATCTGAACTTGTAATTGTCAAATACAGAACATAAAATTGATAGCTTCTAATTATTATTTCAAATTATAACTAGAAGATCTGAACTTGTAATTGTCAAATACAGAACTTAAAATTAATAGCTTCTAATTATTATTGCAAATTATAACTTGAAGATCTGAACTTGTAATTGTCACATACAGAACTTCTAATTGTTAAATACAAATTATTAGTGCAAATTATAACTTGAAGATCTGAACTTGTAATTGTCAAATACAGAACTTAAAATTGATAGCTTCTAATTATTATTGTAAATTATAACTTGAAGATCTGAACTTGTAATAGTGAATTACAGAACTTAGATTTGTTAAATTCAAATTATTATTTCAAATTATAACTTGAAGATCTGAACTAGTAATTGTAAAATACAGAACATAAAATTGATAGCTTCTAATTATTATTGCAAATTATAACTTGAAGATCTGAACTTGTAATTGTCAAATGCAGAACTTAAAATTGATAACTTCTATTTATTATTGTAAATTATAACTTGAAGATCTGAACTTGTAATAGTGAATTACAGAACTTAGATTTGTTAAATTCAAATTATTATTTCAAATTATAACTTGAAGATCTGAACTAGTAATTGTCAAATACAGAACTTAAAATTGATAGCTTCTAATTTTTATTTCAAATTATAACTTGAAGATCTGAACTTGTAATTGTCAAATACAGAACTTCTAATTGTTAAATACAAATTATTAGTGCAAATTATAACTTGTAGATCTGAACTTGTAATTGTCAAATACAGAACTTAAAATTGAAAGCTTCAAATTATTATTGTAAATTATAACTTGAAGATCTGAACTTGTAATAGTGAATTACAGAACTTAGATTTGTCAAATTCTAATTATTATTTCTAATTATAACTTGAAGATCTGAACTAGTAATTGTCAAATACAGAACTTAAAATTGATAGCTTCTAATTATTATTGCAAATTATAACTTGAAGATCTGAACTTGTAATTGTCAAATACAGAACTTAAAATTGATAGCTTCCAATTATTATTTCAAATTATAACTTGAAGATCTGAACTTGTAATTGTCAAATACAGAACTTAAAATTAATAGCTTCTAATTATTATTGCAAATAATAACTTGAAGATCTGAACTTGTAATTGTCAAATGCAGAACTTAAAATTGATAGCTTCCAATTATTATTGAAAATAATAATTTGAAGATCTGTATTTGTAATTGTCAAATACAGAACTTAAAATTGATAGCTTATAATTATAATTCAAATTATAACTTGAAGATCTGAACTTGTAATAGTCAAATACAGAACTTCGAATTGTTAAATACAAATTATTAGTGCAAATTATTACTTGAAGATCTGAACCTGTAATAGGTAAATACAGAACTTCGAATGGTTAAATTCAAAATAAGATTGCACATAATAATTTGAAGATCTGAACTTGTAATAGTCAAATACAGAACTTCTAATTGTTAAATACAAATTATTAGTGAAAATTATAACTTGAAGATCTGAACTAGTAATTGTAAAATACAGAACATAAAATTGATAGCTTCTAATTATTATTGCAAATTATAACTTGAAGATCTGAACTTGTAATTGTCAAATGCAGAACTTAAAATTGATAACTTCTAATTATTATTGTAAATTATAACTTGAAGATCTGAACTTGTAATAGTGAATTACAGAACTTAGATTTGTTAAATTCAAATTATTATTTCAAATTATAACTTGAAGATCTGAACTAGTAATTGTCAAATACAGAACTTAAAATTGATAGCTTCTAATTATTATTGCAAATAATAACTTGAAGATCTGAACTTTTAATTGTCAGATGCAGAACTTAAAATTGATAGCTTCTAATTATTATTGCAAATAATAATTTGAAGATCTGTACTTGTAATTGTCAAATACAGAACTTAAAATTGATAGCTTCTAATTATTATTGCAAATTATAACTTGAAGTTCTGAACTTGTATTTGTCAAAGACAGAACTAAAATTGATAGCTTCTAATTATTATTGTAAATTATAACTTGAGGATCTGAACTTGTAATAGTGAATTACAGAACTTAAATTTGTTATATTCAATTATTATTTCAAATTATAACTTGAAGATCTGAACTAATAATTGTCAAATACAGAACTTAAAATTGATAGCTTCTAATTATTATTGCAAATTATAACTTGAAGATCTGAACTTGTAATTGTCAAATACAGAACTCAAAATTGATAGCTTCTAATTATTATTTCTAATTATAACTTGAAGATCTGAACTGGTAATTGTCAAATACAGAACTTCTAATTGTTAAATACAAATTATTAGTGCAAATTATAACTTGAGGATCTGAACTGGTAATTGTCAAATACAGAACTTCTAATTGTTAAATACAAATTATTAGTGCAAATTATAATTTGAAGATCTGAACTTGTAATAGACAAATACAGAACTTCTAATTGTTAAATACAAATTATTAGTGCAAATTATAACTTGAAGATCTGAACTTGTAATTGTCAAATGCAGAACTTAAAATTGATAACTTCTATTTATTATTGTAAATTATAACTTGAAGATCTGAACTTGTAATAGTGAATTACAGAACTTAGATTTGTTAAATTCAAATTATTATTTCAAATTATAACTTGAAGATCTGAACTAGTAATTGTCAAATACAGAACTTAAAATTGATAGCTTCTAATTTTTATTTCAAATTATAACTTGAAGATCTGAACTTGTAATTGTCAAATACAGAACTTCTAATTGTTAAATACAAATTATTAGTGCAAATTATAACTTGTAGATCTGAACTTGTAATTGTCAAATACAGAACTTAAAATTGAAAGCTTCAAATTATTATTGTAAATTATAACTTGAAGATCTGAACTTGTAATAGTGAATTACAGAACTTAGATTTGTCAAATTCTAATTATTATTTCTAATTATAACTTGAAGATCTGAACTAGTAATTGTCAAATACAGAACTTAAAATTGATAGCTTCTAATTATTATTGCAAATTATAACTTGAAGATCTGAACTTGTAATTGTCAAATACAGAACTTAAAATTGATAGCTTCCAATTATTATTTCAAATTATAACTTGAAGATCTGAACTTGTAATTGTCAAATACAGAACTTAAAATTAATAGCTTCTAATTATTATTGCAAATAATAACTTGAAGATCTGAACTTGTAATTGTCAAATGCAGAACTTAAAATTGATAGCTTCTAATTATTATTGAAAATAATAATTTGAAGATCTGTATTTGTAATTGTCAAATACAGAACTTAAAATTGATAGCTTATAATTATAATTCAAATTATAACTTGAAGATCTGAACTTGTAATAGTCAAATACAGAACTTCGAATTGTTAAATACAAATTATTAGTGCAAATTATTACTTGAAGATCTGAACTAGTAATTGTCAAATACAGAACTTAAAATTGATAGCTTCTAATTATTATTTCAAATTATAACTTGAAGATCTGAACTTGTAATTGTCAAATACAGAACTTCTAATTGTTAAATACAAATTATTAGTGCAAATTATAACTTGTAGATCTGAACTTGTAATTGTCAAATACAGAACTTAAAATTGAAAGCTTCAAATTATTATTGTAAATTATAACTTGAAGATCTGAACTTGTAATAGTGAATTACAGAACTTAGATTTGTCAAATTCTAATTATTATTTCTAATTATAACTTGAAGATCTGAACTAGTAATTGTCAAATACAGAACTTAAAATTGATAGCTTCTAATTATTATTGCAAATTATAACTTGAAGAACTGAACTTGTAATTGTCAAATACAGAACTTAAAATTGATAGCTTCTAATTATTATTTCAAATTATAACTTGAAGATCTGAACTTGTAATTGTCAAATACAGAACTTAAAATTAATAGCTTCTAATTATTATTGCAAATAATAACTTGTAGATCTGAACTTGTAATTGTCAAATGCAGAACTTAAAATTGATAGCTTCTAATTATTATTTCAAATTATAACTTGAAGATCTGAACTTGTAATTGTCAAATACAGAACTTCTAATTGTTAAATACAAATTATTAGTGAAAATTATAACTTGAAGATCTGAACTTGTAATTGTCAAATACAGAACTTCTAATTTTTAAATACAAATTATTA
Source organism: Cantharis lateralis (assembly GCA_963170105.1). NCBI lineage: Eukaryota > Metazoa > Arthropoda > Insecta > Coleoptera > Cantharidae > Cantharis > Cantharis lateralis. Next base: position 22,337,775 of record OY720625.1, on the reverse strand, counting down.
GTGCATATTATAACTTGAAGATCTGAACTAGTAATTGTCAAATACAGCACTTAAAATTGATAGCTTCTAATTATTATTGCAAATTATAACTTGAAGATCTGAACTTGTAATTGTCAAATACAGAACATAAAATTGATAGCTTCTAATTATTATTTCAAATTATAACTTGAAGATCTGAACTTGTAATTGTCAAATACAGAACTTAAAATTAATAGCTTTTAATTATTATTGCAAATTATAACTTGAAAATCTGAACTTGTAATTGTCACATACAGAACTTCTAATTGTTAAATACAAATTATTAGTGCAAATTATAACTTGAAGATCTGAACTTGTAATTGTCAAATACAGAATTTAAAATTGATAGCTTCTACTTATTATTGTAAATTATAACTTGAAGATCTAAACTTGTAATAGTGAATTACAGAACTTAGATTTGTTAAATTCAAATTATTATTTCAAATTATAACTTGAAGATCTGAACTAGTAATTGTAAAATACAGAACTTAAAATTGATAGCTTCTAATTATTATTGCAAATTATAACTTGAAGATCTGAACTTGTAATTGTAAAATGCAGAACTTAAAATTGATAACTTCTAATTATTATTGTAAATTATAACTTGAAGATCTGAACTTGTAATAGTGAATTACAGAACTTAGATTTGTTAAATTCAAATTATTATTTCAAATTATAACTTGAAGATCTGAACTAGTAATTGTCAAATACAGAACTTAAAATTGATAGCTTCTAATTATTATTTCAAATTATAACTTGAAGATCTGAACTTGTAATAGTCAAATACAGAACTTAGATTTGTCAAATTCTAATTATAATTTATAATTATAACTTGAAGATCTGAACTAGTAATTGTCAAATACAGAACTTAAAATTGATAGCTTCTAATTATTATTGCAAATTATAACTTGAAGATCTGAACTAGTAATTGTCAAATACAGAACTTAAAATTGATAGCTTCTAATTATTATTGCAAATTATAACTTGAAGATCTGAACTTGTAATTGTCAAATACAGAACTTAAAATTGATAGCTTCTAATTATTATTTCAAATTATAACTTGAAGATCTGAACTTGTAATTGTCAAATACAGAACTTAAAATTAATAGCTTCTAATTATTATTGCAAATAATAACTTGAAGATCTGAACTTGTAATTGTCAAATACAGAACTTAAAATTGATAGCTTATAATTATTATTGCAAATTATAACTTGAAGATCTGAACTTGTAATTGTCAAATACAGAACTTAAAATTAATAGCTTCTAATTATTATTTCAAATTATAACTTGAAGATCTGAACTTGTAATTGTCAAATACAGAACTTAAAATTGATAGCTTCTAATTATTATTGCAAATAATAATTTGAAGATCTGTACTTGTAATTGTCAAATACAGAACTTAAAATTGATAACTTATAACTATCATTCAAATTATAACCTGAAGATCTGAACTTGTAATAGTCAAATACAGAACTTCGAATTGTTAAATACAAATTATTAGTGCAAATTATTACTTGAAGATCTGAACTAGTAATTGTCAAATACAGAACTTAAAATTGATAGCTTCTAATTATTATTTCAAATTATAACTTGAAGATCTGAACTTGTAATTGTCAAATACAGAACTTCTAATTGTTAAATACAAATTATTAGTGCAAATTATAACTTGTAGATCTGAACTTGTAATTGACAAATACAGAACTTAAAATTGAAAGCTTCAAATTATTATTGTAAATTATAACTTGAAGATCTGAACTTGTAATAGTGAATTACAGAACTTAGATTTGTCAAATTCTAATTATTATTTCTAATTATAACTTGAAGATCTGAACTAGTAATTGTCAAATACAGAACTTAAAATTGATAGCTTCTAATTATTATTGCAAATTATAACTTGAAGATCTGAACTTGTAATTGTCAAATACAGAACTTAAAATTGATAGCTTCTAATTATTATTTCAAATTATAACTTGAAGATCTGAACTTGTAATTGTCAAATACAGAACTTAAAATTAATAGCTTCTAATTATTATTGCAAATAATAACTTGTAGATCTGAACTTGTAATTGTCAAATACAGCACTTAAAATTGATAGCTTCTAATTATTATTGCAAATTATAACTTGAAGATCTGAACTTGTAATTGTCAAATACAGAACATAAAATTGATTGCTTCTAATTATTATTTCAAATTATAACTTGAAGATCTGAACTTGTAATTGTCAAATACAGAACTTAAAATTAATAGCTTCTAATTATTATTGCAAATTATAACTTGAAGATCTGAACTTGTAATTGTCAAATACAGAACTTCTAATTGTTAAATACAAATTATTAGTGCTAATTATAACTTGAAGATCTGAACTAGTAATTGTCAAATACAGCACTTAAAATTGATAGCTTCTAATTATTATTGCAAATTATAACTTGAAGATCTGAACTTGTAATTGTCAAATACAGAACATAAAATTGATTGCTTCTAATTATTATTTCAAATTATAACTTGAAGATCTGAACTTGTAATTGTCAAATACAGAACTTAAAATTAATAGCTTCTAATTATTATTGCAAATTATAACTTGAAGATCTGAACTTGTAATTGTCAAATACAGAACATCTAATTGTTAAATACAAATTATTAGTGCAAATTATAACTTGAAGATCTGAACTTGTAATTGTCAAATACAGAACTTAAAATTGATAGCTTCTAATTATTATTGTAAATTATAACTTGAAGATCTGAACTTGTAATAGTGAATTACAGAACTTAGATTTGTTAAATTCAAATTATTATATCAAATTATAACTTGAAGATCTGAACTAGTAATTGTCAAATACAGAACTTAAAACTGATAGCTTCTAATTATTATTGCAAATTATAACTTGAACATCTGAACTTGTAATTGTCAAATACAGAACTTAAAATTGATAGCTTCTAATTATTATTGTAAATTATAACTTGAAGATCTGAACTTGTAATTGTCAAATACAGAACTTAAAATTGATATCTTCTAATTATTATTGCAAATAATAACTTGAAGATCTGAACTTGTAATTGTCAAATACAGAACTTAAAATTGATAGCTTCTAATTATTATTGCAAATTATAATTTGAAGATCTGAACTTGTAATTGTCAAATACAGAACTTAAAATTGATAGCTTATAATTATAATTCAAATTATAACTTGAAGATCTGAACTTGTAATAGTCAAATACAGAACTTCGAATTGTTAAATACAAATTATTAGTGCAAATTATAACTTGAAGATCTGTACTTGTAATTGTCAAATACAGAACTTAAAAATGATAGCTTATAATTATAATTCAAATTATAACTTGAAGATCTGAACTTGTAATAGTCAAATACAGAACTTAGATTTGTCAAATTCTAATTATTATTTCTAATTATAACTTGAAGATCTGAACTAGTAATTGTCAAATACAGAACTTAAAATTGATAGCTTCTAATTATTATTGCAAATTATAACTTGAAGATCTGAACTAGTAATTGTCAAATACAGAACTTAAAATTGATAGCTTCTAATTATTATTGCAAATTATAACTTGAAGATCTGAACTTGTAATTGTCAAATACAGAACTTAAAATTGATAGCTTCTAATTATTACTTCAAATTATAACTTGAAGATCTGAACTTGTAATTGTCAAATACAGAACTTAAAATTAATAGCTTCTAATTATTATTGCAAATAATAACTTGAAGATCTGAACTTGTAATTGTCAAATACAGAACTTAAAATTGATAGCTTATAATTATTATTGCAAATTATAACTTGAAGATCTGAACTTGTAATTGTCAAATACAGAACTTAAAATTGATAGCTTCTAATTATTATTTCAAATTATAACTTGAAGATCTGAAGTTGTAATTGTCAAATACAGAACTTAAAATTAATAGCTTCTAATTATTATTTCAAATTATAACTTGAAGATCTGAACTTGTAATTGTCAAATACAGAACTTAAAATTGATAGCTTCTAATTATTATTGCAAATAATAATTTGAAGATCTATACTTGTAATTGTCAAATACAGAACTTAAAATTGATAGCTTATAACTATAATTCAAATTATAACTTGAAGATCTGAACTTGTAATAGTCAAATACAGAACTTCGAATTGTTAAATACAAATTATTAGTGCAAATTATTACTTGAAGATCTGAACTAGTAATTGTCAAATACAGAACTTAAAATTGATAGCTTCTAATTATTATTTCAAATTATAACTTGAAGATCTGAACTTGTAATAGTCAAATACAGAACTTCGAATTGTTAAATACAAATTATTAGTGCAAATTATAACTTGTAGATCTGAACTTGTAATTGTCAAATACAGAACTTAAAATTGAAAGCTTCAAATTATTATTGTAAATTATAACTTGAAGATCTGAACTTGTAATAGTGAATTACAGAACTTAGATTTGTCAAATTCTAATTATTATTTCTAATTATAACTTGAAGATCTGAACTAGTAATTGTCAAATACAGAACTTAAAATTGATAGCTTCTAATTATTATTGCAAATTATAACTTGAAGATCTGAACTTGTAATTGTCAAATACAGAACTTAAAATTGATAGCTTCTAATTATTATTTCAAATTATAACTTGAAGATCTGAACTTGTAATTGTCAAATACAGAACTTAAAATTAATAGCTTCTAATTATTATTTCAAATAATAACTTGTAGATCTGAACTTGTAATTGTCAAATGCAGAACTTAAAATTGATAGCTTCTAATTATTATTTCAAATTATAACTTGAAGATCTGAACTTGTAATTGTCAAATACAGAACTTCTAATTGTTAAATACAAATTATTAGTGAAAATTATAACTTGAAGATCTGAACTTGTAATTGTCAAATACAGAACTTCTAATTGTTAAATACAAATTATTAGTGCAAATTATAACTTGAAGATCTGAACTAGTAATTGTCAAATACAGCACTTAAAATTGATAGCTTCTAATTATTATTGCAAATTATAACTTGAAGATCTGAACTTGTAATTGTCAAATACAGAACATAAAATTGATAGCTTCTAATTATTATTTCAAATTATAACTAGAAGATCTGAACTTGTAATTGTCAAATACAGAACTTAAAATTAATAGCTTCTAATTATTATTGCAAATTATAACTTGAAGATCTGAACTTGTAATTGTCACATACAGAACTTCTAATTGTTAAATACAAATTATTAGTGCAAATTATAACTTGAAGATCTGAACTTGTAATTGTCAAATACAGAACTTAAAATTGATAGCTTCTAATTATTATTGTAAATTATAACTTGAAGATCTGAACTTGTAATAGTGAATTACAGAACTTAGATTTGTTAAATTCAAATTATTATTTCAAATTATAACTTGAAGATCTGAACTAGTAATTGTAAAATACAGAACATAAAATTGATAGCTTCTAATTATTATTGCAAATTATAACTTGAAGATCTGAACTTGTAATTGTCAAATGCAGAACTTAAAATTGATAACTTCTAATTATTATTGTAAATTATAACTTGAAGATCTGAACTTGTAATAGTGAATTACAGAACTTAGATTTGTTAAATTCAAATTATTATTTCAAATTATAACTTGAAGATCTGAACTAGTAATTGTCAAATACAGAACTTAAAATTGATAGCTTCTAATTATTATTGCAAATAATAACTTGAAGATCTGAACTTTTAATTGTCAGATGCAGAACTTAAAATTGATAGCTTCTAATTATTATTACAAATAATAATTTGAAGATCTGTACTTGTAATTGTCAAATACAGAACTTAAAATTGATAGCTTCTAATTATTATTGCAAATTATAACTTGAAGTTCTGAACTTGTATTTGTCAAAGACAGAACTAAAATTGATAGCTTCTAATTATTATTGTAAATTATAACTTGAAGATCTGAACTTGTAATAGTGAATTACAGAACTTAAATTTGTTATATTCAATTATTATTTCAAATTATAACTTGAAGATCTGAACTAATAATTGTCAAATACAGAACTTAAAATTGATAGCTTCTAATTATTATTGCAAATTATAACTTGAAGATCTGAACTTGTAATTGTCAAATACAGAACTCAAAATTGATAGCTTCTAATTATTATTTCTAATTATAACTTGAAGATCTGAACTGGTAATTGTCAAATACAGAACTTCTAATTGTTAAATACAAATTATTAGTGCAAATTATAACTTGAGGATCTGAACTGGTAATTGTCAAATACAGAACTTCTAATTGTTAAATACAAATTATTAGTGCAAATTATAATTTGAAGATCTGAACTTGTAATAGACAAATACAGAACTTCTAATTGTTAAATACAAATTATTAGTGCAAATTATAACTTGAAGATCTGAACTTGTAATTGTCAAATGCAGAACTTAAAATTGATAACTTCTATTTATTATTGTAAATTATAACTTGAAGATCTGAACTTGTAATAGTGAATTACAGAACTTAGATTTGTTAAATTCAAATTATTATTTCAAATTATAACTTGAAGATCTGAACTAGTAATTGTCAAATACAGAACTTAAAATTGATAGCTTCTAATTTTTATTTCAAATTATAACTTGAAGATCTGAACTTGTAATTGTCAAATACAGAACTTCTAATTGTTAAATACAAATTATTAGTGCAAATTATAACTTGTAGATCTGAACTTGTAATTGTCAAATACAGAACTTAAAATTGAAAGCTTCAAATTATTATTGTAAATTATAACTTGAAGATCTGAACTTGTAATAGTGAATTACAGAACTTAGATTTGTCAAATTCTAATTATTATTTCTAATTATAACTTGAAGATCTGAACTAGTAATTGTCAAATACAGAACTTAAAATTGATAGCTTCTAATTATTATTGCAAATTATAACTTGAAGATCTGAACTTGTAATTGTCAAATACAGAACTTAAAATTGATAGCTTCCAATTATTATTTCAAATTATAACTTGAAGATCTGAACTTGTAATTGTCAAATACAGAACTTAAAATTAATAGCTTCTAATTATTATTGCAAATAATAACTTGAAGATCTGAACTTGTAATTGTCAAATGCAGAACTTAAAATTGATAGCTTCTAATTATTATTGAAAATAATAATTTGAAGATCTGTATTTGTAATTGTCAAATACAGAACTTAAAATTGATAGCTTATAATTATAATTCAAATTATAACTTGAAGATCTGAACTTGTAATAGTCAAATACAGAACTTCGAATTGTTAAATACAAATTATTAGTGCAAATTATTACTTGAAGATCTGAACTAGTAATTGTCAAATACAGAACTTAAAATTGATAGCTTCTAATTATTATTTCAAATTATAACTTGAAGATCTGAACTTGTAATTGTCAAATACAGAACTTCTAATTGTTAAATACAAATTATTAGTGCAAATTATAACTTGTAGATCTGAACTTGTAATTGTCAAATACAGAACTTAAAATTGAAAGCTTCAAATTATTATTGTAAATTATAACTTGAAGATCTGAACTTGTAATAGTGAATTACAGAACTTAGATTTGTCAAATTCTAATTATTATTTCTAATTATAACTTGAAGATCTGAACTAGTAATTGTCAAATACAGAACTTAAAATTGATAGCTTCTAATTATTATTGCAAATTATAACTTGAAGAACTGAACTTGTAATTGTCAAATACAGAACTTAAAATTGATAGCTTCTAATTATTATTTCAAATTATAACTTGAAGATCTGAACTTGTAATTGTCAAATACAGAACTTAAAATTAATAGCTTCTAATTATTATTGCAAATAATAACTTGTAGATCTGAACTTGTAATTGTCAAATGCAGAACTTAAAATTGATAGCTTCTAATTATTATTTCAAATTATAACTTGAAGATCTGAACTTGTAATTGTCAAATACAGAACTTCTAATTGTTAAATACAAATTATTAGTGAAAATTATAACTTGAAGATCTGAACTTGTAATTGTCAAATACAGAAGTTCTAATTTTTAAATACAAATTATTAGTGCATATTATAACTTGAAGATCTGAACTAGTAATTGTCAAATACAGCACTTAAAATTGATAGCTTCTAATTATTATTGCAAATTATAACTTGAAGATCTGAACTTGTAATTGTCAAATACAGAACATAAAATTGATAGCTTCTAATTATTATTTCAAATTATAACTTGAAGATCTGAACTTGTAATTGTCAAATACAGAACTTAAAATTAATAGCTTTTAATTATTATTGCAAATTATAACTTGAAAATCTGAACTTGTAATTGTCACATACAGAACTTCTAATTGTTAAATACAAATTATTAGTGCAAATTATAACTTGAAGATCTGAACTTGTAATTGTCAAATACAGAATTTAAAATTGATAGCTTCTACTTATTATTGTAAATTATAACTTGAAGATCTAAACTTGTAATAGTGAATTACAGAACTTAGATTTGTGAAATTCAAATTATTATTTCAAATTATAACTTGAAGATCTGAACTAGTAATTGTAAAATACAGAACTTAAAATTGATAGCTTCTAATTATTATTGCAAATTATAACTTGAAGATCTGAACTTGTAATTGTAAAATGCAGAACTTAAAATTGATAACTTCTAATTATTATTGTAAATTATTACTTGAAGATCTGAACTTGTAATAGTGAATTACAGAACTTAGATTTGTTAAATTCAAATTATTATTTCAAATTATAACTTGAAGATCTGAACTAGTAATTGTCAAATACAGAACTTAAAATTGATAGCTTCTAATTATTATTTCAAATTATAACTTGAAGATCTGAACTTGTAATAGTCAAATACAGAACTTAGATTTGTCAAATTCTAATTATAATTTATAATTATAACTTGAAGATCTGAACTAGTAATTGTCAAATACAGAACTTAAAATTGATAGCTTCTAATTATTATTGCAAATTATAACTTGAAGATCTGAACTAGTAATTGTCAAATACAGAACTTAAAATTGATAGCTTCTAATTATTATTGCAAATTATAACTTGAAGATCTGAACTTGTAATTGTCAAATACAGAACTTAAAATTGATAGCTTCTAATTATTATTTCAAATTATAACTTGAAGATCTGAACTTGTAATTGTCAAATACAGAACTTAAAATTAATAGCTTCTAATTATTATTGCAAATAATAACTTGAAGATCTGAACTTGTAATTGTCAAATACAGAACTTAAAATTGATAGCTTATAATTATTATTGCAAATAATAACTTGAAGATCTGAACTTTTAATTGTCAAATACAGAACTTAAAATTAATAGCTTCTAATTATTATTTCAAATTATAACTTGAAGATCTGAACTTGTAATTGTCAAATACAGAACTTAAAATTGATAGCTTCTAATTATTATTGCAAATAATAATTTGAAGATCTGTACTTGTAATTGTCAAATACAGAACTTAAAATTGATAGCTTATAACTATAATTCAAATTATAACTTGAAGATCTGAACTTGTAATAGTCAAATACAGAACTTCGAATTGTTAAATACAAATTATTAGTGCAAATTATTACTTGAAGATCTGAACTAGTAATTGTCAAATACAGAACTTAAAATTGATAGCTTCTAATTATTATTTCAAATTATAACTTGAAGATCTGAACTTGTAATTGTCAAATACAGAACTTCTAATTGTTAAATACAAATTATTAGTGCAAATTATAACTTGTAGATCTGAACTTGTAATTGACAAATACAGAACTTAAAATTGAAAGCTTCAAATTATTATTGTAAATTATAACTTGAAGATCTGAACTTGTAATAGTGAATTACAGAACTTAGATTTGTCAAATTCTAATTATTATTTCTAATTATAACTTGAAGATCTGAACTAGTAATTGTCAAATACAGAACTTAAAATTGATAGCTTCTAATTATTATTGCAAATTATAACTTGAAGATCTGAACTTGTAATTGTCAAATACAGAACTTAAAATTGATAGCTTCTAATTATTATTTCAAATTATAACTTGAAGATCTGAACTTGTAATTGTCAAATACAGAACTTAAAATTAATAGCTTCTAATTATTATTGCAAATAATAACTTGTAGATCTGAACTTGTAATTGTCAAATACAGCACTTAAAATTGATAGCTTCTAATTATTATTGCAAATTATAACTTGAAGATCTGAACTTGTAATTGTCAAATACAGAACATAAAATTGATTGCTTCTAATTATTATTTCAAATTATAACTTGAAGATCTGAACTTGTAATTGTCAAATACAGAACTTAAAATTAATAGCTTCTAATTATTATTGCAAATTATAACTTGAAGATCTGAACTTGTAATTGTCAAATACAGAACTTCTAATTGTTAAATACAAATTATTAGTGCTAATTATAACTTGAAGATCTGAACTAGTAATTGTCAAATACAGCACTTAAAATTGATAGCTTCTAATTATTATTGCAAATTATAACTTGAAGATCTGAACTTGTAATTGTCAAATACAGAACATAAAATTGATTGCTTCTAATTATTATTTCAAATTATAACTTGAAGATCTGAACTTGTAATTGTCAAATACAGAACTTAAAATTAATAGCTTCTAATTATTATTGCAAATTATAACTTGAAGATCTGAACTTGTAATTGTCAAATACAGAACATCTAATTGTTAAATACAAATTATTAGTGCAAATTATAACTTGAAGATCTGAACTTGTAATTGTCAAATACAGAACTTAAAATTGATAGCTTCTAATTATTATTGTAAATTATAACTTGAAGATCTGAACTTGTAATAGTGAATTACAGAACTTAGATTTGTTAAATTCAAATTATTATATCAAATTATAACTTGAAGATCTGAACTAGTAATTGTCAAATACAGAACTTAAAACTGATAGCTTCTAATTATTATTGCAAATTATAACTTGAACATCTGAACTTGTAATTGTCAAATACAGAACTTAAAATTGAAAGCTTCAAATTATTATTGTAAATTATAACTTGAAGATCTGAACTTGTAATAGTGAATTACAGAACTTAGATTTGTCAAATTCTAATTATTATTTCTAATTATAACTTGAAGATCTGAACTAGTAATTGTCAAATACAGAACTTAAAATTGATAGCTTCTAATTATTATTGCAAATTATAACTTGAAGATCTGAACTTGTAATTGTCAAATACAGAACTTAAAATTGATAGCTTCTAATTATTATTTCAAATTATAACTTGAAGATCTGAACTTGTAATTGTCAAATACAGAACTTAAAATTAATAGCTTCTAATTATTATTGCAAATAATAACTTGTAGATCTGAACTTGTAATTGTCAAATACAGCACTTAAAATTGATAGATTCTAATTATTATTGCAAATTATAACTTGAAGATCTGAACTTGTAATTGTCAAATACAGAACATAAAATTGATTGCTTCTAATTATTATTTCAAATTATAACTTGAAGATCTGAACTTGTAATTGTCAAATACAGAACTTAAAATTAATAGCTTCTAATTATTATTGCAAATTATAACTTGAAGATCTGAACTTGTAATTGTCAAATACAGAACTTCTAATTGTTAAATACAAATTATTAGTGCTAATTATAACTTGAAGATCTGAACTAGTAATTGTCAAATACAGCACTTAAAATTGATAGCTTCTAATTATTATTGCAAATTATAACTTGAAGATCTGAACTTGTAATTGTCAAATACAGAACATAAAATTGATTGCTTCTAATTATTATTTCAAATTATAACTTGAAGATCTGAACTTGTAATTGTCAAATACAGAACTTAAAATTAATAGCTTCTAATTATTATTGCAAATTATAACTTGAAGATCTGAACTTGTAATTGTCAAATACAGAACATCTAATTGTTAAATACAAATTATTAGTGCAAATTATAACTTTAAGATCTGAACTTGTAATTGTCAAATACAGAACTTAAAATTGATAGCTTCTAATTATTATTGTAAATTATAACTTGAAGATCTGAACTTGTAATTGTCAAATACAGAACTTAAAATTGATATCTTCTAATTATTATTGCAAATAATAACTTGAAGATCTGAACTTGTAATTGTCAAATACAGAACTTAAAATTGATAGCTTCTAATTATTATTGCAAATTATAATTTGAAGATCTGAACTTGTAATTGTCAAATACAGAACTTAAAATTGATAGCTTATAATTATAATTCAAATTATAACTTGAAGATCTGAACTTGTAATAGTCAAATACAGAACTTCGAATTGTTAAATACAAATTATTAGTGCAAATTATAACTTGAAGATCTGTACTTGTAATTGTCAAATACAGAACTTAAAAATGATAGCTTATAATTATAATTCAAATTATAACTTGAAGATCTGAACTTGTAATAGTCAAATACAGAACTTAGATTTGTCAAATTCTAATTATTATTTCTAATTATAACTTGAAGATCTGAACTAGTAATTGTCAAATACAGAACTTAAAATTGATAGCTTCTAATTATTATTGCAAATTATAACTTGAAGATCTGAACTAGTAATTGTCAAATACAGAACTTAAAATTGATAGCTTCTAATTATTATTGCAAATTATAACTTGAAGATCTGAACTTGTAATTGTCAAATACAGAACTTAAAATTGATAGCTTCTAATTATTACTTCAAATTATAACTTGAAGATCTGAACTTGTAATTGTCAAATACAGAACTTAAAATTAATAGCTTCTAATTATTATTGCAAATAATAACTTGAAGATCTGAACTTGTAATTGTCAAATACAGAACTTAAAATTGATAGCTTATAATTATTATTGCAAATTATAACTTGAAGATCTGAACTTGTAATTGTCAAATACAGAACTTAAAATTGATAGCTTCTAATTATTATTTCAAATTATAACTTGAAGATCTGAAGTTGTAATTGTCAAATACAGAACTTAAAATTAATAGCTTCTAATTATTATTTCAAATTATAACTTGAAGATCTGAACTTGTAATTGTCAAATACAGAACTTAAAATTGATAGCTTCTAATTATTATTGCAAATAATAATTTGAAGATCTATACTTGTAATTGTCAAATACAGAACTTAAAATTGATAGCTTATAACTATAATTCAAATTATAACTTGAAGATCTGAACTTGTAATAGTCAAATACAGAACTTCGAATTGTTAAATACAAATTATTAGTGCAAATTATTACTTGAAGATCTGAACTAGTAATTGTCAAATACAGAACTTAAAATTGATAGCTTCTAATTATTATTTCAAATTATAACTTGAAGATCTGAACTTGTAATTGTCAAATACAGAACTTCTAATTGTTAAATACAAATTATTAGTGCAAATTATAACTTGTAGATCTGAACTTGTAATTGTCAAATACAGAACTTAAAATTGAAAGCTTCAAATTATTATTGTAAATTATAACTTGAACATCTGAACTTGTAATTGTCAAATACAGAACTTAAAATTGAAAGCTTCAAATTATTATTGTAAATTATAACTTGAAGATCTGAACTTGTAATAGTGAATTACAGAACTTAGATTTGTCAAATTCTAATTATTATTTCTAATTATAACTTGAAGATCTGAACTAGTAATTGTCAAATACAGAACTTAAAATTGATAGCTTCTAATTATTATTGCAAATTATAACTTGAAGATCTGAACTTGTAATTGTCAAATACAGAACTTAAAATTGATAGCTTCTAATTATTATTTCAAATTATAACTTGAAGATCTGAACTTGTAATTGTCAAATACAGAACTTAAAATTAATAGCTTCTAATTATTATTGCAAATAATAACTTGTAGATCTGAACTTGTAATTGTCAAATACAGCACTTAAAATTGATAGATTCTAATTATTATTGCAAATTATAACTTGAAGATCTGAACTTGTAATTGTCAAATACAGAACATAAAATTGATTGCTTCTAATTATTATTTCAAATTATAACTTGAAGATCTGAACTTGTAATTGTCAAATACAGAACTTAAAATTAATAGCTTCTAATTATTATTGCAAATTATAACTTGAAGATCTGAACTTGTAATTGTCAAATACAGAACTTCTAATTGTTAAGTACAAATTATTAGTGCTAATTATAACTTGAAGATCTGAACTAGTAATTGTCAAATACAGCACTTAAAATTGATAGCTTCTAATTATTATTGCAAATTATAACTTGAAGATCTGAACTTGTAATTGTCAAATACAGAACATAAAATTGATTGCTTCTAATTATTATTTCAAATTATAACTTGAAGATCTGAACTTGTAATTGTCAAATACAGAACTTAAAATTAATAGCTTCTAATTATTATTGCAAATTATAACTTGAAGATCTGAACTTGTAATTGTCAAATACAGAACATCTAATTGTTAAATACAAATTATTAGTGCAAATTATAACTTTAAGATCTGAACTTGTAATTGTCAAATACAGAACTTAAAATTGATAGCTTCTAATTATTATTGTAAATTATAACTTGAAGATCTGAACTTGTAATTGTCAAATACAGAACTTAAAATTGATATCTTCTAATTATTATTGCAAATAATAACTTGAAGATCTGAACTTGTAATTGTCAAATACAGAACTTAAAATTGATAGCTTCTAATTATTATTGCAAATTATAATTTGAAGATCTGAACTTGTAATTGTCAAATACAGAACTTAAAATTGATAGCTTATAATTATAATTCAAATTATAACTTGAAGATCTGAACTTGTAATAGTCAAATACAGAACTTCGAATTGTTAAATACAAATTATTAGTGCAAATTATAACTTGAAGATCTGTACTTGTAATTGTCAAATACAGAACTTAAAAATGATAGCTTATAATTATAATTCAAATTATAACTTGAAGATCTGAACTTGTAATAGTCAAATACAGAACTTAGATTTGTCAAATTCTAATTATTATTTCTAATTATAACTTGAAGATCTGAACTAGTAATTGTCAAATACAGAACTTAAAATTGATAGCTTCTAATTATTATTGCAAATTATAACTTGAAGATCTGAACTAGTAATTGTCAAATACAGAACTTAAAATTGATAGCTTCTAATTATTATTGCAAATTATAACTTGAAGATCTGAACTTGTAATTGTCAAATACAGAACTTAAAATTGATAGCTTCTAATTATTACTTCAAATTATAACTTGAAGATCTGAACTTGTAATTGTCAAATACAGAACTTAAAATTAATAGCTTCTAATTATTATTGCAAATAATAACTTGAAGATCTGAACTTGTAATTGTCAAATACAGAACTTAAAATTGATAGCTTATAATTATTATTGCAAATTATAACTTGAAGATCTGAACTTGTAATTGTCAAATACAGAACTTAAAATTGATAGCTTCTAATTATTATTTCAAATTATAACTTGAAGATCTGAAGTTGTAATTGTCAAATACAGAACTTAAAATTAATAGCTTCTAATTATTATTTCAAATTATAACTTGAAGATCTGAACTTGTAATTGTCAAATACAGAACTTAAAATTGATAGCTTCTAATTATTATTGCAAATAATAATTTGAAGATCTATACTTGTAATTGTCAAATACAGAACTTAAAATTGATAGCTTATAACTATAATTCAAATTATAACTTGAAGATCTGAACTTGTAATAGTCAAATACAGAACTTCGAATTGTTAAATACAAATTATTAGTGCAAATTATTACTTGAAGATCTGAACTAGTAATTGTCAAATACAGAACTTAAAATTGATAGCTTCTAATTATTATTTCAAATTATAACTTGAAGATCTGAACTTGTAATTGTCAAATACAGAACTTCTAATTGTTAAATACAAATTATTAGTGCAAATTATAACTTGTAGATCTGAACTTGTAATTGTCAAATACAGAACTTAAAATTGAAAGCTTCAAATTATTATTGTAAATTATAACTTGAAGATCTGAACTTGTAATAGTGAATTACAGAACTTAGATTTGTCAAATTCTAATTATTATTTCTAATTATAACTTGAAGATCTGAACTAGTAATTGTCAAATACAGAACTTAAAATTGATAGCTTCTAATTATTATTGCAAATTATAACTTGAAGATCTGAACTTGTAATTGTCAAATACAGGACTTAAAATTGATAGCTTCTAATTATTATTTCAAATTATAACTTGAAGATCTGAACTTGTAATTGTCAAATACAGAACTTAAAATTAATAGCTTCTAATTATTATTGCAAATAATAACTTGTAGATCTGAACTTGTAATTGTCAAATGCAGAACTTAAAATTGATAGCTTCTAATTATTATTTCAAATTATAACTTGAAGATCTGAACTTGTAATTGTCAAATACAGAACTTCTAATTGTTAAATACAAATTATTAGTGAAAATTATAACTTGAAGATCTGAACTTGTAATTGTCAAATACAGAACTTCTAATTTTTAAATACAAATTATTAGTGAAAATTATAACTTGAAGATCTGAACTAGTAATTGTCAAATACAGCACTTAAAATTGATAGCTTCTAATTATTATTGCAAATTATAACTTGAAGATCTGAACTTGTAATTGTCAAATACAGAACATAAAATTGATAGCTTCTAATTATTATTGCAAATTATAACTTGAAGATCTGAACTAGTAATTGTCAAATACAGAACTTAAAATTGATAGCTTCTAATTATTATTGCAAATTGTAACTTGAAGATCTGAACTTGTAATTGTCAAATTCAGAACTTAAAATTGATAGCTTCTAATTATTATTTCAAATTATAACTTGAAGATCTGAACTTGTAATTGTCAAATACAGAACTTAAAATTAATAGCTTCTAATTATTATTGCAAATAATAACTTGAAGATCTGAACTTGTAATTGTCAAATACAGAACTTAAAATTGATAGCTTATAATTATTATTGCAAATTATAACTTGAAGATCTGAACTTGTAATTGTCAAATACAGAACTTAAAATTGATAGCTTCTAATTATTATTTCAAATTATAACTTGAAGATCTGAAGTTGTAATTGTCAAATACAGAACTTAAAATTAATAGCTTCTAATTATTATTTCAAATTATAACTTGAAAATCTGAACTTGTAATTGTCAAATACAGAACTTAAAATTGATAGCTTCTAATTATTATTGCAAATAATAATTTGAAGATCTGTACTTGTAATTGTCAAATACAGAACTTAAAATTGATAGCTTATAACTATAATTCAAATTATAACTTGAAGATCTGAACTTGTAATAGTCAAATACAGAACTTCGAATTGTTAAATACAAATTATTAGTGCAAATTATTACTTGAAGATCTGAACTAGTAATTGTCAAATACAGAACTTAAAATTGATAGCTTCTAATTATTATTTCAAATTATAACTTGAAGATCTGAACTTGTAATTGTCAAATACAGAACTTCTAATTGTTAAATACAAATTATTAGTGCAAATTATAACTTGTAGATCTGAACTTGTAATTGTCAAATACAGAACTTAAAATTGAAAGCTTCAAATTATTATTGTAAATTATAACTTGAAGATCTGAACTTGTAATAGTGAATTACAGAACTTAGATTTGTCAAATTCTAATTATTATTTCTAATTATAACTTGAAGATCTGAACTAGTAATTGTCAAATACAGAACTTAAAATTGATAGCTTCTAATTATTATTGCAAATTATAACTTGAAGATCTAAACTTGTAATTGTCAAATACAGAACTTAAAATTGATAGCTTCTAATTATTATTTCAAATTATAACTTGAAGATCTGAACTTGTAATTGTCAAATACAGAACTATAAATTAATAGCTTCTAATTATTATTGCAAATAATAACTTGTAGATCTGAACTTGTAATTGTCAAATGCAGAACTTAAAATTGATAGCTTCTAATTATTATTGCAAATAATAATTTGAAGATCTGTACTTGTAATTGTCAAATACAGAACTTAAAATTGATAGCTTATAATTATAATTCAAATTATAACTTGAAGATCTGAACTTGTAATAGTCAAATACAGAACTTCGAATTGTTAAATAAAATTATTAGTGCAAATTATTACTTGAAGATCTGAACCTGTAATAGGTAAATACAGAACTTCGAATGGTTAAATTCAAACTAAGATTGCACATAAAAATTTGAAGATCTGAACTTGTAATAGTCAAATAGAGAACTTCTAATTGTTAAATACAAATTATTAGTGAAAATTATAACTTGAAGATCTGAACTTGTAATTGTCAAATACAGAACTTCTAATTGTTAAATACAAATTATTAGTGCAAATTATAACTTGAAGATCTGAACTAGTAATTGTCAAATACAGCACTTAAAATTGATAGCTTCTAATTATTATTGCAAATTATAACTTGAAGATCTGAACTTGTAATTGTCAAATACAGAACATAAAATTGATTGCTTCTAATTATTATTTCAAATTATAACTTGAAGATCTGAACTTGTAATTGTCAAATACAGAACTTAAAATTAATAGCTTCTAATTATTATTGCAAATTATAACTTGAAGATCTGAACTTGTAATTGTCAAATACAGAACATCTAATTGTTAAATACAAATTATTAGTGCAAATTATAACTTGAAGATCTGAACTTGTAATTGTCAAATGCAGAACTTAAAATTGATAGCTTCTAATTATTATTGTAAATTATAACTTGAAGATCTGAACTTGTAATAGTGAATTACAGAACTTAGATTTGTTAAATTCAAATTATTATTTCAAATTATAACTAGAAGATCTGAACTAGTAATTGTCAAATACAGAACTTAAAATTGATAGCTTCTAATTATTATTGCAAATTATAACTTGGACATCTGAACTTGTAATTGTCAAATACAGAACTTAAAATTGATAGCTTCTAATTATTATTGTAAATTATAACTTGAAGATCTCAACTTGTAATTGTCAAATACAGAACTTAAAATTGATATCTTCTAATTATTATTGCAAATAATAACTTGAAGATCTGAACTTGTAATTGTCAAATACAGAACTTAAAATTGATAGCTTCTAATTATTATTGCAAATTATAATTTGAAGATCTGAACTTGTAATTGTCAAATACAGAACTTAAAATTGATAGCTTATAATTATAATTCAAATTATAACTTGAAGATCTGAACTTGTAATAGTCAAATACAGAACTTCGAATTGTTAAATACAAATTATTAGTGCAAATTATAACTTGAAGATCTGTACTTGTAATTGTCAAATAGAGAACTTAAAAATGATAGCTTATAATTATAATTCAAATTATAACTTGAAGATCTGAACTTGTAATAGTCAAATACAGAACTTAGATTTGTCAAATTCTAATTATTATTTCTAATTATAACTTGAAGATCTGAACTAGTAATTGTCAAATACAGAACTTAAAATTGATAGCTTCTAATTATTATTGCAAATTATAACTTGAAGATCTGAACTAGTAATTGTCAAATACAGAACTTAAAATTGATAGCTTCTAATTATTATTGCAAATTATAACTTGAAGATCTGAACTTGTAATTGTCAAATACAGAACTTAAAATTGATAGCTTCTAATTATTACTTCAAATTATAACTTGAAGATCTGAACTTGTAATTGTCAAATACAGAACTTAAAATTAATAGCTTCTAATTATTATTGCAAATAATAACTTGAAGATCTGAACTTGTAATTGTCAAATACAGAACTTAAAATTGATAGCTTATAATTATTATTGCAAATTATAACTTGAAGATCTGAACTTGTAATTGTCAAATACAGAACTTAAAATTGATAGCTTCTAATTATTATTTCAAATTATAACTTGAAGATCTGAAGTTGTAATTGTCAAATACAGAACTTAAAATTAATAGCTTCTAATTATTATTTCAAATTATAACTTGAAGATCTGAACTTGTAATTGTCAAATACAGAACTTAAAATTGATAGCTTCTAATTATTATTGCAAATAATAATTTGAAGATCTGTACTTGTAATTGTCAAATACAGAACTTAAAATTGATAGCTTATAACTATAATTCAAATTATAACTTGAAGATCTGAACTTGTAATAGTCAAATACAGAACTTCGAATTGTTAAATACAAATTATTAGTGCAAATTATTACTTGAAGATCTGAACTAGTAATTGTCAAATTCAGAACTTAAAATTGATAGCTTCTAATTATTATTTCAAATTATAACTTGAAGATCTGAACTTGTAATTGTCAAATACAGAACTTCTAATTGTTAAATGCAAATTATTAGTGCAAATTATAACTTGTAGATCTGAACTTGTAATTGTCAAATACAGAACTTAAAATTGAAAGCTACAAATTATTATTGTAAATTATAACTTGAAGATCTGAACTTGTAATAGTGAATTACAGAACTTAGATTTGTCAAATTCTAATTATTATTTCTAATTATAACTTGAAGATCTGAACTAGTAATTGTCAAATACAGAACTTAAAATTGATAGCTTCTAATTATTATTGCAAATTATAACTTGAAGATCTGAACTTGTAATTGTCAAATACAGAACTTAAAATTGATAGCTTCTAATTATTATTTCAAATTATAACTTGAAGATCTGAACTTGTAATTGTCAAATACAGAACTTAAAATTAATAGCTTCTAATTATTATTGCAAATAATAACTTGTAGATCTGAACTTGTAATTGTCAAATACAGCACTTAAAATTGATAGATTCTAATTATTATTGCAAATTATAACTTGAAGATCTGAACTTGTAATTGTCAAATACAGAACATAAAATTGATTGCTTCTAATTATTATTTCAAATTATAACTTGAAGATCTGAACTTGTAATTGTCAAATACAGAACTTAAAATTAATAGCTTCTAATTATTATTGCAAATTATAACTTGAAGATCTGAACTTGTAATTGTCAAATACAGAACTTCTAATTGTTAAATACAAATTATTAGTGCTAATTATAACTTGAAGATCTGAACTAGTAATTGTCAAATACAGCACTTAAAATTGATAGCTTCTAATTATTATTGCAAATTATAACTTGAAGATCTGAACTTGTAATTGTCAAATACAGAACATAAAATTGATTGCTTCTAATTATTATTTCAAATTATAACTTGAAGATCTGAACTTGTAATTGTCAAATACAGAACTTAAAATTAATAGCTTCTAATTATTATTGCAAATTATAACTTGAAGATCTGAACTTGTAATTGTCAAATACAGAACATCTAATTGTTAAATACAAATTATTAGTGCAAATTATAACTTTAAGATCTGAACTTGTAATTGTCAAATACAGAACTTAAAATTGATAGCTTCTAATTATTATTGTAAATTATAACTTGAAGATCTGAACTTGTAATTGTCAAATACAGAACTTAAAATTGATATCTTCTAATTATTATTGCAAATAATAACTTGAAGATCTGAACTTGTAATTGTCAAATACAGAACTTAAAATTGATAGCTTCTAATTATTATTGCAAATTATAATTTGAAGATCTGAACTTGTAATTGTCAAATACAGAACTTAAAATTGATAGCTTATAATTATAATTCAAATTATAACTTGAAGATCTGAACTTGTAATAGTCAAATACAGAACTTCGAATTGTTAAATACAAATTATTAGTGCAAATTATAACTTGAAGATCTGTACTTGTAATTGTCAAATACAGAACTTAAAAATGATAGCTTATAATTATAATTCAAATTATAACTTGAAGATCTGAACTTGTAATAGTCAAATACAGAACTTAGATTTGTCAAATTCTAATTATTATTTCTAATTATAACTTGAAGATCTGAACTAGTAATTGTCAAATACAGAACTTAAAATTGATAGCTTCTAATTATTATTGCAAATTATAACTTGAAGATCTGAACTAGTAATTGTCAAATACAGAACTTAAAATTGATAGCTTCTAATTATTATTGCAAATTATAACTTGAAGATCTGAACTTGTAATTGTCAAATACAGAACTTAAAATTGATAGCTTCTAATTATTACTTCAAATTATAACTTGAAGATCTGAACTTGTAATTGTCAAATACAGAACTTAAAATTAATAGCTTCTAATTATTATTGCAAATAATAACTTGAAGATCTGAACTTGTAATTGTCAAATACAGAACTTAAAATTGATAGCTTATAATTATTATTGCAAATTATAACTTGAAGATCTGAACTTGTAATTGTCAAATACAGAACTTAAAATTGATAGCTTCTAATTATTATTTCAAATTATAACTTGAAGATCTGAAGTTGTAATTGTCAAATACAGAACTTAAAATTAATAGCTTCTAATTATTATTTCAAATTATAACTTGAAGATCTGAACTTGTAATTGTCAAATACAGAACTTAAAATTGATAGCTTCTAATTATTATTGCAAATAATAATTTGAAGATCTATACTTGTAATTGTCAAATACAGAACTTAAAATTGATAGCTTATAACTATAATTCAAATTATAACTTGAAGATCTGAACTTGTAATAGTCAAATACAGAACTTCGAATTGTTAAATACAAATTATTAGTGCAAATTATTACTTGAAGATCTGAACTAGTAATTGTCAAATACAGAACTTAAAATTGATAGCTTCTAATTATTATTTCAAATTATAACTTGAAGATCTGAACTTGTAATTGTCAAATACAGAACTTCTAATTGTTAAATACAAATTATTAGTGCAAATTATAACTTGTAGATCTGAACTTGTAATTGTCAAATACAGAACTTAAAATTGAAAGCTTCAAATTATTATTGTAAATTATAACTTGAAGATCTGAACTTGTAATAGTGAATTACAGAACTTAGATTTGTCAAATTCTAATTATTATTTCTAATTATAACTTGAAGATCTGAACTAGTAATTGTCAAATACAGAACTTAAAATTGATAGCTTCTAATTATTATTGCAAATTATAACTTGAAGATCTGAACTTGTAATTGTCAAATACAGAACTTAAAATTGATAGCTTCTAATTATTATTTCAAATTATAACTTGAAGATCTGAACTTGTAATTGTCAAATACAGAACTTAAAATTAATAGCTTCTAATTATTATTGCAAATAATAACTTGTAGATCTGAACTTGTAATTGTCAAATGCAGAACTTAAAATTGATAGCTTCTAATTATTATTTCAAATTATAACTTGAAGATCTGAACTTGTAATTGTCAAATACAGAACTTCTAATTGTTAAATACAAATTATTAGTGAAAATTATAACTTGAAGATCTGAACTTGTAATTGTCAAATACAGAACTTCTAATTTTTAAATACAAATTATTAGTGCAAATTATAACTTGAAGATCTGAACTAGTAATTGTCAAATACAGCACTTAAAATTGATAGCTTCTAATTATTATTGCAAATTATAACTTGAAGATCTGAACTTGTAATTGTCAAATACAGAACATAAAATTGATAGCTTCTAATTATTATTGCAAATTATAACTTGAAGATCTGAACTAGTAATTGTCAAATACAGAACTTAAAATTGATAGCTTCTAATTATTATTGCAAATTGTAACTTGAAGATCTGAACTTGTAATTGTCAAATTCAGAACTTAAAATTGATAGCTTCTAATTATTATTTCAAATTATAACTTGAAGATCTGAACTTGTAATTGTCAAATACAGAACTTAAAATTAATAGCTTCTAATTATTATTGCAAATAATAACTTGAAGATCTGAACTTGTAATTGTCAAATACAGAACTTAAAATTGATAGCTTATAATTATTATTGCAAATTATAACTTGAAGATCTGAACTTGTAATTGTCAAATACAGAACTTAAAATTGATAGCTTCTAATTATTATTTCAAATTATAACTTGAAGATCTGAAGTTGTAATTGTCAAATACAGAACTTAAAATTAATAGCTTCTAATTATTATTTCAAATTATAACTTGAAGATCTGAACTTGTAATTGTCAAATACAGAACTTAAAATTGATAGCTTCTAATTATTATTGCAAATAATAATTTGAAGATCTGTACTTGTAATTGTCAAATACAGAACTTAAAATTGATAGCTTATAACTATAATTCAAATTATAACTTGAAGATCTGAACTTGTAATAGTCAAATACAGAACTTCGAATTGTTAAATACAAATTATTAGTGCAAATTATTACTTGAAGATCTGAACTAGTAATTGTCAAATACAGAACTTAAAATTGATAGCTTCTAATTATTATTTCAAATTATAACTTGAAGATCTGAACTTGTAATTGTCAAATACAGAACTTCTAATTGTTAAATACAAATTATTAGTGCAAATTATAACTTGTAGATCTGAACTTGTAATTGTCAAATACAGAACTTAAAATTGAAAGCTTCAAATTATTATTGTAAATTATAACTTGAAGATCTGAACTTGTAATAGTGAATTACAGAACTTAGATTTGTCAAATTCTAATTATTATTTCTAATTATAACTTGAAGATCTGAACTAGTAATTGTCAAATACAGAACTTAAAATTGATAGCTTCTAATTATTATTGCAAATTATAACTTGAAGATCTAAACTTGTAATTGTCAAATACAGAACTTAAAATTGATAGCTTCTAATTATTATTTCAAATTATAACTTGAAGATCTGAACTTGTAATTGTCAAATACAGAACTATAAATTAATAGCTTCTAATTATTATTGCAAATAATAACTTGTAGATCTGAACTTGTAATTGTCAAATGCAGAACTTAAAATTGATAGCTTCTAATTATTATTGCAAATAATAATTTGAAGATCTGTACTTGTAATTGTCAAATACAGAACTTAAAATTGATAGCTTATAATTATAATTCAAATTATAACTTGAAGATCTGAACTTGTAATAGTCAAATACAGAACTTCGAATTGTTAAATAAAATTATTAGTGCAAATTATTACTTGAAGATCTGAACCTGTAATAGGTAAATACAGAACTTCGAATGGTTAAATTCAAACTAAGATTGCACATAAAAATTTGAAGATCTGAACTTGTAATAGTCAAATAGAGAACTTCTAATTGTTAAATACAAATTATTAGTGAAAATTATAACTTGAAGATCTGAACTTGTAATTGTCAAATACAGAACTTCTAATTGTTAAATACAAATTATTAGTGCAAATTATAACTTGAAGATCTGAACTAGTAATTGTCAAATACAGCACTTAAAATTGATAGCTTCTAATTATTATTGCAAATTATAACTTGAAGATCTGAACTTGTAATTGTCAAATACAGAACATAAAATTGATTGCTTCTAATTATTATTTCAAATTATAACTTGAAGATCTGAACTTGTAATTGTCAAATACAGAACTTAAAATTAATAGCTTCTAATTATTATTGCAAATTATAACTTGAAGATCTGAACTTGTAATTGTCAAATACAGAACATCTAATTGTTAAATACAAATTATTAGTGCAAATTATAACTTGAAGATCTGAACTTGTAATTGTCAAATGCAGAACTTAAAATTGATAGCTTCTAATTATTATTGTAAATTATAACTTGAAGATCTGAACTTGTAATAGTGAATTACAGAACTTAGATTTGTTAAATTCAAATTATTATTTCAAATTATAACTAGAAGATCTGAACTAGTAATTGTCAAATACAGAACTTAAAATTGATAGCTTCTAATTATTATTGCAAATTATAACTTGGACATCTGAACTTGTAATTGTCAAATACAGAACTTAAAATTGATAGCTTCTAATTATTATTGTAAATTATAACTTGAAGATCTCAACTTGTAATTGTCAAATACAGAACTTAAAATTGATATCTTCTAATTATTATTGCAAATAATAACTTGAAGATCTGAACTTGTAATTGTCAAATACAGAACTTAAAATTGATAGCTTCTAATTATTATTGCAAATTATAATTTGAAGATCTGAACTTGTAATTGTCAAATACAGAACTTAAAATTGATAGCTTATAATTATAATTCAAATTATAACTTGAAGATCTGAACTTGTAATAGTCAAATACAGAACTTCGAATTGTTAAATACAAATTATTAGTGCAAATTATAACTTGAAGATCTGTACTTGTAATTGTCAAATAGAGAACTTAAAAATGATAGCTTATAATTATAATTCAAATTATAACTTGAAGATCTGAACTTGTAATAGTCAAATACAGAACTTAGATTTGTCAAATTCTAATTATTATTTCTAATTATAACTTGAAGATCTGAACTAGTAATTGTCAAATACAGAACTTAAAATTGATAGCTTCTAATTATTATTGCAAATTATAACTTGAAGATCTGAACTAGTAATTGTCAAATACAGAACTTAAAATTGATAGCTTCTAATTATTATTGCAAATTATAACTTGAAGATCTGAACTTGTAATTGTCAAATACAGAACTTAAAATTGATAGCTTCTAATTATTACTTCAAATTATAACTTGAAGATCTGAACTTGTAATTGTCAAATACAGAACTTAAAATTAATAGCTTCTAATTATTATTGCAAATAATAACTTGAAGATCTGAACTTGTAATTGTCAAATACAGAACTTAAAATTGATAGCTTATAATTATTATTGCAAATTATAACTTGAAGATCTGAACTTGTAATTGTCAAATACAGAACTTAAAATTGATAGCTTCTAATTATTATTTCAAATTATAACTTGAAGATCTGAAGTTGTAATTGTCAAATACAGAACTTAAAATTAATAGCTTCTAATTATTATTTCAAATTATAACTTGAAGATCTGAACTTGTAATTGTCAAATACAGAACTTAAAATTGATAGCTTCTAATTATTATTGCAAATAATAATTTGAAGATCTGTACTAGTAATTGTCAAATACAGAACTTAAAATTGATAGCTTATAACTATAATTCAAATTATAACTTGAAGATCTGAACTTGTAATAGTCAAATACAGAACTTCGAATTGTTAAATACAAATTATTAGTGCAAATTATTACTTGAAGATCTGAACTAGTAATTGTCAAATTCAGAACTTAAAATTGATAGCTTCTAATTATTATTTCAAATTATAACTTGAAGATCTGAACTTGTAATTGTCAAATACAGAACTTCTAATTGTTAAATGCAAATTATTAGTGCAAATTATAACTTGTAGATCTGAACTTGTAATTGTCAAATACAGAACTTAAAATTGAAAGCTTCAAATTATTATTGTAAATTATAACTTGAAGATCTGAGCTTGTAATAGTGAATTACAGAACTTAGATTTGTCAAATTCTAATTATTATTTCTAATTATAACTTGAAGATCTGAACTAGTAATTGTCAAATACAGAACTTAAAATTGATAGCTTCTAATTATTATTGCAAATTATAACTTGAAGATCTGAACTTGTAATTGTCAAATACAGAACTTGAAATTGATAGCTTCTAATTATTATTTCAAATTATAACTTGAAGATCTGAACTTGTAATTGTCAAATACAGAACTTAAAATTAATAGCTTCTAATTATTATTGCAAATAATAACTTGTAGATCTGAACTTGTAATTGTCAAATGCAGAACTTAAAATTGATAGCTTCTAATTATTATTTCAAATTATAACTTGAAGATCTGAACTTGTAATTGTCAAATACAGAACTTCTAATTGTTAAATACAAATTATTAGTGAAAATTATAACTTGAAGATCTGAACTTGTAATTGTCAAATACAGAACTTCTAATTTTTAAATACAAATTATTAGTGCAAATTATAACTTGAAGATCTGAACTAGTAATTGTCAAATACAGCACTTAAAATTGATAGCTTCTAATTATTATTGCAAATTATAACTTGAAGATCTGAACTTGTAATTGTCAAATACAGAACATAAAATTGATAGCTTCTAATTATTATTGCAAATTATAACTTGAAGATCTGAACTTGTAATTGTCAAATACAGAACTTAAAATTAATAGCTTTTAATTATTATTGCAAATTATAACTTGAAAATCTGAACTTGTAATTGTCACATACAGAACTTCTAATTGTTAAATACAAATTATTAGTGCAAATTATAACTTGAAGATCTGAACTTGTAATTGTCAAATACAGAATTTAAAATTGATAGCTTCTAATTATTATTGTAAATTATAACTTGAAGATCTGAACTTGTAATAGTGAATTACAGAACTTAGATTTGTTAAATTCAAATTATTATTTCAAATTATAACTTGAAGATCTGAACTAGTAATTGTAAAATACAGAACTTAAAATTGATAGCTTCTAATTATTATTGCAAATTATAACTTGAAGATCTGAACTTGTAATTGTAAAATGCAGAACTTAAAATTGATAACTTCTAATTATTATTGTAAATTATAACTTGCAGATCTGAACTTGTAATAGTGAATTACAGAACTTAGATTTGTTAAATTCAAATTATTATTTCAAATTATAACTTGAAGATCTGAACTAGTAATTGTCAAATACAGAACTTAAAATTGATAGCTTCTAATTATTATTTCAAATTATAACTTGAAGATCTGAACTTGTAATAGTCAAATACAGAACTTAGATTTGTCAAATTCTAATTATCATTTCTAATTATAACTTAAAGATCTGAACTAGTAATTGTCAAATACAGAACTTAAAATTGATAGCTTCTAATTATTATTGCAAATTATAACTTGAAGATCTGAACTAGTAATTGTCAAATACAGAACTTAAAATTGATAGCTTCTAATGATTATTGCAAATTATAACTTGAAGATCTGAACTTGTAATTGTCAAATACAGAACTTAAAATTGATAGCTTCTAATGATTATTGCAAATTATAACTTGAAGATCTGAACTTGTAATTGTCAAATACAGAACTTAAAATTAATAGCTTCTAATTATTATTGCAAATAATAACTTGAAGATCTGAACTTGTAATTGTCAAATACAGAACTTAAAATTGATAGCTTATAATTATTATTGCAAATTATAACTTGAAGATCTGAACTTGTAATTGTCAAATACAGAACTTAACATTGATAGCTTCTAATTATTATTTCAAATTATAACTTGAAGATCTGAAGTTGTAATTGTCAAATACAGAACTTAAAATTAATAGCTTCTAATTATTATTTCAAATTATAACTTGAAGATCTGAACTTGTAATTGTCAAATACAGAACTTAAAATTGATAGCTTCTAATTATTATTGCAAATAATAATTTGAAGATCTGTACTTGTAATTGTCAAATACAGAACTTAAAATTGATAGCTTATAACTATAATTCAAATTATAACTTGAAGATCTGAACTTGTAATAGTCAAATACAGAACTTCGAATTGTTAAATACAAATTATTAGTGCAAATTATTACTTGAAGATCTGAACTAGTAATTGTCAAATACAGAACTTAAAATTGATAGCTTCTAATTATTATTTCAAATTATAACTTGAAGATCTGAACTTGTAATTGTCAAATACAGAACTTCTAATTGTTAAATACAAATTATTAGTGCAAATTATAACTTGTAGATCTGAACTTGTAATTGTCAAATACAGAACATAAAATTGAAAGCTTCAAATTATTATTGTAAATTATAACTTGAAGATCTGAACTTGTAATAGTGAATTACAGAACTTAGATTTGTCAAATTCTAATTATTATTTCTAATTATAACTTGAAGATCTGAACTAGTAATTGTCAAATACAGAACTTAAAATTGATAGCTTCTAATTATTATTGCAAATTATAACTTGAAGATCTGAACTTGTAATTGTCAAATACAGAACTTAAAATTGATAGCTTCTAATTATTATTTCAAATTATAACTTGAAGATCTGAACTTGTAATTGTCAAATACAGAACTTAAAATTAATAGCTTCTAATTATTATTGCAAATAATAACTTGTAGATCTGAACTTGTAATTGTCAAATGCAGAACTTAAAATTGATAGCTTCTAATTATTATTGCAAATAATAATTTGAAGATCTGTACTTGTAATTGTCAAATACAGAACTTAAAATTGATAGCTTATAACTATAATTCAAATTATAACTTGAAGATCTGAACTTGTAATAGTCAAATACAGAACTTCGAATTGTTAAATAAAATTATTAGTGCAAATTATTACTTGAAGATCTGAACCTGTAATAGGTAAATACAGAACTTCGAATGGTTAAATTCAAACTAAGATTGCACATAATAATTTGAAGATCTGAACTTGTAATAGTCAAATACAGAACTTCTAATTGTTAAATACAAATTATTAGTGAAAATTATAACTTGAAGATCTGAACTTGTAATTGTCAAATACAGAACTTCTAATTGTTAAATACAAATTATTAGTGCAAATTATAACTTGAAGATCTGAACTAGTAATTGTCAAATACAGCACTTAAAATTGATAGCTTCTAATTATTATTGCAAATTATAACTTGAAGATCTGAACTTGTAATTGTCAAATACAGAACATAAAATTGATAGCTTCTAATTATTATTTCAAATTATAACTTGAAGATCTGAACTTGTAATTGTCAAATACAGAACTTAAAATTAATAGCTTCTAATTATTATTGCAAATTATAACTTGAAGATCTGAACTTGTAATTGTCACATACAGAACTTCTAATTGTTAAATGCAAATTATTAGTGCAAATTATAACTTGTAGATCTGAACTTGTAATTGTCAAATACAGAACTTAAAATTGAAAGCTTCAAATTATTATTGTAAATTATAACTTGAAGATCTGAGCTTGTAATAGTGAATTACAGAACTTAGATTTGTCAAATTCTAATTATTATTTCTAATTATAACTTGAAGATCTGAACTAGTAATTGTCAAATACAGCACTTAAAATTGATAGCTTCTAATTATTATTGCAAATTATAACTTGAAGATCTGAACTTGTAATTGTCAAATACAGAACTTAAAATTAATAGCTTCTAATTATTATTGCAAATAATAATTTGAAGATCTGTACTTGTAATTGTCAAATACAGAACTTAAAATTGATAGCTTATAACTATAATTCAAATTATAACTTGAAGATCTGAACTTGTAATAGTCAAATACAGAACTTCGAATTGTTAAATACAAATTATTAGTGCAAATTATTACTTGAAGATCTGAACTAGTAATTGTCAAATTCAGAACTTAAAATTGATAGCTTCTAATTATTATTTCAAATTATAACTTGAAGATCTGAACTTGTAATTGTCAAATACAGAACTTCTAATTGTTAAATGCAAATTATTAGTGCAAATTATAACTTGTAGATCTGAACTTGTAATTGTCAAATACAGAACTTAAAATTGAAAGCTTCAAATTATTATTGTAAATTATAACTTGAAGATCTGAGCTTGTAATAGTGAATTACAGAACTTAGATTTGTCAAATTCTAATTATTATTTCTAATTATAACTTGAAGATCTGAACTAGTAATTGTCAAATACAGAACTTAAAATTGATAGCTTCTAATTATTATTGCAAATTATAACTTGAAGATCTGAACTTGTAATTGTCAAATACAGAACTTGAAATTGATAGCTTCTAATTATTATTTCAAATTATAACTTGAAGATCTGAACTTGTAATTGTCAAATACAGAACTTAAAATTAATAGCTTCTAATTATTATTGCAAATAATAACTTGTAGATCTGAACTTGTAATTGTCAAATGCAGAACTTAAAATTGATAGCTTCTAATTATTATTTCAAATTATAACTTGAAGATCTGAACTTGTAATTGTCAAATACAGAACTTCTAATTGTTAAATACAAATTATTAGTGAAAATTATAACTTGAAGATCTGAACTTGTAATTGTCAAATACAGAACTTCTAATTTTTAAATACAAATTATTAGTGCAAATTATAACTTGAAGATCTGAACTAGTAATTGTCAAATACAGCACTTAAAATTGATAGCTTCTAATTATTATTGCAAATTATAACTTGAAGATCTGAACTTGTAATTGTCAAATACAGAACATAAAATTGATAGCTTCTAATTATTATTGCAAATTATAACTTGAAGATCTGAACTTGTAATTGTCAAATACAGAACTTAAAATTAATAGCTTTTAATTATAATTGCAAATTATAACTTGAAAATCTGAACTTGTAATTGTCACATACAGAACTTCTAATTGTTAAATACAAATTATTAGTGCAAATTATAACTTGAAGATCTGAACTTGTAATTGTCAAATACAGAATTTAAAATTGATAGCTTCTAATTATTATTGTAAATTATAACTTGAAGATCTGAACTTGTAATAGTGAATTACAGAACTTAGATTTGTTAAATTCAAATTATTATTTCAAATTATAACTTGAAGATCTGAACTAGTAATTGTAAAATACAGAACTTAAAATTGATAGCTTCTAATTATTATTGCAAATTATAACTTGAAGATCTGAACTTGTAATTGTAAAATGCAGAACTTAAAATTGATAACTTCTAATTATTATTGTAAATTATAACTTGAAGATCTGAACTTGTAATAGTGAATTACAGAACTTAGATTTGTTAAATTCAAATTATTATTTCAAATTATAACTTGAAGATCTGAACTAGTAATTGTCAAATACAGAACTTAAAATTGATAGCTTCTAATTATTATTTCAAATTATAACTTGAAGATCTGAACTTGTAATAGTCAAATACAGAACTTAGATTTGTCAAATTCTAATTATCATTTCTAATTATAACTTAAAGATCTGAACTAGTAATTGTCAAATACAGAACTTAAAATTGATAGCTTCTAATTATTATTGCAAATTATAACTTGAAGATCTGAACTAGTAATTGTCAAATACAGAACTTAAAATTGATAGCTTCTAATGATTATTGCAAATTATAACTTGAAGATCTGAACTTGTAATTGTCAAATACAGAACTTAAAATTGATAGCTTCTAATTATTATTTCAAATTATAACTTGAAGATCTGAACTTGTAATTGTCAAATACAGAACTTAAAATTAATAGCTTCTAATTATTATTGCAAATAATAACTTGAAGGTCTGAACTTGTAATTGTCAAATACAGAACTTAAAATTGATAGCTTATAATTATTATTGCAAATTATAACTTGAAGATCTGAACTTGTAATTGTCAAATACAGAACTTAACATTGATAGCTTCTAATTATTATTTCAAATTATAACTTGAAGATCTGAAGTTGTAATTGTCAAATACAGAACTTAAAATTAATAGCTTCTAATTATTATTTCAAATTATAACTTGAAGATCTGAACTTGTAATTGTCAAATACAGAACTTAAAATTGATAGCTTCTAATTATTATTGCAAATAATAATTTGAAGATCTGTACTTGTAATTGTCAAATACAGTACTTAAAATTGATAGCTTATAACTATAATTCAAATTATAACTTGAAGATCTGAACTTGTAATAGTCAAATACAGAACTTCGAATTGTTAAATACAAATTATTAGTGCAAATTATTACTTGAAGATCTGAACTAGTAATTGTCAAATACAGAACTTAAAATTGATAGCTTCTAATTATTATTTCAAATTATAACTTGAAGATCTGAACTTGTAATTGTCAAATACAGAACTTCTAATTGTTAAATACAAATTATTAGTGCAAATTATAACTTGTAGATCTGAACTTGTAATTGTCAAATACAGAACTTAAAATTGAAAGCTTCAAATTATTATTGTAAATTATAACTTGAAGATCTGAACTTGTAATAGTGAATTACAGAACTTAGATTTGTCAAATTCTAATTATTATTTCTAATTATAACTTGAAGATCTGAACTAGTAATTGTCAAATACAGAACTTAAAATTGATAGCTTCTAATTATTATTGCAAATTATAACTTGAAGATCTGAACTTGTAATTGTCAAATACAGAACTTAAAATTGATAGCTTCTAATTATTATTTCAAATTATAACTTGAAGATCTGAACTTGTAATTGTCAAATACAGAACTTAAAATTAATAGCTTCTAATTATTATTGCAAATAATAACTTGTAGATCTGAACTTGTAATTGTCAAATGCAGAACTTAAAATTGATAGCTTCTAATTATTATTGCAAATAATAATTTGAAGATCTGTACTTGTAATTGTCAAATACAGAACTTAAAATTGATAGCTTATAACTATAATTCAAATTATAACTTGAAGATCTGAACTTGTAATAGTCAAATACAGAACTTCGAATTGTTAAATAAAATTATTAGTGCAAATTATTACTTGAAGATCTGAACCTGTAATTGTCAAATACAGAACTTAACATTGATAGCTTCTAATTATTATTTCAAATTATAACTTGAAGATCTGAAGTTGTAATTGTCAAATACAGAACTTAAAATTAATAGCTTCTAATTATTATTTCAAATTATAACTTGAAGATCTGAACTTGTAATAGTGAATTACAGAACTTAGATTTGTCAAATTCTAATTATTATTTCTAATTATAACTTGAAGATCTGAACTAGTAATTGTCAAATACAGAACTTAAAATTGATAGCTTCTAATGATTATTGCAAATTATAACTTGAAGATCTGAACTTGTAATTGTCAAATACAGAACTTAAAATTGATAGCTTCTAATTATTATTTCAAATTATAACTTGAAGATCTGAACTTGTAATTGTCAAATACAGAACTTAAAATTAATAGCTTCTAATTATTATTGCAAATAATAACTTGAAGATCTGAACTTGTAATTGTCAAATACAGAACTTAAAATTGATAGCTTATAATTATTATTGCAAATTATAACTTGAAGATCTGAACTTGTAATTGTCAAATACAGAACTTAACATTGATAGCTTCTAATTATTATTTCAAATTATAACTTGAAGATCTGAAGTTGTAATTGTCAAATACAGAACTTAAAATTAATAGCTTCTAATTATTATTTCAAATTATAACTTGAAGATCTGAACTTGTAATTGTCAAATACAGAACTTAAAATTGATAGCTTCTAATTATTATTGCAAATAATATTTTGAAGATCTGTACTTGTAATTGTCAAATACAGAACTTAAAATTGATAGCTTATAACTATAATTCAAATTATAACTTGAAGATCTGAACTTGTAATAGTCAAATACAGAACTTCGAATTGTTAAATACAAATTATTAGTGCAAATTATTACTTGAAGATCTGAACTAGTAATTGTCAAATACAGAACTTAAAATTGATAGCTTCTAATTATTATTTCAAATTATAACTTGAAGATCTGAACTTGTAATTGTCAAATACAGAACTTCTAATTGTTAAATACAAATTATTAGTGCAAATTATAACTTGTAGATCTGAACTTGTAATTGTCAAATACAGAACTTAAAATTGAAAGCTTCAAATTATTATTGTAAATTATAACTTGAAGATCTGAACTTGTAATAGTGAATTACAGAACTTAGATTTGTCAAATTCTAATTATTATTTCTAATTATAACTTGAAGATCTGAACTAGTAATTGTCAAATACAGAACTTAAAATTGATAGCTTCTAATTATTATTGCAAATTATAACTTGAAGATCTCAACTTGTAATTGTCAAATACAGAACTTAAAATTGATAGCTTCTAATTATTATTTCAAAATATAACTTGAAGATCTGAACTTGTAATTGTCAAATACAGAACTTAAAATTAATAGCTTCTAATTATTATTGCAAATAATAACTTGTAGATCTGAACTTGTAATTGTCAAATGCAGAACTTAAAATTGATAGCTTCTAATTATTATTGCAAATAATAATTTGAAGATCTGTACTTGTAATTGTCAAATACAGAACTTAAAATTGATAGCTTATAACTATAATTCAAATTATAACTTGAAGATCTGAACTTGTAATAGTCAAATACAGAACTTCGAATTGTTAAATAAAATTATTAGTGCAAATTATTACTTGAAGATCTGAACCTGTAATAGGTAAATACAGAACTTCGAATGGTTAAATTCAAACTAAGATTGCACATAATAATTTGAAGATCTGAACTTGTAATAGTCAAATACAGAACTTCTAATTGTTAAATACAAATTATTAGTGAAAATTATAACTTGAAGATCTGAACTTGTAATTGTCAAATACAGAACTTCTAATTGTTAAATACAAATTATTAGTGCAAATTATAACTTGAAGATCTGAACTAGTAATTGTCAAATACAGCACTTAAAATTGATAGCTTCTAATTATTATTGCAAATTATAACTTGAAGATCTGAACTTGTAATTGTCAAATACAGAACATAAAATTGATAGCTTCTAATTATTATTTCAAATTATAACTTGAAGATCTGAACTTGTAATTGTCAAATACAGAACTTAAAATTAATAGCTTCTAATTATTATTGCAAATTATAACTTGAAGATCTGAACTTGTAATTGTCAAATACAGAACATCTAATTGTTAAATACAAATTATTAGTGCAAATTATAACTTGAAGATCTGAACTTGTAATTGTCAAATACAGAACTTAAAATTGATAGCTTCTAATTATTATTGTAAATTATAACTTGAAGATCTGAACTTGTAATAGTGAATTACAGAACTTAGATTTGTTAAATTCAAATTATTATTTCAAATTATAACTTGAAGATCTGAACTAGTAATTGTCAAATACAGAACTTAAAATTGATAGCTTCTAATTATTATTGCAAATTATAACTTGAACATCTGAACTTGTAATTGTCAAATACAGAACTTAAAATTGATAGCTTCTAATTATTATTGTAAATTATAACTTGAAGATCTGAACTTGTAATTGTCAAATACAGAACTTAAAATTGATATCTTCTAATTATTATTGCAAATAATAACTTGAAGATCTGAACTTGTAATTGTCAAATACAGAACTTAAAATTGATAGCTTCTAATTATTATTGCAAATTATAATTTGAAGATCTGAACTTGTAATTGTCAAATACAGAACTTAAAATTGATAGCTTATAATTATAATTCAAATTATAACTTGAAGATCTGAACTTGTAATAGTCAAATACAGAACTTCGAATTGTTAAATACAAATTATTAGTGCAAATTATAACTTGAAGATCTGTACTTGTAATTGTCAAATACAGAACTTAAAATTGATAGCTTATAATTATAATTCAAATTATAACTTGAAGATCTGAACTTGTAATAGTCAAATACAGAACTTAGATTTGTCAAATTCTAATTATTATTTCTAATTATAACTTGAAGATCTGAACTAGTAATTGTCAAATACAGAACTTAAAATTGATAGCTTCTAATTATTATTGCAAATTATAACTTGAAGATCTGAACTAGTAATTGTCAAATACAGAACTTAAAATTGATAGCTTCTAATTATTATTGCAAATTATAACTTGAAGATCTGAACTTGTAATTGTCAAATACAGAACTTAAAATTGATAGCTTCTAATTATTATTTCAAATTATAACTTGAAGATCTGAACTTGTAATTGTCAAATACAGAACTTAAAATTAATAGCTTCTAATTATTAATGCAAATAATAACTTGAAGATCTGAACTTGTAATTGTCAAATACAGAACTTAAAATTGATAGCTTATAATTATTATTGCAAATTATAACTTGAAGATCTGAACTTGTAATTGTCAAATACAGAACTTAAAATTGATAGCTTCTAATTATTATTTCAAATTATAACTTGAAGATCTGAAGTTGTAATTGTCAAATACAGAACTTAAAATTAATAGCTTCTAATTATTATTTCAAATTATAACTTGAAGATCTGAACTTGTAATTGTCAAATACAGAACTTAAAATTGATAGCTTCTAATTATTATTGCAAATAATAATTTGAAGATCTGTACTTGTAATTGTCAAATACAGAACTTAAAATTGATAGCTTATAACTATAATTCAAATTATAACTTGAAGATCTGAACTTGTAATAGTCAAATACAGAACTTCGAATTGTTAAATACAAATTATTAGTGCAAATTATTACTTGAAGATCTGAACTAGTAATTGTCAAATACAGAACTTAAAATTGATAGCTTCTAATTATTATTTCAAATTATAACTTGAAGATCTGAACTTGTAATTGTCAAATACAGAACTTCTGATTGTTAAATACAAATTATTAGTGCAAATTATAACTTGTAGATCTGAACTTGTAATTGTCAAATACAGAACTTAAAATTGAAAGCTTCAAATTATTATTGTAAATTATAACTTGAAGATCTGAACTTGTAATAGTGAATTACAGAACTTAGATTTGTCAAATTCTAATTATTATTTCTAATTATAACTTGAAGATCTGAACTAGTAATTGTCAAATACAGAACTTAAAATTGATAGCTTCTAATTATTATTGCAAATTATAACTTGAAGATCTGAACTTGTAATTGTCAAATACAGAACTTAAAATTGATAGCTTCTAATTATTATTTCAAATTATAACTTGAAGATCTGAACTTGTAATTGTCAAATACAGAACTTAAAATTGATATCTTCTAATTATTATTGCAAATAATAACTTGAAGATCTGAACTTGTAATTGTCAAATACAGAACTTAAAATTGATAGCTTCTAATTATTATTGCAAATTATAATTTGAAGATCTGAACTTGTAATTGTCAAATACAGAACTTAAAATTGATAGCTTATAATTATAATTCAAATTATAACTTGAAGATCTGAACTTGTAATAGTCAAATACAGAACTTCGAATTGTTAAATACAAATTATTAGTGCAAATTATAACATGAAGATCTGTACTTGTAATCGTCTAATACAGAACTTAAAAATGATAGCTTATAATTATAATTCAAATTATAACTTGAAGATCTGAACTTGTAATAGTCAAATACAGAACTTAGATTTGTCAAATTCTAATTATTATTTCTAATTATAACTTGAAGATCTGAACTAGTAATTGTCAAATACAGAACTTAAAATTGATAGCTTCTAATTATTATTGCAAATTATAACTTGAAGATCTGAACTAGTAATTGTCAAATACAGAACTTAAAATTGATAGCTTCTAATTATTATTGCAAATTATAACTTGAAGATCTGAACTTGTAATTGTCAAATACAGAACTTAAAATTGATAGCTTCTAATTATTATTTCAAATTATAACTTGAAGATCTGAACTTGTAATTGTCAAATACAGAACTTAAAATTAATAGCTGCTAATTATTATTGCAAATAATAACTTGAAGATCTGAACTTGTAATTGTCAAATACAGAACTTAAAATTGATAGCTTATAATTATTATTGCAAATTATAACTTGAAGATCTGAACTTGTAATTGTCAAATACAGAACTTAAAATTGATAGCTTCTAATTATTATTTCAAATTATAACTTGAAGATCTGAAGTTGTAATTGTCAAATACAGAACTTAAAATTAATAGCTTCTAATTATTATTTCAAATTATAACTTGAAGATCTGAACTTGTAATTGTCAAATACAGAACTTAAAATTGATAGCTTCTAATTATTATTGCAAATAATAATTTGAAGATCTGTACCTGTAATTGTCAAATACAGAACTTAAAATTGCTAGCTTATAACTATAATTCAAATTATAACTTGAAGATCTGAACTTGTAATAGTCAAATACAGAACTTCGAATTGTTAAATACAAATTATTAGTGCAAATTATTACTTGAAGATCTGAACTAGTAATTGTCAAATACAGAACTTAAAATTGATAGCTACTAATTATTATTTCAAATTATAACTTGAAGATCTGAACTTGTAATTGTCAAATACAGAACTTCTAATTGTTAAATACAAATTATTAGTGCAAATTATAACTTGTAGATCTGAACTTGTAATTGTCAAATACAGAACTTAAAATTGAAAGCTTCAAATTATTATTGTAAATTATAACTTGAAGATCTGAACTTGTAATAGTGAATTACAGAACTTAGATTTGTCAAATTCTAATTATTATTTCTAATTATAACTTGAAGATCTGAACTAGTAATTGTCAAATACAGAACTTAAAATTGATAGCTTCTAATTATTATTGCAAATAATAACTTGTAGATCTGAACTTGTAATTGTCAAATGCAGAACTTAAAATTGATAGCTTCTAATTATTATTGCAAATAATAATTTGAAGATCTGTACTTGTAATTGTCAAATACAGAACTTAAAATTGATAGCTTATAATTATAATTCAAATTATAACTTGAAGATCTGAACTTGTAATAGTCAAATACAGAACTTCGAATTGTTAAATACAAATTATTAGTGCAAATTA
Source organism: Cantharis lateralis (assembly GCA_963170105.1). Classification (NCBI taxonomy): domain Eukaryota; kingdom Metazoa; phylum Arthropoda; class Insecta; order Coleoptera; family Cantharidae; genus Cantharis; species Cantharis lateralis. The sequence goes on along the minus strand of OY720625.1, from coordinate 22,297,607 downwards.
TTACTTGAAGATCTGAACCTGTAATAGGTAAATACAGAACTTCGAATGGTTAAATTCAAACTAAGATTGCACATAATAATTTGAAGATCTGAACTTGTAATAGTCAAATACAGAACTTCTAATTGTTAAATACAAATTATTAGTGAAAATTATAACTTGAAGATCTGAACTTGTAATTGTCAAATACAGAACTTCTAATTGTTAAATACAAATTATTAGTGCAAATTATAACTTGAAGATCTGAACTAGTAATTGTCAAATACAGCACTTAAAATTGATAGCTTCTAATTATTATTGCAAATTATAACTTGAAGATCTGAACTTGTAATTGTCAAATACAGAACATAAAATTGATAGTTTCTAATTATTATTTCAAATTATAACTTGAAGATCTGAACTTGTAATTGTCAAATACAGAACTTAAAATTAATAGCTTCTAATTATTATTGCAAATTATAACTTGAAGATCTGAACTTGTAATTGTCAAATACAGAACATCTAATTGTTAAATACAAATTATTAGTGCAAATTATAACTTGAAGATCTGAACTTGTAATTGTCAAATACAGAACTTAAAATTGATAGCTTCTAATTATTATTGTAAATTATAACTTGAAGATCTGAACTTGTAATAGTGAATTACAGAACTTAGATTTATTAAATTCAAATTATTATTTCAAATTATAACTTGAAGATCTGAACTAGTAATTGTCAAATACAGAACTTAAAATTGATAGCTTCTAATTATTATTTCAAATTATAACTTGAAGATCTGAAGTTGTAATTGTCAAATACAGAACTTAAAATTGATAGCTTCTAATTATTATTTCAAATTATAACTTGAAGATCTGAAGTTGTAATTGTCAAATACAGAACTTAAAATTAATAGCTTCTAATTATTATTTCAAATTATAACTTGAAGATCTGAACTTGTAATTGTCAAATACAGAACTTAAAATTGATAGCTTCTAATTATTATTGCAAATAATAATTTGAAGATCTGTACTTGTAATTGTCAAATACAGAACTTAAAATTGATAGCTTATAACTATAATTCAAATTATAACTTGAAGATCTGAACTTGTAATAGTCAAATACAGAACTTCGAATTGTTAAATACAAATTATTAGTGCAAATTATTACTTGAAGATCTGAACTAGTAATTGTCAAATACAGAACTTAAAATTGATAGCTTCTAATTATTATTTCAAATTATAACTTGAAGATCTGAACTTGTAATTGTCAAATACAGAACTTCTGATTGTTAAATACAAATTATTAGTGCAAATTATAACTTGTAGATCTGAACTTGTAATTGTCAAATACAGAACTTAAAATTGAAAGCTTCAAATTATTATTGTAAATTATAACTTGAAGATCTGAACTTGTAATAGTGAATTACAGAACTTAGATTTGTCAAATTCTAATTATTATTTCTAATTATAACTTGAAGATCTGAACTAGTAATTGTCAAATACAGAACTTAAAATTGATAGCTTCTAATTATTATTGCAAATTATAACTTGAAGATCTGAACTTGTAATTGTCAAATACAGAACTTAAAATTGATAGCTTCTAATTATTATTTCAAATTATAACTTGAAGATCTGAACTTGTAATTGTCAAATACAGAACTTAAAATTGATATCTTCTAATTATTATTGCAAATAATAACTTGAAGATCTGAACTTGTAATTGTCAAATACAGAACTTAAAATTGATAGCTTCTAATTATTATTGCAAATTATAATTTGAAGATCTGAACTTGTAATTGTCAAATACAGAACTTAAAATTGATAGCTTATAATTATAATTCAAATTATAACTTGAAGATCTGAACTTGTAATAGTCAAATACAGAACTTCGAATTGTTAAATACAAATTATTAGTGCAAATTATAACTTGAAGATCTGTACTTGTAATCGTCTAATACAGAACTTAAAAATGATAGCTTATAATTATAATTCAAATTATAACTTGAAGATCTGAACTTGTAATAGTCAAATACAGAACTTAGATTTGTCAAATTCTAATTATTATTTCTAATTATAACTTGAAGATCTGAACTAGTAATTGTCAAATACAGAACTTAAAATTGATAGCTTCTAATTATTATTGCAAATTATAACTTGAAGATCTGAACTAGTAATTGTCAAATACAGAACTTAAAATTGATAGCTTCTAATTATTATTGCAAATTATAACTTGAAGATCTGAACTTGTAATTGTCAAATACAGAACTTAAAATTGATAGCTTCTAATTATTATTTCAAATTATAACTTGAAGATCTGAACTTGTAATTGTCAAATACAGAACTTAAAATTAATAACTGCTAATTATTATTGCAAATAATAACTTGAAGATCTGAACTTGTAATTGTCAAATACAGAACTTAAAATTGATAGCTTATAATTATTATTGCAAATTATAACTTGAAGATCTGAACTTGTAATTGTCAAATACAGAACTTAAAATTGATAGCTTCTAATTATTATTTCAAATTATAACTTGAAGATCTGAAGTTGTAATTGTCAAATACAGAACTTAAAATTAATAGCTTCTAATTATTATTTCAAATTATAACTTGAAGATCTGAACTTGTAATTGTCAAATACAGAACTTCGAATTGTTAAATACAAATTATTAGTGCAAATTATAACATGAAGATCTGTACTTGTAATCGTCTAATACAGAACTTAAAAATGATAGCTTATAATTATAATTCAAATTATAACTTGAAGATCTGAACTTGTAATAGTCAAATACAGAACTTAGATTTGTCAAATTCTAATTATTATTTCTAATTATAACTTGAAGATCTGAACTAGTAATTGTCAAATACAGAACTTAAAATTGATAGCTTCTAATTATTATTGCAAATTATAACTTGAAGATCTGAACTAGTAATTGTCAAATACAGAACTTAAAATTGATAGCTTCTAATTATTATTGCAAATTATAACTTGAAGATCTGAACTTGTAATTGTCAAATACAGAACTTAAAATTGATAGCTTCTAATTATTATTTCAAATTATAACTTGAAGATCTGAACTTGTAATTGTCAAATACAGAACTTAAAATTAATAGCTGCTAATTATTATTGCAAATAATAACTTGAAGATCTGAACTTGTAATTGTCAAATACAGAACTTAAAATTGATAGCTTATAATTATTATTGCAAATTATAACTTGAAGATCTGAACTTGTAATTGTCAAATACAGAACTTAAAATTGATAGCTTCTAATTATTATTTCAAATTATAACTTGAAGATCTGAAGTTGTAATTGTCAAATACAGAACTTAAAATTAATAGCTTCTAATTATTATTTCAAATTATAACTTGAAGATCTGAACTTGTAATTGTCAAATACAGAACTTAAAATTGATAGCTTCTAATTATTATTGCAAATAATAATTTGAAGATCTGTACCTGTAATTGTCAAATACAGAACTTAAAATTGCTAGCTTATAACTATAATTCAAATTATAACTTGAAGATCTGAACTTGTAATAGTCAAATACAGAACTTCGAATTGTTAAATACAAATTATTAGTGCAAATTATTACTTGAAGATCTGAACTAGTAATTGTCAAATACAGAACTTAAAATTGATAGCTACTAATTATTATTTCAAATTATAACTTGAAGATCTGAACTTGTAATTGTCAAATACAGAACTTCTAATTGTTAAATACAAATTATTAGTGCAAATTATAACTTGTAGATCTGAACTTGTAATTGTCAAATACAGAACTTAAAATTGAAAGCTTCAAATTATTATTGTAAATTATAACTTGAAGATCTGAACTTGTAATAGTGAATTACAGAACTTAGATTTGTCAAATTCTAATTATTATTTCTAATTATAACTTGAAGATCTGAACTAGTAATTGTCAAATACAGAACTTAAAATTGATAGCTTCTAATTATTATTGCAAATAATAACTTGTAGATCTGAACTTGTAATTGTCAAATGCAGAACTTAAAATTGATAGCTTCTAATTATTATTGCAAATAATAATTTGAAGATCTGTACTTGTAATTGTCAAATACAGAACTTAAAATTGATAGCTTATAATTATAATTCAAATTATAACTTGAAGATCTGAACTTGTAATAGTCAAATACAGAACTTCGAATTGTTAAATACAAATTATTAGTGCAAATTATTACTTGAAGATCTGAACCTGTAATAGGTAAATACAGAACTTCGAATGGTTAAATTCAAACTAAGATTGCACATAATAATTTGAAGATCTGAACTTGTAATAGTCAAATACAGAACTTCTAATTGTTAAATACAAATTATTAGTGAAAATTATAACTTGAAGATCTGAACTTGTAATTGTCAAATACAGAACTTCTAATTGTTAAATACAAATTATTAGTGCAAATTATAACTTGAAGATCTGAACTAGTAATTGTCAAATACAGCACTTAAAATTGATAGCTTCTAATTATTATTGCAAATTATAACTTGAAGATCTGAACTTGTAATTGTCAAATACAGAACATAAAATTGATAGTTTCTAATTATTATTTCAAATTATAACTTGAAGATCTGAACTTGTAATTGTCAAATACAGAACTTAAAATTAATAGCTTCTAATTATTATTGCAAATTATAACTTGAAGATCTGAACTTGTAATTGTCAAATACAGAACATCTAATTGTTAAATACAAATTATTAGTGCAAATTATAACTTGAAGATCTGAACTTGTAATTGTCAAATACAGAACTTAAAATTGATAGCTTCTAATTATTATTGTAAATTATAACTTGAAGATCTGAACTTGTAATAGTGAATTACAGAACTTAGATTTATTAAATTCAAATTATTATTTCAAATTATAACTTGAAGATCTGAACTAGTAATTGTCAAATACAGAACTTAAAATTGATAGCTTCTAATTATTATTTCAAATTATAACTTGAAGATCTGAAGTTGTAATTGTCAAATACAGAACTTAAAATTGATAGCTTCTAATTATTATTTCAAATTATAACTTGAAGATCTGAAGTTGTAATTGTCAAATACAGAACTTAAAATTAATAGCTTCTAATTATTATTTCAAATTATAACTTGAAGATCTGAACTTGTAATTGTCAAATACAGAACTTAAAATTGATAGCTTCTAATTATTATTGCAAATAATAATTTGAAGATCTGTACTTGTAATTGTCAAATACAGAACTTAAAATTGATAGCTTATAACTATAATTCAAATTATAACTTGAAGATCTGAACTTGTAATAGTCAAATACAGAACTTCGAATTGTTAAATACAAATTATTAGTGCAAATTATTACTTGAAGATCTGAACTAGTAATTGTCAAATACAGAACTTAAAATTGATAGCTTCTAATTATTATTTCAAATTATAACTTGAAGATCTGAACTTGTAATTGTCAAATACAGAACTTCTGATTGTTAAATACAAATTATTAGTGCAAATTATAACTTGTAGATCTGAACTTGTAATTGTCAAATACAGAACTTAAAATTGAAAGCTTCAAATTATTATTGTAAATTATAACTTGAAGATCTGAACTTGTAATAGTGAATTACAGAACTTAGATTTGTCAAATTCTAATTATTATTTCTAATTATAACTTGAAGATCTGAACTAGTAATTGTCAAATACAGAACTTAAAATTGATAGCTTCTAATTATTATTGCAAATTATAACTTGAAGATCTGAACTTGTAATTGTCAAATACAGAACTTAAAATTGATAGCTTCTAATTATTATTTCAAATTATAACTTGAAGATCTGAACTTGTAATTGTCAAATACAGAACTTAAAATTGATATCTCTAATTATTATTGCAAATAATAACTTGAAGATCTGAACTTGTAATTGTCAAATACAGAACTTAAAATTGATAGCTTCTAATTATTATTGCAAATTATAATTTGAAGATCTGAACTTGTAATTGTCAAATACAGAACTTAAAATTGATAGCTTATAATTATAATTCAAATTATAACTTGAAGATCTGAACTTGTAATAGTCAAATACAGAACTTCGAATTGTTAAATACAAATTATTAGTGCAAATTATAACTTGAAGATCTGTACTTGTAATCGTCTAATACAGAACTTAAAAATGATAGCTTATAATTATAATTCAAATTATAACTTGAAGATCTGAACTTGTAATAGTCAAATACAGAACTTAGATTTGTCAAATTCTAATTATTATTTCTAATTATAACTTGAAGATCTGAACTAGTAATTGTCAAATACAGAACTTAAAATTGATAGCTTCTAATTATTATTGCAAATTATAACTTGAAGATCTGAACTAGTAATTGTCAAATACAGAACTTAAAATTGATAGCTTCTAATTATTATTGCAAATTATAACTTGAAGATCTGAACTTGTAATTGTCAAATACAGAACTTAAAATTGATAGCTTCTAATTATTATTTCAAATGATAACTTGAAGATCTGAACTTGTAATTGTCAAATACAGAACTTAAAATTAATAACTGCTAATTATTATTGCAAATAATAACTTGAAGATCTGAACTTGTAATTGTCAAATACAGAACTTAAAATTGATAGCTTATAATTATTATTGCAAATTATAACTTGAAGATCTGAACTTGTAATTGTCAAATACAGAACTTAAAATTGATAGCTTCTAATTATTATTTCAAATTATAACTTGAAGATCTGAAGTTGTAATTGTCAAATACAGAACTTAAAATTAATAGCTTCTAATTATTATTTCAAATTATAACTTGAAGATCTGAACTTGTAATTGTCAAATACAGAACTTAAAATTGATAGCTTCTAATTATTATTGCAAATAATAATTTGAAGATCTGTACCTGTAATTGTCAAATACAGAACTTAAAATTGCTAGCTTATAACTATAATTCAAATTATAACTTGAAGATCTGAACTTGTAATAGTCAAATACAGAACTTCGAATTGTTAAATACAAATTATTAGTGCAAATTATTACTTGAAGATCTGAACTAGTAATTGTCAAATACAGAACTTAAAATTGATAGCTACTAATTATTATTTCAAATTATAACTTGAAGATCTGAACTTGTAATTGTCAAATACAGAACTTCTAATTGTTAAATACAAATTATTAGTGCAAATTATAACTTGTAGATCTGAACTTGTAATTGTCAAATACAGAACTTAAAATTGAAAGCTTCAAATTATTATTGTAAATTATAACTTGAAGATCTGAACTTGTAATAGTGAATTACAGAACTTAGATTTGTCAAATTCTAATTATTATTTCTAATTATAACTTGAAGATCTGAACTAGTAATTGTCAAATACAGAACTTAAAATTGATAGCTTCTAATTATTATTGCAAATAATAACTTGTAGATCTGAACTTGTAATTGTCAAATGCAGAACTTAAAATTGATAGCTTCTAATTATTATTGCAAATAATAATTTGAAGATCTGTACTTGTAATTGTCAAATACAGAACTTAAAATTGATAGCTTATAATTATAATTCAAATTATAACTTGAAGATCTGAACTTGTAATAGTCAAATACAGAACTTCGAATTGTTAAATACAAATTATTAGTGCAAATTATTACTTGAAGATCTGAACCTGTAATAGGTAAATACAGAACTTCGAATGGTTAAATTCAAACTAAGATTGCACATAATAATTTGAAGATCTGAACTTGTAATAGTCAAATACAGAACTTCTAATTGTTAAATACAAATTATTAGTGAAAATTATAACTTGAAGATCTGAACTTGTAATTGTCAAATACAGAACTTCTAATTGTTAAATACAAATTATTAGTGCAAATTATAACTTGAAGATCTGAACTAGTAATTGTCAAATACAGCACTTAAAATTGATAGCTTCTAATTATTATTGCAAATTATAACTTGAAGATCTGAACTTGTAATTGTCAAATACAGAACATAAAATTGATAGTTTCTAATTATTATTTCAAATTATAACTTGAAGATCTGAACTTGTAATTGTCAAATACAGAACTTAAAATTAATAGCTTCTAATTATTATTGCAAATTATAACTTGAAGATCTGAACTTGTAATTGTCAAATACAGAACATCTAATTGTTAAATACAAATTATTAGTGCAAATTATAACTTGAAGATCTGAACTTGTAATTGTCAAATACAGAACTTAAAATTGATAGCTTCTAATTATTATTGTAAATTATAACTTGAAGATCTGAACTTGTAATAGTGAATTACAGAACTTAGATTTATTAAATTCAAATTATTATTTCAAATTATAACTTGAAGATCTGAACTAGTAATTGTCAAATACAGAACTTAAAATTGATAGCTTCTAATTATTATTGCAAATTATAACTTGAACATCTGAACTTGTAATTGTCAAATACAGAACTTAAAATTGATAGCTTCTAATTATTATTGTAAATTATAACTTGAAGATCTGAACTTGTAATTGTCAAATACAGAACTTAAAATTGATATCTTCTAATTATTATTGCAAATAATAACTTGAAGATCTGAACTTGTAATTGTCAAATACAGAACTTAAAATTGATAGCTTCTAATTATTATTGCAAATTATAATTTGAAGATCTGAACTTGTAATTGTCAAATACAGAACATAAAATTGATAGCTTATAATTATAATTCAAATTATAACTTGAAGATCTGAACTTGTAATAGTCAAATACAGAACTTCGAATTGTTAAATACAAATTATTAGTGCAAATTATAACTTGAAGATCTGTACTTGTAATTGTCAAATACAGAACTTAAAATTGATAGCTTATAATTATAATTCAAATTATAACTTGAAGATCTGAACTTGTAATAGTCAAATACAGAACTTAGATTTGTCAAATTCTAATTATTATTTCTATTTATAACTTGAAGATCTGAACTAGTAATTGTCAAATACAGAACTTCAAATTGATAGCTTCTAATTATTATTGCAAATTATAACTTGAAGATCTGAACTAGTAATTGTCAAATACAGAACTTAAAATTGATAGCTTCTAATTATTATTGCAAATTATAACTTGAAGATCTGAACTTGTAATTGTCAAATACAGAACTTAAAATTGATAGCTTCTAATTATTATTTCAAATTATATCTTGAAGATCTGAACTTGTAATTGTCAAATACAGAACTTAAAATTAATAGCTTCTAATTATTATTGCAAATAATAACTTGAAGATCTGAACTTGTAATTGTCAAATACAGAACTTAAAATTGATAGCTTATAATTATTATTGCAAATTATAACTTGAAGATCTGAACTTGTAATTGTCAAATACAGAACATAAAATTGATAGCTTCTAATTATTATTTCAAATTATAACTTGAAGATCTGAACTTGTAATTGTCAAATACAGAACTTAAAATTAATAGCTTCTAATTATTATTTCAAATTATAACTTGAAGATCTGAACTTGTAATTGTCAAATACAGAACTTAAAATTGATAGCTTCTAATTATTATTGCAAATAATAATTTGAAGATCTGTACTTGTAATAAATGTGAAATACAGAACTTAAAATTGATAGCTTATAACTATAATTCAAATTATAACTTGAAGATCTGAACTTGTAATAGTCAAATACAGAACTTCGAATTATTAAATACAAATTATTAGTGCAAATTATTACTTGAAGATCTGAACTAGTAATTGTCAAATACAGAAATTAAAATTGATAGCTTCTAAATATTATTTCAAATTATAACTTGAAGATCTGAACTTGTAATTGTCAAATACAGAACTTCTAATTGTTAAATACAAATTATTAGTGCAAATTATAACTTGTAGATCTGAACTTGTAATTGTCAAATACAGAACTTAAAATTGAAAGCTTCTAATTATTATTGTAAATTATAACTTGAAGATCTGAACTTGTAATAGTGAATTACAGAACTTAGATTTGTCAAATTCTAATTATTATTTCTAATTATAACTTGAAGATCTGAACTTGTAATTGTCAAATACAGAACTTAATATTGATAGCTTCTAATTATTATTGCAAATTATAACTTGAAGATCTGAACTTGTAATTGTCAAATACAGAACTTAAAATTGATAGCTTGTAACGATTTAATCATTTTTTTTAGTTCAAATTTAAGAATTTAATTAATAAATTCAAATATTGAACACCTGATTGTGTGAGCTGGAATTACTCGGGAGATGAATGGGTTGCATAGGTTGAAATGCAGAAATATCAGTTGTTAGATAGCTTTAATCTTTTACAGAAAACTAAAATTAAATTCAAATAGTAACATTCATTAAAGGTGAATAAGATGTCAGTATCGAGATTTGCTCCTAGTAGAATTTCCAGCAGAATAAAAGTTAGATGCCAACATTTTATGTTTCTGGGAGAGCTCTTGAGCTTGATCTTGAGATACTTCCGAGCCGTCTTCGTTTACAAGATAGCTATTCCGAAAATACCTCTCGGCGTTATTTACGTTTACTAGGCAACTACCGAATCCGTCCTTCTTAAAACCATAAAAACCTCCGATCGCTTACGTTCTTCTAGGCGAGCTTCCGTTCCTACAAATTGTCTTTAGTTTTCGGTAACAAGACTAAACCGGCAGCTCCTGAAACATTTGATACATCCCGTCGTTATAATCAAAGAGATTACCTTCCAGATTTTCCAGTAGGAGACAGGTAGCTGTTCCCAGGAGACACTGCAGGTTGACTCATAGGTAAAAATCAGTTTGGTGATAAAAACGAGTGACGTTTTCCAAATCCCATACCAGTTTAAATCCTATCCCAATTAGATACCAACAATTCCGTTCCGTGAGAGATTAGCTTCCGTGTTGGTAGTCAGATTAGATAGTATTTTATTGGTAGCCGTTGATTTTCAAAGTACGAGTTTTCTTAAGTAAAGTCAGGTAGTTCCGAGAACAAAAACGATTAAGATTAGATTAGAATATATTAATTAGGATCAACTCACCGTTAGAAATAGTTTCAGTAGGATTGGCATCTACCCGAATAAATTCAGCTCCGTTTGTTTACGAACATAAAATTTATAACCTAAAAAGTATAAAAAAGCCAGGAAGTTATTAGGAAGTTATTAGGAAATAATTCAGGTAGGGGAATTAAAATTGTAGGAGTAATTTCATAACTTACCAGTACACAATCACTCCTTAATGCAAGTTCATAGGCAAATTTTTCATACGCTATTAATTACGTTAAATTAATTTGTGTTACAAATAGTCAACACTACACCGACATTGCCGTAGCAAAATTAGTTTATTCAGGGTTCACATTTTTATTTTCAGTTTTGCTAAAAGAAATTCCGTTTATTTTGCTTTCAATTAATCATATTAATTACCGCCGAAATAATTATATAGATAATTAGTGGTTCGCTAATAATTAAGTTTTGGAAATCTATTTTGTTTGAGTTTAATACAGTTTAGTTTTAAGTTTTGTAAATAAATTATTATAATAAAATTCTGTTTATATTTTAACGTACATTTATTTTTATTTTCTTGTTTTAAAACTTTCATAAAAGTTTTTGGCGCCTGCGACCGAAGAAGTGAAACTCCGACGACATAGACGTCCTAAAGAAACCTTGGGCCAGTCCGAAAAGTCCGACACTGGGTATTGTGCCGGAACCTTTCATTTAGAAAGGTCAAATTCGCTACAAATTTGACGCCTACGCGCAGGGACCTTTTTACGTTTCACTCACCGTAAAGATTAGAATTAGGGAAAAATCATTATTCCTGATCCTCTCCTACCTAAATTAACCAAATTTGATTTCAGGATGAACACAATAGCAATAGGAAAGCCGGATAACTTGATAGAAATCAACACTCCTGAAATACCTCCGCAATGGCCAGTACCGAATGGCTCACCAATTGAAGAAGCCCCGGAAAAAGTACCAACACCACCACCGAAAAGTAATTCATTTGCATGGCTAAACTCATTGAAGAAACCGGCATTAATTACTTTAGCCGAAGATTTTGGATTAATTCCGTATGGCACGATAGTGGAATTACGAGATCGAATTAAGAAATATTTTTTGACAGGAGAAAAACAGAGACCAAGAGTCATTATAACAGACCACTCCAGAGCGGACCCAGAACCGAGAATGGCACCAACACCCGCAGATGTGTGCAATACCGTGCGGAAGTGGAACCTTCGTTTCGATGGAAAAGGAGACCCGGTATCATTCTTAGAAAGATTGGAAGAATTAAAAGATAGCTACAGCCTCTCCGAGGAAACGCTACTGTTAGCCCTACCAGAGCTGTTTAAAGATAGGCCATTATTATGGTACCGAAACAATAGAATATGTTGGACTGAATGGACCCAATTCTTGCAAGCATTCAAACAACAGTATTGCCCCGATCAGGGTCGGTTACAGTTGGGAGCTGAAATCCTGAATAAGCGACAGGGCATAGAGCCGGTCATGGAGTTCATCACGGACATGTTGACTCTGATGCGCCGTTATGGGAAATATACCGCCTCCGAACAGGCAGAGATAATTCATAATAATTTACGACCCGAATTTAAATTGGCAATCCGACAGAAGGATTTTACTACCGTCCGTGAATTAATCCCATTGGTCCAAGAAACCGACCGGGTTTTGAAAGAAACAAAAAAGGGCATACAGCTATTGACCATAGAAGACACTTCCAAAACCCAACCCGCAGTCTCGCAAGCGACAGTTACAGGTGTAGCACCTCGACCGACTGTCTCATGGAGAAACCGCCCAGAGACCGTATCTCCAGGTAACCGATGCTTCCAGTGTGGAGCCTTAGGCCACTGGCGAAATGATTGCCGAAACCCCCCCAAGCTGTGCTGTTCGCGATGCGGGAAGGCCAATATACAAACCCGAAATTGCCGATGTATGGCGGGAAACGAAGGAGGCCGAAGAGAGTAAAGAGACGCTCCCTTCACTGTCCGGCCGTGGTCTCGACCATGAATTACAAACAACCCTTCTTACAAGACGACAAACGCCCGTATGTCAAAATCGGCATTAATAAAAATGAATACTTGGCTCTAGTGGATACCGGCGCGGCGGAATGTTTCATGGGCAAGAAAATCTACCACCGAGAAAAAAACCAACGCCGCTGCATCATCAGTCATACTCCGCAGAGAGTATTATTGGCGGATGGCCGTACCACCCAGATAAAAGCCAAATTACGCATGCCGGTACAGATAGGCACCCGAACTATCAATATACTCTGGAACTACGTACCAGAGTTAACCGCCGAGGCCATATTGGGTGTAGATGCGTTACACGATCTGGAAGCCATAATTAGACTCAACCCGCCCCGCCTACTAGTGCCCCCGCCATCTCCAAACACCCCACTGGGGGCAGCGATACCCGTCCGAAACACCGACGCCGAACAACTACAAGTATTTCTGCAACAACATTTACCGGAGTTAGAGAAGAATTCGGGCCCCATTAAAACGACCTGCCACCACATCCGCCTTAAGCCAGACATCAACCCCATTAAACAACGATATTATCCTCGTAACCCGAAGATGCAAGAAGTCATAAATCAAGAAGTTGACCAGATGCTCCAGGAAGGAGTAATCGAGCCCTCCCAGAGTGCATGGAGCTCACCCGTCGTACTGGTAAGGAAGACAAACGGCAAGTACCGTTTTTGTATAGATTTTAGAGGTGTTAACGAAGCCTCGATGAAGGACGCCTATCCTATCCCCCACATTCAGGCAATTCTGGATAAACTTCGCGGAGCAAAGTATTTTAGTACGATCGACCTGAAGAATGGGTACTGGCAGATCCCACTGGCAGAAGAAAGTAAGCCGTACACTGCTTTTACCGTGCCAGGACGGGGCCTATTCCAATTTACCGTAATGCCGTTCGGATTGCATTCTGCCCCTGCAACCTTCCAAAGGTTGTTAGACAATACGTTGGGACCAGAACTGGAACCGCATACTTTTTGCTATCTGGATGACATTATAGTGGTGAGTGCCACCTTCGAAGAACACCTGATACGGTTAACCGAAGTATTTACTCGACTTAAGAAGGCCGGGCTTAGGCTGCAACCCGACAAATGCAAATTCGGCAAAACCGAACTGAAATATTTAGGGCACGTGGTAAATGGTTCTGGAATAAAGACGGACCCAGAGAAAGTGGAAGCGATTAAAAATATCGATCATCCAACCACCGTCCGACAAGTCCGAAGCTTCCTGGGAGCCGCCTCATGGTATAGAAGATTTATACCAAATTTCTCGGTCATAGCGGGACCTTTGACCACCCTACTGAAAAAGGCACATAAATTCCAATGGGCGGAGGAACAGGCCGAGTCCTTTCACAAGTTAAAAGAAGCTTTAACTAATGCGCCGGTCCTGGCATGCCCAGATTTTTCGAAACTGTTCATCTTAAGAACAGACGCCAGTACACGGGGATTAGGAGCTGTCCTAGAGCAAGAAGACCCAGAAGGGTACCGACCCATCCTTTTTATCAGCCGCAGTTTGCTCCCCGCAGAAAAAAACTACTCCATCACCGAGTTGGAATGTTTGGCGGTTGTGTGGGCGGTGAAAAAGCTTCGCAGCTATCTGGAAGGATATAGATTTACCGTCATTAGCGATCACCGAAGCCTCCGTTGGCTCAGACAACAGAAGAACCCCACCGGACGTTTGACACGATGGATACTCGAGTTACAACAATACGATTTCACCATCGAATATCAACCTGGGAAAAACAATTGTGTGGCAGACATCCTGTCTAGAAGTCATCAAGAAGAAGTCGTACCGATAGCCGCCATAAATTCCCCCGTCAAGCCCCAGTGTAAATGGTATCGACAATTGTGGAGGAGCATACGCCGACAGCCTACCCGCTTGGCCGACTACAAAGTAAGGAAGGGGAAAATCTTTAAAAAATTCCCGACCCCCACAAGTACCATTACCGGAGAATTTGAGTCACCATGGAAACAGTGTGTCCCCACGCCAGATCGACCCAAGATTCTTAGCGAATGCCACGATGAGGCTACCGCCGGCCATATGGGAGTGGCAAAAACCGCGGCTCGAATAAGCCGTCGCTACTATTGGCCAGGATTATTGCGAGACGTGGCGAAATACGTCAAGTCATGTGAGTCATGCAATAGGTACAAACCAGCGGTAGGACTTCCAGTGGGGCGCATGTATCCTCGAATACCGCAACGACCCTGGCAGACGGTGAGTTCGGATTTGGTTGGTCCATTTCCACGATCAACTAAAGGCTACCAGTATCTGCTGGTATTCCAGGACACCTTCACGAAGTGGGTCGAACTCAGTCCCCTTCGCAAGGCCACTGCAACCGAAGTATGTAAAGCCTTCAAAAATCAGATCATCTTGAGGTTTGGGGCCCCCGAGCAGATCATGACCGATAACGGGACGCAATATACTAGCCGGGAGATGGCGAGAATTACCCAGGCCGCCGGCATTAAGCACGTCTTTACCCCCCCATATACACCGCAGAGTAATCCAGTGGAACGTACAAACAAAACCATTGGAACCATGATTGCCCAAGCATGCAAGGATCAACATAGAAAATGGGACGCCACCCTCCCAGAGGTTCAATTCGCCCTAAATACGGCTCAACATGCTTCCACCGGATACTCCCCCTGCCTCCTCAACTACGGCCGGGAAATATATTGCATGGCCAACCATACAACTGCATTCCAGGACGCACTCGACCCGGACAAGCAGCGAGAAAAATTGGTGCAATTGGAACACCTACACGAGATCGCCCGTACCCACCTAGCCACTGCATTCACTAACCAGAGCCGATACTACGATCGCCGGCGAAGAGATAAGGTCCCTAGGGTGGGAGATATCGTCTATAAGAGATGTCACACTCTTTCCAATGCCGCAGCCGGGGTGATGAGCAAGCTAGCCCCTAAATATCAAGGCCCCTTCTTCATCCATAAAGTGCTGTCACCAGTAGTGGTGGAAGTCGTTCCATGTGAGGGCGGAAAAGAGGCAAGAGTGCACGTGAAGGACCTTAAATGGGGAGAGATCTCCAGGATGTCAGCGGCCTAGATGAATCCGTCCGAAAACGACGTTAAACTAAATAAATCCGTCCGAAAACGACGTTAAACTAAATCCGTCCGAAAACGACGTTAAACTAAATACACCCGACCGAAAAGTCGTTAAACTAAATAGGTCAACATCATTTCGAAGAGCGGATCCGTCCGAAAAACGACAATTTCACCGATGCCGAAGATAGGAAGCCGACCGAGACGCCGTTACGAGCGAGAAGCCGACCGCCGCCTGAGGTATTATAGTTTTTTTCGATAACCATTTCTTTTTATTATTTTTTTAGCTGTACACCGTTGCCGAGAATAGCCGACCGAAGCATAGCTGTGTGTGGGGTCGACAATAGGTGTTAAATTTTGTGTGCTCCCCCGGGGCGAATTATTTTCTTGGGGCGATGATAGGTTCCGCTGCCGAGAAGGGTCCGAGGTTGATTCCGTCGCTGACCCGCCGATGCCGCTGTGTCCGGATTCGCCATCCAGTCATCATTCCGATACCGTTTGTTTTTTTCCGAAATGATTGGCTTGGCGTATCAACCAGCGGCGACCAACCAGCTCCGGAAGATGCTAAGGATACCCAAGAGTGGATAGGAGAAGAGGCCGCCGCAAGAAAATTTTGTGACTGCAGATCGATTTACCCAAGGAGGGACGAGCCCCACCACACATAGAGCAAAGCCTGTCCTGACCTCCGTGATACGATTTATAAATTTATATTTTCAGGTAAATTTCAAATTTCGTTTAGTAAGGAAATTTATCTGTCTGAAGACACGCTGCAGACTGGTGATAGCAACTTATCTACACATTCCACTCCGCACATTTTTCTTAAAATTTTTAATTTAGTTAGTGTATCGCCGAATCTGAATAGAAACGTTAGTTTTTGATACAAATTTGAGGCCAACCAGAAAATGGAAGCAAAAAGAAAACCTGTCCGACCGATGAGTGTGGCTCCACCACGCCAACGTCCGCAGCCGCCGTCCCGAGGTCCAGGAGTGTTGTGGAGGAGAGCACAGCGAGACGCGGAATTGCTGCAGCGGAGGTTGAGAGCGTCCCTACCCGCGGAGGCCCCTTGGGGAAGACAAGCCACCCGACCGATTTTAGTCACTGGCAAAGGACCAACCGCTCCGCCAAAGCCCAGTTTCGAAGACATGCTCACAGGTATGGACAACCTACTTATTAACGATAGTAAAATTTTAGCAAAACCACTACCTGCAAGGGGTAACCGAAAAGCGCGCCCTAACCCGATTCCAACCCCGTCTGCCGATGCAAACAACCCTAAGAGGAAGTCCGCTGCTGAGAAGCAGGTGCATCCGGAGGAGCCACCTAAGAAAATCTCCAAGGAAACCAACCCCAACTGTACCAGGGTGGCGGCCAACCCGGAAACCGGAGGAACGGCGGAAGGATACATCATCCTCTCCCCACCAATTCCCACGTCCATAGGAATTATCCAGCGTATATTGGATACCGGAATGAAGAAGAGTGGTCCATGGCGAACCATCGTCCTATGTGACGGCCGACCGTTGGAGCTCCGGGCCAAGAGGTTAAAACGGCTGATGAAAAGTTCCGGTTTGTTTACCCAACCGTAAACACAGTAGCAGAGTTTTTGTTTATTTTGGTAGAAGCGAACCACTTTTTTTTTTGGTGAGACTTAGTTTTTTATTTTATTTTAACACCACCGTATTTTCAGTTTTTTTTTCTTTAGTGAGTGGGGGGTTGTAACGATTTAATCATTTTTTTTAGTTCAAATTTAAGAATTTAATTAATAAATTCAAATATTGAACACCTGATTGTGTGAGCTGGAATTACTCGGGAGATGAATGGGTTGCATAGGTTGAAATGCAGAAATATCAGTTGTTAGATAGCTTTAATCTTTTACAGAAAACTAAAATTAAATTCAAATAGTAACATTCATTAAAGGTGAATAAGATGTCAGTATCGAGATTTGCTCCTAGTAGAATTTCCAGCAGAATAAAAGTTAGATGCCAACATTTTATGTTTCTGGGAGAGCTCTTGAGCTTGATCTTGAGATACTTCCGAGCCGTCTTCGTTTACAAGATAGCTATTCCGAAAATACCTCTCGGCGTTGTTTACGTTTACTAGGCAACTACCGAATCCGTCCTTCTTAAAACCATAAAAACCTCCGATCGCTTACGTTCTTCTAGGCGAGCTTCCGTTCCTACAAATTGTCTTTAGTTTTCGGTAACAAGACTAAACCGGCAGCTCCTGAAACATTTGATACATCCCGTCGTTATAATCAAAGAGATTACCTTCCAGATTTTCCAGTAGGAGACAGGTAGCTGTTCCCAGGAGACACTGCAGGTTGACTCATAGGTAAAAATCAGTTTGGTGATAAAAACGAGTGACGTTTTCCAAATCCCATACCAGTTTAAATCCTATCCCAATTAGATACCAACAATTCCGTTCCGTGAGAGATTAGCTTCCGTGTTGGTAGTCAGATTAGATAGTATTTTATTGGTAGCCGTTGATTTTCAAAGTACGAGTTTTCTTAAGTAAAGTCAGGTAGTTCCGAGAACAAAAACGATTAAGATTAGATTAGAATATATTAATTAGGATCAACTCACCGTTAGAATTAGTTTCAGTAGGATTGGCATCTACCCGAATAAATTCAGCTCCGTTTGTTTACGAACATAAAATTTATAACCTAAAAAGTATAAAAAAGCCAGGAAGTTATTAGGAAGTTATTAGGAAATAATTCAGGTAGGGGAATTAAAATTGTAGGAGTAATTTCATAACTTACCAGTACACAATCACTCCTTAATGCAAGTTCATAGGCAAATTTTTCATACGCTATTAATTACGTTAAATTAATTTGTGTTACAAATAGTCAACACTACACCGACATTGCCGTAGCAAAATTAGTTTATTCAGGGTTCACATTTTTATTTTCAGTTTTGCTAAAAGAAATTCCGTTTATTTTGTTTTCAATTAATCATATTAATTACCGCCGAAATAATTATATAGATAATTAGTGGTTCGCTAATAATTAAGTTTTGGAAATCTATTTTGTTTGAGTTTAATACAGTTTAGTTTTAAGTTTTGTAAATAAATTATTATAATAAAATTCTGTTTATATTTTAACGTACATTTATTTTTATTTTCTTGTTTTAAAACTTTCATAAAAGTTTTTGGCGCCTGCGACCGAAGAAGTGAAACTCCGACGACATAGACGTCCTAAAGAAACCTTGGGCCAGTCCGAAAAGTCCGACACTGGGTATTGTGCCGGAACCTTTCATTTAGAAAGGTCAAATTCGCTACAAGCTTCTAATTATTATTTCAAATTATAACTTGAAGATCTGAACTTGTAATTGACAAATACAAAACTTAAAATTAATAGCTTCTAATTATTATTGCAAATAATAACTTGAAGATCTGAACTTGTAATTGTCAAATGCAGAACTTAAAATTGATAGCTTCTAATTATTATTGCAAATAATAATTTGAAGATCTGTACTTGTAATTGTCAAATACAGAACTTAAAATTGATAGCTTATAATTATAATTCAAATTATAACTTGAAGATCTGAACTTGTAATAGTCAAATACAGAACTTCGAATTGTTAAATACAAATTATTAGTGCAAATTATTACTTGAAGATCTGAACCTGTAATAGGTAAATACAGAACTTCGAATGGTTAAATTCAAACTAAGATTGCACATAATAATTTGAAGATCTGAACTTGTAATAGTCAAATACAGAACTTCTAATTGTTAAATACAAATTATTAGTGAAAATTATAACTTGAAGATCTGAACTTGTAATTGTCAAATACAGAACTTCTAATTGTTAAACACAAATTATTAGTGCAAATTATAACTTGAAGATCTGAACTAGTAATTGTCAAATACAGCACTTAAAATTGATAGCTTCTAATTATTATTGCAAATTATAACTTGAAGATCTGAACTTGTAATTGTCAAATACAGAACATAAAATTGATAGCTTCTAATTATTATTTCAAATTATAACTTGAAGATGTGAACTTGTAATTGTCAAATACAGAACTTAAAATTGATAGCTTCTAATTATTATTGCAAATAATAACTTGAAGATCTGAACTTTTAATTGTCAGATGCAGAACTTAAAATTGATAGCTTCTAATTATTATTGCAAATAATAATTTGAAGATCTGTACTTGTAATTGTCAAATACAGAACTTAAAATTGATAGCTTCTAATTATTATTGCAAATTATAACTTGAAGTTCTGAACTTGTATTTGTCAAAGACAGAACTAAAATTGATAGCTTCTAATTATTATTGTAAATTATAACTTGAAGATCTGAACTTGTAATAGTGAATTACAGAACTTAAATTTGTTATATTCAATTATTATTTCAAATTATAACTTGAAGATCTGAACTAATAATTGTCAAATACAGAACTTAAAATTGATAGCTTCTAATTATTATTGCAAATTATAACTTGAAGATCTGAACTTGTAATTGTCAAATACAGAACTCAAAATTGATAGCTTCTAATTATTATTTCTAATTATAACTTGAAGATC
The DNA here is from genome assembly GCA_963170105.1 of Cantharis lateralis. Lineage (NCBI taxonomy): Eukaryota > Metazoa > Arthropoda > Insecta > Coleoptera > Cantharidae > Cantharis > Cantharis lateralis. Next base: position 22,277,104 of record OY720625.1, on the reverse strand, counting down.
TGAACTGGTAATTGTCAAATACAGAACTTCTAATTGTTAAATACAAATTATTAGTGCAAATTATAACTTGAGGATCTGAACTGGTAATTGTCAAATACAGAACTTCTAATTGTTAAATACAAATTATTAGTGCAAATTATAATTTGAAGATCTGAACTTGTAATAGACAAATACAGAACTTCTAATTGTTAAATACAAATTATTAGTGCAAATTATAACTTGAAGATCTGAACTTGTAATTGTCAAATGCAGAACTTAAAATTGATAACTTCTATTTATTATTGTAAATTATAACTTGAAGATCTGAACTTGTAATAGTGAATTACAGAACTTAGATTTGTTAAATTCAAATTATTATTTCAAATTATAACTTGAAGATCTGAACTAGTAATTGTCAAATACAGAACTTAAAATTGATAGCTTCTAATTTTTATTTCAAATTATAACTTGAAGATCTGAACTTGTAATTGTCAAATACAGAACTTCTAATTGTTAAATACAAATTATTAGTGCAAATTATAACTTGTAGATCTGAACTTGTAATTGTCAAATACAGAACTTAAAATTGAAAGCTTCAAATTATTATTGTAAATTATAACTTGAAGATCTGAACTTGTAATAGTGAATTACAGAACTTAGATTTGTCAAATTCTAATTATTATTTCTAATTATAACTTGAAGATCTGAACTAGTAATTGTCAAATACAGAACTTAAAATTGATAGCTTCTAATTATTATTGCAAATTATAACTTGAAGATCTGAACTTGTAATTGTCAAATACAGAACTTAAAATTGATAGCTTCCAATTATTATTTCAAATTATAACTTGAAGATCTGAACTTGTAATTGTCAAATACAGAACTTAAAATTAATAGCTTCTAATTATTATTGCAAATAATAACTTGAAGATCTGAACTAGTAATTGTCAAATGCAGAACTTAAAATTGATAGCTTCTAATTATTATTGAAAATAATAATTTGAAGATCTGTATTTGTAATTGTCAAATACAGAACTTAAAATTGATAGCTTATAATTATAATTCAAATTATAACTTGAAGATCTGAACTTGTAATAGTCAAATACAGAACTTCGAATTGTTAAATACAAATTATTAGTGCAAATTATTACTTGAAGATCTGAACCTGTAATAGGTAAATACAGAACTTCGAATGGTTAAATTCAAAATAAGATTGCACATAATAATTTGAAGATCTGAACTTGTAATAGTCAAATACAGAACTTCTAATTGTTAAATACAAATTATTAGTGAAAATTATAACTTGAAGATCTGAACTTGTAATTGTCAAATACAGAACTTCTAATTGTTAAATACAAATTATTAGTGCAAATTATAACTTGAAGATCTGAACTAGTAATTGTCAAATACAGCACTTAAAATTGATAGCTTCTAATTATTATTGCAAATTATAACTTGAAGATCTGAACTTGTAATTGTCAAATACAGAACATAAAATTGATAGCTTCTAATTATTATTTCAAATTATAACTAGAAGATCTGAACTTGTAATTGTCAAATACAGAACTTAAAATTAATAGCTTCTAATTATTATTGCAAATTATAACTTGAAGATCTGAACTTGTAATTGTCACATACAGAACTTCTAATTGTTAAATACAAATTATTAGTGCAAATTATAACTTGAAGATCTGAACTTGTAATTGTCAAATACAGAACTTAAAATTGATAGCTTCTAATTATTATTGTAAATTATAACTTGAAGATCTGAACTTGTAATAGTGAATTACAGAACTTAGATTTGTTAAATTCAAATTATTATTTCAAATTATAACTTGAAGATCTGAACTAGTAATTGTAAAATACAGAACATAAAATTGATAGCTTCTAATTATTATTGCAAATTATAACTTGAAGATCTGAACTTGTAATTGTCAAATGCAGAACTTAAAATTGATAACTTCTAATTATTATTGTAAATTATAACTTGAAGATCTGAACTTGTAATAGTGAATTACAGAACTTAGATTTGTTAAATTCAAATTATTATTTCAAATTATAACTTGAAGATCTGAACTAGTAATTGTCAAATACAGAACTTAAAATTGATAGCTTCTAATTATTATTGCAAATAATAACTTGAAGATCTGAACTTTTAATTGTCAGATGCAGAACTTAAAATTGATAGCTTCTAATTATTATTGCAAATAATAATTTGAAGATCTGTACTTGTAATTGTCAAATACAGAACTTAAAATTGATAGCTTCTAATTATTATTGCAAATTATAACTTGAAGTTCTGAACTTGTATTTGTCAAAGACAGAACTAAAATTGATAGCTTCTAATTATTATTGTAAATTATAACTTGAAGATCTGAACTTGTAATAGTGAATTACAGAACTTAAATTTGTTATATTCAATTATTATTTCAAATTATAACTTGAAGATCTGAACTAATAATTGTCAAATACAGAACTTAAAATTGATAGCTTCTAATTATTATTGCAAATTATAACTTGAAGATCTGAACTTGTAATTGTCAAATACAGAACTCAAAATTGATAGCTTCTAATTATTATTTCTAATTATAACTTGAAGATCTGAACTGGTAATTGTCAAATACAGAACTTCTAATTGTTAAATACAAATTATTAGTGCAAATTATAACTTGAGGATCTGAACTGGTAATTGTCAAATACAGAACTTCTAATTGTTAAATACAAATTATTAGTGCAAATTATAATTTGAAGATCTGAACTTGTAATAGACAAATACAGAACTTCTAATTGTTAAATACAAATTATTAGTGCAAATTATAACTTGAAGATCTGAACTTGTAATTGTCAAATGCAGAACTTAAAATTGATAACTTCTATTTATTATTGTAAATTATAACTTGAAGATCTGAACTTGTAATAGTGAATTACAGAACTTAGATTTGTTAAATTCAAATTATTATTTCAAATTATAACTTGAAGATCTGAACTAGTAATTGTCAAATACAGAACTTAAAATTGATAGCTTCTAATTTTTATTTCAAATTATAACTTGAAGATCTGAACTTGTAATTGTCAAATACAGAACTTCTAATTGTTAAATACAAATTATTAGTGCAAATTATAACTTGTAGATCTGAACTTGTAATTGTCAAATACAGAACTTAAAATTGAAAGCTTCAAATTATTATTGTAAATTATAACTTGAAGATCTGAACTTGTAATAGTGAATTACAGAACTTAGATTTGTCAAATTCTAATTATTATTTCTAATTATAACTTGAAGATCTGAACTAGTAATTGTCAAATACAGAACTTAAAATTGATAGCTTCTAATTATTATTGCAAATTATAACTTGAAGATCTGAACTTGTAATTGTCAAATACAGAACTTAAAATTGATAGCTTCCAATTATTATTTCAAATTATAACTTGAAGATCTGAACTTGTAATTGTCAAATACAGAACTTAAAATTAATAGCTTCTAATTATTATTGCAAATAATAACTTGAAGATCTGAACTAGTAATTGTCAAATGCAGAACTTAAAATTGATAGCTTCTAATTATTATTGAAAATAATAATTTGAAGATCTGTATTTGTAATTGTCAAATACAGAACTTAAAATTGATAGCTTATAATTATAATTCAAATTATAACTTGAAGATCTGAACTTGTAATAGTCAAATACAGAACTTCGAATTGTTAAATACAAATTATTAGTGCAAATTATTACTTGAAGATCTGAACCTGTAATAGGTAAATACAGAACTTCGAATGGTTAAATTCAAAATAAGATTGCACATAATAATTTGAAGATCTGAACTTGTAATAGTCAAATACAGAACTTCTAATTGTTAAATACAAATTATTAGTGAAAATTATAACTTGAAGATCTGAACTTGTAATTGTCAAATACAGAACTTCTAATTGTTAAATACAAATTATTAGTGCAAATTATAACTTGAAGATCTGAACTAGTAATTGTCAAATACAGCACTTAAAATTGATAGCTTCTAATTATTATTGCAAATTATAACTTGAAGATCTGCACTTGTAATTGTCAAATACAGAACATAAAATTGATAGCTTCTAATTATTATTTCAAATTATAACTAGAAGATCTGAACTTGTAATTGTCAAATACAGAACTTAAAATTAATAGCTTCTAATTATTATTGCAAATTATAACTTGAAGATCTGAACTTGTAATTGTCACATACAGAACTTCTAATTGTTAAATACAAATTATTAGTGCAAATTATAACTTGAAGATCTGAACTTGTAATTGTCAAATACAGAACTTAAAATTGATAGCTTCTAATTATTATTGTAAATTATAACTTGAAGATCTGAACTTGTAATAGTGAATTACAGAACTTAGATTTGTTAAATTCAAATTATTATTTCAAATTATAACTTGAAGATCTGAACTAGTAATTGTAAAATACAGAACATAAAATTGATAGCTTCTAATTATTATTGCAAATTATAACTTGAAGATCTGAACTTGTAATTGTCAAATGCAGAACTTAAAATTGATAACTTCTAATTATTATTGTAAATTATAACTTGAAGATCTGAACTTGTAATAGTGAATTACAGAACTTAGATTTGTTAAATTCAAATTATTATTTCAAATTATAACTTGAAGATCTGAACTAGTAATTGTCAAATACAGAACTTAAAATTGATAGCTTCTAATTATTATTTCAAATTATAACTTGAAGATCTGAACTGTAATTGTCAAATACAGAACTTCTAATTGTTAAATACAAATTATTAGTGCAAATTATAACTTGTAGATCTGAACTTGTAATTGTCAAATACAGAACTTAAAATTGAAAGCTTCTAATTATTATTGTAAATTATAACTTGAAGATCTGAACTTGTAATAGTGAATTACAGAACTTAGATTTGTCAAATTCTAATTATTATTTCTAATTATAACTTGAAGATCTGAACTAGTAATTGTCAAATACAGAACTTAAAATTGATAGCTTCTAATTATTATTGCAAATTATAACTTGAAGATCTGAACTTGTAATTGTCAAATACAGAACTTCGAATTGTTAAATACAAATTATTAGTGCAAATTATTACTTGAAGATCTGAACCTGTAATAGGTAAATACAGAACTTCGAATGGTTAAATTCAAACTAAGATTGCACATAATAATTTGAAGATCTGAACTTGTAATAGTCAAATACAGAACTTCTAATTGTTAAATACAAATTATTAGTGAAAATTATAACTTGAAGATCTGAACTTGTAATTGTCAAATACAGAACTTCTAATTGTTAAATACAAATTATTAGTGCAAATTATAACTTGAAGATCTGAACTAGTAATTGTCAAATACAGCACTTAAAATTGATAGCTTCTAATTATTATTGCAAATTATAACTTGAAGATCTGAACTTGTAATTGCCAAATACAGAACATAAAATTGATAGCTTCTAATTATTATTTCAAATTATAACTTGAAGATCTGAACTTGTAATTGTCAAATACAGAATTGAAAATTAATAGCTTCTAATTATTATTGCAAATTATAACTTGAAGATCTGAACTTGTAATTGTCAAATACAGAACATCTAATTGTTAAATACAAATTATTAGTGCAAATTACAATAATATAATTTACAATAATAATTAGAAGCTATCAATTTTAAGTTCTGTATTTGACAATTACAAGTTCAGATCTTCAAGTTATAATTTGCACTAATAATTTGTATTTAACAATTAGAAGTTCTGTATGTGACAATTACAAGTTCAGATCTTCAAGTTATAATTTGCAATAATAATTAGAAGCTATTAATTTTAAGTTCTGTATTTGACAATTACAAGTTCAGATCTTCTAGTTATAATTTGAAATAATAATTAGAAGCTATCAATTTTATGTTCTGTATTTGACAATTACAAGTTCAGATCTTCAAGTTATAATTTGCAATAATAATTAGAAGCTATCAATTTTAAGTGCTGTATTTGACAATTACTAGTTCAGATCTTCAAGTTATAATTTGCACTAATAATTTGTATTTAACAATTAGAAGTTCTGTATTTGACAATTACAAGTTCAGATCTTCAAGTTATAATTTTCACTAATAATTTGTATTTAACAATTAGAAGTTCTGTATTTGACTATTACAAGTTCAGATCTTCAAATTATTATGTGCAATCTTATTTTGAATTTAACCATTCGAAGTTCTGTATTTACCTATTACAGGTTCAGATCTTCAAGTAATAATTTGCACTAATAATTTGTATTTAACAATTCGAAGTTCTGTATTTGACTATTACAAGTTCAGATCTTCAAGTTATTATTTGCAATAATAATTAGAAGCTATTAATTTTAAGTTCTGTATTTGACAATTACAAGTTCAGATCTTCAAGTTATAATTTGAAATAATAATTAGAAGCTATCAATTTTAAGTTCTGTATTTGACAATTACAAGTTCAGATCTTCAAGTTATAATTTGCAATAATAATTAGAAGCTATCAATTTTAAGTTCTGTATTTGACAATTACTAGTTCAGATCTTCAAGTTATAATTAGAAATAATAATTAGAATTTGACAAATCTAAGTTCTGTAATTCACTATTACAAGTTCAGATCTTCAAGTTATAATTTACAATAATAATTTGAAGCTTTCAATTTTAAGTTCTGTATTTGACAATTACAAGTTCAGATCTACAAGTTATAATTTGCACTAATAATTTGTATTTAACAATTAGAAGTTCTGTATTTGACAATTACAAGTTCAGATCTTCAAGTTATAATTTGAAATAAAAATTAGAAGCTATCAATTTTAAGTTCTGTATTTGACAATTACTAGTTCAGATCTTCAAGTTATAATTTGAAATAATAATTTGAATTTAACAAATCTAAGTTCTGCATTTGACAATTACAAGTTCAGATCTTCAAGTTATTATTTGCAATAATAATTAGAAGATATCAATTTTAAGTTCTGTATTTGACAATTACAAGTTCAGATCTTCAAGTTATAATTTACAATAATAATTTGAAGCTATCAATTTTAAGTTCTGTATTTGACAATTACAAGTTCAGATGTTCAAGTTATAATTTGCAATAATAATTAGAAGCTATCAATTTTAAGTTCTGTATTTGACAATTACTACTTCTGATCTTCAAGTTATAATTTGAAATAATAATTTGAATTTAACAAATCTAAGTTCTGTAATTCACTATTACAAGTTCAGATCTTCAAGTTATAATTTACAATAATAATTAGAAGCTATCAATTTTAAGTTCTGTATTTGACAATTACAAGTTCAGATCTTCAAGTTATAATTTGCACTAATAATTTGTATTTAACAATTAGATGTTCTGTATTTGACAATTACAAGTTCAGATCTTCAAGTTATAATTTGCAATAATAATTAGAAGCTATTAATTTTCAATTCTGTATTTGACAATTACAAGTTCAGATCTTCAAGTTATAATTTGAAATAATAATTAGAAGCTATCAATTTTATGTTCTGTATTTGGCAATTACAAGTTCAGATCTTCAAGTTATAATTTGCAATAATAATTAGAAGCTATCAATTTTAAGTGCTGTATTTGACAATTACTAGTTCAGATCTTCAAGTTATAATTTGCACTAATAATTTGTATTTAACAATTAGAAGTTCTGTATTTGACTATTACAAGTTCAGATCTTCAAATTATTATGTGCAATCTTATTTTGAATTTAACCATTCGAAGTTCTGTATTTACCTATTACAGGTTCAGATCTTCAAGTAATAATTTGCACTAATAATTTGTATTTAACAATTCGAAGTTCTGTATTTGACTATTACAAGTTCAGATCTTCAAGTTATAATTTGCAATAATAATTAGAAGCTATCAATTTTAAGTTCTGTATTTGACAATTACTAGTTCAGATCTTCAAGTTATAATTAGAAATAATAATTAGAATTTGACAAATCTAAGTTCTGTAATTCACTATTACAAGTTCAGATCTTCAAGTTATAATTTACAATAATAATTAGAAGCTTTCAATTTTAAGTTCTGTATTTGACAATTACAAGTTCAGATCTACAAGTTATAATTTGCACTAATAATTTGTATTTAACAATTAGAAGTTCTGTATTTGACAATTACAGTTCAGATCTTCAAGTTATAATTTGAAATAATAATTAGAAGCTATCAATTTTAAGTTCTGTATTTGACAATTACTAGTTCAGATCTTCAAGTTATAATTTGAAATAATAATTTGAATTTAACAAATCTAAGTTCTGTAATTCACTATTACAAGTTCAGATCTTCAAGTTATAATTTACAATAATAATTAGAAGTTATCAATTTTAAGTTCTGCATTTGACAATTACAAGTTCAGATCTTCAAGTTATAATTTGCAATAATAATTAGAAGCTATCAATTTTATGTTCTGTATTTTACAATTACTAGTTCAGATCTTCAAGTTATAATTTGAAATAATAATTTGAATTTAACAAATCTAAGTTCTGTAATTCACTATTACAAGTTCAGATCTTCAAGTTATAATTTACAATAATAATTAGAAGCTATCAATTTTAAGTTCTGTATTTGACAATTACAAGTTCAGATCTTCAAGTTATAATTTGCACTAATAATTTGTATTTAACAATTAGAAGTTCTGTATGTGACAATTACAAGTTCAGATCTTCAAGTTATAATTTGCAATAATAATTAGAAGCTATTAATTTTAAGTTCTGTATTTGACAATTACAAGTTCAGATCTTCTAGTTATAATTTGAAATAATAATTAGAAGCTATCAATTTTATGTTCTGTATTTGACAATTACAAGTTCAGATCTTCAAGTTATAATTTGCAATAATAATTAGAAGCTATCAATTTTAAGTGCTGTATTTGACAATTACTAGTTCAGATCTTCAAGTTATAATTTGCACTAATAATTTGTATTTAACAATTAGAAGTTCTGTATTTGACAATTACAAGTTCAGATCTTCAAGTTATAATTTTCACTAATAATTTGTATTTATTAAGTTTTTAAAGGTTTTTAATATATTATATTTTAAAATAAATTTGTTTAGTACTAAGGAAATTTAAATTATTTATTTTAAAGATACCTAAGATTTTGGGGTTGTGAAAATTTGTATTTATCAACCTTTTTTTAAAAAAAACTAAATCTTTTAAAAATTTTTTGTGGGGGCGCAAAAAATTTAGTTTTCTTTGGGGTTCTTACTTGATGCTTCTGGGTCGGTTCTATTTATTTGAATAGTCTAATATTTTGAGAAAATGCTAAATTTTTTTAGTACTAAGGAAATTTAAATTATTTATTTTAAAGATACCTAAGATTTTGGGGTTGTGAAAATTTGTATTTATCAACCTTTTTTTAAAAAAAACTAAATCTTTTAAAAATTTTTTGTGGGGGCGCAAAAAATTTAGTTTTCTTTGGGGTTCTTACTTGATGCTTCTGGGTCGGTTCTATTTATTTGAATAGTCTAATATTTTGAGAAAATGCTAAATTTTTTTAGTACTAAGGAAATTTAAATTATTGAGTTTAAAGATACCTAATATTTTGGGGTTGTGAAAATTTGTATTTATCAATCTTTTTTTAAAAAAAACTAAATCTTTTAAAAATTTTTTGTGGGGGCGCAAAAAATTTAGTTTTCTTTGGGGTTCTTACTTGATGCTTCTGGGTCGGTTCTATTTATTTGAATAGTCTAATATTTTGAGAAAATGCTAAATTTTTTTAGTACTAAGGAAATTTAAATTATTTATTTTAAAGATACCTAAGATTTTGGGGTTGTGAAAATTTGTATTTATCAACCTTTTTTTAAAAAAAACTAAATCTTTTAAAAATTTTTTGTGGGGGCGCAAAAAATTTAGTTTTCTTTGGGGTTCTTACTTGATGCTTCTGGGTCGGTTCTATTTATTTGAATAGTCTAATATTTTGAGAAAATGCTAAATTTTTTTAGTACTAAGGAAATTTAAATTATTGAGTTTAAAGATACCTAATATTTTGGGGTTGTGAAAATTTGTATTTATCAATCTTTTTTTAAAAAAAACTAAATCTTTTTTAAATTTTTTGTGGGGGCGCAAAAAATTTAGTTTTCTTTGGGGTTCTTACTTGATGCTTCTGGGTCGGTTCTATTTATTTGAATAGTCTAATATTTTGAGAAAATGCTAAATTTTTTTAGTACATAATTTAATAACTTTGTATAAAAAATATTTTTATTTTTATAAGATAAAGCAAATTTGTTAGTAATTTTATTTAAGTTTATTTTTAAAATTTTTATAAAAAGAAAGTTTTATTTTGGCTTATTAATTTTTTATTTGTATTTATATTATAAAAAATTTTATTTTTAGATAGTTTATTTTTTTAGTTAATAATTTTAAGTTAATATTTTTAAATGGATAAATTAGAAATACAAAAAAGTTTTAATTAAATTTGTGCCAGCAATTGCGGTTAAACAAATAAAACAAAATAATTTTATTTGAATATAATAATTTATTTATTAATTTAATTTTTTCATGATATTATTAAGTGAAATTTTAATATTATAAAGATTTAATATTTATAAAGATTTTATGAAATTTTGTTAAAAGACTAGGATTAGATACCCTATTATTTTATTTTGTAAATTTTAAGTTTAAAAAATTAATAGATTAAGGTCTTTAAAATTAAAAAATTTGGCGGTATTTTATTCAATTCAGAGGAATCTGTAGCATAATTGATAATCCACGATTTACTTTACTTTTAATAATGTTTGTATATCGTCGTTTTAAATGAATATTTTAATAGAATATGAATATTCTAATTATTTAAAAAATAAATTTATTTCAGATCAAGGTGCAGTTTTTAAAAGAAGCTATGGATTACAATTTTATAATAAAGAATATAGATTAAATATTTAAAAATATTTAAGAAAGAGGATTTGGTTGTAAGATTAAAAAAATTAAAATCTGATAATTTGCTCTAAAATGTGCACATATTGCCCGTCATTTTCATTTAAATTGGAACAAGTCGTAACATAGTAGATGTACTGGAAAGTGTATCTAGTCTGACTAATTAAAGCTTTATAGAAGTTTTTTATTTACATTAAAAGGATTTATTGGTTGTCAATATAATTAGATATAGAATAATTTATTTATTTCTGAATTTTAGAATAAACTTAATTTTTAGTTTAAAAAATTAAAAAATATTTATTATTATAGTTAATTAGTAATGAAAATGAAAATTTAATTTTTTTATATATTAAAAAGAAGAATTAATTGTTTGTACCTTGTGTATCAGGGTTGATTTATTTAAAATTAAATATTTTAATTTTCTCGAATTAATAAGATCTAAGAATTTATTATTTAATTGTTTTATAAATTTTTATTATAAATTTTTAGAAGTGAAACGTTTTTCGTTTATTAATATATCTAGTTTTTTAAGAAATAAATTTAATTTAGAAGGTAAAAATTTTAAAAGTTTTTTGTTAATTTTTATATTTTATTATTTAAAAATTTAAGGGATAAGCTTTAAATTTTATAATTAAAAATTTATTATTTTTGAATATTTTAGTTTTACTAATATTGTAAATCTTTCTATAATATAAAAGTTACTTTATTCATAATTTTGATTTTTTAAAATTTTAATTTTTTTATTAAAATAAAATAATTAATAATTAATTATTTGTGTTTATGATTAAATTAGTAAAATAAATTTTATTAAATAAATTTATATTTAAGATTATATTAAGGAACTCGGCAAATTTATTTTTCGCCTGTTTATTAAAAACATGTCTTTTTGATGAAAATATAAAGTCTAGTCTGCTCAATGAATTAAAAATTTAAATAGCTGCAGTATTTTGACTGTACAAAGGTAGCATAATAATTAGTTTTTTAATTGAAAGCTGGAATGAAGGATTGGACGAGAAAATTACTGTCTCAATATAAAAAATTGAATTTAACTTTTTAGTTAAAAGGCTAAAATTTTTTTAAAAGACGAGAAGACCCTATAGAGTTTTATAATTTATGCTTTTTAATATAATTAGAATTATTAAATTTTAAATTTGTATTAATTATTTGGTTGGGGTGATTAAAAAATTTATAAAACTTTTTTATTTTATTAATTATTTATTTATAAATTAATTTTCTATCGATTTTTAAAATTAAAATAAATTACCTTAGGGATAACAGCGTAATATATTTTTAAAGTTCTTATTTAAAAATTTGTTTGCGACCTCGATGTTGGATTAAAATTTATTATTGGTGCAGGAGCTAAATAATTGAGTCTGTTCGACTTTTAAAATTTTACATGATCTGAGTTTAAACCGGTGTAAGCCAGGTTGGTTTCTATCTTTAAAAATATAAAATCTTTTAGTACGAGAGGACCAAGGATTTATTAAATTAATTTTTTTATGAATAAAATTAGTTACTTTGGCAGATTAGTGCAATTGATTTAGAATCATTTTATGTAATTTTATTACAGGTAATATATTTTTATTTTATTAGGTGATTTTTTTTTAATTATTTTAAATGTTTTGTTAATAGTAATTGGAGTATTAGTAGGGGTAGCTTTTTTAACTCTTTTGGAGCGTAAGGTTTTAGGATATATTCAAATTCGAAAAGGCCCTAATAAGGTTGGGTTTATTGGAATTTTACAGCCTTTTAGAGATGCAATTAAACTTTTTTCTAAGGAGCAGACTAATCCTATTTTATCTAATTATTTAATATATTATTTTTCTCCTGTTTTTAGTTTATTTTTAGCTTTAAGAATATGAATATGTTTACCTTTTTCTACTTATTTTTTAAATTTTAGTTTTGGAATTTTATTTTTTCTTTGTTGTTCTAGACTAAGAGTTTACATAATTATAGTTTCTGGGTGGTCATCAAATTCTAATTACTCAATACTTGGGGGTATACGATCTGTCGCTCAAACTATTTCTTATGAAGTAAGATTTTTTTTAATTTTATTATCATTTTTAATTTTAATCTCGAGTTTTAGATTATTTGATTTGTATATTTATCAGCAGACAATTTGGTTTATTTTTATAAATTTTCCTTTAGCTCTAGTTTGGTTTGTTTCTAGTTTAGCTGAAACTAACCGTACTCCCTTTGATTTTGCTGAGGGTGAATCAGAATTGGTTTCTGGGTTTAATGTAGAGTATAGAAGAGGTGGTTTTGCTTTAATTTTTTTAGCTGAGTATGCTAATATTTTGTTTATAAGTTTTATATTTGTTTTATTTTTTATAGGGGCAAATTTTTTTAGATTTTTTATATTTATTTATGTTGTTTTTATTTCTTTTTTATTTATTTGAGTTCGTGGAACATTACCACGTTTTCGATATGATAAATTAATGTATCTTGCTTGGAAAAGATTTTTGTCAATTTCTTTGTTTTTTTTATTTTATTTTTTTGGTTTAAAACTTTTTCTTTTTTCTTATATTATTTAGTTAATAAAATTTAGTAATTTATTTTTAAGTTAATAAGAGTAATAAATCTTTTTTTATATTTTCAAAATATATACTTGTATCAAGTTCATTAACTAGTTTTTAATTAATTTTTAAATATAATGTTATCTCATAGCTTTGATGCTATGAAAAGTAGAGGGAATTTAACAAAATAAAGAACTGTTAAAATTTGTCCTAGAATAATATAAGGGTCTTCAACAGGGCATGCTCCGATTCAAGTTAATAAAGCAACTATAACAAAATAGATTCATGTTAATAATTTATTTAATGGATAGAATTTATTATTTTGTATTTTTTTCTTTAAAAAAGGAAGGCAAAATAAAATAATAATAGAAAAGAATAGAGCGAGGACACCTCCTAATTTATTAGGAATAGATCGAAGAATAGCATAAGCAAATAAAAAATATCATTCTGGCTTAATATGAGGTGGTGTAACAAGAGGATTAGCTGGAATGAAATTTTCAGGATCTCCTAATATATTAGGATCTGTAAGAGTTAATATTATTAATAATATTATTGCAATAATAAACCCTACAATATCTTTAAATGAAAAATAAGGATGAAATATAACTTTATATAAGTTTCTTTTTGTTCCAAGAGGATTATTAGACCCAGTTTGGTGAAGAAAAATTAAGTGAATTATAGCTATAGCTAAAATAATAAATGGTAGGATGAAGTGGAAAGCAAAAAATCGGTTTAGAGTAGCATTATCAATTGCGAAACCCCCTCAAATTCATTGAACAATATAATTACCTAAATAAGGGATTGCTGAAATTAAATTTGTAATAACAGTTGCTCCTCAAAAAGATATTTGTCCTCAGGGCAGAACATATCCTAAAAATGCTGTTGCTATAACTAATAACACTAGGATTACTCCAATGTTTCAGGTTTCTTTCAGAAAGTACGATCTATAAAATATTCCTCGTCCAATATGTATATATAAACAAATAAAAAAAAGAGATGCTGTATTAGCATGTGTTGTTCGGATAAATCATCCATAGTTTACATCTCGTATAATATGAACAACTCTGTCAAACGCAAGACTAATATTAGGGCAATAGTGTATAGTTAAAAATAATCCTGTTAAAATCTGAATAGTAAGACATAATCCTAGAAGAGACCCAAAGTTTCATAAAATTGAAATATTTCTAGGGGTGGGTAAATCAATAAGTGTTGAGTTTACTAATTTTAAAATGACGTGTTTTTTTATTATTTTCATTAAATTTTTTGTCGTAATGGTCCAAAATTATTACTAGAGATATTAACAATAGCAATTAGTGTAATAAATAGATAAATAATTAGTATTCTTAAAATAAATTTAGAGTTATTAATAAAGTATTTATTAGGAGAGATTTCGTAAATTGAAAAATTTAGTGATTGAATAGAATCTAAATTTCTAGTTAAATAAAAATTATTTATTGAAATAAAAATTGTGTAAGTTACTATAATTGAAATAACAATGATAGCTGTAATTAAAAGATTTTTAGAAAAAAAAAATTTTTCATTTGATGCAATTCTTGTTATATATATAAATAGAATAAGTATCCCTCCTACTATTACTAGGAATAATAAATATGATACTCAGAAATTTAATGATATAATACCTGTAATTGAAGCAATTAAAATTGTTTGAACTAATAAATTTAATCCAAGAGATAATGGGTGGTTTAGAAATAAAGGACACAGAGAGAGAAAGATAATTATTATTATTAAAATTATTATCATTTATTCAAAGAATAGTTTAATAAAAATATTAATTTTGGAGATTAAAGATATTAAAATTTTAATTTCTTTGAAGTTTTAAAAGTTGCACATATTTCTGATTTACAAGATCAGTGTTTTATTTTAAACTATTAAAACTTATTTTAAATTTATTTTTTTTTATGTGTTTAATTAGTTTAATTGTTTTACTATTAAAATCTAAACATTTACTTTTAATATTAATAAGTCTTGAATTTCTAGTAATTTATATTTACTTTGGATTATTTATTATAATAATTTATTTAAATTATGAATATTACTTTGTAATGGTTTTTTTAACAATAAGAGTATGTGAGGGTACATTAGGTTTATCAATTTTAGTTTCTTTAATTCGTTCTTATGGAAATGATTATTTTCAATCTTTTAATGTTTTATGATAAAGTTTTTATTTTTTATATTATTTATGATTCCTTTAAGTTTTAAAAAGAAAATAGAGTGAATAATAACTTTGTTGTTTTTTCTTTTATTTTTTGGTTTTACATTGACTTTTTCTTTTAGAAAGAGTTTCAATTGTATCTCAATATTTCTAGGTTGTGATTATATTTCTTATTTTTTTATTTTATTAACATTATGAATTTTAGGGTTAATAATTATGGCTAGAGAAAAAATTATTTCTAATAATTTTTATAGAAATTTATTTATTTTTATATTATTAATATTAATAATTTCACTTTATTTGGTTTTTAGTTCAATAAATTTATTTATTTTCTATATTTTTTTTGAAGTTAGTGTAATTCCAACCTTAATTTTAATTTTAGGTTGAGGGTACCAGCCTGAACGTATTCAGGCTGGTATTTATATATTTTTTTATATATTATTAACTTCTCTTCCTATAATAATTTCTATTTTTTATTTATATATAAAATTTAATTCTTTAGAATTTTTTAAGTTGATAAGAATTAATTCATATTTGTTATTTTTTTGTTTGACAATAATTTTTATAGTTAAGATTCCTATGTATTTTGTTCATTTGTGGCTTCCTAAGGCTCATGTAGAGGCCCCTGTGTCTGGTTCAATAATTTTAGCAGGTATTATATTAAAATTAGGTGGTTATGGTTTAATACGTTTAATAAAAATTTTTATTTATTTAATTAATGATTTAAGAATTATTTTTATTTCAATTAGATTGATTGGTAGATTAATAGTTTCACTAATTTGTTTAGTTCAGAGAGATATAAAGGCCTTAATTGCCTATTCTTCTGTTTCTCATATAGGTTTGGTATTAGCAGGAATCTTTACTTTTAGAATATGAGGGGTTACAGGAGCCTTTATTATAATATTAGCTCATGGCTTATGTTCTTCAGGTCTTTTTTGTTTGTCTAATATATCTTATGAACGTTTAGGTACTCGAAGTTTATTTTTAAGAAAGGGTTTAATTAATTATATACCAAATTTGACTTTTTGGTGGTTTCTTTTGTGTTCATCTAATATAGCAGCTCCCCCTTCTTTAAATTTATTAGGTGAAATTATGATTATTAATAGATTAATTTGATGAAATTTTAATTTATTAATTATTATTATGTTAATTTCTTTTTTTAGAGCTTCTTATAGATTATATTTGTATTCTTTTAGACAACATGGAAAATCAAGAAATATAATTTATTATTTTTATTCTGGGTACATTCGTGAGTATTTAATATTGATACTTCATTGATTACCTTTAAATTTATTAGTTTTTGTAAGAGATTTAATAGTTTAGGTTTTTTAATTTAAATAGTTTAATTAAAAATATTGATTTGTGGAATCAAAGTTATAATATATATTTTAAATAATTTTATGATGAGGTTATATTTTTATTTTTATAATTGTTACTTTTAGAGTAAGAATTTTTTTTTATCTAAATGATTTTTGTTTAATAATTGAATATGAAGTTTTTAATTTGAATTCTTCAATTGTTTGCATATCTATTTTAATAGATTGAATATCTTTACTATTTATAAGATTTGTTTTATTGATTTCTTCAATAGTAATTTTTTATAGATACGAATATATACATGGGGACTTAAACTTGAATCGATTTATTATTTTGGTAGTTTTATTTGTTGTTTCAATAATATTTTTGATTATTAGTCCTAATTTAATTAGAATTTTATTAGGTTGAGATGGATTAGGATTAATTTCTTATTGTTTAGTTATTTATTATCAGAATATTAAATCTTATAATGCAGGTATATTAACTGCTTTATCTAACCGTTTAGGGGATGTTGCCTTATTAATAAGAATTGCTTGAATAATAAATTATGGTAGATGAAATTTTATTTATTATTTAGATTTTAAGGCAAATGATTATTGTATAAATTTTATTATAATATTTGTTATTTTGGCAGGAATAACTAAAAGAGCTCAAATTCCCTTTTCTTCTTGGTTGCCAGCAGCAATGGCTGCTCCTACGCCTGTTTCTTCTTTGGTTCATTCTTCTACATTAGTAACTGCAGGAGTTTATTTGCTTATTCGTTTTAGTTATTCAATAAATTATTACATAATAATATTTTTATTATTTATCTCTTTATTAACAATATTTATGGCTGGATTGGGGGCAAATTTCGAATATGATTTAAAAAAAATTGTTGCTTTATCAACTTTAAGACAGCTGGGTTTAATAATTAGAATTTTATCTATAGGAGACTATATTTTAGCTTACTATCATTTATTAATACATGCTTTATTTAAGGCTTTATTATTTATATGTATAGGAATAATTTCGTCAATTTTTTTGACGTCAATTCCCTCTTCACCAACATCACGAAAGAGGCGGTTATCACATCGATAAAGAACAATTGGGACCTGATTGCCCCATTTACATCCATTCCGATGAACACGTTCACCCAGATGATAGATGCTATATTTGAAAATAGCTACTTCAGTTACAAAGGAATTTTTTACTCTCAACTGGTGGGATCAGCTATGGGTGATCCATGTTCTCCCATCTTCTCGAACTTCGTCATGAATGATCTGCTCTGCAACTTCTTCGGCTCCATAAGTTTCAATCTACCCTTTCTGATGCTATACGTTGATGACATACTCACGGCGGTTCCGGCTAGTGAAGTGGACAATTGTATAGGGTTGCTTAATGGATATAATAAATCACTCACTTTTACATATGAACTAGAGAGGGATCGTTCAATCCCTTTTCTAGATCTACTCATTCAACGACAAGAAGACGGCACCCTCACAACTGATATTTACAGGAAGCCTTCTTCAACAGACAGGTTCTTGAATTACAGTTCCTCCCACCCCTTAAATCAAAAGATAAGCGTTATTAACACTTTGAGACACAGAATCCATACATGCGTACCTCATAAGGCCATAGGTATGAAACTACACGAACTGAAACAACAACTAGTGAAGAATGGATACCCGGCTGGTTTGATTGATCGACTTCTATTCCAAAGGGAAAAAGCTACTGTTCGGAAAATAGGCATCCAAAACAAGGAAGATACTTATACACCACAACTGACCAGCCCAGATGTTATCACTAAGTTTGCTAAGGTCACTTTCCATCCGTGGATTGAAGGCAAAATTAGACGGATTTTCAAAGACGCTGTGAGTAGAGGAGAATTACAATTGGCGTTCCACAATAGCCACAGCCTAAACAGAATATTGTTCTCCAGGACAAAAGATAAGGTCCCCACTCTGGATAGAGCCAATGTGGTTTACTGTATGAAGTGCCAATGCGACAAATATTACATTGGCCAAACCAAACAACGATTGTCCTCCCGTGTACAGCAGCATATGTGTGATATAAAATCGAGAACTACAAAAACCGGATTATCAGAACACGCTATCCAAACTGCTCATGTGTTTAATGGGGGGAACATCAGTGTCCTTGCTACGGAGAGTAACTTCACTAAAAGAACATTTCTAGAGGCGGCCTTCATATCAACCCACACCAATAATGTTAATAAACAAACAGATTACGGTTACATCAACGCCGGATGGAAGGGTCTGCTAATTAAATTTAGAGAGAAGTTCCCTGCGACCTGATCACCATCTCGCACTTCGCCGCTGCTGCCGCTTCCTGGTATTTTTATTCAATTTTACAATTAACTTCTTCGGTTATGCATGTTATTTTAGACCACACCATGTTAGTGTTTGTAGTTGCGTTATACTGTTATATTTACTGTTACCTTTAATTAATTTGTTTATACAGCGCTCACCTCAGTGACACCTCAATAGAGGGCAGTTTCCTTTTTAAGCGTGGCAATTTTGATTTTGCGTCACTCCATGTTATCAACGTTCATAGCGATAACTTATATTATTTCTTAGTTTTATTTAGATGTTTAATTTATTTACATAGAGATTTATTTACTGTTTTACTTGTTAAGTTTTATATGTTATACACAATTTTTATCAGTTTTTATATAATTCGTGACTTCGTTGATAGTGACATCCACATTGCCAGTGCCTCCCATTTTGCTTTGATGCTTACATCAAACGAATTACACCTTATTTTGTTATCGGTGAGTGTTGTAATTGTTTCTATGATGTACTCTCAGAACTGATCTTTTTCATTTCTATCTAGTCCTGAAGATGGAGTAATAAAAACTCCGAAACGTCGACATACATTATATAGTGTTTGATTTGCATTCCCATTCAACCCAAAATCCTTTTCAAGTAATTAAAATTAATAGCTTCTAATTATTATTGCAAATTATAACTTGAAGATCTGAACTTGTAATTGTCACATACAGAACTTCTAATTGTTAAATACAAATTATTAGTGCAAATTATAACTTGAAGATCTGAACTTGTAATTGTCAAATACAGAACTTAAAATTGATAGCTTCTAATTATTATTGTAAATTATAACTTGAAGATCTGAACTTGTTGTAACAAAAATGGGAACAATTTGAAGTTTGATATTTTTGTTATTTTTGGTTTCCAATATTTATCACTTTGAACAGAATTTAATTTGTAATTTGTTAGTCAACAAATTAAATTATAATATGGTTAAATATTAATTAATTTGGTGGGTCCTTATTTAAATAAGAAAAGTATTACTTTGATAATTATATTTTATAGAAATATAATATTATAGTTGTGCTGATTATGACAACCTCCAGACGGAGGAAAATTTCGGAAATCGAGTCGAACAGGATACGCTAATCGCAAGAACAATATTCTATTTCTTGATGATAAGAGCAAATCAATTTAAAAAACCGATTCGTGCCAGGTACAAACGGACAAAATGACGTCTGTCTTTGGCACACGGTGTGAATTTGATCCCTTAGTCGAAGTAGCAGTACTTTTCCAGTCGATTTTTTGGACTATGATTTGTAATAATCTTTTGCACACGAAAAAGTAGGTAGAAATTTCATATAAAAGGGGGTAAATTTTAAAAGGAAGCCAGATCGATTAAGTCGTTTCAAGCGGGTGAAAGAGATCGATTAAGTCGTTTCAAGCGGGTGGTGAAACGGATCGATTAAGTCGGTGATTTGTGATTTAAGGGATTTTTATAAGGAAGCTAATTTTTGGTGATTTTGGAAAATCGATTTTGGAAATCGATTGTTTTTTTTTAGTGTGTTTTGTGTGGCAATTATAATTGTAATACTTTTGAATTTGCGAGTTTATATTGAGTGATTTTTGTTTTGGTGTCGAAGTTGTCGACACTTGATTGTGAGAAGATAGGATAACTTTAAAAGATAATTTTTGTAAGTGATTGATTTTAAATATTTTATTAACCTTTTGTTTTTTCTTTGTATTATATACCACTCTGTATATTATACAAAGTAGTTATTAGTATTCTTATGGTAAAGAAGGGCCACCATAATATTAGGGATATTGTGTTGTGTAAAATTAATAATATATTACATTTAAATAAATTTAAAACACTACATCTAGCTCCGATATTTTATTTCCTTAAAAAAGGAGAAATATTAAGTTAAGTTATTTTTTTTTGATAGAGATTGTGCATTTTCGTCTATACCCGTAATCGAGGTTTCAATCCTCAAAGTTAAGCCGGGGACCTAGCGCCGCAGAGGAAGACCGAAAGGCAGTCACACGCTACCTAAAAAGACTCAGAATAATCAAGGGTGGTTAGTTCGTTCGACGGTGGTGGCAGCATAATCAAATAAAAGTTTTCCTGAGAACGGGCACCCCCAAGTTGTGAGAATTTTGAGCACGGGCCGAAAGGTCAATGCCCAAGTGACGTGTTTTTATTTTTATACAGAGATAGGCCGTTACAAAATGGCGGCAGCGGTGGGATTTTAATAGACGTTAGGCATAAAGGCACTCTTCAAAAATTAAACAAATTTTTTTTTTGGGGTTAGTTGTGATGTCATTTTGTTTGATTTGAAAACTTTGATGCGTAATTTATTATTTGAGATTAGATAATTGTTTTGATAAAGGACGCCCGGAAATTATATTTGTGTGTAGTTAGATACTAACACTATAATTTTTTTTTAATTATAATTAGAAAATTTTATTTTACCTCAAGATAATTTTATAATTTTATTATACAATCAAGATAATTTTATAGTTTATAAATTTGATAAATTTTATAAATTTATTTACGCAATGGAGACTACGGGAGCAAATGTAGTACCACTTGAAGAAGTGGGAGGTAATGCAATACCTCCCCCGTTATCAGCTAGCGGATCCATGGCAGGCATGTCAACGATGATTGGTCCCCTATATAGTTTAGGGATGATAGCTGCCTCTCTTGAAAATTTTTCGGGAAAAGAAGTGGTAAGATTTTTTGATAAACTTGAGCAGCGAAGTAGGCTGGATGGTTGGAGCGAATCAGATACGTTGAAAATTGTGAAGTATAAACTTACTGCCGGTGCTTATGAATATTTTAAGTCTGAACCAAATTTAGACTTGTTAAATTATTTAGAATTCAAAAATAAAATTATCTCAAAATTTAGTCCGCGAAAGAAACCAGGGGAAGACCAGTTGAATTTAAATCGGTGCTTTCAACATCCAAATGAAACGGTGAAAGACTTTTGTACCCGGCTGCGAGCTTTAGGGGTGCAAGTATTGAAAGAGGATCTTCGCACAGCTAGTCCAGGTGAGGAAGCTGGCCTTAAGAGGAAGAACCTCGAGTTAATTGTGGGACAATTTAAACTAGGGATCAGGAAGGACCTATTTAGGTTAGTGGGTGCGACTTTGTTAGGGGATGGTAGACTTACCCTTGACAAGGCCGAAGAAATTGTAGAGCGTCATGAAATGGTGCAGGAAATGCTCCAAGGGCGTAGAGGGGGACACGATACCGTCGATATTAGGGTTATAACTTGTTATAACTGTCAAAAACCCGGTCATATAGCTCGAGATTGTCAAACAAGGAACGAACCTGGAAAATGTTTTAAATGTAACAAACCGGGACATTGGGCCAGAGAATGTCCACAGCTAACCAATGGTCAGGATCGCTTTGGTGAAGTTCGGGGTACCGAACCGAACACCAGTCGGAAAGTAACCTTCCAATATGGTGGACAGAGTTCAAGGACAGATAGGTCGGAGCGGGATAGTCGTTTTGAAGGTAATCCAAGTCGTCACTATAATAGTGGGGGTGGACCCTCACGTGATATGAATAGGAGACAGCCAAGAAATCAAGAACCTGAAAGAAAAGAAGAAACGGACAACAAGTTTTTAAACAGGCAAGGTCGACTACCCCACCCCAGGTAGATGACCGTAGTTCTAATATAAGGGGAGGACAAACGGAAGTGTTTGTATCCGAAAGAAAAGGGTTGGACATGACGGAGGTACCATATATTGCCATACTTAGAATTAATGAACGGATATGTCGCTGTATGGTCGATTCAGGAGCAGCAGTAACCCTTATCCAAAAACAAATGGTGACAGAAAAGTCGATAAACCCTTATGGTGTAGAGGATATTTTTTTGAGTGGAGTTACCGGTCATTTTGTGACGTTATATGGTACATCGGAGGTAACTATTGAGACCCCAACTATAGAGAGGGAATGGAATGATTCTCTAAACCACACAATGGCGGTGTGTGATGATAGTTTACTGACGGATGTCCATGTTCTGTTGGGCCGAGATTTTTTACTAGCTCATAAAGCTGTTTTGAGCTACGAGGAAGATCCTAAGATGTACATCTGGGGGCAAGAAGTGGAGTTACTCACGGTGGAGGAATGCGAGAAAAATTTTGGACTATCAAAATGGAAAATAGGGAAACGTCCCAAGACGTTCAACCGGAGCGGACTGGGTAATGAAATAACGACTTACCAGATTACCTCTACCGAAAAAGCAAGAGCAAAAATAAATCAGTATATGTCTTCTACCGACTGGGCAACTTGGCTAAAGTTAGTCTCGGATTCGTTTGGACAATTTCGGTCAATGGTAAAAAACAAAAGCGAATCCGATCAAACAGATTTGGACGTTATTGAGGTAGTACCGGAGGAACCAGAAATAGGAATTCAAAAAGAGAGACACAATGTACCTATCCAAGTAAAAGTGATAAGTCAATCCTTTGGAGAACTAAGTGAGGACGAAGAAGAGAACGTGAGCACAGGTAGAATTTCATTGGAAAGGAGAAAAGCTAGATGTGCAGAAAATAAAATGGAGGAAATAAAACGCCGAACCCAACGACAGGTGGAGAGGGAAAAACGAGAAGAACGCAAAGATAATACTGGAGAAAATCATACCAAGTCTGCCCAAAAAGTAAATCGAATAAGAACTGAGGCGGATGTGATCATTTCCGGAGATGTAACCATACCCCCCAGAAGTGAATACCAATGTAGTGCTAAGTTAGCCAAAAAATTACATGGAGAGTTGGCAGTCATTGAACCTTTAGAATTAGGAATCAATATGGTGCATGTCGCTAGTTCAGTGGTGGTAGTAGACGACCAGATTCCATTGAGAATAGTTAATCTTACTGGCCGAACCATTACCATTTCAAAGGGTAAAAAAGTTGCTTTGGCAGTACTTGGAGGGGTACAAGAAGATAGAATACAACAAGCTGTTTCGATAAATAAAATAGATGCGACGAATGATGAATGGATAAAAAGAGGTTTTGATTTGGAACACCTAGACGAAGTCAACAAACGCGAATTAATACGATTATTGAGACGGTTCAATGGATTGTTTAGAGAAGATGACGACGAATTGACTTGCACTACTAAGGTAAAACACTCAATAGTAGTAGAACCGGGTACGAAACCGATTTGTAAAGCACCCTATAGAATCCCATATAAACAACGAGAAGTACTACAGGAGGAAATAGATAGATTGCTAACCACAAAAGTTATTCGGCCTTCATGTAGTCCATGGTCAGCGCCAGTGGTATTGGTTACCAAGAAGTTAGCAAACGGCGAAGAAAAATTGAGAATGTGTATTGATTTTCGTCAGCTGAACGAGGTAACAAAGAAGGAATACTACCCCCTCCCTAATATTTCTGATTTATTACAAGGATATAAAGCAGGAAATAAAGCCTTGTTTTCGGTCATCGACGTGGCAGAGGCTTATCATCAAATTGAGATGGATGGAGATTCTATTCCACTAACAGGTTTCAGCACGTTTCAAGGCCATTATGAGTATCTAAAAATGCCGTTTGGGCTAAGCAACGCACCGTGCACATTTCAACGTTTTATGAATTTGACGTTATCCGGTCTTACAGGCGATATTTGTATGGTATACTTAGATGACATCATAGTACATAATTCTGAAGGGGGTCGCGATCACCTCAAAAGACTTGAGGCAGTGTTTGAAAGATTAGCCGACGCCGACATAAAATTGAAACCAAAAAAGTGCAGTTTCTTGAAGAAAAGCGTGAAATATTTAGGACATATAGTTTCACAAGAAGGAGTTCGCCCGGATCCGGAAAAGATTCAGGCTCTTAAAGATTTTCCCATACCGAAAAATGTGAAGGGTGTGAGAGCGTTTCTAGGCTTGGTAAATTGGTATCGAAGGTTTATACCTTTAGTAGCAGAAATAGCCGCGCCTTTAACAAAACTTACAAAAAAGGATGTTAATTTTGAAATAACGATCGAAGTAGAAAACGCTGTCAAAACCTTAAAACAGGCATTGACGTCGGATACTGTGCTGGTGTATCCAGATTTTAACCAAGAATTTATATTGGCTACTGACTCGAGCGGATTAGGAACAGGAGCGATATTGAGTCAGATTCGAGACGGTTATGAACGACCTATAGCGTACGCAAGTAAAAAATTTGAGAAAGCTGAGTTAAATTATTCGACAACCGAGAAGGAATTACTGGGGGTGGTTTTCGGGATTAAACAATTTAGGTGCTATTTGTATGGGAGAAAATTTACGGTGATTACAGATCACCGGCCGCTGAAGTGGATGTTAAGTATGCAGGACCCTAGTTCGAGACTCACTAGGTGGGCATTATTTTTAGCTGAGTATGATTATAAGGTGATCCATCGTGCAGGAAGGCTACATGGCAACGCAGACGCCTTGAGCCGAATGTACAATAAAGAAGAAGAGGAATGTGTTACGACAATGAATAATCCTAAACTAAATTATGAAGTCCTAAATAAAAATTTGTTTGACGCACCTACAGGTTGCGCATTAGCCCATTGCGTCTCGGCCGATATGAAGATGGGAGCAGGAATTGCTCTGGAGTTTAGAGAAAGATTCGATTCAATCGCCATTTTAAAATCTCAGAATAAAATGGTAGGTGAAGTAGCCGAACTAACCTTAACAACGCGCAATGTGTATTACATGATAACCAAGGAAAAGTTTTTCAACAAGCCCACGTATGAGGCTGTAAGAAAAGCCTTACTAAATTTAATTCAACGGTTACAACAAAACGGAGATAGGTTCGTAGCCATGCCAAAGATTGGTTGTGGATTAGATAAATTAGAATGGGAAAAAGTCGAGAAGATAATTCAAAATGTGTTCGAAAACACCGGGATAGCGGTGACAATTTATAATGGAGGAAACAGTAACAAATTAATACGTGTTATCGACGCCGACAAGGGGGGCCTTCTACCAGAATGGAGTAAAGAGGCTATAATAGACGCACAAGGTAAAGATGAATTTTGTGGAAAAATATTGAACGAACTTAATAACGAGGGAGAGAGAAAAGAAGTAAGCACTCAGTATGTGCAAGATAAAAATGGAACCTTGTTTAAGTTTGATGAAGAAACTAGTGACTACAAACTGGTTGTACCACAGAGTTTTATAAAAGGAGTGTTGCGTGATTTTCACGATTCACCGATGTATGGCCATTCGGGCCAAAAGAAGACATCGGATAACATCAAGAAGAGGTTTTTCTGGCCGAAAATGCGAACAGACATTATGCGATACTGTAAAGAATGTGATTCGTGTAACAGAAGAAAAACTTCTCCTCATCTTAGTAAAGCACCGTTACAGCACTTTACCGCAACTACCGAACCGTGGGAGTTAACCTCAATGGACGTGGTTGGACCTTTGGTACTTACGCAAGACAGGAATCGTTACTTGCTTACATTCCAGGACTATTTTACAAAATATGCAGAAGCCATCCCGATCCCCGATCAAAAAGCAGATACCATAGCGAGGGTGTTTGTAGATCATATTATCGCCAGACACGGAGCACCAAAGAAACTTCTTACTGATCAAGGGGCAAATTTCATGTCAAACTTATTTAAAAAAGTTTGCGAACTTTTAGGAATACGGAAACTGCACACTTCTAGCTATGCGCCCACCACCAATGGACAAATTGAGAGGATGCATCGTGTACTGAAAGATATGCTATCGCATTATTTGGCAAATGATCAACAAGATTGGGATCGTTGGATTCCATTAGTCATGATGGCATATCGAGGCACAGTGCATAGTACTACTGGGTACAGTCCTTTCTTTCTACTCCACGGTCGTGAGCAAGTTTTACCGATTGACGATTTTATTCGCCCTGAACGAGTAAAATACGATATAGCCGAAAATTACGCGTCAGAGTTGCACGCGCGATTACAGCAAATTTACGGCAAAGTGTATGCAAATACGGAAAGAGCAAAACAAGTTCGTATAAAACAATTTAATAAAAAGGCTCGGGAACGTAGATTCGAGGTGGGTGACTTAGTTTACCTAAGAGAAATGGCAACCAAACCAGGGTTGTCGAAAAAGTTAGTACGACCTTGGTCGGGTCCTCATGAAATTATCAAAATATTGGGACCAGTAACGTACCAAATTAGGAAGATAGGGCATAGGTCAATTCAAGGAGTTCACGTAAACCGATTAAAACCTTACTACCAAGGTAGTCCAGAAGATGTCTCTGAAGACGAAGATAAACAAGTGGAAGCCGAAGTTGAGCGAGCCGAATTCGATGAAGAGTGTGACGACAACAATGATGAAAATGGATTGTGCGATTTCACAGTCCTACCTCCCTTTTGGCAAAGAATAGAACAAGGCCCAACGGCACTAAGAATGACTTCTTCGGAAGAAGATGACGAAAATGAATGGGAAGAGGAAGAAGAAGAAGAAGAAGAAGAAGACAAAGATGAATTTTACCGCCAAACTACTCAAAATCCGGGGTTGCTACGAAGGTCTACTAGAATCAGAAAACCGCCGCAACGTTTCGGCGCATAATGAGAAAATTTAAAATAATCGGAGAATTAATTTCTGTGTAGTAGTCGGGGGAAGAATAATACTACAGCTTCTTGATAGCTTGGGGGTAGGAGTCCCACTAAAATTCAAAATATTTAGATATAAATTAAATTTAATTCCTGTGTAGTAGTCGGGGAAAGAATAATACTACAGCTTCTTGAGAGCTTGGGGGTAGGAGTCCCACTAAAATTCAAAATATTTAGGTGTAAATTAAATTTAATTCCTGTGTAGTAGTCGGGGAAAGAATAATACTACAGCTTTTTGATAGCTTGGGGGTAGGAGTCCCACTAAAATTCAAAATATTTAGATATAAATTAAATTTTTAATTCCTGTGTAGTAGTCGGGGGAAGAATAATACTACAGCTTCTTGATAGCTTGGGGGTAGGAGTCCCACTAAAATTTTAAATAATGGGAGAATTTAAATTCCGGTGTAGTAATCGGTCAATTATACCGGTCAATTATATTGAAGTGAATGATTGCCAAATTGAATCTTGGTTTTCAATTTGTATACAATAAAGAATATACGCAATATTCAATATACGAGGTGGATCCTCGTGTGAATCACTTCGAAGAAATTAAATCTCCGTAAATAAGGGAGGTTCCTTTTGATAAGGAAAATGGATTAGTATAGCGCTAGTTACGCAGGTTTTAGGGGAGAGAATGCGGAGTGAATGGTTGAATGCCGTTACTTTTAGAGCACGGGGTGCCTTCTCTAAAAGTGTAATTCAAAAATATTGGAAATTGATCCAAGTTTATCATAAATTTACTCTAAATTTCCAGAGATGGTGATTTAACGGTATTTGGAAATTTTCGAAGAGATTTTGAATTCGAAAAGAGTAGATAGTACGCGAAAATATTCAATTTCGTATTGATTTATTTTTGGTAATTTAAGTTGTTTTTTTTTGGGTTACATTTCATGATGATTAATTTGATTATCCATGTTGATTTATGAATTTTATTTCAGGATCTTGTATCTCACACGAAGGACTCAGTCCTCAAGTTACAAATGAGTAACTCGGTGATACAAGAACATTGTTAGTTATAGGAACTTTAAAATTTTTTTTATTTGATTAATTTTACTTTTGTTTCCTTGAAGAGTCATTGAGAGCCACAATCGGTTATTGGAAAGAAATAAATAAAGATTGTGCGATAAAAAATTAAAGCGGAGTTAATCGAACAGTGATCACGTAAATAAAGTGAAAGTGCTTCGCCATGTTATTAAAAATTTGCGAACGATACGCGAAGTGGACAATAATAATGTTAATAATCATCGCACAGAGGGTGGGTCAGGCAACGAGTCTCATCGCTTACGACTGTGAAGACAAAGGTAGCGACATTTCAGCAATTTCTATTCGGGATGTAGCACAATGTCCAGAACCCGAATCCGACTACATTAGTAATTTTGTGGATGTCCAGGTAATCCAGAAGAATGACGTAAGACAACAAAAAGTTTGGACTTGTCTAGTGGAAGTAACACGGATCATGAGTTACTGTGGAATGCATAGCCACAGTTCTCTTGTGAACGGCGGATTATCAAGTTACGTGTATCAAATCGAACCAGAGGAGTGTACCAATGTGCACAAATCCAAGATGTTATGGATATATGATCAGCAAATTGGCAAAATAGTGATGAACGGAAGCACCACGGTTTCAATGACGTTAATCGGGCACGTCGATGCCGAAGGTAATTGCAAAGGTGCAACATACCATGAAGAGGGTCAGAGTTGGGAGAACGTGTACGTTCTAGCGACCATAAACATTTTTGTGCGGGATTATCTTGCTCAAGTGAAATTAGAAGAGAATGAAGTGAATTTGTCTGGTGGAGTGACTTGTTCATTCACAGCGGGCCACTGTTTTGATATGTCAATAGGAGAAACTGTATGGGAAGACTTTACAAAAAATGAATGCGGAAGCGATTTGAGTATCCTGTATAAAGGACCAGCAACTCAAGTAACCCGGAAAGGTAGCGACGAAAAAATTATTGTAGTAGAAGGTGAATCAAAAATTTTTGCATTGTCATTGGTAAGAAAAAGGATGATATGTCATCAAGAAGTTTGGCAAACAGAGCACCCAAGGCTTTTAATAGTGGAAGGCCTAACGCAAATATCTCTTCAACTAAAGAAGTCGATAAACCCATATAATACGGACCTTATGAGCTACGTAAATAGCAAATTTTTATATATTGAGCAGGGGTATAAAAGGAGTGTTGATCGATTGTATACCGACACAATACATAGAAGGTGTATGATACACAGAGAGATGCTTAGAAACAGATTAATTATGGCACCTTTTGCGCCACATGCCATTAGTCAAACGTTGAAAATAGATAAAGGTTTCATAGGCAGAGGTATTAGGCGAAGTATTGTATGTTATGAAATGCGTTCCTAAAGTAGTGAAAATTCGACGCTCCGAAAGGTGTTTCCATGAGTTACCTATAGAAATAGATAATCGTTCTTTGTATATGGCCCCAGTGACGCACATTATTCAACACCATGCAGAAGAAGTAGAATGCAACATATTGACCCCTCCTTTATACTATATAGACAACGAGTGGGTTGGACTAAATCCGCATCCTACAATAAAAAGTAGTCCCAAGGAGTTATCAGTAGAGATTTCTCAAAAATTAGAGTTTAGCCCTATTCAACCAGTAGGACAAAATGGATTATACACGCAAGATGAAATCCGAAAAGTCCAAAGAGTGTTGACTTTCGGTACAGAACGTAAAGCGGTAGGAAATATTATAGCACGTCGAGTAGCCGGACTAGATTCAGGAAGTCAAGGGTACTCCACACTTAAGATGTTCGACTCCCATGAGATGAAAGAATTGGCTCATAATACAATGAGACAAGTATGGGGATGGTTTACCGATATCGGACTATTCTTTAGTGGTCTGTTAGGATTTTACTTAATTTTTCGAATGTTTAAATATTGTATAGGTGTAGTTATAAATAGTCTACACTTATACGAAACAATGGGTTGCGGAGTGATTTTATTTGCCAGTTTGTGGAACACACTAACAATGGTACTAATCAATCGGCACCATCACCAAGAAAACAAAAATACTGAAGATACTGCGGATAACAAAACTGTGGACACCAAAACTGCGGACACCAAAGAGAAAGTACCACAAGTCGTGTCTACGGATCTGTATCCATCCTTATCGCGTTCTCAACATTGGACTGAGCAGAAACCACGCGATGTAGAAGAAGGCAGCACCAGCGTTATTAATAAACTGACAAACCCTTAGTGAGACATAATAATTTTACGGATATTCGTGAAGTCAGTGAGTTGGCCTAATAGTAATAAAATAAAGATTTTTGCAAGTACGCGTTCGAGTTCAAGACTTAAAAGATAATTGGTGTATTTCGCGCATCCCTGATAATGAAAGGGATAATGAAGAAAAATAAGTGAAATTTCTGGTAAATTACGAATGTTTCGTAAGCAATTTAATTCTCTATTAGTTATTGGACATGTAGTCTTACTCTTAATTTTGTTAAATTTGTTAAGGGATGTTTCACATTTGAAAAGAATGTGGCTTGAAGAACAAGCGCACATCTTTTTCGAAGGGGGAAGTAATGTAACAAAAATGGGAACAATTTGAAGTTTGATATTTTTGTTATTTTTGGTTTCCAATATTTATCACTTTGAACAGAATTTAATTTGTAATTTGTTAGTCAACAAATTAAATTATAATATGGTTAAATATTAATTAATTTGGTGGGTCCTTATTTAAATAAGAAAAGTATTACTTTGATAATTATATTTTATAGAAATATAATATTATAGTTGTGCTGATTATGACAACCTCCAGACGGAGGAAAATTTCGGAAATCGAGTCGAACAGGATACGCTAATCGCAAGAACAATATTCTATTTCTTGATGATAAGAGCAAATCAATTTAAAAAACCGATTCGTGCCAGGTACAAACGGACAAAATGACGTCTGTCTTTGGCACACGGTGTGAATTTGATCCCTTAGTCGAAGTAGCAGTACTTTTCCAGTCGATTTTTTGGACTATGATTTGTAATAATCTTTTGCACACGAAAAAGTAGGTAGAAATTTCATATAAAAGGGGGTAAATTTTAAAAGGAAGCCAGATCGATTAAGTCGTTTCAAGCGGGTGAAAGAGATCGATTAAGTCGTTTCAAGCGGGTGGTGAAACGGATCGATTAAGTCGGTGATTTGTGATTTAAGGGATTTTTATAAGGAAGCTAATTTTTGGTGATTTTGGAAAATCGATTTTGGAAATCGATTGTTTTTTTTTAGTGTGTTTTGTGTGGCAATTATAATTGTAATACTTTTGAATTTGCGAGTTTATATTGAGTGATTTTTGTTTTGGTGTCGAAGTTGTCGACACTTGATTGTGAGAAGATAGGATAACTTTAAAAGATAATTTTTGTAAGTGATTGATTTTAAATATTTTATTAACCTTTTGTTTTTTCTTTGTATTATATACCACTCTGTATATTATACAAAGTAGTTATTAGTATTCTTATGGTAAAGAAGGGCCACCATAATATTAGGGATATTGTGTTGTGTAAAATTAATAATATATTACATTTAAATAAATTTAAAACACTACATCTAGCTCCGATATTTTATTTCCTTAAAAAAGGAGAAATATTAAGTTAAGTTATTTTTTTTTGATAGAGATTGTGCATTTTCGTCTATACCCGTAATCGAGGTTTCAATCCTCAAAGTTAAGCCGGGGACCTAGCGCCGCAGAGGAAGACCGAAAGGCAGTCACACGCTACCTAAAAAGACTCAGAATAATCAAGGGTGGTTAGTTCGTTCGACGGTGGTGGCAGCATAATCAAATAAAAGTTTTCCTGAGAACGGGCACCCCCAAGTTGTGAGAATTTTGAGCACGGGCCGAAAGGTCAATGCCCAAGTGACGTGTTTTTATTTTTATACAGAGATAGGCCGTTACATTGTAATAGTGAATTACAGAACTTAGATTTGTTAAATTCAAATTATTATTTCAAATTATAACTTGAAGATCTGAACTAGTAATTGTAAAATACAGAACATAAAATTGATAGCTTCTAATTATTATTGCAAATTATAACTTGAAGATCTGAACTTGTAATTGTCAAATGCAGAACTTAAAATTGATAACTTCTAATTATTATTGTAAATTATAACTTGAAGATCTGAACTTGTAATAGTGAATTACAGAACTTAGATTTGTTAAATTCAAATTATTATTTCAAATTATAACTTGAAGATCTGAACTAGTAATTGTCAAATACAGAACTTAAAATTGATAGCTTCTAATTATTATTTCAAATTATAACTTGAAGATCTGAACTGTAATTGTCAAATACAGAACTTCTAATTGTTAAATACAAATTATTAGTGCAAATTATAACTTGTAGATCTGAACTTGTAATTGTCAAATACAGAACTTAAAATTGAAAGCTTCTAATTATTATTGTAAATTATAACTTGAAGATCTGAACTTGTAATAGTGAATTACAGAACTTAGATTTGTCAAATTCTAATTATTATTTCTAATTATAACTTGAAGATCTGAACTAGTAATTGTCAAATACAGAACTTAAAATTGATAGCTTCTAATTATTATTGCAAATTATAACTTGAAGATCTGAACTTGTAATTGTCAAATACAGAACTTCGAATTGTTAAATACAAATTATTAGTGCAAATTATTACTTGAAGATCTGAACCTGTAATAGGTAAATACAGAACTTCGAATGGTTAAATTCAAACTAAGATTGCACATAATAATTTGAAGATCTGAACTTGTAATAGTCAAATACAGAACTTCTAATTGTTAAATACAAATTATTAGTGAAAATTATAACTTGAAGATCTGAACTTGTAATTGTCAAATACAGAACTTCTAATTGTTAAATACAAATTATTAGTGCAAATTATAACTTGAAGATCTGAACTAGTAATTGTCAAATACAGCACTTAAAATTGATAGCTTCTAATTATTATTGCAAATTATAACTTGAAGATCTGAACTTGTAATTGCCAAATACAGAACATAAAATTGATAGCTTCTAATTATTATTTCAAATTATAACTTGAAGATCTGAACTTGTAATTGTCAAATACAGAACTGAAAATTAATAGCTTCTAATTATTATTGCAAATTATAACTTGAAGATCTGAACTTGTAATTGTCAAATACAGAACATCTAATTGTTAAATACAAATTATTAGTGCAAATTATAACTTGAAGATCTGAACTTGTAATTGTCAAATACAGAACTTAAAATTGATAGCTTCTAATTATTATTGTAAATTATAACTTGAAGATCTGAACTTGTAATTGTCAAATACAGAACTTAAAATTGATATCTTCTAATTATTATTGCAAATAATAACTTGAAGATCTGAACTTGTAATTGTCAAATGCAGAACTTAGATTTGTTAAATTCAAATTATTAGTGCAAATTATAACTTGTAGATCTGAACTTGTAATTGTCAAATACAGAACTTAAAATTGAAAGCTTCTAATTATTATTGTAAATTATAACTTGAAGATCTGAACTTGTAATAGTGAATTACAGAACTTAGATTTGTCAAATTCTAATTATTATTTCTAATTATAACTTGAAGATCAGAACTAGTAATTGTCAAATACAGAACTTAAAATTGATAGCTTCTAATTATTATTGCAAATTATAACTTGAAGATCTGAACTTGTAATTGTCAAATACAGAACTTCGAATTGTTAAATACAAATTATTAGTGCAAATTATTACTTGAAGATCTGAACCTGTAATAGGTAAATACAGAACTTCGAATGGTTAAATTCAAACTAAGATTGCACATAATAATTTGAAGATCTGAACTTGTAATAGGCAAATATAGAACTTCTAATTGATAAATACAAATTATTAGTGAAAATTATAACTTGAAGATCTGAACTTGTAATTGTCAAATACAGAACTTCTAATTGTTAAATACAAATTATTAGTGCAAATTATAACTTGAAGATCTGAACTAGTAATTGTCAAATACAGCACTTAAAATTGATAGCTTCTAATTATTATTGCAAATTATAACTTGAAGATCTGAACTTGTAATTGCCAAATACAGAACATAAAATTGATAGCTTCTAATTATTATTTCAAATTATAACTTGAAGATCTGAACTTGTAATTGTCAAATACAGAATTGAAAATTAATAGCTTCTAATTATTATTGCAAATTATAACTTGAAGATCTGAACTTGTAATTGTCAAATACAGAACATCTAATTGTTAAATACAAATTATTAGTGCAAATTATAACTTGAAGATCTGAACTTGTAATTGTAAAATACAGAACTTAAAATTGATAGCTTCTAATTATTATTGTAAATTATAACTTGAAGATCTGAACTTGTAATTGTCAAATACAGAACTTAAAATTGATATCTTCTAATTATTATTGCAAATAATAACTTGAAGATCTGAACTTGTAATTGTCAAATGCAGAACTTAGATTTGTTAAATTCAAATTATTAGTGCAAATTATAACTTGTAGATCTGAACTTGTAATTGTCAAATACAGAACTTAAAATTGAAAGCTTCTAATTATTATTGTAAATTATAACTTGAAGATCTGAACTTGTAATAGTGAATTACAGAACTTAGATTTGTCAAATTCTAATTATTATTTCTAATTATAACTTGAAGATCTGAACTAGTAATTGTCAAATACAGAACTTAAAATTGATAGCTTCTAATTATTATTGCAAATTATAACTTGAAGATCTGAACTTGTAATTGTCAAATACAGAACTTCGAATTGTTAAATACAAATTATTAGTGCAAATTATTACTTGAAGATCTGAACCTGTAATAGGTAAATACAGAACTTCGAATGGTTAAATTCAAACTAAGATTGCACATAATAATTTGAAGATCTGAACTTGTAATAGTCAAATATAGAACTTCTAATTGATAAATACAAATTATTAGTGAAAATTATAACTTGAAGATCTGAACTTGTAATTGTCAAATACAGAACTTCTAATTGTTAAATACAAATTATTAGTGCAAATTATAACTTGAAGATCTGAACTAGTAATTGTCAAATACAGCACTTAAAATTGATAGCTTCTAATTATTATTGCAAATTATAACTTGAAGATCTGAACTTGTAATTGCCAAATACAGAACATAAAATTGATAGCTTCTAATTATTATTTCAAATTATAACTTGAAGATCTGAACTTGTAATTGTCAAATACAGAATTGAAAATTAATAGCTTCTAATTATTATTGCAAATTATAACTTGAAGATCTGAACTTGTAATTGTCAAATACAGAACATCTAATTGTTAAATACAAATTATTAGTGCAAATTATAACTTGAAGATCTGAACTTGTAATTGTAAAATACAGAACTTAAAATTGATAGCTTCTAATTATTATTGTAAATTATAACTTGAAGATCTGAACTTGTAATAGTGAATTACAGAACTTAGATTTGTTAAATTCAAATTATTATTTCAAATTATAACTTGAAGATCAGAAGTAGTAATTGTCAAATACAGAACTTAAAATTGATAGCTTCTAATTATTATTGCAAATTATAACTTGAACATCTGAACTTGTAATTGTCAAATACAGAACTTAAAATTGATAGCTTCTAATTATTATTGTAAATTATAACTGGAAGATCTGAACTTGTAATTGTCAAATACAGAACTTAAAATTGATATCTTCTAATTATTATTGCAAATAATAACTTGAAGATCTGAACTTGTAATTGTCAAATGCAGAACTTAGATTTGTTAA
The DNA here is from genome assembly GCA_963170105.1 of Cantharis lateralis. Taxonomy (NCBI): domain Eukaryota; kingdom Metazoa; phylum Arthropoda; class Insecta; order Coleoptera; family Cantharidae; genus Cantharis; species Cantharis lateralis. The sequence goes on along the minus strand of OY720625.1, from coordinate 22,240,662 downwards.
ATTCAAATTATTATTTCAAATTATAACTTGAAGATCTGAACTAGTAATTGTCAAATACAGAACTTAAAATTGATAGCTTCTAATTTTTATTTCAAATTATAACTTGAAGATCTGAACTTGTAATTGTCAAATACAGAACTTCTAATTGTTAAATACAAATTATTAGTGCAAATTATAACTTGTAGATCTGAACTTGTAATTGTCAAATACAGAACTTAAAATTGAAAGCTTCAAATTATTATTGTAAATTATAACTTGAAGATCTGAACTTGTAATAGTGAATTACAGAACTTAGATTTGTCAAATTCTAATTATTATTTCTAATTATAACTTGAAGATCTGAACTAGTAATTGTCAAATACAGAACTTAAAATTGATAGCTTCTAATTATTATTGCAAATTATAACTTGAAGATCTGAACTTGTAATTGTCAAATACAGAACTTAAAATTGATAGCTTCTAATTATTATTTCAAATTATAACTTGAAGATCTGAACTTGTAATTGTCAAATACAGAACTTAAAATTAATAGCTTCTAATTATTATTGCAAATAATAACTTGAAGATCTGAACTTGTAATTGTCAAATGCAGAACTTAAAATTGATAGCTTCTAATTATTATTGAAAATAATAATTTGAAGATCTGTACTTGTAATTGTCAAATACAGAACTTAAAATTGATAGCTTATAATTATAATTCAAATTATAACTTGAAGATCTGAACTTGTAATAGTCAAATACAGAACTTCGAATTGTTAAATACAAATTATTAGTGCAAATTATTACTTGAAGATCTGAACCTGTAATAGGTAAATACAGAACTTCGAATGGTTAAATTCAAAATAAGATTGCACATAATAATTTGAAGATCTGAACTTGTAATAGTCAAATACAGAACTTCTAATTGTTAAATACAAATTATTAGTGAAAATTATAACTTGAAGATCTGAACTTGTAATTGTCAAATACAGAACTTCTAATTGTTAAATACAAATTATTAGTGCAAATTATAACTTGTAGATCTGAACTTGTAATTGTCAAATACAGAACTTAAAATTGAAAGCTTCAAATTATTATTGTAAATTATAACTTGAAGATCTGAACTTGTAATAGTGAATTACAGAACTTAGATTTGTCAAATTCTAATTATTATTTCTAATTATAACTTGAAGATCTGAACTAGTAATTGTCAAATACAGAACTTAAAATTGATAGCTTCTAATTATTATTGCAAATTATAACTTGAAGATCTGAACTTGTAATTGTCAAATACAGAACTTAAAATTGATAGCTTCTAATTATTATTTCAAATTATAACTTGAAGATCTGAACTTGTAATTGTCAAATACAGAACTTAAAATTAATAGCTTCTAATTATTATTGCAAATAATAACTTGAAGATCTGAACTTGTAATTGTCAAATGCAGAACTTAAAATTGATAGCTTCTAATTATTATTGAAAATAATAATTTGAAGATCTGTACTTGTAATTGTCAAATACAGAACTTAAAATTGATAGCTTATAATTATAATTCAAATTATAACTTGAAGATCTGAACTTGTAATAGTCAAATACAGAACTTCGAATTGTTAAATACAAATTATTAGTGCAAATTATTACTTGAAGATCTGAACCTGTAATAGGTAAATACAGAACTTCGAATGGTTAAATTCAAAATAAGATTGCACATAATAATTTGAAGATCTGAACTTGTAATAGTCAAATACAGAACTTCTAATTGTTAAATACAAATTATTAGTGAAAATTATAACTTGAAGATCTGAACTTGTAATTGTCAAATACAGAACTTCTAATTGTTAAATACAAATTATTAGTGCAAATTATAACTTGAAGATCTGAACTAGTAATTGTCAAATACAGCACTTAAAATTGATAGCTTCTAATTATTATTGCAAATTATAACTTGAAGATCTGAACTTGTAATTGTCAAATACAGAACATAAAATTGATAGCTTCTAATTATTATTTCAAATTATAACTAGAAGATCTGAACTTGTAATTGTCAAATACAGAACTTAAAATTAATAGCTTCTAATTATTATTGCAAATTATAACTTGAAGATCTGAACTTGTAATTGTCACATACAGAACTTCTAATTGTTAAATACAAATTATTAGTGCAAATTATAACTTGAAGATCTGAACTTGTAATTGTCAAATACAGAACTTAAAATTGATAGCTTCTAATTATTATTGTAAATTATAACTTGAAGATCTGAACTTGTAATAGTGAATTACAGAACTTAGATTTGTTAAATTCAAATTATTATTTCAAATTATAACTTGAAGATCTGAACTAGTAATTGTAAAATACAGAACATAAAATTGATAGCTTCTAATTATTATTGCAAATTATAACTTGAAGATCTGAACTTGTAATTGTCAAATGCAGAACTTAAAATTGATAACTTCTAATTATTATTGTAAATTATAACTTGAAGATCTGAACTTGTAATAGTGAATTACAGAACTTAGATTTGTTAAATTCAAATTATTATTTCAAATTATAACTTGAAGATCTGAACTAGTAATTGTCAAATACAGAACTTAAAATTGATAGCTTCTAATTATTATTTCAAATTATAACTTGAAGATCTGAACTTGTAATTGTCAAATACAGAACTTCTAATTGTTAAATACAAATTATTAGTGCAAATTATAACTTGTAGATCTGAACTTGTAATTGTCAAATACAGAACTTAAAATTGAAAGCTTCTAATTATTATTGTAAATTATAACTTGAAGATCTGAACTTGTAATAGTGAATTACAGAACTTAGATTTGTCAAATTCTAATTTTATTTCTAATTATAACTTGAAGATCTGAACTAGTAATTGTCAAATACAGAACTTAAAATTGATAGCTTCTAATTATTATTGCAAATTATAACTTGAAGATCTGAACTTGTAATTGTCAAATACAGAACTTCGAATTGTTAAATACAAATTATTAGTGCAAATTATTACTTGAAGATCTGAACCTGTAATAGGTAAATACAGAACTTCGAATGGTTAAATTCAAACTAAGATTGCACATAATAATTTGAAGATCTGAACTTGTAATAGTCAAATACAGAACTTCTAATTGTTAAATACAAATTATTAGTGAAAATTATAACTTGAAGATCTGAACTTGTAATTGTCAAATACAGAACTTCTAATTGTTAAATACAAATTATTAGTGCAAATTATAACTTGAAGATCTGAACTAGTAATTGTCAAATACAGCACTTAAAATTGATAGCTTCTAATTATTATTGCAAATTATAACTTGAGGATCTGAACTTGTAATTGCCAAATACAGAACATAAAATTGATAGCTTCTAATTATTATTTCAAATTATAACTTGAAGATCTGAACTTGTAATTGTCAAATACAGAACTGAAAATTAATAGCTTCTAATTATTATTGCAAATTATAACTTGAAGATCTGAACTTGTAATTGTCAAATACAGAACATCTAATTGTTAAATACAAATTATTAGTGCAAATTATAACTTGAAGATCTGAACTTGTAATTGTCAAATACAGAACTTAAAATTGATAGCTTCTAATTATTATTGTAAATTATAACTTGAAGATCTGAACTTGTAATTGTCAAATACAGAACTTAAAATTGATATCTTCTAATTATTATTGCAAATAATAACTTGAAGATCTGAACTTGTAATTGTCAAATGCAGAACTTAGATTTGTTAAATTCAAATTATTAGTGCAAATTATAACTTGTAGATCTGAACTTGTAATTGTCAAATACAGAACTTAAAATTGAAAGCTTCTAATTATTATTGTAAATTATAACTTGAAGATCTGAACTTGTAATAGTGAATTACAGAACTTAGATTTGTCAAATTCTAATTATTATTTCTAATTATAACTTGAAGATCTGAACTAGTAATTGTCAAATACAGAACTTAAAATTGATAGCTTCTAATTATTATTGCAAATTATAACTTGAAGATCTGAACTTGTAATTGTCAAATACAGAACTTCGAATTGTTAAATACAAATTATTAGTGCAAATTATTACTTGAAGATCTGAACCTGTAATAGGTAAATACAGAACTTCGAATGGTTAAATTCAAACTAAGATTGCACATAATAATTTGAAGATCTGAACTTGTAATAGTCAAATACAGAACTTCTAATTGTTAAATACAAATTATTAGTGAAAATTATAACTTGAAGATCTGAACTTGTAATTGTCAAATACAGAACTTCTAATTGTTAAATACAAATTATTAGTGCAAATTATAACTTGAAGATCTGAACTAGTAATTGTCAAATACAGCACTTAAAATTGATAGCTTCTAATTATTATTGCAAATTATAACTTGAAGATCTGAACTTGTAATTGCCAAATACAGAACATAAAATTGATAGCTTCTAATTATTATTTCAAATTATAACTTGAAGATCTGAACTTGTAATTGTCAAATACAGAACTGAAAATTAATAGCTTCTAATTATTATTGCAAATTATAACTTGAAGATCTGAACTTGTAATTGTCAAATACAGAACATCTAATTGTTAAATACAAATTATTAGTGCAAATTATAACTTGAAGATCTGAACTTGTAATTGTCAAATACAGAACTTAAAATTGATAGCTTCTAATTATTATTGTAAATTATAACTTGAAGATCTGAACTTGTAATTGTCAAATACAGAACTTAAAATTGATATCTTCTAATTATTATTGCAAATAATAACTTGAAGATCTGAACTTGTAATTGTCAAATGCAGAACTTAGATTTGTTAAATTCAAATTATTAGTGCAAATTATAACTTGTAGATCTGAACTTGTAATTGTCAAATACAGAACTTAAAATTGAAAGCTTCTAATTATTATTGTAAATTATAACTTGAAGATCTGAACTTGTAATAGTGAATTACAGAACTTAGATTTGTCAAATTCTAATTATTATTTCTAATTATAACTTGAAGATCTGAACTAGTAATTGTCAAATACAGAACTTAAAATTGATAGCTTCTAATTATTATTGCAAATTATAACTTGAAGATCTGAACTTGTAATTGTCAAATACAGAACTTCGAATTGTTAAATACAAATTATTAGTGCAAATTATTACTTGAAGATCTGAACCTGTAATAGGTAAATACAGAACTTCGAATGGTTAAATTCAAACTAAGATTGCACATAATAATTTGAAGATCTGAACTTGTAATAGTCAAATATAGAACTTCTAATTGATAAATACAAATTATTAGTGAAAATTATAACTTGAAGATCTGAACTTGTAATTGTCAAATACAGAACTTCTAATTGTTAAATACAAATTATTAGTGCAAATTATAACTTGAAGATCTGAACTAGTAATTGTCAAATACAGCACTTAAAATTGATAGCTTCTAATTATTATTGCAAATTATAACTTGAAGATCTGAACTTGTAATTGCCAAATACAGAACATAAAATTGATAGCTTCTAATTATTATTTCAAATTATAACTTGAAGATCTGAACTTGTAATTGTCAAATACAGAATTGAAAATTAATAGCTTCTAATTATTATTGCAAATTATAACTTGAAGATCTGAACTTGTAATTGTCAAATACAGAACATCTAATTGTTAAATACAAATTATTAGTGCAAATTATAACTTGAAGATCTGAACTTGTAATTGTAAAATACAGAACTTAAAATTGATAGCTTCTAATTATTATTGTAAATTATAACTTGAAGATCTGAACTTGTAATAGTGAATTACAGAACTTAGATTTGTTAAATTCAAATTATTATTTCAAATTATAACTTGAAGATCAGAAGTAGTAATTGTCAAATACAGAACTTAAAATTGATAGCTTCTAATTATTATTGCAAATTATAACTTGAACATCTGAACTTGTAATTGTCAAATACAGAACTTAAAATTGATAGCTTCTAATTATTATTGTAAATTATAACTGGAAGATCTGAACTTGTAATTGTCAAATACAGAACTTAAAATTGATATCTTCTAATTATTATTGCAAATAATAACTTGAAGATCTGAACTTGTAATTGTCAAATGCAGAACTTAGATTTGTTAAATTCAAATTATTATTTCAAATTATAACTTGAAGATCTGAACTAGTAATTGTCAAATACAGAACTTAAAATTGATAGCTTCTAATTTTTATTTCAAATTATAACTTGAAGATCTGAACTTGTAATTGTCAAATACAGAACTTCTAATTGTTAAATACAAATTATTAGTGCAAATTATAACTTGTAGATCTGAACTTGTAATTGTCAAATACAGAACTTAAAATTGAAAGCTTCAAATTATTATTGTAAATTATAACTTGAAGATCTGAACTTGTAATAGTGAATTACAGAACTTAGATTTGTCAAATTCTAATTATTATTTCTAATTATAACTTGAAGATCTGAACTAGTAATTGTCAAATACAGAACTTAAAATTGATAGCTTCTAATTATTATTGCAAATTATAACTTGAAGATCTGAACTTGTAATTGTCAAATACAGAACTTAAAATTGATAGCTTCTAATTATTATTTCAAATTATAACTTGAAGATCTGAACTTGTAATTGTCAAATACAGAACTTAAAATTAATAGCTTCTAATTATTATTGCAAATAATAACTTGAAGATCTGAACTTGTAATTGTCAAATGCAGAACTTAAAATTGATAGCTTCTAATTATTATTGAAAATAATAATTTGAAGATCTGTACTTGTAATTGTCAAATACAGAACTTAAAATTGATAGCTTATAATTATAATTCAAATTATAACTTGAAGATCTGAACTTGTAATAGTCAAATACAGAACTTCGAATTGTTAAATACAAATTATTAGTGCAAATTATTACTTGAAGATCTGAACCTGTAATAGGTAAATACAGAACTTCGAATGGTTAAATTCAAAATAAGATTGCACATAATAATTTGAAGATCTGAACTTGTAATAGTCAAATACAGAACTTCTAATTGTTAAATACAAATTATTAGTGAAAATTATAACTTGAAGATCTGAACTTGTAATTGTCAAATACAGAACTTCTAATTGTTAAATACAAATTATTAGTGCAAATTATAACTTGAAGATCTGAACTAGTAATTGTCAAATACAGCACTTAAAATTGATAGCTTCTAATTATTATTGCAAATTATAACTAGAAGATCTGAACTTGTAATTGTCAAATACAGAACATAAAATTGATAGCTTCTAATTATTATTTCAAATTATAACTAGAAGATCTGAACTTGTAATTGTCAAATACAGAACTTAAAATTAATAGCTTCTAATTATTATTGCAAATTATAACTTGAAGATCTGAACTTGTAATTGTCACATACAGAAATTCTAATTGTTAAATACAAATTATTAGTGCAAATTATAACTTGAAGATCTGAACTTGTAATTGTCAAATACAGAACTTAAAATTGATAGCTTCTAATTATTATTGTAAATTATAACTTGAAGATCTGAACTTGTAATAGTGAATTACAGAACTTAGATTTGTTAAATTCAAATTATTATTTCAAATTATAACTTGAAGATCTGAACTAGTAATTGTAAAATACAGAACATAAAATTGATAGCTTCTAATTATTATTGCAAATTATAACTTGAAGATCTGAACTTGTAATTGTCAAATGCAGAACTTAAAATTGATAACTTCTAATTATTATTGTAAATTATAACTTGAAGATCTGAACTTGTAATAGTGAATTACAGAACTTAGATTTGTTAAATTCAAATTATTATTTCAAATTATAACTTGAAGATCTGAACTAGTAATTGTCAAATACAGAACTTAAAATTGATAGCTTCTAATTATTATTTCAAATTATAACTTGAAGATCTGAACTTGTAATTGTCAAATACAGAACTTCTAATTGTTAAATACAAATTATTAGTGCAAATTATAACTTGTAGATCTGAACTTGTAATTGTCAAATACAGAACTTAAAATTGAAAGCTTCTAATTATTATTGTAAATTATAACTTGAAGATCTGAACTTGTAATAGTGAATTACAGAACTTAGATTTGTCAAATTCTAATTTTATTTCTAATTATAACTTGAAGATCTGAACTAGTAATTGTCAAATACAGAACTTAAAATTGATAGCTTCTAATTATTATTGCAAATTATAACTTGAAGATCTGAACTTGTAATTGTCAAATACAGAACTTCGAATTGTTAAATACAAATTATTAGTGCAAATTATTACTTGAAGATCTGAACCTGTAATAGGTAAATACAGAACTTCGAATGGTTAAATTCAAACTAAGATTGCACATAATAATTTGAAGATCTGAACTTGTAATAGTCAAATACAGAACTTCTAATTGTTAAATACAAATTATTAGTGAAAATTATAACTTGAAGATCTGAACTTGTAATTGTCAAATACAGAACTTCTAATTGTTAAATACAAATTATTAGTGCAAATTATAACTTGAAGATCTGAACTAGTAATTGTCAAATACAGCACTTAAAATTGATAGCTTCTAATTATTATTGCAAATTATAACTTGAGGATCTGAACTTGTAATTGCCAAATACAGAACATAAAATTGATAGCTTCTAATTATTATTTCAAATTATAACTTGAAGATCTGAACTTGTAATTGTCAAATACAGAACTGAAAATTAATAGCTTCTAATTATTATTGCAGATTATAACTTGAAGATCTGAACTTGTAATTGTCAAATACAGAACATCTAATTGTTAAATACAAATTATTAGTGCAAATTATAACTTGAAGATCTGAACTTGTAATTGTCAAATACAGAACTTAAAATTGATAGCTTCTAATTATTATTGTAAATTATAACTTGAAGAACTGAACTTGTAATAGTGAATTACAGAACTTAGATTTGTTAAATTCAAATTATTATTTCAAATTATAACTTGAAGATCAGAACTAGTAATTGTCAAATACAGAACTTAAAATTGATAGCTTCTAATTATTATTGCAAATTATAACTTGAACATCTGAACTTGTAATTGTCAAATACAGAACATAAAATTGATAGCTTCTAATTATTATTTCAAATTATAACTAGAAGATCTGAACTTGTAATTGTCAAATACAGAACTTAAAATTAATAGCTTCTAATTATTATTGCAAATTATAACTTGAAGATCTGAACTTGTAATTGTCACATACAGAACTTCTAATTGTTAAATACAAATTATTAGTGCAAATTATAACTTGAAGATCTGAACTTGTAATTGTCAAATACAGAACTTAAAATTGATAGCTTCTAATTATTATTGTAAATTATAACTTGAAGATCTGAACTTGTAATAGTGAATTACAGAACTTAGATTTGTTAAATTCAAATTATTATTTCAAATTATAACTTGAAGATCTGAACTAGTAATTGTAAAATACAGAACATAAAATTGATAGCTTCTAATTATTATTGCAAATTATAACTTGAAGATCTGAACTTGTAATTGTCAAATGCAGAACTTAAAATTGATAACTTCTAATTATTATTGTAAATTATAACTTGAAGATCTGAACTTGTAATAGTGAATTACAGAACTTAGATTTGTTAAATTCAAATTATTATTTCAAATTATAACTTGAAGATCTGAACTAGTAATTGTCAAATACAGAACTTAAAATTGATAGCTTCTAATTATTATTTCAAATTATAACTTGAAGATCTGAACTGTAATTGTCAAATACAGAACTTCTAATTGTTAAATACAAATTATTAGTGCAAATTATAACTTGTAGATCTGAACTTGTAATTGTCAAATACAGAACTTAAAATTGAAAGCTTCTAATTATTATTGTAAATTATAACTTGAAGATCTGAACTTGTAATAGTGAATTACAGAACTTAGATTTGTCAAATTCTAATTATTATTTCTAATTATAACTTGAAGATCTGAACTAGAAATTGTCAAATACAGAACTTAAAATTGATAGCTTCTAATTATTATTGCAAATTATAACTTGAAGATCTGAACTTGTAATTGTCAAATACAGAACTTCGAATTGTTAAATACAAATTATTAGTGCAAATTATTACTTGAAGATCTGAACCTGTAATAGGTAAATACAGAACTTCGAATGGTTAAATTCAAACTAAGATTGCACATAATAATTTGAAGATCTGAACTTGTAATAGTCAAATACAGAACTTCTAATTGTTAAATACAAATTATTAGTGAAAATTATAACTTGAAGATCTGAACTTGTAATTGTCAAATACAGAACTTCTAATTGTTAAATACAAATTATTAGTGCAAATTATAACTTGAAGATCTGAACTAGTAATTGTCAAATACAGCACTTAAAATTGATAGCTTCTAATTATTACTGCAAATTATAACTTGAAGACCTGAACTTGTAATTGCCAAATACAGAACATAAAATTGATAGCTTCTAATTATTATTTCAAATTATAACTTGAAGATCTGAACTTGTAATTGTCAAATACAGAACTGAAAATTAATAGCTTCTAATTATTATTGCAAATTATAACTTGAAGATCTGAACTTGTAATTGTCAAATACAGAACATCTAATTGTTAAATACAAATTATTAGTGCAAATTATAACTTGAAGATCTGAACTTGTAATTGTCAAATACAGAACTTAAAATTGATAGCTTCTAATTATTATTGTAAATTATAACTTGAAGATCTGAACTTGTAATTGTCAAATACAGAACTTAAAATTGATATCTTCTAATTATTATTGCAAATAATAACTTGAAGATCTGAACTTGTAATTGTCAAATGCAGAACTTAGATTTGTTAAATTCAAATTATTAGTGCAAATTATAACTTGTAGATCTGAACTTGTAATTGTCAAATACAGAACTTAAAATTGAAAGCTTCTAATTATTATTGTAAATTATAACTTGAAGATCTGAACTTGTAATAGTGAATTACAGAACTTAGATTTGTCAAATTCTAATTATTATTTCTAATTATAACTTGAAGATCTGAACTAGTAATTGTCAAATACAGAACTTAAAATTGATAGCTTCTAATTATTATTGCAAATTATAACTTGAAGATCTGAACTTGTAATTGTCAAATACAGAACTTCGAATTGTTAAATACAAATTATTAGTGCAAATTATTACTTGAAGATCTGAACCTGTAATAGGTAAATACAGAACTTCGAATGGTTAAATTCAAACTAAGATTGCACATAATAATTTGAAGATCTGAACTTGTAATAGTCAAATATAGAACTTCTAATTGTTAAATACAAATTATTAGTGAAAATTATAACTTGAAGATCTGAACTTGTAATTGTCAAATACAGAACTTCTAATTGTTAAATACAAATTATTAGTGCAAATTATAACTTGAAGATCTGAACTAGTAATTGTCAAATACAGCACTTAAAATTGATAGCTTCTAATTATTATTGCAAATTATAACTTGAAGATCTGAACTTGTAATTGCCAAATACAGAACATAAAATTGATAGCTTCTAATTATTATTTCAAATTATAACTTGAAGATCTGAACTTGTAATTGTCAAATACAGAATTGAAAATTAATAGCTTCTAATTATTATTGCAAATTATAACTTGAAGATCTGAACTTGTAATTGTCAAATACAGAACATCTAATTGTTAAATACAAATTATTAGTGCAAATTATAACTTGAAGATCTGAACTTGTAATTGTAAAATACAGAACTTAAAATTGATAGCTTCTAATTATTATTGTAAATTATAACTTGAAGATCTGAACTTGTAATAGTGAATTACAGAACTTAGATTTGTTAAATTCAAATTATTATTTCAAATTATAACTTGAAGATCAGAAGTAGTAATTGTCAAATACAGAACTTAAAATTGATAGCTTCTAATTATTATTGCAAATTATAACTTGAACATCTGAACTTGTAATTGTCAAATACAGAACTTAAAATTGATAGCTTCTAATTATTATTGTAAATTATAACTGGAAGATCTGAACTTGTAATTGTCAAATACAGAACTTAAAATTGATATCTTCTAATTATTATTGCAAATAATAACTTGAAGATCTGAACTTGTAATTGTCAAATGGAGAACTTAGATTTGTTAAATTCAAATTATTATTTCAAATTATAACTTGAAGATCTGAACTAGTAATTGTCAAATACAGAACTTAAAATTGATAGCTTCTAATTTTTATTTCAAATTATAACTTGAAGATCTGAACTTGTAATTGTCAAATACAGAACTTCTAATTGTTAAATACAAATTATTAGTGCAAATTATAACTTGTAGATCTGAACTTGTAATTGTCAAATACAGAACTTAAAATTGAAAGCTTCAAATTATTATTGTAAATTATAACTTGAAGATCTGAACTTGTAATAGTGAATTACAGAACTTAGATTTGTCAAATTCTAATTATTATTTCTAATTATAACTTGAAGATCTGAACTAGTAATTGTCAAATACAGAACTTAAAATTGATAGCTTCTAATTATTATTGCAAATTATAACTTGAAGATCTGAACTTGTAATTGTCAAATACAGAACTTAAAATTGATAGCTTCTAATTATTATTTCAAATTATAACTTGAAGATCTGAACTTGTAATTGTCAAATACAGAACTTAAAATTAATAGCTTCTAATTATTATTGCAAATAATAACTTGAAGATCTGAACTTGTAATTGTCAAATGCAGAACTTAAAATTGATAGCTTCTAATTATTATTGAAAATAATAATTTGAAGATCTGTACTTGTAATTGTCAAATACAGAACTTAAAATTGATAGCTTATAATTATAATTCAAATTATAACTTGAAGATCTGAACTTGTAATAGTCAAATACAGAACTTCGAATTGTTAAATACAAATTATTAGTGCAAATTATTACTTGAAGATCTGAACCTGTAATAGGTAAATACAGAACTTCGAATGGTTAAATTCAAAATAAGATTGCACATAATAATTTGAAGATCTGAACTTGTAATAGTCAAATACAGAACTTCTAATTGTTAAATACAAATTATTAGTGAAAATTATAACTTGAAGATCTGAACTTGTAATTGTCAAATACAGAACTTCTAATTGTTAAATACAAATTATTAGTGCAAATTATAACTTGAAGATCTGAACTAGTAATTGTCAAATACAGCACTTAAAATTGATAGCTTCTAATTATTATTGCAAATTATAACTTGAAGATCTGAACTTGTAATTGTCAAATACAGAACTTCGAATTGTTAAATACAAATTATTAGTGCAAATTATTACTTGAAGATCTGAACCTGTAATAGGTAAATACAGAACTTCGAATGGTTAAATTCAAACTAAGATTGCACATAATAATTTGAAGATCTGAACTTGTAATAGTCAAATACAGAACTTCTAATTGTTAAATACAAATTATTAGTGAAAATTATAACTTGAAGATCTGAACTTGTAATTGTCAAATACAGAACTTCTAATTGTTAAATACAAATTATTAGTGCAAATTATAACTTGAAGATCTGAACTAGTAATTGTCAAATACAGCACTTAAAATTGATAGCTTCTAATTATTATTGCAAATTATAACTTGAAGACCTGAACTTGTAATTGCCAAATACAGAACATAAAATTGATAGCTTCTAATTATTATTTCAAATTATAACTTGAAGATCTGAACTTGTAATTGTCAAATACAGAACTGAAAATTAATAGCTTCTAATTATTATTGCAAATTATAACTTGAAGATCTGAACTTGTAATTGTCAAATACAGAACATCTAATTGTTAAATACAAATTATTAGTGCAAATTATAACTTGAAGATCTGAACTTGTAATTGTCAAATACAGAACTTAAAATTGATAGCTTCTAATTATTATTGTAAATTATAACTTGAAGATCTGAACTTGTAATTGTCAAATACAGAACTTAAAATTGATATCTTCTAATTATTATTGCAAATAATAACTTGAAGATCTGAACTTGTAATTGTCAAATGCAGAACTTAGATTTGTTAAATTCAAATTATTAGTGCAAATTATAACTTGTAGATCTGAACTTGTAATTGTCAAACACAGAACTTAAAATTGAAAGCTTCTAATTATTATTGTAAATTATAACTTGAAGATCTGAACTTGTAATAGTGAATTACAGAACTTAGATTTGTCAAATTCTAATTATTATTTCTAATTATAACTTGAAGATCTGAACTAGTAATTGTCAAATACAGAACTTAAAATTGATAGCTTCTAATTATTATTGCAAATTATAACTTGAAGATCTGAACTTGTAATTGTCAAATACAGAACTTCGAATTGTTAAATACAAATTATTAGTGCAAATTATTACTTGAAGATCTGAACCTGTAATAGGTAAATACAGAACTTCGAATGGTTAAATTCAAACTAAGATTGCACATAATAATTTGAAGATCTGAACTTGTAATAGTCAAATATAGAACTTCTAATTGTTAAATACAAATTATTAGTGAAAATTATAACTTGAAGATCTGAACTTGTAATTGTCAAATACAGAACTTCTAATTGTTAAATACAAATTATTAGTGCAAATTATAACTTGAAGATCTGAACTAGTAATTGTCAAATACAGCACTTAAAATTGATAGCTTCTAATTATTATTGCAAATTATAACTTGAAGATCTGAACTTGTAATTGCCAAATACAGAACATAAAATTGATAGCTTCTAATTATTATTTCAAATTATAACTTGAAGATCTGAACTTGTAATTGTCAAATACAGAATTGAAAATTAATAGCTTCTAATTATTATTGCAAATTATAACTTGAAGATCTGAACTTGTAATTGTCAAATACAGAACATCTAATTGTTAAATACAAATTATTAGTGCAAATTATAACTTGAAGATCTGAACTTGTAATTGTAAAATACAGAACTTAAAATTGATAGCTTCTAATTATTATTGTAAATTATAACTTGAAGATCTGAACTTGTAATAGTGAATTACAGAACTTAGATTTGTTAAATTCAAATTATTATTTCAAATTATAACTTGAAGATCAGAAGTAGTAATTGTCAAATACAGAACTTAAAATTGATAGCTTCTAATTATTATTGCAAATTATAACTTGAACATCTGAACTTGTAATTGTCAAATACAGAACTTAAAATTGATAGCTTCTAATTATTATTGTAAATTATAACTGGAAGATCTGAACTTGTAATTGTCAAATACAGAACTTAAAATTGATATCTTCTAATTATTATTGCAAATAATAACTTGAAGATCTGAACTTGTAATTGTCAAATGCAGAACTTAGATTTGTTAAATTCAAATTATTATTTCAAATTATAACTTGAAGATCTGAACTAGTAATTGTCAAATACAGAACTTAAAATTGATAGCTTCTAATTTTTATTTCAAATTATAACTTGAAGATCTGAACTTGTAATTGTCAAATACAGAACTTCTAATTGTTAAATACAAATTATTAGTGCAAATTATAACTTGTAGATCTGAACTTGTAATTGTCAAATACAGAACTTAAAATTGAAAGCTTCAAATTATTATTGTAAATTATAACTTGAAGATCTGAACTTGTAATAGTGAATTACAGAACTTAGATTTGTCAAATTCTAATTATTATTTCTAATTATAACTTGAAGATCTGAACTAGTAATTGTCAAATACAGAACTTAAAATTGATAGCTTCTAATTATTATTGCAAATTATAACTTGAAGATCTGAACTTGTAATTGTCAAATACAGAACTTAAAATTGATAGCTTCTAATTATTATTTCAAATTATAACTTGAAGATCTGAACTTGTAATTGTCAAATACAGAACTTAAAATTAATAGCTTCTAATTATTATTGCAAATAATAACTTGAAGATCTGAACTTGTAATTGTCAAATGCAGAACTTAAAATTGATAGCTTCTAATTATTATTGAAAATAATAATTTGAAGATCTGTACTTGTAATTGTCAAATACAGAACTTAAAATTGATAGCTTATAATTATAATTCAAATTATAACTTGAAGATCTGAACTTGTAATAGTCAAATACAGAACTTCGAATTGTTAAATACAAATTATTAGTGCAAATTATTACTTGAAGATCTGAACCTGTAATAGGTAAATACAGAACTTCGAATGGTTAAATTCAAAATAAGATTGCACATAATAATTTGAAGATCTGAACTTGTAATAGTCAAATACAGAACTTCTAATTGTTAAATACAAATTATTAGTGAAAATTATAACTTGAAGATCTGAACTTGTAATTGTCAAATACAGAACTTCTAATTGTTAAATACAAATTATTAGTGCAAATTATAACTTGAAGATCTGAACTAGTAATTGTCAAATACAGCACTTAAAATTGATAGCTTCTAATTATTATTGCAAATTATAACTTGAAGATCTGAACTTGTAATTGTCAAATACAGAACATAAAATTGATAGCTTCTAATTATTATTTCAAATTATAACTAGAAGATCTGAACTTGTAATTGTCAAATACAGAACTTAAAATTAATAGCTTCTAATTATTATTCCAAATTATAACTTGAAGATCTGAACTTGTAATTGTCACATACAGAACTTCTAATTGTTAAATACAAATTATTAGTGCAAATTATAACTTGAAGATCTGAACTTGTAATTGTCAAATACAGAACTTAAAATTGATAGCTTCTAATTATTATTGTAAATTATAACTTGAAGATCTGAACTTGTAATAGTGAATTACAGAACTTAGATTTGTTAAATTCAAATTATTATTTCAAATTATAACTTGAAGATCTGAACTAGTAATTGTCAAATACAGCACTTAAAATTGATAGCTTCTAATTATTATTGCAAATTATAACTTGAAGATCTGAACTTGTAATTGTCAAATACAGAACATAAAATTGATAGCTTCTAATTATTATTTCAAATTATAACTAGAAGATCTGAACTTGTAATTGTCAAATACAGAACTTAAAATTAATAGCTTCTAATTATTATTCCAAATTATAACTTGAAGATCTGAACTTGTAATTGTCACATACAGAACTTCTAATTGTTAAATACAAATTATTAGTGCAAATTATAACTTGAAGATCTGAACTTGTAATTGTCAAATACAGAACTTAAAATTGATAGCTTCTAATTATTATTGTAAATTATAACTTGAAGATCTGAACTTGTAATAGTGAATTACAGAACTTAGATTTGTTAAATTCAAATTATTATTTCAAATTATAACTTGAAGATCTGAACTAGTAATTGTAAAATACAGAACATAAAATTGATAGCTTCTAATTATTATTGCAAATTATAACTTGAAGATCTGAACTTGTAATTGTCAAATGCAGAACTTAAAATTGATAACTTCTAATTATTATTGTAAATTATAACTTGAAGATCTGAACTTGTAATAGTGAATTACAGAACTTAGATTTGTTAAATTCAAATTATTATTTCAAATTATAACTTGAAGATCTGAACTAGTAATTGTCAAATACAGAACTTAAAATTGATAGCTTCTAATTATTATTTCAAATTATAACTTGAAGATCTGAACTTGTAATTGTCAAATACAGAACTTCTAATTGTTAAATACAAATTATTAGTGCAAATTATAACTTGTAGATCTGAACTTGTAATTGTCAAATACAGAACTTAAAATTGAAAGCTTCTAATTATTATTGTAAATTATAACTTGAAGATCTGAACTTGTAATAGTGAATTACAGAACTTAGATTTGTCAAATTCTAATTTTATTTCTAATTATAACTTGAAGATCTGAACTAGTAATTGTCAAATACAGAACTTAAAATTGATAGCTTCTAATTATTATTGCAAATTATAACTTGAAGATCAGAACTTGTAATTGTCAAATACAGAACTTCGAATTGTTAAATACAAATTATTAGTGCAAATTATTACTTGAAGATCTGAACCTGTAATAGGTAAATACAGAACTTCGAATGGTTAAATTCAAACTAAGATTGCACATAATAATTTGAAGATCTGAACTTGTAATAGTCAAATACAGAACTTCTAATTGTTAAATACAAATTATTAGTGAAAATTATAACTTGAAGATCTGAACTTGTAATTGTCAAATACAGAACTTCTAATTGTTAAATACAAATTATTAGTGCAAATTATAACTTGAAGATCTGAACTAGTAATTGTCAAATACAGCACTTAAAATTGATAGCTTCTAATTATTATTGCAAATTATAACTTGAAGATCTGAACTTGTAATTGCCAAATACAGAACATAAAATTGATAGCTTCTAATTATTATTTCAAATTATAACTTGAAGATCTGAACTTGTAATTGTCAAATACAGAACTGAAAATTAATAGCTTCTAATTATTATTGCAGATTATAACTTGAAGATCTGAACTTGTAATTGTCAAATACAGAACATCTAATTGTTAAATACAAATTATTAGTGCAAATTATAACTTGAAGATCTGAACTTGTAATTGTCAAATACAGAACTTAAAATTGATAGCTTCTAATTATTATTGTAAATTATAACTTGAAGATCTGAACTTGTAATAGTGAATTACAGAACTTAGATTTGTTAAATTCAAATTATTATTTCAAATTATAACTTGAAGATCAGAAGTAGTAATTGTCAAATACAGAACTTAAAATTGATAGCTTCTAATTATTATTGCAAATTATAACTTGAACATCTGAACTTGTAATTGTCAAATACAGAACTTAAAATTGATAGCTTCTAATTATTATTGTAAATTATAACTGGAAGATCTGAACTTGTAATTGTCAAATACAGAACTTAAAATTGATATCTTCTAATTATTATTGCAAATAATAACTTGAAGATCTGAACTTGTAATTGTCAAATGCAGAACTTAGATTTGTTAAATTCAAATTATTATTTCAAATTATAACTTGAAGATCTGAACTAGTAATTGTCAAATACAGAACTTAAAATTGATAGCTTCTAATTTTTATTTCAAATTATAACTTGAAGATCTGAACTTGTAATTGTCAAATACAGAACTTCTAATTGTTAAATACAAATTATTAGTGCAAATTATAACTTGTAGATCTGAACTTGTAATTGTCAAATACAGAACTTAAAATTGAAAGCTTCAAATTATTATTGTAAATTATAACTTGAAGATCTGAACTTGTAATAGTGAATTACAGAACTTAGATTTGTCAAATTCTAATTATTATTTCTAATTATAACTTGAAGATCTGAACTAGTAATTGTCAAATACAGAACTTAAAATTGATAGCTTCTAATTATTATTGCAAATTATAACTTGAAGATCTGAACTTGTAATTGTCAAATACAGAACTTAAAATTGATAGCTTCTAATTATTATTTCAAATTATAACTTGAAGATCTGAACTTGTAATTGTCAAATACAGAACTTAAAATTAATAGCTTCTAATTATTATTGCAAATAATAACTTGAAGATCTGAACTTGTAATTGTCAAATGCAGAACTTAAAATTGATAGCTTCTAATTATTATTGAAAATAATAATTTGAAGATCTGTACTTGTAATTGTCAAATACAGAACTTAAAATTGATAGCTTATAATTATAATTCAAATTATAACTTGAAGATCTGAACTTGTAATAGTCAAATACAGAACTTCGAATTGTTAAATACAAATTATTAGTGCAAATTATTACTTGAAGATCTGAACCTGTAATAGGTAAATACAGAACTTCGAATGGTTAAATTCAAAATAAGATTGCACATAATAATTTGAAGATCTGAACTTGTAATAGTCAAATACAGAACTTCTAATTGTTAAATACAAATTATTAGTGAAAATTATAACTTGAAGATCTGAACTTGTAATTGTCAAATACAGAACTTCTAATTGTTAAATACAAATTATTAGTGCAAATTATAACTTGAAGATCTGAACTAGTAATTGTCAAATACAGCACTTAAAATTGATAGCTTCTAATTATTATTGCAAATTATAACTTGAAGATCTGAACTTGTAATTGTCAAATACAGAACATAAAATTGATAGCTTCTAATTATTATTTCAAATTATAACTAGAAGATCTGAACTTGTAATTGTCAAATACAGAACTTAAAATTAATAGCTTCTAATTATTATTGCAAATTATAACTTGAAGATCTGAACTTGTAATTGTCACATACAGAACTTCTAATTGTTAAATACAAATTATTAGTGCAAATTATAACTTGAAGATCTGAACTTGTAATTGTCAAATACAGAACTTAAAATTGATAGCTTCTAATTATTATTGTAAATTATAACTTGAAGATCTGAACTTGTAATAGTGAATTACAGAACTTAGATTTGTTAAATTCAAATTATTATTTCAAATTATAACTTGAAGATCTGAACTAGTAATTGTAAAATACAGAACATAAAATTGATAGCTTCTAATTATTATTGCAAATTATAACTTGAAGATCTGAACTTGTAATTGTCAAATGCAGAACTTAAAATTGATAACTTCTAATTATTATTGTAAATTATAACTTGAAAATCTGAACTTGTAATAGTGAATTACAGAACTTAGATTTGTTAAATTCAAATTATTATTTCAAATTATAACTTGAAGATCTGAACTAGTAATTGTCAAATACAGAACTTAAAATTGATAGCTTCTAATTATTATTTCAAATTATAACTTGAAGATCTGAACTTGTAATTGTCAAATACAGAACTTCTAATTGTTAAATACAAATTATTAGTGCAAATTATAACTTGTAGATCTGAACTTGTAATTGTCAAATACAGAACTTAAAATTGAAAGCTTCTAATTATTATTGTAAATTATAACTTGAAGATCTGAACTTGTAATAGTGAATTACAGAACTTAGATTTGTCAAATTCTAATTTTATTTCTAATTATAACTTGAAGATCTGAACTAGTAATTGTCAAATACAGAACTTAAAATTGATAGCTTCTAATTATTATTGCAAATTATAACTTGAAGATCTGAACTTGTAATTGTCAAATACAGAACTTCGAATTGTTAAATACAAATTATTAGTGCAAATTATTACTTGAAGATCTGAACCTGTAATAGGTAAATACAGAACTTCGAATGGTTAAATTCAAACTAAGATTGCACATAATAATTTGAAGATCTGAACTTGTAATAGTCAAATACAGAACTTCTAATTGTTAAATACAAATTATTAGTGAAAATTATAACTTGAAGATCTGAACTTGTAATTGTCAAATACAGAACTTCTAATTGTTAAATACAAATTATTAGTGCAAATTATAACTTGAAGATCTGAACTAGTAATTGTCAAATACAGCACTTAAAATTGATAGCTTCTAATTATTATTGCAAATTATAACTTGAAGATCTGAACTTGTAATTGCCAAATACAGAACATAAAATTGATAGCTTCTAATTATTATTTCAAATTATAACTTGAAGATCTGAACTTGTAATTGTCAAATACAGAACTGAAAATTAATAGCTTCTAATTATTATTGCAGATTATAACTTGAAGATCTGAACTTGTAATTGTCAAATACAGAACATCTAATTGTTAAATACAAATTATTAGTGCAAATTATAACTTGAAGATCTGAACTTGTAATTGTCAAATACAGAATTGAAAATTAATAGCTTCTAATTATTATTGCAAATTATAACTTGAAGATCTGAACTTGTAATTGTCAAATACAGAACATCTAATTGTTAAATACAAATTATTAGTGCAAATTATAACTTGAAGATCTGAACTTGTAATTGTAAAATACAGAACTTAAAATTGATAGCTTCTAATTATTATTGTAAATTATAACTTGAAGATCTGAACTTGTAATAGTGAATTACAGAACTTAGATTTGTTAAATTCAAATTATTATTTCAAATTATAACTTTAAGATCAGAAGTAGTAATTGTCAAATACAGAACTTAAAATTGATAGCTTCTAATTATTATTGCAAATTATAACTTGAACATCTGAACTTGTAATTGTCAAATACAGAACTTAAAATTGATAGCTTCTAATTATTATTGTAAATTATAACTGGAAGATCTGAACTTGTAATTGTCAAATACAGAACTTAAAATTGATATCTTCTAATTATTATTGCAAATAATAACTTGAAGATCTGAACTTGTAATTGTCAAATGCAGAACTTAGATTTGTTAAATTCAAATTATTATTTCAAATTATAACTTGAAGATCTGAACTAGTAATTGTCAAATACAGAACTTAAAATTGATAGCTTCTAATTTTTATTTCAAATTATAACTTGAAGATCTGAACTTGTAATTGTCAAATACAGAACTTCTAATTGTTAAATACAAATTATTAGTGCAAATTATAACTTGTAGATCTGAACTTGTAATTGTCAAATACAGAACTTAAAATTGAAAGCTTCAAATTATTATTGTAAATTATAACTTGAAGATCTGAACTTGTAATAGTGAATTACAGAACTTAGATTTGTCAAATTCTAATTATTATTTCTAATTATAACTTGAAGATCTGAACTAGTAATTGTCAAATACAGAACTTAAAATTGATAGCTTCTAATTATTATTGCAAATTATAACTTGAAGATCTGAACTTGTAATTGTCAAATACAGAACTTAAAATTGATAGCTTCTAATTATTATTTCAAATTATAACTTGAAGATCTGAACTTGTAATTGTCAAATACAGAACTTAAAATTAATAGCTTCTAATTATTATTGCAAATAATAACTTGAAGATCTGAACTTGTAATTGTCAAATGCAGAACTTAAAATTGATAGCTTCTAATTATTATTGAAAATAATAATTTGAAGATCTGTACTTGTAATTGTCAAATACAGAACTTAAAATTGATAGCTTATAATTATAATTCAAATTATAACTTGAAGATCTGAACTTGTAATAGTCAAATACAGAACTTCGAATTGTTAAATACAAATTATTAGTGCAAATTATTACTTGAAGATCTGAACCTGTAATAGGTAAATACAGAACTTCGAATGGTTAAATTCAAAATAAGATTGCACATAATAATTTGAAGATCTGAACTTGTAATAGTCAAATACAGAACTTCTAATTGTTAAATACAAATTATTAGTGAAAATTATAACTTGAAGATCTGAACTTGTAATTGTCAAATACAGAACTTCTAATTGTTAAATACAAATTATTAGTGCAAATTATAACTTGAAGATCTGAACTAGTAATTGTCAAATACAGCACTTAAAATTGATAGCTTCTAATTATTATTGCAAATTATAACTAGAAGATCTGAACTTGTAATTGTCAAATACAGAACATAAAATTGATAGCTTCTAATTATTATTTCAAATTATAACTAGAAGATCTGAACTTGTAATTGTCAAATACAGAACTTAAAATTAATAGCTTCTAATTATTATTGCAAATTATAACTTGAAGATCTGAACTTGTAATTGTCACATACAGAACTTCTAATTGTTAAATACAAATTATTAGTGCAAATTATAACTTGAAGATCTGAACTTGTAATTGTCAAATACAGAACTTAAAATTGATAGCTTCTAATTATTATTGTAAATTATAACTTGAAGATCTGAACTTGTAATAGTGAATTACAGAACTTAGATTTGTTAAATTCAAATTATTATTTCAAATTATAACTTGAAGATCTGAACTAGTAATTGTAAAATACAGAACATAAAATTGATAGCTTCTAATTATTATTGCAAATTATAACTTGAAGATCTGAACTTGTAATTGTCAAATGCAGAACTTAAAATTGATAACTTCTAATTATTATTGTAAATTATAACTTGAAGATCTGAACTTGTAATAGTGAATTACAGAACTTAGATTTGTTAAATTCAAATTATTATTTCAAATTATAACTTGAAGATCTGAACTAGTAATTGTCAAATACAGAACTTAAAATTGATAGCTTCTAATTATTATTTCAAATTATAACTTGAAGATCTGAACTTGTAATTGTCAAATACAGAACTTCTAATTGTTAAATACAAATTATTAGTGCAAATTATAACTTGTAGATCTGAACTTGTAATTGTCAAATACAGAACTTAAAATTGAAAGCTTCTAATTATTATTGTAAATTATAACTTGAAGATCTGAACTTGTAATAGTGAATTACAGAACTTAGATTTGTCAAATTCTAATTTTATTTCTAATTATAACTTGAAGATCTGAACTAGTAATTGTCAAATACAGAACTTAAAATTGATAGCTTCTAATTATTATTGCAAATTATAACTTGAAGATCTGAACTTGTAATTGTCAAATACAGAACTTCGAATTGTTAAATACAAATTATTAGTGCAAATTATTACTTGAAGATCTGAACCTGTAATAGGTAAATACAGAACTTCGAATGGTTAAATTCAAACTAAGATTGCACATAATAATTTGAAGATCTGAACTTGTAATAGTCAAATACAGAACTTCTAATTGTTAAATACAAATTATTAGTGAAAATTATAACTTGAAGATCTGAACTTGTAATTGTCAAATACAGAACTTCTAATTGTTAAATACAAATTATTAGTGCAAATTATAACTTGAAGATCTGAACTAGTAATTGTCAAATACAGCACTTAAAATTGATAGCTTCTAATTATTATTGCAAATTATAACTTGAGGATCTGAACTTGTAATTGCCAAATACAGAACATAAAATTGATAGCTTCTAATTATTATTTCAAATTATAACTTGAAGATCTGAACTTGTAATTGTCAAATACAGAACTGAAAATTAATAGCTTCTAATTATTATTGCAGATTATAACTTGAAGATCTGAACTTGTAATTGTCAAATACAGAACATCTAATTGTTAAATACAAATTATTAGTGCAAATTATAACTTGAAGATCTGAACTTGTAATTGTCAAATACAGAACTTAAAATTGATAGCTTCTAATTATTATTGTAAATTATAACTTGAAGAACTGAACTTGTAATAGTGAATTACAGAACTTAGATTTGTTAAATTCAAATTATTATTTCAAATTATAACTTGAAGATCAGAACTAGTAATTGTCAAATACAGAACTTAAAATTGATAGCTTCTAATTATTATTGCAAATTATAACTTGAACATCTGAACTTGTAATTGTCAAATACAGAACATAAAATTGATAGCTTCTAATTATTATTTCAAATTATAACTAGAAGATCTGAACTTGTAATTGTCAAATACAGAACTTAAAATTAATAGCTTCTAATTATTATTGCAAATTATAACTTGAAGATCTGAACTTGTAATTGTCACATACAGAACTTCTAATTGTTAAATACAAATTATTAGTGCAAATTATAACTTGAAGATCTGAACTTGTAATTGTCAAATACAGAACTTAAAATTGATAGCTTCTAATTATTATTGTAAATTATAACTTGAAGATCTGAACTTGTAATAGTGAATTACAGAACTTAGATTTGTTAAATTCAAATTATTATTTCAAATTATAACTTGAAGATCTGAACTAGTAATTGTAAAATACAGAACATAAAATTGATAGCTTCTAATTATTATTGCAAATTATAACTTGAAGATCTGAACTTGTAATTGTCAAATGCAGAACTTAAAATTGATAACTTCTAATTATTATTGTAAATTATAACTTGAAGATCTGAACTTGTAATAGTGAATTACAGAACTTAGATTTGTTAAATTCAAATTATTATTTCAAATTATAACTTGAAGATCTGAACTAGTAATTGTCAAATACAGAACTTAAAATTGATAGCTTCTAATTATTATTTCAAATTATAACTTGAAGATCTGAACTGTAATTGTCAAATACAGAACTTCTAATTGTTAAATACAAATTATTAGTGCAAATTATAACTTGTAGATCTGAACTTGTAATTGTCAAATACAGAACTTAAAATTGAAAGCTTCTAATTATTATTGTAAATTATAACTTGAAGATCTGAACTTGTAATAGTGAATTACAGAACTTAGATTTGTCAAATTCTAATTATTATTTCTAATTATAACTTGAAGATCTGAACTAGAAATTGTCAAATACAGAACTTAAAATTGATAGCTTCTAATTATTATTGAAAATTATAACTTGAAGATCTGAACTTGTAATTGTCAAATACAGAACTTCGAATTGTTAAATACAAATTATTAGTGCAAATTATTACTTGAAGATCTGAACCTGTAATAGGTAAATACAGAACTTCGAATGGTTAAATTCAAACTAAGATTGCACATAATAATTTGAAGATCTGAACTTGTAATAGTCAAATACAGAACTTCTAATTGTTAAATACAAATTATTAGTGAAAATTATAACTTGAAGATCTGAACTTGTAATTGTCAAATACAGAACTTCTAATTGTTAAATACAAATTATTAGTGCAAATTATAACTTGAAGATCTGAACTAGTAATTGTCAAATACAGCACTTAAAATTGATAGCTTCTAATTATTATTGCAAATTATAACTTGAAGACCTGAACTTGTAATTGCCAAATACAGAACATAAAATTGATAGCTTCTAATTATTATTTCAAATTATAACTTGAAGATCTGAACTTGTAATTGTCAAATACAGAACTGAAAATTAATAGCTTCTAATTATTATTGCAAATTATAACTTGAAGATCTGAACTTGTAATTGTCAAATACAGAACATCTAATTGTTAAATACAAATTATTAGTGCAAATTATAACTTGAAGATCTGAACTTGTAATTGTCAAATACAGAACTTAAAATTGATAGCTTCTAATTATTATTGTAAATTATAACTTGAAGATCTGAACTTGTAATTGTCAAATACAGAACTTAAAATTGATATCTTCTAATTATTATTGCAAATAATAACTTGAAGATCTGAACTTGTAATTGTCAAATGCAGAACTTAGATTTGTTAAATTCAAATTATTAGTGCAAATTATAACTTGTAGATCTGAACTTGTAATTGTCAAATACAGAACTTAAAATTGAAAGCTTCTAATTATTATTGTAAATTATAACTTGAAGATCTGAACTTGTAATAGTGAATTACAGAACTTAGATTTGTCAAATTCTAATTATTATTTCTAATTATAACTTGAAGATCTGAACTAGTAATTGTCAAATACAGAACTTAAAATTGATAGCTTCTAATTATTATTGCAAATTATAACTTGAAGATCTGAACTTGTAATTGTCAAATACAGAACTTCGAATTGTTAAATACAAATTATTAGTGCAAATTATTACTTGAAGATCTGAACCTGTAATAGGTAAATACAGAACTTCGAATGGTTAAATTCAAACTAAGATTGCACATAATAATTTGAAGATCTGAACTTGTAATAGTCAAATATAGAACTTCTAATTGTTAAATACAAATTATTAGTGAAAATTATAACTTGAAGATCTGAACTTGTAATTGTCAAATACAGAACTTCTAATTGTTAAATACAAATTATTAGTGCAAATTATAACTTGAAGATCTGAACTAGTAATTGTCAAATACAGCACTTAAAATTGATAGCTTCTAATTATTATTGCAAATTATAACTTGAAGATCTGAACTTGTAATTGCCAAATACAGAACATAAAATTGATAGCTTCTAATTATTATTTCAAATTATAACTTGAAGATCTGAACTTGTAATTGTCAAATACAGAATTGAAAATTAATAGCTTCTAATTATTATTGCAAATTATAACTTGAAGATCTGAACTTGTAATTGTCAAATACAGAACATCTAATTGTTAAATACAAATTATTAGTGCAAATTATAACTTGAAGATCTGAACTTGTAATTGTAAAATACAGAACTTAAAATTGATAGCTTCTAATTATTATTGTAAATTATAACTTGAAGATCTGAACTTGTAATAGTGAATTACAGAACTTAGATTTGTTAAATTCAAATTATTATTTCAAATTATAACTTGAAGATCAGAAGTAGTAATTGTCAAATACAGAACTTAAAATTGATAGCTTCTAATTATTATTGCAAATTATAACTTGAACATCTGAACTTGTAATTGTCAAATACAGAACTTAAAATTGATAGCTTCTAATTATTATTGTAAATTATAACTGGAAGATCTGAACTTGTAATTGTCAAATACAGAACTTAAAATTGATATCTTCTAATTATTATTGCAAATAATAACTTGAAGATCTGAACTTGTAATTGTCAAATGGAGAACTTAGATTTGTTAAATTCAAATTATTATTTCAAATTATAACTTGAAGATCTGAACTAGTAATTGTCAAATACAGAACTTAAAATTGATAGCTTCTAATTTTTATTTCAAATTATAACTTGAAGATCTGAACTTGTAATTGTCAAATACAGAACTTCTAATTGTTAAATACAAATTATTAGTGCAAATTATAACTTGTAGATCTGAACTTGTAATTGTCAAATACAGAACTTAAAATTGAAAGCTTCAAATTATTATTGTAAATTATAACTTGAAGATCTGAACTTGTAATAGTGAATTACAGAACTTAGATTTGTCAAATTCTAATTATTATTTCTAATTATAACTTGAAGATCTGAACTAGTAATTGTCAAATACAGAACTTAAAATTGATAGCTTCTAATTATTATTGCAAATTATAACTTGAAGATCTGAACTTGTAATTGTCAAATACAGAACTTAAAATTGATAGCTTCTAATTATTATTTCAAATTATAACTTGAAGATCTGAACTTGTAATTGTCAAATACAGAACTTAAAATTAATAGCTTCTAATTATTATTGCAAATAATAACTTGAAGATCTGAACTTGTAATTGTCAAATGCAGAACTTAAAATTGATAGCTTCTAATTATTATTGAAAATAATAATTTGAAGATCTGTACTTGTAATTGTCAAATACAGAACTTAAAATTGATAGCTTATAATTATAATTCAAATTATAACTTGAAGATCTGAACTTGTAATAGTCAAATACAGAACTTCGAATTGTTAAATACAAATTATTAGTGCAAATTATTACTTGAAGATCTGAACCTGTAATAGGTAAATACAGAACTTCGAATGGTTAAATTCAAAATAAGATTGCACATAATAATTTGAAGATCTGAACTTGTAATAGTCAAATACAGAACTTCTAATTGTTAAATACAAATTATTAGTGAAAATTATAACTTGAAGATCTGAACTTGTAATTGTCAAATACAGAACTTCTAATTGTTAAATACAAATTATTAGTGCAAATTATAACTTGAAGATCTGAACTAGTAATTGTCAAATACAGCACTTAAAATTGATAGCTTCTAATTATTATTGCAAATTATAACTTGAAGATCTGAACTTGTAATTGTCAAATACAGAACTTCGAATTGTTAAATACAAATTATTAGTGCAAATTATTACTTGAAGATCTGAACCTGTAATAGGTAAATACAGAACTTCGAATGGTTAAATTCAAACTAAGATTGCACATAATAATTTGAAGATCTGAACTTGTAATAGTCAAATACAGAACTTCTAATTGTTAAATACAAATTATTAGTGAAAATTATAACTTGAAGATCTGAACTTGTAATTGTCAAATACAGAACTTCTAATTGTTAAATACAAATTATTAGTGCAAATTATAACTTGAAGATCTGAACTAGTAATTGTCAAATACAGCACTTAAAATTGATAGCTTCTAATTATTATTGCAAATTATAACTTGAAGACCTGAACTTGTAATTGCCAAATACAGAACATAAAATTGATAGCTTCTAATTATTATTTCAAATTATAACTTGAAGATCTGAACTTGTAATTGTCAAATACAGAACTGAAAATTAATAGCTTCTAATTATTATTGCAAATTATAACTTGAAGATCTGAACTTGTAATTGTCAAATACAGAACATCTAATTGTTAAATACAAATTATTAGTGCAAATTATAACTTGAAGATCTGAACTTGTAATTGTCAAATACAGAACTTAAAATTGATAGCTTCTAATTATTATTGTAAATTATAACTTGAAGATCTGAACTTGTAATTGTCAAATACAGAACTTAAAATTGATATCTTCTAATTATTATTGCAAATAATAACTTGAAGATCTGAACTTGTAATTGTCAAATGCAGAACTTAGATTTGTTAAATTCAAATTATTAGTGCAAATTATAACTTGTAGATCTGAACTTGTAATTGTCAAACACAGAACTTAAAATTGAAAGCTTCTAATTATTATTGTAAATTATAACTTGAAGATCTGAACTTGTAATAGTGAATTACAGAACTTAGATTTGTCAAATTCTAATTATTATTTCTAATTATAACTTGAAGATCTGAACTAGTAATTGTCAAATACAGAACTTAAAATTGATAGCTTCTAATTATTATTGCAAATTATAACTTGAAGATCTGAACTTGTAATTGTCAAATACAGAACTTCGAATTGTTAAATACAAATTATTAGTGCAAATTATTACTTGAAGATCTGAACCTGTAATAGGTAAATACAGAACTTCGAATGGTTAAATTCAAACTAAGATTGCACATAATAATTTGAAGATCTGAACTTGTAATAGTCAAATATAGAACTTCTAATTGTTAAATACAAATTATTAGTGAAAATTATAACTTGAAGATCTGAACTTGTAATTGTCAAATACAGATCTTCTAATTGTTAAATACAAATTATTAGTGCAAATTATAACTTGAAGATCTGAACTAGTAATTGTCAAATACAGCACTTAAAATTGATAGCTTCTAATTATTATTGCAAATTATAACTTGAAGATCTGAACTTGTAATTGCCAAATACAGAACATAAAATTGATAGCTTCTAATTATTATTTCAAATTATAACTTGAAGATCTGAACTTGTAATTGTCAAATACAGAATTGAAAATTAATAGCTTCTAATTATTATTGCAAATTATAACTTGAAGATCTGAACTTGTAATTGTCAAATACAGAACATCTAATTGTTAAATACAAATTATTAGTGCAAATTATAACTTGAAGATCTGAACTTGTAATTGTAAAATACAGAACTTAAAATTGATAGCTTCTAATTATTATTGTAAATTATAACTTGAAGATCTGAACTTGTAATAGTGAATTACAGAACTTAGATTTGTTAAAT
The DNA here is from genome assembly GCA_963170105.1 of Cantharis lateralis. Lineage (NCBI taxonomy): Eukaryota > Metazoa > Arthropoda > Insecta > Coleoptera > Cantharidae > Cantharis > Cantharis lateralis. The sequence goes on along the minus strand of OY720625.1, from coordinate 22,209,667 downwards.
TCAAATTATTATTTCAAATTATAACTTGAAGATCAGAAGTAGTAATTGTCAAATACAGAACTTAAAATTGATAGCTTCTAATTATTATTGCAAATTATAACTTGAACATCTGAACTTGTAATTGTCAAATACAGAACTTAAAATTGATAGCTTCTAATTATTATTGTAAATTATAACTGGAAGATCTGAACTTGTAATTGTCAAATACAGAACTTAAAATTGATATCTTCTAATTATTATTGCAAATAATAACTTGAAGATCTGAACTTGTAATTGTCAAATGCAGAACTTAGATTTGTTAAATTCAAATTATTATTTCAAATTATAACTTGAAGATCTGAACTAGTAATTGTCAAATACAGAACTTAAAATTGATAGCTTCTAATTTTTATTTCAAATTATAACTTGAAGATCTGAACTTGTAATTGTCAAATACAGAACTTCTAATTGTTAAATACAAATTATTAGTGCAAATTATAACTTGTAGATCTGAACTTGTAATTGTCAAATACAGAACTTAAAATTGAAAGCTTCAAATTATTATTGTAAATTATAACTTGAAGATCTGAACTTGTAATAGTGAATTACAGAACTTAGATTTGTCAAATTCTAATTATTATTTCTAATTATAACTTGAAGATCTGAACTAGTAATTGTCAAATACAGAACTTAAAATTGATAGCTTCTAATTATTATTGCAAATTATAACTTGAAGATCTGAACTTGTAATTGTCAAATACAGAACTTAAAATTGATAGCTTCTAATTATTATTTCAAATTATAACTTGAAGATCTGAACTTGTAATTGTCAAATACAGAACTTAAAATTAATAGCTTCTAATTATTATTGCAAATAATAACTTGAAGATCTGAACTTGTAATTGTCAAATGCAGAACTTAAAATTGATAGCTTCTAATTATTATTGAAAATAATAATTTGAAGATCTGTACTTGTAATTGTCAAATACAGAACTTAAAATTGATAGCTTATAATTATAATTCAAATTATAACTTGAAGATCTGAACTTGTAATAGTCAAATACAGAACTTCGAATTGTTAAATACAAATTATTAGTGCAAATTATTACTTGAAGATCTGAACCTGTAATAGGTAAATACAGAACTTCGAATGGTTAAATTCAAAATAAGATTGCACATAATAATTTGAAGATCTGAACTTGTAATAGTCAAATACAGAACTACTAATTGTTAAATACAAATTATTAGTGAAAATTATAACTTGAAGATCTGAACTTGTAATTGTCAAATACAGAACTTCTAATTGTTAAATACAAATTATTAGTGCAAATTATAACTTGAAGATCTGAACTAGTAATTGTCAAATACAGCACTTAAAATTGATAGCTTCTAATTATTATTGCAAATTATAACTTGAAGATCTGAACTTGTAATTGTCAAATACAGAACATAAAATTGATAGCTTCTAATTATTATTTCAAATTATAACTAGAAGATCTGAACTTGTAATTGTCAAATACAGAACTTAAAATTAATAGCTTCTAATTATTATTCCAAATTATAACTTGAAGATCTGAACTTGTAATTGTCACATACAGAACTTCTAATTGTTAAATACAAATTATTAGTGCAAATTATAACTTGAAGATCTGAACTTGTAATTGTCAAATACAGAACTTAAAATTGATAGCTTCTAATTATTATTGTAAATTATAACTTGAAGATCTGAACTTGTAATAGTGAATTACAGAACTTAGATTTGTTAAATTCAAATTATTATTTCAAATTATAACTTGAAGATCTGAACTAGTAATTGTAAAATACAGAACATAAAATTGATAGCTTCTAATTATTATTGCAAATTATAACTTGAAGATCTGAACTTGTAATTGTCAAATGCAGAACTTAAAATTGATAACTTCTAATTATTATTGTAAATTATAACTTGAAGATCTGAACTTGTAATAGTGAATTACAGAACTTAGATTTGTTAAATTCAAATTATTATTTCAAATTATAACTTGAAGATCTGAACTAGTAATTGTCAAATACAGAACTTAAAATTGATAGCTTCTAATTATTATTTCAAATTATAACTTGAAGATCTGAACTTGTAATTGTCAAATACAGAACTTCTAATTGTTAAATACAAATTATTAGTGCAAATTATAACTTGTAGATCTGAACTTGTAATTGTCAAATACAGAACTTAAAATTGAAAGCTTCTAATTATTATTGTAAATTATAACTTGAAGATCTGAACTTGTAATAGTGAATTACAGAACTTAGATTTGTCAAATTCTAATTTTATTTCTAATTATAACTTGAAGATCTGAACTAGTAATTGTCAAATACAGAACTTAAAATTGATAGCTTCTAATTATTATTGCAAATTATAACTTGAAGATCTGAACTTGTAATTGTCAAATACAGAACTTCGAATTGTTAAATACAAATTATTAGTGCAAATTATTACTTGAAGATCTGAACCTGTAATAGGTAAATACAGAACTTCGAATGGTTAAATTCAAACTAAGATTGCACATAATAATTTGAAGATCTGAACTTGTAATAGTCAAATACAGAACTTCTAATTGTTAAATACAAATTATTAGTGAAAATTATAACTTGAAGATCTGAACTTGTAATTGTCAAATACAGAACTTCTAATTGTTAAATACAAATTATTAGTGCAAATTATAACTTGAAGATCTGAACTAGTAATTGTCAAATACAGCACTTAAAATTGATAGCTTCTAATTATTATTGCAAATTATAACTTGAAGATCTGAACTTGTAATTGCCAAATACAGAACATAAAATTGATAGCTTCTAATTATTATTTCAAATTATAACTTGAAGATCTGAACTTGTAATTGTCAAATACAGAACTGAAAATTAATAGCTTCTAATTATTATTGCAGATTATAACTTGAAGATCTGAACTTGTAATTGTCAAATACAGAACATCTAATTGTTAAATACAAATTATTAGTGCAAATTATAACTTGAAGATCTGAACTTGTAATTGTCAAATACAGAACTTAAAATTGATAGCTTCTAATTATTATTGTAAATTATAACTTGAAGATCTGAACTTGTAATAGTGAATTACAGAACTTAGATTTGTTAAATTCAAATTATTATTTCAAATTATAACTTGAAGATCAGAAGTAGTAATTGTCAAATACAGAACTTAAAATTGATAGCTTCTAATTATTATTGCAAATTATAACTTGAACATCTGAACTTGTAATTGTCAAATACAGAACTTAAAATTGATAGCTTCTAATTATTATTGTAAATTATAACTGGAAGATCTGAACTTGTAATTGTCAAATACAGAACTTAAAATTGATATCTTCTAATTATTATTGCAAATAATAACTTGAAGATCTGAACTTGTAATTGTCAAATGCAGAACTTAGATTTGTTAAATTCAAATTATTATTTCAAATTATAACTTGAAGATCTGAACTAGTAATTGTCAAATACAGAACTTAAAATTGATAGCTTCTAATTTTTATTTCAAATTATAACTTGAAGATCTGAACTTGTAATTGTCAAATACAGAACTTCTAATTGTTAAATACAAATTATTAGTGCAAATTATAACTTGTAGATCTGAACTTGTAATTGTCAAATACAGAACTTAAAATTGAAAGCTTCAAATTATTATTGTAAATTATAACTTGAAGATCTGAACTTGTAATAGTGAATTACAGAACTTAGATTTGTCAAATTCTAATTATTATTTCTAATTATAACTTGAAGATCTGAACTAGTAATTGTCAAATACAGAACTTAAAATTGATAGCTTCTAATTATTATTGCAAATTATAACTTGAAGATCTGAACTTGTAATTGTCAAATACAGAACTTAAAATTGATAGCTTCTAATTATTATTTCAAATTATAACTTGAAGATCTGAACTTGTAATTGTCAAATACAGAACTTAAAATTAATAGCTTCTAATTATTATTGCAAATAATAACTTGAAGATCTGAACTTGTAATTGTCAAATGCAGAACTTAAAATTGATAGCTTCTAATTATTATTGAAAATAATAATTTGAAGATCTGTACTTGTAATTGTCAAATACAGAACTTAAAATTGATAGCTTATAATTATAATTCAAATTATAACTTGAAGATCTGAACTTGTAATAGTCAAATACAGAACTTCGAATTGTTAAATACAAATTATTAGTGCAAATTATTACTTGAAGATCTGAACCTGTAATAGGTAAATACAGAACTTCGAATGGTTAAATTCAAAATAAGATTGCACATAATAATTTGAAGATCTGAACTTGTAATAGTCAAATACAGAACTTCTAATTGTTAAATACAAATTATTAGTGAAAATTATAACTTGAAGATCTGAACTTGTAATTGTCAAATACAGAACTTCTAATTGTTAAATACAAATTATTAGTGCAAATTATAACTTGAAGATCTGAACTAGTAATTGTCAAATACAGCACTTAAAATTGATAGCTTCTAATTATTATTGCAAATTATAACTTGAAGATCTGAACTTGTAATTGTCAAATACAGAACATAAAATTGATAGCTTCTAATTATTATTTCATATTATAACTAGAAGTTCTGAACTTGTAATTGTCAAATACAGAACTTAAAATTAATAGCTTCTAATTATTATTGCAAATTATAACTTGAAGATCTGAACTTGTAATTGTCACATACAGAACTTCTAATTGTTAAATACAAATTATTAGTGCAAATTATAACTTGAAGATCTGAACTTGTAATTGTCAAATACAGAACTTAAAATTGATAGCTTCTAATTATTATTGTAAATTATAACTTGAAGATCTGAACTTGTAATAGTGAATTACAGAACTTAGATTTGTTAAATTCAAATTATTATTTCAAATTATAACTTGAAGATCTGAACTAGTAATTGTAAAATACAGAACATAAAATTGATAGCTTCTAATTATTATTGCAAATTATAACTTGAAGATCTGAACTTGTAATTGTCAAATGCAGAACTTAAAATTGATAACTTCTAATTATTATTGTAAATTATAACTTGAAGATCTGAACTTGTAATAGTGAATTACAGAACTTAGATTTGTTAAATTCAAATTATTATTTCAAATTATAACTTGAAGATCTGAACTAGTAATTGTCAAATACAGAACTTAAAATTGATAGCTTCTAATTATTATTTCAAATTATAACTTGAAGATCTGAACTTGTAATTGTCAAATACAGAACTTCTAATTGTTAAATACAAATTATTAGTGCAAATTATAACTTGTAGATCTGAACTTGTAATTGTCAAATACAGAACTTAAAATTGAAAGCTTCTAATTATTATTGTAAATTATAACTTGAAGATCTGAACTTGTAATAGTGAATTACAGAACTTAGATTTGTCAAATTCTAATTTTATTTCTAATTATAACTTGAAGATCTGAACTAGTAATTGTCAAATACAGAACTTAAAATTGATAGCTTCTAATTATTATTGCAAATTATAACTTGAAGATCTGAACTTGTAATTGTCAAATACAGAACTTCGAATTGTTAAATACAAATTATTAGTGCAAATTATTACTTGAAGATCTGAACCTGTAATAGGTAATTGTCAAATACAGCACTTAAAATTGATAGCTTCTAATTATTATTGCAAATTATAACTTGAAGATCTGAACTTGTAATTGCCAAATACAGAACATAAAATTGATAGCTTCTAATTATTATTTCAAATTATAACTTGAAGATCTGAACTTGTAATTGTCAAATACAGAACTGAAAATTAATAGCTTCTAATTATTATTGCAGATTATAACTTGAAGATCTGAACTTGTAATTGTCAAATACAGAACATCTAATTGTTAAATACAAATTATTAGTGCAAATTATAACTTGAAGATCTGAACTTGAAATTGTCAAATACAGAACTTAAAATTGATAGCTTCTAATTATTATTGTAAATTATAACTTGAAGATCTGAACTTGTAATTGTCAAATACAGAACATCTAATTGTTAAATACAAATTATTAGTGCAAATTATAACTTGAAGATCTGAACTTGTAATTGCCAAATACAGAACATAAAATTGATAGCTTCTAATTATTATTTCAAATTATAACTTGAAGATCTGAACTTGTAATTGTCAAATACAGAATTGAAAATTAATAGCTTCTAATTATTATTGCAAATTATAACTTGAAGATCTGAACTTGTAATTGTCAAATACAGAACATCTAATTGTTAAATACAAATTATTAGTGCAAATTATAACTTGAAGATCTGAACTTGTAATTGTAAAATACAGAACTTAAAATTGATAGCTTCTAATTATTATTGTAAATTATAACTTGAAGATCTGAACTTGTAATAGTGAATTACAGAACTTAGATTTGTTAAATTCAAATTATTATTTCAAATTATAACTTGAAGATCAGAAGTAGTAATTGTCAAATACAGAACTTAAAATTGATAGCTTCTAATTATTATTGCAAATTATAACTTGAACATCTGAACTTGTAATTGTCAAATACAGAACTTAAAATTGATAGCTTCTAATTATTATTGTAAATTATAACTGGAAGATCTGAACTTGTAATTGTCAAATACAGAACTTAAAATTGATATCTTCTAATTATTATTGCAAATAATAACTTGAAGATCTGAACTTGTAATTGTCAAATGCAGAACTTAGATTTGTTAAATTCAAATTATTATTTCAAATTATAACTTGAAGATCTGAACTAGTAATTGTCAAATACAGAACTTAAAATTGATAGCTTCTAATTTTTATTTCAAATTATAACTTGAAGATCTGAACTTGTAATTGTCAAATACAGAACTTCTAATTGTTAAATACAAATTATTAGTGCAAATTATAACTTGTAGATCTGAACTTGTAATTGTCAAATACAGAACTTAAAATTGAAAGCTTCAAATTATTATTGTAAATTATAACTTGAAGATCTGAACTTGTAATAGTGAATTACAGAACTTAGATTTGTCAAATTCTAATTATTATTTCTAATTATAACTTGAAGATCTGAACTAGTAATTGTCAAATACAGAACTTAAAATTGATAGCTTCTAATTATTATTGTAAATTATAACTTGAAGATCTGAACTTGTAATTGTCAAATACAGAACTTAAAATTGATAGCTTCTAATTATTATTTCAAATTATAACTTGAAGATCTGAACTTGTAATTGTCAAATACAGAACTTAAAATTAATAGCTTCTAATTATTATTGCAAATAATAACTTGAAGATCTGAACTTGTAATTGTCAAATGCAGAACTTAAAATTGATAGCTTCTAATTATTATTGAAAATAATAATTTGAAGATCTGTACTTGTAATTGTCAAATACAGAACTTAAAATTGATAGCTTATAATTATAATTCAAATTATAACTTGAAGATCTGAACTTGTAATAGTCAAATACAGAACTTCGAATTGTTAAATACAAATTATTAGTGCAAATTATTACTTGAAGATCTGAACCTGTAATAGGTAAATACAGAACTTCGAATGGTTAAATTCAAAATAAGATTGCACATAATAATTTGAAGATCTGAACTTGTAATAGTCAAATACAGAACTTCTAATTGTTAAATACAAATTATTAGTGAAAATTATAACTTGAAGATCTGAACTTGTAATTGTCAAATACAGAACTTCTAATTGTTAAATACAAATTATTAGTGCAAATTATAACTTGAAGATCTGAACTAGTAATTGTCAAATACAGCACTTAAAATTGATAGCTTCTAATTATTATTGCAAATTATAACTTGAAGATCTGAACTTGTAATTGTCAAATACAGAACATAAAATTGATAGCTTCTAATTATTATTTCAAATTATAACTAGAAGATCTGAACTTGTAATTGTCAAATACAGAACTTAAAATTAATAGCTTCTAATTATTATTGCAAATTATAACTTGAAGATCTGAACTTGTAATTGTCACATACAGAACTTCTAATTGTTAAATACAAATTATTAGTGCAAATTATAACTTGAAGATCTGAACTTGTAATTGTCAAATACAGAACTTAAAATTGATAGCTTCTAATTATTATTGTAAATTATAACTTGAAGATCTGAACTTGTAATAGTGAATTACAGAACTTAGATTTGTTAAATTCAAATTATTATTTCAAATTATAACTTGAAGATCTGAACTAGTAATTGTAAAATACAGAACATAAAATTGATAGCTTCTAATTATTATTGCAAATTATAACTTGAAGATCTGAACTTGTAATTGTCAAATGCAGAACTTAAAATTGATAACTTCTAATTATTATTGTAAATTATAACTTGAAGATCTGAACTTGTAATAGTGAATTACAGAACTTAGATTTGTTAAATTCAAATTATTATTTCAAATTATAACTTGAAGATCTGAACTAGTAATTGTCAAATACAGAACTTAAAATTGATAGCTTCTAATTATTATTTCAAATTATAACTTGAAGATCTGAACTTGTAATTGTCAAATACAGAACTTCTAATTGTTAAATACAAATTATTAGTGCAAATTAGAACTTGTAGATCTGAACTTGTAATTGTCAAATACAGAACTTAAAATTGAAAGCTTCTAATTATTATTGTAAATTATAACTTGAAGATCTGAACTTGTAATAGTGAATTACAGAACTTAGATTTGTCAAATTCTAATTTTATTTCTAATTATAACTTGAAGATCTGAACTAGTAATTGTCAAATACAGAACTTAAAATTGATAGCTTCTAATTATTATTGCAAATTATAACTTGAAGATCTGAACTTGTAATTGTCAAATACAGAACTTCTAATTGTTAAATACAAATTATTAGTGCAAATTATAACTTGTAGATCTGAACTTGTAATTGTCAAATACAGAACTTAAAATTGAAAGCTTCTAATTATTATTGTAAATTATAACTTGAAGATCTGAACTTGTAATAGTGAATTACAGAACTTAGATTTGTCAAATTCTAATTTTATTTCTAATTATAACTTGAAGATCTGAACTAGTAATTGTCAAATACAGAACTTAAAATTGATAGCTTCTAATTATTATTGCAAATTATAACTTGAAGATCTGAACTTGTAATTGTCAAATACAGAACTTCGAATTGTTAAATACAAATTATTAGTGCAAATTATTACTTGAAGATCTGAACCTGTAATAGGTAAATACAGAACTTCGAATGGTTAAATTCAAACTAAGATTGCACATAATAATTTGAAGATCTGAACTTGTAATAGTCAAATACAGAACTTCTAATTGTTAAATACAAATTATTAGTGAAAATTATAACTTGAAGATCTGAACTTGTAATTGTCAAATACAGAACTTCTAATTGTTAAATACAAATTATTAGTGCAAATTATAACTTGAAGATCTGAACTAGTAATTGTCAAATACAGCACTTAAAATTGATAGCTTCTAATTATTATTGCAAATTATAACTTGAAGATCTGAACTTGTAATTGCCAAATACAGAACATAAAATTGATAGCTTCTAATTATTATTTCAAATTATAACTTGAAGATCTGAACTTGTAATTGTCAAATACAGAACTGAAAATTAATAGCTTCTAATTATTATTGCAGATTATAACTTGAAGATCTGAACTTGTAATTGTCAAATACAGAACATCTAATTGTTAAATACAAATTATTAGTGCAAATTATAACTTGAAGATCTGAACTTGTAATTGTCAAATACAGAACTTAAAATTGATAGCTTCTAATTATTATTGTAAATTATAACTTGAAGATCTGAACTTGTAATTGTCAAATACAGAACATCTAATTGTTAAATACAAATTATTAGTGCAAATTATAACTTGAAGATCTGAACTTGTAATTGCCAAATACAGAACATAAAATTGATAGCTTCTAATTATTATTTCAAATTATAACTTGAAGATCTGAACTTGTAATTGTCAAATACAGAATTGAAAATTAATAGCTTCCAATTATTATTGCAAATTATAACTTGAAGATCTGAACTTGTAATTGTCAAATACAGAACATCTAATTGTTAAATACAAATTATTAGTGCAAATTATAACTTGAAGATCTGAACTTGTAATTGTAAAATACAGAACTTAAAATTGATAGCTTCTAATTATTATTGTAAATTATAACTTGAAGATCTGAACTTGTAATAGTGAATTACAGAACTTAGATTTGTTAAATTCAAATTATTATTTCAAATTATAACTTGAAGATCAGAAGTAGTAATTGTCAAATACAGAACTTAAAATTGATAGCTTCTAATTATTATTGCAAATTATAACTTGAACATCTGAACTTGTAATTGTCAAATACAGAACTTAAAATTGATAGCTTCTAATTATTATTGTAAATTATAACTGGAAGATCTGAACTTGTAATTGTCAAATACAGAACTTAAAATTGATATCTTCTAATTATTATTGCAAATAATAACTTGAAGATCTGAACTTGTAATTGTCAAATGCAGAACTTAGATTTGTTAAATTCAAATTATTATTTCAAATTATAACTTGAAGATCTGAACTAGTAATTGTCAAATACAGAACTTAAAATTGATAGCTTCTAATTTTTATTTCAAATTATAACTTGAAGATCTGAACTTGTAATTGTCAAATACAGAACTTCTAATTGTTAAATACAAATTATTAGTGCAAATTATAACTTGTAGATCTGAACTTGTAATTGTCAAATACAGAACTTAAAATTGAAAGCTTCAAATTATTATTGTAAATTATAACTTGAAGATCTGAACTTGTAATAGTGAATTACAGAACTTAGATTTGTCAAATTCTAATTATTATTTCTAATTATAACTTGAAGATCTGAACTAGTAATTGTCAAATACAGAACTTAAAATTGATAGCTTCTAATTATTATTGTAAATTATAACTTGAAGATCTGAACTTGTAATTGTCAAATACAGAACTTAAAATCGATAGCTTCTAATTATTATTTCAAATTATAACTTGAAGATCTGAACTTGTAATTGTCAAATACAGAACTTAAAATTAATAGCTTCTAATTATTATTGCAAATAATAACTTGAAGATCTGAACTTGTAATTGTCAAATGCAGAACTTAAAATTGATAGCTTCTAATTATTATTGAAAATAATAATTTGAAGATCTGTACTTGTAATTGTCAAATACAGAACTTAAAATTGATAGCTTATAATTATAATTCAAATTATAACTTGAAGATCTGAACTTGTAATAGTCAAATACAGAACTTCGAATTGTTAAATACAAATTATTAGTGCAAATTATTACTTGAAGATCTGAACCTGTAATAGGTAAATACAGAACTTCGAATGGTTAAATTCAAAATAAGATTGCACATAATAATTTGAAGATCTGAACTTGTAATAGTCAAATACAGAACTTCTAATTGTTAAATACAAATTATTAGTGAAAATTATAACTTGAAGATCTGAACTTGTAATTGTCAAATACAGAACTTCTAATTGTTAAATACAAATTATTAGTGCAAATTATAACTTGAAGATCTGAACTAGTAATTGTCAAATACAGCACTTAAAATTGATAGCTTCTAATTATTATTGCAAATTATAACTTGAAGATCTGAACTTGTAATTGTCAAATACAGAACATAAAATTGATAGCTTCTAATTATTATTTCAAATTATAACTAGAAGATCTGAACTTGTAATTGTCAAATACAGAACTTAAAATTAATAGCTTCTAATTATTATTGCAAATTATAACTTGAAGATCTGAACTTGTAATTGTCACATACAGAACTTCTAATTGTTAAATACAAATTATTAGTGCAAATTATAACTTGAAGATCTGAACTTGTAATTGTCAAATACAGAACTTAAAATTGATAGCTTCTAATTATTATTGTAAATTATAACTTGAAGATCTGAACTTGTAATAGTGAATTACAGAACTTAGATTTGTTAAATTCAAATTATTATTTCAAATTATAACTTGAAGATCTGAACTAGTAATTGTAAAATACAGAACATAAAATTGATAGCTTCTAATTATTATTGCAAATTATAACTTGAAGATCTGAACTTGTAATTGTCAAATGCAGAACTTAAAATTGATAACTTCTAATTATTATTGTAAATTATAACTTGAAGATCTGAACTTGTAATAGTGAATTACAGAACTTAGATTTGTTAAATTCAAATTATTATTTCAAATTATAACTTGAAGATCTGAACTAGTAATTGTCAAATACAGAACTTAAAATTGATAGCTTCTAATTATTATTTCAAATTATAACTTGAAGATCTGAACTTGTAATTGTCAAATACAGAACTTCTAATTGTTAAATACAAATTATTAGTGCAAATTAGAACTTGTAGATCTGAACTTGTAATTGTCAAATACAGAACTTAAAATTGAAAGCTTCTAATTATTATTGTAAATTATAACTTGAAGATCTGAACTTGTAATAGTGAATTACAGAACTTAGATTTGTCAAATTCTAATTTTATTTCTAATTATAACTTGAAGATCTGAACTAGTAATTGTCAAATACAGAACTTAAAATTGATAGCTTCTAATTATTATTGCAAATTATAACTTGAAGATCTGAACTTGTAATTGTCAAATACAGAACTTCGAATTGTTAAATACAAATTATTAGTGCAAATTATTACTTGAAGATCTGAACATGTAATAGGTAAATACAGAACTTCGAATGGTTAAATTCAAACTAAGATTGCACATAATAATTTGAAGATCTGAACTTGTAATAGTCAAATACAGAACTTCTAATTGTTAAATACAAATTATTAGTGAAAATTATAACTTGAAGATCTGAACTTGTAATTGTCAAATACAGAACTTCTAATTGTTAAATACAAATTATTAGTGCAAATTATAACTTGAAGATCTGAACTAGTAATTGTCAAATACAGCACTTAAAATTGATAGCTTCTAATTATTATTGCAAATTATAACTTGAAGATCTGAACTTGTAATTGCCAAATACAGAACATAAAATTGATAGCTTCTAATTATTATTTCAAATTATAACTTGAAGATCTGAACTTGTAATTGTCAAATACAGAACTGAAAATTAATAGCTTCTAATTATTATTGCAGATTATAACTTGAAGATCTGAACTTGTAATTGTCAAATACAGAACATCTAATTGTTAAATACAAATTATTAGTGCAAATTATAACTTGAAGATCTGAACTTGTAATTGTCAAATACAGAACTTAAAATTGATAGCTTCTAATTATTATTGTAAATTATAACTTGAAGATCTGAACTTGTAATAGTGAATTACAGAACTTAGATTTGTTAAATTCAAATTATTATTTCAAATTATAACTTGAAGATCAGAAGTAGTAATTGTCAAATACAGAACTTAAAATTGATAGCTTCTAATTATTATTGCAAATTATAACTTGAACATCTGAACTTGTAATTGTCAAATACAGAACTTAAAATTGATAGCTTCTAATTATTATTGTAAATTATAACTGGAAGATCTGAACTTGTAATTGTCAAATACAGAACTTAAAATTGATATCTTCTAATTATTATTGCAAATAATAACTTGAAGATCTGAACTTGTAATTGTCAAATGCAGAACTTAGATTTGTTAAATTCAAATTATTATTTCAAATTATAACTTGAAGATCTGAACTAGTAATTGTCAAATACAGAACTTAAAATTGATAGCTTCTAATTTTTATTTCAAATTATAACTTGAAGATCTGAACTTGTAATTGTCAAATACAGAACTTCTAATTGTTAAATACAAATTATTAGTGCAAATTATAACTTGTAGATCTGAACTTGTAATTGTCAAATACAGAACTTAAAATTGAAAGCTTCAAATTATTATTGTAAATTATAACTTGAAGATCTGAACTTGTAATAGTGAATTACAGAACTTAGATTTGTCAAATTCTAATTATTATTTCTAATTATAACTTGAAGATCTGAACTAGTAATTGTCAAATACAGAACTTAAAATTGATAGCTTCTAATTATTATTGCAAATTATAACTTGAAGATCTGAACTTGTAATTGTCAAATACAGAACTTAAAATTGATAGCTTCTAATTATTATTTCAAATTATAACTTGAAGATCTGAACTTGTAATTGTCAAATACAGAACTTAAAATTAATAGCTTCTAATTATTATTGCAAATAATAACTTGAAGATCTGAACTTGTAATTGTCAAATGCAGAACTTAAAATTGATAGCTTCTAATTATTATTGAAAATAATAATTTGAAGATCTGTACTTGTAATTGTCAAATACAGAACTTAAAATTGATAGCTTATAATTATAATTCAAATTATAACTTGAAGATCTGAACTTGTAATAGTCAAATACAGAACTTCGAATTGTTAAATACAAATTATTAGTGCAAATTATTACTTGAAGATCTGAACCTGTAATAGGTAAATACAGATCTTCGAATGGTTAAATTCAAAATAAGATTGCACATAATAATTTGAAGATCTGAACTTGTAATAGTCAAATACAGAACTTCTAATTGTTAAATACAAATTATTAGTGAAAATTATAACTTGAAGATCTGAACTTGTAATTGTCAAATACAGAACTTCTAATTGTTAAATACAAATTATTAGTGCAAATTATAACTTGAAGATCTGAACTAGTAATTGTCAAATACAGCACTTAAAATTGATAGCTTCTAATTATTATTGCAAATTATAACTTGAAGATCTGAACTTGTAATTGTCAAATACAGAACATAAAATTGATAGCTTCTAATTATTATTTCAAATTATAACTAGAAGATCTGAACTTGTAATTGTCAAATACAGAACTTAAAATTAATAGCTTCTAATTATTATTGCAAATTATAACTTGAAGATCTGAACTTGTAATTGTCACATACAGAACTTCTAATTGTTAAATACAAATTATTAGTGCAAATTATAACTTGAAGATCTGAACTTGTAATTGTCAAATACAGAACTTAAAATTGATAGCTTCTAATTATTATTGTAAATTATAACTTGAAGATCTGAACTTGTAATAGTGAATTACAGAACTTAGATTTGTTAAATTCAAATTATTATTTCAAATTATAACTTGAAGATCTGAACTAGTAATTGTAAAATACAGAACATAAAATTGATAGCTTCTAATTATTATTGCAAATTATAACTTGAAGATCTGAACTTGTAATTGTCAAATGCAGAACTTAAAATTGATAACTTCTAATTATTATTGTAAATTATAACTTGAAGATCTGAACTTGTAATAGTGAATTACAGAACTTAGATTTGTTAAATTCAAATTATTATTTCAAATTATAACTTGAAGATCTGAACTAGTAATTGTCAAATA
The DNA here is from genome assembly GCA_963170105.1 of Cantharis lateralis. Lineage (NCBI taxonomy): Eukaryota > Metazoa > Arthropoda > Insecta > Coleoptera > Cantharidae > Cantharis > Cantharis lateralis. The sequence goes on along the minus strand of OY720625.1, from coordinate 22,194,339 downwards.
CAGAACTTAAAATTGATAGCTTCTAATTATTATTTCAAATTATAACTTGAAGATCTGAACTTGTAATTGTCAAATACAGAACTTCTAATTGTTAAATACAAATTATTAGTGCAAATTATAACTTGTAGATCTGAACTTGTAATTGTCAAATACAGAACTTAAAATTGAAAGCTTCTAATTATTATTGTAAATTATAACTTGAAGATCTGAACTTGTAATAGTGAATTACAGAACTTAGATTTGTCAAATTCTAATTTTATTTCTAATTATAACTTGAAGATCTGAACTAGTAATTGTCAAATACAGAACTTAAAATTGATAGCTTCTAATTATTATTGCAAATTATAACTTGAAGATCTGAACTTGTAATTGTCAAATACAGAACTTCGAATTGTTAAATACAAATTATTAGTGCAAATTATTACTTGAAGATCTGAACCTGTAATAGGTAAATACAGAACTTCGAATGGTTAAATTCAAACTAAGATTGCACATAATAATTTGAAGATCTGAACTTGTAATAGTCAAATACAGAACTTCTAATTGTTAAATACAAATTATTAGTGAAAATTATAACTTGAAGATCTGAACTTGTAATTGTCAAATACAGAACTTCTAATTGTTAAATACAAATTATTAGTGCAAATTATAACTTGAAGATCTGAACTAGTAATTGTCAAATACAGCACTTAAAATTGATAGCTTCTAATTATTATTGCAAATTATAACTTGAAGATCTGAACTTGTAATTGCCAAATACAGAACATAAAATTGATAGCTTCTAATTATTATTTCAAATTATAACTTGAAGATCTGAACTTGTAATTGTCAAATACAGAACTGAAAATTAATAGCTTCTAATTATTATTGCAGATTATAACTTGAAGATCTGAACTTGTAATTGTCAAATACAGAACATCTAATTGTTAAATACAAATTATTAGTGCAAATTATAACTTGAAGATCTGAACTTGTAATTGTCAAATACAGAACTTAAAATTGATAGCTTCTAATTATTATTGTAAATTATAACTTGAAGATCTGAACTTGTAATAGTGAATTACAGAACTTAGATTTGTTAAATTCAAATTATTATTTCAAATTATAACTTGAAGATCAGAAGTAGTAATTGTCAAATACAGAACTTAAAATTGATAGCTTCTAATTATTATTGCAAATTATAACTTGAACATCTGAACTTGTAATTGTCAAATACAGAACTTAAAATTGATAGCTTCTAATTATTATTGTAAATTATAACTGGAAGATCTGAACTTGTAATTGTCAAATACAGAACTTAAAATTGATATCTTCTAATTATTATTGCAAATAATAACTTGAAGATCTGAACTTGTAATTGTCAAATGCAGAACTTAGATTTGTTAAATTCAAATTATTATTTCAAATTATAACTTGAAGATCTGAACTAGTAATTGTCAAATACAGAACTTAAAATTGATAGCTTCTAATTTTTATTTCAAATTATAACTTGAAGATCTGAACTTGTAATTGTCAAATACAGAACTTCTAATTGTTAAATACAAATTATTAGTGCAAATTATAACTTGTAGATCTGAACTTGTAATTGTCAAATACAGAACTTAAAATTGAAAGCTTCAAATTATTATTGTAAATTATAAGTTGAAGATCTGAACTTGTAATAGTGAATTACAGAACTTAGATTTGTCAAATTCTAATTATTATTTCTAATTATAACTTGAAGATCTGAACTAGTAATTGTCAAATACAGAACTTAAAATTGATAGCTTCTAATTATTATTGCAAATTATAACTTGAAGATCTGAACTTGTAATTGTCAAATACAGAACTTAAAATTGATAGCTTCTAATTATTATTTCAAATTATAACTTGAAGATCTGAACTTGTAATTGTCAAATACAGAACTTAAAATTAATAGCTTCTAATTATTATTGCAAATAATAACTTGAAGATCTGAACTTGTAATTGTCAAATGCAGAACTTAAAATTGATAGCTTCTAATTATTATTGAAAATAATAATTTGAAGATCTGTACTTGTAATTGTCAAATACAGAACTTAAAATTGATAGCTTATAATTATAATTCAAATTATAACTTGAAGATCTGAACTTGTAATAGTCAAATACAGAACTTCGAATTGTTAAATACAAATTATTAGTGCAAATTATTACTTGAAGATCTGAACCTGTAATAGGTAAATACAGAACTTCGAATGGTTAAATTCAAAATAAGATTGCACATAATAATTTGAAGATCTGAACTTGTAATAGTCAAATACAGAACTTCTAATTGTTAAATACAAATTATTAGTGAAAATTATAACTTGAAGATCTGAACTTGTAATTGTCAAATACAGAACTTCTAATTGTTAAATACAAATTATTAGTGCAAATTATAACTTGAAGATCTGAACTAGTAATTGTCAAATACAGCACTTAAAATTGATAGCTTCTAATTATTATTGCAAATTATAACTTGAAGATCTGAACTTGTAATTGTCAAATACAGAACATAAAATTGATAGCTTCTAATTATTATTTCAAATTATAACTAGAAGATCTGAACTTGTAATTGTCAAATACAGAACTTAAAATTAATAGCTTCTAATTATTATTGCAAATTATAACTTGAAGATCTGAACTTGTAATTGTCACATACAGAACTTCTAATTGTTAAATACAAATTATTAGTGCAAATTATAACTTGAAGATCTGAACTTGTAATTGTCAAATACAGAACTTAAAATTGATAGCTTCTAATTATTATTGTAAATTATAACTTGAAGATCTGAACTTGTAATAGTGAATTACAGAACTTAGATTTGTTAAATTCAAATTATTATTTCAAATTATAACTTGAAGATCTGAACTAGTAATTGTAAAATACAGAACATAAAATTGATAGCTTCTAATTATTATTGCAAATTATAACTTGAAGATCTGAACTTGTAATTGTCAAATGCAGAACTTAAAATTGATAACTTCTAATTATTATTGTAAATTATAACTTGAAGATCTGAACTTGTAATAGTGAATTACAGAACTTAGATTTGTTAAATTCAAATTATTATTTCAAATTATAACTTGAAGATCTGAACTAGTAATTGTCAAATACAGAACTTAAAATTGATAGCTTCTAATTATTATTTCAAATTATAACTTGAAGATCTGAACTTGTAATTGTCAAATACAGAACTTCTAATTGTTAAATACAAATTATTAGTGCAAATTATAACTTGTAGATCTGAACTTGTAATTGTCAAATACAGAACTTAAAATTGAAAGCTTCTAATTATTATTGTAAATTATAACTTGAAGATCTGAACTTGTAATAGTGAATTACAGAACTTAGATTTGTCAAATTCTAATTTTATTTCTAATTATAACTTGAAGATCTGAACTAGTAATTGTCAAATACAGAACTTAAAATTGATAGCTTCTAATTATTATTGCAAATTATAACTTGAAGATCTGAACTTGTAATTGTCAAATACAGAACTTCGAATTGTTAAATACAAATTATTAGTGCAAATTATTACTTGAAGATCTGAACCTGTAATAGGTAAATACAGAACTTCGAATGGTTAAATTCAAACTAAGATTGCACATAATAATTTGAAGATCTGAACTTGTAATAGTCAAATACAGAACTTCTAATTGTTAAATACAAATTATTAGTGAAAATTATAACTTGAAGATCTGAACTTGTAATTGTCAAATACAGAACTTCTAATTGTTAAATACAAATTATTAGTGCAAATTATAACTTGAAGATCTGAACTAGTAATTGTCAAATACAGCACTTAAAATTGATAGCTTCTAATTATTATTGCAAATTATAACTTGAAGATCTGAACTTGTAATTGCCAAATATAGAACATAAAATTGATAGCTTCTAATTATTATTTCAAATTATAACTTGAAGATCTGAACTTGTAATTGTCAAATACAGAACTGAAAATTAATAGCTTCTAATTATTATTGCAGATTATAACTTGAAGATCTGAACTAGTAATTGTCAAATACAGAACATCTAATTGTTAAATACAAATTATTAGTGCAAATTATAACTTGAAGATCTGAACTTGTAATTGTCAAATACAGAACTTAAAATTGATAGCTTCTAATTATTATTGTAAATTATAACTTGAAGATCTGAACTTGTAATAGTGAATTACAGAACTTAGATTTGTTAAATTCAAATTATTATTTCAAATTATAACTTGAAGATCAGAACTAGTAATTGTCAAATACAGAACTTAAAATTGATAGCTTCTAATTATTATTGCAAATTATAACTTGAACATCTGAACTTGTAATTGTCAAATACAGAACTTAAAATTGATAGCTTCTAATTATTATTGTAAATTATAACTTGAAGATCTGAACTTGTAATTGTTAAATACAGAACTTAAAATTGATATCTTCTAATTATTATTGCAAATAATAACTTGAAGATCTGAACTTGTAATTGTCAAATACAGAACTTAAAATTGATAGCTTCTAATTATTATTGTAAATTATAACTTGAAGATCTGAACTTGTAATAGTGAATTACAGAACTTAGATTTGTTAAATTCAAATTATTATTTCAAATTATAACTTGAAGATCTGAACTAGTAATTGTAAAATACAGAACTTAAAATTGATAGCTTCTAATTATTATTGCAAATTATAACTTGAAGATCTGAACTTGTAATTGTCAAATGCAGAACTTAAAATTGATAACTTCTAATTATTATTGTAAATTATAACTTGAAGATCTGAACTTGTAATAGTGAATTACAGAACTTAGATTTGTTAAATTCAAATTATTATTTCAAATTATAACTTGAAGATCTGAACTAGTAATTGTCAAATACAGAACTTAAAATTGATAGCTTCTAATTATTATTTCAAATTATAACTAGAAGATCTGAACTTGTAATTGTCAAATACAGAACTTCTAATTGTTAAATACAAATTATTAGTGCAAATTATAACTTGTAGATCTGAACTTGTAATTGTCAAATACAGAACTTAAAATGGAAAGCTTCTAATTATTATTGTAAATTATAACTTGAAGATCTGAACTTGTAATAGTGAATTACAGAACTTAGATTTGTCAAATTCTAATTATTATTTCTAATTATAACTTGAAGATCTGAACTAGTAATTGTCAAATACAGAACTTAAAATTGATAGCTTCTAATTATTATTGCAAATTATAACTTGAAGATCTGAACTTGTAATTGTCAAATACAGAACTTAAAATTGATAGCTTCTAATTATTATTTCAAATTATAACTTGAAGATCTGAACTTGTAATTGTCAAATACAGAACTTAAAATTAATAGCTTCTAATTATTATTGCAAATAATAACTTGAAGATCTGAACTTGTAATTGTCAAATGCAGAACTTAAAATTGATAGCTTCTAATTATTATTGAAAATAATAATTATTGAAAATAATAATTTGAAGATCTGTACTTGTAATTGTCAAATACAGAACTTAAAATTGATAGCTTATAATTATAATTCAAATTATAACTTGAAGATCTGAACTTGTAATAGTCAAATACAGAACTTCTAATTGTTAAATACAAATTATTAGTGCAAATTATAACTTGAAGATCTGAACTTGTAATTGTCAAATACAGAACTTAAAATTGATAGCTTCTAATTATTATTGTAAATTATAACTTGAAGATCTGAACTTGTAATAGTGAATTACAGAACTTAGATTTGTTAAATTCAAATTATTATTTCAAATTATAACTTGAAGATCTGAACTAGTAATTGTAAAATACAGAACATAAAATTGATAGCTTCTAATTATTATTGCAAATTATAACTTGAAGATCTGAACTTGTAATTGTCAAATGCAGAACTTAAAATTGATAACTTCTAATTATTATTGTAAATTATAACTTGAAGATCTGAACTTGTAATAGTGAATTACAGAACTTAGATTTGTTAAATTCAAATTATTATTTCAAATTATAACTTGTAGATCTGAACTAGTAATTGTCAAATAAAGAACTCAAATTGATAGCTTCTAATTATTATTTCAAATTATAACTTGAAGATCTGAACTTGTAATTGTCAAATACAGAACTTCTAATTGTTAAATACAAATTATTAGTGCAAATTATAACTTGTTGATCTGAACTTGTAATTGTCAAATACAGAACTTAAAATTGAAAGCTTCTAATTATTATTGTAAATTATAACTTGAAGATCTGAACTTGTAATAGTGAATTACAGAACTTAGATTTGTCAAATTCTAATTATTATTTCTAATTATAAGTTGAAGATCTGAACTAGTAATTGTCAAATACAGAACTTAAAATTGATAGCTTCTAATTATTATTGCAAATTATAACTTGAAGATCTGAACTTGTAATTGTCAAATACAGAACTTCGAATTGTTAAATACAAATTATTAGTGCAAATTATTACTTGAAGATCTGAACCTGTAATAGGTAAATACAGAACTTCGAATGGTTAAATTCAAACTAAGATTGCACATAATAATTTGAAGATCTGAACTTGTAATAGTCAAATACAGAACTTCTAATTGTTAAATACAAATTATTAGTGAAAATTATAACTTGAAGATCTGAACTTGTAATTGTCAAATACAGAACTTCTAATTGTTAAATACAAATTATTAGTGCAAATTATAACTTGAAGATCTGAACTAGTAATTGTCAAATACAGCACTTAAAATTGATAGCTTCTAATTATTATTGCAAATTATAACTTGAAGATCTGAACTTGTAATTGCCAAATACAGAACATAAAATTGATAGCTTCTAATTATTATTTCAAATTATAACTTGAAGATCTGAACTTGTAATTGTCAAATACAGAACTGAAAATTAATAGCTTCTAATTATTATTGCAAATTATAACTTGAAGATCTGAACTTGTAATTGTCAAATACAGAACATCTAATTGTTAAATACAAATTATTAGTGCAAATTATAACTTGAAGATCTGAACTTGTAATTGTCAAATACAGAACTTAAAATTGATAGCTTCTAATTATTATTGTAAATTATAACTTGAAGATCTGAACTTGTAATAGTGAATTACAGAACTTAGATTTGTTAAATTCAAATTATTATTTCAAATTATAACTTGAAGATCAGAACTAGTAATTGTCAAATACAGAACTTAAAATTGATAGCTTCTAATTATTATTGCAAATTATAACTTGAAGATCTGAACTTGTAATTGTAAAATACAGAACTTAAAATAGATAGCTTCTAATTATTATTGTAAATTATAACTTGAAGATCTGAACTTGTAATTGTTAAATACAGAACTTAAAATTGATATCTTCTAATTATTATTGCAAATAATAACTTGAAGATCTGAACTTGTAATTGTCAAATACAGAACTTAAAATTGATAGCTTCTAATTATTATTGCAAATTATAACTTGAAGATCTGAACTTGTAATTGTCAAATGCAGAACTTAAAATTGATAACTTCTAATTATTATTGTAAATTATAACTTGAAGATCTGAACTTGTAATAGTGAATTACAGAACTTAGATTTGTTAAATTCAAATTATTATTTCAAATTATAACTTGAAGATCTGAACTAGTAATTGTCAAATACAGAACTTAAAATTGATAGCTTCTAATTATTATTTCAAATTATAACTTGAAGATCTGAACTTGTAATTGTCAAATACAGAACTTCTAATTGTTAAATACAAATTATTAGTGCAAATTATAACTTGTAGATCTGAACTTGTAATTGTCAAATACAGAACTTAAAATTGAAAGCTTCTAATTATTATTGTAAATTATAACTTGAAGATCTGAACTTGTAATAGTGAATTACAGAACTTAGATTTGTCAAATTCTAATTATTATTTCTAATTATAACTTGAAGATCTGAACTAGTAATTGTCAAATACAGAACTTAAAATTGATAGCTTCTAATTATTATTGCAAATTATAACTTGAAGATCTGAACTTGTAATTATCAAATACAGAACTTAAAATTGATAGCTTCTAATTATTATTGTAAATTATAACTTGAAGATCTAAACTTGTAATAGTGAATTACAGAACTTAGATTTGTTAAATTCAAATTATTATTACAAATTATAACTTGAAGATCTGAACTAGTAATTGTCAAATTCAGAACTTAAAATTGATAGCTTCTAATTATTATTGCAAATCATAACTTGAAGATGTGATCTAGTAATTGTCAAATACAGAACTTAAAATTGATAGCTTCTAATTATTATTGTAAATTATAACTTGAAGATCTGACCTTGTAATTGTCAAATACAGAACTTAAAATTGATATCTTCTAATTATTATTGCAAATAATAACTTGAAGATCTGAACTAGTAATTGTCAAATAAAGCACTTAAAATTGATAGCTTCTAATTATTATTGCAAATTATAATTTGAAGATCTGAACTTGTAATAGACAAATACGCAACTTAGCATTGTTAAATACAAATTGTGATTGCAAATTATAACTTGAAGATCTGAACCTGTAATAGGTAAATACAGAACTTTCAATTGTTAAATTCTAACTGAGATTGCAAATAATAATTCGAAGATCTGAACTTGTAATAGTGAATTACAGAACTTAGATTTGTTAAATTCAAATTATTATTTCAAATTATAACTTGAAGATCTGAACTAGTAATTGTCAAATACAGAACTTAAAATTGATAGCTTCTAATTATTATTGCAAATTAAAACTTGAAGATCTGAACTAGTAATTGTCAAATGCAGAACTTAAAATTGATAGCTTCTAATTATTATTGCAAATAATAACTTGAAGATCTGTACTTGTAATTGTCAAATACAGAACTTAAAATTGATAGCTTATAATTATAGTTCAAATTATAACTTGAAAATCTGAACTTGTAATAGTCAAATACAGAACATCGAATTGTTAAATACAAATTATTAGTGCAAATTATAACTTGAAGATCTGAACTTGTAATAGGTAAATACAGAACTTCTAATTGTTAAATTCAAACTAAGATTGCAAATAATAATTTGAAAATCTGAACTAGTAATAGTCAAATACAGAACTTCTAACTGTTAAAAACAAATTATTAGTGCAAATTATAACTTGAAGATCTGAACTTGTAATTGTCAAATACAGAACTTAAAATTGATAGCTTCTAATTATTATTGCAAATTATAACTTGAAGATCTGAACTTGTAATAGTGAATTACAAAACTTAGATTTGTTAAATTCAAATTATTATTTCAAATTATAACTTGAAGATCTGAACTAGTAATTGTCAAATACAGAACTTAAATTGATAGCTTATAATTATTATTGCAAATAATAATTTGAAGATCTGAACTTGTAATAGTCAAATACAGAACTTCTAATTGTTAAATACAAATTATTAGTGCAAATTATAACTTGAAGATCTGAACTAGTAATTGTCAAATACAGAACTTAAAATTGATAGCTTCTAATTATTATTGCAAATTATAACTAGAAGATCTGAACTTGTAATTGTCAAATACAGAACTTCTAATTGTTAAATACAAATTATTAGTGCAAATTATAACTTGAAGATCTGAACTTGTAATTGTCAAATATAGAACTTAAAATTGATAGCTTCTAATTATTATTGCAAATTATAACTTGAAGATCTGAACTTGTAATTGTCAAATACAGAACTTCTAATTGTTAAATACAAATTATTAGTGCAAATTATAACTTGAAGATCTGAACAAGTAATTGTCAAATACAGAACTTAAAATTGATAGCTTCTAATTATTATTGTAAATTATAACTTGAAGATCTGAACTTGTAATAGTGAATTACAGAACTTAGATTTGTTAAATTCAAATTATTATTTCAAATTATAACTTGAAGATCTGAACTAGTAATTGTCAAATACAGAACTTAAAATTGATAGCTTCTAATTATTATTGCAAATTATAACTTGAAGATCTGAACTTGTAATTGTCAAATACAGAACTTAAAATTGATAGCTTCTAATTATTATTGCAAATTATAACATGAAGATCTGAACTTGTAATTGTCAAATACAGAACTTAAAATTGATAGCTTCTAATTATTATTGCAAATTATAACTAGAAGATCTGAACTTGTAATTGTCAAATAAGGAACTTAAAATTGATAGCTTCTAATTATTATTTCAATTTATAACTTGAAGATCTGAACTTGTAATTGTCAAATACAGAACTTAAAATTGATAGCTTCTAATTATTATTACAAATTATAACTTGAAGATCTGAACTTGTAATTGTCAAATACAGAACTTTTAATTGTTAAATTCAAATTAGTAGTGCAAATTATAACTTGAAGATCTGAACTTGTAATTATCAAATACAGAACTTAAAATTGATAGCTTCTAATTATTATTGTAAATTATAACTTGAAGATCTGAACTTGTAATAGTGAATTACAGAACTTAGATTTGTTAAATTCAAATTATTATTACAATTTATAACTTGAAGATCTGAACTAGTAATTGTCAAATACAGAACTTAAAATTGATAGCTTCTAATTATTATTGCAAATCATAACTTGAAGATCTGAACTAGTAATTGTAAAATACAGAACTTAAAATTGATAGCTTCTAATTATTATTGTAAATTATAACTTGAAGATCTGACCTTGTAATTGTCAAATACAGAACTTAAAATTGATATCTTCTAATTATTATTGCAAATAATAACTTGAAGATCTGAACTAGTAATTGTCAAATACAGCACTTAAAATTGATAGCTTCTAATTATTATTGCAAATTATAATTTGAAGATCTGAACTTGTAATAGACAAATACTCAACTTAGCATTGTTAAATACAAATTGTGATTGCAAATTATAACTTGAAGATCTGAACTAGTAATTGTCAAATACAGAACTTAAATTGATAGCTTATAATTATTATTGCAAATAATAATGTCGCATAGGGCTTTAATTATTTCAGGTTAAGGGCCCTAGCTTGGGGTTTAACTCAGATGGTGTCAACTTCGGAATTAAGGGACTGCATATTTATATTAAACTAGAGTAAATTCTGATAAACTTAATTCTATTAAACATACTACTTAATTTTGGAAATACATAACTACAATTATTGAACTATAACTAATTACTTACACTACCCTGGTTCAGGGTTGAAAGACGGATTCGTGCCCAAGCCGTTCCAAGACCATCGCTCGAACTCACTCGTTCCACTTCCGCGACTTGACTTCCATTATTCAATCAATCCGTCGATCATACCCCTACTATTAATTAGTAATCTACAGGATCGGACTAGCTATACTGGTCAATTCTCTTATCAGGAAGGGACATGTCTTCTGTGGAACGATTAGTAATTTAGGAAGTGTTTCCACTCGTGACATCTCCCCCTCCTAACAAAACGGCTGCCCCAAGTCGTTTGGACCAAAAATAACAAAAATTTGAAATCGAATTTTTAAAAACGAATAGTTTCCCGACATAAATTGAATGTGGGTGCTTTGTGAGAATTGACTCCATATGCATATTTCCTTAATCCTATCCTGAACTTAATGCTTAAAAACAATAAACTTTCATGTTTACTTTACATAAATGATACATACTACATAAAAAATATTTACACACATATATAAATTAGTTCATATCGTGCTTTAATTATAGTTTTTGGCAAAATCCTTAAATTACAATGATTTGTTTTTGCAATCACTCGGATGTTCAAATCGAAATTCGCGATTCGTGTTGAAAATTTAAAATTTTGAAAGAAAAGTAAATGTTAGTTGCAATTGCGCTTTTTTGGTTACATCACTAATTTGGTTCTAAACTTGAACCATTTTTGATCTAGTCGTTAATTTGAAACTTTTTTAGCTGAGAATATTAATTTAACTCATTCCTTTGCACTTTTTTAAGCACATTAATGCCGTGACTTAGTTTTACGTTTTACTATATTATTTCTACTATTGCTGACTGATCATGTTTGTAACCTTATTCCACAGTTAGATAAATGTATTGTTTAAAAAAAAATCAGATACTGTGTTTCTGCTTTTATGTCGTTTAAACTTTCAACACCTTTTTATGGTTATTCTTACCTAAACGCGCGAATTTAATTTGTCATTGTATGTTCCGGCCGTGCCATTTATAAGTAGGGGTGACTTATACCATAGGAACGAGGCATTCGGGGTGAAAGTGTCGAATTGATTGGACACGAAATTGTAAAGCCCAATAGTTAAATGTTGTAGTGATTAAAATAAATTGATAAAAAAATATACAGTCCATTTATAAAATTGTTTTATTGAGAAAACTCAACATAAATTTGGTCCATCGAGCGAATACTTATTAGAAATTGGATTAAAATTGAAGAATTACAATTAAAAGTTAACTTGCAATGGAAACCAAAATGGTAATGAAAATTGGATTATGGACCCTATCGGTTACTATGGTATGGTCGTAGATATTTTGGATATGTTAAATTGGTCTGTCGCGAAGCCAAGCGTGAAAAGTTGAACCCTTGGAATTTCGAGGTCAGTGCATTCCTTTGTTTACTTCCTTGTTTATAAGAAGTTCTTTCAATCTGTGTTAATTTTTGTTTTACATATTATTAGAAAATTTAAGATTACAATATTTTCATTGTTGATTGCATTTTCAGAATTTACTCTTGCGTTAGATTGAAATGGCAGACCTTACTAAATTGATAAAAGAGCGAGGTGCTATAAAGGCTAGTTTGACGCGATTCGTAACATTTTTAAGAGATCATGCGGATCATGTATCTAATATTAAATTGCGATTAGTGGATGTAAAACCTCTTTTGAATAGTTTTAACACATTGCAAATTGAAATTGAATGTTTAATACCCCCAGAAAACAAAATTGATTTAGAAAATTGTGAAATTGAAAGACTTGATTTTGAAAATAAATATTATACGGCATTGCAAAAAGCTGCAAAAATAATAAAAGAATCGGTTGACGAGAGCGAGGCAAATCTGTCCCGCACAAGCTCACCAACTAATTCGATTGCTTTAAATAATGCAAATAGTAGTAATAAACCTAACGTACATTTGCCTAAGATAAATTTGCCAAAATATGATGGGCGACTAGACGAATGGTTGTATTTTAAAGAGACGTTTGATTCGTTAATCAATAGTAATGATTCACTTGCGGAAATTCAAAAATTTCATTATTTGCGATCGGTTTTGAAAGGAGATGCGGCTGACGTTATCGAGTCACTAGAAATTACGAGCTGTAACTATACGATTGCATGGGAACTTTTGAATGAAAGATTTAGTAAAAAAAAATTGTTGATATTAAGTCATGTTAAAGCTATATTTGAGCTACCTAACAATAATAACCGCGAATCTTGCAATCATTTAAGAGCAGTTCTAGATGGAACCACAAAACATTTGCGCGCTTTAAAAACGTTGAAGCAACCTGTAGAACAATGGGATACCTTAATTGTGTACATGGTTTCTATTAAATTAGATAATAAGACGCGACGCGAATTAGAAAAGGAGTATTGCGACCAATTGCCAACTACTAAAAATTTATTCGAATTTTTAAAAGAAAAATGTAGGATGTTAGAAAATTTGGGTGCAAATAATACTAGTAGTTCGCACGGTAAAGCTAATATTAAAAAAAGCGTAAATAATTTTGTTGCCGCTACTGAGAATGTGTGTTCTCATTGCAATGGGAAACATTTTTTGACAAATTGCGAAGAGTTTGCCCAACTCTCTGTAGAAAAACGATTCGAAAAAATCAAAGATCTACATCTTTGTTTGAATTGTTTTAAGAAGTACCACAGATCAATGTTTTGCAAAGCACCCAGGTGCCAAATATGCAATAGAAAACATAATACCTTGCTGCATGATAACGAAAAAATCAGTGCTTATCAACCAGATGATCGCTCCAAGCATGCCGAAGGGAAAATTGGAGAATCTGCTAGCACAAAAATTGATAAATTAGAGAGTAAAGTAACTTTGAGCTCATTCAACGGTATGAGCCAAGTCTTATTGTCAACTGCAATTGTACGCGTAATTGATCGAATAGGTAAAGTGCACGAAGCCCGAGTACTTTTGGACTCAGGGTCCGAGTCGCATTTCATTACGCAAGAATTGGCAAACAAATTGAAATTGCCAACTACTAAAATTGATCTCAAAGTTACTGGTATAAATCAATTGGCAACGAATGTATCAACAAAGGTCGATTTAAAGATACAGGCACATAGCTCTGAATTCTCAATGAATATTTCGTGTTTGGTGGTACCAAGCATAGGCGGAAATATTCCTTCCGCACCGGTATACACCGAGGCATTGAAAATGCCAGATTTTGTTCAACTAGCTGACAAATCTTTCAATAAATCAGGGAAAATAGATATTTTAATAGGTTCAGAACGCTTCTGGCAATTAGTACGCCCTAGACAGCATTGTTTAAGGAAAAACAAGCCCATATTACAAGAAACTAGTTTGGGTTGGATAGTGGCAGGAATAGTTTCGACTAAGAAAATTGAAAAAGAAAGTCACTGTGGTTTTGTTAGTAATCAAACTCTAGACAGTATTTTAACTAGATTCTGGGAACTAGAAAGTTGCCCAGACAAAAAAGTGCTTTCCCCGGAAGAGGAATTTTGCGAGAATCATTTCAAAGCTAGCACGACGCGATTACCTAGCGGGCGCTTCGTAGTTCGTTATCCCTTGAAATACTCGATTGATAAATTGGGAAATTCACGACAATTAGCCCTAAAAAGGTTTGGGCACATAGAAAATAAATTAAATCGCGACTTGGCTCTAAAAAAAGAGTACAAGAAGTTTATTGAAGAATATGAGCAATTAGGCCATTTGACAAAATTAAAAAATGTGCATGATCAAGGAGCATATTACATGCCGCACCATTGCGTGATCAAAAAAGATAGCTTGACAACTCGAGTTAGGGTAGTTTTTGACGCTTCTGCAAAAACTACAAGCGGATATTCGTTAAACGATATTCAGGTAACCGGTCCAGTTATTCAACAAGACTTATTTTCGATTCACATACGATTTAGAAAACATAATTACGTTATAACCGCGGACATAACTAAAATGTATCGGCAAATTCTAATACACGAGGATCAAAGACCCCTTCAAAGAATTTTTTGGCGTAATGACGAATCTCAGGATATTAGTTGTTATGAATTGAATACCGTCACCTACGGTACTGCAGCCGCTTCGTTTATAGCAGTTAGATGTTTGATAGAGTTGGCAAGAGAAAATTCGTTAACGAAGCCTGTATTCAGTTCAATAATTAAAAATGATTTTTACATGGATGATTTAATAACAGGAGGGGAATCGAAGGAGAAAATCAAAGAAATTTACCACGAAGTGACAGGTATTTTAAAGGGTGGTTGTTTCACATTGAATAAGTGGAGCTCCAATGACCCTCAAGTGTTAGAAGAAATTCAATGCGCGAATAAACAAATAATTTTGAACATGGGCGAAGGGGGCGAGTCAAAGACTTTGGGATTGTCTTGGCATGCAAAAGAAGATGAATTTAAATACAGCATAATCATAAAGGAATCGATGACTCTAAACACAAAACGTATTGTTTTATCAGTAATCGCTCAGATATTTGACCCCCTAGGACTATTGGGCCCAGTTATTATCTCCGCAAAATTAATTCTGCAAAGATTGTGGCAATACAATTTATCGTGGGATGACCCTATTCCTATAGAATTAAATCGCAAATTTGCTAAATTCAAAAAAGAACTTCCTATTTTAAACGACATAAAGGTTAAAAGACACGTGTTTTGTAAAAATCCGCTTAGAATGGAATTACACGGTTTCGCAGATGCATCCGACGGGGGCATCATACGGGGCGGCGATTTACGCGCGTAGTGTTAGTGAAGATGGGATTGCAAATTGTAGGTTGCTTTGCGCAAAAAGTCGGGTTGCTCCTTTAAAAACGTTAACTGTACCGCGTTTGGAATTATGCGCAGCATTCCTACTCGCGAATTTGTTTGTGAAGGTAGAAAAGTCGTTAGAAATTGAATTTGATCAGCGGTTTTTCTGGTGCGACTCGAAAATCGTAATTGCTTGGATAAACACGGCTCCACATTTATTAAAAATGTTTGTAGCAAATAGGGTGTCGGAAATACAAACATTAACGCGGGCGAGTGAATGGTGTTACGTTAACACCAAAGATAACCCCGCGGATTTATTGACGCGAGGTGTAGAACCTGAGGAACTAGAGACAAACTTACTTTGGTGGTATGGTCCTCCGTGGCTCTCAAGTCCGTACAACTTGTGGCCAATCGCAAACGAAATAAAATTAGAAAGTATAATTGAATTATCGGAATTCAAAGAAGAAGAGCGAAAGGTCAAAGTCATATTAATGACAAACTTAGAAACATGCGGAATATTTTATAAGTTCTCTTCATACAAGAAACTACAAAGAGTGTGGGCATACTGCATGAGATTTTGTAAAAATGCGACTTTGGGTAAAGAAAATCGCCTAAGCGGTAGTTTAACCAGTCTTGAACTGCTAAATTCAACGACATCATTGATAAAAATTTCCCAACGAGAAACTTTTAAGGAAGACTTGCGAGATTTAAAAAATAAGAAACAAGTTCGTAAATCTAGCAAAACTTTGGCGTTGAACCCATTTTTAGATGCAGAATCTGTTATTCGAGTTGGAGGCAGGTTGAAACATTCAAGTTATGAATTTTATAAAAAACACCCCGCAATTTTGGATTCCAAACATCCCTTGTCTAAATTATTGGTAAGAGCCGAGCATGTAAAATTATTACATGCCGGACCTCAGACAGTTTTGGCATCTTTGCGCGAACGCATATGGATAATTGCTGCTCGTAATCTAGTTAGAAACGTTATTCGGGAATGCGTAAGTTGTTTCAAAGCTAAACCCGTACCAGTCGATTATATTATGGCAGATTTACCTAAAGTACGAGTAACAGCAGCGCGACCATTTATAAATTGCGGGATCGATTTCGCTGGCCCATTTTTGCTAAAAGATAGAAAAGGGCGTAAATACAATACTGTGAAGGCTTATGTATGTTTATTTGTTTGTTTGTCATCACGAGCCATTCATTTGGAACTGGTCAGTGAGTTGACAACTGATGCATTTGTGGCAGCGCTGCACAGATTTGTTTCGCGACGCGGTCATTGTTTAAACATTTATAGCGATAACGGCACAAACTTTGTAGGTGCCAAAAGAGAAATTTACAAATTGCAAAACGCGATTAAAGATAGTTCCTTTTTCGAAGAGTTAAACTGGCACTTTATACCACCTCGTGCACCTCACTTTGGAGGTATTTGGGAAGCAGGGGTAAAAAGTTTTAAATTTCATTTTAATAGAATTATTAAAGATGTAAAATTAACATTCGAAGAGTTTGCTACAATTATAACGCAGATTGAGGGGTGCTTAAATTCCCGTCCATTATATCCAATGAGTAACGATCCCAATGATCCTACTGCCTTAACTCCCGGCCATTTTCTAATTGGACACCCAATCGTTGGTTTGTTGGAACCGCCACTGCAAGAAGCAAAAACGAATACTTTGAAGAGGTTTCAATTCTTGCAACAGATGAAACAACAATTTTGGTCCAGGTGGTCAAAGGAGTACATCTCGGAAATGCAGGTGCGAGCTAAATGGAAAGTGCAACACCCAATTTTGTTAAAAACCGGTGTGTTAGTTTTGGTCAAAGAGGATAATTTGCCACCGTTAAAATGGGAATTGGGTCGGGTCCAGGCTCTTCATCCTGGTAGTGATGGGGTCGTTAGGGCAGTGACTTTAAAGACAAATTCTGGCGTGATTAAAAGACCAGTTGTGAAAGTGTGCATTTTGCCTCTGCAAGATGTTTGAAAATTGTGTTTAAAAACTGATTTTAATTGTTTAAGAAATTGTATTTTGTTCTTAGTTTTGCTCTTAGTTTTATTCTTAGTTTTGTTCTGACAGTTTTATTCTTAGTTTAATACTTATAACTTTGTGCTTAGTTTTTGTTAATTGATTAAGATTAAATTTTTTTGTATTATTGTTGAAAGGGGATGCTTTCAAGAGGGGGGCCATGTTCCGGCCGTGCCATTTATAAGTAGGGGTGACTTATACCATAGGAACGAGGCATTCGGGGTGAAAGTGTCGAATTGATTGGACACGAAATTGTAAAGCCCAATAGTTAAATGTAGTGATTAAAATAAATTGATAAAAAAATATACAGTCCATTTATAAAATTGTTTTATTGAGAAAACTCAACATTGTAATTTCAAGGTACATCCCTTTAATTTCATTTCTTATCGAAATTTCTTCAAAAATTTATACTATTTACTCATCTTAATTATGGGCTTAACATAGCATCACCTTTAATTACTTTTTGTGCAACTTTTTTCCTGACCTATCTTTCCTAATCATATAAGTTGTGACATACATACAATTCTACAACATTCTTTTTAAATCGGATCCTTTTTCATAATTACGTACGTACTTACAACTTCTTTGTTGTATTTGCTTATTTTACATAAAAATAATAACAATTTACTAATGCTTGGATAAATTTATATCGGAAGTCTTAAAAAAAATTGATGTTATTTTGTTCGAACTTTAATTATGATATAATATTCCTTCCTATATAAATATATCGCTGCATTAGATTTTGGGGGTGGCCACCCTTTGTGATACACAATATCTTAACTATTCATTTCTTGACATTATTGACATTACTTAAATCGTATACCGAAATTTCTAAGCACCATAACACTTTAACACGTTTTACTCTGCTTTTACATCACTCGCGAATCCTTGTCCAATTTATCACTCTTGAACAATAATCTTCTTAAGGGGCACGACTAGTGTGACTCTTTGAAAAAACTCAATTTTTTTTTATTTCATTTTTTGATAGTCTATACTTACAAAAATAACCTACTAAAATTTCAAGTACGGATCTCTAATTGTTTATGAACTGCAGCCCTCAAAGAGCAGGTACTCGTCGGTCAGAAACCTACCAAGTACCAGAGTGATTATTCGCATCGTAAATAATATTATAATATGTAGTATTAGGGTCGCTACGATGGACAAAAAGTCGAGACAAATTTGTGGCATGTATTTTGGAACAGTTCGACGCATGTATATTTGATCAACTTAAATAAATAACATTTGAAGAAAGGATCCTTTTTTATTTTTGAATTTGTTCTTTTTGCTTATATACTTTATGTGTTTGATTGACAAATTAAAAATTATTAAGCCTAAGAAAAGTTAAAGTCGTGTTTTGGTTGGTTATAATTTATTTTTACTAAATTAAAATAATTATATTAATAAATAATTTAAAAATTATAAATTATATTATTAAATTTCGACGTGGATTTGACGTGAACTTGACTAGGCGTGAGCTGCTCGGCAGATGTAAAGAAAAATAATATTCAAAACAACAATGAAAGATATAACGGCTTGCTTCGGCACTTTGCTCCAAAACACCTCCACAATGCTTTGAAAACCATTGAATTATCGAATTACCTTGCTGTTGGAATATTTAATGATAGATTTTCATCAATTCTGAAAATGTTGAGCGTGATGTGAGTGAAAATTGGACCTGCAGCAAGGAATTTTGCCGCCGACAGAGATGAAGTGAGGCTGCGTTTAGCAGAGCATCGTAACAAGTCATCCTCGAAAGAGGGTCGATTAGCCCGTAGGGCAGCTTTAACAACCCACCAAATGCTTTTCGAAGAAGAGGAAGGTGAATTGTATGGGCCCGGTATAGCAGATTAGCGCTAAGTATAATATTTATTGATTCGTAATAAAGAAATAAACATTTCTATCTTTAAACGCGATTATCTCAAAACTACATTTTTCAAATTTGCTGCAGTTCTAACTCGAATACTAATCATCCGATCGACTTGAATTTTGTTCTAGCGTATTCAGTATTTGTTTCTTCATACCATGAACCTCCAAGTTCTTCGATTAGATACGACTTGCCCATTTGCCATTCAAAAAACGATCAAATTATTAGTGTGATTTACTACTTTTTTTTTAAAAACCCTGCCATTTTGTCAGATTTTAATTTTTTTTTCACAATAGTGGTTCATGGTACGGGCAGTACCTTCTAGTTTAACGGGAATTTTTAAATTTCTGAATTCATGCACTCTGAAGACCGCAATCACTGCAGCAGTGGAAGAACTTTTTTTTTTAGAGACTTGGGAGACGGCGCATCAGTCGCTAACTATTGAATATTTTCATACGAAAAAATTACTGTATACACATAATTTATGTATAAATATATCCTCAAAATTTCAAAACATTCGATGCAATACTTTTCTTTCAAAAAATTCCCTAAAATCACCTATTATTTGAGCAGTCACACTAGTCGTGCCCCTTAATATTGGACTTGATGCACTTTTAAATACTGGCCAAGCGGTTCGTCCTGGACTCGCTTTTTGACTTCTGGAGCAGCTCACATCGGACCTACCCATTTTGTCTTCAATTCAATCTACTTTAACCCATATTTTGTTAATGATTGACTTTACACACTGATGCCCATGTCTTCTTTTTGCACTATTAGCTGCTATGCCCAATTGCTATTTTTGGCTTTATACCCATCATACCATTATCTTCATATTTTTCCAAGACAACACGTTATATACGTCCTTATCACTTGTAACGAAATTTTTGTTTGATAACCATTCCATTCCATTCCATTCCATACCAAATTATGAAATTGTTACAAATTGGCAGTTGATCGTGGCGCATGACGTCAGTTGTTGAGGTGATCAGTCCCAAGTTTGACATCAAGGGCTCCCGTCAGCTTTTCCAAATGTAGTGTACCATTTTTCCACTTCTTCCTTCGCCCATTTTAAATTTGGTTACCATTTCCATTACCATTACCATTCCATTTCATTATTGGTTTCTATATACCACCACTGTACTGGTGAGAACTCGACTATGGTTTGCCTTAATTTTTCGAAATTGTACTACAACATTTTTTAAATTTTAGTTAATTTAAGCACTTTACTATTTTCTTTTCCAATATTCCCTTTTCCTGTTAATACAATATAAGGTTTAATACCTATTCCTAAACTATTTGTATTTATAACTCAATATAATAATATGAGTTTTTGCAGATTTATCTGCTGGTCATTATTTATAACGCAAATTCTGCACATTTGATTATTATTTAGTTAATTACTTTTACTCATACTTATTTCATATTATTAAAAATTAGCAATATTATCTAAAATTTATTTTAAAGTAAGTATAATGACTCAATTTTAGGCTTGAGGTTGTATTTTACACGCGGTTTTATTTCCTATATGTATGAAGACATTATTTTACTAATTAAGCGATATATTTTATTTACTCTTTAAAGGACATTCCCATTTATCGTTATACGGGAGAATTCTACTTACATGTATAACTTCCGTTTTTGAATTTAACGCTTCTCCTTTTCGGACCTCGTAATTGACTTCGCCAATTTTTTTGTTTATAAAATATGGTCCTGACCATTTTAATAATAATTTTTCTGACCTGCCTACTTTTCTAATTGGAGTAAATATTCTGACTTTGTCACCTGGCATAAATTCAAGGGATCGATGTTTAGCATCGTAATATTCTTTATCTTTTGATTGTCGCGTTTGTATATTTTGTATAGCTAAATTTCTCATTTTTAATACCTTTTCGCGTAAATTTTCGGTATCTTTTCCTTGGACTGGGATCGCTAAACTTGTCTCGGTTGGTAATCTAGGTTCTCTACCGTATACCAGCATAAAAGGCGAGTATTTAGTCGTTTCCTGATATGATGCATTGTAAGCAAAAGTCACATGCGGTAACCACTCGTCCCATTGATCTTGATTAGGATTTACATAATTTGAAATCATATTTGCTACTGTACTATTAAAACGTTCTGTCAGGCCATTACACTGTGGGTGATAAGCAGTAGTAAATTTACTCGTACCTCCCATTAATTTTACTAGTTCGGTTACCATTTGAGACAAAAAAACCATACCCCTATCACTTAATAGTATTTTTGGTGAACCGTGTCTGCAAATTATATTTTCAAGTATAAATTGTGCTACATGTATGCTTTTACCGTCTACTAACGCTTTCGTTTCGACCCATCTGGTCGCGTAATCTGTAGCTACCACTATCATTGTTTTACCATTGCGACTTCTTGGAAATGGACCTAACAAATCGATTCCGATTTTCTCAAAAGGTAAACCAACTTCAATGGGTTGCAAAAATCCCGCAGGTTTAGCATTGGATCTGCCCTTTCGCGCTTGGCAGTCCGAACAACCTTTTACGAATTTCTCGACATCCTTTTGGAGACCCTCCCAAAAGTAACGATTTTTAATTTTGTGCAACGTTTTTGTAATTCCTAAATGTCCCGCTAAAGGTTCGTTATGATGCGAAATTAAAATTTCTGAAATTAAGGTTTTAGGGATAACTAATAAATTGTCATTTCCGTTTACGTTAGCATTTTTTTTGTAAAGTACACCGTCAATGATAGCATAATTTTTTGCTTTTCTTCTAAACCCGATACTTTCATTCGATTTTTGGGGGTTTTCAATTGCAACTATAATTTTGTTCACCTCCGCGTCTTTTTCTTGCAATTTTCTTATCTCGTTGACCTGTAAAATGAACGTTGGTATATCCTTTGAGTCGTCTTCGTCTTCTTGATTACCTATTGATACCGGATTTCTTGACAAGCAATCAACGTCGTGGTGTGTCTTACCACTTTTATAAATTATTGTGTGGTCAAATTCGGACAATTTTAAGTACCAACGAGCTAATTTTGATGTTAAGTTGTTTATAGTTTTTAAAAAGCAAAGAGAGTGGTGGTCCGTCACTATTTTTATTGGTTTTCCATAAATAAGATGTCTAAAGTATTGCAAGCTCCAAATAACTGCTAGTGCTTCCAATTCTGAGATTGTATAATTTTTTTCGGCTTTCGTTAACGATCTGCTTCCGTACGCCACGGGATGCATTATTTTGTCTGAACCTTCTTGCAATAGAATAGCTCCTAATCCTTTTGTACTTGCGTCTGTTCTCAATTCGCAACCTTGTGTCGGATCGAAATGTTTTATCAAGGGAGCGCTGGTTAATTTATTTTTTAATTCTTCAAAAGCTTCTTCCTGAGATTCCTCCCATTTAAATCCTGTGATTTTGGTAGCCTCATATAAAGGTCGAGCAATGATTGAAAAGTTTGGTATAAATTTCCGATAATAGTTACACAGACCCAAAAAACTTTGAACTGTTTTTATACTTGTGGGTTTTTTAAAATTTCTAATTGCTTTTAATTTGTCCTCGTCTGGAGCTACACCATCTTTGTTTACAATATGACCCAGCATCTTTACTTCGTCTTTGGCGTATACACATTTCTTCGGTTTCAAAGTCAAACCAGCTCGTCGTAATCTTTCCAATACCTTTCTTAGCCTAACCAAATGTTCTTCGAAAGTTGCTGAAAATATTAAAATGTCGTCCAAGTAAATCATTACTTCGTTCCATTTCATCCCTGCAAATAATCTATCCATCAATTCCTCAAAAGTACTTGGGCTATTACACAACCCAAAACTCAATACGTTAAATTCGTACAATCCGTAGCCTGGGGCGATGAAGGCAGTGTATTCTTTAGAACCTTCATCCATTCCTATCTGCCAGTATCCACTATAAAGATCAAGAGACGTAAAATATTTGGCTCCATGTAGGTAATTTAGGATGTCATCGACGTGGGGGAGGGGGTAACTATTTTTCTTAGTCAGCGAATTAAGCTTACGATAGTCGACGCAAAATCTTTTAGTCCCGTCCTGTTTATTTACCAAAATTACAGGAAAACACCAAGGGCTTTTTGATTCTCTGATAATTCCATGTTCTAACATCTCCTGTATCTGTTCTTCGATCAATTTTCGTTCTGTGGCCGATACCCGATAAGGTTTTGATTTAATAGGGGCAGCTCCCTGCACATCTATTTTATGTGTTGCTAAATCAGTAAAACCCATTTCGCTGGTTTGTTTTGCATAAACGTCGCTGAATTCTAAAAGTAATTTTTGTACTTCCAATTTTTGTTCACTTGTTAAATTATCTCCTAAAACATGATCTTCTAATGTTACTGTTGATTTTTTCCTGGGTTTAATTGCAATATTATTTTTATCATTTATAAAAAAATTTTCAGATTTAACTGACAACTCTACATAACCTAAAGTTGTACCTTCAAATAATTTAATTGGGTACATTGACTTTGAAATAATTCTAATCATAAATAAATTATTTTCGACCCGTGTTAATTCTGAAACGAACGCTAATTTGTGATTTAGTAAAAACTTATCATTAGGGATGAATTCACTGAATTCTAAAATTGGATCAAATTCGCCGTCGTAAAGTAATCTTAAAAAAATTCTAATCGGGTTGTTTGGTTGAACTTTATAATCTTTAATTAATTTAAATTTAAATTTATTTACTTTATCTTCGAAAATATCCTGCCCGATTTCTTGCATTACACCAGTATCAAATTTTGTAGGTGTTGGCATTGTATTTGAAATATTGCTATCATTTCGGAAAAATTTTTCTATTATTTGCAACCAATTTTTCCACGCGTTTAAGTCAATGAACGATGTTGTCATTGCGTTTTCTTGATGACAAGAAAATTTATATTTATTCGTAATATTTTGCCTATTTATTAAATTTTTATTCCTATTAGTACTTATTCTATCTGTCTCCGGTTTACTTTTATTGTTAATTTTACAATTTGTGACGTGATTTCCGTAATTTATTAATTCCACCTTAGGTGCAAATGACACTTGACGATTTACAAAATTTGCAAAGTTTCCCAATTTTTGATTAAAATTTGTTATAATTCTTTCATTATTTACCTGGAGAATAATTTTTTCGTGGTTATAATCAATTAATACTTTATGTTCCTTTAAAAATTGGTTTCCCAACAATAATGGTTTTGGTAAATTTTTTACTACTAAGGCGGGGATAAAAAATATTTTACCGCAAATTTCTAATTTTAAATTCGTTTTACCTTCTACAGGAACTTGTCCTCCCACAGTTGTTAAAATTTGTCCGGATGGTATTAAATCGCAATTATTTGTTAATTTTTTAGAAACAATATTTTTACAAGACCCTGTATCAATTACAATTTCGGTTATTTTATTATTTAATTTTGCGTTTATTGTCAGTATTTTTGATCTAAGTCCTACTTCCCCTAATTGGTACAAAACAACGGAGTTGGGGACCGACTGCGTTGTGCCCCTCCGTTTTTTTGATTATAATTTTGATTTGTGAAATTTTTGTTAGAATAGGATTTAGCGTACCCTCCTTGGTTTTTATTGCTAACATTTCTAGAATTTTGCGTTATATTTGTATTATTTCTATTAAAATTTCTACCCCTCGTATTAGTAAAATTTGCCCTACTTGTACCTGGTCTTCCGGAGTTGTTAAAATAATTATTTTGTTGATCAAAGTTGTTGTTACGATTAACTGGGATATTGTACTGACTTGCACTCCAACAATTGGATGCGAAATGTCCCAATTTATTACAATTAAAACATCGTCGTCTTTCGGCGTTATAATTAAAATTATTGGCAGTAGCCCTTTGATTTAAGAATTTAAAATTACTCGGTATGGGTTGCGCTTTGTGAGACCTTGAACTTAAAAATACTGAAGCTTGCTGCAATTCGGGACCTGTTGTTCGTTGTTCCCAGTCGCTTAATTTGTGAACAATTTTTTCTAAGCCTTCGATATCCATTTCAGTGGTTTTTAAAATTAGATACATTTGCAAATACCTTTCTGCCAATCCATTTTCGAAATAGTCGATGAAGTCCTCTTTACTCATGTTAGGGTCATAATCTTCTGATAATGTTGTGAGGTCATAAAAATAATTTTTTATCCCTTCCAAGGGTTGCTGTTTACGATTCGACAATTTATTTTTAGCAACTCTCCTGGATGAATCGCCTGCGAATTTCGTAGAAAAGTCATCTTTAATTTGATTCCATGTTTTTTCATTATTTTCCGGATTTTCTTTATACTTTAAATACCAACTATTTGCTGACCCCTCCAAAAATGAACCTAAATAATTTATTTTATGAATGTTTGACCATCCATTTGCTATTGCCGTCCGTTCATATGAGTTTATGAAATTCATCGCATTTGTTGTCGCCGGGTTAAAAGTACTCGGGGAAATGAATTTGGGTAACCGAGGTGTTAATTCCGCGGTGTTCGCATTTTGCACGGTAACATTTAAATTTGCCATCGTATTGATTTTATAACTTGTCAATTTTTTAAAAACAGAATTATCAACTTCCTCGAATTTTTCCATTAATGATTCCTTAAATGATGTATTTATCAACGCCAACTCTTCAGAGCTTTCTCCCGATTTACCTCCAGGAGACCGTACTTTTTCTATTGGAACTTCGTTTTGAACTGCCAATTGGACAATCTTATTTGACAACACAATACTGGCGTCCAACAAATTTTCGATTTTTGTTGCAAATTTCGTGGGACTCCGTGTTATTTTCGTACTCCGGTTAAATGGATTTCCTGAATCCTGCGTTTCTGGTGAAAGGTTGACTATAAAACTTGTACTTCGATGTTGTGGCTTGAACTCGTTTGTATTACCTACTTGAATACTGCTTAAATTTAAACCGTCACTTTCAAGTGTATTTTGATTATCTGTAACGTCTGTTGAATCTTCGATATTTGTTATGCTTGTTGTGGGAGCATTACCTGTACTTCCGAGATCAGATACCTCGTCATATACTTTAAGGATTTTCTTAGCTTGTGACCTAGTTTGTGGCCCTTTATTTTCTTCCGACATATAATTAATCTAAATAGATCCCGCTCTATAAGTTTAATTTCTTAATTAAAATTACTCGATTTTATAATATTTTTAACCTACTGACTTGCAAAATTTTTTTTTCACAGTATGTGTACGTATGTACTATGTAGGTTTACCTATCTCATGAACTTGTTTGAACTTTTCTTTTTTGCAACTTATTAAATTCCTCCATCAGAGACAATTTTATTTATTTATTTTTTTAACTATATGTGCATCTTTCCTAAGCGTTATTTATTAATTATACTTTAAATTACCCTTTAAAATAACTTCTTGATTTAACCTATTTACCCTGTAAAACTATACTTTTAAAATTATCCTTCATAACTAATCAATAATTATTACTCAAGTCCCTAATATTATCAAATTAAATTTTTAACTATAACTTAAAGTAAATCACATTAAACATAAATTTATATTTCTCATTTTAATATACGCATATTTTATTTCACACCATAATAATATGTCGATAAAGTAATAATGAACTATTTGATTAAAGTGCAGAATTTCCTATATACATAAATTATTTCTTGACGTATAGATACCTATTTAAATAATATTTTTCAAAAATTTCTTTCAAAATACTTAATTAAAATTGAGTTGCTTAAATAAAACAAATCCCCTTAAATATGACACCACATTGCTTTATGCTACTCATTACTCGACATTAAGTTCTTTTCTATAAACATTACGTTAAATTTACAAAAAAAAAAAAAAAATTTCATTATCAGATAATTTAGCAAAAATTCGGTGATTTAAGCTAACCAGGACCGGCTTTAACCTCCACCATGTCGCATAGGGCTTTAATTATTTCAGGTTAAGGGCCCTAGCTTGGGGTTTAACTCAGATGGTGTCAACTTCGGAATTAAGGGACTGCATATTTATATTAAACTAGAGTAAATTCTGATAAACTTAATTCTATTAAACATACTACTTAATTTTGGAAATACATAACTACAATTATTGAACTATAACTAATTACTTACACTACCCTGGTTCAGGGTTGAAAGACGGATTCGTGCCCAAGCCGTTCCAAGACCATCGCTCGAACTCACTCGTTCCACTTCCGCGACTTGACTTCCATTATTCAATCAATCCGTCGATCATACCCCTACTATTAATTAGTAATCTACAGGATCGGACTAGCTATACTGGTCAATTCTCTTATCAGGAAGGGACATGTCTTCTGTGGAACGATTAGTAATTTAGGAAGTGTTTCCACTCGTGACAATAATTTGAAGATCTGAACTTGTAATAGTCAAATACAGAACTTCTAATTGTTAAATACAAATTATTAGTGCAAATTATAACTTGAAGATCTGAACTTGTAATAGGTAAATACAGAACTTCTAATTGTTAAATTTAAACTAAGATTGCAAATAATAATTTGAAAATCTGAACTAGTAATAGTCAAATACAGAACTTCTAACTGTTAAATACAAATTATTAGTGCAAATTATAACTTGAAGATCTGAACTTGTAATTGTCAAATACAGAACTTAAAATTGATAGCTTCTAATTATTATTGCAAATTATAACTTGAAGATCTGAACTTGTAATTGTCAATTACAGAACTTCTAATTGTTAAATACAAATTATTAGTGCAAATTATAACTTGAAGATCTGAACATGTAATTGTCAAATACAGAACTTAAAATTGATAGCTTCTAATTATTATTGTAAATTATAACTAGAAGATCTGAACTTGTAATAGTGAATTACAGAACTTAGATTTGTTAAATTTAAATTATTATTTCAAATTATAACTTGAAGATCTGAACTAGTAATTGTCAAATACAGAACTTCTAATTATTAAATACAAATTATTAGTGCAAATTATAACTTGAAGATCTGAACTAGTAATTTTCAAATACAGAACTTAATATTGATAGCTTCTAATTATTATTGCAAATTATAACTAGAAGATCTGAACTTGTAATTGTCAAATACAGAACTTCTAATTGTTAAATACAAATTATTAGTGCAAATTATAACTTGAAGATCTGAACTAGTAATTTTCAAATACAGAACTTAATATTGATAGCTTCTAATTATTATTGCAAATTATAACTAGAAGATCTGAACTTGTAATTGTCAAATACAGAACTTAAAATTGATAGCTTCTAATTATAATTTCAATTTATAACTTGAAGATCTGAACTTGTAATTGTCAAATACAGAACTTAAAATTGATAGCTTCTAATTATTATTGCAAATTATAACTTGAAGATCTGAACTTGTAATTGTCAAATACAGAACTTCTAATTGTTAAATACAAATTAGTAGTGCAAATTATAACTTGAAGATCTGAACTTGTAATTATCAAATACAGAACTTAAAATTGATAGCTTCTAATTATTATTGTAAATTATAACTTGAAGATCTGAACTTGTAATAGTGAATTACAGAACTTAGATTTGTTAAATTCAAATTATTATTTCAAAATATAACTTGAAGATCTGAACTAGTAATTGTCAAATACAGAACTTAAAATTGATAGCTTCTAATTATTATTGCAAATTATAACTTGAAGATCTAACTTGTAATTGTCAAATACAGAACTTAAAATTGATAGCTTCTAATTATTATTGTAAATTATAACTTGAAGATCTGAACTTGTAATTGTCAAATACAGAACTTAAAATTGATAGCTTCTAATTATTATTGCAAATATAAACTTGGAGATCTGAACTAGTAATTGTCAAATACAGAACTTAAAATTGTTAGCTTCTAATTATTATTGCAAATTATAACTTGAAGATCTGAACTTGTAATTGTCAAATACAGAACTTAAAATTGATAGCTTCTAATTATTATTGCAAATTATAACTTGAAGATCTGAACTTGTAATTGTCAAATACAGAACATAAAATTGATAGCTTCTAATTATTATTTCAAATTATAACTTGAAGATCTGAACTTGTAATTGTCAAATACAGAACTTAAAATTAATAGCTTCTAATTATTATTGCAAATTATAACTTGAATATCTGAACTTGTAATTGTCAAATACAGAACTTCAAATTGTTAAATACAAATTATTAGTGCAAATTATAACTTGAAGATCTGAACTTGTAATTATCAAATACAGAACTTAAAATTGATAGCTTCTAATTATTATTGTAAATTATAACTTGAAGATCTGAACTTGTAATAGTGAATTACAGAACTTAGATTTGTTAAATTCAAATTATTATTTCAAATTATAACTTGAAGATCTGAACTAGTAATTGTCAAATACAGAACTTAAAATTGATAGCTTCTAATTATTATTGCATATTATAACTTGAAGATCTGAACTTGTAATTGTTAAATACAGAACTTAAAATTGATAGCTTCTAATTATTATTGCAAATTATAACTTCAAGATCTGAACTTGTAAATGTCAAATACAGAACATAAAATTGATAGCTTCTAATTATTATTTCAAATTATAACTTGAAGATCTGAACTTGTAATTGTCAAATACAGAACTTAAAATTAATAGCTTCTAATTATTATTGCAAATTATAACTTGAATATCTGAACTTGTAATTGTCAAATACAGAACTTCAAATTGTTAAATACAAATTATTAGTGCAAATTATAACTTGAAGATCTGAACTTGTAATTGTCAAATACAGAACTTAAAATTGATAGCTTCTAATTATTATTGTAAATTATAACTTGAAGATCTGAACTTGTAATAGTGAATTACAGAACTTAGATTTGTTAAATTCAAATTATTATTTCAAATTATAACTTGAAGATCTGAACTAGTAATTGTCAAATACAGAACTTAAAATTGATAGCTTCTAATTATTATTGCATATTATAACTTGAAGATCTGAACTTGTAATTGTTAAATACAGAACTTAAAATTGATAGCTTCTAATTATTATTGTAAATTATAACTTCAAGATCTGAACTTGTAATTGTCAAATACAGAACTTAAAATTGATAGCTTCTAATTATTATTGCAAATAATAACTTGAAGATCTGAACTTGTAATTGTCAAATACAGAACTTCTAATTGTTAAATACAAATTATTAGTGCAAATTATAACTTGAAGATCTGAACAAGTAATTGTCAAATACAGAACTTAAAATTGATAGCTTCTAATTATTATTGTAAATTATAACTTGAAGATCTGAACTTGTAATAGTGAATTACAGAACTTAGATTTGTTAAATTCAAATTATTATTTCAAATTATAACTTGAAGATCTGAACTAGTAATTGTCAAATACAGAACTTAAAATTGATAGCTTCTAATTATTATTGCAAATTATAACTTGAAGATCTGAACTTGTAATTGTCAAATACAGAACTTAAAATTGATAGCTTCTAATTATTATTTCAATTTATAACTTGAAGATCTGAACTTGTAATTGTCAAATACAGAACTTAAAATTGATAGCTTCTAATTATTATTGCAAATTATAACTTGAAGATCTGAACTTGTAATTGTCAAATACAGAACTTTTAATTGTTAAATTCAAATTAGTAGTGCAAATTATAACTTGAAGATCTGAACTTGTAATTATCAAATACAGAACTTAAAATTGATAGCTTCTAATTATTATTGTAAATTATAACTTGAAGATCTGAACTTGTAATAGTGAATTACAGAACTTAGATTTGTTAAATTCAAATTATTATTACAAATTATAACTTGAAGATCTGAACTAGTAATTGTCAAATACAGAACTTAAAATTGATAGCTTCTAATTATTATTGTAAATTATAACTTGAAGATCTGACCTTGTAATTGTCAAATACAGAACTTAAAATTGATATCTTCTAATTATTATTGCAAATAATAACTTGAAGATCTGAACTAGTAATTGTCAAATACAGCACTTAAAATTGATAGCTTCTAATTATTATTGCAAATTATAATTTGAAGATCTGAACTTGTAATAGACAAATGCTCAACTTAGCATTGTTAAATACAAATTGTGATTGCAAATTATAACTAGAAGATCTGAACTTGTAATTGTCAATTACAGAACTTCTAATTGTTAAATACAAATTATTAGTGCAAATTATAACTTGAAGATCTGAACTAGTAATTTTCAAATACAGAACTTAATATTGATAGCTTCTAATTATTATTGCAAATTATAACTAGAAGATCTGAACTTGTAATTGTCAAATACAGAACTTAAAATTGATAGCTTCTAATTATAATTTCAATTTATAACTTGAAGATCTGAACTTGTAATTGTCAAATACAGAACTTAAAATTGATAGCTTCTAATTATTATTGCAAATTATAACTTGAAGATCTGAACTTGTAATTGTCAAATACAGAACTTCTAATTGTTAAATACAAATTAGTAGTGCAAATTATAACTTGAAGATCTGAACTTGTAATTATCAAATACAGAACTTAAAATTGATAGCTTCTAATTATTATTGTAAATTATAACTTGAAGATCTGAACTTGTAATAGTGAATTACAGAACTTAGATTTGTTAAATTCAAATTATTATTTCAAAATATAACTTGAAGATCTGAACTAGTAATTGTCAAATACAGAACTTAAAATTGATAGCTTCTAATTATTATTGCAAATTATAACTTGAAGATCTAACTTGTAATTGTCAAATACAGAACTTAAAATTGATAGCTTCTAATTATTATTGTAAATTATAACTTGAAGATCTGACCTTGTAATTGTCAAATACAGAACTTAAAATTGATATCTTCTAATTATTATTGCAAATAATAACTTGAAGATCTGAACTAGTAATTGTCAAATACAGCACTTAAAATTGATAGCTTCTAATTATTATTGCAAATTATAATTTGAAGATCTGAACTTGTAATAGACAAATACTCAACTTAGCATTGTTAAATACAAATTGTGATTGCAAATTATAACTAGAAGATCTGAACTTGTAATTGTCAAATACAGAACTTCTAATTGTTAAATACAAATTATTAGTGCAAATTATAACTTGAAGATCTGAACTAGTAATTTTCAAATACAGAACTTAATATTGATAGCTTCTAATTATTATTGCAAATTATAACTAGAAGATCTGAACTTGTAATTGTCAAATACAGAACTTAAAATTGATAGCTTCTAATTATAATTTCAATTTATAACTTGAAGATCTGAACTTGTAATTGTCAAATACAGAACTTAAAATTGATAGCTTCTAATTATTATTGCAAATTATAACTTGAAGATCTGAACTTGTAATTGTCAAATACAGAACTTCTAATTGTTAAATACAAATTAGTAGTGCAAATTATAACTTGAAGATCTGAACTTGTAATTATCAAATACAGAACTTAAAATTGATAGCTTCTAATTATTATTGTAAATTATAACTTGAAGATCTGAACTTGTAATAGTGAATTACAGAACTTAGATTTGTTAAATTCAAATTATTATTTCAAAATATAACTTGAAGATCTGAACTAGTAATTGTCAAATACAGAACTTAAAATTGATAGCTTCTAATTATTATTGCAAATTATAACTTGAAGATCTAACTTGTAATTGTCAAATACAGAACTTAAAATTGATAGCTTCTAATTATTATTGTAAATTATAACTTGAAGATCTGAACTTGTAATTGTCAAATACAGAACTTAAAATTGATAGCTTCTAATTATTATTGCAAATATAAACTTGGAGATCTGAACTAGTAATTGTCAAATACAGAACTTAAAATTGTTAGCTTCTAATTATTATTGCAAATTATAACTTGAAGATCTGAACTTGTAATTGTCAAATACAGAACTTAAAATTGATAGCTTCTAATTATTATTGCAAATTATAACTTGAAGATCTGAACTTGTAATTGTCAAATACAGAACTTTTAATTGTTAAATTCAAATTAGTAGTGCAAATTATAACTTGAAGATCTGAACTTGTAATTATCAAATACAGAACTTAAAATTGATAGCTTCTAATTATTATTGTAAATTATAACTTGAAGATCTGAACTTGTAATAGTGAATTACAGAACTTAGATTTGTTAAATTCAAATTATTATTTCAAAATATAACTTGAAGATCTGAACTAGTAATTGTCAAATACAGAACTTAAAATTGATAGCTTCTAATTATTATTGCAAATTATAACTTGAAGATCTAACTTGTAATTGTCAAATACAGAACTTAAAATTGATAGCTTCTAATTATTATTGTAAATTATAACTTGAAGATCTGAACTTGTAATTGTCAAATACAGAACTTAAAATTGATAGCTTCTAATTATTATTGCAAATATAAACTTGGAGATCTGAACTAGTAATTGTCAAATACAGAACTTAAAATTGTTAGCTTCTAATTATTATTGCAAATTATAACTTGAAGATCTGAACTTGTAATTGTCAAATACAGAACTTAAAATTGATAGCTTCTAATTATTATTGCAAATTATAACTTGAAGATCTGAACTTGTAATTGTCAAATACAGAACTTTTAATTGTTAAATTCAAATTAGTAGTGCAAATTATAACTTGAAGATCTGAACTTGTAATTATCAAATACAGAACTTAAAATTGATAGCTTCTAATTATTATTGTAAATTATAACTTGAAGATCTGAACTTGTAATAGTGAATTACAGAACTTAGATTTGTTAAATTCAAATTATTATTACAAATTATAACTTGAAGATCTGAACTAGTAATTGTCAAATACAGAACTTAAAATTGATAGCTTCTAATTATTATTGTAAATTATAACTTGAAGATCTGACCTTGTAATTGTCAAATACAGAACTTAAAATTGATATCTTCTAATTATTATTGCAAATAATAACTTGAAGATCTGAACTAGTAATTGTCAAATACAGCACTTAAAATTGATAGCTTCTAATTATTATTGCAAATTATAATTTGAAGATCTGAACTTGTAATAGACAAATACTCAACTTAGCATTGTTAAATACAAATTGTGATTGCAAATTATAACTAGCAGATCTGAACTTGTAATTGTCAAATACAGAACTTCTAATTGTTAAATACAAATTATTAGTGCAAATTATAACTTGAAGATCTGAACTAGTAATTTTCAAATACAGAACTTAATATTGATAGCTTCTAATTATTATTGCAAATTATAACTAGAAGATCTGAACTTGTAATTGTCAAATACAGAACTTAAAATTGATAGCTTCTAATTATAATTTCAATTTATAACTTGAAGATCTGAACTTGTAATTGTCAAATACAGAACTTAAAATTGATAGCTTCTAATTATTATTGCAAATTATAACTTGAAGATCTGAACTTGTAATTGTCAAATACAGAACTTCTAATTGTTAAATACAAATTAGTAGTGCAAATTATAACTTGAAGATCTGAACTTGTAATTATCAAATACAGAACTTAAAATTGATAGCTTCTAATTATTATTGTAAATTATAACTTGAAGATCTGAACTTGTAATAGTGAATTACAGAACTTAGATTTGTTAAATTCAAATTATTATTTCAAAATATAACTTGAAGATCTGAACTAGTAATTGTCAAATACAGAACTTAAAATTGATAGCTTCTAATTATTATTGCAAATTATAACTTGAAGATCTAACTTGTAATTGTCAAATACAGAACTTAAAATTGATAGCTTCTAATTATTATTGTAAATTATAACTTGAAGATCTGAACTTGTAATTGTCAAATACAGAACTTAAAATTGATAGCTTCTAATTATTATTGCAAATATAAACTTGGAGATCTGAACTAGTAATTGTCAAATACAGAACTTAAAATTGTTAGCTTCTAATTATTATTGCAAATTATAACTTGAAGATCTGAACTTGTAATTGTCAAATACAGAACTTAAAATTGATAGCTTCTAATTATTATTGCAAATTATAACTTGAAGATCTGAACTTGTAATTGTCAAATACAGAACATAAAATTGATAGCTTCTAATTATTATTTCAAATTATAACTTGAAGATCTGAACTTGTAATTGTCAAATACAGAACTTAAAATTAATAGCTTCTAATTATTATTGCAAATTATAACTTGAATATCTGAACTTGTAATTGTCAAATACAGAACTTCAAATTGTTAAATACAAATTATTAGTGCAAATTATAACTTGAAGATCTGAACTTGTAATTGTCAAATACAGAACTTAAAATTGATAGCTTCTAATTATTATTGTAAATTATAACTTGAAGATCTGAACTTGTAATAGTGAATTACAGAACTTAGATTTGTTAAATTCAAATTATTATTTCAAATTATAACTTGAAGATCTGAACTAGTAATTGTCAAATACAGAACTTAAAATTGATAGCTTCTAATTATTATTGCATATTATAACTTGAAGATCTGAACTTGTAATTGTTAAATACAGAACTTAAAATTGATAGCTTCTAATTATTATTGCAAATTATAACTTCAAGATCTGAACTTGTAATTGTCAAATACAGAACATAAAATTGATAGCTTCTAATTATTATTTCAAATTATAACTTGAAGATCTGAACTTGTAATTGTCAAATACAGAACTTAAAATTAATAGCTTCTAATTATTATTGCAAATTATAACTTGAATATCTGAACTTGTAATTGTCAAATACAGGACTTCAAATTGTTAAATACAAATTATTAGTGCAAATTATAACTTGAAGATCTGAACTTGTAATTGTCAAATACAGAACTTAAAATTGATAGCTTCTAATTATTATTGTAAATTATAACTTGAAGATCTGAACTTGTAATAGTGAATTACAGAACTTAGATTTGTTAAATTCAAATTATTATTTCAAATTATAACTTGAAGATCTGAACTAGTAATTGTCAAATACAGAACTTAAAATTGATAGCTTCTAATTATTATTGCATATTATAACTTGAAGATCTGAACTTGTAATTGTTAAATACAGAACTTAAAATTGATAGCTTCTAATTATTATTGTAAATTATAACTTCAAGATCTGAACTTGTAATTGTCAAATACAGAACTTAAAATTGATAGCTTCTAATTATTATTGCAAATAATAACTTGAAGATCTGAACTTGTAATTGTCAAATACAGAACTTCTAATTGTTAAATACAAATTATTAGTGCAAATTATAACTTGAAGATCTGAACAAGTAATTGTCAAATACAGAACTTAAAATTGATAGCTTCTAATTATTATTGTAAATTATAACTTGAAGATCTGAACTTGTAATAGTGAATTACAGAACTTAGATTTGTTAAATTCAAATTATTATTTCAAATTATAACTTGAAGATCTGAACTAGTAATTGTCAAATACAGAACTTAAAATTGATAGCTTCTAATTATTATTGCAAATTATAACTTGAAGATCTGAACTTGTAATTGTCAAATACAGAACTTAAAATTGATAGCTTCTAATTATTATTGCAAATTATAACATGAAGATCTGAACTTGTAATTGTCAAATACAGAACTTAAAATTGATAGCTTCTAATTATTATTGTAAATTATAACTTGAAGATCTGATCTTATAATAGTCAAATACAGAACTTCTAATTTTTAAATACAAATTATTAGTGCAAATTATAACTTGAAGATCTGAACTAGTAATTTTCAAATACAGAACTTAATATTGATAGCTTCTAATTATTATTGCAAATTATAACTAGAAGATCTGAACTTGTAATTGTCAAATACAGAACTTAAAATTGATAGCTTCTAATTATTATTTCAATTTATAACTTGAAGATCTGAACTTGTAATTGTCAAATACAGAACTTAAAATTGATAGCTTCTAATTATTATTGCAAATTATAACTTGAAGATCTGAACTTGTAATTGTCAAATACAGAACTTTTAATTGTTAAATTCAAATTAGTAGTGCAAATTATAACTTGAAGATCTGAACTTGTAATTATCAAATACAGAACTTAAAATTGATAGCTTCTAATTATTATTGTAAATTATAACTTGAAGATCTGAACTTGTAATAGTGAATTACAGAACTTAGATTTGTTAAATTCAAATTATTATTACAAATTATAACTTGAAGATCTGAACTAGTAATTGTCAAATACAGAACTTAAAATTGATAGCTTCTAATTATTATTGTAAATTATAACTTGAAGATCTGACCTTGTAATTGTCAAATACAGAACTTAAAATTGATATCTTCTAATTATTATTGCAAATAATAACTTGAAGATCTGAACTAGTAATTGTCAAATACAGCACTTAAAATTGATAGCTTCTAATTATTATTGCAAATTATAATTTGAAGATCTGAACTTGTAATAGACAAATACTCAACTTAGCATTGTTAAATACAAATTGTGATTGCAAATTATAACTTGAAGATCTGAACTAGTAATTGTCAAATACAGAACTTAAATTGATAGCTTACAATTATTATTGCAAATAATAATTTGAAGATCTGAACTTGTAATAGTCAAATACAGAACTTCTAATTGTTAAATACAAATTATTAGTGCAAATTATAACTTGAAGATCTGAACTTGTAATAGGTAAATACAGAACTTCTAATTGTTAAATTTAAACTAAGATTGCAAATAATAATTTGAAAATCTGAACTAGTAATAGTCAAATACAGAACTTCTAACTGTTAAATACAAATTATTAGTGCAAATTATAACTTGAAGATCTGAACTTGTAATTGTCAAATACAGAACTTAAAATTGATAGCTTCTAATTATTATTGCAAATTATAACTTGAAGATCTGAACTTGTAATTGTCAATTACAGAACTTCTAATTGTTAAATACAAATTATTAGTGCAAATTATAACTTGAAGATCTGAACATGTAATTGTCAAATACAGAACTTAAAATTGATAGCTTCTAATTATTATTGTAAATTATAACTTGA
This sequence comes from Cantharis lateralis, assembly GCA_963170105.1. Classification (NCBI taxonomy): domain Eukaryota; kingdom Metazoa; phylum Arthropoda; class Insecta; order Coleoptera; family Cantharidae; genus Cantharis; species Cantharis lateralis. The sequence goes on along the minus strand of OY720625.1, from coordinate 22,155,779 downwards.
AGATCTGAACTTGTAATAGTGAATTACAGAACTTAGATTTGTTAAATTCAAATTATTATTTCAAATTATAACTTGAAGATCTGAACTAGTAATTGTCAAATACAGAACTTCTAATTATTAAATACAAATTATTAGTGCAAATTATAACTTGAAGATCTGAACTAGTAATTTTCAAATACAGAACTTAATATTGATAGCTTCTAATTATTATTGCAAATTATAACTAGAAGATCTGAACTTGTAATTGTCAAATACAGAACTTCTAATTGTTAAATACAAATTATTAGTGCAAATTATAACTTGAAGATCTGAACTAGTAATTTTCAAATACAGAACTTAATATTGATAGCTTCTAATTATTATTGCAAATTATAACTAGAAGATCTGAACTTGTTATTGTCAAATACAGAACTTAAAATTGATAGCTTCTAATTATAATTTCAATTTATAACTTGAAGATCTGAACTTGTAATTGTCAAATACAGAACTTAAAATTGATAGCTTCTAATTATTATTGCAAATTATAACGTGAAGATCTGAACTTGTAATTGTCAAATACAGAACTTCTAATTGTTAAATACAAATTAGTAGTGCAAATTATAACTTGAAGATCTGAACTTGTAATTATCAAATACAGAACTTAAAATTGATAGCTTCTAATTATTATTGTAAATTATAACTTGAAGATCTGAACTTGTAATAGTGAATTACAGAACTTAGATTTGTTAAATTCAAATTATTATTTCAAATTATAACTTGAAGATCTGAACTAGTAATTGTCAAATACAGAACTTAAAATTGATAGCTTCTAATTATTATTGCAAATTATAACTTGAAGATCTAACTTGTAATTGTCAAATACAGAACTTAAAATTGATAGCTTCTAATTATTATTGTAAATTATAACTTGAAGATCTGAACTTGTAATTGTCAAATACAGAACTTAAAATTGATAGCTTCTAATTATTATTGCAAATATAAACTTGGAGATCTGAACTAGTAATTGTCAAATACAGAACTTAAAATTGTTAGCTTCTAATTATTATTGCAAATTATAACTTGAAGATCTGAACTTGTAATTGTCAAATACAGAACTTAAAATTGATAGCTTCTAATTATTATTGCAAATTATAACTTGAAGATCTGAACTTGTAATTGTCAAATACAGAACATAAAATTGATAGCTTCTAATTATTATTTCAAATTATAACTTGAAGATCTGAACTTGTAATTGTCAAATACAGAACTTAAAATTAATAGCTTCTAATTATTATTGCAAATTATAACTTGAATATCTGAACTTGTAATTGTCAAATACAGAACTTCAAATTGTTAAATACAAATTATTAGTGCAAATTATTACTTGAAGATCTGAACTTGTAATTGTCAAATACAGAACTTAAAATTGATAGCTTCTAATTATTATTGTAAATTATAACTTGAAGATCTGAACTTGTAATAGTGAATTACAGAACTTAGATTTGTTAAATTCAAATTATTATTTCAAATTATAACTTGAAGATCTGAACTAGTAATTGTCAAATACAGAACTTAAAATTGATAGCTTCTAATTATTATTGCATATTATAACTTGAAGATCTGAACTTGTAATTGTTAAATACAGAACTTAAAATTGATAGCTTCTAATTATTATTGCAAATTATAACTTCAAGATCTGAACTTGTAATTGTCAAATACAGAACATAAAATTGATAGCTTCTAATTATTATTTCAAATTATAACTTGAAGATCTGAACTTGTAATTGTCAAATACAGAACTTAAAATTAATAGCTTCTAATTATTATTGCAAATTATAACTTGAATATCTGAACTTGTAATTGTCAAATACAGAACTTCAAATTGTTAAATACAAATTATTAGTGCAAATTATAACTTGAAGATCTGAACTTGTAATTGTCAAATACAGAACTTAAAATTGATAGCTTCTAATTATTATTGTAAATTATAACTTGAAGATCTGAACTTGTAATAGTGAATTACAGAACTTAGATTTGTTAAATTCAAATTATTATTTCAAATTTTAACTTGAAGATCTGAACTAGTAATTGTCAAATACAGAACTTAAAATTGATAGCTTCTAATTATTATTGCATATTATAACTTGAAGATCTGAACTTGTAATTGTTAAATACAGAACTTAAAATTGATAGCTTCTAATTATTATTGTAAATTATAACTTGAAGATCTGAACTTGTAATAGTGAATTACAGAACTTAGATTTGTTAAATTCAAATTATTATTTCAAATTTTAACTTGAAGATCTGAACTAGTAATTGTCAAATACAGAACTTAAAATTGATAGCTTCTAATTATTATTGCATATTATAACTTGAAGATCTGAACTTGTAATTGTTAAATACAGAACTTAAAATTGATAGCTTCTAATTATTATTGTAAATTATAACTTGAAGATCTGAACTTGTAATTGTCAAATACAGAACTTAAAATTAATAGCTTCTAATTATTATTGCAAATTATAACTTGAATATCTGAACTTGTAATTGTCAAATACAGAACTTCAAATTGTTAAATACAAATTATTAGTGCAAATTATAACTTGAAGATCTGAACTTGTAATTGTCAAATACAGAACTTAAAATTGATAGCTTCTAATTATTATTGTAAATTATAACTTGAAGATCTGAACTTGTAATAGTGAATTACAGAACTTAGATTTGTTAAATTCAAATTATTATTTCAAATTTTAACTTGAAGATCTGAACTAGTAATTGTCAAATACAGAACTTAAAATTGATAGCTTCTAATTATTATTGCATATTATAACTTGAAGATCTGAACTTGTAATTGTTAAATACAGAACTTAAAATTGATAGCTTCTAATTATTATTGTAAATTATAACTTCAAGATCTGAACTTGTAATTGTCAAATACAGAACTTAAAATTGATAGCTTCTAATTATTATTGCAAATAATAACTTGAAGATCTGAACTTGTAATTGTCAAATACAGAACTTCTAATTGTTAAATACAAATTATTAGTGCAAATTATAACTTGAAGATCTGAACAAGTAATTGTCAAATACAGAACTTAAAATTGATAGCTTCTAATTATTATTGTAAATTATAACTTGAAGATCTGAACTTGTAATAGTGAATTACAGAACTTAGATTTGTTAAATTCAAATTATTATTTCAAATTATAACTTGAAGATCTGAACTAGTAATTGTCAAATACAGAACTTAAAATTGATAGCTTCTAATTATTATTGCAAATTATAACTTGAAGATCTGAACTTGTAATTGTCAAATACAGAACTTAAAATTGATAGCTTCTAATTATTATTGCAAATTATAACATGAAGATCTGAACTTGTAATTGTCAAATACAGAACTTAAAATTGATAGCTTCTAATTATTATTGTAAATTATAACTTGAAGATCTGATCTTATAATAGTCAAATACAGAACTTCTAATTGTTAAATACAAATTATTAGTGCAAATTATAACTTGAAGATCTGAACTAGTAATTTTCAAATACAGAACTTAATATTGATAGCTTCTAATTATTATTGCAAATTATAACTAGAAGATCTGAACTTGTAATTGTCAAATACAGAACTTAAAATTGATAGCTTCTAATTATTATTGCAAATTATAACTTGAAGATCTGAACTTGTAATTGTCAAATACAGAACTTTTAATTGTTAAATTCAAATTAGTAGTGCAAATTATAACTTGAAGATCTGAACTTGTAATTATCAAATACAGAACTTAAAATTGATAGCTTCTAATTATTATTGTAAATTATAACTTGAAGATCTGAACTTGTAATAGTGAATTACAGAACTTAGATTTGTTAAATTCAAATTATTATTACAAATTATAACTTGAAGATCTGAACTAGTAATTGTCAAATACAGAACTTAAAATTGATAGCTTCTAAGTATTATTGTAAATTATAACTTGAAGATCTGACCTTGTATTTGTCAAATACAGAACTTAAAATTGATATCTTCTAATTATTATTGCAAATAATAACTTGAAGATCTGAACTAGTAATTGTCAAATACAGCACTTAAAATTGACAGCTTCTAATTATTATTGCAAATTATAATTTGTAGATCTGAACTTGTAATAGACAAATACGCAACCTAGCATTGTTAAATACAAATTGTGATTGCAAATTATAACTTGAAGATGTAATTCCTGTAATACCTGGAATACCTGTATTAAACCTGTAATAGGTAAATACAGAACTTCGAATTGTTAAATTCTAACTAAGATTGCAAATAATAATTCGAAGATCTGAACTTGTAATAGTCAAATACAGAACTTCTAATTGTTAAATACAAATTATTAGTGCAAATTATAACTTGAAGATCTGAACTAGTAATTGTCAAATACAGAACTTAAAATTGATAGCTTCTAATTATTATTGCAAATTATAACTTGAAGATCTGAACTTGTAATTGTCAAATACAGAACTTCTAATTGTTAAATACAAATTATTAGTGCAAATTATAACTTGAAGATCTGAACTTGTAATTGTCAAATACAGAACTTCTAATTGTTAAATACAAATTATTAGTGCAAATTATAACTTGAAGATCTGAACCAGTAATTGTCAAATACAGCACTTAAAATTGATAGCATCTAATTATTATTGCATATTATAACTTGAAGATCTGAACTTGTAATTGTCAAATACAGAACATAAAATTGATAGCTGCTAATTATTATTTCAAATTATAACTTGAAGATCTGAACTTGTAATTGTCAAATACAGAACTTAAAATTAATAGCTTCTAATTATTATTGCAAATTATAACTTGAATGTCTGAACTTGTAATTGTCAAATACAGAACTTCTAATTGTTAAATACAAATTATTAGTGCAAATTATAACTTGAAGATCTGAACTTGTAATTGTCAAATACAGAACTTAAAATTGATAGTTTCTAATTATTATTGTAAATTATAACTTGAAGAACTGAACTTGTAATAGTGAATTACAGAACTTAGATTTGTTAAATTCAATTTATTATTTCAAATTATAACTTGAAGATCTGAACAAGTAATTGTCAAATACAGAACTTAAAATTGATAGCTTCTAATTATTATTGCAAATTATAACTTGAAGATCTGAACTTGTAATTGTCAGATACAGAACTTAAAATTGATAGCTTCTAATTATTATTGTAAATTATAACTTCAAGATCTGAACTTGTAATTGGCAAATACAGAACTTAAAATTGATAGCTTCAAATTATTATTGCAAATTATAACTTGAAGATCTGAACTTGTAATTTTCAAATACAGAACTTCTAATTGTTAAATACAAATTATTAGTGCAAATTATAACTTGAAGAACTGAACTTGGAATTGTCAAATACAGAACTTCTAATTGTTAAATACAAATTATTAGTGCAAATTATAACTTGAAGATCTGAACTAGTAATTGTCAAATACAGAACTTAAAATTGATAGCTTCTAAGTATTATTGTAAATTATAACTTGAAGATCTGACCTTGTATTTGTCAAATACAGAACTTCTAATTGTTAAATACAAATTATTAGTGCAAATTATAACTTGAAGATCTGAACTAGTAATTTTCAAATACAGAACTTAAAATTAATAGCTTCTAATTATTATTGCAAATTAAAACTTGAATGTCTGAACTTGTAATTGTCAAATACAGAACTTCTAATTGTTAAATACAAATTATTAGTGCAAATTATAACTTGAAGATCTGAACTTGTAATTGTCAAATACAGAACTTCTAATTGTTAAATACAAATTATTAGTGCATACTATAACTTGAAGATCTGAACTTGTAATTGTCAAATACAGAACTTCTAATTGTTAAATACAAATTATTAGTGCAAATTATAACTTGAAGATCTGAACTAGTAATTGTCAAATACAGCACTTAAAATTGATAGCTTCTAATTATTATTGCATATTCTAACTTGAAGATCTGAACTTGTAATTGTCAAATACAGAACATAAAATTGATAGCTACTAATTATTAATTCAAATTATAACTTGAAGATCTGAACTTGTAATTGTCAAATACAGAACTTAAAATTAATAGCTTCTAATTATTATTGCAAATTATAACTTGAATGTCTGAACTTGTAATTGTCAAATACAGAACTTCTAATTGTTAAATACAAATTATTAGTGCAAATTATAACTTGAAGATCTGAACTTGTAATTGTCAAATACAGAACTTAAAATTGATAGTTTCTAATTATTATTGTAAATTATAACTTGAAGAACTGAACTTGTAATAGTGAATTACAGAACTTAGATTTGTTAAATTCAATTTATTATTTCAAATTATAACTTGAAGATCTGAACTAGTAATTGTCAAATACAGAACTTAAAATTGATAGCTTCTAATTATTATTGCAAATTATAACTTGAAGATCTGAACTTGTAATTATCAAATACAGAACTTAAAATTGATAGCTTCTAATTATTATTGTAAATTATAACTTGAAGATCTAAACTTGTAATAGTGAATTACAGAACTTAGATTTGTTAAATTCAAATTATTATTACAAATTATAACTTGAAGATCTGAAATAGTAATTGTCAAATTCAGAACTTAAAATTGATAGCTTCTAATTATTATTGCAAATCATAACTTGAAGATCTGAACTAGTAATTGTCAAATACAGAACTTAAAATTGATAGCTTCTAATTATTATTGTAAATTATAACTTGAAGATCTGACCTTGTAATTGTCAAATACAGAATTTAAAATTGATATCTTCTAATTATTATTGCAAATAATAACTTGAAGATCTGAACTAGTAATTGTCAAATACAGCACTTAAAATTGATAGCTTCTAATTATTATTGCAAATTATAATTTGAAGATCTGAACTTGTAATAGACAAATACGCAACTTAGCATTGTTAAATACAAATTGTGATTGCAAATTATAACTTGAAGATCTGAACCTGTAATAGGTAAATACAGAACTTCGAATTGTTAAATTCTAACTAAGATTACAAATAATAATTCGAAGATCTGAACTTGTAATAGTGAATTACAGAACTTAGATTTGTTAAATTCAGATTATTATTTCAAATTATAACTTGAAGATCTGAACTAGTAATTGTCAAATACAGAACTTAAAATTGATAGCTTCTAATTATTATTGCAAATTATAACTTGAAGATCTGAACTAGTAATTGTCAAATGCAGAACTTAAAATTGATAGCTTCTAATTATTATTTCAAATTATAACTTGAAGATCTGAACTTGTAATTGTCAAATACAGAACTTAAAATTGATAGCTTCTAATTATTATTGCAAATAATAACTTGAAGATCTGTACTTGTAATTGTCAAATACAGAACTTAAAATTGATAGCTTATAATTATAGTTCAAATTATAACTTGAAAATCTGAACTTGTAATAGTCAAATACAGAACATCGAATTGTTAAATACAAATTATTAGTGCAAATTATAACTTGAAGATCTGAACTTGTAATTGTCAAATACAGAACTTTTAATTGTTAAATACAAATTAGTAGTGCAAATTATAACTTGAAGATCTGAACTTGTAATTATCAAATACAGAACTTAAAATTGATAGCTTCTAATTATTATTGTAAATTATAACTTGAAGATCTAAACTTGTAATAGTGAATTACAGAACTTAGATTTGTTAAATTCAAATTATTATTACAAATTATAACTTGAAGATCTGAAATAGTAATTGTCAAATTCAGAACTTAAAATTGATAGCTTCTAATTATTATTGCAAATCATAACTTGAAGATCTGAACTAGTAATTGTCAAATACAGAACTTAAAATTGATAGCTTCTAATTATTATTGTAAATTATAACTTGAAGATCTGACCTTGTAATTGTCAAATACAGAACTTAAAATTGATATCTTCTAATTATTATTGCAAATAATAACTTGAAGATCTGAACTAGTAATTGTCAAATACAGCACTTAAAATTGATAGCTTCTAATTATTATTGCAAATTATAATTTGAAGATCTGAACTTGTAATAGACAAATACGCAACTTAGCATTGTTAAATACAAATTGTGATTGCAAATTATAACTTGAAGATCTGAACCTGTAATAGGTAAATACAGAACTTCGAATTGTTAAATTCTAACTAAGATTGCAAATAATAATTCGAAGATCTGAACTTGTAATAGTGAATTACAGAACTTAGATTTGTTAAATTCAAATTATTATTTCAAATTATAACTTGAAGATCTGAACTAGTAATTGTCAAATACAGAACTTAAAATTGATAGCTTCTAATTATTATTGCAAATTATAACTTGAAGATCTGAACTAGTAATTGTCAAATGCAGAACTTAAAATTGATAGCTTCTAATTATTATTTCAAATTATAACTTGAAGATCTGAACTTGTAATAGTCAAATACAGAACATCGAATTGTTAAATACAAATTATTAGTGCAAATTATAACTTGAAGATCTGAACTTGTAATAGGTAAATACAGAACTTCTAATTGTTAAATTCAAACTAAGATTGCAAATAATAATTTGAAAATCTGAACTAGTAATAGTCAGATACAGAACTTCTAACTGTTAAAAACAAATTATTAGTGCAAATTATAACTTGAAGATCTGAACTTGTAATTGTCAAATACAGAACTTAAAATTGATAGCTTCTAATTATTATTGCAAATTATAACTTGAAGATCTGAACTTGTAATAGTGAATTACAAAACTTAGATTTGTTAAATTCTAATTATTATTTCAAATTATAACTTGAAGATCTGAACTAGTAATTGTCAAATACAGAACTTAAATTGATAGCTTATAATTATTATTGCAAATAATAATTTGAAGAACTGAACTTGTAATAGTCAAATACAGAACTTCTAATTGTTAAATACAAATTATTAGTGCAAATTATAACTTGAAGATCTGAACTAGTAATTGTCAAATACAGAACTTAAAATTGATAGCTTCTAATTATTATTGCAAATTATAACTAGAAGATCTGAACTTGTAATTGTCAAATACAGAACTTCTAATTGTTAAATACAAATTATTAGTGCAAATTATAACTTGAAGATCTGAACTTGTAATTGTCAAATATAGAACTTAAAATTGATAGCTTCTAATTATTATTGCAAATTATAACTTGAAGATCTGAACTTGTAATTGTCAAATACAGAACTTCTAATTGTTAAATACAAATTATTAGTGCAAATTATAACTTGAAGATCTGAACAAGTAATTGTCAAATACAGAACTTAAAATTGATAGCTTCTAATTATTATTGTAAATTATAACTTGAAGATCTGAACTTGTAATAGTGAATTACAGAACTTAGATTTGTTAAATTCAAATTATTATTTCAAATTATAACTTGAAGATCTGAACTAGTAATTGTCAAATACAGAACTTAAAATTGATAGCTTCTAATTATTATTGCAAATTATAACTTGAAGATCTGAACTTGTAATTGTCAAATACAGAACTTAAAATTGATAGCTTCTAATTATTATTGCAAATTATAACATGAAGATCTGAACTTGTAATTGTCAAATACAGAACTTAAAATTGATAGCTTCTAATTATTATTGTAAATTATAACTTGAAGATCTGAACTTGTAATAGTCAAATACAGAACTTCTAATTGTTAAATACAAATTATTAGTGCAAATTATAACTTGAAGGTCTGAACTAGTAATTTTCAAATACAGAACTTAATATTGATAGCTTAAATTATTATTGCAAATTATAACTAGAAGATCTGAACTTGTAATTGTCAAATAAGGAACTTAAAATTGATAGCTTCTAATTATTATTTCAATTTATAACTTGAAGATCTGAACTTGTAATTGTCAAATACAGAACTTAAAATTGATAGCTTCTAATTATTATTGCAAATTATAACTTGAAGAACTGAACTTGTAATTGTCAAATACAGAACTTAAAATTGATAGCTTCTAATTATTATTGTAAATTATAACTTGAAGATCTGAACTTGTAATTGTCAAATACAGAACTTAAAATTGATAGCTTCTAATTATTATTGCAAATAATAACTTGGAGATCTGAACTAGTAATTGTCAAATACAGAACTTAAAATTGATAGCTTCTAATTATTATTGCAAATTATAACTTGAAGATCTGAACTTGTAATTGTCAAATACAGAACTTAAAATTGATAGCTTCTAATTATTATTGCAAATTATAACTTGAAGATCTGAACTTGTAATTGTCAAATACAGAACTTAAAATTGATAGCTTCTAATTATTATTGCAAATTATAACTTGAAGATCTGAACTTGTAATTGTCAAATACAGAACTTCAAATTGTTAAATACAAATTATTAGTGCAAATTATAACTTGAAGATCTGAACTTGTAATTGTCAAATACAGAACTTAAAATTGATAGCTTCTAATTATTATTGTAAATTATAACTTGAAGATCTGAACTTGTAATAGTGAATTACAGAACTTAGATTTGTTAAATTCCAATTATTATTTCAAATTATAACTTGAAGATCTGAACTAGTAATTGTCAAATACAGAACTTAAAATTGATAGCTTCTAATTATTATTGCATATTATAACTTGAAGATCTGAACTTGTAATTGTTAAATACAGAACTTAAAATTGATAGCTTCTAATTATTATTGTAAATTATAACTTCAAGATCTGAACTTGTAATTGTCAAATACAGAACTTAAAATTGATAGCTTCTAATTATTATTGCAAATAATAACTTGAAGATCTGAACTTGTAATTGTCAAATACAGAACTTAAAATTGATAGCTTCTAATTATTACTGCAAATTATAATTTGAAGATCTGAACTTGTAATAGACAAACACGCAACTTAGCATTGTTAAATACAAATTGTGATTGCAAATTATAACTTGAAGATCTGAACCTGTAATAGGTAAATACAGAACTTCGAATTGTTAAATTCAAACTAATATTGCAAATAATAATTCGAAGATCTGAACTTGTAATAGTCAAATACAGAACTTCTAATTGTTAAATAAAAATTATTAGTGCAAATTATAACTTGAAGATCTGAACTAGTAATTGTCAAATACAGAACTTAAAATTGATAGCTTCTAATTATTATTGCAAATTATAACTTGAAGATCTGAACTTGTAATTGTCAAATACAGAACTTCTAATTGTTAAATACAAATTATTAGTGCAAATTATAACTTGAAGATCTGAACTTGTAATTGTCAAATACAGAACTTAAAATTGATAGCTTCTAATTATTATTGCAAATTATAACTTGAAGATCTGAACTTGAAATAGTCAAATACAGAACTTAAAATTGATAGCTTCTAATTATTATTGTAAATTATAACTTCAAGATCTGAACTTGTAATTATCAAATACAGAACTTAAAATTGATAGCTTCTAATTATTATTGCAAATAATAACTTCAAGATCTGAACTTGTAATTGTCAAATACAGAACTTAAAATTGATAGCTTCTAATTATTATTGCAAATAATAACTTGAAGATCTGAACTTGTAATTGTCAAATACAGAACTTAAAATTGATAGATTCTAATTATTATTGTAAATTATAACTTAAAGATCTGTACTTGTAATTGTCAAATACAGAACTTCAAATTGTTAAATACAAATTATTAGTGCAAATTATAACTTGAAGATCTGAACTAGTAATTGTCAAATACAGAACTTAAAATTGATAGCTTCTAATTATTATTGCAAATTATAACTTGAAGATCTGAACTTGTAATTGTCAAATACAGAACTTAAAATTGATAGCTTCTAATTATTATTGCAAATTATAACTTGAAGATCTGAACTTGTAATTGTCAAATACAGAACTTAAAATTGATAGCTTCTAATTATTATTGCAAATTATAACTTGAAGATCTGAACTTGTAATTGTCAAATACAGAACTTCAAATTGTTAAATACAAATTATTAGTGCAAATTATAACTTGAAGATCTGAACTTGTAATTGTCAAATACAGAACTACTAATTGTTAAATACAAATTATAACTTGAAGATCTGAACTTGTAATTGTCAAATACAGAACTTAAAATTGATAGCTTCTAATTATTATTGCAAATTATAACTTGAAGATCTGAACTTGTAATAGTCAAATACAGAACTTAAAATTGATAGCTTCTAATTATTATTGTAAATTATAACTTGAAGATCTGAACTTGTAATTGTCAAATACAGAACTTAAAATTGATAGCTTCTAATTATTATTGCAAATAATAACTTGGAGATCTGAACTAGTAATTGTCAACTACAGAACTTAAAATTGATAGCTTCTAATTATTATTGCAAATTATAACTTGAAGATCTGAACTTGTAATTGTCAAATACAGAACTTAAAATTGATAGCTTCTAATTATTATTGCAAATTATAACTTGAAGATCTGAACTTGTAATTGTCAAATACAGAACTTAAAATTGATAGCTTCTAATTATTATTGCAAATTATAACTTGAAGATCTGAACTTGTAATTGTCAAATACAGAACTTCAAATTGTTAAATACAAATTATTAGTGCAAATTATAACTTGAAGATCTGAACTTGTAATTGTCAAATACAGAACTTAAAATTGATAGCTTCTAATTATTATTGTAAATTATAACTTGAAGATCTGAACTTGTAATAGTGAATTACAGATCTTAGATTTGTTAAATTCCAATTATTATTTCAAATTATAACTTGAAGATCTGAACTAGTAATTGTCAAATACAGAACTTAAAATTGATAGCTTCTAATTATTATTGCATATTATAACTTGAAGATCTGAACTTGTAATTGTTAAATACAGAACTTAAAATTGATAGCTTCTAATTATTATTGTAAATTATAACTTCAAGATCTGAACTTGTAATTGTCAAATACAGAACTTAAAATTGATAGCTTCTAATTATTATTGCAAATAAAAACTTGAAGATCTGAACTTGTAATTGTCAAATACAGAACTTAAAATTGATAGCTTCTAATTATTATTGCAAATAAAAACTTGAAGATCTGAACTTGTAATTGTCAAATACAGAACTTAAAATTGATAGCTTCTAATTATTATTGCAAATAAAAACTTGAAGATCTGTACTTGTAATTGTCAAATACAGAACTTCAAATTGTTAAATACAAATTATTAGTGCAAATTATAACTTGAAGATCTGAACTAGTAATTGTCAAATACAGAACTTAAAATTGATAGCTTCTAATTATTATTGCAAATTATAACTTGAAGATCTGAACTTGTAATTGTCAAATACAGAACTTAAAATTGATAGCTTCTAATTATTATTGCAAATTATAACTTGAAGATCTGAACTTGTAATTGTCAAATACAGAACTTAAAATTGATAGCTTCTAATTATTATTGCAAATTATAACTTGAAGATCTGAACTTGTAATTGTCAAATACAGAACTTCAAATTGTTAAATACAAATTATTAGTGCAAATTATAACTTGAAGATCTGAACTTGTAATTGTCAAATACAGAACTACTAATTGTTAAATACAAATTATAACTTGAAGATCTGAACTTGTAATTGTCAAATACAGAACTTAAAATTGATAGCTTCTAATTATTATTGCAAATTATAACTTGAAGATCTGAACTTGTAATAGTCAAATACAGAACTTAAAATTGATAGCTTCTAATTATTATTGTAAATTATAACTTGAAGATCTGAACTTGTAATTGTCAAATACAGAACTTAAAATTGATAGCTTCTAATTATTATTGCAAATAATAACTTGGAGATCTGAACTAGTAATTGTCAACTACAGAACTTAAAATTGATAGCTTCTAATTATTATTGCAAATTATAACTTGAAGATCTGAACTTGTAATTGTCAAATACAGAACTTAAAATTGATAGCTTCTAATTATTATTGCAAATTATAACTTGAAGATCTGAACTTGTAATTGTCAAATACAGAACTTAAAATTGATAGCTTCTAATTATTATTGCAAATTATAACTTGAAGATCTGAACTTGTAATTGTCAAATACAGAACTTCAAATTGTTAAATACAAATTATTAGTGCAAATTATAACTTGAAGATCTGAACTTGTAATTGTCAAATACAGAACTTAAAATTGATAGCTTCTAATTATTATTGTAAATTATAACTTGAAGATCTGAACTTGTAATAGTGAATTACAGATCTTAGATTTGTTAAATTCCAATTATTATTTCAAATTATAACTTGAAGATCTGAACTAGTAATTGTCAAATACAGAACTTAAAATTGATAGCTTCTAATTATTATTGCATATTATAACTTGAAGATCTGAACTTGTAATTGTTAAATACAGAACTTAAAATTGATAGCTTCTAATTATTATTGTAAATTATAACTTCAAGATCTGAACTTGTAATTGTCAAATACAGAACTTAAAATTGATAGCTTCTAATTATTATTGCAAATAAAAACTTGAAGATCTGAACTTGTAATTGTCAAATACAGAACTTAAAATTGATAGCTTCTAATTATTATTGCAAATTATAATTTGAAGATCTGAACTTGTATTAGACAAACACGCAACTTAGCATTGTTAAATACAAATTGTGATTGCAAATTATAACTTGAAGATCTGAACCTGTAATAGGTAAATACAGAACTTCGAATTGTTAAATTCAAACTAAGATTGCAAATAGTAATCCGAAGATCTGAACTTGTAATAGTCAAATACAGAACTTCTAATTGTTAAATACAAATTATTAGTGCAAATTATAACTTGAAGATCTGAACTAGTAATTGTCAAATACAGAACTTAAAATTGATAGCTTCTAATTATTATTGCAAATTATAACTTGAAGATCTGAACTTGTAATAGTCAAATACAGAACTTAAAATTGATAGCTTCTAATTATTATTGTAAATTATAACTTCAAGATCTGAACTTGTAATTGTCAAATAAGGAACTTAAAATTGATAGCTTCTAATTATTATTGCAAATAATAACTTCAAGATCCGAACTTGTAATTGTAAAATACAGAACTTAAAATTGATAGCTTCTAATTATTATTGCAAATAATAACTTGAAGATCTGAACTTGTAATTGTCAAATACAGAACTTTAAATTGATAGATTCTAATTATTATTGCAAATTATAACTTGAAGATCTGAACTTGTAATTGTCAAATACAGAACTTCAAATTGCTAAATACAAATTATTAGTGCAAATTATAACTTGAAGATCTGAACTTGTAATTGTCAAATACAGAACTTAAAATTGATAGTTTCTAATTATTATTGTAAATTATAACTTGAAGAACTGAACTTGTAATAGTGAATTACAGAACTTAGATTTGTTAAATTCAATTTATTATTTCAAATTATAACTTGAAGATCTGAACTAGTAATTGTCAAATACAGAACTTAAAATTGATAGCTTCTAATTATTATTGCAAATTATAACTTGAAGATCTGAACTTGTAATTGTCAGATACAGAACTTAAAATTGATAGCTTCTAATTATTATTGTAAATTATAACTTCAAGATCTGAACTTGTAATTGGCAAATACAGAACTTAAAATTGATAGCTTCAAATTATTATTGCAAATTATAACTTGAAGATCTGAACTTGTAATTTTCAAATACAGAACTTCTAATTGTTAAATACAAATTATTAGTGCAAATTATAACTTGAAGAACTGAACTTGGAATTGTCAAATACAGAACTTCTAATTGTTAAATACAAATTAGTAGTGCAAATTATAACTTGAAGGTCTGAACTAGTAATTTTCAAATACAGAACTTAAAATTAATAGCTTCTAATTATTATTGCAAATTAAAACTTGAATGTCTGAACTTGTAATTGTCAAATACAGAACTTCTAATTGTTAAATACAAATTATTAGTGCAAATTATAACTTGAAGATCTGAACTTGTAATTGTCAAATACAGAACTTAAAATTGATAGCTTCTAATTATTATTGCAAATTATAACATGAAGATCTGAACTTGTAATTGTCAAATACAGAACTTCTAATTGTTAAATACAAATTATTAGTGCAAATTATAACTTGAAGGTCTGAACTAGTAATTTTCAAATACAGAACTTAAAATTAATAGCTTCTAATTATTATTGCAAATTAAAACTTGAATGTCTGAACTTGTAATTGTCAAATACAGAACTTCTAATTGTTAAATACAAATTATTAGTGCAAATTATAACTTGAAGATCTGAACTTGTAATTGTCAAATACAGAACTTAAAATTGATAGCTTCTAATTATTATTGCAAATTATAACATGAAGATCTGAACTTGTAATTGTCAAATACAGAACTTAAAATTGATAGCTTCTAATTATTATTGTAAATTATAACTTGAAGATCTGAACTTGTAATAGTCAAATACAGAACTTCTAATTGTTAAATACAAATTATTAGTGCAAATTATAACTTGAAGATCTGAACTAGTAATTTTCAAATACAGAACTTAATATTGATAGCTTCTAATTATTATTGCAAATTATAACTAGAAGATCTGAACTTGTAATTGTCAAATACAGAACTTAAAATTGATAGCTTCTAATTATTAATTCAATTTATAACTTGAAGATCTGAACTTGTAATTGTCAAATACAGAACTTAAAATTGATAGCTTCTAATTATTATTGCAAATTATAACTTGAAGATCTGAACTTGTAATTGTCAAATACAGAACTTTTAATTGTTAAATACAAATTAGTAGTGCAAATTATAACTTGAAGATCTGAACTTGTAATTATCAAATACAGAACTTAAAATTGATAGCTTCTAATTATTATTGTAAATTATAACTTGAAGATCTAAACTTGTAATAGTGAATTACAGAACTTAGATTTGTTAAATTCAAATTATTATTACAAATTATAACTTGAAGATCTGAAATAGTAATTGTCAAATTCAGAACTTAAAATTGATAGCTTCTAATTATTATTGCAAATCATAACTTGAAGATCTGAACTAGTAATTGTCAAATACAGAACTTAAAATTGATAGCTTCTAATTATTATTGTAAATTATAACTTGAAGATCTGACCTTGTAATTGTCAAATACAGAACTTAAAATTGATATCTTCTAATTATTATTGCAAATAATAACTTGAAGATCTGAACTAGTAATTGTCAAATACAGCACTTAAAATTGATAGCTTCTAATTATTATTGCAAATTATAATTTGAAGATCTGAACTTGTAATAGACAAATACGCAACTTAGCATTGTTAAATACAAATTGTGATTGCAAATTATAACTTGAAGATCTGAACCTGTAATAGGTAAATACAGAACTTCTAATTGTTAATTTCTAACTAAGATTGCAAATAATAATTCGAAGATCTGAACTTGTAATAGTGAATTACAGAACTTAGATTTGTTAAATTCAAATTATTATTTCAAATTATAACTTGAAGATCTGAACTTGTAATTGTCAAATACAGAACTTAAAATTGATAGCTTCTAATTATTATTGCAAATAATAACTTGAAGATCTGTACTTGTAATTGTCAAATACAGAACTTAAAATTGATAGCTTCTAATTATTATTGCAAATTATAACTAGAAGATCTGAACTTGTAATTGTCAAATACAGAACTTCTAATTGTTAAATACAAATTATTAGTGCAAATTATAACTTGAAGATCTGAACTTGTAATTGTCAAATATAGAACTTAAAATTGATAGCTTCTAATTATTATTGCAAATTATAACTTGAAGATCTGAACTTGTAATTGTCAAATACAGAACTTCTAATTGTTAAATACAAATTATTAGTGCAAATTATAACTTGAAGATCTGAACAAGTAATTGTCAAATACAGAACTTAAAATTGATAGCTTCTAATTATTATTGTAAATTATAACTTGAAGATCTGAACTTGTAATAGTGAATTACAGAACTTAGATTTGTTAAATTCAAATTATTATTTCAAATTATAACTTGAAGATCTGAACTAGTAATTGTCAAATACAGAACTTAAAATTGATAGCTTCTAATTATTATTGCAAATTATAACTTGAAGATCTGAACTTGTAATTGTCAAATACAGAACTTAAAATTGATAGCTTCTAATTATTATTGCAAATTATAACATGAAGATCTGAACTTGTAATTGTCAAATACAGAACTTAAAATTGATAGCTTCTAATTATTATTGTAAATTATAACTTGAAGATCTGAACTTGTAATAGTCAAATACAGAACTTCTAATTGTTAAATACAAATTATTAGTGCAAATTATAACTTGAAGATCTGAACTAGTAATTTTCAAATACAGAACTTAATATTGATAGCTTATAATTATTATTGCAAATTATAACTAGAAGATCTGAACTTGTAATTGTCAAATAAGGAACTTAAAATTGATAGCTTCTAATTATTATTTCAATTTATAACTTGAAGATCTGAACTTGTAATTGTCAAATACAGAACTTTTAATTGTTAAATTCAAATTAGTAGGGCAAATTATAACTTGAAGATCTGAACTTGTAATTAACAAATACAGAACTTAAAATTGATAGCTTCTAATTATTATTGTAAATTATAACTTGAAGATCTGAACTTGTAATAGTGAATTACAGAACTGAGATTTGTTAAATTCAAATTATTATTACAAATTATAACTTGAAGATCTGAACTAGTAATTGTCAAATACAGAACTTAAAATTGATAGCTTCTAATTATTATTGCAAATCATAACTTGAAGATCTGAACTAGTAATTGTCAAATACAGAACTTAAAATTGATAGCTTCTAATTATTATTGTAAATTATAACTTGAAGATCTGACCTTGTAATTGTCAAATACAGAACTTAAAATTGATATCTTCTAATTATTATTGCAAATAATAACTTGAAGATCTGAACTAGTAATTGTCAAATACAGCACTTAAAATTGATAGTTACTAATTATTATTGCAAATTATAATTTGAAGATCTGAACTTGTAATAGACAAATACGCAACTTAGCATTGTTAAATACAAATTGTGATTGCAAATTATAACTTGAAGATCTGAACTTGTAATTGTTAAATACAGAACTTAAAATTGATAGCTTCTAATTATTATTGCATATTATAACTTGAAGATCTGAACTTGTAATTGTTAAATACAGAACTTAAAATTGATAGCTTCTAATTATTATTGTAAATTATAACTTCAAGATCTGAACTTGTAATTGTCAAATACAGAACTTAAAATTGATAGCTTCTAATTATTATTGCAAATAATAACTTGAAGATCTGAACTTGTAATTGTCAAATACAGAACTTAAAATTGATAGCTTCTAATTATTATTGCAAATTATAATTAGAAGATCTGAACTTGTAATAGACAAATACGCAACTTAGCATTGTTAAATACAAATTGTGATTGCAAATTATAACTTGAAGATCTGAACCTGTAATTGTCAAATACAGAACTTCTAATTGTTAAATACAAATTATTAGTGCTAATTATAACTTGAAGATCTGAACTAGTAATTGTCAAATACAGAACTTAAAATTGATAGCTTCTAATTATTATTGCAAATTATAACTTGAAGATCTGAACTTGTAATTGTCAAATACAGAACTTCTAATTGTTAAATACAAATTATTAGTGCTAATTATAACTTGAAGATCTGAACTTGTAATTGTCAAATACAGAACTTAAAATTGATAGCTTCTAATTATTATTGCAAATTATAACTTGAAGATCTGAACTTGTAATAGTCAAATACAGAACTTAAAATTGATAGCTTCTAATTATTATTGTAAATTATTTATAACTTGAAGATCTGAACTTGTAATAGTGAATTACAGAACTTAGATTTGTTAAATTCAAATTATTACTTCAAACTATAACTTGAAGATCTGAACTAGTAATTGTCAAATACAGAACTTAAAATTGATAGCTTCTAATTATTATTGCATATTATAACTTGAAGATCTGAACTTGTAATTGTTAAATACAGAACTTAAAATTGATAGCTTCTAATTATTATTGTAAATTATAACTTCAAGATCTGAACTTGTAATTGTCAAATACAGAACTTAAAATTGATAGCTTCTAATTATTATTGCAAATAATAACTTGAAGATCTGAACTTGTAATTGTCAAATACAGAACTTAAAATTGATAGCTTCTAATTATTATTGTAAATTATAATTAGAAGATCTGAACTTGTAATAGACAAATACGCAACTTAGCATTGTTAAATACAAATTGTGATTGGAAATTATAACTTGAAGATCTGAACCTGTAATAGGTAAATACAGAACTTCGAATTGTTAAATTCAAACTAAGATTGCAAATAATAATTCGAAGATCTGAACTTGTAATAGTCAAATACAGAACTTCTAATTGTTAAATACAAATTATTAGTGCAAATTATAACTTGAAGATCTGAACTAGTAATTGTCAAATACAGAACTTAAAATTGATAGCTTCTAATTATTATTGCAAATTATAACTTGAAGATCTGAACTTGTAATTGTCAAATACAGAACTACTAATTGTTAAATACAAATTATTAGTGCTAATTATAACTTGAAGATCTGAACTTGTAATTGTCAAATACAGAACTTAAAATTGATAGCTTCTAATTATTATTGCAAATTATAACTTGAAGATCTGAACTTGTAATAGTCAAATACAGAACTTAAAATTGATAGCTTCTAATTATTATTGTAAATTATAACTTGAAGATCTGAACTTGTAATAGTGAATTACAGAACTCAGATTTGTTAAATTCAAATTATTACTTCAAATTATAACTTGAAGATCTGAACTAGTAATTGTCAAATACAGAACTTAAAATTGATAGCTTCTAATTATTATTGCAAATTATAACTTGAAGATCTGAACTTGTAATTGTCAAATACAGAACTTCAAATTGTTAAATACAAATTATTAGTGCAAATTATAACTTGAAGATCTGAACTTGTAATTATCAAATACAGAACTTAAAATTGATAGCTTCTAATTATTGTTGTAAATTATAACTTGAAGATCTGAACTTGTAATAGTGAATTACAGAACTTAGATTTGTTAAATTCAAATTATTATTTCAAATTATAACTTGAAGATCTGAACTAGTAATTGTCAAATACAGAACTTAAAATTGATAGCTTCTAATTATTATTGCATATTATAACTTGAAGATCTGAACTTGTAATTGTTAAATACAGAACTTAAAATTGATTGCTTCTAATTATTATTGTAAATTATAACTTCAAGATCTGAACTTGTAATTGTCAAATACAGAACTTAAAATTGATAGCTTCTAATTATTATTGCAAATAATAACTTGAAGATCTGAACTTGTAATTGTCAAATACAGAACTTAAAATTGATAGCTTCTAATTATTATTGCAAATTATAATTTGAAGATCTGAACTTGTAATAGACAAATACGCAACTTAGCATTGTTAAAAACAAATTGTGATTGCAAATTATAACTTGAAGATCTGAACCTGTAATAGGTAAATACAGAACATAAAATTGATAGCTTCTAATTATTATTTTAAATTATAACTTGAAGATCTGAACTTGTAATTGTCAAATACAGAACTTAAAATTAATAGCTTCTAATTATTATTGCAAATTATAACTTGAAGATCTGTACTTGTAATTGTCAAATACAGAACTTAAAATTGATAGCTTCTAATTATTATTGTAAATTATAACTTGAAGATCTGAACTTGTAATAGTGAATTACAGAACTTAGATTTGTTAAATTCAAATTATTATTTCAAATTATAACTTGAAGATCTGAACTAGTAATTGTCAAATACAGAACTTAAAATTGATAGCTTCTAATTATTATTGCAAATAATAACTTGAAGATCTGAACTGGTAATTGTCAAATACAGAACTTAAAATTGATAGCTTCTAATTATTATTGCAAATTATAACTTGAAGATCTGAACTTGTAATTGTCAAATACAGAACTTCAAATTGTTAAATACAAATTATTAGTGCAAATTATAACTTGAAGATCTGAACTTGTAATTATCAAATACAGAACTTAAAATTGTTGGCTTCTAATTATTATTGTAAATTATAACTTGAAGATCTGAACTTGTAATAGTGAATTACAGAACTTAGATTTGTTAAATTCAAATTATTATTTCAAATTATAACTTGAAGATCTGAACTAGTAATTGTCAAATACAGAACTTAAAATTGATAGCTTCTAATTATTATTGCATATTATAACTTGAAGATCTGAACTTGTAATTGTTAAATACAGAACTTAAAATTGATTGCTTCTAATTATTATTGTAAATTATAACTTCAAGATCTGAACTTGTAATTGTCAAATACAGAACTTAAAATTGATAGCTTCTAATTATTATTGCAAATAATAACTTGAAGATCTGAACTTGTAATTGTCAAATACAGAACTTAAAATTGATAGCTTCTAATTATTATTGCAAATTATAATTAGAAGATCTGAACTTGTAATAGACAAATACGCAACTTAGCATTGTTAAATACAAATTGTGATTGCAAATTATAACTTGAAGATCTGAACCTGTAATTGTCAAATACAGAGCTTCTAATTGTTAAATACAAATTATTATTGCAAATTATAACTTGAAGATCTGAACTTGTAATTGTCAAATACAGAACTTCTAATTGTTAAATACAAATTATTAGTGCTAATTATAACTTGAAGATCTGAACTTGTAATTGTCAAATACAGAACTTAAAATTGATAGCTTCTAATTATTATTGCAAATTATAACTTGAAGATCTGAACTTGTAATAGTCAAATACAGAACTTAAAATTGATAGCTTCTAATTATTATTGTAAATTATAACTTGAAGATCTGAACTTGTAATAGTGAATTACAGAACTTAGATTTGTTAAATTCAAATTATTACTTCAAATTATAACTTGAAGATCTGAACTAGTAATTGTCAAATACAGAACTTAAAATTGATAGCTTCTAATTATTATTGCTTATTATAACTTGAAGATCTGAACTTGTAATTGTTAAATACAGAACTTAAAATTGATAGCTTCTAATTATTATTGTAAATTATAACTTCAAGATCTGAACTTGTAATTGTCAAATACAGAACTTAAAATTGATAGCTTCTAATTATTATTGCAAATAATAACTTGAAGATCTGAACTTGTAATTGTCAAATACAGAACTTAAAATTGATAGCTTCTAATTATTATTGCAAATTATAATTAGAAGATCTGAACTTGTAATAGACAAATACGCAACTTAGCATTGTTAAATACAAATTGTGATTGGAAATTATAACTTGAAGATCTGAACCTGTAATAGACAAATACGCAACTTAGCATTGTTAAATACAAATTGTGATTGCAAATTATAACTTGAAGATCTGAACTTGTAATTGTTAAATACAGAACTTAAAATTGATAGCTTCTAATTATTATTGCATATTATAACTTGAAGATCTGAACTTGTAATTGTTAAATACAGAACTTAAAATTGATAGCTTCTAATTATTATTGTAAATTATAACTTCAAGATCTGAACTTGTAATTGTCAAATACAGAACTTAAAATTGATAGCTTCTAATTATTATTGCAAATAATAACTTGAAGATCTGAACTTGTAATTGTCAAATACAGAACTTAAAATTGATAGCTTCTAATTATTATTGCATATTATAACTTGAAGATCTGAACTTGTAATTGTTAAATACAGAACTTAAAATTGATAGCTTCTAATTATTATTGTAAATTATAACTTCAAGATCTGAACTTGTAATTGTCAAATACAGAACTTAAAATTGATAGCTTCTAATTATTATTGCAAATAATAACTTGAAGATCTGAACTTGTAATTGTCAAATACAGAACTTAAAATTGATAGCTTCTAATTATTATTGCAAATTATAATTAGAAGATCTGAACTTGTAATAGACAAATACGCAACTTAGCATTGTTAAATACAAATTGTGATTGCAAATTATAACTTGAAGATCTGAACCTGTAATTGTCAAATACAGAACTTCTAATTGTTAAATACAAATTATTAGTGCTAATTATAACTTGAAGATCTGAACTAGTAATTGTCAAATACAGAACTTAAAATTGATAGCTTCTAATTATTATTGCAAATTATAACTTGAAGATCTGAACTTGTAATTGTCAAATACAGAACTTCTAATTGTTAAATACAAATTATTAGTGCTAATTATAACTTGAAGATCTGAACTTGTAATTGTCAAATACAGAACTTAAAATTGATAGCTTCTAATTATTATTGCAAATTATAACTTGAAGATCTGAACTTGTAATAGTCAAATACAGAACTTAAAATTGATAGCTTCTAATTATTATTGTAAATTATTTATAACTTGAAGATCTGAACTTGTAATAGTGAATTACAGAACTTAGATTTGTTAAATTCAAATTATTACTTCAAACTATAACTTGAAGATCTGAACTAGTAATTGTCAAATACAGAACTTAAAATTGATAGCTTCTAATTATTATTGCATATTATAACTTGAAGATCTGAACTTGTAATTGTTAAATACAGAACTTAAAATTGATAGCTTCTAATTATTATTGTAAATTATAACTTCAAGATCTGAACTTGTAATTGTCAAATACAGAACTTAAAATTGATAGCTTCTAATTATTATTGCAAATAATAACTTGAAGATCTGAACTTGTAATTGTCAAATACAGAACTTAAAATTGATAGCTTCTAATTATTATTGCAAATTATAATTAGAAGATCTGAACTTGTAATAGACAAATACGCAACTTAGCATTGTTAAATACAAATTGTGATTGGAAATTATAACTTGAAGATCTGAACCTGTAATAGGTAAATACAGAACTTCGAATTGTTAAATTCAAACTAAGATTGCAAATAATAATTCGAAGATCTGAACTTGTAATAGTCAAATACAGAACTTCTAATTGTTAAATACAAATTATTAGTGCAAATTATAACTTGAAGATCTGAACTAGTAATTGTCAAATACAGAACTTAAAATTGATAGCTTCTAATTATTATTGCAAATTATAACTTGAAGATCTGAACTTGTAATTGTCAAATACAGAACTTCTAATTGTAAAATACAAATTATTAGTGCTAATTATAACTTGAAGATCTGAACTTGTAATTGTCAAATACAGAACTTAAAATTGATAGCTTCTAATTATTATTGCAAATTATAACTTGAAGATCTGAACTTGTAATAGTCAAATACAGAACTTAAAATTGATAGCTTCTAATTATTATTGTAAATTATAACTTGAAGATCTGAACTTGTAATAGTGAATTACAGAACTTAGATTTGTTAAATTCAAATTATTACTTCAAATTATAACTTGAAGATCTGAACTAGTAATTGTCAAATACAGAACTTAAAATTGATAGCTTCTAATTATTATTGCAAATTATAACTTGAAGATCTGAACTTGTAATTGTCAAATACAGAACTTCAAATTGTTAAATACAAATTATTAGTGCAAATTATAACTTGAAGATCTGAACTAGTAATTGTCAAATACAGAACTTAAAATTGATAGCTTCTAATTATTATTGCAAATTATAACTTGAAGATCTGAACTTGTAATTGTCAAATACAGAACTTCTAATTGTTAAATACAAATTATTAGTGCTAATTATAACTTGAAGATCTGAACTTGTAATTGTCAAATACAGAACTTAAAATTGATAGCTTCTAATTATTATTGCATATTATAACTTGAAGATCTGAACTTGTAATTGTTAAATACAGAACTTAAAATTGATTGCTTCTAATTATTATTGTAAATTATAACTTCAAGATCTGAACTTGTAATTGTCAAATACAGAACTTAAAATTGATAGCTTCTAATTATTATTGCAAATAATAACTTGAAGATCTGAACTTGTAATTGTCAAATACAGAACTTAAAATTGATAGCTTCTAATTATTATTGCAAATTATAATTTGAAGATCTGAACTTGTAATAGACAAATACGCAACTTAGCATTGTTAAATACAAATTGTGATTGCAAATTATAACTTGAAGATCTGAACCTGTAATAGGTAAATACAGAACATAAAATTGATAGCTTCTAATTATTATTTCAAATTATAACTTGAAGATCTGAACTTGTAATTGTCAAATACAGAACTTAAAATTAATAGCTTCTAATTATTATTGCAAATTATAACTTGAAGATCTGTACTTGTAATTGTCAAATACAGAACTTAAAATTGATAGCTTCTAATTATTATTGTAAATTATAACTTGAAGATCTGAACTTGTAATAGTGAATTACAGAACTTAGATTTGTTAAATTCAAATTATTATTTCAAATTATAACTTGAAGATCTGAACTAGTAATTGTCAAATACAGAACTTAAAATTGATAGCTTCTAATTATTATTGCAAATAATAACTTGAAGATCTGAACTGGTAATTGTCAAATACAGAACTTAAAATTGATAGCTTCTAATTATTATTGCAAATTATAACTTGAAGATCTGAACTTGTAATTGTCAAATACAGAACTTCAAATTGTTAAATACAAATTATTAGTGCAAATTATAACTTGAAGATCTGAACTTGTAATTATCAAATACAGAACTTAAAATTGTTGGCTTCTAATTATTATTGTAAATTATAACTTGAAGATCTGAACTTGTAATAGTGAATTACAGAACTTAGATTTGTTAAATTCAAATTATTATTTCAAATTATAACTTGAAGATCTGAACTAGTAATTGTAAAATACAGAACTTAAAATTGATAGCTTCTAATTATTATTGCATATTATAACTTGAAGATCTGAACTTGTAATTGTTAAATACAGAACTTAAAATTGATTGCTTCTAATTATTATTGTAAATTATAACTTCAAGATCTGAACTTGTAATTGTCAAATACAGAACTTAAAATTGATAGCTTCTAATTATTATTGCAAATAATAACTTGAAGATCTGAACTTGTAATTGTCAAATACAGAACTTAAAATTGATAGCTTCTAATTATTATTGCAAATTATAATTAGAAGATCTGAACTTGTAATAGACAAATACGCAACTTAGCATTGTTAAATACAAATTGTGATTGCAAATTATAACTTGAAGATCTGAACCTGTAATTGTCAAATACAGAACTTCTAATTGTTAAATACAAATTATTATTGCAAATTATAACTTGAAGATCTGAACTTGTAATTGTCAAATACAGAACTTCTAATTGTTAAATACAAATTATTAGTGCTAATTATAACTTGAAGATCTGAACTTGTAATTGTCAAATACAGAACTTAAAATTGATAGCTTCTAATTATTATTGCAAATTATAACTTGAAGATCTGAACTTGTAATAGTCAAATACAGAACTTAAAATTGATAGCTTCTAATTATTATTGTAAATTATAACTTGAAGATCTGAACTTGTAATAGTGAATTACAGAACTTAGATTTGTTAAATTCAAATTATTACTTCAAATTATAACTTGAAGATCTGAACTAGTAATTGTCAAATACAGAACTTAAAATTGATAGCTTCTAATTATTATTGCATATTATAACTTGAAGATCTGAACTTGTAATTGTTAAATACAGAACTTAAAATTGATAGCTTCTAATTATTATTGTAAATTATAACTTCAAGATCTGAACTTGTAATTGTAAAATACAGAACTTAAAATTGATAGCTTCTAATTATTATTGCAAATAATAACTTGAAGATCTGAACTTGTAATTGTCAAATACAGAACTTAAAATTGATAGCTTCTAATTATTATTGCAAATTATAATTAGAAGATCTGAACTTGTAATAGTCAAATACAGAACTTCTAATTGTTAAATACAAATTATTAGTGCAAATTATAACTTGAAGATCTGAACTAGTAATTGTCAAATACAGAACTTAAAATTGATAGCTTCTAATTATTATTGCAAATTATAACTTGAAGATCTGAACTTGTAATTGTCAAATACAGAACTTCTAATTGTTAAATACAAATTATTAGTGCTAATTATAACTTGAAGATCTGAACTTGTAATTGTCAAATACAGAACTTAAAATTGATAGCTTCTAATTATTATTGCAAATTATAACTTGAAGATCTGAACTTGTAATAGTTAAATACAGAACTTAAAATTGATAGCTTCTAATTATTATTGCAAATTATAACTTGAAGATCTGAACTTGTAATAGTCAAATACAGAACTTAAAATTGATAGCTTCTAATTATTATTGTAAATTATAACTTGAAGATCTGAACTTGTAATAGTGAATTACAGAACTTAGATTTGTTAAATTCAAATTATTACTTCAAATTATAACTTGAAGATCTGAACTAGTAATTGTCAAATACAGAACTTAAAATTGATAGCTTCTAATTATTATTGCAAATTATAACTTGAAGATCTGAACTTGTAATTGTCAAATACAGAACTTAAAATTGATAGCTTCTAATTATTATTGTAAATTATAACTTGAAGATCTGAACTTGTAATTGTCAAATACAGAACTTAAAATTGATAGCTTCTGATTATTATTGCAAATAATAACTTGGAGATCTGAACTAGTAATTGTCAAATACAGAACTTAAAATTGATAGCTTCTAATTATTATTGCATATTATAACTTGAAGATCTGAACTTGTAATTGTTAAATACAGAACTTAAAATTGATAGCTTCTAATTATTATTGTAAATTATAACTTCAAGATCTGAACTTGTAATTGTCAAATACAGAACTTAAAATTGATAGCTTCTAATTATTATTGCAAATAGTAACTTGAAGATCTGAACTGGTAATTGTCAAATACAGAACTTAAAATTGATAGCTTCTAATTATTATTGCAAATTATAACTTGAAGATCTGAACTTGTAATTGTCAAATACAGAACTTCAAATTGTTAAATACAAATTATTAGTGCAAATTATAACTTGAAGATCTGAACTTGTAATTATCAAATACAGAACTTAAAATTGATAGCTTCTAATTATTATTGTAAATTATAACTTGAAGATCTGAACTTGTAATAGTGAATTACAGAACTTAGATTTGTTAAATTCAAATTATTATTTCAAATTATAACTTGAAGATCTGAACTAGTAATTGTCAAATACAGAACTTAAAATTGATAGCTTCTAATTATTATTGCATATTATAACTTGAAGATCTGAACTTGTAATTGTTAAATAAGGAACTTAAAATTGATTGCTTCTAATTATTATTGTAAATTATAACTTCAAGATCTGAACTTGTAATTGTCAAATACAGAACTTAAAATTGATAGCTTCTAATTATTATTGCAAATAATAACTTGAAGATCTGAACTTGTAATTGTCAAATACAGAACTTAAAATTGATAGCTTCTAATTATTATTGCAAATTATAATTTGAAGATCTGAACTTGTAATAGACAAATACGCAACTTAGCATTGTTAAATACAAATTGTGATTGCAAATTATAACTTGAAGATCTGAACCTGTAATAGGTAAATACAGAACATAAAATTGATAGCTTCTAATTATTATTTCAAATTATAACTTGAAGATCTGAACTTGTAATTGTCAAATACAGAACTTAAAATTAATAGCTTCTAATTATTATTGCAAATTATAACTTGAAGATCTGTACTTGTAATTGTCAAATACAGAACTTAAAATTGATAGCTTCTAATTATTATTGTAAATTATAACTTGAAGATCTGAACTTGTAATAGTGAATTACAGAACTTAGATTTGTTAAATTCAAATTATTATTTCAAATTATAACTTGAAGATCTGAACTAGTAATTGTCAAATACAGAACTTAAAATTGATAGCTTCTAATTATTATTGCATATTATAACTTGAAGATCTGAACTTGTAATTGTTAAATACAGAATTTAAAATTGATAGCTTCTAATTATTATTGTAAATTATAACTTTTAGATCTGAACTTGTAATTGTCAAATACAGAACTTAAAATTGATAGCTTCTAATTATTATTGCAAATTATAATTAGAAGATCTGAACTTGTAATAGACAAATACGCAACTTAGCATTGTTAAATACAAATTGTGATTGGAAATTATAACTTGAAGATCTGAACCTGTAATAGGTAAATACAGAACTTCGAATTGTTAAATTCAAACTAAGATTGCAAATAATAATTCGAAGATCTGAACTTGTAATAGTCAAATACAGAACTTCTAATTGTTAAATACAAATTATTAGTGAAAATTATAACTTGAAGATCTGAACTAGTAATTGTCAAATACAGAACTTAAAATTGATAGCTTCTAATTATTATTGCAAATTATAACTTGAAGATCTGAACTTGTAATTGTCAAATACAGAACTTCTAATTGTTAAATACAAATTATTAGTGCTAATTATAACTTGAAGATCTGAACTTGTAATTGTCAAATACAGAACTTAAAATTGATAGCTTCTAATTATTATTGCAAATTATAACTTGAAGATCTGAACTTGTAATAGTCAAATACAGAACTTAAACTTGATAGCTTCTAATTATTATTGTAAATTATAACTTGAAGATCTGAACTTGTAATAGTGAATTACAGAACTTAGATTTGTTAAATTCAAATTATTACTTCAAATTATAACTTGAAGATCTGAACTAGTAATTGTCAAATACAGAACTTAAAATTGATAGCTTCTAATTATTATTGCAAATTATAACTTGAAGATCTGAACTTGTAATTGTCAAATACAGAACTAAAATTGATAGCTTCTAATTATTATTGTAAATTATAACTTGAAGATCTGAACTTGTAATTGTCAAATACAGAACTTAAAATTGATAGCTTCTGATTATTATTGCAAATAATAACTTGGAGATCTGAACTAGTAATTGTCAAATACAGAACTTAAAATTGATAGCTTCTAATTATTATTGCATATTATAACTTGAAGATCTGAACTTGTAATTGTTAAATACAGAACTTAAAATTGATAGCTTCTAATTATTATTGTAAATTATAACTTCAAGATCTGAACTTGTAATTGTCAAATACAGAACTTAAAATTGATAGCTTCTAATTATTATTGCAAATAATAACTTGAAGATCTGAACTGGTAATTGTCAAATACAGAACTTAAAATTGATAGCTTCTAATTATTATTGCAAATTATAACTTGAAGATCTGAACTTGTAATTGTCAAATACAGAACTTCAAATTGTTAAATACAAATTATTAGTGCAAATTATAACTTGAAGATCTGAACTTGTAATTATCAAATACAGAACTTAAAATTGATAGCTTCTAATTATTATTGTAAATTATAACTTGAAGATCTGAACTTGTAATAGTGAATTACAGAACTTAGATTTGTTAAATTCAAATTATTATTTCAAATTATAACTTGAAGATCTGAACTAGTAATTGTCAAATACAGAACTTAAAATTGATAGCTTCTAATTATTATTGCATATTATAACTTGAAGATCTGAACTTGTAATTGTTAAATACAGAACTTAAAATTGATTGCTTCTAATTATTATTGTAAATTATAACTTCAAAATCTGAACTTGTAATTGAAAATACAGAACTTAAAATTGATAGCTTCTAATTATTATTGCAAATAATAACTTGAAGATCTGAACTTGTAATTGTCAAATACAGAACTTAAAATTGATAGCATCTAATTATTATTGCAAATTATAATTTGAAGATCTGAACTTGTAATAGACAAATACGCAACTTAGCATTGTTAAATACAAATTGTGATTGCAAATTATAACTTGAAGATCTGAACCTGTAATAGGTAAATACAGAACATAAAATTGATAGCTTCTAATTATTATATCAAATTATAACTTGAAGATCTGAACTTGTAATTGTCAAATACAGAACTTAAAATTAATAGCTTCTAATTATTATTGCAAATTATAACTTGAAGATCTGTACTTGTAATTGTCAAATACAGAACTTAAAATTGATAGCTTCTAATTATTATTGTAAATTATAACTTGAAGATCTGAACTTGTAATAGTGAATTACAGAACTTAGATTTGTTAAATTCAAATTATTATTTCAAATTATAACTTGAAGATCTGAACTAGTAATTGTCAAATACAGAACTTAAAATTGATAGCTTCTAATTATTATTGCATATTATAACTTGAAGATCTGAACTTGTAATTGTTAAATACAGAATTTAAAATTGATAGCTTCTAATTATTATTGTAAATTATAACTTTTAGATCTGAACTTGTAATTGTCAAATACAGAACTTAAAATTGATAGCTTCTAATTATTATTGCAAATTATAATTAGAAGATCTGAACTTGTAATAGACAAATACGCAACTTAGCATTGTTAAATACAAATTGTGATTGGAAATTATAACTTGAAGATCTGAACCTGTAATAGGTAAATACAGAACTTCGAATTGTTAAATTCAAACTAAGATTGCAAATAATAATTCGAAGATCTGAACTTGTAATAGTCAAATACAGAACTTCTAATTGTTAAATACAAATTATTAGTGCAAATTATAACTTGAAGATCTGAACTAGTAATTGTCAAATACAGAACTTAAAATTGATAGCTTCTAATTATTATTGCAAATTATAACTTGAAGATCTGAACTTGTAATTGTCAAATACAGAACTTCTAATTGTTAAATACAAATTATTAGTGCTAATTATAACTTGAAGATCTGAACTTGTAATTGTCAAATACAGAACTTAAAATTGATAGCTTCTAATTATTATTGCAAATTATAACTTGAAGATCTGAACTTGTAATAGTCAAATACAGAACTTAAACTTGATAGCTTCTAATTATTATTGTAAATTATAACTTGAAGATCTGAACTTGTAATAGTGAATTACAGAACTTAGATTTGTTAAATTCAAATTATTACTTCAAATTATAACTTGAAGATCTGAACTAGTAATTGTCAAATACAGAACTTAAAATTGATAGCTTCTAATTATTATTGCAAATTATAACTTGAAGATCTGAACTTGTAATTGTCAAATACAGAACTAAAATTGATAGCTTCTAATTATTATTGTAAATTATAACTTGAAGATCTGAACTTGTAATTGTCAAATACAGAACTTAAAATTGATAGCTTCTGATTATTATTGCAAATAATAACTTGGAGATCTGAACTAGTAATTGTCAAATACAGAACTTAAAATAGATAGCTTCTAATTATTATTGCATATTATAACTTGAAGATCTGAACTTGTAATTGTTAAATACAGAACTTAAAATTGATAGCTTCTAATTATTATTGTAAATTATAACTTCAAGATCTGAACTTGTAATTGTCAAATACAGAACTTAAAATTGATAGCTTCTAATTATTATTGCAAATAATAACTTGAAGATCTGAACTGGTAATTGTCAAATACAGAACTTAAAATTGATAGCTTCTAATTATTATTGCAAATTATAACTTGAAGATCTGAACTTGTAATTGTCAAATACAGAACTTCAAATTGTTAAATACAAATTATTAGTGCAAATTATAACTTGAAGATCTGAACTTGTAATTATCAAATACAGAACTTAAAATTGATAGCTTCTAATTATTATTGTAAATTATAACTTGAAGATCTGAACTTGTAATAGTGAATTACAGAACTTAGATTTGTTAAATTCAAATTATTATTTCAAATTATAACTTGAAGATCTGAACTAGTAATTGTCAAATACAGAACTTAAAATTGATAGCTTCTAATTATTATTGCATATTATAACTAGAAGATCTGAACTTGTAATTGTTAAATACAGAACTTAAAATTGATTGCTTCTAATTATTATTGTAAATTATAACTTCAAGATCTGAACTTGTAATTGTCAAATACAGAACTTAAAATTGATAGCTTCTAATTATTATTGCAAATAATAACTTGAAGATCTGAACTTGTAATTGTCAAATACAGAACTTAAAATTGATAGCATCTAATTATTATTGCAAATTATAATTTGAAGATCTGAACTTGTAATAGACAAATACGCAACTTAGCATTGTTAAATACAAATTGTGATTGCAAATTATAACTTGAAGATCTGAACCTGTAATAGGTAAATACAGAACATAAAATTGATAGCTTCTAATTATTATATCAAATTATAACTTGAAGATCTGAACTTGTAATTGTCAAATACAGAACTTAAAATTAATAGCTTCTAATTATTATTGCAAATTATAACTTGAAGATCTGTACTTGTAATTGTCAAATACAGAACTTAAAATTGATAGCTTCTAATTATTATTGTAAATTATAACTTGAAGATCTGAACTTGTAATAGTGAATTACAGAACTTAGATTTGTTAAATTCAAATTATTATTTCAAATTATAACTTGAAGATCTGAACTAGTAATTGTCAAATACAGAACTTAAAATTGATAGCTTCTAATTATTATTGCATATTATAACTTGAAGATCTGAACTTGTAATTGTTAAATACAGAATTTAAAATTGATAGCTTCTAATTATTATTGTAAATTATAACTTTTAGATCTGAACTTGTAATTGTCAAATACAGAACTTGAAATTGATAGCTTCTAATTATTATTGCAAATAATAACTTGAAGATCTGAACTTGTAATTGTCAAATACAGAACTTAAAATTGATAGCTTCTAATTATTATTGCAAATTATAATTTGAAGATCTGAACTTGTAATAGACAAATACGCAACTTAGCATTGTTAAATACAAATTGTGATTGCAAATTATAACTTGAAGATCTGAACCTGTAATAGGTAAATACAGAACTTCGAATTGTTAAATTCTAACTAAGATTGCAAATAATAATTCGAAGATCTGAACTTGTAACAGTCAAATACAGAACTTCTAATTGTTAAATACAAATTATTATTGCAAATTATAACTTGAAGATCTGAACTAGTAATTGTCAAATACAGAACTTAAAATTGATAGCTTCTAATTATTATTGTAAATTATAACTTCAAGATCTGAACTTGTAATTGGCAAATACAGAACTTAAAATTGATAGCTTCAAATTATTATTGCAAATTATAACTTGAAGATCTGAACTTGTAATTTTCAAATACAGAACTTCTAATTGTTAAATACAAATTATTAGTGCAAATTATAACTTGAAGAACTGAACTTGTAATTGTCAAATACAGAACTTCTAATTGTTAAATACAAATTATTAGTGCAAATTATAACTTGAAGGTCTGAACTAGTAATTTTCAAATACAGAACTTAAAATTAATAGCTTCTAATTATTATTGCAAATTATAACTTGAAGATCTGAACTAGTAATTGTCAAATACAGAACTTAAAATTGATAGCTTCTAATTATTATTGCAAATTATAACTTGAAGATCTGAACTTGTAATTGTCAGATACAGAACTTAAAATTGATAGCTTCTAATTATTATTGTAAATTATAACTTCAAGATCTGAACTTGTAATTGGCAAATACAGAACTTAAAATTGATAGCTTCAAATTATTATTGCAAATTATAACTTGAAGATCTGAACTTGTAATTTTCAAATACAGAACTTCTAATTGTTAAATACAAATTATTAGTGCAAATTATAACTTGAAGAACTGAACTTGTAATTGTCAAATACAGAACTTCTAATTGTTAAATACAAATTATTAGTGCAAATTATAACTTGAAGGTCTGAACTAGTAATTTTCAAATACAGAACTTAAAATTAATAGCTTCTAATTATTATTGCAAATTAAAACTTGAATGTCTGAACTTGTAATTGTCAAATACAGAACTTCTAATTGTTAAATACAAATTATTAGTGCAAATTATAACTGGAAGATCTGAACTTGTAATTGTCAAATACAGAACTTAAAATTGATAGCTTCTAATTATTATTGCAAATTATAACATGAAGATCTGAACTTGTAATTGTCAAATACAGAACTTAAAATTGATAGCTTCTAATTATTATTGTAAATTATAACTTGAAGATCTGAACTTGTAATAGTCAAATACAGAACTTCTAATTGTTAAATACAAATTATTAGTGCAAATTATAACTTGAAGATCTGAACTAGTAATTTTCAAATACAGAACTTAATATTGATAGCTTCTAATTATTATTGCAAATTATAACTAGAAGATCTGAACTTGTAATTGTCAAATACAGAACTTAAAATTGATAGCTTCTAATTATTATTTCAATTTATAACTTGAAGATCTGAACTTGTAATTGTCTAATACAGAACTTAAAATTGATAGCTTCTAATTATTATTGCAAATTATAACTTGAAGATCTGAACTTGTAATTGTCAAATACAGAACTTTTAATTGTTAAATACAAATTAGTAGTGCAAATTATAACTTGAAGATCTGAACTTGTAATTATCAAATACAGAACTTAAAATTGATAGCTTCTAATTATTATTGTAAATTATAACTTGAAGATCTAAACTTGTAATAGTGAATTACAGAACTTAGATTTGTTAAATTCAAATTATTATTACAAATTATAACTTGAAGATCTGAACTAGTAATTGTCAAATTCAGAACTTAAAATTGATAGCTTCTAATTATTATTGCAAATCATAACTTGAAGATCTGAACTAGTAATTGTCAAATACAGAACTTAAAATTGATAGCTTCTAATTATTATTGTAAATTATAACTTGAAGATCTGACCTTGTAATTGTCAAATACAGAACTTAAAATTGATATCTTCTAATTATTATTGCAAATAATAACTTGAAGATCTGAACTAGTAATTGTCAAATACAGCACTTAAAATTGATAGCTTCTAATTATTATTGCAAATTATAATTTGAAGATCTGAACTTGTAATAGACAAATACGCAACTTAGCATTGTTAAATACAAATTGTGATTGCAAATTATAACTTGAAGATCTGAACCTGTAATAGGTAAATACAGAACTTCGAATTGTTAAATTCTAACTAAGATTGCAAATAATAATTCGAAGATCTGAACTTGTAATAGTGAATTACGGAACTTAGATTTGTTAAATTCAAATTATTATTTCAAATTATAACTTGAAGATCTGAACTAGTAATTGTCAAATACAGAACTTAAAATTGATAGCTTCTAATTATTATTGCAAATTATAACTTGAAGATCTGAACTAGTAATTGTCAAATGCAGAACTTAAAATTGATAGCTTCTAATTATTATTTCAAATTATAACTTGAAGATCTGAACTTGTAATTGTCAAATACAGAACTTAAAATTGATAGCTTCTAATTATTATTGCAAATAATAACTTGAAGATCTGAACTGGTAATTGTCAAATACAGAACTTAAAATTGATAGCTTCTAATTATTATTGCAAATTATAACTTGAAGATCTGAACTTGTAATTGTCAAATACAGAACTTCAAATTGTTAAATACAAATTATTAGTGCAAATTATAACTTGAAGATCTGAACTTGTAATTATCAAATACAGAACTTAAAATTGATAGCTTCTAATTATTATTGTAAATTATAACTTGAAGATCTGAACTTGTAATAGTGAATTACAGAACTTAGATTTGTTAAATTCAAATTATTATTTCAAATTATAACTTGAAGATCTGAACTAGTAATTGTCAAATACAGAACTTAAAATTGATAGCTTCTAATTATTATTGCATATTATAACTTGAAGATCTGAACTTGTAATTGTTAAATACAGAACTTAAAATTGATTGCTTCTAATTATTATTGTAAATTATAACTTCAAGATCTGAACTTGTAATTGTCAAATACAGAACTTAAAATTGATAGCTTCTAATTATTATTGCAAATAATAACTTGAAGATCTGAACTTGTAATTGTCAAATACAGAACTTAAAATTGATAGCATCTAATTATTATTGCAAATTATAATTTGAAGATCTGAACTTGTAATAGACAAATACGCAACTTAGCATTGTTAAATACAAATTGTGATTGCAAATTATAACTTGAAGATCTGAACCTGTAATAGGTAAATACAGAACACAAAATTGATAGCTTCTAATTATTATATCAAATTATAACTTGAAGATCTGAACTTGCAATTGTCAAATACAGAACTTAAAATTAATAGCTTCTAATTATTATTGCAAATTATAACTTGAAGATCTGTACTTGTAATTGTCAAATACAGAACTTAAAATTGATAGCTTCTAATTATTATTGCATATTATAACTTGAAGATCTGAACTTGTAATTGTTAAATACAGAATTTAAAATTGATAGCTTCTAATTATTATTGTAAATTATAACTTTTAGATCTGAACTTGTAATTGTCAAATACAGAACTTGAAATTGATAGCTTCTAATTATTATTGCAAATAATAACTTGAAGATCTGAACTTGTAATTGTCAAATACAGAACTTAAAATTGATAGCTTCTAATTATTATTGCAAATTATAATTTGAAGATCTGAACTTGTAATAGACAAATACGCAACTTAGCATTGTTAAATACAAATTGTGATTGCAAATTATAACTTGAAGATCTGAACCTGTAATAGGTAAATACAGAACTTCGAATTGTTAAATTCAAACTAAGATTGCAAATAATAATTCGAAGATCTGAACTTGTAACAGTCAAATACAGAACTTCTAATTGTTAAATACAAATTATTATTGCAAATTATAACTTGAAGATCTGAACTAGTAATTGTCAAATACAGAACTTAAAATTGATAGCTTCTAATTATTATTGCAAATTTTAACTTGAAGATCTGAACTTGTAATTGTCAAATACAGAACTTAAAATTAATAGCTTCTAATTATTATTGCAAATTATAACTTGAAGATCTGAACTAGTAATTATCAAATACAGAACATAAAATTGATAGCTTCTAATTATTATTTCAAATTATAACTTGAAGATCTGAACTTGTAATTGTCAAATACAGAACTTAAAATTAATAGCTTCTAATTATTATTGCAAATTATAACTTGAAGATCTGAACTTGTAATTGTCAAATACAGAACTTAAAATTGATAGCTTCTAATTATTATTGTAAATTATAACTAGAAGATCTGAACTTGTAATACTGAATTACAGAACTTAGATTTGTTAAATTCAAATTATTATTTCAAATTATAACTTGAAGATCTGAACTAGTAATTGTCAAATACAGAACTTAAAATTGATAGCTTCTAATTATTATTGCATTTTATAACTTGAAGATCTGAACTTGTAATTGTTAAATACAGAATTTAAAATTGATAGCTTCTAATTATTATTGTAAATTATAACTTTTAGATCTGAACTTGTAATTGTCAAATACAGAACTTAAAATTGATAGCTTCTAATTATTATTGCATATAATAACTTGAAGATCTGAACTTGTAATTGTCAAATACAGAACTTAAAATTGATAGCTTCTAATTATTATTGCAAATTATAATTTGAAGATCTGAACTTGTAATTGTCAAATACAGAACTTCTAATTGTTAAATACAAATTATTAGTGCAAATTATAACTTGAAGATCTGAACTAGTAATTGTCAAATACAGCACTTAAAATTGATAGCTTCTAATTATTATTGCATATTATAACTTGAAGATCTGAACTTGTAATTGTCAAATACAGAACATAAAATTGATAGCTACTAATTATTAATTCAAATTATAACTTGAAGATCTGAACTTGTAATTGTCAAATACAGAACTTAAAATTAATAGCTTCTAATTATTATTGCAAATTATAACTTGAATGTCTGAACTTGTAATTGTCAAATACAGAACTTCTAATTGTTAAATACAAATTATTAGTGCAAATTATAACTTGAAGATCTGAACTTGTAATTGTCAAATACAGAACTTAAAATTGATAGTTTCTAATTATTATTGTAAATTATAACTTGAAGAACTGAACCAGTAATAGTGAATTACAGAACTTAGATTTGTTAAATTCAATTTATTATTTCAAATTATAACTTGAAGATCTGAACTAGTAATTGTCAAATACAGAACTTAAAATTGATAGCTTCTAATTATTATTGCAAATTATAACTTGAAGATCTGAACTTGTAATTGTCAGATACAGAACTTAAAATTGATAGCTTCTAATTATTATTGTAAATTATAACTTCAAGATCTGAACTTGTAATTGGCAAATACAGAACTTAAAATTGATAGCTTCAAATTATTATTGCAAATTATAACTTGAAGATCTGAACTTGTAATTTTCAAATACAGAACTTCTAATTGTTAAATACAAATTATTAGTGCAAATTATAACTTGAAGAACTGAACTTGTAATTGTCAAATACAGAACTTCTAATTGTTAAATACAAATTATTAGTGCAAATTATAACTTGAAGGTCTGAACTAGTAATTTTCAAATACAGAACTTAAAATTAATAGCTTCTAATTATTATTGCAAATTAAAACTTGAATGTCTGAACTTGTAATTGTCAAATACAGAACTTCTAATTGTTAAATACAAATTATTAGTGCAAATTATAACTTGAAGATCTGAACTTGTAATTGTCAAATACAGAACTTAAAATTGAT
Organism: Cantharis lateralis; assembly: GCA_963170105.1. Classification (NCBI taxonomy): domain Eukaryota; kingdom Metazoa; phylum Arthropoda; class Insecta; order Coleoptera; family Cantharidae; genus Cantharis; species Cantharis lateralis. Next base: position 22,115,375 of record OY720625.1, on the reverse strand, counting down.
AGCTTCTAATTATTATTGCAAATTATAACATGAAGATCTGAACTTGTAATTGTCAAATACAGAACTTAAAATTGATAGCTTCTAATTATTATTGTAAATTATAACTTGAAGATCTGAACTTGTAATAGTCAAATACAGAACTTCTAATTGTTAAATACAAATTATTAGTGCAAATTATAACTTGAAGATCTGAACTAGTAATTTTCAAATACAGAACTTAATATTGATAGCTTCTAATTATTATTGCAAATTATAACTAGAAGATCTGAACTTGTAATTGTCAAATACAGAACTTAAAATTGATAGCTTCTAATTATTATTTCAATTTATAACTTGAAGATCTGAACTTGTAATTGTCAAATACAGAACTTAAAATTGATAGCTTCTAATTATTATTGCAAATTATAACTTGAAGATCTGAACTTGTAATTGTCAAATACAGAACTTTTAATTGTTAAATACAAATTAGTAGTGCAAATTATAACTTGAAGATCTGAACTTGTAATTATCAAATACAGAACTTAAAATTGATAGCTTCTAATTATTATTGTAAATTATAACTTGAAGATCTAAACTTGTAATAGTGAATTACAGAACTTAGATTTGTTAAATTCAAATTATTATTACAAATTATAACTTGAAGATCTGAACTAGTAATTGTCAAATTCAGAACTTAAAATTGATAGCTTCTAATTATTATTGCAAATCATAACTTGAAGATCTGAACTAGTAATTGTCAAATACAGAACTTAAAATTGATAGCTTCTAATTATTATTGTAAATTATAACTTGAAGATCTGACCTTGTAATTGTCAAATACAGAACTTAAAATTGATATCTTCTAATTATTATTGCAAATAATAACTTGAAGATCTGAACTAGTAATTGTCAAATACAGCACTTAAAATTGATAGCTTCTAATTATTATTGCAAATTATAATTCGAAGATCTGAACTTGTAATAGTGAATTACGGAACTTAGATTTGTTAAATTCAAATTATTATTTCAAATTATAACTTGAAGATCTGAACTAGTAATTGTCAAATACAGAACTTAAAATTGATAGCTTCTAATTATTATTGCAAATTATAACTTGAAGATCTGAACTAGTAATTGTCAAATGCAGAACTTAAAATTGATAGCTTCTAATTATTATTTCAAATTATAACTTGAAGATCTGAACTTGTAATTGTCAAATACAGAACTTAAAATTGATAGCTTCTAATTATTATTGCAAATAATAACTTGAAGATCTGTACTTGTAATTGTCAAATACAGAACTTAAAATTGATAGCTTATAATTATAGTTCAAATTATAACTTGAAAATCTGAACTTGTAATAGTCAAATACAGAACATCGAATTGTTAAATACAAATTATTAGTGCAAATTATAACTTGAAGATCTGAACTTGTAATAGGTAAATACAGAACTTCTAATTGTTAAATTCAAACTAAGATTGCAAATAATAATTCGAAGATCTGAACTTGTAATAGTCAAATACAGAACTTCTAATTGTTAAATACAAATTATTAGTGCAAATTATAACTTGAAGATCTGAACTAGTAATTGTCAAATACAGAACTTAAAATTGATAGCTTCTAATTATTATTGCAAATTATAACTTGAAGATCTGAACTTGTAATTGTCAAATACAGAACTTCTAATTGTTAAATACAAATTATTAGTGCTAATTATAACTTGAAGATCTGAACTTGTAATTGTCAAATACAGAACTTAAAATTGATAGCTTCTAATTATTATTGCAAATTATAACTTGAAGATCTGAACTTGTAATAGTCAAATACAGAACTTAAAATTGATAGCTTCTAATTATTATTGTAAATTATAACTTGAAGATCTGAACTTGTAATAGTGAATTACAGAACTTAGATTTGTTAAATTCAAATTATTACTTCAAATTATAACTTGAAGATCTGAACTAGTAATTGTCAAATACAGAACTTAAAATTGATAGCTTCTAATTATTATTGCAAATTATAACTTGAAGATCTGAACTTGTAATTGTCAGATACAGAACTTAAAATTGATAGCTTCTAATTATTATTGTAAATTATAACTTCAAGATCTGAACTTGTAATTGGCAAATACAGAACTTAAAATTGATAGCTTCAAATTATTATTGCAAATTATAACTTGAAGATCTGAACTTGTAATTTTCAAATACAGAACTTCTAATTGTTAAATACAAATTATTAGTGCAAATTATAACTTGAAGAACTGAACTTGTAATTGTCAAATACAGAACTTCTAATTGTTAAATACAAATTATTAGTGCAAATTATAACTTGAAGGTCTGAACTAGTAATTTTCAAATACAGAACTTAAAATTAATAGCTTCTAATTATTATTGCAAATTAAAACTTGAATGTCTGAACTTGTAATTGTCAAATACAGAACTTCTAATTGTTAAATACAAATTATTAGTGCAAATTATAACTTGAAGATCTGAACTTGTAATTGTCAAATACAGAACTTAAAATTGATAGCTTCTAATTATTATTGCAAATTATAACATGAAGATCTGAACTTGTAATTGTCAAATACAGAACTTAAAATTGATAGCTTCTAATTATTATTGTAAATTATAACTTGAAGATCTGAACTTGTAATAGTCAAATACAGAACTTCTAATTGTTAAATACAAATTATTAGTGCAAATTATAACTTGAAGATCTGAACTAGTAATTTTCAAATACAGAACTTAATATTGATAGCTTCTAATTATTATTGCAAATTATAACTAGAAGATCTGAACTTGTAATTGTCAAATACAGAACTTAAAATTGATAGCTTCTAATTATTATTTCAATTTATAACTTGAAGATCTGAACTTGTAATTGTCAAATACAGAACTTAAAATTGATAGCTTCTAATTATTATTGCAAATTATAACTTGAAGATCTGAACTTGTAATTGTCAAATACAGAACTTTTAATTGTTAAATACAAATTAGTAGTGCAAATTATAACTTGAAGATCTGAACTTGTAATTATCAAATACAGAACTTAAAATTGATAGCTTCTAATTATTATTGTAAATTATAACTTGAAGATCTAAACTTGTAATAGTGAATTACAGAACTTAGATTTGTTAAATTCAAATTATTATTACAAATTATAACTTGAAGATCTGAACTAGTAATTGTCAAATTCAGAACTTAAAATTGATAGCTTCTAATTATTATTGCAAATCATAACTTGAAGATCTGAACTAGTAATTGTCAAATACAGAACTTAAAATTGATAGCTTCTAATTATTATTGTAAATTATAACTTGAAGATCTGACCTTGTAATTGTCAAATACAGAACTTAAAATTGATATCTTCTAATTATTATTGCAAATAATAACTTGAAGATCTGAACTAGTAATTGTCAAATACAGCACTTAAAATTGATAGCTTCTAATTATTATTGCAAATTATAATTTGAAGATCTGAACTTGTAATAGACAAATACGCAACTTAGCATTGTTAAATACAAATTGTGATTGCAAATTATAACTTGAAGATCTGAACCTGTAATAGGTAAATACAGAACTTCGAATTGTTAAATTCTAACTAAGATTGCAAATAATAATTCGAAGATCTGAACTTGTAATAGTGAATTACGGAACTTAGATTTGTTAAATTCAAATTATTATTTCAAATTATAACTTGAAGATCTGAACTAGTAATTGTCAAATACAGAACTTAAAATTGATAGCTTCTAATTATTATTGCAAATTATAACTTGAAGATCTGAACTAGTAATTGTCAAATGCAGAACTTAAAATTGATAGCTTCTAATTATTATTTCAAATTATAACTTGAAGATCTGAACTTGTAATTGTCAAATACAGAACTTAAAATTGATAGCTTCTAATTATTATTGCAAATAATAACTTGAAGATCTGTACTTGTAATTGTCAAATACAGAACTTAAAATTGATAGCTTATAATTATAGTTCAAATTATAACTTGAAAATCTGAACTTGTAATAGTCAAATACAGAACATCGAATTGTTAAATACAAATTATTAGTGCAAATTATAACTTGAAGATCTGAACTTGTAATAGGTAAATACAGAACTTCTAATTGTTAAATTCAAACTAAGATTGCAAATAATAATTCGAAGATCTGAACTTGTAATAGTCAAATACAGAACTTCTAATTGTTAAATACAAATTATTAGTGCAAATTATAACTTGAAGATCTGAACTAGTAATTGTCAAATACAGAACTTAAAATTGATAGCTTCTAATTATTATTGCAAATTATAACTTGAAGATCTGAACTTGTAATTGTCAAATACAGAACTTCTAATTGTTAAATACAAATTATTAGTGCTAATTATAACTTGAAGATCTGAACTTGTAATTGTCAAATACAGAACTTAAAATTGATAGCTTCTAATTATTATTGCAAATTATAACTTGAAGATCTGAACTTGTAATAGTCAAATACAGAACTTAAAATTGATAGCTTCTAATTATTATTGTAAATTATAACTTGAAGATCTGAACTTGTAATAGTGAATTACAGAACTTAGATTTGTTAAATTCAAATTATTACTTCAAATTATAACTTGAAGATCTGAACTAGTAATTGTCAAATACAGAACTTAAAATTGATAGCTTCTAATTATTATTGCATATTATAACTTGAAGATCTGAACTTGTAATTGTTAAATACAGAACTTAAAATTGATAGCTTCTAATTATTATTGTAAATTATAACTTCAAGATCTGAACTTGTAATTGTCAAATACAGAACTTAAAATTGATAGCTTCTAATTATTATTGCAAATAATAACTTGAAGATCTGAACTGGTAATTGTCAAATACAGAACTTAAAATTGATAGCTTCTAATTATTATTGCAAATTATAACTTGAAGATCTGAACTTGTAATTGTCAAATACAGAACTTCAAATTGTTAAATACAAATTATTAGTGCAAATTATAACTTGAAGATCTGAACTTGTAATTATCAAATACAGAACTTAAAATTGATAGCTTCTAATTATTATTGTAAATTATATCTTGAAGATCTGAACTTGTAATAGTGAATTACAGAACTTAGATTTGTTAAATTCAAATTATTATTTCAAATTATAACTTGAAGATCTGAACTAGTAATTGTCAAATACAGAACTTAAAATTGATAGCTTCTAATTATTATTGCATATTATAACTTGAAGATCTGAACTTGTAATTGTTAAATACAGAACTTAAAATTGATTGCTTCTAATTATTATTGTAAATTATAACTTCAAGATCTGAACTTGTAATTGTCAAATACAGAACTTAAAATTGATAGCTTCTAATTATTATTGCAAATAATAACTTGAAGATCTGAACTTGTAATTGTCAAATACAGAACTTAAAATTGATAGCTTCTAATTATTATTGCAAATTATAATTTGAAGATCTGAACTTGTAATAGACAAATACGCAACTTAGCATTGTTAAATACAAATTGTAATTGCAAATTATAACTTGAAGATCTGAACCTGTAATAGGTAAATACAGAACATAAAATTGATAGCTTCTAATTATTATTTCAAATTATAACTTGAAGATCTGAACTTGTAATTGTCAAATACAGAACTTAAAATTAATAGCTTCTAATTATTATTACAAATTATAACTTGAAGATCTGTACTTGTAATTGTCAAATACAGAACTTAAAATTGATAGCTTCTAATTATTATTGTAAATTATAACTTGAAGATCTGAACTTGTAATAGTGAATTAGAGAACTTAGATTTGTTAAATTCAAATTATTATTTCAAATTATAACTTGAAGATCTGAACTAGTAATTGTCAAATACAGAACTTAAAATTGATAGCTTCTAATTATTATTGCATATTATAACTTGAAGATCTGAACTTGTAATTGTTAAATACAGAATTTAAAATTGATAGCTTCTAATTATTATTGTATATTATAACTTTTAGATCTGAACTTGTAATTGTCAAATACAGAACTTGAAATTGATAGCTTCTAATTATTATTGCAAATAATAACTTGAAGATCTGAACTTGTAATTGTCAAATACAGAACTTAAAATTGATAGCTTCTAATTATTATTGCAAATTATAATTTGAAGATCTGAACTTGTAATAGACAAATACGCAACTTAGCATTGTTAAATACAAATTGTGATTGCAAATTATAACTTGAAGATCTGAACCTGTAATAGGTAAATACAGAACTTCGAATTGTTAAATTCAAACTAAGATTGCAAATAATAATTCGAAGATCTGAACTTGTAACAGTCAAATACAGAACTTCTAATTGTTAAATACACATTATTAGTGCAAATTATAACTTGAAGATCTGAACTAGTAATTGTCAAATACAGAACTTAAAATTGATAGCTTCTAATTATTATTGCAAATTATAACTTGAAGATCTGAACTTGTAATTGTCAAATACAGAACTTAAAATTAATAGCTTCTAATTATTATTGCAAATTATAACTTGAAGATCTGAACTAGTAATTATCAAATACAGAACATAAAATTGATAGCTTCTAATTATTATTTCAAATTATAACTTGAAGATCTGAACTTGTAATTGTCAAATACAGAACTTAAAATTAATAGCTTCTAATTATTATTGCAAATTATAACTTGAAGATCTGAACTTGTAATTGTCAAATACAGAACTTAAAATTGATAGCTTCTAATTATTATTGTAAATTATAACTAGAAGATCTGAACTTGTAATAGTGAATTACAGAACTTAGATTTGTTAAATTCAAATTATTATTTCAAATTATAACTTGAAGATCTGAACTAGTAATTGTCAAATACAGAACTTAAAATTGATAGCTTCTAATTATTATTGCATTTTATAACTTGAAGATCTGAACTTGTAATTGTTAAATACAGAATTTAAAATTGATAGCTTCTAATTATTATTGTAAATTATAACTTTTAGATCTGAACTTGTAATTGTCAAATACAGAACTTAAAATTGATAGCTTCTAATTATTATTGCATATAATAACTTGAAGATCTGAACTTGTAATTGTCAAATACAGAACTTAAAATTGATAGCTTCTAATTATTATTGCAAATTATAATTTGAAGATCTGAACTTGTAATTGTCAAATACAGAACTTCTAATTGTTAAATACAAATTATTAGTGCAAATTATAACTTGAAGATCTGAACTAGTAATTGTCAAATACAGCACTTAAAATTGATAGCTTCTAATTATTATTGCATATTATAACTTGAAGATCTGAACTTGTAATTGTCAAATACAGAACATAAAATTGATAGCTACTAATTATTAATTCAAATTATAACTTGAAGATCTGAACTTGTAATTGTCAAATACAGAACTTAAAATTAATAGCTTCTAATTATTATTGCAAATTATAACTTGAATGTCTGAACTTGTAATTGTCAAATACAGAACTTCTAATTGTTAAATACAAATTATTAGTGCAAATTATAACTTGAAGATCTGAACTTGTAATTGTCAAATACAGAACTTAAAATTGATAGTTTCTAATTAATATTGTAAATTATAACTTGAAGAACTGAACCTGTAATAGTGAATTACAGAACTTAGATTTGTTAAATTCAATTTATTATTTCAAATTATAACTTGAAGATCTGAACTAGTAATTGTCAAATACAGAACTTAAAATTGATAGCTTCTAATTATTATTGCAAATTATAACTTGAAGATCTGAACTTGTAATTGTCAGATACAGAACTTAAAATTGATAGCTTCTAATTATTATTGTAAATTATAACTTCAAGATCTGAACTTGTAATTGGCAAATACAGAACTTAAAATTGATAGCTTCAAATTATTATTGCAAATTATAACTTGAAGATCTGAACTTGTAATTTTCAAATACAGAACTTCTAATTGTTATTTACAAATTATTAGTGCAAATTATAACTTGAAGAACTGAACTTGTAATTGTCAAATACAGAACTTCTAATTGTTAAATACAAATTATTAGTGCAAATTATAACTTGAAGGTCTGAACTAGTAATTTTCAAATACAGAACTTAAAATTAATAGCTTCTAATTATTATTGCAAATTAAAACTTGAATGTCTGAACTTGTAATTGTCAAATACAGAACTTCTAATTGTTAAATACAAATTATTAGTGCAAATTATAACTTGAAGATCTGAACTTGTAATTGTCAAATACAGAACTTAAAATTGATAGCTTCTAATTATTATTGCAAATTATAACATGAAGATCTGAACTTGTAATTGTCAAATACAGAACTTAAAATTGATAGCTTCTCATTATTATTGTAAATTATAACTTGAAGATCTGAACTTGTAATAGTCAAATACAGAACTTCTAATTGTTAAATACAAATTATTAGTGCAAATTATAACTTGAAGATCTGAACTAGTAATTTTCAAATACAGAACTTAATATTGATAGCTTCTAATTATTATTGCAAATTATAACTAGAAGATCTGAACTTGTAATTGTCAAATACAGAACTTAAAATTGATAGCTTCTAATTATTATTGCAAATTATAACTTGAAGATCTGAACTTGTAATTGTCAAATACAGAACTTTTAATTGTTAAATACAAATTAGTAGTGCAAATTATAACTTGAAGATCTGAACTTGTAATTATCAAATACAGAACTTAAAATTGATAGCTTCTAATTATTATTGTAAATTATAACTTGAAGATCTAAACTTGTAATAGTGAATTACAGAACTTAGATTTGTTAAATTCAAATTATTATTACAAATTATAACTTGAAGATCTGAACTAGTAATTGTCAAATTCAGAACTTAAAATTGATAGCTTCTAATTATTATTGCAAATCATAACTTGAAGATCTGAACTAGTAATTGTCAAATACAGAACTTAAAATTGATAGCTTCTAATTATTATTGTAAATTATAACTTGAAGATCTGACCTTGTAATTGTCAAATACAGAACTTAAAATTGATATCTTCTAATTATTATTGCAAATAATAACTTGAAGATCTGAACTAGTAATTGTCAAATACAGCACTTAAAATTGATAGCTTCTAATTATTATTGCAAATTATAATTTGAAGATCTGAACTTGTAATAGACAAATACGCAACTTAGCATTGTTAAATACAAATTGTGATTGCAAATTATAACTTGAAGATCTGAACCTGTAATAGGTAAATACAGAACTTCGAATTGTTAAATTCTAACTAAGATTGCAAATAATAATTCGAAGATCTGAACTTGTAATAGTGAATTACAGAACTTAGATTTGTTAAATTCAAATTATTATTTCAAATTATAACTTGAAGATCTGAACTAGTAATTGTCAAATACAGAACTTAAAATTGATAGCTTCTAATTATTATTGCAAATTATAACTTGAAGATCTGAACTAGTAATTGTCAAATGCAGAACTTAAAATTGATAGCTTCTAATTATTATTTCAAATTATAACTTGAAGATCTGAACTTGTAATTGTCAAATACAGAACTTAAAATTGATAGCTTCTAATTATTATTGCAAATAATAACTTGAAGATCTGTACTTGTAATTGTCAAATACAGAACTTAAAATTGATAGCTTATAATTATAGTTCAAATTATAACTTGAAAATCTGAACTTGTAATAGTCAAATACAGAACATCGAATTGTTAAATATAAAATTATAACTTGAAAATCTGAACTTGTAATAGTCAAATACAGAACATCGAATTGTTAAATACAAATTATTAGTGCAAATTATAACTTGAAGATCTGAACTTGTAATAGGTAAATACAGAACTTCTAATTGTTAAATTCAAACTAAGATTGCAAATAATAATTTGAAAATCTGAACTAGTAATAGTCAAATACAGAACTTCTAACTGTTAAAAACAAATTATTGATTTGAACTTGTAATTGTCAAATACAGAACTTAATATTGATAGCTTCTAATTATTATTGCAAATTATAACTAGAAGATCTGAACTTGTAATTGTCAAATACAGAACTTAAAATTGATAGCTTCTAATTATTATTACATATTATAACTTGAAGATCTGAACTTGTAATTGTCAAATACAGAACATAAAATTGATAGCTACTAATTATTATTTCAAATTATAACTTGAAGATCTGAACTTGTAATTGTAAAAATTGATAGCCTCTAATTATTATTGCAAATTATAACTTGAAGATCTGAACTTGTAATTGTCAAATACAGAACTTCTAATTGTTAAATACAAATTATTAGTGCAAATTATAACTTGAAGATCTGAACTAGTAATTTTCAAATACAGAACTTAAAATTAATAGCTTCGAATTATTATTGCAAATTAAAACTTGAATGTCTGAACTTGTAATTGTCAAATACAGAACTTCTAATTGTTAAATACAAATTATTAGTGCAAATTATAACTTGAAGATCTGAACTTGTAATTGTCAAATACAGAACTTAAAATTGATAGCTTCTAATTATTATTGTAAATTATAACTTGAAGAACTGAACTTGTAATAGTGAATTACAGAACTTAGATTTGTTAAATTCAATTTATTATTTCAAATTATAACTTGAAGATCTGAACTAGTAATTGTCAAATACAGAACTTAAAATTGATAGCTTCTAATTATTATTGCACATTATAACTTGAAGATCTGAACTTGTAATTGTCAAATACAGAACTTAAAATTGATAGCTTCTAATTATTATTGCAAATCATAACTTGAAGATCTGAACTAGTAATTGTCAAATACAGAACTTAAAATTGATAGCTTCTAATTATTATTGTAAATTATAACTTGAAGATCTGACCTTGTAATTGTCAAATACAGAACTTAAAATTGATATCTTCTAATTATTATTGCAAATAATAACTTGAAGATCTGAACTAGTAATTGTCAAATACAGCACTTAAAATTGATAGTTACTAATTATTATTGCAAATTATAATTTGAAGATCTGAACTTGTAATAGACAAATACGCAACTTAGCATTGTTAAATACAAATTGTGATTGCAAATTATAACTTGAAGATCTGAACCTGTAATAGGTAAATAAAGAACTTCGAATTGTTAAATTCTAACTAAGATTGCAAATAATAATTCGAAGATCTGAACTTGTAATAGTGAATTACAGAACTTAGATTTGTTAAATTCAAATTATTATTTCAAATTATAACTTGAAGATCTGAACTAGTAATTGTCAAATACAGAACTTAAAATTGATAGCTTCTAATTATTATTGCAAATTATAACTTGAAGATCTGAACTAGTAATTGTCAAATGCAGAACTTAAAATTGATAGCTTCTAATTATTATTTCAAATTATAACTTGAAGATCTGAACTTGTAATTGTCAAATAGAGAACTTAAAATTGATAGCTTATAATTATAGTTCAAATTATAACTTGAAAATCTGAACTTGTAATAGTCAAATACAGAACATCGAATTGTTAAATAGAAATTATTAGTGCAAATTATAACTTGAAGATCTGAACTTGTTATAGGTAAATACAGAACTTCTAATTGTTAAATTCAAACTAAGATTGCAAATAATAATTTGAAAATCTGAACTAGTAATTGTCAAAGACAGAACTTCTAACTGTTAAAAACAAATTATTAGTGCAAATTATAACTTGAAGATCTGAACTTATAATTGTCAAATACAGAACTTAAAATTGATAGCTTCTAATTATTATTGCAAATTATAACTTGAAGATCTGAACTTGTAATAGTGAATTACAAAACTTAGATTTGTTAAATTCAAATTATTATTTCAAATTATAACTTGAAGATCTGAACTAGTAATTGTCAAATACAGAACTTAAATTGATAGCTTATAATTATTATTGCAAATAATAATTTGAAGATCTGAACTTGTAATAGTCAAATACAGAACTTCTAATTGTTAAATACAAATTATTAGTGCAAATTATAACTTGAAGATCTGAACTAGTAATTGTCAAATACAGAACTTAAAATTGATAGCTTCTAATTATTATTGCAAATTATAACTAGAAGATCTGAACTTGTAATTGTCAAATACAGAACTTCTAATTGTTAAATACAAATTATTAGTGCAAATTATAACTTGAAGATCTGAACTTGTAATTGTCAAATATAGAACTTAAAATTGATAGCTTCTAATTATTATTGCAAATTATAACTTGAAGATCTGAACTTGTAATTGTCAAATACAGAACTTCTAATTGTTAAATACAAATTATTAGTGCAAATTATAACTTGAAGATCTGAACAAGTAATTGTCAAATACAGAACTTAAAATTGATAGCTTCTAATTATTATTGTAAATTATAACTTGAAGATCTGAACTTGTAATAGTGAATTACAGAACTTAGATTTGTTAAATTCAAATTATTATTTCAAATTATAACTTGAAGATCTGAACTAGTAATTGTCAAATACAGAACTTAAAATTGATAGCTTCTAATTATTATTGCAAATTATAACTTGAAGATCTGAACTTGTAATAGTCAAATACAGAACTTCTAATTGTTAAATACAAATTATTAGTGCAAATTATAACTTGAAGATCTGAACTAGTAATTTTCAAATACAGAACTTAATATTGATAGCTTCTAATTATTATTGCAAATTATAACTAGAAGATCTGAACTTGTAATTGTCAAATAAGGAACTTAAAATTGATAGCTTCTAATTATTATTTCAATTTATAACTTGAAGATCTGAACTTGTAATTGTCAAATACAGAACTTAAAATTGATAGTTTCTAATTATTATTGCAAATTATAACTTGAAGAACTGAACTTGTAATTGTCAAATACAGAACTTTTAATTGTTAAATTCAAATTAGTAGGGCAAATTATAACTTGAAGATCTGAACTTGTAATTATCAAATACAGAACTTAAAATTGATAGCTTCTAATTATTATTGTAAATTATAACTTGAAGATCTGAACTTGTAATAGTGAATTACAGAACTTAGATTTGTTAAATTCAAATTATTATTACAAATTATAACTTGAAGATCTGAACTAGTAATTGTCAAATACAGAACTTAAAATTGATAGCTTCTAATTATTATTGCAAATCATAACTTGACGATCTGAACTAGTAATTGTCAAATACAGAACTTAAAATTGATAGCTTCTAATTATTATTGTAAATTATAACTTGAAGATCTGACCTTGTAATTGTCAAATACAGAACTTAAAATTGATATCTTCTAATTATTATTGCAAATAATAACTTGAAGATCTGAACTAGTAATTGTCAAATACAGCACTTAAAATTGATAGTTACTAATTATTATTGCAAATTATAATTTGAAGATCTGAACTTGTAATAGACAAATACGCAACTTTAGCATTGTTAAATACAAATTGTGATTGCAAATTATAACTTGAAGATCTGAACCTGTAATAGGTAAATACAGAACTTCGAATTGTTAAATTCTAACTAAGATTGCAAATAATAATTCGAAGATCTGAACTTGTAATAGTCAAATACAGAACTTCTAATTGTTAAATACAAATTATTAGTGCAAATTATAACTTGAAGATCTGAACTAGTAATTGTCAAATACAGAACTTAAAATTGATAGCTTCTAATTATTATTGCAAATTATAACTTGAAGATCTGAACTTGTAATTGTCAAATACAGAACTTCTAATTGTTAAATACAAATTATTAGTGCAAATTATAACTTGAAGATCTGAACTTGTAATTGTCAAATACAGAACTTCTAATTGTTAAATACAAATTATTAGTGCAAATTATAACTTGAAGATCTGAACTAGTAATTGTCAAATACAGCACTTAAAATTGATAGCTTCTAATTATTATTGCATATTATAACTTGAAGATCTGAACTTGTAATTGTCAAATACAGAACATAAAATTGATAGCTACTAATTATTATTTCAAATTATAACTTGAAGATCTGAACTTGTAATTGTCAAATACAGAACTTAAAATTAATAGCTTCTAATTATTATTGCAAATTATAACTTGAATGTCTGAACTTGTAATTGTCAAATACAGAACTTCTAATTGTTAAATACAAATTATTAGTGCAAATTATAACTTGAAGATCTGAACTTGTAATTGTCAAATACAGAACTTAAAATTGATTGTTTCTAATTATTTTTGTAAATTATAACTTGAAGAACTGAACTTGTAATAGTGAATTACAGAACTTACATTTGTTAAATTCAATTTATTATTTCAAATTATAACTTGAAGATCTGAACTAGTAATTGTCAAATACAGAACTTAAAATTGATAGCTTCTAATTATTATTGCAAATTATAACTTGAAGATCTGAACTTGTAATTGTCAGATACAGAACTTAAAATTGATAGCTTCTAATTATTATTGTAAATTATAACTTCAAGATCTGAACTTGTAATTGGCAAATACAGAACTTAAAATTGATAGCTTCTAATTATTATTGCAAATTATAACTTGAAGATCTGAACTTGTAATTGTCAAATACAGAACTTCTAATTGTTAAATACAAATTATTAGTGCAAATTATAACTTGAAGAACTGAACTTGGAATTGTCAAATACAGAACTTCTAATTGTTAAATACAAATTATTAGTGCAAATTATAACTTGAAGATCTGAACTAGTAATTTTCAAATACAGAACTTAAAATTAATAGCTTCTAATTATTATTGCAAATTAAAACTTGAATGTCTGAACTTGTAATTGTCAAATACAGAACTTCTAATTGTTAAATACAAATTATTAGTGCAAATTATAACTTGAAGATCTGAACTAGTAATTGTCAAATACAGCACTTAAAATTGATAGTTACTAATTATTATTGCAAATTATAATTTGAAGATCTGAACTTGTAATAGACAAATACGCAACTTTAGCATTGTTAAATACAAATTGTGATTGCAAATTATAACTTGAAGATCTGAACCTGTAATAGGTAAATACAGAACTTCGAATTGTTAAATTCTAACTAAGATTGCAAATAATAATTCGAAGATCTGAACTTGTAATAGTCAAATACAGAACTTCTAATTGTTAAATACAAATTATTAGTGCAAATTATAACTTGAAGATCTGAACTAGTAATTGTCAAATACAGAACTTAAAATTGATAGCTTCTAATTATTATTGCAAATTATAACTTGAAGATCTGAACTTGTAATTGTCAAATACAGAACTTCTAATTGTTAAATACAAATTATTAGTGCAAATTATAACTTGAAGATCTGAACTTGTAATTGTCAAATACAGAACTTCTATTTGTTAAATACAAATTATTAGTGCAAATTATAACTTGAAGATCTGAACTAGTAATTGTCAAATACAGCACTTAAAATTGATAGCTTCTAATTATTATTGCATATTATAACTTGAAGATCTGAACTTGTAATTGTCAAATACAGAACATAAAATTGATAGCTACTAATTATTATTTCAAATTATAACTTGAAGATCTGAACTTGTAATTGTCAAATACAGAACTTAAAATTAATAGCTTCTAATTATTATTGCAAATTATAACTTGAATGTCTGAACTTGTAATTGTCAAATACAGAACTTCTAATTGTTAAATACAAATTATTAGTGCAAATTATAACTTGAAGATCTGAACTTGTAATTGTCAAATACAGAACTTAAAATTGATAGTTTCTAATTATTTTTGTAAATTATAACTTGAAGAACTGAACTTGTAATAGTGAATTACAGAACTTACATTTGTTAAATTCAATTTATTATTTCAAATTATAACTTGAAGATCTGAACTAGTAATTGTCAAATACAGAACTTAAAATTGATAGCATCTAATTATTATTGCAAATTATAACTTGAAGATCTGAACTTGTAATTGTCAGATACAGAACTTAAAATTGATAGCTTCTAATTATTATTGTAAATTATAACTTCAAGATCTGAACTTGTAATTGGCAAATACAGAACTTAAAATTGATAGCTTCTAATTATTATTGCAAATTATAACTTGAAGATCTGAACTTGTAATTGTCAAATACAGAACTTCTAATTGTTAAATACAAATTATTAGTGCAAATTATAACTTGAAGAACTGAACTTGGAATTGTCAAATACAGAACTTCTAATTGTTAAATACAAATTATTAGTGCAAATTATAACTTGAAGATCTGAACTAGTAATTTTCAAATACAGAACTTAAAATTAATAGCTTCTAATTATTATTGCAAATTAAAACTTGAATGTCTGAACTTGTAATTGTCAAATACAGAACTTCTAATTGTTAAATACAAATTATTAGTGCAAATTATAACTTGAAGATCTGAACTTGTAATTGTCAAATACAGAACTTAAAATTGATAGCTTCTAATTATTATTGTAAATTATAACTTGAAGAACTGAACTTGTAATAGTGAATTACAGAACTTAGATTTGTTAAATTCAATTTATTATTTCAAATTATAACTTGAAGATCTGAACTAGTAATTGTCAAATACAGAACTTAAAATTGATAGCTTCTAATTATTATTGCACATTATAACTTGAAGATCTGAACTTGTAATTGTCAAATACAGAACTTAAAATTGATAGCTTCTAATTATTATTGTAAATTATAACTTGAAGAACTGAACTTGTAATAGTGAATTACAGAACTTAGATTTGTTAAATTCAATTTATTATTTCAAATTATAACTTGAAGATCTGAACTTGTAATTGACAAATACAGAACTTAAAATTGATAGCCTCTAATTATTATTGCAAATTATAATTTGAAGATCTGAACTTGTAATAGACAAATACGCAACTTAGCATTGTTAAATACAAATTGTGATTGCAAATTATAACTTGAAGATCTCAACCTGTAATAGGTAAATACAGAACTTCGAATTGTTAAATTCAAACTAAGATTGCAAATAATAATTCGAAGATCTGAACTTGTAATAGTCAAATACAGAACTGCTAATTGTTAATTTCAAATTATTAGTGCAAATTATAACTTGAAGATCTGAACTAGTAATTGTCAAATACAGAACTTAAAATTGATAGCTTCTAATTATTATTTCAAATTATATCTTGAAGATCTGAACTTGTAATTGTCAAATACAGAACTTCTAATTGTTAAATAGAAATTATTAGTGCAAATTATAACTTGAAGATCTGAACTTGTAATTGTCAAATACAGAACTTAAAATTGATAGCTTCTAATTAATATTGCAAATTATAACTTGAAGATCTGAACTTGTAGTAGTCAAATACAGAACTTCTAATTGTTAAATACAAATTATTAGTGCAAATTATAACTTGAAGATCTGAACTTGTAATTGTCAAATGCAGAACTTGAAATTGATAGCTTCTAATTATTATTGTAAATTATAACTTGAAGATCTGCACTTGTAATAGTGAATTACAGAACTTAGATTTGTTAAATTCAAATTATTATTTCAAATTATAACTTGAAGATCTGAACTAGTAATTGTCAAATACAGAACTTAAAATTGATAGCTTCTAATTATTATTTCAAATTATAACTTGAAGATCTGAACTTGTAATTGTCAAATACAGAACTTCTAATTGTTAAATACAAATTATTAGTGCAAATTATAACTTCTAGATCCGAACTTGTAATTGTCAAATACAGAACTTAAAATTGATAGCTTCTAATTATTATTGTAAATTATAACTTGAAAATCTGAACTTGTAATAGTGAATTACAGAACTTAGATTTGTTAAATTCAATTTATTATTTCAAATTATAACTTGAAGATCTGAACTAGTAATTGTCAAATACAGAACTTAAAATTGATAGCTTCTAATTATTATTGCAAATTATAACTTGAAGATCTGAACTTGTAATTGTCAAATACAGAACTTCTAATTGTTAAATACAAATTATTAGTGCAAATTATAACTTGAAGATCTGAACTTGTAATTGTCAAATACAGAACTTCTAATTGTTAAATACAAATTATTAGTGCAAATTATAACTTGAAGATCTGAACTAGTAATTGTCAAATACAGCACTTAAAATTGATAGCTTCTAATTATTATTGCATATTATAACTTGAAGATCTGAACTTGTAATTGTCAAATACAGAACATAAAATTGATAGCTACTAATTATTATTTCAAATTATAACTTGAAGATCTGAACTTGTAATTGTCAAATACAGAACTTAAAATTAATAGCTTCTAATTATTATTGCAAATTATAACTTGAATGTCTGAACTTGTAATTGTCAAATACAGAACTTCTAATTGTTAAATACAAATTATTAGTGCAAATTATAACTTGAAGATCTGAACTTGTAATTGTCAAATACAGAACTTAAAATTGATAGTTTCTAATTATTTTTGTAAATTATAACTTGAAGAACTGAACTTGTAATAGTGAATTACAGAACTTACATTTGTTAAATTCAATTTATTATTTCAAATTATAACTTGAAGATCTGAACTAGTAATTGTCAAATACAGAACTTAAAATTGATAGCTTCTAATTATTATTGCAAATTATAACTTGAAGATCTGAACTTGTAATTGTCAGATACAGAACTTAAAATTGATAGCTTCTAATTATTATTGTAAATTATAACTTCAAGATCTGAACTTGTAATTGGCAAATACAGAACTTAAAATTGATAGCTTCTAATTATTATTGCAAATTATAACTTGAAGATCTGAACTTGTAATTGTCAAATACAGAACTTCTAATTGTTAAATACAAATTATTAGTGCAAATTATAACTTGAAGAACTGAACTTGGAATTGTCAAATACAGAACTTCTAATTGTTAAATACAAATTATTAGTGCAAATTATAACTTGAAGATCTGAACTAGTAATTTTCAAATACAGAACTTAAAATTAATAGCTTCTAATTATTATTGCAAATTAAAACTTGAATGTCTGAACTTGTAATTGTCAAATACAGAACTTCTAATTGTTAAATACAAATTATTAGTGCAAATTATAACTTGAAGATCTGAACTAGTAATTGTCAAATACAGCACTTAAAATTGATAGTTACTAATTATTATTGCAAATTATAATTTGAAGATCTGAACTTGTAATAGACAAATACGCAACTTTAGCATTGTTAAATACAAATTGTGATTGCAAATTATAACTTGAAGATCTGAACCTGTAATAGGTAAATACAGAACTTCGAATTGTTAAATTCTAACTAAGATTGCAAATAATAATTCGAAGATCTGAACTTGTAATAGTCAAATACAGAACTTCTAATTGTTAAATACAAATTATTAGTGCAAATTATAACTTGAAGATCTGAACTAGTAATTGTCAAATACAGAACTTAAAATTGATAGCTTCTAATTATTATTGCAAATTATAACTTGAAGATCTGAACTTGTAATTGTCAAATACAGAACTTCTAATTGTTAAATACAAATTATTAGTGCAAATTATAACTTGAAGATCTGAACTTGTAATTGTCAAATACAGAACTTCTATTTGTTAAATACAAATTATTAGTGCAAATTATAACTTGAAGATCTGAACTAGTAATTGTCAAATACAGCACTTAAAATTGATAGCTTCTAATTATTATTTCAAATTATAACTTGAAGATCTGAACTAGTAATTGTCAAATACAGAACTTAAAATTGATAGCTTCTAATTATTATTGCAAATTATAACTTGAAGATCTGAACTTGTAATTGTCAGATACAGAACTTAAAATTGATAGCTTCTAATTATTATTGTAAATTATAACTTCAAGATCTGAACTTGTAATTGGCAAATACAGAACTTAAAATTGATAGCTTCTAATTATTATTGCAAATTATAACTTGAAGATCTGAACTTGTAATTGTCAAATACAGAACTTCTAATTGTTAAATACAAATTATTAGTGCAAATTATAACTTGAAGAACTGAACTTGGAATTGTCAAATACAGAACTTCTAATTGTTAAATACAAATTATTAGTGCAAATTATAACTTGAAGATCTGAACTAGTAATTTTCAAATACAGAACTTAAAATTAATAGCTTCTAATTATTATTGCAAATTAAAACTTGAATGTCTGAACTTGTAATTGTCAAATACAGAACTTCTAATTGTTAAATACAAATTATTAGTGCAAATTATAACTTGAAGATCTGAACTTGTAATTGTCAAATACAGAACTTAAAATTGATAGCTTCTAATTATTATTGTAAATTATAACTTGAAGAACTGAACTTGTAATAGTGAATTACAGAACTTAGATTTGTTAAATTCAATTTATTATTTCAAATTATAACTTGAAGATCTGAACTAGTAATTGTCAAATACAGAACTTAAAATTGATAGCTTCTAATTATTATTGCACATTATAACTTGAAGATCTGAACTTGTAATTGTCAAATACAGAACTTAAAATTGATAGCTTCTAATTATTATTGTAAATTATAACTTGAAGAACTGAACTTGTAATAGTGAATTACAGAACTTAGATTTGTTAAATTCAATTTATTATTTCAAATTATAACTTGAAGATCTGAACTTGTAATTGACAAATACAGAACTTAAAATTGATAGCCTCTAATTATTATTGCAAATTATAATTTGAAGATCTGAACTTGTAATAGACAAATACGCAACTTAGCATTGTTAAATACAAATTGTGATTGCAAATTATAACTTGAAGATCTCAACCTGTAATAGGTAAATACAGAACTTCGAATTGTTAAATTCAAACTAAGATTGCAAATAATAATTCGAAGATCTGAACTTGTAATAGTCAAATACAGAACTGCTAATTGTTAATTTCAAATTATTAGTGCAAATTATAACTTGAAGATCTGAACTAGTAATTGTCAAATACAGAACTTAAAATTGATAGCTTCTAATTATTATTCCAAATTATATCTTGAAGATCTGAACTTGTAATTGTCAAATACAGAACTTCTAATTGTTAAATAGAAATTATTAGTGCAAATTATAACTTGAAGATCTGAACTTGTAATTGTCAAATACAGAACTTAAAATTGATAGCTTCTAATTAATATTGCAAATTATAACTTGAAGATCTGAACTTGTAGTAGTCAAATACAGAACTTCTAATTGTTAAATACAAATTATTAGTGCAAATTATAACTTGAAGATCTGAACTTGTAATTGTCAAATGCAGAACTTGAAATTGATAGCTTCTAATTATTATTGTAAATTATAACTTGAAGATCTGAACTTGTAATAGTGAATTACAGAACTTAGATTTGTTAAATTCAAATTATTATTTCAAATTATAACTTGAAGATCTGAACTAGTAATTGTCAAATACAGAACTTAAAATTGATAGCTTCTAATTATTATTTCAAATTATAACTTGAAGATCTGAACTTGTAATTGTCAAATACAGAACTTCTAATTGTTAAATACAAATTATTAGTGCAAATTATAACTTCTAGATCCGAACTTGTAATTGTCAAATACAGAACTTAAAATTGATAGCTTCTAATTATTATTGTAAATTATAACTTGAAAATCTGAACTTGTAATAGTGAATTACAGAACTTAGATTTGTTAAATTCAATTTATTATTTCAAATTATAACTTGAAGATCTGAACTAGTAATTGTCAAATACAGAACTTAAAATTGATAGCTTCTAATTATTATTGCAAATTATAACTTGAAGATCTGAACTTGTAATTGTCAGATACAGAACTTAAAATTGATAGCTTCTAATTATTATTGTAAATTATAACTTCAAGATCTGAACTTGTAATTGGCAAATACAGAACTTAAAATTGATAGCTTCTAATTATTATTGCAAATTATAACTTGAAGATCTGAACTTGTAATTGTCAAATACAGAACTTCTAATTGTTAAATACAAATTATTAGTGCAAATTATAACTTGAAGAACTGAACTTGGAATTGTCAAATACAGAACTTCTAATTGTTAAATACAAATTATTAGTGCAAATTATAACTTGAAGATCTGAACTAGTAATTTTCAAATACAGAACTTAAAATTAATAGCTTCTAATTATTATTGCAAATTAAAACTTGAATGTCTGAACTTGTAATTGTCAAATACAGAACTTCTAATTGTTAAATACAAATTATTAGTGCAAATTATAACTTGAAGATCTGAACTTGTAATTGTCAAATACAGAACTTAAAATTGATAGCTTCTAATTATTATTGTAAATTATAACTTGAAGAACTGAACTTGTAATAGTGAATTACAGAACTTAGATTTGTTAAATTCAATTTATTATTTCAAATTATAACTTGAAGATTTGAACTAGTAATTGTCAAATACAGAACTTAAAATTGATAGCTTCTAATTATTATTGCACATTATAACTTGAAGATCTGAACTTGTAATTGTCAAATACAGAACTTAAAATTGATAGCTTCTAATTATTATTGTAAATTATAACTTGAAGAACTGAACTTGTAATAGTGAATTACAGAACTTAGATTTGTTAAATTCAATTTATTATTTCAAATTATAACTTGAAGATCTGAACTTGTAATTGTCAAATACAGAACTTAAAATTGATAGCTTCTAATTATTATTGTAAATTATAACTTGAAGATCTGAACTTGTAATAGTGAATTACAGAACTTAGATTTGTTAAATTCAAATTATTATTACAAATTATAACTTGAAGATCTGAACTAGTAATTGTCAAATACAGAACTTAAAATTGATAGCTTCTAATTATTATTGCAAATCATAACTTGAAGATCTGAACTAGTAATTGTCAAATACAGAACTTAAAATTGATAGCTTCTAATTATTATTGTAAATTATAACTTGAAGATCTGACCTTGTAATTGTCAAATACAGAACTTAAAATTGATATCTTCTAATTATTATTGCAAATAATAACTTGAAGATCTGAACTAGTAATTGTCAAATACAGCACTTAAAATTGATAGTTACTAATTATTATTGCAAATTATAATTTGAAGATCTGAACTTGTAATAGACAAATACGCAACTTTAGCATTGTTAAATACAAATTGTGATTGCAAATTATAACTTGAAGATCTGAACCTGTAATAGGTAAATACAGAACTTCGAATTGTTAAATTCTAACTAAGATTGCAAATAATAATTCGAAGATCTGAACTTGTAATAGTCAAATACAGAACTTCTAATTGTTAAATACAAATTATTAGTGCAAATTATAACTTGAAGATCTGAACTAGTAATTGTCAAATACAGAACTTAAAATTGATAGCTTCTAATTATTATTGCAAATTATAACTTGAAGATCTGAACTTGTAATTGTCAAATACAGAACTTCTAATTGTTAAATACAAATTATTAGTGCAAATTATAACTTGAAGATCTGAACTTGTAATTGTCAAATACAGAACTTCTAATTGTTAAATACAAATTATTAGTGCAAATTATAACTTGAAGATCTGAACTAGTAATTGTCAAATACAGCACTTAAAATTGATAGCTTCTAATTATTATTGCATATTATAACTTGAAGATCTGAACTTGTAATTGTCAAATACAGAACATAAAATTGATAGCTACTAATTATTATTTCAAATTATAACTTGAAGATCTGAACTTGTAATTGTCAAATACAGAACTTAAAATTAATAGCTTCTAATTATTATTGCAAATTATAACTTGAATGTCTGAACTTGTAATTGTCAAATACAGAACTTCTAATTGTTAAATACAAATTATTAGTGCAAATTATAACTTGAAGATCTGAACTTGTAATTGTCAAATACAGAACTTAAAATTGATAGTTTCTAATTATTTTTGTAAATTATAACTTGAAGAACTGAACTTGTAATAGTGAATTACAGAACTTACATTTGTTAAATTCAATTTATTATTTCAAATTATAACTTGAAGATCTGAACTAGTAATTGTCAAATACAGAACTTAAAATTGATAGCTTCTAATTATTATTGCAAATTATAACTTGAAGATCTGAACTTGTAATTGTCAGATACAGAACTTAAAATTGATAGCTTCTAATTATTATTGTAAATTATAACTTCAAGATCTGAACTTGTAATTGGCAAATACAGAACTTAAAATTGATAGCTTCTAATTATTATTGCAAATTATAACTTGAAGATCTGAACTTGTAATTGTCAAATACAGAACTTCTAATTGTTAAATACAAATTATTAGTGCAAATTATAACTTGAAGAACTGAACTTGGAATTGTCAAATACAGAACTTCTAATTGTTAAATACAAATTATTAGTGCAAATTATAACTTGAAGATCTGAACTAGTAATTTTCAAATACAGAACTTAAAATTAATAGCTTCTAATTATTATTGCAAATTAAAACTTGAATGTCTGAACTTGTAATTGTCAAATACAGAACTTCTAATTGTTAAATACAAATTATTAGTGCAAATTATAACTTGAAGATCTGAACTTGTAATTGTCAAATACAGAACTTAAAATTGATAGCTTCTAATTATTATTGTAAATTATAACTTGAAGAACTGAACTTGTAATAGTGAATTACAGAACTTAGATTTGTTAAATTCAATTTATTATTTCAAATTATAACTTGAAGATCTGAACTAGTAATTGTCAAATACAGAACTTAAAATTGATAGCTTCTAATTATTATTGCACATTATAACTTGAAGATCTGAACTTGTAATTGTCAAATACAGAACTTAAAATTGATAGCTTCTAATTATTATTGTAAATTATAACTTGAAGAACTGAACTTGTAATAGTGAATTACAGAACTTAGATTTGTTAAATTCAATTTATTAATTCAAATTATAACTTGAAGATCTGAACTTGTAATTGTCAAATACAGAACTTAAAATTGATAGCCTCTAATTATTATTGCAAATTATAATTTGAAGATCTGAACTTGTAATAGACAAATACGCAACTTAGCATTGTTAAATACAAATTGTGATTGCAAATTATAACTTGAAGATCTCAACCTGTAATAGGTAAATACAGAACTTCGAATTGTTAAATTCAAACTAAGATTGCAAATAATAATTCGAAGATCTGAACTTGTAATAGTCAAATACAGAACTGCTAATTGTTAATTACAAATTATTAGTGCAAATTATAACTTGAAGATCTGAACTAGTAATTGTCAAATACAGAACTTAAAATTGATAGCTTCTAATTATTATTTCAAATTATATCTTGAAGATCTGAACTTGTAATTGTCAAATACAGAACTTCTAATTGTTAAATAGAAATTATTAGTGCAAATTATAACTTGAAGATCTGAACTTGTAATTGTCAAATACAGAACTTAAAATTGATAGCTTCTAATTAATATTGCAAATTATAACTTGAAGATCTGAACTTGTAGTAGTCAAATACAGAACTTCTAATTGTTAAATACAAATTATTAGTGCAAATTATAACTTGAAGATCTGAACTTGTAATTGTCAAATGCAGAACTTGAAATTGATAGCTTCTAATTATTATTGTAAATTATAACTTGAAGATCTGAACTTGTAATAGTGAATTACAGAACTTAGATTTGTTAAATTCAAATTATTATTTCAAATTATAACTTGAAGATCTGAACTAGTAATTGTCAAATACAGAACTTAAAATTGATAGCTTCTAATTATTATTTCAAATTATAACTTGAAGATCTGAACTTGTAATTGTCAAATACAGAACTTCTAATTGTTAAATACAAATTATTAGTGCAAATTATAACTTGTAGATCTGAACTTGTAATTGTCAAATACAGAACTTAAAATTGATAGCTTCTAATTATTATTGTAAATTATAA
This sequence comes from Cantharis lateralis, assembly GCA_963170105.1. NCBI lineage: Eukaryota > Metazoa > Arthropoda > Insecta > Coleoptera > Cantharidae > Cantharis > Cantharis lateralis. The sequence continues at coordinate 22,089,705 of OY720625.1, read as the reverse complement.
CTTGAAGATCTGAACTTGTAATAGTGAATTACAGAACTTAGATTTGTTAAATTCAATTTATTATTTCAAATTATAACTTGAAGATCTGAACTAGTAATTGTCAAATACAGAACTTAAAATTGATAGCTTCTAATTATTATTGCAAATTATAACTTGAAGATCTGAACTTGTAATTGTCAGATACAGAACTTAAAATTGATAGCTTCTAATTATTATTGTAAATTATAACTTCAAGATCTGAACTTGTAATTGGCAAATACAGAACTTAAAATTGATAGCTTCTAATTATTATTGCAAATTATAACTTGAAGATCTGAACTTGTAATTGTCAAATACAGAACTTCTAATTGTTAAATACAAATTATTAGTGCAAATTATAACTTGAAGAACTGAACTTGGAATTGTCAAATACAGAACTTCTAATTGTTAAATACAAATTATTAGTGCAAATTATAACTTGAAGATCTGAACTAGTAATTTTCAAATACAGAACTTAAAATTAATAGCTTCTAATTATTATTGCAAATTAAAACTTGAATGTCTGAACTTGTAATTGTCAAATACAGAACTTCTAATTGTTAAATACAAATCATTAGTGCAAATTATAACTTGAAGATCTGAACTTGTAATTGTCAAATACAGAACTTAAAATTGATAGCTTCTAATTATTATTGTAAATTATAACTTGAAGAACTGAACTTGTAATAGTGAATTACAGAACTTAGATTTGTTAAATTCAATTTATTATTTCAAATTATAACTTGAAGATCTGAACTAGTAATTGTCAAATACAGAACTTAAAATTGATAGCTTCTAATTATTATTGCACATTATAACTTGAAGATCTGAACTTGTAATTGTCAAATACAGAACTTAAAATTGATAGCTTCTAATTATTATTGTAAATTATAACTTGAAGAACTGAACTTGTAATAGTGAATTACAGAACTTAGATTTGTTAAATTCAATTTATTATTTCAAATTATAACTTGAAGATCTGAACTTGTAATTGTCAAATACAGAACTTAAAATTGATAGCCTCTAATTATTATTACAAATTATAATTTGAAGATCTGAACTTGTAATAGACAAATACGCAACTTAGCATTGTTAAATACAAATTGTGATTGCAAATTATAACTTGAAGATCTCAACCTGTAATAGGTAAATACAGAACTTCGAATTGTTAAATTCAAACTAAGATTGCAAATAATAATTCGAAGATCTGAACTTGTAATAGTCAAATACAGAACTGCTAATTGTTAATTACAAATTATTAGTGCAAATTATAACTTGAAGATCTGAACTAGTAATTGTCAAATACAGAACTTAAAATTGATAGCTTCTAATTATTATTTCAAATTATATCTTGAAGATCTGAACTTGTAATTGTCAAATACAGAACTTCTAATTGTTAAATAGAAATTATTAGTGCAAATTATAACTTGAAGATCTGAACTTGTAATTGTCAAATACAGAACTTAAAATTGATAGCTTCTAATTAATATTGCAAATTATAACTTGAAGATCTGAACTTGTAGTAGTCAAATACAGAACTTCTAATTGTTAAATACAAATTATTAGTGCAAATTATAACTTGAAGATCTGAACTTGTAATTGTCAAATGCAGAACTTGAAATTGATAGCTTCTAATTATTATTGTAAATTATAACTTGAAGATCTGAACTTGTAATTGTGAATTACAGAACTTAGATTTGTTAAATTCAAATTATTATTTCAAATTATAACTTGAAGATCTGAACTAGTAATTGTCAAATACAGAACTTAAAATTGATAGCTTCTAATTATTATTTCAAATTATAACTTGAAGATCTGAACTTGTAATTGTCAAATACAGAACTTCTAATTGTTAAATACAAATTATTAGTGCAAATTATAACTTGTAGATCTGAACTTGTAATTGTCAAATACAGAACTTAAAATTGATAGCTTCTAATTATTATTGTAAATTATAACTTGAAGATCTGAACTTGTAATAGTGAATTACAGAACTTAGATTTGTTAAATTCAATTTATTATTTCAAATTATAACTTGAAGATCTGAACTAGTAATTGTCAAATACAGAACTTAAAATTGATAGCTTCTAATTATTATTGCAAATTATAACTTGAAGATCTGAACTTGTAATTGACAGATACAGAACTTAAAATTGATAGCTTCTAATTATTATTGTAAATTATAACTTCAAGATCTGAACTTGTAATTGGCAAATACAGAACTTAAAATTGATAGCTTCTAATTATTATTGCAAATTATAACTTGAAGATCTGAACTTGTAATTGTCAAATACAGAACTTCTAATTGTTAAATACAAATTATTAGTGCAAATTATAACTTGAAGAACTGAACTTGGAATTGTCAAATATAGAACTTCTAATTGTTAAATACAAATTATTAGTGCAAATTATAACTTGAAGATCTGAACTAGTAATTTTCAAATACAGAACTTAAAATTAATAGCTTCTAATTATTATTGCAAATTAAAACTTGAATGTCTGAACTTGTAATTGTCAAATACAGAACTTCTAATTGTTAAATACAAATTATTAGTGCAAATTATAACTTGAAGATCTGAACTTGTAATTGTCAAATACAGAACTTAAAATTGATAGCTTCTAATTATTATTGTAAATTATAACTTGAAGAACTGAACTTGTAATAGTGAATTACAGAACTTAGATTTGTTAAATTCAATTTATTATTTCAAATTATAACTTGAAGATCTGAACTAGTAATTGTCAAATACAGAACTTAAAATTGATAGCTTCTAATTATTATTGCACATTATAACTTGAAGATCTGAACTTGTAATTGTCAAATACAGAACTTAAAATTGATAGCTTCTAATTATTATTGTAAATTATAACTTGAAGAACTGAACTTGTAATAGTGAATTACAGAACTTAGATTTGTTAAATTCAATTTATTATTTCAAATTATAACTTGAAGATCTGAACTTGTAATTGTCAAATACAGAACTTAAAATTGATAGCCTCTAATTATTATTGCAAATTATAATTTGAAGATCTGAACTTGTAATAGACAAATACGCAACTTAGCATTGTTAAATACAAATTGTGATTGCAAATTATAACTTGAAGATCTCAACCTGTAATAGGTAAATACAGAACTTCGAATTGTTAAATTCAAACTAAGATTGCAAATAATAATTCGAAGATCTGAACTTGTAATAGTCAAATACAGAACTGCTAATTGTTAATTACAAATTATTAGTGCAAATTATAACTTGAAGATCTGAACTAGTAATTGTCAAATACAGAACTTAAAATTGATAGCTTCTAATTATTATTTCAAATTATATCTTGAAGATCTGAACTTGAAATTGTCAAATACAGAACTTCTAATTGTTAAATAGAAATTATTAGTGCAAATTATAACTTGAAGATCTGAACTTGTAATTGTCAAATACAGAACTTAAAATTGATAGCTTCTAATTAATATTGCAAATTATAACTTGAAGATCTGAACTTGTAGTAGTCAAATACAGAACTTCTAATTGTTAAATACAAATTATTAGTGCAAATTATAACTTGAAGATCTGAACTTGTAATTGTCAAATGCAGAACTTGAAATTGATAGCTTCTAATTATTATTGTAAATTATAACTTGAAGATCTGAACTTGTAATAGTGAATTACAGAACTTAGATTTGTTAAATTCAAATTATTATTTCAAATTATAACTTGAAGATCTGAACTAGTAATTGTCAAATACAGAACTTAAAATTGATAGCTTCTAATTATTATTTCAAATTATAACTTGAAGATCTGAACTTGTAATTGTCAAATACAGAACTTCTAATTGTTAAATACAAATTATTAGTGCAAATTATAACTTGTAGATCTGAACTTGTAATTGTCAAATACAGAACTTAAAATTGATAGCTTCTAATTATTATTGTAAATTATAACTTGAAGATCTGAACTTGTAATAGTGAATTACAGAACTTAGATTTGTGAAATTCTAATTATTATTTCTAATTATACCTTGAAGATCTGAACTAGTAATTGTCAAATACAGAACTTAAAATTGATAGCTTCTAATTATTATTGCAAATTATAACTTGAAGATCTGAACTTGTAATTGTCAAATACAGAACTTAAAATTGATTGCTTCTAATTATTATTTCAAATTATAACTTGAAGATCTGAACTTGTAATTGTCAAATACAGAACTTAAAATTAATAGCTTCTAATTATTATTGCAAATAATAACTTGAAGATCTGAACTTGGAATTGTCAAATGCAGAACTTAAAATTGATAGCTTCTAATTATTATAGCAAATAATAATTTGAAGATCTGTACTTGTAATTGTCAAATACAGAACTTAAAATTGATAGCTTATAATTATAATTCAAATTATAACTTGAAGATCTGAACTTGTAATAGTCAAATACAGAACTTCGAATTGTTAAATACAAATTATTAGTCCAAATTATTACTTGAAGATCTGAACCTGTAATAGGTAAATACAGAACTTCGAATGGTTAAATTCAAACTAAGATTGCACATAATAAATTGAAGATCTGAACTTGTAATAGTCAAATACAGAACTTCTAATTGTTAAATACAAATTATTAGTGAAAATTATAACTTGTAGATCTGAACTTGTAATTGTCAAATACAGAACTTCTAATTGTTAAATACAAATTATTAGTGCAAATTATAACTTGAAGATCTGAACTAGTAATTGTCAAATACAGCATCTAAAATTGATAGCTTCTAATTATTATTACAAATTATAACTTGAAGATCTGAACTTGTAATTGTCAAATACAGAACATAAAATTGATAGCTTCTAATTATTATTGTAAATTATAACTTGAAGATCTGAACTTGTAATTGTCAAATACAGAACTTAAAATTAATAGCTTCTAATTATTATTGCAAATTATAACTTGAAGATCTGAACTTGTAATTGTCAAATACAGAACTTCTAATTGTTAAATACAAATTATTAGTGCAAATTATAACTTGAAGATCTGAACTTGTAATTGTCAAATACAGAACTTAAAATTGATAGCTTCTAATTATTATTGTAAATTATAACTTGAAGATCTGAACTTGTAATAGTGAATTACAGAACTTAGATTTGTTAAATTCAAATTATTATTTCAAATTATAACTTGAAGATCTGAACTAGTAATTGTCAAATACAGAACTTAAAATTGATAGCTTCTAATTATTATTGCAAATTATAACCTGAAGATCTGAACTTGTAATTGACAAATACAGAACTTAAAATTGATAGCTTCTAATTATTATTGTAAATTATAACTTGAAGATCTGAACTTGTAATTGTCAAATACAGAACTTAAAATTGATATCTTCTAATTATTATTGCAAATAATAACTTGAAGATCTGAACTTGTAATTGTCAAATACAGAACTTAAAATTGATAGCTTCTAATTATTATTGCAAATTATAATTTGAAGATCTGAACTTGTAATAGACAAATACGCAACTTAGCATTGTTAAATACAAATTGTGATTGCAAATTATAACTTGAAGATCTGAACTTGTAATTGTCAAATACAGAACTTCTAATTGTTAAATACAAATTATTAGTGCAAATTATAACTTGAAGATCTGAACTTGTAATTGTCAAATACAGAACTTAAAATTTATAGCTTCTAATTATTATTGCAAATAATAACTTGGATATCTGAACTTGTAATTGTCAAATACAGAACTTAAAATTGATAGCTTCTAATTATTATTGTGAATTATAACTTGAAGATCTGAACTTGTAATAGTGAATTACAGAACTTAGATTTGTCAAATTCAAATTATTATTTCTAATTATAGCTTGAAGATCTTAACTAGTAATTGTCAAATACAGAACTTAAAATTGATAGCTTCTAATTATTGTTGCAAATTATAACTTGAAGATCTGTACTTGTAATTGTCAAATACAGAACTTAAAATTGATAGCTTATAATTATAATTCAAATTATAACTTGAAGATCTGAACTTGTAATAGTCAAATACAGAACTTCGAATTGTTAAAAACAAATTATTAGTGCAAATTATAACTTGAAGATCTGTTCTAGTAATTGTCAAATACAGCACTTAAAATTGATAGCTTCTAATTATTATTGTAAATTATAACTTGAAGATCTGTACTTGTAATAGTGAATTACAGAACTTAGATTTGTTAAATTCAAATTATTATTTCAAATTATTATTTGATGATCTGAACTAGTAATTGTCAAATACAGAACTTAAAATTGATAGCTTCCAATTATTATTGCAAATTAGAACTTGTAGATCTGAACTGGTAATTGTCAAATACAGAACTTCTAATTGTTAAATACAAATTATTAGTGCAAATTATAACTTGAAGATCTGAACTTGTAATTGTCAAATACAGAACTTAAAATTGATAGCTTCTAATTATTATTGCAAATTATAACTTGAAGATCTGAACTTGTAATTGTCAAATACAGAACTTAAAATTAATAGCTTCTAATTATTATTGCAAATTATAACTTGAAGATCTGAACTTGTAATTGTCAAATACAGAACTTCTAATTGTTAAATACAAATTATTAGTGCAAATTATAACTTGAAGATCTGAACTTGTAATTGTCAAATACAGAACTTAAAATTGATAGCTTCTAATTATTATTGCAAAATATAACTTGAAGATCTGAACTTGTAATTGTCAAATACAGAACTTCTAATTGTTAAATACAAATTATTAGTGCAAATTATAACTTGAAGTTCTGAACTTGTAATTGTCAAATACAGAACTTAAAATTGATAGCTTCTAATTATTAATGTAAATTATAACTTGAAGATCTGAACTTGTAATAGTGAATTACAAAACTTAGATTTGTTAAATTCAAATTATTATTATAAATTATAACTTGAAGATCTGAACTAGTAATTGTCAAATACAGAACTTAAAATTGATAGCTTCTAATTATTATTGCAAATTATAACTTGAAGATCTGAACTTGTAATTGTCAAATACAGAACTTAAAATTGATAGCTTCTAATTGTTATTGTAAATTATAACTTGAAGATCTGAACTTGTAATTGTCAAATACAGAACTTAAAATTGATAGCTTCTAATTATTATTTCAAATTATATCTTGAAGATCTGAACTTGTAATTGTCAAATACAGAACTTCTAATTGTTAAATAGAAATTATTAGTGCAAATTATAACTTGAAGATCTGAACTTGTAATTGTCAAATACAGAACTTAAAATTGATAGCTTCTAATTAATATTGCAAATTATAACTTGAAGATCTGAACTTGTAGTAGTCAAATACAGAACTTCTAATTTTAAATACAAATTATTAGTGCAAATTATAACTTGTAGATCTGAACTTGTAATTGTCAAATGCAGAACTTGAAATTGATAGCTTCTAATTATTATTGTAAATTATAACTTGAAGATCTGAACTTGTAATAGTGAATTACAGAACTTAGATTTGTTAAATTCAAATTATTATTTCAAATTATAACTTGAAGATCTGAACTAGTAATTGTCAAATACAGAACTTAAAATTGATAGCTTCTAATTATTATTTCAAATTATAACTTGAAGATCTGAACTTGTAATTGTCAAATACAGAACTTCTAATTGTTAAATACAAATTATTATTGCAAATTATAACTTGTAGATCTGAACTTGTAATTGTCAAATACAGAACTTAAAATTGATAGCTTCTAATTATTATTGTAAATTATAACTTGAAGATCTGAACTTGTAATAGTGAATTACAGAACTTAGATTTGTTAAATTCAATTTATTATTTCAAATTATAACTTGAAGATCTGAACTAGTAATTGTCAAATACAGAACTTAAAATTGATAGCTTCTAATTATTATTGCAAATTATAACTTGAAGATCTGAACTTGTAATTGACAGATACAGAACTTAAAATTGATAGCTTCTAATTATTATTGTAAATTATAACTTCAAGATCTGAACTTGTAATTGGCAAATACAGAACTTAAAATTGATAGCTTCTAATTATTATTGCAAATTATAACTTGAAGATCTGAACTTGTAATTGTCAAATGCAGAACTTAAAATTGATAACTTCTAATTATTATTGTAAATTATAACTTGAAGATCTGAACTTGTAATAGTGAATTACAGAACTTAGATTTGTTAAATTCAAATTATTATTTCAAATTAAAACTTGAAGATCTGAACTAGTAATTGTCAAATACAGAACTTAAAATTGATAGCTTCTAATTATTATTTCAAATTATAACTTGAAGATCTGAACTTGTAATTGTCAAATACAGAACTTCTAATTGTTAAATACAAATTATTAGTGCAAAAAAAAAACTTGTAGATCTGAACTTGTAATTGTCAAATACAGAACTTAAAATTGAAAGTTTCTAATTATTATTGTAAATTATAACTTGAAGATCTGAACTTGTAATAGTGAATTACAGAACTTAGATTTGTCAAATTCTAATTATTATTTCTAATTATAACTTGAAGATCTGAACTAGTAATTGTCAAATACAGAACTTAAAATTGATAGCTTCTAATTATTATTGCAAATTATAACTTGAAGATCTGAACTTGTAATTGTCAAATACAGAACTTAAAATTGATAGCTTCTAATTATTATTTCAAATTATAACTTGAAGATCTGAACTTGTAATTGTCAAATACAGAACTTAAAATTAATAGCTTCTAATTATTATTGCAAATAATAACTTGAAGATCTGAACTTGTAATTGTCAAATGCAGAACTTAAAATTGATAGCTTCTAATTATTATTGCAAATAATAATTTGTAGATCTGTACTTGTAATTGTCAAATACAGAACTTAAAATTGATAGCTTATAATTATAATTCAAATTATAACTTGAAGATCTGAACTTGTAATAGTCAAATACAGAACTTCGAATTGTTAAATACAAATTATTAGTGCAAATTATTACTTGAAGATCTGAACCTGTAATAGGTAAATACAGAACTTCGAATGGTTAAATTCAAACTAAGATTGCACATAATAATTTGAAGATCTGAACTTGTAATAGTCAAATACAGAACTTCTAATTGTTAAATACAAATTATTAGTGAAAATTATAACTTGAAGATCTGAACTTGTAATTGTCAAATACAGAACTTCTAATTGTTAAATTCAAATTATTAGTGCAAATTATAACTTGAAGATCTGAACTAGTAATTGTCAAATACAGCACTTAAAATTGATAGCTTCTAATTATTATTGCAAATTATAACTTGAAGATCTGAACTTGTAATTGTCAAATACAGAACATAAAATTGATAGCTTCTAATTATTATTTCAAATTATAACTTGAAGATCTGAACTTGTAATTGTCAAATACAGAACTTAAAATTAATAGCTTCTAATTATTATTGCAAATTATAACTTGAAGATCTGAACTTGTAATTGTCAAATACAGAACATCTAATTGTTAAATACAAATTATTAGTGCAAATTATAACTTGAAGATCTGAACTTGTAATTGTCAAATACAGAACTTAAAATTGATAGCTTCTAATTATTATTGTAAATTATAACTTGAAGATCTGAACTTGTAATAGTGAATTACAGAACTTAGATTTGTTAAATTCAAATTATTATTTCAAATTATAACTTGAAGATCAGAACTAGTAATTGTCAAATACAGAACTTAAAATTGATAGCTTCTAATTATTATTGCAAATTATAACTTGAACATCTGAACTTGTAATTGTCAAATACAGAACTTAAAATTGATAGCTTCTAATTATTATTGTAAATTATAACTTGAAGATCTGAACTTGTAATTGTCAAATACAGAACTTAAAATTGATATCTTCTAATTATTATTGCAAATAATAACTTGAAGATCTGAACTTGTAGTTGTCAAATACAGAACTTAAAATTGATAGCTTCTAATTATTATTGTAAATTATAACTTGAAGATCTGAACTTGTAATAGTGAATTACAGAACTTAGATTTGTTAAATTCAAATTATTATTTCAAATTATAACTTGAAGATCTGAACTAGTAATTGTAAAATACAGAACTTAAAATTGATAGCTTCTAATTATTATTGCAAATTATAACTTGAAGATCTGAACTTGTAATTGTCAAATGCAGAACTTAAAATTGATAACTTCTAATTATTATTGTAAATTATAACTTGAAGATCTGAACTTGTAATAGTGAATTACAGAACTTAGATTTGTTAAATTCAAATTATTATTTCAAATTATAACTTGAAGATCTGAACTAGTAATTGTCAAATACAGAACTTAAAAGTGATAGCTTCTAATTATTATTTCAAATTATAACTTGAAGATCTGAACTTGTAATTGTCAAATACAGAACTTCTAATTGTTAAATACAAATTATTAGTGCAAATTATAACTTGTAGATCTGAACTTGTAATTGTCAAATACAGAACTTAAAATTGAAAGCTTCTAATTATTATTGTAAATTATAACTTGAAGATCTGAACTTGTAATAGTGAATTACAGAACTTAGATTTGTCAAATTCTAATTATTATTTCTAATTATAACTTGAAGATCTGAACTAGTAATTGTCAAATACAGAACTTAAAATTGATAGCTTCTAATTATTATTGCAAATTATAACTTGAAGATCTGAACTTGTAATTGTCAAATACAGAACTTAAAATTGATAGCTTCTAATTATTATTTCAAATTATAACTTGAAGATCTGAACATGTAATTGTCAAATATAGAACTTAAAATTAATAGCTTCTAATTATTATTGCAAATAATAACTTGAAGATCTGAACTTGTAATTGTCAAATGCAGAACTTAAAATTGATAGCTTCTAATTATTATTGCAAATAATAATTTGAAGATCTGTACTTGTAATTGTCAAATACAGAACTTAAAATTGATAGCTTATAATTATAATTCAAATTATAACTTGAAGATCTGAACTTGTAATAGTCAAATACAGAACTTCGAATTGTTAAATACAAATTATTAGTGCAAATTATTACTTGAAGATCTGAACCTGTAATAGGTAAATACAGAACTTCGAATGGTTAAATTCAAACTAAGATTGCACATAATAATTTGAAGATCTGAACTTGTAATAGTCAAATACAGAACTTCTAATTGTTAAATACAAATTATTAGTGAAAATTATAACTTGAAGATCTGAACTTGTAATTGTCAAATACAGAACTTCTAATTGTTAAATACAAATTATTAGTGCAAATTATAACTTGAAGATCTGAACTAGTAATTGTCAAATACAGCACTTAAAATTGATAGCTTCTAATTATTATTGCAAATTATAACTTGAAGATCTGAACTTGTAATTGTCAAATACAGAACATAAAATTGATAGCTTCTAATTATTATTTCAAATTATAACTTGAAGATCTGAACTTGTAATTGTCAAATACAGAACTTAAAATTAATAGCTTCTAATTATTATTGCAAATTATAACTTGAAGATCTGAACTTGTAATTGTCAAATACAGAACATCTAATTGTTAAATACAAATTATTAGTGCAAATTATAACTTGAAGATCTGAACTTGTAATTGTCAAATACAGAACTTAAAATTGATAGCTTCTAATTATTATTGTAAATTATAACTTGAAGATCTGAACTTGTAATTGTCAAATACAGAACTTCTAATTGTTAAATACAAATTATTAGTGCAAATTATAACTTGAAGATCTGAACTAGTAATTGTCAAATACAGCACTTAAAATTGATAGCTTCTAATTATTATTGCAAATTATAACTTGAAGATCTGAACTAGTAATTGTCAAATACAGAACTTAAAAGTGATAGCTTCTAATTATTATTTCAAATTATAACTTGAAGATCTGAACTTGTAATTGTCAAATACAGAACTTCTAATTGTTAAATACAAATTATTAGTGCAAATTATAACTTGTAGATCTGAACTTGTAATTGTCAAATACAGAACTTAAAATTGAAAGCTTCTAATTATTATTGTAAATTATAACTTGAAGATCTGAACTTGTAATAGTGAATTACAGAACTTAGATTTGTCAAATTCTAATTATTATTTCTAATTATAACTTGAAGATCTGAACTAGTAATTGTCAAATACAGAACTTAAAATTGATAGCTTCTAATTATTATTGCAAATTATAACTTGAAGATCTGAACTTGTAATTGTCAAATACAGAACTTAAAATTGATAGCTTCTAATTATTATTTCTAATTATAACTTGAAGATCTGAACTAGTAATTGTCAAATACAGAACTTAAAATTGATAGCTTCTAATTATTATTGTAAATTATAACTTGAAGATCTGAACTTGTAATAGTGAATTACAGAACTTAGATTTGTTAAATTCAAATTATTATTTCAAATTATAACTTGAAGATCAGAACTAGTAATTGTCAAATACAGAACTTAAAATTGATAGCTTCTAATTATTATTGCAAATTATAACTTGAACATCTGAACTTGTAATTGTCAAATACAGAACTTAAAATTGATAGCTTCTAATTATTATTGTAAATTATAACTTGAAAATCTGAACTTGTAATTGTTAAATACAGAACTTAAAATTGATATCTTCTAATTATTATTGCAAATAATAACTTGAAGATCTGAACTTGTAATTGTCAAATACAGAACTTAAAATTGATAGCTTCTAATTATTATTGTAAATTATAACTTGAAGATCTGAACTTGTAATAGTGAATTACAGAACTTAGATTTGTTAAATTCAAATTATTATTTCAAATTATAACTTGAAGATCTGAACTAGTAATTGTAAAATACAGAACTTAAAATTGATAGCTTCTAATTATTATTGCAAATTATAACTTGAAGATCTGAACTTGTAATTGTCAAATGCAGAACTTAAAATTGATAACTTCTAATTATTATTGTAAATTATAACTTGAAGATCTGAACTTGTAATAGTGAATTACAGAACTTAGATTTGTTAAATTCAAATTATTATTTCAAATTATAACTTGTAGATCTGAACTAGTAATAATTGTCAAATACAGAACTTAAAATTGATAGCTTCTAATTATTATTTCAAATAACCATTGCTTGTTTATCGTCCATCTTATATAAGTGAAATAGGGTATCGGGATTGGACACTATAGAAATAAAACTACCTTTCAACTATCGGTCGACGTTTCGAGACTTTATTTTTCTCTTCTTCAGGACTACAAGAGACATATACATTTAGATATAGTTAAAAAATTTTTACATAGGATCGTTACCTTCAGTTGATTAGGTGTACAAAACTACAATACCTCGACGTCCACATAACAAAATCATCCATTAACCAAAAATCACCTGGCAATTATTCAAAATTTACACAAAAAAACGGAGAGCAAAAAACTCTTAAAATCCAAAATTGTAAATAAAAATCTATATAAATTGTAACATCAATAAAATAACTTTTAAAAAGGTCAATATATAAAATTTAAAACTCAACAGAAATTACTATAAAATAAATTTGTAATGACAGATATCCTATCTACTCGCATATCGTTTCCCCGTTCAGAAAACATTTACAAACGAATAATAACAATTATGAATAAAATGACATAAAATGGATAGGTTATGCAATAGATTTATAGCTTGTTAATAAATCACCATAAAAAATGCTTAATTTTAAGGTATCTTCCCTATAATTTAAACTCTGTTTGTTAATTTTTATATGGTACATTTCACTTATATTTCTTTTAAGGGTATTCGCTTCCTTATCCAACACTTCACAACTGTTAAAATTAAACAAATGTCCGGTTTCTGTGTGATGCTGTACCAGGGCCGTGGCGCCCCACCCATCCTCGTTTTGTTCTTTATCCACCTGTTCCGTTGTAGGTGTCGTTTTTTCAACTTTTTTCTTGATCTTGTTGCAGTCATTTTCGTGTTGTTTCAGCCTCTTTTCCAACCACTGCTTCGTTTGTCCGATGTATACACCTGTGCAACCCCCACAGTGGATTCTATAAACAACTTCAGATCTTGTGTTTAGTTTAGGTGGATCTTTAAGCTGTGTGAATAATCCCCTATGATCTCTCAAGTTGTAAGGTGCGAGCACACAAAACGGTTTCAATAACCAACCCAGTTTTTCTGTTAATCCACTTACGTAAGGAAACCTGTAGTATTTTCTAGTTTTCACTTCATCGCCCATCTCATCCTCTTTGCTTACCCGCTGCTCCTTAAGTTGATTGTATTTTATCTTAATGAGTTTTTCTACAAACCACCCGGGGTAGTCGTTATTGTTTAAAAGTATTTTCATCTTTTTTAGGTTCTCTTTATAGAACGTTGGGTGGCTGATCGTTTTAATTCTGTTTAGCATTCCCATCACTAAGGCAGTCTTGTGTTTGAGGTGGTGGTACGACTTATAGCTGACTAATTTTTGTGACGAATACGGCTTAATATACCAATTAGTTGTCAGCTTATCACCAATTCTTCCCACCTTAACATCCAGAAACGCTATCTCGCCACCGCTTTCTTTTTCCAGGGTAAACTTAATTCCATGATGGTAATTATTGAACGCGTCCAGAATTATATTTTCGGTATTGTTTGGCACCGCACAAATAGAGTCATCTACTCTACCTACCATCTAATCTACCTCGCAGGTTTGGTGATGGAGTGTTTAGTAAGTGAAGTACTCAAATCAGTGGACGTTGAAGTCCTGTTTTTTTATCTGTATGTAGATGACTCTATTTGTGCGGTGCCAAACAATACCGAAAATATAATTCTGGACGCGTTCAATAATTACCATCATGGAATTAAGTTTACCCTGGGAAAAGAAAGCGGTGGCGAGATAGCGTTTCTGGATGTTAAGGTGGGAAGAATTGGTGATAAGCTGACAACTAATTGGTATATTAAGCCGTATTCGTCACAAAAATTAGTCAGCTATAAGTCGTACCACCACCTCAAACACAAGACTGCCTTAGTGATGGGAATGCTAAACAGAATTAAAACGATCAGCCACCCAACGTTCTATAAAGAGAACCTAAAAAAGATGAAAATACTTTTAAACAATAACGACTACCCCGGGTGGTTTGTAGAAAAACTCATTAAGATAAAATACAATCAACTTAAGGAGCAGCGGGTAAGCAAAGAGGATGAGATGGGCGATGAAGTGAAAACTAGAAAATACTACAGGTTTCCTTACGTAAGTGGATTAACAGAAAAACTGGGTTGGTTATTGAAACCGTTTTGTGTGCTCGCACCTTACAACTTGAGAGATCATAGGGGATTATTCACACAGCTTAAAGATCCACCTAAACTAAACACAAGATCTGAAGTTGTTTATAGAATCCACTGTGGGGGTTGCACAGGTGTATACATCGGACAAACGAAGCAGTGGTTGGAAAAGAGGCTGAAACAACACGAAAATGACTGCAACAAGATCAAGAAAAAAGTTGAAAAAACGACACCTACAACGGAACAGGTGGATAAAGAACAAAACGAGGATGGGTGGGGCGCCACGGCCCTGGTACAGCATCACACAGAAACCGGACATTTGTTTAATTTTAACAGTTGTGAAGTGTTGGATAAGGAAGCGAATACCCTTAAAAGAAATATAAGTGAAATGTACCATATAAAAATTAACAAACAGAGTTTAAATTATAGGGAAGATACCTTAAAATTAAGCATTTTTTATGGTGATTTATTAACAAGCTATAAATCTATTGCATAACCTATCCATTTTATGTCATTTTATTCATAATTGTTATTATTCGTTTGTAAATGTTTTCTGAACGGGGAAACGATATGCGAGTAGATAGGATATCTGTCATTACAAATTTATTTTATAGTAATTTCTGTTGAGTTTTAAATTTTATATATTGACCTTTTTAAAAGTTATTTTATTGATGTTACAATTTATATAGATTTTTATTTACAATTTTGGATTTTAAGAGTTTTTTGCTCTCCGTTTTTTTGTGTAAATTTTGAATAATTGCCAGGTGATTTTTGGTTAATGGATGATTTTGTTATGTGGACGTCGAGGTATTGTAGTTTTGTACACCTAATCAACTGAAGGTAACGATCCTATGTAAAATTTTTTAACTATATCTAAATGTATATGTCTCTTGTAGTCCTGAAGAAGAGAAAAATAAAGTCTCGAAACGTCGACCGATAGTTGAAAGGTAGTTTTATTTCTATAGTGTCCAATCCCGATACCCTATTTCACTCACACAATTATTTCAAATTATAACTTGAAGATCTGAACTTGTAATTGTCAAATACAGAACTTCTAATTGTTAAATACAAATTATTAGTGCAAATTATAACTTGTAGATCTGAACTTGTAATTGTCAAATACAGAACTTAAAATTGAAAGCTTCTAATTATTATTGTAAATTATAACTTGAAGATCTGAACTTGTAATAGTGAATTACAGAACTTAGATTTGTCAAATTCTAATTATTATTTCTAATTATAACTTGAAGATCTGAACTAGTAATTGTCAAATACAGAACTTAAAATTGATAGCTTCTAATTATTATTGCAAATTATAACTTGAAGATCTGAACTTGTAATTGTCAAATACAGAACTTAAAATTGATAGCTTCTAATTATTATTTCAAATTATAACTTGAAGATCTGAACTTGTAATTGTCAAATACAGAACTTAAAATTAATAGCTTCTAATTATTATTGCAAATAATAACTTGAAGATCTGAACTTGAAATTGTCAAATGCAGAACTTAAAATTGATAGCTTCTAATTATTATTGAAAATAATAATTTGAAGATCTGTACTTGTAATTGTCAAATACAGAACTTAAAATTGATAGCTTATAATTATAATTCAAATTATAACTTGAAGATCTGAACTTGTAATAGTCAAATACAGAACTTCGAATTGTTAAATACAAATTATTAGTGCAAATTATTACTTGAAGATCTGAACTTGTAATTGTCTAATACAGAACATAAAATTGATAGCTTCTAATTATTATTTCAAATTATAACTAGAAGATCTGAACTTGTAATTGTCAAATACAGAACTTAAAATTAATAGCTTCTAATTATTATTGCAAATTATAACTTGAAGATCCGAACTTGTAATTGTCACATACAGAACTTCTAATTGTTAAATACAAATTATTAGTGCAAATTATAACTTGAAGATCTGAACTCGTAATTGTCAAATACAGAACTTAAAATTGATAGCTTCTAATTATTATTGTAAATTATAACTTGAAGATCTGAACTTGTAATAGTGAATTACAGAACTTAGATTTGTTAAATTCTAATTATTATTTCAAATTATAACTTGAAGATCTGAACTAGTAATTGTAAAATACAGAACTTAAAATTGATAGCTTCTAATTATTATTGCAAATTATAACTTGAAGATCTGAACTTGTAATTGTCAAATGCAGAACTTAAAATTGATAACTTCTAATTATTATTGTAAATTATAACTTGAAGATCTGAACTTGTAATAGTGAATTACAGAACTTAGATTTGTTAAATTCAAATTATTATTTCAAATTATAACTTGAAGATCTGAACTAGTAATTGTCAAATACAGAACTTAAAATTGATAGCTTCTAATTATTATTTCAAATTATAACTTGAAGATCTGAACTTGTAATTGTCAAATACAGAACTTCTAATTGTTAAATACAAATTATTAGTGCAAATTATAACTTGTAGATCTGAACTTGTAATTGTCAAATACAGAACTTCTAATTGTTAAATACAAATTATTAGTGCAAATTATAACTTGAAGATCTGAACTAGTAATTGTCAAATACAGAACTTCTAATTGTTAAATACAAATTATTAGTGCAAATTATAACTTGAAGATCTGAACTAGTAATTGTCAAATACAGCACTTAAAATTGATAGCTTCTAATTATTATTGCAAATTATAACTTGAAGATCTGAACTTGTAATTGTCAAATACAGAACATAAAATTGATAGCTTCTAATTATTATTTCAAATTATAACTTGAAGATCTGAACTTGTAATTGTCAAATACAGAACTTAAAATTAATAGCTTCTAATTATTATTGCAAATTATAACTTGAAGATCTGAACTTGTAATTGTCAAATACAGAACATCTAATTGTTAAATACAAATTATTAGTGCAAATTATAACTTGAAGATCTGAACTTGTAATTGTCAAATACAGAACTTAAAATTGATAGCTTCTAATTATTATTGTAAATTATAACTTGAAGATCTGAACTTGTAATAGTGAATTACAGAACTTAGATTTGTTAAATTCAAATTATTATTTCAAATTATAACTTGAAGATCAGAACTAGTAATTGTCAAATACAGAACTTAAAATTGATAGCTTCTAATTATTATTGCAAATTATAACTTGAACATCTGAACTTGTAATTGTCAAATACAGAACTTAAAATTGATAGCTTCTAATTATTATTGTAAATTATAACTTGAAGATCTGAACTTGTAATTGTCAAATACAGAACTTAAAATTGATATCTTCTAATTATTATTGCAAATAATAACTTGAAGATCTGAACTTGTAGTTGTCAAATACAGAACTTAAAATTGATAGCTTCTAATTATTATTGTAAATTATAACTTGAAGATCTGAACTTGTAATAGTGAATTACAGAACTTAGATTTGTTAAATTCAAATTATTATTTCAAATTATAACTTGAAGATCTGAACTAGTAATTGTAAAATACAGAACTTAAAATTGATAGCTTCTAATTATTATTGCAAATTATAACTTGAAGATCTGAACTTGTAATTGTCAAATGCAGAACTTAAAATTGATAACTTCTAATTATTATTGTAAATTATAACTTGAAGATCTGAACTTGTAATAGTGAATTACAGAACTTAGATTTGTTAAATTCAAATTATTATTTCAAATTATAACTTGAAGATCTGAACTAGTAATTGTCAAATACAGAACTTAAAAGTGATAGCTTCTAATTATTATTTCAAATTATAACTTGAAGATCTGAACTTGTAATTGTCAAATACAGAACTTCTAATTGTTAAATACAAATTATTAGTGCAAATTATAACTTGTAGATCTGAACTTGTAATTGTCAAATACAGAACTTAAAATTGAAAGCTTCTAATTATTATTGTAAATTATAACTTGAAGATCTGAACTTGTAATAGTGAATTACAGAACTTAGATTTGTCAAATTCTAATTATTATTTCTAATTATAACTTGAAGATCTGAACTAGTAATTGTCAAATACAGAACTTAAAATTGATAGCTTCTAATTATTATTGCAAATTATAACTTGAAGATCTGAACTTGTAATTGTCAAATACAGAACTTAAAATTGATAGCTTCTAATTATTATTTCAAATTATAACTTGAAGATCTGAACATGTAATTGTCAAATATAGAACTTAAAATTAATAGCTTCTAATTATTATTGCAAATAATAACTTGAAGATCTGAACTTGTAATTGTCAAATGCAGAACTTAAAATTGATAGCTTCTAATTATTATTGCAAATAATAATTTGAAGATCTGTACTTGTAATTGTCAAATACAGAACTTAAAATTGATAGCTTATAATTATAATTCAAATTATAACTTGAAGATCTGAACTTGTAATAGTCAAATACAGAACTTCGAATTGTTAAATACAAATTATTAGTGCAAATTATTACTTGAAGATCTGAACCTGTAATAGGTAAATACAGAACTTCGAATGGTTAAATTCAAACTAAGATTGCACATAATAATTTGAAGATCTGAACTTGTAATAGTCAAATACAGAACTTCTAATTGTTAAATACAAATTATTAGTGAAAATTATAACTTGAAGATCTGAACTTGTAATTGTCAAATACAGAACTTCTAATTGTTAAATACAAATTATTAGTGCAAATTATAACTTGAAGATCTGAACTAGTAATTGTCAAATACAGCACTTAAAATTGATAGCTTCTAATTATTATTGCAAATTATAACTTGAAGATCTGAACTTGTAATTGTCAAATACAGAACATAAAATTGATAGCTTCTAATTATTATTTCAAATTATAACTTGAAGATCTGAACTTGTAATTGTCAAATACAGAACTTAAAATTAATAGCTTCTAATTATTATTGCAAATTATAACTTGAAGATCTGAACTTGTAATTGTCAAATACAGAACATCTAATTGTTAAATACAAATTATTAGTGCAAATTATAACTTGAAGATCTGAACTTGTAATTGTCAAATACAGAACTTAAAATTGATAGCTTCTAATTATTATTGTAAATTATAACTTGAAGATCTGAACTTGTAATTGTCAAATA
Source organism: Cantharis lateralis (assembly GCA_963170105.1). Taxonomy (NCBI): domain Eukaryota; kingdom Metazoa; phylum Arthropoda; class Insecta; order Coleoptera; family Cantharidae; genus Cantharis; species Cantharis lateralis. Next base: position 22,069,440 of record OY720625.1, on the reverse strand, counting down.
CAGAACTTCTAATTGTTAAATACAAATTATTAGTGCAAATTATAACTTGAAGATCTGAACTAGTAATTGTCAAATACAGCACTTAAAATTGATAGCTTCTAATTATTATTGCAAATTATAACTTGAAGATCTGAACTAGTAATTGTCAAATACAGAACTTAAAAGTGATAGCTTCTAATTATTATTTCAAATTATAACTTGAAGATCTGAACTTGTAATTGTCAAATACAGAACTTCTAATTGTTAAATACAAATTATTAGTGCAAATTATAACTTGTAGATCTGAACTTGTAATTGTCAAATACAGAACTTAAAATTGAAAGCTTCTAATTATTATTGTAAATTATAACTTGAAGATCTGAACTTGTAATAGTGAATTACAGAACTTAGATTTGTCAAATTCTAATTATTATTTCTAATTATAACTTGAAGATCTGAACTAGTAATTGTCAAATACAGAACTTAAAATTGATAGCTTCTAATTATTATTGCAAATTATAACTTGAAGATCTGAACTTGTAATTGTCAAATACAGAACTTAAAATTGATAGCTTCTAATTATTATTTCTAATTATAACTTGAAGATCTGAACTAGTAATTGTCAAATACAGAACTTAAAATTGATAGCTTCTAATTATTATTGTAAATTATAACTTGAAGATCTGAACTTGTAATAGTGAATTACAGAACTTAGATTTGTTAAATTCAAATTATTATTTCAAATTATAACTTGAAGATCAGAACTAGTAATTGTCAAATACAGAACTTAAAATTGATAGCTTCTAATTATTATTGCAAATTATAACTTGAACATCTGAACTTGTAATTGTCAAATACAGAACTTAAAATTGATAGCTTCTAATTATTATTGTAAATTATAACTTGAAAATCTGAACTTGTAATTGTTAAATACAGAACTTAAAATTGATATCTTCTAATTATTATTGCAAATAATAACTTGAAGATCTGAACTTGTAATTGTCAAATACAGAACTTAAAATTGATAGCTTCTAATTATTATTGTAAATTATAACTTGAAGATCTGAACTTGTAATAGTGAATTACAGAACTTAGATTTGTTAAATTCAAATTATTATTTCAAATTATAACTTGAAGATCTGAACTAGTAATTGTAAAATACAGAACTTAAAATTGATAGCTTCTAATTATTATTGCAAATTATAACTTGAAGATCTGAACTTGTAATTGTCAAATGCAGAACTTAAAATTGATAACTTCTAATTATTATTGTAAATTATAACTTGAAGATCTGAACTTGTAATAGTGAATTACAGAACTTAGATTTGTTAAATTCAAATTATTATTTCAAATTATAACTTGTAGATCTGAACTAGTAATAATTGTCAAATACAGAACTTAAAATTGATAGCTTCTAATTATTATTTCAAATAACCATTGCTTGTTTATCGTCCATCTTATATAAGTGAAATAGGGTATCGGGATTGGACACTATAGAAATAAAACTACCTTTCAACTATCGGTCGACGTTTCGAGACTTTATTTTTCTCTTCTTCAGGACTACAAGAGACATATACATTTAGATATAGTTAAAAAATTTTTACATAGGATCGTTACCTTCAGTTGATTAGGTGTACAAAACTACAATACCTCGACGTCCACATAACAAAATCATCCATTAACCAAAAATCACCTGGCAATTATTCAAAATTTACACAAAAAAACGGAGAGCAAAAAACTCTTAAAATCCAAAATTGTAAATAAAAATCTATATAAATTGTAACATCAATAAAATAACTTTTAAAAAGGTCAATATATAAAATTTAAAACTCAACAGAAATTACTATAAAATAAATTTGTAATGACAGATATCCTATCTACTCGCATATCGTTTCCCCGTTCAGAAAACATTTACAAACGAATAATAACAATTATGAATAAAATGACATAAAATGGATAGGTTATGCAATAGATTTATAGCTTGTTAATAAATCACCATAAAAAATGCTTAATTTTAAGGTATCTTCCCTATAATTTAAACTCTGTTTGTTAATTTTTATATGGTACATTTCACTTATATTTCTTTTAAGGGTATTCGCTTCCTTATCCAACACTTCACAACTGTTAAAATTAAACAAATGTCCGGTTTCTGTGTGATGCTGTACCAGGGCCGTGGCGCCCCACCCATCCTCGTTTTGTTCTTTATCCACCTGTTCCGTTGTAGGTGTCGTTTTTTCAACTTTTTTCTTGATCTTGTTGCAGTCATTTTCGTGTTGTTTCAGCCTCTTTTCCAACCACTGCTTCGTTTGTCCGATGTATACACCTGTGCAACCCCCACAGTGGATTCTATAAACAACTTCAGATCTTGTGTTTAGTTTAGGTGGATCTTTAAGCTGTGTGAATAATCCCCTATGATCTCTCAAGTTGTAAGGTGCGAGCACACAAAACGGTTTCAATAACCAACCCAGTTTTTCTGTTAATCCACTTACGTAAGGAAACCTGTAGTATTTTCTAGTTTTCACTTCATCGCCCATCTCATCCTCTTTGCTTACCCGCTGCTCCTTAAGTTGATTGTATTTTATCTTAATGAGTTTTTCTACAAACCACCCGGGGTAGTCGTTATTGTTTAAAAGTATTTTCATCTTTTTTAGGTTCTCTTTATAGAACGTTGGGTGGCTGATCGTTTTAATTCTGTTTAGCATTCCCATCACTAAGGCAGTCTTGTGTTTGAGGTGGTGGTACGACTTATAGCTGACTAATTTTTGTGACGAATACGGCTTAATATACCAATTAGTTGTCAGCTTATCACCAATTCTTCCCACCTTAACATCCAGAAACGCTATCTCGCCACCGCTTTCTTTTTCCAGGGTAAACTTAATTCCATGATGGTAATTATTGAACGCGTCCAGAATTATATTTTCGGTATTGTTTGGCACCGCACAAATAGAGTCATCTACTCTACCTACCATCTAATCTACCTCGCAGGTTTGGTGATGGAGTGTTTAGTAAGTGAAGTACTCAAATCAGTGGACGTTGAAGTCCTGTTTTTTTATCTGTATGTAGATGACTCTATTTGTGCGGTGCCAAACAATACCGAAAATATAATTCTGGACGCGTTCAATAATTACCATCATGGAATTAAGTTTACCCTGGAAAAAGAAAGCGGTGGCGAGATAGCGTTTCTGGATGTTAAGGTGGGAAGAATTGGTGATAAGCTGACAACTAATTGGTATATTAAGCCGTATTCGTCACAAAAATTAGTCAGCTATAAGTCGTACCACCACCTCAAACACAAGACTGCCTTAGTGATGGGAATGCTAAACAGAATTAAAACGATCAGCCACCCAACGTTCTATAAAGAGAACCTAAAAAAGATGAAAATACTTTTAAACAATAACGACTACCCCGGGTGGTTTGTAGAAAAACTCATTAAGATAAAATACAATCAACTTAAGGAGCAGCGGGTAAGCAAAGAGGATGAGATGGGCGATGAAGTGAAAACTAGAAAATACTACAGGTTTCCTTACGTAAGTGGATTAACAGAAAAACTGGGTTGGTTATTGAAACCGTTTTGTGTGCTCGCACCTTACAACTTGAGAGATCATAGGGGATTATTCACACAGCTTAAAGATCCACCTAAACTAAACACAAGATCTGAAGTTGTTTATAGAATCCACTGTGGGGGTTGCACAGGTGTATACATCGGACAAACGAAGCAGTGGTTGGAAAAGAGGCTGAAACAACACGAAAATGACTGCAACAAGATCAAGAAAAAAGTTGAAAAAACGACACCTACAACGGAACAGGTGGATAAAGAACAAAACGAGGATGGGTGGGGCGCCACGGCCCTGGTACAGCATCACACAGAAACCGGACATTTGTTTAATTTTAACAGTTGTGAAGTGTTGGATAAGGAAGCGAATACCCTTAAAAGAAATATAAGTGAAATGTACCATATAAAAATTAACAAACAGAGTTTAAATTATAGGGAAGATACCTTAAAATTAAGCATTTTTTATGGTGATTTATTAACAAGCTATAAATCTATTGCATAACCTATCCATTTTATGTCATTTTATTCATAATTGTTATTATTCGTTTGTAAATGTTTTCTGAACGGGGAAACGATATGCGAGTAGATAGGATATCTGTCATTACAAATTTATTTTATAGTAATTTCTGTTGAGTTTTAAATTTTATATATTGACCTTTTTAAAAGTTATTTTATTGATGTTACAATTTATATAGATTTTTATTTACAATTTTGGATTTTAAGAGTTTTTTGCTCTCCGTTTTTTTGTGTAAATTTTGAATAATTGCCAGGTGATTTTTGGTTAATGGATGATTTTGTTATGTGGACGTCGAGGTATTGTAGTTTTGTACACCTAATCAACTGAAGGTAACGATCCTATGTAAAATTTTTTAACTATATCTAAATGTATATGTCTCTTGTAGTCCTGAAGAAGAGAAAAATAAAGTCTCGAAACGTCGACCGATAGTTGAAAGGTAGTTTTATTTCTATAGTGTCCAATCCCGATACCCTATTTCACTCACACAATTATTTCAAATTATAACTTGAAGATCTGAACTTGTAATTGTCAAATACAGAACTTCTAATTGTTAAATACAAATTATTAGTGCAAATTATAACTTGTAGATCTGAACTTGTAATTGTCAAATACAGAACTTAAAATTGAAAGCTTCTAATTATTATTGTAAATTATAACTTGAAGATCTGAACTTGTAATAGTGAATTACAGAACTTAGATTTGTCAAATTCTAATTATTATTTCTAATTATAACTTGAAGATCTGAACTAGTAATTGTCAAATACAGAACTTAAAATTGATAGCTTCTAATTATTATTGCAAATTATAACTTGAAGATCTGAACTTGTAATTGTCAAATACAGAACTTAAAATTGATAGCTTCTAATTATTATTTCAAATTATAACTTGAAGATCTGAACTTGTAATTGTCAAATACAGAACTTAAAATTAATAGCTTCTAATTATTATTGCAAATAATAACTTGAAGATCTGAACTTGAAATTGTCAAATGCAGAACTTAAAATTGATAGCTTCTAATTATTATTGAAAATAATAATTTGAAGATCTGTACTTGTAATTGTCAAATACAGAACTTAAAATTGATAGCTTATAATTATAATTCAAATTATAACTTGAAGATCTGAACTTGTAATAGTCAAATACAGAACTTCGAATTGTTAAATACAAATTATTAGTGCAAATTATTACTTGAAGATCTGAACTTGTAATTGTCTAATACAGAACATAAAATTGATAGCTTCTAATTATTATTTCAAATTATAACTAGAAGATCTGAACTTGTAATTGTCAAATACAGAACTTAAAATTAATAGCTTCTAATTATTATTGCAAATTATAACTTGAAGATCCGAACTTGTAATTGTCACATACAGAACTTCTAATTGTTAAATACAAATTATTAGTGCAAATTATAACTTGAAGATCTGAACTCGTAATTGTCAAATACAGAACTTAAAATTGATAGCTTCTAATTATTATTGTAAATTATAACTTGAAGATCTGAACTTGTAATAGTGAATTACAGAACTTAGATTTGTTAAATTCTAATTATTATTTCAAATTATAACTTGAAGATCTGAACTAGTAATTGTAAAATACAGAACTTAAAATTGATAGCTTCTAATTATTATTGCAAATTATAACTTGAAGATCTGAACTTGTAATTGTCAAATGCAGAACTTAAAATTGATAACTTCTAATTATTATTGTAAATTATAACTTGAAGATCTGAACTTGTAATAGTGAATTACAGAACTTAGATTTGTTAAATTCAAATTATTATTTCAAATTATAACTTGAAGATCTGAACTAGTAATTGTCAAATACAGAACTTAAAATTGATAGCTTCTAATTATTATTTCAAATTATAACTTGAAGATCTGAACTTGTAATTGTCAAATACAGAACTTCTAATTGTTAAATACAAATTATTAGTGCAAATTATAACTTGTAGATCTGAACTTGTAATTGTCAAATACAGAACTTAAAATTGAAAGTTTCTAATTATTATTGTAAATTATAACTTGAAGATCTGAACTTGTAATAGTGAATTACAGAACTTAGATTTGTCAAATTCTAATTATTATTTCTAATTATAACTTGAAGATCTGAACTAGTAATTGTCAAATACAGAACTTAAAATTGATAGCTTCTAATTATTATTGCAAATTATAACTCGAAGATCTGAACTTGTAATTGTCAAATACAGAACTTAAAATTGATAGCTTCTAATTATTATTTCAAATTATAACTTGAAGATCTGAACTTGTAATTGTCAAATACAGAACTTAAAATTAATAGCTTCTAATTATTATTGCAAATAATAACTTGAAGATCTGAACTTGTAATTGTCAAATGCAGAACTTAAAATTGATAGCTTCTAATTATTATTGCAAATAATAATTTGAAGATCTGTACTTGTAATTGTCAAATACAGAACTTAAAATTGATAGCTTATAATTATAATTCAAATTATAACTTGAAGATCTGAACTTGTAATACTCAAATACAGAACTTCTAATTGTTAAATACAAATTATTAGTGCAAATTATTACTTGAAGATCTGAACCTGTAATAGGTAAATACAGAACTTCGAATGGTTAAATTCAAACTAAGATTGCACATAATAATTTGAAGATCTGAACTTGTAATAGTCAAATACAGAACTTCTAATTGTTAAATACAAATTATTAGTGAAAATTATAACTTGAAGATCTGAACTTGTAATTGTCAAATACAGAACTTCTAATTGTTAAATACAAATTATTAGTGCAAATTATAACTTGAAGATCTGAACTAGTAATTGTCAAATACAGCACTTAAAATTGATAGCTTCTAATTATTATTGCAAATTATAACTTGAAGATCTGAACTTGTAATTGTCAAATACAGAACATAAAATTGATAGCTTCTAATTATTATTTCAAATTATAACTTGAAGATCTGAACTTGTAATTGTCAAATACAGAACTGAAAATTAATAGCTTCTAATTATTATTGCAAATTATAACTTGAAGATCTGAACTTGTAATTGTCAAATACAGAACATCTAATTGTTAAATACAAATTATTAGTGCAAATTATAACTTGAAGATCTGAACTTGTAATTGTCAAATACAGAACTTAAAATTGATAGCTTCTAATTATTATTGTAAATTATAACTTGAAGATCTGAACTTGTAATAGTGAATTACAGAACTTAGATTTGTTAAATTCAAATTATTATTTCAAATTATAACTTGAAGATCAGAACTAGTAATTGTCAAATACAGAACTTAAAATTGATAGCTTCTAATTATTATTGCAAATTATAACTTGAACATCTGAACTTGTAATTGTCAAATACAGAACTTAAAATTGATAGCTTCTAATTATTATTGTAAATTATAACTTGAAGATCTGAACTTGTAATTGTTAAATACAGAACTTAAAATTGATATCTTCTAATTATTATTGCAAATAATAACTTGAAGATCTGAACTTGTAATTGTCAAATACAGAACTTAAAATTGATAGCTTCTAATTATTATTGTAAATTATAACTTGAAGATCTGAACTTGTAATAGTGAATTACAGAACTTAGATTTGTTAAATTCAAATTATTATTTCAAATTATAACTTGAAGATCTGAACTAGTAATTGTAAAATACAGAACTTAAAATTGATAGCTTCTAATTATTATTGCAAATTATAACTTGAAGATCTGAACTTGTAATTGTCAAATGCAGAACTTAAAATTGATAACTTCTAATTATTATTGTAAATTATAACTTGAAGATCTGAACTTGTAATAGTGAATTACAGAACTTAGATTTGTTAAATTCAAATTATTATTTCAAATTATAACTTGTAGATCTGAACTAGTAATAATTGTCAAATACAGAACTTAAAATTGATAGCTTCTAATTATTATTTCAAATTATAACTTGAAGATCTGAACTTGTAATTGTCAAATACAGAACTTCTAATTGTTAAATACAAATTATTAGTGCAAATTATAACTTGTAGATCTGAACTTGTAATTGTCAAATACAGAACTTAAAATTGAAAGCTTCTAATTATTATTGTAAATTATAACTTGAAGATCTGAACTTGTAATAGTGAATTACAGAACTTAGATTTGTCAAATTCTAATTATTATTTCTAATTATAACTTGAAGATCTGAACTAGTAATTGTCAAATACAGAACTTAAAATTGATAGCTTCTAATTATTATTGCAAATTATAACTTGAAGATCTGAACTTGTAATTGTCAAATACAGAACTTAAAATTGATAGCTTCTAATTATTATTTCAAATTATAACTTGAAGATCTGAACTTGTAATTGTCAAATACAGAACTTAAAATTAATAGCTTCTAATTATTATTGCAAATAATAACTTGAAGATCTGAACTTGAAATTGTCAAATGCAGAACTTAAAATTGATAGCTTCTAATTATTATTGAAAATAATAATTTGAAGATCTGTACTTGTAATTGTCAAATACAGAACTTAAAATTGATAGCTTATAATTATAATTCAAATTATAACTTGAAGATCTGAACTTGTAATAGTCAAATACAGAACTTCGAATTGTTAAATACAAATTATTAGTGCAAATTATTACTTGAAGATCTGAACCTGTAATAGGTAAATACAGAACTTCGAATGGTTAAATTCAAAATAAGATTGCACATAATAATTTGAAGATCTGAACTTGTAATAGTCAAATACAGAACTTCTAATTGTTAAATACAAATTATTAGTGAAAATTATAACTTGAAGATCTGAACTTGTAATTGTCAAATACAGAACTTTTAATTGTTAAATACAAATTATTAGTGCAAATTATAACTTGAAGATCTGAACTAGTAATTGTCAAATACAGCACTTAAAATTGATAGCTTCAATTATTATTGCAAATTATAACTTGAAGATCTGAACTTGTAATTGTCTAATACAGAACATAAAATTGATAGCTTCTAATTATTATTTCAAATTATAACTAGAAGATCTGAACTTGTAATTGTCAAATACAGAACTTAAAATTAATAGCTTCTAATTATTATTGCAAATTATAACTTGAAGATCCGAACTTGTAATTGTCACATACAGAACTTCTAATTGTTAAATACAAATTATTAGTGCAAATTATAACTTGAAGATCTGAACTCGTAATTGTCAAATACAGAACTTAAAATTGATAGCTTCTAATTATTATTGTAAATTATAACTTGAAGATCTGAACTTGTAATTGTCAAATACAGAACTTAAAATTGATAGCTTCTAATTATTATTGTAAATTATAACTTGAAGATCTGAACTTGTAATAGTGAATTACAGAACTTAGATTTGTTAAATTCAAATTATTATTTCAAATTATAACTTGAAGATCAGAACTAGTAATTGTCAAATACAGAACTTAAAATTGATAGCTTCTAATTATTATTGCAAATTATAACTTGAACATCTGAACTTGTAATTGTCAAATACAGAACTTAAAATTGATAGCTTCTAATTATTATTGTAAATTATAACTTGAAGATCTGAACTTGTAATTGTCAAATACAGAACTTAAAATTGATATCTTCTAATTATTATTGCAAATAATAACTTGAAGATCTGAACTTGTAATTGTCAAATACAGAACTTAAAATTGATAGCTTCTAATTATTATTGTAAATTATAACTTGAAGATCTGAACTTGTAATAGTGAATTACAGAACTTAGATTTGTTAAATTCAAATTATTATTTCAAATTATAACTTGAAGATCTGAACTAGTAATTGTAAAATACAGAACTTAAAATTGATAGCTTCTAATTATTATTGCAAATTATAACTTGAAGATCTGAACTTGTAATTGTCAAATGCAGAACTTAAAATTGATAACTTCTAATTATTATTGTAAATTATAACTTGAAGATCTGAACTTGTAATAGTGAATTACAGAACTTAGATTTGTTAAATTCAAATTATTATTTCAAATTATAACTTGAAGATCTGAACTAGTAATTGTCAAATACAGAACTTAAAAGTGATAGCTTCTAATTATTATTTCAAATTATAACTTGAAGATCTGAACTTGTAATTGTCAAATACAGAACTTCTAATTGTTAAATACAAATTATTAGTGCAAATTATAACTTGTAGATCTGAACTTGTAATTGTCAAATACAGAACTTAAAATTGAAAGCTTCTAATTATTATTGTAAATTATAACTTGAAGATCTGAACTTGTAATAGTGAATTACAGAACTTAGATTTGTCAAATTCTAATTATTATTTCTAATTATAACTTGAAGATCTGAACTAGTAATTGTCAAATACAGAACTTAAAATTGATAGCTTCTAATTATTATTGCAAATTATAACTTGAAGATCTGAACTTGTAATTGTCAAATACAGAACTTAAAATTGATAGCTTCTAATTATTATTTCAAATTATAACTTGAAGATCTGAACATGTAATTGTCAAATATAGAACTTAAAATTAATAGCTTCTAATTATTATTGCAAATAATAACTTGAAGATCTGAACTTGTAATTGTCAAATGCAGAACTTAAAATTGATAGCTTCTAATTATTATTGCAAATAATAATTTGAAGATCTGTACTTGTAATTGTCAAATACAGAACTTAAAATTGATAGCTTATAATTATAATTCAAATTATAACTTGAAGATCTGAACTTGTAATAGTCAAATACAGAACTTCGAATTGTTAAATACAAATTATTAGTGCAAATTATTACTTGAAGATCTGAACCTGTAATAGGTAAATACAGAACTTCGAATGGTTAAATTCAAACTAAGATTGCACATAATAATTTGAAGATCTGAACTTGTAATAGTCAAATACAGAACTTCTAATTGTTAAATACAAATTATTAGTGAAAATTATAACTTGAAGATCTGAACTTGTAATTGTCAAATACAGAACTTCTAATTGTTAAATACAAATTATTAGTGCAAATTATAACTTGAAGATCTGAACTAGTAATTGTCAAATACAGCACTTAAAATTGATAGCTTCTAATTATTATTGCAAATTATAACTTGAAGATCTGAACTTGTAATTGTCAAATACAGAACATAAAATTGATAGCTTCTAATTATTATTTCAAATTATAACTTGAAGATCTGAACTTGTAATTGTCAAATACAGAACTTAAAATTAATAGCTTCTAATTATTATTGCAAATTATAACTTGAAGATCTGAACTTGTAATTGTCAAATACAGAACATCTAATTGTTAAATACAAATTATTAGTGCAAATTATAACTTGAAGATCTGAACTTGTAATTGTCAAATACAGAACTTAAAATTGATAGCTTCTAATTATTATTGTAAATTATAACTTGAAGATCTGAACTTGTAATTGTCAAATACAGAACTTCTAATTGTTAAATACAAATTATTAGTGCAAATTATAACTTGAAGATCTGAACTAGTAATTGTCAAATACAGCACTTAAAATTGATAGCTTCTAATTATTATTGCAAATTATAACTTGAAGATCTGAACTAGTAATTGTCAAATACAGAACTTAAAAGTGATAGCTTCTAATTATTATTTCAAATTATAACTTGAAGATCTGAACTTGTAATTGTCAAATACAGAACTTCTAATTGTTAAATACAAATTATTAGTGCAAATTATAACTTGTAGATCTGAACTTGTAATTGTCAAATACAGAACTTAAAATTGAAAGCTTCTAATTATTATTGTAAATTATAACTTGAAGATCTGAACTTGTAATAGTGAATTACAGAACTTAGATTTGTCAAATTCTAATTATTATTTCTAATTATAACTTGAAGATCTGAACTAGTAATTGTCAAATACAGAACTTAAAATTGATAGCTTCTAATTATTATTGCAAATTATAACTTGAAGATCTGAACTTGTAATTGTCAAATACAGAACTTAAAATTGATAGCTTCTAATTATTATTTCTAATTATAACTTGAAGATCTGAACTAGTAATTGTCAAATACAGAACTTAAAATTGATAGCTTCTAATTATTATTGTAAATTATAACTTGAAGATCTGAACTTGTAATAGTGAATTACAGAACTTAGATTTGTTAAATTCAAATTATTATTTCAAATTATAACTTGAAGATCAGAACTAGTAATTGTCAAATACAGAACTTAAAATTGATAGCTTCTAATTATTATTGCAAATTATAACTTGAACATCTGAACTTGTAATTGTCAAATACAGAACTTAAAATTGATAGCTTCTAATTATTATTGTAAATTATAACTTGAAAATCTGAACTTGTAATTGTTAAATACAGAACTTAAAATTGATATCTTCTAATTATTATTGCAAATAATAACTTGAAGATCTGAACTTGTAATTGTCAAATACAGAACTTAAAATTGATAGCTTCTAATTATTATTGTAAATTATAACTTGAAGATCTGAACTTGTAATAGTGAATTACAGAACTTAGATTTGTTAAATTCAAATTATTATTTCAAATTATAACTTGAAGATCTGAACTAGTAATTGTAAAATACAGAACTTAAAATTGATAGCTTCTAATTATTATTGCAAATTATAACTTGAAGATCTGAACTTGTAATTGTCAAATGCAGAACTTAAAATTGATAACTTCTAATTATTATTGTAAATTATAACTTGAAGATCTGAACTTGTAATAGTGAATTACAGAACTTAGATTTGTTAAATTCAAATTATTATTTCAAATTATAACTTGTAGATCTGAACTAGTAATAATTGTCAAATACAGAACTTAAAATTGATAGCTTCTAATTATTATTTCAAATAACCATTGCTTGTTTATCGTCCATCTTATATAAGTGAAATAGGGTATCGGGATTGGACACTATAGAAATAAAACTACCTTTCAACTATCGGTCGACGTTTCGAGACTTTATTTTTCTCTTCTTCAGGACTACAAGAGACATATACATTTAGATATAGTTAAAAAATTTTTACATAGGATCGTTACCTTCAGTTGATTAGGTGTACAAAACTACAATACCTCGACGTCCACATAACAAAATCATCCATTAACCAAAAATCACCTGGCAATTATTCAAAATTTACACAAAAAAACGGAGAGCAAAAAACTCTTAAAATCCAAAATTGTAAATAAAAATCTATATAAATTGTAACATCAATAAAATAACTTTTAAAAAGGTCAATATATAAAATTTAAAACTCAACAGAAATTACTATAAAATAAATTTGTAATGACAGATATCCTATCTACTCGCATATCGTTTCCCCGTTCAGAAAACATTTACAAACGAATAATAACAATTATGAATAAAATGACATAAAATGGATAGGTTATGCAATAGATTTATAGCTTGTTAATAAATCACCATAAAAAATGCTTAATTTTAAGGTATCTTCCCTATAATTTAAACTCTGTTTGTTAATTTTTATATGGTACATTTCACTTATATTTCTTTTAAGGGTATTCGCTTCCTTATCCAACACTTCACAACTGTTAAAATTAAACAAATGTCCGGTTTCTGTGTGATGCTGTACCAGGGCCGTGGCGCCCCACCCATCCTCGTTTTGTTCTTTATCCACCTGTTCCGTTGTAGGTGTCGTTTTTTCAACTTTTTTCTTGATCTTGTTGCAGTCATTTTCGTGTTGTTTCAGCCTCTTTTCCAACCACTGCTTCGTTTGTCCGATGTATACACCTGTGCAACCCCCACAGTGGATTCTATAAACAACTTCAGATCTTGTGTTTAGTTTAGGTGGATCTTTAAGCTGTGTGAATAATCCCCTATGATCTCTCAAGTTGTAAGGTGCGAGCACACAAAACGGTTTCAATAACCAACCCAGTTTTTCTGTTAATCCACTTACGTAAGGAAACCTGTAGTATTTTCTAGTTTTCACTTCATCGCCCATCTCATCCTCTTTGCTTACCCGCTGCTCCTTAAGTTGATTGTATTTTATCTTAATGAGTTTTTCTACAAACCACCCGGGGTAGTCGTTATTGTTTAAAAGTATTTTCATCTTTTTTAGGTTCTCTTTATAGAACGTTGGGTGGCTGATCGTTTTAATTCTGTTTAGCATTCCCATCACTAAGGCAGTCTTGTGTTTGAGGTGGTGGTACGACTTATAGCTGACTAATTTTTGTGACGAATACGGCTTAATATACCAATTAGTTGTCAGCTTATCACCAATTCTTCCCACCTTAACATCCAGAAACGCTATCTCGCCACCGCTTTCTTTTTCCAGGGTAAACTTAATTCCATGATGGTAATTATTGAACGCGTCCAGAATTATATTTTCGGTATTGTTTGGCACCGCACAAATAGAGTCATCTACTCTACCTACCATCTAATCTACCTCGCAGGTTTGGTGATGGAGTGTTTAGTAAGTGAAGTACTCAAATCAGTGGACGTTGAAGTCCTGTTTTTTTATCTGTATGTAGATGACTCTATTTGTGCGGTGCCAAACAATACCGAAAATATAATTCTGGACGCGTTCAATAATTACCATCATGGAATTAAGTTTACCCTGGAAAAAGAAAGCGGTGGCGAGATAGCGTTTCTGGATGTTAAGGTGGGAAGAATTGGTGATAAGCTGACAACTAATTGGTATATTAAGCCGTATTCGTCACAAAAATTAGTCAGCTATAAGTCGTACCACCACCTCAAACACAAGACTGCCTTAGTGATGGGAATGCTAAACAGAATTAAAACGATCAGCCACCCAACGTTCTATAAAGAGAACCTAAAAAAGATGAAAATACTTTTAAACAATAACGACTACCCCGGGTGGTTTGTAGAAAAACTCATTAAGATAAAATACAATCAACTTAAGGAGCAGCGGGTAAGCAAAGAGGATGAGATGGGCGATGAAGTGAAAACTAGAAAATACTACAGGTTTCCTTACGTAAGTGGATTAACAGAAAAACTGGGTTGGTTATTGAAACCGTTTTGTGTGCTCGCACCTTACAACTTGAGAGATCATAGGGGATTATTCACACAGCTTAAAGATCCACCTAAACTAAACACAAGATCTGAAGTTGTTTATAGAATCCACTGTGGGGGTTGCACAGGTGTATACATCGGACAAACGAAGCAGTGGTTGGAAAAGAGGCTGAAACAACACGAAAATGACTGCAACAAGATCAAGAAAAAAGTTGAAAAAACGACACCTACAACGGAACAGGTGGATAAAGAACAAAACGAGGATGGGTGGGGCGCCACGGCCCTGGTACAGCATCACACAGAAACCGGACATTTGTTTAATTTTAACAGTTGTGAAGTGTTGGATAAGGAAGCGAATACCCTTAAAAGAAATATAAGTGAAATGTACCATATAAAAATTAACAAACAGAGTTTAAATTATAGGGAAGATACCTTAAAATTAAGCATTTTTTATGGTGATTTATTAACAAGCTATAAATCTATTGCATAACCTATCCATTTTATGTCATTTTATTCATAATTGTTATTATTCGTTTGTAAATGTTTTCTGAACGGGGAAACGATATGCGAGTAGATAGGATATCTGTCATTACAAATTTATTTTATAGTAATTTCTGTTGAGTTTTAAATTTTATATATTGACCTTTTTAAAAGTTATTTTATTGATGTTACAATTTATATAGATTTTTATTTACAATTTTGGATTTTAAGAGTTTTTTGCTCTCCGTTTTTTTGTGTAAATTTTGAATAATTGCCAGGTGATTTTTGGTTAATGGATGATTTTGTTATGTGGACGTCGAGGTATTGTAGTTTTGTACACCTAATCAACTGAAGGTAACGATCCTATGTAAAATTTTTTAACTATATCTAAATGTATATGTCTCTTGTAGTCCTGAAGAAGAGAAAAATAAAGTCTCGAAACGTCGACCGATAGTTGAAAGGTAGTTTTATTTCTATAGTGTCCAATCCCGATACCCTATTTCACTCACACAATTATTTCAAATTATAACTTGAAGATCTGAACTTGTAATTGTCAAATACAGAACTTCTAATTGTTAAATACAAATTATTAGTGCAAATTATAACTTGTAGATCTGAACTTGTAATTGTCAAATACAGAACTTAAAATTGAAAGCTTCTAATTATTATTGTAAATTATAACTTGAAGATCTGAACTTGTAATAGTGAATTACAGAACTTAGATTTGTCAAATTCTAATTATTATTTCTAATTATAACTTGAAGATCTGAACTAGTAATTGTCAAATACAGAACTTAAAATTGATAGCTTCTAATTATTATTGCAAATTATAACTTGAAGATCTGAACTTGTAATTGTCAAATACAGAACTTAAAATTGATAGCTTCTAATTATTATTTCAAATTATAACTTGAAGATCTGAACTTGTAATTGTCAAATACAGAACTTAAAATTAATAGCTTCTAATTATTATTGCAAATAATAACTTGAAGATCTGAACTTGAAATTGTCAAATGCAGAACTTAAAATTGATAGCTTCTAATTATTATTGAAAATAATAATTTGAAGATCTGTACTTGTAATTGTCAAATACAGAACTTAAAATTGATAGCTTATAATTATAATTCAAATTATAACTTGAAGATCTGAACTTGTAATAGTCAAATACAGAACTTCGAATTGTTAAATACAAATTATTAGTGCAAATTATTACTTGAAGATCTGAACTTGTAATTGTCTAATACAGAACATAAAATTGATAGCTTCTAATTATTATTTCAAATTATAACTAGAAGATCTGAACTTGTAATTGTCAAATACAGAACTTAAAATTAATAGCTTCTAATTATTATTGCAAATTATAACTTGAAGATCCGAACTTGTAATTGTCACATACAGAACTTCTAATTGTTAAATACAAATTATTAGTGCAAATTATAACTTGAAGATCTGAACTCGTAATTGTCAAATACAGAACTTAAAATTGATAGCTTCTAATTATTATTGTAAATTATAACTTGAAGATCTGAACTTGTAATAGTGAATTACAGAACTTAGATTTGTTAAATTCTAATTATTATTTCAAATTATAACTTGAAGATCTGAACTAGTAATTGTAAAATACAGAACTTAAAATTGATAGCTTCTAATTATTATTGCAAATTATAACTTGAAGATCTGAACTTGTAATTGTCAAATGCAGAACTTAAAATTGATAACTTCTAATTATTATTGTAAATTATAACTTGAAGATCTGAACTTGTAATAGTGAATTACAGAACTTAGATTTGTTAAATTCAAATTATTATTTCAAATTATAACTTGAAGATCTGAACTAGTAATAGTCAAATACAGAACTTAAAATTGATAGCTTCTAATTATTATTTCAAATTATAACTTGAAGATCTGAACTTGTAATTGTCAAATACAGAACTTCTAATTGTTAAATACAAATTATTAGTGCAAATTATAACTTGTAGATCTGAACTTGTAATTGTCAAATACAGAACTTAAAATTGAAAGTTTCTAATTATTATTGTAAATTATAACTTGAAGATCTGAACTTGTAATAGTGAATTACAGAACTTAGATTTGTCAAATTCTAATTATTATTTCTAATTATAACTTGAAGATCTGAACTAGTAATTGTCAAATACAGAACTTAAAATTGATAGCTTCTAATTATTATTGCAAATTATAACTCGAAGATCTGAACTTGTAATTGTCAAATACAGAACTTAAAATTGATAGCTTCTAATTATTATTTCAAATTATAACTTGAAGATCTGAACTTGTAATTGTCAAATACAGAACTTAAAATTAATAGCTTCTAATTATTATTGCAAATAATAACTTGAAGATCTGAACTTGTAATTGTCAAATGCAGAACTTAAAATTGATAGCTTCTAATTATTATTGCAAATAATAATTTGAAGATCTGTACTTGTAATTGTCAAATACAGAACTTAAAATTGATAGCTTATAATTATAATTCAAATTATAACTTGAAGATCTGAACTTGTAATACTCAAATACAGAACTTCTAATTGTTAAATACAAATTATTAGTGCAAATTATTACTTGAAGATCTGAACCTGTAATAGGTAAATACAGAACTTCGAATGGTTAAATTCAAACTAAGATTGCACATAATAATTTGAAGATCTGAACTTGTAATAGTCAAATACAGAACTTCTAATTGTTAAATACAAATTATTAGTGAAAATTATAACTTGAAGATCTGAACTTGTAATTGTCAAATACAGAACTTCTAATTGTTAAATACAAATTATTAGTGCAAATTATAACTTGAAGATCTGAACTAGTAATTGTCAAATACAGCACTTAAAATTGATAGCTTCTAATTATTATTGCAAATTATAACTTGAAGATCTGAACTTGTAATTGTCAAATACAGAACATAAAATTGATAGCTTCTAATTATTATTTCAAATTATAACTTGAAGATCTGAACTTGTAATTGTCAAATACAGAACTGAAAATTAATAGCTTCTAATTATTATTGCAAATTATAACTTGAAGATCTGAACTTGTAATTGTCAAATACAGAACATCTAATTGTTAAATACAAATTATTAGTGCAAATTATAACTTGAAGATCTGAACTTGTAATTGTCAAATACAGAACTTAAAATTGATAGCTTCTAATTATTATTGTAAATTATAACTTGAAGATCTGAACTTGTAATAGTGAATTACAGAACTTAGATTTGTTAAATTCAAATTATTATTTCAAATTATAACTTGAAGATCAGAACTAGTAATTGTCAAATACAGAACTTAAAATTGATAGCTTCTAATTATTATTGCAAATTATAACTTGAACATCTGAACTTGTAATTGTCAAATACAGAACTTAAAATTGATAGCTTCTAATTATTATTGTAAATTATAACTTGAAGATCTGAACTTGTAATTGTTAAATACAGAACTTAAAATTGATATCTTCTAATTATTATTGCAAATAATAACTTGAAGATCTGAACTTGTAATTGTCAAATACAGAACTTAAAATTGATAGCTTCTAATTATTATTGTAAATTATAACTTGAAGATCTGAACTTGTAATAGTGAATTACAGAACTTAGATTTGTTAAATTCAAATTATTATTTCAAATTATAACTTGAAGATCTGAACTAGTAATTGTAAAATACAGAACTTAAAATTGATAGCTTCTAATTATTATTGCAAATTATAACTTGAAGATCTGAACTTGTAATTGTCAAATGCAGAACTTAAAATTGATAACTTCTAATTATTATTGTAAATTATAACTTGAAGATCTGAACTTGTAATAGTGAATTACAGAACTTAGATTTGTTAAATTCAAATTATTATTTCAAATTATAACTTGTAGATCTGAACTAGTAATAATTGTCAAATACAGAACTTAAAATTGATAGCTTCTAATTATTATTTCAAATTATAACTTGAAGATCTGAACTTGTAATTGTCAAATACAGAACTTCTAATTGTTAAATACAAATTATTAGTGCAAATTATAACTTGTAGATCTGAACTTGTAATTGTCAAATACAGAACTTAAAATTGAAAGCTTCTAATTATTATTGTAAATTATAACTTGAAGATCTGAACTTGTAATAGTGAATTACAGAACTTAGATTTGTCAAATTCTAATTATTATTTCTAATTATAACTTGAAGATCTGAACTAGTAATTGTCAAATACAGAACTTAAAATTGATAGCTTCTAATTATTATTGCAAATTATAACTTGAAGATCTGAACTTGTAATTGTCAAATACAGAACTTAAAATTGATAGCTTCTAATTATTATTTCAAATTATAACTTGAAGATCTGAACTTGTAATTGTCAAATACAGAACTTAAAATTAATAGCTTCTAATTATTATTGCAAATAATAACTTGAAGATCTGAACTTGAAATTGTCAAATGCAGAACTTAAAATTGATAGCTTCTAATTATTATTGAAAATAATAATTTGAAGATCTGTACTTGTAATTGTCAAATACAGAACTTAAAATTGATAGCTTATAATTATAATTCAAATTATAACTTGAAGATCTGAACTTGTAATAGTCAAATACAGAACTTCGAATTGTTAAATACAAATTATTAGTGCAAATTATTACTTGAAGATCTGAACCTGTAATAGGTAAATACAGAACTTCGAATGGTTAAATTCAAAATAAGATTGCACATAATAATTTGAAGATCTGAACTTGTAATAGTCAAATACAGAACTTCTAATTGTTAAATACAAATTATTAGTGAAAATTATAACTTGAAGATCTGAACTTGTAATTGTCAAATACAGAACTTTTAATTGTTAAATACAAATTATTAGTGCAAATTATAACTTGAAGATCTGAACTAGTAATTGTCAAATACAGCACTTAAAATTGATAGCTTCAATTATTATTGCAAATTATAACTTGAAGATCTGAACTTGTAATTGTCTAATACAGAACATAAAATTGATAGCTTCTAATTATTATTTCAAATTATAACTAGAAGATCTGAACTTGTAATTGTCAAATACAGAACTTAAAATTAATAGCTTCTAATTATTATTGCAAATTATAACTTGAAGATCCGAACTTGTAATTGTCACATACAGAACTTCTAATTGTTAAATACAAATTATTAGTGCAAATTATAACTTGAAGATCTGAACTCGTAATTGTCAAATACAGAACTTAAAATTGATAGCTTCTAATTATTATTGTAAATTATAACTTGAAGATCTGAACTTGTAATTGTCAAATACAGAACTTAAAATTGATAGCTTCTAATTATTATTGTAAATTATAACTTGAAGATCTGAACTTGTAATAGTGAATTACAGAACTTAGATTTGTTAAATTCAAATTATTATTTCAAATTATAACTTGAAGATCAGAACTAGTAATTGTCAAATACAGAACTTAAAATTGATAGCTTCTAATTATTATTGCAAATTATAACTTGAACATCTGAACTTGTAATTGTCAAATACAGAACTTAAAATTGATAGCTTCTAATTATTATTGTAAATTATAACTTGAAGATCTGAACTTGTAATTGTCAAATACAGAACTTAAAATTGATATCTTCTAATTATTATTGCAAATAATAACTTGAAGATCTGAACTTGTAATTGTCAAATACAGAACTTAAAATTGATAGCTTCTAATTATTATTGTAAATTATAACTTGAAGATCTGAACTTGTAATAGTGAATTACAGAACTTAGATTTGTTAAATTCAAATTATTATTTCAAATTATAACTTGAAGATCTGAACTAGTAATTGTAAAATACAGAACTTAAAATTGATAGCTTCTAATTATTATTGCAAATTATAACTTGAAGATCTGAACTTGTAATTGTCAAATGCAGAACTTAAAATTGATAACTTCTAATTATTATTGTAAATTATAACTTGAAGATCTGAACTTGTAATAGTGAATTACAGAACTTAGATTTGTTAAATTCAAATTATTATTTCAAATTATAACTTGAAGATCTGAACTAGTAATTGTCAAATACAGAACTTAAAAGTGATAGCTTCTAATTATTATTTCAAATTATAACTTGAAGATCTGAACTTGTAATTGTCAAATACAGAACTTCTAATTTTTAAATACAAATTATTAGTGCAAATTATAACTTGTAGATCTGAACTTGTAATTGTCAAATACAGAACTTAAAATTGAAAGCTTCTAATTATTATTGTAAATTATAACTTGAAGATCTGAACTTGTAATAGTGAATTACAGAACTTAGTTTTGTCAAATTCTAATTATTATTTCTAATTATAACTTGAAGATCTGAACTAGTAATTGTCAAATACAGAACTTAAAATTGATAGCTTCTAATTATTATTGCAAATTATAACTTGAAGATCTGAACTTGTAATTGTCAAATACAGAACTTAAAATTGATAGCTTCTAATTATTATTTCAAATTATAACTTGAAGATCTGAACATGTAATTGTCAAATATAGAACTTAAAATTAATAGCTTCTAATTATTATTGCAAATAATAACTTGAAGATCTGAACTTGTAATTGTCAAATGCAGAACTTAAAATTGATAGCTTCTAATTATTATTGCAAATAATAATTTGAAGATCTGTACTTGTAATTGTCAAATACAGAACTTAAAATTGATAGCTTATAATTATAATTCAAATTATAACTTGAAGATCTGAACTTGTAATAGTCAAATACAGAACTTCGAATTGTTAAATACAAATTATTAGTGCAAATTATTACTTGAAGATCTGAACCTGTAATTGTCAAATGCAGAACTTAAAATTGATAACTTCTAATTATTATTGTAAATTATAACTTGAAGATCTGAACTTGTAATAGTGAATTACAGAACTTAGATTTGTTAAATTCAAATTATTATTTCAAATTATAACTTGAAGATCTGAACTAGTAATTGTCAAATACAGAACTTAAAATTGATAGCTTCTAATTATTATTTCAAATTATAACTTGTAGATCTGAACTTGTAATTGTCAAATACAGAACTTAAAATTGAAAGTTTCTAATTATTATTGTAAATTATAACTTGAAGATCTGAACTTGTAATAGTGAATTACAGAACTTAGATTTGTCAAATTCTAATTATTATTTCTAATTATAACTTGAAGATCTGAACTAGTAATTGTCAAATACAGAACTTAAAATTGATAGCTTCTAATTATTATTGCAAATTATAACTTGAAGATCTGAACTTGTAATTGTCAAATACAGAACTTAAAATTGATAGCTTCTAATTATTATTTCAAATTATAACTTGAAGATCTGAACTTGTAATTGTCAAATACAGAACTTAAAATTAATAGCTTCTAATTATTATTGCAAATAATAACTTGAAGATCTGAACTTGTAATTGTCAAATGCAGAACTTAAAATTGATAGCTTCTAATTATTATTGCAAATAATAATTTGAAGATCTGTACTTGTAATTGTCAAATGCAGAACTTAAAATTGATAGCTTATAATTATAATTCAAATTATAACTTGAAGATCTGAACTTGTAATAGTCAAATACAGAACTTCGAATTGTTAAATACAAATTATTAGTGCAAATTATTACTTGAAGATCTGAACCTGTAATTGTCAAATGCAGAACTTAAAATTGATAACTTCTAATTATTATTGTAAATTATAACTTGAAGATCTGAACTTGTAATAGTGAATTACAGAACTTAGATTTGTTAAATTCAAATTATTATTTCAAATTATAACTTGAAGATCTGAACTAGTAATTGTCAAATACAGAACTTAAAATTGATAGCTTCTAATTATTATTTCAAATTATAACTTGAAGATCTGAACTTGTAATTGTCAAATACAGAACTTCTAATTGTTAAATACAAATTATTAGTGCAAATTATAACTTGTAGATCTGAACTTGTAATTGTCAAATACAGAACTTAAAATTGAAAGTTTCTAATTATTATTGTAAATTATAACTTGAAGATCTGAACTTGTAATAGTGAATTACAGAACTTAGATTTGTCAAATTCTAATTATTATTTCTAATTATAACTTGAAGATCTGAACTAGTAATTGTCAAATACAGAACTTAAAATTGATAGCTTCTAATTATTATTGCAAATTATAACTTGAAGATCTGAACTTGTAATTGTCAAATACAGAACTTAAAATTGATAGCTTCTAATTATTATTTCAAATTATAACTTGAAGATCTGAACTTGTAATTGTCAAATACAGAACTTAAAATTAATAGCTTCTAATTATTATTGCAAATAATAACTTGAAGATCTGAACTTGTAATTGTCAAATGCAGAACTTAAAATTGATAGCTTCTAATTATTATTGCAAATAATAATTTGAAGATCTGTACTTGTAATTGTCAAATACAGAACTTAAAATTGATAGCTTATAATTATAATTCAAATTATAACTTGAAGATCTGAACTTGTAATAGTAAAATACAGAACTTCGAATTGTTAAATACAAATTATTAGTGCAAATTATTACTTGAAGATCTGAACTAGTAATTGTCAAATACAGCACTTAAAATTGATAGCTTCAATTATTATTGCAAATTATAACTTGAAGATCTGAACTTGTAATTGTCAAATACAGAACATAAAATTGATAGCTTCTAATTATTATTTCAAATTATAACTAGAAGATCTGAACTTGTAATTGTCAAATACAGAACTTAAAATTAATAGCTTCTAATTATTATTGCAAATTATAACTTGAAGATCCGAACTTGTAATTGTCACATACAGAACTTCTAATTGTTAAATTCAAATTATTAGTGCAAATTATAACTTGAAGATCTGAACTCGTAATTGTCAAATACAGAACTTAAAATTGATAGCTTCTAATTATTATTGTAAATTATAACTTGAAGATCTGAACTTGTAATAGTGAATTACAGAACTTAGATTTGTTAAATTCAAATTATTATTTCAAATTATAACTTGAAGATCTGAACTAGTAATTGTAAAATACAGAACTTAAAATTGATAGCTTCTAATTATTATTGCAAATTATAACTTGAAGATCTGAACTTGTAATTGTCAAATGCAGAACTTAAAATTGATAACTTCTAATTATTATTGTAAATTATAACTTGAAGATCTGAACTTGTAATAGTGAATTACAGAACTTAGATTTGTTAAATTCAAATTATTATTTCAAATTATAACTTGAAGATCTGAACTAGTAATTGTCAAATACAGAACTTAAAATTGATAGCTTCTAATTATTATTTCAAATTATAACTTGCAGATCTGAACTTGTAATTGTCAAATACAGAACTTCTAATTGTTAAATACAAATTATTAGTGCAAATTATAACTTGTAGATCTGAACTTGTAATTGTCAAATACAGAACTTAAAATTGAAAGTTTCTAATTATTATTGTAAATTATAACTTGAAGATCTGAACTTGTAATAGTGAATTACAGAACTTAGATTTGTCAAATTCTAATTATTATTTCTAATTATAACTTGAAGATCTGAACTAGTAATTGTCAAATACAGAACTTAAAATTGATAGCTTCTAATTATTATTGCAAATTATAACTTGAAGATCTGAACTTGTAATTGTCAAATACAGAACTTAAAATTGATAGCTTCTAATTATTATTTCAAATTATAACTTGAAGATCTGAACTTGTAATTGTCAAATACAGAACTTAAAATTAATAGCTTCTAATTATTATTGCAAATAATAACTTGAAGATCTGAACTTGTAATTGTCAAATGCAGAACTTAAAATTGATAGCTTCTAATTATTATTGCAAATAATAATTTGAAGATCTGTACTTGTAATTGTCAAATACAGAACTTAAAATTGATAGCTTATAATTATAATTCAAATTATAACTTGAAGATCTGAACTTGTAATAGTCAAATACAGAACTTCGAATTGTTAAATACAAATTATTAGTGCAAATTATTACTTGAAGATCTGAACCTGTAATAGGTAAATACAGAACTTCGAATGGTTAAATTCAAACTAAGATTGCACATAATAATTTGAAGATCTGAACTTGTAATAGTCAAATACAGAACTTCTAATTGTTAAATACAAATTATTAGTGAAAATTATAACTTGAAGATCTGAACTTGTAATTGTCAAATACAGAACTTCTAATTGTTAAATACAAATTATTAGTGCAAATTATAACTTGAAGATCTGAACTAGTAATTGTCAAATACAGAACTTAAAATTGATAGCTTCTAATTATTATTGCAAATTATAACTTGAAGATCTGAACTTGTAATTGTCAAATACAGAACTTAAAATTTATAGCTTCTAATTATTATTTCAAATTATAACTTGAAGATCTGAACTTGTAATTGTCAAATACAGAACTTAAAATTAATAGCTTCTAATTATTATTGTAAATAATAACTTGAAGATCTGAACTTGTAATTGTCAAATGCAGAACTTAAAATTGATAGCTTCTAATTATTATTGAAAATAATAATTTGAAGATCTGTACTTGTAATTGTCAAATACAGAACTTAAAATTGATAGCTTATAATTATAATTCAAATTATAACTTGAAGATCTGAACTTGTAATAGACAAATACAGAACTTCGAATTGTTAAATACAAATTATTATTGCAAATTATTACTTGAAGATCTGAACCTGTAATAGGTAAATACAGAACTTCGAATGGTTAAATTCAAAATAAGATTGCACATAATAATTTGAAGATCTGAACTTGTAATAGTCAAATACAGAACTTCTGATTGTTAAATACAAATTATTAGTGAAAATTATAACTTGAAGATCTGAACTAGTAATTGTCAAATACAGCACTTAAAATTGATAGCTTCAATTATTATTGCAAATTATAACTTGAAGATCTGAACTTGTAATTGTCAAATACAGAACATAAAATTGATAGCTTCTAATTATTATTTCAAATTATAACTAGAAGATCTGAACTTGTAATTTGTAAATACAGAACTTAAAATTAATAGCTTCTAATTATTATTGCAAATTATAACTTGAAGAACCGAACTTGTAATTGTCACATACAGAACTTCTAATTGTTAAATACAAATTATTAGTGCAAATTATAACTTGAAGATCTGAACTCGTAATTGTCAAATACAGAATTAAAATTGATAGCTTCTAATTATTATTGTAAATTATAACTTGAAGATCTGAACTTGTAATAGTGAATTACAGAACTTAGATTTGTTAAATTCAAATTATTTTTCAAATTATAACTTGAAGATCTGAACTAGTAATTGTAAAATACAGAACTTAAAATTGATAGCTTCTAATTATTATTGCAAATTATAACTTGAAGATCTGAACTTGTAATTGTCAAATGCAGAACTTAAAATTGATAACTTCTAATTATTATTGTAAATTATAACTTGAAGATCTGAACTTGTAATAGTGAATTACAGAACTTAGATTTGTTAAATTCAAATTATTATTTCAAATTATAACTTGAAGATCTGAACTAGTAATTGTCAAATACAGAACTTAAAATTGATAGCTTCTAATTATTATTTCAAATTATAACTTGAAGATCTGAACTTGTAATTGTCAAATACAGAACTTCTAATTGTTAAATACAAATTATTAGTGCAAATTATAACTTGTAGATCTGAACTTGTAATTGTCAAATACAGAACTTAAAATTGAAAGTTTCTAATTATTATTGTAAATTATAACTTGAAGATCTGAACTTGTAATAGTGAATTACAGAACTTAGATTTGTCAAATTCTAATTATTATTTCTAATTATAACTTGAAGATCTGAACTAGTAATTGTCAAATACAGAACTTAAAATTGATAGCTTCTAATTATTATTGCAAATTATAACTTGAAGATCTGAACTTGTAATTGTCAAATACAGAACTTAAAATTGATAGCTTCTAATTATTATTTCAAATTATAACTTGAAGATCTGAACTTGTAATTGTCAAATACAGAACTTAAAATTAATAGCTTCTAATTATTATTGCAAATAATAACTTGAAGATCTGAACTTGTAATTGTCAAATGCAGAACTTAAAATTGATAGCTTCTAATTATTATTGCAAATAATAATTTGAAGATCTGTACTTGTAATTGTCAAATACAGAACTTAAAATAGATAGCTTATAATTATAATTCAAATTATAACTTGAAGATCTGAACTTGTAATAGTCAAATACAGAACTTCGAATTGTTAAATACAAATTATTAGTGCAAATTATTACTTGAAGATCTGAACCTGTAATAGTCAAATACAGAACTTCTAATTGTTAAATACAAATTATTAGTGAAAATTATAACTTGAAGATCTGAACTTGTAATTGTCAAATACAGAACTTCGAATTGTTAAATACAAATTATTAGTGCAAATTATTACTTGAAGATCTGAACTTGTAATAGTCAAATACAGAACTTCTAATTGTTAAATACAAATTATTAGTGAAAATTATAACTTGAAGATCTGAACTTGTAATTGTCAAATACAGAACTTCTAATTGTTAAATACAAATTATTATTGCAAATTATTACTTGAAGATCTGAACCTGTAATAGGTAAATACAGAACTTCGAATGGTTAAATTCAAAATAAGATTGCACATAATAATTTGAAGATCTGAACTTGTAATAGTCAAATACAGAACTTCTGATTGTTAAATACAAATTATTAGTGAAAATTATAACTTGAAGATCTGAACTAGTAATTGTCAAATACAGCACTTAAAATTGATAGCTTCAATTATTATTGCAAATTATAACTTGAAGATCTGAACTTGTAATTGTCAAATACAGAACATAAAATTGATAGCTTCTAATTATTATTTCAAATTATAACTAGAAGATCTGAACTTGTAATTTGTAAATACAGAACTTAAAATTAATAGCTTCTAATTATTATTGCAAATTATAACTTGAAGATCCGAACTTGTAATTGTCACATACAGAACTTCTAATTGTTAAATACAAATTATTAGTGCAAATTATAACTTGAAGATCTGAACTCGTAATTGTCAAATACAGAATTAAAATTGATAGCTTCTAATTATTATTGTAAATTATAACTTGAAGATCTGAACTTGTAATAGTGAATTACAGAACTTAGATTTGTTAAATTCAAATTATTTTTCAAATTATAACTTGAAGATCTGAACTAGTAATTGTAAAATACAGAACTTAAAATTGATAGCTTCTAATTATTATTGCAAATTATAACTTGAAGATCTGAACTTGTAATTGTCAAATGCAGAACTTAAAATTGATAACTTCTAATTATTATTGTAAATTATAACTTGAAGATCTGAACTTGTAATAGTGAATTACAGAACTTAGATTTGTTAAATTCAAATTATTATTTCAAATTATAACTTGAAGATCTGAACTAGTAATTGTCAAATACAGAACTTAAAATTGATAGCTTCTAATTATTATTTCAAATTATAACTTGAAGATCTGAACTTGTAATTGTCAAATACAGAACTTCTAATTGTTAAATACAAATTATTAGTGCAAATTATAACTTGTAGATCTGAACTTGTAATTGTCAAATACAGAACTTAAAATTGATAGCTTCTAATTATTATTTCAAATTATAACTTGAAGATCTGAACTTGTAATTGTCAAATACAGAACTTCTAATTGTTAAATACAAATTATTAGTACAAATTATAACTTGAAGATCTGAACTAGTAATTGTCAAATACAGAACTTAAAATTGATAGCTTCTAATTATTATTGCAAATTATAACTTGAAGATCTGAACTTGTAATTGTCAAATACAGAACTTAAAATTGATAGCTTCTAATTATTATTTCAAATTATAACTTGAAGATCTGAACTTGTAATTGTCAAATACAGAACTTAAAATTAATAGCTTCTAATTATTATTGTAAATAATAACTTGAAGATCTGAACTTGTAATTGTCAAATGCAGAACTTAAAATTGATAGCTTCTAATTATTATTGAAAATAATAATTTGAAGATCTGTACTTGTAATTGTCAAATACAGAACTTAAAATTGATAGCTTATAATTATAATTCAAATTATAACTTGAAGATCTGAACTTGTAATAGTCAAATACAGAACTTCGAATTGTTAAATACAAATTATTATTGCAAATTATTACTTGAAGATCTGAACCTGTAATAGGTAAATACAGAACTTCGAATGGTTAAATTCAAAATAAGATTGCACATAATAATTTGAAGATCTGAACTTGTAATAGTCAAATACAGAACTTCTGATTGTTAAATACAAATTATTAGTGAAAATTATAACTTGAAGATCTGAACTAGTAATTGTCAAATACAGCACTTAAAATTGATAGCTTCAATTATTATTGCAAATTATAACTTGAAGATCTGAACTTGTAATTGTCAAATACAGAACATAAAATTGATAGCTTCTAATTATTATTTCAAATTATAACTAGAAGATCTGAACTTGTAATTTGTAAATACAGAACTTAAAATTGATAGCTTCTAATTATTATTGTAAATTATAACTTGAAGATCTGAACTTGTAATAGTGAATTACAGAACTTAGATTTGTTAAATTCAAATTATTTTTCAAATTATAACTTGAAGATCTGAACTAGTAATTGTAAAATACAGAACTTAAAATTGATAGCTTCTAATTATTATTGCAAATTATAACTTGAAGATCTGAACTTGTAATTGTCAAATGCAGAACTTAAAATTGATAACTTCTAATTATTATTGTAAATTATAACTTGAAGATCTGAACTTGTAATAGTGAATTACAGAACTTAGATTTGTTAAATTCAAATTATTATTTCAAATTAAAACTTGAAGATCTGAACTAGTAATTGTCAAAT
This sequence comes from Cantharis lateralis, assembly GCA_963170105.1. NCBI lineage: Eukaryota > Metazoa > Arthropoda > Insecta > Coleoptera > Cantharidae > Cantharis > Cantharis lateralis. The sequence goes on along the minus strand of OY720625.1, from coordinate 22,039,164 downwards.
ACAGAACTTAAAATTGATAGCTTCTAATTATTATTTCAAATTATAACTTGAAGATCTGAACTTGTAATTGTCAAATACAGAACTTCTAATTGTTAAATACAAATTATTAGTGCAAATTATAACTTGTAGATCTGAACTTGTAATTGTCAAATACAGAACTTAAAATTGAAAGTTTCTAATTATTATTGTAAATTATAACTTGAAGATCTGAACTTGTAATAGTGAATTACAGAACTTAGATTTGTCAAATTCTAATTATTATTTCTAATTATAACTTGAAGATCTGAACTAGTAATTGTCAAATACAGAACTTAAAATTGATAGCTTCTAATTATTATTGCAAATTATAACTTGAAGATCTGAACTTGTAATTGTCAAATACAGAACTTAAAATTGATAGCTTCTAATTATTATTTCAAATTATAACTTGAAGATCTGAACTTGTAATTGTCAAATACAGAACTTAAAATTAATAGCTTCTAATTATTATTGCAAATAATAACTTGAAGATCTGAACTTGTAATTGTCAAATGCAGAACTTAAAATTGATAGCTTCTAATTATTATTGCAAATAATAATTTGTAGATCTGTACTTGTAATTGTCAAATACAGAACTTAAAATTGATAGCTTATAATTATAATTCAAATTATAACTTGAAGATCTGAACTTGTAATAGTCAAATACAGAACTTCGAATTGTTAAATACAAATTATTAGTGCAAATTATTACTTGAAGATCTGAACCTGTAATAGGTAAATACAGAACTTCGAATGGTTAAATTCAAACTAAGATTGCACATAATAATTTGAAGATCTGAACTTGTAATAGTCAAATACAGAACTTCTAATTGTTAAATACAAATTATTAGTGAAAATTATAACTTGAAGATCTGAACTTGTAATTGTCAAATACAGAACTTCTAATTGTTAAATACAAATTATTAGTGCAAATTATAACTTGAAGATCTGAACTAGTAATTGTCAAATACAGCACTTAAAATTGATAGCTTCTAATTATTATTGCAAATTATAACTTGAAGATCTGAACTTGTAATTGTCAAATACAGAACATAAAATTGATAGCTTCTAATTATTATTTCAAATTATAACTTGAAGATCTGAACTTGTAATTGTCAAATACAGAACTTAAAATTAATAGCTTCTAATTATTATTGCAAATTATAACTTGAAGATCTGAACTTGTAATTGTCAAATACAGAACATCTAATTGTTAAATACAAATTATTAGTGCAAATTATAACTTGAAGATCTGAACTTGTAATTGTCAAATACAGAACTTAAAATTGATAGCTTCTAATTATTATTGTAAATTATAACTTGAAGATCTGAACTTGTAATTGTCAAATACAGAACTTCTAATTGTTAAATACAAATTATTAGTGCAAATTATAACTTGAAGATCTGAACTAGTAATTGTCAAATACAGCACTTAAAATTGATAGCTTCTAATTATTATTGCAAATTATAACTTGAAGATCTGAACTAGTAATTGTCAAATACAGAACTTAAAAGTGATAGCTTCTAATTATTATTTCAAATTATAACTTGAAGATCTGAACTTGTAATTGTCAAATACAGAACTTCTAATTGTTAAATACAAATTATTAGTGCAAATTATAACTTGTAGATCTGAACTTGTAATTGTCAAATACAGAACTTAAAATTGAAAGCTTCTAATTATTATTGTAAATTATAACTTGAAGATCTGAACTTGTAATAGTGAATTACAGAACTTAGATTTGTCAAATTCTAATTATTATTTCTAATTATAACTTGAAGATCTGAACTAGTAATTGTCAAATACAGAACTTAAAATTGATAGCTTCTAATTATTATTGCAAATTATAACTTGAAGATCTGAACTTGTAATTGTCAAATACAGAACTTAAAATTGATAGCTTCTAATTATTATTTCAAATTATAACTTGAAGATCTGAACATGTAATTGTCAAATATAGAACTTAAAATTAATAGCTTCTAATTATTATTGCAAATAATAACTTGAAGATCTGAACTTGTAATTGTCAAATGCAGAACTTAAAATTGATAGCTTCTAATTATTATTGCAAATAATAATTTGAAGATCTGTACTTGTAATTGTCAAATACAGAACTTAAAATTGATAGCTTATAATTATAATTCAAATTATAACTTGAAGATCTGAACTTGTAATAGTCAAATACAGAACTTCGAATTGTTAAATACAAATTATTAGTGCAAATTATTACTTGAAGATCTGAACCTGTAATAGGTAAATACAGAACTTCGAATGGTTAAATTCAAACTAAGATTGCACATAATAATTTGAAGATCTGAACTTGTAATAGTCAAATACAGAACTTCTAATTGTTAAATACAAATTATTAGTGAAAATTATAACTTGAAGATCTGAACTTGTAATTGTCAAATACAGAACTTCTAATTGTTAAATACAAATTATTAGTGCAAATTATAACTTGAAGATCTGAACTAGTAATTGTCAAATACAGCACTTAAAATTGATAGCTTCTAATTATTATTGCAAATTATAACTTGAAGATCTGAACTTGTAATTGTCAAATACAGAACATAAAATTGATAGCTTCTAATTATTATTTCAAATTATAACTTGAAGATCTGAACTTGTAATTGTCAAATACAGAACTTAAAATTAATAGCTTCCAATTATTATTGCAAATTATAACTTGAAGATCTGAACTTGTAATTGTCAAATACAGAACATCTAATTGTTAAATACAAATTATTAGTGCAAATTATAACTTGAAGATCTGAACTTGTAATTGTCAAATACAGAACTTAAAATTGATAGCTTCTAATTATTATTGTAAATTATAACTTGAAGATCTGAACTTGTAATAGTGAATTACAGAACTTAGATTTGTTAAATTCAAATTATTATTTCAAATTATAACTTGAAGATCAGAACTAGTAATTGTCAAATACAGAACTTAAAATTGATAGCTTCTAATTATTATTGCAAATTATAACTTGAACATCTGAACTTGTAATTGTCAAATACAGAACTTAAAATTGATAGCTTCTAATTATTATTGTAAATTATAACTTGAAGATCTGAACTTGTAATTGTCAAATACAGAACTTAAAATTGATATCTTCTAATTATTATTGCAAATAATAACTTGAAGATCTGAACTTGTAATTGTCAAATACAGAACTTAAAATTGATAGCTTCTAATTATTATTGTAAATTATAACTTGAAGATCTGAACTTGTAATAGTGAATTACAGAACTTAGATTTGTTAAATTCAAATTATTATTTCAAATTATAACTTGAAGATCTGAACTAGTAATTGTAAAATACAGAACTTAAAATTGATAGCTTCTAATTATTATTGCAAATTATAACTTGAAGATCTGAACTTGTAATTGTCAAATGCAGAACTTAAAATTGATAACTTCTAATTATTATTGTAAATTATAACTTGAAGATCTGAACTTGTAATAGTGAATTACAGAACTTAGATTTGTTAAATTCAAATTATTATTTCAAATTATAACTTGAAGATCTGAACTAGTAACTGTCAAATACAGAACTTAAAATTGATAGCTTCTAATTATTATTTCAAATTATAACTTGAAGATCTGAACTTGTAATTGTCAAATACAGAACTTCTAATTGTTAAATACAAATTATTAGTGCAAATTATAACTTGTAGATCTGAACTTGTAATTGTCAAATACAGAACTTAAAATTGAAAGCTTCTAATTATTATTGTAAATTATAACTTGAAGATCTGAACTTGTAATAGTGAATTACAGAACTTAGATTTGTCAAATTCTAATTATTATTTCTAATTATAACTTGAAGATCTGAACTAGTAATTGTCAAATACAGAACTTAAAATTGATAGCTTCTAATTATTATTGCAAATTATAACTTGAAGATCTGAACTTGTAATTGCCAAATACAGAACTTAAAATTGATAGCTTCTAATTATTATTTCAAATTATAACTTGAAGATCTGAACTTGTAATTGTCAAATACAGAACATCTAATTGTTAAATACAAATTATTAGTGCAAATTATAACTTGAAGATCTGAACTTGTAATTGTCAAATACAGAACTTAAAATTGATAGCTTCTAATTATTATTGTAAATTATAACTTGAAGATCTGAACTTGTAATAGTGAATTACAGAACTTAGATTTGTTAAATTCAAATTATTATTTCAAATTATAACTTGAAGATCAGAACTAGTAATTGTCAAATACAGAACTTAAAATTGATAGCTTCTAATTATTATTGCAAATTATAACTTGAACATCTGAACTTGTAATTGTCAAATACAGAACTTAAAATTGATAGCTTCTAATTATTATTGTAAATTATAACTTGAAGATCTGAACTTGTAATTGTCAAATACAGAACTTAAAATTGATATCTTCTAATTATTATTGCAAATAATAACTTGAAGATCTGAACTTGTAATTGTCAAATACAGAACTTAAAATTGATAGCTTCTAATTATTATTGTAAATTATAACTTGAAGATCTGAACTTGTAATAGTGAATTACAGAACTTAGATTTGTTAAATTCAAATTATTATTTCAAATTATAACTTGAAGATCTGAACTAGTAATTGTAAAATACAGAACTTAAAATTGATAGCTTCTAATTATTATTGCAAATTATAACTTGAAGATCTGAACTTGTAATTGTCAAATGCAGAACTTAAAATTGATAACTTCTAATTATTATTGTAAATTATAACTTGAAGATCTGAACTTGTAATAGTGAATTACAGAACTTAGATTTGTTAAATTCAAATTATTATTTCAAATTATAACTTGAAGATCTGAACTAGTAACTGTCAAATACAGAACTTAAAATTGATAGCTTCTAATTATTATATCAAATTATAACTTGAAGATCTGAACTTGTAATTGTCAAATACAGAACTTCTAATTGTTAAATACAAATTATTAGTGCAAATTATAACTTGTAGATCTGAACTTGTAATTGTCAAATACAGAACTTAAAATTGAAAGCTTCTAATTATTATTGTAAATTATAACTTGAAGATCTGAACTTGTAATAGTGAATTACAGAACTTAGATTTGTCAAATTCTAATTATTATTTCTAATTATAACTTGAAGATCTGAACTAGTAATTGTCAAATACAGAACTTAAAATTGATAGCTTCTAATTATTATTGCAAATTATAACTTGAAGATCTGAACTTGTAATTGCCAAATACAGAACTTAAAATTGATAGCTTCTAATTATTATTTCAAATTATAACTTGAAGATCTGAACTTGTAATTGTCAAATACAGAACTTAAAATTAATAGCTTCTAATTATTATTGCAAATAATAACTTGAAGATCTGAACTTGTAATTGTCAAATGCAGAACTTAAAATTGATAGCTTCTAATTATTATTGCAAATAATAATTTGAAGATCTGTACTTGTAATTGTCAAATACAGAACTTAAAATTGATAGCTTATAATTATAATTCAAATTATAACTTGAAGATCTGAACTTGTAATAGTCAAATACAGAACTTCGAATTGTTAAATACAAATTATTATTTCAAATTATAACTTGAAGATCTGAACTAGTAATTGTAAAATACAGAACTTAAAATTGATAGCTTCTAATTATTATTGCAAATTATAACTTGAAGATCTGAACTTGTAATTGTCAAATACAGAACTTAAAATTGATAGCTTATAATTATAATTCAAATTATAACTTGAAGATCTGAACTTGTAATAGTCAAATACAGAACTTCGAATTGTTAAATTCAAATTATTATTTCAAATTATAACTTGAAGATCAGAACTAGTAATTGTCAAATACAGAACTTAAAATTGATAGCTTCTAATTATTATTGCAAATTATAACTTGAACATCTGAACTTGTAATTGTCACATACAGAACTTAAAATTGATAGCTTCTAATTATTATTGTAAATTATAACTTGAAGATCTGAACTTGTAATTGTCAAATACAGAACTTAAAATTGATATCTTCTAATTATTATTGCAAATAATAACTTGAAGATCTGAACTTGTAATTGTCAAATACAGAACTTAAAATTGATAGCTTCTAATTATTATTGTAAATTATAACTTGAAGATCTGAACTTGTAATAGTGAATTACAGAACTTAGATTTGTTAAATTCAAATTATTATTTCAAATTATAACTTGAAGATCTGAAATAGTAATTGTAAAAGTACAGAACTTAAAATTGATAGCTTCTAATTATTATTGCAAATTATAACTAGAAAATCTGAACTTGCAATTGTCAAATGCAGAACTTAAAATTGATAACTTCTAATTATTATTGTAAATTATAACTTGAAGATCTGAACTTGTAATAGTGAATTACAGAACTTAGATTTGTTAAATTCAAATTATTATTTCAAATTATAACTTGAAGATCTGAACTAGTAATTGTAAAATACAGAACTTAAAATTGATAGCTTCTAATTATTATTGCAAATTATAACTTGAAGATCTGAACTTGTAATTGTCAAATGCAGAACTTAAAATTGATAACTTCTAATTATTATTGTAAATTATAACTTGAAGATCTGAACTTGTAATAGTGAATTACAGAACTTAGATTTGTTAAATTCAAATTATTAGTGCAAATTATAACTTGTAGATCTGAACTTGTAATTGTCAAATACAGAACTTAAAATTGAAAGCTTCTAATTATTATTGTAAATTATAACTTGAAGATCTGAACTTGTAATAGTGAATTACAGAACTTAGATTTGTCAAATTCTAATTATTATTTCTAATTATAACTTGAAGATCTGAACTAGTAATTGTCAAATACAGAACTTAAAATTGATAGCTTCTAATTATTATTGCAAATTATAACTTGAAGATCTGAACTTGTAATTGTCAAATACAGAACTTAAAATTGATAGCTTCTAATTATTATTTCAAATTATAACTTGAAGATCTGAACTTGTAATTGTCAAATACAGAACTTAAAATTAATAGCTTCTAATTATTATTGCAAATAATAACTTGAAGATCTGAACTTGTAATTGTCAAATGTAGAACTTAAAATTGATAGCTTCTAATTATTATTGCAAATAATAATTTGAAGATCTGTACTTGTAATTGTCAAATACAGAACTTAAAATTGATAGCTTATAATTATAATTCAAATTATAACTTGAAGATCTGAACTTGTAATAGTCAAATACAGAACTTCGAATTGTTAAATACAAATTATTAGTGCAAATTATAACTTGAAGATCTGAACTTGTAATTGTCAAATACAGAACTTAAAATTGATAGCTTCTAATTATTATTGTAAATTATAACTTGAAGATCTGAACTTGTAATAGTGAATTACAGAACTTAGATTTGTTAAATTCAAATTTTTAATTTAAATTATAACTTGAAGATCTGAACTAGTAATTGTCAAATACAGAACTTAAAATTGATAGCTTCTAATTATTACTGCATATTATAACTTGAAGATCTGAACTTGTAATTGTTAAATACAGAACTTAAAATTGATAGCTTCTAATTATTATTGTAAATTATAACTTCAAGATCTAAACTTGTAATTGTCAAATACAGAACTTAAAATTGATAGCTTCTAATTATTATTGCAAATTATAACTTGAAGATCTGAACTTGTAATAGTCAAATACAGAACTTCGAATTGTTAAATTCAAATTATTATTTCAAATTATAACTTGAAGATCAGAACTAGTAATTGTCAAATACAGAACTTAAAATTGATAGCTTCTAATTATTATTGCAAATTATAACTTGAACATCTGAACTTGTAATTGTCACATACAGAACTTAAAATTGATAGCTTCTAATTATTATTGTAAATTATAACTTGAAAATCTGAACTTGTAATTGTCAAATACAGAACTTAAAATTGATATCTTCTAATTATTATTGCAAACAATAACTTGAAGATCTGAACTTGTAATTGTCAAATACAGAACTTAAAATTGATAGCTTCTAATTATTATTGTAAATTATAACTTGAAGATCTGAACTTGTAATAGTGAATTACAGAACTTAGATTTGTTAAATTCAAATTATTATTTCAAATTATAACTTGAAGATCTGAACTAGTAATTGTAAAATACAGAACTTAAAATTGATAGCTTCTAATTATTATTGCAAATTATAACTTGAAGATCTGAACTTGTAATTGTCAAATGCAGAACTTAAAATTGATAACTTCTAATTATTATTGTAAATTATAACTTGAAGATCTGAACTTGTAATAGTGAATTACAGAACTTAGATTTGTTAAATTCAAATTATTATTTCAAATTAAAACTTGAAGATCTGAACTAGTAATTGTCAAATACAGAACTTAAAATTGATAGCTTCTAATTATTATTTCAAATTATAACTTGAAGATCTGAACTTGTAATTGTCAAATACAGAACTTCTAATTGTTAAATACAAATTATTAGTGCAAATTATAACTTGTAGATCTGAACTTGTAATTGTCAAATACAGAACTTAAAATTGAAAGTTTCTAATTATTATTGTAAATTATAACTTGAAGATCTGAACTTGTAATAGTGAATTACAGAACTTAGATTTGTCAAATTCTAATTATTATTTCTAATTATAACTTGAAGATCTGAACTAGTAATTGTCAAATACAGAACTTAAAATTGATAGCTTCTAATTATTATTGCAAATTATAACTTGAAGATCTGAACTTGTAATTGTCAAATACAGAACTTAAAATTGATAGCTTCTAATTATTATTTCAAATTATAACTTGAAGATCTGAACTTGTAATTGTCAAATACAGAACTTAAAATTAATAGCTTCTAATTATTATTGCAAATAATAACTTGAAGATCTGAACTTGTAATTGTCAAATGCAGAACTTAAAATTGATAGCTTCTAATTATTATTGCAAATAATAATTTGTAGATCTGTACTTGTAATTGTCAAATACAGAACTTAAAATTGATAGCTTATAATTATAATTCAAATTATAACTTGAAGATCTGAACTTGTAATAGTCAAATACAGAACTTCGAATTGTTAAATACAAATTATTAGTGCAAATTATTACTTGAAGATCTGAACCTGTAATAGGTAAATACAGAACTTCGAATGGTTAAATTCAAACTAAGATTGCACATAATAATTTGAAGATCTGAACTTGTAATAGTCAAATACAGAACTTCTAATTGTTAAATACAAATTATTAGTGAAAATTATAACTTGAAGATCTGAACTTGTAATTGTCAAATACAGAACTTCTAATTGTTAAATACAAATTATTAGTGCAAATTATAACTTGAAGATCTGAACTAGTAATTGTCAAATACAGCACTTAAAATTGATAGCTTCTAATTATTATTGCAAATTATAACTTGAAGATCTGAACTTGTAATTGTCAAATACAGAACATAAAATTGATAGCTTCTAATTATTATTTCAAATTATAACTTGAAGATCTGAACTTGTAATTGTCAAATACAGAACTTAAAATTAATAGCTTCTAATTATTATTGCAAATTATAACTTGAAGATCTGAACTTGTAATTGTCAAATACAGAACATCTAATTGTTAAATACAAATTATTAGTGCAAATTATAACTTGAAGATCTGAACTTGTAATTGTCAAATACAGAACTTAAAATTGATAGCTTCTAATTATTATTGTAAATTATAACTTGAAGATCTGAACTTGTAATTGTCAAATACAGAACTTCTAATTGTTAAATACAAATTATTAGTGCAAATTATAACTTGAAGATCTGAACTAGTAATTGTCAAATACAGCACTTAAAATTGATAGCTTCTAATTATTATTGCAAATTATAACTTGAAGATCTGAACTAGTAATTGTCAAATACAGAACTTAAAAGTGATAGCTTCTAATTATTATTTCAAATTATAACTTGAAGATCTGAACTTGTAATTGTCAAATACAGAACTTCTAATTGTTAAATACAAATTATTAGTGCAAATTATAACTTGTAGATCTGAACTTGTAATTGTCAAATACAGAACTTAAAATTGAAAGCTTCTAATTATTATTGTAAATTATAACTTGAAGATCTGAACTTGTAATAGTGAATTACAGAACTTAGATTTGTCAAATTCTAATTATTATTTCTAATTATAACTTGAAGATCTGAACTAGTAATTGTCAAATACAGAACTTAAAATTGATAGCTTCTAATTATTATTGCAAATTATAACTTGAAGATCTGAACTTGTAATTGTCAAATACAGAACTTAAAATTGATAGCTTCTAATTATTATTTCAAATTATAACTTGAAGATCTGAACATGTAATTGTCAAATATAGAACTTAAAATTAATAGCTTCTAATTATTATTGCAAATAATAACTTGAAGATCTGAACTTGTAATTGTCAAATGCAGAACTTAAAATTGATAGCTTCTAATTATTATTGCAAATAATAATTTGAAGATCTGTACTTGTAATTGTCAAATACAGAACTTAAAATTGATAGCTTATAATTATAATTCAAATTATAACTTGAAGATCTGAACTTGTAATAGTCAAATACAGAACTTCGAATTGTTAAATACAAATTATTAGTGCAAATTATTACTTGAAGATCTGAACCTGTAATAGGTAAATACAGAACTTCGAATGGTTAAATTCAAACTAAGATTGCACATAATAATTTGAAGATCTGAACTTGTAATAGTCAAATACAGAACTTCTAATTGTTAAATACAAATTATTAGTGAAAATTATAACTTGAAGATCTGAACTTGTAATTGTCAAATACAGAACTTCTAATTGTTAAATACAAATTATTAGTGCAAATTATAACTTGAAGATCTGAACTAGTAATTGTCAAATACAGCACTTAAAATTGATAGCTTCTAATTATTATTGCAAATTATAACTTGAAGATCTGAACTTGTAATTGTCAAATACAGAACATAAAATTGATAGCTTCTAATTATTATTTCAAATTATAACTTGAAGATCTGAACTTGTAATTGTCAAATACAGAACTTAAAATTAATAGCTTCCAATTATTATTGCAAATTATAACTTGAAGATCTGAACTTGTAATTGTCAAATACAGAACATCTAATTGTTAAATACAAATTATTAGTGCAAATTATAACTTGAAGATCTGAACTTGTAATTGTCAAATACAGAACTTAAAATTGATAGCTTCTAATTATTATTGTAAATTATAACTTGAAGATCTGAACTTGTAATAGTGAATTACAGAACTTAGATTTGTTAAATTCAAATTATTATTTCAAATTATAACTTGAAGATCAGAACTAGTAATTGTCAAATACAGAACTTAAAATTGATAGCTTCTAATTATTATTGCAAATTATAACTTGAACATCTGAACTTGTAATTGTCAAATACAGAACTTAAAATTGATAGCTTCTAATTATTATTGTAAATTATAACTTGAAGATCTGAACTTGTAATTGTCAAATACAGAACTTAAAATTGATATCTTCTAATTATTATTGCAAATAATAACTTGAAGATCTGAACTTGTAATTGTCAAATACAGAACTTAAAATTGATAGCTTCTAATTATTATTGTAAATTATAACTTGAAGATCTGAACTTGTAATAGTGAATTACAGAACTTAGATTTGTTAAATTCAAATTATTATTTCAAATTATAACTTGAAGATCTGAACTAGTAATTGTAAAATACAGAACTTAAAATTGATAGCTTCTAATTATTATTGCAAATTATAACTTGAAGATCTGAACTTGTAATTGTCAAATGCAGAACTTAAAATTGATAACTTCTAATTATTATTGTAAATTATAACTTGAAGATCTGAACTTGTAATAGTGAATTACAGAACTTAGATTTGTTAAATTCAAATTATTATTTCAAATTATAACTTGAAGATCTGAACTAGTAACTGTCAAATACAGAACTTAAAATTGATAGCTTCTAATTATTATTTCAAATTATAACTTGAAGATCTGAACTTGTAATTGTCAAATACAGAACTTCTAATTGTTAAATACAAATTATTAGTGCAAATTATAACTTGTAGATCTGAACTTGTAATTGTCAAATACAGAACTTAAAATTGAAAGCTTCTAATTATTATTGTAAATTATAACTTGAAGATCTGAACTTGTAATAGTGAATTACAGAACTTAGATTTGTCAAATTCTAATTATTATTTCTAATTATAACTTGAAGATCTGAACTAGTAATTGTCAAATACAGAACTTAAAATTGATAGCTTCTAATTATTATTGCAAATTATAACTTGAAGATCTGAACTTGTAATTGCCAAATACAGAACTTAAAATTGATAGCTTCTAATTATTATTTCAAATTATAACTTGAAGATCTGAACTTGTAATTGTCAAATACAGAACATCTAATTGTTAAATACAAATTATTAGTGCAAATTATAACTTGAAGATCTGAACTTGTAATTGTCAAATACAGAACTTAAAATTGATAGCTTCTAATTATTATTGTAAATTATAACTTGAAGATCTGAACTTGTAATAGTGAATTACAGAACTTAGATTTGTTAAATTCAAATTATTATTTCAAATTATAACTTGAAGATCAGAACTAGTAATTGTCAAATACAGAACTTAAAATTGATAGCTTCTAATTATTATTGCAAATTATAACTTGAACATCTGAACTTGTAATTGTCAAATACAGAACTTAAAATTGATAGCTTCTAATTATTATTGTAAATTATAACTTGAAGATCTGAACTTGTAATTGTCAAATACAGAACTTAAAATTGATATCTTCTAATTATTATTGCAAATAATAACTTGAAGATCTGAACTTGTAATTGTCAAATACAGAACTTAAAATTGATAGCTTCTAATTATTATTGTAAATTATAACTTGAAGATCTGAACTTGTAATAGTGAATTACAGAACTTAGATTTGTTAAATTCAAATTATTATTTCAAATTATAACTTGAAGATCTGAACTAGTAATTGTAAAATACAGAACTTAAAATTGATAGCTTCTAATTATTATTGCAAATTATAACTTGAAGATCTGAACTTGTAATTGTCAAATGCAGAACTTAAAATTGATAACTTCTAATTATTATTGTAAATTATAACTTGAAGATCTGAACTTGTAATAGTGAATTACAGAACTTAGATTTGTTAAATTCAAATTATTATTTCAAATTATAACTTGAAGATCTGAACTAGTAACTGTCAAATACAGAACTTAAAATTGATAGCTTCTAATTATTATATCAAATTATAACTTGAAGATCTGAACTTGTAATTGTCAAATACAGAACTTCTAATTGTTAAATACAAATTATTAGTGCAAATTATAACTTGTAGATCTGAACTTGTAATTGTCAAATACAGAACTTAAAATTGAAAGCTTCTAATTATTATTGTAAATTATAACTTGAAGATCTGAACTTGTAATAGTGAATTACAGAACTTAGATTTGTCAAATTCTAATTATTATTTCTAATTATAACTTGAAGATCTGAACTAGTAATTGTCAAATACAGAACTTAAAATTGATAGCTTCTAATTATTATTGCAAATTATAACTTGAAGATCTGAACTTGTAATTGCCAAATACAGAACTTAAAATTGATAGCTTCTAATTATTATTTCAAATTATAACTTGAAGATCTGAACTTGTAATTGTCAAATACAGAACTTAAAATTAATAGCTTCTAATTATTATTGCAAATAATAACTTGAAGATCTGAACTTGTAATTGTCAAATGCAGAACTTAAAATTGATAGCTTCTAATTATTATTGCAAATAATAATTTGAAGATCTGTACTTGTAATTGTCAAATACAGAACTTAAAATTGATAGCTTATAATTATAATTCAAATTATAACTTGAAGATCTGAACTTGTAATAGTCAAATACAGAACTTCGAATTGTTAAATACAAATTATTATTTCAAATTATAACTTGAAGATCTGAACTAGTAATTGTAAAATACAGAACTTAAAATTGATAGCTTCTAATTATTATTGCAAATTATAACTTGAAGATCTGAACTTGTAATTGTCAAATACAGAACTTAAAATTGATAGCTTATAATTATAATTCAAATTATAACTTGAAGATCTGAACTTGTAATAGTCAAATACAGAACTTCGAATTGTTAAATTCAAATTATTATTTCAAATTATAACTTGAAGATCAGAACTAGTAATTGTCAAATACAGAACTTAAAATTGATAGCTTCTAATTATTATTGCAAATTATAACTTGAACATCTGAACTTGTAATTGTCACATACAGAACTTAAAATTGATAGCTTCTAATTATTATTGTAAATTATAACTTGAAGATCTGAACTTGTAATTGTCAAATACAGAACTTAAAATTGATATCTTCTAATTATTATTGCAAATAATAACTTGAAGATCTGAACTTGTAATTGTCAAATACAGAACTTAAAATTGATAGCTTCTAATTATTATTGTAAATTATAACTTGAAGATCTGAACTTGTAATAGTGAATTACAGAACTTAGATTTGTTAAATTCAAATTATTATTTCAAATTATAACTTGAAGATCTGAAATAGTAATTGTAAAAGTACAGAACTTAAAATTGATAGCTTCTAATTATTATTGCAAATTATAACTAGAAAATCTGAACTTGCAATTGTCAAATGCAGAACTTAAAATTGATAACTTCTAATTATTATTGTAAATTATAACTTGAAGATCTGAACTTGTAATAGTGAATTACAGAACTTAGATTTGTTAAATTCAAATTATTATTTCAAATTATAACTTGAAGATCTGAACTAGTAATTGTAAAATACAGAACTTAAAATTGATAGCTTCTAATTATTATTGCAAATTATAACTTGAAGATCTGAACTTGTAATTGTCAAATGCAGAACTTAAAATTGATAACTTCTAATTATTATTGTAAATTATAACTTGAAGATCTGAACTTGTAATAGTGAATTACAGAACTTAGATTTGTTAAATTCAAATTATTAGTGCAAATTATAACTTGTAGATCTGAACTTGTAATTGTCAAATACAGAACTTAAAATTGAAAGCTTCTAATTATTATTGTAAATTATAACTTGAAGATCTGAACTTGTAATAGTGAATTACAGAACTTAGATTTGTCAAATTCTAATTATTATTTCTAATTATAACTTGAAGATCTGAACTAGTAATTGTCAAATACAGAACTTAAAATTGATAGCTTCTAATTATTATTGCAAATTATAACTTGAAGATCTGAACTTGTAATTGTCAAATACAGAACTTAAAATTGATAGCTTCTAATTATTATTTCAAATTATAACTTGAAGATCTGAACTTGTAATTGTCAAATACAGAACTTAAAATTAATAGCTTCTAATTATTATTGCAAATAATAACTTGAAGATCTGAACTTGTAATTGTCAAATGTAGAACTTAAAATTGATAGCTTCTAATTATTATTGCAAATAATAATTTGAAGATCTGTACTTGTAATTGTCAAATACAGAACTTAAAATTGATAGCTTATAATTATAATTCAAATTATAACTTGAAGATCTGAACTTGTAATAGTCAAATACAGAACTTCGAATTGTTAAATACAAATTATTAGTGCAAATTATAACTTGAAGATCTGAACTTGTAATTGTCAAATACAGAACTTAAAATTGATAGCTTCTAATTATTATTGTAAATTATAACTTGAAGATCTGAACTTGTAATAGTGAATTACAGAACTTCGATTTGTTAAATTCAAATTATTATTTCAAATTATAACTTGAAGATCTGAACTAGAAATTGTAAAATACAGAACTTAAAATTGATACCTTCTAATTATTATTGCAAATTATAACTTGAAGATCTGAACTTGTAATAGTCAAATACAGAACTTCGAATTGTTAAATTCAAATTATTATTTCAAATTATAACTTGAAGATCAGAACTAGTAATTGTCAAATACAGAACTTAAAATTGATAGCTTCTAATTATTATTGCAAATTATAACTTGAACATCTGAACTTGTAATTGTCACATACAGAACTTAAAATTGATAGCTTCTAATTATTATTGTAAATTATAACTTGAAAATCTGAACTTGTAATTGTCAAATACAGAACTTAAAATTGATATCTTCTAATTATTATTGCAAACAATAACTTGAAGATCTGAACTTGTAATTGTCAAATACAGAACTTAAAATTGATAGCTTCTAATTATTATTGTAAATTATAACTTGAAGATCTGAACTTGTAATAGTGAATTACAGAACTTAGATTTGTTAAATTCAAATTATTATTTCAAATTATAACTTGAAGATCTGAACTAGTAATTGTAAAATACAGAACTTAAAATTGATAGCTTCTAATTATTATTGCAAATTATAACTTGAAGATCTGAACTTGTAATTGTCAAATGCAGAACTTAAAATTGATAACTTCTAATTATTATTGTAAATTATAACTTGAAGATCTGAACTTGTAATAGTGAATTACAGAACTTAGATTTGTTAAATTCAAATTATTATTTCAAATTATAACTTGAAGATCTGAACTAGTAATTGTCAAATACAGAACTTAAAATTGATAGCTTCTAATTATTATTTCAAATTATAACTTGAAGATCTGAACTTGTAATTGTCAAATACAGAACTTCTAATTGTTAAATACAAATTATTAGTGCAAATTATAACTTGTAGATCTGAACTTGTAATTGTCAAATACAGAACTTAAAATTGAAAGCTTCTAATTATTATTGTAAATTATAACTTGAAGATCTGAACTTGTAATAGTGAATTACAGAACTTAGATTTGTCAAATTCTAATTATTATTTCTAATTATAACTTGAAGATCTGAACTAGTAATTGTCAAATACAGAACTTAAAATTGATAGCTTCTAATTATTATTGCAAATTATAACTTGAAGATCTGAACTTGTAATTGTCAAATACAGAACTTAAAATTGATAGCTTCTAATTATTATTTCAAATTATAACTTGAAGATCTGAACTTGTAATTGTCAAATACAGAACTTAAAATTAATAGCTTCTAATTATTATTGCAAATAATAACTTGAAGATCTGAACTTGTAATTGTCAAATGTAGAACTTAAAATTGATAGCTTCTAATTATTATTGCAAATAATAATTTGAAGATCTGTACTTGTAATTGTCAAATACAGAACTTAAAATTGATAGCTTATAATTATAATTCAAATTATAACTTGAAGATCTGAACTTGTAATAGTCAAATACAGAACTTCGAATTGTTAAATACAAATTATTAGTGCAAATTATAACTTGAAGATCTGAACTTGTAATTGTCAAATACAGAACTTAAAATTGATAGCTTCTAATTATTATTGTAAATTATAACTTGAAGATCTGAACTTGTAATAGTGAATTACAGAACTTAGATTTGTTAAATTCAAATTATTATTTCAAATTATAACTTGAAGATCTGAACTAGAAATTGTAAAATACAGAACTTAAAATTGATACCTTCTAATTATTATTGCAAATTATAACTTGAAGATCTGAACTTGTAATTGTCAAATGCAGAACTTAAAATTGATAACTTCTAATTATTATTGTAAATTATAACTAGAAGATCTGAACTTGTAATAGTGAATTACAGAACTTAGATTTGTTAAATTCAAATTATTATTTCAAATTATAACTTGAAGATCTGAACTAGTAATTGTCAAATACAGAACTAAAAATTGATAGCTTCTAATTATTATTTCAAATTATAACTTGAAGATCTGAACTAGTAATTGTCAAATACAGAACTAAAAATTGATAGCTTCTAATTATTATTGCAAATTATAACTAGAAGATCTGAATTTGTAATTGTCAAATACAGAACTTAAAATTGATAGCTTCTAATTATTATTGTAAATTATAACTTGAAGATCTGAATTTGTAATTGTCAAATACAGAACTTAAAATTGATAGCTTCTAATTATTATTGTAAATTATAACTTGAAGATCTGAATTTGTAATTGCTAATACAGAACTTAAAATTGATAGCTTATAATTATAATTCAAATTATAACTTGAGGATCTGAACTTGTAATAGTCAAATACAGAACTTCGAATTGTTAAATACAAATTATTAGTGCAAATTATAACTTGAAGATCTGAACTTGTAATAGGTAAATACAGAACTTCGAATTGTTAAATTCAAACTAAGATTGCAAATAATAATTTGAAGATCTGAACTTGTAATAGTCAAATACAGAACTTAAAATTGATAGCTTCTAATTATTATTGCAAATTATAACTTGCAGATCTGAACTTGTAATAGTGAATTACAGAACTTAGATTTGTTAAATTCAAATTATTATTTCAAATTATAACTTGAAGAACTGAACTAGTAATTGTAAAATACAGAACTTAAAATTGATAGCTTCTAATTATTATTGCAAATTATAACTTGAAGATCTGAACTTGTAATTGTCAAATACAGAACTTAAAATTGATAGCTTGTATTAATATTTCAAATTATAACTTGAAGATCTGAACTTGTAATTGTCAAATACAGAACTTAAAATTGATAGCTTCTAATTATTATTGTAAATAATAATTTGAAGATCTGTACTTGTAATTGTCAAATACAGAACTTAAAATTGTTAGCTTATAATTATAATTCAAATTATATCTTGAAGATCTGAACTTGTAATAGTCAAATACAGAACTTCGAATTGTTAAATACAAATTATTAGTGCAAATTATAACTTGAAGATCTGAACTAGTAATTGTCAAATACAGAACATAAAATTGATAGCTTCTAATTATTATTGCAAATTATAACTTGTAGATCTGAACTTGTAATTGTCAAATACAGAACTTAAAATTGATAGCTTCTAATTATTATTTCAAATTATAACTTGAAGATCTGAACTTGTAATTGTCAAATACAGAACTTAAAATTGATAGCTTCTAATTATTATTGCAAATTATAACTTTAAGATCTGAACTTGTAATTGTCAAATACAGATCTTCTAATTGTTAAATACAAATTATTAGTGCAAATTATAACTAGAAGATCTGAACTTGTAATTGTCAAATACAGAACTTAAAATTAATAGCTTCTAATTATTATTGAAAATTATAACTTGAAGATCTGAACTTGTAATAATGAATTACAGAACTTAGATTTGTTAAATTTAAATTATTATTTCAAATTATAACTTGAAGATCTGAACTAGTAATTGTCAAATACAGAACTTAAAATTGATAGCTTCTAATTATTATTGCAAATTATAACTAGAAGATCTGAATTTGTAATTGTCAAATAGAGAACTTAAAATTGATAGCTTCTAATTATTATTGTAAATTATAACTTGAAGATCTGAATTTGTAATTGTCAAATACAGAACTTAAAATTGATAGCTTCTAAGTATTATTGTAAATTATAACTTGCAGATCTGAACTTGTAATTGTCAAATACAGAACTTAAAATTGATAGCTTCTAATTATTATTGCAAATAATAACTTGAAGATCTGTACTTGTAATTTTCAAATACTGAACTTAAAATTGATAGCTTATAATTATAATTCAAATTATAACTTGAGGATCTGAACTTGTAATAGTCAAATACAGAACTTCGAATTGTTAAATACAAATTATTAGTGCAAATTATAACTTGAAGATCTGAACTTGTAATAGGTAAATACAGAACTTCGAATTGTTAAATTCAAACTAAGATTGCAAATAATAATTTGAAGATCTGAACTTGTAATAGTCAAATACAGAACTTAAAATTGATAGCTTCTAATTATTATTGTAAATTATAACTTGAAGATCTGAACTTGTAATAGTGAATTACAGAACTTAGATTTGTTAAATACAAATTATCATTTCAAATTATCACTTGAAGATCTGAACTAGTAATTGTCAAATACAGAACTTAAAATTGAAGCTTCTAATTATTATTGCAAATTATAACTAGAAGATCTGAATTTGTAATTGTCAAATACAGAACTTAAAATTGATAGCTTCTAATTATTATTGTAAATTATAGCTTGAAGATCTGAATTTGTAATTGTCAAATACAGAACTTAAAATTGATAGCTTCTAATTATTATTGTAAATTATAACTTGAAGATCTGAATTTGTAATTGTCAAATACAGAACTTAAAATTGATAGCTTCTAATTATTATTGTAAATTATAACTTGCAGATCTGTACTTGTAATTGTCAAATACTGAACTTAAAATTGATAGCTTATAATTATAATTCAAATTATAACTTGAGGATCTGAACTTGTAATAGTCAAATACAGAACTTCGAATTGTTAAATTCAAACTAAGATTGCAAATAATAATTTGAAGATCTGAACTTGTAATAGTCAAATACAGAACTTAAAATTGATAGCTTCTAATTATTATTGTAAATTATAACTTGAAGATCTGAACTTGTAATAGTGAATTACAGAACTTAGATTTGTTAAATACAAATTATTATTTCAAATTATAACTTGAAGATCTGAACTGGTAATTGTCAAATACAGAACTTAAAATTGATAGCTTCTAATTATTATTGCAAATTATAACTTGAAGATCTGTACTTGTAATTGTCAAATACAGAACTTAAAATTGATAGCTTATAATTATAATTCAAATTATAACTTGAAGATCTGAACTTGTAATAGTGAATTACAGAACTTAGATTTGTTAAATTCAAATTATTATTTCAAATTATAACTTGAAGATCAGAACTAGTAATTGTCAAATACAGAACTTAAAATTGATAGCTTCTAATTATTATTGCAAATTATAACTTGAACATCTGAACTTGTAATTGTCAAATACAGAACTTAAAATTGATAGCTTCTAATTATTATTGTAAATTATAACTTGAAGATCTGAACTTGTAATTGTCAAATACAGAACTTAAAATTGATATCTTCTAATTATTATTGCAAATAATAACTTGAAGATCTGAACTTGTAATTGTCAAATACAGAACTTAAAATTGATAGCTTCTAATTATTATTGTAAATTATAACTTGAAGATCTGAACTTGTAATAGTGAATTACAGAACTTAGATTTGTTAAATTCAAATTATTATTTCAAATTATAACTTGAAGATCTGAACTAGTAATTGTAAAATACAGAACTTAAAATTGATAGCTTCTAATTATTATTGCAAATTATAACTTGAAGATCTGAACTTGTAATTGTCAAATGCAGAACTTAAAATTGATAACTTCTAATTATTATTGTAAATTATAACTTGAAGATCTGAACTTGTAATAGTGAATTACAGAACTTAGATTTGTTAAATTCAAATTATTATTTCAAATTATAACTTGAAGATCTGAACTAGTAACTGTCAAATACAGAACTTAAAATTGATAGCTTCTAATTATTATATCAAATTATAACTTGAAGATCTGAACTTGTAATTGTCAAATACAGAACTTCTAATTGTTAAATACAAATTATTAGTGCAAATTATAACTTGTAGATCTGAACTTGTAATTGTCAAATACAGAACTTAAAATTGAAAGCTTCTAATTATTATTGTAAATTATAACTTGAAGATCTGAACTTGTAATAGTGAATTACAGAACTTAGATTTGTCAAATTCTAATTATTATTTCTAATTATAACTTGAAGATCTGAACTAGTAATTGTCAAATACAGAACTTAAAATTGATAGCTTCTAATTATTATTGCAAATTATAACTTGAAGATCTGAACTTGTAATTGCCAAATACAGAACTTAAAATTGATAGCTTCTAATTATTATTTCAAATTATAACTTGAAGATCTGAACTTGTAATTGTCAAATACAGAACTTAAAATTAATAGCTTCTAATTATTATTGCAAATAATAACTTGAAGATCTGAACTTGTAATTGTCAAATGCAGAACTTAAAATTGATAGCTTCTAATTATTATTGCAAATAATAATTTGAAGATCTGTACTTGTAATTGTCAAATACAGAACTTAAAATTGATAGCTTATAATTATAATTCAAATTATAACTTGAAGATCTGAACTTGTAATAGTCAAATACAGAACTTCGAATTGTTAAATACAAATTATTATTTCAAATTATAACTTGAAGATCTGAACTAGTAATTGTAAAATACAGAACTTAAAATTGATAGCTTCTAATTATTATTGCAAATTATAACTTGAAGATCTGAACTTGTAATTGTCAAATACAGAACTTAAAATTGATAGCTTATAATTATAATTCAAATTATAACTTGAAGATCTGAACTTGTAATAGTCAAATACAGAACTTCGAATTGTTAAATTCAAATTATTATTTCAAATTATAACTTGAAGATCAGAACTAGTAATTGTCAAATACAGAACTTAAAATTGATAGCTTCTAATTATTATTGCAAATTATAACTTGAACATCTGAACTTGTAATTGTCACATACAGAACTTAAAATTGATAGCTTCTAATTATTATTGTAAATTATAACTTGAAGATCTGAACTTGTAATTGTCAAATACAGAACTTAAAATTGATATCTTCTAATTATTATTGCAAATAATAACTTGAAGATCTGAACTTGTAATTGTCAAATACAGAACTTAAAATTGATAGCTTCTAATTATTATTGTAAATTATAACTTGAAGATCTGAACTTGTAATAGTGAATTACAGAACTTAGATTTGTTAAATTCAAATTATTATTTCAAATTATAACTTGAAGATCTGAAATAGTAATTGTAAAAGTACAGAACTTAAAATTGATAGCTTCTAATTATTATTGCAAATTATAACTAGAAAATCTGAACTTGCAATTGTCAAATGCAGAACTTAAAATTGATAACTTCTAAATATTATTGTAAATTAGAACTTGAAGATCTGAACTTGTAATAGTGAATTACAGAACTTAGATTTGTTAAATTCAAATTATTATTTCAAATTATAACTTGAAGATCTGAACTAGTAATTGTAAAATACAGAACTTAAAATTGATAGCTTCTAATTATTATTGCAAATTATAACTTGAAGATCTGAACTTGTAATTGTCAAATGCAGAACTTAAAATTGATAACTTCTAATTATTATTGTAAATTATAACTTGAAGATCTGAACTTGTAATAGTGAATTACAGAACTTAGATTTGTTAAATTCAAATTATTAGTGCAAATTATAACTTGTAGATCTGAACTTGAAATTGTCAAATACAGAACTTAAAATTGAAAGCTTCTAATTATTATTGTAAATTATAACTTGAAGATCTGAACTTGTAATATTGAATTACAGAACTTAGATTTGTCAAATTCTAATTATTATTTCTAATTATAACTTGAAGATCTGAACTAGTAATTGTCAAATACAGAACTTAAAATTGATAGCTTCTAATTATTATTGCAAATTATAACTTGAAGATCTGAACTTGTAATTGTCAAATACAGAACTTAAAATTGATAGCTTCTAATTATTATTTCAAATTATAACTTGAAGATCTGAACTTGTAATTGTCAAATACAGAACTTAAAATTAATAGCTTCTAATTATTATTGCAAATAATAACTTGAAGATCTGAACTTGTAATTGTCAAATGTAGAACTTAAAATTGATAGCTTCTAATTATTATTGCAAATAATAATTTGAAGATCTGTACTTGTAATTGTCAAATACAGAACTTAAAATTGATAGCTTATAATTATAATTCAAATTATAACTTGAAGATCTGAACTTGTAATAGTCAAATACAGAACTTCGAATTGTTAAATACAAATTATTAGTGCAAATTATAACTTGAAGATCTGAACTTGTAATTGTCAAATACAGAACTTAAAATTGATAGCTTCTAATTATTATTGTAAATTATAACTTGAAGATCTGAACTTGTAATAGTGAATTACAGAACTTCGATTTGTTAAATTCAAATTATTATTTCAAATTATAACTTGAAGATCTGAACTAGAAATTGTAAAATACAGAACTTAAAATTGATACCTTCTAATTATTATTGCAAATTATAACTTGAAGATCTGAACTTGTAATAGTCAAATACAGAACTTCGAATTGTTAAATTCAAATTATTATTTCAAATTATAACTTGAAGATCAGAACTAGTAATTGTCAAATACAGAACTTAAAATTGATAGCTTCTAATTATTATTGCAAATTATAACTTGAACATCTGAACTTGTAATTGTCACATACAGAACTTAAAATTGATAGCTTCTAATTATTATTGTAAATTATAACTTGAAAATCTGAACTTGTAATTGTCAAATACAGAACTTAAAATTGATATCTTCTAATTATTATTGCAAACAATAACTTGAAGATCTGAACTTGTAATTGTCAAATACAGAACTTAAAATTGATAGCTTCTAATTATTATTGTAAATTATAACTTGAAGATCTGAACTTGTAATAGTGAATTACAGAACTTAGATTTGTTAAATTCAAATTATTATTTCAAATTATAACTTGAAGATCTGAACTAGTAATTGTAAAATACAGAACTTAAAATTGATAGCTTCTAATTATTATTGCAAATTATAACTTGAAGATCTGAACTTGTAATTGTCAAATGCAGAACTTAAAATTGATAACTTCTAATTATTATTGTAAATTATAACTTGAAGATCTGAACTTGTAATAGTGAATTACAGAACTTAGATTTGTTAAATTCAAATTATTATTTCAAATTATAACTTGAAGATCTGAACTAGTAATTGTCAAATACAGAACTTAAAATTGATAGCTTCTAATTATTATTTCAAATTATAACTTGAAGATCTGAACTTGTAATTGTCAAATACAGAACTTCTAATTGTTAAATACAAATTATTAGTGCAAATTATAACTTGTAGATCTGAACTTGTAATTGTCAAATACAGAACTTAAAATTGAAAGCTTCTAATTATTATTGTAAATTATAACTTGAAGATCTGAACTTGTAATAGTGAATTACAGAACTTAGATTTGTCAAATTCTAATTATTATTTCTAATTATAACTTGAAGATCTGAACTAGTAATTGTCAAATACAGAACTTAAAATTGATAGCTTCTAATTATTATTGCAAATTATAACTTGAAGATCTGAACTTGTAATTGTCAAATACAGAACTTAAAATTGATAGCTTCTAATTATTATTTCAAATTATAACTTGAAGATCTGAACTTGTAATTGTCAAATACAGAACTTAAAATTAATAGCTTCTAATTATTATTGCAAATAATAACTTGAAGATCTGAACTTGTAATTGTCAAATGTAGAACTTAAAATTGATAGCTTCTAATTATTATTGCAAATAATAATTTGAAGATCTGTACTTGTAATTGTCAAATACAGAACTTAAAATTGATAGCTTATAATTATAATTCAAATTATAACTTGAAGATCTGAACTTGTAATAGTCAAATACAGAACTTCGAATTGTTAAATACAAATTATTAGTGCAAATTATAACTTGAAGATCTGAACTTGTAATTGTCAAATACAGAACTTAAAATTGATAGCTTCTAATTATTATTGTAAATTATAACTTGAAGATCTGAACTTGTAATAGTGAATTACAGAACTTAGATTTGTTAAATTCAAATTATTATTTCAAATTATAACTTGAAGATCTGAACTAGAAATTGTAAAATACAGAACTTAAAATTGATACCTTCTAATTATTATTGCAAATTATAACTTGAAGATCTGAACTTGTAATTGTCAAATGCAGAACTTAAAATTGATAACTTCTAATTATTATTGTAAATTATAACTAGAAGATCTGAACTTGTAATAGTGAATTACAGAACTTAGATTTGTTAAATTCAAATTATTATTTCAAATTATAACTTGTAGATCTGAACTAGTAATTGTCAAATACAGAACTAAAAATTGATAGCTTCTAATTATTATTTCAAATTATAACTTGAAGATCTGAACTAGTAATTGTCAAATACAGAACTAAAAATTGATAGCTTCTAATTATTATTGCAAATTATAACTAGAAGATCTGAATTTGTAATTGTCAAATACAGAACTTAAAATTGATAGCTTCTAATTATTATTGTAAATTATAACTTGAAGATCTGAATTTGTAATTGTCAAATACAGAACTTAAAATTGATAGCTTCTAATTATTATTGTAAATTATAACTTGAAGATCTGAATTTGTAATTGCTAATACAGAACTTAAAATTGATAGCTTATAATTATAATTCAAATTATAACTTGAGGATCTGAACTTGTAATAGTCAAATACAGAACTTCGAATTGTTAAATACAAATTATTAGTGCAAATTATAACTTGAAGATCTGAACTTGTAATAGGTAAATACAGAACTTCGAATTGTTAAATTCAAACTAAGATTGCAAATAATAATTTGAAGATCTGAACTTGTAATAGTCAAATACAGAACTTAAAATTGATAGCTTCTAATTATTATTGCAAATTATAACTTGCAGATCTGAACTTGTAATAGTGAATTACAGAACTTAGATTTGTTAAATTCAAATTATTATTTCAAATTATAACTTGAAGAACTGAACTAGTAATTGTAAAATACAGAACTTAAAATTGATAGCTTCTAATTATTATTGCAAATTATAACTTGAAGATCTGAACTTGTAATTGTCAAATACAGAACTTAAAATTGATAGCTTGTATTATTATTTCAAATTATAACTTGAAGATCTGAACTTGTAATTGTCAAATACAGAACTTAAAATTGATAGCTTCTAATTATTATTGTAAATAATAATTTGAAGATCTGTACTTGTAATTGTCAAATACAGAACTTAAAATTGTTAGCTTATAATTATAATTCAAATTATATCTTGAAGATCTGAACTTGTAATAGTCAAATACAGAACTTCGAATTGTTAAATACAAATTATTAGTGCAAATTATAACTTGAAGATCTGAACTAGTAATTGTCAAATACAGAACATAAAATTGATAGCTTCTAATTATTATTGCAAATTATAACTTGAAGATCTGAACTTGTAATTGTCAAATACAGAACTTAAAATTGATAGCTTCTAATTATTATTTCAAATTATAACTTGAAGATCTGAACTTGTAATTGTCAAATACAGAACTTAAAATTGATAGCTTCTAATTATTATTGCAAATTATAACTTTAAGATCTGAACTTGTAATTGTCAAATACAGATCTTCTAATTGTTAAATACAAATTATTAGTGCAAATTATAACTAGAAGATCTGAACTTGTAATTGTCAAATACAGAACTTAAAATTAATAGCTTCTAATTATTATTGAAAATTATAACTTGAAGATCTGAACTTGTAATAATGAATTACAGAACTTAGATTTGTTAAATTTAAATTATTATTTCAAATTATAACTTGAAGATCTGAACTAGTAATTGTCAAATACAGAACTTAAAATTGATAGCTTCTAATTATTATTGCAAATTATAACTAGAAGATCTGAATTTGTAATTGTCAAATAGAGAACTTAAAATTGATAGCTTCTAATTATTATTGTAAATTATAACTTGAAGATCTGAATTTGTAATTGTCAAATACAGAACTTAAAATTGATAGCTTCTAATTATTATTGTAAATTATAACTTGAAGATCTGAATTTGTAATTGCTAATACAGAACTTAAAATTGATAGCTTCTAAGTATTATTGTAAATTATAACTTGCAGATCTGAACTTGTAATTGTCAAATACAGAACTTAAAATTGATAGCTTCTAATTATTATTGCAAATAATAACTTGAAGATCTGTACTTGTAATTTTCAAATACTGAACTTAAAATTGATAGCTTATAATTATAATTCAAATTATAACTTGAGGATCTGAACTTGTAATAGTCAAATACAGAACTTCGAATTGTTAAATACAAATTATTAGTGCAAATTATAACTTGAAGATCTGAACTTGTAATAGGTAAATACAGAACTTCGAATTGTTAAATTCAAACTAAGATTGCAAATAATAATTTGAAGATCTGAACTTGTAATAGTCAAATACAGAACTTAAAATTGATAGCTTCTAATTATTATTGTAAATTATAACTTGAAGATCTGAACTTGTAATAGTGAATTACAGAACTTAGATTTGTTAAATACAAATTATCATTTCAAATTATCACTTGAAGATCTGAACTAGTAATTGTCAAATACAGAACTTAAAATTGAAGCTTCTAATTATTATTGCAAATTATAACTAGAAGATCTGAATTTGTAATTGTCAAATACAGAACTTAAAATTGATAGCTTCTAATTATTATTGTAAATTATAGCTTGAAGATCTGAATTTGTAATTGTCAAATACAGAACTTAAAATTGATAGCTTCTAATTATTATTGTAAATTATAACTTGAAGATCTGAATTTGTAATTGTCAAATACAGAACTTAAAATTGATAGCTTCTAATTATTATTGTAAATTATAACTTGCAGATCTGTACTTGTAATTGTCAAATACTGAACTTAAAATTGATAGCTTATAATTATAATTCAAATTATAACTTGAGGATCTGAACTTGTAATAGTCAAATACAGAACTTCGAATTGTTAAATTCAAACTAAGATTGCAAATAATAATTTGAAGATCTGAACTTGTAATAGTCAAATACAGAACTTAAAATTGATAGCTTCTAATTATTATTGTAAATTATAACTTGAAGATCTGAACTTGTAATAGTGAATTACAGAACTTAGATTTGTTAAATACAAATTATTATTTCAAATTATAACTTGAAGATCTGAACTGGTAATTGTCAAATACAGAACTTAAAATTGATAGCTTCTAATTATTATTGCAAATTATAACTTGAAGATCTGTACTTGTAATTGTCAAATACAGAACTTAAAATTGATAGCTTATAATTATAATTCAAATTATAACTTGAAGATCTGAACTTGTAATAGTCAAATACAGAACTTCGAATTGTTAAATACAAATTATTAGTGCAAATTATTACTTGAACTTCTGAACCTGTAATAGGTAAATACAGAACTTCTAATTTTTAAATACAAATTATTAGTGCAAATTATAACTTGAAGATCTGAACTAGTAATTGTCAAATACAGCACTTAAAATGGATAGCTTCTAATTATTATTGCAAATTATAACTTGAAGATCTGAACTTGTAATTGTCAAATACAGAACATAAAATTGATAGCTTCTAATTATTATTTCAAATTATAACTTGAAGATCTGAACTTGTAATTGTCAAATACAGAACTTAAAATTAATAACTTCTAATTATTATTGCAAATTATAACTTGAAGATCTGATCTTGTAATTGTCACATACAGAACTTCTAATTGTTAAATACAAATTATTAGTGCAAATTATAACTTGAAGATCTGAACTTGTAATTGTCAAATACAGAACTTAAAATTGATAGCTTCTAATTATTATTGTAAATTATAACTTGAAGATCTGAACTTGTAATAGTGAATTACAGAACTTAGATTTGTCAAATTCTAATTATTATTTCTAATTATAACTTGAAGATCTGAACTAGTAATTGTCAAATACAGAACTTAAAATTGATAGCTTCTAATTATTATTGCAAATTATAACTTGAAGATCTGAACTTGTAATAGTCAAATACAGAACTTAAAATTGATAGCTTCTAATTATTATTTCAAATTATAACTTGAAGATCTGAACTTGTAATTGTCAAATACAGAACTTATAATTAATAGCTTCTAATTATTATTGCAAATTATAACTTGAAGATCTGATCTTGTAATTGTCACATACAGAACTTCTAATTGTTAAATACAAATTATTAGTGCAAATTATAACTTGAAGATCTGAACTTGTAATTGTCAAATACAGAACTTAAAATTGATAGCTTCTAATTATTATTGTAAATTATAACTTGAAGATCTGAACTTGTAATAGTGAATTACAGAACTTAGATTTGTTAAATTCAAATTATTATTTCAAATTATAACTTGAAGATCTGAACTAGTAATTGTAAAATACAGAACTTAAAATTGATACCTTCTAATTATTATTGCAAATTATAACTTGAAGATCTGAACTTGTAATTGTCAAATGCAGAACTTAAAATTGATAACTTCTAATTATTATTGTAAATTATAACTAGAAGATCTGAACTTGTAATAGTGAATTACAGAACTTAGATTTGTTAAATTCAAATTATTATTTCAAATTATAACTTGAAGATCTGAACTAGTAATTGTCAAATACAGAACTTAAAATTGATATCTTCTAATTATTATTTCAAATTATAACTTGAAGATCTGAACTAGTAATTGTCAAATACAGAACTTAAAATTGATAGCTTCTAATTATTATTGCAAATTATAACTAGAAGATCTGAATTTGTAATTGTCAAATACAGAACTTAAAATTGATAGCTTCTAATTATTATTGTAAATTATAACTTGAAGATCTGAATTTGTAATTGTCAAATACAGAACTTAAAATTGATAGCTTCTAATTATTATTGTAAATTATAACTTGAAGATCTGAATTTGTAATTGCTAATACAGAACTTAAAATTGATAGCTTCTAAGTATTATTGTAAATTATAACTTGCAGATCTGAACTTGTAATTGTCAAATACAGAACTTAAAATTGATAGCTTCTAATTATTATTGCAAATAATAACTTGAAGATCTGTACTTGTAATTTTCAAATACTGAACTTAAAATTGATAGCTTATAATTATAATTCAAATTATAACTTGAGGATCTGAACTTGTAATAGTCAAATACAGAACTTCGAATTGTTAAATACAAATTATTAGTGCAAATTATAACTTGAAGATCTGAACTTGTAATAGGGAAATACAGAACTTCGAATTGTTAAATTCAAACTAAGATTGCAAATAATAATTTGAAGATCTGAACTTGTAATAGTCAAATACAGAACTTAAAATTGATAGCTTCTAATTATTATTGCAAATTATAACTTGCAGATCTGAACTTGTAATAGTGAATTACAGAACTTAGATTTGTTAAATTCAAATTATTATTTCAAATTATAACTTGAAGATCTGAACTAGTAATTGTAAAATACAGAACTTAAAATTGATAGCTTCTAATTATTATTGCAAATTATAACTTGAAGATCTGAACTTGTAATTGTCAAATGCAGAACTTAAAATTGATAACTTCTAATTATTATTGTAAATTATAACTTGAAGATCTGAACTAGTAATTGTCAAATACACAACTTAACATTGATAGCTTCTAATTATTATTTCAAATTATAACTTGAAGATCTGAACTTGTAATTGTCAAATACAGAACTTCTAATTGTTAAATACAAATTATTAGTGCAAATTATAACTTGTAGATCTGAACTTGTAATTGTCAAATACAGAACTTAAAATTGAAAGCTTCTAATTATTATTGTAAATTATAACTTGAAGATCTGTACTTGTAATAGTGAATTACAGAACTTAGATTTGTCAAATTCTAATTATTATTTCTAATTATAACTTGAAGATCTGAACTAGTAATTGTCAAATACAGAACTTAAAATTGATAGCTTCTAATTATTATTGCAAATTATAACTTTAAGATCTGAACTTGTAATAGGTAAATACAGAACTTCGAATGGTTAAATTCAAACTAAGATTGCACATAATAATTTGAAGATCTGAACTTGTAATAGTCAAATACAGAACTTCTAATTGTTAAATACAAATTATTAGTGAAAATTATAACTTGAAGATCTGAACTTGTAATTGTCAAATACAGAACTTAAAATTGATAGCTTCTAATTATTATTGCAAATTATAATTTGAAGATCTGAACTTGTAATAGACAAATACGCAACTTAGCATTGTTAAATACAAATTGTGATTGCAAATTATAACTTGAAGATCTGAACTAGTAATTGTAAAATACAGAACTTAAAATTGATAGCTTCTAATTATTATTGCAAATTATAACTTGAAGATCTGAACTTGTAATTGTCAAATGCAGAACTTAAAATTGATAACTTCTAATTATTATTGTAAATTATAACTTGAAGATCTGAACTTGTAATAGTGAATTACAGAACTTAGATTTGTTAAATTCAAATTATTATTTCAAATTATAACTTGTAGATCTGAACTAGTAATTGTCAAATACAGAACTTAAAATTGATAGCTTCTAATTATTATTGTAAATTATAACTAGAAGATCTGAACTTGTAATAGTGAATTACAGAACTTAGATTTGTTAAATTCAAATTATTATTTCAAATTATAACTTGAAGATCTGAACTTGTAATTGTCAAATACAGAACTTAAAATTGATAGCTTCTAATTATTATTGTAAATTATAACTTGAAGATCTGAACTAGTAATTGTCAAATACAGAACTTAAAATTGATAGCTTCTAATTATTATTGCAAATTATAACTTGAAGTTCTGAACTTGTAGTATTTGTCAAATACAGAACTAAAATTGATAGCTTCTAATTATTATTGTAAATTATAACTTGAAGATCTGAACTTGTAATAATGAATTACAGAACTTAGATTTGTTAAATTCAATTATTATTTCAAATTATAACTTGAAGATCTGAACTAGTAATTGTCAAATACAGAACTTAAAATTGATAGCTTCTAATTATTATTGCAAATTATAACTTGAAGATCTGAACTTGTAGTTGTCAAATACGGAACTTAAAATTGATAGCTTCTAATTATTATTTCAAATTATAACTTGAAGATCTGAACTGGTAATTGTCAAATACAGAACTTCTAATTGTTAAATACAAATTATTAGTGCAAATTATAACTTGAAGATCTGAACTTGTAATTGTCAAATACAGAACTTAAAATTGATAGCTTCTAATTATTATTGTAAATTATAACTTGAAGATCTGAACTTGTAATAGAGAATTACAGAACTTAGATTTGTTAAATTCAAATTATTATTTCAAATTATAACTTGAAGATCTGAACTAGTAATTGTCAAATACAGAACTTAAAATTGATAGCTTATAATTATTATTGTAAATTATAACTTGAAGATCTGAATTTGTAATAGGTAAATACAGAACTTCGAATTGTTAAATACAAATTGTGATTGCAAATTATAACTTGAAGATCTGAACTTGTAATAGTGAATTACAGAACTTAGATTTTTTAAATTCAAATTATTATTTCAAATTATAACTTGAAGATCTGAACTTGTAATTGTCAAATACAGAACTTAAAATTGATAGCTTCTAATTATTATTGCAAATTATAATTTGAAGATCTGAACTTGTAATAGACAAATACGCAACTTAGCATTGTTAAAGACAAATTGTGATTGCAAATTATAACTTGAAGATCTGAACTAGTAATTGTCAAATACAGCACTTAAAATTGATAGCTTCCAATTATTATTGCAAATTATAACTTGAAGATCTGAACTTGTAATTGTCAAATACAGAACATAAAATTGATAGCTTCTAATTATTATTTCAAATTATAACTTGAAGATCTGAACTTGTAATTGTCAAATACAGAACTTAAAATTAATAGCTTCTAATTATTATTGCAAATTATAACTTGAAGATCTGAACTTGTAATTGTCAAATACAGAACTTCTAACTGTTAAATACAAATTATTAGTGCAAATTATAACTTGAAGATCTGAACTTGTAATTGTCAAATACAGAACTTAAAATTGATAGCTTCTAATTATTATTGTAAATTATAACTTGAAGATCTGAACTTGTAATAGTGAATTACAGAACTTAGATTTGTTAAATTCAAATTATTATTTCAAATTATAACTTGTAGCTCTGAACTAGTAATTGTCAAATACAGAACTTAAAATTGATAGCTTCTAATTATTATTGCAAATTATAACTTGAACATCTGAACTTGTAATTGTCAAATACAGAACTAAAATTGATAGCTTCTAATTATTATTGTAAATTATAACTTGAAGATCTGAACTTGTAATTGTCAAATACAGAACTTAAAATTGATATCTTCTAATTATTATTGCAAATAATAACTTGAAGATTTGAACTTGAAATTGTCAAATACAGAACTTAAAATTGATAGCTTCTAATTATTATTGCAAATTATAACTTGAAGATCTGAACTTGTAATAGTGAATTACAGTACTTAGTTTTGTTAAATTCAAATTATTATTTCAAATTATAACTTGTAGATCTGAACTAGTAATTGTCAAATACAGAACTTAAAATTGATAGCTTATAATTATTATTGTAAATTATATCTTGAAGATCTGAACTTGTAATAGTGAACTACAGAACTTAGATTTTTTAAATTCAAATTATTATTTCAAATTATAACTTGAAGATCTGAACTAGTAATTGTCAAATACAGAACTTAGATTTGTTAAATTCAATTATTATTTCAAATTATAACTTGAAGATCTGAACTAGTAATTGTCAAATACAGAACTTAAAATTGATAGCTTCTAATTATTATTGTAAATTATAACTTGAAGATCTGAACTTGTAATAGTGAATTACAGAACTTAGATTTGTTAAATTCAATTATTATTTCAAATTATAACTTGAAGATCTGAACTAGTAATTGTCAAATACAGAACTTAAAATTGATAGCTTCTAATTATTATTGCAAATTATAACTTGAAGATCTGAACTTGTAGTTGTCAAATACAGAACTTAAAATTGATAGCTTCTAATTATTATTTCAAATTATAACTTGAAGATCTGAACTGGTAATTGTCAAATACAGAACTTCTAATTGTTAAATACAAATTATTAGTGCAAATTATAACTTGAAGATCTGAACTTGTAATTGTCAAATACAGAACTTAAAATTGATAGCTTCTAATTATTATTGTAAATTATAACTTGAAGATCTGAACTTGTAATAGAGAATTACAGAACTTAGATTTGTTAAATTCAAATTATTATTTCAAATTATAACTTGAAGATCTGAACTAGTAATTGTCAAATACAGAACTTAAAATTTATAGCTTATAATTATTATTGTAAATTATAACTTGAAGATCTTAATTTGTAATAGGTAAATACAGAACTTCGAATTGTTAAATACAAATTGTGATTGCAAATTATAACTTGAAGATCTGAACTTGTAATAGTGAATTACAGAACTTAGATTTGTTAAATTCAAATTATTATTTCAAATTATAACTTGAAGATCTGAACTAGTAATTGTCAAATACAGCACTTAAAATTGATAGCTTCTAATTATTATTGCAAATTATAACTTGAAGATCTGAACTTGTAATTGTCAAATACAGAACATAAAATTGATAGCTTCTAATTATTATTTCAAATTATAACTTGAAGATCTGAACTTGTAATTGTCAAATACAGAACTTAAAATTAATAGCTTCTAATTATTATTGCAAATTATAACTTGAAGATCTGAACTTGTAATTGTCAAATACAGAACTTCTAACTGTTAAATACAAATTATTAGTGCAAATTATAACTTGAAGATCTGAACTTGTAATTGTCAAATACAGAACTTAAAATTGATAGCTTCTAATTATTATTGTAAATTATAACTTGAAGATCTGAACTTGTAATAGTGAATTACAGAACTTAGATTTGTTAAATTCAAATTATTATTTCAAATTATAACTTGTAGCTCTGAACTAGTAATTGTCAAATACAGAACTTAAAATTGATAGCTTCTAATTATTATTGCAAATTATAACTTGAACATCTGAACTTGTAATTGTCAAATACAGAACTAAAATTGATAGCTTCTAATTATTATTGTAAATTATAACTTGAAGATCTGAACTTGTAATTGTCAAATACAGAACTTAAAATTGCTATCTTCTAATTATTATTGCAAATAATAACTTGAAGATCTGAACTTGAAATTGTCAAATACAGAACTTAAAATTGATAGCTTCTAATTATTATTGCAAATTATAACTTGAAGATCTGAACTTGTAATAGTGAATTACAGTACTTAGTTTTGTTAAATTCAAATTATTATTTCAAATTATAACTTGTAGATCTGAACTAGTAATTGTCAAATACAGAACTTAAAATTGATAGCTTATAATTATTATTGTAAATTATATCTTGAAGATCTGAACTTGTAATAGTGAACTACAGAACTTAGATTTTTTAAATTCAAATTATTATTTCAAATTATAACTTGAAGATCTGAACTAGTAAATGTCAAATACAGAACTTAGATTTGTTAAATTCAATTATTATTTCAAATTATAACTTGAAGATCTGAACTAGTAATTGTCAAATACAGAACTTAAAATTGATAGCTTCTAATTATTATTGTAAATTATAACTTGAAGATCTGAACTTGTAATAGTGAATTACAGAACTTAGATTTGTTAAATTCAATTATTATTTCAAATTATAACTTGAAGATCTGAACTAGTAATTGTCAAATACAGAACTTAAAATTGATAGCTTCTAATTATTATTGCAAATTATAACTTGAATATCTGAACTTGTAGTTGTCAAATACAGAACTTAAAATTGATAGCTTCTAATTATTATTTCAAATTATAACTTGAAGATCTGAACTGGTAATTGTCAAATACAGAACTTCTAATTGTTAAATACAAATTATTAGTGCAAATTATAACTTGAAGATCTGAACTTGTAATTGTCAAATACAGAACTTAAAATTGATAGCTTCTAATTATTATTGTAAATTATAACTTGAAGATCTGAACTTGTAATAGAGAATTACAGAACTTAGATTTGTTAAATTCAAATTATTATTTCAAATTATAACTTGAAGATCTGAACTAGTAATTGTCAAATACAGAACTTAAAATTGATAGCTTATAATTATTATTGTAAATTATAACTTGAAGATCTTAATTTGTAATAGGTAAATACAGAACTTCGAATTGTTAAATACAAATTGTGATTGCAAATTATAATTTGAAGATCTGAACTTGTAATAGTGAATTACAGAACTTAGATTTGTTAAATTCAAATTATTATTTCAAATTATAACTTGAAGATCTGAACTTGTAATTGTCAAATACAGAACTTAAAATTGATAGCTTCTAATTATTATTGCAAATTATAATTTGAAGATCTGAACTTGTAATAGACAAATACAGAACTTCGAATTGTTAAATACAAATTATTAGTGAAAATTATAACTTGAAGATCTGAACTTGTAATTGTCAAATACAGAACTTCTAATTGTTAAATACAAATTATTAGTGCAAATTATAACTTGAAGATCTGAACTAGTAATTGTCAAATACAGCACTTAAAATTGATAGCTTCTAATTATAATTCCAAATTATAACTTGAAGATCTGAACTTGTAATTGTCAAATACAGAACATAAAATTGATAGCTTCTAATTATTATTTCAAATTATAACTTGTAGATCTGAACTTGTAATTGTCAAATACAGAACTTAAAATTAATAGCTTCTAATTATTATTGCAAATTATAACTTGAAGATCTGAACTTGTAATTGTCAAATACAGAACTTCTAACTGTTAAATACAAATTATTAGTGCAAATTATAACTTGAAGATCTGAACTTGTAATTGTCAAATACAGAACTTAAAATTGATAGCTTCTAATTATTATTGTAAATTATAACTTGAAGATCTGAACTTGTAATAGTGAATTACAGAACTTAGATTTGTTAAATTCAAATTATTATTTCAAATTATAACTTGTAGATCTGAACTAGTAATTGTCAAATACAGAACTTAAAATTGATAGCTTCTAATTATTATTGTAAATTATAACTTGAAGATCTGAACTTGTAATTGTCAAATACAGAACTTAAAATTGATATCTTCTAATTATTATTGCAAATAATAACTTGAAGATCTGAACTTGTAATTGTCAAATACAGAACTTAAAATTGATAGCTTCTAATTATTATTGCAAATTATAACTTGAAGATCTGAACTTGTAATAGTGAATTACAGTACTTAGTTTTGTTAAATTCAAATTATTATTTCAAATTACAACTTGTAGATCTGAACTAGTAATTGTCAAATACAGAACTTAAAATTGATAACTTATAATTATTATTGTAAATTATATCTTGAAGATCTGAACTTGTAATAGTGAATTACAGAACTTAGATTTTTTAAATTCAAATTTTTATTTCAAATTATAACTTGAAGATCTGAACTAGTAATTGTCAAATACAGAACTTAAAATTGATAGCTTCTAATTATTATTGCAAATTATAACTTGAAGATCTGAACTTGTAATTGTCAAATACAGAACTCAAAATTGATAGCTTCTAATTATTATTTCAAATTATAACTTGAAGATCTGAACTGGTAATTGTCAAATACAGAACTTCTAATTGTTAAATACAAATTATTAGTGCTAATTATAACTTGAAGATCTGAACTTGTAATTGTCAAATACAGAACTTAAAATTGATAGCTTCTAATAATTATTGTAAATTATAACTTGAAGATCTGAACTTGTAATAGAGAATTACAGAACTTAGATTTGTTAAATTCAAATTATTATTTCAAATTATAACTTGAAGATCTGAACTAGTAATTGTCAAATACAGAACTTAAAATTGATAGCTTATAATTACTATTGTAAATTATAACTTGAAGATCTGAATTTGTAATAGGTAAATACAGAACTTCGAATTGTTAAATACAAATTGTGATTGCAAATTATAACTTGAAGATCTGAACTTGTAATAGTGAATTACAGAACTTAGATTAGTTAAATTCAAATTATTATTTCAAATTATAACTTGAAGATCTGAACTTGTAATTGTCAAATACAGAACTTAAAATTGATAGCTTCTAATTATTATTGCAAATTATAATTTGAAGATCTGAACTTGTAATAGACAAATACGCAACTTAGCATTGTTAAAGACAAATTGTGATTGCAAATTATAACTTGAAGATCTGAACTTGTAATAGTGAATTAAAGAACTTAGATTTGTTAAATTCAAATTATTATTTCAAATTATAACTTGAAGATCTAAACTAGTAAATGTCAAATACAGAACTTAATATTCATAGCTTCTAATTATTATTGTAAATTATAACTTGAAGATCTGAACTTGTAATAGAGAATTACAGAACTTAGATTTGTTAAATTCAAATTATTATTTCAAATTATAACTTGAAGATCTGAACTAGTAATTGTCAAATACAGAACTTAAAATTGATAGCTTATAATTATTATTGCAAATAAAAATTTGAAGATCTGTACTTGTAATTGTCAAATACAGAACTTAAAATTGATGGCTTCTAATTATTATTGCAAATTATAACTTGAAGTTCTGAACTTGTATTTGTCAAATACAGAACTAAAATTGATAGCTTCTAATTATTATTGTAAATTATAACTTGAAGATCTGAACTTGTAATAGTGAATTACTGAACTTAGATTTGTTAAATTCAATTATTATTTCAAATTATACTTGAAGATCTGAACTAGTAATTGTCAAATACAGAACTTAAAATTGATAGCTTCTAATTATTATTGCAAATTATAACTTGAAGATCTGAACTTGTAATTGTCAAATACAGAACTCAAAATTGATAGCTTCTAATTATTATTTCTAAATATAACTTGAAGATCTGAACTGGTAATTGTCAAATAAGGAACTTCTAATTGTTAAATACAAATTATTAGTGCAAATTATAACTTGAAGATCTGAACTGGTAATTGTCAAATACAGAACTTCTAATTGTTAAATACAAATTATTAGTGCAAATTATAATTTGAAGATCTGAACTTGTAATAGACAAATACAGAACTTCTAATTGTTAAATACAAATTATTAGTGCAAATTATAACTTGAAGATCTGAACTTGTAATTGTCAAATGCAGAACTTAAAATTGATAACTTCTAATTATTATTGTAAATTATAACTTGAAGATCTGAACTTGTAATAGTGAATTACAGAACTTAGATTTGTTAAATTCAAATTATTATTTCAAATTATAACTTGAAGATCTGAACTAGTAATTGTCAAATACAGAACTTAAAATTGATAGCTTCTAATTATTATTGCAAATTATAACTTGAAGATCTGAACTTGTAATTGTCAAATACAGAACTTCTAATTGTTAAATACAAATTATTAGTGCAAATTATAACTTGAAGATCTGAACTTGTAATTGTCAAATACAGAACTTAAAATTTATAGCTTCTAATTATTATTGTAAATTATAACTTGAAGATCTGAACTTGTAATAGTGAATTACAGAACTTAGATATGTCAAATTCAAATTATTATTTCTAATTATAACTTGAAGATCTGAACTAGTAATTGTCAAATACAGAACTTAAAATTGATAGCTTCCAATTATTATTGCAAATTATAACTTGAAGATCTGTACTTGTAATTGTCAAATACAGAACTTAAAATTGATAGCTTATAATTATAATTCAAATTATAACTTGAAGATCTGAACTTGTAATTGTCAAATACAGAACTTAAAATTGATAGCTTCTAATTATTATTGCAAATTATAACTTGAAGATCTGAACTTGTAATTGTCAAATACAGAACTTAAAATTAATAGCTTCTAATTATTATTGCAAATAATAACTTGAAGATCTGAACTTGTAATTGTCAAATGCAGAACTTAAAATTGATAGCTTCTAATTATTATTGCAAATAATAATTTGAAGATCTGAACTAGTAATTGTCAAATACAGCACTTAAAATTGATAGCTTCTAGTTATTATTGTAAATTATAACTTGTAGATCTGAACTTGTAATAGTGAATTACAGAACTTAGATTTGTTAAATTCAAATTATTATTTCAAATTATTACTTAAAGATCTGAACTATAGTAATTGTCAAATACAGAACTTAAAATTGATAGCTTCTAATTATTATTGCAAATTATAACTTGAAGATCTGAACTTGTAATTGTCAAATAGAGAACTTATAATTGATAGCTTCTAATTATTATTGCAAATTAACATTTGAAGATCTGAACTTGTAATAGACAAATACGCAACTTAGCATTGTTAAATACAAATTGTGATTGCAAATTATAACTTGAAGATCTGAACTAGTAATTGTCAAATACAGAACTTAAAATTGATAGCTTCTAATTATTATTGCAAATTATAACTTGAAGATCTGAACTTGTAATTGTCAAATACAGAACTTCTAATTGTTAAATACAAATTATTAGTGCAAATTATAACTTGAAGATCTGAACTTGTAATTGTCAAATACAGAACTTCTAATTGTTAAATACAAATTATTAGTGCAAATTATAACTTGAAGATCTGAACTTGTAATTGTCAAATACAGAACTTAAAATTTATAGCTTCTAATTATTACTGTAAATTATAACTTGAAGATCTGAACTTGTAATAGTGAATTACAGAACTTAGATTTGTTAAATTCAAATTATTATTTCAAATTATAACTTGAAGATCTGAACTAGTAATTGTCAAATACAGAACTTAAAATTGATAGCTTCTAATTATTATTGCAAATTATAACTTGAAGATCTGAACTTGTAATTGTCAAATACAGAACTTAAAATTGATAACTACTAATTATTATTTCAAATTATAACTTGAATATTTGAACTTGTAATTGTCAAATACAGAACTTCTAATTGTTAAATACAAATTATTAGTGCAAATTATAACTTGTAGATCTGAACTTGTAATTGTCAAATACAGAACTTAAAATTGATAGCTTCTAATTATTATTGCAAAATATAACTTGAAGATCTGAACTTGTAATTGTCAAATACAGAACTTCTAATTGTTAAATACAAATTATTAGTGCAAATTATAACTTGAAGTTCTGAACTTGTAATTGTCAAATACAGAACTTAAAATTGATAGCTTCTAATTATTATTGTAAATTATAACTTGAAGATCTGAACTTGTAATAGTGAATTACAGAACTTAGATTTGTTAAATTCAAATTATTATTTCAAATTATAACTTGAAGATCTGAACTAGTAATTGTCAAATACAGAACTTAAAATTGATAGCTTCTAATTATTATTGCAAATTATAACTTGAAGATCTGAACTTCTAATTGTCAAATACAGAACTTAAAATTGTGAGCTTCTAATTATTATTTCAAATTATAACTTGAAGATCTGAACTTGTAATTGTCAAATACAGAACTTCTAATTGTTAAATACAAATTATTAGTGCAAATTATAACTTGTAGATCTCAACTTGTAATTGTCAAATACAGAACTTAAAATTGATAGCTTCTAATTATTATTGTAAATTATAACTTGAAGATCTGAACTTGTAATAGTGAATTACAGAACTTAGATTTGTCAAATTCAAATTATTATTTCTAATTATAACTTGAAGATCTGAACTAGTAATTGTCAAATACAGAACTTAAAATTGATAGCTTCTAATTATTATTGCAAATTATAACTTGAAGATCTGAACTTGTAATTGTCAAATACAGAACTTCTAATTGTTAAATACAAATTATTAGTGAAAATTATAACTTGAAGATCTGAACTTGTAATTGTCAAATACAGAACTTCTAATTGTTAAATACAAATTATTAGTGCAAGTTATAACTTGAAGATCTGAACTAGTAATTGTCAAATACAGCACTTAAAATTGATAGCTTCTAATTATTATTTCAAATTATAACTTGAAGATCTGAACTTGTAATTGTCAAATACAGAATTTAAAATTAATAGCTTCTAATTATTATTGCAAATTATAACTTGAAGATCTGAACTTGTAATTGTCAAATACAGAACTTCTAATTGTTAAATACAAATTATTAGAGCAAATTATAACTTGAAGATCTGAACTTGTAATTGTCAAATACAGAACTTAAAATTGATAGCTTCTAATTATTATTGTAAATTATAACTTGAAGATCTGAACTTGTAATAGTGAATTACAGAACTTAGATTTGTTAAATTCAAACTAAGATTGCAAATAATAATTCGAAGATCTGAACTTGTAATAGTCAAATACAGAACTTCTAATTGTTAAATACAAATTATTAGTGCAAATTATAACTTGAAGATCTGAACTAGTAATTGTCTAATACAGAACTTAAAATTGATAGCTTCTAATTATTATTGCAAATTATAACTTGTAGATCTGAACTTGTAATTGTCAAATACAGAACTTCTAATTGTTAAATACAAATTATTAGTGCAAATTATAACTTGAAGATCTGAACTGGTAATTGTCAAATACAGAACTTCTAATTGTTAAATACAAATTATTAGTGCAAATTATAACTTGAAGATCTGAACTTGTAATTGTCAAATACAGAACTTAAAATTTATAGCTTCTAATTATTATTGTAAATTATAACTTGAAGATCTGAACTTGTAATAGTGAATTACAGAACTTAGATTTGTTAAATTCAAATTATTATTTCAAATTATAACTTGAAGATCTGAACTAGTAATTGTCAAATACAGAACTTAAAATTGATAGCTTCTAAATATTATTGCAAATTATAACTTGAAGATCTGCACTTGTAATTGTCAAATACAGAACTTCTAATTGTTAAATACAAATTATTAGTGCAAATTATAACTTGAAGATCTGAACTTGTAATTGTCAAATACAGAACTTAAAATTTATAGCTTCTAATTATTATTGTAAATTATAACTTGAAGATCTGAACTTGTAATAGTGAATTACAGAACTTAGATTTGTTAAATTCAAATTATTATTTCAAATTATAACTTGAAGATCTGAACTAGTAATTGTCAAATACAGAACTTAAAATTGATAGCTTCTAATTATTATTGCAAATTATAACTTGAAGATCTGAACTTGTAATTGTCAAATACAGAACTTAAAATTGATAACTTCTAATTATTATTTCAAATTATAACTTGAATATCTGAACTTGTAATTGTCAAATACAGAACTTCTAATTGTTAAATACAAATTATTAGTGCAAATTATAACTTGTAGATCTGAACTTGTAATTGTCAAATACAGAACTTAAAATTGATAGCTTCTAATTATTATTGCAAAATATAACTTGAAGATCTGAACTTGTAATTGTCAAATACAGAACTTCTAATTGTTAAATACAAATTATTAGTGCAAATTATAACTTGAAGATCTGAACTTGTAATTGTCAAATACAGAACTTAAAATTGATAGCTTCTAATTATTATTGTAAATTATAACTTGAAGATCTGAACTTGTAATAGTGAATTACAGAACTTAGATTTGTTAAATTCAAACTAAGATTGCAAATAATAATTCGAAGATCTGAACTTGTAATAGTCAAATACAGAACTTCTAATTGTTAAATACAAATTATTAGTGCAAATTATAACTTGAAGATCTGAACTAGTAATTGTCTAATACAGAACTTAAAATTGATAGCTTCTAATTATTATTGCAAATTATAACTTGTAGATCTGAACTTGTAATTGTCAAATACAGAACTTCTAATTGTTAAATACAAATTATTAGTGCAAATTATAACTTGAAGATCTGAACTGGTAATTGTCAAATACAGAACTTCTAATTGTTAAATACAAATTATTAGTGCAAATTATAACTTGAAGATCTGAACTTGTAATTGTCAAATACAGAACTTAAAATTTATAGCTTCTAATTATTATTGTAAATTATAACTTGAAGATCTGAACTTGTAATAGTGAATTACAGAACTTAGATTTGTTAAATTCAAATTATTATTTCAAATTATAACTTGAAGATCTGAACTAGTAATTGTCAAATACAGAACTTAAAATTGATAGCTTCTAATTATTATTGCAAATTATAACTTGAAGATCTGAACTTGTAATTGTCAAATACAGAACTTAAAATTGATAGCTTCTAATTATTATTTCAAATTATAACTTGAATATCTGAACTTGAATTGTCAAATACAGAACTTCTAATTGTTAAATACAAATTATTAGTGCAAATTATAACTTGTAGATCTCAACTTGTAATTGTCAAATACAGAACTTAAAATTGATAGCTTCTAATTATTATTGTAAATTATAACTTGAAGATCTGAACTTGTAATAGTGAATTACAGAACTTAGATTTGTCAAATTCAAATTATTATTTC
This sequence comes from Cantharis lateralis, assembly GCA_963170105.1. Lineage (NCBI taxonomy): Eukaryota > Metazoa > Arthropoda > Insecta > Coleoptera > Cantharidae > Cantharis > Cantharis lateralis. Next base: position 21,994,250 of record OY720625.1, on the reverse strand, counting down.
TAATTATAACTTGAAGATCTGAACTAGTAATTGTCAAATACAGAACTTAAAATTGATAGCTTCCAATTATTATTGCAAATTATAACTTGTAGATCTGTACTTGTAATTGTCAAATACAGAACTTAAAATTGATAGCTTATAATTATAATTCAAATTATGACTTGAAGATCTGAACTTGTAATAGTCAAATACAGAACTTCGAATTGTTAAATCCCAAATATTAGTGCAAATTATAACTTGAAGATCTGAACTAGTAATTGTCAAATACAGCACTTAAAATTGATAGCTTCTAATTATTATTGTAAATTATAACTTGAAGATCTGAACTTGTAATTGTCAAATACAGAACTTAAAATTGATAGCTTCTAATTATTATTTCAAATTATAACTTGAATATCTGAACTAGTAATTGTCAAATACAGCACTTAAAATTGATAGCTTCTAATTATTATTTCAAATTATAACTTGAAGATCTGAACTTGTAATTGTCAAATACAGAATTTAAAATTAATAGCTTCTAATTATTATTGCAAATTATAACTTGAAGATCTGAACTTGTAATTGTCAAATACAGAACTTCTAATTGTTAAATACAAATTATTAGTGCAAATTATAACTTGAAGATCTGAACTTGTAATTGTCAAATACAGAACTTAAAATTGATAGCTTCTAATTATTATTGTAAATTATAACTTGAAGATCTGAACTTGTAATAGTGAATTACAGAACTTAGATTTGTTAAATTCAAACTAAGATTGCAAATAATAATTCGAAGATCTGAACTTGTAATAGTCAAATACAGAACTTCTAATTGTTAAATACAAATTATTAGTGCAAATTATAACTTGAAGATCTGAACTAGTAATTGTCTAATACAGAACTTAAAATTGATAGCTTCTAATTATTATTGCAAATTATAACTTGTAGATCTGAACTTGTAATTGTCAAATACAGAACTTCTAATTGTTAAATACAAATTATTAGTGCAAATTATAACTTGAAGATCTGAACTGGTAATTGTCAAATACAGAACTTCTAATTGTTAAATACAAATTATTAGTGCAAATTATAACTTGAAGATCTGAACTTGTAATTGTCAAATACAGAACTTAAAATTTATAGCTTCTAATTATTATTGTAAATTATAACTTGAAGATCTGAACTTGTAATAGTGAATTACAGAACTTAGATTTGTTAAATTCAAATTATTATTTCAAATTATAACTTGAAGATCTGAACTAGTAATTGTCAAATACAGAACTTAAAATTGATAGCTTCTAATTATTATTGCAAATTATAACTTGAAGATCTGAACTTGTAATTGTCAAATACAGAACTTAAAATTGATAGCTTCTAATTATTATTTCAAATTATAACTTGAATATCTGAACTTGAATTGTCAAATACAGAACTTCTAATTGTTAAATACAAATTATTAGTGCAAATTATAACTTGTAGATCTCAACTTGTAATTGTCAAATACAGAACTTAAAATTGATAGCTTCTAATTATTATTGTAAATTATAACTTGAAGATCTGAACTTGTAATAGTGAATTACAGAACTTAGATTTGTCAAATTCAAATTATTATTTCTAATTATAACTTGAAGATCTGAACTAGTAATTGTCAAATACAGAACTTAAAATTGATAGCTTCCAATTATTATTGCAAATTATAACTTGTAGATCTGTACTTGTAATTGTCAAATACAGAACTTAAAATTGATAGCTTATAATTATAATTCAAATTATGACTTGAAGATCTGAACTTGTAATAGTCAAATACAGAACTTCGAATTGTTAAATCCAAAATATTAGTGCAAATTATAACTTGAAGATCTGAACTAGTAATTGTCAAATACAGCACTTAAAATTGATAGCTTCTAATTATTATTGTAAATTATAACTTGAAGATCTGAACTTGTAATAGTGAATTACAGAACTTAGATTTGTTAAATTCAAATTATTATTTCAAATTATTATTTGATGATCTGAACTAGTAATTGTCAAATACAGAACTTAAAATTGATAGCTTCTAATTATTATTGCAAATTATAACTTGTAGTTCTGAACTTGTGATTGTCAAATACAGAACTTCTAATTGTTAAATACAAATTATTAGTGCAAGTTATAACTTGAAGATCTGAACTAGTAATTGTCAAATACAGCACTTAAAATTGATAGCTTCTAATTATTATTTCAAATTATAACTTGAAGATCTGAACTTGTAATTGTCAAATACAGAATTTAAAATTAATAGCTTCTAATTATTATTGCAAATTATAACTTGAAGATCTGAACTTGTAATTGTCAAATACAGAACTTCTAATTGTTAAATACAAATTATTAGAGCAAATTATAACTTGAAGATCTGAACTTGTAATTGTCAAATACAGAACTTAAAATTGATAGCTTCTAATTATTATTGTAAATTATAACTTGAAGATCTGAACTTGTAATAGTGAATTACAGAACTTAGATTTGTTAAATTCAAATTATTATTTCAAATTATAACTTGAAGATCTGAACTAGTAATTGTCAAATACAGAACTTAAAATTGATAGCTTCTAAATATTATTGCAAATTATAACTTGAAGATCTGCACTTGTAATTGTCAAATACAGAACTTCTAATTGTTAAATACAAATTATTAGTGCAAATTATAACTTGAAGATCTGAACTTGTAATTGTCAAATACAGAACTTCTAATTGTTAAATACAAATTATTAGTGCAAATTATAACTTGAAGATCTGAACTTGTAATTGTCAAATACAGAACTTAAAATTTATAGCTTCTAATTATTATTGTAAATTATAACTTGAAGATCTGAACTTGTAATAGTGAATTACAGAACTTAGATTTGTTAAATTCAAATTATTATTTCAAATTATAACTTGAAGATCTGAACTAGTAATTGTCAAATACAGAACTTAAAATTGATAGCTTCTAATTATTATTGCAAATTATAACTTGAAGATCTGAACTTGTAATTGTCAAATACAGAACTTAAAATTGATAACTTCTAATTATTATTTCAAATTATAACTTGAATATCTGAACTTGTAATTGTCAAATACAGAACTTCTAATTGTTAAATACAAATTATTAGTGCAAATTATAACTTGTAGATCTGAACTTGTAATTGTCAAATACAGAACTTAAAATTGATAGCTTCTAATTATTATTGCAAAATATAACTTGAAGATCTGAACTTGTAATTGTCAAATACAGAACTTCTAATTGTTAAATACAAATTATTAGTGCAAATTATAACTTGAAGATCTGAACTTGTAATTGTCAAATACAGAACTTAAAATTGATAGCTTCTAATTATTATTGTAAATTATAACTTGAAGATCTGAACTTGTAATAGTGAATTACAGAACTTAGATTTGTTAAATTCAAACTAAGATTGCAAATAATAATTCGAAGATCTGAACTTGTAATAGTCAAATACAGAACTTCTAATTGTTAAATACAAATTATTAGTGCAAATTATAACTTGAAGATCTGAACTAGTAATTGTCTAATACAGAACTTAAAATTGATAGCTTCTAATTATTATTGCAAATTATAACTTGTAGATCTGAACTTGTAATTGTCAAATACAGAACTTCTAATTGTTAAATACAAATTATTAGTGCAAATTATAACTTGAAGATCTGAACTGGTAATTGTCAAATACAGAACTTCTAATTGTTAAATACAAATTATTAGTGCAAATTATAACTTGAAGATCTGAACTTGTAATTGTCAAATACAGAACTTAAAATTTATAGCTTCTAATTATTATTGTAAATTATAACTTGAAGATCTGAACTTGTAATAGTGAATTACAGAACTTAGATTTGTTAAATTCAAATTATTATTTCAAATTATAACTTGAAGATCTGAACTAGTAATTGTCAAATACAGAACTTAAAATTGATAGCTTCTAATTATTATTGCAAATTATAACTTGAAGATCTGAACTTGTAATTGTCAAATACAGAACTTAAAATTGATAGCTTCTAATTATTATTTCAAATTATAACTTGAATATCTGAACTTGAATTGTCAAATACAGAACTTCTAATTGTTAAATACAAATTATTAGTGCAAATTATAACTTGTAGATCTCAACTTGTAATTGTCAAATACAGAACTTAAAATTGATAGCTTCTAATTATTATTGTAAATTATAACTTGAAGATCTGAACTTGTAATAGTGAATTACAGAACTTAGATTTGTCAAATTCAAATTATTATTTCTAATTATAACTTGAAGATCTGAACTAGTAATTGTCAAATACAGAACTTAAAATTGATAGCTTCCAATTATTATTGCAAATTATAACTTGTAGATCTGTACTTGTAATTGTCAAATACAGAACTTAAAATTGATAGCTTATAATTATAATTCAAATTATGACTTGAAGATCTGAACTTGTAATAGTCAAATACAGAACTTCGAATTGTTAAATCCAAAATATTAGTGCAAATTATAACTTGAAGATCTGAACTAGTAATTGTCAAATACAGCACTTAAAATTGATAGCTTCTAATTATTATTGTAAATTATAACTTGAAGATCTGAACTTGTAATTGTCAAATACAGAACTTAAAATTGATAGCTTCTAATTATTATTTCAAATTATAACTTGAATATCTGAACTAGTAATTGTCAAATACAGCACTTAAAATTGATAGCTTCTAATTATTATTTCAAATTATAACTTGAAGATCTGAACTTGTAATTGTCAAATACAGAATTTAAAATTAATAGCTTCTAATTATTATTGCAAATTATAACTTGAAGATCTGAACTTGTAATTGTCAAATACAGAACTTCTAATTGTTAAATACAAATTATTAGTGCAAATTATAACTTGAAGATCTGAACTTGTAATTGTCAAATACAGAACTTAAAATTGATAGCTTCTAATTATTATTGTAAATTATAACTTGAAGATCTGAACTTGTAATAGTGAATTACAGAACTTAGATTTGTTAAATTCAAACTAAGATTGCAAATAATAATTCGAAGATCTGAACTTGTAATAGTCAAATACAGAACTTCTAATTGTTAAATACAAATTATTAGTGCAAATTATAACTTGAAGATCTGAACTAGTAATTGTCTAATACAGAACTTAAAATTGATAGCTTCTAATTATTATTGCAAATTATAACTTGTAGATCTGAACTTGTAATTGTCAAATACAGAACTTCTAATTGTTAAATACAAATTATTAGTGCAAATTATAACTTGAAGATCTGAACTGGTAATTGTCAAATACAGAACTTCTAATTGTTAAATACAAATTATTAGTGCAAATTATAACTTGAAGATCTGAACTTGTAATTGTCAAATACAGAACTTAAAATTTATAGCTTCTAATTATTATTGTAAATTATAACTTGAAGATCTGAACTTGTAATAGTGAATTACAGAACTTAGATTTGTTAAATTCAAATTATTATTTCAAATTATAACTTGAAGATCTGAACTAGTAATTGTCAAATACAGAACTTAAAATTGATAGCTTCTAATTATTATTGCAAATTATAACTTGAAGATCTGAACTTGTAATTGTCAAATACAGAACTTAAAATTGATAGCTTCTAATTATTATTTCAAATTATAACTTGAATATCTGAACTTGAATTGTCAAATACAGAACTTCTAATTGTTAAATACAAATTATTAGTGCAAATTATAACTTGTAGATCTCAACTTGTAATTGTCAAATACAGAACTTAAAATTGATAGCTTCTAATTATTATTGTAAATTATAACTTGAAGATCTGAACTTGTAATAGTGAATTACAGAACTTAGATTTGTCAAATTCAAATTATTATTTCTAATTATAACTTGAAGATCTGAACTAGTAATTGTCAAATACAGAACTTAAAATTGATAGCTTCCAATTATTATTGCAAATTATAACTTGTAGATCTGTACTTGTAATTGTCAAATACAGAACTTAAAATTGATAGCTTATAATTATAATTCAAATTATGACTTGAAGATCTGAACTTGTAATAGTCAAATACAGAACTTCGAATTGTTAAATCCAAAATATTAGTGCAAATTATAACTTGAAGATCTGAACTAGTAATTGTCAAATACAGCACTTAAAATTGATAGCTTCTAATTATTATTGTAAATTATAACTTGAAGATCTGAACTTGTAATAGTGAATTACAGAACTTAGATTTGTTAAATTCAAATTATTATTTCAAATTATTATTTGATGATCTGAACTAGTAATTGTCAAATACAGAACTTAAAATTGATAGCTTCTAATTATTATTGCAAATTATAACTTGTAGTTCTGAACTTGTGATTGTCAAATACAGAACTTCTAATTGTTAAATACAAATTATTAGTGCAAATTATAACTTGCAGATCTGAACTTGTAATTGTCAAATACAGAACTTAAAATTGATAGCTTCTAATTATTATTGCAAATTATAACTTGAAGATCTGAACTAGTAATAGTCAAATACAGAACTTAAAATTGATAGCTTATAATTATTATTGTAAATTATATCTTGAAGATCTGAACTTGTAATAGTGAATTACAGAACTTAAATTTTTTAAATTCAAATTATTATTTCAAATTATAACTTGAAGATCTGAACTAGTAATTATCAAATACTGAACTTAAAATTGATAGCTTCTAATTATTATTGCAAATTATAACTTGAAGATCTGAACTTGTATTTGTCAAATACAGAACTAAAATTGATAGCTACTAAATATTATTGTAAATTATAACTTGAAGATCTGAACTAGTAATAGTGAATTACAGAACTTAGATTTGTTAAATTCAAATTATTATTTCAAATTATGACATGAAGATCTGAACTAGTAATAGTGAATTACAGAACTTAGATTTGTTAAATTCAAATTATTATTTCAAATTATAACTTGAAGATCTGAACTAGTAATTGTCAAATACAGAACTTAAAATTGATAGCTTCTAATTATTATTGCAAATTATAACTTGAAGATCTGAACTTGTAATTGTCAAATACAGAACTTAAAATTGATAGCTTCTAATTATTATTACAAATTATAACTAGAAGATCTGAACTGGTAATTGTCAAATACAGAACTTCTAATTGTTAAATACAAATTATTAGTGCAAATTATAACTTGAAGATCTGAACTTGTAATTGTCAAATACAGAATTTAAAATTGATAGTTTCTAATTATTATTGTAAATTATAACTTGAAGATCTGAACTTGTAATAGTGAATTACAGAACTTAGATTTGTTAAATTCAAATTATTATTTCAAATTATAACTAGAAGATCTGAACTAGTAATTGTCAAATACAGAACTTAAAATTGATAGCTTCTAATTATTATTGCAAATTATAACTTGAAGAACTGAACTTGTAATTGTCAAATACAGAACTTAAAATTGATAGCTTCTAATTATTATTTCAAATTATAACTTGAAGATGTGAACTTGTAATTGTCAAATACAGAACTTAAAATTGATAGCTTCTAATTATTATTGCAAATAATAACTTGAAGATCTGAACTTTTAATTGTCAAATGCAGAACTTAAAATTGATATCTTCTAATTATTATTGCAAATAATAATTTGAAGATCTGTACTTGTAATTCTCAAATACAGAACTTAAAATTGATAGCTTCTAATTATTATTGCAAATTATAACTTGTAGTTCTGAACTTGTATTTGTCAAATACAGAACTAAAATTGATAGCTTCTAATTATTATTGTAAATTATAACTTGAAGATCTGAACTTGTTATAGTGAATTACTGAACTTAGATTTGTTAAATTCAATTATTATTTCAAATTATACTTGAAGATCTGAACTAGTAATTGTCAAATACAGAACTTAAAATTGATAGCTTCTAATTATTATTGCAAATTATAACTTGCAGATCTGAACTTGTAATTGTCAAATACAGAACTCAAAATTGATAGCTTCTAATTATTATTTCTAATTATAACTTGAAGATCTGAACTGGTAATTGTCAAATACAGAACTTCTAATTGTTAAATACAAATTATTAGTGCAAATTATAACTTGAAGATCTGAACTGGTAATTGTCAAATACAGAACTTCTAATTGTTAAATACAAATTATTAGTGCAAATTATAATTTGAAGATCTGAACTTGTAATAGACAAATACAGAACTTCTAATTGTTAAATACAAATTATTAGTGCAAATTATAACTTGAAGATCTGAACTTGTAATTGTCAAATACAGAACTTAAAATTGATAGCTGCTAATTATTATTGCAAATTATAATTTGAAGATCTGAACTTGTAATAGACAAATACGCAACTTAGCATTGTTAAAGACAAATTGTGATTGCAAATTATAACTTGAAGATCTGAACTTGTAATAGTGAATTAAAGAACTTAGATTTGTTAAATTCAAATTATTATTTTGTTACGATTACATCTCCACTTTGCAAAGTTTTAAATTTGCCGCAAGTGCGAGCGGAAATAATCGAGATGGTGGGGTGGCGAATCTTGTCTTGGCAGAAAGGAAGGGCGTTGGCTTTACTCACTTTAAGTCGAACGACCAACTAAGTAACCTGTTGTTTTTGGAGTGGAGGGAATTAATACCCACCGTAGTTATAAAGTTTTGGGTTTCGTGCGACTGTAATGTTTGTTGAGTTCAATAATAAGTTTTGAGAAATTAAAATTACCGTTTTGTCGAGAAATGCAGTGTCAAGTCGGTAAAACCGATTTTGTCGTATGAATCAAGGACGCCAGTGTCCATTGTTGCCACGCTTTGAGAGCCCTTGTTAAAGAAGCCGGTAGTCCTGTTGGGAGATGGTTGTTTGCCATCTTAATTATTGTATGTTACCGCACATAGTCGTGATCCCTTGCTGCTGTAAAGGAAACCGAGGCCATTGTGAGATCTCCACAAGTTAAACCGCCAAGTAAGTGTACTTATTATTTACGTTATAGTGAAGTGTCAGAAAGAGATTTTAATCTTCATCCGTGCCATTGTGGCCGCAATTTTAATACATGAGCGGATTTGTACCGCCATTTGTAATTGTTATTTTTTGTATTGTGTAGTATAGGATAATGTTTGTAATCTTAAGTAGAGTCATGGAAAGATCGATCTTAGCTTGATTATTAATAAGTTAAGTTTGTTATATTCATTTCTGTCCCTTGTTAAAGTTTTGAGATACTGTTGAGTCAAAATAAACCTGTCGCCCCTTTATGTTTTTGTTTATTTTATTTTCAGAGAAAGCTAATTGTAATGGAGATCTCACCGCCGCATCTTTATTCCAAACTCTTAGTCTTGGAATGAAGACGACCCGTGTGTTATTTTTGATAATTTCAGTACCCCCCCCGTCAGAGCTAGTCCGGGTTCCCGTATCGTTGTTTATCTTTTAGCGTCAATTTTTTTATGTCCTTTGAATTAAGTAAAGTAACTGTAACAAATGGCGCCCTAATCGTGGAGCTCGAATCCCAAAATTTTGTGGTAAATTTATATCGTGAATTTAAAATAATAACTAGTAATTGTAACCAAGACAAGGTGTCGCGGTATCTTTGTATTTATTCAAGCACGAGGCGAGGTCAACCGTGCTTTCGTTCGGGTTGCGTTTTCTTATCGTTTAAATACCAAGCTGTAATTAGTAAGCATAAAAATGGAAGCGAAGTTTTTAAACAATCTTGAATTAGATTTTGAACTTTTGTCCAGATCAATTATTCCAAAAATTTCAAGAACTTCTCGTTGCGCGCAAATGGATATTGCCCTTAGTAATAAAAAGAAAACCCCGCAAAAATTAAACCCTTATTCATGGGAGAGAAATTTTGATGAATTAGTGGAGTCATTGGGAACAATTAAAATTAGTCTTGAGAAACCCTGGGACGAAGAATTAATTAAGTTAGTCGAAACAAAGATTGAGCACGTAAAGAGTAGGATTTTAATTGTCAATAACAAAGGTCACCCCGATAGACAAATTATTTTAGAACAATTATCGTCACAGTTAACGTCTTATGAGAAAGAATTTTTAGAAAAAGAGGGTAAAATGTTAGATAATTTAAGTATGTGTAGTGCGGATGTGACTAATCTTCCCCCCCCGCGCGAAAAAAGCGTACAAGTCTTTAAGTGGCGATTTACTCAATATAAAGGCCACTCGGATTCAAAAGATATCTTAACTTTTTTAGAGGAAATTGAGGATTTGCGTATAGCCCGTGGCGCTACCCACCAGAATCTTTTTGATGCCGCCACTGATCTTTTTAGTCCCGAGGCGATACATTTTGTAAGAATAGCAAAAGCAAAAGCCAAGGATTGGCCGGAGTTAGTGAAACTTCTAAAGGCTGAATACCTACCGTCAGATTTCCAAGTTAATTTGGAACGAAAATTTCAAAATAGTACCCAGGGGAATGAAAATATTTTTACTTATTTGACGGCCGTAGAATCTTTGTCGAAAAAATTAGAACGCCCAGTATCGGAAGCGGAAATAATTCAAATAATTTTGCGCGGCATACAACCTTATTTTGCTTCTATTTTAATATCGTCCGATTACGTTTCACTAGAGGAGTTAAAAAGTAAATGCAAACGCATTCACGAATTAAAGATAAGCAATTCCTTATACCGAGCACATTCTAAATCCCTCGAGTCAATTTCCGGCCAGTTGGCACAACTAGACCTTGAAGCGGCCCGTGCGAGTGCCTTACCCCCCCCAAAGATAGCTAGTGAAATCCCTAGTAACCAACCTGAATTAATTTGTTGGAATTGCCGCGAAAAAAATCATAGATATTCCCAGTGTCCCGCCGAACGTCGCATTTTTTGCTTTTCTTGCGGTTTGAGTAATGTAACGAAAAACCGCTGCCCGCGTTGTCTTAAGTCGGGAAACGAACTTGGCGGCACTCCTCTAGTGGTCAACCCTGTGTCCGCCAACCCATGCTTGACCAACTTAAATTCGACACAACCTCGAACAACCCGAGAGTCCACTCGAGGCAATTTTACAGGAAGACGCGGGAGAGGCCGAGGCATCTCATTCAATCCAACCCCTCCCCCATCCGGCCACTAATGTCGTTAAAACTCAACTTCAAACCCCGCGCTCCCGAAAACCATATAAAAAATAAATTGCCGCCAGTTAAATTTGAAGTTGATAAAATTAAATGGAATGCTTGGTTAAGCAAAATAAAAAATTTTTTTGTTATCCCGCATGTTAAGCCCGAATTATCGATACAAAAAGTAAGTAATAGAAAATTTGAACATGATACTGTAAAATGGGCGGACTGGCTAACGCAGATCACGACATTTTTTAAAAACACTGGGCCCGCATTAGAACCTGTGTTCACCACTCAGTCTCCTCCCCGTGATCGACGGCTATTTTTATATTTAAATTTGTTTAACATGGAAATCCCTGCGCTTGTGGACACCGGGGCCACGAATTCCGTTATCGGTGAATATGGTTTAAAATTTTTGCAGTTACAACGCGCTCAGCACATTAAATCAATGGGAGAGTCCCAAATTAAAATAGCTGATGGTTCTAGTTTACCTGTTATCGGTACCGCAATTTTTAACATAACGTATAATAACCAAACTAAGGCGGTTTCCTTTTTGATAGCACCTGAGGTGCAAGAAACTTTCATTATCGGCTCAGATTTTTGTCACACTTTCAACGTGGCCCTAACTTTCGGAACCCCCTCATCTCCTGATATGGATAATTTAAACCAATTATTCTTAAAAGCCCCTCAGGATAATCGACCCTTTTTAGAAGTTTCGATTGTCAATACCTCTTTCTTATCTTTATTAGACTCCGGCGCGACTAATAGCATCATTGGATTTAAGGGAATTGAGTTTTTAAAAGAAAAAAATTTACTTAATTATCAACCTACCTCTACTTTTGGTATAAGCATTGCCAATGGGGCTAAGTCTAAGGTTCTAGGCCAAATTTCTATTAAGATCACATTAAATAACGTGACCCAGTCGATATTTTTCTTGATAGTCCCCTCTGTCCCGCATGCCTTTTTAATGGGTGCTGACTTTCTCCGTGCTTTTAACCTCACGCTAGATTACGAAAATTCACGATGGAGTATGCCGGAGTCAAAAATTGAAATTCACCCCCCCCAACCCATATCGAATAATGATCAAGTTTTCCCCAATGATCCTATTATAATCTCGTCCCTTGAAGCTAATGAATTAGAAAAGTTACCTCACGATATTAAACCGTTTGAAAATTTAGAACAAAATTCCATTGCGCCCCCACCCTCTTCAGAGGATAGAGTCCCCCTCACACCAGAACAACAAGATGCTTTGACTGTTGTTATTGCTAAATTTGAGTCCCTAAGTAAAGCCGCCTCTGGTTGTGTCACGGTAGCCACCCATGATATTGACACCGGTACGACCCCCCCTTTTAGGAAACGACAATACCCCTTATCCCCCGCTATGCAAGCGCACTTACATCGCGAAATTGACGAGATGCTTCGTGATGGAGTTATTCAACCCTCCAATTCTCCATATAGTAGTCCTTTTTTGTTAGTAAAAAAGAAAAATGGAGATTTCCGCTTTTGTTATGATGGCCGGTGGATTAACGAAGTGACAAAACGCGATGCTTACTCTATTCCCCGAGTAGACTCTATATTAAATCGTTTAAGAGACACTAAATATTTTTCGACCATAGATTTACGTAAAGCCTTTTGGCAAATTGCCTTGACAGAGCGATCTCGACCAAAAACGGCCTTTTGTGTCCCTGGACGTGGACAATTTGAATTTAGAGTAATGCCCTTTGGATTATCGAACTCCCCCCAAACGCTACAACGAGCTATGGACGCTACCTTACGACCCCTTATTAACGCAGGTCGGGTTTTTGTTTATCTCGACGACATCATGGTCGTCTCTGAAACTTTTGAGGAGCATTTGGAAACACTTACTGAAGTTTTCGAACGTCTTAAAGCCGCCGGGTTTCGCACTAATTTAGAAAAGTGCCATTTTTGCTTGAAGTCTCTGACTTTTCTTGGCTTTGTTGTAGACCAAACTGGTCTTCGTACCGACCCTGCAAAGGTGGAATGTATTCAAAGATTTAAAACCCCTAAGACCACCACGGAGGTTAAACGCCTTATTGGCCTGGTTAGTTACTATAGAATATTCCTACCGGACCTTTCTACTATTTCGTCTCCGATAACGGCGTTAATTAAAAATAAAAAGAAAGGCCAAACCATTACTTGGACCTCGGAGGCTGAGGAAGCCTTCGAGAAAATTAAAATTTTAATTTCGACCGCCCCTGTATTAATTTCCCCCGATTTTTCGAAGCCATTTTTCCTGCAAACCGACTCCAGTGCCGTAGGTTTAGGCGTAGTGTTATTCCAGGAGAAAGACGGTTTAGAACACCCTATCGCGTACGCTAGTCGCGCCCTAACTTCCGCTGAACAGAAATACCACGCTACGGAGCGAGAGTTATTAGCCATACTTTTTGCCATAAATAAATTCCGCGGGTATATCGAGGGGACGCACTTCGTCGTCATAACCGATTGCTCAGCTCTTCAGTGGCTTAACCGATTTAACGAATCCTCAGGACGCCTAGCGCGCTGGTCCTTGAAACTCGCGCAACACTCATTTGATGTCCGCCATCGACCGGGCAAATTGAATATAGTACCGGACGTACTATCGCGCGATGTGTGTTTGTTGAAAACCACCGACATAATTAAAGACCCGTGGTACATAGATTTCCAAGAGAAAATTACTATGAATCCTAAAGACTACCCCCAGTTCAGTGTTCAAGACGATCTGATTTACAAACTTATTCCGTCGTCCAACCCTACCGTATCTAACCTTCCCGAATTTAAGCTAGTAGTGCCTAGGGCCAATAGAGCGGAAATCCTCCGACAATGCCATGATGACGCTACCGCAGGACATTTTGGAATCTCTAAAACCTTAGCGCGAGTCCTAGAACTATACTACTGGCCAAAAATGAATCACGATGTGAAAAATTACGTACTTAATTGTGACATTTGTTGTTCCCAAAAAAGTTCCCAACAGGCTAGACCAGGGTTTATGGGAAAACCTAAACAAGTTGTTTAGAATTGCAATATTTTTGTTTGTCATTTTAAATTTATTTTCTTTCGCGCCAAATTTGTTTAGTTTTCAATTTATGTTCACATCAGTACGTAGCTTTAATTTATGTTAGTTTATAAATTCCACGCATGTCGCGCTTATGCTCTTGCAACGGCAGTCTTTTTGTAGCGCGAGCAAGGATAACACGCGTCTATCTTGCCTACAAGGGATTCAGTTTATCGTTTAAATCACAACCTAATTAACCGCTATCACGTTAATTAAACCAATAAATACCGTTACAAAGTGTTTAGTGTTTTATTCGACCCCAATTATTTTGCTAACCAATACAGCAGTTCAGATAGTATCCAATGACTTGGGTATTACACAGTAAATGGAATATTGTCTACGAGGAACATCAGAAATCCTCAATTCAAGCAATTCCAACCTACATTTTGGTCCTTCGATACGGATTTCCGACACCTAGGGAATCATCAGTTCCGTTTCCGCAATCACGAAACACATGGTAATATTTCCGGATTACCAAAGCATCAGCACGACAGGTATTTATAGCAGGTTCGATCAAGTAAAATCTTGACTCCCAAGTGGGTCCATTTGAAACGAGACCTTGCTATAATAACCGTTTTCGCGCCATTTACCAAAGTGACGCCACCGCCATTTTAAAGCCTCCAACAAGGTATCATCAATTACCAACACAACGGCAGCCAGCCATTTTGCTAGTCTCTCGCAGGGTGCCAACTACAAGTCGGTAAATAATCCTAATTTACTTTTTCCTTACAGGTTCCTGCTTGGTTTAGCAAAGTACAGAAAATTTATCGGCATTACAGTTGCCTTTTATTTATCGATCAAAAATCAATATTATTACAGTTTTCTATTTTCACTTCAAATTTTTAAAATTCATTGTTTTTACTTAGAAATTGACATTTTTCAAGTCAATATTTGCATTTTTAATATTATCGATCCTACTAATCATTATTATAACCATGGATCAATTAAAGAAAGTCAGAACGCAATTGAAAAAAGACTTAACTCGATTCGAAACTTTCATAAGAAAAAATAAAGATTTAATTGAATCTTCACCTATCGCTCCTAGTCAGCTCACCGAGTCATTAAAAATACGATTAGAAAACGTTGTACCGTTACTAAAAGAATTTAAAATTATTCAGGCTCAAATTCTCGAAACGCTGGATGACGATGACGTATCCGAAGACGTACATTTAGAAATATTTGAAGATACTTATTTCAATCAAATAGGCATTGCAAAGAGTTTAATTAAAAAACATTCCCGTAGTAACAATCTAAGCCGAAATTCAGTTAACAACTCAATCGGGTCTCTCAATTCAAATTTAAGTGACGGAAGACAGGCACCAAGCCATTCAATTCATTCTAGTTTACTAACTGTACCGTACAATCAAAATGTACAACCCAAACATTCAATCATTAGCTTACCGAAAATAAATTTACCTAAATTTAATGGAGATCCACAGTCTTGGGTTGATTTCAAAAACATTTTCACCAGCTTAATCGGTGACAATTTGCAAATTTCAAATATTCAAAAGCTCCATTACTTGAAATGCAGTCTTACAGGAACTGCCACTGACATAATTAATAATTTAAGCTTCACTAGCGAAAATTATACAATAGCATGGGAAACCTTGATTGCACGATTTGATCAACCAAAGGTAATCATTAAAAATCATTTTAACGCTATTATCGATATCGAATCACAATCGAAAGAGTCATCCCGTGAAATCAGAAAAATTAACGACGCCCTAACGAAACATGTGTCATCTTTAAAGGCACAGGCCACATTTGAACAGCTTTTCGAAGCTATAATTGTCTATCTTGTTTCGAACAAGTTACATTTTTATACTGCAAAGGAGTGGGAAATCAACCTCAATAAAAGCACAGAGCTTTTACCCACCCTAAAAGAGTTCAAAGCATTTTTAACTAATCATGCTAACTTATTAGAAAATATCGAAAAAAGACAGGTGAAACCAGCGCACGATAAACCAAAGTTTCACTCAAAATCATTTGTTACGACCAATCCCTCTTGTGCACTTTGCAAAGGAGAGCACACTATCAGCAGGTGTGAAACATTTAACGATTTAACGCCAGATCAAAGATCAGACAAGGTAAAAGAATTAAAAATTTGCTTTAATTGTTTGTCCCGAAATCATTTTCAACCGCAGTGCGTATCGAAATTCACTTGCCGATTATGCAATTTGAAGCATCATACCTTGCTACACAAGTCATCTCATAGAATTGATAATTCACCTGCACAATTAACTTCACTTCCTATCGTTGACCCAGAAACCATTATTGAGCCAACACAAGTTGTATCTGCCTTCTGCTCTACAACAACGCAGGTTTTGCTACCGACAGCTACTGCCAAATTACAAGACTCAATGGGAATCTACCATACTGTACGTTTATTATTAGATTCAGGTTCACAATCCAATTTCATCAAATCCAACGTTTGTAATCAGTTAAAATTCAGCACTACAAGTGCAAATGTATTAGTTTCAGGATTAAATAGTACCAACACGCAAATAAGGTCTAAATGCGACATAGAGTTACACGCCAATTGCTCTAATTTTAAAATTAAACTATCATGCCTCGTATTAGACCAGATTACTGGAAGTGTCCCTGGTTTTAACGTGAAATTAACCAATTTTAAAATTCCCGAAAATATTCAACTTTCAGACCCCCATTTTGACAAACCTGGAGAAATCGACATTTTAATTGGTTCCCCAGTATTTTTCGAATTACTTTGTGTCGGACAAGTCAGATTAGGTACCGGCCTACCCATCTTGCAAAGAACCTATTTTGGTTGGATCATATCAGGCCCTACCGGAACTCAGTTCAATAATCAAGTCCAATGCCACCATAGTATTTCTAACGACTTACAAGACCAACTCACGCGATTTTGGGAAATCGATCAATATCCCACCGAAAGGATGCTTTCTCAAGAAGAAAATGCCTGCGAAGCTCATTTTGAAGCAAACACGCGTCGCGACGTCAACGGACGATTCATAGTATCGATTCCTTTCAAGGAACCTCCAACGACTTTGGGAGATTCATTTCATACCGCACAAAAACAATTCCTTTCATTGGAGCGGCGTTTACAAGCCAATCCAGAATTGAAAACAAGCTACTCAAATTTCATACAGGAATACCTTGACTTAGGACACATGTCCTTAGACAACAATAAGATAAGTCCCTCCTATTATCTTCCGCATCACGGAGTATTAAAGTCAGAAAGTCTTACTACCAAACTTCGTGTAGTTTTTAATGGTTCTTCGCCTACAACTACCGGACATTCCTTAAATGGCATACAGATGATTGGTCCCACGATTCAATCGGACTTATTTACCGTTCTTATACGTTTTCGCCAACATACTTACGCCATTGCAGCCGACATTGAGAAAATGTATAGGCAAATTCTTATCGAACCTAATCAACGCGCTTTACAGAGAATTTTATGGAGATTTGCACATACCGATCCCATACAAATTTATAATTTGAATACTGTAACCTACGGCACCGCCTCTGCGTCCTATCTCGCCATACGCTCTTTGGTTCAAGTGGGCATTGATTGCGAATGCTCTTTGCCACAAATATCTGAAATCATTAAGAAAGATTTTTACGTTGACGACTTACTCAGCGGAGCGAACAGCATTGAAGATGCTAAACGCATTTGTATACAACTTTCTAATACTTTAAAATCCGGATGTTTCAATTTGCGTAAATGGATTTCTAACAATCCTGATGTATTAGCTGATATCCCAGATGCCGATTTACACCCTGGTATTCTAGAATTTGGAGACCGCGAATCCTCTCGTACGTTAGGATTAATTTGGTTTTTCCAAACTGACCACTTTATGTTCTCAATTTCCGATCTTTCAAACGAAAAAACTACTAAACGCCATATGCTATCCGAAATTGCTCAAATTTTTGATCCACTCGGCTTACTTTCTCCTTGCACCTTTTTGGCAAAGATTTTTATGCAAAAATTATGGCTAGAAAAACTGGGATGGGACGAAATTGTTCCTAAAGAAATTGAAACTAAATGGTTATCGTATCGTGCAGAACTATCCAATTTAAACAACCTCAAAATTCCAAGACACGTTACATGCCCAAGTCCTATGGATGTTCAAATCCATGGATTTTGTGACGCCTCGATTCACGGCTACGGTGCTTGTATTTATTTACGTTCTACCGACAACAATAATCAAATTTATATCAATTTGTTATGCGCTAAGTCTAAAGTTGCGCCCTTACGGCCAACTACAATACCTAAATTGGAACTTTGCGGAGCTTTACTTTTAAGCAAATTATTAGTTCAAGTCAAGAAATCTTTAATTTTGAACATCACTTCATACTATTTGTGGTCAGACTCCACTATCGTCTTAGGATGGTTAAAAACAAGCCCTAATTTACTCAAGACCTTTGTTTGCAATCGTGTAGCTGATATCCAAGATCTTACTTTGGATGCAATATGGCGTCACGTGCCTACAAAATTTAATCCTGCCGACCTCCTTTCTAGGGGAACTACTCCTCAAGCTTTAAAAGATTCTGTCTTGTGGTGGAACGGTCCATCCTGGCTCAATGAAAACGAATCTTTATGGCCTAATCCTAAATTTTGTCCTACCGAATTACCTGAATTTAAGAAAGACGCTCAAACAACTCTAGCAACAACTGTAATTGATAAATTCAACCTTGAAAATTACTCCAATTTATCGAAACTTGAACGAACCATAGCGTACTGTCTACGATTCAAGAACAATTGTTTCATTCAACACAAAGAGCGCAACTACGGTCCTTTAACAGCAAAGGAAATTTATATCGCATTATTAAAGTTAGTAAAAATTTCACAATTCGAGTCATTCCGCGCAGAATACGACCTGCTTAAGAAGGGATTACCTTTGAAATCGACTTCATCGATAGTTAGTTTCAACCCTTTTATTGATCCCGATGGTTTATTGCGTGTAGGCGGACGACTCTGTAATTCTTTTTACTCTCATAATAAAAGACATCCATTTTTATTATCTGGAAAACATCATTTGTCGAAATTAATAGTAGCTCGTGAACATCTTAGAATGCTTCACGCAGGCCCTCAGCTCTTATTGTCAACCTTACGTGACAGATTTTGGATCACGTCTGGTAGAGACTTGGTTAAACATATTGTGCATCACTGTGTCACATGCTTTCGCGTTGCTCCCAAAATTACTCAACCGATCATGGGAAATTTGCCAACATCTCGCACTCAATCTACTTTTCCATTTTTGCATACTGGTATTGATTACGCTGGTCCGATCCTTATTAAAGATCGCAAAGGTCGCGGCTCAATGATCACGAAAGCGTATTTATGTTTATACGTATGTTTTGCTACCAAGGCTGTGCATCTCGAATTAGTTACAGGCTTATCTACCGAATTGTTCATGTTATCATTAAAACGATTCATATCTCGACGTGGAAAGCCATTGCAAATTCATTCCGATAATGGCACCAACTTCGTAGGAGCTAACCATCAGTTGCTCGAACTTGGTAAATTTTTAGTAAAAAATAACTCAACAATATCTGAACTTATGGCTAATCAAGGAATTACTTGGAACTTCATTCCTGCCCATAGTCCTCACTTTGGAGGTTTGTGGGAAGCTGGTATAAAATCATGTAAATCTCATTTGAAACGAGTCATTGGTAATCACATCTTTACCTACGAGGAATTTTGTACTTTGCTATACCAGGTAGAAGCCATCCTTAATTCCCGTCCCATTTCTCCATTGTCCTCTGACCCCAACGACTTGCAGCCGTTAACGCCAGGACATTTTTTGGTTGGACGTTCTCTCACTGCCCTACCGGATCCAGATGTCACGCACATAGCGGAAAATCGTTTGGATCAATTCCAAATCCTTCAAAGACATCTACAACACTTATGGAAACGCTGGAGCAAAGAATACATTTCTGAGCTACAGCAAAGGGTTAAGTGGAAAGCTCATCACTCCGATCTCACCAACGGTTCTCTCGTCCTAATTAAGGAAGACAATCTACCGCCACTGAAGTGGAAACTGGGTCGAGTCATCATGCTGCATCCTGGCTCCGATGGCATCAATCGAGTCGCTACACTTCAAACAACTTCCGGAACAACAAAAAGAGCCTTCTCAAAGCTCTGCCCCCTACCGATTTCGTGAGTGTTTGTGTTACCGTGAGGCCTTTTTCAGTTATAAGCTACAATGACTTTCGTGTTTTTAGAATTTCAGTACTTTGTTGACTTTTTATCGAATTTGAATTTACTTTTTATGAATAATCTGTTTAATCTTAGTATCTAGTGTTTGAATCAAATATTTATGTTTTGCTTATACCACATTTTTTGTACAATTCTAATTTTGTTTCATTTGGATTATTTAAGTTTGCTATTTTCTGTCTCACTCATTTTTTGAAATAGCTACGTTATTTCAACCCGCGGGCTATGTTTAGAATTGCAATATTTTTGTTTGTCATTTTAAATTTATTTTCTTTCGCGCCAAATTTGTTTAGTTTTCAATTTATGTTCACATCAGTACGTAGCTTTAATTTATGTTAGTTTATAAATTCCACGCATGTCGCGCTTATGCTCTTGCAACGGCAGTCTTTTTGTAGCGCGAGCAAGGATAACACGCGTCTATCTTGCCTACAAGGGATTCAGTTTATCGTTTAAATCACAACCTAATTAACCGCTATCACGTTAATTAAACCAATAAATACCGTTACAAAGTGTTTAGTGTTTTATTCGACCCCAATTATTTTGCTAACCAATACAGCAGTTCAGATAGTATCCAATGACTTGGGTATTACACAGTAAATGGAATATTGTCTACGAGGAACATCAGAAATCCTCAATTCAAGCAATTCCAACCTACACAAGTATCGTACCCGTTTCAACTCATTTCTATGGATTTACTTGGGCCATTGCCCAGATCGAAAAAAGGCAACCAGCATCTCTTAGTAATCACAGATTGGTTCACTAAATACGTAATAGTGAAACCATTACCTAAGGCAACGGCTGCCTCAATTGTCCGCTTTATTGAAGAACAAGTCTTCCTGGTCTATGGAATTCCGCAAATAATATTATGCGACAATGGCGTCCAATTCACGTCCCATTTATTCCACGAGTTGACTTCAAAATATAATGTCCAAAAAATTTGGTTTAATGCTCGCTATCATCCACAATTCAACCCAACAGAAAGGGTTAATCGAGTATTAGTAACCGCCATATCGTCATACATTAGGCCCCAAGGTGGGACGAAAATATTTATAAGATAGCGATGGCTATCAATACCGCAAAACATGAAGTCACGAACTTTTCGCCCTCCTTCTTAGTTTTTGGAAGATACCTCCCGATTGATGGTGCGTATTATGGCCCCGTTCCCGACCCCACTCAAGTTATAAAACTAGACGAACGAATTCGTTGGGATGAAACCCAACAACAGTTGCCAGCCCTTTTTGAGGAAGTGCGAAAAAATTTAAATAAATCATACCTTGCCAGTAAAACCCACTACGACCTTAGGAAACGCCCTTTAGCATTTCAAGTAGGTGATACCGTGTGGAAGAAAAATTATGTACTATCTGACGCTACCAAGAAATTTGCGGCCAAACTGGCCCCTAAATTTATTAAATGCACAGTCGTACGCAAACATGGAGATTTGACGTATGAATTAGCCGATGAAAATGGAAAAAATGTAGGCAGATGGCATATTAAAGACATAAAATCCTCCCCTGCCTAACTTTTCAGTCCTGATGTAAATATTCAATTGATCTTAGTCATAGTGTTATAATTAGTAATTAACTTTTTCGTATTAGTTTTGTCTTACCCTGTATAGGATAGTTAGATCCCGTGTTTTTATCGGCTTTAGGATCCACTATTTTATAATTTTTTGAATTGCATTTTTTGTACCTTTTAGTTAGTATGCCCGTTGGCATTTTTTATTTTTTTATTATTTTTTTGTATTACCGTTCAGTATAGTTTGCCCGTTGGCATTTGTTTAATCTTTTTTGTGTTATCATTAGTTTAGTATGCCCGTTGGCATTTTTTATTTTTGAATTTTTGTATTACCGTTTAGTTGAGTTGGCCCGTTGGCAAGTTATTTCGTTATGCCCGTTAGCATATTCTTTGTGTACCTTTTTAGTTAATATGCCCTTAGGCAATTTTTGTGATTTATGCCCGTTGGCATTTTTGTTTTGAATCTTTGTGTTAATTCAACTTTTTTCTTCCCGTGAGCCCCTTGAGCATGTTGTTTGTTGTCATTCACCTAGAATATCTCCATTGAGATGAACTTAAGTATTGCCCCTAGAGCAGTGATCAGAATTTGTAGCCTAACAGTATTATGAACTGTGAGCCGTTTTTGGAAAATTTGTGCCTTAGCCTTTTGGGCATGTGTTTACGCCTGCTGGCCGTTATTTTATATAGGAGTTAGGGCTCCATCCTTGTGTTTTAAGTATTTTTTTTTGAATTTTGTAAGCCAATGGCTTTTAATTTTTTATGTTTGGTAATATTAAATACCTATCGCAGTCTAACGTTTTTTTTATCCGTTACTTAAATTAGTAAGAAGTGTAAATTGAAATTACCGATACAGCAAGTTATATTAATGAAACCAGAGTATATCTTATTTTATCATGTAAACATATGTAATAAGAATATTATAAAAGTATAATCATAATTGTAATTTTAACCAATGTATTAGATAAGTAAATTTTTGTAAAGTTGACAAATTGTTCTTCAAACAACTTGCCAACTACTAAGTCAGTCTGTATTTTACATTCTCGAAGTAAAGTTTAGGTTTTGAGTAATTTTGTATTTTTTTAAAAAATCTAATTTCAAAGGCCTAAATATATTTGGCGCAGTCGGTAGGATAAGTCCGAGCTATTAAATTCGACAAAATCGCGAATTAGTAGTGTTTGTTTTAACGATTCACGGACTTTGCCTTTGCAAAATTGAACAAGCAGCCCATCACTAGGAGTGCATCGCCGAGGTTGGGCAACCAAAAACTAAATTGAAGATAACCAGGAGGACTAATATCGCCTACTAGGAAATCGACAATTTTGGCAGTTAAGGACAACTTCGCCGAAGCTGCAGCAATTGGAGAAATATAGGAACCACGAACAGATCAACTCAAGGATGAAAAGTCAACAAATCCTGTAAGTTCCTTTTTACTTTACCTAAAGATTTATAGTAATTGTATTGAATCGGGAACGTCAATTAAGCGAAAACTAATTATAACCAGGATATTATTGATCCTTACGTATATTGATTTTAATCAATTGTTTATGTCCGATTTGGAAGAAAATTGCCGTGACAGAAGTCCTCTTCGTAGGGAAGTAACTATAATGGCAGTACCAAAGTTAGAAAAATTTCATATAGACAGTGTACCAGATTTTGATGGTAACTGTGCTACATTAGCTATTTTTATTCAGGCTAGCGAATATTTGCTTAATAATTATACTGATAGAATAAACGTTAACAATCCACAAAATGAATTTTTACTTAGAGCGGTAATAGGAAAATTAAAAGGACGCGCTCTTGAATTAGTAGGTAGTCGTGGAAATTTAAGTAACTGGAATGCAATAAAACAATTACTTTTAAGATTCTTTTCGGATCCGCGAGACGAAAAATGCTTACTTGGGGATCTACTTCATGCTAAACAACAAAGGAACGAAAATGCGGTAACATTTGGTAATAGGTGCCAAGATTTATTAAGCTTAATTTTAACAAAATTACAATTAGAGGAAACTGATGTAAGCGCGCGACAAATGAAAATTCAAATATATGAAAAACAAGCGCTAGACGCATATTTAAGGGGTATCAATAATAATTTGCCTATTAGATTAAGGAAACCAGATAACTTGGAACAAGCGATTAGTTTTGTGATAGAAGAAGAAAATTTTGCGTATTCAAAAAATAATTTTTCAATTAATAATAGTAATGTAAACTCGAATAAACCACGCGCAATAGGTCAACATACGTATAATGCAATTCCGCATTATAATTATCAAAGTAATTCTAATACTCCAACATACCAGCAAAACAAACCTACATATTTTAATTCTAGACCTCACTTTAACCATAATTTTAATAATAATTTTAATAAAAATTTTAATAGCGGAAATTCAGGAAATTCGCGTTATACAAATTATAGAAATAATAATAGTACTTATTATAAACCATTTCAATCACAGACACCGTTTCGACAAAACCAAAATTATCAAAATAATACAAATAGGCAAACACCAAATTTCAGTGAAAATAAATCCAGACAATTTCGTCCAGAGCCAATGGACACATCTAGCGGAAATTCCAGACGACCCCAAAACACCTTTAATACTCCAAAATTTGTATCGGAAGAGTTGTATCAAACGGAAGTTGAACAAAACGGTATAATTAATAACGAAGAACGCGAAGAACAAAATTTTCAATGGGACCACCCACCAAACGATATGACATAATTGATGTTACAAATATTAATACGTCCGCATTGCCATATATAAAAATTCCTCATGTTAAATTTTAAACTTATGTTAGATACGGGATCCACAAAAACTTTAATTTCGCCACGCGTAGTTGAAAAATATTATAAAAAGTTTATTAAGGAAAAACCTTTTAAAATTCGATCGGCTCATAATACTACATTTCATAAACACGTTGTACGAATTCCGTTGCCGAAAACTTTTAAAACTAAAGAATATTATGACTTTTGCATATTTGACTTTAATCCTAGATATGATGGATTAATAGGTATGGATTTATTAAGACATTTAGGCGCAAATATTGATTTAAAGAAAAACGTTTTATATACTAAACACGGAGTAATACCGATATATTTTGAACCATTAGAAACAAAACAATTTAAACTACAACCGCGGCAACAACAATTTGTAAAAGTTCCCATAAATTCGAATAATTTAGATGTAGGCATAGTCGAATACAAAAAGTTGGCTGAAGGGGTAGAGATTCCCCAATGTTTAGTAAAAATAAAAAATAGGGAAGCAATTATTAGTATTACAAATAGTAGTGAATCAGAAAAATTAGTGAAGGTAGAACCCTTAAATGTATTAGAAACAGAAGATACAGAAATGGTAGAAATTGAATACGATACAAATAAAGATAGGATACTAAAAGAAAATTTGAAAAATCTTAGGTTAGATCATTTAAATGAAGAAGAAAGTAGGGCAATAAAAAAGATTTGTTATGAATACCGAGACGTTTTTCATAGTACCGAACTACCTTTAACGTTTACTAATATTGTGAAGCACGAAATAAAAACTACCGATGACGTACCGGTATTTAAAAAAGCATATCGAATGCCACATTCACAACAACGTGAGGTAGAAAACCAAGTTAACGAACTTTTAGCTAATGATATTATACAACCTTCACACAGCCCTTGGAGTAGTCCGGTAATTGTTATTCAAAAAAAATTAGATGCAACAGGAGTGCAAAAGTTTCGTATGGTGATCGATTATCGATCCCTCAATGAAAAATGTATTGATGACCGATATCCAATTCCTCTTGTATCGGAGATATTAGATAAGTTAGGAAAATGTTTGTATTTTTCAACAATTGATTTGGCATCGGGTTATCACCAAATCGAGGTGGACCCTAAAGATCGAGAAAAAACGGCTTTTTCGACACCGCGAGGTCATTATGAATATAAACGCATGCCTTTTGGTTTAAAAAATGCCCCGGCGACCTTTCAACGGGTAATGGATAACATTTTACGCGGAATACAAAATGAAGCATGCATTGTTTATTTAGATGATATAGTGATATTTTCTACATCCTTGCAGGAACATATTGAAAAATTAAGATTAGTATTTGATAGGCTAAGAAAAGCAAACTTTAAGATACAAATGGACAAGTCAGAATTTCTAAAAAAAGAGGCTCAATTTTTAGGTCATGTTATTACGACGGAAGGGGTTAAACCGAATCCAGCAAAAATTAACGCAGTAATAAACTACCCAATTCCGAGAACCACAAAAGAAATTAAAGGATTTTTAGGCTTAACGGGATATTATAGAAAATTTATTAAAGATTACGCTAAGGTAACAAAACCGCTAACCATGTGTTTGAAGAAAGGACACAAAATCGAGCACACCAAGGAATTCATAGATTCATTTAATAGATGTAAAAATATTTTAGTTAATCATCCCATATTGCAATATCCAGATTTTGATAAACCCTTTATAGTGTCAACGGACGCCTCAAACGTGGCAATCGGTGCCGTTTTATCCCAGGGAACTGTAGGGTCGGACAAACCGATTTGCTATGCATCGAGAACTCTAAATGACTCGGAAAGAAAATACAGTACGATTGAAAAAGAATTATTAGCTGTAATTTGGAGAGTGAAATATTTTAGGCCTTACTTGTATGGTCGAAAATTCGTTATTTATTCGGATCACCGCCCTTTAGTTTGGCTGTCGAAATTGAAGGAGCCAAATTCAAAATTACAAAGGTGGAAAATTAAGTTAGAAGAGTATGATTACGAAATCATATATAAAAAGGTCACAATAGTAATGCGGATGCGTTAAGTAGGGTGGAAATCAACAACGATAATAATCTTAGTTTTAAAGATTTTGAAACAAAATTTGCTTATAAACAAATATTAAATTCTCCCACAATTATAGAAAAAATTGGAGATCTCTTTGAATCTCCTCCGGAATTTTCCTTATGCCATTGCGTTAGTAAAGATTTGTATATGAATGCCGGAATAGCTATCGAATTCAAACAAAGATATGGACAAGTTTCACATCTAAAAAACCAAAATCCACAATTAAACTCATTTGTTCATTTGAGAGAAAATCAAAGATATATTTTCTATTTAATAACTAAAGATAAATATAACGAAAAACCAACTTACGAAACCCTGTTTAGATGTTTGATTAATATGAAAGAATTTTGTGTGAAAAATAATATTAAGAATTTAGCAATGCCAAGGCTAGGTAGCGGATTAGATAAATTAAAATTTGAAAAGGTACGTCATATGATAGATTATGTATTCGGAAATCAATTTATTATAGAAATATATCAGTTAGAAGATAATAATTATCATGATAGAAATATGGAAATAGATGTAAATGCAATAGAAAATGAATCCATGATCAATAATTTTGATGAAAATGAAATTGATGAATTATTAAATAATGATCAATGGGAAAATAATATTATGACCGAAGAAGGGTTAGATTCAATTATAGAACAATTAGACGATTCGGACACTATAAATTCGGTAAGTCGTAACAAAGAAATAGTTAATATTAAAATATGTTCAGATGTAATAGATTCAAAACCAAATCAGTATTTTATATATGAAGTACACGCACTCATGAAACCTGTCAAAATAGAGACAATAGGTAAAATCAAACGATATCATGTTCAGATCAATAGTAATGATGAAGAAAGCATAATCAAATTTTTAAAAGAATATACGACAGAATCAAAAAAATATTATATGTATTTCGAAACGGAAACACTATTTCAACAATTTAATAGAGTAGTACAAAAACTATTTAATGTAAATGGACCCGAGTTAATTTATTGTACGGAGAGAAGAGAAATTTTACACGAGCCAGACATGATAGAAATTGCCATACGAAATCAGCATGAAGGTAAAACGAACCACCGCGGTATTTCCGAAACTTTAAAACAATTGCAAAGAAAGTATTATTTCCCCCTCATGCAAGAACACGTAGCAAAGTTCATTGCTAATTGTGAAAGATGTAAAAGAAGTAAATACGAAAGGAATCCACCTAGGATTGCAATGATGTTAACGGATACACCACATCGGCCTTTTGAAAAATTACATATCGATGTTTATACGGCAGAAAATAATAAATTTTTAACTATTGTTGATGCATTTACAAAGTTAGGTCAGGCAATCGAAATTAAATCCAAAAACGCGGTAGATATTTTAAACGCCTTAATTAATTATTTTTCATTCTACGGAACACCAGAAACTATCAGCGCAGATCAAGGTTTAGAATTTCACAATCACATAATCGAAGAGTTGCTCGAATCGCACAAAATTAAAATTCATTTTACGACCCCTCATCATCCAGAATCTGATGGAATAATAGAAAGATTTCATTCTACTTTAGCTGAACATATTAGGTTATTGAAAACAAAACACAATGAAGCAGTAACGACCTTAATAAAGTATGCGATTATTGCTTATAATAATTCAATACATTCTAGTACCAATTTGACCCCATTAGAATTGACATTAGGTCATACCAAATTACGAGATCCTTATGATCTATTTTACGACAAACAAATGTACAGCGATTATCTTCAAAAACACAAAGAAAAGTTAGCTTTAACCTATGATAAAGTCAATGAAAATTTAATAACAAGTAAAGAAAGAGTTGCAAATACGAGGAATAAAAATGTTAATAACCCCTTTTCAGAAGGACAAATAGTTTACGAAACTAGTTATAAATACAAACGAAATAAAACCGGAGAAAAATTTAACGGTCCGTTCATATTAAAAACATTGCTTCCTAATAATAAAGCAATTATTCAAAAAGTTGGAAGTTCGGATAAGAACCGTGGTAGGACAGTGCATTTGAAAAATTTAAGACAACCCATTGTTGCAGAAAATTCTTCATCGCCCTCGTCACCGCAACCATCTACTTCGCAAAGTGTTCCAACGTAGAAATAAATCAAATTTCAAATGAACAAGGATTACTTCCATTAAAATTAGGTATAGCTTATAATGTAATTGATTATTGGAAATTAATACAAATTTATGATATGTCCAGTATAAGATTAGAATTAAATAAGTTAGTTGATAATTATAATAAGTTAAATAATTCATTTCATGAAACCAATTATGGTATCGCTTATGCAAATGAAATGTTTACTTATAGATATCTGTTAGAATATAAATTTGCACAAATAGAAAGTAAGTTCAAACAAATGACAGTGACAAGTAGTAATGATAAAAATAGACGTCCTACACGCGGACTGATAAACGGGTTAGGATCAATTTGGAAATCAATTACGGGAAATCTTGATCAATCGGACGCCGATCGATACGACGCGGCTATCATACAAATTAAGGAAAACGAAAATCAAATAAAAATTATAGCGGAACAACAACTTAGCATTACGGATAAAGCGTTGCACGTGTTTAATGAGTCAATGACCAAGTTACAGCATAATCAAATATTACTTGAAGCCAGAATAAATGAAATTGCTAATGTTTTGCAAAATGTTACCACACTGTACTTCAACGAAATAGATAGTTTTGTCTTATTAAATACTATTTTTAGTCAATTAATTTCAGCTGTAGAAATATTAATAGAAATTGTAGATAATATTGAAAATGCTATTACTTTTGCTAAATTAAATTCATTACACCCTTCAATAATTATGCACGACGATTTAAAAGTAGAATTATCAAAAATTAATACTCATTTAACAAATTTAAAATTGCCATATAATCTAGAGGAAGAGGACCTCGTCAACTATTATTCCACGATAAAAATTAAGGGATATATACGTCAGGAACAAATAATATTTGTTTTGGAAATTCCTTTAGTAGAATTAAATTCGTACGATTACTATAAACTTTATTCCTCACCTGTGTTAAAAAATGAATACTATCAGATCATCATTCCAAAATTTCCTTACCTAATGTTGAACGACGAACAGTATGGATTGAGTGATAATAAGTGCAAAGAAATAAATCAGTTAAATTATCTGTGCAACGAACAAGTTACTAATTTAATATCAAAAAACAATCCGTGCGAAGTTGATTTAATTAGTTTTAGTGCAAATCATAAAAACTGTGAAATTCGGAGTAGCTATTTAACAAAAACAAAAATTCAAAAACTATTAAATAATAAGTGGTTAATTATTACTGTTAAAGCAACTATAGGTACTAGTAATTGTTCCAATATAGTAGAAAAGGTAATATTGAACGGAACCTATGTAATTACAGTTCCAAAAATGTGTAGTTTTAAAATTGACAAATCATGTTTGAAAACATATCAAAATGTAAACCCATTTATTAAACATTTTAAAATACCGACGATTGAACTACCCGACGAAAAGAAGCATCTTCATATTATGGACATCGATCCAATCCATTTGGACGACATCAATCTCGATGAAGTTAAGCATTTAGATATGCAGTTGAAAAACACACAAAGAAAAATTTCGTCAATAAAAACAATACCTTTTCACTATAATAATATTAGTTTATATACCATTTTTATTTACATAGTAATTATTATCTGTATTTTATTCTTAATCAAAAAGTATTATCCCACTCTAAGAACAAAGGTTCCAAAAGTTACAGGTCAAGAAACGATGAATCCTTTAGAAGAAATATCCTTGAAAAATTAAGTTATTCAACTGTAATTTTTTCTCTTAGGCGTGGAGGAGTTATATTAATGAAACCAGAGTATATCTTATTTTATCATGTAAACATATGTAATAAGAATATTATAAAAGTATAATCATAATTGTAATTTTAACCAATGTATTAGATAAGTAAATTTTTGTAAAGTTGACAAATTGTTCTTCAAACAACTTGCCAACTACTAAGTCAGTCTGTATTTTACATTCTCGAAGTAAAGTTTAGGTTTTGAGTAATTTTGTATTTTTTTAAAAAATCTAATTTCAAAGGCCTAAATATATTTAGCATTTTGTAGTAAATTCCGTAGAATTAGTTTTTTTGGATGGTGTTAATTTCGGTCACCAATAGTTTTGTTGACTCCCGTGTTTTAAAAAAGCTTTGTTATCCTTTCGTTGGGCAATTTGTAGTGTCCGAGTATTTACTGCTTTTCGTTGATGGGTGTAATCAGATTCTTGTGTTCAACGTTGTGAGCCTCCGGAGTTCACGATTGAGAACAGTAAGCAAGGATTAGATAATCCAGTTATGGGAGTAGAAATCCGGCTCTACCCGTTGTCTTGCGTTAGGTGATTTTGCTATTAGTTTTTGAGTTATCTTTTGATTGTATTTTTTTGTTCAATTTAATTTAGTGTTCATGTCACTACTACCTTATCGCCAATTACCTTTGTTTTATCTTATTATTGCATTATTATATTATCGCACCTATCGTAATTACCGCCCTCTCGTAATTACCGCCATATGTTAGTATCGCAATATCGTACCTACCGCCATATCGTACCTACCGCCATATCGTACCTACCGCAATATCGTACCTATCGTTCTATCGTATTTTTTTTTATCGCATTATCTTATTTACCGTCGTATCGTTATCGCTTAGGACTGGTAATGTTTTGCGAGGTTGCGCTGAGCCCAAAGCTCATTCCCCCAGAAGTCCTTTGGCCTTCTATTTTTTTAACAACTGCCCGTTGTTACGCGACGCCTTACGTCGCCTCAAGTTTTAAGCGACTACGTCGCCAGTGCAGGTCTGCACTTACACTTCCCTTACGGAAGATTCGACCAACTCCCTTAAAGGGTTATTCTGGTTCCAAACCATATTTAATATTAGTCTAGTTTTAATTTTTTTATCCTTTAATTAGTTTTAATTATTGTTCACTTGACCTTTGGGATACTGCGGCATTTTTGGGTTGGTAGTAGTCACTTGTGGGATCAGTTATTGCTTTTTGACCCGGATAAAAGGAGTACCCCTCTCGCGGCTTGCTATCAATCAATTGATCAACGGAGTGTCTTGAGCCCTTGTGGATAATTTTTTTGTACAGTTAGTTTTAATTTAATTTTAGATGCTTGTAAATTTGATAGCAACAACCCCTAATTCCGTTTCTTGATTTAAGGTTTTAGGCCTCCATTAAAAATCAAGTGGCGCCCATTTATTCCCCTATTACCCACGAACCATTTTCTTGCCCACCCCTTTCTTGTCAACAGTGATGACACTTTCTCTCCCTGTAGGTTTTAACCTTTTCATTTACACGAGCTAGCCCTATTTAGTTAAGTTTACGTTTAATAATGATAGTGTTAGGATTCTGAGTTTAGAAATAATATTTTAGTTAGTTGTTTTAGGTCATTATATCTCCTGAATTTTGGGATCTTAGTTAAGATTTTAAGGGTCGACAGTTTCTTTTATTCGTTTAGTACCTACATTTATTCATATGAAGTTGACTAGTTAGTTTAGCCGTAGGGCTCAAGTGGATATGGCATATTCACCTCGAGTTACACAAAGGGAATCCCTGCTAATTCCGCTTATATTTTTTTTGTGTTCTTTTTTTGCATAATTCGTATTTTGGCCCCTCCCCTTACTATCTGTAATATTATTGTAAGTGTGTTTCTATTGAGTTGGAGTTGACCTATTGGTAATGGTTGAATTTGTCCCGACTTCCGCGCCTTTTTTTTTTTTTTTTGTTTTTTAATGACTTAGAGGGGATTTGTTACGATTACATCTCCACTTTGCAAAGTTTTAAATTTGCCGCAAGTGCGAGCGGAAATAATCGAGATGGTGGGGTGGCGAATCTTGTCTTGGCAGAAAGGAAGGGCGTTGGCTTTACTCACTTTAAGTCGAACGACCAACTAAGTAACCTGTTGTTTTTGGAGTGGAGGGAATTAATACCCACCGTAGTTATAAAGTTTTGGGTTTCGTGCGACTGTAATGTTTGTTGAGTTCAATAATAAGTTTTGAGAAATTAAAATTACCGTTTTGTCGAGAAATGCAGTGTCAAGTCGGTAAAACCGATTTTGTCGTATGAATCAAGGACGCCAGTGTCCATTGTTGCCACGCTTTGAGAGCCCTTGTTAAAGAAGCCGGTAGTCCTGTTGGGAGATGGTTGTTTGCCATCTTAATTATTGTATGTTACCGCACATAGTCGTGATCCCTTGCTGCTGTAAAGGAAACCGAGGCCATTGTGAGATCTCCACAAGTTAAACCGCCAAGTAAGTGTACTTATTATTTACGTTATAGTGAAGTGTCAGAAAGAGATTTTAATCTTCATCCGTGCCATTGTGGCCGCAATTTTAATACATGAGCGGATTTGTACCGCCATTTGTAATTGTTATTTTTTGTATTGTGTAGTATAGGATAATGTTTGTAATCTTAAGTAGAGTCATGGAAAGATCGATCTTAGCTTGATTATTAATAAGTTAAGTTTGTTATATTCATTTCTGTCCCTTGTTAAAGTTTTGAGATACTGTTGAGTCAAAATAAACCTGTCGCCCCTTTATGTTTTTGTTTATTTTATTTTCAGAGAAAGCTAATTGTAATGGAGATCTCACCGCCGCATCTTTATTCCAAACTCTTAGTCTTGGAATGAAGACGACCCGTGTGTTATTTTTGATAATTTCAGTACCCCCCCCGTCAGAGCTAGTCCGGGTTCCCGTATCGTTGTTTATCTTTTAGCGTCAATTTTTTTATGTCCTTTGAATTAAGTAAAGTAACTGTAACAATTTCAAATTATAACTTGAAGATCTAAACTAGTAAATGTCAAATACAGAACTTAAAATTGATAGCTTCTAATTATTATTGTAAATTATAACTTGAAGATCTGAACTTGTAATAGAGAATTACAGAACTTAGATTTGTTAAATTCAAATTATTATTTCAAATTATAACTTGAAGATCTGAACTAGTAATTGTCAAATACAGAACTTAAAATTGATAGCTTCTAATTATTATTGCAAATAATAATTTGAAGATCTGTACTTGTAATTGTCAAATACAGAACTTAAAATTGATAGCTTCTAATTATTATTGCAAATTATAACTTGAAGTTCTGAACTAGTATTTGTCAAATACAGAACTAAAATTGATAGCTTCTAATTATTATTGTAAATTATAACTTGAAGATCTGAACTTGTAATAGTGAATTACAGAACTTAGATTTGTTAAATTCTATTATTATATCAAATTATACTTGAAGATCTGAACTAGTAATTGTCAAATACAGAACTTAAAATTGATAGCTTCTAATTATTATTGCAAATTGTAACTTGAAGATCTGAACTTGTAATTGTCAAATACAGAACTCAAAATTGATAGCTTCTAATTATTATTTCTAATTATAACTTGAAGATCTGAACTGGTAATTGTCAAATACAGAACTTCTAATTGTTAAATACAAATTATTAGTGCAAATTATAACTTGAAGATCTGAACTGGTAATTGTCAAATACAGAACTTCTAATTGTTAAATACAAATTATTAGTGCAAATTATAATTTGAAGATCTCAACTTGTAATAGACAAATACAGAACTTCTAATTGTTAAATACAAATTATTAGTGCAAATTATAACTTGAAGATCTGAACTTGTAATTGTCAAATTCAGAACTTAAAATTGATAGCTTCTAATTATTATTGCAAATTATAATTTGAAGATCTGAACTTGTAATAGACAAATACGCAACTTAGCATTGTTAAATACAAATTGTGATTGCAAATTATAACTTGAAGATCTGAACTTGTAATAGTCAAATACAGAACTTCTAATTGTTAAATACAAATTATTAGTGCAAATTATAACTTGAAGTTCTGAACTAGTAATTGTCAAATACAGATCTTAAAATTGATAGCTTCTAATTATTATTGCAAATTATAACTTGAAGATCTGAACTTGTAATTGTCAAATACAGAACGTCTAATTGTTAAATACAAATTATTAGTGCAAATTATAACTTGAAGATCTGAACTTGTAATTGTCAAATACAGAACTTAAAATTGATAGCTTCTAATTATTATTGCACATTATAACTTGAAGATCTGAACTTGTAATTGTCAAATACAGAACATAAAATTGATAGCTTCTAATTATTATTTCAAATTATAACTTGAAGATCTGAACTTGTAATTGTCAAATACAGAACTTAAAATTGATAGCTTCTAATTATTATTGTAAGTTATAACTTGAAGATCTGAACTTGTAATAGTGAATTACAGAACTTAGATTTGTTAAATTCAAATTATTATTTCAAATTATAACTTGAAGATCTGAACTAGTAATTGTCAAATACAGAACATAAAATTGATAGCTTCTAATTATTATTGCAAATTATAACTTGAAGATCTGAACTTGTAATTGTCAAATACAGAACTTAAAATTGATAGCTTCTAATTATTATTTCAAATTATAACTTGAAGATCTGAACTTGTAATAGTCAAATACAGAACTTCTAATTGTTAAATACAAATTATTAGTGCAAATTATAACTTGAAGTTCTGAACTAGTAATTGTCAAATACAGATCTTAAAATTGATAGCTTCTAATTATTATTGCAAATTATAACTAGAAGATCTGAACTTGTAATTGTCAAATACAGAACTTAAAATTGAGAGCTTCTAATTATTATTTCAAATTATAACTTGAAGATCTGAACTTGTAATTGTCAAATACAGAACTTAAAATTGATAGCTTCTAATTATTATTGCAAATTATAACTTGAAGATCTGAACTTGTAATTGTCAAATACAGAACTTCAAATTGTTAAATACAAATTATTAGTGCAAATTATAACTTGAAGATCTGAACTTGTAATTGTCAAATACAGAACTTAAAATTGATAGCTTCTAATTATTATTGTAAATTATAACTTGAAGATCTGAACTTGTAATAGTGAATTACAGAACTTAGATTTGTTAAATTCAAATTATTATTTCAAAATATAACTTGAAGATCTGAACTAGTAATTGTCAAATACAGAACTTAAAATTGATAGCTTCTAATAATTATTGCAAATTATAACTTGGAGATCTGAACTTGTAATTGTCAAATACAGAACTTAAAATTGATAGCTTCTAATTATTATTGCAAATTATAACTTGAAGATCGGAACTTGTAATTGTCAAATACAGAACATAAAATTGATAGCTTCTAATTATTATTTCAAATTATAACTTGAAGATCTGAACTTGTAATTGTCAAATACAGAACTTAAAATTAATAGCTTCTAATTATTATTGCAAATTATAACTTGAAGATCTGAACTTGTAATTGTCAAATACAGAACTTAAAATTGATAGCTTCTAATTATTATTGTAAGTTATAACTTGAAGATCTGAACTTGTAATCGTGAATTACAGAACTTAGATTTGTTAAATTCAAATTATTATTTCAAATTATAACTTGAAGATCTGAACTTGTTATTGTCAAATACAGAACTTAAAATTGATAGCTTCTAATTATTATTGTAAGTTATAACTTGAAGATCTGAACCTGTAATCATGAATTACAGAACTTAGATTTGTTAAATTCAAATTATTATTTCAAATTATAACTTGAAGATCTGAACTAGTAATTGTCAAATGCAGAACTTAAAATTGATAGCTTCTAATTATTATTGCAAATTATAACTTGAAGATCTGAACTAGTAATTGTCAAATACAGAACTTAAAATTAATAGCTTCTAATTATTATTGCAAATTATAACTTGAAGATCTGAACTTGTAGTTGTCAAATACAGAACTTAAAATTGATAGCTTCTAATTATTATTGTAAATTATAACTTGAAGATCTGAACTTGTAATTGTCAAATACAGAACTTAAGATTGATAGCTTCTAATTATTATTGCAAATAATAACTTGAAGATCTGAACTTGAAATTGTCAAATTCAGAACTTAAAATTGATAGCTTCTAATTATTATTGCAAATTATAACTTGAAGATCTGAACTTGTAATTGTCAAATACAGAACTTAAAATTAATAGCTTCTAATTATTATTGCAAATTATAACTTGAAGATCTGAACTTGTTATTGTCAAATACAGAACTTAAAATTGATAGCTTCTAATTATTATTGCAAATTATAACTTGAAGATCTGAACTTGTAATTGTCAAATACAGAACTTCTAATTGTTAAATACAAATTATTAGTGCAAATTATAACTTGAAGATCTGAACTTGTAATTGTCAAATACAGAACTTAAAATTGATAGCTTCTAATTATTATTGCAAATTATAACTTGAAGATCTGAACTTGCAATAGTCAAATACAGAACTTAAAATTGATAGCTTCTAATTATTATTGTAAATTATAACTTGAAGATCTGAACTTGTAATAGTGAATTACAGAACTTAGATTTGTTAAATTCAAATTATTATTTCAAATTATAACTTGAAGATCTGAACTTGTAATTGTCAAATACAGAACTTAAAATTGATAGCTTCTAATTATTATTGCGAATTATAACTTGAAGATCTGAACTTGTAATTGTCAAATACAGAACATAAAATTGATAGCTTCTAATTATTATTGTAAGTTATAACTTGAAGATCTGAACTTGTAATCATGAATTACAGAACTTAGATTTGTTAAATTCAAATTATTATTTCAAATTATAACTTGAAGATCTGAACTAGTAATTGTCAAATGCAGAACTTAAAATTGATAGCTTCTAATTATTATTGCAAATTATAACTTGAAGATCTGAACTTGTAGTTGTCAAATACAGAACTTAAAATTGATAGCTTCAAATTATTATTGTAAATTATAACTTGAAGATCTGAACTTGTAATTGTCAAATACAGAACTTAAGATTGATAGCTTCTAATTATTATTGCAAATAATAACTTGAAGATCTGAACTTGTAATTGTCAAATTCAGAACTTAAAATTGATAGCTTCTAATTATTATTGCAAATAATAACTTGAAGATCTGAACTTGTAATTGTCAAATACAGAACTTAAAATTAATAGCTTCTAATTATTATTGCAAATTATAACTTGAAGATCTGAACTTGTTATTGTCAAATACAGAACTTAAAATTGATAGCTTCTAATTATTATTGTAAGTTATAACTTGAAGATCTGAACCTGTAATCATGAATTACAGAACTTAGATTTGTTAAATTCAAATTATTATTTCAAATTATAACTTGAAAATCTGAACTAGTAATTGTCAAATGCAGAACTTAAAATTGATAGCTTCTAATTATTATTGCAAATTATAACTTGAAGATCTGAACTAGTAATTGTCAAATACAGAACTTAAAATTAATAGCTTCTAATTATTATTGCAAATTATAACTTGAAGATCTGAACTTGTAGTTGTCAAATACAGAACTTAAAATTGATAGCTTCTAATTATTATTGTAAATTATAACTTGAAGATCTGAACTTGTAATTGTCAAATACAGAACTTAAGATTGATAGCTTCTAATTTTTATTGCAAATAATAACTTGAAGATCTGAACTTGAAATTGTCAAATTCAGAACTTAAAATTGATAGCTACTAATTATTATTGCAAATTATAACTTGAAGATCTGAACTTATAATTGTCAAATACAGAAATTAAAATTAATATTTTCAAAACATTATTGCAAATTATAACTTGAAGATCTGAACTTGTTATTGTCAAATACAGAACTTAAAATTGTAAGCTTCTAATTATTATTGCAAATTATAACTTGAAGATCTGAACTTGTAATTGTCAAATACAGAACATAAAATTGATAGCTTCTAATTATTATTTCAAATTATAACTTGAAGATCTGAACTTGTAATTGTCAAATACAGAACTTAAAATTAATAGCTTCTAATTATTATTGCAAATTATAACTTGAAGATCTGAACTTGTAATTGTCAAATACAGAACTTAAAATTGATAGCTTCTAATTATTATTGTAAGTTATAACTTGAAGATCTGAACTTGTAATCGTGAATTACAGAACTTAGAATTGTTAAATTCAAATTATTATTTCAAATTATAACTTGAAGATCTGAAGTAGTAATTGTCAAATACAGAACTTAAAATTGATAGCTTCTAATTATTATTGCAAATTATAACTTGAAGATCTGAACTTGTAATTGTTAAATACAGAACTTCAAATTGTTAAATACAAATTATTAGTGCAAATTATAACTAGAAGATCTGAACTTGTAATTGTCAAATACAGCACTTAAAATTGATAGCTTCTAATTATTATTGTAAATTATAACTTGAAGATCTGAACTTGTAATCATGAATTACAGAACTTAGATTTGTTAAATTCAAATTATTATTTCAAATTATAACTTGAAGATCTGAACTAGTAATTGTCAAATGCAGAACTTAAAATTGATAGCTTTTAATTATTATTGCAAATTATAACTTGAAGATCTGAACTTGTAATTGTCAAATACAGAACTTAAAATTGATAGCTTCTAATTATTATTGTAAATTATAACTAATTAAGTATCGTAACTTGTGAAAATTAATAATAAATTCAACTAACGAAGAACACTAACGTGTTCGAAAGCTAACAAGAATTTATATTGCTGTTTTATTAACTTGTTTTAGTTTTATAGTTGAATTTATTATTGTAAATTATAACTTGAAGATCTGAACTTGTAATTGTCAAATACAGAACTTAAGAATGATAGCTTCTAATTATTATTGCAAATAATAACTTGAAGATCTGAACTTGTAATTGTCAAATTCAGAACTTAAAATTGATAGCTTCTAATTATTATTGCAAATTATAATTTGAAGATCTGAACTTGTAATAGACAAATACGCAACTTAGCATTGTTAAATACAAATTGTGATTGCAAATTATAACTTGAAGATCTGAACTTGTAATAGTCAAATACAGAACTTCTAATTGTTAAATACAAATTATTAGTGCAAATTATAACTTGAAGTTCTGAACTAGTAATTGTCAAATACAGATCTTAAAATTGATAGCTTCTAATTATTATTGCAAATTATAACTTGAAGATCTGAACTTGTAATTGTCAAATACAGAACGTCTAATTGTTAAATACAAATTATTAGTGCAAATTATAACTTGAAGATCTGAACTTGTAATTGTCAAATACAGAACTTAAAATTGATAGCTTCTAATTATTATTGCACATTATAACTTGAAGATCTGAACTTGTAATTGTCAAATACAGAACATAAAATTGATAGCTTCTAATTATTATTTCAAATTATAACTTGAAGATCTGAACTTGTAATTGTCAAATACAGAACTTAAAATTGATAGCTTCTAATTATTATTGTAAGTTATAACTTGAAGATCTGAACTTGTAATAGTGAATTACAGAACTTAGATTTGTTAAATTCAAATTATTATTTCAAATTATAACTTGAAGATCTGAACTAGTAATTGTCAAATACAGAACATAAAATTGATAGCTTCTAATTATTATTGCAAATTATAACTTGAAGATCTGAACTTGTAATTGTCAAATACAGAACTTAAAATTGATAGCTTCTAATTATTATTTCAAATTATAACTTGAAGATCTGAACTTGTAATAGTCAAATACAGAACTTCTAATTGTTAAATACAAATTATTAGTGCAAATTATAACTTGAAGTTCTGAACTAGTAATTGTCAAATACAGATCTTAAAATTGATAGCTTCTAATTATTATTGCAAATTATAACTAGAAGATCTGAACTTGTAATTGTCAAATACAGAACTTAAAATTGAGAGCTTCTAATTATTATTTCAAATTATAACTTGAAGATCTGAACTTGTAATTGTCAAATACAGAACTTAAAATTGATAGCTTCTAATTATTATTGCAAATTATAACTTGAAGATCTGAACTTGTAATTGTCAAATACAGAACTTCAAATTGTTAAATACAAATTATTAGTGCAAATTATAACTTGAAGATCTGAACTTGTAATTGTCAAATACAGAACTTAAAATTGATAGCTTCTAATTATTATTGTAAATTATAACTTGAAGATCTGAACTTGTAATAGTGAATTACAGAACTTAGATTTGTTAAATTCAAATTATTATTTCAAAATATAACTTGAAGATCTGAACTAGTAATTGTCAAATACAGAACTTAAAATTGATAGCTTCTAATAATTATTGCAAATTATAACTTGGAGATCTGAACTTGTAATTGTCAAATACAGAACTTAAAATTGATAGCTTCTAATTATTATTGCAAATTTTAACTTGAAGATCTGAACTTGTAATTGTCAAATACAGAACATAAAATTGATAGCTTCTAATTATTATTTCAAATTATAACTTGAAGATCTGAACTTGTAATTGTCAAATACAGAACTTAAAATTAATAGCTTCTAATTATTATTGCAAATTATAACTTGAAGATCTGAACTTGTAATTGTCAAATACAGAACTTAAAATTGATAGCTTCTAATTATTATTGTAAGTTATAACTTGAAGATCTGAACTTGTAATCGTGAATTACAGAACTTAGATTTGTTAAATTCAAATTATTATTTCAAATTATAACTTGAAGATCTGAACTTGTTATTGTCAAATACAGAACTTAAAATTGATAGCTTCTAATTATTATTGTAAGTTATAACTTGAAGATCTGAACCTGTAATCATGAATTACAGAACTTAGATTTGTTAAATTCAAATTATTATTTCAAATTATAACTTGAAGATCTGAACTAGTAATTGTCAAATGCAGAACTTAAAATTGATAGCTTCTAATTATTATTGCAAATTATAACTTGAAGATCTGAACTAGTAATTGTCAAATACAGAACTTAAAATTAATAGCTTCTAATTATTATTGCAAATTATAACTTGAAGATCTGAACTTGTAGTTGTCAAATACAGAACTTAAAATTGATAGCTTCTAATTATTATTGTAAATTATAACTTGAAGATCTGAACTTGTAATTGTCAAATACAGAACTTAAGATTGATAGCTTCTAATTATTATTGCAAATAATAACTTGAAGATCTGAACTTGAAATTGTCAAATTCAGAACTTAAAATTGATAGCTTCTAATTATTATTGCAAATTATAACTTGAAGATCTGAACTTGTAATTGTCAAATACAGAACTTAAAATTAATAGCTTCTAATTATTATTGCAAATTATAACTTGAAGATCTGAACTTGTTATTGTCAAATACAGAACTTAAAATTGATAGCTTCTAATTATTAT
This sequence comes from Cantharis lateralis, assembly GCA_963170105.1. Taxonomy (NCBI): domain Eukaryota; kingdom Metazoa; phylum Arthropoda; class Insecta; order Coleoptera; family Cantharidae; genus Cantharis; species Cantharis lateralis. The sequence continues at coordinate 21,952,419 of OY720625.1, read as the reverse complement.
TGCAAATTATAACTTGAAGATCTGAACTTGTAATTGTCAAATACAGAACATAAAATTGATAGCTTCTAATTATTATTTCAAATTATAACTTGAAGATCTGAACTTGTAATTGTCAAATACAGAACTTAAAATTAATAGCTTCTAATTATTATTGCAAATTATAACTTGAAGATCTGAACTAGTAATTGTCAAATACAGAACTTAAAATTGATAGCTTCTAATTATTATTGTAAGTTATAACTTGAAGATCTGAACTTGTAATCGTGAATTACAGAACTTAGAATTGTTAAATTCAAATTATTATTTCAAATTATAACTTGAAGATCTGAAGTAGTAATTGTCAAATACAGAACTTAAAATTGATAGCTTCTAATTATTATTGCAAATTATAACTTGAAGATCTGAACTTGTAATTGTTAAATACAGAACTTCAAATTGTTAAATACAAATTATTAGTGCAAATTATAACTAGAAGATCTGAACTTGTAATTGTCAAATACAGCACTTAAAATTGATAGCTTCTAATTATTATTGTAAATTATAACTTGAAGATCTGAACTTGTAATCATGAATTACAGAACTTAGATTTGTTAAATTCAAATTATTATTTAAAATTATAACTTGAAGATCTGAACTAGTAATTGTCAAATGCAGAACTTAAAATTGATAGCTTTTAATTATTATTGCAAATTATAACTTGAAGATCTGAACTTGTAATTGTCAAATACAGAACTTAAAATTGATAGCTTCTAATTATTATTGTAAATTATAACTTGAAGATCTGAACTTGTAATTGTCAAATACAGAACTTAAGAATGATAGCTTCTAATTATTATTGCAAATAATAACTTGAAGATCTGAACTTGTAATTGTCAAATTCAGAACTTAAAATTGATAGCTTCTAATTATTATTGCAAATTATAATTTGAAGATCTGAACTTGTAATAGACAAATACGCAACTTAGCATTGTTAAATACAAATTGTGATTGCAAATTATAACTTGAAGATCTGAACTTGTAATAGTCAAATACAGAACTTCTAATTGTTAAATACAAATTATTAGTGCAAATTATAACTTGAAGTTCTGAACTAGTAATTGTCAAATACAGATCTTAAAATTGATAGCTTCTAATTATTATTGCAAATTATAACTTGAAGATCTGAACTTGTAATTGTCAAATACAGAACGTCTAATTGTTAAATACAAATTATTAGTGCAAATTATAACTTGAAGATCTGAACTTGTAATTGTCAAATACAGAACTTAAAATTGATAGCTTCTAATTATTATTGCACATTATAACTTGAAGATCTGAACTTGTAATTGTCAAATACAGAACATAAAATTGATAGCTTCTAATTATTATTTCAAATTATAACTTGAAGATCTGAACTTGTAATTGTCAAATACAGAACTTAAAATTGATAGCTTCTAATTATTATTGTAAGTTATAACTTGAAGATCTGAACTTGTAATAGTGAATTACAGAACTTAGATTTGTTAAATTCAAATTATTATTTCAAATTATAACTTGAAGATCTGAACTAGTAATTGTCAAATACAGAACATAAAATTGATAGCTTCTAATTATTATTGCAAATTATAACTTGAAGATCTGAACTTGTAATTGTCAAATACAGAACTTAAAATTGATAGCTTCTAATTATTATTTCAAATTATAACTTGAAGATCTGAACTTGTAATAGTCAAATACAGAACTTCTAATTGTTAAATACAAATTATTAGTGCAAATTATAACTTGAAGTTCTGAACTAGTAATTGTCAAATACAGATCTTAAAATTGATAGCTTCTAATTATTATTGCAAATTATAACTAGAAGATCTGAACTTGTAATTGTCAAATACAGAACTTAAAATTGAGACCTTCTAATTATTATTTCAAATTATAACTTGAAGATCTGAACTTGTAATTGTCAAATACAGAACTTAAAATTGATAGCTTCTAATTATTATTGCAAATTATAACTTGAAGATCTGAACTTGTAATTGTCAAATACAGAACTTCAAATTGTTAAATACAAATTATTAGTGCAAATTATAACTTGAAGATCTGAACTTGTAATTGTCAAATACAGAACTTAAAATTGATAGCTTCTAATTATTATTGTAAATTATAACTTGAAGATCTGAACTTGTAATAGTGAATTACAGAACTTAGATTTGTTAAATTCAAATTATTATTTCAAAATATAACTTGAAGATCTGAACTAGTAATTGTCAAATACAGAACTTAAAATTGATAGCTTCTAATAATTATTGCAAATTATAACTTGGAGATCTGAACTTGTAATTGTCAAATACAGAACTTAAAATTGATAGCTTCTAATTATTATTGCAAATTTTAACTTGAAGATCTGAACTTGTAATTGTCAAATACAGAACATAAAATTGATAGCTTCTAATTATTATTTCAAATTATAACTTGAAGATCTGAACTTGTAATTGTCAAATACAGAACTTAAAATTAATAGCTTCTAATTATTATTGCAAATTATAACTTGAAGATCTGAACTTGTAATTGTCAAATACAGAACTTAAAATTGATAGCTTCTAATTATTATTGTAAGTTATAACTTGAAGATCTGAACTTGTAATCGTGAATTACAGAACTTAGATTTGTTAAATTCAAATTATTATTTCAAATTATAACTTGAAGATCTGAACTTGTTATTGTCAAATACAGAACTTAAAATTGATAGCTTCTAATTATTATTGTAAGTTATAACTTGAAGATCTGAACCTGTAATCATGAATTACAGAACTTAGATTTGTTAAATTCAAATTATTATTTCAAATTATAACTTGAAGATCTGAACTAGTAATTGTCAAATGCAGAACTTAAAATTGATAGCTTCTAATTATTATTGCAAATTATAACTTGAAGATCTGAACTAGTAATTGTCAAATACAGAACTTAAAATTAATAGCTTCTAATTATTATTGCAAATTATAACTTGAAGATCTGAACTTGTAGTTGTCAAATACAGAACTTAAAATTGATAGCTTCTAATTATTATTGTAAATTATAACTTGAAGATCTGAACTTGTAATTGTCAAATACAGAACTTAAGATTGATAGCTTCTAATTATTATTGCAAATAATAACTTGAAGATCTGAACTTGAAATTGTCAAATTCAGAACTTAAAATTGATAGCTTCTAATTATTATTGCAAATTATAACTTGAAGATCTGAACTTGTAATTGTCAAATACAGAACTTAAAATTAATAGCTTCTAATTATTATTGCAAATTATAACTTGAAGATCTGAACTTGTTATTGTCAAATACAGAACTTAAAATTGATAGCTTCTAATTATTATTGCAAATTATAACTTGAAGATCTGAACTTGTAATTGTCAAATACAGAACATAAAATTGATAGCTTCTAATTATTATTTCAAATTATAACTTGAAGATCTGAACTTGTAATTGTCAAATACAGAACTTAAAATTAATAGCTTCTAATTATTATTGCAAATTATAACTTGAAGATCTGAACTAGTAATTGTCAAATACAGAACTTAAAATTGATAGCTTCTAATTATTATTGTAAGTTATAACTTGAAGATCTGAACTTGTAATCGTGAATTACAGAACTTAGAATTGTTAAATTCAAATTATTATTTCAAATTATAACTTGAAGATCTGAAGTAGTAATTGTCAAATACAGAACTTAAAATTGATAGCTTCTAATTATTATTGCAAATTATAACTTGAAGATCTGAACTTGTAATTGTTAAATACAGAACTTCAAATTGTTAAATACAAATTATTAGTGCAAATTATAACTAGAAGATCTGAACTTGTAATTGTCAAATACAGCACTTAAAATTGATAGCTTCTAATTATTATTGTAAATTATAACTTGAAGATCTGAACTTGTAATCATGAATTACAGAACTTAGATTTGTTAAATTCAAATTATTATTTAAAATTATAACTTGAAGATCTGAACTAGTAATTGTCAAATGCAGAACTTAAAATTGATAGCTTTTAATTATTATTGCAAATTATAACTTGAAGATCTGAACTTGTAATTGTCAAATACAGAACTTAAAATTGATAGCTTCTAATTATTATTGTAAATTATAACTTGAAGATCTGAACTTGTAATTGTCAAATACAGAACTTAAGAATGATAGCTTCTAATTATTATTGCAAATAATAACTTGAAGATCTGAACTTGTAATTGTCAAATTCAGAACTTAAAATTGATAGCTTCTAATTATTATTGCAAATTATAATTTGAAGATCTGAACTTGTAATAGACAAATACGCAACTTAGCATTGTTAAATACAAATTGTGATTGCAAATTATAACTTGAAGATCTGAACTTGTAATAGTCAAATACAGAACTTCTAATTGTTAAATACAAATTATTAGTGCAAATTATAACTTGAAGTTCTGAACTAGTAATTGTCAAATACAGATCTTAAAATTGATAGCTTCTAATTATTATTGCAAATTATAACTTGAAGATCTGAACTTGTAATTGTCAAATACAGAACGTCTAATTGTTAAATACAAATTATTAGTGCAAATTATAACTTGAAGATCTGAACTTGTAATTGTCAAATACAGAACTTAAAATTGATAGCTTCTAATTATTATTGCACATTATAACTTGAAGATCTGAACTTGTAATTGTCAAATACAGAACATAAAATTGATAGCTTCTAATTATTATTTCAAATTATAACTTGAAGATCTGAACTTGTAATTGTCAAATACAGAACTTAAAATTGATAGCTTCTAATTATTATTGTAAGTTATAACTTGAAGATCTGAACTTGTAATAGTGAATTACAGAACTTAGATTTGTTAAATTCAAATTATTATTTCAAATTATAACTTGAAGATCTGAACTAGTAATTGTCAAATACAGAACATAAAATTGATAGCTTCTAATTATTATTGCAAATTATAACTTGAAGATCTGAACTTGTAATTGTCAAATACAGAACTTAAAATTGATAGCTTCTAATTATTATTTCAAATTATAACTTGAAGATCTGAACTTGTAATAGTCAAATACAGAACTTCTAATTGTTAAATACAAATTATTAGTGCAAATTATAACTTGAAGTTCTGAACTAGTAATTGTCAAATACAGATCTTAAAATTGATAGCTTCTAATTATTATTGCAAATTATAACTAGAAGATCTGAACTTGTAATTGTCAAATACAGAACTTAAAATTGAGAGCTTCTAATTATTATTTCAAATTATAACTTGAAGATCTGAACTTGTAATTGTCAAATACAGAACTTAAAATTGATAGCTTCTAATTATTATTGCAACTTATAACTTGAAGATCTGAACTTGTAATTGTCAAATACAGAACTTAAAATTGATAGCTTCTAATTATTATTGTAAATTATAACTTGAAGATCTGAACTTGTAATTGTCAAATACAGAACTTAAGAATGATAGCTTCTAATTATTATTGCAAATAATAACTTGAAGATCTGAACTTGTAATTGTCAAATTCAGAACTTAAAATTGATAGCTTCTAATTATTATTGCAAATTATAATTTGAAGATCTGAACTTGTAATAGACAAATACGCAACTTAGCATTGTTAAATACAAATTGTGATTGCAAATTATAACTTGAAGATCTGAACTTGTAATAGTCAAATACAGAACTTCTAATTGTTAAATACAAATTATTAGTGCAAATTATAACTTGAAGTTCTGAACTAGTAATTGTCAAATACAGATCTTAAAATTGATAGCTTCTAATTATTATTGCAAATTATAACTTGAAGATCTGAACTTGTAATTGTCAAATACAGAACGTCTAATTGTTAAATACAAATTATTAGTGCAAATTATAACTTGAAGATCTGAACTTGTAATTGTCAAATACAGAACTTAAAATTGATAGCTTCTAATTATTATTGCACATTATAACTTGAAGATCTGAACTTGTAATTGTCAAATACAGAACATAAAATTGATAGCTTCTAATTATTATTTCAAATTATAACTTGAAGATCTGAACTTGTAATTGTCAAATACAGAACTTAAAATTGATAGCTTCTAATTATTATTGTAAGTTATAACTTGAAGATCTGAACTTGTAATAGTGAATTACAGAACTTAGATTTGTTAAATTCAAATTATTATTTCAAATTATAACTTGAAGATCTGAACTAGTAATTGTCAAATACAGAACATAAAATTGATAGCTTCTAATTATTATTGCAAATTATAACTTGAAGATCTGAACTTGTAATTGTCAAATACAGAACTTAAAATTGATAGCTTCTAATTATTATTTCAAATTATAACTTGAAGATCTGAACTTGTAATAGTCAAATACAGAACTTCTAATTGTTAAATACAAATTATTAGTGCAAATTATAACTTGAAGTTCTGAACTAGTAATTGTCAAATACAGATCTTAAAATTGATAGCTTCTAATTATTATTGCAAATTATAACTAGAAGATCTGAACTTGTAATTGTCAAATACAGAACTTAAAATTGAGAGCTTCTAATTATTATTTCAAATTATAACTTGAAGATCTGAACTTGTAATTGTCAAATACAGAACTTAAAATTGATAGCTTCTAATTATTATTGCAACTTATAACTTGAAGATCTGAACTTGTAATTGTCAAATACAGAACTTCAAATTGTTAAATACAAATTATTAGTGCAAATTATAACTTGAAGATCTGAACTTGTAATTGTCAAAAACAGAACTTAAAATTGATAGCTTCTAATTATTATTGTAAATTATAACTTGAAGATCTGAACTTGTAATAGTGAATTACAGAACTTAGATTTGTTAAATTCAAATTATTATTTCAAAATATAACTTGAAGATCTGAACTAGTAATTGTCAAATACAGAACTTAAAATTGATAGCTTCTAATAATTATTGCAAATTATAACTTGGAGATCTGAACTTGAAATTGTCAAATACAGAACTTAAAATTGATAGCTTCTAATTATTATTGCAAATTATAACTTGAAGATCTGAACTTGTAATTGTCAAATACAGAACATAAAATTGATAGCTTCTAATTATTATTTCAAATTATAACTTGAAGATCTGAACTTGTAATTGTCAAATACAGAACTTAAAATTAATAGCTTCTAATTATTATTGCAAATTATAACTTGAAGATCTGAACTTGTAATTGTCAAATACAGAACTTAAAATTGATAGCTTCTAATTATTATTGTAAGTTATAACTTGAAGATCTGAACTTGTAATCGTGAATTACAGAACTTAGATTTGTTAAATTCAAATTATTATTTCAAATTATAACTTGAAGATCTGAACTAGTAATTGTCAAATACAGAACTTAAAATTGATAGCTTCTAATTATTATTGCAAATTATAACTTGAAGATCTGAACTTGTAATTGTCAAATACAGAACTTAAAATTGATAGCTTCTAATTATTATTGCAAATTATAACTTGAAGATCTGAACTTGTAATTGTCAAATACAGAACTTAAAATTGATAGCTTCTAATTATTATTGTAAGTTATAACTTGAAGATCTGAACTTGTAATCGTGAATTACAGAACTTAGATTTGTTAAATTCAAATTATTATTTCAAATTATAACTTGAAGATCTGAACTAGTAATTGTCAAATACAGAACTTAAAATTGATAGCTTCTAATTATTATTGCAAATTATAACTTGAAGATCTGAACTTGTAATTGTTAAATACAGAACTTCAAATTGTTAAATACAAATTATTAGTGCAAATTATAACTAGAAGATCTGATCTTGTAATTGTCAAATACAGCACTTAAAATTGATAGCTTCTAATTATTATTGTATATTATAACTTGAACATCTGAACTTGTAATAGTGAATTACAGAACTTAGATTTGATAAATTCAAATTATTATGTCAAATTATAACTTGAAGATCTGAACTAGTAATTGTCAAATACAGAACTTAAAATTGATAGCTTCTAATTATTATTGCAAATTATAACTTGAAGATCTGAACTTGTAATTGTCAAATACAGAACTTAAAATTGATAGCTTCTAATTATATTGTAAATTATAACTTGAAGATCTGAACTTGTAATTGTGAAATACAGAACTTAAGAATGATAGCTTCTAATTATTATTGCAAATAATAACTTGAAGATCTGAACTTGTAATTGTCAAATTCAGAACTTAAAATTGATAGCTTCTAATTATTATTGCAAATTATAATTTGAAGATCTGAACTTGTAATAGACAAATACGCAACTTAGCATTGTTAAATACAAATTGTGATTGCAAATTATAACTTGAAGATCTGAACTTGTAATAGTCAAATACAGAACTTCTAATTGTTAAATACAAATTATTAGTGCAAATTATAACTTGAAGTTCTGAACTAGTAATTGTCAAATACAGATCTTAAAATTGATAGCTTCCAATTATTATTGCAAATTATAACTTGAAGATCTGAACTTGTAATTGTCAAATACAGAACGTCTAATTGTTAAATACAAATTATTAGTGCAAATTATAACTTGAAGATCTGAACTTGTAATTGTCAAATACAGAACTTAAAATTGATAGCTTCTAATTATTATTGCACATTATAACTTGAAGATCTGAACTTGTAATTGTCAAATACAGAACATAAAATTGATAGCTTCTAATTATTATTTCAAATTATAACTTGAAGATCTGAACTTGTAATTGTCAAATACAGAACTTAAAATTGATAGCTTCTAATTATTATTGTAAGTTATAACTTGAAGATCTGAACTTGTAATAGTGAATTACAGAACTTAGATTTGTTAAATTCAAATTATTATTTCAAATTATAACTTGAAGATCTGAACTAGTAATTGTCAAATACAGAACATAAAATTGATAGCTTCTAATTATTATTGCAAATTATAACTTGAAGATCTGAACTTGTAATTGTCAAATACAGAACTTAAAATTGATAGCTTCTAATTATTATTTCAAATTATAACTTGAAGATCTGAACTTGTAATAGTCAAATACAGAACTTCTAATTGTTAAATACAAATTATTAGTGCAAATTATAACTTGAAGTTCTGAACTAGTAATTGTCAAATACAGATCTTAAAATTGATAGCTTCTAATTATTATTGCAAATTATAACTAGAAGATCTGAACTTGTAATTGTCAAATACAGAACTTAAAATTGAGAGCTTCTAATTATTATTTCAAATTATAACTTGAAGATCTGAACTTGTAATTGTCAAATACAGAACTTAAAATTGATAGCTTCTAATTATTATTGCAAATTATAACTTGAAGATCTGAACTTGTAATTGTCAAATACAGAACTTCAAATTGTTAAATACAAATTATTAGTGCAAATTATAACTTGAAGATCTGAACTTGTAATTGTCAAATACAGAACTTAAAATTGATAGCTTCTAATTATTATTGTAAATTATAACTTGAAGATCTGAACTTGTAATAGTGAATTACAGAACTTAGATTTGTTAAATTCAAATTATTATTTCAAAATATAACTTGAAGATCTGAACTAGTAATTGTCAAATACAGAACTTAAAATTGATAGCTTCTAATAATTATTGCAAATTATAACTTGGAGATCTGAACTTGTAATTGTCAAATACAGAACTTAAAATTGATAGCTTCTAATTATTATTGCAAATTATAACTTGAAGATCTGAACTTGTAATTGTCAAATACAGAACATAAAATTGATAGCTTCTAATTATTATTTCAAATTATAACTTGAAGATCTGAACTTGTAATTGTCAAATACAGAACTTAAAATTAATAGCTTCTAATTATTATTGCAAATTATAACTTGAAGATCTGAACTTGTAATTGTCAAATACAGAACTTAAAATTGATAGCTTCTAATTATTATTGTAAGTTATAACTTGAAGATCTGAACTTGTAATCGTGAATTACAGAACTTAGATTTGTTAAATTCAAATTATTATTTCAAATTATAACTTGAGGATCTGAACTTGTTATTGTCAAATACAGAACTTAAAATTGATAGCTTCTAATTATTATTGTAAGTTATAACTTGAAGATCTGAACCTGTAATCATGAATTACAGAACTTAGATTTGTTAAATTCAAATTATTATTTCAAATTATAACTTGAAGATCTGAACTAGTAATTGTCAAATGCAGAACTTAAAATTGATAGCTTCTAATTATTATTGCAAATTATAACTTGAAGGTCTGAACTAGTAATTGTCAAATACAGAACTTAAAATTAATAGCTTCTAATTATTATTGCAAATTATAACTTGAAGATCTGAACTTGTAGTTGTCAAATACAGAACTTAAAATTGATAGCTTCTAATTATTATTGTAAATTATAACTTGAAGATCTGAACTTGTAATTGTCAAATACAGAACTTAAGATTGATAGCTTCTAATTATTATTGCAAATAATAACTTGAAGATCTGAACTTGAAATTGTCAAATTCAGAACTTAAAATTGATAGCTTCTAATTATTATTGCAAATTATAACTTGAAGATCTGAACTTGTAATTGTCAAATACAGAACTTAAAATTAATAGCTTCTAATTATTATTGCAAATTATAACTTGAAGATCTGAACTTGTTATTGTCAAATACAGAACTTAAAATTGATAGCTTCTAATTATTATTGCAAATTATAACTTGAAGATCTGAACTTGTAATTGTCAAATACAGAACATAAAATTGATAGCTTCTAATTATTATTTCAAATTATAACTTGAAGATCTGAACTTGTAATTGTCAAATACAGAACTTAAAATTAATAGCTTCTAATTATTATTGCAAATTATAACTTGAAGATCTGAACTAGTAATTGTCAAATACAGAACTTAAAATTGATAGCTTCTAATTATTATTGTAAGTTATAACTTGAAGATCTGAACTTGTAATCGTGAATTACAGAACTTAGAATTGTTAAATTCAAATTATTATTTCAAATTATAACTTGAAGATCTGAAGTAGTAATTGTCAAATACAGAACTTAAAATTGATAGCTTCTAATTATTATTGCAAATTATAACTTGAAGATCTGAACTTGTAATTGTTAAATACAGAACTTCAAATTGTTAAATACAAATTATTAGTGCAAATTATAACTAGAAGATCTGAACTTGTAATTGTCAAATACAGCACTTAAAATTGATAGCTTCTAATTATTATTGTAAATTATAACTTGAAGATCTGAACTTGTAATCATGAATTACAGAACTTAGATTTGTTAAATTCAAATTATTATTTAAAATTATAACTTGAAGATCTGAACTAGTAATTGTCAAATGCAGAACTTAAAATTGATAGCTTTTAATTATTATTGCAAATTATAACTTGAAGATCTGAACTTGTAATTGTCAAATACAGAACTTAAAATTGATAGCTTCTAATTATTATTGTAAATTATAACTTGAAGATCTGAACTTGTAATTGTCAAATACAGAACTTAAGAATGATAGCTTCTAATTATTATTGCAAATAATAACTTGAAGATCTGAACTTGTAATTGTCAAATTCAGAACTTAAAATTGATAGCTTCTAATTATTATTCCAAATTATAATTTGAAGATCTGAACTTGTAATAGACAAATACGCAACTTAGCATTGTTAAATACAAATTGTGATTGCAAATTATAACTTGAAGATCTGAACTTGTAATAGTCAAATACAGAACTTCTAATTGTTAAATACAAATTATTAGTGCAAATTATAACTTGAAGTTCTGAACTAGTAATTGTCAAATACAGATCTTAAAATTGATAGCTTCTAATTATTATTGCAAATTATAACTTGAAGATCTGAACTTGTAATTGTCAAATACAGAACGTCTAATTGTTAAATACAAATTATTAGTGCAAATTATAACTTGAAGATCTGAACTTGTAATTGTCAAATACAGAACTTAAAATTGATAGCTTCTAATTATTATTGCACATTATAACTTGAAGATCTGAACTTGTAATTGTCAAATACAGAACATAAAATTGATAGCTTCTAATTATTATTTCAAATTATAACTTGAAGATCTGAACTTGTAATTGTCAAATACAGAACTTAAAATTGATAGCTTCTAATTATTATTGTAAGTTATAACTTGAAGATCTGAACTTGTAATAGTGAATTACAGAACTTAGATTTGTTAAATTCAAATTATTATTTCAAATTATAACTTGAAGATCTGAACTAGTAATTGTCAAATACAGAACATAAAATTGATAGCTTCTAATTATTATTGCAAATTATAACTTGAAGATCTGAACTTGTAATTGTCAAATACAGAACTTAAAATTGATAGCTTCTAATTATTATTTCAAATTATAACTTGAAGATCTGAACTTGTAATAGTCAAATACAGAACTTCTAATTGTTAAATACAAATTATTAGTGCAAATTATAACTTGAAGTTCTGAACTAGTAATTGTCAAATACAGATCTTAAAATTGATAGCTTCTAATTATTATTGCAAATTATAACTAGAAGATCTGAACTTGTAATTGTCAAATACAGAACTTAAAATTGAGAGCTTCTAATTATTATTTCAAATTATAACTTGAAGATCTGAACTTGTAATTGTCAAATACAGAACTTAAAATTGATAGCTTCTAATTATTATTGCAAATTATAACTTGAAGATCTGAACTTGTAATTGTCAAATACAGAACTTCAAATTGTTAAATACAAATTATTAGTGCAAATTATAACTTGAAGATCTGAACTTGTAATTGTCAAATACAGAACTTAAAATTGATAGCTTCTAATTATTATTGTAAATTATAACTTGAAGATCTGAACTTGTAATAGTGAATTACAGAACTTAGATTTGTTAAATTCAAATTATTATTTCAAAATATAACTTGAAGATCTGAACTAGTAATTGTCAAATACAGAACTTAAAATTGATAGCTTCTAATAATTATTGCAAATTATAACTTGGAGATCTGAACTTGTAATTGTCAAATACAGAACTTAAAATTGATAGCTTCTAATTATTATTGCAAATTATAACTTGAAGATCTGAACTTGTAATTGTCAAATACAGAACATAAAATTGATAGCTTCTAATTATTATTTCAAATTATAACTTGAAGATCTGAACTTGTAATTGTCAAATACAGAACTTAAAATTAATAGCTTCTAATTATTATTGCAAATTATAACTTGAAGATCTGAACTTGTAATTGTCAAATACAGAACTTAAAATTGATAGCTTCTAATTATTATTGTAAGTTATAACTTGAAGATCTGAACTTGTAATCGTGAATTACAGAACTTAGATTTGTTAAATTCAAATTATTATTTCAAATTATAACTTGAAGATCTGAACTAGTAATTGTCAAATACAGAACTTAAAATTGATAGCTTCTAATTATTATTGCAAATTATAACTTGAAGATCTGAACTTGTAATTGTCAAATACAGAACTTAAAATTGATAGCTTCTAATTATTATTGTAAATTATAACTTGAAGATCTGAACTTGTAATTGTGAAATACAGAACTTAAAATTGATAGCTTCTAATTATTATTGCAAATAATAACTTGAGGATCTGAACTTGTAATTGTCAAATACAGAACTTAAAATTGATAGCTTCTAATTATTATTGCAAAATATAATTTGAAGATCTGAACTTGTAATAGACAAATACGCAACTTAGCATTGTTAAATACAAATTGTGATTGCAAATTATAACTTGAAGATCTGAACCTGTAATAGGAAAATACAGAACTTCGAATTGTTAAATTCAAACTAAGATTGCAAATATTAATTCGAAGATCTGAACTTGTAATAGTCAAATACAGAACTTCTAATTGTTAAATACAAATTATTATTGCAAATTATAACTTGAAGTTCTGAACTAGTAATTGTCAAATACAGATCTTAAAATTGATAGCTTCTAATTATTATTGCAAATTATAACTAGAAGATCTGAACTTGTAATTGTCAAATACAGAACTTAAAATTGATAGCTTCTAATTATTATTTCAAATTATAACTTGAAGATCTGAACTTGTAATTGTCAAATACAGAACTTAAAATTGATAGCTTCTAATTATTATTGCAAATTATAACTTGAAGATCTGAACTTGTAATTGTCAAATACAGAACTTAAAATTGATAGCTTCTAATTATTATTGTAAGTTATAACTTGAAGATCTGAACTTGTAATCGTGAATTACAGAACTTAGATTTGTTAAATTCAAATTATTATTTCAAATTATAACTTGAAGATCTGAACTAGTAATTGTCAAATACAGAACTTAAAATTGATAGCTTCTAATTATTATTGCAAATTATAACTTGAAGATCTGAACTTGTAATTGTTAAATACAGAACTTCAAATTGTTAAATACAAATTATTAGTGCAAATTATAACTAGAAGATCTGAACTTGTAATTGTCAAATACAGCACTTAAAATTGATAGCTTCTAATTATTATTGTAAATTATAACTTGAACATCTGAACTTGTAATAGTGAATTACAGAACTTAGATTTGATAAATTCAAATTATTATGTCAAATTATAACTTGAAGATCTGAACTAGTAATTGTCAAATACAGAACTTAAAATTGATAGCTTCTAATTATTATTGCAAATTATAACTTGAAGATCTGAACTTGTAATTGTCAAATACAGAACTTAAAATTGATAGCTTCTAATTATATTGTAAATTATAACTTGAAGATCTGAACTTGTAATAGACAAATACGCAACTTAGCATTGTTAAATACAAATTGTGATTGCAAATTATAACTTGAAGATCTGAACCTGTAATAGGAAAATACAGAACTTCGAATTGTTAAATTCAAACTAAGATTGCAAATATTAATTCGAAGATCTGAACTTGTAATAGTCAAATACAGAACTTCTAATTGTTAAATACAAATTATTATTGCAAATTATAACTTGAAGTTCTGAACTAGTAATTGTCAAATACAGATCTTAAAATTAATAGCTTCTAATTATTATTGCAAATTATAACTAGAAGATCTGAACTTGTAATTGTCAAATACAGAACTTAAAATTGATAGCTTCTAATTATTATTTCAAATTATAACTTGAAGATCTGAACTTGTAATTGTCAAATACAGAACTTAAAATTGATAGCTTCTAATTATTATTGCAAATTATAACTTGAAGATCTGAACTTGTAATTGTCAAATACAGAACTTAAAATTGATAGCTTCTAATTATTATTGTAAGTTATAACTTGAAGATCTGAACTTGTAATCGTGAATTACAGAACTTAGATTTGTTAAATTCAAATTATTATTTCAAATTATAACTTGAAGATCTGAACTAGTAATTGTCAAATACAGAACTTAAAATTGATAGCTTCTAATTATTATTGCAAATTATAACTTGAAGATCTGAACTTGTAATTGTTAAATACAGAACTTCAAATTGTTAAATACAAATTATTAGTGCAAATTATAACTAGAAGATCTGAACTTGTAATTGTCAAATACAGCACTTAAAATTGATAGCTTCTAATTATTATTGTAAATTATAACTTGAACATCTGAACTTGTAATAGTGAATTACAGAACTTAGATTTGATAAATTCAAATTATTATGTCAAATTATAACTTGAAGATCTGAACTAGTAATTGTCAAATACAGAACTTAAAATTGATAGCTTCTAATTATTATTGCAAATTATAACTTGAAGATCTGAACTTGTAATTGTCAAATACAGAACTTAAAATTGATAGCTTCTAATTATTATTGTAAATTATAACTTGAAGATCTGAACTTGTAATTGTCAAATACAGAACTTAAAATTGATAGCTTCTAATTATTATTGCAAATAATAACTTGAAGATCTGAACTTGTAATTGTCAAATACAGAACTTAAAATTGATAGCTTCTAATTATTATTGCAAAATATAATTTGAAGATCTGAACTTGTAATAGACAAATACGCAACTTAGCATTGTTAAATACAAATTTTGAGTGCAAATTATAACTTGAAGATCTGAACCTGTAATAGGAAAATACAGAACTTCGAATTGTTAAATTCAAACTAAGATTGCAAATAATAATTCGAAGATCTGAACTTGTAATAGTCAAATACAGAACTTCTAATTGTTAAATACAAATTATTATTGCAAATTATAACTTGAAGTTCTGAACTAGTAATTGTCAAATACAGATCTTAAAATTGATAGCTTCTAATTATTATTGCAAATTATAACTAGAAGATCTGAACTTGTAATTGTCAAATACAGAACTTAAAATTGATAGCTTCTAATTATTATTTCAAATTATAACTTGAAGATCTGAACTTGTAATTGTCAAATACAGAACTTAAAATTAATAGCTTCTAATTATTATTGCAAATTATAACTTGAAGATCTGAACTTGTAATTGTCAAATACAGAACTTAAAATTGATAGCTTCTAATTATTATTGTAAGTTATAACTTGAAGATCTGAACTTGTAATCGTGAATTACAGAACTTAGATTTGTTAAATTCAAATTATTATTTCAAATTATAACTTGAAGATCTGAACTTGTTATTGTCAAATACAGAACTTAAAATTGATAGCTTCTAATTATTATTGTAAGTTATAACTTGAAGATCTGAACCTGTAATCATGAATTACAGAACTTAGATTTGTTAAATTCAAATTATTATTTCAAATTATAACTTGAAGATCTGAACTAGTAATTGTCAAATGCAGAACTTAAAATTGATAGCTTCTAATTATTATTGCAAATTATAACTTGAAGATCTGAACTAGTAATTGTCAAATACAGAACTTAAAATTAATAGCTTCTAATTATTATTGCAAATTATAACTTGAAGATCTGAACTTGTAGTTGTCAAATACAGAACTTAAAATTGATAGCTTCTAATTATTATTGTAAATTATAACTTGAAGATCTGAACTTGTAATTGTCAAATACAGAACTTAAGATTGATAGCTTCTAATTATTATTGCAAATAATAACTTGAAGATCTGAACTTGAAATTGTCAAATTCAGAACTTAAAATTGATAGCTTCTAATTATTATTGCAAATTATAACTTGAAGATCTGAACTTGTAATTGTCAAATACAGAACTTAAAATTAATAGCTTCTAATTATTATTGCAAATTATAACTTGAAGATCTGAACTTGTTATTGTCAAATACAGAACTTAAAATTGATAGCTTCTAATTATTATTGCAAATTATAACTTGAAGATCTGAACTTGTAATTGTCAAATACAGAACATAAAATTGATAGCTTCTAATTATTATTTCAAATTATAACTTGAAGATCTGAACTTGTAATTGTCAAATACAGAACTTAAAATTAATAGCTTCTAATTATTATTGCAAATTATAACTTGAAGATCTGAACTAGTAATTGTCAAATACAGAACTTAAAATTGATAGCTTCTAATTATTATTGTAAGTTATAACTTGAAGATCTGAACTTGTAATCGTGAATTACAGAACTTAGAATTGTTAAATTCAAATTATTATTTCAAATTATAACTTGAAGATCTGAAGTAGTAATTGTCAAATACAGAACTTAAAATTGATAGCTTCTAATTATTATTGCAAATTATAACTTGAAGATCTGAACTTGTAATAGTCAAATACAGAACTTCTAATTGTTAAATACAAATTATTAGTGCAAATTATAACTTGAAGTTCTGAACTAGTAATTGTCAAATACAGATCTTAAAATTGATAGCTTCTAATTATTATTGCAAATTATAACTAGAAGATCTGAACTTGTAATTGTCAAATACAGAACTTAAAATTGAGAGCTTCTAATTATTATTTCAAATTATAACTTGAAGATCTGAACTTGTAATTGTCAAATACAGAACTTAAAATTGATAGCTTCTAATTATTATTGCAAATTATAACTTGAAGATCTGAACTTGTAATTGTCAAATACAGAACTTCAAATTGTTAAATACAAATTATTAGTGCAAATTATAACTTGAAGATCTGAACTTGTAATTGTCAAATACAGAACTTAAAATTGATAGCTTCTAATTATTATTGTAAATTATAACTTGAAGATCTGAACTTGTAATAGTGAATTACAGAACTTAGATTTGTTAAATTCAAATTATTATTTCAAAATATAACTTGAAGATCTGAACTAGTAATTGTCAAATACAGAACTTAAAATTGATAGCTTCTAATAATTATTGCAAATTATAACTTGGAGATCTGAACTTGTAATTGTCAAATACAGAACTTAAAATTGATAGCTTCTAATTATTATTGCAAATTATAACTTGAAGATCTGAACTTGTAATTGTCAAATACAGAACATAAAATTGATAGCTTCTAATTAATATTTCAAATTATAACTTGAAGATCTGAACTTGTAATTGTCAAATACAGAACTTAAAATTAATAGCTTCTAATTATTATTGCAAATTATAACTTGAAGATCTGAACTTGTAATTGTCAAATACAGAACTTAAAATTGATAGCTTCTAATTATTATTGTAAGTTATAACTTGAAGATCTGAACTTGTAATCGTGAATTACAGAACTTAGATTTGTTAAATTCAAATTATTATTTCAAATTATAACTTGAAGATCTGAACTAGTAATTGTCAAATACAGAACTTAAAATTGATAGCTTCTAATTATTATTGCAAATTATAACTTGAAGATCTGAACTTGTAATTGTCAAATACAGAACTTAAAATTGATAGCTTCTAATTATTATTGTAAATTATAACTTGAAGATCTGAACTTGTAATTGTGAAATACAGAACTTAAAATTGATAGCTTCTAATTATTATTGCAAATAATAACTTGAGGATCTGAACTTGTAATTGTCAAATACAGAACTTAAAATTGATAGCTTCTAATTATTATTGCAAAATATAATTTGAAGATCTGAACTTGTAATAGACAAATACGCAACTTAGCATTGTTAAATACAAATTGTGATTGCAAATTATAACTTGAAGATCTGAACCTGTAATAGGAAAATACAGAACTTCGAATTGTTAAATTCAAACTAAGATTGCAAATATTAATTCGAAGATCTGAACTTGTAATAGTCAAATACAGAACTTCTAATTGTTAAATACAAATTATTATTGCAAATTATAACTTGAAGTTCTGAACTAGTAATTGTCAAATACAGATCTTAAAATTGATAGCTTCTAATTATTATTGCAAATTATAACTAGAAGATCTGAACTTGTAATTGTCAAATACAGAACTTAAAATTGATAGCTTCTAATTATTATTTCAAATTATAACTTGAAGATCTGAACTTGTAATTGTCAAATACAGAACTTAAAATTGATAGCTTCTAATTATTATTGCAAATTATAACTTGAAGATCTGAACTTGTAATTGTCAAATACAGAACTTAAAATTGATAGCTTCTAATTATTATTGTAAGTTATAACTTGAAGATCTGAACTTGTAATCGTGAATTACAGAACTTAGATTTGTTAAATTCAAATTATTATTTCAAATTATAACTTGAAGATCTGAACTAGTAATTGTCAAATACAGAACTTAAAATTGATAGCTTCTAATTATTATTGCAAATTATAACTTGAAGATCTGAACTTGTAATTGTCAAATACAGAACTTAAAATTGATAGCTTCTAATTATATTGTAAATTATAACTAGAAGATCTGAACTTGTAATTGTCAAATACAGCACTTAAAATTGATAGCTTCTAATTATTATTGTAAATTATAACTTGAACATCTGAACTTGTAATAGTGAATTACAGAACTTAGATTTGATAAATTCAAATTATTATGTCAAATTATAACTTGAAGATCTGAACTAGTAATTGTCAAATACAGAACTTAAAATTGATAGCTTCTAATTATTATTGCAAATTATAACTTGAAGATCTGAACTTGTAATTGTCAAATACAGAACTTAAAATTGATAGCTTCTAATTATATTGTATATTATAACTTGAAGATCTGAACTTGTAATTGTGAAATACAGAACTTAAAATTGATAGCTTCTAATTATTATTGCAAATAATAACTTGAAGATCTGAACTTGTAATTGTCAAATACAGAACTTAAAATTGATAGCTTCTAATTATTATTGCAAAATATAATTTGAAGATCTGAACTTGTAATAGACAAATACGCAACTTAGCATTGTTAAATACAAATTGTGATTGCAAATTATAACTTGAAGATCTGAACCTGTAATAGGAAAATACAGAACTTCGAATTGTTAAATTCAAACTAAGATTGCAAATATTAATTCGAAGATCTGAACTTGTAATAGTCAAATACAGAACTTCTAATTGTTAAATACAAATTATTATTGCAAATTATAACTTGAAGTTCTGAACTAGTAATTGTCAAATACAGATCTTAAAATTAATAGCTTCTAATTATTATTGCAAATTATAACTAGAAGATCTGAACTTGTAATTGTCAAATACAGAACTTAAAATTGATAGCTTCTAATTATTATTGCAAATTATAACTTGAAGATCTGAACTTGTAATTGTCAAATACAGAACTTAAAATTGATAGCTTCTAATTATTATTGTAAGTTATAACTTGAAGATCTGAACTTGTAATCGTGAATTACAGAACTTAGATTTGTTAAATTCAAATTATTATTTCAAATTATAACTTGAAGATCTGAACTAGTAATTGTCAAATACAGAACTTAAAATTGATAGCTTCTAATTATTATTGCAAATTATAACTTGAAGATCTGAACTTGTAATTGTTAAATACAGAACTTCAAATTGTTAAATACAAATTATTAGTGCAAATTATAACTAGAAGATCTGAACTTGTAATTGTCAAATACAGCACTTAAAATTGATAGCTTCTAATTATTATTGTAAATTATAACTTGAACATCTGAACTTGTAATAGTGAATTACAGAACATAGATTTGATAAATTCAAATTATTATGTCAAATTATAACTTGAAGATCTGAACTAGTAATTGTCAAATACAGAACTTAAAATTGATAGCTTCTAATTATTATTGCAAATTATAACTTGAAGATCTGAACTTGTAATTGTCAAATACAGAACTTAAAATTGATAGCTTCTAATTATTATTGTAAATTATAACTTGAAGATCTGAACTTGTAATTGTCAAATACAGAACTTAAAATTGATAGCTTCTAATTATTATTGCAAATAATAACTTGAAGATCTGAACTTGTAATTGTCAAATACAGAACTTAAAATTGATAGCTTCTAATTATTATTGCAAAATATAATTTGAAGATCTGAACTTGTAATAGACAAATACGCAACTTAGCATTGTTAAATACAAATTTTGATTGCAAATTATAACTTGAAGATCTGAACCTGTAATAGGAAAATACAGAACTTCGAATTGTTAAATTCAAACTAAGATTGCAAATAATAATTCGAAGATCTGAACTTGTAATAGTCAAATACAGAACTTCTAATTGTTAAATACAAATTATTATTGCAAATTATAACTTGAAGTTCTGAACTAGTAATTGTCAAATACAGATCTTAAAATTGATAGCTTCTAATTATTATTGCAAATTATAACTAGAAGATCTGAACTTGTAATTGTCAAATACAGAACTTAAAATTGATAGCTTCTAATTATTATTTCAAATTATAACTTGAAGATCTGAACTTGTAATTGTCAAATACAGAACTTAAAATTAATAGCTTCTAATTATTATTGCAAATTATAACTTGAAGATCTGAACTTGTAATTGTCAAATACAGAACTTAAAATTGATAGCTTCTAATTATTATTGTAAGTTATAACTTGAAGATCTGAACTTGTAATCGTGAATTACAGAACTTAGATTTGTTAAATTCAAATTATTATTTCAAATTATAACTTGAAGATCTGAACTTGTTATTGTCAAATACAGAACTTAAAATTGATAGCTTCTAATTATTATTGTAAGTTATAACTTGAAGATCTGAACCTGTAATCATGAATTACAGAACTTAGATTTGTTAAATTCAAATTATTATTTCAAATTATAACTTGAAGATCTGAACTAGTAATTGTCAAATGCAGAACTTAAAATTGATAGCTTCTAATTATTATTGCAAATTATAACTTGAAGATCTGAACTAGTAATTGTCAAATACAGAACTTAAAATTAATAGCTTCTAATTATTATTGCAAATTATAACTTGAAGATCTGAACTTGTAGTTGTCAAATACAGAACTTAAAATTGATAGCTTCTAATTATTATTGTAAATTATAACTTGAAGATCTGAACTTGTAATTGTCAAATACAGAACTTAAGATTGATAGCTTCTAATTATTATTGCAAATAATAACTTGAAGATCTGAACTTGAAATTGTCAAATTCAGAACTTAAAATTGATAGCTTCTAATTATTATTGCAAATTATAACTTGAAGATCTGAACTTGTAATTGTCAAATACAGAACTTAAAATTAATAGCTTCTAATTATTATTGCAAATTATAACTTGAAGATCTGAACTTGTTATTGTCAAATACAGAACTTAAAATTGATAGCTTCTAATTATTATTGCAAATTATAACTTGAAGATCTGAACTTGTAATTGTCAAATACAGAACATAAAATTGATAGCTTCTAATTATTATTTCAAATTATAACTTGAAGATCTGAACTTGTAATTGTCAAATACAGAACTTAAAATTAATAGCTTCTAATTATTATTGCAAATTATAACTTGAAGATCTGAACTAGTAATTGTCAAATACAGAACTTAAAATTGATAGCTTCTAATTATTATTGTAAGTTATAACTTGAAGATCTGAACTTGTAATCGTGAATTACAGAACTTAGAATTGTTAAATTCAAATTATTATTTCAAATTATAACTTGAAGATCTGAAGTAGTAATTGTCAAATACAGAACTTAAAATTGATAGCTTCTAATTATTATTGCAAATTATAACTTGAAGATCTGAACTTGTAATTGTTAAATACAGAACTTCAAATTGTTAAATACAAATTATTAGTGCAAATTATAACTAGAAGATCTGAACTTGTAATTGTCAAATACAGCACTTAAAATTGATAGCTTCTAATTATTATTGTAAATTATAACTTGAAGATCTGAACTAGTAATTGTCAAATGCAGAACTTAAAATTGATAGCTTTTAATTATTATTGCAAATTATAACTTGAAGATCTGAACTTGTAATTGTCAAATACAGAACTTAAAATTGATAGCTTCTAATTATTATTGTAAATTATAACTTGAAGATCTGAACTTGTAATTGTCAAATACAGAACTTAAGAATGATAGCTTCTATTTATTATTGCAAATAATAACTTGAAGATCTGAACTTGTAATTGTCAAATTCAGAACTTAAAATTGATAGCTTCTAATTATTATTGCAAATTATAATTTGAAGATCTGAACTTGTAATAGACAAATACGCAACTTAGCATTGTTAAATACAAATTGTGATTGCAAATTATAACTTGAAGATCTGAACTTGTAATAGTCAAATACAGAACTTCTAATTGTTAAATACAAATTATTAGTGCAAATTATAACTTGAAGTTCTGAACTAGTAATTGTCAAATACAGATCTTAAAATTGATAGCTTCTAATTATTATTGCAAATTATAACTTGAAGATCTGAACTTGTAATTGTCAAATACAGAACGTCTAATTGTTAAATACAAATTATTAGTGCAAATTATAACTTGAAGATCTGAACTTGTAATTGTCAAATACAGAACTTAAAATTGATAGCTTCTAATTATTATTGCACATTATAACTTGAAGATCTGAACTTGTAATTGTCAAATACAGAACATAAAATTGATAGCTTCTAATTATTATTTCAAATTATAACTTGAAGATCTGAACTTGTAATTGTCAAATACAGAACTTAAAATTGATAGCTTCTAATTATTATTGTAAGTTATAACTTGAAGATCTGAACTTGTAATAGTGAATTACAGAACTTAGATTTGTTAAATTCAAATTATTATTTCAAATTATAACTTGAAGATCTGAACTAGTAATTGTCAAATACAGAACATAAAATTGATAGCTTCTAATTATTATTGCAAATTATAACTTGAAGATCTGAACTTGTAATTGTCAAATACAGAACTTAAAATTGATAGCTTCTAATTATTATTTCAAATTATAACTTGAAGATCTGAACTTGTAATAGTCAAATACAGAACTTCTAATTGTTAAATACAAATTATTAGTGCAAATTATAACTTGAAGTTCTGAACTAGTAATTGTCAAATACAGATCTTAAAATTGATAGCTTCTAATTATTATTGCAAATTATAACTAGAAGATCTGAACTTGTAATTGTCAAATACAGAACTTAAAATTGAGAGCTTCTAATTATTATTTCAAATTATAACTTGAAGATCTGAACTTGTAATTGTCAAATACAGAACTTAAAATTGATAGCTTCTAATTATTATTGCAAATTATAACTTGAAGATCTGAACTTGTAATTGTCAAATACAGAACTTCAAATTGTTAAATACAAATTATTAGTGCAAATTATAACTTGAAGATCTGAACTTGTAATTGTCAAATACAGAACTTAAAATTGATAGCTTCTAATTATTATTGTAAATTATAACTTGAAGATCTGAACTTGTAATAGTGAATTACAGAACTTAGATTTGTTAAATTCAAATTATTATTTCAAAATATAACTTGAAGATCTGAACTAGTAATTGTCAAATACAGAACTTAAAATTGATAGCTTCTAATAATTATTGCAAATTATAACTTGGAGATCTGAACTTGTAATTGTCAAATACAGAACTTAAAATTGATAGCTTCTAATTATTATTGCAAATTATAACTTGAAGATCTGAACTTGTAATTGTCAAATACAGAACATAAAATTGATAGCTTCTAATTATTATTTCAAATTATAACTTGAAGATATGAACTTGTAATTGTCAAATACAGAACTTAAAATTAATAGCTTCTAATTATTATTGCAAATTATAACTTGAAGATCTGAACTTGTAATTGTCAAATACAGAACTTAAAATTGATAGCTTCTAATTATTATTGTAAGTTATAACTTGAAGATCTGAACTTGTAATCGTGAATTACAGAACTTAGATTTGTTAAATTCAAATTATTATTTCAAATTATAACTTGAAGATCTGAACTAGTAATTGTCAAATACAGAACTTAAAATTGATAGCTTCTAATTATTATTGCAAATTATAACTTGAAGATCTGAACTTGTAATTGTCAAATACAGAACTTAAAATTGATAGCTTCTAATTATTATTGTAAATTATAACTTGAAGATCTGAACTTGTAATTGTGAAATACAGAACTTAAAATTGATAGCTTCTAATTATTATTGCAAATAATAACTTGAGGATCTGAACTTGTAATTGTCAAATACAGAACTTAAAATTGATAGCTTCTAATTATTATTGCAAAATATAATTTGAAGATCTGAACTTGTAATAGACAAATACGCAACTTAGCATTGTTAAATACAAATTGTGATTGCAAATTATAACTTGAAGATCTGAACCTGTAATAGGAAAATACAGAACTTCGAATTGTTAAATTCAAACTAAGATTGCAAATATTAATTCGAAGATCTGAACTTGTAATAGTCAAATACAGAACTTCTAATTGTTAAATACAAATTATTATTGCAAATTATAACTTGAAGTTCTGAACTAGTAATTGTCAAATACAGATCTTAAAATTGATAGCTTCTAATTATTATTGCAAATTATAACTAGAAGATCTGAACTTGTAATTGTCAAATACAGAACTTAAAATTGATAGCTTCTAATTATTATTTCAAATTATAACTTGAAGATCTGAACTTGTAATTGTCAAATACAGAACTTAAAATTGATAGCTTCTAATTATTATTGCAAATTATAACTTGAATATCTGAACTTGTAATTGTCAAATACAGAACTTAAAATTGATAGCTTCTAATTATTATTGTAAGTTATAACTTGAAGATCTGAACTTGTAATCGTGAATTACAGAACTTAGATTTGTTAAATTCAAATTAATATTTCAAATTATAACTTGAAGATCTGAACTAGTAATTGTCAAATACAGAACTTAAAATTGATAGCTTCTAATTATTATTGCAAATTATAACTTGAAGATCTGAACTTGTAATTGTTAAATACAGAACTTCAAATTGTTAAATACAAATTATTAGTGAAAATTATAACTAGAAGATCTGAACTTGTAATTGTCAAATACAGCACTTAAAATTGATAGCTTCTAATTATTATTGTAAATTATAACTTGAACATCTGAACTTGTAATAGTGAATTACAGAACTTAGATTTGATAAATTCAAATTATTATGTCAAATTATAACTTGAAGATCTGAACTAGTAATTGTCAAATACAGAACTTAAAATTGATAGCTTCTAATTATTATTGCAAATTATAACTTGAAGATCTGAACTTGTAATTGTCAAATACAGAACTTAAAATTGATAGCTTCTAATTATATTGTAAATTATAACTTGAAGATCTGAACTTGTAATTGTGAAATACAGAACTTAAAATTGATAGCTTCTAATTATTATTGCAAATAATAACTTGAAGATCTGAACTTGTAATTGTCAAATACAGAACTTAAAATTGATAGCTTCTAATTATTATTGCAAAATATAATTTGAAGATCTGAACTTGTAATAGACAAATACGCAACTTAGCATTGTTAAATACAAATTGTGATTGCAAATTATAACTTGAAGATCTGAACCTGTAATAGGAAAATACAGAACTTCGAATTGTTAAATTCAAACTAAGATTGCAAATATTAATTCGAAGATCTGAACTTGTAATAGTCAAATACAGAACTTCTAATTGTTAAATACAAATTATTATTGCAAATTATAACTTGAAGTTCTGAACTAGTAATTGTCAAATACAGATCTTAAAATTGATAGCTTCTAATTATTATTGCAAATTATAACTAGAAGATCTGAACTTGTAATTGTCAAATACAGAACTTAAAATTGATAGCTTCTAATTATTATTTCAAATTATAACTTGAAGATCTGAACTTGTAATTGTCAAATACAGAACTTAAAATTGATAGCTTCTAATTATTATTGCAAATTATAACTTGAAGATCTGAACTTGTAATTGTCAAATACAGAACTTAAAATTGATAGCTTCTAATTATTATTGTAAGTTATAACTTGAAGATCTGAACTTGTAATCGTGAATTACAGAACTTAGATTTGTTAAATTCAAATTATTATTTCAAATTATAACTTGAAGATCTGAACTAGTAATTGTCAAATACAGAACTTAAAATTGATAGCTTCTAATTATTATTGCAAATTATAACTTGAAGATCTGAACTTGTAATTGTTAAATATAGAACTTCAAATTGTTAAATACAAATTATTAGTGCAAATTATAACTAGAAGATCTGAACTTGTAATTGTCAAATACAGCACTTAAAATTGATAGCTTCTAATTATTATTGTAAATTATAACTTGAACATCTGAACTTGTAATAGTGAATTACAGAACTTAGATTTGATAAATTCAAATTATTATGTCAAATTATAACTTGAAGATCTGAACTAGTAATTGTCAAATACAGAACTTAAAATTGATAGCTTCTAATTATTATTGCAAATTATAACTTGAAGATCTGAACTTGTAATTGTCAAATACAGAACTTAAAATTGATAGCTTCTAATTATTATTGTAAATTATAACTTGAAGATCTGAACTTGTAATTGTCAAATACAGAACTTAAAATTGATAGCTTCTAATTATTATTGCAAATAATAACTTGAAGATCTGAACTTGTAATTGTCAAATACAGAACTTAAAATTGATAGCTTCTAATTATTATTGCAAAATATAATTTGAAGATCTGAACTTGTAATAGACAAATACGCAACTTAGCATTGTTAAATACAAATTTTGATTGCAAATTATAACTTGAAGATCTGAACCTGTAATAGGAAAATACAGAACTTCGAATTGTTAAATTCAAACTAAGATTGCAAATAATAATTCGAAGATCTGAACTTGTAATAGTCAAATACAGAACTTCTAATTGTTAAATACAAATTATTATTGCAAATTATAACTTGAAGTTCTGAACTAGTAATTGTCAAATACAGATCTTAAAATTGATAGCTTCTAATTATTATTGCAAATTATAACTAGAAGATCTGAACTTGTAATTGTCAAATACAGAACTTAAAATTGATAGCTTCTAATTATTATTTCAAATTTTAACTTGAAGATCTGAACTTGTAATTGTCAAATACAGAACTTAAAATTGATAGCTTCTAATTATTATTGCAAATTATAACTTGAAGATCTGAACTTGTAATTGTTAAATACAGAACTTCAAATTGTTAAATACGAATTATTAGTGCAAATTATAACTAGAAGATCTGAACTTGTAATTGTCAAATACAGAACTTAAAATTGATAGCTTCTAATTATTATTGTAAGTTATAACTTGAAGATCTGAACTTGTAATCGTGAATTACAGAACTTAGATTTGTTAAATTCAAATTATTATTTCAAATTATAACTTGAAGATCTGAACTAGTAATTGTCAAATACAGAACTTAAAATTGATAGCTTCTAATTATTATTGCAAATTATAACTTGAAGATCTGAACTTGTAATTGTTAAATACAGAACTTCAAATTGTTAAATACAAATTATTAGTGCAAATTATAACTAGAAGATCTGAACTTGTAATTGTCAAATACAGCACTTAAAATTGATAGCTTCTAATTATTATTGTAAATTATAACTTGAAGATCTGAACTTGTAATAGTGAATTACAGAACTTAGATTTGATAAATTCAAATTATTATTTCAAATTATAACTTGAAGATCTGAACTAGAAATTGTCAAATACAGAACTTAAAATTGATAGCTTCTAATTATTATTGCAAATTATAACTTGAAGATCTCAACTTGTAATTGTCAAATACAGAACTTAAAATTGATAGCTTCTAATTATTATTGTAAATTATAACTTGAAGATCTGAACTTGTAATTGTGAAATACAGAACTTAAAATTGATAGCTTCTAATTATTATTGCAAATAAAAACTTGAAGATCTGAACTTGTAATTGTCAAATACAGAACTTAAAATTGATAGCTTCTAATTATTATTGCAAAATATAATTTGAAGATCTGAACTTGTAATAGACAAATACGCAACTTAGCATTGTTAAATACAAATTGTGATTGCAAATTATAACTTGAAGATCTGAACCTGTAATAGGAAAATAAAGAACTTCGAATTGTTAAATTCAAACTAAGATTGCAAATAATAATTCGAAGATCTGAACTTGTAATAGTCAAATACAGAACTTCTAATTGTTAAATACAAATTATTATTGCAAATTATAACTAGAAGATCTGAACTTGTAATTGTCAAATACAGAACTTAAAATTGATAGCTTCTAATTATTATTTCAAATTATAACTTGAAGATCTGAACTTGTAATTGTCAAATACAGAACTTAAAATTGATAGCTTCTAATTATTATTGCAAATTATAACTTGAAGATCTGAACTTGTAATTGTCAAATACAGAACTTCTAATTGTTAAATACAAATTATTAGTGCAAATTATAACTTGAAGATCTGAACTTGTAATTGTCAAATACAGAACTTAAAATTGATAGCTTCTAATTATTATTGTAAATTATAACTTGAAGATCTGAACTTGTAATAGTGAATTACAGAACTTAGATTTGTTAAATTCAAATTATTATTTCAAATTATAACTTGAAGATCTGAACTAGTAATTGTCAAATACAGAACTTAAAATTGATAGCTTCTAATTATTATTGCAAATTATAACTTGAAGATCTGAACTTGTAATTGTCAAATACAGAACTTAAAATTGATAGCTTCTAATTATTATTGCAAATTATAACTTGAAGATCTGAACTTGTAATTGTCAAATACAGAACATAAAATTGATAGCTTCTAATTATTATTTCAAATTATAACTTGAAGATCTGAACTTGTAATTGTCAAATACAGAACTTAAAATTAATAGCTTCTAATTATTATTGCAAATTATAACTTGAAGATCTGAACTAGTAATTGTCAAATACAGAACTTAAAATTGATAGCTTCTAATTATTATTGTAAGTTATAACTTGAAGATCTGAACTTGTAATCGTGAATTACAGAACTTAGAATTGTTAAATTCAAATTATTATTTCAAATTATAACTTGAAGATCTGAAGTAGTAATTGTCAAATACAGAACTTAAAATTGATAACTTATAATTATTATTGCAAATTATAACTTGAAGATCTGAACTTGTAATTGTTAAATACAGAACTTCAAATTGTTAAATACAAATTATTAGTGCAAATTATAACTAGAAGATCTGAACTTGTAATTGTCAAATACAGCACTTAAAATTGATAGCTTCTAATTATTATTGTAAATTATAACTTGAAGATCTGAACTTGTAATAGTGAATTACAGAACTTAAAATTGATAGCTTCTAATTATTATTGTAAATTATAACTTGAAGATCTGAACTTGTAATTGTCAAATACAGAACTTAAAATTGATAGCTTCTAATTATTATTGCAAATAATAACTTGAAGATCTGAACTTGTAATTGTCAAATATAGAACTTAAAATTAATAGCTTCTAATTATTATTGCAAAATATAATTTGAAGATCTGAACTTGTAATAGTCAAATACAGAACTTCTAATTGTTAAATACAAATTATTATTGCAAATTATAACTTGAAGTTCTGAACTAGTAATTGTCAAATACAGATCTTAAAATTGATAGCTTCTAATTATTATTGCAAATTATAACTAGAAGATCTGAACTTGTAATTGTCAAATACAGAACTTAAAATTGATAGCTTCTAATTATTATTTCAAATTTTAACTTGAAGATCTGAACTTGTAATTGTCAAATACAGAACTTAAAATTGATAGCTTCTAATTATTATTGCAAATTATAACTTGAAGATCTGAACTTGTAATTGTTAAATACAGAACTTCAAATTGTTAAATACGAATTATTAGTGCAAATTATAACTAGAAGATCTGAACTTGTAATTGTCAAATACAGAACTTAAAATTGATAGCTTCTAATTATTATTGTAAGTTATAACTTGAAGATCTGAACTTGTAATCGTGAATTACAGAACTTAGATTTGTTAAATTCAAATTATTATTTCAAATTATAACTTGAAGATCTGAACTAGTAATTGTCAAATACAGAACTTAAAATTGATAGCTTCTAATTATTATTGCAAATTATAACTTGAAGATCTGAACTTGTAATTGTTAAATACAGAACTTCAAATTGTTAAATACAAATTATTAGTGCAAATTATAACTAGAAGATCTGAACTTGTAATTGTCAAATACAGCACTTAAAATTGATAGCTTCTAATTATTATTGTAAATTATAACTTGAAGATCTGAACTTGTAATAGTGAATTACAGAACTTAGATTTGATAAATTCAAATTATTATTTCAAATTATAACTTGAAGATCTGAACTAGAAATTGTCAAATACAGAACTTAAAATTGATAGCTTCTAATTATTATTGCAAATTATAACTTGAAGATCTCAACTTGTAATTGTCAAATACAGAACTTAAAATTGATAGCTTCTAATTATTATTGTAAATTATAACTTGAAGATCTGAACTTGTAATTGTGAAATACAGAACTTAAAATTGATAGCTTCTAATTATTATTGCAAATAATAACTTGAAGATCTGAACTTGTAATTGTCAAATACAGAACTTAAAATTGATAGCTTCTAATTATTATTGCAAAATATAATTTGAAGATCTGAACTTGTAATAGACAAATACGCAACTTAGCATTGTTAAATACAAATTGTGATTGCAAATTATAACTTGAAGATCTGAACCTGTAATAGGAAAATAAAGAACTTCGAATTGTTAAATTCAAACTAAGATTGCAAATAATAATTCGAAGATCTGAACTTGTAATAGTCAAATACAGAACTTCTAATTGTTAAATACAAATTATTATTGCAAATTATAACTAGAAGATCTGAACTTGTAATTGTCAAATACAGAACTTAAAATTGATAGCTTCTAATTATTATTTCAAATTATAACTTGAAGATCTGAACTTGTAATTGTCAAATACAGAACTTAAAATTGATAGCTTCTAATTATTATTGCAAATTATAACTTGAAGATCTGAACTTGTAATTGTCAAATACAGAACTTCTAATTGTTAAATACAAATTATTAGTGCAAATTATAACTTGAAGATCTGAACTTGTAATTGTCAAATACAGAACTTAAAATTGATAGCTTCTAATTATTATTGTAAATTATAACTTGAAGATCTGAACTTGTAATAGTGAATTACAGAACTTAGATTTGTTAAATTCAAATTATTATTTCAAATTATAACTTGAAGATCTGAACTAGTAATTGTCAAATACAGAACTTAAAATTGATAGCTTCTAATTATTATTGCAAATTATAACTTGAAGATCTGAACTTGTAATTGTCAAATACAGAACTTAAAATTGATAGCTTCTAATTATTATTGCAAATTATAACTTGAAGATCTGAACTTGTAATTGTCAAATACAGAACATAAAATTGATAGCTTCTAATTATTATTTCAAATTATAACTTGAAGATCTGAACTTGTAATTGTCAAATACAGAACTTAAAATTAATAGCTTCTAATTATTATTGCAAATTATAACTTGAAGATCTGAACTAGTAATTGTCAAATACAGAACTTAAAATTGATAGCTTCTAATTATTATTGTAAGTTATAACTTGAAGATCTGAACTTGTAATCGTGAATTACAGAACTTAGAATTGTTAAATTCAAATTATTATTTCAAATTATAACTTGAAGATCTGAAGTAGTAATTGTCAAATACAGAACTTAAAATTGATAACTTATAATTATTATTGCAAATTATAACTTGAAGATCTGAACTTGTAATTGTTAAATACAGAACTTCAAATTGTTAAATACAAATTATTAGTGCAAATTATAACTAGAAGATCTGAACTTGTAATTGTCAAATACAGCACTTAAAATTGATAGCTTCTAATTATTATTGTAAATTATAACTTGAAGATCTGAACTTGTAATAGTGAATTACAGAACTTAAAATTGATAGCTTCTAATTATTATTGTAAATTATAACTTGAAGATCTGAACTTGTAATTGTCAAATACAGAACTTAAAATTGATAGCTTCTAATTATTATTGCAAATAATAACTTGAAGATCTGAACTTGTAATTGTCAAATATAGAACTTAAAATTAATAGCTTCTAATTATTATTGCAAAATATAATTTGAAGATCTGAACTTGTAATAGACAAATGCGCAACTTAGCATTGTTAAATACAAATTGTGATGGCAAATAATAACTTGAAGATCTGAACCTGTAATAGGTAAATACAGAACTTCGAATTGTTAAATTCAAACTAAGATTGCAAATAATAATTCGAAGATCTGAACTTGTAATAGTCAAATACAGAACTTCTAATTGTTAAATACAAATTATTAGTGCAAATTATAATTTGAAGATCTGAACTAGTAATTGTCAAATACAGAACTTAAAATTGATAGCTTCTAATTATTATTGCAAATTATAACTTGAAGATCTGAACTTTTAATTGTCAAATACAGAACTTCAAATTGTTAAATACAAATTATTAGTGCAAATTATAACTTGAAGATCTGAACTTGTAATTGTCAAATACAGAACTTAAAATTGATAGCTTCTAATAATTATTGCAAATTATAACTTGAAGATCTGAACTTGTAATTGTCAAATACAGAACTTAAAATTGATAGCTTCTAATTATTATTGCAAATTATAACTTGAAGATCTGAACTTGTAATTGTCAAATACAGAACATAAAATTGATAGCTTCTAATTATTATTTCAAATTATAACTTGAAGATCTGAACTTGTAATTGTCTAATAAAGAACTTAAAATTAATAGCTTCTAATTATTATTGCAAATTATAACTTGAAGATCTGAACTTGTAATTGTCAAATACAGAACTTAAAATTGATAGCTTCTAATTATTCTTGTAAGTTATAACTTGAAGATCTGAACTTGTAATCGTGAATTACAGAACTTAGATTTGTTAAATTCAAATTATTATTTCAAATTATAACTTGAAGATCTGAACTAGTAATTGTCAAATACAGAACTTAAAATTGATAGCTTCTAATTATTATTGCAAATTATAACTTGAAGATCTGAACTTGTAATTGTTAAATACAGAACTTCAAATTGTTAAATACAAATTATTAGTGCAAATTATAACTAGAAGATCTGAACTTGTAATTGTACAATACAGCACTTAAAATTGATAGCTTCTAATTATTATTGTAAATTATAACTTGAAGATCTGAACTTGTAATAGTGAATTACAGAACTTAGATTTGATAAATTCAAATTATTATTTCAAATTATAACTTGTAGATCTGAACTAGTAATTGTCAAATACAGAAGTTAAAATTGATAGCTTCTAATTATTATTGCAAATTATAACTTGAAGATCTGAACTTGTAATTGTCAAATACAGAACTTAAAATTGATAGCTTCTAATTATTATTGTAAATTATAACTTGAAGATCTGAACTTGTAATTATCAAATACAGAACTTAAAATTGATAGCTTCTAATTATTATTGCAAATAATAACTTGAAGATCTGAACTTGTAATTGTCAAATACAGCACTTAAAATTGATAGCTTCTAATTATTATTGTAAATTATAACTTGAAGATCTGAACTTGTAATAGTGAATTACAGAACTTAGATTTGATAAATTCAAATTATTATTTCAAATTATAACTTGTAGATCTGAACTTGTAATTGTCAAATACAGAACTTATAATTGATAGCTTCTAATTATTATTGCAAATTATAACTTGAAGATCTGAACTTGTAATTGTCAAATACAGAACATAAAATTGATAGCTTCTAATTATTATTTCAAATTATAACTTGAAGATCTGAACTTGTAATTGTCAAATACAGAACTTAAAATTAATAGCTTCTAATTATTATTGCAAATTATAACTTGAAGATCTGAACTAGTAATTGTCAAATACAGAACTTAAAATTGATAGCTTCTAATTATTATTGTAAGTTATAACTTGAAGATCTGAACTAGTAATTGTCAAATACAGAACTTAAAATTGATAGCTTCTAATTATTATTGCAAATTATAACTTGAAGATCTGAACTTGTAATTGTCAAATGCAGAACTTAAAATTGATAGCATCTAATTATTATTTCAAATTATAACTTGAAGATCTGAACTTGTAATTGTTAAATACAGAACTTCAAATTGTTAAATACAAATTATTAGTGCAAATTATAACTAGAAGATCTGAACTTGTAATTGTCAAATACAGCACTTAAAATTGATAGCTTCTAATTATTATTGTAAATTATAACTTGAAGATCTGAACTTGTAATAGTGAATTACAGAACTTAAAATTGATAGCTTCTAATTATTATTGTAAATTATAACTTGAAGATCTGAACTTGTAATTGTCAAATACAGAACTTAAAATTGATAGCTTCTAATTATTATTGCAAATAATAACTTGAAGATCTGAACTTGTAATTGTCAAATACAGAACTTAAAATTAATAGCTTCTAATTATTATTGCAAAATATAATTTGAAGATCTGAACTTGTAATAGACAAATGCGCAACTTAGCATTGTTAAATACAAATTGTGATTGCAAATAATAACTTGAAGATCTGAACCTGTAATAGGTAAATACAGAACTTCGAATTGTTAAATTCAAACTAAGATTGCAAATAATAATTCGAAGATCTGAACTTGTAATAGTCAAATACAGAACTTCTAATTGTTAAATACAAATTATTAGTGCAAATTATAATTTGAAGATCTGAACTAGTAATTGTCAAATACAGAACTTAAAATTGATAGCTTCTAATTATTATTACAAATTATAACTTGAAGATCTGAACTTTTAATTGTCAAATACAGAACTTCAAATTGTTAAATACAAATTATTAGTGCAAATTATAACTTGAAGATCTGAACTTGTAATTGTCAAATACAGAACTTAATATTGATAGCTTCTAATTATTATTTCTAATTATAACTTGAAGATCTGAACTTGTAATTGTCAAATACAGAACTTAAAATTATAGCTTCTAATTATATTTGCAAATTATAACATGAAGATCTGAACTTGTAATTGTCAAATACAGAACTTCTAATTGTTAAATACAAATTATTAGTGCAAATTATAACTTGAAGATCTGAACTTGTAATTGTCAAATACAGAACTTAAAATTCATAGCTTCTAATTATTATTATAAATTATAACTTGAAGATCTGAACTTGTAATAGTGAATTACAGAACTTAGATTTGTTAAATTCAAATTATTATTTCAAAATATAACTTGAAGATCTGAACTAGTAATTGTCAAATACAGAACTTAAAATTGATAGCTTCTAATAATTATTGCAAATTATAACTTGAAGATCTGAACTTGTAATTGTCAAATACAGAACTTAAAATTGATAGCTTCTAATTATTATTGCAAATTATAACTTGAAGATCTGAACTTGTAATTGTCAAATACAGAACATAAAATTGATAGCTTCTAATTATTATTTCAAATTATAACTTGAAGATCTGAACTTGTAATTGTCAAATAAAGAACTTAAAATTAATAGCTTCTAATTATTATTGCAAATTATAACTTGAAGATCTGAACTTGTAATTGTCAAATACAGAACTTAAAATTGATAGCTTCTAATTATTCTTGTAAGTTATAACTTGAAGATCTGAACTTGTAATCGTGAATTACAGAACTTAGATTTGTTAAATTCAAATTATTATTTCAAATTATAACTTGAAGATCTGAACTAGTAATTGTCAAATACAGAACTTAAAATTGATAGCTTCTAATTATTATTGCAAATTATAACTTGAAGATCTGAACTTGTAATTGTTAAATACAGAACTTCAAATTGTTAAATACAAATTATTAGTGCAAATTATAACTAGAAGATCTGAACTTGTAATTGTCAAATACAGCACTTAAAATTGATAGCTTCTAATTATTATTGTAAATTATAACTTGAAGATCTGAACTTGTAATAGTGAA
Source organism: Cantharis lateralis (assembly GCA_963170105.1). Classification (NCBI taxonomy): domain Eukaryota; kingdom Metazoa; phylum Arthropoda; class Insecta; order Coleoptera; family Cantharidae; genus Cantharis; species Cantharis lateralis. Next base: position 21,915,297 of record OY720625.1, on the reverse strand, counting down.
TTACAGAACTTAGATTTGATAAATTCAAATTATTATTTCAAATTATAACTTGTAGATCTGAACTAGTAATTGTCAAATACAGAAGTTAAAATTGATAGCTTCTAATTATTATTGCAAATTATAACTTGAAGATCTGAACTTGTAATTGTCAAATACAGAACTTAAAATTGATAGCTTCTAATTATTATTGTAAATTATAACTTGAAGATCTGAACTTGTAATTGTCAAATACAGAACTTAAAATTGATAGCTTCTAATTATTATTGCAAATAATAACTTGAAGATCTGAACTTGTAATTGTCAAATACAGAACTTAAAATTGATAGCTTCTAATTATTATTTCAAATTATAACTTGAAGATCTGAACTTGTAATTGTCAAATACAGAACTTCTAATTGTTAAATACAAATTATTAGTGCAAATTATAACTTGTAGATCTGAACTTGTAATTGTCAAATACAGAACTTAAAATTGATAGCTTCTAATTATTATTGTAAATTATAACTTGAAGATCTGAACTTGTAATAGTGAATTACAGAACTTAGATTTGTCAAATTCAAATTATTATTTCTAATTATAACTTGAAGATCTGAACTAGTAATTGTCAAATACAGAACTTAAAATTGATAGCTTCTAATTATTATTGCAAATTATAACATGAAGATCTGAACTTGTAATTGTCAAATACAGAACTTAAAATTGAGAGCTTCAAATTATTATTTCAAATTATAACTTGAAGAACTGAACTTGTAATTGCCAAATACAGAACTTAAAATTGATAGCTTCTAATTATTATTGCAAATTATAACTTGAAGATCTGAACTTGTAATTGTCAAATACAGAACTTAAAATTGATAGCTTCTAATTATTATTGCAAATAATAACTTGAAGATCTGAACTTGTAATTGTCAAATACAGAACTTAAAATTGATAGCTTCTAATTATTATTGCAAATTATAACTTGAAGATCTGAACTTGTAATTGTCAAATACAGAACTTAAAATTGATAGCTTCTAATTATTATTGTAAATTATAACTTGAAGATCTGAACTTGTAATAGTGAATTACAGAACTTAGATTTGTCAAATTCAAATTATTATTTCTAATTATAACTTGAAGATCTGAACTAGTGATTGTCAAATACAGAACTTAAAATTGATAGCTTCTAATTATTATTGCAAATTATAACTTGAAGATCTGAACTTGTAATTGTCAAATACAGAACTTAAAATTGATAGCTTCTAATTATTATTGCAAATAATAACTTGAAGATCTGAACTTGTAATTGTCAAATACAGAACTTAAAATTGATAGCTTCTAATTATTATTGCAAATAATAACTTGAAGATCTGAACTTGTAATTGTCAAATACAGAACTTAAAATTAATAGCTTCTAATTATTATTGCAAAATATAATTTGAAGATCTGAACTTGTAATAGACAAATGCGCAACTTAGCATTGTTAAATACAAATTGTGATTGCAAATAATAACTTGAAGATCTGAACCTGTAATAGGTAAATACAGAACTTCGAATTGTTAAATTCAAACTAAGATTGCAAATAATAATTCGAAGATCTGAACTTGTAATAGTCAAATACAGAACTTCTAATTGTTAAATACAAATTATTAGTGCAAATTATAATTTGAAGATCTGAACTAGTAATTGTCAAATACAGAACTTAAAATTGATAGCTTCTAATTATTATTGCAAATTATAACTTGAAGAACTGAACTTGTAATTGCCAAATACAGAACTTAAAATTGATAGCTTCTAATTATTATTGCAAATTATAACTTGAAGATCTGAACTTGTAATTGTCAAATACAGAACTTAAAATTGATAGCTTCTAATTATTATTGCAAATAATAACTTGAAGATCTGAACTTGTAATTGTCAAATACAGAACTTAAAATTGATAGCTTCTAATTATTATTGCAAATTATAACATGAAGATCTGAACTTGTAATTGTCAAATACAGAACTTAAAATTGAGAGCTTCAAATTATTATTTCAAATTATAACTTGAAGAACTGAACTTGTAATTGCCAAATACAGAACTTAAAATTGATAGCTTCTAATTATTATTGCAAATTATAACTTGAAGATCTGAACTTGTAATTGTCAAATACAGAACTTAAAATTGATAGCTTCTAATTATTATTGCAAATAATAACTTGAAGATCTGAACTTGTAATTGTCAAATACAGAACTTAAAATTGATAGCTTCTAATTATTATTGCAAATTATAACTTGAAGATCTGAACTTGTAATTGTCAAATACAGAACTTAAAATTGATAGCTTCTAATTATTATTGTAAATTATAACTTGAAGATCTGAACTTGTAATAGTGAATTACAGAACTTAGATTTGTCAAATTCAAATTATTATTTCTAATTATAACTTGAAGATCTGAACTAGTAATTGTCAAATACAGAACTTAAAATTGATAGCTTCTAATTATTATTGCAAATTATAACTTGAAGATCTGAACTTGTAATTGTCAAATACAGAACTTAAAATTGATAGCTTCTAATTATTATTGCAAATAATAACTTGAAGATCTGAACTTGTAATTGTCAAATACAGAACTTAAAATTGATAGCTTCTAATTATTATTGCAAATAATAACTTGAAGATCTGAACTTGTAATTGTCAAATACAGAACTTAAAATTAATAGCTTCTAATTATTATTGCAAAATATAATTTGAAGATCTGAACTTGTAATAGACAAATGCGCAACTTAGCATTGTTAAATACAAATTGTGATTGCAAATAATAACTTGAAGATCTGAACCTGTAATAGGTAAATACAGAACTTCGAATTGTTAAATTCAAACTAAGATTGCAAATAATAATTCGAAGATCTGAACTTGTAATAGTCAAATACAGAACTTCTAATTGTTAAATACAAATTAATAGTGCAAATTATAATTTGAAGATCTGAACTAGTAATTGTCAAATACAGAACTTAAAATTGATAGCTTCTAATTATTATTGCAAATTATAACTTGAAGATCTGAACTTTTAATTGTCAAATACAGAACTTCAAATTGTTAAATACAAATTATTAGTGCAAATTATAACTTGAAGATCTGAACTTGTAATTGTCAAATACAGAACTTAAAATTGATAGCTTCTAATAATTATTGCAAATTATAACTTGAAGATCTGAACTTGTAATTGTCAAATACAGAACTTAAAATTGATAGCTTCTAATTATTATTGCAAATTATAACTTGGAGATCTGAACTTGTAATTGTCAAATACAGAACATAAAATTGATAGCTTCTAATTATTATTTCAAATTATAACTTGAAGATCTGAACTTGTAATTGTCAAATAAAGAACTTAAAATTAATAGCTTCTAATTATTATTGCAAATTATAACTTGAAGATCTGAACTTGTAATTGTCAAATACAGAACTTAAAATTGATAGCTTCTAATTATTCTTGTAAGTTATAACTTGAAGATCTGAACTTGTAATCGTGAATTACAGAACTTAGATTTGTTAAATTCAAATTATTATTTCAAATTATAACTTGAAGATCTGAACTAGTAATTGTCAAATACAGAACTTAAAATTGATAGCTTCTAATTATTATTGCAAATTATAACTTGAAGATCTGAACTTGTAATTGTTAAATACAAAACTTCAAATTGTTAAATACAAATTATTAGTGCAAATTATAACTAGAAGATCTGAACTTGTAATTGTCAAATACAGCACTTAAAATTGATAGCTTCTAATTATTATTGTAAATTATAACTTGAAGATCTGAACTTGTAATAGTGAATTACAGAACTTAGATTTGATAAATTCAAATTATTATTTCAAATTATAACTTGTAGATCTGAACTAGTAATTGTCAAATACAGAAGTTAAAATTGATAGCTTCTAATTATTATTGCAAATTATAACTTGAAGATCTGAACTTGTAATTGTCAAATACAGAACTTAAAATTGATAGCTTCTAATTATTATTGTAAATTATAACTTGAAGATCTGAACTTGTAATTGTCAAATACAGAACTTAAAATTGATAGCTTCTAATTATTATTGCAAATAATAACTTGAAGATCTGAACTTGTAATTGTCAAATACAGCACTTAAAATTGATAGCTTCTAATTATTATTGTAAATTATAACTTGAAGATCTGAACTTGTAATAGTGAATTACAGAACTTAGATTTGATAAATTCAAATTATTATTTCAAATTATAACTTGTAGATCTGAACTTGTAATTGTCAAATACAGAACTTAAAATTGATAGCTTCTAATTATTATTGCAAATTATAACTTGAAGATCTGAACTTGTAATTGTCAAATACAGAACATAAAATTGATAGCTTCTAATTATTATTTCAAATTATAACTTGAAGATCTGAACTTGTAATTGTCAAATACAGAACTTAAAATTAATAGCTTCTAATTATTATTGCAAATTATAACTTGAAGATCTGAACTAGTAATTGTCAAATACAGAACTTAAAATTGATAGCTTCTAATTATTATTGTAAGTTATAACTTGAAGATCTGAACTAGTAATTGTCAAATACAGAACTTAAAATTGATAGCTTCTAATTATTATTGCAAATTATAACTTGAAGATCTGAACTTGTAATTGTCAAATGCAGAACTTAAAATTGATAGCTTCTAATTATTATTTCAAATTATAACTTGAAGATCTGAACTTGTAATTGTTAAATACAGAACTTCAAATTGTTAAATACAAATTATTAGTGCAAATTATAACTAGAAGATCTGAACTTGTAATTGTCAAATACAGCACTTAAAATTGATAGCTTCTAATTATTATTGTAAATTATAACTTGAAGATCTGAACTTGTAATAGTGAATTACAGAACTTAAAATTGATAGCTTCTAATTATTATTGTAAATTATAACTTGAAGATCTGAACTTGTAATTGTCAAATACAGAACTTAAAATTGATAGCTTCTAATTATTATTGCAAATAATAACTTGAAGATCTGAACTTGTAATTGTCAAATACAGAACTTAAAATTGATAGCTTCTAATTATTATTGCAAATAATAACTTGAAGATCTGAACTTGTAATTTTCAAATACAGAACTTAAAATTAATAACTTCTAATTATTATTGCAAAATATAATTTGAAGATCTGAACTTGTAATAGACAAATGCGCAACTTAGCATTGTTAAATTCAAACTAAGATTGCAAATAATAATTCGAAGATCTGAACTTGTAATAGTCAAATACAGAACTTCTAATTGTTAAATACAAATTATTAGTGCAAATTATAATTTGAAGATCTGAACTAGTAATTGTCAAATACAGAACTTAAAATTGATAGCTTCTAATTATTATTGCAAATTATACCTTGAAGATCTGAACTTTTAATTGTCAAATACAGAACTTCAAATTGTTAAATACAAATTATTAGTGCAAATTATAACTTGAAGATCTGAACTTGTAATTGTCAAATACAGAAATAATATTGATAGCTTCTAATTATTATTTCAAATTATAACTTGAAGATCTGAACTTGTAATTGTCAAATACAGAACTTAAAATTATAGCTTCTAATTATAATTGCAAATTATAACATGAAGATCTGAACTTGTAATTGTCAAATACAGAACTTCTAATTGTTAAATACAAATTATTAGTGCAAATTATAACTTGAAGATCTGAACTTGTAATTGTCAAATACAGAACTTAAAATTCATAGCTTCTAATTATTATTATAAATTATAACTTGAAGATCTGAACTTGTAATAGTGAATTACAGAACTTAGATTTGTTAAATTCAAATTATTATTTCAAAATATAACTTGAAGATCTGAACTAGTAATTGTCAAATACAGAACTTAAAATTGATAGCTTCTAATAATTATTGCAAATTATAACTTGAAGATCTGAACTTGTAATTGTCAAATACAGAACTTAAAATTGATAGCTTCTAATTATTATTGCAAATTATAACTTGAAGATCTGAACTTGTAATTGTCAAATACAGAACATAAAATTGATAGCTTCTAATTATTATTTCAAATTATAACTTGAAGATCTGAACTTGTAATTGTCAAATAAAGAACTTAAAATTAATAGCTTCTAATTATTATTGCAAATTATAACTTGAAGATCTGAACTTGTAATTGTCAAATACAGAACTTAAAATTGATAGCTTCTAATTATTCTTGTAAGTTATAACTTGAAGATCTGAACTTGTAATCGTGAATTACAGAACTTAGATTTGTTAAATTCAAATTATTATTTCAAATTATAACTTGAAGATCTGAACTAGTAATTGTCAAATACTGAACTTAAAATTGATAGCTTCTAATTATTATTGCAAATTATAACTTGAAGATCTGAACTTGTAATTGTTAAATACAGAACTTCAAATTGTTAAATACAAATTATTAGTGCAAATTATAACTAGAAGATCTGAACTTGTAATTGTCAAATACAGCACTTAAAATTGATAGCTTCTAATTATTATTGTAAATTATAACTTGAAGATCTGAACTTGTAATAGTGAATTACAGAACTTAGATTTGATAAATTCAAATTATTATTTCAAATTATAACTTGTAGATCTGAACTAGTAATTGTCAAATACAGAAGTTAAAATTGATAGCTTCTAATTATTATTGCAAATTATAACTTGAAGATCTGAACTTGTAATTGTCAAATACAGAACTTAAAATTGATAGCTTCTAATTATTATTGTAAATTATAACTTGAAGATCTGAACTTGTAATTGTCAAATACAGAACTTAAAATTGATAGCTTCTAATTATTATTGCAAATTATAACATGAAGATCTGAACTTGTAATTGTCAAATACAGAACTTCTAATTGTTAAATACAAATTATTAGTGTAAATTATAACTTGTAGATCTGAACTTGTAATTGTCAAATACAGAACTTAAAATTGATAACTTCTAATTATTATTGTAAATTATAACTTGAAGATCTGAACTTGTAATAGTGAATTACAGAACTTAGATTTGTCAAATTCAAATTATTATTTCTAATTATAACTTGAAGATCTGAACTAGTAATTGTCAAATACAGAACTTAAAATTGATAGCTTCTAATTATTATTGCAAATTATAACTTGAAGATCTGAACTTGTAATTGTCAAATACAGAACTTAAAATTGAGAGCTTCAAATTATTATTTCAAATTATAACTTGAAGAACTGAACTTGTAATTGCCAAATACAGAACTTAAAATTAATACCTTCTAATTATTATTGCAAATAATAACTTGAAGATCTGAACTTGTAATTGTCAAATGCAGAACTTAAAATTGATAGCTTCTAATTATTATTGCAAATAATAATTTGAAGATCTGTACTTGTAATTGTCAAATACAGAACTTAAAATTGATAGCTTATAATTATAATTCAAATTATAACTTGAAGATCTGAACTTGTAATAGTCAAATACAGAACTTCTAACTGTTAAATACAAATTATTAGTGCAAATTATAACTTGAAGATCTGAACTAGTAATTGTCAAATACAGAACTTAAAATTGATAGCTTCTAATTATTATTGCAAATTATAACTTGAAGATCTGAACTTGTAATTGTCAAATACAGAACTTAAAATTGATAGCTTCTAATTATTATTGTAAATTATAACTTGAAGATCTGAACTTGTAATTGTCAATTACAGAACTTAAAATTGATAGCTTCTAATTATTATTGCAAATAATAACTTGAAGATCTGAACTTGTAATTGTCAAATACAGAACTTAAAATTAATAGCTTCTAATTATTATTGCAAATTATAATTTGAAGATCTGAACTTGTAATAGACAAATACGCAACTTAGCATTGTTAAATACAAATTGTGATTGCAAATTATAACTTGAAGATCTGAACCTTTAATAGGTAAATACAGAACTTCGAATTGTTAAATTCAAACTAAGATTGCAAATAATAATTCGAAGATCTGAACTTGTAATAGTCAAATACAGAACTTCTAATTGTTAAATACAAATTATTAGTGCAAATTATAACTTGAAGATCTGAACTAGTAATTGTCAAATACAGAACTTAAAATTGATAGCTTCTAATTATTATTGCAAATTATAACTTGAAGATCTGAACTTGTAATTGTCAAATACAGAACTTCTAATTGTTAAATACAAATTATTAGTGCAAATTATAACTTGAAGATCTGAACTTGTAATTGTCAAATACAGAACTTAAAATTGATAGCTTATAATTATTATTGCAAATTATAACTTGAAGATCTGAACTTCTAATTGTCAAATACAGAACTTCTAATCGTTAAATACAAATTATTAGTGCAAATTATTACTTGAAGATCTGAACATGTAATTGTTAAATACAGAACTTGAAATTGATAGCTACTAATTATTATTGTAAATTATAACTTGAAGATCTGAACTTGTAATAGTGAATTACAGAACTTAGATTTGTTAAATTCTAATTATTACTTCAAATTATAACTTGAAGATCTGAACTAGTAATTGTCAAATACAGAACTTAAAATTGATAGCTTCTAATTATTATTGCAAATTATAACTTGAAGATCTGAACTTGTAATTGTCAAATACAGAACTTAAAATTAATAGCTTCTAATTATTATTGTAAATTATAACTTGAAGATCTGAACTTGTAATAGTGAATTACAGAACTTAGATTTGTTAAATTCAAATTATTATTTCAAAGTATAACTTGAAGATCTGAACTAGTAATTGTCAAATACAGAACTTAAAATTGATAGCTTCTAATTATTATTGCAAATTATAACTTGAAGATCTGAACTTGTAATTGTCAAATGCAGAACTTAAAATTGATAGCTTCTAATTATTATTTCAAATTATAACTTGAAGATCTGAACTTGTAATTGTCAAATACAGAACTTAAAATTGATAGCTTCTAATTATTATTGTAAATTATAACTTGAAGATCTGAACTTGTAATTGTCAATTACAGAACTTAAAATTGATAGCTTCTAATTATTATTGCAAATATAAACTTGAAGATCTGAACTTGTAATTGTCAAATACAGAACTTAAAATTAATAGCTTCTAATTATTATTGCAAATTATAATTTGAACATCTGAACTTGTAATAGACAAATACGCAACTTAGCATTGTTAAATACAAATTGTGATTGCAAATTATAACTTGAAGATCTGAACCTTTAATAGGTAAATACAGAACTTCGAATTGTTAAATTCAAACTAAGATTGCAAATAATAATTCGAAGATCTGAACTTGTAATAGTCAAATACAGAACTTCTAATTGTTAAATACAAATTATTAGTGCAAATTATAACTTGAAGATCTGAACTAGTAATTGTCAAATACAGAACTTAAAATTGATAGCTTCTAATTATTATTGCAAATTATAACTTGAAGATCTGAACTTGTAATTGTCAAATACAGAACTTCTAATTGTTAAATACAAATTATTAGTGCAAATTATAACTTGAAGATCTGAACTTGTAATTGTCAAATACAGAACTTAAAATTGATAGCTTATAATTATTATTGCAAATTATAACTTGAAGATCTGAACTTCTAATTGTCAAATACAGAACTTCTAATTGTTAAATACAAATTATTAGTGCAAATTATTACTTGAAGATCTGAACATGTAATTGTTAAATACAGAACTTGAAATTGATAGCTACTAATTATTATTGTAAATTATAACTTGAAGATCTGAACTTGTAATAGTGAATTACAGAACTTAGATTTGTTAAATTCTAATTATTACTTCAAATTATAACTTGAAGATCTGAACTAGTAATTGTCAAATACAGAACTTAAAATTGATAGCTTCTAATTATTATTGCAAATTATAACTTGAAGATCTGAACTTGTAATTGTCAAATACAGAACTTAAAATTAATAGCTTCTAATTATTATTGTAAATTATAACTTGAAGATCTGAACTTGTAATAGTGAATTACAGAACTTAGATTTGTTAAATTCAAATTATTATTTCAAAGTATAACTTGAAGATCTGAACTAGTAATTGTCAAATACAGAACTTAAAATTGATAGCTTCTAATTATTATTGCAAATTATAACTTGAAGATCTGAACTTGTAATTGTCAAATGCAGAACTTAAAATTGATAGCTTCTAATTATTATTTCAAATTATAACTTGAAGATCTGAACTTGTAATTGTCAAATACAGAACTTAAAATTGATAGCTTCTAATTATTATTGTAAATTATAACTTGAAGATCTGAACTTGTAATTGTCAATTACAGAACTTAAAATTGATAGCTTCCAATTATTATTGCAAATATAAACTTGAAGATCTGAACTTGTAATTGTCAAATACAGAACTTAAAATTAATAGCTTCTAATTATTATTGCAAATTATAATTTGAACATCTGAACTTGTAATAGACAAATACGCAACTTAGCATTGTTAAATACAAATTGTGATTGCAAATTATAACTTGAAGATCTGAACCTTTAATAGGTAAATACAGAACTTCGAATTGTTAAATTCAAACTAAGATTGCAAATAATAATTCGAAGATCTGAACTTGTAATAGTCAAATACAGAACTTCTAATTGTTAAATACAAATTATTAGTGCAAATTATAACTTGAAGATCTGAACTAGTAATTGTCAAATACAGAACTTAAAATTGATAGCTTCTAATTATTATTGCAAATTATAACTTGAAGATCTGAACTTGTAATTGTCAAATACAGAACTTCTAATTGTTAAATACAAATTATTAGTGCAAATTATAACTTGAAGATCTGAACTTGTAATTGTCAAATACAGAACTTAAAATTGATAGCTTATAATTATTATTGCAAATTATAACTTGAAAATCTGAACTTCTAATTGTCAAATACAGAACTTCTAATTGTTAAATACAAATTATTAGTGCAAATTATTACTTGAAGATCTGAACATGTAATTGTCAAATACAGAACTTGAAATTGATAGCTACTAATTATTATTGTAAATTATAACTTGAAGATCTGAACTTGTAATAGTGAATTACAGAACTTAGATTTGTTAAATTCAAATTATTACTTCAAATTATAACTTGAAGATCTGAACTAGTAATTGTCAAATACAGAACTTAAAATTGATAGCTTCTAATTATTATTGCAAATTATAACTTGAAGATATGAACTTGTAATTGTCAAATACAGAACTTAAAATTGATAGCTTCTAATTATTATTGTAAATTATAACTTGAAGATCTGAACTCGTAATAGTCAAATACAGAACTTAAATTTGATAGCTTCTAATTATTATTGTAAATTATAACTTGAAGATCTGAACTTGTAATAGTGAATTACAGAACTTAGATTTGTTAAATTCAAATTATTATTTCAAAGTATAACTTGAAGATCTGAACTAGTAATTGTCAAATACAGAACTTAAAATTGATAGCTTCTAATTATTATTGCAAATTATAACTTGAAGATCTGAACTTGTAATTGTCAAATGCAGAACTTAAAATTGATAGCTTCTAATTATTATTTCAAATTATAACTTGAAGATCTGAACTTGTAATTATCAAATACAGAACTTAAAATTGATAGCTTCTAATTATTATTGCAAATAATAACTTGCAGATCTGTACTTGTAATTGTCAAATACAGAACTTAAAATTGATAGCTTATAATTATAGTTCAAATTATAACTTGAAGATCTGAACTTGTAATAGTCAAATACAGAACATCGAATTGTTAAATACAAATTATTAGTGCAAATTATAACTTGAAGATCTGAACTTGTAATAGGTAAATACAGAACTTCTAATTGTTAAATTCAAACTAAGATTGCAAATAATAATTTGAAAATCTGAACTAGTAATAGTCAAATACAGAACTTCTAACTGTTAAAAACAAATTATTAGTGCAAATTATAACTTGAAGATCTGTACTTGTAATTGTCAAATACAGAACTTAAAATTGATAGCTTCTAATTATTATTGCAAATTATAACTTGAAGATCTGAACTTGTAATTGTCAAATACAGAACTTAAAATTAATAGCTTCTAATTATTATTGCAAATTATAACTTGAAGATATGAACTTGTAATTGTCAAATACAGAACTTAAAATTGATAGCTTCTAATTATTATTGTAAATTATAACTTGAAGATCTGAACTCGTAATAGTCAAATACAGAACTTAAAATTGATAGCTTCTAATTATTATTGTAAATTATAACTTGAAGATCTGAACTTGTAATAGTGAATTACAGAACTTAGATTTGTTAAATTCAAATTATTATTTCAAAGTATAACTTGAAGATCTGAACTAGTAATTGTCAAATACAGAACTTAAAATTGATAGTTTCTAATTATTATTGCAAATTATAACTTGAAGATCTGAACTTGTAATTGTCAAATGCAGAACTTAAAATTGATAGCTTCTAATTATTATTTCAAATTATAACTTGAAGATCTGAACTTGTAATTGTCAAATACAGAACTTAAAATTGATAGCTTCTAATTATTATTGCAAATAATAACTTGCAGATCTGTACTTGTAATTGTCAAATACAGAACTTAAAATTGATAGCTTATAATTATAGTTCAAATTATAACTTGAAGATCTGAACTTGTAATAGTCAAATACAGAACATCGAATTGTTAAATACAAATTATTAGTGCAAATTATAACTTGAAGATCTGAACTTGTAATAGGTAAATACAGAACTTCTAATTGTTAAATTCAAACTAAGATTGCAAATAATAATTTGAAAATCTGAACTAGTAATAGTCAAATACAGAACTTCTAACTGTTAAAAACAAATTATTAGTGCAAATTATAACTTGAAGATCTGAACTTGTAATTGTCAAATACAGAACTTAAAATTGATAGCTTCTAATTATTATTGCAAATTATAACTTGAAGATCTGAACTTGTAATTGTCAAATACAGAACTTAAAATTGATAGCTTCTAATTATTATTTCAAATTATAACTTGAAGATCTGAACTTGTAATTGTCAAATACAGAACTTCTAATTGTTAAATACAAATTATTAGTGCAAATTATAACTTGTAGATCTGAACTTGTAATTGTCAAATACAGAACTTAAAATTGATAGCTTCTAATTATTATTGTAAATTATAACTTGAAGATCTGAACTTGTAATAGTGAATTACAGAACTTAGATTTGTCAAATTCAAATTATTATTTCTAATTATAACTTGAAGATCTGAACTAGTAATTGTCAAATACAGAACTTAAAATTGATAGCTTCTAATTATTATTGCAAATTATAACTTGAAGATCTGAACTTGTAATTGTCAAATACAGAACTTAAAATTGAGAGCTTCAAATTATTATTTCAAATTATAACTTGAAGAACTGAACTTGTAATTGCCAAATACAGAACTTAAAATTAATACCTTCTAATTATTATTGCAAATAATAACTTGAAGATCTGAACTTGTAATTGTCAAATGCTGAACTTAAAATTGATAGCTTCTAATTATTATTGCAAATAATAATTTGAAGATCTGTACTTGTAATTGTCAAATACAGAACTTAAAATTGATAGCTTATAATTATAATTCAAATTATAACTTGAAGATCTGAACTTGTAATAGTCAAATACAGAACTTCTAACTGTTAAATACAAATTATTAGTGCAAATTATAACTAGAAGATCTGAACTAGTAATTGTCAAATACAGAACTTAAAATTGATAGCTTCTAATTATTATTGCAAATTATAACTTGAAGATCTGAACTTGTAATTGTCAAATACAGCACTTAAAATTGATAGCTTCTAATTATTATTGTAAATTATAACTTGAAGATCTGAACTTGTAATTGTCAATTACAGAACTTAAAATTGATAGCTTCTAATTATTATTGCAAATAATAACTTGAAGATCTGAACTTGTAATTGTCAAATACAGAACTTAAAATTAATCGCTTCTAATTATTATTGCAAATTATAATTTGAACATCTGAACTTGTAATAGACAAATACGCAACTTAGCATTGTTAAATACAAATTGTGATTGCAAATTATAACTTGAAGATCTGAACCTTTAATAGGTAAATACAGAACTTCGAATTGTTAAATTCAAACTAAGATTGCAAATAATAATTCGAAGATCTGAACTTGTAATAGTCAAATACAGAACTTCTAATTGTTAAATACAAATTATTAGTGCAAATTATAACTTGAAGATCTGAACTAGTAATTGTCAAATACAGAACTTAAAATTGATAGCTTCTAATTATTATTGCAAATTATAACTTGAAGATCTGAACTTGTAATTGTCAAATACAGAACTTCTAATTGTTAAATACAAATTATTAGTGCAAATTATAACTTGAAGATCTGAACTTGTAATTGTCAAATACAGAACTTAAAATTGATAGCTTATAATTATTATTGCAAATTATAACTTGAAGATCTGAACTTCTAATTGTCAAATACAGAACTTCTAATTGTTAAATACAAATTATTAGTGCAAATTATTACTTGAAGATCTGAACATGTAATTGTCAAATACAGAACTTGAAATTGATAGCTACTAATTATTATTGTAAATTATAAAATGAAGATCTGAACTTGTAATAGTGAATTACAGAACTTAGATTTGTTAAATTCAAATTATTACTTCAAATTATAACTTGAAGATCTGAACTAGTAATTGTCAAATACAGAACTTAAAATTAATAGCTTCTAATTATTATTGCAAATTATAACTTGAAGATATGAACTTGTAATTGTCAAATACAGAACTTAAAATTGATAGCTTCTAATTATTATTGTAAATTATAACTTGAAGATCTGAACTCGTAATAGTCAAATACAGAACTTAAAATTGATAGCTTCTAATTATTATTGTAAATTATAACTTGAAGATCTGAACTTGTAATAGTGAATTACAGAACTTAGATTTGTTAAATTCAAATTATTATTTCAAAGTATAACTTGAAGATCTGAACTAGTAATTGTCAAATACAGAACTTAAAATTGATAGCTTCTAATTATTATTGCAAATTATAACTTGAAGATCTGAACTTGTAATTGTCAAATACAGAACTTCTAATTGTTAAATACAAATTATTAGTGCAAATTATAACTTGAAGATCTGAACTGGTAATTGTCAAATACAGAACTTAAAATTGATAGCTTATAATTATTATTGCAAATTATAACTTGAAGATCTGAACTTCTAATTGTCAAATACAGAACTTCTAATTGTTAAATACAAATTATTAGTGCAAATTATTACTTGAAGATCTGAACATGTAATTGTCAAATACAGAACTTGAAATTGATAGCTACTAATTATAATTGTAAATTATAACTTGAAGATCTGAACTTGTAATAGTGAATTACAGAACTTAGATTTGTTAAATTCAAATTATTACTTCAAATTATAACTTGAAGATCTGAACTAGTAATTGTCAAATACAGAACTTAAAATTGATAGCTTCTAATTATTATTGCAAATTATAACTTGAAGATATGAACTTGTAATTGTCAAATACAGAACTTAAAATTGAAAGCTTCTAATTATTATTGTAAATTATAACTTGAAGATCTGAACTTGTAATAGTGAATTACAGAACTTAGATTTGTTAAATTCAAATTATTATTTCAAAGTATAACTTGAAGATCTGAACTAGTAATTGTCAAATACAGAACTTAAAATTGATAGCTTCTAATTATTATTGCAAATTATAACTTGAAGATCTGAACTTGTAATTGTCAAATGCAGAACTTAAAATTGATAGCTTCTAATTATTATTTCAAATTATAACTTGAAGATCTGAACTTGTAATTGTCAAATACAGAACTTAAAATTGATAGCTTCTAATTATTATTGCAAATAATAACTTGCAGATCTGTACTTGTAATTGTCAAATACAGAACTTAAAATTGATAGCTTATAATTATAGTTCAAATTATAACTTGAAGATCTGAACTTGTAATAGTCAAATACAGAACATCGAATTGTTAAATACAAATTATTAGTGCAAATTATAACTTGAAGATCTGAACTTGTAATAGGTAAATACAGAACTTCTAATTGTTAAATTCAAACTAAGATTGCAAATAATAATTTGAAAATCTGAACTAGTAATAGTCAAATACAGAACTTCTAACTGTTAAATATAAATTATTAGTGCAAATTATAACTTGAAGATCTGAACTTGTAATTGTCAAATACAGAACTTAAAATTGATAGCTTCTAATTATTATTGCAAATTATAACTTGAAGATCTGAACTTGTAATAGTGAATTACAAAACTTAGATTTGTTAAATTCAAATTATTATTTCAAATTATAACTTGAAGATCTGAACCAGTAATTGTCAAATACAGAACTTAAATTGATAGCTTATAATTATTATTGCAAATAATAATTTGAAGATCTGAACTTGTAATAGTCAAATACAGAACTTCTAATTGTTAAATACAAATTATTAGTGCAAATTATAACTTGAAGATCTGAACTAGTAATTGTCAAATACAGAACTTAAAATTGATAGCTTCTAATTATTATTGCAAATTATAACTTGAAGATATGAACTTGTAATTGTCAAATACAGAACTTAAAATTGATAGCTTCTAATTATTATTGTAAATTATAACTTGAAGATCTGAACTCGTAATAGTCAAATACAGAACTTAAAATTGAAAGCTTCTAATTATTATTGTAAATTATAACTTGAAGATCTGAACTTGTAATAGTGAATTACAGAACTTAGATTTGTTAAATTCAAATTATTATTTCAAAGTATAACTTGAAGATCTGAACTAGTAATTGTCAAATACAGAACTTAAAATTGATAGCTTCTAATTATTATTGCAAATTATAACTTGAAGATCTGAACTTGTAATTGTCAAATGCAGAACTTAAAATTGATAGCTTCTAATTATTATTTCAAATTATAACTTGAAGATCTGAACTTGTAATTGTCAAATACAGAACTTAAAATTGATAGCTTCTAATTATTATTGCAAATAATAACTTGCAGATCTGTACTTGTAATTGTCAAATACAGAACTTAAAATTGATAGCTTATAATTATAGTTCAAATTATAACTTGAAGATCTGAACTTGTAATAGTCAAATACAGAACATCGAATTGTTAAATACAAATTATTAGTGCAAATTATAACTTGAAGATCTGAACTTGTAATAGGTAAATACAGAACTTCTAATTGTTAAATTCAAACTAAGATTGCAAATAATAATTTGAAAATCTGAACTAGTAATAGTCAAATACAGAACTTCTAACTGTTAAATACAAATTATTAGTGCAAATTATAACTTGAAGATCTGAACTTGTAATTGTCAAATACAGAACTTAAAATTCATAGCTTCTAATTATTATTGCAAATTATAACTTGAAGATCTGAACTTGTAATAGTGAATTACAAAACTTAGATTTGTTAAATTCAAATTATTATTTCAAATTATAACTTGAAGATCTGAACCAGTAATTGTCAAATACAGAACTTAAATTGATAGCTTATAATTATTATTGCAAATAATAATTTGAAGATCTGAACTTGTAATAGTCAAATACAGAACTTCTAATTGTTAAATACAAATTATTAGTGCAAATTATAACTTGAAGATCTGAACTAGTAATTGTCAAATACAGAACTTAAAATTGATAGCTTCTAATTATTATTGCAAATTATAACTTGAAGATCTGAATTTGTAATAGTGAATTACAGAACTAAGATTTGTTAAATTCAAATTATTATTTCAAATTATAACTTGAAGATCTGAACTAGTAATTGTCAAATACAGAACTTCTAATTATTAAATACAAATTATTAGTGCAAATTATAACTTGAAGATCTGAACTAGTAATTTTCAAATACAGAACTTAATATTGATAGCTTCTAATTATTATTGCAAATTATAACTAGAAGATCTGAACTTGTAATTGTCAAATACAGAACTTCTAATTGTTAAATACAAATTATTAGTGCAAATTATAACTTGAAGATCTGAACTAGTAATTTTCAAATACAGAACTTAATATTGATAGCTTCTAATTATTATTGCAAATTATAACTAGAAGATCTGAACTTGTAATTGTCAAATACAGAACTTAAAATTGATAGCTTCTAATTATTATTTCAATTTATAACTTGAAGATCTGAACTTGTAATTGTCAAATACACAACTTAAAATTGATAGCTTCTAATTATTATTGCAAATTATAACTTGAAGATCTGAACTTGTAATTGTCAAATACAGAACTTCTAATTGTTAAATACAAATTTGTAGTGCAAATTCTAACTTGAAGATCTGAACTTGTAATTATCAAATACAGAACTTAAAATTGAAAGCTTCTAATTATTATTGTAAATTATAACTTGAAGATCTGAACTTGTAATAGTGAATTACAGAACTTAGATTTGTTAAATTTAAATTATTATTTCAAATTATAACTTGAAGATCTGAACTAGTAATTGTCAAATACAGAACTAAAATTGATAGCTTCTAATTATTATTGCAAATTATAATTTGAACATCTGAACTTGTAATAGACAAATACGCAACTTAGCATTGTTAAATACAAATTGTGATTGCAAATTATAACTTGAAGATCTGAACCTTTAATAGGTAAATACAGAACTTCGAATTGTTAAATTCAAACTAAGATTGCAAATAATAATTCGAAGATCTGAACTTGTAATAGTCAAATACAGAACTTCTAATTGTTAAATACAAATTATTAGTGCAAATTATAACTTGAAGATCTGAACTTGTAATTGTCAAATACAGAACTTAAAATTGATAGCTTCTAATTATTATTGCAAATTATAACTTGAAGATCTGAACTTGTAATTGTCAAATACAGAACTTCTAATTGTTAAATACAAATTATTAGTGCAAATTATAACTTGAAGATCTGAACTTGTAATTGTCAAATACAGAACTTAAAATTGATAGCTTATAATTATTATTGCAAATTATAACTTGAAGATCTGAACTTCTAATTGTCAAATACAGAACTTCTAATTGTTAAATACAAATTATTAGTGCAAATTATTACTTGAAGATCTGAACATGTAATTGTCAAATACAGAACTTGAAATTGATAGCTACTAATTATTATTGTAAATTATAACATGAAGATCTGAAATTGTAATAGTGAATTACAGAACTTAGATTTGTTAAATTCAAATTATTACTTCAAATTATAACTTGAAGATCTGAACTAGTAATTGTCAAATACAGAACTTAAAATTGATAGCTTCTAATTAATATTGCAAATTATAACTTGAAGATATGAACTTGTAATTGTCAAATACAGAACTTAAAATTGATAGCTTCTAATTATTATTGTAAATTATAACTTGAAGATCTGAACTCGTAATAGTCAAATACAGAACTTAAAATTGATAGCTTCTAATTATTATTGTAAATTATAACTTGAAGATCTGAACTTGTAATTGTCAAATACAGAACTTAAAATTGATAGCTTATAATTATTATTGCAAATTATAACTTGAAGATCTGAACTTCTAATTGTCAAATACAGAACTTCTAATTGTTAAATACAAATTATTAGTGCAAATTATTACTTGAAGATCTGAACATGTAATTGTCAAATACAGAACTTGAAATTGATAGCTACTAATTATTATTGTAAATTATAACATGAAGATCTGAACTTGTAATAGTGAATTACAGAACTTAGATTTGTTAAATTCAAATTATTACTTCAAATTATAACTTGAAGATCTGAACTAGTAATTGTCAAATACAGAACTTAAAATTGATAGCTTCTAATTAATATTGCAAATTATAACTTGAAGATCTGAACTAGTAATTGTCAAATACAGAACTTAAAATTGATAGCTTCTAATTATTATTGCAAATTATAACTTGAAGATCTGAACTTGTAATTGTCAAATACAGAACTTCTAATTGTTAAATACAAATTATTAGTGCAAATTATAACTTGAAGATCTGAACTTGTAATTGTCAAATACAGAACTTAAAATTGATAGCTTATAATTATTATTGCAAATTATAACTTGAAGATCTGAACTTCTAATTGTCAAATACAGAACTTCTAATTGTTAAATACAAATTATTAGTGCAAATTATTACTTGAAGATCTGAACATGTAATTGTCAAATACAGAACTTGAAATTGATAGCTACTAATTATTATTGTAAATTATAACATGAAGATCTGAACTTGTAATAGTGAATTACAGAACTTAGATTTGTTAAATTCAAATTATTACTTCAAATTATAACTTGAAGATCTGAACTAGTAATTGTCAAATACAGAACTTAAAATTGATAGCTTCTAATTAATATTGCAAATTATAACTTGAAGATATGAACTTGTAATTGTCAAATACAGAACTTAAAATTGATAGCTTCTAATTATTATTGTAAATTATAACTTGAAGATCTGAACTCGTAATAGTCAAATACAGAACTTAAAATTGATAGCTTCTAATTATTATTGTAAATTATAACTTGAAGATCTGAACTTGTAATAGTGAATTACAGAACTTAGATTTGTTAAATTCAAATTATTATTTCAAAGTATAACTTGAAGATCTGAACTAGTAATTGTCAAATACAGAACTTAAAATTGATAGCTTCTAATTATTATTGCAAATTATAACTTGAAGATCTGAACTTGTAATTGTCAAATACAGAACTTCTAATTGTTAAATACAAATTATTAGTGCAAATTATAACTTGAAGATCTGAACTTGTAATTGTCAAATACAGAACTTAAAATTGATAGCTTATAATTATTATTGCAAATTATAACTTGAAGATCTGAACTTCTAATTGTCAAATACAGAACTTCTAATTGTTAAATACAAATTATTAGTGCAAATTATTACTTGAAGATCTGAACATGTAATTGTCAAATACAGAACTTGAAATTGATAGCTACTAATTATTATTGTAAGTTATAACTTGAAGATCTGAACTTGTAATAGTGAATTTCAGAACTTAGATTTGTTAAATTCAAATTATTACTTCAAATTATAACTTGAAGATCTGAACTAGTAATTGTCAAATACAGAACTTAAAATTGATAGCTTCTAATTATTATTGCAAATTATAACTTGAAGATATGAACTTGTAATTGTCAAATACAGAACTTAAAATTGATAGCTTCTAATTATTATTGTAAATTATAACTTGAAGATCTGAACTCGTAATAGTCAAATACAGAACTTAAAATTGAAAGCTTCTAATTATTATTGTAAATTATAACTTGAAGATCTGAACTTGTAATAGTGAATTACAGAACTTAGATTTGTTAAATTCAAATTATTATTTCAAAGTATAACTTGAAGATCTGAACTAGTAATTGTCAAATACAGAACTTAAAATTGATAGCTTCTAATTATTATTGCAAATTATAACTTGAAGATCTGAACTGGTAATTGTCAAATGCAGAACTTAAAATTGATAGCTTCTAATTATTATTTCAAATTATAACTTGAAGATCTGAACTTGTAATTGTCAAATACAGAACTTAAAATTGATAGCTTATAATTATTATTGCAAATTATAACTTGAAGATCTGAACTTCTAATTGTCAAATACAGAACTTCTAATTGTTAAATACAAATTATTAGTGCAAATTATTACTTGAAGATCTGAACATGTAATTGTCAAATACAGAACTTGAAATTGATAGCTACTAATTATTATTGTAAATTATAACATGAAGATCTGAACTTGTAATAGTGAATTACAGAACTTAGATTTGTTAAATTCAAATTATTACTTCAAATTATAACTTGAAGATCTGAACTAGTAATTGTCAAATACAGAACTTAAAATTGATAGCTTCTAATTAATATTGCAAATTATAACTTGAAGATCTGAACTAGTAATTGTCAAATACAGAACTTAAAATTGATAGCTTCTAATTATTATTGCAAATTATAACTTGAAGATCTGAACTTGTAATTGTCAAATACAGAACTTCTAATTGTTAAATACAAATTATTAGTGCAAATTATAACTTGAAGATCTGAACTTGTAATTGTCAAATACAGAACTTAAAATTGATAGCTTATAATTATTATTGCAAATTATAACTTGAAGATCTGAACTTCTAATTGTCAAATACAGAACTTCTAATTGTTAAATACAAATTATTAGTGCAAATTATTACTTGAAGATCTGAACATGTAATTGTCAAATACAGAACTTGAAATTGATAGCTACTAATTATTATTGTAAATTATAACATGAAGATCTGAACTTGTAATAGTGAATTACAGAACTTAGATTTGTTAAATTCAAATTATTACTTCAAATTATAACTTGAAGATCTGAACTAGTAATTGTCAAATACAGAACTTAAAATTGATAGCTTCTAATTAATATTGCAAATTATAACTTGAAGATATGAACTTGTAATTGTCAAATACAGAACTTAAAATTGATAGCTTCTAATTATTATTGTAAATTATAACTTGAAGATCTGAACTCGTAATAGTCAAATACAGAACTTAAAATTGATAGCTTCTAATTATTATTGTAAATTATAACTTGAAGATCTGAACTTGTAATAGTGAATTACAGAACTTAGATTTGTTAAATTCAAATTATTATTTCAAAGTATAACTTGAAGATCTGAACTAGTAATTGTCAAATACAGAACTTAAAATTGATAGCTTCTAATTATTATTGCAAATTATAACTTGAAGATCTGAACTTGTAATTGTCAAATACAGAACTTCTAATTGTTAAATACAAATTATTAGTGCAAATTATAACTTGAAGATCTGAACTTGTAATTGTCAAATACAGAACTTAAAATTGATAGCTTATAATTATTATTGCAAATTATAACTTGAAGATCTGAACTTCTAATTGTCAAATACAGAACTTCTAATTGTTAAATACAAATTATTAGTGCAAATTATTACTAGAAGATCTGAACATGTAATTGTCAAATACAGAACTTGAAATTGATAGCTACTAATTATTATTGTAAGTTATAACTTGAAGATCTGAACTTGTAATAGTGAATTACAGAACTTAGATTTGTTAAATTCAAATTATTACTTCAAATTATAACTTGAAGATCTGAACTAGTAATTGTCAAATACAGAACTTAAAATTGATAGCTTCTAATTATTATTGCAAATTATAACTTGAAGATATGAACTTGTAATTGTCAAATACAGAACTTAAAATTGATAGCTTCTAATTATTATTGTAAATTATAACTTGAAGATCTGAACTCGTAATAGTCAAATACAGAACTTAAAATTGAAAGCTTCTAATTATTATTGTAAATTATAACTTGAAGATCTGAACTTGTAATAGTGAATTACAGAACTTAGATTTGTTAAATTCAAATTATTATTTCAAAGTATAACTTGAAGATCTGAACTAGTAATTGTCAAATACAGAACTTAAAATTGATAGCTTCTAATTATTATTGCAAATTATAACTTGAAGATCTGAACTTGTAATTGTCAAATGCAGAACTTAAAATTGATAGCTTCTAATTATTATTTCAAATTATAACTTGAAGATCTGAACTTGTAATTGTCAAATACAGAACTTAAAATTGATAGCTTCTAATTATTATTGCAAATAATAACTTGCAGATCTGTACTTGTAATTGTCAAATACAGAACTTAAAATTGATAGCTTATAATTATAGTTCAAATTATAACTTGAAGATCTGAACTTGTAATAGTCAAATACAGAACATCGAATTGTTAAATACAAATTATTAGTGCAAATTATAACTTGAAGATCTGAACTTGTAATAGGTAAATACAGAACTTCTAATTGTTAAATTCAAACTAAGATTGCAAATAATAATTTGAAAATCTGAACTAGTAATAGTCAAATACAGAACTTCTAACTGTTAAAAACAAATTATTAGTGCAAATTATAACTTGAAGATCTGAACTTGTAATTGTCAAATACAGAACTTAAAATTGATAGCTTCTAATTATTATTGCAAATTATAACTTGAAGATCTGAACTTGTAATAGTGAATTACAAAACTTAGATTTGTTAAATTCAAATTATTATTTCAAATTATAACTTGAAGATCTGAACCAGTAATTGTCAAATACAGAACTTAAATTGATAGCTTATAATTATTATTGCAAATAATAATTTGAAGATCTGAACTTGTAATAGTCAAATACAGAACTTCTAATTGTTAAATACAAATTATTAGTGCAAATTATAACTTGAAGATCTGAACTAGTAATTGTCAAATACAGAACTTAAAATTGATAGCTTCTAATTATTATTGCAAATTATAACTTGAAGATCTGAACTTGTAATAGTGAATTACAAAACTTAGATTTGTTAAATTCAAATTATTATTTCAAATTATAACTTGAAGATCTGAACCAGTAATTGTCAAATACAGAACTTAAATTGATAGCTTATAATTATTATTGCAAATAATAATTTGAAGATCTGAACTTGTAATAGTCAAATACAGAACTTCTAATAGTTAAATACAAATTATTAGTGCAAATTATAACTTGAAGATCTGAACTAGTAATTGTCAAATACAGAACTTAAAATTGATAGCTTCTAATTATTATTGCAAATTATAACTTGAAGATCTGAATTTGTAATAGTGAATTACAGAACTAAGATTTGTTAAATTCAAATTATTATTTCAAATTATAACTTGAAGATCTGAACTAGTAATTGTCAAATACAGAACTTCTAATTATTAAATACAAATTATTAGTGCAAATTATAACTTGAAGATCTGAACTAGTAATTTTCAAATACAGAACTTAATATTGATAGCTTCTAATTATTATTGCAAATTATAACTAGAAGATCTGAACTTGTAATTGTCAAATACAGAACTTCTAATTGTTAAATACAAATTATTAGTGCAAATTATAACTTGAAGATCTGAACTAGTAATTTTCAAATACAGAACTTAATATTGATAGCTTCTAATTATTATTGCAAATTATAACTAGAAGATCTGAACTTGTAATTGTCAAATACAGAACTTAAAATTGATAGCTTCTAATTATTATTTCAATTTATAACTTGAAGATCTGAACTTGTAATTGTCAAATACACAACTTAAAATTGATAGCTTCTAATTATTATTGCAAATTATAACTTGAAGATCTGAACTTGTAATTGTCAAATACAGAACTTCTAATTGTTAAATACAAATTTATAGTGCAAATTCTAACTTGAAGATCTGAACTTGTAATTATCAAATACAGAACTTAAAATTGAAAGCTTCTAATTATTATTGTAAATTATAACTTGAAGATCTGAACTTGTAATAGTGAATTACAGAACTTAGATTTGTTAAATTCAAATTATTATTTCAAATTATAACTTGAAGATCTGAACTAGTAATTGTCAAATACAGAACTAAAATTGATAGCTTCTAATTATTATTGCAAATTATAACTTGAAGATCTGAACTAGTAATTGTCAAATACAGAACTCAAAAAATTGATAGCTTCTAATTATTATTGTAAATTATAACTTGAAGATCTGAACTTGTAATTGTCAAATACAGAACTTAAAATTGATAGCTTCTAATTATTATTGCAAATAATAACTTGGAGAACTGAACTAGTAATTGTCAAATACAGAACTTAAAATTGATAGCTTCTAATTATTATTGCAAATTATAACTTGAAGATCTGAACTTGTAATTGTCAAATACAGAACTTAAAATTGATAGCTTCTAATTATTATTGCAAATTATAACTTGAAGATCTGCACTTGTAATTGTCAAATACAGAACATAAAATTGATAGCTTCTAATTATTATTTCAAATTATAACTTGACGATCTGAACTTGTAATTGTCAAATACAGAACTAAAATTGATAGCTTCTAATTATTATTGCAAATTATAACTTGAAGATCTGAACTAGTAATTGTCAAATACAGAACTCAAAAAATTGATAGCTTCTAATTATTATTGCAAATTATAATTTGAACATCTGAACTTGTAATAGACAAATACGCAACTTAGCATTGTTAAATACAAATTGTGATTGCCAATTATAACTTGAAGATCTGAACCTTTAATAGGTAAATACAGAACTTCGAATTGTTAAATTCAAACTAAGATTGCAAATAATAATTCGAAGATCTCAACTTGTAATAGTCAAATACAGAACTTCTAATTGTTAAATACAAATTATTAGTGCAAATTATAACTTGAAGATCTGAACTAGTAATTGTCAAATACAGAACTTAAAATTGATAGCTTCTAATTATTATTGCAAATTATAACTTGAAGATCTGAACTTGTAATTGTCAAATACAGAACTTCTAATTGTTAAATACAAATTATTAGTGCAAATTATAACTTGAAGATCTGAACTTGTAATTGTCAAATACAGAACTTAAAATTGATAGCTTATAATTATTATTGCAAATTATAACTTGAAGATCTGAACTTCTAATTGTCAAATACAGAACTTCTAATTGTTAAATACAAATTATTAGTGCAAATTATTACTTGAAGATCTGAACATGTAATTGTCAAATACAGAACTTGAAATTGATAGCTACTAATTATTATTGTAAATTATAACATGAAGATCTGAACTTGTAATAGTGAATTACAGAACTTAGATTTGTTAAATTCAAATTATTACTTCAAATTATAACTTGAAGATCTGAACTAGTAATTGTCAAATACAGAACTTAAAATTGATAGCTTCTAATTAATATTGCAAATTATAACTTGAAGATATGAACTTGTAATTGTCAAATACAGAACTTAAAATTGATAGCTTCTAATTATTATTGTAAATTATAACTTGAAGATCTGAACTCGTAATAGTCAAATACAGAACTTAAAATTGATAGCTTCTAATTATTATTGTAAATTATAACTTGAAGATCTGAACTTGTAATAGTGAATTACAGAACTTAGATTTGTTAAATTCAAATTATTATTTCAAAGTATAACTTGAAGATCTGAACTAGTAATTGTCAAATACAGAACTTAAAATTGATAGCTTCTAATTATTATTGCAAATTATAACTTGAAGATCTGAACTTGTAATTGTCAAATACAGAACTTCTAATTGTTAAATACATATTATTAGTGCAAATTATAACTTGAAGATCTGAACTTGTAATTGTCAAATACAGAACTTAAAATTGATAGCTTATAATTATTATTGCAAATTATAACTTGAAGATCTGAACTTCTAATTGTCAAATACAGAACTTCTAATTGTTAAATACAAATTATTAGTGCAAATTATTACTTGAAGATCTGAACATGTAATTGTCAAATACAGAACTTGAAATTGATAGCTACTAATTATTATTGTAAGTTATAACTTGAAGATCTGAACTTGTAATAGTGAATTACAGAACTTAGATTTGTTAAATTCAAATTATTACTTCAAATTATAACTTGAAGATCTGAACTAGTAATTGTCAAATACAGAACTTAAAATTGATAGCTTCTAATTATTATTGCAAATTATAACTTGAAGATATGAACTTGTAATTGTCAAATACAGAACTTAAAATTGATAGCTTCTAATTATTATTGTAAATTATAACTTGAAGATCTGAACTCGTAATAGTCAAATACAGAACTTAAAATTGAAAGCTTCTAATTATTATTGTAAATTATAACTTGAAGATCTGAACTTGTAATAGTGAATTACAGAACTTAGATTTGTTAAATTCAAATTATTATTTCAAAGTATAACTTGAAGATCTGAACTAGTAATTGTCAAATACAGAACTTAAAATTGATAGCTTCTAATTATTATTGCAAATTATAACTTGAAGATCTGAACTTGTAATTGTCAAATGCAGAACTTAAAATTGATAGCTTCTAATTATTATTTCAAATTATAACTTGAAGATCTGAACTTGTAATTGTCAAATACAGAACTTAAAATTGATAGCTTCTAATTATTATTGCAAATAATAACTTGCAGATCTGTACTTGTAATTATCAAATACAGAACTTAAAATTGATAGCTTATAATGATAGTTCAAATTATAACTTGAAGATCTGAACTTGTAATAGTCAAATACAGAACATCGAATTGTTAAATACAAATTATTAGTGCAAATTATAACTTGAAGATCTGAACTTGTATTAGGTAAATACAGAACTTCTAATTGTTAAATTCAAACTAAGATTGCAAATAATAATTTGAAAATCTGAACTAGTAATAGTCAAATACAGAACTTCTAACTGTTAAAAACAAATTAATAGTGCAAATTATAACTTGAAGATCTGAAC
Source organism: Cantharis lateralis (assembly GCA_963170105.1). Classification (NCBI taxonomy): domain Eukaryota; kingdom Metazoa; phylum Arthropoda; class Insecta; order Coleoptera; family Cantharidae; genus Cantharis; species Cantharis lateralis. The sequence goes on along the minus strand of OY720625.1, from coordinate 21,887,051 downwards.
TTGTAATTGTCAAATACAGAACTTAAAATTGATAGCTTCTAATTATTATTGCAAATTATAACTTGAAGATCTGAACTTGTAATAGTGAATTACAAAACTTAGATTTGTTAAATTCAAATTATTATTTCAAATTATAACTTGAAGATCTGAACCAGTAATTGTCAAATACAGAACTGAAATTGATAGCTTATAATTATTATTGCAAATAATAATTTGAAGATCTGAACTTGTAATAGTCAAATACAGAACTTCTAATTGTTAAATACAAATTATTAGTGCAAATTATAACTTGAAGATCTGAACTAGTAATTGTCAAATACAGAACTTAAAATTGATAGCTTCTAATTATTATTGCAAATTATAACTTGAAGATCTGAATTTGTAATAGTGAATTACAGAACTAAGATTTGTTAAATTCAAATTATTATTTCAAATTATAACTTGAAGATCTGAACTAGTAATTGTCAAATACAGAACTTCTAATTATTAAATACAAATTATTAGTGCAAATTATAACTTGAAGATCTGAACTAGTAATTTTCAAATACAGAACTTAATATTGATAGCTTCTAATTATTATTGCAAATTATAACTAGAAGATCTGAACTTGTAATTGTCAAATACAGAACTTCTAATTGTTAAATACAAATTATTAGTGCAAATTATAACTTGAAGATCTGAACTAGTAATTTTCAAATACAGAACTTAATATTGATAGCTTCTAATTATTATTGCAAATTATAACTAGAAGATCTGAACTTGTAATTGTCAAATACAGAACTTAAAATTGATAGCTTCTAATTATTATTTCAATTTATAACTTGAAGTTCTGAACTTGTAATTGTCAAATACACAACTTAAAATTGATAGCTTCTAATTATTATTGCAAATTATAACTTGAAGATCTGAACTTGTAATTGTCAAATACAGAACTTCTAATTGTTAAATACAAATTTATAGTGCAAATTCTAACTTGAAGATCTGAACTTGTAATTATCAAATACAGAACTTAAAATTGAAAGCTTCTAATTATTATTGTAAATTATAACTTGAAGATCTGAACTTGTAATAGTGAATTACAGAACTTAGATTTGTTAAATTCAAATTATTATTTCAAATTATAACTTGAAGATCTGAACTAGTAATTGTCAAATACAGAACTTCAAATTGTTAAATACAAATTATTAGTCCAAATTATAACTTGAAGATCTGAACTTGTAATTGTCAAATACAGAACTTCGAATTGTTAAATTCAAACTAAGATTGCAAATAATAATTCGAAGATCTGAACTTGTAATAGTCAAATACAGAACTTCTAATTGTTAAATACAAATTATTAGTGCAAATTATAACTTGAAGATCTGAACTAGTAATTGTCTAATACAGAACTTAAAATTGATAGCTTCTAATTATTATTGCAAATTATAACTTGAAGATCTGAACTTGTAATTGTCAAATACAGAACTTCTAATTGTTAAATACAAATTATTAGTGCAAATTATAACTTGAAGATCTGAACTTGTAATTGTCAAATACAGAACTTAAAATTGATAGCTTCTAATTATTATTGCAAATTATAACTTGAAGATCTGAACTTGTAATAGTCAAATACAGAACTTAAAATTGATAGCTTCTAATTATTATTGTAAATTATAACTTGAAGATCTGAACTTGTAATAGTGAATTACAGAACTTACATTTGTTAAATTCAAATTATTATTTCAAATTATAACTTGAAGATCTGAACTAGTAATTGTCAAATACAGAACTTAAAATTGATAGCTTCTAATTATTATTGCAAATTATAACTTGAAGATCTGAACTTGTAATTGTCAAATACAGTACTTAAAATTGATAGCTTTTAATTATTATTGTAAATTATAACTTGAAGATCTGAACTTGTAATAGTCAAATACAGAACTTCGAATTGTTAAATACAAATTATTAGTACAAATTATAACTTGAAGATCTGAACTTGTAATAGGTAAATACAGAACTTCGAATTGTTAAATTCAAACTAAGATTGCAAATAATAATTTGAAGATCTGAACTTGTAATAGTCAAATACAGAACTTAAAATTGATAGCTTCTAATTATTATTGTAAATTATAACTTGAAGATCTGAACTTGTAATAGTGAATTACAGAACTTAGATTTGTTAAATTCAAATTATTATTTCAAAGTATAACTTGAAGATCTGAACTAGTAATTGTCAAATACAGAACTTAAAATTGATAGCTTCTAATTATTATTGCAAATTATAAGTTGAAGATCTGAACTTGTAATTGTCAAATACAGAACTTAAAATTGATAGCTTCTAATTATTATTGTAAATTATAACTTGAAGATCTGAACTCGTAATAGTCAAATACAGAACTTAAAATTGAAAGCTTCTAATTATTATTGTAAATTATAACTAGAAGATCTGAACTTGTAATAGTGAATTACAGAACTTAGATTGGTTAAATTCAAATTATTATTTCAAAGTATAACTTGAAGATCTGAACTAGTAATTGTCAAATACAGAACTTAAAATTGATAGCTTCTAATTATTATTGCAAATAATAACTTGCAGATCTGTACTTGTAATTGTCAAATACAGAACTTAAAATTGATAGCTTATAATTATAGTTCAAATTATAACTTGAAGATCTGAACTTGTAATAGTCAAATACAGAACATCGAATTGTTAAATACAAATTATTAGTGCAAATTATAACTTGAAGATCTGAACTTGTAATAGGTAAATACAGAACTTCTAATTGTTAAATTCAAACTAAGATTGCAAATAATAATTTGAAAATCTGAACTAGTAATAGTCAAATACAGAACTTCTAACTGTTAAAAACAAATTATTAGTGCAAATTATAACTTGAAGATCTGAACTTGTAATTGTCAAATACAGAACTTAAAATTGATAGCTTCTAATTATTATTGCAAATTATAACTTGAAGATCTGAACTTGTAATTGTCAAATACAGAACTTCTAATTGTTAAATACATATTATTAGTGCAAATTATAACTTGAAGATCTGAACTTGTAATTGTCAAATACAGAACTTAAAATTGATAGCTTATAATTATTATTGCAAATTATAACTTGAAGATCTGAACTTCTAATTGTCAAATACAGAACTTCTAATTGTTAAATACAAATTATTAGTGCAAATTATTACTTGAAGATCTGAACATGTAATTGTCAAATACAGAACTTGAAATTGATAGCTACTAATTATTATTGTAAGTTATAACTTGAAGATCTGAACTTGTAATAGTGAATTACAGAACTTAGATTTGTTAAATTCAAATTATTACTTCAAATTATAACTTGAAGATCTGAACTAGTAATTGTCAAATACAGAACTTAAAATTGATAGCTTCTAATTATTATTGCAAATTATAACTTGAAGATATGAACTTGTAATTGTCAAATACAGAACTTAAAATTGATAGCTTCTAATTATTATTGTAAATTATAACTTGAAGATCTGAACTCGTAATAGTCAAATACAGAACTTAAAATTGAAAGCTTCTAATTATTATTGTAAATTATAACTTGAAGATCTGAACTTGTAATAGTGAATTACAGAACTTAGATTTGTTAAATTCAAATTATTATTTCAAAGTATAACTTGAAGATCTGAACTAGTAATTGTCAAATACAGAACTTAAAATTGATAGCTTCTAATTATTATTGCAAATTATAACTTGAAGATCTGAACTTGTAATTGTCAAATGCAGAACTTAAAATTGATAGCTTCTAATTATTATTTCAAATTATAACTTGAAGATCTGAACTTGTAATTGTCAAATACAGAACTTAAAATTGATAGCTTCTAATTATTATTGCAAATAATAACTTGCAGATCTGTACTTGTAATTATCAAATACAGAACTTAAAATTGATAGCTTATAATGATAGTTCAAATTATAACTTGAAGATCTGAACTTGTAATAGTCAAATACAGAACATCGAATTGTTAAATACAAATTATTAGTGCAAATTATAACTTGAAGATCTGAACTTGTATTAGGTAAATACAGAACTTCTAATTGTTAAATTCAAACTAAGATTGCAAATAATAATTTGAAAATCTGAACTAGTAATAGTCAAATACAGAACTTCTAACTGTTAAAAACAAATTAATAGTGCAAATTATAACTTGAAGATCTGAACTTGTAATTGTCAAATACAGAACTTAAAATTGATAGCTTCTAATTATTATTGCAAATTATAACTTGAAGATCTGAACTTGTAATAGTGAATTACAAAACTTAGATTTGTTAAATTCAAATTATTATTTCAAATTATAACTTGAAGATCTGAACCAGTAATTGTCAAATACAGAACTGAAATTGATAGCTTATAATTATTATTGCAAATAATAATTTGAAGATCTGAACTTGTAATAGTCAAATACAGAACTTCTAATTGTTAAATACAAATTATTAGTGCAAATTATAACTTGAAGATCTGAACTAGTAATTGTCAAATACAGAACTTAAAATTGATAGCTTCTAATTATTATTGCAAATTATAACTTGAAGATCTGAATTTGTAATAGTGAATTACAGAACTAAGATTTGTTAAATTCAAATTATTATTTCAAATTATAACTTGAAGATCTGAACTAGTAATTGTCAAATACAGAACTTCTAATTATTAAATACAAATTATTAGTGCAAATTATAACTTGAAGATCTGAACTAGTAATTTTCAAATACAGAACTTAATATTGATAGCTTCTAATTATTATTGCAAATTATAACTAGAAGATCTGAACTTGTAATTGTCAAATACAGAACTTCTAATTGTTAAATACAAATTATTAGTGCAAATTATAACTTGAAGATCTGAACTAGTAATTTTCAAATACAGAACTTAATATTGATAGCTTCTAATTATTATTGCAAATTATAACTAGAAGATCTGAACTTGTAATTGTCAAATACAGAACTTAAAATTGATAGCTTCTAATTATTATTTCAATTTATAACTTGAAGTTCTGAACTTGTAATTGTCAAATACACAACTTAAAATTGATAGCTTCTAATTATTATTGCAAATTATAACTTGAAGATCTGAACTTGTAATTGTCAAATACAGAACTTCTAATTGTTAAATACAAATTTATAGTGCAAATTCTAACTTGAAGATCTGAACTTGTAATTATCAAATACAGAACTTAAAATTGAAAGCTTCTAATTATTATTGTAAATTATAACTTGAAGATCTGAACTTGTAATAGTGAATTACAGAACTTAGATTTGTTAAATTCAAATTATTATTTCAAATTATAACTTGAAGATCTGAACTAGTAATTGTCAAATACAGAACTTCAAATTGTTAAATACAAATTATTAGTCCAAATTATAACTTGAAGATCTGAACTTGTAATTGTCAAATACAGAACTTCGAATTGTTAAATTCAAACTAAGATTGCAAATAATAATTCGAAGATCTGAACTTGTAATAGTCAAATACAGAACTTCTAATTGTTAAATACAAATTATTAGTGCAAATTATAACTTGAAGATCTGAACTAGTAATTGTCTAATACAGAACTTAAAATTGATAGCTTCTAATTATTATTGCAAATTATAACTTGAAGATCTGAACTTGTAATTGTCAAATACAGAACTTCTAATTGTTAAATACAAATTATTAGTGCAAATTATAACTTGAAGATCTGAACTTGTAATTGTCAAATACAGAACTTAAAATTGATAGCTTCTAATTATTATTGCAAATTATAACTTGAAGATCTGAACTTGTAATAGTCAAATACAGAACTTAAAATTGATAGCTTCTAATTATTATTGTAAATTATAACTTGAAGATCTGAACTTGTAATAGTGAATTACAGAACTTACATTTGTTAAATTCAAATTATTATTTCAAATTATAACTTGAAGATCTGAACTAGTAATTGTCAAATACAGAACTTAAAATTGATAGCTTCTAATTATTATTGCAAATTATAACTTGAAGATCTGAACTTGTAATTGTCAAATACAGTACTTAAAATTGATAGCTTTTAATTATTATTGTAAATTATAACTTGAAGATCTGAACTTGTAATAGTCAAATACAGAACTTCGAATTGTTAAATACAAATTATTAGTACAAATTATAACTTGAAGATCTGAACTTGTAATAGGTAAATACAGAACTTCGAATTGTTAAATTCAAACTAAGATTGCAAATAATAATTTGAAGATCTGAACTTGTAATAGTCAAATACAGAACTTAAAATTGATAGCTTCTAATTATTATTGTAAATTATAACTTGAAGATCTGAACTTGTAATAGTGAATTACAGAACTTAGATTTGTTAAATTCAAATTATTATTTCAAAGTATAACTTGAAGATCTGAACTAGTAATTGTCAAATACAGAACTTAAAATTGATAGCTTCTAATTATTATTGCAAATTATAAGTTGAAGATCTGAACTTGTAATTGTCAAATACAGAACTTAAAATTGATAGCTTCTAATTATTATTGTAAATTATAACTTGAAGATCTGAACTCGTAATAGTCAAATACAGAACTTAAAATTGAAAGCTTCTAATTATTATTGTAAATTATAACTAGAAGATCTGAACTTGTAATAGTGAATTACAGAACTTAGATTGGTTAAATTCAAATTATTATTTCAAAGTATAACTTGAAGATCTGAACTAGTAATTGTCAAATACAGAACTTAAAATTGATAGCTTCTAATTATTATTGCAAATAATAACTTGCAGATCTGTACTTGTAATTGTCAAATACAGAACTTAAAATTGATAGCTTATAATTATAGTTCAAATTATAACTTGAAGATCTGAACTTGTAATAGTCAAATACAGAACATCGAATTGTTAAATACAAATTATTAGTGCAAATTATAACTTGAAGATCTGAACTTGTAATAGGTAAATACAGAACTTCTAATTGTTAAATTCAAACTAAGATTGCAAATAATAATTTGAAAATCTGAACTAGTAATAGTCAAATACAGAACTTCTAACTGTTAAAAACAAATTATTAGTGCAAATTATAACTTGAAGATCTGAACTTGTAATTGTCAAATACAGAACTTAAAATTGATAGCTTCTAATTATTATTGCAAATTATAACTTGAAGATCTGAACTTGTAATAGTGAATTACAAAACTTAGATTTGTTAAATTCAAATTATTATTTCAAATTATAACTTGAAGATCTGAACCAGTAATTGTCAAATACAGAACTTAAATTGATAGCTTATAATTATTATTGCAAATAATAATTTGAAGATCTGAACTTGTAATAGTCAAATACAGAACTTCTAATTGTTAAATACAAATTATTAGTGCAAATTATAACTTGAAGATCTGAACTAGTAATTGTCAAATACAGAACTTAAAATTGATAGCTTCTAATTATTATTGCAAATTATAACTTGAAGATCTGAATTTGTAATAGTGAATTACAGAACTAAGATTTGTTAAATTCAAATTATTATTTCAAATTATAACTTGAAGATCTGAACTAGTAATTGTCAAATACAGAACTTCTAATTATTAAATACAAATTATTAGTGCAAATTATAACTTGAAGATCTGAACTAGTAATTTTCAAATACAGAACTTAATATTGATAGCTTCTAATTATTATTGCAAATTATAACTAGAAGATCTGAACTTGTAATTGTCAAATACAGAACTTAAAATTGATAGCTTCTAATTATTATTTCAATTTATAACTTGAAGATCTGAACTTGTAATTGTCAAATACACAACTTAAAATTGATAGCTTCTAATTATTATTGCAAATTATAACTTGAAGATCTGAACTTGTAATTGTCAAATACAGAACTTCTAATTGTTAAATACAAATTTGTAGTGCAAATTCTAACTTGAAGATCTGAACTTGTAATTATCAAATACAGAACTTAAAATTGAAAGCTTCTAATTATTATTGTAAATTATAACTTGAAGATCTGAACTTGTAATAGTGAATTACAGAACTTAGATTTGTTAAATTCAAATTATTATTTCAAATTATAACTTGAAGATCTGAACTAGTAATTGTCAAATACAGAACTAAAATTGATAGCTTCTAATTATTATTGCAAATTATAACTTGAAGATCTGAACTAGTAATTGTCAAATACAGAACTTAAAATTGATAGCTTCTAATTATTATTGCAAATAATAACTTGGAGAACTGAACTAGTAATTGTCAAATACAGAACTTAAAATTGATAGCTTCTAATTATTATTGCAAATTATAACTTGAAGATCTGAACTTGTAATTGTCAAATACAGAACTTAAAATTGATAGCTTCTAATTATTATTACAAATTATAACTTGAAGATCTGCACTTGTAATTGTCAAATACAGAACATAAAATTGATAGCTTCTAATTATTATTTCAAATTATAACTTGACGATCTGAACTTGTAATTGTCAAATACAGAACTTAAAATTAATAGCTTCTAATTATTATTGCAAATTATAACTTGAAGATCTGAACTTGTAATTGTCAAATACAGAACTTCAAATTGTTAAATACAAATTATTAGTGCAAATTATAACTTGAAGATCTGAACTTGTAATTGTCAAATACAGAACTTCGAATTGTTAAATTCAAACTAAGATTGCAAATAATAATTCGAAGATCTGAACTTGTAATAGTCAAATACAGAACTTCTAATTGTTAAATACAAATTATTAGTGCAAATTATAACTTGAAGATCTGAACTAGTAATTGTCTAATACAGAACTTAAAATTGATAGCTTCTAATTATTATTGCAAATTATAACTTGAAGATCTGAACTTGTAATTGTCAAATACAGAACTTCTAATTGTTAAATACAAATTATTAGTGCAAATTATAACTTGAAGATCTGAACTTGTAATTGTCAAATACAGAACTTAAAATTGATAGCTTCTAATTATTATTGCAAATTATAACTTGAAGATCTGAACTTGTAATAGTCAAATACAGAACTTAAAATTGATAGCTTCTAATTATTATTGTAAATTATAACTTGAAGATCTGAACTTGTAATAGTGAATTACAGAACTTAGATTTGTTAAATTCAAATTATTATTTCAAATTATAACTTGAAGATCTGAACTAGTAATTGTCAAATACAGAACTTAAAATTGATAGCTTCTAATTATTATTGCAAATTATAACTTGAAGATCTGAACTTGTAATTGTCAAATACAGTACTTAAAATTGATAGCTTTTAATTATTATTGTAAATTATAACTTGAAGATCTGAACTTGTAATAGTCAAATACAGAACATCGAATTGTTAAATACAAATTATTAGTACAAATTATAACTTGAAGATCTGAACTTGTAATAGGTAAATACAGAACTTCGAATTGTTAAATTCAAACTAAGATTGCAAATAATAATTTGAAGATCTGAACTTGTAATAGTCAAATACAGAACTTAAAATTGATAGCTTCTAATTATTATTGTAAATTATAACTTGAAGATCTGAACTTGTAATAGTGAATTACAGAACTTAGATTTGTTAAATTCAAATTATTATTTCAAAGTATAACTTGAAGATCTGAACTAGTAATTGTCAAATACAGAACTTAAAATTGATAGCTTCTAATTATTATTGCAAATTATAACTTGAAGATCTGAACTTGTAATTGTCAAATGCAGAACTTAAAATTGATAGTTTCTAATTATTATTTCAAATTATAACTTGAAGATCTGAACTTGTAATTGTCAAATACAGAACTTAAAATTGATAGCTTCTAATTATTATTGCAAATAATAACTTGAAGATCTGTACTTGTAATTGTCAAATACAGAACTTAAAATTGATAGCTTATAATTATAGTTCAAATTATAACTTGAAGATCTGTACTTGTAATTGTCAAATACAGAACTTAAAATTGATAGCTTATAATTATAGTTCAAATTATAACTTGAAGATCTGAACTTGTAATAGTCAAATACAGAACATCGAATTGTTAAATACAAATTATTAGTGCAAATTAAAACTTGAAGATCTGAACTTGTAATTGTCAAATACAGAACTTAAAATTGATAGCTTCCAATTATTATTGCAAATAATAACTTGAAGATCTGTACTTGTAATTGTCAAATACAGAACTTAAAATTGATAGCTTCTAATTATTATTGCAAATAATAACTTGAAGATCTGTACTTGTAATTGTCAAATACAGAACTTAAAATTGATAGCTTATAATTATAGTTCAAATTATAACTTGAAGATCTGTACTTGTAATTGTCAAATACAGAACTTAAAATTGATAGCTTATAATTATAGTTCAAATTATAACTTGAAGATCTGAACTTGTAATAGTCAAATACAGAACATCGAATTGTTAAATACAAATTATTTGTGCAAATTATAACTTGTAGATCTGAACTAGTAATTGTCAAATACAGAACTTAAAATTGATAGCTTCTAATTATTATTGCAAATTATAACTTGAAGATCTGAACTTGTAATAGTGAATTACAGAACTAAGATTTGTTAAATTCAAATTATTATTTCAAATTATAACTTGAAGATCTGAACTAGTAATTGTCAAATACAGAACTTCTAATTATTAAATACAAATTATTAGTGCAAATTATAACTTGAAGATCTGAACTAGTAATTTTCAAATGCAGAACTTCATATTGATAGCTTCTAATTATTATTGCAAATTATAACTAGAAGATCTGAACTTGTAATTGTCAAATACAGAACTTCTAATTGTTAAATACAAATTATTAGTGCAAATTATAACTTGAAGATCTGTACTAGTAATTTTCAAATACAGAACTTAATATTGATAGCTTCTAATTATTATTGCAAATTATAACTAGAAGATCTGAACTTGTAATTGTCAAATACAGAACTTAAAATTGATAGCTTCTAATTATTATTTCAATTTATAACTTGAAGATCTGAACTTGTAATTGTCAAATACAGAACTTAAAATTGATAGCTTCTAATTATTATTGCAAATTATAACTTGAAGATCTGAACTTGTAATTGTCAAATACAGAACTTCTAATTGTTAAATACAAATTAGTAGTGCAAATTATAACTTGAAGATCTGAACTTGTAATTATCAAATACAGAACTTAAAATTGATAGCTTCTAATTATTATTGTAAATTATAACTTGAAGATCTGAACTTGTAATAGTGAATTACAGAACTTAGATTTGTTAAATTCAAATTATTATTTCAAATTATAACTTGAAGATCTGAACTAGTAATTGTCAAATACAGAACTTAAAATTGATAGCTTCTAATTATTACTGCAAATTATAACTTGAAGATCTGAACTTGTAATTGTCAAATACAGAACTTAAAATTGATAGCTTCTAATTATTATTGTAAATTATAACTTGAAGATCTGAACTTGTAATTGTCAAATACAGAACTTAAAATTGATAGCTTCTAATTATTATTGCAAATAATAACTTGGAGATCTGAACTAGTAATTGTCAAATACAGAACTTAAAATTGATAGCTTCTAATTATTATTGCAAATTATAACTTGAAGATCTGAACTTGTAATTGTCAAATACAGAACTTAAAATTGATAGCTTCTAATTATTATTGCAAATTATCACTTGAAGATCTGAACTTGTAATTGTCAAATACAGAACATAAAATTGATAGCTTCTAATTATTATTTCAAATTTTAACATGAAGATCTCAACTTGTAATTGTCAAATACAGAACTTAAAATTAATAGCTTCTAATTATTATTGCAAATTATAACTTGAAGATCTGAACTTGTAATTGTCAAATACAGAACTTCAAATTGTTAAATACAAATTATTAGTGCAAATTATAACTTGAAGATCTGAACTTGTAATTGTCAAATACAGAACTTAAAATTGATAGCTTCTAATTATTATTGCAAATTATAACTTGAAGATCTGAACTTGTAATAGTCAAATACAGAACTTAAAATTGATAGCTTCTAATTATTATTGTAAATTATAACTTGAAGATCTGAACTTGTAATAGTGAATTACAGAACTTAGATTTGTTAAATACAAATTATTATTTCAAATAATAACTTGAAGATCTGAACTAGTAATTGTCAAATACAGAACTTAAAATTGATAGCTTCTAATTATTATTGCAAATTATAACTTGAAGATCTGAACTTGTAATTGTCAAATACAGTACTTAAAATTGATAGCTTTTAATTATTATTGTAAATTATAACTTGAAGATCTGAACTTGTAATAGTCAAATACAGAACTTCGAATTGTTAAATACAAATTATTAGTACAAATTATAACTTGAAGATCTGAACTTGTAATAGGTAAATACAGAACTTCGAATTGTTAAATTCAAACTAAGATTGCAAATAATAATTTGAAGATCTGAACTTGTAATAGTCAAATACAGAACTTAAAATTGATAGCTTCTAATTATTATTGTAAATTATAACTTGAAGATCTGAACTTGTAATAGTGAATTACAGAACTTAGATTTGTTAAATTCAAATTATTATTTCAAAGTATAACTTGAAGATCTGAACTAGTGATTGTCAAATACAGAACTTAAAATTGATAGCTTCTAATTATTATTGCAAATTATAACTTGAAGATCTGAACTTGTAATTGTCAAATGCAGAACTTAAAATTGATAGCTTCTAATTATTAGTGCAAATTATAACTTGAAGATCTGAACTTGTAATTGTCAAATACAGAACTTAAAATTGATAGTTTCTAATTATTATTTCAAATTATAACTTGAAGATCTGAACTTGTAATTGTCAAATACAGAACTTAAAATTGATAGCTTCTAATTATTATTGCAAATAATAACTTGAAGATCTCTACTTGTAATTGTCAAATACAGAACTTAAAATTGATAGCTTATAATTATAGTTCAAATTATAACTTGAAGATCTGAACTTGTAATAGTCAAATACAGAACATCGAATTGTTAAATACAAATTATTAGTGCAAATTATAACTTGAAGATCTGAACTTGTAATTGTCAAATACAGAACTTAAAATTGATAGCTTCTAATTATTATTGCAAATAATAACTTGAAGATCTGTACTTGTAATTGTCAAATACAGAACTTAAAATTGATAGCTTATAATTATAGTTCAAATTATAACTTGAAGATCTGTACTTGTAATTGTCAAATACAGAACTTAAAATTGATAGCTTATAATTATAGTTCAAATTATAACTTGAAGATCTGAACTTGTAATAGTCAAATACAGAACATCGAATTGTTAAATACAAATTATTAGTGCAAATTATAACTTGAAGATCTGAACTTGTAATTGTCAAATACAGAACTTAAAATTGATAGCTTCTAATTATTATTGCAAATTATAACTTGAAGATCTGAACTTGTAATAGTGAATTACAAAACTTAGATTTGTTAAATTCAAATTATTATTTCAAATTATAACTTGAAGATCTGAACTAGTAATTGTCAAATACAGAACTTAAATTGATAGCTTATAATTATTATTGCAAATAATAATTTGAAGATCTGAACTTGTAATAGTCAAATTCAGAACTTCTAATTGTTAAATACAAATTATTTGTGCAAATTATAACTTGAAGATCTGAACTAGTAATTGTCAAATACAGAACTTAAAATTGATAGCTTCTAATTATTATTGCAAATTATAACTTGAAGATCTGAACTTGTAATAGTGAATTACAGAACTAAGATTTGTTAAATTCAAATTATTATTTCAAATTATAACTTGAAGATCTGAACTAGTAATTGTCAAATACAGAACTTCTAATTATTAAATACAAATTATTAGTGCAAATTATAACTTGAAGATCTGAACTAGTAATTTTCAAATGCAGAACTTCATATTGATAGCTTCTAATTATTATTGCAAATTATAACTAGAAGATCTGAACTTGTAATTGTCAAATACAGAACTTCTAATTGTTAAATACAAATTATTAGTGCAAATTATAACTTGAAGATCTGAACTAGTAATTTTCAAATACAGAACTTAATATTGATAGCTTCTAATTATTATTGCAAATTATAACTAGAAGATCTGAACTTGAAATTGTCAAATACAGAACTTAAAATTGATAGCTTCTAATTATTATTTCAATTTATAACTTGAAGATCTGAACTTGTAATTGTCAAATACAGAACTTAAAATTGATAGCTTCTAATTATTATTGCAAATTATAACTTGAAGATCTGAACTTGTAATTGTCAAATACAGAACTTCTAATTGTTAAATACAAATTAGTAGTGCAAATTATAACTTGAAGATCTGAACTTGTAATTATCAAATACAGAACTTAAAATTGATAGCTTCTAATTATTATTGTAAATTATAACTTGAAGATCTGAACTTGTAATAGTGAATTACAGAACTTAGATTTGTTAAATTCAAATTATTATTTCAAATTATAACTTGAAGATCTGAACTAGTAATTGTCAAATACAGAACTTAAAATTGATAGCTTCTAATTATTACTGCAAATTATAACTTGAAGATCTGAACTTGTAATTGTCAAATACAGAACTTAAAATTGATAGCTTCTAATTATTATTGTAAATTATAACTTGAAGATCTGAACTTGTAATTGTCAAATACAGAACTTAAAATTGATAGCTTCTAATTATTATTGCAAATAATAACTTGGAGATCTGAACTAGTAATTGTCAAATACAGAACTTAAAATTGATAGCTTCTAATTATTATTGCAAATTATAACTTGAAGATCTGAACTTGTAATTGTCAAATACAGAACTTAAAATTGATAGCTTCTAATTATTATTGCAAATTATCACTTGAAGATCTGAACTTGTAATTGTCAAATACAGAACATAAAATTGATAGCTTCTAATTATTATTTCAAATTTTAACATGAAGATCTCAACTTGTAATTGTCAAATACAGAACTTAAAATTAATAGCTTCTAATTATTATTGCAAATTATAACTTGAAGATCTGAACTTGTAATTGTCAAATACAGAACTTCAAATTGTTAAATACAAATTATTAGTGCAAATTATAACTTGAAGATCTGAACTTGTAATTGTCAAATACAGAACTTAAAATTGATAGCTTCTAATTATTATTGCAAATTATAACTTGAAGATCTGAACTTGTAATAGTCAAATACAGAACTTAAAATTGATAGCTTCTAATTATTATTGTAAATTATAACTTGAAGATCTGAACTTGTAATAGTGAATTACAGAACTTAGATTTGTTAAATACAAATTATTATTTCAAATAATAACTTGAAGATCTGAACTAGTAATTGTCAAATACAGAACTTAAAATTGATAGCTTCTAATTATTATTGCAAATTATAACTTGAAGATCTGAACTTGTAATTGTCAAATACAGTACTTAAAATTGATAGCTTTTAATTATTATTGTAAATTATAACTTGAAGATCTGAACTTGTAATAGTCAAATACAGAACTTCGAATTGTTAAATACAAATTATTAGTACAAATTATAACTTGAAGATCTGAACTTGTAATAGGTAAATACAGAACTTCGAATTGTTAAATTCAAACTAAGATTGCAAATAATAATTTGAAGATCTGAACTTGTAATAGTCAAATACAGAACTTAAAATTGATAGCTTCTAATTATTATTGTAAATTATAACTTGAAGATCTGAACTTGTAATAGTGAATTACAGAACTTAGATTTGTTAAATTCAAATTATTATTTCAAAGTATAACTTGAAGATCTGAACTAGTGATTGTCAAATACAGAACTTAAAATTGATAGCTTCTAATTATTATTGCAAATTATAACTTGAAGATCTGAACTTGTAATTGTCAAATGCAGAACTTAAAATTGATAGCTTCTAATTATTAGTGCAAATTATAACTTGAAGATCTGAACTTGTAATTGTCAAATACAGAACTTAAAATTGATAGCTTCTAATTATTATGGCAAATAATAACTTGAAGATCTGTACTTGTAATTGTCAAATACAGAACTTAAAATTGATAGCTTATAATTATAGTTCAAATTATAACTTGAAGATCTGTACTTGTAATTGTCAAATACAGAACTTAAAATTGATAGCTTATAATTATAGTTCAAATTATAACTTGAAGATCTGAACTTGTAATAGTCAAATACAGAACATCGAATTGTTAAATACAAATTATTAGTGCAAATTATAACTTGCAGATCTGAACTTGTAATTGTCAAATACAGAACTTAAAATTGATAGCTTCTAATTATTATTGCAAATTATAACTTGAAGATCTGAACTTGTAATTGTCAAATACAGAACTTCTAATTGTTAAATACAAATTAGTAGTGCAAATTATAACTTGAAGATCTGAACTTGTAATTATCAAATACAGAACTTAAAATTGATAGCTTCTAATTATTATTGTAAATTATAACTTGAAGATCTGAACTTGCAATAGTGAATTACAGAACTTAGATTTGTTAAATTCAAATTATTATTTCAAATTATAACTTGAAGATCTGAACTAGTAATTGTCAAATACAGAACTTAAAATTGATAGCTTCTAATTATTATTGCAAATTATAACTTGAAGATCTGAACTTGTAATTGTCAAATACAGAACTTAAAATTGATAGCTTCTAATTATTATTGTAAATTATAACTTGAAGATCTGAACTTGTAATTGTCAAATACAGAACTTAAAATTGATAGCTTCTAATTATTATTGCAAATAATAACTTGGAGATCTGAACTAGTAATTGTCAAATACAGAACTTAAAATTGATAGCTTCTAATTATTATTGCAAATTATAACTTGAAGATCTGAACTTGTAATTGTCAAATACAGAACTTAAAATTGATAGCTTCTAATTATTATTGCAAATTATAACTTGAAGATCTGAACTTGTAATTGTCAAATACAGAATATAAAATTGATAGCTTCTAATTTATTATTATTTCAAATTTTAACTTGAAGATCTCAACTTGTAATTGTCAAATACAGAACTTAAAATTAATAGCTTCTAATTATTATTGCAAATTATAACTTGAAGATCTGAACTTGTAATTGTCAAATACAGTACTTAAAATTGATAGCTTTTAATTATTATTGTAAATTATAACTTGAAGATCTGAACTTGTAATAGTCAAATACAGAACTTCGAATTGTTAAATACAAATTATTAGTACAAATTATAACTTGAAGATCTGAACTTGTAATAGGTAAATACAGAACTTCGAATTGTTAAATTCAAACTAAGATTGCAAATAATAATTTGAAGATCTGAACTAGTAATAGTCAAATACAGAACTTAAAATTGATAGCTTCTAATTATTATTGTAAATTATAACTTGAAGATCTGAACTTGTAATAGTGAATTACAGAACTTAGATTTGTTAAATTCAAATTATTATTTGAAAGTATAACTTGAAGATCTGAACTAGTAATTGTCAAATACAGAACTTAAAATTGATCGCTTCTAATTATTATTGCAAATTATAACTTGAAGATCTGAACTTGTAATTGTCAAATGCAGAACTTAAAATTGATAGCTTCTAATTATTATTTCAAATTATAACTTGAAGATCTGAACTTGTAATTGTCAAATACAGAACTTAAAATTGATAGCTTCTAATTATTATTGCAAATAATAACTTGAAGATCTGTACTTGTAATTGTCAAATACAGAACTTAAAATTGATAGCTTATAATTATAGTTCAAATTATAACTTGAAGATCTGAACTTGTAATAGTCAAATACAGAACATCGAATTGTTAAATACAAATTATTAGTGCAAATTATAACTTGAAGATCTGAACTTGTAATTGTCAAATACAGAACTTAAAATTGATAGCTTCTAATTATTATGGCAAATAATAACTTGAAGATCTGTACTTGTAATTGTCAAATACAGAACTTAAAATTGATAGCTTATAATTATAGTTCAAATTATAACTTGAAGATCTGTACTTGTAATTGTCAAATACAGAACTTAAAATTGATAGTTTATAATTATAGTTCAAATTATAACTTGAAGATCTGAACTTGTAATAGTCAAATACAGAACATCGAATTGTTAAATACAAATTATTAGTGCAAATTATAACTTGAAGATCTGAACTTGTAATTGTCAAATACAGAACTTAAAATTGATAGCTTCTAATTATTATTGCAAATATTAACTTGAAGATCTGAACTTGTAATAGTGAAATACAAAACTTAGATTTGTTAAATTCAAATTATTATTTCAAATTATAATTTGAAGATCTGAACTAGTAATTGTCAAATACAGAACTTAAATTGATAGCTTATAATTATTATTGCAAATAATAATTTGAAGATCTGAACTTGTCAAATACAGAACTTCTAATTGTTAAATACAAATTATTAGTGCAAATTATAACTTGAAGATCTGAACTAGTAATTGTCAAATACCGAACTTAAAATTGATAGCTTCTAATTATTATTGCAAATTATAACTTGAAGATCTGAACTTGTAATAGTGAATTACAGAACTAAGATTTGTTAAATTCAAATTATTATTTCAAATTATAACTTGAAGATCTGAACTAGTAATTGTCAAATACAGAACTTCTAATTATTAAATACAAATTATTTGTGCAAATTATAACTTGAAGATCTGAACTAGTAATTTTCAAATACAGAACTTCATATTGATAGCTTCTAATTATTATTGCAAATTATAACTAGAAGATCTGAACTTGTAATTGTCAAATACAGAACTTCTCATTGTTAAATACAAATTATTAGTGCAAATTATAACTTGAAGATCTGTACTAGTAATTTTCAAATACAGAACTTAATATTGATAGCTTCTAATTATTATTGCAAATTATAACTAGAAGATCTGAACTTGTAATTGTCAAATACAGAACTTAAAATTGATAGCTTCTAATTATTATTTCAATTTATAACTTGAAGATCTGAACTTGTAATTGTCAAATACAGTACTTAAAATTGATAGCTTCTAATTATTATTGCAAATTATAACTGGAAGATCTGAACTTGTAATTGTCAAATACACAACTTCTAATTGTTAAATACAAATTAGTAGTGCAAATTATAACTTGAAGATCTGAACTTGTAATTATCAAATGCAGAACTTAAAATTGATAGCTTCTAATTATTATTGTAAATTATAACTTGAAGATCTGAACTTGTAATAGTGAATTACAGAACTTAGATTTGTAAAAAACAAATTATTATTTCAAATTATAACTTGAAGATCTGAACTAGTAATTGTCAAATACAAAACTTAAAATTGATAGCTTCCAATTATTATTGCAAATTATAACTTGAAGATCTGAACTTGTAATTGTCAAATACAGAACTTAAAATTGATAGCTTCTAATTATTATTGTAAATTATAACTTGAAGATCTGAACTTGAAATTGTCAAATACAGAACTTAAAATTGATAGCTTCTAATTATTATTGCAAATAATAACTTGGAGATCTGAACTAGTAATTGTCAAATACAGAACTTAAAATTGATAGCTTCTAATTATTATTGTAAATTATAACTAGAAGATCTGAACTTGTAATAGTGAATTACAGAACTTAGATTTGTTAAATTCAAATTATTATTTCAAAGTATAACTTGAAGATCTGAACTAGTAATTGTCAAATACAGAACTTAAAATTGATAGCTTCTAATTATTATTGCAAATTATAACTTGAAGATCTGAACTTGTAATTGTCAAATGCAGAACTTAAAATTGATAGCTACTAATTATTATTTCAAATTATAACTTGAAGATCTGAACTTGTAATTGTCAAATACAGAACTTAAAATTGATAGCTTCTAATTATTATTGCAAATAATAACTTGAAGATCTGTACTTGTAATTGTCAAATACAGAACTTAAAATTGATAGCTTATAATTATAGTTCAAATTATAACTTGAAGATCTGAACTTGTAATAGTCAAATACAGAACATCGAATTGTTAAATACAAATTATTAGTGCAAATTATTACTTGAAGATCTGAACTTGTAATTGTCAAATACAGAACTTAAAATTGATAGCTTCTAATTATTATGGCAAATAATAACTTGAAGATCTGTACTTGTAATTGTCAAATACAGAACTTAAAATTGATAGCTTATAATTATAGTTCAAATTATAACTTGAAGATCTGTACTTGTAATTGTCAAATACAGAACTTAAAATTGATAGCTTATAATTATAGTTCAAATTATAACTTGAAGATCTGAACTTGTAATAGTCAAATACAGAACATCGAATTGTTAAATACAAATTATTAGTGCAAATTATAACTTGAAGATCTGAACTTGTAATTGTCAAATACAGAACTTAAAATTGATAGCTTCTAATTATTATTGCAAATTATAACTTGAAGATCTGAACTTGTAATAGTGAATTACAAAACTTAGATTTGTTAAATTCAAATTATTATTTCAAATTATAATTTGAAGATCTGAACTTGTAATTGTCAAATACAGAACTTTAATTGATAGCTTATAATTATTATTGCAAATAATAATTTGAAGATCTGAACTTGTAATAGTCAAATACAGAACTTCTAATTGTTAAATACAAATTATTAGTGCAAATTATAACTTGAAGATCTGAACTAGTAATTGTCAAATACAGAACTTAAAATTGATAGCTTCTAATTATTATTGCAAATTATAACTTGAAGATCTGAACTAGTAATTGTCAAATACAGAACTTCTAATTATTAAATACAAATTATTTGTGCAAATTATAACTTGAAGATCTGAACTAGTAATTTTCAAATACAGAACTTCATATTAATAGCTTCTAATTATTATTGCAAATTATAACTAGAAGATCTGAACTTGTAATTGTCAAATACAGAACTTCTAATTGTTAAATACAAATTATTAGTGCAAATTATAACTTGAAGATCTGTACTAGTAATTTTCAAATACAGAACTTAATATTGATAGCTTCTAATTATCATTGCAAATTATAACTAGAAGATCTGAACTTGTAATTGTCAAATACAGAACTTAAAATTGATAGCTTCTAATTATTATTTCAATTTATAACTTGAAGATCTGAACTTGTAATTGTCAAATACAGAACTTAAAATTGATAGCTTCTAATTATTATTGCAAATTATAACTGGAAGATCTGAACTTGTAATTGTCAAATACACAACTTCTAATTGTTAAATACAAATTAGTAGTGCAAATTATAAGTTGAAGATCTGAACTTGTAATTATCAAATACAGAACTTAAAATTGATAGCTTCTAATTATTATTTCAAATTATAACTTAAAAGATCTGAACTAGTAATTGTCAAATACAGAACTTAAAATTGATAGCTTCCAATTATTATTGCAAATTATAACTTGAAGATCTGAACTTGTAATTGTCAAATACAGAACTTAAAATTGATAGCTTCTAATTATTATTGTAAATTATAACTTGAAGATCTGAACTTGTAATTGTCAAATACAGAACTTAAAATTGATAGCTTCTAATTATTATTGCAAATAATAACTAGGAGATCTGAACTAGTAATTGTCAAATACAGAACTTAAAATTGATAGCTTCTAATTATTATTGCAAATTATAACTTGAAGATCTGAACTTGTAATTGTCAAATACAGAACTTAAAATTGATAGCTTCTAATTATTATTGCAAATTATAACTTGAAGATCTGAACTTGTAATTGTCAAATACAGAACATAAAATTGATAGCTTCTAATTATTATTTCAAATTTTAACTTGAAGATCTCAACTTGTAATTGTCAAATACAGAACTTAAAATTAATAGCTT
This sequence comes from Cantharis lateralis, assembly GCA_963170105.1. Lineage (NCBI taxonomy): Eukaryota > Metazoa > Arthropoda > Insecta > Coleoptera > Cantharidae > Cantharis > Cantharis lateralis. The sequence continues at coordinate 21,865,303 of OY720625.1, read as the reverse complement.
CTAATTATTATTGCAAATTATAACTTGAAGATCTGAACTTGTAATTGTCAAATACAGAACTTCAAATTGTTAAATACAAATTATTAGTGCAAATTATAACTTGAAGATCTGAACTAGTAATTGTCAAATACAGAACTTAAAATTGATAGCTTCTAATTATTATTGTAAATTATAACTTGAAGATCTGAACTTGTAATAGTGAATTACAGAACTTAGATTTGTTAAATTCCAATTATTATTTCAAATTATAACTTGAAGATCTGAACTAGTAATTGTCAAATACAGAACTTAAAATTGATAGCTTCTAATTATTATTGCATATTATAACTTGAAGATCTGAACTTGTAATTGTTAAATTCAGAACTTAAAATTGATAGCTTCTAATTATTATTGTAAATTATAACTTCAAGATCTGAACTTGTAATTGTCAAATACAGAACTTAAAATTGATAGCTTCTAATCATTATTGCAAATAATAACTAGAAGATCTGAACTTGTAATTGTCAAATACAGAACTTAAAATTGATAGCTTCTAATCATTATTGCAAATAATAACTAGAAGATCTGAACTTGTAATTGTCAAATACAGAACTTAAAATTGATAGCTTCTAATTATTATTGCAAATTATAATTTGAAGATCTGAACTTGTAATAGACAAATACGCAACTTAGCATTGTTAAATACAAATTATTAGTGCAAATTATAACTTGAAGATCTGTACTAGTAATTTTCAAATACAGAACTTAATATTGATAGCTTCTAATTATCATTGCAAATTATAACTAGAAGATCTGAACTTGTAATTGTCAAATACACAACTTCTAATTGTTAAATACAAATTAGTAGTGCAAATTATAACTTGAAGATCTGAACTTGTAATTATCAAATACAGAACTTAAAATTGATAGCTTCTAATTATTATTTCAAATTATAACTTGAAGATCTGAACTAGTAATTGTCAAATACAGAACTTAAAATTGATAGCTTCCAATTATTATTGCAAATTATAACTTGAAGATCTGAACTTGTAATTGTCAAATAGAGAACTTAAAATTGATAGCTTCTAATTATTATTGTAAATTATAACTTGAAGATCTGAACTTGTAATTGTCAAATACAGAACTTAAAATTAATAGCTTCTAATTATTATTGCAAATAATAACTTGGAGATCTGAACTAGTAATTGTCAAATACAGAACTTAAAATTGATAGCTTCTAATTATTATTGCAAATTATAACTTGAAGATCTGAACTTGTAATTGTCAAATACAGAACTTAAAATTGATAGCTTCTAATTATTATTGCAAATTATAACTTGAAGATCTGAACTTGTAATTGTCAAATACAGAACATAAAATTGATAGCTTCTAATTATTATTTCAAATTTTAACTTGAAGATCTCAACTTGTAATTGTCAAATACAGAACTTAAAATTAATAGCTTCTAATTATTATTGCAAATTATAACTTGAAGATCTGAACTTGTAATTGTCAAATACAGAACTTCAAATTGTTAAATACAAATTATTAGTGCAAATTATAACTTGAAGATCTGAACTTGTAATTGTCAAATACAGAACTTAAAATTGATAGCTTCTAATTATTATTGTAAATTATAACTTGAAGATCTGAACTTGTAATAGTGAATTACAGAACTTAGATTTGTTAAATTCCAATTATTATTTCAAATTATAACTTGAAGATCTGAACTAGTAATTGTCAAATACAGAACTTAAAATTGATAGCTTCTAATTATTATTGCATATTATAACTTGAAGATCTGAACTTGTAATTGTTAAATTCAGAACTTAAAATTGATAGCTTCTAATTATTATTGTAAATTATAACTTCAAGATCTGAACTTGTAATTGTCAAATACAGAACTTAAAATTGATAGCTTCTAATCATTATTGCAAATAATAACTAGAAGATCTGAACTTGTAATTGTCAAATACAGAACTTAAAATTGATAGCTTCTAATTATTATTGCAAATTATAATTTGAAGATCTGAACTTGTAATAGACAAATACGCAACTTAGCATTGTTAAATACAAATTGTGATTGCAAATTATAACTTGAAGATCTGAACCTGTAATAGGTAAATACAGAACTTCGAATTGTTAAATTCAAACTAAGATTGCAAATAATAATTCGAAGATCTGAACTTGTAATAGTCAAATACAGAACTTCTAATTGTTAAATACAAATTATTAGTGCAAATTATAACTTGAAGATCTGAACTAGTAATTGTCAAATACAGAACTTAAAATTGATAGCTTCTAATTATTATTGCAAATTATAACTTGAAGATCTGAACTTGTAATTGTCAAATACAGAACTTAAAATTGATAGCTTCTAATTATTATTTCAATTTATAACTTGAAGATCTGAACTTGTAATTGTCAAATACAGAACTTAAAATTGATAGCTTCTAATTATTATTGCAAATTATAACTGGAAGATCTGAATTTGTAATTGTCAAATACACAACTTCTAATTGTTAAATACAAATTAGTAGTGCAAATTATAACTTGAAGATCTGAACTTGTAATTATCAAATACAGAACTTAAAATTGATAGCTTCTAATTATTATTGTAAATTATAACTTGAAGATCTGAACTTGTAATTGTCAAATACAGTACTTAAAATTGATAGCTTTTAATTATTATTGTAAATTATAACATGACGATCTGAACTTGTAATAGTCAAATACAGAACTTCGAATTGTTAAATACAAATTATTAGTACAAATTATAACTTGAAGATCTGAACTTGTAATAGGTAAATACAGAACTTCGAATTGTTAAATTCAAACTAAGATTGCAAATAATAATTTGAAGATCTGAACTTGTAATAGTCAAATACAGAACTTAAAATTGATAGCTTCTAATTATTATTGTAAATTATAACTTGAAGATCTGAACTTGTAATAGTGAATTACAGAACTTAGATTTGTTAAATTCAAATTATTATTTCAAAGTATAACTTGAAGATCTGAACTAGTAATTGTCAAATACAGAACTTAAAATTGATAGCTTCTAATTATTATTGCAAATTATAACTTGAAGATCTGAACTTGTAATTGTCAAATGCAGAACTTAAAATTGATAGCTTCTAATTATTATTTCAAATTATAACTTGAAGATCTGAACTTGTAATTGTCAAATACAGAACTTAAAATTGATAGCTTCTAATTATTATTGCAAATAATAACTTGAAGATCTGTACTTGTAATTGTCAAATACAGAACTTAAAATTGATAGCTTATAATTATAGTTCAAATTATAACTTGAAGATCTGAACTTGTAATAGTCAAATACAGAACATCGAATTGTTAAATACAAATTATTAGTGCAAATTATAACTTGAAGATCTGAACTTGTAATTGACAAATACAGAACTTCTAATTATTAAATACAAATTATTTGTGCAAATTATAACTTGAAGATCTGAACTAGTAATTTTCAAATACAGAACTTCATATTGATAGCTTCTAATTATTATTGCAAATTATAACTAGAAGATCTGAACTTATAATTGTCAAATACAGAACTTCTAATTGTTAAATACAAATTATTAGTGCAAATTATAACTTGAAGATCTGTACTAGTAATTTTCAAATACAGAACTTAATATTGATAGCTTCTAATTATCATTGCTAATTATAACTAGAAGATCTGAACTTGTAATTGTCAAATACAGAACTTAAAATTGATAGCTTCTAATTATTATTTCAATTTATAACTTGTAGATCTGAACTTGTAATTGTCTAATACAGAACTTAAAATTGATAGCTTCTAATTATTATTGCAAATTATAACTGGAAGATCTGAACTTGTAATTGTCAAATACACAACTTCTAATTGTTAAATACAAATTAGTAGTGCAAATTATAACTTGAAGATCTGAACTTGTAATTATCAAATACAGAACTTAAAATTGATAGCTTCTAATTATTATTTCAAATTATAACTTGAAAATCTGAACTAGTAATTGTCAAATACAGAACTTAAAATTGATAGCTTCCAATATATTATTGCAAATTATAACTTGAAGATCTGAACTTGTAATTGTCAAATACAGAACTTAAAATTGATAGCTTCTAATTATTATTGTAAATTATAACTTGAAGATCTGAACTTGTAATTGTCAAATACAGAACTTAAAATTGATAGCTTCTAATTATTATTGCAAATAATAACTTGGAGATCTGAACTAGTAATTGTCAAATACAGAACTTAAAATTGATAGCTTCTAATTATTATTGCAAATTATAACTTGTAGATCTGAACTTGTAATTGTCAAATACAGAACTTAAAATTAATAGCTTCTAATTATTATTGCAAATTATAACTTGAAGATCTGAACTTGTAATTGTCAAATACAGAACATAAAATTGATAGCTTCTAATTATTATTTCAAATTTTAACTTAAAGATCTCAACTTGTAATTGTCAAATACAGAACTTAAAATTAATAGCTTCTAATTATTATTGCAAATTATAACTTGAAGATCTGAACTTGTAATTGTCAAATACAGAACTTCAAATTGTTAAATACAAATTATTAGTGCAAATTATAACTTGAAGATCTGAACTTGTAATTGTCAAATACAGAACTTAAAATTGATAGCTTCTAATTATTATTGTAAATTATAACTTCAAGATCTGAACTTGTAATTGTCAAATACAGAACTTAAAATTGATAGCTTCTAATCATTATTGCAAATAATAACTAGAAGATCTGAACTTGTAATTGTCAAATACAGAACTTAAAATTGATAGCTTCTAATTATTATTGCTAATTATAATTTGAAGATCTGAACTTGTAATAGACAAATACGCAACTTAGCATTGTTAAATACAAATTGTGATTGCAAATTATAACTTGAAGATCTGAACCTGTAATAGGTAAATACAGAACTTCGAATTGTTAAATTCAAACTAAGATTGCAAATAATAATTCAAAGATCTGAACTTGTAATAGTCAAATACAGAACTTCTAATTGTTAAATACAAATTATTAGTGCAAATTATAACTTGAAGATCTGAACTAGTAATTGTCAAATACAGAACTTAAAATTGATAGCTTCTAATTATTATTGCAAATTATAACTTGAAGATCTGAACTTGTAATTGTCAAATACAGAACTTCTAATTGTTAAATACAAATTATTAGTGCAAATTATAACTTGAAGATCTGAACTTGTAATTGTCAAATACAGAACTTAAAATTGATAGCTTCTAATTATTATTGCAAATTATAACTTGAAGATCTGAACTTGTAATAGTCAAATACAGAACTTAAAATTGATAGCTTCTAATTATTATTGTAAATTATAACTTGAAGATCTGAACTTGTAATAGTGAATTACAGAACTTAGATTTGTTAAATTCAAATTATTATTTCAAATTATAACTTGAAGATCTGAACTAGTAATTGTCAAATACAGCCCTTAAAATTGATAGCTTCTAATTATTATTGCAAATTATAACTTGAAGATCTGAACTTGTAATTGTCAAATACAGTACTTAAAATTGATAGCTTCTAATTATTATTGCAAATTATAACTTGAAGATCTGAACTTGTAATTGTCAAATACAGAACTTAAAATTGATAGCATTTAATTATTATTGTAAATTATAACTTGAAGATCTGAACTTGTAATAGTCAAATACAGAACTTCGAATTGTTAAATACAAATTATTAGTACAAATTATAACTTGAAGATCTGAACTTGTAATAGGTAAATACAGAACTTCGAATTGTTAAATTCAAACTAAGATTGCAAATAATAATTTGAAGATCTGAACTTGTAATAGTCAAATACAGAACTTAAAATTGATAGCTTCTAATTATTATTGTAAATTATAACTTGAAGATCTGAACTTGTAATAGTGAATTACAGAACTTAGATTTGTTAAATTCAAATTATTATTTCAAATTATAACTTGAAGATCTGAACTAGTAATTGTCAAATACAGAACTTAAAATTGATAGCTTCTAATTATTATTGCAAATTATAACTTGAAGATCTGAACTTGTAATTGTCAAATGCAGAACTTAAAATTGATAGCTTCTAATTATTATTTCAAATTATAACTTGAAGATCTGAACTTGTAATTGTCAAATACAGAACTTAAAATTGATAGCTTCTAATTATTATTGCAAATAATAACTTGAAGATCTGTACTTGTAATTGTCAAATACAGAACTTAAAATTGATAGCTTATAATTATAGTTCAAATTATAACTTGTAGATCTGAACTTGTAATAGTCAAATACAGAACATCGAATTGTTAAATACAAATTATTAGTGCAAATTATAACTTGAAGATCTGAACTTGTAATAGGTAAATACAGAACTTCTAATTGTTAAATTCAAACTAAGATTGCAAATAATAATTTGAAAATCTGAACTAGTAATAGTCAAATACAGAACTTCTAACTGTTAAAAACAAATTATTAGTGCAAATTATAACTTGAAGATCTGAACTTGTAATTGTCAAATACAGAACTTAAAATTGATAGCTTCTAATTATTATTGCAAATTTATAACTTGAAGATCTGAAATTGTAATAGTGAATTACAAAACTTAGATTTGTTAAATTCAAATTATTATTTCAAATTATAACTTGAAGATCTGAACTAGTAATTGTCAAATACAGAACTTAAATTGATAGCTTATAATTATTATTGCAAATAATAATTAGAAGATCTGAACTTGTAATAGTCAAATACAGAACTTCTAATTGTTAAATACAAATTATTAGTGCAAATTATAACTTGAAGATCTGAACTAGTAATTGTCAAATACAGAACTTAAAATTGATAGCTTCTAATTATTATTGCAAATTATAACTTGAAGATATGAACTTGTAATTGTCAAATACAGAACTTCTAATTGTTAAATACAAATTATTAGTGCAAATTATAACTTGAAGATCTGAACTTGTAATTGTCAAATACAGAACTTAAAATTGATAGCTTCTAATTATTATTGCAAATTATAACTTGAAGATCTGAACTTGTAATTGTCAAATACAGAACTTCTAATTGTTAAATACAAATTATTATTGCAAATTATAACTTGAAGATCTGAACATGTAATTGTCAAATACAGAACTTAAAATTGATAGCTTCTAATTATTATTGTAAATTATAACTTGAAGATCTGAACTTGTAATAGGTAATTACAGAACTTAGATTTGTTAAATTCAAATTATTATTTCAAATTATAACTTGAAGATCTGAACTAGTAATTGTCAAATACAGAACTTCTAATTATTAAATACAAATTATTAGTGCAAATTATAACTTGAAGATCTGAACTAGTAATTTTCAAATACAGAACTTAATATTGATAGCTTCTAATTATTATTGCAAATTATAACTAGAAGATCTGAACTTGTAATTGTCAAATACAGAACTTCTAATTGTTAAATACAAATTATTAGTGCAAATTATAACTTGAAGATCTGAACTAGTAATTTTCAAATACAGAACTTAATATTGATAGCTTCTAATTATTATTGCAAATTATAACTAGAAGATCTGAACTTGTAATTGTCAAATACAGAACTTAAAATTGATAGCTTCTAATTATTATTTCAATTTATAACTTGAAGATCTGAACTTGTAATTGTCAAATACAGAACTTAAAATTAATAGCTTCTAATTATTATTGCAAATTATAACTTGAAGATCTGAACTTGTAATTGTCAAATACAGAACTTCTAATTGTTAAATACAAATTAGTAGTGCAAATTATAACTTGAAGATCTGAACTTGTAATTATCAAATACAGAACTTAAAATTGATAGCTTCTAATTATTATTGTAAATTATAACTTGAAGATCTGAACTTGTAATAGTGAATTACAGAACTTAGATTTGTTAAATTCAAATTATTATTTCAAATTATAACTTGAAGATCTGAACTAGTAATTGTCAAATACAGAACTTAAAATTGATAGCTTCTAATTATTATTGCAAATTATACCTTGAAGATCTGAACTTGTAATTGTAAAATACAGAACTTCTAATTGTTAAATACAAATTATTAGTGCAAATTATAACTTGAAGATCTGAACATGTAATTGTCAAATACAGAACTTAAAATTGATAGCTTCTAATTATTATTGTAAATTATAACTTGAAGATCTGAACTTGTAATAGGTAATTACAGAACTTAGATTTGTTAAATTCAAATTATTATTTCAAATTATAACTTGAAGATCTGAACTAGTAATTGTCAAATACAGAACTTCTAATTATTAAATACAAATTATTAGTGCAAATTATAACTTGAAGATCTGAACTAGTAATTTTCAAATACAGAACTTAATATTGATAGCTTCTAATTATTATTGCAAATTATAACTAGAAGATCTGAACTTGTAATTGTCAAATACAGAACTTCTAATTGTTAAATACAAATTATTAGTGCAAATTATAACTTGAAGATCTGAACTAGTAATTTTCAAATACAGAACTTAATATTGATAGCTTCTAATTATTATTGCAAATTATAACTAGAAGATCTGAACTTGTAATTGTCAAATACAGAACTTAAAATTGATAGCTTCTAATTATTATTTCAATTTATAACTTGAAGATCTGAACTTGTAATTGTCAAATACAGAACTTAAAATTAATAGCTTCTAATTATTATTGCAAATTATAACTTGAAGATCTGAACTTGTAATTGTCAAATACAGAGCTTCTAATTGTTAAATACAAATTAGTAGTGCAAATTATAACTTGAAGATCTGAACTTGTAATTATCAAATACAGAACTTAAAATTGATAGCTTCTAATTATTATTGTAAATTATAACTTGAAGATCTGAACTTGTAATAGTGAATTACAGAACTTAGATTTGTTAAATTCAAATTATTATTTCAAATTATAACTTGAAGATCTGAACTAGTAATTGTCAAATACAGAACTTAAAATTGATAGCTTCTAATTATTATTGCAAATTATAACTTGAAGATCTGAACTTGAAATTGTCAAATACAGAACTTAAAATTGATAGCTTCTAATTATTATTGTAAATTATAACTTGAAGATCTGAACTTGTAATTGTCAAATACAGAACTTAAAATTGATAGCTTCTAATTATTATTGCAAATAATAACTTGAAGATCTGTACTTGTAATTGTCAAATACAGAACTAAAAATTGATAGCTTATAATTATAGTTCAAATTATAACTAGAAGATCTGAACTTGTAATAGTCAAATACAGAACATCGAATTGTTAAATACAAATTATTAGTGCAAATTATAACTTGAAGATCTGAACTTGTAATTGTCAAATACAGAACTTAAAATTGATAGCTTCTAATTATTATTGCAAATTTATAACTTGAAGATCTGAAATTGTAATAGTGAATTACAAAACTTAGATTTGTTAAATTCAAATTATTATTTCAAATTATAACTTGAAGATCTGAACTAGTAATTGTCAAATACAGAACTTAAATTGATAGCTTATAATTATTATTGCAAATAATAATTAGAAGATCTGAACTTGTAATAGTCAAATACAGAACTTCTAATTGTTAAATACAAATTATTAGTGCAAATTATAACTTGAAGATCTGAACTAGTAATTGTCAAATACAGAACTTAAAATTGATAGCTTCTAATTATTATTGCAAATTATAACTTGAAGATATGAACTTGTAATTGTCAAATACAGAACTTCTAATTGTTAAATACAAATTATTAGTGCAAATTATAACTTGAAGATCTGAACTTGTAATTGTCAAATACAGAACTTAAAATTGATAGCTTCTAATTATTATTGCAAATTATAACTTGAAGATCTGAACTTGTAATTGTCAAATACAGAACTTCTAATTGTTAAATACAAATTATTAGTGCAAATTATAACTTGAAGATCTGAACATGTAATTGTCAAATACAGAACTTAAAATTGATAGCTTCTAATTATTATTGTAAATTATAACTTGAAGATCTGAACTTGTAATAGTGAATTACAGAACTTAGATTTGTTAAATTCAAATTATTATTTCAAATTATAACTTGAAGATCTGAACTAGTAATTGTCAAATACAGAACTTCTAATTGTTAAATACAAATTATTAGTGCAAATTATAACTTGAAGATCTGAACTAGTAATTTTCAAATTCAGAACTTAATATTGATAGCTTCTAATTATTATTGCAAATTATAACTAGAAGATCTGAACTTGTAATTGTCAAATACAGAACTTCTAATTGTTAAATACAAATTATTAGTGCAAATTATAACTTGAAGATCTGAACTAGTAATTTTCAAATACAGAACTTAATATTGATAGCTTCTAATTATTATTGCAAATTATAACTAGAAGATCTGAACTTGTAATTGTCAAATACAGAACTTAAAATTGATAGCTTCTAATTATTATTTCAATTTATAACTTGAAGATCTGAACTTGTAATTGTCAAATACAGAACTTAAAATTAATAGCTTCTAATTATTATTGCAAATTATAACTTGAAGATCTGAACTTGTAATTGTCAAATACAGAACTTCTAATTGTTAAATACAAATTAGTAGTGCAAATTATAACTTGAAGATCTGAACTTGTAATTATCAAATACAGAACTTAAAATTGATAGCTTCTAATTATTATTGTAAATTATAACTTGAAGATCTGAACTTGTAATAGTGAATTACAGAACTTAGATTTGTTAAATTCAAATTATTATTTCAAATTATAACTTGAAGATCTGAACTAGTAATTGTCAAATACAGAACTTAAAATTGATAGCTTCTAATTATTATTGCAAATTATAACTTGAAGATATGAACTTGTAATTGTCAAATACAGAACTTCTAATTGTTAAATACAAATTATTAGTGCAAATTATAACTTGAAGATCTGAACTTGTAATTGTCAAATACAGAACTTAAAATTGATAGCTTCTAATTATTATTGCAAATTATAACTTGAAGATCTGAACTTGTAATTGTCAAATACAGAACTTCTAATTGTTAAATACAAATTATTATTGCAAATTATAACTTGAAGATCTGAACATGTAATTGTCAAATACAGAACTTAAAATTGATAGCTTCTAATTATTATTGTAAATTATAACTTGAAGATCTGAACTAGTAATTGTCAAATACAGAACTTAAAATTGATAGCTTCTAATTATTATTGCAAATTATAACTTGAAGATCTGAACTTGTAATTGTCAAATGCAGAACTTAAAATTGATAGCTTCTAATTATTATTTCAAATTATAACTTGAAGATCTGAACTTGTAATTGTCAAATACAGAACTTAAAATTGATAGCTTCTAATTATTATTGCAAATAATAACTTGAAGATCTGTACTTGTAATTGTCAAATACAGAACTTAAAATTGATAGCTTATAATTATAGTTCAAATTATAACTTGAAGATCTGAACTTGTAATAGTCAAATACAGAACATCGAATTGTTAAATACAAATTATTAGTGCAAATTATAACTTGAAGATCTGAACTTGTAATTGACAAATACAGAACTTCTAATTATTAAATACAAATTATTTGTGCAAATTATAACTTGAAGATCTGAACTAGTAATTTTCAAATACAGAACTTCATATTGATAGCTTCTAATTATTATTGCAAATTATAACTAGAAGATCTGAACTTGTAATTGTCAAATACAGAACTTAAAATTGATAGCTTCTAATTATTATTTCAATTTATAACTTGAAGATCTGAACTTGTAATTGTCAAATACAGAACTTAAAATTGATAGCTTCTAATTATTATTGCAAATTATAACTGGAAGATCTGAACTTGTAATTGTCAAATACACAACTTCTAATTGTTAAATACAAATTAGTAGTGCAAATTATAACTTGAAGATCTGAACTTGTAATTATCAAATACAGAACTTAAAATTGATAGCTTCTAATTATTATTTCAAATTATAACTTGAAGATCTGAACTAGTAATTGTCAAATACAGAACTTAAAATTGATAGCTTCCAATATATTATTGCAAATTATAACTTGAAGATCTGAACTTGTAATTGTCAAATACAGAACTTAAAATTGATAGCTTCTAATTATTATTGTAAATTATAACTTGAAGATCTGAACTTGTAATTGTCATATACAGAACTTAAAATTGATAGCTTCTAATTATTATTGCAAATAATAACTTGGAGATCTGAACTAGTAATTGTCAAATACAGAACTTAAAATTGATAGCTTCTAATTATTATTGCAAATTATAACTTGTAGATCTGAACTTGTAATTGTCAAATACAGAACTTAAAATTAATAGCTTCTAATTATTATTGCAAATTATAACTTGAAGATCTGAACTTGTAATTGTCAAATACAGAACATAAAATTGATAGCTTCTAATTATTATTTCAAATTTTAACTTAAAGATCTCAACTTGTAATTGTCAAATACAGAACTTAAAATTAATAGCTTCTAATTATTATTGCAAATTATAACTTGAAGATCTGAACTTGTAATTGTCAAATACAGAACTTCAAATTGTTAAATACAAATTATTAGTGCAAATTATAACTTGAAGATCTGAACTTGTAATTGTCAAATACAGAACTTAAAATTGATAGCTTCTAATTATTATTGTAAATTATAACTTCAAGATCTGAACTTGTAATTGTCAAATACAGAACTTAAAATTGATAGCTTCTAATCATTATTGCAAATAATAACTAGAAGATCTGAACTTGTAATTGTCAAATACAGAACTTAAAATTGATAGCTTCTAATTATTATTGCTAATTATAATTTGAAGATCTGAACTTGTAATAGACAAATACGCAACTTAGCATTGTTAAATAAAAATTGTGATTGCAAATTATAACTTGAAGATCTGAACCTGTAATAGGTAAATACAGAACTTCGAATTGTTAAATTCAAACTAAGATTGCAAATAATAATTCAAAGATCTGAACTTGTAATAGTCAAATACAGAACTTCTAATTGTTAAATACAAATTATTAGTGCAAATTATAACTTGAAGATCTGAACTAGTAATTGTCAAATACAGAACTTAAAATTGATAGCTTCTAATTATTATTGCAAATTATAACTTGAAGATCTGAACTTGTAATTGTCAAATACAGAACTTCTAATTGTTAAATACAAATTATTAGTGCAAATTATAACTTGAAGATTTGAACTTGTAATTGTCAAATACAGAACTTAAAATTGATAGCTTCTAATTATTATTGCAAATTATAACTTGAAGATCTGAACTTGTAATAGTCAAATACAGAACTTAAAATTGATAGCTTCTAATTATTATTGTAAATTATAACTTGAAGATCTGAACTTGTAATAGTGAATTACAGAACTTAGATTTGTTAAATTCAAATTATTATTTCAAATTATAACTTGAAGATCTGAACTAGTAATTGTCAAATACAGCCCTTAAAATTGATAGCTTCTAATTATTATTGCAAATTATAACTTGAAGATCTGAACTTGTAATTGTCAAATACAGTACTTAAAATTGATAGCTTCTAATTATTATTGCAAATTATAACTTGAAGATCTGAACTTGTAATTGTCAAATACAGAACTTAAAATTGATAGCATTTAATTATTATTGTAAATTATAACTTGAAGATCTGAACTTGTAATAGTCAAATACAGAACTTCGAATTGTTAAATACAAATTATTAGTACAAATTATAACTTGAAGATCTGAACTTGTAATAGGTAAATACAGAACTTCGAATTGTTAAATTCAAACTAAGATTGCAAATAATAATTTGAAGATCTGAACTTGTAATAGTCAAATACAGAACTTAAAATTGATAGCTTCTAATTATTATTGTAAATTATAACTTGAAGATCTGAACTTGTAATAGTGAATTACAGAACTTAGATTTGTTAAATTCAAATTATTATTTCAAATTATAACTTGAAGATCTGAACTAGTAATTGTCAAATACAGAACTTAAAATTGATAGCTTCTAATTATTATTGCAAATTATAACTTGAAGATCTGAACTTGTAATTGTCAAATGCAGAACTTAAAATTGATAGCTTCTAATTATTATTTCAAATTATAACTTGAAGATCTGAACTTGTAATTGTCAAATACAGAACTTAAAATTGATAGCTTCTAATTATTATTGCAAATAATAACTTGAAGATCTGTACTTGTAATTGTCAAATACAGAACTTAAAATTGATAGCTTATAATTATAGTTCAAATTATAACTTGTAGATCTGAACTTGTAATAGTCAAATACAGAACATCGAATTGTTAAATACAAATTATTAGTGCAAATTATAACTTGAAGATCTGAACTTGTAATAGGTAAATACAGAACTTCTAATTGTTAAATTCAAACTAAGATTGCAAATAATAATTTGAAAATCTGAACTAGTAATAGTCAAATACAGAACTTCTAACTGTTAAAAACAAATTATTAGTGCAAATTATAACTTGAAGATCTGAACTTGTAATTGTCAAATACAGAACTTAAAATTGATAGCTTCTAATTATTATTGCAAATTTATAACTTGAAGATCTGAAATTGTAATAGTGAATTACAAAACTTAGATTTGTTAAATTCAAATTATTATTTTAAATTATAACTTGAAGATCTGAACTAGTAATTGTCAAATACAGAACTTAAATTGATAGCTTATAATTATTATTGCAAATAATAATTAGAAGATCTGAACTTGTAATAGTCAAATACAGAACTTCTAATTGTTAAATACAAATTATTAGTGCAAATTATAACTTGAAGATCTGAACTAGTAATTGTCAAATACAGAACTTAAAATTGATAGCTTCTAATTATTATTGCAAATTATAACTTGAAGATATGAACTTGTAATTGTCAAATACAGAACTTCTAATTGTTAAATACAAATTATTAGTGCAAATTATAACTTGAAGATCTGAACTTGTAATTGTCAAATACAGAACTTAAAATTGATAGCTTCTAATTATTATTGCAAATTATAACTTGAAGATCTGAACTTGTAATTGTCAAATACAGAACTTCTAATTGTTAAATACAAATTATTATTGCAAATTATAACTTGAAGATCTGAACATGTAATTGTCAAATACAGAACTTAAAATTGATAGCTTCTAATTATTATTGTAAATTATAACTTGAAGATCTGAACTTGTAATAGGTAATTACAGAACTTAGATTTGTTAAATTCAAATTATTATTTCAAATTATAACTTGAAGATCTGAACTAGTGATTGTCAAATACAGAACTTCTAATTATTAAATACAAATTATTAGTGCAAATTATAACTTGAAGATCTGAACTAGTAATTTTCAAATACAGAACTTAATATTGATAGCTTCTAATTATTATTGCAAATTATAACTAGAAGATCTGAACTTGTAATTGTCAAATACAGAACTTCTAATTGTTAAATACAAATTATTAGTGCAAATTATAACTTGAAGATCTGAACTAGTAATTTTCAAATACAGAACTTAATATTGATAGCTTCTAATTATTATTGCAAATTATAACTAGAAGATCTGAACTTGTAATTGTCAAATACAGAACTTAAAATTGATAGCTTCTAATTATTATTTCAATTTATAACTTGAAGATCTGAACTTGTAATTGTCAAATACAGAACTTAAAATTAATAGCTTCTAATTATTATTGCAAATTATAACTTGAAGATCTGAACTTGTAATTGTCAAATACAGAACTTCTAATTGTTAAATACAAATTAGTAGTGCAAATTATAACTTGAAGATCTGAACTTGTAATTATCAAATACAGAACTTAAAATTGATAGCTTCTAATTATTATTGTAAATTATAACTTGAAGATCTGAACTTGTAATAGTGAATTACAGAACTTAGATTTGTTAAATTCAAATTATTATTTCAAATTATAACTTGAAGATCTGAACTAGTAATTGTCAAATACAGAACTTAAAATTGATAGCTTCTAATTATTATTGCAAATTATAACTTGAAGATCTGAACTTGTAATTGTCAAATACAGAACTTCTAATTGTTAAATACAAATTATTAGTGCAAATTATAACTTGAAGATCTGAACATGTAATTGTCAAATACAGAACTTAAAATTGATAGCTTCTAATTATTATTGTAAATTATAACTTGAAGATCTGAACTTGTAATAGGTAATTACAGAACTTAGATTTGTTAAATTGAAATTATTATTTCATATTATAACTTGAAGATCTGAACTAGTAATTGTCAAATACAGAACTTCTAATTATTAAATACAAATTATTAGTGCAAATTATAACTTGAAGATCTGAACTAGTAATTTTCAAATACAGAACTTAATATTGATAGCTTCTAAATATTATTGCAAATTATAACTAGAAGATCTGAACTTGTAATTGTCAAATACAGAACTTCTAATTGTTAAATACAAATTATTAGTGCAAATTATAACTTGAAGATCTGAACTAGTAATTTTCAAATACAGAACTTAATATTGATAGCTTCTAATTATTATTGCAAATTATAACTAGAAGATCTGAACTTGTAATTGTCAAATACAGAACTTAAAATTGATAGCTTCTAATTATTATTTCAATTTATAACTTGAAGATCTGAACTTGTAATTGTCAAATACAGAACTTAAAATTAATAGCTTCTAATTATTATTGCAAATTATAACTTGAAGATCTGAACTTGTAATTGTCAAATACAGAACTTCTAATTGTTAAATACAAATTAGTAGTGCAAATTATAACTTGAAGATCTGAACTTGTAATTATCAAATACAGAACTTAAAATTGATAGCTTCTAATTATTATTGTAAATTATAACTTGAAGATCTGAACTTGTAATAGTGAATTACAGAACTTAGATTTGTTAAATTCAAATTATTATTTCAAATTATAACTTGAAGATCTGAACTAGTAATTGTCAAATACAGAACTTAAAATTGATAGCTTCTAATTATTATTGCAAATTATAACTTGAAGATCTGAACTTGAAATTGTCAAATACAGAACTTAAAATTGATAGCTTCTAATTATTATTGTAAATTATAACTTGAAGATCTGAACTTGTAATTGTCAAATACAGAACTTAAAATTGATAGCTTCTAATTATTATTGCAAATAATAACTTGAAGATCTGTACTTGTAATTGTCAAATACAGAACTAAAAATTGATAGCTTATAATTATAGTTCAAATTATAACTTGAAGATCTGAACTTGTAATAGTCAAATACAGAACATCGAATTGTTAAATACAAATTATTAGTGCAAATTATAACTTGAAGATCTGAACTTGTAATTGTCAAATACAGAACTTAAAATTGATAGCTTCTAATTATTATTGCAAATTTATAACTTGAAGATCTGAAATTGTAATAGTGAATTACAAAACTTAGATTTGTTAAATTCAAATTATTATTTCAAATTATAACTTGAAGATCTGAACTAGTAATTGTCAAATACAGAACTTAAATTGATAGCTTATAATTATTATTGCAAATAATAATTAGAAGATCTGAACTTGTAATAGTCAAATACAGAACTTCTAATTGTTAAATACAAATTATTAGTGCAAATTATAACTTGAAGATCTGAACTAGTAATTGTCAAATACAGAACTTAAAATTGATAGCTTCTAATTATTATTGCAAATTATAACGTGAAGATATGAACTTGTAATTGTCAAATACAGAACTTCTAATTGTTAAATACAAATTATTAGTGCAAATTATAACTTGAAGATCTGAACTTGTAATTGTCAAATACAGAACTTAAAATTGATAGCTTCTAATTATTATTGCAAATTATAACTTGAAGATCTGAACTTGTAATTGTCAAATACAGAACTTCTAATTGTTAAATACAAATTATTAGTGCAAATTATAACTTGAAGATCTGAACATGTAATTGTCAAATACAGAACTTAAAATTGATAGCTTCTAATTATTATTGTAAATTATAACTTGAAGATCTGAACTTGTAATAGTGAATTACAGAACTTAGATTTGTTAAATTCAAATTATTATTTCAAATTATAACTTGAAGATCTGAACTAGTAATTGTCAAATACAGAACTTCTAATTGTTAAATACAAATTATTAGTGCAAATTATAACTTGAAGATCTGAACTAGTAATTTTCAAATTCAGAACTTAATATTGATAGCTTCTAATTATTATTGCAAATTATAACTAGAAGATCTGAACTTGTAATTGTCAAATACAGAACTTCTAATTGTTAAATACAAATTATTAGTGCAAATTATAACTTGAAGATCTGAACTAGTAATTTTCAAATACAGAACTTAATATTGATAGCTTCTAATTATTATTGCAAATTATAACTAGAAGATCTGAACTTGTAATTGTCAAATACAGAACTTAAAATTGATAGCTTCTAATTATTATTTCAATTTATAACTTGAAGATCTGAACTTGTAATTGTCAAATACAGAACTTAAAATTAATAGCTTCTAATTATTATTGCAAATTATAACTTGAAGATCTGAACTTGTAATTGTCAAATACAGAACTTCTAATTGTTAAATACAAATTAGTAGTGCAAATTATAACTTGAAGATCTGAACTTGTAATTATCAAATACAGAACTTAAAATTGATAGCTTCTAATTATTATTGTAAATTATAACTTGAAGATCTGAACTTGTAATAGTGAATTACAGAACTTAGATTTGTTAAATTCAAATTATTATTTCAAATTATAACTTGAAGATCTGAACTAGTAATTGTCAAATACAGAACTTAAAATTGATAGCTTCTAATTATTATTGCAAATTATAACTTGAAGATCTGAACTTGTAATTGTCAAATACAGAACTTAAAATTGATAGCTTCTAATTATTATTGTAAATTATAACTTGAAGATCTGAACTTGTAATTGTC
Source organism: Cantharis lateralis (assembly GCA_963170105.1). Classification (NCBI taxonomy): domain Eukaryota; kingdom Metazoa; phylum Arthropoda; class Insecta; order Coleoptera; family Cantharidae; genus Cantharis; species Cantharis lateralis. Next base: position 21,846,410 of record OY720625.1, on the reverse strand, counting down.
AAATACAGAACTTAAAATTGATAGCTTCTAATTATTATTGCAAATAATAACTAGATGATCTGAACTTGTAATTGTCAAATACAGAACTTAAAATTGATAGCTTCTAATTATTATTTCAATTTATAACTTGAAGATCTGAACTTGTAATTGTCAAATACAGAACTTAAAATTGATAGCTTCTAATTATTATTTCAATTTATAACTTGAAGATCTGAACTTGTAATTGTCAAATACACAACTTCTAATTGTTAAATACAAATTAGTAGTGCAAATTATAACTTGAAGATCTGAACTTGTAATTATCAAATACAGAACTTAAAATTGATAGCTTCTAATTATTATTTCAAATTATAACTTGAAGATCTGAACTAGTAATTGTCAAATACAGAACTTAAAATTGATAGCTTCCAATTATTATTGCAAATTATAACTTGAAGATCTGAACTTGCAATTGTCAAATACAGAACTTAAAATTGATAGCTTCTAATTATTATTGTAAATTATAACTTGAAGATCTGAACTTGTAATTGTCAAATACAGAACTTAAAATTGATAGCTTCTAGTTATTATTGCAAATAATAACTTGGAGATCTGAACTAGTAATTGTCAAATACAGAACTAAAAATTGATAGCTTCTAATTATTATTGCAAATTATAACTTGAAGATCTGAACTTGTAATTGTCAAATACAGAACTTAAAATTGATAGCTTCTAATTATTATTGCAAATTATAACTTGAAGATCTGAACTTGTAATTGTCAAATACAGAACTTCTAATTGTAAATACAAATTATTAGTGCAAATTATAACTTGAAGATCTGAACTTGTAATTGTCAAATACAGAACTTAAAATTGATAGCTTCTAATTATTATTGCAAATTATAACTTGAAGATCTGAACTAATAATAGTCAAATACAGAACTTAAAATTGATAGCTTCTAATTATTATTGTAAATTATAACTTGAAGATCTGAACTTGTAATAGTGAATTACAGAACTTAGATTTGTTAAATTCAAATTATTATTTCAAATTATAACTTGAAGATCTGAACTTGTAATTGTCAAATACAGTACTTAAAATTGATAGCTTCTAATTATTATTGCAAATTATAACTTGAAGATCTGAACTTGTAATTGTCAAATACAGAACTTAAAATTGATAGCATTTAATTATTATTGTAAATTATAACTGCAAGATCTGAACTTGTAATAGTCAAATACAGAACTTCGAATTGTTAAATACAAATTATTAGTACAAATTATAACTTGAAGATCTGAACTTGTAATAGGTAAATACAGAACTTCGAATTGTTAAAAACAAATTATTAGTGCAAATTATAACTTGAAGATCTGAACTTGTAATAGTCAATTACAGAACTTAAAATTGATAGCTTCTAATTATTATTGCAAATTTATAACTTGAAGATCTGAAATTGTAATAGTGAATTACAAAACTTAGATTTGTTAAATTCAAATTATTATTTCAAATTATAACTTGAAGATCTGAACTAGTAATTGTCAAATACAGAACTTAAATTGATAGCTTATAATTATTATTGCAAATAATAATTAGAAGATCTGAACTTGTAATAGTCAAATACAGAACTTCTAATTGTTAAATACAAATTATTAGTGCAAATTATAACTTGAAGATCTGAACTAGTAATTGTCAAATACAGAACTTAAAATTGATAGCTTATAATTATTATTGCAAATTATAACTTGAAGATATGAACTTGTAATTGTCAAATACAGAACTTCTAATTGTTAAATACAAATTATTAGTGCCAATTATAACTTGTAGATCTGAACTTGTAATTGTCAAATACAGAACTTAAAATTGATAGCTTCTAATTATTATTGCAAATTATAACTTGAAGATCTGAACTTGTAATTGTCAAATACAGAACTTCTAATTGTTAAATACAAATTATTAGTGCAAATTATAACTTGAAGATCTGAACATGTAATTGTCAAATACAGAACTTAAAATTGATAGCTTCTAATTATTATTGTAAATTATAACTTGAAGATCTGAACTTGTAATAGTGAATTACAGAACTTAGATTTGTTAAATTCAAATTATTATTTCAAATTATAACTTGAAGATCTGAACTAGTAATTGTCAAATACAGAACTTCTAATTATTAAATTCAAATTATTAGTGCAAATTATAACTTGAAGATCTGAACTAGTAATTTTCAAATACAGAACTTAATATTGATAGCTTCTAATTATTATTGCAAATTATAACTAGAAGATCTGAACTTGTAATTGTCAAATACAGAACTTCTAATTGTTAAATACAAATTATTAGTGCAAATTATAACTTGAAGATCTGAACTAGTAATTTTCAAATACAGAACTTAATATTGATAGCTTCTAATTATTATTGCAAATTACAACTAGAAGATCTGAACTTGTAATTGTCAAATACAGAACTTAAAATTGATAGCTTCTAATTATTATTTCAATTTATAACTTGAAGATCTGAACTTGTAATTGTCAAATACAGAACTTAAAATTAATAGCTTCTAATTATTATTGCAAATTATAACTTGAAGATCTGAACTTGTAATAGTGAATTACAGAACTTAGATTTGTTAAATTCAAATTATTATTTCAAATTATAACTTGAAGATCTGAACTAGTAATTGTCAAATACAGAACTTAAAATTGATAGCTTCTAATTATTATTGCAAATTATAACTTGAAGATCTGAACTTGTAATTGTCAAATACAGAACTTAAAATTAATACCTTCTAATTATTATTGCAAATTATAACTTGAAGATCTGAACTTGTAATTGTCAAATACAGAACTTCTAATTGTTAAATACAAATTAGTAGTGCAAATTATAACTTGAAGATCTGAACTTGTAATTATCAAATACAGAACTTAAAATTGATAGCTTCTAATTATTATTGTAAATTATAACTTGAAGATCTGAACTTGTAATAGTGAATTACAGAACTTAGATTTGTTAAATTCAAATTATTATTTCAAATTATAACTTGAAGATCTGAACTAGTAATTGTCAAATACAGAACTTAAAATTGATAGCTTCTAATTATTATTGCAAATTAAAACTTGAAGATCTGAACTTGTAATTGTCAAATACAGAACTTAAAATTGATAGCTTCTAATTATTATTGTAAATTATAACTTGAAGATCTGAACTTGTAATTGTCAAATACAGAACTTAAAATTGATAGCTTCTAATTATTATTGCAAATAATAACTTGGAGATCTGAACTAGTAATTGTCAAATACAGAACTTAAAATTGATAGCTTCTAATTATTATTGCAAATTATAACTTGAAGATCTGAACTTGTAATTGTCAAATACAGAACTTAAAATTGATAGCTTCTAATTATTATTGCAAATTATAACTTGAAGATCTGAACTTGTAATTGTCAAATGCAGAACTTAAAATTGATAGCTTCTAATTATTATTGCAAATTATAACTTGAAGATCTGAACTTGTAATTGTCAAATACAGAACTTAAAATTGATAGCTTCTAATTATTATTGCAAATAATAACTTGAAGATCTGTACTTGTAATTGTCAAATACAGAACTAAAAATTGATAGCTTATAATTATAGTTAAAATTATAACTTGAAGATCTGAACTTGTAATAGTCAAATACAGAACATCGAATTGTTAAATACAAATTATTAGTGCAAATTATAACTTGAAGATCTGAACTTGTAATAGGTAAATAGAGAACTTCTAATTGTTAAATTCAAACTAAGATTGCAAATAATAATTTGATAATCTGAACTAGTAATAGTCAAATACAGAACTTCTAACTGTTAAAAACAAATTATTAGTGCAAATTATAACTTGAAGATCTGAACTTGTAATTGTCAAATACAGAACTTAAAATTGATAGCTTCTAATTATTATTGCAAATTATAACTTGAAGATCTGAAATTGTAATAGTGAATTACAAAACTTAGATTTGTTAAAGTCAAATTATTATCTCAAATTATAACTTGAAGATCTGAACTAGTAATTGTCAAATACAGAACTTAAATTGATAGCTTATAATTATTATTGCAAATAATAATTAGAAGATCTGAACTTGTAATAGTCAAATACAGAACTTCTAATTGTTAAATACAAATTATTAGTGCAAATTATAACTTGAAGATCTGAACTAGTAATTGTCAAATACAGAACTTAAAATTGATAGCTTCTAATTATTATTGCAAATTATAACTTGAAGATTTGAACTTGTAATTGTCAAATACAGAACTTCTAATTGTTAAATACAAATTATTAGTGCAAATTATAACTTGAAGATCTGAACTTGTAATTGTCAAATACAGAACTTAAAATTGATAGCTTCTAATTATTATTGCAAATTATAACTTGAAGATCTGAACTTGTAATTGTCAAATACAGAACTTCTAATTGTTAAATACAAATTATTAGTGCAAATTATAACTTGAAGATCTGAACATGTAATTGTCAAATACAGAACTTAAAATTGATAGCTTCTAATTATTATTGTAAATTATAACTTGAAGATCTGAACTTGTAATAGTGAATTACAGAACTTAGATTTGTTAAATTCAAATTATTATTTCAAATTATAACTTGAAGATCTGAACTAGTAATTGTCAAATACAGAACTTCTAATTGTTAAATACAAATTATTAGTGCAAATTATAACTTGAAGATCTGAACTAGTAATTTTCAAATTCAGAACTTATTATTGATAGCTTCTAATTATTATTGCAAATTATAACTAGAAGATCTGAACTTGTAATTGTCAAATACAGAACTTCTAATTGTTAAATACAAATTATTAGTGCAAATTATAACTTGAAGATCTGAACTAGTAATTTTCAAATACAGAACTTAATATTGATAGCTTCTAATTATTATTGCAAATTATAACTAGAAGATCTGAACTTGTAATTGTCAAATACAGAACTTAAAATTGATAGCTTCTAATTATTATTTCAATTTATAACTTGAAGATCTGAACTTGTAATTGTCAAATACAGAACTTAAAATTAATAGCTTCTAATTATTATTGCAAATTATAACTTGAAGATCTGAACTTGTAATTGTCAAATACAGAACTTCTAATTGTTAAATACAAATTAGTAGTGCAAATTATAACTTGAAGATCTGAACTTGTAATTATCAAATACAGAACTTAAAATTGATAGCTTCTAATTATTATTGTAAATTATAACTTGAAGATCTGAACTTGTAATTGTCAAATACAGAACTTAAAATTAATAGCTTCTAATTATTATTGCAAATTATAACTTGAAGATCTGAACTTGTAATTGTCAAATACAGAACTTCTAATTGTTAAATACAAATTATTAGTGCAAATTATAACTTGAAGATCTGAACTAGTAATTGTCAAATACAGAACTTAAAATTGATAGCTTATAATTATTATTGCAAATTATAACTTGAAGATATGAACTTGTAATTGTCAAATACAGAACTTCTAATTGTTAAATACAAATTATTAGTGCAAATTATAACTTGTAGATCTGAACTTGTAATTGTCAAATACAGAACTTAAAATTGATAGCTTCTAATTATTATTGCAAATTATAACTTGAAGATCTGAACTTGTAATTGTCAAATACAGAACTTCTAATTGTTAAATACAAATTATTAGTGCAAATTATAACTTGAAGATCTGAACATGTAATTGTCAAATACAGAACTTAAAATTGATAGCTTCTAATTATTATTGTAAATTATAACTTGAAGATCTGAACTTGTAATAGTGAATTACAGAACTTAGATTTGTTAAATTCAAATTATTATTTCAAATTATAACTTGAAGATCTGAACTAGTAATTGTCAAATACAGAACTTCTAATTATTAAATACAAATTATTAGTGCAAATTATAACTTGAAGATCTGAACTAGTAATTTTCAAATACAGAACTTAATATTGATAGCTTCTAATTATTATTGCAAATTATAACTAGAAGATCTGAACTTGTAATTGTCAAATACAGAACTTCTAATTGTTAAATACAAATTATTAGTGCAAATTATAACTTGAAGATCTGAACTAGTAATTTTCAAATACAGAACTTAATATTGATAGCTTCTCATTATTATTGCAAATTATAACTAGAAGATCTGAACTTGTAATTGTCAAATACAGAACTTAAAATTGATAGCTTCTAATTATTATTTCAATTTATAACTCGAAGATCTGAACTTGTAATTGTCAAATACAGAACTTAAAATTAATAGCTTCTAATTATTATTGCAAATTATAACTTGAAGATCTGAACTTGTAATTGTCAAATACAGAACTCCTAATTGTTAAATACAAATTAGTAGTGCAAATTATAACTTGAAGATCTGAACTTGTAATTATCAAATACAGAACTTAAAATTGATAGCTTCTAATTATTATTGTAAATTATAACTTGAAGATCTGAACTTGTAATAGTGAATTACAGAACTTAGATTTGTTAAATTCAAATTATTATTTCAAATTATAACTTGAAGATCTGAACTAGTAATTGTCAAATACAGAACTTAAAATTGATAGCTTCTAATTATTATTGCAAATTATAACTTGAAGATCTGAACTTGTAATTGTCAAATACAGAACTTAAAATTGATAGCTTCTAATTATTATTGTAAATTATAACTTGAAGATCTGAACTTGTAATTGTCAAATACAGAACTTAAAATTGATAGCTTCTAATTATTATTGCAAATAATAACTTGGAGATCTGAACTAGTAATTGTCAAATACAGAACTTAAAATTGATAGCTTCTAATTATTATTGCAAATTATAACTTGAAGATCTGAACTTGTAATTGTCAAATACAGAACTTAAAATTGATAGCTTCTATTTATTATTGCAAATTATAACTTGAAGATCTGAACTTGTAATTGTCAAATGCAGAACTTAAAATTGATAGCTTCTAATTATTATTGCAAATTATAACTTGAAGATCTGAACTTGTAATTGTCAAATACAGAACTTAAAATTGATAGCTTCTAATTATTATTGCAAATAATAACTTGAAGATCTGTACTTGTAATTGTCAAATACAGAACTAAAAATTGATAGCTTATAATTATAGTTAAAATTATAACTTGAAGATCTGAACTTGTAATAGTCAAATACAGAACATCGAATTGTTAAATACAAATTATTAGTGCAAATCATAACTTGAAGATCTGAACTTGTAATAGGTAAATAGAGAACTTCTAATTGTTAAATTCAAACTAAGATTGCAAATAATAATTTGATAATCTGAACTAGTAGTAGTCAAATACAGAACTTCTAACTGTTAAAAACAAATTATTAGTGCAAATTATAACTTGAAGATCTGAACTTGTAATTGTCAAATACAGAACTTAAAATTGATAGCTTCTAATTATTATTGCAAATTATAACTTGAAGATCTGAAATTGTAATAGTGAATTACAAAACTTAGATTTGTTAAATTCAAATTATTATTTCAAATTATAACTTGAAGATCTGAACTAGTAATTGTCAAATACAGAACTTAAATTGATAGCTTATAATTATTATTGCAAATAATAATTAGAAGATCTGAACTTGTAATAGTCAAATACAGAACTTCTAATTGTTAAATACAAATTATTAGTGCAAATTATAACTTGAAGATCTGAACTAGAAATTGTCAAATACAGAACTTAAAATTGATAGCTTCTAATTATTATTGCAAATTATAACTTGAAGATATGAACTTGTAATTGTCAAATACAGAACTTCTAATTGTTAAATACAAATTATTAGTGCAAATTATAACTTGAAGATCTGAACTTGTAATTGTCAAATACAGAACTTAAAATTGATAGCTTCTAATTATTATTGCAAATTATAACTTGAAGATCTGAACTTGTAATTGTCAAATACAGAACTTCTAATTGTTAAATACAAATTATTAGTGCAAATTATAACTTGAAGATCTGAACATGTAATTGTCAAATACAGAACTTAAAATTGATAGCTTCTAATTATTATTGTAAATTATAACTTGAAGATCTGAACTTGTAATAGTGAATTACAGAACTTAGATTTGTTAAATTCAAATTATTATTTCAAATTATAACTTGAAGATCTGAACTAGTAATTGTCAAATACAGAACTTCTAATTGTTAAATACAAATTATTAGTGCAAATTATAACTTGAAGATCTGAACTAGTAATTTTCAAATTCAGAACTTATTATTGATAGCTTCTAATTATTATTGCAAATTATAACTAGAAGATCTGAACTTGTAATTGTCAAATACAGAACTTCTAATTGTTAAATACAAATTATTAGTGCAAATTATAACTTGAAGATCTGAACTAGTAATTTTCAAATACAGAACTTAATATTGATAGCTTCTAATTATTATTGCAAATTATAACTAGAAGATCTGAACTTGTAATTGTCAAATACAGAACTTAAAATTGATAGCTTCTAATTATTATTTCAATTTATAACTTGAAGATCTGAACTTGTAATTGTCAAATACAGAACTTAAAATTAATAGCTTCTAATTATTATTGCAAATTATAACTTGAAGATCTGAACTTGTAATTGTCAAATACAGAACTTCTAATTGTTAAATACAAATTAGTAGTGCAAATTATAACTTGAAGATCTGAACTTGTAATTATCAAATACAGAACTTAAAATTGATAGCTTCTAATTATTATTGTAAATTATAACTAGAAGATCTGAACTTGTAATTGTCAAATACAGAACTTAAAATTGATAGCTTCTAATTATTATTGCAAATTATAACTTGAAGATCTGAACTTGTAATTGTCAAATACAGAACTTCTAATTGTTAAATACAAATTAGTAGTGCAAATTATAACTTGAAGATCTGAACTTGTAATTATCAAATACAGAACTTAAAATTGATAGCTTCTAATTATTATTGTAAATTATAACTTGAAGATCTGAACTTGTAATAGTGAATTACAGAACTTAGATTTGTTAAATTCAAATTATTATTTCAAATTATAACTTGAAGATCTGAACTAGTAATTGTCAAATACAGAACTTAAAATTGATAGCTTCTAATTATTATTGCAAATTATAACTTGAAGATCTGAACTTGTAATAGTGAATTACAGAACTTAGATTTGTTAAATTCAAATTATTATTTCAAATTATAACTTGAAGATCTGAACTAGTAATTGTCAAATACAGAACTTAAAATTGATAGCTTCTAATTATTATTGTAAATTATAACTTGAAGATCTGAACTTGTAATAGTGAATTACAGAACTTAGATTTGTTAAATTCAAATTATTATTTCAAATTATAACTTGAAGATCTGAACTAGTAATTGTCAAATACAGAACTTAAAATTGATAGCTTCTAATTATTATTGCAAATTATAACTTGAAGATCTGAACTTGTAATTGTCAAATACAGAACTTAAAATTGATAGCTTCTAATTATTATTGTAAATTATAACTTGAAGATCTGAACTTGTAATTGTCAAATACAGAACTTAAAATTGATAGCTTCTAATTATTATTGCAAATAATAACTAGATGATCTGAACTTGTAATTGTCAAATACAGAACTTAAAATTGATAGCTTCTAATTATTATTTCAATTTATAACTTGAAGATCTGAACTTGTAATTGTCAAATACAGAACTTAAAATTGATAGCTTCTAATTATTATTTCAATTTATAACTTGAAGATCTGAACTTGTAATTGTCAAATACACAACTTCTAATTGTTAAATACAAATTAGTAGTGCAAATTATAACTTGAAGATCTGAACTTGTAATTATCAAATACAGAACTTAAAATTGATAGCTTCTAATTATTATTTCAAATTATAACTTGAAGATCTGAACTAGTAATTGTCAAATACAGAACTTAAAATTGATAGCTTCCAATTATTATTGCAAATTATAACTTGAAGATCTGAACTTGCAATTGTCAAATACAGAACTTAAAATTGATAGCTTCTAATTATTATTGTAAATTATAACTTGAAGATCTGAACTTGTAATTGTCAAATACAGAACTTAAAATTGATAGCTTCTAGTTATTATTGCAAATAATAACTTGGAGATCTGAACTAGTAATTGTCAAATACAGAACTAAAAATTGATAGCTTCTAATTATTATTGCAAATTATAACTTGAAGATCTGAACTTGTAATTGTCAAATACAGAACTTAAAATTGATAGCTTCTAATTATTATTGCAAATTATAACTTGAAGATCTGAACTTGTAATTGTCAAATACAGAACTTCTAATTGTAAATACAAATTATTAGTGCAAATTATAACTTGAAGATCTGAACTTGTAATTGTCAAATACAGAACTTAAAATTGATAGCTTCTAATTATTATTGCAAATTATAACTTGAAGATCTGAACTAATAATAGTCAAATACAGAACTTAAAATTGATAGCTTCTAATTATTATTGTAAATTATAACTCGAAGATCTGAACTTGTAATAGTGAATTACAGAACTTAGATTTGTTAAATTCAAATTATTATTTCAAATTATAACTTGAAGATCTGAACTTGTAATTGTCAAATACAGTACTTAAAATTGATAGCTTCTAATTATTATTGCAAATTATAACTTGAAGATCTGAACTTGTAATTGTCAAATACAGAACTTAAAATTGATAGCATTTAATTATTATTGTAAATTATAACTGCAAGATCTGAACTTGTAATAGTCAAATACAGAACTTCGAATTGTTAAATACAAATTATTAGTACAAATTATAACTTGAAGATCTGAACTTGTAATAGGTAAATACAGAACTTCGAATTGTTAAAAACAAATTATTAGTGCAAATTATAACTTGAAGATCTGAACTTGTAATAGTCAATTACAGAACTTAAAATTGATAGCTTCTAATTATTATTGCAAATTTATAACTTGAAGATCTGAAATTGTAATAGTGAATTACAAAACTTAGATTTGTTAAATTCAAATTATTATTTCAAATTATAACTTGAAGATCTGAACTAGTAATTGTCAAATACAGAACTTAAATTGATAGCTTATAATTATTATTGCAAATAATAATTAGAAGATCTGAACTTGTAATAGTCAAATACAGAACTTCTAATTGTTAAATACAAATTATTAGTGCAAATTATAACTTGAAGATCTGAACTAGTAATTGTCAAATACAGAACTTAAAATTGATAGCTTATAATTATTATTGCAAATTATAACTTGAAGATATGAACTTGTAATTGTCAAATACAGAACTTCTAATTGTTAAATACAAATTATTAGTGCCAATTATAACTTGTAGATCTGAACTTGTAATTGTCAAATACAGAACTTAAAATTGATAGCTTCTAATTATTATTGCAAATTATAACTTGAAGATCTGAACTTGTAATTGTCAAATACAGAACTTCTAATTGTTAAATACAAATTATTAGTGCAAATTATAACTTGAAGATCTGAACATGTAATTGTCAAATACAGAACTTAAAATTGATAGCTTCTAATTATTATTGTAAATTATAACTTGAAGATCTGAACTTGTAATAGTGAATTACAGAACTTAGATTTGTTAAATTCAAATTATTATTTCAAATTATAACTTGAAGATCTGAACTAGTAATTGTCAAATACAGAACTTCTAATTATTAAATTCAAATTATTAGTGCAAATTATAACTTGAAGATCTGAACTAGTAATTTTCAAATACAGAACTTAATATTGATAGCTTCTAATTATTATTGCAAATTATAACTAGAAGATCTGAACTTGTAATTGTCAAATACAGAACTTCTAATTGTTAAATACAAATTATTAGTGCAAATTATAACTTGAAGATCTGAACTAGTAATTTTCAAATACAGAACTTAATATTGATAGCTTCTAATTATTATTGCAAATTACAACTAGAAGATCTGAACTTGTAATTGTCAAATACAGAACTTAAAATTGATAGCTTCTAATTATTATTTCAATTTATAACTTGAAGATCTGAACTTGTAATTGTCAAATACAGAACTTAAAATTAATAGCTTCTAATTATTATTGCAAATTATAACTTGAAGATCTGAACTTGTAATAGTGAATTACAGAACTTAGATTTGTTAAATTCAAATTATTATTTCAAATTATAACTTGAAGATCTGAACTAGTAATTGTCAAATACAGAACTTAAAATTGATAGCTTCTAATTATTATTGCAAATTATAACTTGAAGATCTGAACTTGTAATTGTCAAATACAGAACTTAAAATTAATAGCTTCTAATTATTATTGCAAATTATAACTTGAAGATCTGAACTTGTAATTGTCAAATACAGAACTTCTAATTGTTAAATACAAATTAGTAGTGCAAATTATAACTTGAAGATCTGAACTTGTAATTATCAAATACAGAACTTAAAATTGATAGCTTCTAATTATTATTGTAAATTATAACTTGAAGATCTGAACTTGTAATAGTGAATTACAGAACTTAGATTTGTTAAATTCAAATTATTATTTCAAATTATAACTTGAAGATCTGAACTAGTAATTGTCAAATACAGAACTTAAAATTGATAGCTTCTAATTATTATTGCAAATTATAACTTGAAGATCTGAACTTGTAATTGTCAAATACAGAACTTAAAATTGATAGCTTCTAATTATTATTGTAAATTATAACTTGAAGATCTGAACTTGTAATTGTCAAATACAGAACTTAAAATTGATAGCTTCTAATTATTATTGCAAATAATAACTTGGAGATCTGAACTAGTAATTGTCAAATACAGAACTTAAAATTGATAGCTTCTAATTATTATTGCAAATTATAACTTGAAGATCTGAACTTGTAATTGTCAAATACAGAACTTAAAATTGATAGCTTCTAATTATTATTGCAAATTATAACTTGAAGATCTGAACTTGTAATTGTCAAATGCAGAACTTAAAATTGATAGCTTCTAATTATTATTGCAAATTATAACTTGAAGATCTGAACTTGTAATTGTCAAATACAGAACTTAAAATTGATAGCTTCTAATTATTATTGCAAATAATAACTTGAAGATCTGTACTTGTAATTGTCAAATACAGAACTAAAAATTGATAGCTTATAATTATAGTTAAAATTATAACTTGAAGATCTGAACTTGTAATAGTCAAATACAGAACATCGAATTGTTAAATACAAATTATTAGTGCAAATTATAACTTGAAGATCTGAACTTGTAATAGGTAAATAGAGAACTTCTAATTGTTAAATTCAAACTAAGATTGCAAATAATAATTTGATAATCTGAACTAGTAATAGTCAAATACAGAACTTCTAACTGTTAAAAACAAATTATTAGTGCAAATTATAACTTGAAGATCTGAACTTGTAATTGTCAAATACAGAACTTAAAATTGATAGCTTCTAATTATTATTGCAAATTATAACTTGAAGATCTGAAATTGTAATAGTGAATTACAAAACTTAGATTTGTTAAAGTCAAATTATTATTTCAAATTATAACTTGAAGATCTGAACTAGTAATTGTCAAATACAGAACTTAAATTGATAGCTTATAATTATTATTGCAAATAATAATTAGAAGATCTGAACTTGTAATAGTCAAATACAGAACTTCTAATTGTTAAATACAAATTATTAGTGCAAATTATAACTTGAAGATCTGAACTAGTAATTGTCAAATACAGACCTTAAAATTGATAGCTTCTAATTATTATTGCAAATTATAACTTGAAGATTTGAACTTGTAATTGTCAAATACAGAACTTCTAATTGTTAAATACAAATTATTAGTGCAAATTATAACTTGAAGATCTGAACTTGTAATTGTCAAATACAGAACTTAAAATTGATAGCTTCTAATTATTATTGCAAATTATAACTTGAAGATCTGAACTTGTAATTGTCAAATACAGAACTTCTAATTGTTAAATACAAATTATTAGTGCAAATTATAACTTGAAGATCTGAACATGTAATTGTCAAATACAGAACTTAAAATTGATAGCTTCTAATTATTATTGTAAATTATAACTTGAAGATCTGAACTTGTAATAGTGAATTACAGAACTTAGATTTGTTAAATTCAAATTATTATTTCAAATTATAACTTGAAGATCTGAACTAGTAATTGTCAAATACAGAACTTCTAATTGTTAAATACAAATTATTAGTGCAAATTATAACTTGAAGATCTGAACTAGTAATTTTCAAATTCAGAACTTATTATTGATAGCTTCTAATTATTATTGCAAATTATAACTAGAAGATCTGAACTTGTAATTGTCAAATACAGAACTTCTAATTGTTAAATACAAATTATTAGTGCAAATTATAACTTGAAGATCTGAACTAGTAATTTTCAAATACAGAACTTAATATTGATAGCTTCTAATTATTATTGCAAATTATAACTAGAAGATCTGAACTTGTAATTGTCAAATACAGAACTTAAAATTGATAGCTTCTAATTATTATTTCAATTTATAACTTGAAGATCTGAACTTGTAATTGTCAAATACAGAACTTAAAATTAATAGCTTCTAATTATTATTGCAAATTATAACTTGAAGATCTGAACTTGTAATTGTCAAATACAGAACTTCTAATTGTTAAATACAAATTAGTAGTGCAAATTATAACTTGAAGATCTGAACTTGTAATTATCAAATACAGAACTTAAAATTGATAGCTTCTAATTATTATTGTAAATTATAACTTGAAGATCTGAACTTGTAATTGTCAAATACAGAACTTAAAATTAATAGCTTCTAATTATTATTGCAAATTATAACTTGAAGATCTGAACTTGTAATTGTCAAATACAGAACTTCTAATTGTTAAATACAAATTATTAGTGCAAATTATAACTTGAAGATCTGAACTAGTAATTGTCAAATACAGAACTTAAAATTGATAGCTTATAATTATTATTGCAAATTATAACTTGAAGATATGAACTTGTAATTGTCAAATACAGAACTTCTAATTGTTAAATACAAATTATTAGTGCAAATTATAACTTGTAGATCTGAACTTGTAATTGTCAAATACAGAACTTAAAATTGATAGCTTCTAATTATTATTGCAAATTATAACTTGAAGATCTGAACTTGTAATTGTCAAATACAGAACTTCTAATTGTTAAATACAAATTATTAGTGCAAATTATAACTTGAAGATCTGAACATGTAATTGTCAAATACAGAACTTAAAATTGATAGCTTCTAATTATTATTGTAAATTATAACTTGAAGATCTGAACTTGTAATAGTGAATTACAGAACTTAGATTTGTTAAATTCAAATTATTATTTCAAATTATAACTTGAAGATCTGAACTAGTAATTGTCAAATACAGAACTTCTAATTATTAAATACAAATTATTAGTGCAAATTATAACTTGAAGATCTGAACTAGTAATTTTCAAATACAGAACTTAATATTGATAGCTTCTAATTATTATTGCAAATTATAACTAGAAGATCTGAACTTGTAATTGTCAAATACAGAACTTCTAATTGTTAAATACAAATTATTAGTGCAAATTATAACTTGAAGATCTGAACTAGTAATTTTCAAATACAGAACTTAATATTGATAGCTTCTAATTATTATTGCAAATTATAACTAGAAGATCTGAACTTGTAATTGTCAAATACAGAACTTAAAATTGATAGCTTCTAATTATTATTTCAATTTATAACTCGAAGATCTGAACTTGTAATTGTCAAATACAGAACTTAAAATTAATAGCTTCTAATTATTATTGCAAATTATAACTTGAAGATCTGAACTTGTAATTGTCAAATACAGAACTCCTAATTGTTAAATACAAATTAGTAGTGCAAATTATAACTTGAAGATCTGAACTTGTAATTATCAAATACAGAACTTAAAATTGATAGCTTCTAATTATTATTGTAAATTATAACTTGAAGATCTGAACTTGTAATAGTGAATTACAGAACTTAGATTTGTTAAATTCAAATTATTATTTCAAATTATAACTTGAAGATCTGAACTAGTAATTGTCAAATACAGAACTTAAAATTGATAGCTTCTAATTATTATTGCAAATTATAACTTGAAGATCTGAACTTGTAATTGTCAAATACAGAACTTAAAATTGATAGCTTCTAATTATTATTGTAAATTATAACTTGAAGATCTGAACTTGTAATTGTCAAATACAGAACCTAAAATTGATAGCTTCTAATTATTATTGCAAATAATAACTTGGAGATCTGAACTAGTAATTGTCAAATACAGAACTTAAAATTGATAGCTTCTAATTATTATTGCAAATTATAACTTGAAGATCTGAACTTGTAATTGTCAAATACAGAACTTAAAATTGATAGCTTCTATTTATTATTGCAAATTATAACTTGAAGATCTGAACTTGTAATTGTCAAATGCAGAACTTAAAATTGATAGCTTCTAATTATTATTGCAAATTATAACTTGAAGATCTGAACTTGTAATTGTCAAATACAGAACTTAAAATTGATAGCTTCTAATTATTATTGCAAATAATAACTTGAAGATCTGTACTTGTAATTGTCAAATACAGAACTAAAAATTGATAGCTTATAATTATAGTTAAAATTATAACTTGAAGATCTGAACTTGTAATAGTCAAATACAGAACATCGAATTGTTAAATACAAATTATTAGTGCAAATCATAACTTGAAGATCTGAACTTGTAATAGGTAAATAGAGAACTTCTAATTGTTAAATTCAAACTAAGATTGCAAATAATAATTTGATAATCTGAACTAGTAGTAGTCAAATACAGAACTTCTAACTGTTAAAAACAAATTATTAGTGCAAATTATAACTTGAAGATCTGAACTTGTAATTGTCAAATACAGAACTTAAAATTGATAGCTTCTAATTATTATTGCAAATTATAACTTGAAGATCTGAAATTGTAATAGTGAATTACAAAACTTAGATTTGTTAAATTCAAATTATTATTTCAAATTATAACTTGAATGTTATATATTTAATAAGACTCGATATTTTAATGTATATTTAATTTAGAACATGACACAACACTACTTAGATTTTTACATAAAATAATTAATCTAAACAATAAACATTACAGGGTTGATACAACATACACAACATTTCTCCCCCCTTAAAAAGGAAAGCGTTGAGGTTTTTTAATAATCCGTGTAGATCTTCGTAATGTCGGCTCCTCTACGGAATTTTCCTCTCCCACTACTTCCTTCTCAGGTACAATAATTTCCTCTGACTCGTTGGGCAATTCAATAGTATGTGTTGCGCAATCCTCTCGTATATCAAGATTTGCATCTACAAAATTATCCACTGGAACTTTTTTTAAGTGCTCAACATGGGTAAGTCTTTCGACATTTCCTTGTTTAACAATATATGTTACCGGACTAACTTGTTGTTTTATATTTCCACGAGACCATCTATCTTTCTCCCCTCTTACATTTTTTACGTACACTTTTTCCTCTTTGTCGTAGTTAGTATAATTTTCAATGTTCATCTTTTCGTTACTTCGTTCTAATCTGTTCATAATGCGATCTTTTATTTTTTGTTCCGGTTTCGGTTTCAATAAGCAAAGTCTTGTTTGTGGTCGGTGCTTTAACAAAATATCGGCTGGTGACATTTGCGTAACACTGTGTGGTAGATTTCTATAGTAAAATAAAAAGTTATCTAACTTGGTTTGAGGGTCAGATTTTTCTTTAAATTTCTCGTCAAATATTTGCTTTAGTAAATTATTTTTAAATGTCTGAATAACTCTCTCGGTTATCCCATTTGATTGTGGGTGTATGGGCGGTGATTTGATTAAATTAATTCCATTTGAAGTACAAAATTTTAAAAGTTCTTCGGAACCAAACGGGGGACCATTATCTGAATGCATTTCTTCTGGTAACCCAAACACCGAAAATGACTTTCTTAAACATGCTATGACGTCTTTGGCTGTAGTTGTTTTTAAAATCCAAGCGTCTACCCATTTACTTCCGGCATCAATTAATAATAGAAAATTAACTCCATCTTTCTTTGCAAAATCTAGGTGTAATCTTTTCCATTTTCTCGTACACCATGTCCACGATGTTGATGGAACTCGAGGGTTAGTAGTTGACATTAACTGACAGCATTCACAGTTTCTTGCTACTGCTTCTAAATCTTTATTAATATTATGCCAGTAGACATGTTGTCTGGCTAACATTTTCATTTTTACTATGCCAGGATGTTGTTCGTGCAATAAACTTAAAATTTCGTTTCTTAAAATTTTTGGTATTATTACTCGGTTGCTAAACGTCAAACAATCGATGTCTAAATTAAGGTTTTCACGTATTTTAAAATATGGTAGTAGTTGCTCATCTACTTGCCTTCCTTCAGGCCAACCATTTAATACACAATCTTTTACTACTCTTAAAATTTCGTCTTTATCTGTTTCTTTCGCAATTTCTTTACATCCTAACGGAATTCTTTTTACTACCGAAAAGTATTTAATCGTTTCTTCCGTTTTATTTTCTTTCAATGGTAATCTCGATAACGCATCCGCGTTCATAAGCTTTTTCCCTTGTCTATACTGAATCGTATAATCGTACATCGCTAATGCAACGGCCCATCGCTGTGTTCTCGCTGCAGCTAGTGGTGGTAAACTTTTACTTGATGACAAAATATATTGTAATGGTTTGTGGTCGTTATATAATATAAATTTTTGTCCGTATATGTAATTATGAAACTTTTTAACTCCATACATGATGCTCAATGCTTCTCGATCTAACTGACTATAATTTGTCTCGGCTTTTGATAATGTTGCAGACGTATACATGATTGGTCTTTCAGATCCATCCGGCATAACGTGTGCTAAAACTGCTCCCACTCCATACGGTGATGCGTCACATGCTAAACTGATTGGATATTTTGGATTAAAGGCCATCAGCACATCGGATTTGACTAACAACTTCTTGCTCTTTTCAAAACAGTTATTTACCTCTTCTGTCCATTTGAAGACTGTATCTTTTCTCAACAACTCGTACAATATCTTGACTTTTTCTGACAACATCGGTATGAATTTTGAATAATAATGTAATAATCCTAAATATGATTGTAGTTGTTGTTTGTTTTTTGGCGCTGGGGCTTCTACTAAAGCTTTGACCTTGTCTTCGCACGGCTCGACCCCTTTTGCTGACAGATTATGGCCAAGGAATTGAATCTTCTCCACGAAAAATTTACTTTTGTTCAAATTTACACAAAGGTTGTAACGGCTGAATCTATCTAAAACAGTTTCTAATTTATTTTTCATTTCTTCGTGACTTCGTGCTGTTATCAAACAATCGTCCAAATAGCAATGAACTCCTTCGATATCCTTTAAGATACTGTCCATAACGGATTGAAATACATGTGGAGCTACTTTTATTCCAAAGGGTAGCCTCGTATAGGTGAATAAACCAATTGGTGTGTTAATCGTTAACAATTTCTTACTTTCTTCGCTGACTTTTAATTGAAAATAGGCGTTTTTCAAATCTATTACTGAAAAAACTGTACCTCCGGATAATGATGCAAAAATCTCTTCGACTGTTGGTAAAGGATAATAATGATTTTCCATGTGTGGATTAATTGTAGTTTTAAAATCACCACATATTCTTATGTTTCCATTTGGTTTTGGTACAATGACAATAGGACTCGCCCATTCGGATGTTTCTACTGGTTCCAAAATTTTTTCTTTCACGAGTTTCTTTATCTCCGCTGTTACCGTTTCCTTCATTGCATATGGTATTCGGTATGGCTTACAAAACTTTGGAGTAGCATTCGTAGCAATTTTGATATTAGCTACAAAATCTTTGATACATCCTGAATTACTAAATACACATTTATAACGAACTTTAAGTTCTTCTAATGATTTTGATTCCCTAACTTCTAACTTGTTTACTCTATCTGACTTCACATTATCTAACAATATTTCTCGCCAGTTAGGTAACAATACATTTAACCAGCTGCGACCTAACAAGCAAACGTCATTTTTAAACTCTACGATTTTCAACTCTAACTCTACATTTAACTTTGCATACTTTACATTAACTAACGCTCTGAACACCTCGTGACTTACTTGACCAAACAATGTTTTTAATTTAACATTTTCTCTGAATAACTCTAACTTAGGAAAATTACTTTTAAACATACGTAACGACATAATCGAACTGTCAGCCCCCGTATCGATTTCCATTTTTACAGGTACATTTTCGATCAGTGGCTGCACTATGACAGGATCTACTTTACCGGTTATTTTTGACTGACGTAACTCTTCGACTTGATTAATACTTGTCCAATAAACGACATTGCTGTAATTTTCATGTTCGTCATCACTTTCTTGGTCGACTATTTCGTATTCTTCCTCGTACTCATCTTCTTCGACGTAGTTAACTCTATTTTTGCACATTGGTGCTTTGGCGGTGTGACCCACTTTGCCACAAGCATAACATTTCCAATTTACAGCAGGACACTTGGACTCATCGTAATGCCTTCTTACACATCTTTGACATTTCTTCGGGACTGACTGACTCGTTGAAGACTGACTTACAAATTGATTTGACTTTTCGTGACTCGACTGCTTTGACTGACTCGACCGATACACTGGCCTTTTTTCAAACTTCCTGAACGACACCTTATTTACTGACTCTGGACCTATGGCTCTCGCTTGACCCTCTGCTAGTTCCATAGCTCTTGCAATTTGACATGCTCTTGTAAAAGTTAATTTATCTTCACCTAATAACTTTTTCTTTATACTTTCGGACTTTAAACCGCATACAAACTTATCTCGTAATGCTTCATCTAGAAATTCTCCAAAAGCACAATGTTTTGCTAGACTTCTGATTTTCATCATATACATATTTATATCCTCATTAACTTCTTGCTTACCATTGTAAAACTGGTATCTTTCGGCTATTACCAACTTTTTTGGTTCATAATATATCAATAGTTCATTTTTCAACTGTGAGTACGTTCTGGTACTTGGTAACTCTGGCGCTATCAAGTTTTTAATTACATTATATGCTTCGCCCCCTATAAGTGTAAGAAATAGCGGCACTTTTTTGTCTTCTTCGATGGAATTGCACAAGAATAATTGCTCCATCCGTTCCACATAGGAAGTGACTTCTGACTCCTTCGGATCGTAATTTTCGATTGACCCAATTAACGACATATTTTGACTTTTGACTTTAAAATATACGTTACTACCTTTAGACTCGACTACTATGTTGGTTCGACAATATACTCGTCGCCAAATGTTATATATTTAATAAGACTCGATATTTTAATGTATATTTAATTTAGAACATGACACAACACTACTTAGATTTTTACATAAAATAATTAATCTAAACAATAAACATTACAGGGTTGATACAACATACACAACATTGAAGATCTGAACTAGTAATTGTCAAATACAGAACTTAAATTGATAGCTTATAATTATTATTGCAAATAATAATTAGAAGATCTGAACTTGTAATAGTCAAATACAGAACTTCTAATTGTTAAATACAAATTATTAGTGCAAATTATAACTTGAAGATCTGAACTAGAAATTGTCAAATACAGAACTTAAAATTGATAGCTTCTAATTATTATTGCAAATTATAACTTGAAGATATGAACTTGTAATTGTCAAATACAGAACTTCTAATTGTTAAATACAAATTATTAGTGCAAATTATAACTTGAAGATCTGAACTTGTAATTGTCAAATACAGAACTTAAAATTGATAGCTTCTAATTATTATTGCAAATTATAACTTGAAGATCTGAACTTGTAATTGTCAAATACAGAACTTCTAATTGTTAAATACAAATTATTAGTGCAAATTATAACTTGAAGATCTGAACATGTAATTGTCAAATACAGAACTTAAAATTGATAGCTTCTAATTATTATTGTAAATTATAACTTGAAGATCTGAACTTGTAATAGTGAATTACAGAACTTAGATTTGTTAAATTCAAATTATTATTTCAAATTATAACTTGAAGATCTGAACTAGTAATTGTCAAATACAGAACTTCTAATTGTTAAATACAAATTATTAGTGCAAATTATAACTTGAAGATCTGAACTAGTAATTTTCAAATTCAGAACTTATTATTGATAGCTTCTAATTATTATTGCAAATTATAACTAGAAGATCTGAACTTGTAATTGTCAAATACAGAACTTCTAATTGTTAAATACAAATTATTAGTGCAAATTATAACTTGAAGATCTGAACTAGTAATTTTCAAATACAGAACTTAATATTGATAGCTTCTAATTATTATTGCAAATTATAACTAGAAGATCTGAACTTGTAATTGTCAAATACAGAACTTAAAATTGATAGCTTCTAATTATTATTTCAATTTATAACTTGAAGATCTGAACTTGTAATTGTCAAATACAGAACTTAAAATTAATAGCTTCTAATTATTATTGCAAATTATAACTTGAAGATCTGAACTTGTAATTGTCAAATACAGAACTTCTAATTGTTAAATACAAATTAGTAGTGCAAATTATAACTTGAAGATCTGAACTTGTAATTATCAAATACAGAACTTAAAATTGATAGCTTCTAATTATTATTGTAAATTATAACTTGAAGATCTGAACTTGTAATTGTCAAATACAGAAGATAAAATTGATAGCTTCTAATTATTATTGTAAATTATAACTTGAAGATCTGAACTTGTAATTGTCAAATACAGAACTTAAAATTGATAGCTTCTAATTATTATTGCAAATAATAACTTGGAGATCTGAACTAGTAATTGTCAAATACAGAACTTAAAATTGATAGCTTCTAAATATTATTGCAAATTATAACTTGAAGATCTGAACTTGTAATTATCAAATACAGAACTTAAAATTGATAGCTTCTAATTATTATTGCAAATTATAACTTGAAGATCTGAACTTGTAATTGTCAAATGCAGAACTTAAAATTGATAGCTTCTAATTATTATTTGAAATTATAACTTGAAGATCTGAACTTGTAATTGTCAAATACAGAACTTAAAATTGATAGCTTCTAATTATTATTGCAAATAATAACTTGAAGATCTGTACTTGTAATTGTCAAATACAGAACTAAAAATTGATAGCTTATAATTATAGTTCAAATTATAACTTGAAGATCTGAACTTGTAATAGTCAAATACAGAACATCGAATTGTTAAATACAAATTATTAGTGCAAATTATAACTTGAAGATCTGAACTTGTAATAGGTAAATAGAGAAAGAATAATAATTTGATAATCTGAACTAGTAATAGTCAAATACAGAACTTCTAACTGTTAAAAACAAATTATTAGTGCAAATTATAACTTGAAGATCTGAACTTGTAATTGTCAAATACAGAACTTAAAATTGATAGCTTCTAATTATTATTGCAAATTATAACTTGAAGATCTGAAATTGTAATAGTGAATTACAAAACTTAGATTTGTTAAATTCAAATTATTATTTCAAATTATAACTTGAAGATCTGAACTAGTAATTGTCAAATACAGAACTTAAATTGATAGCTTATAATTATTATTGCAAATAATAATTAGAAGATCTGAACTTGTAATAGTCAAATACAGAACTTCTAATTGTTAAATACAAATTATTAGTGCAAATTATAACTTGAAGATCTGAACTAGTAATTGTCAAATACAGAACTTAAAATTGATAGCTTCTAATTATTATTGCAAATTATAACTTGAAGATATGAACTTGTAATTGTCAAATATAGAACTTCTAATTGTTAAATACAAATTATTAGTGCAAATTATAACTTGAAGATCTGAACTTGTAATTGTCAAATACACAACTTCTAATTGTTAAATACAAATTATTAGTGCAAATTATAACTTGAAGATCTGAACTAGTAATTTTCAAATTCAGAACTTAATATTGATAGCTTCTAATTATTATTGCAAATAATAACTAGATGATCTGAACTTGTAATTGTCAAATACAGAACTTAAAATTGATAGCTTCTAATTATTATTTCAATTTATAACTTGAAGATCTGAACTGGTAATTGTCAAATACAGAACTTAAAATTGATAGCTTCTAATTATTATTTCAATATATAACTTGAAGATCTGAACTTGTAATTGTCAAATACACAACTTCTAATTGTTAAATACAAATTAGTAGTGCAAATTATAACTTGAAGATCTGAACTTGTAATTATCAAATACAGAACTTAAAATTGATAGCTTCTAATTATTATTTCAAATTATAACTTGAAGATCTGAACTAGTAATTGTCAAATACAGAACTTAAAATTGATAGCTTCCAATTATTATTGCAAATTATAACTTGAAGATCTGAACTTGCAATTGTCAAATACAGAACTTAAAATTGATAGCTTCTAATTATTATTGTAAATTATAACTTGAAGATCTGAACTTGTAATTGTCAAATACAGAACTTAAAATTGATAGCTTCTAATTATTATTGCAAATAATAACTTGGAGATCTGAACTAGTAATTGTCAAATACAGAACTAAAAATTGATAGCTTCTAATTATTATTGCAAATTATAACTTGAAGATCTGAACTTGTAATTGTCAAATACAGAACTTAAAATTGATAGCTTCTAATTATTATTGCAAATTATAACTTGAAGATCTGAACTTGTAATTGTCAAATACAGAACTTCTAATTGTTAAATACAAATTATTAGTGCAAATTATAACTTGAAGATCTGAACTTGTAATTGTCAAATACAGAACTTAAAATTGATAGCTTCAAATTATTATTGCAAATTATAACTTGAAGATCTGAACTTGTAATAGTCAAATACAGAACTTAAAATTGATAGCTTCTAATTATTATTGTAAATTATAACTTGAAGATCTGAACTTGTAATAGTGAATTACAGAACTTAGATTTGTTAAATTCAAATTATTATTTCAAATTATAACTTGAAGATCTGAACTTGTAATTGTCAAATACAGTACTTAAAATTGATAGCTTCTAATTATTATTGCAAATTATAACTTGAAGATCTGAACTTGTAATTGTCAAATACAGAACTTAAAATTGATAGCATTTAATTATTATTGTAAATTATAACTTGAAGATCTGAACTTGTAATAGTCAAATACAGAACTTCGAATTGTTAAATACAAATTATTAGTACAAATTATAACTTGAAGATCTGAACTTGTAATAGGTAAATACAGAACTTCAAATTGTTAAAAACAAATTATTAGTGCAAATTATAACTTTGAGATCTGAACTTGTAATAGTCAATTACAGAACTTAAAATTGATAGCTTCTAATTATTATTGCAAATTTATAACTTGAAGATCTGAAATTGTAATAGTGAATTACAAAACTTGGATTTGTTAAATTCAAATTATTATTTCAAATTATAACTTGAAGATCTGAACTAGTAATTGTCAAATACAGAACTTAAATTGATAGCTTATAATTATTATTGCAAATAATAATTAGAAGATCTGAACTTGTAATAGTCAAATACAGAACTTCTAATTGTTAAATACAAATTATTAGTGCAAATTATAACTTGAAGATCTGAACTAGTAATTGTCAAATACAGAACTTAAAATTGATAGCTTATAATTATTATTGCAAATTATAACTTGAAGATATGAACTTGTAATTGTCAAATACAGAACTTCTAATTGTTAAATACAAATTATTAGTGCAAATTATAACTTGAAGATCTGAACTTGTAATTGTCAAATACAGAACTTAAAATTGATAGCTTCTAATTATTATTGCAAATTATAACTTGAAGATCTGAACTTGTAATTGTCAAATACAGAACTTCTAATTGTTAAATACAAATTATTAGTGCAAATTATAACTTGAAGATCTGAACATGTAATTGTCAAATACAGAACTTAAAATTGATAGCTTCTAATTATTATTGTAAATTATAACTTGAAGATCTGAACTTGTAATAGTGAATTACAGAACTTAGATTTGTTAAATTCAAATTATTATTTCAAATTATAACTTGAAGATCTGAACTAGTCAAATACAGAACTTCTAATTATTAAATACAAATTATTAGTGCAAATTATAACTTGAAGATCTGAACTAGTAATTTTCAAATACAGAACTTAATATTGATAGCTTCTAATTATTATTGCAAATTATAACTAGAAGATCTGAACTTGTAATTGTCAAATACAGAACTTCTAATTGTTAAATACAAATTATTAGTGCAAATTATAACTTGAAGATCTGAACTAGTAATTTTCAAATACAGAACTTAATATTGATAGCTTCTAATTATTATTGCAAATTATAACTAGAAGATCTGAACTTGTAATTGTCAAATACAGAACTTAAAATTGATAGCTTCTAATTATTATTTCAATTTATAACTTGAAGATCTGAACTTGTAATTGTCAAATACAGAACTTAAAATTAATAGCTTCTAATTATTATTGCAAATTATAACTTGAAGATCTGAACTTGTAATTGTCAAATACAGAACTTCTAATTGTTAAATACAAATTAGTAGTGCAAATTATAACTTGAAGATCTGAACTTGTAATTATCAAATACAGAACTTAAAATTGATAGCTTCTAATTATTATTGTAAATTATAACTTGAAGATCTGAACTTGTAATAGTGAATTACAGAACTTAGATTTGTTAAATTCAAATTATTATTTCAAATTATAACTTGAAGATCTGAACTAGTAATTGTCAAATACAGAACTTCTAATTATTAAATACAAATTATTAGTGCAAATTATAACTTGAAGATCTGAACTAGTAATTTTCAAATACAGAACTTAATATTGATAGCTTCTAATTATTATTGCAAATTATAACTAGAAGATCTGAACTTGTAATTGTCAAATACAGAACTTCTAATTGTTAAATACAAATTATTAGTGCAAATTATAACTTGAAGATCTGAACTAGTAATTTTCAAATACAGAACTTAATATTGATAGCTTCTAATTATTATTGCAAATTATAACTAGAAGATCTGAACTTGTAATTGTCAAATACAGAACTTAAAATTGATAGCTTCTAATTATTATTTCAATTTATAACTTGAAGATCTGAACTTGTAATTGTCAAATACAGAACTTAAAATTAATAGCTTCTAATTATTATTGCAAATTATAACTTGAAGATCTGAACTTGTAATTGTCAAATACAGAACTTCTAATTGTTAAATACAAATTAGTAGTGCAAATTATAACTTGAAGATCTGAACTTGTAATTATCAAATACAGAACTTAAAATTGATAGCTTCTAATTATTATTGTAAATTATAACTTGAAGATCTGAACTTGTAATAGTGAATTACAGAACTTAGATTTGTTAAATTCAAATTATTATTTCAAATTATAACTTGAAGATCTGAACTAGTAATTGTCAAATACAGAACTTCTAATTGTTAAATACAAATTATTAGTGCAAATTATAACTTGAAGATCTGAACTAGTAATTTTCAAATTCAGAACTTAATATTGATAGCTTCTAATTATTATTGCAAATTATAACTAGAAGATCTGAACTTGTAATTGTCAAATACAGAACTTCTAATTGTTAAATACAAATTATTAGTGCAAATTATAACTTGAAGATCTGAACTAGTAATTTTCAAATACAGAACTTAATATTGTCACACTCAAAAAATAATCTTACATTTTTATAAAAATATTTTATAATCATAAATCAAGAATGTAAAAGCTTAAGTTAAATTGTAATAACAATTGCAAGGAAGTATAGAATTTCCATATTCGGTACATTCCATAAGGGCAGTGACCAGTGACACATCCGCTACCGACACAAGGCGTGTCAATTTGATAAGAAGGTGATGACCCCAAACGATCGATATCGGAAAATGTCGATCAACGGGGTCGATCAAGATAAGAGTAGGGGTGTGGAAAGATTGATCAAAGTAATTGAAAAAATAATTAATTAGTCTCGCGAGTGAACCACTTTGGAACACCACGCAGCAACCCTTAGCTCCCAAGATGGTCAATCTTTCCATCCCTATGATGATTGTAACTTTAGGGTAAGTGCTAATTTTTAAGTTTGTACAGTTTATCTTATTTTATTTTAATATAGTTATTTTTATAAAGTCTATTGGTTTTTATTATGAGCTACACCACCAACTGAGCTACCCCCAAGTGTGGTTAAGGGTAAACCACCCCCCTCCACGCGACATGGTGGAGGTGCCGTTTTGTTCTCGGGTGGTAAAAATCTTCAAATTTTTACCCTAATTAATTTTTCTTTTTAATTTCAATTTTATTTAAAAATGCTCATAATGAAGACATATGTATAGGGAAATGTGTTATAAGAAACAACAACGTCGACAAGGTGTCAATTATAAAGTACGAGTCAATTTTAATTGCATTGTTTTAATTTATGAACGCACGATTAATTCATTTTAATAATAAAGAATTTTATTTGATTGATGGAATCTTTACAGCTTTATTGTATCATAGACTTCACGCCTGTGGAACAATAAGGAATGTTTTGTTCCAAAAATTGGAATATTTTACTTATTGCCCACAGTCTAAAATTGGGTATTTAACTAGCTAGGGAGGCTACTAGCTAGGTAAGTAAAATGCCAATAGAAATTTTGAACAAGTTTTGTCAAAAATTAATTTCGTAAATAAATTTTTTTAGTTCGTACAAAAATAAATACCGCATTTCAGTTAAAAAGTAAATGATTATAAGGTATTCAATAAAGTATTGTAGTGTCGACATAAAGGAAATGCGAGCTATACACATTTTATAACGAAAGGATAGTTTTACAATTTATTAAATAGATTCATTTTAGGATACGGCTAAATTAATGGTAATAATCATATAGAAATATGAAAAATATTTATCGCTTAGGTTTTTTGGATAGGTATAGAAAATTTTTAAGTAAATAAATTAAAGGTAGTAAAGCTTATTTTTTTAAAGGGCGCATAGGTTAAATTTAAATGTTAGGATTAAAATAGTGTTAAAACGGAATAATTTGTGTTAATGTCCGATTAAATAAATTAGGAAAAATAATTTACTTTAATGAAATATTATGTTGCTATAAATTAGTTGATGACAATGAAAAAATCCGTACAACGGAAGTCACTAAGTTCATTTGGGTTCACGACATTGAATAAATGCATATAATAATAAATTGTTTCATACGTAGAATTTTATTATTTTATTTAAATTAAAGGGCACGTAAATGCCGAATGATAACGTAGGGCCACAAACACGCTCAAAATATAAAATTTTGTTGAGGGTCGCGTCATCTGAGGAAAGTACATTAACTGACTCAGAAGTGGAAAACACCACTCCGGAGGCACAAGATACGGAAGAGCAAAGCTTAATAAATATTGAGGATTCTTTAGAGGTTACAGTAAACACACTTTTTAAAAGTAATTTAGAGTTGAGTAAAATAGTAGCGGGTAATTCAACCAAAACAAAAACTCCGGAACCGTTAGAGTCGCAAAATCCCTTTAACCGTAGTTCAAAAATTATACGTAGTCCAACAAAAACCATAACAGATACTAGTAGTTCATTAAAGGAAAACCCATTCCAATTTCCTACATTAAGTAATTTCGGAAATAATCCGGAAAAAGAAGCAGAAATAATTGTTCAAATTACTGATTCCAATAAAATTTTTGTTAAAAATCCTAATCAAACAGATAAAATGGAAAATTTAAATAATACGACAATTCAAACTGCTTGTGCTGCAGATTTAACACCGCGCTTGCCTAAATTCATATCACCGAATATTTTTAATCCGGCAACGACGAACGCGTTAAGCTTCTTAAACTCGTATGAACGGACAGCTATTGCAAATGGATGGTCAGACATCCATAAAATAAATTATTTTGGGTCATTTTTAGAAGGCGCGGCAAATCATTGGTACGTAAAGTATAAAGACAGTCCTGATAATATCGATAAAACGTGGCGGCAAATCAAGGAAGATTTCTCTAATAAATTTGCAGGGGAATCAAGTAAGCGCATCGCAAAATTAAAATTAAATAACCGCAAACAACAGCCTTCAGAAGGCATAAAAAATTATTTTTATGAACTGCTAAATTTAGCAGCAGAGTTTAATCCCGACATGCAGAGCGAGGATTTAGTAGACCACTTTGAGAATGGTCTACACACAAAATACTTTCAAATGTATTTTACTTTAAAGCAAAACGGTATGACGACCGATGAATTAGAAAAAATAGTGCATAAACTTAGCGATTGTGAATCGAGACTTGAAACAAACGAACTATTAGATAAATTCACAGCATTATTGAATAATAATAAACCTAAGCCTGAAAATACCAACGCTTTTGCTCAAATTCGTAAAAATTTCAGTCTTGTAACACCGCGGCATTACAACCGCGTAACTTGTTTTAATTGTAAAAAAGACGGTCATTATACATCTGATTGTTGGTATAATAAAAACTACAGTTACCCGCCCCCAAATTATTATCGCGCCCCTGAGACACAAAACCGTAACTATCAAATTAGGGCAATACAAAATCAACATTATAAATATGCGAATAAACAAAATAATAATCTCCCAAATTCAAACCGACAAAATTTTGATGTAGGTAATTCGTCAAATATTAGGGGACGTGGTGGAAACCAAAGCAGAGGTCGCAGCAACAGAGGTCGCGGAGGTAGACAAAATTTTAATACGCGGCAATTTAATAAAAGTCAAAACGGTCAATCAAAAAACGACGGTGGACGGCAAGGTCGACCCGCTACCCCGCCGTCCTACATCAGCTAAGAGAAAAAGGGTCAGTACATAACATATTAACCATTCACGCTACTGTAAATAATAACGAAACAGAAATAGTACTTGACACGGGTTCCAGTAGGAACATAGTTTCAAAATTTTTAGTTAAATATATTGATAGGGATCACCGTCAACAAAGTTTAAACACCGCTGGTGGGCACCTGGTGCCAGTTGTCGGAATTGCAAACTTAAAATTAAAAATTTGTAATAAAACTTTTTATATTTCAGCACTTGTCGTGGACAAGTTGCCCACACCACTATTGTTAGGCACAAATTTTTTGAAAGATAACAATGTAATAATTGATTATGCTAACGAAAAGGTCATTTTTCAAACAGATGACGAAAAATTAGTAACAAATTTTAGTACACCTTTAAAAACTTATTCAGTTCAGTTAAATAAAAAAGTAACTTTTGCCCCTCAAGTAGAAATTTTTAATAATCAAACATCAACCATTAACGCAGAAACGCATAGTATAAAGGAAAATAACCGACAAAATTTTCAAAATTTTAAAAAAGCAAACCTATCAAATAACGTAAATTACAGTAGAAAAAGTGTAAATCCATATTTTAACAAAAACGAATGGGAAATTTGGTTAAAAATAATAAAAGAATTTTTTGCAACTCAAACAGTAAAGTCAACACCACAATATGATAACAAAGCACAAGATATTAATAATATGTTACAAGAACTATGTCAAGACGTAAATGATGAAAAACAAACCGTGTTTAAATTAAAATTAGTTAAAGACTATCGGGTCCAACCCAATAATGCAATTAAAATATTTTTAAAATTAGAATGCGACGAGTCACTTTTTCAAAATTTAGAATTAGGAAAATTTAAACAAAATAGTTCATTTTTATTAAGTCATAAATTAACTCTAGTTACCAAGTTACAACGATTAAAAGATAATTTATACATGATAAGCATAGTGTCGAAGTCAAATTATCCTTTAAAATTATTTGAGGGTACAACCCTAGGTTATATAAAAATACCTCTAGAAATTCAAAATTTTCTCGTTTCCGATGTTGACGAAAGTTTAAATAAACCCATACGAAAAAAATCAACGGTGACGCTAAAAGATCACCAAATTTGCGAAAAATTAAGTCAAACCCAAAAAGCGCAATTAGAAAATTTACTTATAGAATTTAATGACGTTTTTGCTAATGAACCAAGCGAAATGGGTTTTACTAGTTTAGTTAAACATAAAATCGACGTTCAAGGCGCAGCCCCTGTAAAATCAAAACCATACCGAGTATCGCTAGCCGAACGACAAATCATTGACGCGCAGATTAACGAAATGCTGGAATCTGGCGTAATTCGACCTAGTCAGAGTCCTTGGGCTTCACCCATTATTTTAGTAGACAAAAAGGATAAGACCAAACGATTTTGTTGTGATTACCGTCGGATTAATAATCTTACAAAAAAATCGAGTTATCCTTTGAGTAATATAGACGACATATTAACTTACCTCAACGGGTCAAAATTTTTCACGTCTTTAGATTTATTTAGTGGTTATTGGCAGATTGGGCTAGAAGAGGAGTCAAAAGAATATACGGCTTTCATAGCTCCGGGCTATGGATTGTATGAATTTAATGTACTAAGTTTTGGTTTATGCAATGCCCCTGCCACGTTTCAAAATTTAACAGACTCGATTTTTGAAGGTATGAAATGGCGTGAGGTAATGGTTTACCTTGACGATATCCTTGTTTTTTCGGATACTTTTGAAGAACACTTAATTCGCTTACGTAAGGTTTTTGAAAGACTAAAAATTGCGGGATTAACACTAAAACCGAGTAAATGCTTTTATGCAAAAGATGAAATTAAGGTATTGGGACACATAGTAGATACAGAAGGAATAGGTCCCGATGAAGAAAAGTTAGAAGCGATTAGAAATTTTCAAAAACCAGTAAATATAAAAACTACTCAAAGTTTTTTAGGGTTGTGTAATTATTACCGCAAGTTCATTCCAAATTTTTCTATTATTGCTCGACCGTTATACGAGGTAACCAAAAAGAATGGGTTTAAGTGGGAAGAACCTCAAGAAGAGGCATTTATAAATTTAAAGGATAAACTCACTAGCGCACCAGTGTTAAAACATTTCGATCCAACGTTAGGTTGCGAATTAAGAACCGACGCTAGCACAAAAGGCTTAGGAGCCATTCTGTTACAAGAAGGTGCAAATAACACGATGCATCCCGTAGCTTACGGCAGTAGATCTTTGACAAAGGCAGAAAAAAATTATACAATTTCTGAATTAGAAGCGCTAGCCGTCATTTGGAGTTTGCAATATTTTAGGCATTTAGTTTACGGCAAACCAATTAAGATTGTTACAGATCATCATTCGCTTTGTTTTTTAAAAACTATAAACAACTTAACATCAAAATTAGCTCGCTGGTATTTAAAATTATCTGAATTCGACCATACTATTGTTTACAAAAGCGGTAAAACACATCATGACGTGGATTGCTTATCTAGACACCCGGTAACAGTAGGTAATCAGAGAGATGAAGACGAAGCGAAAGAAATTCCTACGTTTATATTACAAGTCAACGACATAAAAGATTCACAAAGAAATGACGCGGAAATTAATAAAATAATAATTGCAATTGAAAGTCCTGATAAATCAAATGAAAGTATCGGTTTAAGAAGGAAAATTAAAAATTATACAATTTTAGAAAACGTATTATATAAGAAAAATGTTAGTGCGGGCGGCAAAGAAAATTTACTGGTAATTCCTAAAAGTTTAATTAAAGACATTTTAATAGCCCACCATAACGATCCCTTATCAGGGCATTTAGGCATCACCAAAACATTACATAAAATTAAAGATCGATATTATTGGGACGGTCTCCAAAAAGACGTCGAAAAATACGTAAAGGGCTGTCCGGATTGTCAAGCGCGTAAGGGTAGATCAAACGCAAAACCCCCAGGCTTCTTACAACCTATTCAAGTAGGTTTACCTTTCGAAAAGATAGGGATAGATTTATTAGGTCCCTTCCCAAGAAGTACAACCGGTAAAACCATGATAGTTGTAGCAACCGATTACGCTACAAGATGGGTTGAAACTAGTGCGTTAGTTGATGGTAAAAGTAAGAGCGTAGCAGAATTTTTACTAGAAAAAATTATTTGTAGACACGGATCCCCAAAAACGTTATTAAGTGACCGTGGAATGGTATTTTTATCGCAAACAATAACCGAATTGGTAAAAATTATGGGAGGAACAAGTAGGTTCACCACGGCCTACCATCCCCAGTGTAATGGGTTAACGGAAAGATTTAATTCGACCGTAATAAATATGATTTCAAATTACGTAACCCCAAATCAGGAAAATTGGCCTGAATTTTTACCTCATGTTACTTTTGCATACAATGTTTCGTGTCAAGAAACCACAAAATTTTCACCCTTTATGCTCGTGTACGGGAGAGAGCCAATTTTGCCTACAGAGGCTAGTTTAAACCTCCCCACTGAAGGTACAGATACGGGAAGGTTACGTGAAAAAGTTTTAAGAATGCGAAACTTAGCTATTGAAAATATTGCGGCACGTCAAACAAAAGACAAAGCGTACTATGACGCAAAACATAGATCCCTTGAATTTATTGAAGGAGATAAAGTTAGGGTTTTCACTCCTTTAAGGAAAGTAGGTAGGTCCGAAAAGCTCTTACTAAAATGGGCCGGTCCCTACTACATTAATAAAAAAATTGACGAAGTTAATTATGAAGTTCGCAAAGGAGAACCTTTGAATTCAAAAACCGAAGTTATTCATGTCAGTAGAATCCTCCCCTATAATGAGGCCTGGAAGTGCCCAATGAATGATAAATAATCCCACGTAATTGTCCACTTATTATCACTTTGATTTGTTACAATAGTTATAAGATAAAGATTTAAGGAACTAAGTTAATAGTAACCCCCAAACAATAATAGTTCCACTAAAACCGCGTGTAAATAAAAAACGTTAAATAATGTCCTCGAAGAACCCATAAATAAATAGAAAATTAGATGAAGCGGTAAAATCCGCAGTACCTCAAGTTAGAGTTAATAAATATTGCTTTTTGAGAAACGGTAGTACGCCATGTGATTCCAACTTGCTTGTATGAGCCTTGTGGCTACATGATTTCGGATTGTAGATGCAACATCCTCGCATGCGGGAGCTCGGTGGATTACCTTAGCGAACCATTATTAGCAAATTTATAGAATTTGGGTAATAATTTATAATAGACAAGGAAATACAAAATAAATAAATTACTTAATTTCCAGTTTGTGTAGGTAAATGGTATTTCTGAACCAAAAAGAATAAATTCAGGGCATAGTTTTTAAGTAGGTTAAGATTTCTAACGTTTATCTGTTTAAAGATGTAGTACAATTCAAATTATTTGGCTATTGGAAATGGACAATAAACTTTTTGTGGAAAATGGACAGCAGACCTAGAGGACCCAAGTGTAGCAAACCGCAGTACGATTTCAAAACGAAACCAGGACCATAATTTTTCAAGTTTCAAAGTATCCATGACGGCGTCCCATATCAAGAAACAGTTGGATGCTAACAAAAATTAAAATGGTTGAATATATGGAACGGTTGCACAGTTCGATGGATTGACAAGAGCTAGTGAATCAAACCTGGGAGTGCACGCCTAAGGCTGATTTCACGCGCCACTATCAACTGTAATTGGTGACTACGTTTTTCAAAATACATCAAAATGGGTATAATCAACAATTGGAATGGTAATTTTTGTAATAAAATGGTTGTATAAGTAAATACGTAATTATGGAATGGCATGGTAATAATGGCATGGCATGGAATGGTTATAACAAAAACAATATTGGTTATTGCAAAATCAAACTTTTAAGTAAAAATGGTAAAATGGTACAATAAGAAGTTATGGATTAAACATAAAATAAAAATGGTAATGGTATATTTGCGTAAAGTAACGCACAAGAAGAAATAAATTGAAGATTGTAACAAATGGGTCTAAAGTATAAAATGGGTCCAAAAGTTAACAAATGGGTCCAAGTTGAGCATTTATTAGTAGTTGATGAAAAATATAAGAAGAATCTGTGGTCCAACGGAGCTTCGTTGACCTTCAAAGTTGAAAACGAGCAACAATCTGGATAGTTCGTGAGTGCTTGAAAAATGTGTGTTTAAAAAGCAGAGTATAATATTTTAAAATTAAAAGTGTAGCGCAAGATAAATGAAAAAGTTAAATATTTTATGTACAGGACGTCCTAACAAGAAATGTAGCGAAAAATTCATGTAAAAGGTTTGTGTTTAAAAAGAGTACTCAAATAAAACATCATATCACCACTTTTCACATGAATCTTTCCAAACATTAAAAATATAGTATAAAATGAATGTCGTAAAATATAAGACAAAATGGTAGAATAATAATAATAAAGGGAACGCGCCCCTAAAACATTTATACCATAAGGTATCAAGTATAAGAAATTTTATAAAAAAGGTACAATGATTCAAGTATTTTAAATGCGATATTATGTAAAAGAAAAATATGTAGGTCAAAATGCAAGTTGAAACGTAATAATGCAGGTCAATTTAAATGCTGTGTAAGAGAAATAACAAGCAAGGAGTGATAATTGTTATTAAGCACACAATGTAAAGTAACTAAAAGTTGAGTCATAAATATTGAATCCCAAATATTGAAATAAGAGAACTAAATTTTGAAATTAGTTCAAAATATTGTACTATATTATACTTATATATATTTTATTTTTTTTTATATAGTTAAGAAGTAATCTAAATAGGTAATTTAGGTAAAAGAATAATTTGGGTAATTTAAATAAATTACAATACGTACCTCTAAATCACAATAATCTGTAAAATCGGAAACTTAAAAAGGGAATAAAAATACCCTACAAATTTAGGTATTGAAAATT
The DNA here is from genome assembly GCA_963170105.1 of Cantharis lateralis. Classification (NCBI taxonomy): domain Eukaryota; kingdom Metazoa; phylum Arthropoda; class Insecta; order Coleoptera; family Cantharidae; genus Cantharis; species Cantharis lateralis. The sequence continues at coordinate 21,809,762 of OY720625.1, read as the reverse complement.
TTAAAAAAGACAAAAAATAAATAATCATAATTGTTTATACAAAGATATTCAGTAAGTGTGTACTGAATAATCATCAGGAATAGGAAATATCCAAAAAATTATAAATTTCAACTAATACTGTAAGCACAATCAAAGGCATTGAAGAAATTATGTAGGTTACGGCGTAAACGCTTAAAAAAGTTACTACAAAATGCTATTTAACACTATGCAAATTGGCAAACATTTCCAAACAGCAAAATAATTATTTTAGCTACAGGATTTTAAGGTTCAAATTAAGAACACACGAAGTTCTTAAGTCATTTTGAGAATTTTCAATACGAAATCAATTCGAAATTATGATTAAATTTTATTATATGCACTGTGATTTTGAGATACGATAAAAACCCAAAAATGTATAATATATAGATATATTAGAATTAATTATTATTACTTTCATTTAAATTAATGATTTAGTTGATTAAATTTTTTTAATGATTTAATTGATTAATTTTAAATTTTAAAAAGTTGTTCTTTACAAAATACAATTATTGTATGTATAATTTTACAATTTAAAATTAGAATTTTGTTTTTAATAATTCAAAAAGATGCGAGAATTTTCTTTATTTCTCCAGGGTAGTATTTAAAATAAATAATCATATTGACACGATTCTGTTAAGGCGCCCAACTTAAATTTTTTTATCGAAGTATTTTTTTTTTCGTGTTATGCTCACTTTGCTCCAATTAGTCGAAACGACTTGGGTCAGCCGTTTTGTTGGTAGGGGGAGATGTCACACTCAAAAAATAATCTTACATTTTTATAAAAATATTTTATAATCATAAATCAAGAATGTAAAAGCTTAAGTTAAATTGTAATAACAATTGCAAGGAAGTATAGAATTTCCATATTCGGTACATTCCATAAGGGCAGTGACCAGTGACACATCCGCTACCGACACAAGGCGTGTCAATTTGATAAGAAGGTGATGACCCCAAACGATCGATATCGGAAAATGTCGATCAACGGGGTCGATCAAGATAAGAGTAGGGGTGTGGAAAGATTGATCAAAGTAATTGAAAAAATAATTAATTAGTCTCGCGAGTGAACCACTTTGGAACACCACGCAGCAACCCTTAGCTCCCAAGATGGTCAATCTTTCCATCCCTATGATGATTGTAACTTTAGGGTAAGTGCTAATTTTTAAGTTTGTACAGTTTATCTTATTTTATTTTAATATAGTTATTTTTATAAAGTCTATTGGTTTTTATTATGAGCTACACCACCAACTGAGCTACCCCCAAGTGTGGTTAAGGGTAAACCACCCCCCTCCACGCGACAATATTGATAGCTTCTAATTATTATTGCAAATTATAACTAGAAGATCTGAACTTGTAATTGTCAAATACAGAACTTAAAATTGATAGCTTCTAATTATTATTTCAATTTATAACTTGAAGATCTGAACTTGTAATTGTCAAATACAGAACTTAAAATTAATAGCTTCTAATTATTATTGCAAATTATAACTTGAAGATCTGAACTTGTAATTGTCAAATACAGAACTTCTAATTGTTAAATACAAATTAGTAGTGCAAATTATAACTTGAAGATCTGAACTTGTAATTATCAAATACAGAACTTAAAATTGATAGCTTCTAATTATTATTGTAAATTATAACTTGAAGATCTGAACTTGTAATAGTGAATTACAGAACTTAGATTTGTTAAATTCAAATTATTATTTCAAATTATAACTTGAAGATCTGAACTAGTAATTGTCAAATACAGAACTTAAAATTGATAGCTTCTAATTATTATTGCAAATTATAACTTGAAGATCTGAACTTGTAATTGTCAAATACAGAACTTAAAATTGATAGCTTCTAATTATTATTGTAAATTATAACTTGAAGATCTGAACTTGTAATTGTCAAATACAGAACTTAAAATTGATAGCTTCTAATTATTATTGCAAATAATAACTAGATGATCTGAACTTGTAATTGTCAAATACAGAACTTAAAATTGATAGCTTCTAATTATTATTTCAATTTATAACTTGAAGATCTGAACTGGTAATTGTCAAATACAGAACTTAAAATTGATAGCTTCTAATTATTATTTCAATATATAACTTGAAGATCTGAACTTGTAATTGTCAAATACACAACTTCTAATTGTTAAATACAAATTAGTAGTGCAAATTATAACTTGAAGATCTGAACTTGTAATTATCAAATACAGAACTTAAAATTGATAGCTTCTAATTATTATTTCAAATTATAACTTGAAGATCTGAACTAGTAATTGTCAAATACAGAACTTAAAATTGATAGCTTCCAATTATTATTGCAAATTATAGCTTGAAGATCTGAACTTGCAATTGTCAAATACAGAACTTAAAATTGATAGCTTCTAATTATTATTGTAAATTATAACTTGAAGATCTGAACTTGTAATTGTCAAATACAGAACTTAAAATTGATAGCTTCTAATTATTATTGCAAATAATAACTTGGAGATCTGAACTAGTAATTGTCAAATACAGAACTAAAAATTGATAGCTTCTAATTATTATTGCAAATTATAACTTGAAGATCTGAACTTGAATTGTCAAATACAGAACTTAAAATTGATAGCTTCTAATTATTATTGCAAATTATAACTTGAAGATCTGAACTTGTAATTGTCAAATACAGAACTTCTAATTGTTAAATACAAATTATTAGTGCAAATTATAACTTGAAGATCTGAACTTGTAATTGTCAAATACAGAACTTAAAATTGATAGCTTCTAATTATTATTGCAAATTATAACTTGAAGATCTGAACTTGTAATAGTCAAATACAGAACTTAAAATTGATAGCTTCTAATTATTATTGTAAATTATAACTTGAAGATCTGAACTTGTAATAGTGAATTACAGAACTTAGATTTGTTAAATTCAAATTATTATTTCAAATTATAACTTGAAGATCTGAACTTGTAATTGTCAAATACAGTACTTAAAATTGATAGCTTCTAATTATTATTGCAAATTATAACTTGAAGATCTGAACTTGTAATTGTCAAATACAGAACTTAAAATTGATAGCATTTAATTATTATTGTAAATTATAACTTGAAGATCTGAACTTGTAATAGTCAAATACAGAACTTCGAATTGTTAAATACAAATTATTAGTACAAATTATAACTTGAAGATCTGAACTTGTAATAGGTAAATACAGAACTTCAAATTGTTAAAAACAAATTATTAGTGCAAATTATAACTTTGAGATCTGAACTTGTAATAGTCAATTACAGAACTTAAAATTGATAGCTTCTAATTATTATTGCAAATTTATAACTTGAAGATCTGAAATTGTAATAGTGAATTACAAAACTTAGATTTGTTAAATTCAAATTATTATTTCAAATTATAACTTGAAGATCTGAACTAGTAATTGTCAAATACAGAACTTAAATTGATAGCTTATAATTATTATTGCAAATAAAAATTAGAAGATCAGAACTTGTAATAGTCAAAAACAGAACTTCTAATTGTTAAATACAATTTATTAGTGCAAATTATAACTTGAAGATCTGAACTAGTAATTTATTGTCAAATACAGAACTTAAAATTGATAGCTTATAATTATTATTGCAAATTATAACTTGAAGATATGAACTTGTAATTGTCAAATACAGAACTTCTAATTGTTAAATACAAATTATTAGTGCAAATTATAACTTGAAGATCTGAACTTGTAATTGTCAAATACAGAACTTAAAATTGATAGCTTCTAATTATTATTGCAAATTATAACTTGAAGATCTGAACTTGTAATTGTCAAATACAGAACTTCTAATTGTTAAATACAAATTATTAGTGCAAATTATAACTTGAAGATCTGAACATGTAATTGTCAAATACAGAACTTAAAATTGATAGCTTCTAATTATTATTGTAAATTATAACTTGAAGATCTGAACTTGTAATAGTGAATTACAGAACTTAGATTTGTTAAATTCAAATTATTATTTCAAATTATAACTTGAAGATCTGAACTAGTAATTGTCAAATACAGAACTTCTAATTATTAAATACAAATTATTAGTGCAAATTATAACTTGAAGATCTGAACTAGTAATTTTCAAATACAGAACTTAATATTGATAGCTTCTAATTATTATTGCAAATTATAACTAGAAGATCTGAACTTGTAATTGTCAAATACAGAACTTCTAATTGTTAAATACAAATTATTAGTGCAAATTATAACTTGAAGATCTGAACTAGTAATTTTCAAATACAGAACTTAATATTGATAGCTTCTAATTATTATTGCAAATTATAACTAGAAGATCTGAACTTGTAATTGTCAAATACAGAACTTAAAATTGATAGCTACTAATTATTATTTCAATTTATAACTTGAAGATCTGAACTTGTAATTGTCAAATACAGAACTTAAAATTAATAGCTTCTAATTATTATTGCAAATTATAACTTGAAGATCTGAACTTGTAATTGTCAAATACAGAACTTCTAATTGTTAAATACAAATTAGTAGTGCAAATTATAACTTGAAGATCTGAACTTGTAATTATCAAATACAGAACTTAAAATTGATAGCTTCTAATTATTATTGTAAATTATAACTTGAAGATCTGAACTTGTAATAGTGAATTACAGAACTTAGATTGGTTAAATTCAAATTATTATTTCAAATTATAACTTGAAGATCTGAACTAGTAATTGTCAAATACAGAACTTAAAATTGATAGCTTCTAATTATTATTGCAAATTATAACTTGAAGATCTGAACTTGTAATTGTCAAATACAGAACTTAAAATTGATAGCTTCTAATTATTATTGTAAATTATAACTTGAAGATCTGAACTTGTAATTGTCAAATACAGAACTTAAAATTGATAGCTTCTAATTATTATTGCAAATAATAACTTGAAGATCTGTACTTGTAATTGTCAAATACAGAACTAAAAATTGATAGCTTATAATTATAGTTCAAATTATAACTAGAAGATCTGAACTTGTAATAGTCAAATACAGAACATCGAATTGTTAAATACAAATTATTAGTGCAAATTATAACTTGAAGATCTGAACTTGTAATAGGTAAATAGAGAACTTCTAATTGTTAAATTCAAACTAAGATTGCAAATAATAATTTGATAATCTGAACTAGTAATAGTCAAATACAGAACTTCTAACTGTTAAAAACAAATTATTAGTGCAAATTATAACTTGAAGATCTGAACTTGTAATTGTCAAATACAGAACTTAAAATTGATAGCTTCTAATTATTATTGCAAATTTATAACTTGAAGATCTGAAATTGTAATAGTGAATTACAAAACTTAGATTTGTTAAATTCAAATTATTATTTCAAATTATAACTTGAAGATCTGAACTAGTAATTGTCAAATACAGAACTTAAATTGATAGCTTATAATTATTATTGCAAATAATAATTAGAAGATCTGAACTTGTAATAGTCAAATACAGAACTTCTAATTGTTAAATACAAATTATTAGTGCAAATTATAACTTGAAGATCTGAACTAGTAATTGTCAAATACAGAACTTAAAATTGATAGCTGCTAATTATTATTGCAAATTATAACTTGTAGAAATGAACTTGTAATTGTCAAATACAGAACTTCTAATTGTGAAATACAAATTATTAGTGCAAATTATAACTTGAAGATCTGAACATGTAATTGTCAAATACAGAACTTAAAATTGATAGCTTCTAATTATTATTGTAAATTATAACTTGAAGATCTGAACTTGTAATAGTGAATTACAGAACTTAGATTTGTTAAATTCAAATTATTATTTCAAATTATAACTTGAAGATCTGAACTAGTAATTGTCAAATACAGAACTTCTAATTGTTAAATACAAATTATTAGTGCAAATTATAACTTGAAGATCTGAACTAGTAATTTTCAAATTCAGAACTTAATATTGATAGCTTCTAATTATTATTGCAAATTATAACTAGAAGATCTGAACTTGTAATTGTCAAATACAGAACTTCTAATTGTTAAATACAAATTATTAGTGCAAATTATAACTTGAAGATCTGAACTAGTAATTTTCAAATACAGAACTTAATATTGATAGCTTCTAATTATTATTGCAAATTATAACTTGAAGATCTGAACTTGTAATTGTCAAATACAGAACTTAAAATTGATAGCATTTAATTATTATTGTAAATTATAACTTGAAGATCTGAACTTGTAATAGTCAAATACAGAACTTCGAATTGTTAAATACAAATTATTAGTACAAATTATAACTTGAAGATCTGAACTTGTAATAGGTAAATACAGAACTTCGAATTGTTAAATTCAAACTAAGATTGCAAATAATAATTTGAAGATCTGAACTTGTAATAGTCAAATACAGAACTTAAAATTGATAGCTTCTAATTATTATTGTAAATTATAACTTGAAGATCTGAACTTGTAATAGTGAATTACAGAACTTAGATTTGTTAAATTCAAATTATTATTTCAAATTATAACTTGAAGATCTGAACTAGTAATTGTCAAATTCAGAACTTAAAATTGATAGCTTCTAATTATTATTGCAAATTATAACTTGAAGATCTGAACTTGTAATTGTCAAATGCAGAACTTAAAATTGATAGCTTCTAATTATTATTTCAAATTATAACTTGAAGATCTGAACTTGTAATTGTCAAATACAGAACTTAAAATTGATAGCTTCTAATTATTATTGCAAATAATAACTTGAAGATCTGTACTTGTAATTGTCAAATACAGAACTTAAAATTGATAGCTTATAATTATAGTTCAAATTATAACTTGTAGATCTGAACTTGTAATAGTCAAATACAGAACATCGAATTGTTAAATACAAATTATTAGTGCAAATTATAACTTGAAGATCTGAACTTGTAATAGGTAAATACAGAACTTCTAATTGTTAAATTCAAACTAAGATTGCAAATAATAATTTGAAAATCTGAACTAGTAATAGTCAAATACAGAACTTCTAACTGTTAAAAACAAATTATTAGTGCAAATTATAACTTGAAGATCTGAACTTGTAATTGTCGAATACAGAACTTAAAATTGATAGCTTCTAATTATTATTGCAAATTTATAACTTGAAGATCTGAAATTGTAATAGTGAATTACAAAACTTAGATTTGTTAAATTCAAATTATTATTTCAAATTATAACTTGAAGATCTGAACTAGTAATTGTCAAATACAGAACTTAAATTGATAGCTTATAATTATTATTGCAAATAATAATTAGAAGATCTGAACTTGTAATAGTCAAATACAGAACTTCTAATTGTTAAATACAAATTATTAGTGCAAATTATAACTTGAAGATCTGAACTAGTAATTGTCAAATACAGAACTTAAAATTGATAGCTTCTAATTATTATTGCAAATTATAACTTGAAGATATGAACTTGTAATTGTCAAATACAGAACTTCTAATTGTTAAATACAAATTATTAGTGCAAATTATAACTTGAAGATCTGAACTTGTAATTGTCAAATACAGAACTTAAAATTGATAGCTTCTAATTATTATTGCAAATTATAACTTGAAGATCTGAACTTGTAATTGTCAAATACAGAACTTCTAATTGTTAAATACAAATTATTATTGCAAATTATAACTTGAAGATCTGAACTTGTAATTATCAAATACAGAACTTAAAATTGATAGCTTCTAATTATTATTGTAAATTATAACTTGAAGATCTGAACTTGTAATAGTGAATCACAGAACTTAGATTTGTTAAAATCAAATTATTATTTCAAATTATAACTTGAAGATCTGAACTAGTAATTGTCAAATACAGCCCTTAAAATTGATAGCTTCTAATTATTATTGCAAATTATAACTTGAAGATCTGAACTTGTAATTGTCAAATACAGTACTTAAAATTGATAGCTTCTAATTATTATTGCAAATTATAACTTGAAGATCTGAACTTGTAATTGTCAAATACAGAACTTAAAATTGATAGCTTCTAATTATTATTGTAAATTATAACTTGAAGATCTGAACTTGTAATAGTGAATCACAGAACTTAGATTTGTTAAAATCAAATTATTATTTCAAATTATAACTTGAAGATCTGAACTAGTAATTGTCAAATACAGCCCTTAAAATTGATAGCTTCTAATTATTATTGCAAATTATAACTTGAAGATCTGAACTTGTAATTGTCAAATACAGTACTTAAAATTGATAGCTTCTAATTATTATTGCAAATTATAACTTGAAGATCTGAACTTGTAATTGTCAAATACAGAACTTAAAATTGATAGCATTTAATTATTATTGTAAATTATAACTTGAAGATCTGAACTTGTAATAGTCAAATACAGAACTTCGAATTGTTAAATACAAATTATTAGTACAAATTATAACTTGAAGATCTGAACTTGTAATAGGTAAATACAGAACTTCGAATTGTTAAATTCAAACTAAGATTGCAAATAATAATTTGAAGATCTGAACTTGTAATAGTCAAATACAGAACTTAAAATTGATAGCTTCTAATTATTATTGTAAATTATAACTTGAAGATCTGAACTTGTAATAGTGAATTACAGAACTTAGATTTGTTAAATTCAAATTATTATTTCAAATTATAACTTGAAGATCTGAACTAGTAATTGTCAAATTCAGAACTTAAAATTGATAGCTTCTAATTATTATTGCAAATTATAACTTGAAGATCTGAACTTGTAATTGTCAAATGCAGAACTTAAAATTGATAGCTTCTAATTATTATTTCAAATTATAACTTGAAGATCTGAACTTGTAATTGTCAAATACAGAACTTAAAATTGATAGCTTCTAATTATTATTGCAAATAATAACTTGAAGATCTGTACTTGTAATTGTCAAATACAGAACTTAAAATTGATAGCTTATAATTATAGTTCAAATTATAACTTGTAGATCTGAACTTGTAATAGTCAAATACAGAACATCGAATTGTTAAATACAAATTATTAGTGCAAATTATAACTTGAAGATCTGAACTTGTAATAGGTAAATACAGAACTTCTAATTGTTAAATTCAAACTAAGATTGCAAATAATAATTTGAAAATCTGAACTAGTAATAGTCAAATACAGAACTTCTAACTGTTAAAAACAAATTATTAGTGCAAATTATAACTTGAAGATCTGAACTTGTAATTGTCGAATACAGAACTTAAAATTGATAGCTTCTAATTATTATTGCAAATTTATAACTTGAAGATCTGAAATTGTAATAGTGAATTACAAAACTTAGATTTGTTAAATTCAAATTATTATTTCAAATTATAACTTGAAGATCTGAACTAGTAATTGTCAAATACAGAACTTAAATTGATAGCTTATAATTATTATTGCAAATAATAATTAGAAGATCTGAACTTGTAATAGTCAAATACAGAACTTCTAATTGTTAAATACAAATTATTAGTGCAAATTATAACTTGAAGATCTGAACTAGTAATTGTCAAATACAGAACTTAAAATTGATAGCTTCTAATTATTATTGCAAATTATAACTTGAAGATATGAACTTGTAATTGTCAAATACAGAACTTCTAATTGTTAAATACAAATTATTAGTGCAAATTATAACTTGAAGATCTGAACTTGTAATTGTCAAATACAGAACTTAAAATTGATAGCTTCTAATTATTATTGCAAATTATAACTTGAAGATCTGAACTTGTAATTGTCAAATACAGAACTTCTAATTGTTAAATACAAATTATTATTGCAAATTATAACTTGAAGATCTGAACTTGTAATTATCAAATACAGAACTTAAAATTGATAGCTTCTAATTATTATTGTAAATTATAACTTGAAGATCTGAACTTGTAATAGTGAATTACAGAACTTAGATTTGTTAAATTCAAATTATTATTTCAAATTATAACTTGAAGATCTGAACTAGTAATTGTCAAATACAGAACGTAAAATTGATAGCTTCTAATTATTATTGCAAATTATAACTTGAAGATCTGAACTTGTAATTGTCAAATACAGAACTTAAAATTGATAGCTTCTAATTATTATTGTAAATTATAACTTGAAGATCTGAACTTGTAATTGTCAAATACAGAACTTAAAATTGATAGCTTCTAATTATTATTGCAAATAATAACTTGGAGATCTGAACTAGTAATTGTCAAATACAGAACTTAAAATTGATAGCTTCTAATTATTATTGCAAATTATAACTTGAAGATCTGAACTTGTAATTGTCAAATACAGAACTTAAAATTGATAGCTTCTAATTATTATTGCAAATTATAACTTGAAGATCTGAACTTGTAATTGTCAAATACAGAACTTCTAATTGTTAAATACAAATTATTAGTGCAAATTATAACTTGAAGATCTGAACATGTAATTGTCAAATACAGAACTTAAAATTGATAGCTTCTAATTATTATTGTAAATTATAACTTGAAGATCTGAACTTGTAATAGTGAATTACAGAACTTAGATTTGTTAAATTCAAATTATTATTTCAAATTATAACTTGAAGATCTGAACTAGTAATTGTCAAATACAGAACTTCTAATTGTTAAATACAAATTATTAGTGCAAATTATAACTTGAAGATCTGAACTAGGAATTTTCAAATTCAGAACTTAATATTGATAGCTTCTAATTATTATTGCAAATTATAACTAGAAGAACTGAACTTGTAATTGTCAAATACAGAACTTCTAATTGTTAAATACAAATTATTAGTGCAAATTATAACTTGAAGATCTGAACTAGTAATTTTCAAATACAGAACTTAATATTGATAGCTTCTAATTATTATTGCAAATTATAACTAGAAGATCTGAACTTGTAATTGTGAAATACAGAACTTAAAATTGATAGCTTCTAATTATTATTTCAATTTATAACTTGAAGATCTGAACTTGTAATTTTCAAATACAGAACTTAATATTGATAGCTTCTAATTATTATTGCAAATTATAACTAGAAGATCTGAACTTGTAATTGTCAAATACAGAACTTAAAATTGATAGCTTCTAATTATTATTTCAATTTATAACTTGAAGATCTGAACTTGTAATTGTCAAATACAGAACTTAAAATTAATAGCTTCTAATTATTATTGCAAATTATAACTTGAAGATCTGAACTTGTAATTGTCAAATACAGAACTGCTAATTGTTAAATACAAATTAGTAGTGCAAATTATAACTTGAAGATCTGAACTTGTAATTATCAAATACAGAACTTAAAATTGATAGCTTCTAATTATTATTGTAAATTATAACTTGAAGATCTGAACTTGTAATAGTGAATTACAGAACTTAGATTTGTTAAATTCAAATTATTATTTCAAATTATAACTTGAAGATCTGAACTAGTAATTGTCAAATACAGAACTTAAAATTGATAGCTTCTAATTATTATTGCAAATTATAACTTGAAGATCTGAACTTGTAATTGTCAAATACAGAACTTAAAATTGATAGCTTCTAATTATTATTGTAAATTATAACTTGAAGATCTGAACTTGTAATTGTCAAATACAGAACTTAAAATTGATAGCTTCTAATTATTATTGCAAATAATAACTTGGAGATCTGAACTAGTAATTGTCAAATACAGAACTTAAAATTGATAGCTTCTAATTATTATTGCAAATTATAACTTGAAGATCTGATCTTGTAATTGTCAAATACAGAACTTAAAATTGATAGCTTCTAATTATTATTGCAAATTATAACTTGAAGATCTGAACTTGTAATTGTCAAATACAGAACTTCTAATTGTTAAATACAAATTATTAGTGCAAATTATAACTTGAAGATCTGAACATGTAATTGTCAAATACAGAACTTAAAATTGATAGCTTCTAATTATTATTGGAAATATAACTTGAAGATCTGAACTTGTAATAGTGAATTACAGAACTTAGATTTGTTAAATTCAAATTATTATCTCAAATTATAACTTGAAGATCTGAACTAGTAATTGTCAAATACAGAACTTCTAATTATTAAATACAAATTATTAGTGCAAATTATAACTTGAAGATCTGAACTAGTAATTGTCAAATACAGAACTTAAAATTGATAGCTTCTAATTATTATTGCAAATTATAACTTGAAGATCTGAACTTGTAATTGTCAAATACAGAACTTAAAATTGATAGCTTCTAATTATTATTGTAAATTATAACTTTAAGATCTGAACTTGTAATTGTCAAATACAGAACTTAAAATTGATAGCTTCTAATTATTATTGCAAATAATAACTTGGAGATCTGAACTAGTAATTGTCAAATACAGAACTTAAAATTGATAGCTTCTAATTATTATTGCAAATTATAACTTGAAGATCTGAACTTGTAATTGTCAAATACAGAACTTAAAATTGATAGCTTCTAATTATTATTGCAAATTATAATTTGAAGATCTGAACTTGTAATTGTCAAATACAGAATATAAAATTGATAGCTTCTAATTATTATTTCAAATTATAACTTGAAGATCTGAACTTGTAATTGTCAAATACAGAACTTAAAATTAATAGCTTCTAATTATTATTGCAAATTATAACTTGAAGATCTGAACTTGTAATTGTCAAATACAGAACTTCAAATTGTTAAATACAAATTATTAGTACGAATTATAACTTGAAGATCTGAACTTGTAATAGTGAATTACAGAACTTGGATTTGTTAAATTCAAATTATTATTTCAATGTATAACTTGAAGATCTGAACTAGTAATTGTCGAATACAGAACTTAAAATTGATAGCTTCTAATTATTATTGCATATTATAACTTGAAGATCTGAACTTGTAATTGTCAAATACAGAACTTCTAATTGTTAAATACAAATTATTAGTGCAAATTATAACTTGAAGATCTGAACTAGTAATTGTCGAATACAGAACTTAAAATTGATAGCTTCTAATTATTATTGCATATTATAACTTGAAGATCTGAACTTGTAATTGTCAAATACAGAACTTCTAATTGTTAAATACAAATTATTAGTGCAAATTATAACTTGAAGATCTGAACTTGTAATTGTCAAATACAGAACTTAAAATTGATAGCTTCTAATTATTATTTCAATTTATAACTTGAAGATCTGAACTTGTAATTGTCAAATACAGAACTTAAAATTGATAGCTTCTAATTATTATTGCAAATTATAACTTGAAGATCTGAACTTGTAATTGTCAAATACAGAACTTCTAATTGTTAAATACAAATTAGTAGTGCAAATTATAACTTGAAGATCTGAACTTGTAATTATCAAATACAGAACTTAAAATTGATAGCTTCTAATTATTATTGTAAATTATAACTTGAAGATCTGAACTTGTAATAGTGAATTACAGAACTTAGATTTGTTAAATTCAAATTATTATTTCAAATTATAACTTGAAGATCTGAACTAGTAATTGTCAAATACAGAACTTAAAATTGATAGCTTCTAATTATTATTGCAAATTATATCTTGAAGATCTGAACTTGTAATTGTCAAATACAGAACTTAAAATTGATAGCTTCTAATTATATTGTAAATTATAACGTGAAGATCTGAACTTGTAATTGTCAAATACAGAACTTAAAATTGATAGCTACTAATTATTATAGCAAATAATAACTTGGAGATCTGAACTAGTAATTGTCCAATACAGAACTTAAAATTGATAGCTTCTAATTATTATTGCAAATTATAACTTGAAGATCTGAACTTGTAATTGTCAAATACAGAACTTAAAATTGATAGCTTCTAATTATTATTGCAAATTATAACTTGAAGATCTGAACTTGTAATTGACAAATACAGAACATAAAATTGATAGCTTCTAATTATTATTTCAAATTATAACTTGAAGATCTGAACTTGTAATTGTCAAATACAGAACTTACAATTGATAGCTTCTAATTATTATTGTAAATTATAACTTGAAGATCTGAACTTGTAATAGTGAATTACAGAACTTAGATTTGTTAAATTCAAATTATTATTTCAAAATATAACTTGAAGATCTGAACTAGTAATTGTCGAATACAGAACTTAAAATTGATAGCTTCTAATTATTATTGCATATTATAACTTGAAGATCTGAACTTGTAATTGTTAAATACAGAACTTAAAATTGATAGCTTCTAATTATTATTGTAAATTATAACTTCAAGATCTGAACTTGTAATTGTCAAATACAGAACTTAAAATTGATAGCTTCTAATTATTATTGCAAATAATAACTTGAAGATCTGAACTTGTAATTGTCAAATACAGAACTTAAAATTGATAGCTTCTAATTATTATTGCAAATTATAATTTGAAGATCTGAACTTGTAATAGACAAATACGCAACTTAGCATTGTTAAATACAAATTGTGATTGCAAATTATAACTTGAAGATCTGAACTTGTAATTGTCAAATACAGAACTTAAAATTGATAGCTTCTAATTATTATTTCAATTTATAACTTGAAGATCTGAACTTGTAATTGTCAAATACAGAACTAAAAATTGATAGCTTCTAATTATTATTGCAAATTATAACTTGAAGATCTGAACTTGTAATTGTCAAATACAGAACTTCTAATTGTTAAATACAAATTAGTAGTGCAAATTATAACTTGAAGATCTGAACTTGTAATTATCAAATACAGAACTTAAAATTGATAGCTTCTAATTATTATTGTAAATTATAACTTGAAGATCTGAACTTGTAATAGTGAATTACAGAACTTAGATTTGTTAAATCTAATTATTATTTCAAATTATAACTTGAAGATCTGAACTAGTAATTGTCAAATACAGAACTTAAAATTGATAGCTTCTAATTATTATTGCAAATTATAACTTGAAGATCTGAACTTGAAATTGTCAAATACAGAACTTAAAATTGATAGCTTCTAATTATTATTGTAAATTATAACTTGAAGATCTGAACTTGTAATTGTCAAATACAGAACTTAAAATTGATAGCTTCTAATTATTATTGCAAATAATAACTTGGAGATCTGAACTAGTAATTGTCAAATACAGAACTTAAAATTGATAGCTTCTAATTATTATTGCAAATTATAACTTGAAGATCTGAACTTGTAATTGTCAAATACAGAACTTAAAATTGATAGCTTCTAATTATTATTGCAAATTATAACTTGAAGAACTGAACTTGTAATTGTCAAATTAGAACTTAAAATTGATAGCTTCTAATTATTATTGCAAATTATAATTTGAAGATCTGAACTTGTAATAAACAAATACGCAACTTAGCATTGTTAAATACAAATTGTGATTGCAAATTATAACTTGAAGATCTGAACCTGTAATAGGTAAATACAGAACTTCGAATTGTTAAATTCAAACTAAGATTGCAAATAATAATTCGAAGATCTGAACTTGTAATAGTCAAATACAGAACTTCTAATTGTTAAATACAAATTATTAGTGCAAATTATAACTTGAAGATCTGAACTAGTAATTGTCAAATACAGAACTTAAAATTGATAGCTTCTAATTATTATAGCAAATAATAACTTGGAGATCTGAACTAGTAATTGTCCAATACAGAACTTAAAATTGATAGCTTCTAATTATTATTGCAAATTATAACTTGAAGATCTGAACTTGTAATTGTCAAATACAGAACTTAAAATTGATAGCTTCTAATTATTATTGCAAATTATAACTTGAAGATCTGAACTTGTAATTGTCAAATACAGAACATAAAATTGATAGCTTCTAATTATTATTTCAAATTATAACTTGAAGATCTGAACTTGTAATTGTCAAATACAGAACTTAAAATTAATAGCTTCTAATTATTATTGCAAATTATAACTTGAAGATCTGAACTTGTAATTGTCAAATACAGACCTTCAAATTGTTAAATACAAATTATTAGTGCAAATTATAACTTGAAGATCTGAACTTGTAATTGTCAAATACAGAACTTAAAATTGATAGCTTCTAATTATTATGGTAAATTATAACTTGAAGATCTGAACTTGTAATAGTGAATTACAGAACTTAGATTTGTTAAATTCAAATTATTATTTCAAATTATAACTTGTAGATCTGAACTAGTAATTGTCGAATACAGAACTTAAAATTGATAGCTTCTAATTATTATTGCATATTATAACTTGAAGATCTGAACTTGTAATTGTTAAATACAGAACTTAAAATTGATAGCTTCTAATTATTATTGTAAATTATAACTTCAAGATCTGAACTTGTAATTGTCAAATACAGAACTTAAAATTGATAGCTTCTAATTATTATTGCAAATAATAACTTGAAGATCTGAACTTGCAATTGTCAAATACAGAACTTAAAATTGATAGCTTCTAATTATTATTGCAAATTATAATTTGACGATCTGAACTTGTAATAGACAAATACGCAACTTAGCATTGTTAAATACAAATTGTGATTGCAAATTATAACTTGAAGATCTGAACTTGTAATAGTGAATTACAGAACTTAGATTTGTAAAATTCAAATTATTATTTCAAATTATAACTTGAAGATCTGAACTAGTAATTGTCAAATACAGAACTTAAAATTGATAGCTTCTAATTATTATTGTAAATTATAACTTGAAGATCTGAACTTGTATTTGTCAAATGCAGAACTTAAAATTGATAGCTTCTAATTATTATTTCAAATTATAACTTGAAGATCTGAACTTGTAATTGTCAAATACAGAACTTAAAATTGATAGCTTCTAATTATTATTGCAAATAATAACTGGAAGATCTGTACTTTTAATTGTCAAATACAGAACTTAAAATTGATAGCTTAGAATTATAGTTCAAATTATAACTTGAAGATCTGAACTTGTAATAGTCAAATACAGAACATCGAATTGTTAAATACAAATTATTAGTGCAAATTATAACTTGAAGATCTGAACATGTAATAGGTAAATACAGAACTTCTAATTGTTAAATTCAAATTAAGATTGCAAATAATAATTTGAAAATCTGAACTAGTAATAGTCAAATACAGAACTTCTAACTGTTAAAAACAAATTATAAGTGCAAATTATAACTTGAAGATCTGAACTTGTAATTGTCAAATACAGAACTTAAAATTGATAGCTTCTAATTATTATTGCAAATTATAACTTGAAGATCTGAACTAGTAATTGTCAAATACAGAACTTAAATTGATAGCTTATAATTATTATTGCAAATAATAACTTGAAGATCTGAACTTGTAATAGTCAAATACAGAACTTCTAATTGTTAAATACAAATTATTAGTGCAAATTATAACTTGAAGATCTGAACTAGTAATTGTCAAATACAGAACTTAAAATTGATAGCTTCTAATTATTATTGCAAATTATAACTTGAAGATCTGAACTTGTAATAGTGAATTACAGAACTAAGATTTGCTAAATTCAAATTATTATTTCAAATTATAACTTGAAGATCTGAACTAGTAATTGTCAAATACAGAACTTCTAATTATTAAATACTAATTATTAGTGCAAATTATAACTTGAAGATCTGAACTAGTAATTTTCAAATACAGAACTTAATATTGATAGCTTCTAATTATTATTGCAAATTATAACTAGAAGATCTGAACTTGTAATTGTCAAATACAGAACTTCTAATTGTTAAATACAAATTATTAGTGCAAATTATAACTTGAAGATCTGAATTAGTAATTTTCAAATACAGAACTTAATATTGCTAGCTTCTAATTATTATTGCAAATTATAACTAGAAGATCTGAACTTGTAATTGTCAAATACAGAACTTAAAATTGATAGCTTCTAATTATTATTTCAATTTATATCTTGAAGATCTGAACTTGTAATTGTCAAATACAGAACTTAAAATTAATAGCTTCTAAGTATTATTGCAAATTATAACTTGAAGATCTGAACTTGTAATTGTCAAATACAGAACTTCTAATTGTTAAATACAAATTAGTAGTGCAAATTATAACTTGAAGATCTGAACTTGTAATTATCAAATACAGAACTTAAAATTGATAGCTTCTAATTATTATTGTAAATTATAACTTGAAGATCTGAACTTGTAATAGTGAATTACAGAACTTAGATTTGTTAAATTCAAATTATTATTTCAAATTATAACTTGAAGATCTGAACTAGTAATTGTCAAATACAGAACTTAAAATTGATAGCTTCTAATTATTATTGCAAATTATAACTTGAAGATATGAACTTGTAATTGTCAAATACAGAACTTAAAATTGATAGCTTCTAATTATTATTGTAAATTATAACTTTAAGATCTGAACTTGTAATTGTCAAATACAGAACTTAAAATTGATAGCTTCTAATTATTATTGCAAATAATAACTTGGAGATCTGAACTAGTAATTGTCAAATACAGAACTTAAAATTGATAGCTTCTAATTATTATTGTAAATTATAACTTGAAGATCTGAACTTGTAATAGTGAATTACAGAACTTAGATTTGTTAAATCCAAATTATTATTTCAAATTATAACTTGAAGATCTGAACTAGTAATTGTCAAATACAGCCCTTAAAATTGATAGCTTCTAATTATTATTGCAAATTATAACTTGAAGATCTGAACTTGTAATTGTCAAATACAGTACTTAAAATTGATAGCTTCTAATTATTATTGCAAATTATAACTTGAAGATCTGAACTTGTAATTGTCAAATACAGAACTTAAAATTGATAGCATTTAATTATTATTGTAAATTATAACTTGAAGATCTGAACTTGTAATAGTCAAATACAGAACTTCGAATTGTTAAATACAAATTATTATTTCAAATTATAACTTGAAGATCTGAACTAGTAATTGTCAAATTCAGAACTTAAAATTGATAGCTTCTAATTATTATTGCAAATTATAACTTGAAGATCTGAACTTGTAATTGTCAAATGCAGAACTTAAAATTGATAGCTTCTAATTATTATTTCAAATTATAACTTGAAGATCTGAACTTGTAATTGTCAAATACAGAACTTAAAATTGATAGCTTCTAATTATTATTGCAAATAATAACTTGAAGATCTGTACTTGTAATTGTCAAATACAGAACTTAAAATTGATAGCTTATAATTGTAGTTCAAATTATAACTTGTACATCTGAACTTGTAATAGTCAAATACAGAACATCGAATTGTTAAATACAAATTATTAGTGCAAATTATAACTTGAAGATCTGAACTTGTAATAGGTAAATACAGAACTTCTAATTGTTAAATTCAAACTAAGATTGCAAATAATAATTTGAAAATCTGAACTAGTAATAGTCAAATACAGAACTTCTAACTGTTAAAAACAAATTATAACTTGAAGATCTGAACTTGTAATTGTCAAATACAGAACTTAAAATTGATAGCTTCTAATTATTATTGCAAATTATAACTTGAAGATCTGAACTAGTAATTGTCAAATACAGAACTTAAATTGATAGCTTATAATTATTATTGCAAATAATAACTTGAAGATCTGAACTTGTAATAGTCAAATACAGAACTTCTAATTGTTAAATACAAATTATTAGTGCAAATTATAACTTGAAGATCTGAACTAGTAATTGTCAAATACAGAACTTAAAATTGATAGCTTCTAATTATTATTGCAAATTATAACTTGAAGATCTGAACTTGTAATAGTGAATTACAGAACTAAGATTTGCTTAATTCAAATTATTATTTCAAATTATAACTTGAAGATCTGAACTAGTAATTGTCAAATACAGAACTTCTAATTATTAAATACTAATTATTAGTGCAAATTATAACTTGAAGATCTGGACTAGTAATTTTCAAATACAGAACTTAATATTGATAACTTCTAATTATTATTGCAAATTATAACTAGAAGATCTGAACTTGTAATTGTCAAATACAGAACTTCTAATTGTTAAATACAAATTATTAGTGCAAATTATAACTTGAAGATCTGAATTAGTAATTTTCAAATACAGAACTTAATATTGATAGCTTCTAATTATTATTGCAAATTATAACTAGAAGATCTGAACTTGTAATTGTCAAATACAGAACTTAAAATTGATAGCTTCTAATTATTATTTCAATTTATATCTTGAAGATCTGAACTTGTAATTGTCAAATACAGAACTTAAAATTAATAGCTTCTAAGTATTATTGCAAATTATAACTTGAAGATCTGAACTTGTAATTGTCAAATACAGAACTTCTAATTGTTAAATACAAATTAGTAGTGCAAATTATAACTTGAAGATCTGAACTTGTAATTATCAAATACAGAACTTAAAATTGATAGCTTCTAATTATTATTGTAAATTATAACTTGAAGATCTGAACTTGTAATAGTGAATTACAGAACTTAGATTTGTTAAATTCAAATTATTATTTCAAATTATAACTTGAAGATCTGAACTAGTAATTGTCAAATACAGAACTTAAAATTGATAGCTTCTAATTATTATTGCAAATTATAACTTGAAGATCTGAACTTGTAATTGTCAAATACAGAACTTAAAATTGATAGCTTCTAATTATTATTGTAAATTATAACTTTAAGATCTGAACTTGTAATTGTCAAATACAGAACTTAAAATTGATAGCTTCTAATTATTATTGCAAATAATAACTTGGAGATCTGAACTAGTAATTGTCAAATACAGAACTTAAAATTGATGGCTTCTAATTATTATTGTAAATTATAACTTGAAGATCTGAAGTTGTAATAGTGAATTACAGAACTTAGATTTGTTAAATTCAAATTATTATTTCAAATTATAACTTGAAGATCTGAACTAGTAATTGTCAAATACAGCCCTTAAAATTGATAGCTTCTAATTATTATTGCAAATTATAACTTGAAGATCTGAACTTGTAATTGTCAAATACAGTACTTAAAATTGATAGCTTCTAATTATTATTGCAAATTATAACTTGAAGATCTGAACTTGTAATTGTCAAATACAGAACTTAAAATTGATAGCATTTAATTATTATTGTAAATTATAACTTGAAGATCTGAACTTGTAATAGTCAAATACAGAACTTCGAATTGTTAAATACAAATTATTAGTACAAATTATAACTTGAAGATCTGAACTTGTAATAGGTAAATACAGAACTTCGAATTGTTAAATTCAAACTAAGATTGCAAATAATAATTTGAAGATCTGAACTTGTAATAGTCAAATACAGAACTTAAAATTGATAGCTTCTAATTATTATTGTAAATTATAACTTGAAGATCTGAACTTGTAATAGTGAATTACAGAACTTAGATTTGTTAAATTCAAATTATTATTTCAAATTATAACATGAAGATCTGAACTAGTAATTGTCAAATTCAGAACTTAAAATTGATAGCTTCTAATTATTATTGCAAATTATAACTTGAAGATCTGAACTTGTAATTGTCAAATACAGAACTTAAAATTGATAGCATTTAATTATTATTGTAAATTATAACTTGAAGATCTGAACTTGTAATAGTCAAATACAGAACTTAAAATTGATAGCTTCTAATTATTATTGCAAATAATAACTTGAAGATCTGTACTTGTAATTGTCAAATACAGAACTTAAAATTGATAGCTTATAATTGTAGTTCAAATTATAACTTGTAGATCTGAACTTGTAATAGTCAAATACAGAACATCGAATTGTTAAATACAAATTATTAGTGCAAATTATAACTTGAAGATCTGAACTTGTAATAGGTAAATACAGAACTTCTAATTGTTAAATTCAAACTAAGATTGCAAATAATAATTTGAAAATCTGAACTAGTAATAGTCAAATACAGAACTTCTAACTGTTAAAAACAAATTATTAGTGCAAATTATAACTTGAAGATCTGAACTTGTAATTGTCAAATACAGAACTTAAAATTGATAGCTTCTAATTATTATTGCAAATTTATAACTTGAAGATCTGAAATTGTAATAGTGAATTACAAAACTTTGATTTGTTAAATTCAAATTATTATTTCAAATTATAACTTGAAGATCTGAACTAGTAATTGTCAAATACAGAACTTAAATTGATAGCTTATAATTATTATTGCAAATAATAATTAGAAGATCTGAACTTGTAATAGTCAAATACAGAACTTCTAATTGTTAAATACAAATTATTAGTGCAAATTATAACTTGAAGATCTGAACTAGTAATTGTCAAATACAGAACTTAAAATTGATAGCTTCTAATTATTATTGCAAATTATAACTTGAAGATATGAACTTGTAATTGTCAAATACAGAACTTCTAATTGTTAAATACAAATTATTAGTGCAAATTATAACTTGAAGATCTGAACTTGTAATTGTCAAATACAGAACTTAAAATTGATAGCTTCTAATTATTATTGCAAATTATAACTTGAAGATCTGAACTTGTAATTGTCAAATACAGAACTTCTAATTGTTAAATACAAATTATTAGTGCAAATTATAACTTGAAGATCTGAACATGTAATTGTCAAATACAGAACTTAAAATTGATAGCTTCTAATTATTATTGTAAATTATAACTTGAAGATCTGAACTTGTAATAGTGAATTACAGAACTTAGATTTGTTAAATTCAAATTATTATTTCAAATTATAACTTGAAGATCTGAACTAGTAATTGTCAAATATAGAACTTCTAATTGTTAAATACAAATTATTAGTGCAAATTATAACTTGAAGATCTGAACTAGGAATTTTCAAATTCAGAACTTAATATTGATAGCTTCTAATTATTATTGCAAATTATAACTAGAAGATCTGAACTTGTAATTGTCAAATACAGAACTTCTAATTGTTAAATACAAATTATTAGTGCAAATTATAACTTGAAGATCTGAACTAGTAATTTTCAAATACAGAACTTAATATTGATAGCTTCTAATTATTATTGCAAATTATAACTAGAAGATCTGAACTTGTAATTGTCAAATACAGAACTTCTAATTGTTAAATAGAAATTATTAGTGCAAATTATAACTTGAAGATCTGAACTTGTAATTGTCAAATACAGAACTTAAAATTGATAGCTTCTAATTATTATTGCAAATTATAACTTGAAGATCTGAACTTGTAATTGTCAAATACAGAACTTCTAATTGTTAAATACAAATTATTAGTGCAAATTATAACTTGAAGATCTGAACATGTAATTGTCAAAGACAGAACTTAAAATTGATAGCTTCTAATTATTATTGTAAATTATAACTTGAAGATCTGAACTTGTAATAGTGAATTACAGAACTTAGATTTGTTAAATTCAAATTATTATTTCAAATTATAACTTGAAGATCTGAACTAGTAATTGTCAAATACAGAACTTCTAATTGTTAAATACAAATTATTAGTGCAAATTATAACTTGAAGATCTGAACTAGGAATTTTCAAATTCAGAACTTAATATTGATAGCTTCTAATTATTATTGCAAATTATAACTAGAAGATCTGAACTTGTAATTGTCAAATACAGAACTTCTAATTGTTAAATACAAATTATTAGTGCAAATTATAACTTGAAGATCTGAACTAGTAATTTTCAAATACAGAACTTAATATTGATAGCTTCTAATTATTATTGCAAATTATAACTAGAAGATCTGAACTTGTAATTGTCAAATACAGAACTTAAAATTGATAGCTTCTAATTATTATTTCAATTTATAACTTGAAGATCTGAACTTGTAATTGTCAAATACAGAACTTAAAATTAATAGCTTCTAATTATTATTGCAAATTATAACTTGAAGATCTGAACTTGTAATTGTCAAATACAGAACTTCTAATTGTTAAATACAAATTAGTAGTGCAAATTATAACTTGAAGATCTGAACTTGTAATTATCAAATACAGAACTTAAAATTGATAGCTTCTAATTATTATTGTAAATTATAACTTGAAGATCTGAACTTGTAATAGTGAATTACAGAACTTAGATTTGTTAAATTCAAATTATTATTTCAAATTATAACTTGAAGATCTGAACTAGTAATTGTCAAATACAGAACTTAAAATTGATAGCTTCTAATTATTATTGCAAATTATAACTTGAAGATCTGAACTTGTAATTGTCAAATACATAACTTAAAATTGATAGCTTCTAATTATTATTGTAAATTATAACTTTAAGATCTGAACTTGTAATTGTCAAATACAGAACTTAAAATTGATAGCTTCTAATTATTATTGCAAATAATAAATTGGAGATCTGAACTAGTAATTGTCAAATACAGAACTTAAAATTGATAGCTTCTAATTATTATTGTAAATTATAACTTGAAGATCTGAACTTGTAATAGTGAATTACAGAACTTAGATTTGTTAAATTCAAATTATTATTTCAAATTATAACTTGAAGATCTGAACTAGTAATTGTCAAATACAGCCCTTAAAATTGATAGCTTCTAATTATTATTGCAAATTATAACTTGAAGATCTGAACTTGTAATTGTCAAATACAGTACTTAAAATTGATAGCTTCTAATTATTATTGCAAATTATAACTTGAAGATCTGAACTTGTAATTGTCAAATACAGAACTTAAAATTGATAGCATTTAATTATTATTGTAAATTATAACTTGAAGATCTGAACTTGTAATTGTCAAATACAGAACTTAAAATTGATAGCTTCTAATTATTATTGCAAATAATAACTTGAAGATCTGTACTTGTAATTGTCAAATACAGAACTTAAAATTGATAGCTTATAATTGTAGTTCAAATTATAACTTGTAGATCTGAACTTGTAATAGTCAAATACAGAACATCGAATTGTTAAATACAAATTATTAGTGCAAATTATAACTTGAAGATCTGAACTTGTAATAGGTAAATACAGAACTTCTAATTGTTAAATTCAAACTAAGATTGCAAATAATAATTTGAAAATCTGAACTAGTAATAGTCAAATACAGAACTTCTAACTGTTAAAAACAAATTATTAGTGCAAATTATAACTTGAAGATCTGAACTTGTAATTGTCAAATACAGAACTTAAAATTGATAGCTTCTAATTATTATTGCAAATTTATAACTTGAAGATCTGAAATTGTAATAGTGAATTACAAAACTTTGATTTGTTAAATTCAAATTATTATTTCAAATTATAACTTGAAGATCTGAACTAGTAATTGTCAAATACAGAACTTAAATTGATAGCTTATAATTATTATTGCAAATAATAATTAGAAGATCTGAACTTGTAATAGTCAAATACAGAACTTCTAATTGTTAAATACAAATTATTAGTGCAAATTATAACTTGAAGATCTGAACTAGTAATTGTCAAATACAGAACTTAAAATTGATAGCTTCTAATTATTATTGCAAATTATAACTTGAAGATATGAACTTGTAATTGTCAAATACAGAACTTCTAATTGTTAAATACAAATTATTAGTGCAAATTATAACTTGAAGATCTGAACTTGTAATTGTCAAATACAGAACTTAAAATTGATAGCTTCTAATTATTATTGCAAATTATAACTTGAAGATCTGAACTTGTAATTGTCAAATACAGAACTTCTAATTGTTAAATACAAATTATTAGTGCAAATTATAACTTGAAGATCTGAACATGTAATTGTCAAATACAGAACTTAAAATTGATAGCTTCTAATTATTATTGTAAATTATAACTTGAAGATCTGAACTTGTAATAGTGAATTACAGAACTTAGATTTGTTAAATTCAAATTATTATTTCAAATTATAACTTGAAGATCTGAACTAGTAATTGTCAAATACAGAACTTCTAATTGTTAAATACAAATTATTAGTGCAAATTATAACTTGAAGATCTGAACTAGGAATTTTCAAATTCAGAACTTAATATTGATAGCTTCTAATTATTATTGCAAATTATAACTAGAAGATCTGAACTTGTAATTGTCAAATACAGAACTTCTAATTGTTAAATACAAATTATTAGTGCAAATTATAACTTGAAGATCTGAACTAGTAATTTTCAAATACAGAACTTAATATTGATAGCTTCTAATTATTATTGCAAATTATAACTAGAAGATCTGAACTTGTAATTGTCAAATACAGAACTTAAAATTGATAGCTTCTAATTATTATTTCAATTTATAACTTGAAGATCTGAACTTGTAATTGTCAAATACAGAACTTAAAATTAATAGCTTCTAATTATTATTGCAAATTATAACTTGAAGATCTGAACTTGTAATTGTCAAATACAGAACTTCTAATTGTTAAATACAAATTAGTAGTGCAAATTATAACTTGAAGATCTGAACTTGTAATTATCAAATACAGAACTTAAAATTGATAGCTTCTAATTATTATTGTAAATTATAACTTGAAGATCTGAACTTGTAATAGTGAATTACAGAACTTAGATTTGTTAAATTCAAATTATTATTTCAAATTATAACTTGAAGATCTGAACTAGTAATTGTCAAATACAGAACTTAAAATTGATAGCTTCTAATTATTATTGCAAATTATAACTTGAAGATCTGAACTTGTAATTGTCAAATACAGAACTTAAAATTGATAGCTTCTAATTATTATTGTAAATTATAACTTGAAGATCTGAACTTGTAATTGTCAAATACAGAACTTAAAATTGATAGCTTCTAATTATTATTGCAAATAATAACTTGGAGATCTGAACTAGTAATTGTCAAATACAGAACTTAAAATTGATAGCTTCTAATTATTACTGCAAATTATAACTTGAAGATCTGATCTTGTAATTGTCAAATACAGAACTTAAAATTGATAGCTTCTAATTATTATTGCAAATTATAACTTGAAGATCTGAACTTGTAATTGTCAAATACAGAACTTCTAATTGTTAAATACAAATTATTAGTGCAAATTATAACTTGAAGATCTGAACATGTAATTGTCAAATACAGAACTTAAAATTGATAGCTTCTAATTATTATTGTAAATTATAACTTGAAGATCTGAACT
The DNA here is from genome assembly GCA_963170105.1 of Cantharis lateralis. NCBI lineage: Eukaryota > Metazoa > Arthropoda > Insecta > Coleoptera > Cantharidae > Cantharis > Cantharis lateralis. The sequence goes on along the minus strand of OY720625.1, from coordinate 21,782,806 downwards.
TGTAATAGTGAATTACAGAACTTAGATTTGTTAAATTCAAATTATTATTTCAAATTATAACTTGAAGATCTGAACTAGTAATTGTCAAATACAGAACTTCTAATTATTAAATACAAATTATTAGTGCAAATTATAACTTGAAGATCTGAACTAGTAATTTTCAAATACAGAACTTAATATTGATAGCTTCTAATTATTATTGCAAATTATAACTAGAAGATCTGAACTTGTAATTGTCAAATACAGAACTTCTAATTGTTAAATACAAATTATTAGTGCAAATTATACCTTGAAGATCTGAATTAGTAATTTTCAAATACAGAACTTAATATTGATAGCTTCTAATTATTATTGCAAATTATAACTAGAAGATCTGAACTTGTAATTGTCAAATACAGAACTTAAAATTGATAGCTTCTAATTATTATTTCAATTTATAACTTGAAGATCTGAACTTGTAATTGTCAAATACAGAACTTAAAATTAATAGCTTCTAATTATTATTGCAAATTATAACTTGAAGATCTGAACTTGTAATTGTCAAATACAGAACTTCTAATTGTTAAATACAAATTAGTAGTGCAAATTATAACTTGAAGATCTGAACTTGTAATTATCAAATACAGAACTTAAAATTGATAGCTTCTAATTATTATTGTACATTATAACTTGAAGATCTGAACTTGTAATAGTGAATTACAGAACTTAGATTTGTTAAATTCAAATTATTATTTCAAATTCTAACTTGAAGATCTGAACTAGTAATTGTCAAATACAGAACTTAAAATTGATAGCTTCTAATTATTATTGCAAATTATAACTTGAAGATCTGAACTAGTAATTGTCAAATACAGAACTTAAAATTGATAGCTTCTAATTATTATTGTAAATTATAACTTTAAGATCTGAACTTGTAATTGTCAAATACAGAACTTAAAATTGATAGCTTCTAATTATTATTGCAAATAATAACTTGGAGATCTGAACTAGTAATTGTCAAATACAGAACTTAAAATTGTTAGCTTCTAATTATTATTGCAAATTATAACTTGAAGATCTGAACTTGTAATTGTCAAATACAGAACTTAAAATTGATAGCTTCTAATTATTATTGCAAATTATAACTTGAAGATCTGAACTTGTAATTGTCAAATACAGAACATAAAATTGATAGCTTCTAATTATTATTTCAAATTATAACTTGAAGATCTGAACTTGTAAATGTCAAATACAGAACTTAAAATTAATAGCTTCTAATTATTATTGCAAATTATAACTTGAAGATCTGAAATTGTAATAGTGAATTACAAAACTTTGATTTGTTAAATTCAAATTATTATTTCAAATTATAACTTGAAGATCTGAACTTGTAATAGGTAAATACAGAACTTCGAATTGTTAAATTCAAACTAAGATTGCAAATAATAATTTGAAGATCTGAACTTGTAATAGTCAAATACAGAACTTAAAATTGATAGCTTCTAATTATTATTGTAAATTATAACTTGAAGATCTGAACTTGTAATAGTGAATTACAGAACTTAGATTTGTTAAATTCAAATTATTATTTCAAATTATAACTTGAAGATCTGAACTTGTAATTGTCAAATGCAGAACTTAAAATTGATAGCTTCTAATTATTATTTCAAATTATAACTTGAAGATCTGAACTTGTAATTGTCAAATACAGAACTTAAAATTGATAGCTTCTAATTATTATTGCAAATAATAACTTGAAGATCTGTACTTGTAATTGTCAAATACAGAACTTAAAATTGATAGCTTATAATTGTAGTTCAAATTATAACTTGTAGATCTGAACTTGTAATAGTCAAATACAGAACATCGAATTGTTAAATACAAATTATTAGTGCAAATTATAACTTGAAGATCTGAACTTGTAATAGGTAAATACAGAACTTCTAATTGTTAAATTCAAACTAAGATTGCAAATAATAATTTGAAAATCTGAACTAGTAATAGTCAAATACAGAACTTCTAACTGTTAAAAACAAATTATTAGTGCAAATTATAACTTGAAGATCTGAACTTGTAATTGTCAAATACAGAACTTAAAATTGATAGCTTCTAATTATTATTGCAAATTTATAACTTGAAGATCTGAAATTGTAATAGTGAATTACAAAACTTTGATTTGTTAAATTCAAATTATTATTTCAAATTATAACTTGAAGATCTGAACTAGTAATTGTCAAATACAGAACTTAAATTGATAGCTTATAATTATTATTGCAAATAATAATTAGAAGATCTGAACTTGTAATAGTCAAATACAGAACTTCTAATTGTTAAATACAAATTATTAGTGCAAATTATAACTTGAAGATCTGAACTAGTAATTGTCAAATACAGAACTTAAAATTGATAGCTTCTAATTATTATTGCAAATTATAACTTGAAGATATGAACTTGTAATTGTCAAATACAGAACTTCTAATTGTTAAATACAAATTATTAGTGCAAATTATAACTTGAAGATCTGAACTTGTAATTGTCAAATACAGAACTTAAAATTGATAGCTTCTAATTATTATTGCAAATTATAACTTGAAGATCTGAACTTGTAATTGTCAAATACAGAACTTCTAATTGTTAAATACAAATTATTAGTGCAAATTATAACTTGAAGATCTGAACATGTAATTGTCAAATACAGAACTTAAAATTGATAGCTTCCAATTATTATTGTAAATTATAACTTGAAGATCTGAACTTGTAATAGTGAATTACAGAACTTAGATTTGTTAAATTCAAATTATTATTTCAAATTATAACTTGAAGATCTGAACTAGTAATTGTCAAATACAGAACTTCTAATTGTTAAATACAAATTATTAGTGCAAATTATAACTTGAAGATCTGAACTAGGAATTTTCAAATTCAGAACTTAATATTGATAGCTTCTAATTATTATTGCAAATTATAACTAGAAGATCTGAACTTGTAATTGTCAAATACAGAACTTCTAATTGTTAAATACAAATTATTAGTGCAAATTATAACTTGAAGATCTGAACTAGTAATTTTCAAATACAGAACTTAATATTGATAGCTTCTAATTATTATTGCAAATTATAACTAGAAGATCTGAACTTGTAATTGTCAAATACAGAACTTAAAATTGATAGCTTCTAATTATTATTTCAATTTATAACTTGAAGATCTGAACTTGTAATTGTCAAATACAGAACTTAAAATTAATAGCTTCTAATTATTATTGCAAATTATAACTTGAAGATCTGAACTTGTAATTGTCAAATACAGAACTTCTAATTGTTAAATACAAATTAGTAGTGCAAATTATAACTTGAAGATCTGAACTTGTAATTATCAAATACAGAACTTAAAATTGATAGCTTCTAATTATTATTGTAAATTATAACTTGAAGATCTGAACTTGTAATAGTGAATTACAGAACTTAGATTTGTTAAATTCAAATTATTATTTCAAATTATAACTTGAAGATCTGAACTAGTAATTGTCAAATACAGAACTTAAAATTGATAGCTTCTAATTATTATTGCAAATTATAACTTGAAGATCTGAACTTGTAATTGTCAAATACAGAACTTAAAATTGATAGCTTCTAATTATTATTGTAAATTATAACTTGAAGATCTGAACTTGTAATTGTCAAATACAGAACTTAAAATTGATAGCTTCTAATTATTATTGCAAATAATAACTTGGAGATCTGAACTAGTAATTGTCAAATACAGAACTTAAAATTGATAGCTTCTAATTATTATTGCAAATTATAACTTGAAGATCTGATCTTGTAATTGTCAAATACAGAACTTAAAATTGATAGCTTCTAATTATTATTGCAAATTTTAACTTGAAGATCTGAACTTGTAATTGTCAAATACAGAACTTCTAATTGTTAAATACAAATTATTAGTGCAAATTATAACTTGAAGATCTGAACATGTAATTGTCAAATACAGAACTTAAAATTGATAGCTTCTAATTATTATTGTAAATTATAACTTGAAGATCTGAACTTGTAATAGTGAATTACAGAACTTAGATTTGTTAAATTCAAATTATTATTTCAAATTATAACTTGAAGATCTGAACTAGTAATTGTCAAATACAGAACTTCTAATTATTAAATACAAATTATTAGTGCAAATTATAACTTGAAGATCTGAACTAGTAATTTTCAAATACAGAACTTAATATTGATAGCTTCTAATTATTATTGCAAATTATAACTAGAAGATCTGAACTTGTAATTGTCAAATACAGAACTTCTAATTGTTAAATACAAATTATTAGTGCAAATTATACCTTGAAGATCTGAATTAGTAATTTTCAAATACAGAACTTAATATTGATAGCTTCTAATTATTATTGCAAATTATAACTAGAAGATCTGAACTTGTAATTGTCAAATACAGAACTTAAAATTGATAGCTTCTAATTATTATTTCAATTTATAACTTGAAGATCTGAACTTGTAATTGTCAAATACAGAACTTAAAATTAATAGCTTCTAATTATTATTGCAAATTATAACTTGAAGATCTGAACTTGTAATTGTCAAATACAGAACTTCTAATTGTTAAATACAAATTAGTAGTGCAAATTATAACTTGAAGATCTGAACTTGTAATTATCAAATACAGAACTTAAAATTGATAGCTTCTAATTATAATTGTACATTATAACTTGAAGATCTGAACTTGTAATAGTGAATTACAGAACTTAGATTTGTTAAATTCTAATTATTATTTCAAATTCTAACTTGAAGATCTGAACTAGTAATTGTCAAATACAGAACTTAAAATTGATAGCTTCTAATTATTATTGCAAATTATAACTTGAAGATCTGAACTAGTAATTGTCAAATACAGAACTTAAAATTGATAGCTTCTAATTATTATTGTAAATTATAACTTTAAGATCTGAACTTGTAATTGTCAAATACAGAACTTAAAATTGATAGCTTCTAATTATTATTGCAAATAATAACTTGGAGATCTGAACTAGTAATTGTCAAATACAGAACTTAAAATTGATAGCTTCTAATTATTATTGCAAATTATAACTTGAAGATCTGAACTTGTAATTGTCAAATACAGAACTTAAAATTGATAGCTTCTAATTATTATTGCAAATTATAACTTGAAGATCTGAACTTGTAATCGTCAAATACAGAACATAAAATTGATAGCTTCTAATTATTATTTCAAATTATAACTTGAAGATCTGAACTTGTAAATGTCAAATACAGAACTTAAAATTAATAGCATCTAATTATTATTGCAAATTATAACTTGAAGATCTGAACTTGTAATTGTCAAATACAGAACTTCAAATTGTTAAATACAAATTATTAGTACGAATTATAACTTGAAGTTCTGAACTTGTAATAGTGAATTACAGAACTTGGATTTGTTAAATTCAAATTATTATTTCAAATTATAACTTGAAGATCTGAACTAGTAATTGTCGAATACAGAACTTAAAATTGATAGCTTCTAATTATTATTGCATATTATAACTTGAAGATCTGAACTTGTAATTGTCAAATACAGAACTTCTAATTGTTAAATACAAATTATTAGTGCAAATTATAACTTGAAGATCTGAACTTGTAATTGTCAAATACAGAACTTAAAATTGATAGCTTCTAATTATTATTTCAATTTATAACTTGAAGATCTGAACTTGTAATTGTCAAATACAGAACTTAAAATTGATAGCTTCTAATTATTATTGCAAATTATAACTTGAAGATCTGAACTTGTAATTGTCAAATACAGAACTTCTAATTGTTAAATACAAATTAGTAGTGCAAATTATAACTTGAAGATCTGAACTTGTAATTATCAAATACAGAACTTAAAATTGATAGCTTCTAATTATTATTGTAAATTATAACTTGAAGATCTGAACTTGTAATAGTGAATTACAGAACTTAGATTTGTTAAATTCAAATTATTATTTCAAATTATAACTTGAAGATCTGAACTAGTAATTGTCAAATACAGAACTTAAAATTGATAGCTTCTAATTATTATTGCAAATTATATCTTGAAGATCTGAACTTGTAATTGTCAAATACAGAACTTAAAATTGATAGCTTCTAATTATATTGTAAATTATAACTTGAAGATCTGAACGTGTAATTGTCAAATACAGAACTTAAAATTGATAGCTTCTAATTATTATAGCAAATAATAACTTGGAGATCAGAACTAGTAATTGTCCAATACAGAACTTAAAATTGATAGCTTCTAATTATTATTGCAAATTATAACTTGAAGATCTGAACTTGTAATTGTCAAATACAGAACTTAAAATTGATAGCTTCTAATTATTATTGCAAATAATAACTTGGAGATCTGAACTAGTAATTGTCAAATACAGAACTTAAAATTGATAGCTTCTAATTATTATTGCAAATTATAACTTGTAGATCTGAACTTGTAATTGTCAAATACAGAACTTAAAATTGATAGCTTCTAATTATTATTGCAAATTATAACTTGAAGATCTGAACTTGTAATTGTCAAATACAGAACATAAAATTGATAGCTTCTAATTATTATTTCAAATTATAACTTGAAGATCTGAACTTGTAATTGTCAAATACAGAACTTAAAATTAATAGCTTCTAATTATTATTGCAAATTATAACTTGAAGATCTGAACTTGTAATTGTCAAATCCAGAACTTCAAATTGTTAAATACAAATTATTAGTGCAAATTATAACTTGAAGATCTGAACTTGTAATAGTGAATTACAGAACTTATATTTGTTAAATTCAAATTATTATTTCAAATTATAACTTGAAGATCTGAACTAGTAATTGTCGAATACAGAACTTAAAATTGATAGCTTCTAATTATTATTGCATATTATAACTTGAAGATCTGAACTTGTAATTGTCAAATACAGAACTTCTAATTGTTAAATACAAATTATTAGTGCAAATTATAACTTGAAGATCTGAACTTGTAATTGTCAAATACAGAACTTAAAATTGATAGCTTCTAATTATTATTTCAATTTATAACTTGAAGATCTGAACTTGTAATTGTCAAATACAGAACTTAAAATTGATAGCTTCTAATTATTATTGCAAATTATAACTTGAAGATCTGAACTTGTAATTGTCAAATACAGAACTTCTAATTGTTAAATACAAATTAGTAGTGCAAATTATAACTTGAAGATCTGAACTTGTAATTATCAAATACAGAACTTAAAATTGATAGCTTCTAATTATTATTGTAAATTATAACTTGAAGATCTGAACTTGTAATAGTGAATTACAGAACTTAGATTTGTTAAATTCAAATTATTATTTCAAATTATAACTTGAAGATCTGAACTAGTAATTGTCAAATACAGAACTTAAAATTGATAGCTTCTAATTATTATTGCAAATTATATCTTGAAGATCTGAACTTTTAATTGTCAAATACAGAACTTAAAATTGATAGCTTCTAATTATATTGTAAATTATAACTTGAAGATCTGAACTTGTAATTGTCAAATACAAAACTTAAAATTGATAGCTACTAATTATTATAGCAAATAATAACTTGGAGATCTGAACTAGTAATTGTCCAATACAGAACTTAAAATTGATAGCTTCTAATTATTATTGCAAATTATAACTTGAAGATCTGAACTTGTAATTGTCAAATACAGAACTTAAAATTGATAGCTTCTAATTATTATTGCAAATTATAACTTGAAGATCTGAACTTGTAATTGACAAATACAGAACATAAAATTGATAGCTTCTAATTATTATTTCAAATTATAACTTGAAGATCTGAACTTGTAATTGTCAAATACAGAACTTAAAATTAATAGCTTCTAATTATTATTGCAAATTATAACTTGAAGATCTGAACTTGTAATAGTCAAATACAGAACTTCTAACTGTTAAAAACAAATTATTAGTGCAAATTATAACTTGAAGATCTGAACTTGTAATTGTCAAATACAGAACTTAAAATTGATAGCTTCTAATTATTATTGCAAATTATAACTTGAAGATCTGAACTTGTAATAGTGAATTACAAAACTTAGATTTGCTAAATTCAAATTATTATTTCAATTTATAACTTGAAGATCTGAACTAGTAATTGTCGAATACAGAACTTAAAATTGATAGCTTCTAATTATTATTGCATATTATAACTTGAAGATCTGAACTTGTAATTGTCAAATACAGAACTTCTAATTGTTAAATACAAATTATTAGTGCAAATTATAACTTGAAGATCTGAACTTGTAATTGTCAAATACAGAACTTAAAATTGATAGCTTCTAATTATTATTTCAATTTATAACTTGAAGATCTGAACTTGTAATTGTCAAATACAGAACTTAAAATTGATAGCTTCTAATTATTATTGCAAATTATAACTTGAAGATCTGAACTTGTAATTGTCAAATACAGAACTTCTAATTGTTAAATACAAATTTGTAGTGCAAATTATAACTTGAAGATCTGAACTTGTAATTATCAAATACAGAACTTAAAATTGATAGCTTCTAATTATTATTGTAAATTATAACTTGAAGATCTGAACTTGTAATAGTGAATTACAAAACTTAGATTTGTTAAATTCAAATTATTATTTCAAATTATAACTTGAAGATCTGAACTAGTAATTGTCAAATACAGAACTTAAAATTGATAGCTTCTCATTATTATTGCAAATTATATCTTGAAGATCTGAACTTGTAATTGTCAAATACAGAACTTAAAATTGATAGCTTCTAATTATATTGTAAATTATAACTTGAAGATCTGAACGTGTAATTGTCAAATACAGAACTTAAAATTGATAGCTTCTAATTATTATAGCAAATAATAACTTGGAGATCTGAACTAGTAATTGTCCAATACAGAACTTAAAATTGATAGCTTCTAATTATTATTGCAAATTATAACTTGAAGATCTGAACTTGTAATTGTCAAATACAGAACTTAAAATTGATAGCTTCTAATTATTATTGCAAATAATAACTTGGAGATCTGAACTAGTAATTGTCAAATACAGAACTTAAAATTGATAGCTTCTAATTATTATTGCAAATTATAACTTGAAGATCTGAACTTGTAATTGTCAAATACAGAACTTAAAATTGATAGCTTCTAATTATTATTGCAAATTATAACTTGAAGATCTGAACTTGTAATTGTCAAATACAGAACATAAAATTGATAGCTTCTAATTATTATTTCAAATTATAACTTGAAGATCTGAACTTGTAATTGTCAAATACAGAACTTAAAATTAATAGCTTCTAATTATTATTGCAAATTATAACTTGAAGATCTGAACTTGTAATTGTCAAATCCAGAACTTCAAATTGTTAAATACAAATTATTAGTGCAAATTATAACTTGAAGATCTGAACTTGTAATAGTGAATTACAGAACTTATATTTGTTAAATTCAAATTATTATTTCAAATTATAACTTGAAGATCTGAACTAGTAATTGTCGAATACAGAACTTAAAATTGATAGCTTCTAATTATTATTGCATATTAAAACTTGAAGATCTGAACTTGTAATTGTCAAATACAGAACTTCTAATTGTTAAATACAAATTATTAGTGCAAATTATAACTTGAAGATCTGAACTTGTAATTGTCAAATACAGAACTTAAAATTGATAGCTTCTAATTATTATTTCAATTTATAACTTGAAGATCTGAACTTGTAATTGTCAAATACAGAACTTAAAATTGATAGCTTCTAATTATTATTGCAAATTATAACTTGAAGATATGAACTTGTAATTGTCAAATACAGAACTTCTAATTGTTAAATACAAATTAGTAGTGCAAATTATAACTTGAAGATCTGAACTTGTAATTATCAAATACAGAACTTAAAATTGATAGCTTCTAATTATTATTGTAAATTATAACTTGAAGATCTGAACTTGTAATAGTGAATTACAGAACTTAGATTTGTTAAATTCAAATTATTATTTCAAATTATAACTTGAAGATCTGAACTAGTAATTGTCAAATACAGAACTTAAAATTGATAGCTTCTAATTATTATTGCAAATTATATCTTGAAGATCTGAACTTGTAATTGTCAAATACAGAACTTAAAATTGATAGCTTCTAATTATATTGTAAATTATAACTTGAAGATCTGAACTTGTAATTGTCAAATACAGAACTTAAAATTGATAGCTACTAATTATTATAGCAAATAATAACTTGGAGATCTGAACTAGTAATTGTCCAATACAGAACTTAAAATTGATAGCTTCTAATTATTATTGCAAATTATAACTTGAAGATCTGAACTTGTAATTGTCAAATACAGAACTTAAAATTGATAGCTTCTAATTATTATTGCAAATTATAACTTGAAGATCTGAACTTGTAATTGACAAATACAGAACATAAAATTGATAGCTTCTAATTATTATTTCAAATTATAACTTGAAGATCTGAACTTGTAATTGTCAAATACAGAACTTAAAATTAATAGCTTTCTAATTATTATTGCAAATTATAACTTGAAGATCTGAACTTGTAATAGTCAAATACAGAACTTCTAACTGTTAAAAACAAATTATTAGTGCAAATTATAACTTGAAGATCTGAACTTGTAATTGTCAAATACAGAACTTAAAATTGATAGCTTCTAATTATTATTGCAAATTATAACTTGAAGATCTGAACTTGTAATAGTGAATTACAAAACTTAGATTTGCTAAATTCAAATTATTATTTCAATTTATAACTTGAAGATCTGAACTAGTAATTGTCAAATACAGAACTTAAATTGATAGCTTATAATTATTATTGCAAATAATAATTTGAAGATCTGAACTTGTAATAGTCAAATACAGAACTTCTAATTGTTAAATACAAATTATTAGTGCAAATTATAACTTGAAGATCTGAACTAGTAATTGTCAAATACAGAACTTAAAATTGATAGCTTCTAATTATTATTGCAAATTATAACTTGAAGATCTGAACTTGTAATAGTGAATTACAGAACTAAGATTTGCTAAATTCAAATTATTATTTCAAATTATAACTTGAAGATCTGAACTAGTAATTGTCAAATACAGAACTTCTAATTATTAAATACAAATTATTAGTGCAAATTATAACTTGAAGATCTGAACTAGTAATTTTCAAATACAGAACTTAATATTGATAGCTTCTAATTATTATTGCAAATTATAACTAGAAGATCTGAACTTGTAATTGTCAAATACAGAACTTCTAATTGTTAAATACAAATTATTAGTGCAAATTATAACTTGAAGATCTGAACTAGTAATTTTCAAATACAGAACTTAATATTGATAGCTTCTAATTATTATTGCAAATTATAACTAGAAGATCTGAACTTGTAATTGTCAAATACAGAACTTAAAATTGATAGCTTCTAATTATTATTTCAATTTATAACTTGAAGATCTGAACTTGTAATTGTCAAATACAGAACTAAAAATTGATAGCTTCTAATTATTATTGCAAATTATAACTTGAAGATCTGAACTTGTAATTGTCAAATACAGAACTTCTAATTGTTAAATACAAATTAGTAGTGCAAATTATAACTTGAAGATCTGAACTTGTAATTATCAAATACAGAACTTAAAATTGATAGCTTCTAATTATTATTGTAAATTATAACTTGAAGATCTGAACTTGTAATAGTGAATTACAGAACTTAGATTTGTTAAATCTAATTATTATTTCAAATTATAACTTGAAGATCTGAACTTGTAATTGTCAAATACAGAACTTAAAATTGATAGCTTCTAATTATTATTGCAAATTATAACTTGAAGATCTGAACTTGTAATTGACAAATACAGAACATAAAATTGATAGCTTCTAATTATTATTTCAAATTATAACTTGAAGATCTGAACTTGTAATTGTCAAATACAGAACTTAAAATTAATAGCTTTCTAATTATTATTGCAAATTATAACTTGAAGATCTGAACTTGTAATAGTCAAATACAGAACTTCTAACTGTTAAAAACAAATTATTAGTGCAAATTATAACTTGAAGATCTGAACTTGTAATTGTCAAATACAGAACTTAAAATTGATAGCTTCTAATTATTATTGCAAATTATAACTTGAAGATCTGAACTTGTAATAGTGAATTACAAAACTTAGATTTGCTAAATTCAAATTATTATTTCAATTTATAACATGAAGATCTGAACTAGTAATTGTCAAATACAGAACTTAAATTGATAGCTTATAATTATTATTGCAAATAATAATTTGAAGATCTGAACTTGTAATAGTCAAATACAGAACTTCTAATTGTTAAATACAAATTATTAGTGCAAATTATAACTTGAAGATCTGAACTAGTAATTGTCAAATACAGAACTTAAAATTGATAGCTTCTAATTATTATTGCAAATTATAACTTGAAGATCTGAACTTGTAATAGTGAATTACAGAACTAAGATTTGCTAAATTCAAATTATTATTTCAAATTATAACTTGAAGATCTGAACTAGTAATTGTCAAATACAGAACTTCTAATTATTAAATACAAATTATTAGTGCAAATTATAACTTGAAGATCTGAACTAGTAATTTTCAAATACAGAACTTAATATTGATAGCTTCTAATTATTATTGCAAATTATAACTAGAAGATCTGAACTTGTAATTGTCAAATACAGAACTTCTAATTGTTAAATACAAATTATTAGTGCAAATTATAACTTGAAGATCTGAACTAGTAATTTTCAAATACAGAACTTAATATTGATAGCTTCTAATTATTATTGCAAATTATAACTAGAAGATCTGAACTTGTAATTGTCAAATACAGAACTTAAAATTGATAGCTTCTAATTATTATTTCAATTTATAACTTGAAGATCTGAACTTGTAATTGTCAAATACAGAACTAAAAATTGATAGCTTCTAATTATTATTGCAAATTATAACTTGAAGATCTGAACTAGTAATTGTCAAATACAGAACTTAAAATTGATAGCTTCTAATTATTATTGCAAATTATATCTTGAAGATCTGAACTTGTAATTGTCAAATACAGAACTTAAAATTGATAGCTTCTAATTATATTGTAAATTATAACTTGAAGATCTGAACTTGTAATTGTCAAATACAAAACTTAAAATTGATAGCTACTAATTATTATAGCAAATAATAACTTGGAGATCTGAACTAGTAATTGTCCAATACAGAACTTAAAATTGATAGCTTCTAATTATTATTGCAAATTATAACTTGAAGATCTGAACTTGTAATTGTCAAATACAGAACTTAAAATTGATAGCTTCTAATTATTATTGCAAATTATAACTTGAAGATCTGAACTTGTAATTGACAAATACAGAACATAAAATTGATAGCTTCTAATTATTATTTCAAATTATAACTTGAAGATCTGAACTTGTAATTGTCAAATACAGAACTTAAAATTAATAGCTTCTAATTATTATTGCAAATTATAACTTGAAGATCTGAACTTGTAATAGTCAAATACAGAACTTCTAACTGTTAAAAACAAATTATTAGTGCAAATTATAACTTGAAGATCTGAACTTGTAATTGTCAAATACAGAACTTAAAATTGATAGCTTCTAATTATTATTGCAAATTATAACTTGAAGATCTGAACTTGTAATAGTGAATTACAAAACTTAGATTTGCTAAATTCAAATTATTATTTCAATTTATAACTTGAAGATCTGAACTAGTAATTGTCGAATACAGAACTTAAAATTGATAGCTTCTAATTATTATTGCATATTATAACTTGAAGATCTGAACTTGTAATTGTCAAATACAGAACTTCTAATTGTTAAATACAAATTATTAGTGCAAATTATAACTTGAAGATCTGAACTTGTAATTGTCAAATACAGAACTTAAAATTGATAGCTTCTAATTATTATTTCAATTTATAACTTGAAGATCTGAACTTGTAATTGTCAAATACAGAACTTAAAATTGATAGCTTCTAATTATTATTGCAAATTATAACTTGAAGATCTGAACTTGTAATTGTCAAATACAGAACTTCTAATTGTTAAATACAAATTTGTAGTGCAAATTATAACTTGAAGATCTGAACTTGTAATTATCAAATACAGAACTTAAAATTGATAGCTTCTAATTATTATTGTAAATTATAACTTGAAGATCTGAACTTGTAATAGTGAATTACAAAACTTAGATTTGTTAAATTCAAATTATTATTTCAAATTATAACTTGAAGATCTGAACTAGTAATTGTCAAATACAGAACTTAAAATTGATAGCTTCTCATTATTATTGCAAATTATATCTTGAAGATCTGAACTTGTAATTGTCAAATACAGAACTTAAAATTGATAGCTTCTAATTATATTGTAAATTATAACTTGAAGATCTGAACGTGTAATTGTCAAATACAGAACTTAAAATTGATAGCTTCTAATTATTATAGCAAATAATAACTTGGAGATCTGAACTAGTAATTGTCCAATACAGAACTTAAAATTGATAGCTTCTAATTATTATTGCAAATTATAACTTGAAGATCTGAACTTGTAATTGTCAAATACAGAACTTAAAATTGATAGCTTCTAATTATTATTGCAAATAATAACTTGGAGATCTGAACTAGTAATTGTCAAATACAGAACTTAAAATTGATAGCTTCTAATTATTATTGCAAATTATAACTTGAAGATCTGAACTTGTAATTGTCAAATACAGAACTTAAAATTGATAGCTTCTAATTATTATTGCAAATTATAACTTGAAGATCTGAACTTGTAATTGTCAAATACAGAACATAAAATTGATAGCTTCTAATTATTATTTCAAATTATAACTTGAAGATCTGAACTTGTAATTGTCAAATACAGAACTTAAAATTAATAGCTTCTAATTATTATTGCAAATTATAACTTGAAGATCTGAACTTGTAATTGTCAAATCCAGAACTTCAAATTGTTAAATACAAATTATTAGTGCAAATTATAACTTGAAGATCTGAACTTGTAATAGTGAATTACAGAACTTATATTTGTTAAATTCAAATTATTATTTCAAATTATAACTTGAAGATCTGAACTAGTAATTGTCGAATACAGAACTTAAAATTGATAGCTTCTAATTATTATTGCATATTAAAACTTGAAGATCTGAACTTGTAATTGTCAAATACAGAACTTCTAATTGTTAAATACAAATTATTAGTGCAAATTATAACTTGAAGATCTGAACTTGTAATTGTCAAATACAGAACTTAAAATTGATAGCTTCTAATTATTATTTCAATTTATAACTTGAAGATCTGAACTTGTAATTGTCAAATACAGAACTTAAAATTGATAGCTTCTAATTATTATTGCAAATTATAACTTGAAGATATGAACTTGTAATTGTCAAATACAGAACTTCTAATTGTTAAATACAAATTAGTAGTGCAAATTATAACTTGAAGATCTGAACTTGTAATTATCAAATACAGAACTTAAAATTGATAGCTTCTAATTATTATTGTAAATTATAACTTGAAGATCTGAACTTGTAATAGTGAATTACAGAACTTAGATTTGTTAAATTCAAATTATTATTTCAAATTATAACTTGAAGATCTGAACTAGTAATTGTCAAATACAGAACTTAAAATTGATAGCTTCTAATTATTATTGCAAATTATATCTTGAAGATCTGAACTTGTAATTGTCAAATACAGAACTTAAAATTGATAGCTTCTAATTATATTGTAAATTATAACTTGAAGATCTGAACTTGTAATTGTCAAATACAGAACTTAAAATTGATAGCTACTAATTATTATAGCAAATAATAACTTGGAGATCTGAACTAGTAATTGTCCAATACAGAACTTAAAATTGATAGCTTCTAATTATTATTGCAAATTATAACTTGAAGATCTGAACTTGTAATTGTCAAATACAGAACTTAAAATTGATAGCTTCTAATTATTATTGCAAATTATAACTTGAAGATCTGAACTTGTAATTGACAAATACAGAACATAAAATTGATAGCTTCTAATTATTATTTCAAATTATAACTTGAAGATCTGAACTTGTAATTGTCAAATACAGAACTTAAAATTAATAGCTTTCTAATTATTATTGCAAATTATAACTTGAAGATCTGAACTTGTAATAGTCAAATACAGAACTTCTAACTGTTAAAAACAAATTATTAGTGCAAATTATAACTTGAAGATCTGAACTTGTAATTGTCAAATACAGAACTTAAAATTGATAGCTTCTAATTATTATTGCAAATTATAACTTGAAGATCTGAACTTGTAATAGTGAATTACAAAACTTAGATTTGCTAAATTCAAATTATTATTTCAATTTATAACTTGAAGATCTGAACTAGTAATTGTCAAATACAGAACTTAAATTGATAGCTTATAATTATTATTGCAAATAATAATTTGAAGATCTGAACTTGTAATAGTCAAATACAGAACTTCTAATTGTTAAATACAAATTATTAGTGCAAATTATAACTTGAAGATCTGAACTAGTAATTGTCAAATACAGAACTTAAAATTGATAGCTTCTAATTATTATTGCAAATTATAACTTGAAGATCTGAACTTGTAATAGTGAATTACAGAACTAAGATTTGCTAAATTCAAATTATTATTTCAAATTATAACTTGAAGATCTGAACTAGTAATTGTCAAATACAGAACTTCTAATTATTAAATACAAATTATTAGTGCAAATTATAACTTGAAGATCTGAACTAGTAATTTTCAAATACAGAACTTAATATTGATAGCTTCTAATTATTATTGCAAATTATAACTAGAAGATCTGAACTTGTAATTGTCAAATACAGAACTTCTAATTGTTAAATACAAATTATTAGTGCAAATTATAACTTGAAGATCTGAACTAGTAATTTTCAAATACAGAACTTAATATTGATAGCTTCTAATTATTATTGCAAATTATAACTAGAAGATCTGAACTTGTAATTGTCAAATACAGAACTTAAAATTGATAGCTTCTAATTATTATTTCAATTTATAACTTGAAGATCTGAACTTGTAATTGTCAAATACAGAACTAAAAATTGATAGCTTCTAATTATTATTGCAAATTATAACTTGAAGATCTGAACTTGTAATTGTCAAATACAGAACTTCTAATTGTTAAATACAAATTAGTAGTGCAAATTATAACTTGAAGATCTGAACTTGTAATTATCAAATACAGAACTTAAAATTGATAGCTTCTAATTATTATTGTAAATTATAACTTGAAGATCTGAACTTGTAATAGTGAATTACAGAACTTAGATTTGTTAAATCTAATTATTATTTCAAATTATAACTTGAAGATCTGAACTTGTAATTGTCAAATACAGAACTTAAAATTGATAGCTTCTAATTATTATTGCAAATTATAACTTGAAGATCTGAACTTGTAATTGACAAATACAGAACATAAAATTGATAGCTTCTAATTATTATTTCAAATTATAACTTGAAGATCTGAACTTGTAATTGTCAAATACAGAACTTAAAATTAATAGCTTTCTAATTATTATTGCAAATTATAACTTGAAGATCTGAACTTGTAATAGTCAAATACAGAACTTCTAACTGTTAAAAACAAATTATTAGTGCAAATTATAACTTGAAGATCTGAACTTGTAATTGTCAAATACAGAACTTAAAATTGATAGCTTCTAATTATTATTGCAAATTATAACTTGAAGATCTGAACTTGTAATAGTGAATTACAAAACTTAGATTTGCTAAATTCAAATTATTATTTCAATTTATAACTTGAAGATCTGAACTAGTAATTGTCAAATACAGAACTTAAATTGATAGCTTATAATTATTATTGCAAATAATAATTTGAAGATCTGAACTTGTAATAGTCAAATACAGAACTTCTAATTGTTAAATACAAATTATTAGTGCAAATTATAACTTGAAGATCTGAACTAGTAATTGTCAAATACAGAACTTAAAATTGATAGCTTCTAATTATTATTGCAAATTATAACTTGAAGATCTGAACTTGTAATAGTGAATTACAGAACTAAGATTTGCTAAATTCAAATTATTATTTCAAATTATAACTTGAAGATCTGAACTAGTAATTGTCAAATACAGAACTTCTAATTATTAAATACAAATTATTAGTGCAAATTATAACTTGAAGATCTGAACTAGTAATTTTCAAATACAGAACTTAATATTGATAGCTTCTAATTATTATTGCAAATTATAACTAGAAGATCTGAACTTGTAATTGTCAAATACAGAACTTCTAATTGTTAAATACAAATTATTAGTGCAAATTATAACTTGAAGATCTGAACTAGTAATTTTCAAATACAGAACTTAATATTGATAGCTTCTAATTATTATTGCAAATTATAACTAGAAGATCTGAACTTGTAATTGTCAAATACAGAACTTAAAATTGATAGCTTCTAATTATTATTTCAATTTATAACTTGAAGATCTGAACTTGTAATTGTCAAATACAGAACTAAAAATTGATAGCTTCTAATTATTATTGCAAATTATAACTTGAAGATCTGAACTTGTAATTGTCAAATACAGAACTTCTAATTGTTAAATACAAATTAGTAGTGCAAATTATAACTTGAAGATCTGAACTTGTAATTATCAAATACAGAACTTAAAATTGATAGCTTCTAATTATTATTGTAAATTATAACTTGAAGATCTGAACTTGTAATAGTGAATTACAGAACTTAGATTTGTTAAATCTAATTATTATTTCAAATTATAACTTGAAGATCTGAACTAGTAATTGTCAAATACAGAACTTCTAATTATTAAATACAAATTATTAGTGCAAATTATAACTTGAAGATCTGAACTAGTAATTTTCAAATACAGAACTTAATATTGATAGCTTCTAATTATTATTGCAAA
This sequence comes from Cantharis lateralis, assembly GCA_963170105.1. NCBI lineage: Eukaryota > Metazoa > Arthropoda > Insecta > Coleoptera > Cantharidae > Cantharis > Cantharis lateralis. The sequence goes on along the minus strand of OY720625.1, from coordinate 21,763,839 downwards.
TTATAACTAGAAGATCTGAACTTGTAATTGTCAAATACAGAACTTCTAATTGTTAAATACAAATTATTAGTGCAAATTATAACTTGAAGATCTGAACTAGTAATTGTCAAATACAGAACTTAAAATTGATAGCTTCTAATTATTATTGCAAATTATAACTTGAAGATCTGAACTTGTAATAGTGAATTACAAAACTTAGATTTGCTAAATTCAAATTATTATTTCAATTTATAACTTGAAGATCTGAACTAGTAATTGTCAAATACAGAACTTAAATTGATAGCTTATAATTATTATTGCAAATAATAATTTGAAGATCTGAACTTGTAATAGTCAAATACAGAACTTCTAATTGTTAAATACAAATTATTAGTGCAAATTATAACTTGAAGATCTGAACTAGTAATTGGGTATTTGAATAAAAAATTATAATCGATTTTTTCATTTTATTTCAATACCTAATTATAAGTAATATTGAAAATCAACAAAAATTTTTTTTTAAAAGTTGCATACAATTAATTATTAATAAATTAAAATCCAGAAAATTTCAAAAAATATCACGTGACTTGAAACGCGGAACAATCGGAAACCATCGGCTGCCATGCTGATGTGACGTCATAATCACACAAATAACTGTCAACAACTTGAACTTATAAAAGTAATTGAAGTTATAGAAGTTTTGTTATTAGTTATTAATAAAAATGTGTGATCAAGGGTTTATAAAGGCTAATTCTGATAATATACCCGCTGTGGATATTTTTATGGTGACAGAGTTTTTGACGAATGATATTCGGTTTAATTCAGCTGAAGTTCGAGGTGCTAAAGCGTCAATGTAAGTTTGTTTTTAAAATAATTTTATTAAACATACGTACCTAATTAAATTTTTTTTAGGGTGTCACGCGAAAGTTATGGCGACAAGGCGATAGGATATGTGCAACTAAAACGAGCAAATAGCATTTGCATAGTGAAAGGTCGTGTATGTCCAGAGCACAAAGTTCGCAGTAAATCTTATTCAGTGACAATAATTATAGATGAAAATTTAAGAAAAGTTCAAGATATTCAATGTCACGATTGTGCAGCTTCAGCAGGTAATATACTCTAGCTTCTAGTGCATATTAATGTAATGTTAATGCTAATCTTTTGTATATATTTTATGACAGGTGGTTGTAAACATTCGTTGGCATTACTTATGTGGACACACCGGAGAAGCGAAGATCCAACACCTACCGAAGTTGCATGTTATTGGAAAAAGTCACGATTATCAGGTGTTGGTACTGTAACGAAATATGTTGAAGTTGAGAACCTAACAAAAAAAGCAACCGCCACTGCAGTTCAAAATTTACCGGATAATAGTACTTTTTTGCAAGGAATTCTTGAATTTGCTGAAAACAAACAAATTAATTGCCAAATTGGACAACTGACATTTGACTTAAAGCAGAAGAAATCATATGATTTATCATTACATCGGCTTGTCTTAAAATTTCAATTGAATTTTGGTACACAAGCGGATGCATTTTTGAAGTTTGCTGAAAATGAAATGGACTCAGAATTGTGTAATGAAGCTGAACTATTAACAAGACAACAGAGTGAATGTAAAATGTGGCACGAATTGCGTTATGGTCGCATTACTGCATCAAAGTTTTATGAAGCTGCCCATTGTAAAACAAGTGATGGTTCATACGTTCAACAAATTATTGGTGTGAGCAAAGTGCATGAAACAAATGCTATGTTAAGGGGAAAAGAATTGGAAAATCATGTACTTACAGTGTTAGAAAAAAAATTGAAGATAAAAATTACACGGCCGGGAATGTATCTTTTAGCTACTCATCCAATTTTCGCAGCATCACCTGATGGATTGACTAGTAATTCTATTGTTGAAATCAAATGTCCCTCTAGTCAAAAAACATTAGAAACATTTTTACCAAAAAATGAAGTTAATTCAAAATGTATTGCTCAAATGCAATTACAAATGTTAATGACTGGGAAAAAAGAAGGTATATTTTGTGTAGCGGACCCAAATTTTGAACAAAACGAAACTATTTATACCAAAACAATCTTGTACGATGAAGTTTATACGCAAGCTTTAGTCAAAAGAGCTATGTCGTTTTGGACAAAAAATATATTTCCTAAATTAGTATCCTAAATCAGTAAAACTTGGAACAAAATGATATTTTTTATTATACTTTTTTTAATAATAAAGGGTATTCATTTCACATCATACTTTTTTCGTAAATTGTGTCGAGTTTGTTATTTGTAAGTTGCATAGCAATTTTAATACAAATTAGTTTACAAATCACTAATTAATTTGTATTAAAATTGCTATGCAACTTACAAATAACAAACTCGACTCGATTTACGACAAAAGTATGGTGTGAAATGAATACCTACCCTTAATATTGTAACAACTTATTATACATATTAACTATATTATACATAATAATTATTATACTGTTTGTAAAACTTAAACCAATACACAACATAGATAGAAATTTGATGACGTTTATCGTCCCACCATATAAAAATTAAATTCCAATTTATCACATTATGCAAAATACGATTGTATAGTGATTTTTATAAGTTTGCTTATGTCAACCTGTGTTTTCAGTGATGCTTGATCTGATGACGGTTCAGTATGTTGAATCGTTATTCGAGATTACAGTTAAGTGAAGCAACTTCTGGCGGAAGAAAAGAAACTAGATTAGATGAGTAGTTGTCACATATTTATTTGTATGTTATGGTGTTTATAATTGTTTTTAACTCTGAATACTGTTTTTATAAGTGCTATTTTTCAATTGTGAAATTTACAAATTTCAAGAAGAAGGAAACCGAAGTATTTAGTTTGAAAACTATACTCACTTCTAGCGGCAACTTTGAATATTTATACACGTAACTTTCCTTAATCGAAATGTGATGTTGTCGATATTCATGACGTATATTGGTTCAGTATTTCCAAACAGTATAATATAACAATTTTCTAGTGTAATTAAATATTAACTTTTTTAAATGATTATTAATAAAAAACTTGAAAATTATTAACTAGTGAGAAATTTATAAAATATTAAAAATTATACTAGTTCAATAAACTTTAATAAAACAATAAGATAGTTTTAATATTTCAGTCAGAAAATAAATAAATAAATATTTTCTGACGAAGCAGGATAATTTTTAATATTTTTAGATTATTAATAAATTCATGTCGAGATGATGGGCGATTGTAAATTCACTAATGCCGCAGCAATGATAACAACATGGTCGGTATAAGACAACATATTATGATTAATAACTGCGTGAGGCTTGAGAAAATCAAATTCTCGTATTCTTCCTATGACACGTTCTACATGAATACGTAAGGCAGCAATTCGTTTGCCTTCTAAGACTTTTGCCTGCGATAACTTGATACCCGAACTAACTGATGGTGGTCGAATTAACTCTATATTTTTATCATCAAGAAGTGAAACAATGTTTTTAAATCCTCGATCTGCCATGATAGCACAATATTCTGGTAATAATTCTATTAAGCCACATTGTTCAAATAATAATTCATCGGAAATTCTTCCTCCAAATCCTTTTGATATAAAGTTTATAAAACCCTCTGGTGTACAAGATATTAAATATTTTAAAGTATTGCACTTTTTATATTCTGACCAAGTTAATGATTGATTCTCTGGATCGCTCGGTTTTTCAATTTGAATTTCAAATGCATCAATAATCGAATTGACATGACTATATGAGCTCCTGAATGGTATAGGTAGTATTCTTTTTATATTATTGGGATCAGGCATATAAATGAGAGTTTTTAATAAATGTGCTAAGACAGGAACTGTCTTACTAAAAATAATGCTAGCATTGCTGACACTCATACCAAACTGTTCGCTTAATCGTTCAAATGTATCTTGGCGTCGGATTTTCATTAATGATAATTTAATGTTAGCAATATTTATACCCGACGTTGCACTCATACGTTCTAATAACATATTCCATTCATAAGGGATTCCAGTGTAAGCTTTCAAATTTTTATTTATTAGATAGTCTGTAACTTGAAATACTTCTCTTTCTTTGGTGTCAAGTTGTGAGTTACCAGAAGTAAAACTACTGCATCCATCACTTTCTGAAGGTTCATAAATATCATACGAGCTATTATTATGCGAGATATAACTACACGATGAAATATTCTCTTCACGTTGAGATATTTTGTTTAATAATTTTATTGGAGATGTTGCAATACTCCTGTTGCTAGTTTTAATAGGTGAGCATTTTTGGTCAACTACAGATGGAAGTTTGCATTGGACTGCTTTACTACGAAACTTAGGAGCATTTGTTTTTATTACAGCAGCAGTGCAATTTTGAATGGTAGTCTGCGTTGAGACGTCGATTTTTGTTATTAATATTAAATTTGAAGAAGTATCTTCTTCTACATTAACCAAATTTTGATCTTCTGCCATAGTTTCAATAAGACATTCCTGTGGATCGTTATTTTGAATATTTTCATTATATGATTCATCGGTTAAAATCTCTTGAAGAATTTGTTGTCTTCGTCTTTTCTCTGCAGCTGGTCTAAGAACTGTACTGCTTTGTCTTTTACGATTAGGTTGGCAGGAAAACTTGTGTGGTACTACATCAACTTTGATTTTTGCTCTACCACCCATTGTAGTATAATACATATAATTTTCCATATCTTCTTTAAGCTAGAAAAAAATAGTTATTTAGATAATTTCAATATTATTGTGACTACGGAACAATCAACAGGAACACAAAATATCAATTTACATTATTGATTTGGTTGATATAAGGGTGTTTCAAAATGAGCGCCAAGATTTAATTTTTCCATAAAACACTCATTTACACGAATATTGCAAATCTCTTTTAGAAAAGTTTTAATTGCATTTAAATTTGGCTGTTTTGGGTGTTTACGTACCCATTCAAGTGGAAGTGAGCCTCATCGCTAAAGATAATTTTTTTAACAATATCAGTGGCCATTCCTTACTTTTTCAACACCCAGTTCACAAAGGTACGGCGTTGCACATAATGATCACCTGGTTTAAGTTTTTGAGTTAATTGAACTTTATACAGATGCAGATGGAGATCATTCTTCTAAATCCCCTGCAAACTGTCTGTTGGAATGGCCAGTTGCTGTAAACGCAGGCGAATCGATGTGCCTGGATTTTCGCGAAAGTTTGCAGTTACTAAGACCATTTATTATTTTCAATGGACCGGTCTGACCAAAGACGACCTGATGATTTCTCGTTAACAACTGAACCCTTTGATAGAATTTATCCATCTTCAGTCTCTTAACTGTAAAAGAATTTGGTGCCTTTTGTCGACCAAAAATTGCACACATTCGGGCGAACTGTCACTGCAAAACTTGCACCATATTTTTTAAAATAAGTTTTCACTATTAAATCCGCTCTTCCTTTGTATAGCTTATCATAACTGATAATCGCAATGCGTTTTCTTGACAGTAGTGAAATTTTTAGCCCAGCACCGTCTATTAAAATAAAATTCCGCAAAATTCAAATCTTGCGCTCATTTTGAAACACCCTTTACAACTTAACTTTTAAAACTATTTATATTTTGATCGGATTCTGATATAAATGATTCTTAACTAAATAATTATATTAAAATACTTACATCAAAGTGATCTTCACAACAATAAAAATTTGATGTAGTTTTAGGATTAATACGCCGTGCTGCTAGAAACCATTGTTTTCGACGTTTAACATCGTTTGGCACATTTAAAAACACTTTTTCAGGTGTACTTATTGTAGTATTTCTACAAAGTGGTACGAAACAGGTCCGATAACTTTTCCGATTAGACATTTTCAATCAAGTAATGTAATTTTTAGTAAATAAAAACAGAATAAACACAAATCAACTATCTGTCAAATAGAAGCAAATTCAAATCTATTTTGATGTTTGTGTGATTATGACGTCACATGCGCTCGGTAATTGTCGGTGCGTTTTAGATACTAAGTTTAAAAATTAATTTTTAATTTGATTTAACTCTTTAATTATTGTGAAAAAAAATAAAATAAAAATAGTTTTCTTATAAAACTTATATATGATCTTTCCATTTTTGCCAAAAAAATTTTTTGTTCAAAAGCCTAATTGTCAAATACAGAACTTAAAATTGATAGCTTCTAATTATTATTGCAAATTATAACTTGAAGATCTGAACTTGTAATAGTGAATTACAGAACTAAGATTTGCTAAATTCAAATTATTATTTCAAATTATAACTTGAAGATCTGAACTAGTAATTGTCAAATACAGAACTTCTAATTATTAAATACAAATTATTAGTGCAAATTATAACTTGAAGATCTGAACTAGTAATTTTCAAATACAGAACTTAATATTGATAGCTTCTAATTATTATTGCAAATTATAACTAGAAGATCTGAACTTGTAATTGTCAAATACAGAACTTCTAATTGTTAAATACAAATTATTAGTGCAAATTATAACTTGAAGATCTGAACTAGTAATTTTCAAATACAGAACTTAATATTGATAGCTTCTAATTATTATTGCAAATTATAACTAGAAGATCTGAACTTGTAATTGTCAAATACAGAACTTAAAATTGATAGCTTCTAATTATTATTTCAATTTATAACTTGAAGATCTGAACTTGTAATTGTCAAATACAGAACTAAAAATTGATAGCTTCTAATTATTATTGCAAATTATAACTTGAAGATCTGAACTTGTAATTGTCAAATACAGAACTTCTAATTGTTAAATACAAATTAGTAGTGCAAATTATAACTTGAAGATCTGAACTTGTAATTATCAAATACAGAACTTAAAATTGATAGCTTCTAATTATTATTGTAAATTATAACTTGAAGATCTGAACTTGTAATAGTGAATTACAGAACTTAGATTTGTTAAATCTAATTATTATTTCAAATTATAACTTGAAGATCTGAACTAGTAATTGTCAAATACAGAACTTCTAATTATTAAATACAAATTATTAGTGCAAATTATAACTTGAAGATCTGAACTAGTAATTTTCAAATACAGAACTTAATATTGATAGCTTCTAATTATTATTGCAAATTATAACTAGAAGATCTGAACTTGTAATTGTCAAATACAGAACTTCTAATTGTTAAATACAAATTATTAGTGCAAATTATAACTTGAAGATCTGAACTAGTAATTTTCAAATACAGAACTTAATATTGATAGCTTCTAATTATTATTGCAAATTATAACTAGAAGATCTGAACTTGTAATTGTCAAATACAGAACTTAAAATTGATAGCTTCTAATTATTATTTCAATTTATAACTTGAAGATCTGAACTTGTAATTGTCAAATACAGAACTAAAAATTGATAGCTTCTAATTATTATTGCAAATTATAACTTGAAGATCTGAACTTGTAATTGTCAAATACAGAACTTCTAATTGTTAAATACAAATTAGTAGTGCAAATTATAACTTGAAGATCTGAACTTGTAATTATCAAATACAGAACTTAAAATTGATAGCTTCTAATTATTATTGTAAATTATAACTTGAAGATCTGAACTTGTAATAGTGAATTACAGAACTTAGATTTGTTAAATCTAATTTGTAGGGTGGAAATGCTTGAATTGAGGATTTCTGATGTTCCTCGTAGACAATATTCCATTTACTGTGTAATACCCAAGTCATTGGATACTATCTGAACTGCTGTATTGGTTAGCAAAATAATTGGGGTCGAATAAAACACTAAACACTTTGTAACGGTATTTATTGGTTTAATTAACGTGATAGCGGTTAATTAAGTTGTGATTTAAACGATAAACTGAATCCCTAGTAGGCAAGATAGACGCGTCTTGTCCTTGCTCACGCTACCAGAAGACTGCCGGTTGCAAGAGCATAAGCGCAACATGCGTGGAATTTATAAACTAACATAAATTAAAGCTACGTACTGATGTGAACATAAATTGAAAACTAAACAAATTTGGCGCGAAAGAAAATAAATTTAAAATGACAAACAAAAATATTGCAATTCTAAACATAGCCCGCGGGTTGAAATAACGTAGCTATTTCAAAAAATGAGTGAGACAGAAAATAGCAAACTTAAATAATCCAAATGAAACAAAATTAGAATTGTACAAAAAAATGTGGTATAAGCAAAACATAAATATTTGATTCAAACACTAGATACTAAGATTAAACAGATAATACATAAAAAGTAAATTCAAATTCGATAAAAAGTCAACAAAGTACTGAAATTCTAAAAACACGAAAGTCACTGTAGCTTATAACTGAAAAAGGCCTCACGGTAACACAAACACTCACGAAATCGGTAGGGGGCAGAGCTTTGAGAAGGCTCTTTTTGTTGTTCCGGAAGTTGTTTGAAGTGTAGCGACTCGATTGATGCCATCGGAGCCAGGATGCAGCATGATGACTCGACCCAGTTTCCACTTCAGTGGCGGTAGATTGTCTTCCTTAATTAGGACGAGAGAACCGTTGGTGAGATCGGAGTGATGAGCTTTCCACTTAACCCTTTGCTGTAGCTCAGAAATATATTCCTTGCTCCAGCGTTTCCATAAATGTTGTAGGTGTCTTTGAAGGATTTGGAATTGATCCAAACGATTTTCCGCTATGTGCGTGACATCTGGATCCGGTAGGGCAGTGAGAGAACGTCCAACCAAAAAATGTCCTGGCGTTAACGGCTGCAAGTCGTTGGGGTCAGAGGACAATGGAGAAATGGGACGGGAATTAAGGATGGCTTCTACCTGGTATAGCAAAGTACAAAATTCCTCGTAGGTAAAGATGTGATTACCAATGACTCGTTTCAAATGAGATTTACATGATTTTATACCAGCTTCCCACAAACCTCCAAAGTGAGGACTATGGGCAGGAATGAAGTTCCAAGTAATTCCTTGATTAGCCATAAGTTCAGATATTGTTGAGTTATTTTTTACTAAAAATTTACCAAGTTCGAGCAACTGATGGTTAGCTCCTACGAAGTTGGTGCCATTATCGGAATGAATTTGCAATGGCTTTCCACGTCGAGATATGAATCGTTTTAATGATAACATGAACAATTCGGTAGATAAGCCTGTAACTAATTCGAGATGCACAGCCTTGGTAGCAAAACATACGTATAAACATAAATACGCTTTCGTGATCATTGAGCCGCGACCTTTGCGATCTTTAATAAGGATCGGACCAGCGTAATCAATACCAGTATGCAAAAATGGAAAAGTAGATTGAGTGCGAGATGTTGGCAAATTTCCCATGATCGGTTGAGTAATTTTGGGAGCAACGCGAAAGCATGTGACACAGTGATGCACAATATGTTTAACCAAGTCTCTACCAGACGTGATCCAAAATCTGTCACGTAAGGTTGACAATAAGAGCTGAGGGCCTGCGTGAAGCATTCTAAGATGTTCACGAGCTACTATTAATTTCGACAAATGATGTTTTCCAGATAATAAAAATGGATGTCTTTTATTATGAGAGTAAAAAGAATTACAGAGTCGTCCGCCTACACGCAATAAACCATCGGGATCAATAAAAGGGTTGAAACTAACTATCGATGAAGTCGATTTCAAAGGTAATCCCTTCTTAAGCAGGTCGTATTCTGCGCGGAATGACTCGAATTGTGAAATTTTTACTAACTTTAATAATGCGATATAAATTTCCTTTGCTGTTAAAGGACCGTAGTTGCGCTCTTTGTGTTGAATGAAACAATTGTTCTTGAATCGTAGACAGTACGCTATGGTTCGTTCAAGTTTCGATAAATTGGAGTAATTTTCAAGGTTGAATTTATCAATTACAGTTGTTGCTAGAGTTGTTTGAGCGTCTTTCTTAAATTCAGGTAATTCGGTAGGACAAAATTTAGGATTAGGCCATAAAGATTCGTTTTCATTGAGCCAGGATGGACCGTTCCACCACAAGACGGACTCTTTTAAAGCTTGAGGAGTAGTTCCCCTAGAAAGGAGGTCGGCAGGATTAAATTTTGTAGGCACGTGACGCCATATTGCATCCAAAGTAAGATCTTGGATATCAGCTACACGATTGCAAACAAAGGTCTTGAGTAAATTAGGGCTTGTTTTTAACCATCCTAAGACGATAGTGGAGTCTGACCACAAATAGTATGAAGTGATGTTCAAAATTAAAGATTTCTTGACTTGAACTAATAATTTGCTTAAAAGTAAAGCTCCGCAAAGTTCCAATTTAGGTATTGTAGTTGGCCGTAAGGGCGCAACTTTAGACTTAGCGCATAACAAATTGATATAAATTTGATTATTGTTGTCGGTAGAACGTAAATAAATACAAGCACCGTAGCCGTGAATCGAGGCGTCACAAAATCCATGGATTTGAACATCCATAGGACTTGGGCATGTAACGTGTCTTGGAATTTTGAGGTTGTTTAAATTGGATAGTTCTGCACGATACGATAACCATTTAGTTTCAATTTCTTTAGGAACAATTTCGTCCCATCCCAGTTTTTCTAGCCATAATTTTTGCATAAAAATCTTTGCCAAAAAGGTGCAAGGAGAAAGTAAGCCGAGTGGATCAAAAATTTGAGCAATTTCGGATAGCATATGGCGTTTAGTAGTTTTTTCGTTTGAAAGATCGGAAATTGAGAACATAAAGTGGTCAGTTTGGAAAAACCAAATTAATCCTAACGTACGAGAGGATTCGCGGTCTCCAAATTCTAGAATACCAGGGTGTAAATCGGCATCTGGGATATCAGCTAATACATCAGGATTGTTAGAAATCCATTTACGCAAATTGAAACATCCGGATTTTAAAGTATTAGAAAGTTGTATACAAATGCGTTTAGCATCTTCAATGCTGTTCGCTCCGCTGAGTAAGTCGTCAACGTAAAAATCTTTCTTAATGATTTCAGATATTTGTGGCAAAGAGCATTCGCAATCAATGCCCACTTGAACCAAAGAGCGTATGGCGAGATAGGACGCAGAGGCGGTGCCGTAGGTTACAGTATTCAAATTATAAATTTGTATGGGATCGGTATGTGCAAATCTCCATAAAATTCTCTGTAAAGCGCGTTGATTAGGTTCGATAAGAATTTGCCTATACATTTTCTCAATGTCGGCTGCAATGGCGTAAGTATGTTGGCGAAAACGTATAAGAACGGTAAATAAGTCCGATTGAATCGTGGGACCAATCATCTGTATGCCATTTAAGGAATGTCCGGTAGTTGTAGGCGAAGAACCATTAAAAACTACACGAAGTTTGGTAGTAAGACTTTCTGACTTTAATACTCCGTGATGCGGAAGATAATAGGAGGGACTTATCTTATTGTTGTCTAAGGACATGTGTCCTAAGTCAAGGTATTCCTGTATGAAATTTGAGTAGCTTCTTTTCAATTCTGGATTGGCTTGTAAACGCCGCTCCAATGAAAGGAATTGTTTTTGTGCGGTATGAAATGAATCTCCCAAAGTCGTTGGAGGTTCCTTGAAAGGAATCGATACTATGAATCGTCCGTTGACGTCGCGACGCGTGTTTGCTTCAAAATGAGCTTCGCAGGCATTTTCTTCTTGAGAAAGCATCCTTTCGGTGGGATATTGATCGATTTCCCAAAATCGCGTGAGTTGGTCTTGTAAGTCGTTAGAAATACTATGGTGGCATTGGACTTGATTATTGAACTGAGTTCCGGTAGGGCCTGATATGATCCAACCAAAATAGGTTCTTTGCAAGATGGGTAGGCCGGTACCTAATCTGACTTGTCCGACACAAAGTAATTCGAAAAATACTGGGGAACCAATTAAAATGTCGATTTCTCCAGGTTTGTCAAAATGGGGGTCTGAAAGTTGAATATTTTCGGGAATTTTAAAATTGTTTAATTTCACGTTAAAACCAGGGACACTTCCAGTAATCTGGTCTAATACGAGGCATGATAGTTTAATTTTAAAATTAGAGCAATTGGCGTGTAACTCTATGTCGCATTTAGACCTTATTTGCGTGTTGGTACTATTTAATCCTGAAACTAATACATTTGCACTTGTAGTGCTGAATTTTAACTGATTACAAACGTTGGATTTGATGAAATTAGATTGTGAACCTGAATCTAATAATAAACGTACAGTATGGTAGATTCCCATTGAGTCTTGTAATTTGGCAGTAGCTGTCGGTAGCAAAACCTGCGTTGTTGTAGAGCAAAAGGCAGATACAACTTGTGTTGGCTCAATAATGGTTTCTGGGTCAACGATAGGAAGTGAAGTTAATTGTGCAGGTGAATTATCAATTCTATGAGATGACTTGTGTAGCAAGGTATGATGCTTCAAATTGCATAATCGGCAAGTGAATTTCGATACGCACTGCGGTTGAAAATGATTTCGGGACAAACAATTAAAGCAAATTTTTAATTCTTTTACCTTGTCTGATCTTTGATCTGGCGTTAAATCGTTAAATGTTTCACACCTGCTGATAGTGTGCTCTCCTTTGCAAAGTGCACAAGAGGGATTGGTCGTAACAAATGATTTTGAGTGAAACTTTGGTTTATCGTGCGCTGGTTTCACCTGTCTTTTTTCGATATTTTCTAATAAGTTAGCATGATTAGTTAAAAATGCTTTGAACTCTTTTAGGGTGGGTAAAAGCTCTGTGCTTTTATTGAGGTTGATTTCCCACTCCTTTGCAGTATAAAAATGTAACTTGTTCGAAACAAGATAGACAATTATAGCTTCGAAAAGCTGTTCAAATGTGGCCTGTGCCTTTAAAGATGACACATGTTTCGTTAGGGCGTCGTTAATTTTTCTGATTTCACGGGATGACTCTTTCGATTGTGATTCGATATCGATAATAGCGTTAAAATGATTTTTAATGATTACCTTTGGTTGATCAAATCGTGCAATCAAGGTTTCCCATGCTATTGTATAATTTTCGCTAGTGAAGCTTAAATTATTAATTATGTCAGTGGCAGTTCCTGTAAGACTGCATTTCAAGTAATGGAGCTTTTGAATATTTGAAATTTGCAAATTGTCACCGATTAAGCTGGTGAAAATGTTTTTGAAATCAACCCAAGACTGTGGATCTCCATTAAATTTAGGTAAATTTATTTTCGGTAAGCTAATGATTGAATGTTTGGGTTGTACATTTTGATTGTACGGTACAGTTAGTAAACTAGAATGAATTGAATGGCTTGGTGCCTGACTTCCGTCACTTAAATTAGAATTGAGAGACCCGATTGAGTTGTTAACTGAATTTCGGCTTAGATTGTTACTACGGGAATGTTTTTTAATTAAACTCTTTGCAATGCCTATTTGATTGAAATAAGTATCTTCAAATATTTCTAAATGTACGTCTTCGGATACGTCATCGTCATCCAGCGTTTCGAGAATTTGAGCCTGAATAATTTTAAATTCTTTTAGTAACGGTACAACGTTTTCTAATCGTATTTTTAATGACTCGGTGAGCTGACTAGGAGCGATAGGTGAAGATTCAATTAAATCTTTATTTTTTCTTATGAAAGTTTCGAATCGAGTTAAGTCTTTTTTCAATTGCGTTCTGACTTTCTTTAATTGATCCATGGTTATAATAATGATTAGTAGGATCGATAATATTAAAAATGCAAATATTGACTTGAAAAATGTCAATTTCTAAGTAAAAACAATGAATTTTAAAAAATTTGAAGTGAAAATAGAAAACTGTAATAATATTGATTTTTGATCGATAAATAAAAGGCAACTGTAATGCCGATAAATTTTCTGTACTTTGCTAAACCAAGCAGGAACCTGTAAGGAAAAAGTAAATTAGGATTATTTACCGACTTGTGGTTGGCACCCTGCGAGAGACTAGCAAAATGGCTGGCTGCCGTTGTGTTGGTATTTGATGATACCTGGTTTGAGGCTATAAGATGGCCGTGGCGTCCTTTCGTTAGTTTTGGCGCGAACAGATAAGTACAGCATAAATCTCGTTTCAAATGGACACACTTGGGAGTCGAGATTCTACTTGATCGATTTTGCTCGTAAATACCTGTTGCTGGCGATAATTGTTGCTGTTTTGGTAATCCGGAAATATTACCATGTGGCGTTTCGTGATTGCGGAAACGGAACTGATGATTCCCTAGGTGTCGGAAATCCGTATCGAAGGACCAAAATGTAGGGTGGAAATGCTTGAATTGAGGATTTCTGATGTTCCTCGTAGACAATATTCCATTTACTGTGTAATACCCAAGTCATTGGATACTATCTGAACTGCTGTATTGGTTAGCAAAATAATTGGGGTCGAATAAAACACTAAACACTTTGTAACGGTATTTATTGGTTTAATTAACGTGATAGCGGTTAATTAAGTTGTGATTTAAACGATAAACTGAATCCCTAGTAGGCAAGATAGACGCGTCTTGTCCTTGCTCACGCTACCAGAAGACTGCCGGTTGCAAGAGCATAAGCGCAACATGCGTGGAATTTATAAACTAACATAAATTAAAGCTACGTACTGATGTGAACATAAATTGAAAACTAAACAAATTTGGCGCGAAAGAAAATAAATTTAAAATGACAAACAAAAATATTGCAATTCTAAACATAATTATTATTTCAAATTATAAGTTGAAGATCTGAACTTGTAATTGTCAAATACAGAACTTAAAATTGATAGCTTCTAATTATTATTGCAAATTATAACTTGAAGATCTGAACTTGTAATTGACAAATACAGAACATAAAATTGATAGCTTCTAATTATTATTTCAAATTATAACTTGAAGATCTGAACTTGTAATTGTCAAATACAGAACTTAAAATTAATAGCTTTCTAATTATTATTGCAAATTATAACTTGAAGATCTGAACTTGTAATAGTCAAATACAGAACTTCTAACTGTTAAAAACAAATTATTAGTGCAAATTATAACTTGAAGATCTGAACTTGTAATTGTCAAATACAGAACTTAAAATTGATAGCTTCTAATTATTATTGCAAATTATAACTTGAAGATCTGAACTTGTAATAGTGAATTACAAAACTTAGATTTGCTAAATTCAAATTATTATTTCAATTTATAACTTGAAGATCTGAACTAGTAATTGTCAAATACAGAACTTAAATTGATAGCTTATAATTATTATTGCAAATAATAATTTGAAGATCTGAACTTGTAATAGTCAAATACAGAACTTCTAATTGTTAAATACAAATTATTAGTGCAAATTATAACTTGAAGATCTGAACTAGTAATTGTCAAATACAGAACTTAAAATTGATAGCTTCTAATTATTATTGCAAATTATAACTTGAAGATCTGAACTTGTCATAGTGAATTACAGAACTAAGATTTGCTAAATTCAAATTATTATTTCAAATTATAACTTGAAGATCTGAACTAGTAATTGTCAAATACAGAACTTCTAATTATTAAATACAAATTATTAGTGCAAATTATAACTTGAAGATCTGAACTAGTAATTTTCAAATACAGAACTTAATATTGATAGCTTCTAATTATTATTGCAAATTATAACTAGAAGATCTGAACTTGTAATTGTCAAATACAGAACTTCTAATTGTTAAATACAAATTATTAGTGCAAATTATAACTTGAAGATCTGAACTAGTAATTTTCAAATACAGAACTTAATATTGATAGCTTCTAATTATTATTGCAAATTATAACTAGAAGATCTGAACTTGTAATTGTCAAATACAGAACTTAAAATTGATAGCTTCTAATTATTATTTCAATTTATAACTTGAAGATCTGAACTTGTAATTGTCAAATACAGAACTAAAAATTGATAGCTTCTAATTATTATTGCAAATTATAACTTGAAGATCTGAACTTGTAATTGTCAAATACAGAACTTCTAATTGTTAAATACAAATTAGTAGTGCAAATTATAACTTGAAGATCTGAACTTGTAATTATCAAATACAGAACTTAAAATTGATAGCTTCTAATTATTATTGTAAATTATAACTTGAAGATCTGAACTTGTAATAGTGAATTACAGAACTTAGATTTGTTAAATCTAATTATTATTTCAAATTATAACTTGAAGATCTGAACTAGTAATTGTCAAATACAGAACTTAAAATTGATAGCTTCTAATTATTATTGCAAATTATAACTTGAAGATCTGAACTTGTAATTGTCAAATACAGAACTTAAAATTGATAGCTTCTAATTATTATTGTAAATTATAACTTGAAGATCTGAACTTGTAATTGTCAAATACAGAACTTAAAATTGATAGCTTCTAATTATTATTGCAAATAATAACTTGGAGATCTGAACTAGTAATTGTCAAATACACTAGTAATTGTCAAATACAGAACTTAAAATTGATAGCTTCTAATTATTATTGCAAATTATAACTTGAAGATCTGAACTAGTAATTTTCAAATACAGAACTTAATATTGATAGCTTCAAATTATTATTGCAAATTATAACTAGAAGATCTGAACTTGTAATTGTCAAATACAGAACTTCTAATTGTTAAATACAAATTATTAGTGCAAATTATAACTTGAAGATCTGAACTAGTAATTTTCAAATACAGAACTTAATATTGATAGCTTCTAATTATTATTGCAAATTATAACTAGAAGATCTGAACTTGTAATTGTCAAATACAGAACTTCTAATTGTTAAATACAAATTATTAGTGCAAATTATAACTTGAAGATCTGAACTAGTAATTTTCAAATACAGAACTTAATATTGATAGCTTCTAATTATTATTGCAAATTATAACTAGAAGATCTGAACTTGTAATTGTCAAATACAGAACTTAAAATTGATAGCTTCTAATTATTATTTCAATTTATAACTTGAAGATCTGAACTTGTAATTGTCAAATACAGAACTAAAAATTGATAGCTTCTAATTATTATTGCAAATTATAACTTGAAGATCTGAACTTGTAATTGTCAAATACAGAACTTCTAATTGTTAAATACAAATTAGTAGTGCAAATTATAACTTGAAGATCTGAACTTGTAATTATCAAATACAGAACTTAAAATTGATAGCTTCTAATTATTATTGTAAATTATAACTTGAAGATCTGAACTTGTAATAGTCAATTACAGAACTTAGATTTGTTAAATCTAATTATTATTTCAAATTATAACTTGAAGATCTGAACTAGTAATTGTCAAATACAGAACTTAAAATTGATAGCTTCTAATTATTATTGCAAATTATAACTTGAAGATCTGAACTTGAAATTGTCAAATACAGAACTTAAAATTGATAGCTTCTAATTATTATTGTAAATTATAACTTGAAGATCTGAACTTGTAATTGTCAAATACAGAACTTAAAATTGATAGCTTCTAATTATTATTGCAAATAATAACTTGGAGATCTGAACTAGTAATTGTCAAATAGAGAACTTAAAATTGATAGCTTCTAATTATTATTGCAAATTATAACTTGAAGATCTGAACTTGTAATTGTCAAATACAGAACTTAAAATTGATAGCTTCTAATTATTATTGCAAATTATAACTTGAAGAACTGAACTTGTAATTGTCAAATACAGAACATAAAATTGATACCTTCTAATTATTATTTCAAATTATAACTTGAAGATCTGAACTTGTAATTGTCAAATACAGAACTTAAAATTAATAGCTTCTAATTATTATTGCAAATTATAACTTGAAGATCTGAACTTGTAATTGTCAAATACAGAACTTCAAATTGTTAAATACAAATTATTAGTGCAAATTATAACTTGAAGATCTGAACTTGTAATTGTCAAATACAGAACTTAAAATTGATAGCTTCTAATTATTATTGTAAATTATAACTTGAAGATCTGAACTCGTAATAGTGAATTACAGAACTTAGATTTGTTAAATTCAAATTATTATTTCAAATAATAACTTGAAGATCTGAACTAGTAATTGTCAAATACAGAACTTAAAATTGATAGCTTCTAATTATTATTGCATATTATAACTTGAAGATCTGAACTTGTAATTGTTAAATACAGAACTTAAAATTGATAGCTTCTAATTATTATTGCAAATTATAATTTGAAGATCTGAACTTGTAATAAACAAATACGCAACTTAGCATTGTTAAATACAAATTGTGATTGCAAATTATAATTTGAAGATCTGAACTTGTAATAAACAAATACGCAACTTAGCATTGTTAAATACAAATTGTGATTGCAAATTATAACTTGAAGATCTGAACCTGTAATAGGTAAATACAGAACTTCGAATTGTTAAATTCAAACTAAGATTGCAAATAATAATTCGAAGATCTGAACTTGTAATAGTCAAATACAGAACTTCTAATTGTTAAATACAAATTATTAGTGCAAATTATAACTTGAAGATCTGAACTAGTAATTGTCAAATACAGAACTTAAAATTGATAGCTTCTAATTATTATAGCAAATAATAACTTGGAGATCTGAACTAGTAATTGTCCAATACAGAACTTAAAATTGATAGCTTCTAATTATTATTGCAAATTATAACTTGAAGATCTGAACTTGTAATTGTCAAATACAGAACTTAAAATTGATAGCTTCTAATTATTATTGCAAATTATAACTTGAAGATCTGAACTTGTAATTGTCAAATACAGAACATAAAATTGATAGCTTCTAATTATTATTTCAAATTGTAACTTGAAGATCTGAACTTGTAATTGTCAAATACAGAACTTAAAATTAATAGCTTCTAATTATTATTGCAAATTATAACTTGAAGATCTGAACTTGTAATTGTCAAATACAGAACTTCAAATTGTTAAATACAAATTATTAGTGCAAATTATAACTTGAAGATCTGAACTTGTAATTGTCAAATACAGAACTTAAAATTGATAGCTTCTAATTATTATGGTAAATTATAACTTGAAGATCTGAACTTGTAATAGTGAATTACAGAACTTTGATTTGTTAAATTCAAATTATTATTTCAAATTATAACTTGAAGATCTGAACTAGTAATTGTCAAATACAGAACTTAAAATTGATAGCTTCTAATTATTATTGCAAATTATAACTTGAAGATCTGAACTTGTAATTGTCAAATACAGAACTTAAAATTGATAGCTTCTAATTATTATTGTAAATTATAACTTGAAGATCTGAACTTGTAATTGTCAAATACAGAACTTAAAATTGATAGCTTCTAATTATTATTGCAAATAATAACTTGGAGATCTGAACTAGTAATTGTCAAATACACTAGTAATTGTCAAATACAGAACTTAAAATTGATAGCTTCTAATTATTATTGCAAATTATAACTTGAAGATCTGAACTAGTAATTTTCAAATACAGAACTTAATATTGATAGCTTCAAATTATTATTGCAAATTATAACTAGAAGATCTGAACTTGTAATTGTCAAATACAGAACTTCTAATTGTTAAATACAAATTATTAGTGCAAATTATAACTTGAAGATCTGAACTAGTAATTTTCAAATACAGAACTTAATATTGATAGCTTCTAATTATTATTGCAAATTATAACTAGAAGATCTGAACTTGTAATTGTCAAATACAGAACTTCTAATTGTTAAATACAAATTATTAGTGCAAATTATAACTTGAAGATCTGAACTAGTAATTTTCAAATACAGAACTTAATATTGATAGCTTCTAATTATTATTGCAAATTATAACTAGAAGATCTGAACTTGTAATTGTCAAATACAGAACTTAAAATTGATAGCTTCTAATTATTATTTCAATTTATAACTTGAAGATCTGAACTTGTAATTGTCAAATACAGAACTAAAAATTGATAGCTTCTTATTATTATTGCAAATTATAACTTGAAGATCTGAACTTGTAATTGTCAAATACAGAACTTAAAATTGATAGCTTCTAATTATTATTGTAAATTATAACTTGAAGATCTGAACTTGTAATTGTCAAATACAGAACTTAAAATTGATAGCTTCTAATTATTATTGCAAATAATAACTTGGAGATCTGAACTAGTAATTGTCAAATACACTAGTAATTGTCAAATACAGAACTTAAAATTGATAGCTTCTAATTATTATTGCAAATTATAACTTGAAGATCTGAACTAGTAATTTTCAAATACAGAACTTAATATTGATAGCTTCAAATTATTATTGCAAATTATAACTAGAAGATCTGAACTTGTAATTGTCAAATACAGAACTTCTAATTGTTAAATACAAATTATTAGTGCAAATTATAACTTGAAGATCTGAACTAGTAATTTTCAAATACAGAACTTATTATTGATAGCTTCTAATTATTATTGCAAATTATAACTAGAAGATCTGAACTTGTAATTGTCAAATACAGAACTTCTAATTGTTAAATACAAATTATTAGTGCAAATTATAACTTGAAGATCTGAACTAGTAATTTTCAAATACAGAACTTAATATTGATAGCTTCTAATTATTATTGCAAATTATAACTAGAAGATCTGAACTTGTAATTGTCAAATACAGAACTTAAAATTGATAGCTTCTAATTATTATTTCAATTTATAACTTGAAGATCTGAACTTGTAATTGTCAAATACAGAACTAAAAATTGATAGCTTCTAATTATTATTGCAAATTATAACTTGAAGATCTGAACTTGTAATTGTCAAATACAGAACTTCTAATTGTTAAATACAAATTAGTAGTGCAAATTATAACTTGAAGATCTGAACTTGTAATTATCAAATACAGAACTTAAAATTGATAGCTTCTAATTATTATTGTAAATTATAACTTGAAGATCTGAACTTGTAATAGTCAATTACAGAACTTAGATTTGTTAAATCTAATTATTATTTCAAATTATAACTTGAAGATCTGAACTAGTAATTGTCAAATACAGAACTTAAAATTGATAGCTTCTAATTATTATTGCAAATTATAACTTGAAGATCTGAACTTGAAATTGTCAAATACAGAACTTAAAATTGATAGCTTCTAATTATTATTGTAAATTATAACTTGAAGATCTGAACTTGTAATTGTCAAATACAGAACTTAAAATTGATAGCTTCTAATTATTATTGCAAATAATAACTTGGAGATCTGAACTAGTAATTGTCAAATACAGAACTTAAAATTGATAGCTTCTAATTATTATTGCAAATTATAACTTGAAGATCTGAACTTGTAATTGTCAAATACAGAACTTAAAATTGATAGCTTCTAATTATTATTGCAAATTATAACTTGAAGAACTGAACTTGTAATTGTCAAATACAGAACATAAAATTGATACCTTCTAATTATTATTTCAAATTATAACTTGAAGATCTGAACTTGTAATTGTCAAATACAGAACTTAAAATTAATAGCTTCTAATTATTATTGCAAATTATAACTTGAAGATCTGAACTTGTAATTGTCAAATACAGAACTTCAAATTGTTAAATACAAATTATTAGTGCAAATTATAACTTGAAGATCTGAACTTGTAATTGTCAAATACAGAACTTAAAATTGATAGCTTCTAATTATTATTGTAAATTATAACTTGAAGATCTGAACTCGTAATAGTGAATTACAGAACTTAGATTTGTTAAATTCAAATTATTATTTCAAATAATAACTTGAAGATCTGAACTAGTAATTGTCAAATACAGAACTTATAATTGATAGCTTCTAATTATTATTGCATATTATAACTTGAAGATCTGAACTTGTAATTGTTAAATACAGAACTTAAAATTGATAGCTTCTAATTATTATTGTAAATTATAACTTCAAGATCTGAACTTGTAATTGTCAAATACAGAACTTAAAATTGATAGCTTCTAATTATTATTGCAAATAATAACTTGAAGATCTGAACTTGTAATTGTCAAATACAGAACTTAAAATTGATAGCTTCTAATTATTATTGCAAATTATAATTTGAAGATCTGAACTTGTAATAAACAAATACGCAACTTAGCATTGTTAAATACAAATTGTGATTGCAAATTATAACTTGAAGATCTGAACCTGTAATAGGTAAATACAGAACTTCGAATTGTTAAATTCAAACTAAGATTGCAAATAATAATTCGAAGATCTGAACTTGTAATAGTCAAATACAGAACTTCTAATTGTTAAATACAAATTATTAGTGCAAATTATAACTTGAAGATCTGAACTAGTAATTGTCAAATACAGAACTTAAAATTGATAGCTTCTAATTATTATAGCAAATAATAACTTGGAGATCTGAACTAGTAATTGTCCAATACAGAACTTAAAATTGATAGCTTCTAATTATTATTGCAAATTATAACTTGAAGATCTGAACTTGTAATTGTCAAATACAGAACTTAAAATTGATAGCTTCTAATTATTATTGCAAATTATAACTTGAAGATCTGAACTTGTAATTGTCAAATACAGAACATAAAATTGATAGCTTCTAATTATTATTTCAAATTATAACTTGAAGATCTGAACTTGTAATTGTCAAATACAGAACTTAAAATTAATAGCTTCTAATTATTATTGCAAATTATAACTTGAAGATCTGAACTTGTAATTGTCAAATACAGAACTTCAAATTGTTAAATACAAATTATTAGTGCAAATTATAACTTGAAGATCTGAACTTGTAATTGTCAAATACAGAACTTAAAATTGATAGCTTCTAATTATTATGGTAAATTATAACTTGAAGATCTGAACTTGTAATAGTGAATTACAGAACTTAGATTTGTTAAATTCAAATTATTATTTCAAATTATAACTTGAAGATCTGAACTAGTAATTGTCGAATACAGAACTTAAAATTGATAGCTTCTAATTATTATTGCATATTATAACTTGAAGATCTGAACTTGTAATTGTTAAATACAGAACTTAAAATTGATAGCTTCTAATTATTATTGTAAATTATAACTTCAAGATCTGAACTTGTAATTGTCAAATACAGAACTTAAAATTGATAGCTTCTAATTATTATTGCAAATAATAACTTGAAGATCTGAACTTGTAATTGTCAAATACAGAACTTAAAATTGATAGCTTCTAATTATTATTGCAAATTATAATTTGAAGATCTGAACTTGTAATAGACAAATACGCAACTTAGCATTGTTAAATACAAATTGTGATTGCAAATTATAACTTGAAGATCTGAACTTGTAATAGTGAATTACAGAACTTAGATTTGTAAAATTCAAATTATTATTTCAAATTATAACTTGAAGATCTGAACTAGTAATTGTCAAATACAGAACTTAAAATTGATAGCTTCTAATTATTATTGTAAATTATAACTTGAAGATCTGAACTTGTAATTGTCAAATGCAGAACTTAAAATTGATAGCTTCTAATTATTATTTCAAATTATAACTTGAAGATCTGAACTTGTAATTGTCAAATACAGAACTTAAATTTGATAGCTTCTAATTATTATTGCAAATAATAACTGGAAGATCTGTACTTTTAATTGTCAAATACAGAACTTAAAATTGATAGCTTATAATTATAGTTCAAATTATAACTTGAAGATCTGAACTTGTAATAGTCAAATACAGAACATCGAATTGTTAAATACAAATTATTAGTGCAAATTATAACTTGAAGATCTGAACATGTAATAGGTAAATACAGAACTTCTAATTGTTAAATTCAAATTAAGATTGCAAATAATAATTTGAAAATCTGAACTAGTAATAGTCAAATACAGAACTTCTAACTGTGAAAATCAAATTATAAGTGCAAATTATAACTTGAAGATCTGAACTTGTAATTGTCAAATACAGAACTTAAAATTGATAGCTTCTAATTATTATTGCAAATTATAACTTGAAGATCTGAACTAGTAATTGTCAAATACAGAACTTCTAATTGTTAAATACAAATTATTAGTGCAAATTATAACTTGAAGATCTGAACTAGTAATTGTCAAATACAGAACTTAAAATTGATAGCTTCTAATTATTATTTCAAATTATAACTTGAAGATCTGAACTTGTAATTGTGAATTACAGAACTAAGATTTGCTAAATTCAAATTATTATTTCAAATTATAACTTGAAGATCTGAACTAGTAATTGTCAAATACAGAACTTCTAATTATTAAATACTAATTATTAGTGCAAATTATAACTTGAAGATCTGAACTAGTAATTTTAAAATACAGAACTTAATATTGATAGCTTCTAATTTTTATTGCAAATTATAACTAGAAGATCTGAACTTGTAATTGTCAAATACAGATCTTCTAATTGTTAAATACAAATTATTAGTGCAAATTATAACTTGAAGATCTGAACTAGTAATTTTCAAATACAGAACTTAATATTGATAGCTTCTAATTATTATTGCAAATTATAACTAGAAGATCTGAACTTGTAATTGTCAAATACAGAACTTAAAATTGATAGCTTCTAATTATTATTTCAATTTATAACTTGAAGATCTGAACTTGTAATTGTCAAATACAGAACTAAAAATTGATAGCTTCTAATTATTATTGCAAATTATAACTTGAAGATCTGAACTTGTAATTGTCAAATACAGAACTTCTAATTGTTAAATACAAATTAGTAGTGCAAATTATAACTTGAAGATCTGAACTTGTAATTATCAAATACAGATCTTAAAATTGATAGCTTCTAATTATTATTGTAAATTATAACTTGAAGATCTGAACTTGTAATAGTGAATTACAGAACTTAGATTTGTTAAATCTAATTATTATTTCAAATTATAACTTGAAGATCTGAACTAGTAATTGTCAAATACAGAACTTAAAATTGATAGCTTCTAATTATTATTGCAAATTATAACTTGAAGATCTGAACTTGTAATTGTCAAATACAGAACTTAAAATTGATAGCTTCTAATTATTATTGTAAATTATAACTTGAAGATCTGAACTTGTAATTGTCAAATACAGAACTTAAAATTGATAGCTTCTAATTATTATTGCAAATAATAACTTGGAGATCTGAACTAGTAATTGTCAAATACAGAACTTAAAATTGATAGCTTCTAATTATTATTGCAAATTATAACTTGAAGATCTGAACTTGTAATTGTCAAATACAGAACTTAAAATTGATAGCTTCTAATTATTATTGCAAATTATAACTTGAAGATCTGAATTTGTAATTGTCAAATACAGAACTTAAAATTGATAGCTTCTAATTATTATTGAAAATTATAATTTGAAGATCTGAACTTGCAATAAACAAATACGCAACTTAGCATTGTTAAATACAAATTGTGATTGCAAATTATAACTTGAAGATCTGAACCTGTAATAGGTAAATACAGAACTTCGAATTGTTAAATTCAAACTAAGATTGCAAATAATAATTCGAAGATCTGAACTTGTAATAGTCAAATACAGAACTTCTAATTGTTAAATACAAATTATTAGTGCAAATTATAACTTGAAGATCTGAACTAGTAATTGTCAAATACAGAACTTAAAATTGATAGCTTCTAATTATTATTGCAAATTATAACTTGAAGATCTGAACTTGTAATTGTCAAATACAGAACTTCTAATTGTTAAATACAAATTATTAGTGCAAATTATAACTTGAAGATCTGAACTTGTAATTGTCAAATACAGAACTTAAAATTGATAGCTTCTAATTATTATTGCAAATTATAACTTGAAGATCTGAACTTCTAATAGTCAAATACAGAACTTAAAATTGATAGCTTCTAATTATTATTGTAAATTATAACTTGAAGATCTGTACTTGTAATAGTGAATCACAGAACTTAGATTTGTTAAATTCAAATTATTATTTCAAATTATAACTTGAAGATCTGAACTAGTAATTGTCAAATACAGAACTTAAAATTGATAGCTTCTAATTATTATTGCAAATTATAACTTGAAGATCTGAACTTGTAATTGTCAAATACAGTACTTAAAATTGATAGCTTGTAATTAATATTGCAAATTATAACTTGAAGATCTGAACTTGTAATTGTCAAATACAGAACTTAAAATTGATAGCTTTTAATTATTATTGTAAATTATAACTTGAAGATCTGAACTTGTAATAGTCAAATACAGAACTTCGAATTGTTAAATACAAATTATTAGTACAAATTATAACTTGAAGATCTGAACTTGTAATAGGTAAATACAAAACTTCGAATTGTTAAATTCAAACTAAGATTGCAAATAATAATTTGAAGATCTGAACTTGTAATAGTCAAATACAGAACTTAAAATTGATAGCTTCTAATTATTATTGTAAATTATAACTTGAAGATCTGAACTTGTAATAGTGAATTACAGAACTTAGATTTGTTAAATTCAAATTATTATTTCAAATTATAACTTGAAGATCTGAACTAGTAATTGTCAAATACAGAACTCAAAATTGATAGCTTCTAATTATTATTGCAAATTATAACTTGAAGATCTGAACTTGTAATTGTCAAATGCAGAACTTAAAATTGATAGCTTCTAATTATTATTTCAAATTATAACTTGAAGATCTGAACTTGTAATTGTCAAATACAGAACTTAAAATTGATAGCTTCTAATTATTATTGCAAATAATAACTTGAAGATCTGTACTTGTAATTGTCAAATACCGAACTTAAAATTGATAGCTTATAATTATAGTTCAAATTATAACTTGAAGATCTGAACTTTTAATAGTCAAATACAGAACATCGAATTGTTAAATACAAATTATTAGTGCAAATTATAACTTGAAGATCTGAACTTGTAATAGGTAAATACAGAACTTCTAATTGTTAAATTCAAACTAAGATTGCAAATAATAATTTGAAAATCTCAACTAGTAATAGTCAAATACAGAACTTCTAACTGTTAAAATCATATTATTAGTGCAAATTATAACTTGAAGATCTGAACTTGTAATTGTCAAATACAGAACTTAAAATTGATAGCTTCTAATTATTATTGCAAATTATAACTTGAAGATCTGAACTTGTAATAGTGAATTACAAAACTTAGATTTGTTAAATTCAAATTATTATTTCAAATTATAACTTGAAGATCTGAACTAGTAATTGTCAAATACAGAACTTAAATTGATAGCTTATAATTATTATTGCAAATAATAATTTGAAGATCTGAACTTGTAATAGTCAAATACAGAACTTCTAATTGTTAAATACCAATTATTAGTGCAAATTATAACTTGAAGATCTGAACTAGTAATTGTCAAATACAGAACTTAAAATTGATAGCTTCTATTTATTATTGCAAATTATAACTTGAAGATCTGAACTTGTAATTGTCAAATACAGAACTTCTAATTGTTAAATACAAATTATTAGTGCAAATTATAACTTGAAGATCTGAACTTGTAATTGTCAAATACAGAACTTAAAATTGATAGCTTCTAATTATTATTGCAAATTATAACTTGAAGATCTGAACTTGTAATTGTCAATTACAGAACTTCTAATTGTTAAATACAAATTATTAGTGCAAATTATAACTTGAAGATCAGAACATGTAATTGTCAAATACAGAACTTAAAATTGATAGCTTCTAATTATTATTGTAAATTATAACTTGAAGATCTGAACTTGTAATAGTGAATTACAGAACTTAGATTTGTTAAATTCAAATTATTATTTCAAATTATAACTTGAAGATCTGAACTAGTAATTGTCAAATACAGAACTTCTAATTATTAAATACAAATTATTAGTGCAAATTATAACTTGAAGATCTGAACTAGTAATTTTCAAATACAGAACTTAATATTGATAGCTTCTAATTATTATTGCAAATTATAACTAGAAGATCTGAACTTGTAATTGTCAAATACAGAACTTAAAATTGATAGCTTCTAATTATAATTTCAATTTATAACTTGAAGATCTGAACTTGTAATTGTCAAATACAGAACTTAAAATTGATAGCTTCTAATTATTATTGCAAATTATAACTTGAAGATCTGAACTTGTAATTGTCAAATACAGAACTTCTAATTGTTAAATACAAATTAGTAGTGCAAATTATAACTTGAAGATCTGAACTTGTAATTATCAAATACAGAACTTAAAATTGATAGCTTCTAATTATTATTGTAAATTATAACTTGAAGATCTGAACTTGTAATAGTGAATTACAGAACTTAGATTTGTTAAATTCAAATTATTATTTCAAATTATAACTTGAAGATCTGAACTAGTAATTGTCAAATACAGAACTTAAAATTGATAGCTTCTAATTATTATTGCAAATTATAACTTGAAGATCTAACTTGTAATTGTCAAATACAGAACTTAAAATTGATAGCTTCTAATTATTATTGTAAATTATAACTTGAAGATCTGAACTTGTAATTGTCAAATACAGAACTTAAAATTGATAGCTTCTAATTATTATTGCAAATATAAACTTGGAGATCTGAACTAGTAATTGTGAAATACAGAACTTAAAATTGATAGCTTCTAATTATTATTGCAAATTATAACTTGAAGATCTGAACTTGTAATTGTCAAATACAGAACATAAAATTGATAGCTTCTAATTATTATTTCAAATTATAACTTGAAGATCTGAACTTGTAATTGTCAAATACAGAACTTAAAATTAATAGCTTCTAATTATTATTGCAAATTATAACTTGAATATCTGAACTTGTAATTGTCAAATACAGAACTTCAAATTGTTAAATACAAATTATTAGTGCAAATTATAACTTGAAGATCTGAACTTGTAATTGTCAAATACAGAACTTAAAATTGATAGCTTCTAATTATTATTGTAAATTATAACTTGAAGATCTGAACTTGTAATAGTGAATTACAGAACTTAGATTTGTTAAATTCAAATTATTATTTCAAATTATAACTTGAAGATCTGAACTAGTAATTGTCAAATACAGAACTTAAAATTGATAGCTTCTAATTATTATTGCATATTATAACTTGAAGATCTGAACTTGTAATTGTTAAATACAGAACTTAAAATTGATAGCTTCTAATTATTATTGTAAATTATAACTTCAAGATCTGAACTTGTAATTGTCAAATACAGAACTTAAAATTGATAGCTTCTAATTATTATTGCAAATAATAACTTGAAGATCTGAACTTGTAATTGTCAAATACAGAACTTCTAATTGTTAAATACAAATTATTAGTGCAAATTATAACTTGAAGATCTGAACAAGTAATTGTCAAATACAGAACTTAAAATTGATAGCTTCTAATTATTATTGTAAATTATAACTTGAAGAGCTGAACTTGTAATAGTGAATTACAGAACTTAGATTTGTTAAATTCAAATTATTATTTCAAATTATAACTTGAAGATCTGAACTAGTAATTGTCAAATACAGAACTTAAAATTGATAGCTTCTAATTATTATTGCAAATTATAACTTGAAGATCTGAACTTGTAATTGTCAAATACAGAACTTAAAATTGATAGCTTCTAATTATTATTGCAAATTATAACATGAAGATCTGAACTTGTAATTGTCCAATACAGAACTTAAAATTGATAGCTTCTAATTATTATTGCAAATTATAACTTGAAGATCTGAATTGGAATAGTGAATTACAGAACTTAGATTTGTTAAATTCAAATTATTATTTCAAATTATAACTTGAAGATCTGAACTAGTAATTGTCAAATACAGAACTTAAAATTGATAGCTTCTAATTATTATTGCAAATTATAACTTGAAGATCTGAACTTGTAATTGTCAAATGCAGAACTTAAAATTGATAGCTTCTAATTATTATTTCAAATTATAACTTGAAGATCTGAACTTGTAATTGTCAAATACAGAACTTAAAATTGATAGCTTCTAATTATTATTGCAAATAATAACTTGAAGATCTGTACTTGTAATTGTCAAATACCGAACTTAAAATTGATAGCTTATAATTATTATTGCAAATTATAACTTGAAGATCTGAACTTGTAATAGTGAATTACAAAACTTAGATTTGTTAAATTCAAATTATTATTTCAAATTATAACTTGAAGATCTGAACTAGTAATTGTCAAATACAGAACTTAAATTGATAGCTTATAATTATTATTGCAAATAATAATTTGAAGATCTGAACTTGTAATAGTCAAATACAGAACTTCTAATTGTTAAATACCAATTATTAGTGCAAATTATAACTTGAAGATCTGAACTAGTAATTGTCAAATACAGAACTTAAAATTGATAGCTTCTATTTATTATTGCAAATTATAACTTGAAGATCTGAACTTGTAATTGTCAAATACAGAACTTCTAATTGTTAAATACAAATTATTAGTGCAAATTATAACTTGAAGATCTGAACTTGTAATTGTCAAATACAGAACTTAAAATTGATAGCTTCTAATTATTATTGCAAATTATAACTTGAAGATCTGAACTTGTAATTGTCAATTACAGAACTTCTAATTGTTAAATACAAATTATTAGTGCAAATTATAACTTGAAGATCAGAACATGTAATTGTCAAATACAGAACTTAAAATTGATAGCTTCTAATTATTATTGTAAATTATAACTTGAAGATCTGAACTTGTAATAGTGAATTACAGAACTTAGATTTGTTAAATTCAAATTATTATTTCAAATTATAACTTGAAGATCTGAACTAGTAATTGTCAAATACAGAACTTCTAATTATTAAATACAAATTATTAGTGCAAATTATAACTTGAAGATCTGAACTAGTAATTTTCAAATACAGAACTTAATATTGATAGCTTCTAATTATTATTGCAAATTATAACTAGAAGATCTGAACTTGTAATTGTCAAATACAGAACTTAAAATTGATAGCTTCTAATTATAATTTCAATTTATAACTTGAAGATCTGAACTTGTAATTGTCAAATACAGAACTTAAAATTGATAGCTTCTAATTATTATTGCAAATTATAACTTGAAGATCTGAACTTGTAATTGTCAAATACAGAACTTCTAATTGCTAAATACAAATTAGTAGTGCAAATTATAACTTGAAGATCTGAACTTGTAATTATCAAATACAGAACTTAAAATTGATAGCTTCTAATTATTATTGTAAATTATAACTTGAAGATCTGAACTTGTAATAGTGAATTACAGAACTTAGATTTGTTAAATTCAAATTATTATTTCAAATTATAACTTGAAGATCTGAACTAGTAATTGTCAAATACAGAACTTAAAATTGATAGCTTCTAATTATTATTGCAAATTATAACTTGAAGATCTAACTTGTAATTGTCAAATACAGAACTTAAAATTGATAGCTTCTAATTATTATTGTAAATTATAACTTGAAGATCTGAACTTGTAATTGTCAAATACAGAACTTAAAATTGATAGCTTCTAATTATTATTGCAAATATAAACTTGGAGATCTGAACTAGTAATTGTCAAATACAGAACTTAAAATTGATAGCTTCTAATTATTATTGCAAATTATAACTTGAAGATCTGAACTTGTAATTGTCAAATACAGAACTTAAAATTGATAGCTTCTAATTATTATTGCAAATTATAACTTGAAGATCTGAACTTGTAATTGTCAAATACAGAACATAAAATTGATAGCTTCTAATTATTATTTCAAATTATAACTTGAAGATCTGAACTTGTAATTGTCAAATACAGAACTTAAAATTAATAGCTTCTAATTATTATTGCAAATTATAACTTGAATATCTGAACTTGTAATTGTCAAATACAGAACTTCAAATTGTTAAATACAAATTATTAGTGCAAATTATAACTTGAAGATCTGAACTTGTAATTGTCAAATACAGAACTTAAAATTGATAGCTTCTAATTATTATTGTAAATTATAACTTGAAGATCTGAACTTGTAATAGTGAATTACAGAACTTAGATTTGTTAAATTCAAATTATTATTTCAAATTATAACTTGAAGATCTGAACTAGTAATTGTCAAATACAGAACTTAAAATTGATAGCTTCTAATTATTATTGCATATTATAACTTGAAGATCTGAACTTGTAATTGTTAAATACAGAACTTAAAATTGATAGCTTCTAATTATTATTGTAAATTATAACTTCAAGATCTGAACTTGTAATTGTCAAATACAGAACTTAAAATTGATAGCTTCTAATTATTATTGCAAATAATAACTTGAAGATCTGAACTTGTAATTGTCAAATACAGAACTTCTAATTGTTAAATACAAATTATTAGTGCAAATTATAACTTGAAGATCTGAACAAGTAATTGTCAAATACAGAACTTAAAATTGATAGCTTCTAATTATTATTGTAAATTATAACTTGAAGATCTGAACTTGTAATAGTGAATTACAGAACTTAGATTTGTTAAATTCAAATTATTATTTCAAATTATAACTTGAAGATCTGAACTAGTAATTGTCAAATACAGAACTTAAAATTGATAGCTTCTAATTATTATTGCAAATTATAACTTGAAGATCTGAACTTGTAATTGTCAAATACAGAACTTAAAATTGATAGCTTCTAATTATTATTGCAAATTATAACATGAAGATCTGAACTTGTAATTGTCCAATACAGAACTTAAAATTGATAGCTTCTAATTATTATTGCAAATTATAACTTGAAGATCTGAATTGGAATAGTGAATTACAGAACTTAGATTTGTTAAATTCAAATTATTATTTCAAATTATAACTTGAAGATCTGAACTAGTAATTGTCAAATACAGAACTTAAAATTGATAGCTTCTAATTATTATTGCAAATTATAACTTGAAGATCTGAACTTGTAATTGTCAAATGCAGAACTTAAAATTGATAGCTTCTAATTATTATTTCAAATTATAACTTGAAGATCTGAACTTGTAATTGTCAAATACAGAACTTAAAATTGATAGCTTCTAATTATTATTGCAAATAATAACTTGAAGATCTGTACTTGTAATTGTCAAATACCGAACTTAAAATTGATAGCTTATAATTATTATTGCAAATTATAACTTGAAGATCTGAACTTGTAATAGTGAATTACAAAACTTAGATTTGTTAAATTCAAATTATTATTTCAAATTATAACTTGAAGATCTGAACTAGTAATTGTCAAATACAGAACTTAAATTGATAGCTTATAATTATTATTGCAAATAATAATTTGAAGATCTGAACTTGTAATAGTCAAATACAGAACTTCTAATTGTTAAATACCAATTATTAGTGCAAATTATAACTTGAAGATCTGAACTAGTAATTGTCAAATACAGAACTTAAAATTGATAGCTTCTAATTATTATTGCAAATTATAACTTTAAGATCTGAACTTGTAATTGTCAAATACAGAACTTCTAATTGTTAAATACAAATTATTAGTGCAAATTATAACTTGAAGATCTGAACTTGTAATTGTCAAATACAGAACTTAAAATTGATAGCTTCTAATTATTATTGCAAATTATAACTTGAAGATCTGAACTTGTAATAGTGAATTACAAAACTTAGATTTGTTAAATTCAAATTATTATTTCAAATTATAACTTGAAGATCTGAACTAGTAATTGTCAAATACAGAACTTAAATTGATAGCTTATAATTATTATTGCAAATAATAATTTGAAGATCTGAACTTGTAATAGTCAAATACAGAACTTCTAATTGTTAAATACCAATTATTAGTGCAAATTATAACTTGAAGATCTGAACTAGTAATTGTCAAATACAGAACTTAAAATTGATAGCTTCTAATTATTATTGCAAATTATAACTTTAAGATCTGAACTTGTAATTGTCAAATACAGAACTTCTAATTGTTAAATACAAATTATTAGTGCAAATTATAACTTGAAGATCTGAACTTGTAATTGTCAAATACAGAACTTAAAATTGATAGCTTCTAATTATTATTGCAAATTATAACTTGAAGATCTGAACTTGTAATTGTCAATTACAGAACTTCTAATTGTTAAATCCAAATTTTTAGTGCAAATTATAACTTGAAGATCAGAACATGTAATTGTCAAATACAGAACTTAAAATTGATAGCTTCTAATTATTATTGTAAATTATAACTTGAAGATCTTAACTTGTAATAGTGAATTACAGAACTTAGATTTGTTAAATTCAAATTATTATTTCAAATTATAACTTGAAGATCTGAACTAGTAATTGTCAAATACAGAACTTCTAATTATTAAATACAAATTATTAGTGCAAATTATAACTTGAAGATCTGAACTAGTAATTTTCAAATACAGAACTTAATATTGATAGCTTCTAATTATTATTGCAAATTATAACTAGAAGATCTGAACTTGTAATTGTCAAATACAGAACTTCTAATTGTTAAATACAAATTATTAGTGCAAATTATAACTTGAAGATCTGAACTAGTAATTTTCAAATAAAGAACTTAATATTGATAGCTTCTAATTATTATTGCAAATTATAACTAGAAGATCTGAACTTGTAATTGTCAAATACAGAACTTAAAATTGATAGCTTCTAATTATAATTTCAAATTATAACTTGAAGATCTGAACTTGTAATTGTCAAATACAGAACTTAAAACTGATAGCTTCTAATTATTATTGCAAATTATAACTTGAAGATCTGAACTTGTAATTGTCAAATACAGAACTTCTAATTGTTAAATACAAATTAGTAGTGCAAATTATAACTTGAAGATCTGAACTTGTAATTATCAAATACAGAACTTAAAATTGATAGCTTCTAATTATTATTGTAAATTATAACTTGAAGAACTGAGCTTGTAATAGTGAATTACAGAACTTAGATTTGTTAAATTCAAATTATTATTTCAAATTATAACTTGAAGATCTGAACTAGTAATTGTCAAATACAGAACTTAAAATTGATAGCTTCCAATTATTATTGCAAATTATAACTTGAAGATCTAACTTGTAATTGTCAAATACAGAACTTAAAATTGATAGCTTCTAATTATTATTGTAAATTATAACTTGAAGATCTGAACTTGTAAATGTCAAATACAGAACTTAAAATTGATAGCTTCTAATTATTATTGCAAATATAAACTTGGAGATCTGAACTAGTAATTGTCAAATACAGAACTTAAAATTGATAGCTTCTAATTATTATTGCAAATTATAACTTGAAGATCTGAACTTGTAATTGTCAAATGCAGAACTTAAAATTGATAGCTTCTAATTATTATTTCAAATTATAACTTGAAGATCTGAACTTGTAATTGTCAAATACAGAACTTAAAATTGATAGCTTCTAATTATTATTGCAAATAATAACTTGAAGATCTGTACTTGTAATTGTCAAATACCGAACTTAAAATTGATAGCTTATAATTATTATTGCAAATTATAACTTGAAGATCTGAACTTGTAATAGTGAATTACAAAACTTAGATTTGTTAAATTCAAATTATTATTTCAAATTATAACTTGAAGATCTGAACTAGTAATTGTCAAATACAGAACTTAAATTGATAGCTTATAATTATTATTGCAAATAATAATTTGAAGATCTGAACTTGTAATAGTCAAATACAGAACTTCTAATTGTTAAATACCAATTATTAGTGCAAATTATAACTTGAAGATCTGAACTAGTAATTGTCAAATACAGAACTTAAAATTGATAGCTTCTATTTATTATTGCAAATTATAACTTGAAGATCTGAACTTGTAATTGTCAAATACAGAACTTCTAATTGTTAAATACAAATTATTAGTGCAAATTATAACTTGAAGATCTGAACTTGTAATTGTCAAATACAGAACTTAAAATTGATAGCTTCTAATTATTATTGCAAATTATAACTTGAAGATCTGAACTTGTAATTGTCAATTACAGAACTTCTAATTGTTAAATACAAATTATTAGTGCAAATTATAACTTGAAGATCTGAACTAGTAATTGTCAAATACAGAACTTCTAATTATTAAATACAAATTATTAGTGCAAATTATAACTTGAAGATCTGAACTAGTAATTTTCAAATACAGAACTTAATATTGATAGCTTCTAATTATTATTGCAAATTATAACTAGAAGATCTGAACTTGTAATTGTCAAATACAGAACTTAAAATTGATAGCTTCTAATTATAATTTCAATTTATAACTTGAAGATCTGAACTTGTAATTGTCAAATACAGAACTTAAAATTGATAGCTTCTAATTATTATTGCAAATTATAACTTGAAGATCTGAACTTGTAATTGTCAAATACAGAACTTCTAATTGCTAAATACAAATTAGTAGTGCAAATTATAACTTGAAGATCTGAACTTGTAATTATCAAATACAGAACTTAAAATTGATAGCTTCTAATTATTATTGTAAATTATAACTTGAAGATCTGAACTTGTAATAGTGAATTACAGAACTTAGATTTGTTAAATTCAAATTATTATTTCAAATTATAACTTGAAGATCTGAACTAGTAATTGTCAAATACAGAACTTAAAATTGATAGCTTCTAATTATTATTGCAAATTATAACTTGAAGATCTAACTTGTAATTGTCAAATACAGAACTTAAAATTGATAGCTTCTAATTATTATTGTAAATTATAACTTGAAGATCTGAACTTGTAATTGTCAAATACAGAACTTAAAATTGATAGCTTCTAATTATTATTGCAAATATAAACTTGGAGATCTGAACTAGTAATTGTCAAATACAGAACTTAAAATTGATAGCTTCTAATTATTATTGTAAATTATAACTTGAAGATCTGAACTTGTAATAGTGAATTACAGAACTTAGATTTGTTAAATTCAAATTATTATTTCAAATTATAACTTGAAGATCTGAACTAGTAATTGTCAAATACAGAACTTAAAATTGATAGCTTCTAATTATTATTGCAAATTATAACTTGAAGATCTAACTTGTAATTGTCAAATACAGAACTTAAAATTGATAGCTTCTAATTATTATTGTAAATTATAACTTGAAGATCTGAACTTGTAATTGTCAAATACAGAACTTAAAATTGATAGCTTCTAATTATTATTGCAAATATAAACTTGGAGATCTGAACTAGTAATTGTCAAATACAGAACTTAAAATTGATAGCTTCTAATTATTATTGTAAATTATAACTTGAAGATCTGAACTTGTAATTGTCAAATACAGAACTTAAAATTGATAGCTTCTAATTATTATTGCAAATATAAACTTGGAGATCTGAACTAGTAATTGTCAAATACAGAACTTAAAATTGATAGCTTCTAATTATTATTGTAAATTATAACTTGAAGATCTGAACTTGTAATAGTGAATTACAGAACTTAGATTTGTTAAATTCAAATTATTATTTCAAATTATAACTTGAAGATCTGAACTAGTAATTGTCAAATACAGAACTTAAAATTGATAGCTTCTAATTATTATTGCAAATTATAACTTGAAGATCTAACTTGTAATTGTCAAATACAGAACTTAAAATTGATAGCTTCTAATTATTATTGTAAATTATAACTTGAAGATCTGAACTTGTAATTGTCAAATACAGAACTTAAAATTGATAGCTTCTAATTATTATTGCAAATATAAACTTGGAGATCTGAACTAGTAATTGTCAAATACAGAACTTAAAATTGATAGCTTCTAATTATTATTGCAAATTATAACTTGAAGATCTGAACTTGTAATTGTCAAATACAGAACTTAAAATTGATAGCTTCTAATTATTATTGCAAATTATAACTTGAAGATCTGAACTTGTAATTGTCAAATACAGAACATAAAATTGATAGCTTCTAATTATTATTTCAAATTATAACTTGAAGATCTGAACTTGTAATTGTCAAATACAGAACTTAAAATTAATAGCTTCTAATTATTATTGCAAATTATAACTTGAATATCTGAACTTGTAATTGTCAAATACAGAACTTCAAATTGTTAAATACAAATTATTAGTGCAAATTATAACTTGAAGATCTGAACTTGTAATTGTCAAATACAGAACTTAAAATTGATAGCTTCTAATTATTATTGTAAATTATAACTTGAAGATCTGAACTTGTAATAGTGAATTACAGAACTTAGATTTGTTAAATTCAAATTATTATTTCAAATTATAACTTGAAGATCTGAACTAGTAATTGTCAAATACAGAACTTAAAATTGATAGCTTCTAATTATTATTGCATATTATAACTTGAAGATCTGAACTTGTAATTGTTAAATACAGAACTTAAAATTGATAGCTTCTAATTATTATTGTAAATTATAACTTCAAGATCTGAACTTGTAATTGTCAAATACAGAACTTAAAATTGATAGCTTCTAATTATTATTGCAAATAATAACTTGAAGATCTGAACTTGTAATTGTCAAATACAGAACATCTAATTGTTAAATACAAATTATTAGTGCAAATTATAACTTGAAGATCTGAACAAGTAATTGTCAAATACAGAACTTAAAATTGATAGCTTCTAATTATTATTGTAAATTATAACTTGAAGATCTGAACTTGTAATAGTGAATTACAGAACTTAGATTTGTTAAATTCAAATTATTATTTCAAATTATAACTTGAAGATCTGAACTAGTAATTGTCAAATACAGAACTTAAAATTGATAGCTTCTAATTATTATTGCAAATTATAACTTGAAGATCTGAACTTGTAATTGTCAAATACAGAACTTAAAATTGATAGCTTCTAATTATTATTGCAAATTATAACATGAAGATCTGAACTTGTAATTGTCCAATACAGAACTTAAAATTGATAGCTTCTAATTATTATTGCAAATTATAACTTGAAGATCTGAATTGGAATAGTGAATTACAGAACTTAGATTTGTTAAATTCAAATTATTATTTCAAATTATAACTTGAAGATCTGAACTAGTAATTGACAAATACAGAACTTAAAATTGATAGCTTCTAATTATTATTGCAAATTATAACTTGAAGATCTGAACTTGTAATTGTCAAATGCAGAACTTAAAATTGATAGCTTCTAATTATTATTTCAAATTATAACTTGAAGATCTGAACTTGTAATTGTCAAATACAGAACTTAAAATTGATAGCTTCTAATTATTATTGCAAATAATAACTTGAAGATCTGTACTTGTAATTGTCAAATACCGAACTTAAAATTGATAGCTTATAATTATTATTGCAAATTATAACTTGAAGATCTGAACTTGTAATAGTGAATTACAAAACTTAGATTTGTTAAATTCAAATTATTATTTCAAATTATAACTTGAAGATCTGAACTAGTAATTGTCAAATACAGAACTTAAATTGATAGCTTATAATTATTATTGCAAATAATAATTTGAAGATCTGAACTTGTAATAGTCAAATACAGAACTTCTAATTGTTAAATACCAATTATTAGTGCAAATTATAACTTGAAGATCTGAACTAGTAATTGTCAAATACAGAACTTAAAATTGATAGCTTCTAATTATTATTGCAAATTATAACTTTAAGATCTGAACTTGTAATTGTCAAATACAGAACTTCTAATTGTTAAATACAAATTATTAGTGCAAATTATAACTTGAAGATCTGAACTTGTAATTGTCAAATACAGAACTTAAAATTGATAGCTTCTAATTATTATTGCAAATTATAACTTGAAGATCTGAACTTGTAATAGTGAATTACAAAACTTAGATTTGTTAAATTCAAATTATTATTTCAAATTATAACTTGAAGATCTGAACTAGTAATTGTCAAATACAGAACTTAAATTGATAGCTTATAATTATTATTGCAAATAATAATTTGAAGATCTGAACTTGTAATAGTCAAATACAGAACTTCTAATTGTTAAATACCAATTATTAGTGCAAATTATAACTTGAAGATCTGAACTAGTAATTGTCAAATACAGAACTTAAAATTGATAGCTTCTAATTATTATTGCAAATTATAACTTTAAGATCTGAACTTGTAATTGTCAAATACAGAACTTCTAATTGTTAAATACAAATTATTAGTGCAAATTATAACTTGAAGATCTGAACTTGTAATTGTCAAATACAGAACTTAAAATTGAGAGCTTCTAATTATTATTGCAAATTATAACTTGAAGATCTGAACTTGTAATTGTCAATTACAGAACTTCTAATTGTTAAATACAAATTTTTAGTGCAAATTATAACTTGAAGATCAGAACATGTAATTGTCAAATACAGAACTTAAAATTGATAGCTTCTAATTATTATTGTAAATTATAACTTGAAGATCTTAACTTGTAATAGTGAATTACAGAACTTAGATTTGTTAAATTCAAATTATTATTTCAAATTATAACTTGAAGATCTGAACTAGTAATTGTCAAATACAGAACTTCTAATTATTAAATACAAATTATTAGTGCAAATTATAACTTGAAGATCTGAACTAGTAATTTTCAAATACAGAACTTAATATTGATAGCTTCTAATTATTATTGCAAATTATAACTAGAAGATCTGAACTTGTAATTGTCAAATACAGAACTTCTAATTGTTAAATACAAATTATTAGTGCAAATTATAACTTGAAGATCTGAATTAGTAATTTTCAAATAAAGAACTTAATATTGATAGCTTCTAATTATTATTGCAAATTATAACTAGAAGATCTGAACTTGTAATTGTCAAATACAGAACTTAAAATTGATAGCTTCTAATTATAATTTCAAATTATAACTTGAAGATCTGAACTTGTAATTGTCAAATACAGAACTTAAAATTGATAGCTTCTAATTATTATTGCAAATTATAACTTGAAGATCTGAACTTGTAATTGTCAAATACAGAACTTCTAATTGTTAAATACAAATTAGTAGTGCAAATTATAACTTGAAGATCTGAACTTGTAATTATCAAATACAGAACTTAAAATTGATAGCTTCTAATTATTATTGTAAATTATAACTTGAAGAACTGAACTTGTAATAGTGAATTACAGAACTTAGATTTGTTAAATTCAAATTATTATTTCAAATTATAACTTGAAGATCTGAACTAGTAATTGTCAAATACAGAACTTAAAATTGATAGCTTCCAATTATTATTGCAAATTATAACTTGAAGATCTAACTTGTAATTGTCAAATACAGAACTTAAAATTGATAGCTTCTAATTATTATTGTAAATTATAACTTGAAGATCTGAACTTGTAATTGTCAAATACAGAACTTAAAATTGTTAGCTTCTAATTATTATTGCAAATATAAACTTGGAGATCTGAACTAGTAATTGTCAAATACAGAACTAAAATTGATAGCTTCTAATTATTATTGCAAATTATAACTTGAAGATCTGAACTTGTAATTGTCAAATACAGAACTTAAAATTGATAGCTTCTAATTATTATTGCAAATTATAACTTGAAGATCTGAACTAGTAATTGTCAAATGCAGAACTTAAAATTGATAGCTTCTAATTATTATTTCAAATTATAACTTGAAGATCTGAACTTGTAATTGTCAAATACAGAACTTAAAATTAATAGCTTCTAATTATTATTGCAAATTATAACTTGAATATCTGAACTTGTAATTGTCAAATACAGAACTTCAAATTGTTAAATACAAATTATTAGTGCAAATTATAACTTGAAGATCTGAACTTGTAATTGTCAAATACAGAACTTAAAATTGATAGCTTCTAATTATTATTGTAAATTATAACTTGAAGATCTGAACTTGTAATAGTGAATTACAGAACTTAGATTTGTTAAATTCAAATTATTATTTCAAATTATAACTTGAAGATCTGAACTAGTAATTGTCAAATACAGAACTTAAAATTGATAGCTTCTAATTATTATTGCATATTACAACTTGAAGATCTGAACTTGTAATTGTTAAATACAGAACTTAAAATTGATAGCTTCTAATTATTATTGTAAATTATAACTTCAAGATCTGAACTTGTAATTGTCAAATACAGAACTTAAAATTGATAGCTTCTAATTATTATTGCAAATAATAACTTGTAGATCTGAACTTGTAATTGTCAAATACAGAACTTCTAATTGTTAAATACAAATTATTAGTGCAAATTATAACTTGAAGATCTGAACAAGTAATTGTCAAATACAGAACTTAAAATTGATAGCTTCTAATTATTATTGTAAATTATAACTTGAAGATCTGAACTTGTAATAGTGAATTACAGAACTTAGATTTGTTAAATTCAAATTATTATTTCAAATTATAACTTGAAGATCTGAACTAGTAATTGTCAAATACAGAACTTAAAATTGATAGCTTCTAATTATTATTGCAAATTATAACTTGAAGATCTGAACTTGTAATTGTCAAATACAGAACTTAAAATTGATAGCTTCTAATTATTATTGCAAATTATAACAAGAAGATCTGAACTTGTAATTGTCAAATACAGAACTTAAAATAGATAGCTTCTAATTATTATTGTAAATTATAACTTGAAGATCTGAACTTAAAATAGTCAAATACAGAACTTCTAATTGTTAAATACAAATTATTAGTGCAAATTGTAACTTGAAGATCTGAACTAGTAATTTTCAAATACAGAACTTAATATTGATAGCTTCTAATTATTATTGCAAATTATAACTAGAAGATCTGAACTTGTAATTGTCAAATACAGAACTTAAAATTGATAGCTTCTAATTATTATTTCAATTTATAACTTGAAGATCTGAACTTGTAATTGTCAAATACAGAACTTAAAATTGATA
Organism: Cantharis lateralis; assembly: GCA_963170105.1. Classification (NCBI taxonomy): domain Eukaryota; kingdom Metazoa; phylum Arthropoda; class Insecta; order Coleoptera; family Cantharidae; genus Cantharis; species Cantharis lateralis. Next base: position 21,721,336 of record OY720625.1, on the reverse strand, counting down.
GCTTCTAATTATTATTGCAAATTATAACTTGAAGATCTGAACTTGTAATTGTCAAATACAGAACTTTTAATTGTTAAATTCAAATTAGTAGTGCAAATTATAACTTGAAGATCTGAACTTGTAATTATCAAATACAGAACTTAAAATTGATAGCTTCTAATTATTATTGTAAATTATAACTTGAAGATCTGAACTTGTAATAGTGAATTACAGAACTTAGATTTGTTAAATTCAAATTATTATTACAAATTATAACTTGAAGATCTGAACTAGTAATTGTCAAATACAGAACTTAAAATTGATAGCTTCTAATTATTATTGTAAATTATAACTTGAAGATCTGACCTTGTAATTGTCAAATACAGAACTTAAAATTGATATCTGCTAATTATTATTGCAAATAATAACTTGAAGATCTGAACTAGTAATTGTCAAATACAGCACTTAAAATTGATAGCTTCTAATTATTATTGCAAATTATAATTTGAAGATCTGAACTTGTAATAGACAAATACGCAACTTAGCATTGTTAAATACAAATTGTGATTGCAAATTATAACTTGAAGATCTGAACCTGTAATAGGTAAATACAGAACTTCGAATTGTTAAATTCTAACTAAGATTGCAAATAATAATTCGAAGATCTGAACTTGTAATAGTCAAATACAGAACTTCTAATTGTTAAATACAAATTATTAGTGCAAATTATAACTTGAAGATCTGAACTAGTAATTGTCAAATACAGAACTTAAAATTGATAGCTTCTAATTATTATTGCAAATTATAACTTGAAGATCTGAACTTGTAATTGTCAAATACAGAACTTCTAATTGTTAAATACAAATTATTAGTGCAAATTATAACTTGAAGATCTGAACTTGTAATTGTCAAATACAGAACTTAAAATTGATAGCTTCAAATTATTATTGCAAATTATAACTTGAAGATCTGAACTTGTAATTTTCAAATACAGAACTTCTAATTGTTAAATACAAATTATTAGTGCAAATTATAACTTGAAGAACTGAACTTGGAATTGTCAAATACAGAACTTCTAATTGTTAAATACAAATTATTAGTGCAAATTATAACTTGAAGATCTGAACTAGTAATTTTCAAATACAGAACTTAAAATTAATAGCTTCTAATTATTATTGCAAATTAAAACTTGAATGTCTGAACATGTAATTGTCAAATACAGAACTTCTAATTGTTAAATACAAATTATTAGTGCAAATTATAACTTGAAGATCTGAACTAGTAATTTTCAAATACAGAACTTAAAATTAATAGCTTCTAATTATTATTGCAAATTAAAACTTGAATGTCTGAACTTGTAATTGTCAAATACAGAACTTCTAATTGTTAAATACAAATTATTAGTGCAAATTATAACTTGAAGATCTGAACTTGTAATTGTCAAATACAGAACTTAAAATTGATAGCTTCTAATTATTATTGCAAATTATAACATGAAGATCTGAACTTGTAATTGTCAAATACAGAACTTAAAATTGATAGCTTCTAATTATTATTGTAAATTATAACTTGAAGATCTGAACTTGTAATAGTCAAATACAGAACTTCTAATTGTTAAATACAAATTATTAGTGCAAATTATAACTTGAAGATCTGAACTAGTAATTTTCAAATACAGAACTTAATATTGATAGCTTCTAATTATTATTGCAAATTATAACTAGAAGATCTGAACTTGTAATTGTCAAATACAGAACTTAAAATTGATAGCTTCTAATTATTATTTCAATTTATAACTTGAAGATCTGAACTTGTAATTGTCAAATACAGAACTTAAAATTGATAGCTTTTAATTATTATTGCAAATTATAACTTGAAGATCTGAACTTGTAATTGTCAAATACAGAACTTTTAATTGTTAAATACAAATTAGTAGTGCAAATTATAACTTGAAGATCTGAACTTGTAATTATCAAATACAGAACTTAAAATTGATAGCTTCTAATTATTATTGTAAATTATAACTTGAAGATCTAAACTTGTAATAGTGAATTACAGAACTTAGATTTGTTAAATTCAAATTATTATTACAAATTATAACTTGAAGATCTGAACTAGTAATTGTCAAATTCAGAACTTAAAATTGATAGCTTCTAATTATTATTGCAAATCATAACTTGAAGATCTGAACTAGTAATTGTCAAATACAGAACTTAAAATTGATAGCTTCTAATTATTATTGTAAATTATAACTTGAAGATCTGACCTTGTAATTGTCAAATACAGAACTTAAAATTGATATCTTCTAATTATTATTGCAAATAATAACTTGAAGATCTGAACTAGTAATTGTCAAATACAGCACTTAAAATTGATAGCTTCTAATTATTATTGCAAATTATAATTTGAAGATCTGAACTTGTAATAGACAAATACGCAACTTAGCATTGTTAAATACAAATTGTGATTGCAAATTATAACTTGAAGATCTGAACCTGTAATAGGTAAATACAGAACTTCGAATTGTTAAATTCAAACTAAGATTGCAAATAATAATTTGAAAATCTGAACTAGTAATAGTCAAATACAGAACTTCTAACTGTTAAAAACAAATTATTAGTGCAAATTATAACTTGAAGATCTGAACTTGTAATTGTCAAATACAGAACTTAAAATTGATAGCTTCTAATTTTTATTGCAAATTATAACTTGAAGATCTGAACTTGTAATAGTGAATTACAAAACTTAGATTTGTTAAATTCAAATTATTATTTCAAATTATAACTTGAAGATCTGAACTAGTAATTGTCAAATACAGAACTTAAATTGATAGCTTATAATTATTATTGCAAATAATAATTTGAAGATCTGAACTTGTAATAGTCAAATACAGAACTTCTAATTGTTAAATACAAATTATTAGTGCAAATTATAACTTGAAGATCTGAACTAGTAATTGTCAAATACAGAACTTAAAATTGATAGCTTCTAATTATTATTGCAAATTATAACTAGAAGATCTGAACTTGTAAGTGTCAAATACAGAACTCCTAATTGTTAAATACAAATTATTAGTGCAAATTATAACTTGAAGATCTGAACTTGTAATTGTCAAATATAGAACTTAAAATTGATAGCTTCTAATTATTATTGCAAATTATAACTTGAAGATCTGAACTTGTAATTGTCAAATACAGAACTTCTAATTGTTAAATACAAATTATTAGTGCAAATTATAACTTGAAGATCTGAACAAGTAATTGTCAAATACAGAACTTAAAATTGATAGCTTCTAATTATTATTGTAAATTATAACTTGAAGATCTGAACTTGTAATAGTGAATTACAGAACTTAGATTTGTTAACTTCAAATTATTATTACAAATTATAACTTGAAGATCTGGACTATAATTGTCAAATACAGAACTTAAAATTGATAGCTTCTAATTATTATTGCAAATCATAACTTGAAGATCTGAACTAGTAATTGTCAAATACAGAACTTAAAATTGATAGCTTCTAATTATTATTGTAAATTATAACTTGTAGATCTGACCTTGTAATTGTCAAATACAGAACTTAAAATTGATAGCTTGTAATTATAATTGTAAATTATAACTAGAAGATCTGAACTTGTAATAGTGTATTACAGAACTTTGATTTGTTAATTTCAAATTATTATTTCAAATTATAACTTGAAGATCTGAACTTGTAATTGTCAAATACAGAACTTAAAATTGATAGCTTCTAATTATTATTTCAAATTATAACTTGAAGATCTGAACTTGTAATTGTCAAATACAGAACTTCTAATTATGAAAAACAATTTATTAGTGCAAATTATAACTTGAAGATCTGAACTTGTAATTGTCAAATACTGAACTTAAAATTGATAGCTTCTAATTATTATTGCAAATTATAACTTGAAGATCTGAACTTGTATTAGTCAAATACAGAACTAAAATTGATAGCTACTAAATATTATTGTAAATTATAACTTGAAGATCTGAACTAGTAATAGTGAATTACAGAACTTAGATTTGTTAAATTCAAATAATTATTTCAAATTATAACTTGAAGATCTGAACTAGTAATAGTGAATTACAGAACTTAGATTTGTTAAAAGCAAATTATTATTTCAAATTGTAACTTGAAGATCTGAACTAGTAATTGTCAAATACAGAACTTAAAATTGATAGCTTCTAATTATTATTGCAAATTATAACTTGAAGATCTGAACTTGTAATTGTCAAATACAGAACTTCTAATAATGAAAAACAATTTATTAGTGCAAATTATAACTTGAAGATTTGAACTTGTAATTGTCAAATACTGAACTTAAAATTGATAGCTTCTAATTATTATTGCAAATTATAACTTGAAGATCTGAAGTTGTAATTGTCAAATACTGAACTTAAAATTGATAGCTTCTAATTATTATTGCAAATTATAACTTGAAGATCTGAACTTGTAATAGTGAATTACAGAACTTAGATTTGTTAAATTCAAATTATTATTTCAAATTATAACTTGAAGATCTGAACTAGTAATTTTCAAATACAGAACTTAAAATTGATAGCTTATAATTATTATTGTAAATTATATCTTGAAGATCTGAACTTGTAATAGTGAATTACAGAACTTAAATTTTTTAAATTCAAATTATTATTTCAAATTATAACTTGAAGATCTGAACTAGTAATCATCAAATACTGAACTTAAAATTGATAGCTTCTAATTATTATTGCAAATTATAACTTGAAGATCTGAACTTGTATTTGTCAAATACAGAACTAAAATTGATAGCTACTAAATATTATTGTAAATTATAACTTGAAGATCTGAACTAGTAATAGTGAATTACAGCACTTAGATTTGTTAAATTCAAATTATTATTTCAAATTATAACTTGAAGATCTGAACTAGTAATTGTCAAATACAGAACTTAAAATTGATAGCTTCTAATTATTATTGCAAATTATAACTTGAAGATCTGAACTTGTAATAGTAAATTACAGAACTTAGATTTGTTAAATTCAAATTATTATTACAAATTATAACTTGAAGATCTGAACTAGTAATTGTCAAATACAGAACTTAAAATTGATAGCTTATAATTATTATTGAAAATTATATCTTGAAGATCTGAACTTGTAATAGTGAATTACAGAACTTAGATTTGTTAAACTCAAATTATTATTTCAAATTATAACTTGAAGATCTGAACTAGTAATTGTCAAATACAGAACTTAAAATTGATAGCTTATAATTATTATTGTAAATTATAACTTAAAGATCTGAACTTGTAATAGTGAATTACAGAACTTAGAATTGTTAAATTCAAATTATTATTTCAAATTATAACTTGAAGATCTGAACTAGTAATTGTCAAATACAGAACTTATAATTGATAGCTTCTAATTGTTATTGCAAATTATAACTTGAAGATCTGAACTAGTAATTGTCAAATACAGAACTTAAAATTGATAGCTTCTAATTATTATTGCAAATTATAACTTGAAGATCTGAACTTGTAATTGTCAAATACAGAACTTAAAATTGATAGCTTATAATTATTATGTCAAATTATAACTTGAAGATCTGAACTTGTAATTGTCAAATACAGAACTTCTAATTATGAAAAACAATTTATTAGTGCAAATTATAACTTGAAGATCTGAACTTGTAATTGTCAAATACTGAACTTAAAATTGATAGCTTCTAATTATTATTGCAAATTATAACTTGAAGATCTGAACTTGTAATAGTGAATTACAGAACTTAAATTTTTTAAATTCAAATTATTATTTCAAATTATAACTTGAAGATCTGAACTAGTAATCATCAAATACTGAACTTAAAATTGATAGCTTCTAATTATTATTTCAAATTATAACTTGAAGATCTGAACTGGTAATTGTCAAATACAGAACTTCTAATTGTTAAATACAAATTATTAGTGCAAATTATAACTTGAAGATCTGAACTTGTAATTGTCAAATACAGAACTTAAAATTGATAGCTTCTAATTATTATTGTAAATTATAACTTGAAGATCTGAACTTGTAATAGTGAATTACAGAACTTAGATTTGTTAAATTCCAATTATTATTTCAAATTATAACTAGAAGATCTGAACTAGTAATTGTCAAATACAGAACTTAAAATTGATAGCTTCTAATTATTATTGCAAATTATAACTTGAAGAACTGAACTTGTAATTGTCAAATACAGCACTTAAAATTGATAGCTTCTAATTATTATTTCAAATTATAACTTGAAGATCTGAACTTGTAATTGTCAAACACAGAACTTAAAATTGATAGCTTCTAATTATTATTGCAAATAATAACTTGAAGATCTGAACTTTTAATTGTCAAATGCAGAACTTAAAATTGATAGCTTCTAATTATTATTGCAAATAATAATTTAAAGATCTGTACTTGTAATAGTCAAATACAGAACTTCTAATTGTTAAATACAAATTATTAGTGCAAATTATAACCTGAAGATCTGAACTTGTAATAGGTAAATACAGAACTTCGAATTGTTAAATTCAAACTAAGATTGCAAATAATAATTTGAAGATCTGAACTTGTAATTGTCAAATACAGAACTTAAAATTGATAGCTTCTAATTATTATTTCAAATTATAACTTGAAGATCTGAACTTGTAATTGTCAAATACAGAACTTCTAATTATTAAATACAAATTATTAGTGCAAATTATAACTTGAAGATCTGAACTTGTATTTGTCAAATACAGAACTAAAATTGATAGCTACTAAATATTATTGTAAATTATAACTTGAAGATCTGAACTAGTAATAGTGAATTACAGCACTTAGATTTGTTAAATTCAAATTATTATTTCAAATTATAACTTGTAGATCTGAACTAGTAATTGTCAAATACAGAACTTAAAATTGATAGCTTCTAATTATTATTGCAAATTATAACTTGAAGATCTGAACTTGTAATTGTCAAATACAGAACTTAAAATTATTGATAGCTTAAAATTATAATTCAATTTATAAGTTGAAGATCTGAACTTGTAATAGTCAAATACAGAACTTCGAATTGTTAAATACAAATTATTAGTGCAAATTATAACCTGAAGATCTGAACTTGTAATAGGTAAATACAGAACTTCGAATTGTTAAATTCAAACTAAGATTGCAAATAATAATTTGAAGATCTGAACTTGTAATTGTCAAATACAGAACTTCTAATTATTAAATACAAATTATTAGTGCAAATTATAACTTGAAGATCTGAACTAGTAATTGTCAAATACAGAACTTAAAATTGATAGCTTCTAATTATTATTGCAACTTATAACTTGAAGATCTGAACTTGTAATTGTCAAATACAGAACTTAAAATTGATAGCTTCTAATTATTATTTCAAATTATAACTTGAAGATCTGAACTTGTAATTGTCAAATACAGAACTTCTAATTATTAAATACAAATTATTAGTGCAAATTATAACTTGAAGATCTGAACTTGTAATTGTCAAATACAGAACTTAAAATTGATAGCTTCCAATTATTATTTCAAATTATAACTTGAAGATCTGAACTAGTAATTGTCAAATACAGAACTTAAAATTGATAGCTTATAATTATTATTGTAAATTATAACTTGAAGATCTGAACTTTTAATAGTGAATTACAGAACTTAGATTTGTTAAATTCAAATTATTATTTCAAATTATAACTTGAAGATCTGAACTAGTAATTGTCAAATACAGAACTTAAAATTGATAGCTTCTAATTATTATTGCAAATTATAACTTGAAGAACTGAACTTGTAATTGTCAAATACAGAACTTAAAATTGATAGCTTCTAATTATTATTGAATATTATAACTAGAAGATCTGAACTTGTAATAGTGAATTACAGAACTTAGATTTGTTAAATACAAATTATTATTTCAAATTATAACCTGAAGATCTGATCTAGTAATTGTCAAATACAGAACTTAAAATTGTTAAATACAAATTATTAGTGCAAATTATAACTTGAAGATCTGAACTTGTAATTGTCAAATACAGAAATTAAAATTGATAGCTTCTAATTATTATTGCAAATTATTACTTGAAGATCTGAACTTGTATTAGTGAATTACAGAACTTAGATTTGTGAAATTCAAATTATTATTTCTAATTATAACTTGAAGATCTGAACTAGTAATTGTCAAATACAGAACTTATAATTGTTAAATACAAATTATTAGTGCAAATTATAACTTGAAGATCTGAACTTGTAATTGTCAAATACAGAACTTAAAATTGATAGCTTATAATTATAATTCAAATTATAACTTGAAGATCTGAACTTGTTATAGTCAAATACAGAACTTCGAATTGTTAAATACAAATTATTAGTGCAAATTAAAAATTGTAGATCTGAACTTGTAATAGGTAAATACAGAACTTCAAATTGTTAAATTAAAACTAAGATTGCAAATAATAATTTGAAGATCTGAACTTGTAATAGTCAAATATAGAACTTCTAATTGTTAAATCCAAATTATTAGTGCAAATTATAACTTGAAGATCTGAACTTGTAATTGTCAAATACAGAAATTAAAATTGATAGCTTCTAATTATTATTGCAAATTATAACTTGAAGATCTCAACTTGTAATAGTGAATTACAGAACTTAGATTTGTTAAATACAAATTATTATTTCAAATTATAACTTGAAGATCTGAACTAGTAATTGTCAAATACAGAACTTAAAATTGTTAAATACTAATTATTAGTGCAAATTATAACTTGAAGATCTGAACTTGTAATTGTCAAATACAGAACTTAAAATTGATAGCTTATAATTATAATTCAAATTATAACTTGAAGATCTGAACTTGTAATAGTCAAATACAGAACTTCGAATTGTTAAATACAAATTATTAGTGCAAAATATAACTTGAAGATCTGAACTTGTAATTGTCAAATACAGAACTTTAAATTGATAGCTTCTACTTATTATTGCTTATTATAACTTGAAGATCTGAACTTGTAATAGTGAATTACAGTACTTAGATTTGTTAAATACAAATTATTATTTCAAATTATAACTTGAAGATCTGAACTAGTAATTGTCAAATACAGAACTTAAAATTGTTAAATACAAATTATTAGTGCAAATTATAACTTGAAGATCTGAGCTTGTAATAGTCAAATACAGAACTTCGAATTGTTAAATACAAATTATTAGTGCAAATTATAACTTGTAGATCTGAACTTGTAATAGGTAAATACAGAACTACAAATTGTTAAATTAAAACTAAGATTGCAAATAATAATTTGAAGATCTGAACTTGTAATAGTCAAATATAGAACTTCTAATTGTTAAATACAAATTATTAGTGCAAATTATAACTTGAAGATCTGAACTTGTAATTGTCAAATACAGAACTTAAAATTGATAGCTTCTAATTATTATTGCAAATTATAATTTGAAGATGTGAACTTGTAATAGACAAATACGCAACTTAGCATTGTTAACTACAAATTATGATTGCAAATTAAAACTTGAAGATCTGAACTTGTAATTGTCAAATACAGAACTTAAAATTGATAGCTTCTAATTATTATTGCAAATAATAACTTGAAGATCTGAACTTGTAATAGTGAATTACAGAACTTAGATTTGTCAAATTCAAATTATTATTTTTAATTATAACTTGAAGATCTGAACTAATAATTGTCATATACAGAACTTAAAATTGATAGCTTCTAATTATTATTGCAAATTATAACTTGAAGATCTGAACTTGTAATTGTCAAATACAGAACTTAAAATTGATAGCTTCTAATTATTATTTCAAATTATAACTTGAAGATCTGAACTTGTAATTGTCAAATACAGAACATAAAATTAATAGCTTCTAATTATTATTGCAAATAATAACTTGAAGATCTGAACTTGTAATTGTCAAATGCAGAACTTAAAATTGATAGCTTCTAATTATTATTGCAAATAATAATTTGAAGATCTGTACATGTAATTGTCAAATACAGAACTTAAAATTGATAGCTTATAATTATAATTCAAATTATAACTTGAAGATCTGAACTCGTAATAGTCAAATACAGAACTTCGAATTGTTAAATACAAATTATTAGTGCAAATTATAACTTGAAAATTTGAACTTGTAATTGTCAAATACAGAACTTCTAATTGTTAAATACAAATGATTAGTGCAAATTATAACTTGAAGATCTGAACTAGTAATTGTCAAATACAGCACTTAAAATTGATAGCTTCTAATTATTATTGCAAATTATAACTTGAAGATCTGAACTTGTAATTGTCAAATACAGAACTTAAAATTGATAGCTTCTAATTATTATTTCAAATTATAACTTGAAGATCTGAACTTGTACTTGTCAAATACAGAACTAAAAATTGATAGCTTCTAATTATTATTGTAAATTATAACTTGAAGATCTGAACTTGTAATAGTGAATTACAGAACTTAGATTTGTTAAATTCAAATTATTATTTCAAATTATAACTTGTAGATCTGAACTAGTAATTGTCAAATACAGAACTTAAAATTGATAACTTCTAATTATTATTGCAAATTATAACTTGAAGATCTGAACTTGTGATTGTCAAATACAGAACTTAAAATTGATAGCTTCTAATTATTATTGTAAATTATAACTTGAAGATCTGAACTTGTAATTGTCAAATACAGAACTTAAAATTGATAGCTACTAATTATTATTGCAAATTATAACTTGAAGATCTGAACTAGTAATTGTCAAATACAGAACTTAAAATTGTTAAATACAAATTATTAGTGCAAATTATATCTTGAAGATCTGAGCTTGTAATAGTCAAATACAGAACTTCGAATTGTTAAATACAAATTATTAGTGCAAATTATAACTTGTAGATCTGAACTTGTAATAGGTAAATACAGAACTACAAATTGTTAAATTAAAACTAAGATTGCAAATAATAATTTGAAGATCTGAACTTGTAATAGTCAAATATAGAACTTCTAATTGTTAAATACAAATTATTAGTGCAAATTATAACTTGAAGATCTGAACTTGTAATTGTCAAATACAGAACTTAAAATTGATAGCTTCTAATTATTATTGCAAATTATAATTTGAAGATGTGAACTTGTAATAGACAAATACGCAACTTAGCATTGTTAACTACAAATTATGATTGCAAATTAAAACTTGAAGATCTGAACTTGTAATTGTCAAATACAGAACTTAAAATTGATAGCTTCTAATTATTATTGCAAATTATTACTTGAAGATCTGAACTTGTAATAGTGAATTACAGAACTTAGATTTGTTAAATACAAATTATTATTTCAAATTATAACCTGAAGATCTGATCTAGTAATTGTCAAATACAGAACTTAAAATTGTTAAATACAAATTATTAGTGCAAATTATAACTTGAAGATCTGAACTTGTAATTGTCAAATACAGAAATTAAAATTGATAGCTTCTAATTATTATTGCAAATTATTACTTGAAGATCTGAACTTGTATTAGTGAATTACAGAACTTAGATTTGTGAAATTCAAATTATTATTTCTAATTATAACTTGAAGATCTGAACTAGTAATTGTCAAATACAGAACTTATAATTGTTAAATACAAATTATTAGTGCAAATTATAACTTGAAGATCTGAACTTGTAATTGTCAAATACAGAACTTAAAATTGATAGCTTATAATTATAATTCAAATTATAACTTGAAGATCTGAACTTGTTATAGTCAAATACAGAACTTCGAATTGTTAAATACAAATTATTAGTGCAAATTAAAAATTGTAGATCTGAACTTGTAATAGGTAAATACAGAACTTCAAATTGTTAAATTAAAACTAAGATTGCAAATAATAATTTGAAGATCTGAACTTGTAATAGTCAAATATAGAACTTCTAATTGTTAAATCCAAATTATTAGTGCAAATTATAACTTGAAGATCTGAACTTGTAATTGTCAAATACAGAAATTAAAATTGATAGCTTCTAATTATTATTGCAAATTATAACTTGAAGATCTCAACTTGTAATAGTGAATTACAGAACTTAGATTTGTTAAATACAAATTATTATTTCAAATTATAACTTGAAGATCTGAACTAGTAATTGTCAAATACAGAACTTAAAATTGTTAAATACTAATTATTAGTGCAAATTATAACTTGAAGATCTGAACTTGTAATTGTCAAATACAGAACTTAAAATTGATAGCTTATAATTATAATTCAAATTATAACTTGAAGATCTGAACTTGTAATAGTCAAATACAGAACTTCGAATTGTTAAATACAAATTATTAGTGCAAAATATAACTTGAAGATCTGAACTTGTAATTGTCAAATACAGAACTTTAAATTGATAGCTTCTACTTATTATTGCTTATTATAACTTGAAGATCTGAACTTGTAATAGTGAATTACAGTACTTAGATTTGTTAAATACAAATTATTATTTCAAATTATAACTTGAAGATCTGAACTAGTAATTGTCAAATACAGAACTTAAAATTGTTAAATACAAATTATTAGTGCAAATTATAACTTGAAGATCTGAGCTTGTAATAGTCAAATACAGAACTTCGAATTGTTAAATACAAATTATTAGTGCAAATTATAACTTGTAGATCTGAACTTGTAATAGGTAAATACAGAACTACAAATTGTTAAATTAAAACTAAGATTGCAAATAATAATTTGAAGATCTGAACTTGTAATAGTCAAATATAGAACTTCTAATTGTTAAATACAAATTATTAGTGCAAATTATAACTTGAAGATCTGAACTTGTAATTGTCAAATACAGAACTTAAAATTGATAGCTTCTAATTATTATTGCAAATTATAATTTGAAGATGTGAACTTGTAATAGACAAATACGCAACTTAGCATTGTTAACTACAAATTATGATTGCAAATTAAAACTTGAAGATCTGAACTTGTAATTGTCAAATACAGAACTTAAAATTGATAGCTTCTAATTATTATTGCAAATTATTACTTGAAGATCTGAACTTGTAATAGTGAATTACAGAACTTAGATTTGTCAAATTCAAATTATTATTTTTAATTATAACTTGAAGATCTGAACTAGTAATTGTCATATACAGAACTTAAAATTGATAGCTTCTAATTATTATTGCAAATTATAACTTGAAGATCTGAACTTGTAATTGTCAAATACAGAACTTAAAATTGATAGCTTCTAATTATTATTTCAAATTATAACTTGAAGATCTGAACTTGTAATTGTCAAATACAGAACATAAAATTAATAGCTTCTAATTATTATTGCAAATAATAACTTGAAGATCTGAACTTGTAATTGTCAAATGCAGAACTTAAAATTGATAGCTTCTAATTATTATTGCAAATAATAATTTGAAGATCTGTACATGTAATTGTCAAATACAGAACTTAAAATTGATAGCTTATAATTATAATTCAAATTATAACTTGAAGATCTGAACTCGTAATAGTCAAATACAGAACTTCGAATTGTTAAATACAAATTATTAGTGCAAATTATAACTTGAAAATTTGAACTTGTAATTGTCAAATACAGAACTTCTAATTGTTAAATACAAATGATTAGTGCAAATTATAACTTGAAGATCTGAACTAGTAATTGTCAAATACAGCACTTAAAATTGATAGCTTCTAATTATTATTGCAAATTATAACTTGAAGATCTGAACTTGTAATTGTCAAATACAGAACTTAAAATTGATAGCTTCTAATTATTATTTCAAATTATAACTTGAAGATCTGAACTTGTACTTGTCAAATACAGAACTAAAAATTGATAGCTTCTAATTATTATTGTAAATTATAACTTGAAGATCTGAACTTGTAATAGTGAATTACAGAACTTAGATTTGTTAAATTCAAATTATTATTTCAAATTATAACTTGTAGATCTGAACTAGTAATTGTCAAATACAGAACTTAAAATTGATAACTTCTAATTATTATTGCAAATTATAACTTGAAGATCTGAACTTGTGATTGTCAAATACAGAACTTAAAATTGATAGCTTCTAATTATTATTGTAAATTATAACTTGAAGATCTGAACTTGTAATTGTCAAATACAGAACTTAAAATTGTTAAATACAAATTATTAGTGCAAATTATATCTTGAAGATCTGAGCTTGTAATAGTCAAATACAGAACTTCGAATTGTTAAATACAAATTATTAGTGCAAATTATAACTTGTAGATCTGAACTTGTAATAGGTAAATACAGAACTACAAATTGTTAAATTAAAACTAAGATTGCAAATAATAATTTGAAGATCTGAACTTGTAATAGTCAAATATAGAACTTCTAATTGTTAAATACAAATTATTAGTGCAAATTATAACTTGAAGATCTGAACTTGTAATTGTCAAATACAGAACTTAAAATTGATAGCTTCTAATTATTATTGCAAATTATAATTTGAAGATGTGAACTTGTAATAGACAAATACGCAACTTAGCATTGTTAACTACAAATTATGATTGCAAATTAAAACTTGAAGATCTGAACTTGTAATTGTCAAATACAGAACTTAAAATTGATAGCTTCTAATTATTATTGCAAATTATTACTTGAAGATCTGAACTTGTAATAGTGAATTACAGAACTTAGATTTGTCAAATTCAAATTATTATTTCTAATTATAACTTGAAGATCTGAACTAGTAATTGTCTTATACAGAACTTAAAATTGATAGCTTCTAATTATTATTGCAAATTATAACTTGAAGATCTGAACTTGTAATTGTCAAATACAGAACATAAAATTAATAGCTTCTAATTATTATTGCAAATAATAACTTGAAGATCTGAACTTGTAATTGTCAAATGCAGAACTTAAAATTGATAGCTTCTAATTATTATTGCAAATAATAATTTGAAGATCTGTACATGTAATTGTCAAATACAGAACTTAAAATTGATAGCTTATAATTATAATTCAAATTATAACTTGAAGATCTGAACTAGTAATAGTCAAATACAGAACTTCGAATTGTTAAATACAAATTATTAGTGCAAATTATAACTTGAAGATTTGAACTTGTAATTGTCAAATACAGAACTTCTAATTGTTAAATACAAATGATTAGTGCAAATTATAACTTGAAGATCTGAACTAGTAATTGTCAAATACAGCACTTAAAATTGATAGCTTCTAATTATTATTGCAAATTATAACTTGAAGATCTGAACTTGTAATTGTCAAATACAGAACTTAAAATTGATAGCTTCTAATTATTATTTCAAATTATAACTTGAAGATCTGAACTTGTAATTGTCAAGTACAGAACTTAAAATTGATAGCTTCTAATTATTATTGCAAATTATAACTTGAAGATCTGAACTTGTAATTGTCAAATACAGAACTAAAAATTGGTAGCTTCTAATTATTATTGTAAATTATAACTTGAAGATCTGAACTTGTAATAGTGAATTACAGAACTTAGATTTGTTAACTTCAAATTATTATTTCAAATTATAAATTGTAGATCTGAACTAGTAATTGTCAAATACAGAACTTAAAATTGATAACTTCTAATTATTATTGCAAATTATAACTTGAAGATCTGAACTTGTGATTGTCAAATACAGAACTTAAAATTGATAGCTTCTAATTATTATTGTAAATTATAACTTGAAGATCTGAACTTGTAATTGTCAAATACAGAACTTAAAATTGATAGCTACTAATTATTATTGCAAATTATAACTTGAAGATCTGAACTTGTAATTGTCAAATACAGAACTTAAAATTGATAGCTTCTAATTATTATTGCAAATTATAATTTGAAGATCTGAACTTGTAATAGACAAATACGCAACTTAGCATTGTTAAATACAAATTGTGATTGCAAATTATAACTTGAAGATCTGAACCTGTAATAGGTAAATACAGAACTTCGAATTGTTAAATTCAAACTAAGATTGCAAATAATAATTCGAAGATCTGAACTTGTAATAGTCAAATACAGAACTTCTAATTGTTAAATACAAATTAATAGTGCAAATTATAACTTGAAGATCTGAACTAGTAATTGTCAAATACAGAACTTAAAATTGATAGCTTTAATTATTATTGCAAATTATAACTTGAAGAACTGAACTTGTAATAGTGAATTACAGAACTTAGATTTGTTAAACTCAAATTATTATTTCAAATTATAACTTGAAGATCTGAACTAGTAATTGTCAAATACAGAACTTAAAATTGATAGCTTATAATTATTATTGTAAATTATAACTTAAAGATCTGAACTTGTAATAGTGAATTACAGAACTTAGAATTGTTAAATTCAAATTATTATTTCAAATTATAACTTGAAGATCTGAACTAGTAATTGTCAAATACAGAACTTATAATTGATAGCTTCTAATTGTTATTGCAAATTATAACTTGAAGATCTGAACTAGTAATTGTCAAATACAGAACTTAAAATTGATAGCTTCTAATTATTATTGCAAATTATAACTTGAAGATCTGAACTTGTAATTGTCAAATACAGAACTTAAAATTGATAGCTTCTAATTATTATGTCAAATTATAACTTGAAGATCTGAACTTGTAATTGTCAAATACAGAACTTCTAATTATGAAAAACAATTTATTAGTGCAAATTATAACTTGAAGATCTGAACTTGTAATTGTCAAATACTGAACTTAAAATTGATAGCTTCTAATTATTATTGCAAATTATAACTTGAAGATCTGAACTTGTAATAGTGAATTACAGAACTTAAATTTTTTAAATTCAAATTATTATTTCAAATTATAACTTGAAGATCTGAACTAGTAATTGTCAAATACAGAACTTAAAATTGATAGCTTCTAATTATTATTGCAAATTATAACTTGAAGATCTGAACTTGTAATAGTGAATTACAGAACTTAGATTTGTTAAATTCAAATTATTATTTCAAATTATAACTTGAAGATCTGAACTAGTAATTTTCAAATACAGAACTTAAAATTGATAGCTTATAATTATTATTGTAAATTATATCTTGAAGATCTGAACTTGTAATAGTGAATTACAGAACTTAAATTTTTTAAATTCAAATTATTATTTCAAATTATAACTTGAAGATCTGCACTAGTAATCATCAAATACTGAACTTAAAATTGATAGCTTCTAATTATTATTGCAAATAATAATTTGAAGATCTGAACTTGTAATAGTCAAATATAGAACTTCTAATTGTTAAATACAAATTATTAGTGCAAATTATAACTTGAAGATCTGAACTTGTAATTGTCAAATACAGAACTTAAAATTGATAGCTTCTAATTATTATTGCAAATTATAATTTGAAGATGTGAACTTGTAATAGACAAATACGCAACTTAGCATTGTTAACTACAAATTATGATTGCAAATTAAAACTTGAAGATCTGAACTTGTAATTGTCAAATACAGAACTTAAAATTGATAGCTTCTAATTATTATTGCAAATTATTACTTGAAGATCTGAACTAGTAATAGTGAATTACAGAACTTAGATTTGTTAAATTCAAATTATTATTTCAAATTATAACTTGTAGATCTGAACTAGTAATTGTCAAATACAGAACTTAAAATTGATAACTTCTAATTATTATTGCAAATTATAACTTGAAGATCTGAACTTGTGATTGTCAAATACAGAACTTAAAATTGATAGCTTCTAATTATTATTGTAAATTATAACTTGAAGATCTGAACTTGTAATTGTCAAATACAGAACTTAAAATTGATAGCTACTAATTATTATTGCAAATTATAACTTGAAGATCTGAACTAGTAATTGTCAAATACAGAACTTAAAATTGTTAAATACAAATTATTAGTGCAAATTATATCTTGAAGATCTGAGCTTGTAATAGTCAAATACAGAACTTCGAATTGTTAAATACAAATTATTAGTGCAAATTATAACTTGTAGATCTGAACTTGTAATAGGTAAATACAGAACTACAAATTGTTAAATTAAAACTAAGATTGCAAATAATAATTTGAAGATCTGAACTTGTAATAGTCAAATATAGAACTTCTAATTGTTAAATACAAATTATTAGTGCAAATTATAACTTGAAGATCTGAACTTGTAATTGTCAAATACAGAACTTAAAATTGATAGCTTCTAATTATTATTGCAAATTATAATTTGAAGATGTGAACTTGTAATAGACAAATACGCAACTTAGCATTGTTAACTACAAATTATGATTGCAAATTAAAACTTGAAGATCTGAACTTGTAATTGTCAAATACAGAACTTAAAATTGATAGCTTCTAATTATTATTGCAAATTATTACTTGAAGATCTGAACTTGTAATAGTGAATTACAGAACTTAGATTTGTCAAATTCAAATTATTATTTCTAATTATAACTTGAAGATCTGAACTAGTAATTGTCTTATACAGAACTTAAAATTGATAGCTTCTAATTATTATTGCAAATTATAACTTGAAGATCTGAACTTGTAATTGTCAAATACAGAACATAAAATTAATAGCTTCTAATTATTATTGCAAATAATAACTTGAAGATCTGAACTTGTAATTGTCAAATGCAGAACTTAAAATTGATAGCTTCTAATTATTATTGCAAATAATAATTTGAAGATCTGTACATGTAATTGTCAAATACAGAACTTAAAATTGATAGCTTATAATTATAATTCAAATTATAACTTGAAGATCTGAACTAGTAATAGTCAAATACAGAACTTCGAATTGTTAAATACAAATTATTAGTGCAAATTATAACTTGAAGATTTGAACTTGTAATTGTCAAATACAGAACTTCTAATTGTTAAATACAAATGATTAGTGCAAATTATAACTTGAAGATCTGAACTAGTAATTGTCAAATACAGCACTTAAAATTGATAGCTTCTAATTATTATTGCAAATTATAACTTGAAGATCTGAACTTGTAATTGTCAAATACAGAACTTAAAATTGATAGCTTCTAATTATTATTTCAAATTATAACTTGAAGATCTGAACTTGTAATTGTCAAGTACAGAACTTAAAATTGATAGCTTCTAATTATTATTGCAAATTATAACTTGAAGATCTGAACTTGTAATTGTCAAATACAGAACTAAAAATTGATAGCTTCTAATTATTATTGTAAATTATAACTTGAAGATCTGAACTTGTAATAGTGAATTACAGAACTTAGATTTGTTAAATTCAAATTATTATTTCAAATTATAAATTGTAGATCTGAACTAGTAATTGTCAAATACAGAACTTAAAATTGATAACTTCTAATTATTATTGCAAATTATAACTTGAAGATCTGAACTTGTGATTGTCAAATACAGAACTTAAAATTGATAGCTTCTAATTATTATTGTAAATTATAACTTGAAGTTCTGAACTTGTAATTGTCAAATACAGAACTTAAAATTGATAGCTACTAATTATTATTGCAAATTATAACTTGAAGATCTGAACTTGTAATTGTCAAATACAGAACTTAAAATTGATAGCTTCTAATTATTATTGCAAATTATAATTTGAAGATCTGAACTTGTAATAGACAAATACGCAACTTAGCATTGTTAAATACAAATTGTGATTGCAAATTATAACTTGAAGATCTGAACCTGTAATAGGTAAATACAGAACTTCGAATTGTTAAATTCAAACTAAGATTGCAAATAATAATTCGAAGATCTGAACTTGTAATAGTCAAATACAGAACTTCTAATTGTTAAATACAAATTAATAGTGCAAATTATAACTTGAAGATCTGAACTAGTAATTGTCAAATACAGAA
This sequence comes from Cantharis lateralis, assembly GCA_963170105.1. Taxonomy (NCBI): domain Eukaryota; kingdom Metazoa; phylum Arthropoda; class Insecta; order Coleoptera; family Cantharidae; genus Cantharis; species Cantharis lateralis. The sequence continues at coordinate 21,701,525 of OY720625.1, read as the reverse complement.
CTTAAAATTGATAGCTTTAATTATTATTGCAAATTATAACTTGAAGAACTGAACTTGTAATAGTGAATTACAGAACTTAGATTTGTTAAACTCAAATTATTATTTCAAATTATAACTTGAAGATCTGAACTAGTAATTGTCAAATACAGAACTTAAAATTGATAGCTTATAATTATTATTGTAAATTATAACTTAAAGATCTGAACTTGTAATAGTGAATTACAGAACTTAGAATTGTTAAATTCAAATTATTATTTCAAATTATAACTTGAAGATCTGAACTAGTAATTGTCAAATACAGAACTAATAATTGATAGCTTCCAATTGTTATTGCAAATTATAACTTGAAGATCTGAACTAGTAATTGTCAAATACAGAACTTAAAATTGATAGCTTCTAATTATTATTGCAAATTATAACTTGAAGATCTGAACTTGTAATTGTCAAATACTGAACTTAAAATTGATAGCTTCTAATTATTATTGCAAATTATAACTTGAAGATCTGAACTTGTAATAGTGAATTACAGAACTTAAATTTTTTAAATTCATATTATTATTTCAAATTATAACTTGCAGATCTGAACTAGTAATTGTCAAATACAGAACTTAAAATTGATAGCTTCTAATTATTATTGCAAATTATAACTTGAAGATCTGAACTTGTAATAGTGAATTACAGAACTTAGATTTGTTAAATTCAAATTATTATTTCAAATTATAACTTGAAGATCTGAACTAGTAATTTTCAAATACAGAACTTAAAATTGATAGCTTATAATTATTATTGTAAATTATATCTTGAAGATCTGAACTTGTAATAGTGAATTACAGAACTTAAATTTTTTAAATTCAAATTATTATTTCAAATTATAACTTGAAGATCTGAACTAGTAATCATCAAATACTGAACTTAAAATTGATAGCTTCTAATTATTATTGCAAATAATAATTTGAAGATCTGAACTTGTAATAGTCAAATATAGAACTTCTAATTGTTAAATACAAATTATTAGTGCAAATTATAACTTGAAGATCTGAACTTGTAATTGTCAAATACAGAACTTAAAATTGATAGCTTCTAATTATTATTGCAAATTATAATTTGAAGATGTGAACTTGTAATAGACAAATACGCAACTTAGCATTGTTAACTACAAATTATGATTGCAAATTAAAACTTGAAGATCTGAACTTGTAATTGTCAAATACAGAACTTAAAATTGATAGCTTCTAATTATTATTGCAAATTATTACTTGAAGATCTGAACTTGTAATAGTGAATTACAGAACTTAGATTTGTCAAATTCAAATTATTATTTCTAACTATAACTTGAAGATCTGAACTAGTAATTGTCTTATACAGAACTTAAAATTGATAGCTTCTAATTATTATTGCAAATTAAAACTTGAAGATCTGAACTTGTAATTGTCAAATACAGAACATAAAATTAATAGCTTCTAATTATTATTGCAAATAATAACTTGAAGATCTGAACTTGTAATTGTCAAATGCAGAACTTAAAATTGATAGCTTCTAATTATTATTGCAAATAATAATTTGAAGATCTGTACATGTAATTGTCAAATACAGAACTTAAAATTGATAGCTTATAATTATAATTCAAATTATAACTTGAAGATCTGAACTAGTAATAGTCAAATACAGAACTTCGAATTGTTAAATACAAATTATTAGTGCAAATTATAACTTGAAGATTTGAACTAGTAATTGTCAAATACAGCACTTAAAATTGATAGCTTCTAATTATTATTGCAAATTATAACTTGAAGATCTGAACTTGTAATTGTCAAATACAGAACTTAAAATTGATAGCTTCTAATTATTATTTCAAATTATAACTTGAAGATCTGAACTTGTAATTGTCAAGTACAGAACTTAAAATTGATAGCTTCTAATTATTATTGCAAATTATAACTTGAAGATCTGAACTTGTAATTGTCAAATACAGAACTAAAAATTGATAGCTTCTAATTATTATTGTAAATTATAACTTGAAGATTTGAACTTGTAATAGTGAATTACAGAACTTAGATTTGTTAAATTCAAATTATTATTTCAAATTATAAATTGTAGATCTGAACTAGTAATTGTCAAATACAGAACTTAAAATTGATAACTTCTAATTATTATTGCAAATTATAACTTGAAGATCTGAACTTGTGATTGTCAAATACAGAACTTAAAATTGATAGCTTCTAATTATTATTGTAAATTATAACTTGAAGATCTGAACTTGTAATTGTCAAATACAGAACTTAAAATTGATAGCTACTAATTATTATTGCAAATTATAACTTGAAGATCTGAACTTGTAATTGTCAAATACAGAACTTAAAATTGATAGCTTCTAATTATTATTGCAAATTATAATTTGAAGATCTGAACTTGTAATAGACAAATACGCAACTTAGCATTGTTAAATACAAATTGTGATTGCAAATTATAACTTGAAGATCTGAACCTGTAATAGGTAAATACAGAACTTCGAATTGTTAAATTCAAACTAAGATTGCAAATAATAATTCGAAGATCTGAACTTGTAATAGTCAAATACAGAACTTCTAATTGTTAAATACAAATTAATAGTGCAAATTATAACTTGAAGATCTGAACTAGTAATTGTCAAATACAGAACTTAAAATTGATAGCTTTAATTATTATTGCAAATTATAACTTGAAGAACTGAACTTGTAATAGTGAATTACAGAACTTAGATTTGTTAAACTCAAATTATTATTTCAAATTATAACTTGAAGATCTGAACTAGTAATTGTCAAATACAGAACTTAAAATTGATAGCTTATAATTATTATTGTAAATTATAACTTAAAGATCTGAACTTGTAATAGTGAATTACAGAACTTAGAATTGTTAAATTCAAATTATTATTTCAAATTATAACTTGAAGATCTGAACTAGTAATTGTCAAATACAGAACTTATAATTGATAGCTTCTAATTGTTATTGCAAATTATAACTTGAAGATCTGAACTAGTAATTGTCAAATACAGAACTTAAAATTGATAGCTTCTAATTATTATTGCAAATTATAACTTGAAGATCTGAACTTGTAATTGTCAAATACAGAACTTAAAATTGATAGCTTCTAATTATTATGTCAAATTATAACTTGAAGATCTGGACTTGTAATTGTCAAATACAGAACTTCTAATTATGAAAAACAATTTATTAGTGCAAATTATAACTTGAAGATCTGAACTAGTAATTGTCAAATACAGAACTTATAATTGATAGCTTCTAATTGTTATTGCAAATTATAACTTGAAGATCTGAACTAGTAATTGTTAAATACAGAACTTAAAATTGATAGCTTCTAATTATTATTGCAAATTATAACTTGAAGATCTGAACTTGTAATTGTCAAATACAGAACTTAAAATTGATAGCTTCTAATTATTATTGCAAATTATAATTTGAAGATCTGAACTTGTAATAGTCAAATATAGAACTTCTAATTGTTAAATACAAATTATTAGTGCAAATTATAACTTGAAGATCTGAACTTGTAATTGTCAAATACAGAACTTAAAATTGATAGCTTCTAATTATTATTGCAAATTATAATTTGAAGATGTGAACTTGTAATAGACAAATACGCAACTTAGCATTGTTAACTACAAATTATGATTGCAAATTAAAACTTGAAGATCTGAACTTGTAATTGTCAAATACAGAACTTAAAATTGATAGCTTCTAATTATTATTGCAAATTATTACTTGAAGATCTGAACTTGTAATAGTGAATTACAGAAGTTAGATTTGTCAAATTTAATTATTATTTCTAATTATAACTTGAAGATCTGAACTAGTAATTGTCTTATACAGAACTTAAAATTGATAGCTTCTAATTATTATTGCAAATTATAACTTGAAGATCTGAACTTGTAATTGTCAAATACAGAACATAAAATTAATAGCTTCTAATTATTATTGCAAATAATAACTTGAAGATCTGAACTTGTAATTGTCAAATGCAGAACTTAAAATTGATAGCTTCTAATTATTATTGCAAATAATAATTTGAAGATCTGTACATGTAATTGTCAAATACAGAACTTAAAATTGATAGCTTATAATTATAATTCAAATTATAACTTGAAGATCTGAACTCGTAATAGTCAAATACAGAACTTCGAATTGTTAAATACAAATTATTAGTGCAAATTATAACTTGAAGATTTGAACTTGTAATTGTCAAATACAGAACTTCTAATTGTTAAATACAAATGATTAGTGCAAATTATAACTTGAAGATCTGAACTAGTAATTGTCAAATACAGCACTTAAAATTGATAGCTTCTAATTATTATTGCAAATTATAACTTGAAGATCTGAACTTGTAATTGTCAAATACAGAACTTAAAATTGATAGCTTCTAATTATTATTTCAAATTATAACTTGAAGATCTGAACTTGTACTTGTCAAATACAGAACTAAAAATTGATAGCTTCTAATTATTATTGAAAATTATAACTTGAAGATCTGAACTTGTAATAGTGAATTACAGAACTTAGATTTGTTAAATTCAAATTATTATTTCAAATTATAACTTGTAGATCTGAACTAGTAATTGTCAAATACAGAACTTAAAATTGATAACTTCTAATTATTATTGCAAATTATAACTTGAAGATCTGAACTTGTGATTGTCAAATACAGAACTTAAAATTGATAGCTTCTAATTATTATTGTAAATTATAACTTGAAGATCTGAACTTGTAATTGTCAAATACAGAACTTAAAATTGATAGCTACTAATTATTATTGCAAATTATAACTTGAAGATCTGAACTAGTAATTGTCAAATACAGAACTTAAAATTGTTAAATACAAATTATTAGTGCAAATTATATCTTGAAGATCTGAGCTTGTAATAGTCAAATACAGAACTTCGAATTGTTAAATACAAATTATTAGTGCAAATTATAACTTGTAGATCTGAACTTGTAATAGGTAAATACAGAACTACAAATTGTTAAATTAAAACTAAGATTGCAAATAATAATTTGAAGATCTGAACTTGTAATAGTCAAATATAGAACTTCTAATTGTTAAATACAAATTATTAGTGCAAATTATAACTTGAAGATCTGAACTTGTAATTGTCAAATACAGAACTTAAAATTGATAGCTTCTAATTATTATTGCAAATTATAATTTGAAGATGTGAACTTGTAATAGACAAATACGCAACTTAGCATTGTTAACTACAAATTATGATTGCAAATTAAAACTTGAAGATCTGAACTTGTAATTGTCAAATACAGAACTTAAAATTGATAGCTTCTAATTATTATTGCAAATTATTACTTGAAGATCTGAACTTGTAATAGTGAATTACAGAACTTAGATTTGTCAAATTCAAATTATTATTTCTAATTATAACTTGAAGATCTGAACTAGTAATTGTCTTATACAGAACTTAAAATTGATAGCTTCTAATTATTATTGCAAATTATAACTTGAAGATCTGAACTTGTAATTGTCAAATACAGAACATAAAATTAATAGCTTCTAATTATTATTGCAAATAATAACTTGAAGATCTGAACTTGTAATTGTCAAATGCAGAACTTAAAATTGATAGCTTCTAATTATTATTGCAAATAATAATTTGAAGATCTGTACATGTAATTGTCAAATACAGAACTTAAAATTGATAGCTTATAATTATAATTCAAATTATAACTTGAAGATCTGAACTAGTAATAGTCAAATACAGAACTTCGAATTGTTAAATACAAATTATTAGTGCAAATTATAACTTGAAGATTTGAACTTGTAATTGTCAAATACAGAACTTCTAATTGTTAAATACAAATGATTAGTGCAAATTATAACTTGAAGATCTGAACTAGTAATTGTCAAATACAGCACTTAAAATTGATAGCTTCTAATTATTATTGCAAATTATAACTTGAAGATCTGAACTTGTAATTGTCAAATACAGAACTTAAAATTGATAGCTTCTAATTATTATTTCAAATTATAACTTGAAGATCTGAACTTGTAATTGTCAAGTACAGAACTTAAAATTGATAGCTTCTAATTATTATTGCAAATTATAACTTGAAGATCTGAACTTGTAATTGTCAAATACAGAACTAAAAATTGATAGCTTCTAATTATTATTGTAAATTATAACTTGAAGATCTGAACTTGTAATAGTGAATTACAGAACTTAGATTTGTTAAATTCAAATTATTATTTGAAATTATAAATTGTAGATCTGAACTAGTAATTGTCAAATACAGAACTTAAAATTGATAACTTCTAATTATTATTGCAAATTATAACTTGAAGATCTGAACTTGTGATTGTCAAATACAGAACTTAAAATTGATAGCTTCTAATTATTATTGTAAATTATAACTTGAAGATCTGAACTTGTAATTGTCAAATACAGAACTTAAAATTGATAGCTACTAATTATTATTGCAAATTATAACTTGAAGATCTGAACTTGTAATTGTCAAATACAGAACTTAAAATTGATAGCTTCTAATTATTATTGCAAATTATAATTTGAAGATCTGAACTTGTAATAGACAAATACGCAACTTAGCATTGTTAAATACAAATTGTGATTGCAAATTATAACTTGAAGATCTGAACCTGTAATAGGTAAATACAGAACTTCGAATTGTTAAATTCAAACTAAGATTGCAAATAATAATTCGAAGATCTGAACTTGTAATAGTCAAATACAGAACTTCTAATTGTTAAATACAAATTAATAGTGCAAATTATAACTTGAAGATCTGAACTAGTAATTGTCAAATACAGAACTTAAAATTGATAGCTTTAATTATTATTGCAAATTATAACTTGAAGAACTGAACTTGTAATAGTGAATTACAGAACTTAGATTTGTTAAACTCAAATTATTATTTCAAATTATAACTTGAAGATCTGAACTAGTAATTGTCAAATACAGAACTTAAAATTGATAGCTTATAATTATTATTGTAAATTATAACTTAAAGATCTGAACTTGTAATAGTGAATTACAGAACTTAGAATTGTTAAATTCAAATTATTATTTCAAATTATAACTTGAAGATCTGAACTAGTAATTGTCAAATACAGAACTTATAATTGATAGCTTCTAATTGTTATTGCAAATTATAACTTGAAGATCTGAACTAGTAATTGTCAAATACAGAACTTAAAATTGATAGCTTCTAATTATTATTGCAAATTATAACTTGAAGATCTGAACTTGTAATTGTCAAATACAGAACCTAAAATTGATAGCTTCTAATTATTATGTCAAATTATAATTTGAAGATCTGAACTTGTAATTGTCAAATACAGAACTTCTAATTATGAAAAACAATTTATTAGTGCAAATTATAACTTGAAGATCTGAACTTGTAATTGTCAAATACTGAACTTAAAATTGATAGCTTCTAATTATTATTGCAAATTATAACTTGAAGATCTGAACTTGTAATAGTGAATTACAGAACTTAAATTTTTTAAATTCAAATTATTATTTCATATTATAACTTGAAGATCTGAACTAGTAATTGTCAAATACAGAACTTAAAATTGATAGCTTCTAATTATTATTGCAAATTATAACTTGAAGATCTGAACTTGTAATAGTGAATTACAGAACTTAGATTTGTTAAATTCAAATTATTATTTCAAATTATAACTTGAAGATCTGAACTAGTAATTTTCGAATACAGAACTTAAAATTGATAGCTTATAATTATTATTGTAAATTATATCTTGAAGATCTGAACTTGTAATAGTGAATTACAGAACTTAAATTTTTTAAATTCAAATTATTATTTCAAATTATAACTTGAAGATCTGAACTAGTAATCATCAAATACTGAACTTAAAATTGATAGCTTCTAATTATTATTGCAAATTATAACTTGAAGATCTGAACTTGTATTTGTCAAATACAGAACTAAAATTGATAGCTACTAAATATTATTGTAAATTATAACTTGAAGATCTGAACTAGTAATAGTGAATTACAGCACTTAGATTTGTTAAATTCAAATTATTATTTCAAATTATAACTTGAAGATCTGAACTAGTAATTGTCAAATACAGAACTTAAAATTGATAGCTTTTAATTATTATTGCAAATTATAACTTGAAGATCTTAACTTGTAATAGTGAATTACAGAACTTAGATTTGTTAAATTCAAATTATTATTTCAAATTATAACTTGAAGATCTTAACTAGTAATTGTCAAATACAGAACTTAAAATTGATAGCTTATAATTATTATTGTAAATTATATCTTGAAGATCTGAACTTGTAATAGTGAATTACAGAACTTAGATTTGTTAAACTCAAATTATTATTTCAAATTATAACTTGAAGATCTGAACTAGTAATTGTCAAATACAGAACTTAAAATTGATAGCTTATAATTATTATTGTAAATTATAACTTAAAGATCTGAACTTGTAATAGTGAATTACAGAACTTAGAATTGTTAAATTCAAATTATTATTTCAAATTATAACTTGAAGATCTGAACTAGTAATTGTCAAATACAGAACTTATAATTGATAGCTTCTAATTGTTATTGCAAATTATAACTTGAAGATCTGAACTAGTAATTGTCAAATACAGAACTTAAAATTGATAGCTTCTAATTATTATTGCAAATTATAACTTGAAGATCTGAACTTGTAATTGTCAAATACAGAACTTAAAATTGATAGCTTCTAATTATTATGTCAAATTATAACTTGAAGATCTGAACTTGTAATTGTCAAATACAGAACTTCTAATTATGAAAAACAATTTATTAGTGCAAATTATAACTTGAAGATCTGAACTTGTAATTGTCAAATACTGAACTTAAAATTGATAGCTTCTAATTATTATTGCAAATTATAACTTGAAGATCTGAACTTGTAATAGTGAATTACAGAACTTAAATTTTTTAAATTCAAATTATTATTTCAAATTATAACTTGAAGATCTGAACTAGTAATCATCAAATACTGAACTTAAAATTGATAGCTTCTAATTATTATTTCAAATTATAACTTGAAGATCTGAACTGGTAATTGTCAAATACAGAACTTCTAATTGTTAAATACAAATTATTAGTGCAAATTATAACTTGAAGATCTGAACTTGTAATTGTCAAATACAGAACTTACAATTGATAGCTTCTAATTATTATTGTAAATTATAACTTGAAGATCTGAACTTGTAATAGTGAATTACAGAACTTAGATTTGTTAAATTCCAATTATTATTTCAAATTATAACTAGAAGATCTGAACTAGTAATTGTCAAATACAGAACTTAAAATTGATAGCTTCTAATTATTATTGCAAATTATAACTTGAAGAACTGAACTTGTAATTGTCAAATACAGCACTTAAAATTGATAGCTTCTAATTAATATTTCAAATTATAACTTGAAGATCTGAACTTGTAATTGTCAAACACAGAACTTAAAATTGATAGCTTCTAATTATTATTGCAAATAATAACTTGAAGATCTGAACTTTTAATTGTCAAATGCAGAACTTAAAATTGATAGCTTCTAATTATTATTGCAAATAATAATTTAAAGATCTGTACTTGTAATAGTCAAATACAGAACTTCTAATTGTTAAATACAAATTATTAGTGCAAATTATAACCTGAAGATCTGAACTTGTAATAGGTAAATACAGAACTTCGAATTGTTAAATTCAAACTAAGATTGCAAATAATAATTTGAAGATCTGAACTTGTAATTGTCAAATACAGAACTTCTAATTATTAAATACAAATTATTAGTGCAAATTATAACTTGAAGATCTGAACTGGTAATTGTCAAATACAGAACTTAAAATTGATAGCTTGTAATTATAATTGTAAATTATAACTTGAAGATCTGAACTTGTAATAGTGTATTACAGAACTTTGATTTGTTAAATTCAAATTATTATTTCAAATTATAACTTGAAGATCTGAACTTGTAATTGTCAAATACAGAACTTAAAATTGATAGCTTGTAATTATAATTGTAAATTATAACTTGAAGATCTGAACTTGTAATAGTGTATTACAGAACTTTGATTTGTTAAATTCAAATTATTATTTCAAATTATAACTTGAAGATCTGAACTTGTAATTGTCAAATACAGAACTTAAAATTGATAGCTTCTAATTATTATTTCAAATTATAACTTGAAGATCTGAACTTGTAATTGTCAAATACAGAACTTCTAATTATGAAAAACAATTTATTAGTGCAAATTATAACTTGAAGATCTGAACTTGTAATAGTCAAATACTGAACTTAAAATTGATAGCTTCTAATTATTATTGCAAATTATAACTTGAAGATCTGAACTTGTAATAGTGAATTACAGAACTTAGATTTGTTAAATTCAAATTATTATTTCAAATTATAACTTGAAGATCTGAACTAGTAATTGTCAAATACAGAACTTAAAATTGATAGCTTATAATTATTATTGTAAATTATATCTTGAAGATCTGAACTTGTAATAGTGAATTACAGAACTTAAATATTTTAAATTCAAATTATTATTTCAAATTATAACTTGAAGATCTGAACTAGTAATTGTCAAATACAGAACTTAAAATTGATAGCTTATAATTATTATTGTAAATTATAACTTAAAGATCTGAACTTGTAATAGTGAATTACAGAACTTAGAATTGTTAAATTCAAATTATTATTTCAAATTATAACTTGAAGATCTGAACTAGTAATTGTCAAATACAGAACTTATAATTGATAGCTTCTAATTGTTATTGCAAATTATAACTTGAAGATCTGAACTAGTAATTGTCAAATACAGAACTTAAAATTGATAGCTTCTAATTATTATTGCAAATTATAACTTGAAGATCTGAACTTGTAATTGTCAAATACAGAACCTAAAATTGATAGCTTCTAATTATTATGTCAAATTATAACTTGAAGATCTGAACTTGTAATTGTCAAATACAGAACTTCTAATTATGAAAAACAATTTATTAGTGCAAATTATAACTTGAAGATCTGAACTTGTAATTGTCAAATACTGAACTTAAAATTGATAGCTTCTAATTATTATTGCAAATTATAACTTGAAGATCTGAACTTGTAATAGTGAATTACAGAACTTAAATTTTTTAAATTCAAATTATTATTTCAAATTATAACTTGAAGATCTGAACTAGTAATTGTCAAATACAGAACTTAAAATTGATAGCTTCTAATTATTATTGCAAATTATAACTTGAAGATCTGAACTTGTAATAGTGAATTACAGAACTTAGATTTGTTAAATTCAAATTATTATTTCAAATTATAACTTGAAGATCTGAACTAGTAATTTTCGAATACAGAACTTAAAATTGATAGCTTATAATTATTATTGTAAATTATATCTTGAAGATCTGAACTTGTAATAGTGAATTACAGAACTTAAATTTTTTAAATTCAAATTATTATTTCAAATTATAACTTGAAGATCTGAACTAGTAATCATCAAATACTGAACTTAAAATTGATAGCTTCTAATTATTATTGCAAATTATAACTTGAAGATCTGAACTTGTATTTGTCAAATACAGAACTAAAATTGATAGCTACTAAATATTATTGTAAATTATAACTTGAAGATCTGAACTAGTAATCATCAAATACTGAACTTAAAATTGATAGCTTCTAATTATTATTGCAAATTATAACTTGAAGATCTGAACTTGTATTAGTCAAATACAGAACTAAAATTGATAGCTACTAAATATTATTGTAAATTATAACTTGAAGATCTGAACTAGTAATAGTGAATTACAGAACTTAGATTTGTTAAATTCAAATAATTATTTCAAATTATAACTTGAAGATCTGAACTAGTAATAGTGAATTACAGAACTTAGATTTGTTAAAAGCAAATTATTATTTCAAATTGTAACTTGAAGATCTGAACTAGTAATTGTCAAATACAGAACTTAAAATTGATAGCTTCTAATTATTATTGCAAATTATAACTTGAAGATCTGAACTTGTAATTGTCAAATACAGAACTTCTAATAATGAAAAACAATTTATTAGTGCAAATTATAACTTGAAGATTTGAACTTGTAATTGTCAAATACTGAACTTAAAATTGATAGCTTCTAATTATTATTGCAAATTATAACTTGAAGATCTGAAGTTGTAATTGTCAAATACTGAACTTAAAATTGATAGCTTCTAATTATTATTGCAAATTATAACTTGAAGATCTGAACTTGTAATAGTGAATTACAGAACTTAGATTTGTTAAATTCAAATTATTATTTCAAATTATAACTTGAAGATCTGAACTAGTAATTTTCAAATACAGAACTTAAAATTGATAGCTTATAATTATTATTGTAAATTATATCTTGAAGATCTGAACTTGTAATAGTGAATTACAGAACTTAAATTTTTTAAATTCAAATTATTATTTCAAATTATAACTTGAAGATCTGAACTAGTAATCATCAAATACTGAACTTAAAATTGATAGCTTCTAATTATTATTGCAAATTATAACTTGAAGATCTGAACTTGTATTTGTCAAATACAGAACTAAAATTGATAGCTACTAAATATTATTGTAAATTATAACTTGAAGATCTGAACTAGTAATAGTGAATTACAGCACTTAGATTTGTTAAATTCAAATTATTATTTCAAATTATAACTTGAAGATCTGAACTAGTAATTGTCAAATACAGAACTTAAAATTGATAGCTTCTAATTATTATTGCAAATTATAACTTGAAGATCTGAACTTGTAATAGTGAATTACAGAACTTAGATTTGTTAAATTCAAATTATTATTTCAAATTATAACTTGAAGATCTGAACTAGTAATTGTCAAATACAGAACTTAAAATTGATAGCTTATAATTATTATTGTAAATTATATCTTGAAGATCTGAACTTGTAATAGTGAATTACAGAACTTAGATTTGTTAAACTCAAATTATTATTTCAAATTATAACTTGAAGATCTGAACTAGTAATTGTCAAATACAGAACTTAAAATTGATAGCTTATAATTATTATTGTAAATTATAACTTAAAGATCTGAACTTGTAATAGTGAATTACAGAACTTAGAATTGTTAAATTCAAATTATTATTTCAAATTATAACTTGAAGATCTGAACTAGTAATTGTCAAATACAGAACTTATAATTGATAGCTTCTAATTGTTATTGCAAATTATAACTTGAAGATCTGAACTAGTAATTGTCAAATACAGAACTTAAAATTAATAGCTTCTAATTATTATTGCAAATTATAACTTGAAGATCTGAACTTGTAATTGTCAAATACAGAACTTAAAATTGATAGCTTCTAATTATTATGTCAAATTATAACTTGAAGATCTGAACTTGTAATTGTCAAATACAGAACTTCTAATTATGAAAAACAATTTATTAGTGCAAATTATAACTTGAAGATCTGAACTTGTAATTGTCAAATACTGAACTTAAAATTGATAGCTTCTAATTATTATTGAAAATTATAACTTGAAGATCTGAACTTGTAATAGTGAATTACAGAACTTAAATTTTTTAAATTCAAATTATTATTTCAAATTATAACTTGAAGATCTGAACTAGTAATCATCAAATACTTAACTTAAAATTGATAGCTTCTAATTATTATTTCAAATTATAACTTGAAGATCTGAACTGGTAATTGTCAAATACAGAACTTCTAATTGTTAAATACAAATTATTAGTGCAAATTATAACTTGAAGATCTGAACTTGTAATTGTCAAATACAGAACTTAAAATTGATAGCTTCTAATTATTATTGTAAATTATAACTTGAAGATCTGAACTTGTAATAGTGAATTACAGAACTTAGATTTGTTAAATTCCAATTATTATTTCAAATTATAACTAGAAGATCTGAACTAGTAATTGTCAAATACAGAACTTAAAATTGATAGCTTCTAATTATTATTGCAAATTATAACTTGAAGAACTGAACTTGTAATTGTCAAATACAGCACTTAAAATTGATAGCTTCTAATTATTATTTCAAATTATAACTTGAAGATCTGAACTTGTAATTGTCAAACACAGAACTTAAAATTGATAGGTTCTAATTATTATTGCAAATAATAACTTGAAGATCTGAACTTTTAATTGTCAAATGCAGAACTTAAAAGTGATAGCTTCTAATTATTATTGCAAATAATAATTTAAAGATCTGTACTTGTAATAGTCAAATACAGAACTTCTAATTGTTAAATACAAATTATTAGTGCAAATTATAACCTGAAGATCTGAACTTGTAATAGGTAAATACAGAACTTCGAATTGTTAAATTCAAACTAAGATTGCAAATAATAATTTGAAGATCTGAACTTGTAATAGTCAAATACAGAACTTCTAATTATTAAATACAAATTATTAGTGCAAATTATAACTTGAAGATCTGAACTGGTAATTGTCAAATACAGAACTTAAAATTGATAGCTTCTAATTATTATTGCAAATTATAACTTGAAGATCTAAACTTGTAATTGTCAAATACAGAACTTAAAATTGATAGCTTCTAATTATTATTTCAAATTATAACTTGAAGATCTGAACTTGTAATTGTCAAATACAGAACTTCTAATTTTTAAATACAAATTATTAGTGCAAATTATAACTTGAAGATCTGAACTTGTAATAGTGAATTACAGAACTTAGATTTGTTAAATTCAAATTATTACTTCAAATTAGAACTTGTAGATCTGAACTAGTAATTGTCAAATACAGAACTTAAAATGGATAGCTTATAATTATTATTGTAAATTATATCTTGAAGATCTGAACTTGTAATAGTGAATTACAGAACTTAAATTTTTTAAATTTAAATTATTATTTCAAATTATAACTTGAAGATCTGAACTAGTAATTATCAAATACTGAACTTAAAATTGATAGCTTCTAATTATTATTGCAAATTATAACTTGAAGATCTGAACTTGTATTTGTCAAATACAGAACTAAAATTGATAGCTACTAAATATTATTGTAAATTATAACTTGAAGATCTGAACTAGTAATAGTGAATTACAGCACTTAGATTTGTTAAATTCAAATTATTATTTCAAATTATAACTTGTAGATCTGAACTAGTAATTGTCAAATACAGAACTTAAAATTGATAGCTTCTAATTATTATTGCAAATTATAACTAGAAGATCTGAACTTGTAATTGTCAAATACAGAACTTAAAA
This sequence comes from Cantharis lateralis, assembly GCA_963170105.1. Lineage (NCBI taxonomy): Eukaryota > Metazoa > Arthropoda > Insecta > Coleoptera > Cantharidae > Cantharis > Cantharis lateralis. The sequence goes on along the minus strand of OY720625.1, from coordinate 21,686,254 downwards.
TTGATAGCTTCTAATTATTATTTCAAATTATAACTTGAAGATCTGAACTGGTAATTGTCAAATACAGAACTTCTAATTGTTAAATACAAATTATTAGTGCAAATTATAACTTGAAGATCTGAACTTGTAATTGTCAAATACAGAACTTAAAATTGATAGCTTCTAATTATTATTGTAAATTATAACTTGAAGATCTGAACTTGTAATAGTGAATTACAGAACTTAGATTTGTTAAATTCAAATTATTATTTCAAATTATAACTAGAAGATCTGAACTAGTAATTGTCAAATACAGAACTTAAAATTATTGATAGCTTAAAATTATAATTCAATTTATAAGTTGAAGATCTGAACTTGTAATAGTCAAATGCAGAACTTCGAATTGTTAAATACAAATTATTAGTGCAAATTATAACCTGAAGATCTGAACTTGTAATAGGTAAATACAGAACTTCGAATTGTTAAATTCAAACTAAGATTGCAAATAATAATTTGAAGATCTGAACTTGTAATTGTCAAATACAGAACTTCTAATTATTAAATACAAATTATTAGTGCAAATTATAACTTGAAGATCTGAACTAGTAATTGTCAAATACAGAACTTAAAATTGATAGCTTCTAATTATTATTGCAACTTATAACTTGAAGATCTGAACTTGTAATTGTCAAATACAGAACTTAAAATTGATAGCTTCTAATTATTATTTCAAATTATAACTTGAAGATCTGAACTTGTAATTGTCAAATACAGAACTTCTAATTATTAAATACAAATTATTAGTGCAAATTATAACTTGAAGATCTGAACTTGTAATTGTCAAATACAGAACTTAAAATTGATAGCTTCTAATTATTATTTCAAATTATAACTTGAAGATCTGAACTAGTAATTGTCAAATACAGAACTTAAAATTGATAGCTTATAATTATTATTGTAAATTATAACTTGAAGATCTGAACTTTTAATAGTGAATTACAGAACTTAGATTTGTTAAATTCAAATTATTATTTCAAATTATAACTTGAAGATCTGAACTAGTAATTGTCAAATACAGAACTTAAAATTGATAGCTTCTAATTATTATTGCAAATTATAACTTGAAGAACTGAACTTGTAATTGTCAAATACAGAACTTAAAATTGATAGCTTCTAATTATTATTGAATATTATAACTAGAAGATCTGAACTTGTAATAGTGAATTACAGAACTTAGATTTGTTAAATACAAATTATTATTTCAAATTATAACTTGAAGATCTGATCTAGTAATTGACAAATACAGAACTTAAAATTGTTAAATACAAATTATTAGTGCAAATTATAACTTGAAGATCTGAACTTGTAATTGTCAAATACAGAAATTAAAATTGATAGCTTCTAATTATTATTGCAAATTATTACTTGAAGATCTGAACTTGTATTAGTGAATTACAGAACTTAGATTTGTGAAATTCAAATTATTATTTCTAATTATAACTTGAAGATCTGAACTAGTAATTGTCAAATACAGAACTTATAATTGTTAAATACAAATTATTAGTGCAAATTATAACTTGAAGATCTGAACTTGTAATTGTCAAATACAGAACTTAAAATTGATAGCTTATAATTATAATTCAAATTATAACTTGAAGATCTGAACTTGTTATAGTCAAATACAGAACTTCGAATTGTTAAATACAAATTATTAGTGCAAATTAAAAATTGTAGATCTGAACTTGTAATAGGTAAATACAGAACTTCAAATTGTTAAATTAAAACTAAGATTGCAAATAATAATTTGAAGATCTGAACTTGTAATAGTCAAATATAGAACTTCTAATTGTTAAATCCAAATTATTAGTGCAAATTATAACTTGAAGATCTGAACTAGTAATTGTCAAATACAGAACTTATAATTGATAGCTTCTAATTGTTATTGCAAATTATAACTTGAAGATCTGAACTAGTAATTGTCAAATACAGAACTTAAAATTGATAGCTTCTAATTATTATTGCAAATTATAACTTGAAGATCTGAACTTGTAATTGTCAAATACAGAACTTAAAATTGATAGCTTCTAATTATTATGTCAAATTATAACTTGAAGATCTGAACTTGTAATTGTCAAATACAGAACTTCTAATTATGAAAAACAATTTATTAGTGCAAATTATAACTTGAAGATCTGAACTTGTAATTGTCAAATACTGAACTTAAAATTCATAGCTTCTAATTATTATTGCAAATTATAACTTGAAGATCTGAACTTGTAATAGTGAATTACAGAACTTAAATTTTTTAAATTCAAATTATTATTTCAAATTATAACTTGAAGATCTGAACTAGTAATCATCAAATACTGAACTTAAAATTGATAGCTTCTAATTATTATTTCAAATTATAACTTGAAGATCTGAACTGGTAATTGTCAAATACAGAACTTCTAATTGTTAAATACAAATTATTAGTGCAAATTATAACTTGAAGATCTGAACTTGTAATTGTCAAATACAGAACTTAAAATTGATAGCTTCTAATTATTATTGTAAATTATAACTTGAAGATCTGAACTTGTAATAGTGAATTACAGAACTTAGATTTGTTAAATTCCAATTATTATTTCAAATTATAACTAGAAGATCTGAACTAGTAATTGTCAAATACAGAACTTAAAATTGATAGCTTCTAATTATTATTGCAAATTATAACTTGTAGAACTGAACTTGTAATTGTCAAATACAGCACTTAAAATTGATAGCTTCTAATTATTATTTCAAATTATAACTTGTAGATCTGAACTTGTAATTGTCAAACACAGAACTTAAAATTGATAGCTTCTAATTATTATTGCAAATAATAACTTGAAGATCTGAACTTTTAATTGTCAAATGCAGAACTTAAAATTGATAGCTTCTAATTATTATTGCAAATAATAATTTAAAGATCTGTACTTGTAATAGTCAAATACAGAACTTCTAATTGTTAAATACAAATTATTAGTGCAAATTATAACCTGAAGATCTGAACTTGTAATAGGTAAATACAGAACTTCGAATTGTTAAATTCAAACTAAGATTGCAAATAATAATTTGAAGATCTGAACTTGTAATTGTCAAATACAGAACTTCTAATTATTAAATACAAATTATTAGTGCAAATTATAACTTGAAGATCTGAACTGGTAATTGTCAAATACAGAACTTAAAATTGATAGCTTGTAATTATAATTGTAAATTATAACTTGAAGATCTGAACTTGTAATAGTGTATTACAGAACTTTGATTTGTTAAATTCAAATTATTATTTCAAATTATAACTTGAAGATCTGAACTTGTAATTGTCAAATACAGAACTTAAAATTGATAGCTTGTAATTATAATTGTAAATTATAACTTGAAGATCTGAACTTGTAATAGTGTATTACAGAACTTTGATTTGTTAAATTCAAATTATTATTTCAAATTATAACTTGAAGATCTGAACTTGTAATTGTCAAATACAGAACTTAAAATTGATAGCTTCTAATTATTATTTCAAATTATAACTTGAAGATCTGAACTGGTAATTGTCAAATACAGAACTTCTAATTGTTAAATACAACTTATTAGTGCAAATTATAACTTGAAGATCTGAACTTGTAATTGTCAAATACAGAACTTAAAATTGATAGCTTCTAATTATTATTGTAAATTATAACTTGAAGATCTGAACTTGTAATAGTGAATTACAGAACTTAGATTTGTTAAATTCCAATTATTATTTCAAATTATAACTAGAAGATCTGAACTAGTAATTGTCAAATACAGAACTTAAAATTGATAGCTTCTAATTATTATTGCAAATTATAACTTGTAGAACTGAACTTGTAATTGTCAAATACAGCACTTAAAATTGATAGCTTCTAATTATTATTTCAAATTATAACTTGAAGATCTGAACTTGTAATTGTCAAACACAGAACTTAAAATTGATAGCTTCTAATTATTATTGCAAATAATAACTTGAAGATCTGAACTTTTAATTGTCAAATGCAGAACTTAAAATTGATAGCTTCTAATTATTATTGCAAATAATAATTTAAAGATCTGTACTTGTAATAGTCAAATACAGAACTTCTAATTGTTAAATACAAATTATTAGTGCAAATTATAACCTGAAGATCTGAACTTGTAATAGGTAAATACAGAACTTCGAATTGTTAAATTCAAACTAAGATTGCAAATAATAATTTGAAGATCTGAACATGTAATTGTCAAATACAGAACTTCTAATTATTAAATACAAATTATTAGTGCAAATTATAACTTGAAGATCTGAACTGGTAATTGTCAAATACAGAACTTAAAATTGATAGCTTGTAATTATAATTGTAAATTATAACTTGAAGATCTGAACTTGTAATAGTGTATTACAGAACTTTGATTTGTTAAATTCAAATTATTATTTCAAATTATAACTTGAAGATCTGAACTTGTAATTGTCAAATACAGAACTTAAAATTGATAGCTTGTAATTATAATTGTAAATTATAACTTGAAGATCTGAACTTGTAATAGTGTATTACAGAACTTTGATTTGTTAAATTCAAATTATTATTTCAAATTATAACTTGAAGATCTGAACTTGTAATTGTCAAATACAGAACTTAAAATTGATAGCTTCTAATTATTATTTCAAATTATAACTTGAAGATCTGAACTTGTAATTGTCAAATACAGAACTTCTAATTATGAAAAACAATTTATTAGTGCAAATTATAACTTGAAGATCTGAACTTGTAATTGTCAAATACTGAACTTAAAATTGATAGCTTCTAATTATTATTGCAAATTATAACTTGAAGATCTGAACTTGTAATAGTGAATTACAGAACTTAGATTTGTTAAATTCAAATTATTATTTCAAATTATAACTAGAAGATCTGAACTAGTAATTGTCAAATACAGAACTTAAAATTGATAGCTTATAATTATTATTGTAAATTATATCTTGAAGATCTGAACTTGTAATAGTGAATTACAGAACTTAAATATTTTAAATTCAAATTATTATTTCAAATTATAACTTGAAGATCTGAACTAGTAATTATCAAATACTGAACTTAAAATTGATAGCTTCTAATTATTATTGCAAATTATAACTTGAAGATCTGAACTTGTATTAGTCAAATACAGAACTAAAATTGATAGCTACTAAATATTATTGTAAATTATAACTTGAAGATCTGAACTAGTAATAGTGAATTACAGAACTTAGATTTGTTAAATTCAAATAATTATTTCAAATTATAACTTGAAGATCTGAACTAGTAATAGTGAATTACAGAACTTAGATTTGTTAAAAGCAAATTATTATTTCAAATTGTAACTTGAAGATCTGAACTAGTAATTGTCAAATACAGAACTTAAAATTGATAGCTTCTAATTATTATTGCAAATTATAACTTGAAGATCTGAACTTGTAATTGTCAAGTACAGAACTTCTAATAATGAAAAACAATTTATTAGTGCAAATTATAACTTGAAGATTTGAACTTGTAATTGTCAAATACTGAACTTAAAATTGATAGCTTCTAATTATTATTGCAAATTATAACTTGAAGATCTGAAGTTGTAATTGTCAAATACTGAACTTAAAATTGATAGCTTCTAATTATTATTGCAAATTATAACTTGAAGATCTGAACTTGTAATAGTGAATTACAGAACTTAGATTTGTTAAATTCAAATTATTATTTCAAATTATAACTTGAAGATCTGAACTAGTAATTTTCAAATACAGAACTTAAAATTGATAGCTTATAATTATTATTGTAAATTATATCTTGAAGATCTGAACTTGTAATAGTGAATTACAGAACTTAAATTTTTTAAATTCAAATTATTATTTCAAATCATAACTTGAAGATCTGAACTAGTAATCATCAAATACTGAACTTAAAATTGATAGCTTCTAATTATTATTGCAAATTATAACTTGAAGATCTGAACTTGTATTTGTCAAATACAGAACTAAAATTGATAGCTACTAAATATTATTGTAAATTATAACTTGAAGATCTGAACTAGTAATAGTGAATTACAGCACTTAGATTTGTTAAATTCAAATTATTATTTCAAATTATAACTTGAAGATCTGAACTAGTAATTGTCAAATACAGAACTTAAAATTGATAGCTTCTAATTATTATTGCAAATTATAACTTGAAGATCTGAACTTGTAATAGTGAATTACAGAACTTAGATTTGTTAAATTCAAATTATTATTTCAAATTATAACTTGAAGATCTGAACTAGTAATTGTCAAATACAGAACTTAAAATTGATAGCTTATAATTATTATTGTAAATTAAATCTTGAAGATCTGAACTTGTAATAGTGAATTACAGAACTTAGATTTGTTAAACTCAAATTATTATTTCAAATTATAACTTGAAGATCTGAACTAGTAATTGTCAAATACAGAACTTAAAATTGATAGCTTATAATTATTATTGTAAATTATAACTTAAAGATCTGAACTTGTAATAGTGAATTACAGAACTTAGAATTGTTAAATTCAAATTATTATTTCAATTTATAACTTGAAGATCTGAACTAGTAATTGTCAAATACAGAACTTATAATTGATAGCTTCTAATTGTTATTGCAAATTATAACTTGAAGATCTGAACTAGTAATTGTCAAATACAGAACTTAAAATTGATAGCTTCTAATTATTATTGCAAATTATAACTTGAAGATCTGAACTTGTAATTGTCAAATACAGAACTTAAAATTGATAGCTTCTAATTATTATGTCAAATTATAACTTGAAGATCTGAACTTGTAATTGTCAAATACAGAACTTCTAATTATGAAAAACAATTTATTAGTGCAAATTATAACTTGAAGATCTGAACTTGTAATTGTCAAATACTGAACTTAAAATTGATAGCTTCTAATTATTATTGCAAATTATAACTTGAAGATCTGAACTTGTAATAGTGAATTACAGAACTTAAATTTTTTAAATTCAAATTATTATTTCAAATTATAACTTGAAGATCTGAACTAGTAATCATCAAATACTGAACTTAAAATTGATAGCTTCTAATTATTATTTCAAATTATAACTTGAAGATCTGAACTGGTAATTGTCAAATACAGAACTTCTAATTGTTAAATACAAATTATTAGTGCAAATTATAACTTGAAGATCTGAACTTGTAATTGTCAAATACAGAACTTAAAATTGATAGCTTCTAATTATTATTGTAAATTATAACTTGAAGATCTGAACTTGTAATAGTGAATTACAGAACTTAGATTTGTTAAATTCCAATTATTATTTCAAATTATAACTAGAAGATCTGAACTAGTAATTGTCAAATACAGAACTTAAAATTGATAGCTTCTAATTATTATTGCAAATTATAACTTGAAGAACTGAACTTGTAATTGTCAAATACAGCACTTAAAATTGATAGCTTCTAATTATTATTTCAAATTATAACTTGAAGATCTGAACTTGTAATTGTCAAACACAGAACTTAAAATTGATAGCTTCTAATTATTATTGCAAATAATAACTTGAAGATCTGAACTTTTAATTGTCAAATGCAGAACTTAAAATTGATAGCTTCTAATTATTATTGCAAATAATAATTTAAAGATCTGTACTTGTAATAGTCAAATACAGAACTTCTAATTGTTAAATACAAATTATTAGTGCAAATTATAACCTGAAGATCTGAACTTGTAATAGGTAAATACAGAACTTCGAATTGTTAAATTCAAACTAAGATTGCAAATAATAATTTGAAGATCTGAACTTGTAATAGTGAATTACAGAACTTAGATTTGTTAAATTCAAATTATTATTTCAAATTATAACTAGAAGATCTGAACTAGTAATTGTCAAATACAGAACTTAAAATTATTGATAGCTTAAAATTATAATTCAATTTATAAGTTGAAGATCTGAACTTGTAATAGTCAAATACAGAACTTCGAATTGTTAAATACAAATTATTAGTGCAAATTATAACCTGAAGATCTGAACTTGTAATAGGTAAATACAGAACTTCGAATTGTTAAATTCAAACTAAGATTGCAAATAATAATTTGAAGATCTGAACTTGTAATTGTCAAATACAGAACTTCTAATTATTAAATACAAATTATTAGTGCAAATTATAACTTGAAGATCTGAACTAGTAATTGTCAAATACAGAACTTAAAATTGATAGCTTCTAATTATTATTGCAACTTATAACTTGAAGATCTGAACTTGTAATTGTCAAATACAGAACTTAAAATTGATAGCTTCTAATTATTATTTCAAATTATAACTTGAAGATCTGAACTTGTAATTGTCAAATACAGAACCTCTAATTATTAAATACAAATTATTAGTGCAAATTATAACTTGAAGATCTGAACTTGTAATTGTCAAATACAGAACTTAAAATTGATAGCTTCTAATTATTATTTCAAATTATAACTTGAAGATCTGAACTAGTAATTGTCAAATACAGAACTTAAAATTGATAGCTTATAATTATTATTGTAAATTATAACTTGAAGATCTGAACTTTTAATAGTGAATTACAGAACTTAGATTTGTTAAATTCAAATTATTATTTCAAATTATAACTTGAAGATCTGAACTAGTAATTGTCAAATACAGAACTTAAAATTGATAGCTTCTAATTATTATTTCAAATACAGAACTTAAAATTGATAGCTTCTAATTATTATTGAATATTATAACTAGAAGATCTGAACTTGTAATAGTGAATTACAGAACTTAGATTTGTTAAATACAAATTTCTTGTAATTTTCTAAACTTCTAATTGTTAAATCCAAATTATTAGTGCAAATTATAACTTGAAGATCTGAACTTGTAATTGTCAAATACAGAAATTAAAATTGATAGCTTCTAATTATTATTGCAAATTATAACTTGAAGATCTCAACTTGTAATAGTGAATTACAGAACTTAGATTTGTTAAATACAAATTATTATTTCAAATTATAACTTGAAGATCTGAACTAGTAATTGTCAAATACAGAACTTAAAATTGTTAAATACTAATTATTAGTGCAAATTATAACTTGAAGATCTGAACTTGTAATTGTCAAATACAGAACTTAAAATTGATAGCTTATAATTATAATTCAAATTATAACTTGAAGATCTGAACTTGTAATAGTCAAATACAGAACTTCGAATTGTTAAATACAAATTATTAGTGCAAAATATAACTTGAAGATCTGAACTTGTAATTGTCAAATACAGAACTTAAAATTGATAGCTTCTACTTATTATTGCTTATTATAACTTGAAGATCTGAACTTGTAATAGTGAATTACAGAACTTAGATTTGTTAAATACAAATTATTATTTCAAATTATAACTTGAAGATCTGAACTAGTAATTGTCAAATACAGAACTTAAAATTGTAAATACAAATTATTAGTGCAAATTATAACTTGAAGATCTGAGCTTGTAATAGTCAAATACAGAACTTCGAATTGTTAAATACAAATTATTAGTGCAAATTATAACTTGTAGATCTGAACTTGTAATAGGTAAATACAGAACTACAAATTGTTAAATTAAAACTAAGATTGCAAATAATAATTTGAAGATCTGAACTTGTAATAGTCAAATATAGAACTTCTAATTGTTAAATACAAATTATTAGTGCAAATTATAACTTGAAGATCTGAACTTGTAATTGTCAAATACAGAACTTAAAATTGATAGCTTCTAATTATTATTGCAAATTATAACTTGAAGATCTGAACTTGTAATTGTCAAATACAGAACTTCTAATTGTTAAATACAAATTATTAGTGCAAATTATAACTAGAAGATCTGAACTTGTAATTGTCAAATACAGAACTTAAAATTAATAGCTTCTAATTATTATGAAAATTATAACTTGAAGATCTGAACTTGTAATAATGAATTACAGAACTTAGATTTGTTAAATTCAAATTATTATTTCAAATTATAACTTGAAGATCTGAACTAGTAATTGTCAAATACAGAACTTAAAATTGATAGCTTCTAATTATTATTGCAAATTACAACTTGAAGATCTGAATCTGTAATTGTCAAATACAGAACTTAAAATTGATAGCTTCTAATTATTATTGTAAATTATAACGTGAAGATCTGAATTTGTAATTGTCAAATACAGAACTTAAAATTGATGGCTTCTAATTATTATTGTAAATTATAACTTGAAAATCTGAATTTGTAATTGTCAAATACAGAACTTAAAATTGATAGCTTCTAATTATTATTGTAAATTATAACTTGAAGATCTGAACTTGTAATTGTCAAATACAGAACTTAAAATTGATAGCTTCTAATTCTTATTGCAAATAATAACTTGAAGATCTGTACTTGTAATTGTCAAATACTGAACTTAAAATTGATAGCTTATAATTATTATTGCAAATTATAACTTGAAGATCTGAACTTGTAATAGTGAATTACAGAACTTAGATTTGTTAAATTCAAATTATTATTTCAAATTATAACTTGAAGATCTGAACTAGTAATTTTCAAATACAGAACTTAAAATTGATAGCTTATAATTATTATTGTAAATTATATCTTGAAGATCTGAACTTGTAATAGTGAATTACAGAACTTAAATTTTTTAAATTCAAATTATTATTTCAAATCATAACTTGAAGATCTGAACTAGTAATCATCAAATACTGAACTTAAAATTGATAGCTTCTAATTATTATTGCAAATTATAACTTGAAGATCTGAACTTGTATTTGTCAAATACAGAACTAAAATTGATAGCTACTAAATATTATTGTAAATTATAACTTGAAGATCTGAACTAGTAATAGTGAATTACAGCACTTAGATTTGTTAAATTCAAATTATTATTTCAAATTATAACTTGAAGATCTGAACTAGTAATTGTCAAATACAGAACTTAAAATTGATAGCTTCTAATTATTATTGCAAATTATAACTTGAAGATCTGAACTTGTAATAGTGAATTACAGAACTTAGATTTGTTAAATTCAAATTATTATTTCAAATTATAACTTGAAGATCTGAACTAGTAATTGTCAAATACAGAACTTAAAATTGATAGCTTATAATTATTATTGTAAATTATATCTTGAAGATCTGAACTTGTAATAGTGAATTACAGAACTTAGATTTGTTAAACTCAAATTATTATTTCAAATTATAACTTGAAGATCTGAACTAGTAATTGTCAAATACAGAACTTAAAATTGATAGCTTATAATTATTATTGTAAATTATAACTTAAAGATCTGAACTTGTAATAGTGAATTACAGAACTTAGAATTGTTAAATTCAAATTATTATTTCAAATTATAACTTGAAGATCTGAACTAGTAATTGTCAAATACAGAACTTATAATTGATAGCTTCTAATTGTTATTGCAAATTATAACTTGAAGATCTGAACTAGTAATTGTCAAATACAGAACTTAAAATTGATAGCTTCTAATTATTATTGCAAATTATAACTTGAAGATCTGAACTTGTAATTGTCAAATACAGAACTTAAAATTGATAGCTTCTAATTATTATGTCAAATTATAACTTGAAGATCTGAACTTGTAATTGTCAAATACAGAACTTCTAATTATGAAAAACAATTTATTAGTGCAAATTATAACTTGAAGATCTGAACTTATAATTGTCAAATACTGAACTTAAAATTGATAGCTTCTAATTATTATTGCAAATTATAACTTGAAGATCTGAACTAGTAATCATCAAATACTGAACTTAAAATTGATAGCTTCTAATTATTATTTCAAATTATAACTTGAAGATCTGAACTGGTAATTGTCAAATACAGAACTTCTAATTGTTAAATACAAATTATTAGTGCAAATTATAACTTGAAGATCTGAACTTGTAATTGTCAAATACAGAACTTAAAATTGATAGCTTCTAATTATTATTGTAAATTATAACTTGAAGATCTGAACTTGTAATAGTGAATTACAGAACTTAGATTTGTTAAATTCCAATTATTATTTCAAATTATAACTAGAAGATCTGAACTAGTAATTGTCAAATACAGAACTTAAAATTGATAGCTTCTAATTATTATTGCAAATTATAACTTGATGAACTGAACTTGTAATTGTCAAATACAGCACTTAAAATTGATAGCTTCTAATTATTATTTCAAATTATAACTTGAAGATCTGAACTTGTAATTGTCAAACACAGAACTTAAAATTGATAGCTTCTAATTATTATTGCAAATAATAACTTGAAGATCTGAACTTTTAATTGTCAAATGCAGAACTTAAAATTGATAGCTTCTAATTATTATTGCAAATAATAATTTAAAGATCTGTACTTGTAATAGTCAAATACAGAACTTCTAATTGTTAAATACAAATTATTAGTGCAAATTATAACCTGAAGATCTGAACTTGTAATAGGTAAATACAGAACTTCGAATTGTTAAATTCAAACTAAGATTGCAAATAATAATTTGAAGATCTGAACTTGTAATAGTGAATTACAGAACTTAGATTTGTTAAATTCAAATTATTATTTCAAATTATAACTAGAAGATCTGAACTAGTAATTGTCAAATACAGAACTTAAAATTATTGATAGCTTAAAATTATAATTCAATTTATAAGTTGAAGATCTGAACTTGTAATAGTCAAATACAGAACTTCGAATTGTTAAATACAAATTATTAGTGCAAATTATAACCTGAAGATCTGAACTTGTAATAGGTAAATACAGAACTTCGAATTGTTAAATTCAAACTAAGATTGCAAATAATAATTTGAAGATCTGAACTTGTAATTGTCAAATACAGAACTTCTAATTATTAAATACAAATTATTAGTGCAAATTATAACTTGAAGATCTGAACTAGTAATTGTCAAATACAGAACTTAAAATTGATTGCTTCTAATTATTATTGCAACTTATAACTTGAAGATCTGAACTTGTAATTGTCAAATACAGAACTTAAAATTGATAGCTTCTAATTATTATTTCAAATTATAACTTGAAGATCTGAACTTGTAATTGTCAAATACAGAACTTCTAATTATTAAATACAAATTATTAGTGCAAATTATAACTTGAAGATCTGAACTTGTAATTGTCAAATACAGAACTTAAAATTGATAGCTTCTAATTATTATTTCAAATTATAACTTGAAGATCTGAACTAGTAATTGTCAAATACAGAACTTAAAATTGATAGCTTATAATTATTATTGTAAATTATAACTTGAAGATCTGAACTTTTAATAGTGAATTACAGAACTTAGATTTGTTAAATTCAAATTATTATTTCAAATTATAACTTGAAGATCTGAACTAGTAATTGTCAAATACAGAACTTAAAATTGATAGCTTCTAATTATTATTTCAAATACAGAACTTAAAATTGATAGCTTCTAATTATTATTGAATATTATAACTAGAAGATCTGAACTTGTAATAGTGAATTACAGAACTTAGATTTGTTAAATACAAATTTCTTGTAATTTTCTAAACTTCTAATTGTTAAATCCAAATTATTAGTGCAAATTATAACTTGAAGATCTGAACTTGTAATTGTCAAATACAGAAATTAAAATTGATAGCTTCTAATTATTATTGCAAATTATAACTTGAAGATCTCAACTTGTAATAGTGAATTACAGAACTTAGATTTGTTAAATACAAATTATTATTTCAAATTATAACTTGAAGATCTGAACTAGTAATTGTCAAATACAGAACTTAAAATTGTTAAATACTAATTATTAGTGCAAATTATAACTTGAAGATCTGAACTTGTAATTGTCAAATACAGAACTTAAAATTGATAGCTTATAATTATAATTCAAATTATAACTTGAAGATCTGAACTTGTAATAGTCAAATACAGAACTTCGAATTGTTAAATACAAATTATTAGTGCAAAATATAACTTGAAGATCTGAACTTGTAATTGTCAAATACAGAACTTAAAATTGATAGCTTCTACTTATTATTGCTTATTATAACTTGAAGATCTGAACTTGTAATAGTGAATTACAGAACTTAGATTTGTTAAATACAAATTATTATTTCAAATTATAACTAGAAGATCTGAACTAGTAATTGTCAAATACAGAACTTAAAATTGTTAAATACAAATTATTAGTGCAAATTATAACTTGAAGATCTGAGCTTGTAATAGTCAAATACAGAACTTCGAATTGTTAAATACAAATTATTAGTGCAAATTATAACTTGTAGATCTGAACTTGTAATAGGTAAATACAGAACTACAAATTGTTAAATTAAAACTAAGATTGCAAATAATAATTTGAAGATCTGAACTTGTAATAGTCAAATATAGAACTTCTAATTGTTAAATACAAATTATTAGTGCAAATTATAACTTGAAGATCTGAACTTGTAATTGTCAAATACAGAACTTAAAATTGATAGCTTCTAATTATTATTGCAAATTATAACTTGAAGATCTGAACTTGTAATTGTCAAATACAGAACTTCTAATTGTTAAATACAAATTATTATTGCAAATTATAACTAGAAGATCTGAACTTGTAATTGTCAAATACAGAACTTAAAATTAATAGCTTCTAATTATTATGAAAATTATAACTTGAAGATTTGAACTTGTAATAATGAATTACAGAACTTAGATTTGTTAAATTCAAATTATTATTTCAAATTATAACTTGAAGATCTGAACTAGTAATTGTCAAATACAGAACTTAAAATTGATAGCTTCTAATTATTATTGCAAATTACAACTTGAAGATCTGAATCTGTAATTGTCAAATACAGAACTTAAAATTGATAGCTTCTAATTATTATTGTAAATTATAACGTGAAGATCTGAATTTGTAATTGTCAAATACAGAACTTAAAATTGATGGCTTCTAATTATTATTGTAAATTATAACTTGAAAATCTGAATTTGTAATTGTCAAATACAGAACTTAAAATTGATAGCTTCTAATTATTATTGTAAATTATAACTTGAAGATCTGAACTTGTAATTGTCAAATACAGAACTTAAAATTGATAGCTTCTAATTCTTATTGCAAATAATAACTTGAAGATCTGTACTTGTAATTGTCAAATACTGAACTTAAAATTGATAGCTTATAATTATAATTCAAATTATAACTTGAGGATCTGAACTTGTAATAGTCAAATACAGAACTTCGAATTGTTAAATACAAATTATTAGTGCAAATTATAACTTGAAGATCTGAACTTGTAATAGGTAAATACAGAACTTCGAATTGTTAAATTCAAACTAAGATTGCAAATAATAATTTGAAGATCTGAACTTGTAATAATCAAATACAGAACTTAAAATTGATAGCTTCTAATTATTATGGTAAATTATAACTTGAAGATCTGAACTTGTAATAGTGAATTACAGAACTAATATTTGTTAACTACAAATTATTATTTCAAATTATAACTTGAAGATCTGAACTGGTAATTGTCAAATACAGAACTTAAAATTGATAGCTTCTAATTATTATTGCAAATTATAACTTGAAGATCTGAACTAGTAATTGTCAAATACAGAACTTAAAATTGATAGCTTATAATTATTATTGTAAATTATAACTTTTAGATCTGAACTTGTAATAGTGAATTACAGAACTTCGATTTGTTAAATTCAAATTATTATTTCAAATTATAACTTGAAGATCTGAACTAGTAATTGTCAAATACAGAACTTAAAATTGATAGCTTCTAATTATTGTTGCAAATTATAACTTGAAGATCTGAACTTGTAATTGTCAAAAACAGAACTTAAAATTGAAAGCTGCTAATTATTATTTCAAATTATAACTTGTAGATCTGAACTTGTAATTGTCAAATACAGAACTTCTAATTATGAAAAACAATTTATTAGTGCAAATTATAACTTGAAGATCTGAACTTGTAATTGTCAAATACAGAACTTAAAATTGATAGCTTCTAATTATTATTGCAAATTATAACTTGAAGATCTGAACTAGTAATAGTGAATTACAGTACTTAGTTTTGTTAAATTCAAATTATTATTTCAAATTATAACTTGTAGATCTGAACTAGTAATTGTCAAATACAGAACTTAAAATTGATAGCTTATAATTATTATTGTAAATTATATCTTGAAGATCTGAACTTGTAATAGTGAATTACAGAACTTAGATTTTTTAAATTCAAATTTTTATTTCAAATTATAACTTGAAGATCTGAACTAGTAATTGTCAAATACAGAACTTAAAATTGATAGCTTCTAATTATTATTGCAAATTATAACTTGAAGTTCTGAACTTGTATTTGTCAAATACAGAACTAAAATTGATAGCTTCTAATTATTATTGTAAATTATAACTTGAAGATCTGAACTTGTAATAGTGAATTACAGCACTTAGATTTGTTAAATTCAATTAGTATTTCAAATTATAACTTGAAGATCTGAACTAGTAATTGTCAAATACAGAACTTAAAATTGATAGCTTCTAATTATTATTGTAAATTATAACTTGAAGATCTGAATTTGTAATTGTCAAATACAGAACTTAAAATTGATAGCTTCTAATTATTATTGTAAATTAAAACTTGAAGATCTGAATTTGTAATTGTCAAATACAGAACTTAAAATTGTTAGCTTCTAATTATTATTGTAAATTATAACTTGAAGATCTGAACTTGTAATTGTCAAATACAGAACTTAAAATTGATAGCTTCTAATTATTATTTCAAATAATAACTTGAAGATCTGTACTTGTAATTGTCAAATACTGAACTTAAAATTGATAGCTTATAATTATAATTCAAATTATAACTTGAGGATCTGAACTTGTAATAGTCAAATACAGAACTTCGAATTGTTAAATACAAATTATTAGTGCAAATTATAACTTGAAGATCTGAACTTGTAATAGTCAAATACAGAACTTCGAATTGTAAAATACAAATTATTAGTGCAAATTATAACTTGAAGATCTGAACTTGTAATAGTCAAATACAGAACTTAAAATTGATAGCTTCTAATTATTATTGTAAAATATAACTTGAAGATCTGAACTTGTAATAGTGAATTACAGAACTTATATTTGTTAAATACAAATTATTATTTCAAATTATAACTTGAAGATCTAAACTGGTAATTGTCAAATACAGAACTTAAAATTGATAGCTCCTAATTATTATTGCAAATTATAACTTGAAGATCTGAACTAGTAATTGTCAAATACAGAACTTAAAATTGATAGCTTCTAATTATTATTGCAAATTATAACTTGAAGATCTGAACTTGTAATTGTCAAATACAGAACTTCTAATTGTTAAATACAAATTATTAGTGCAAATTATAACTAGAAGATCTGAACTTGTAATTGTCAAATACAGAACTTAAAATTAATAGCTTCTAATTATTATGAAAATTATAACTTGAAGATCTGAACTTGTAATAATGAATTACAGAACTTAGATTTGTTAAATTCAAATTATTATTTCAAATTATAACTTGAAGATCTGAACTAGTAATTGTCAAATACAGAACTTAAAATTGATAGCTTCTAATTATTATTGCAAATTACAACTTGAAGATCTGAATCTGTAATTGTCAAATACAGAACTTAAAATTGATAGCTTCTAATTATTATTTTAAATTATAACGTGAAGATCTGAATTTGTAATTGTCAAATACAGAACTTAAAATTGATAGCTTCTAATTATTATTGTAAATTATAACTTGAAAATCTGAATTTGTAATTGTCAAATACAGAACTTAAAATTGATAGCTTCAAATTATTATTGTAAATTATAACTTGAAGATCTGAACTTGTAATTGTCAAATACAGAACTTAAAATTGATAGCTTCTAATTCTTATTGCAAATAATAACTTGAAGATCTGTACTTGTAATTGTCAAATACTGAACTTAAAATTGATAGCTTATAATTATAATTCAAATTATAACTTGAGGATCTGAACTTGTAATAGTCAAATACAGAACTTCGAATTGTTAAATACAAATTATTAGTGCAAATTATAACTTGAAGATCTGAACTTGCAATAGGTAAATACAGAACTTCGAATTGTTAAATTCAAACTAAGATTGCAAATAATAATTTGAAGATCTGAACTTGTAATAGTCAAATACAGAACTTAAAATTGATAGCTTCTAATTATTATGGTAAATTATAACTTGAAGATCTGAACTTGTAATAGTGAATTACAGAACTTATATTTGTTAACTACAAATTATTATTTCAAATTATAACTTGAAGATCTGAACTGGTAATTGTCAAATACAGAACTTAAAATTGATAGCTTCTAATTATTATTGCAAATTATAACTTGAAGATCTGAACTAGTAATTGTCAAATACAGAACTTAAAATTGATAGCTTATAATTATTATTGTAAATTATAACTTTTAGATCTGAACTTGTAATAGTGAATTACAGAACTTCGATTTTTTAAATTCAAATTATTATTTCAAATTATAACTTGAAG
Source organism: Cantharis lateralis (assembly GCA_963170105.1). Classification (NCBI taxonomy): domain Eukaryota; kingdom Metazoa; phylum Arthropoda; class Insecta; order Coleoptera; family Cantharidae; genus Cantharis; species Cantharis lateralis. The sequence goes on along the minus strand of OY720625.1, from coordinate 21,667,745 downwards.
ATCTGAACTAGTAATTGTCAAATACAGAACTTAAAATTGATAGCTTCTAATTATTGTTGCAAATTATAACTTGAAGATCTGAACTTGTAATTGTCAAAAACAGAACTTAAAATTGAAAGCTGCTAATTATTATTTCAAATTATAACTTGTAGATCTGAACTTGTAATTGTCAAATACAGAACTTCTAATTATGAAAAACAATTTATTAGTGCAAATTATAACTTGAAGATCTGAACTTGTAATTGTCAAATACACAACTTAAAATTGATAGCTTCTAATTATTATTGCAAATTATAACTTGAAGATCTGAACTAGTAATAGTGAATTACAGTACTTAGTTTTGTTAAATTCAAATTATTATTTCAAATTATAACTTGTAGATCTGAACTAGTAATTGTCAAATACAGAACTTAAAATTGATAGCTTATAATTATTATTGTAAATTATATCTTGAAGATCTGAACTTGTAATAGTGAATTACAGAACTTAGATTTTTTAAATTCAAATTTTTATTTCAAATTATAACTTGAAGATCTGAACTAGTAATTGTCAAATACAGAACTTAAAATTGATAGCTTCTAATTATTATTGCAAATTATAACTTGAAGTTCTGAACTTGTATTTGTCAAATACAGAACTAAAATTGATAGCTTCTAATTATTATTGTAAATTATAACTTGAAGATCTGAACTTGTAATAGTGAATTACAGCACTTAGATTTGTTAAATTCAATTAGTATTTCAAGTTATAACTTGAAGATCTGAACTAGTAATTGTCAAATACAGAACTTAAAATTGATAGCTTCTAATTATTATTGTAAATTATAACTTGAAGATCTGAATTTGTAATTGTCAAATACAGAACTTAAAATTGATAGCTTCTAATTATTATTGTAAATTAAAACTTGAAGATCTGAATTTGTAATTGTCAAATACAGAACTTAAAATTGTTAGCTTCTAATTATTATTGTAAATTATAACTTGAAGATCTGAACTTGTAATTGTCAAAAACAGAACTTAAAATTGATAGCTTCTAATTATTATTTCAAATAATAACTTGAAGATCTGTACTTGTAATTGTCAAATACTGAACTTAAAATTGATAGCTTATAATTATAATTCAAATTATAACTTGAGGATCTGAACTTGTAATAGTCAAATACAGAACTTCGAATTGTTAAATACAAATTATTAGTGCAAATTATAACTTGAAGATCTGAACTTGTAATAGGTAAATACAGAACTTCGAATTGTTAAATTCAAACTAAGATTGCAAATAATAATTTGAAGATCTGAACTTGTAATAGTCAAATAGAGAACTTAAAATTGATAGCTTCTAATTATTATTGTAAATTATAACTTGAAGATCTGAGCTTGTAATAGTGAATTACAGAACTTATATTTGTTAAATACAAATTATTATTTCAAATTATAACTTGAAGATCTGAACTGGTAATTGTCAAATACAGAACTTAAAATTGATAGCTACTAATTATTATTGCAAATTATAACTTGAAGATCTGAACTAGTAATTGTCAAATACAGAACTTAAAATTGATAGCTTATAATTATTATTGTAAATTATAACTTGTAGATCTGAACTTGTAATAGTGAATTACAGAACTTCGATTTGTTAAATTCAAATTATTATTTCAAATTATAACTTGAAGATCTGAACTAGTAATTGTCAAATACAGAACTTAAAATTGATAGCTTCTAATTATTATTGCAAATTATAACTTGAAGATCTGAATCTGTAATTGTCAAATACAGAACTTAAAATTGATAGCTTCTAATTATTATTGTAAATTATAACTTGAAAATCTGAATTTGTAATTGTCAAATACAGAACTTAAAATTGATAGCTTCTAATTATTATTGTAAATTATAACTTGAAGATCTGAATTTGTAATTGTCAAATACAGAACTTAAAATTGATAGCTTATAATTATAATTCAAATTATAACTTGAGGATCTGAACTTGTAATAGTCAAATACAGAACTTCGAATTGTTAAATACAAATTATTAGTGCAAATTATAACTTGAAGATCTGAACTTGTAATAGGTAAATACAGAACTTCGAATTGTTAAATTCAAACTAAGATTGCAAATAATAATTTGAAGATGTGAACTTGTAATAGTCAAATACAGAACTTAAAATTGATAGCTTCTAATTATTATTGTAAATTATAACTTGAAGATCTGAACTTGTAATAGTGAATTACAGAACTTATATTTGATAAATACAAATTATTATTTCAAATTATAACTTGAAGATCTGATCTGGTAATTGTCAAATACAGAACTTAAAATTGATAGCTTCTAATTATTATTGCAAATTATAACTTGAAGATCTGAACTAGTAATTGTCAAATACAGAACTTAAAATTGATAGCTTATAATTATTATTGTAAATTATAACTTGAAGATCTGAACTTGTAATAGTGAATTACAGAACTTCGATTTGTTAAATTCAAATTATTATTTCAAATTATAACTTGAACATCTGAACTAGTAATTGTCAAATACAGAACTTAAAATTGATAGCTTCTAATTATTATTGCAAATTATAACTTGAAGATCTGAACTTGTAATTGTCATATACAGAACTTCTAATTATGAAAAACAATTTATTAGTGCAAATTATAACTTGAAGATCTGAACTTGTAATTGTCAAATACAGAGCTTAAAATTGATAGCTTCTAATTATTATTGCAAATTATAACTTGAAGATCTGAACTTGTAATAGTGAATTACAGTACTTAGTTTTGTTAAATTCAAATTATTATTTCAAATTATAACTTGTAGATCTGAACTAGTAATTGTCAAATACAGAACTTAAAATTGATAGCTTATAATTATTATTGTAAATTATATCTTGAAGATCTGAACTTGTAATAGTGAATTACAGAACTTAGATTTTTTAAATTCAAATTTTTATTTCAAATTATAACTTGAAGATCTGAACTAGTAATTGTCAAATACAGAACTTAAAATTGATAGCTTCTAATTATTATTGCAAATTATAACTTGAAGTTCTGAACTTGTATTTGTCAAATACAGAACTAAAATTGATAGCTTCTAATTATTATTGTAAATTATAACTTGAAGATCTGAACTTGTAATAGTGAATTACAGAACTTAGATTTGTTAAATTCAATTATTATTTCAAATTATAACTTGAAGATCTGAACTAGTAATTGTCAAATACAGAACTTAAAATTGATAGCTTCTAATTATTATTGCAAATTATAACTTGAAGATCTGAACTTGTAATTGTCAAATACAGAACTTAAAATTGATAGCTTCTAATTATTATTTCAAATTGTAACTTGAAGATCTGCACTGGTAATTGTCAAATACAGAACTTCTAATTGTTAAATACAAATTATTAGTGCAAATTATAACTTGAAGATCTGCACTTGTAATTGTCAAATACCGAACTTCTAATTGTTAAATACAAATTATTAGTGCAAATTATAACTAGAAGATCTGAACTTGTAATTGTCAAATACAGAACTTAAAATTAATAGATTCTAATTGTTATTGAAAATTATAACTTGAAGATCCGAACTTGTAATAATGAATTACAGAACTTAGATTTGTTAAATTCAAATTATTATTTCAAATTATAACTTGAAGATCTGAACTAGTAATTGTCAAATACAGAACTTAAAATTGATAGCTTCTAATTATTATTGCAAATTATAACTTGAACATCTGAATTTGTAATTGTCAAATACAGAACTTAAAATTGATAGCTTCTAATTATTATTGTAAATTATAACTTGAAGATCTGAATTAGTAATTGTCAAATACAGAACTTAAAATTGATAGCTTCTAATTATTATTGTAAATTATAACTTGAAGATCTGAATTTGTAATTGTCAAATACAGAACTTAAAATTGATAGCTTCTAATTATTATTGTAAATTATAACTTGAAGATCTGAACTTGTAATTGTCAAATACAGAACTTAAAATTGATAGCTTCTAATTATTATTGCAAATAATAACTTGAAGATCTGTACTTGTAATTGTCAAATACCGAACTTAAAATTGATAGCTTCTAATTATTATTTCAAATTATAACTTGAAGATCTGAACTGGTAATTGTCAAATACAGAACTTCTAATTGTTAAATACAAATTATTAGTGCAAATTATAACTTGAAGATCTGAACTTGTAATTGTCAAATACAGAACTTAAAATTGATAGCTTCTAATTATTATTTCAAATTATAACTTGAAGATCTGAACTTGAAATTGTCAAATACAGAACTTAAAATTGATAGCTTCTAATTATTATTGCAAATAATAACTTGAAGATCTGTACTTGTAATTGTCAAATACAGAACTTAAAATTGATAGCTTATAATTATGGTTCAAATTATAACTTGAAGATCTGAACTTGTAATAGTCAAATACAGAACATCGAATTATTAAATACAAATTATTAGTGCAAATTATAACTTGAAGATCTGAACTTGGAATAGGTAAATACAGAACTTCTAATTGTTAAATTCAAACTAAGATTGCAAATAATAATTTGAAGATCTGAACTTGTAATAGTCAAATACAGAACTTCCAATTGTTAAATACAAATTATTAGTGCAAATTATAACTTGAAGATCTGAACTTGTAATTGTCAAATACAGAACTTAAAATTGATAGCTTCTAATTATTATTGCAAATTATAACTTGAAGATCTGAACTTGTAATAGTGAATTACAAAACTTAGATTTGTTAAATTCAAATTATTATTTCAAATTATAACTTGAAGATCTGAACTAGTAATTGTCAAATACAGAACTTAAATTGATAGCTTATAATTATTATTGCAAATAATAATTTGAAGATCTGAACTTGTAATAGTCAAATACAGAACTTCTAATTGTTAAATACAAATTATTAGTGCAAATTATAACTTGAAGATCTGAACTTGTAATAGTGAATTACAGAACTTAGATTTGTTAAATTCAATTATTATTTCAAATTGTAACTTGAAGATCTTAACTAGTAATTGTCAAATACAGAACTTAAAATTGATAGCTTCTAATTATTATTGCAAATTATAACTTGAAGATCTGAACTTGTAATTGTCAAATACAGAACTTAAAATTGATAGATTCTAATTATTATTTCAAATTATAACTTGAAGATCTGAACTGGTAATTGTCAAATACAGAACTTAAAATTGATAGCTTCTAATTATTATTTCAAATTATAACTTGAAGATCTGAACTTGTAATTGTCAAATACAAAACTTAAAATTGATAGCTTCTAATCATTATTGCAAAATAATAACTTGAAGATCTGTACTTGTAATTGTCAAATACAGAACTTAAAATTGATAGCTTATAATTATAGTTCAAATTATAACTTGAAGATCTGAACTTGTAATAGTCAAATACAGAACATCGAATTATTAAATACAAATTATTAGTGCAAATTATAACTTGAAGATCTGAACTTGTAATAGGTAAATACAGAACTTCTAATTGTTAAATTCAAACTAAGATTGCAAATAATAATTTGAAGATCTGAACTTGTAATAGTGAATTACAGAACTTATATTTGTTAAATACAAATTATTATTTCAAATTATAACTTGAAGATCTGATCTGGTAATTGTCAAATACAGAACTTAAAATTGATAGCTTCTAATTATTATTGCAAATTATAACTTGAAGATCTGAACTAGTAATTGTCAAATACAGAACTTAAAATTGATAGCTTATAATTATTATTGTAAATTATAACTTGAAGATCTGAACTTGTAATAGTGAATTACAGAACTTCGATTTGTTAAATTCAAATTATTATTTCAAATTATAACTTGAAGATCTGAACTAGTAATTGTCAAATACAGAACTTAAAATTGATAGCTTCTAATTATTATTGAAAATTATAACTTGAAGATCTGAACTTGTAATTGTCAAATACAGAACTTAAAATTGAAAGCTTCTAATTATTATTTCAAATTATAACTTGTAGATCTGAACTTGTAATTGTCAAATACAGAACTTCTAATTATGAAAAACTATTTATTAGTGCAAATTATAACTTGAAGATCTGAACTTGTAATTGTCAAATACAGAACTTAAAATTGATAGCTTCTAATTATTATTGCAAATTATAACTTGAAGATCTGAACTTGTAATAGTGAATTACAGTACTTAGTTTTGTTAAATTCAAATTATTATTTCAAATTATAACTTGTAGATCTGAACTAGTAATTGTCAAATACAGAACTTAAAATTGATAGCTTATAATTATTATTGTAAATTATATCTTGAAGATCTGAACTTGTAATAGTGAATTACAGAACTTAGATTTTTTAAATTCAAATTTTTATTTCAAATTATAACTTGAAGATCTGAACTAGTAATTGTCAAATACAGAACTTAAAATTGATAGCTTCTAATTATTATTGCAAATTATAACTTGAAGTTCTGAACTTGTATTTGTCAAATACAGAACTAAAATTGATAGCTTCTAATTATTATTGTAAATTATAACTTGAAGATCCGAACTTGTAATAGTGAATTACAGAACTTAGATTTGTTAAATTCAATTATTATTTCAAATTATAACTTGAAGATCTGAACTAGTAATTGTCAAATACAGAACTTAAAATTGATAGCTTCTAATTATTATTGCAAATTATAACTTGAAGATCTGAACTTGTAATTGTCAAATACAGAACTTAAAATTGATAGCTTCTAATTATTATTGCAAATTATAACTTGAAGATCTGAACTTGTAATAGTGAATTACAAAACTTAGATTTGTTAAATTCAAATTATTATTTCAAATTATAACTTGAAGATCTGAACTAGTAATTGTCAAATACAGAACTTAAATTGATAGCTTATAATTATTATTGCAAATAATAATTTGAAGATCTGAACTTGTAATAGTCAAATACAGAACTTCTAATTGTTAAATACAAATTATTAGTGCAAATTATAACTTGAAGATCTGAACTTGTAATAGTGAATTACAGAACTTAGATTTGTTAAATTCAATTATTATTTCAAATTGTAACTTGAAGATCTTAACTAGTAATTGTCAAATACAGAACTTAAAATTGATAGCTTCTAATTATTATTGCAAATTATAACTTGAAGATCTGAACTTGTAATTGTCAAATACAGAACTTAAAATTGATAGATTCTAATTATTATTTCAAATTATAACTTGAAGATCTGAACTGGTAATTGTCAAATACAGAACTTAAAATTGATAGCTTCTAATTATTATTTCAAATTATAACTTGAAGATCTGAACTTGTAATTGTCAAATACAGAACTTAAAATTGATAGCTTCTAATCATTATTGCAAAATAATAACTTGAAGATCTGTACTTGTAATTGTCAAATACAGAACTTAAAATTGATAGCTTATAATTATTAGTGCAAATTATAACTTGAAGATCTGCACTTGTAATTGTCAAATACCGAACTTCTAATTGTTAAATACAAATTATTAGTGCAAATTATAACTAGAAGATCTGAACTTGTAATTGTCAAATACAGAACTTAAAATTGATAGCTTCTAATTATTATTGCAAATTATAACTTGAAGATCTGAACTTGTAATAGTGAATTACAAAACTTAGATTTGTTAAATTCAAATTATTATTTCAAATTATAACTTGAAGATCTGAACTAGTAATTGTCAAATACAGAACTTAAATTGATAGCTTATAATTATTATTGCAAATAATAATTTGAAGATCTGAACTTGTAATAGTCAAATACAGAACTTCTAATTGTTAAATACAAATTATTAGTGCAAATTATAACTTGAAGATCTGAACTTGTAATAGTGAATTACAGAACTTAGATTTGTTAAATTCAATTATTATTTCAAATTGTAACTTGAAGATCTTAACTAGTAATTGTCAAATACAGAACTTAAAATTGATAGCTTCTAATTATTATTGCAAATTATAACTTGAAGATCTGAACTTGTAATTGTCAAATACAGAACTTAAAATTGATAGATTCTAATTATTATTTCAAATTATAACTTGAAGATCTGAACTGGTAATTGTCAAATACAGAACTTAAAATTGATAGCTTCTAATTATTATTTCAAATTATAACTTGAAGATCTGAACTTGTAATTGTCAAATACAGAACTTAAAATTGATAGCTTCTAATCATTATTGCAAAATAATAACTTGAAGATCTGTACTTGTAATTGTCAAATACAGAACTTAAAATTGATAGCTTATAATTATAGTTCAAATTATAACTTGAAGATCTGAACTTGTAATAGTCAAATACAGAACATCGAATTATTAAATACAAATTATTAGTGCAAATTATAACTTGAAGATCTGAACTTGTAATAGGTAAATACAGAACTTCTAATTGTTAAATTCAAACTAAGATTGCAAATAATAATTTGAAGATCTGAACTTGTAATAGTGAATTACAGAACTTATATTTGTTAAATACAAATTATTATTTCAAATTATAACTTGAAGATCTGATCTGGTAATTGTCAAATACAGAACTTAAAATTGATAGCTTCTAATTATTATTGCAAATTATAACTTGAAGATCTGAACTAGTAATTGTCAAATACAGAACTTAAAATTGATAGCTTATAATTATTATTGTAAATTATAACTTGAAGATCTGAACTTGTAATAGTGAATTACAGAACTTCGATTTGTTAAATTCAAATTATTATTTCAAATTATAACTTGAAGATCTGAACTAGTAATTGTCAAATACAGAACTTAAAATTGATAGCTTCTAATTATTATTGCAAATTATAACTTGAAGATCTGAACTTGTAATTGTCAAATACAGAACTTAAAATTGAAAGCTTCTAATTATTATTTCAAATTATAACTTGTAGATCTGAACTTGTAATTGTCAAATACAGAACTTCTAATTATGAAAAACTATTTATTAGTGCAAATTATAACTTGAAGATCTGAACTTGTAATTGTCAAATACAGAACTTAAAATTGATAGCTTCTAATTATTATTGCAAATTATAACTTGAAGATCTGAACTTGTAATAGTGAATTACAGTACTTAGTTTTGTTAAATTCAAATTATTATTTCAAATTATAACTTGTAGATCTGAACTAGTAATTGTCAAATACAGAACTTAAAATTGATAGCTTATAATTATTATTGTAAATTATATCTTGAAGATCTGAACTTGTAATAGTGAATTACAGAACTTAGATTTTTTAAATTCAAATTTTTATTTCAAATTATAACTTGAAGATCTGAACTAGTAATTGTCAAATACAGAACTTAAAATTGATAGCTTCTAATTATTATTGCAAATTATAACTTGAAGTTCTGAACTTGTATTTGTCAAATACAGAACTAAAATTGATAGCTTCTAATTATTATTGTAAATTATAACTTGAAGATCCGAACTTGTAATAGTGAATTACAGAACTTAGATTTGTTAAATTCAATTATTATTTCAAATTATAACTTGAAGATCTGAACTAGTAATTGTCAAATACAGAACTTAAAATTGATAGCTTCTAATTATTATTGCAAATTATAACTTGAAGATCTGAACTTGTAATTGTCAAATACAGAACTTAAAATTGATAGCTTCTAATTATTATTTCAAATTATAACTTGAAGATCTGCACTGGTAATTGTCAAATACAGAACTTCTAATTGTTAAATACAAATTATTAGTGCAAATTATAACTTGAAGATCTGCACTTGTAATTGTCAAATACCGAACTTCTAATTGTTAAATACAAATTATTAGTGCAAATTATAACTAGAAGATCTGAACTTGTAATTGTCAAATACAGAACTTAAAATTAATAGATTCTAATTGTTATTGAAAATTATAACTTGAAGATCCGAACTTGTAATAATGAATTACAGAACTTAGATTTGTTAAATTCAAATTATTATTTCAAATTATAACTTGAAGATCTGAACTAGTAATTGTCAAATACAGAACTTAAAATTGATAGCTTCTAATTATTATTGTAAATTATAACTTGAAGATCTGAATTTGTAATTGTCAAATACAGAACTTAAAATTGATAGCTTCTAATTATTATTGTAAATTATAACTTGAAGATCTGAACTTGTAATTGTCAAATACAGAACTTAAAATTGATAGCTTCTAATTATTATTGCAAATAATAACTTGAAGATCTGTACTTGTAATTGTCAAATACCGAACTTAAAATTGATAGCTTCTAATTATTATTTCAAATTATAACTTGAAGATCTGAACTGGTAATTGTCAAATACAGAACTTCTAATTGTTAAATACAAATTATTAGTGCAAATTATAACTTGAAGATCTGAACTTGTAATTGTCAAATACAGAACTTAAAATTGATAGCTTCTAATTATTATTTCAAATTATAACTTGAAGATCTGAACTTGTAATTGTCAAATACAGAACTTAAAATTGATAGCTTCTAATTATTATTGCAAATAATAACTTGAAGATCTGTACTTGTAATTGTCAAATACAGAACTTAAAATTGATAGCTTATAATTATGGTTCAAATTATAACTTGAAGATCTGAACTTGTAATAGTCAAATACAGAACATCGAATTATTAAATACAAATTATTAGTGCAAATTATAACTTGAAGATCTGAACTTGGAATAGGTAAATACAGAACTTCTAATTGTTAAATTCAAACTAAGATTGCAAATAATAATTTGAAGATCTGAACTTGTAATAGTCAAATACAGAACTTCCAATTGTTAAATACAAATTATTAGTGCAAATTATAACTTGAAGATCTGAACTTGTAATTGTCAAATACAGAACTTAAAATTGATAGCTTCTAATTATTATTGCAAATTATAACTTGAAGATCTGAACTTGTAATAGTGAATTACAAAACTTAGATTTGTTAAATTCAAATTATTATTTCAAATTATAACTTGAAGATCTGAACTAGTAATTGTCAAATACAGAACTTAAATTGATAGCTTATAATTATTATTGCAAATAATAATTTGAAGATCTGAACTTGTAATAGTCAAATACAGAACTTCTAATTGTTAAATACAAATTATTAGTGCAAATTATAACTTGAAGATCTGAACTTGTAATAGTGAATTACAGAACTTAGATTTGTTAAATTCAATTATTATTTCAAATTGTAACTTGAAGATCTTAACTAGTAATTGTCAAATACAGAACTTAAAATTGATAGCTTCTAATTATTATTGCAAATTATAACTTGAAGATCTGAACTTGTAATTGTCAAATACAGAACTTAAAATTGATAGATTCTAATTATTATTTCAAATTATAACTTGAAGATCTGAACTGGTAATTGTCAAATACAGAACTTAAAATTGATAGCTTCTAATTATTATTTCAAATTATAACTTGAAGATCTGAACTTGTAATTGTCAAATACAGAACTTAAAATTGATAGCTTCTAATCATTATTGCAAAATAATAACTTGAAGATCTGTACTTGTAATTGTCAAATACAGAACTTAAAATTGATAGCTTATAATTATAGTTCAAATTATAACTTGAAGATCTGAACTTGTAATAGTCAAATACAGAACATCGAATTATTAAATACAAATTATTAGTGCAAATTATAACTTGAAGATCTGAACTTGTAATAGGTAAATACAGAACTTCTAATTGTTAAATTCAAACTAAGATTGCAAATAATAATTTGAAGATCTGAACTTGTAATAGTGAATTACAGAACTTATATTTGTTAAATACAAATTATTATTTCAAATTATAACTTGAAGATCTGATCTGGTAATTGTCAAATACAGAACTTAAAATTGATAGCTTCTAATTATTATTGCAAATTATAACTTGAAGATCTGAACTAGTAATTGTCAAATACAGAACTTAAAATTGATAGCTTATAATTATTATTGTAAATTATAACTTGAAGATCTGAACTTGTAATAGTGAATTACAGAACTTCGATTTGTTAAATTCTAATTATTATTTCAAATTATAACTTGAAGATCTGAACTAGTAATTGTCAAATACAGAACTTAAAATTGATAGCTTCTAATTATTATTGCTACTTATAACTTGAAGATCTGAACTTGTAATTGTCAAATACAGAACTTAAAATTGAAAGCTTCTAATTATTATTTCAAATTATAACTTGTAGATCTGAACTTGTAATTGTCAAATACAGAACTTCTAATTATGAAAAACTATTTATTAGTGCAAATTATAACTTGAAGATCTGAACTTGTAATTGTCAAATACAGAACTTAAAATTGATAGCTTCTAATTATTATTGCAAATTATAACTTGAAGATCTGAACTTGTAATAGTGAATTACAGTACTTAGTTTTGTTAAATTCAAATTATTATTTCAAATTATAACTTGTAGATCTGAACTAGTAATTGTCAAATACAGAACTTAAAATTGATAGCTTATAATTATTATTGTAAATTATATCTTGAAGATCTGAACTTGTAATAGTGAATTACAGAACTTAGATTTTTTAAATTCAAATTTTTATTTCAAATTATAACTTGAAGATCTGAACTAGTAATTGTCAAATACAGAACTTAAAATTGATAGCTTCTAATTATTATTGCAAATTATAACTTGAAGTTCTGAACTTGTATTTGTCAAATACAGAACTAAAATTGATAGCTTCTAATTATTATTGTAAATTATAACTTGAAGATCTGAACTTGTAATAGTGAATTACAGAACTTAGATTTGTTAAATTCAATTATTATTTCAAATTATAACTTGAAGATCTGAACTAGTAATTGTCAAATACAGAACTTAAAATTGATAGCTTCTAATTATTATTGCAAATTATAACTTGAAGATCTGAACTTGTAATTGTCAAATACAGAACTTTAAATTGATAGCTTCTAATTATTATTTCAAATTATAACTTGAAGATCTGAACTGGTAATTGTCAAATACAGAACTTCTAATTGTTAAATACAAATTATTAGTGCAAATTATAACTTGAAGATCTGCACTTGTAATTGTCAAATACCGAACTTCTAATTGTTAAATACAAATTATTAGTGCAAATTATAACTAGAAGATCTCAACTTGTAATTGTCAAATACAGAACTTAAAATTAATAGATACTAATTGTTATTGAAAATTATAACTTGAAGATCTGAACTTGTAATAATGAATTACAGAACTTAGATTTGTTAAATTCAAATTATTATTTCAAATTATAACTTGAAGATCTGAACTAGTAATTGTCAAATACAGAACTTAAAATTGATAGCTTCTAATTATTATTGCAAATTATAACTTGAACATCTGAATTTGTAATTGTCAAATACAGAACTTAAAATTGATAGCTTCTAATTATTATTGTAAATTATAACTTGAAGTTCTGAATTTGTAATTGTCAAATACAGAACTTAAAATTGATAGCTTCTAATTATTATTGTAAATTATAACTTGAAGATCTGAACTTGTAATTGTCAAATACAGAACTTAAAATTGATAGCTTCTAATTATTATTGCAAATAATAACTTGAAGATCTGTACTTGTAATTGTCAAATACCGAACTTAAAATTGATAGCTTCTAATTATTATTTCAAATTATAACTTGAAGATCTGAACTGGTAATTGTCAAATACAGAACTTAAAATTGATAGCTTCTAATTATTATTGCAAATAATAACTTGAAGATCTGTACTTGTAATTGTCAAATACAGAACTTAAAATTGATAGCTTATAATTATAGTTCAAATTATAACTTGAAGATCTGAACTAGTAATAATCAAATACAGAACATCGAATTATTAAATACAAATTATTAGTGCAAATTATAACTAGAAGATCTCAACTTGTAATTGTCAAATACAGAACTTAAAATTAATAGATTCTAATTGTTATTGAAAATTATAACTTGAAGATCTGAACTTGTAATAATGAATTACAGAACTTAGATTTGTTAAATTCAAATTATTATTTCAAATTATAACTTGATGATCTGAACTAGTAATTGTCAAATACAGAACTTAAAATTGATAGCTTCTAATTATTATTGCAAATTATAACTTGAAGATCTGAACTGGTAATTGTCAAATACAGAACTTCTAATTGTTAAATACAAATTATTAGTGCAAATTATAACTTGAAGATCTGAACTTGTAATTGTCAAATACAGAACTTAAAATTGATAGCTTCTAATTATTATTTCAAATTATAACTTGAAGATCTGAACTTGTAATTGTCAAATACAGAACTTAAAATTGATAGCTTCTAATTATTATTGCAAATAATAACTTGAAGATCTGTACTTGTAATTGTCAAATACAGAACTTAAAATTGATAGCTTATAATTATAGTTCAAATTATAACTTGAAGATCTGAACTTGTAATAGTCAAATACAGAACATAGAATTATTAAATACAAATTATTAGTGCAAATTATAACTTGAAGATCTGAACTTGTAATAGGTAAATACAGAACTTCTAATTGTTAAATTCAAACTAAGATTGCAAATAATAATTTGAAGATCTGAACTTGTAATAGTGAATTACAGAACTTATATTTGTTAAATACAAATTATTATTTCAAATTATAACTTGAAGATCTGATCTGGTAATTGTCAAATACAGAACTTAAAATTGATAGCTTCTAATTATTATTGCAAATTATAACTTGAAGATCTGAACTAGTAATTGTCAAATACAGAACTTAAAATTGATAGCTTATAATTATTATTGTAAATTATAACTTGAAGATCTGAACTTGTAATAGTGAATTACAGAACTTCGATTTGTTAAATTCTAATTATTATTTCAAATTATAACTTGAAGATCTGAACTAGTAATTGTCAAATACAGAACTTAAAATTGATAGCTTCTAATTATTATTGCTACTTATAACTTGAAGATCTGAACTTGTAATTGTCAAATACAGAACTTAAAATTGAAAGCTTCTAATTATTATTTCAAATTATAACTTGTAGATCTGAACTTGTAATTGTCAAATACAGAACTTCTAATTATGAAAAACTATTTATTAGTGCAAATTATAACTTGAAGATCTGAACTTGTAATTGTCAAATACAGAACTTAAAATTGATAGCTTCTAATTATTATTGCAAATTATAACTTGAAGATCTGAACTTGTAATAGTGAATTACAGTACTTAGTTTTGTTAAATTCAAATTATTATTTCAAATTATAACTTGTAGATCTGAACTAGTAATTGTCAAATACAGAACTTAAAATTGATAGCTTATAATTATTATTGTAAATTATATCTTGAAGATCTGAACTTGTAATAGTGAATTACAGAACTTAGATTTTTTAAATTCAAATTTTTATTTCAAATTATAACTTGAAGATCTGAACTAGTAATTGTCAAATACAGAACTTAAAATTGATAGCTTCTAATTATTATTGCAAATTATAACTTGAAGTTCTGAACTTGTATTTGTCAAATACAGAACTAAAATTGATAGCTTCTAATTATTATTGTAAATTATAACTTGAAGATCTGAACTTGTAATAGTGAATTACAGAACTTAGATTTGTTAAATTCAATTATTATTTCAAATTATAACTTGAAGATCTGAACTAGTAATTGTCAAATACAGAACTTAAAATTGATAGCTTCTAATTATTATTGCAAATTATAACTTGAAGATCTGAACTTGTAATTGTCAAATACAGAACTTTAAATTGATAGCTTCTAATTATTATTTCAAATTATAACTTGAAGATCTGAACTGGTAATTGTCAAATACAGAACTTCTAATTGTTAAATACAAATTATTAGTGCAAATTATAACTTGAAGATCTGCACTTGTAATTGTCAAATACCGAACTTCTAATTGTTAAATACAAATTATTAGTGCAAATTATAACTAGAAGATCTCAACTTGTAATTGTCAAATACAGAACTTAAAATTAATAGATACTAATTGTTATTGAAAATTATAACTTGAAGATCTGAACTTGTAATAATGAATTACAGAACTTAGATTTGTTAAATTCAAATTATTATTTCAAATTATAACTTGAAGATCTGAACTAGTAATTGTCAAATACAGAACTTAAAATTGATAGCTTCTAATTATTATTGCAAATTATAACTTGAACATCTGAATTTGTAATTGTCAAATACAGAACTTAAAATTGATAGCTTCTAATTATTATTGTAAATTATAACTTGAAGTTCTGAATTTGTAATTGTCAAATACAGAACTTAAAATTGATAGCTTCTAATTATTATTGTAAATTATAACTTGAAGATCTGAACTTGTAATTGTCAAATACAGAACTTAAAATTGATAGCTTCTAATTATTATTGCAAATAATAACTTGAAGATCTGTACTTGTAATTGTCAAATACCGAACTTAAAATTGATAGCTTCTAATTATTATTTCAAATTATAACTTGAAGATCTGAACTGGTAATTGTCAAATACAGAACTTAAAATTGATAGCTTCTAATTATTATTGCAAATAATAACTTGAAGATCTGTACTTGTAATTGTCAAATACAGAACTTAAAATTGATAGCTTATAATTATAGTTCAAATTATAACTTGAAGATCTGAACTAGTAATAATCAAATACAGAACATCGAATTATTAAATACAAATTATTAGTGCAAATTATAACTAGAAGATCTCAACTTGTAATTGTCAAATACAGAACTTAAAATTAATAGATTCTAATTGTTATTGAAAATTATAACTTGAAGATCTGAACTTGTAATAATGAATTACAGAACTTAGATTTGTTAAATTCAAATTATTATTTCAAATTATAACTTGATGATCTGAACTAGTAATTGTCAAATACAGAACTTAAAATTGATAGCTTCTAATTATTATTGCAAATTATAACTTGAACATCTGAATTTGTAATTGTCAAATACAGAACTTAAAATTGATAGCTTCTAATTATTATTGTAAATTATAACTTGAAGATCTGAATTAGTAATTGTCAAATACAGAACTTAAAATTGATAGCTTCTAATTATTATTGTAAATTATAACTTGAAGATCTGAATTTGTAATTGTCAAATACAGAACTTAAAATTGATAGCTTCTAATTATTATTGTAAATTATAACTTGAAGATCTGAACTTGTAATTGTCAAATACAGAACTTAAAATTGATAGCTTCTAATTATTATTGCAAATAATAACTTGAAGATCTGTACTTGTAATTGTCAAATACCGAACTTAAAATTGATAGCTTCTAATTATTATTTCAAATTATAACTTGAAGATCTGAACTGGTAATTGTCAAATACAGAACTTCTAATTGTTAAATACAAATTATTAGTGCAAATTATAACTTGAAGATCTGAACTTGTAATTGTCAAATACAGAACTTAAAATTGATAGCTTCTAATTATTATTTCAAATTATAACTTGAAGATCTGAACTTGTAATTGTCAAATACAGAACTTAAAATTGATAGCTTCTAATTATTATTGCAATTAATAACTTGAAGATCTGTACTTGTAATTGTCAAATACAGAACTTAAAATTGATAGCTTATAATTATAGTTCAAATTATAACTTGAAGATCTGAACTTGTAATAGTCAAATACAGAACATAGAATTATTAAATACAAATTATTAGTGCAAATTATAACTTGAAGATCTGAACTTGTAATAGGTAAATACAGAACTTCTAATTGTTAAATTCAAACTAAGATTGCAAATAATAATTTGAAGATCTGAACTTGTAATAGTCAAATACAGAACTTCCAATTGTTAAATACAAATTATTAGTGCAAATTATAACTTGAAGATCTGAACTTGTAATTGTCAAATACAGAACTTAAAATTGATAGCTTCTAATTATTATTGCAAATTATAACTTGAAGATCTGAACTTGTAATAGTGAATTACAAAACTTAGATTTGTTAAATTCAAATTATTATTTCAAATTATAACTTGAAGATCTGAACTAGTAATTGTCAAATACAGAACTTAAATTGTTAGCTTATAATTATTATTGCAAATAATAATTTGAAGATCTGAACTTGTAATTGTCAAATACAGAACTTAAAATTGATAGCTTCTAATTATTATTGCAAATAATAACTTGAAGATCTGCACTTGTAATTGTCAAATACAGAACTTAAAATTGATAGCTTATAATTATGGTTCAAATTATAACTTGAAGATCTGAACTTGTAATAGTCAAATACAGAACATCGAATTATTAAATACAAATTATTAGTGCAAATTATAACTTGAAGATCTGAACTTGTAATAGGTAAATACAGAACTTCTAATTGTTAAATTCAAACTAAGATTGCAAATAATAATTTGAAGATCTGAACTTGTAATAGTCAAATACAGAACTTCCAATTGTTAAATACAAATTATTAGTGCAAATTATAACTTGAAGATCTGAACTTGTAATTGTCAAATACAGAACTTAAAATTGATAGCTTCTAATTATTATTGCAAATTATAACTTGAAGATCTGAACTTGTAATTGTCAAATACAGAACTTAAAATTGATAGCTTCTAATTATTATTTCAAATTATAACTTGAAGATCTGAACTGGTAATTGTCAAATACAGAACTTAAAATTGATAGCTTCTAATTATTATTTCAAATTATAACTTGAAGATCTGAACTTGTAATTGTCAAATACAGAACTTAAAATTGATAGCTTCTAATCATTATTGCAAATAATAACTTGAAGATCTGTACTTGTAATTGTCAAATACAGAACTTAAAATTGATAGCTTATAATTATAGTTCAAATTATAACTTGAAGATCTGAACTTGTAATTGTCAAATACCGAACTTCTAATTGTTAAATACAAACTAAGATTGCAAATAATAATTTGAAGATCTGAACTTGTAATAGTGAATTACAGAACTTATATTTGTTAAATACAAATTATTATATCAAATTATAACTTGAAGATCTGATCTGGTAATTGTCAAATACAGAACTTAAAATTGATAGCTTCTAATTATTATTGCAAATTATAACTTGAAGATCTGAACTAGTAATTGTCAAATACAGAACTTAAAATTGATAGCTTATAATTATTATTGTAAATTATAACTTGAAGATCTGAACTTGTAATAGTGAATTACAGAACTTCGATTTGTAATATTCAAATTATTATTTCAAATTATAACTTGAAGATCTGAACTAGTAATTGTCAAATACAGAACTTAAAATTGATAGCTTCTAATTATTATTGCAAATTATAACTTGAAGATCTGAACTTGTAATTGTCAAATACAGAACTTAAAATTGAAAGCTTCTAATTATTATTTCAAATTATAACTTGTAGATCTGAACTTGTAATTGTCAAATACAGAACTTCTAATTATGAAAAACTATTTATTAAGTAGTGCAAATTATAACTTGAAGATCTGAACTTGTAATTGTCAAATACAGAACATAAAATTGATAGCTTCTAATTATTATTGCAAATTATAACTTGAAGATCTGAACTTGTAATAGTGAATTACAGTACTTAGTTTTGTTAAATTCAAATTATTATTTCAAATTATAACTTGTAGATCTGAACTAGTACTTGTCAAATACAGAACTTAAAATTGATAGCTTATAATTATTATTGTAAATTATATCTTGAAGATCTGAACTTGTAATAGTGAATTACAGAACTAAGATTTTTTAAATTCAATTTTTATTTCAAATTATAACTTGAAGATCTGAACTAGTAATTGTCAAATACAGAACTTAAAATTGATAGCTTCTAATTATTATTGCAAATTATAACTTGAAGTTCTGAACTTGTATTTGTCAAATACAGAACTAAAATTGATAGCTTCTAATTATTATTGTAAATTATAACTTGAAGATCTGAACTTGTAATAGTGAATTACAGAACTTAGATTTGTTAAATTCAATTATTATTTCAAATTATAACTTGAAGATCTGAACTAGTAATTGTCAAATACAGAACTTAAAATTGATAGCTTCTAATTATTATTGCAAATTATAACTTGAAGATCTGAACTTGAAATTGTCAAATACAGAACTTAAAATTGATAGCTTCTAATTATTCTTTCAAATTATAACTTGAAGATCTGAACTGGTAATTGTCAAATACAGAACTTCTAATTGTTAAATACAAATTATTAGTGCAAATTATAACTTGAAGATCTGCACTTGTAATTGTCAAATACCGAACTTCTAATTGTTAAATACAAATTATTAGTGCAAATTATAACTAGAAGATCTCAACTTGTAATTGTCAAATACAGAACTTAAAATTAATAGATTCTAATTGTTTTTGAAAGTTATAACTTGAAGATTTGAACTTGTAATAATGAATTACAGAACTTAGATTTGTTAAATTCAAATTATTATTTCAAATTATAACTTGAAGATCTGAACTAGTAATTGTCAAATACAGAACTTAAAATTGATAGCTTCTAATTATTATTGTAAATTATAACTTGAAGATCTGAACTTGTAATTGTCAAATACAGAACTTAAAATTGATAGCTTCTAATTATTATTGTAAATTATAACTTGAAGATCTGAATTAGTAATTGTCAAATACAGAACTTAAAATTGATAGCTTCTAATTATTATTGCAAATTATAACTTGAAGATCTGAACTAGTAATTGTCAAATACAGAACTTAAAATTGATAGCTTCTAATTATTATTGCAAATTATAACTTGAAGATCTGAACTTGAAATTGTCAAATACAGAACTTAAAATTGATAGCTTCTAATTATTATTTCAAATTATAACTTGAAGATCTGAACTGGTAATTGTCAAATACAGAACTTCTAATTGTTAAATACAAATTATTAGTGCAAATTATAACTTGAAGATCTGCACTTGTAATTGTCAAATACCGAACTTCTAATTGTTAAATACAAATTATTAGTGCAAATTATAACTAGAAGATCTCAACTTGTAATTGTCAAATACAGAACTTAAAATTAATAGATTCTAATTGTTTTTGAAAGTTATAACTTGAAGATTTGAACTTGTAATAATGAATTACAGAACTTAGATTTGTTAAATTCAAATTATTATTTCAAATTATAACTTGAAGATCTGAACTAGTAATTGTCAAATACAGAACTTAAAATTGATAGCTTCTAATTATTATTGTAAATTATAACTTGAAGATCTGAACTTGTAATTGTCAAATACAGAACTTAAAATTGATAGCTTCTAATTATTATTGTAAATTATAACTTGAAGATCTGAATTAGTAATTGTCAAATACAGAACTTAAAATTGATAGCTTCTAATTATTATTGTAAATTATAACTTGAAGATCTGAATTTGTAATTGTCAAATACAGAACTTAAAATTGATAGCTTCTAATTATTATTGTAAATTATAACTTGAAGATCTGAACTTGTAATTGTCAAATACAGAACTTAAAATTGATAGCTTCTAATTATTATTGCAAATAATAACTTGAAGATCTGTACCTGTAATTGTCAAAACCGAACTTAAAATTGATAGCTTCTAATTATTATTTCAAATTATAACTTGAAGATCTGAACTGGTAATTGTCAAATACAGAACTTCTAATTGTTAAATACAAATTATTAGTGCAAATTATAACTTGAAGATCTGAACTTGTAATTGTCAAATACAGAACTTAAAATTGATAGCTTCTAATTATTATTTCAAATTATAACTTGAAGATCTGAACTTGTAATTGTCAAATACAGAACTTAAAATTGATAGCTTCTAATTATTATTGCAAATAATAACTTGAAGATCTGTACTTGTAATTGTCAAATACAGAACTTAAAATTGATAGCTTATAATTATAGTTCAAATTATAACTTGAAGATCTGAACTTGTAATAGTCAAATACAGAACATCGAATTATTAAATACAAATTATTAGTGCAAATTATAACTTGAAGATCTGAACTTGTAATAGGTAAATACAGAACTTCTAATTGTTAAATTCAAACTAAGATTGCAAATAATAATTTGAAGATCTGAACTTGTAATAGTCAAATACAGAACTTCCAATTGTTAAATACAAATTATTAGTGCAAATTATAACTTGAAGATCTGAACTAGTAATTGTCAAATACAGAACTTAAATTGATAGCTTCTAATTATTATTGCAAATTATAACTTGAAGATCTGAACTTGTAATAGTGAATTACAAAACTTAGATTTGTTAAATTCAAATTATTATTTCAAATTATAACATGAAGATCTGAACTAGTAATTGTCAAATACAGAACTTAAATTGATAGCTTATAATTATTATTGCAAATAATAATTTGAAGATCTGACCTTGTAATAGTCAAATACAGAACTTCTAATTGTTAAATACAAATTATTAGTGCAAATTATAACTTGAAGATCTGAACTTGTAATAGTGAATTACAGAACTTAGATTTGTTAAATTCAATTATTATTTCAAATTATAACTTGAAGATCTGAACTAGTAATTGTCAAATACAGAACTTAAAATTGATAGCTTCTAATTATTATTGCAAATTATAACTTGAAGATCTGAACTTGTAATTGTCAAATACAGAACTTAAAATTGATAGCTTCTAATTATTATTTCAAATTATAACTTGAAAATCTGAACTGGTAATTGTCAAATACAGAACTTAAAATTGATAGCTTCTAATTATTATTTCAAATTATAACTTGAAGATCTGAACTTGTAATTGTCAAATACAGAACTTAAAATTGATAGCTTCTAATCATTATTGCAAATAATAACTTGAAGATCTGTACTTGTAATTGTCAAATACAGAACTTAAAATTGATAGCTTATAATTATAGTTCAAATTATAACTTGAAGATCTGAACTTGTAATAGTCAAATACAGAACATCGAATTATTAAATACAAATTATTAGTGCAAATTATAACTTGAAGATCTGAACTTGTAATAGGTAAATACAGAACTTCTAATTGTTAAATTCAAACTAAGATTGCAAATAATAATTTGAAGATCTGAACTTGTAATAGTCAAATACAGAACTACTAATTGTTAAATACAAATTATTAGTGCAAATTATAACTTGAAGATCTGAACTTGTAATTGTCAAATACAGAACTTAAAATTGATAGCTTCTAATTATTATTGCAAATTATAACTTGAAGATCTGAACTTGTAATAGTGAATTACAAAACTTAGATTTGTTAAATTCAAATTATTATTTCAAATTATAACTTGAAGATCTGAACTAGTAATTGTCAAATACAGAACTTAAATTGATAGCTTATAATTATTATTGCAAATAATAATTTGAAGATCTGAACTTGTAATAGTCAAATACAGAACTTCTAATTGTTAAATACAAATTATTAGTGCAAATTATAACTTGAAGATCTGAACTTGTAATAGTGAATTACAAAACTTAGATTTGTTAAATCCAAATTATTATTTCAAATTATAACTTGAAGATCTGAACTAGTAATTGTCAAATACAGAACTTAAATTGATAGTTTCTAATTATTATTGCAAATTATAACTTGAAGATCTGAACTTGTAATTGTCAAATATCGAACTTAAAATTGATAGCTTCTAATTATTATTTCAAATTATAACTTGAAGATCTGAACTGGTAATTGTCAAATACAGAACTTCTAATTGTTAAATACAAATTATTAGTGCAAAGTATAACTTGAAGATCTGAACTTGTAATTGTCAAATACAGAACTTCTAATTGTTAAATACATATTATTAGTGCAAATTATAACTAGAAGATCTGAACTTGTAATTGTCAAATACAGAACTTAAAATTAATAGATTCTAATTGTTATTGAAAATTATAACTTGAAGATCTGAACTTGTAATAATAAATTACAGAACTTAGATTTGTTAAATTCAAATTATTATTTCAAATTATAACTTGAAGATCTGAACTAGTAATTGTCAAATACAGAACTTAAAATTGATAGCTTCTAATTATTATTGCAAATTATAACTTGAAGATCTGAATTAGTAATTGTCAACTACAGAACTTAAAATTGATAGCTTCTAATTATTATTGTAAATTATAACTTGAAGATCTGAATTAGTAATTGTCAAATACAGAACTTAAAATTGATAGCTTCTAATTGTTATTGTAAATTATAACTTGAAGATCTGAATTTGTAATTGTCAAATACAGAACTTAAAATTGATAGCTTCTAATTATTATTGTAAATTATAACTTGAAGATCTGAACTTGTAATTGTCAAATACAGAACTTAAAATTGATAGCTTCTAATTATTATTGCAAATAATAACTTGAAGATCTGTACTTGTAATTGTCAAATACTGAACTTAAAATTGATAGCTTATAATTATAATTCAAATTATAACTTGAGGATCTGAACTTGTAATAGTCAAATACAGAACTTCGAATTGTTAAATACAAATTATTAGTGCAAATTATAACTTGAAGATCTGATCTTGTAATAGGTAAATACAGAACTTCGAATTGTTAAATTCAAACTAAGATTGCAAATAATAATTTGAAGATCTGAACTTGTAATAGTCAAATACAGAACTTAAAATTGATAGCTTCTAATTATTATTGTAAATTATAACTTGAAGATCTGAACTTGTAATAGTGAATTACAGAACTTAGATTTGTTAAATACAAATTATTATTTCAAATTATAACTTGAAGATCTGAACTGGTAATTGTCAAATACAGAACTTAAAATTGATAGCATCTAATTATTATTGCAAATAATAACTTGAAGATCTGTACTTGTAATTGTCAAATACAGAACTTAAAATTAATAGCTTATAATTATCGTTCAAATTATAACTCGAAGATCTGAACTTGTAATAGTCAAATACAGAACTTCCAATTGTTAAATACAAATTATTAGTGCAAATTATAACTTGAAGATCTGAACTTGTAATAGGTAAATACAGAACTTCTAATTGTGAAATACAAACTAAGATTGCAAATAATAATTTGAAGATCTGAACTTGTAATAGTCAAATACAGAACTTCTAATTGTTAAATTCAAATTATTAGTGCAAATTATAACTTGAAGATCTGAACTTGTAATTGTCAAATGCAGAACTTAAAATTGATAGCTTCTAATTATTATTGCAAATTATAACTTGAAGATCGGAACTTGTAATTGTCAAATACAGAACTTAAAATTGATAGCTTCTAATTATTATTTCACATTATAACTTGAAGATCTGAACTGGTAATTGTCAAATACCGAACTTCTAATTGTTAAATACAAATTTATGTGCAAATTATAACTAGAAGATCTGAACTTGTAATTGTCAAATACAGAACTTAAAATTAATAGATTCTAATTGTTATTGAAAATTATAACTTGAAGATCTGAACTTGTAATAATGAATTACAGAACTTAGATTTGTTAAATTCAAATTATTATTTCAAATTATAACTTGAAGATCTGAACTAGTAATTGTCAAATACAGAACTTAAAATTGATAGCTTCTAATTATTATTGCAAATTATAACTTGAAGATCTGAATTTGTAATTGTCAAATACAGAACTTAAAATTGATAGCTTCTAATTATTATTGTAAATTATAACTTGAAGATCTGAATTAGTAATTGTCAAATACAGAACTTAAAATTGATAGCTTCTAATTATTATTGTAAATTATAACTTGAAGATCTGAATTTGTAATTGTCAAATACAGAACTTAAAATTGATAGCTTCTAATTATTATTGTAAATTATAACTTGAAGATCTGAACTTGTAATTGTCAAATACAGAACTTAAAATTGATAGCTTCTAATTATTATTGCAAATAAAAACTTGAAGATCTGTACTTGTAATTGTCAAATTCCAAACTTAAAATTGATAGCTTCTAATTATTATTTCAAATTATAACTTGAAGATCTGAACTGGTAATTGTCAAATACAGAACTTCTAATTGTTAAATACAAATTATTAGTGCAAATTATAACTTGAAGATCTGAACTTGTAATTGTCAAATACAGAACTTAAAATTGATAGAATCTAATTATTATTTCAAATTATAACTTGAAGTTCTGAATTTGTAATTGTCAAATACAGAACTTAAAATTGATAGCTTCTAATTATTATTGCAAATAATAACTTGAAGATCTGTACTTGTAATTGTCAAATACAGAACTTAAAATTAATAGCTTATAATTATAGTTCAAATTATAACTTGAAGATCTGAACTTGTAATAGTCAAATACAGAACATCGAATTATTAAATACAAATTATTAGTGCAAATTATAACTTGTAGATCTGAACTTGTAATAGGTAAATACAGAACTTCTAATTGTTAAATTCAAACTAAGATTGCAAATAATAATTTGAAGATCTGAACTAGTAATAGTCAAATACAGAACTTCCAATTGTTAAATACTAATTATTAGTGCAAATTATAACTTGAAGATCTGAACTTGTAATTGTCAAATACAGAACTTAAAATTGATAGCTTCTAATTATTATTGCAAATTATAACTTGAAGATCTGAACTTGTAATAGTGAATTACAAAACTTAGATTTGTTAAATTCAAATTATTATTTCAAATTATAACTTGAAGATCTGAACTAGTAATTGTCAAATACAGAACTTAAATTGATAGCTTATAATTATTATTGCAAATAATAATTTGAAGATCTGAACTTGTAATAGTCAAATACAGAACTTCTAATTGTTAAATACAAATTATTAGTGCAAATTATAACTTGAAGATCTGAACTTGTAATAGTGAATTACAGAACTTAGATTTGTTAAATTCAATTATTATTTCAAATTATAATTTGAAGATCTGAACTAGTAATTGTCAAATACAGAACTTAAAATTGATAGCTTCTAATTATTATTGCAAATTATAACTTGAAGATCTGAACTTGTAATTGTCAAATACAGAACTTAAAATTGATAGCTTCTAATTATTATTTCAAATTATAACTTGAAGATCTGAACTGGTAATTGTCAAATACAGAACTTAAAATTGATAGCTTATAATTATAGTTCAAATTATAACTTGAAGATCTGAACTTGTAATAGTCAAATACAGAACACCGAATTATTAAATACAAATTATTAGTGCAAATTATAACTTGAAGATCTGAACTTGTAATAGGTAAATACCGAACTTCTAATTGTTAAATTCAAACTAAGATTGCAAATAATAATTTGAAGATCTGAACTTGTAATAGTCAAATACAGAACTTCTAATTGTTAAATACAAATTATTAGTGCAAATTATAACTTGAAGATCTGAACTTGTAATTGTCAAATACAGAACTTAAAATTGATAGCTTCTAATTATTATTGCAAATTTTAACTTGAAGATCTGAACTTGTAATAGTGAATTACAAAACTTAGATATGTTAAATTCAAATTATTATTTCAAATTATAACTTGAAGATCTGAACTAGTAATTGTCAAATACAGAACTTAAATTGATAGCTTATAATTATTATTGCAAATAATAATTTGAAGATCTGAACTTGTAATAGACAATTACAGAACTTCTAATTGTTAAATACAAATTATTAGTGCAAATTATAACTTGAAGATCTGAACTTGTAATAGTGAATTACAGAACTTAGATTTGTTAAATTCAATTATTATTTCAAATTATAACTTGAAGATCTGAACTAGTAATTGTCAAATACAGAACTTAAAATTGATAGCTTCTAATTATTATTGCAAATTATAACTTGAAGATCTGAACTTGTAATTGTCAAATAAAGAACTTAAAATTGATAGCTTCTAATTATTATTTCAAATTATAACTTGAAGATCTGAACTGGTAATTGTCAAATACAGAACTTCTAATTGTTAAATACAAATTATTAGTGCAAATTATAACTTGAAGATCTGAACTTGTAATTGTCAAATACAGAACTTCTAATTGTTAAAAACAAATTATTAGTGCAAATTATAACTAGAAGATCTGAACTTGTAATTGTCAAATACAGAACTTAAAATTAATAGATTCTAATTGTTATTGAAAATTATAACTTGAAGATCTGAACTTGTAATAATGAATTACAGAACTTAGATTTGTTAAATTCAAATTATTATTTCAAATTATAACTTGAAGATCTGAACTAGTAATTGTCAAATACAGAACTTAAAATTGATAGCTTCTAATTATTATTGCAAATTATAACTAGAAGATCTGAATTTGTAATTGTCAAATACAGAACTTAAAATTGATAGCTTCTAATTATTTTTGTAAATTATAACTTGAAGATCTGAATTAGTAATTGTCAAATACAGAACTTAAAATTGATGGCTTCTAATTATTATTGTAAATTATAACTTGAAGATCTGAATTTGTAATTGTCAAATACAGAACTTAAAATTGATAGCTTCTAATTATTATTGTAAATTATAACTTGAAGATCTGAACTTGTAATTGTCAAATACAGAACTTAAAATTGATAGCTTCTAATTATTATTGCAAATAATAACTTGAAGATCTGTACTTGTAATTGTCAAATACTGAACTTAAAATTGATAGCTTATAATTATAATTCAAATTATAACTTGAGGATCTGAACTTGTAATAGTCAAATACAGAACTTCGAATGGTTAAATACAAATTATTAGTGCAAATTATAACTTGAAGATCTGAACTTGTAATAGGTAAATACAGAACTTCGAATTGTTAAATTCAAACTAAGATTGCAAATAATAATTTGAAGATCTGAACTTGTAATAGTCAAATACAGAACTTAAAATTGATAGCTTCTAATTATTATTGTAAATTATAACTTGAAGATCTGAACTTGTAATAGTGAATTACAGAACTTAGGTTTGTTAAATACAAATTATTATTTCAAATTATAACTTGAAGATCTGAACTGGTAATTGTCAAATACAGAACTTAAAATTGATAGCTTCTAATTATTATTGCAAATAATAACTTGAAGATCTGTACTTGTAATTGTCAAATACAGAACTTAAAATTAATAGCTTATAATTATCGTTCAAATTATAACTTGAAGATCTGAACTTGTAATAGTCAAATACAGAACTACGAATTGTTAAATACAAATTATTAGTGCAAATTATAACTTGAAGATCTGAACTTGTAATAGGTAAATACAGATCTTCTAATTGTTAAATTCAAACTAAGATTGCAAATAATAATTTGAAGATCTGAACTTGTAATAGTCAAATACAGAACTTCTAATTGTTAAATTCAAATTATTAGTGCAAATTATAACTTGAAGATCTGAACTTGTAATTGTCAAATACAGAACTTAAAATTGATAGCTTCTAATTATTATTGCAAATTATAACTTGAAGATCGGAACTTGTAATAGTGAATTACAAAACTTAGATTTGTTAAATTCAAATTATTATTTCAAATTATAACTTGAAGATCTGAACTAGTAATTGTCAAATAGAGAACTTCTAATTATTAAATACAAATTATAACTTGAAGATCTGAACTTGTAATTGTCAAATACAGAACTTAAAATTAATAGCTTCTAATTATTATTGTAAATTATAACTTGAAGATCTGAACTTGTAATTGTCAAATACAGAACTTAAAATTGATAGCTTCTAATTATTATTGCAAATAATAACTTGAAGATCTGAACTTGAAATTGTCAAATGCAGAACTTAAAATTGATAGCTTCTAATTATTATTGCAATTAATAATTTGAAGATCTGTACTTGTAATTGTCAAATACAGAACTTAAAATTGATAGCTTATAATGATAATTCAAATTATAACTTGAAGATCTGAACTTGTAATAGTCAAATACAGAACTTCGAATTGTTAAATACAAATTATTAGTGCAAATTATAACTTGAAGATCTGAACTAGTAATTGTCAAATACAGAACTTAAAATTGATAGCTTCTAATTATTATTGCAAATTATAACTTGAAGATCTGAACTTGTAATAGTGAATTACAGAACTAAGATTTGTTAAATTCAAATTATTATTTCAAATTATAACTTGAAGATCTGAACTAGTAATTGTCAAATACAGAACTTCTAATTGTTAAATACAAATTATTAGTGCAAATTATAACTTGAAGATCTGAACTAGTAATTGTCAAATACAGAACTTAAAATTGATAGCTTCTAATTATTATTGCAAATTATAACTTGAAGATCTGAACTTGTAATAGTGAATTACAGAACTAAGATTTGTTAAATTCAAATTATTATTTCAAATTATAACTTGAAGATCTGAAACTAGTAATTGTCAAATACAGAACTTCTAATTGTTAAATTCAAATTATTATTTCAAATTATAACTTGAAGATCTGAACTAGTAATTGTCAAATACAGAACTTAAAATTGATAGCTTCTAATTATTATTGCAAATTATAACTTGAAGATCTGAATTTGTAATTGTCAAATACAGAACTTAAAATTGATAGCTTCTAATTATTATTGTAAATTATAACTTGAAGATCTGAATTAGTAATTGTCAAATACAGAACATAAAATTGATAGCTTCTAATTATTATTGTAAATTATAACTTGAAGATCTGAATTTGTAATTGTCAAATACAGAACTTAAAATTGATAGCTTCTAATTATTATTGTAAATTATAACTTGAAGATCTGAACTTGTAATTGTCAAATACAGAACTTAAAATTGATAGCTTCTAATTATTATTGCAAATAATAACTTGAAGATCTGTACTTGTAATTGTCAAATACCGAACTTAAAATTGATAGCTTCTAATTATTATTTCAAATTATAACTTGAAGATCTGAACTGGTAATTGTCAAATACAGAACTTCTAATTGTTAAATACAAATTATTAGTGCAAATTATAACTTGAAGATCTGAACTTGTAATTGTCAAATACAGAACTTCTAATTGTTAAATACAAATTATTAGTGCAAATTATAACTAGAAGATCTGAACTTGTAATTGTCAAATACAGAACTTAAAATTAATAGATTCTAATTGTTATTGAAAATTATAACTTGAAGATCTGAACTTGTAATAATGAATTACAGAACTTAGATTTGTTAAATTCAAATTATTATTTCAAATTATAACTTGAAGATCTGAACTAGTAATTGTCAAATACAGAACTTAAAATTGATAGCTTCTAATTATTATTGCAAATTATAACTTGAAGATCTGAATTTGTAATTGTCAAATACAGAACTTAAAATTGATAGCTTCTAATTATTATTGTAAATTATAACTTGAAGATCTGAATTAGTAATTGTCAAATACAGAACTTAAAATTGATAGCTTCTAATTATTATTGTAAATTATAACTTGAAGATCTGAATTTGTAATTGTCAAATACAGAACTTAAAATTGATAGCTTCTAATTATTATTGTAAATTATAACTTGAAGATCTGAACTTGTAATTGTCAAATACAGAACTTAAAATTGATAGCTTCTAATTATTATTGCAAATAATAACTTGAAGATCTGTACTTGTAATTGTCAAATACCGAACTTAAAATTGATAGCTTCTAATTATTATTTCAAATTATAACTTGAAGATCTGAACTGGTAATTGTCAAATACAGAACTTCTAAATGTTAAATACAAATTATTAGTGCAAATTATAACTTGAAGATCTGAACTTGTAATTGTCAAATACAGAACTTAAAATTGATAGCTTCTAATTATTATTTCAAATTATAACTTGAAGATCTGAACTTGTAATTGTCAAATACAGAACTTAAAATTGATAGCTTCTAATTATTATTGCAAATAATAACTATAAGATCTGTACTTGTAATTGTCAAATACAGAACTTAAAATTGATAGCTTATAATTATAGTTCAAATTATAACTTGAAGTTCTGAACTTGTAATAGTCAAATACAGAACATCGAATTATTAAATACAAATTATTAGTGCATATTATAACTTGAAGATCTGAACTTGTAATAGGTAAATACAGAACTTCTAATTGTTAAATTCAAACTAAGATTGCAAATAATAATTTGAAGATCTGAACTTGTAATAGTCAAATACAGAACTTCCAATTGTTAAATACAAATTATTAGTGCAAATTATAACTTGAAGATCTGAACTTGTAATTGTCAAATACAGAACTTAAAATTGATAGCTTCTAATTATTATTGCAAATTATAACTTGAAGATCTCAACTTGTAATAGTGAATTACAAAACTTAGATTTGTTAAATTCAAATTATTATTTCAAATTATAACTTGAAGATCTGAACTAGTAATTGTCAAATACAGAACTTAAATTGATAGCTTATAATTATTATTGCAAATAATAATTTGAAGATCTGAACTTGTAATAGTCAAATACAGAACTTTTAATTGTTAAATACAAATTATTAGTGCAAATTATAACTTGAAGATCTGAACTTGTAATAGTGAATTACAGAACTTAGATTTGTTAAATTCAATTATTATTTCAAATTATAACTTGAAGATCTGAACTAGTAATTGTCAAATACAGAACTTAAAATTGATAGCTTCTAATTATTATTGCAAATTATAACTTGAAGATCTGAACTTGTAATTGTCAAATACAGAACTTAAAATTGATAGCTTCTAATTATTATTTCAAATTATAACTTGAAGATCTGAACTGGTAATTGTCAAATACAGAACTTAAAATTGATAGCTTCTAATTATTATTTCAAATTATAACTTGAAGATCTGAACTTGTAATTGTCAAATACAGAACTTAAAATTGATAGCTTCTAATTATTATTGCAAATAATAACTTGAAGATCTGTACTTGTAATTGTCAAATACAGAACTTAAAATTGATAGCTTATAATTATAGTTCAAATTATAACTTGAAGATCTGAACTTGTAATAGTCAAATACAGAACATCGAATTATTAAATGCAAATTATTAGTGCAAATTATAACTTGAACATCTGAACTTGTAATAGGTAAATACAGAACTTCCAATTGTTAAATTCAAACTAAGATTGCAAATAATAATTTGGAGATCTGAACTTGTAATAGTCAAATACAGAACTTCTAATTGTTAAATACAAATTATTAGTGCAAATTATAACTTGAAGATCTGAACTTGTAATTGTCAAATACAGAACTTAAAATTGATAGCTTCTAATTATTATTGCAAATTATAACTTGAAGATCTGAACTTGTAATAGTGAATTACAAAACTTAGATTTGTTAAATTCAAATTATTATTTCAAATTATAACTTGAAGATCTGAACTAGTAATTGTCAAATACAGAACTTAAAATTGATAGCTTCTAATTATTATTGCAAATTATAACTTGAAGATCTGAACTTGTAATTGTCAAATACAGAACTTAAAATTGATAGCTTCTAATTATTATTTCAAATTATAACTTGAAGATCTGAACTGGTAATTGTCAAATACAGAACTTCTAATTGTTGAATACAAATTATTAGTGCAAATTATAACTTGAAGATCTGAACTTGTAATTGTCAAATACAGAACTTCTAATTGTTAAATACAAATTATTAGTGCAAATTATAACTAGAAGATCTGAACTTGTAATTGTCAAAAACAGAACTTAAAATTAATAGATTCTAATTGTTATTGAAAATTATAACTTGAAGATCTGAACTAGTAATAATGAATTACAGAACTTAGATTTGTTAAATTCAAATTATTATTTCAAATTATAACTTGAAGATCTGAACTAGTAATTGTCAAATACAGAACTTAAAATTGATAGCTTCTAATTATTATTGCAAATTATAACTTGAAGATCTGAATTTGTAATTGTCAAATACAGAACTTAAAATTGATAGCTTCTAATTATTATTGTAAATTATAACTTGAAGATCTGAATTAGTAATTGTCAAATACAGAACTTAAAATTGATAGCTTCTAATTATTATTGTAAATTATAACTTGAAGATCTGAATTTGTAATTGTCAAATACAGAACTTCCAATTGATAGCTTCTAATTATTATTGTAAATTATAACTTGAAGATCTGAACTTGTAATTGTCAAATACAGAACTTAAAATTGATAGCTTCTAATTATTATTGCAAATAATAACTTGAAGATCTGTACTTGTATTTGTCAAATACAGAACTTCGAATTGTTAAATACAAATTATTAGTGCAAATTATAACTTGAAGATCTGAACTTGTAATAGGTAAATACAGAACTTCGAATTGTTGAATTCAAACTATGATTGCAAATAATAATTTGAAGATCTGAACTTGTAATAGTCAAATACAGAACTTAAAATTGATAGCTTCTAATTATTATTGTAAATTATAACTTGAAGATCTGAACTTGTAATAGTGAATTACAGAACTTAGATTTGTTAAATACAAATTATTATTTCAAATTATAACTTGAAGATCTGAACTGGTAATTGTCAAATACAGAACTTAAAATTGATAGCTTCTAATTATTATTGCAAATAATAACTTGAAGATCTGTACTTGTAATTGTCAAATACAGAACTTAAAATTTATAGCTTATAATTATATTTCAAATTATAACTTGAAGATCTGAACTTGTAATAGTCAAATACAGAACTTCGAATTGTTAAATACAAATTATTAGTGCAAATTATAACTTGAAGATCTGAACTTGTAATAGGTAAATACAGAACTTCTAATTGTTAAATTCAAACTAAGATTGCAAATAATAATTTGAAGATCTGAACTTGTAATTGTCAAATGCAGAACTTCTAATTGTTAAATTCAAATTATTAGTGCAAATTATAACTTGGAGATCTGAACTTGTAATTGTCAAATACAGAACTTAAAATTGATAGCTTCTAATTATTATTGTAAATTATAACTTGAAGATCTGAACTTGTAATAGTGAATTACAGAACTTATATTTGTTAAATACAAATTATTATTGCAAATTATAACTTGAAGATCTGAACTTGTAATAGTGAATTACAAAACTTAGATTTGTTAAATTCAAATTATTATTTCAAATTATAACTTGAAGATCTGAACTAGTAATTGTCAAATACAGACCTTAAATTGATAGCTTATAATTATTATTGCAAATAATAACTTGATAATCTGAACTTGTAATAATGAATTACAGAACTTAGATTTGTTAAATTCAAATTATTATTTCAAATTATAACTTGAAGATCTGAACTAGTAATTGTCAAATACAGACCTTAAATTGATAGCTTATAATTATTATTGCAAATAATAATTTGAAGATCTGAACTTGTAATAGTCAAATACAGAACTTCTAATTGTTAAATACAAATTATTAGTGCAAATTATAACTTGAAGATCTGAACTAGTAATTGTCAAATACAGAACTTAAAATTGATAGCTTCTAATTATTATTGCAATTAATAATTTGAAGATCTGTACTTGTAATTGTCAAATACAGAACGTAAAATTGATAGCTTATAATTATAATTCAAATTATAACTTGAAGATCTGAACTTGTAATAGTAAATACAGAACTTCGAATTATTAAATACGAATTATTAGTGCAAATTATAACTTGAAGATCTGAACTTGTAATAGGTAAATACAGAACTTCGAATTGTTAAATTCAAACTAAGATTGCAAATAATAATTTGAAGATCTGAACTTGTAATAGTCAAATACAGAACTTAAAATTGATAG
This sequence comes from Cantharis lateralis, assembly GCA_963170105.1. Taxonomy (NCBI): domain Eukaryota; kingdom Metazoa; phylum Arthropoda; class Insecta; order Coleoptera; family Cantharidae; genus Cantharis; species Cantharis lateralis. Next base: position 21,632,280 of record OY720625.1, on the reverse strand, counting down.
CTTCTAATTATTATTGTAAAATATAACTTGAAGATCTGAACTTGTAATAGTGAATTACAGAACTTATATTTGTTAAATACAAATTATTATTTCAAATTATAACTTGAAGATCTGAACTGGTAATTGTCAAATACAGAACTTAAAATTGATAGCTCCTAATTATTATTGCAAATTATAACTTGAAGATCTGAACTAGTAATTGTCAAATACAGAACTTAAAATTGATAGCTTCTAATTATTATTGCAAATTATAACTTGAAGAACTGAACTTGTAATTGTCAAATACAGAACTTCTAATTGTTAAATACAAATTATTAGTGCAAATTATAACTAGAAGATCTGAACTTGTAATTGTCAAATACAGAACTTAAAATTAATAGCTTCTAATTATTATGAAAATTATAACTTGAAGATCTGAACTTGTAATAATGAATTACAGAACTTAGATTTGTTAAATTCAAATTATTATTTCAAATTATAACTTGAAGATCTGAACTAGTAATTGTCAAATACAGAACTTAAAATTGATAGCTTCTAATTATTATTGCAAATTATAACTTGAAGATCTGAATCTGTAATTGTCAAATACAGAACTTAAAATTGATAGCTTCTAATTATTATTGTAAATTATAACGTGAAGATCTGAATTTGTAATTGTCAAATACAGAACTTAAAATTGATAGCTTCTAATTATTATTGTAAATTATAACTTGAAAATCTGAATTTGTAATTGTCAAATACAGAACTTAAAATTGATAGCTTCTAATTATTATTGTAAATTATAACTTGAAGATCTGAACTTGTAATTGTCAAATACAGAACTTAAAATTGATAGCTACTAATTCTTATTGCAAATAATAACTTGAAGATCTGTACTTGTAATTGTCAAATACTGAACTTAAAATTGATAGCTTATAATTATAATTCAAATTATAACTTGAGGATCTGAACTAGTAATAGTCAAATACAGAACTTCGAATTGTTAAATACAAATTATTAGTGCAAATTATAACTTGAAGATCTGAACTTGTAATTGTCAAATACAGAACTTAAAATTGATAGCTTATAATTATTATTGTAAATTATAACTTTTAGATCTGAACTTGTAATAGTGAATTACAGAACTTCGATTTGTTAAATTCAAATTATTATTTCAAATTATAACTTGAAGATCTGAACTAGTAATTGTCAAATACAGAACTTAAAATTGATAGCTTCTAATTATTGTTGCAAATTATAACTTGAAGATCTGAACTTGTAATTGTCAAAAACAGAACTTAAAATTGAAAGCTGCTAATTATTATTTCAAATTATAACTTGTAGATCTGAACTTGAAATTGTCAAATACAGAACTTCTAATTATGAAAAACAATTTATTAGTGCAAATTATAACTTGAAGATCTGAACTTGTAATTGTCAAATACAGAACTTAAAATTGATAGCTTCTAATTATTATTGCAAATTATAACTTGAAGATCTGAACTTGTAATAGTGAATTACAGTACTTAGTTTGGTTAAATTCAAATTATTATTTCAAATTATAACTTGTAGATCTGAACTAGTAATTGTCAAATACAGAACTAAAATTGATAGCTTATAATTATTATTGTAAATTATATCTTGAAGATCTGAACTTGTAATAGTGAATTACAGAACTTAGATTTTTTAAATTCAAATTTTTATTTCAAATTATAACTTGAAGATCTGAACTAGTAATTGTCAAATACAGAACTTAAAATTGATAGCTTCTAATTATTATTGCAAATTATAACTTGAAGTTCTGAACTTGTATTTGTCAAATACAGAACTAAAATTGATAGCTTCTAATTATTATTGTAAATTATAACTTGAAGATCTGAACTTGTAATAGTGAATTACAGCACTTAGATTTGTTAAATTCAATTAGTATTTCAAATTATAACTTGAAGATCTGAACTAGTAATTGTCAAATACAGAACTTAAAATTGATAGCTTCTAATTATTATTGTAAATTATAACTTGAAGATCTGAATTTGTAATTGTCAAATACAGAACTTAAAATTGATAGCTTCTAATTATTATTGTAAATTAAAACTTGAAGATCTGAATTTGTAATTGTCAAATACAGAACTTAAAATTGTTAGCTTCTAATTATTATTGTAAATTATAACTTGAAGATCTGAACTTGTAATTGTCAAATACAGAACTTAAAATTGATAGCTTCTAATTATTCTTTCAAATAATAACTTGAAGATCTGTACTTGTAATTGTCAAATACTGAACTTAAAATTGATAGCTTATAATTATAATTCAAATTATAACTTGAGGATCTGAACTTGTAATATACAAATACAGAACTTCGAATTGTTAAATACAAATTATTAGTGCAAATTATAACTTGAAGATCTGAACTTGTAATAGGTAAATACAGAACTTCGAATTGTTAAATTCAAACTAAGATTGCAAATAATAATTTGAAGATCTGAACTTGTAATAGTCAAATACAGAACTTAAAATTGATAGCTTCTAATTATTATTGTAAATTATAACTTGAAGATCTGAACTTGTAATAGTGAATTACAGAACTTATATTTGTTAAATACAAATTATTATTTCAAATTATAACTTGAAGATCTGAACTGGTAATTGTCAAATACAGAACTTAAAATTGATAGCTTCTAATTATTATTGCAAATTATAACTTGAAGATCTGAACTAGTAATTGTCAAATACAGAACTTAAAATTGATAGCTTATAATTATTATTGTAAATTATAACTTGTAGATCTGAACTTGTAATAGTGAATTACAGAACTTCGATTTGTTAAATTCAAATTATTATTTCAAATTATAACTTGAAGATCTGAACTAGTAATTGTCAAATACAGAACTTAAAATTGATAGCTTCTAATTATTATTGCAAATTATAACTTGAAGATCTGAACTTGTAATTGTCAAATACAGAACTTAAAATTGATAGCTTCTAATTATTATTTCAAATTATAACTTGAAGATCTGAACTGGTAATTGTCAAATACAGAACTTCTAATTGTTGAATACAAATTATTAGTGCAAATTATAACTTGAAGATCTGAACTTGTAATTGTCAAATACAGAACTTCTAATTGTTAAATACAAATTATTAGTGCAAATTATAACTAGAAGATCTGAACTTGTAATTGTCAAAAACAGAACTTAAAATTAATAGATTCTAATTGTTATTGAAAATTATAACTTGAAGATCTGAACTAGTAATAATGAATTACAGAACTTAGATTTGTTAAATTCAAATTATTATTTCAAATTATAACTTGAAGATCTGAACTAGTAATTGTCAAATACAGAACTTAAAATTGATAGCTTCTAATTATTATTGCAAATTATAACTTGAAGATCTGAATTTGTAATTGTCAAATACAGAACTTAAAATTGATAGCTTCTAATTATTATTGTAAATTATAACTTGAAGATCTGAATTAGTAATTGTCAAATACAGAACTTAAAATTGATAGCTTCTAATTATTATTGTAAATTATAACTTGAAGATCTGAATTTGTAATTGTCAAATACAGAACTTCCAATTGATAGCTTCTAATTATTATTGTAAATTATAACTTGAAGATCTGAACTTGTAATTGTCAAATACAGAACTTAAAATTGATAGCTTCTAATTATTATTGCAAATAATAACTTGAAGATCTGTACTTGTAATTGTCAAATACAGAACTTCGAATTGTTAAACACAAATTATTAGTGCAAATTATAACTTGAAGATCTGAACTTGTAATAGGTAAATACAGAACTTCGAATTGTTAAATTCAAACTATGATTGCAAATAATAATTTGAAGATCTGAACTTGTAATAGTCAAATACAGAACTTAAAATTGATAGCTTCTAATTATTATTGTAAATTATAACTTGAAGATCTGAACTTGTAATAGTGAATTACAGAACTTAGATTTGTTAAATACAAATTATTATTTCAAATTATAACTTGAAGATCTGAACTGGTAATTGTCAAATACAGAACTTAAAATTGATAGCTTCTAATTATTATTGCAAATAATAACTTGAAGATCTGTACTTGTAATTGTCAAATACAGAACTTAAAATTTATAGCTTATAATTATATTTCAAATTATAACTTGAAGATCTGAACTTGTAATAGTCAAATACAGAACTTCGAATTGTTAAATACAAATTATTAGTGCAAATTATAACTTGAAGATCTGAACTTGTAATAGGTAAATACAGAACTTCTAATTGTTAAATTCAAACTAAGATTGCAAATAATAATTTGAAGATCTGAACTTGTAATTGTCAAATGCAGAACTTCTAATTGTTAAATTCAAATTATTAGTGCAAATTATAACTTGGAGATCTGAACTTGTAATTGTCAAATACAGAACTTAAAATTGATAGCTTCTAATTATTATTGTAAATTATAACTTGAAGATCTGAACTTGTAATAGTGAATTACAGAACTTATATTTGTTAAATACAAATTATTATTGCAAATTATAACTTGAAGATCTGAACTTGTAATAGTGAATTACAAAACTTAGATTTGTTAAATTCAAATTAATATTTCAAATTATAACTTGAAGATCTGAACTAGTAATTGTCAAATACAGACCTTAAATTGATAGCTTATAATTATTATTGCAAATAATAACTTGATAATCTGAACTTGTAATAATGAATTACAGAACTTAGATTTGTTAAATTCAAATTATTATTGCAAATTATAACTTGAAGATCTGAACTTGTAATAGTGAATTACAAAACTTAGATTTGTTAAATTCAAATTATTATTTCAAATTATAACTTGAAGATCTGAACTAGTAATTGTCAAATACAGACCTTAAATTGATAGCTTATAATTATTATTGCAAATAATAATTTGAAGATCTGAACTTGTAATAGTCAAATACAGAACTTCTAATTGTTAAATACAAATTATTAGTGCAAATTATAACTTGAAGATCTGAACTAGTAATTGTCAAATACAGAACTTAAAATTGATAGCTTCTAATTATTATTGCAATTAATAATTTGAAGATCTGTACTTGTAATTGTCAAATACAGAACGTAAAATTGATAGCTTATAATTATAATTCAAATTATAACTTGAAGATCTGAACTTGTAATAGTGAATTACAGTACTTAGTTTGGTTAAATTCAAATTATTATTTCAAATTATAACTTGTAGATCTGAACTAGTAATTGTCAAATACAGAACTAAAATTGATAGCTTATAATTATTATTGTAAATTATATCTTGAAGATCTGAACTTGTAATAGTGAATTACAGAACTTAGATTTTTTAAATTCAAATTTTTATTTCAAATTATAACTTGAAGATCTGAACTAGTAATTGTCAAATACAGAACTTAAAATTGATAGCTTCTAATTATTATTGCAAATTATAACTTGAAGTTCTGAACTTGTATTTGTCAAATACAGAACTAAAATTGATAGCTTCTAATTATTATTGTAAATTATAACTTGAAGATCTGAACTTGTAATAGTGAATTACAGCACTTAGATTTGTTAAATTCAATTAGTATTTCAAATTATAACTTGAAGATCTGAACTAGTAATTGTCAAATACAGAACTTAAAATTGATAGCTTCTAATTATTATTGTAAATTATAACTTGAAGATCTGAATTTGTAATTGTCAAATACAGAACTTAAAATTGATAGCTTCTAATTATTATTGTAAATTAAAACTTGAAGATCTGAATTTGTAATTGTCAAATTCAGAACTTAAAATTGTTAGCTTCTAATTATTATTGTAAATTATAACTTGAAGATCTGAACTTGTAATTGTCAAATACAGAACTTAAAATTGATAGCTTCTAATTATTCTTTCAAATAATAACTTGAAGATCTGTACTTGTAATTGTCAAATACTGAACTTAAAATTGATAGCTTATAATTATAATTCAAATTATAACTTGAGGATCTGAACTTGTAATATACAAATACAGAACTTCGAATTGTTAAATACAAATTATTAGTGCAAATTATAACTTGAAGATCTGAACTTGTAATAGGTAAATACAGAACTTCGAATTGTTAAATTCAAACTAAGATTGCAAATAATAATTTGAAGATCTGAACTTGTAATAGTCAAATACAGAACTTAAAATTGATAGCTTCTAATTATTATTGTAAATTATAACTTGAAGATCTGAACTTGTAATAGTGAATTACAGAACTTATATTTGTTAAATACAAATTATTATTTCAAATTATAACTTGAAGATCTGAACTGGTAATTGTCAAATACAGAACTTAAAATTGATAGCTTCTAATTATTATTGCAAATTATAACTTGAAGATCTGAACTAGTAATTGTCAAATACAGAACTTAAAATTGATAGCTTATAATTATTATTGTAAATTATAACTTGTAGATCTGAACTTGTAATAGTGAATTACAGAACTTCGATTTGTTAAATTCAAATTATTATTTCAAATTATAACTTGAAGATCTGAACTAGTAATTGTCAAATACAGAACTTAAAATTGATAGCTTCTAATTATTATTGCAAATTATAACTTGAAGATCTGAACTTGTAATTGTCAAATACAGAACTTAAAATTGATAGCTTCTAATTATTATTTCAAATTATAACTTGAAGATCTGAACTGGTAATTGTCAAATACAGAACTTCTAATTGTTGAATACAAATTATTAGTGCAAATTATAACTTGAAGATCTGAACTTGTAATTGTCAAATACAGAACTTCTAATTGTTAAATACAAATTATTAGTGCAAATTATAACTAGAAGATCTGAACTTGTAATTGTCAAAAACAGAACTTAAAATTAATAGATTCTAATTGTTATTGAAAATTATAACTTGAAGATCTGAACTAGTAATAATGAATTACAGAACTTAGATTTGTTAAATTCAAATTATTATTTCAAATTATAACTTGAAGATCTGAACTAGTAATTGTCAAATACAGAACTTAAAATTGATAGCTTCTAATTATTATTGCAAATTATAACTTGAAGATCTGAATTTGTAATTGTCAAATACAGAACTTAAAATTGATAGCTTCTAATTATTATTGTAAATTATAACTTGAAGATCTGAATTAGTAATTGTCAAATACAGAACTTAAAATTGATAGCTTCTAATTATTATTGTAAATTATAACTTGAAGATCTGAATTTGTAATTGTCAAATACAGAACTTCCAATTGATAGCTTCTAATTATTATTGTAAATTATAACTTGAAGATCTGAACTTGTAATTGTCAAATACAGAACTTAAAATTGATAGCTTCTAATTATTATTGCAAATAATAACTTGAAGATCTGTACTTGTAATTGTCAAATACAGAACTTCGAATTGTTAAATACAAATTATTAGTGCAAATTATAACTTGAAGATCTGAACTTGTAATAGGTAAATACAGAACTTCGAATTGTTAAATTCAAACTATGATTGCAAATAATAATTTGAAGATCTGAACTTGTAATAGTCAAATACAGAACTTAAAATTGATAGCTTCTAATTATTATTGTAAATTATAACTTGAAGATCTGAACTTGTAATAGTGAATTACAGAACTTAGATTTGTTAAATACAAATTATTATTTCAAATTATAACTTGAAGATCTGAACTGGTAATTGTCAAATACAGAACTTAAAATTGATAGCTTCTAATTATTATTGCAAATAATAACTTGAAGATCTGTACTTGTAATTGTCAAATACAGAACTTAAAATTTATAGCTTATAATTATATTTCAAATTATAACTTGAAGATCTGAACTTGTAATAGTCAAATACAGAACTTCGAATTGTTAAATACAAATTATTAGTGCAAATTATAACTTGAAGATCTGAACTTGTAATAGGTAAATACAGAACTTCTAATTGTTAAATTCAAACTAAGATTGCAAATAATAATTTGAAGATCTGAACTTGTAATTGTCAAATGCAGAACTTCTAATTGTTAAATTCAAATTATTAGTGCAAATTATAACTTGGAGATCTGAACTTGTAATTGTCAAATACAGAACTTAAAATTGATAGCTTCTAATTATTATTGTAAATTATAACTTGAAGATCTGAACTTGTAATAGTGAATTACAGAACTTATATTTGTTAAATACAAATTATTATTGCAAATTATAACTTGAAGATCTGAACTTGTAATAGTGAATTACAAAACTTAGATTTGTTAAATTCAAATTATTATTTCAAATTATAACTTGAAGATCTGAACTAGTAATTGTCAAATACAGACCTTAAATTGATAGCTTATAATTATTATTGCAAATAATAACTTGATAATCTGAACTTGTAATAATGAATTACAGAACTTAGATTTGTTAAATTCAAATTATTATTGCAAATTATAACTTGAAGATCTGAACTTGTAATAGTGAATTACAAAACTTAGATTTGTTAAATTCAAATTATTATTTCAAATTATAACTTGAAGATCTGAACTAGTAATTGTCAAATACAGAACTTAAAATTGATAGCTTCTAATTATTATTTCAAATTATAACTTGAAGATCTGAACTGGTAATTGTCAAATACAGAACTTCTAATTGTTGAATACAAATTATTAGTGCAAATTATAACTTGAAGATCTGAACTTGTAATTGTCAAATACAGAACTTCTAATTGTTAAATACAAATTATTAGTGCAAATTATAACTAGAAGATCTGAACTTGTAATTGTCAAAAACAGAACTTAAAATTAATAGATTCTAATTGTTATTGAAAATTATAACTTGAAGATCTGAACTAGTAATAATGAATTACAGAACTTAGATTTGTTAAATTCAAATTATTATTTCAAATTATAACTTGAAGATCTGAACTAGTAATTGTCAAATACAGAACTTAAAATTGATAGCTTCTAATTATTATTGCAAATTATAACTTGAAGATCTGAATTTGTAATTGTCAAATACAGAACTTAAAATTGATAGCTTCTAATTATTATTGTAAATTATAACTTGAAGATCTGAATTAGTAATTGTCAAATACAGAACTTAAAATTGATAGCTTCTAATTATTATTGTAAATTATAACTTGAAGATCTGAATTTGTAATTGTCAAATACAGAACTTCCAATTGATAGCTTCTAATTATTATTGTAAATTATAACTTGAAGATCTGAACTTGTAATTGTCAAATACAGAACTTAAAATTGATAGCTTCTAATTATTATTGCAAATAATAACTTGAAGATCTGTACTTGTAATTGTCAAATACAGAACTTCGAATTGTTAAATACAAATTATTAGTGCAAATTATAACTTGAAGATCTGAACTTGTAATAGGTAAATACAGAACTTCGAATTGTTAAATTCAAACTATGATTGCAAATAATAATTTGAAGATCTGAACTTGTAATAGTCAAATACAGAACTTAAAATTGATAGCTTCTAATTATTATTGTAAATTATAACTTGAAGATCTGAACTTGTAATAGTGAATTACAGAACTTAGATTTGTTAAATACAAATTATTATTTCAAATTATAACTTGAAGATCTGAACTGGTAATTGTCAAATACAGAACTTAAAATTGATAGCTTCTAATTATTATTGCAAATAATAACTTGAAGATCTGTACTTGTAATTGTCAAATACAGAACTTAAAATTTATAGCTTATAATTATATTTCAAATTATAACTTGAAGATCTGAACTTGTAATAGTCAAATACAGAACTTCGAATTGTTAAATACAAATTATTAGTGCAAATTATAACTTGAAGATCTGAACTTGTAATAGGTAAATACAGAACTTCTAATTGTTAAATTCAAACTAAGATTGCAAATAATAATTTGAAGATCTGAACTTGTAATTGTCAAATGCAGAACTTCTAATTGTTAAATTCAAATTATTAGTGCAAATTATAACTTGGAGATCTGAACTTGTAATTGTCAAATACAGAACTTAAAATTGATAGCTTCTAATTATTATTGTAAATTATAACTTGAAGATCTGAACTTGTAATAGTGAATTACAGAACTTATATTTGTTAAATACAAATTATTATTGCAAATTATAACTTGAAGATCTGAACTTGTAATAGTGAATTACAAAACTTAGATTTGTTAAATTCAAATTATTATTTCAAATTATAACTTGAAGATCTGAACTAGTAATTGTCAAATACAGACCTTAAATTGATAGCTTATAATTATTATTGCAAATAATAACTTGATAATCTGAACTTGTAATAATGAATTACAGAACTTAGATTTGTTAAATTCAAATTATTATTGCAAATTATAACTTGAAGATCTGAACTTGTAATAGTGAATTACAAAACTTAGATTTGTTAAATTCAAATTATTATTTCAAATTATAACTTGAAGATCTGAACTAGTAATTGTCAAATACAGACCTTAAATTGATAGCTTATAATTATTATTGCAAATAATAATTTGAAGATCTGAACTTGTAATAGTCAAATACAGAACTTCTAATTGTTAAATACAAATTATTAGTGCAAATTATAACTTGAAGATCTGAACTAGTAATTGTCAAATACAGAACTTAAAATTGATAGCTTCTAATTATTATTGCAATTAATAATTTGAAGATCTGTACTTGTAATTGTCAAATACAGAACGTAAAATTGATAGCTTATAATTATAATTCAAATTATAACTTGAAGATCTGAACTTGTAATAGTAAATACAGAACTTCGAATTATTAAATACGAATTATTAGTGCAAATTATAACTTGAAGATCTGAACTTGTAATAGGTAAATACAGAACTTCGAATTGTTAAATTCAAACTAAGATTGCAAATAATAATTTGAAGATCTGAACTTGTAATAGTCAAATACAGAACTTAAAATTGATAGCTTCTAATTATTATTGTAAAATATAACTTGAAGATCTGAACTTGTAATAGTGAATTACAGAACTTATATTTGTTAAATACAAATTATTATTTCAAATTATAACTTGAAGATCTGAACTGGTAATTGTCAAATACAGAACTTAAAATTGATAGCTCCTAATTATTATTGCAAATTATAACTTGAAGATCTGAACTAGTAATTGTCAAATACAGAACTTAAAATTGATAGCTTCTAATTATTATTGCAAATTATAACTTGAAGATCTGAACTTGTAATTGTCAAATACAGAACTTCTAATTGTTAAATACAAATTATTAGTGCAAATTATAACTAGAAGATCTGAACTTGTAATTGTCAAATACAGAACTTAAAATTAATAGCTTCTAATTATTATGAAAATTATAACTTGAAGATCTGAACTTGTAATAATGAATTACAGAACTTAGATTTGTTAAATTCAAATTATTATTTCAAATTATAACTTGAAGATCTGAACTAGTAATTGTCAAATACAGAACTTAAAATTGATAGCTTCTAATTATTATTGCAAATTATAACTTGAAGATCTGAATCTGTAATTGTCAAATACAGAACTTAAAATTGATAGCTTCTAATTATTATTGTAAATTATAACGTGAAGATCTGAATTTGTAATTGTCAAATACAGAACTTAAAATTGATAGCTTCTAATTATTATTGTAAATTATAACTTGAAAATCTGAATTTGTAATTGTCAAATACAGAACTTAAAATTGATAGCTTCTAATTATTATTGTAAATTATAACTTGAAGATCTGAACTTGTAATTGTCAAATACAGAACTTAAAATTGATAGCTTCTAATTCTTATTGCAAATAATAACTTGAAGATCTGTACTTGTAATTGTCAAATACTGAACTTAAAATTGATAGCTTATAATTATAATTCAAATTATAACTTGAGGATCTGAACTAGTAATAGTCAAATACAGAACTTCGAATTGTTAAATACAAATTATTAGTGCAAATTATAACTTGAAGATCTGAACTTGTAATTGTCAAATACAGAACTTAAAATTGATAGCTTATAATTATTATTGTAAATTATAACTTTTAGATCTGAACTTGTAATAGTGAATTACAGAACTTCGATTTGTTAAATTCAAATTATTATTTCAAATTATAACTTGAAGATCTGAACTAGTAATTGTCAAATACAGAACTTAAAATTGATAGCTTCTAATTATTGTTGCAAATTATAACTTGAAGATCTGAACTTGTAATTGTCAAAAACAGAACTTAAAATTGAAAGCTGCTAATTATTATTTCAAATTATAACTTGTAGATCTGAACTTGAAATTGTCAAATACAGAACTTCTAATTATGAAAAACAATTTATTAGTGCAAATTATAACTTGAAGATCTGAACTTGTAATTGTCAAATACAGAACTTAAAATTGATAGCTTCTAATTATTATTGCAAATTATAACTTGAAGATCTGAACTTGTAATAGTGAATTACAGTACTTAGTTTGGTTAAATTCAAATTATTATTTCAAATTATAACTTGTAGATCTGAACTAGTAATTGTCAAATACAGAACTAAAATTGATAGCTTATAATTATTATTGTAAATTATATCTTGAAGATCTGAACTTGTAATAGTGAATTACAGAAATTAGATTTTTTAAATTCAAATTTTTATTTCAAATTATAACTTGAAGATCTGAACTAGTAATTGTCAAATACAGAACTTAAAATTGATAGCTTCTAATTATTATTGCAAATTATAACTTGAAGTTCTGAACTTGTATTTGTCAAATACAGAACTAAAATTGATAGCTTCTAATTATTATTGTAAATTATAACTTGAAGATCTGAACTTGTAATAGTGAATTACAGCACTTAGATTTGTTAAATTCAATTAGTATTTCAAATTATAACTTGAAGATCTGAACTAGTAATTGTCAAATACAGAACTTAAAATTGATAGCTTCTAATTATTATTGTAAATTATAACTTGAAGATCTGAATTTGTAATTGTCAAATACAGAACTTAAAATTGATAGCTTCTAATTATTATTGTAAATTAAAACTTGAAGATCTGAATTTGTAATTGTCAAATACAGAACTTAAAATTGTTAGCTTCTAATTATTATTGTAAATTATAACTTGAAGATCTGAACTTGTAATTGTCAAATACAGAACTTAAAATTGATAGCTTCTAATTCTTATTGCAAATAATAACTTGAAGATCTGTACTTGTAATTGTCAAATACTGAACTTAAAATTGATAGCTTATAATTATAATTCAAATTATAACTTGAGGATCTGAACTTGTAATATACAAATACAGAACTTCGAATTGTTAAATACAAATTATTAGTGCAAATTATAACTTGAAGATCTGAACTTGTAATAGGTAAATACAGAACTTCGAATTGTTAAATTCAAACTAAGATTGCAAATAATAATTTGAAGATCTGAACTTGTAATAGTCAAATACAGAACTTAAAATTGATAGCTTCTAATTATTATTGTAAATTATAACTTGAAGATCTGAACTTGTAATAGTGAATTACAGAACTTATATTTGTTAAATACAAATTATTATTTCAAATTATAACTTGAAGATCTGAACTGGTAATTGTCAAATACAGAACTTAAAATTGATAGCTTCTAATTATTATTGCAAATTATAACTTGAAGATCTGAACTAGTAATTGTCAAATACAGAACTTAAAATTGATAGCTTATAATTATTATTGTAAATTATAACTTGTAGATCTGAACTTGTAATAGTGAATTACAGAACTTCGATTTGTTAAATTCAAATTATTATTTCAAATTATAACTTGAAGATCTGAACTAGTAATTGTCAAATACAGAACTTAAAATTGATAGCTTCTAATTATTATTGCAAATTATAACTTGAAGATCTGAATCTGTAATTGTCAAATACAGAACTTAAAATTGATAGCTTCTAATTATTATTGTAAATTATAACTTGAAAATCTGAATTTGTAATTGTCAAATACAGAACTTAAAATTGATAGCTTCTAATTATTATTGTAAATTATAACTTGAAGATCTGAATTTGTAATTGTCAAATACAGAACTTAAAATTGATAGCTTCTAATTATTATTGTAAATTATAACTTGAAGATCTGAACTTGTAATTTTCAAATACAGAACTTAAAATTGATAGCTTCTAATTATTATTGCAAATAATAACTTGAAGATCTGTACTTGTAATTGTCAAATACTGAACTTAAAATTGTTAGCTTATAATTATAATTCAAATTATAACTTGAGGATCTGAACTTGTAATAGTCAAATACAGAACTTCGAATTGTTAAATACAAATTATTAGTGCAAATTATAACTTGAAGATCTGAACTTGTAATAGGTAAATACAGAACTTCGAATTGTTAAATTCAAACTAAGATTGCAAATAATAATTTGAAGATCTGAACTTGTAATAGTCAAATACAGAACTTCCAATTGTTAAATACAAATTATTAGTGCAAATTATAACTTGAAGATCTGAACTTGTAATTGTCAAATACAGAACTTAAAATTGATAGCTTCTAATTATTATTGCAAATTATAACTTGAAGATCTGAACTTGTAATAGTGAATTACAAAACTTAGATTTGTTAAATTCAAATTATTATTTCAAATTATAACTTTGCAGATCTGAACTAGTAATTGTCAAATACAGAACTTAAATTGATAGCTTATAATTATTATTGCAAATAATAATTTGAAGATCTGAACTTGTAATAGTCAAATACAGAACTTCTAATTGTTAAATACAAATTATTAGTGCAAATTATAACTTGAAGATCTGAACTTGTAATAGTGAATTACAGAACTTAGATTTGTTAAATTCAATTATTATTTCAAATTATAACTTGAAGATCTGAACTAGTAATTGTCAAATACAGAACTTAAAATTGATAGCTTCTAATTATTATTGCAAATTATAACTTGAAGATCTGAACTTGTAATTGTCAAATACAGAACTTAAAATTGTTAGCTTCTAATTATTATTTCAAATTATAACTTGAAGATCTGAACTGGTAATTGTCAAATACAGAACTTAAAATTGATAGCTTCTAATTATTATTTCAAATTATAACTTGGAGATCTGAACTTGTAATTGTCAAATAGAGAACTTAAAATTGATAGCTTCTAATTATTATTGCAAATAATAACTTGAAGATCTGTACTTGTAATTGTCAAATACAGAACTTAAAATTGATAGCTTATAATTATAGTTCAAATTATAACTTGAAGATCTGAACTTGTAATAGTCAAATACAGAACACCGAATTATTAAATACAAATTATTAGTGCAAATTATAACTTGAAGATCTGAACTTGTAATAGGTAAATACAGAACTTCTAATTGTTAAATTCAAACTAAGATTGCAAATAATAATTTGAAGATCTGAACTTGTAATAGTCAAATACAGAACTTCTAATTGTTAAATACAAATTATTAGTGCAAATTATAACTTGAAGATCTGAACTTGTAATTGTCAAATACAGAACTTAAAATTGATAGCATCTAATTATTATTGCAAATTTTAACTTGAAGATCTGAACTTGTAATAGTGAATTACAAAACTTAGATTTGTTAAATTCAAATTATTATTTCAAATTATAACTTGAAGATCTGAACTAGTAATTGTCAAATACAGAACTTAAATTGATAGCTTATAATTATTATTGCAAATAATAATTTGAAGATCTGAACTTGTAATAGTCAATTACAGAACTTCTAATTGTTAAATACAAATTATTAGTGCAAATTATAACTTGAAGATCTGAACTTGTAATAGTGAATTACAGAACTTAGATTTGTTAAATTCAATTATTATTTCAAATTATAACTTGAAGATCTGAACTAGTAATTGTCAAATACAGAACTTAAAATTGATAGCTTCTAATTATTATTGCAAATTATAACTTGAAGATCTGAACTTGTAATTGTCAAATAAAGAACTTAAAATTGATAGCTTCTAATTATTATTTCAAATTATAACTTGAAGATCTGAACTGGTAATTGTCAAATACAGAACTTCTAATTGTTAAATACAAATTATTAGTGCAAATTATAACTTGAAGATCTGAACTTGTAATTGTCTAATACAGAACTTCTAATTGTTAAAAACAAATTATTAGTGCAAATTATAACTAGAAGATCTGAACTTGTAATTGTCAAATACAGAACTTAAAATTGATAGCTTCTAATTATTATTTCAAATTATAACTTGAAGATCTGAACTGGTAATTGTCAAATACAGAACTTAAAATTGATAGCTTCTAATTATTATTGCAAATAATAACTTGAAGATCTGTACTTGTAATTGTCAAATACAGAACTTAAAATTAATAGCTTATAATTATCGTTCAAATTATAACTTGAAGATCTGAACTTGTAATAGTCAAATACAGAACTACGAATTGTTAAATACAAATTATTAGTGCAAATTATAACTTGAAGATCTGAACTTGTAATAGGTAAATACAGAACTTCTAATTGTTAAATTCAAACTAAGATTGCAAATAATAATTTGAAGATCTGAACTTGTAATAGTCAAATACAGAACTTCTAATTGTTAAATTCAAATTATTAGTGCAAATTATAACTTGAAGATCTGAACTTGTAATTGTCAAATACAGAACTTAAAATTGATAGCTTCTAATTATTATTGCAAATTATAACTTGAAGATCTGAACTAGTAATTGTCAAATACAGAACTTAAAATTGATAGCTTATAATTATTATTGTAAATTATAACTTGTAGATCTGAACTTGTAATAGTGAATTACAGAACTTCGATTTGTTAAATTCAAATTATTATTTCAAATTATAACTTGAAGATCTGAACTAGTAATTGTCAAATACAGAACTTAAAATTGATAGCTTCTAATTATTATTGCAAATTATAACTTGAAGATCTGAACTAGTAATTGTCAAATACAGAACTTAAAATTGATAGCTTATAATTATTATTGTAAATTATAACTTGTAGATCTGAACTTGTAATAGTGAATTACAGAACTTCGATTTGTTAAATTCAAATTATTATTTCAATTTATAACTTGAAGATCTGAACTGGTAATTGTCAAATACAGAACTTAAAATTGATAGCTTCTAATTATTATTGTAAATTATAACTTGAAGATCTGAACTTGTAATAGTGAATTACAGAACTTATATTTGTTAAATACAAATTATTATTTCAAATTATAACTTGAAGATCTGAACTGGTAATTGTCAAATACAGAACTTAAAATTGATAGCTTCTAATTATTATTGCAAATTATAACTTGAAGATCTGAACTAGTAATTGTCAAATACAGAACTTAAAATTGATAGCTTATAATTATTATTGTAAATTATAACTTGTAGATCTGAACTTGTAATAGTGAATTACAGAACTTCGATTTGTTAAATTCAAATTATTATTTCAAATTATAACTTGAAGATCTGAACTAGTAATTGTCAAATACAGAACTTAAAATTGATAGCTTCTAATTATTATTGCAAATTATAACTTGAAGATCTGAATCTGTAATTGTCAAATACAGAACTTAAAATTGATAGCTTCTAATTATTATTGTAAATTATAACTTGAAAATCTGAATTTGTAATTGTCAAATACAGAACTTAAAATTGATAGCTTCTAATTATTATTGTAAATTATAACTTGAAGATCTGAATTTGTAATTGTCAAATACAGAACTTAAAATTGATAGCTTCTAATTATTATTGTAAATTATAACTTGAAGATCTGAACTTGTAATTTTCAAATACAGAACTTAAAATTGATAGCTTCTAATTATTATTGCAAATAATAACTTGAAGATCTGTACTTGTAATTGTCAAATACTGAACTTAAAATTGTTAGCTTATAATTATAATTCAAATTATAACTTGAGGATCTGAACTTGTAATAGGTAAATACAGAACTTCGAATTGTTAAATTCAAACTAAGATTGCAAATAATAATTTGAAGATCTGAACTTGTAATAGTCAAATACAGAACTTCCAATTGTTAAATACAAATTATTAGTGCAAATTATAACTTGAAGATCTGAACTTGTAATTGTCAAATACAGAACTTAAAATTGATAGCTTCTAATTATTATTGCAAATTATAACTTGAAGATCTGAACTTGTAACCCAGATAGCACAATAACGTATTTTGGACATATCTAGGACGAATATTTTTATCCAAGCGGACGTACCTTGTACGTACCGGTACGCAACTTGTACGTATTATTTACGTACTAAGTACGTACATTATGCACAGTGTTGTACGAATAAAGGATCTCCATTATTGGTACCAATTTGTACGTACATTGTACTAACACTGTACGTACGTTGTACGAAAAAGGACGTACCTCGTACAAACGAGGACGTACCTCGTACCAACGCGGATGTACCTTGTTCGTACAAGATTCGTACATTGTTTGTACGAGGTACAAGGTACGTACAATGTTCGTACGAGGTACGCACAAAGTTGACACGAGATACACACATATTTGTACGAATTAGTACAACCTTGTGCATAATGTACGTACTGGGTACGTATACGGTACAGTCAATGTACATACCTGTACGTAAATAGTACGTCCGCTTGAATGAAAACATTTGTCCTAGATACGTACATTGTTTGCACGAGGTACATACAATGCTAGTACGAGGTATGCACAAGGTTTGTTCGAGGTACGGATAAATTTGTACTAATAATGGACGTACCGTATATGTACAACCTTGTGCATAAAGTACGTACTGGGTACGTATAGAGGACGTAGAATGTACCTACCGGTACGTAAATGTTACATCCCTTGACTGAAAACATTCGTCCTAAATACGTACATTGTTTGCACGAGGTACATACAATGCTAGTACGAGGTATGTACAAGGTTTGTTCGAGATATGGATAAATTTGTACTAATAATGGACGTACCGTATATGTACAACCTTGTGCATAATGTACGTACTGGGAACGTATACAGGACATGCAATGTATATACCGGTACGTAAATGGTACGTCCGCCTGACTGAAATCATTCGTCCTAGATATGTACATTGTTTGCTCGAGATACGTACAAATGTGTACGAATAATTGGATACCTTATTCGTACTACCTTGTACGTACTGGGTACGTATACAACACGTGTAATAAATAATAATAAAATTCGCAAAAAAATTCTTTATTGTTTATTTTTATTAATTTATTTATAATTAGTAAAATAAATATGCCAACACTCAAAAAATTTTTTTTTATTAATTTATACATTTGCATTTTCCCCCTTTCGTTGCATCTTCCAATCCATTTAGAAATTTCCAACCTAAATCAAAAGTTATATTAAATTATTTATATCAAAATGAAATTTTATTGCTTACTGCATGTTAACAACTCATTTAAGTTTAGCACATTGAATGCTTCCATCTGATTCCGGCTCGCTGGTCACCATCGCTTTTGGTGCCTTTTGATTTGCTTCTTTGAATATTTCTAAAAATATAAATCTATTACCATATAAGACGTTGTTCCTGAATCCAGTGTATTTATACAGTTTCCATGTTTAACGATTTGGTAACTCACAGGTTTCAATCTCCGTTACTCGGCCCGTTTACTCCCCATGAGGAAGGCACCTATTGCTCATCTACAAATGTGATAACAGTCCACGTGTTACAATTATTTTACAAAATAAAACAAAACAACTAATATATTACTAACTTACTAAACTTTAAATTTAAAAACGGCACTCGATCGAATCCGCACAGTATGAAAATGTAAATAAATTGTTTAACTTACACAGATATTTGTTAGAGAATTCGACAGCGACAGCTTACTGATAATAATATGGGTATTGAAAGGTTCGCAGGTAACACAGGAATGGCCAATAGTTACTACCCCTCTCTACGAGGTTAAAGTTGATGGAAAAAACCCATGGTTGGTATTTTTATTGTTAAGACTGTCATGGCGTCCGTAAGTACAATGGAAGAAATGGCTCATTATGCACACACAATAAGATGCCTTGTTATAAAATAATACCAAAATTCCTCAACATTAGCAAAACGTCTTGGTTGGGAGATATTTAATTAAGATACATCAAGTTTACATATTTATTCACTATTTTGTTTAAAATTAATAAAGAGGGTGTTCAAGTATTACGTAAGCGTATGAACAAAAATAAGAAAAATGTGAAGTCCCCCCCTCCAAAAAATGATAAGACATAACAATTATTTCAAAACTGTTATTGAGTGAAAGTTCAGTATTTTGAAAACCTTTAAATTATTTTGCAATTTTTTATCTTACGTAAGATTTATAATACTTTCCCTACCACTTTTGTTAAAAAAAATAAGAAAAACTTAACCGCCCCCCTAAGTTTGCTTAGGTAATACTTGAACGGCCCTAAACACGTAAAACAAAATAACACTCCAATAAAAACTAAAAATAAAATTATTTTTTCCTAAATTTACTGAAGCTATTAAAGCTGTTTAAAACCTATTCTTTTATAATTAACTTTTTTCCAAGCGCGGTTAAGCAGACGGTAGTTGGTATTAAATTTGAAAACTTTTAATTGTAATTTAATAATTAGCAAAATTCATTTTATTCAATTTTTCAATTTTCAAAACTTCAATTTTTTTAAGATATCGGCTCTTAAAATAAAAGAATTAATAAAAATATTTCTTTTTCAAATATTTTTAAATTTTAGATTTAGGATTTAGGATTAAAACCGTTTACCTGCATAACTTAAAAGGAGCCCTTTTACTAGTAAAATTTCTGGAATTTCCAAATTCAAAATTCTAGGAAAGCATTCAATTTAAGTTGTTTAAAAATTTTACAAAAAATTACTATTTGCCTGATAATAAAAAATATAAAAATAAGCACAAATGCTGTGCTTTAATTACAGTAAGATTTTATTTAATATAAAAAATATTAATTTATGCCGGATTTTCGAAAACAAAATATTTTCAGGTTTAAGAACACATAATTGCATATTTTGTTGATTTAAAGAGGGATAATATAGTATTTAAATTAATTTCTTGTACTGTTATTTCTATATACAGGCACGATCACATTATTAAAATTATTATACCGAGTGACCGTCCGATTTTTGAACATAGGGCATTTACATGGGAAATAGATTTTTTCTTAATTCCTACTTCCAATAATTATAACGGATAAGAATAAAAAGTATATCAAATTAAAAAGATTCCGCGTCTAAAGATATTTAACACTTAATATTTAGTTTTTTAATTGTTGTTAAAAACTCGATAGTAAAATTAAGCAATAGAGCTTTTTAAAAAAATATTAGCAGGCTCGGTAGACAAGTTACTTTGACAGATTAAAATTAATTTCGTTATCAATGGTAATGCGGCAACTAAAACGTAACTGAAATGACCCAGTCATCTAATATTTTTTTTAAAAGCACCATTTCTTAATTTTGCTATCGAGTTTTTGACAATAATTGAGAAAACACAATATTAAGTGTTAAATAATATCCTTCGGCGTGGAATAAAAATCTCTTTATTTGAAATACTTTTTATTTTTATCCGTTAAAATGAGAAGCAGGAATTCTGAAAAAGTCAATTTCCCATTCCTATGTTCAAAATTCGGACAGTCACCCGGTATGTTTAATGGAAGAAATAATAAATAATATGGACGAGCTGTAAGGGAGAGGGCGATCCTGGATCTGTTTATTAGACAGTTCTTTTTCTATATTAAGATTTATGGGGGGGGGGGTAGTTGATAACCGCCGCTTTCTATCCGCGCTTGACATTATACGATACAAATCAAATATTCTGATAAGGTTCCAAGATTTTTTCACTATTGAGCTTTTCGAAAAAGGGAAGGATGCGCCATCAATTTTTCTATATCTCACATAGAGTCACCTAATTTCCCATAAGATCATTCGAATTTGTGCCTCCCTGTATGCACTTCAAAATAACGGGTATGTACTACGTTCACTTTAGGTATATACTCGGAATTACTGTGTACGTACTTCAAAGTACAGCACATGTACATACGTCCACTGGAAGTACATTATTGTACATACACTTATGTACGTCCACGTGAGGTACGTACTCGTACATATAATGTACGTATTTCAAAGTACCTGTTTTGAACGTTCTCTTAAGGTACATAATTGTACATACCATGTACGTACATCACAGTACTGGATATGTACGTCCACCTGAAGTACATTATTGTGCATACGCTTATATGCGTCCACGTGAAGTACATACTCGTAAATATAATGTACGTACTTCAAAGTACCGAGTTTGAACGTTTTCTTAAGGTACATAATTGTACATACCATGTACGTACATCAAAGTACTGGATGTGTACGTCCACCTGAAGTACATAACTGTAGATACCATGTGCGTACTTCAAAGTACAGCATATGTACGTCCACTTGAGGTACTTAATTGTACATACAGATGTGTACATCCACCTGAGGTACATACTCGTACATATCATGTACGTACATCAAAGTACAGAACATGTACGTCCACTTGAAGTATATTACTGTACATACGGTTATGTACGTCCGCGTGAGGTACATACTCGCACATACCAAGTACGTACTTCAAAGTACAGCACATGTACGTCCACTTGAAGTACATCACTGTACATACGGTTATGTACGTCCACGTGAAGTATATACTCGTACATACCATGTACGTACTTTAAAGTGCCGGGTTTGAACGTTGTCTTAAGGTACATAGTTGTACATACCATGTACGTACATCAAAGTACTGGATATGTACGTCCACCTGAAGTACATAACTGTACATACCATGTACGTACTTCTAAGTACAGCATATGTACGTGCCCGTGAGGTACATATACGAATGGACATAAGACGGACGAAAACCGTACGAAATATCTACGTACATAGTTTTACGTACAGGTACGTACTGTAAAGTACGTTATATGTTCGTCCGAGTTTCGTACATGGACGAATGTACATAAAATGGACGTAATTTGTACGTACTGAGGACGAAGCGTGCTATTAGGGAATAGTGAATTACAAAACTTAGATTTGTTAAATTCAAATTATTATTTCAAATTATAACTTGAAGATCTGAACTAGTAATTGTCAAATACAGAACTTAAATTGATAGCTTATAATTATTATTGCAAATAATAATTTGAAGATCTGAACTTGTAATAGTCAAATACAGAACTTCTAATTGTTAAATACAAATTATTAGTGCAAATTATAACTTGAAGATCTGAACTTGTAATAGTGAATTACAGAACTTAGATTTGTTAAATTCAATTATTATTTCAAATTATAACTTGAAGATCTGAACTAGTAATTGTCAAATACAGAACTTAAAATTGATAGCTTCTAATTATTATTGCAAATTATAACTTGAAGATCTGAACTTGTAATTGTCAAATACAGAACTTAAAATTTATAGCTTCTAATTATTATTTCAAATTATAACTTGAAGATCTGAACTGGTAATTGTCAAATACAGAACTTAAAATTGATAGCTTCTAATTATTATTTCAAATTATAACTTGGAGATCTGAACTTGTAATTGTCAAATAGAGAACTTAAAATTGATAGCTTCTAATTATTATTGCAAATAATAACTTGAAGATCTGTACTTGTAATTGTCAAATACAGAACTTAAAATTGATAGCTTATAATTATAGTTCAAATTATAACTTGAAGATCTGAACTTGTAATAGTCAAATACAGAACACCGAATTATTAAATACAAATTATTAGTGCAAATTATAACTTGAAGATCTGAACTTGTAATAGGTAAATACAGAACTTCTAATTGTTAAATTCAAACTAAGATTGCAAATAATAATTTGAAGATCTGAACTTGTAATAGTCAAATACAGAACTTCTAATTGTTAAATACAAATTATTAGTGCAAATTATAACTTGAAGATCTGAACTTGTAATTGTCAAATACAGAACTTAAAATTGATAGCATCTAATTATTATTGCAAATTTTAACTTGAAGATCTGAACTTGTAATAGTGAATTACAAAACTTAGATTTGTTAAATTCAAATTATTATTTCAAATTATAACTTGAAGATCTGAACTAGTAATTGTCAAATACAGAACTTAAATTGATAGCTTATAATTATTATTGCAAATAATAATTTGTAGATCTGAACTTGTAATAGTCAATTACAGAACTTCTAATTGTTAAATACAAATTATTAGTGCAAATTATAACTTGAAGATCTGAACTTGTAATAGTGAATTACAGAACTTAGATTTGTTAAATTCAATTATTATTTCAAATTATAACTTGAAGATCTGAACTAGTAATTGTCAAATACAGAACTTAAAATTGATAGCTTCTAATTATTATTGCAAATTATAACTTGAAGATCTGAACTTGTAATTGTCAAATAAAGAACTTAAAATTGATAGCTTCTAATTATTATTTCAAATTATAACTTGAAGATCTGAACTGGTAATTGTCAAATACAGAACTTCTAATTGTTAAATACAAATTATTAGTGCAAATTATAACTTGAAGATCTGAACTTGTAATTGTCTAATACAGAACTTCTAATTGTTAAAAACAAATTATTAGTGCAAATTATAACTAGAAGATTTGAACTTGTAATTGTCAAATACAGAACTTAAAATTAATAGATTCTAATTGTTATTGAAAATTATAACTTGAAGATCTGAACTTCTAATTGTCAAATACAGAACTTAAAATTGATAGCTTCTAATTATTATTTCAAATTATAACTTGAAGATCTGAACTGGTAATTGTCAAATACAGAACTTAAAATTGATAGCTTCTAATTATTATTTCAAATTATAACTTGAAGATCTGAACTTGTAATTGTCAAATAGAGAACTTAAAATTGATAGCTTCTAATTATTATTGCAAATAATAACTTGAAGATCTGTACTTGTAATTGTCAAATACAGAACTTAAAATTGATAGCTTATAATTATAGTTCAAATTATAACTTGAAGATCTGAACTTGTAATAGTCAAATACAGAACACCGAATTATTAAATACAAATTATTAGTGCAAATTATAACTTGAAGATCTGAACTTGTAATAGGTAAATACAGAACTTCTAATTGTTAAATTCAAACTAAGATTGCAAATAATAATTTGAAGATCTGAACTTGTAATAGTCAAATACAGAACTTCTAATTGTTAAATACAAATTATTAGTGCAAATTATAACTTGAAGATCTGAACTTGTAATTGTCAAATACAGAACTTAAAATTGATAGCATCTAATTATTATTGCAAATTTTAACTTGAAGATCTGAACTTGTAATAGTGAATTACAAAACTTAGATTTGTTAAATTCAAATTATTATTTCAAATTATAACTTGAAGATCTGAACTAGTAATTGTCAAATACAGAACTTAAATTGATAGCTTATAATTATTATTGCAAATAATAATTTGAAGATCTGAACTTGTAATAGTCAATTACAGAACTTCTAATTGTTAAATACAAATTATTAGTGCAAATTATAACTTGAAGATCTGAACTTGTAATAGTGAATTACAGAACTTAGATTTGTTAAATTCAATTATTATTTCAAATTATAACTTGAAGATCTGAACTAGTAATTGTCAAATACAGAACTTAAAATTGATAGCTTCTAATTATTATTGCAAATTATAACTTGAAGATCTGAACTTGTAATTGTCAAATAAAGAACTTAAAATTGATAGCTTCTAATTATTATTTCAAATTATAACTTGAAGATCTGAACTGGTAATTGTCAAATACAGAACTTCTAATTGTTAAATACAAATTATTAGTGCAAATTATAACTTGAAGATCTGAACTTGTAATTGTCAAATACAGAACTTCTAATTGTTAAAAACAAATTATTAGTGCAAATTATAACTAGAAGATCTGAACTTGTAATTGTCAAATACAGAACTTAAAATTAATAGATTCTAATTGTTATTGAAAATTATAACTTGAAGATCTGAACTTGTAATAATGATATACAGAACTTAGATTTGTTAAATTCAAATTATTATTTCAAATTATAACTTGAAGATCTGAACTAGTAATTGTCAAATACAGAACTTAAAATTGATAGCTTCTAATTATTATTGCAAATTATAACTTGAAGATCTGAATTTGTAATTGTCAAATACAGAACTTAAAATTGATAGCTTCTAATTATTATTGTAAATTATAACTTGAAGATCTGAATTAGTAATTGTCAAATACAGAACTTAAAATTGATGGCTTCTAATTATTATTGTAAATTATAACTTGAAGATCTGAATTTATAATTGTCAAATACAGAACTTAAAATTGATAGCTTCTAATTATTATTGTAAATTATAACTTGAAGATCTGAACTTGTAATTGTCAAATACAGAACTTAAAATTGATAGCTTCTAATTATTATTGCAAATAATAACTTGAAGATCTGTACTTGTAATTGTCAAATACTGAACTTAAAATTGATAGCTTATAATTATAATTCAAATTATAACTTGAGGATCTGAACTTGTAATAGGTAAATACAGAACTTCGAATTGTTAAATTCAAACTAAGATTGCAAATAATAATTTGAAGATCTGAACTTGTAATAGTCAAATACAGAACTTAAAATTGATAGCTTCTAATTATTATTGTAAATTATAACTTGAAGATCTGAACTTGTAATAGTGAATTACAGAACTTAGGTTTGTTAAATACAAATTATTATTTCAAATTATAACTTGAAGATCTGAACTGGTAATTGTCAAATACAGAACTTAAAATTGATAGCTTCTAATTATTATTGCAAATAATAACTTGAAGATCTGTACTTGTAATTGTCAAATACAGAACTTAAAATTAATAGCTTATAATTATCGTTCAAATTATAACTTGAAGATCTGAACTTGTAATAGTCAA
Source organism: Cantharis lateralis (assembly GCA_963170105.1). Classification (NCBI taxonomy): domain Eukaryota; kingdom Metazoa; phylum Arthropoda; class Insecta; order Coleoptera; family Cantharidae; genus Cantharis; species Cantharis lateralis. The sequence continues at coordinate 21,605,523 of OY720625.1, read as the reverse complement.
ATACAGAACTACGAATTGTTAAATACAAATTATTAGTGCAAATTATAACTTGAAGATCTGAACTTGTAATAGGTAAATACAGAACTTCTAATTGTTAAATTCAAACTAAGATTGCAAATAATAATTTGAAGATCTGAACTTGTAATAGTCAAATACAGAACTTCTAATTGTTAAATTCAAATTATTAGTGCAAATTATAACTTGAAGATCTGAACTTGTAATTGTCAAATACAGAACTTAAAATTGATAGCTCCTAATTATTATTGCAAATTATAACTTGAAGATCTGAACTAGTAATTGTCAAATACAGAACTTAAAATTGATAGCTTCTAATTATTATTGCAAATTATAACTTGAAGATCTGAACTTGTAATTGTCAAATACAGAACTTCTAATTGTTAAATACAAATTATTAGTGCAAATTATAACTAGAAGATCTGAACTTGTAATTGTCAAATACAGAACTTAAAATTAATAGCTTCTAATTATTATGAAAATTATAACTTGAAGATCTGAACTTGTAATAATGAATTACAGAACTTAGATTTGTTAAATTCAAATTATTATTTCAAATTATAACTTGAAGATCTGAACTAGTAATTGTCAAATACAGAACTTAAAATTGATAGCTTCTAATTATTATTGTAAATTATAACGTGAAGATCTGAATTTGTAATTGTCAAATACAGAACTTAAAATTGATAGCTTCTAATTATTATTGTAAATTATAACTTGAAAATCTGAATTTGTAATTGTCAAATACAGAACTTAAAATTGATAGCTTCTAATTATTATTGTAAATTATAACTTGAAGATCTGAACTTGTAATTGTCAAATACAGAACTTAAAATTGATAGCTTCTAATTCTTATTGCAAATAATAACTTGAAGATCTGTACTTGTAATTGTCAAATACTGAACTTAAAATTGATAGCTTATAATTATAATTCAAATTATAACTTGAGGATCTGAACTTGTAATAGGTAAATACAGAACTTCGAATTGTTAAATTCAAACTAAGATTGCAAATAATAATTTGAAGATCTGAACTTGTAATAGTCAAATACAGAACTTAAAATTGATAGCTTCTAATTATTATTGTAAATTATAACTTGAAGATCTGAACTTGTAATAGTGAATTACAGAACTTAGGTTTGTTAAATACAAATTATTATTTCAAATTATAACTTGAAGATCTGAACTGGTAATTGTCAAATACAGAACTTAAAATTGATAGCTTCTAATTATTATTGCAAATAATAACTTGAAGATCTGTACTTGTAATTGTCAAATACAGAACTTAAAATTAATAGCTTATAATTATCGTTCAAATTATAACTTGAAGATCTGAACTTGTAATAGTCAAATACAGAACTACGAATTGTTAAATACAAATTATTAGTGCAAATTATAACTTGAAGATCTGAACTTGTAATAGGTAAATACAGAACTTCTAATTGTTAAATTCAAACTAAGATTGCAAATAATAATTTAAAGATCTGAACTTGTAATAGTCAAATACAGAACTTCTAATTGTTAAATTCAAATTATTAGTGCAAATTATAACTTGAAGATCTGAACTTGTAATTGTCAAATACAGAACTTAAAATTGATAGCTTCTAATTATTATTGCAAATTATAACTTGAAGATCTGAACTAGTAATTGTCAAATACAGAACTTAAAATTGATAGCTTATAATTATTATTGTAAATTATAACTTGTAGATCTGAACTTGTAATAGTGAATTACAGAACTTCGATTTGTTAAATTCAAATTATTATTTCAAATTATAACTTGAAGATCTGAACTAGTAATTGTCAAATACAGAACTTAAAATTGATAGCTTCTAATTATTATTGCAAATTATAACTTGAAGATCTGAACTAGTAATTGTCAAATACAGAACTTAAAATTGATAGCTTATAATTATTATTGTAAATTATAACTTGTAGATCTGAACTTGTAATAGTGAATTACAGAACTTCGATTTGTTAAATTCAAATTATTATTTCAAATTATAACTTGAAGATCTGAACTGGTAATTGTCAAATACAGAACTTAAAATTGATAGCTTCTAATTATTATTGTAAATTATAACTTGAAGATCTGAACTTGTAATAGTGAATTACAGAACTTATATTTGTTAAATACAAATTATTATTTCAAATTATAACTTGAAGATCTGAACTGGTAATTGTCAAATACAGAACTTAAAATTGATAGCTTCTAATTATTATTGCAAATTATAACTTGAAGATCTGAACTAGTAATTGTCAAATACAGAACTTAAAATTGATAGCTTATAATTATTATTGTAAATTATAACTTGTAGATCTGAACTTGTAATAGTGAATTACAGAACTTAAAATTGATAGCTTCTAATTATTATTGTAAATTATAACTTGAAAATCTGAATTTGTAATTGTCAAATACAGAACTTAAAATTGATAGCTTCTAATTATTATTGTAAATTATAACTTGAAGATCTGAATTTGTAATTGTCAAATACAGAACTTAAAATTGATAGCTTCTAATTATTATTGTAAATTATAACTTGAAGATCTGAACTTGTAATTTTCAAATACAGAACTAAAATTGATAGCTTATAATTATTATTGTAAATTATATCTTGAAGATCTGAACTTGTAATAGTGAATTACAGAACTTAGATTTTTTAAATTCAAATTTTTATTTCAAATTATAACTTGAAGATCTGAACTAGTAATTGTCAAATACAGAACTTAAAATTGATAGCTTCTAATTATTATTGCAAATTATAACTTGAAGTTCTGAACTTGTATTTGTCAAATACAGAACTAAAATTGATAGCTTCTAATTATTATTGTAAATTATAACTTGAAGATCTGAACTTGTAATAGTGAATTACAGCACTTAGATTTGTTAAATTCAATTAGTATTTCAAATTATAACTTGAAGATCTGAACTAGTAATTGTCAAATACAGAACTTAAAATTGATAGCTTCTAATTATTATTGTAAATTATAACTTGAAGATCTGAATTTGTAATTGTCAAATACAGAACTTAAAATTGATAGCTTCTAATTATTATTGTAAATTAAAACTTGAAGATCTGAATTTGTAATTGTCAAATACAGAACTTAAAATTGTTAGCTTCTAATTATTATTGTAAATTATAACTTGAAGATCTGAACTTGTAATTGTCAAATACAGAACTTAAAATTGATAGCTTCTAATTATTATTTCAAATAATAACTTGAAGATCTGTACTTGTAATTGTCAAATACTGAACTTAAAATTGATAGCTTATAATTATAATTCAAATTATAACTTGAGGATCTGAACTTGTAATAGTCAAATACAGAACTTCGAATTGTTAAATACAAATTATTAGTGCAAATTATAACTTGAAGATCTGAACTTGTAATAGGTAAATACAGAACTTCGAATTGTTAAATTCAAACTAAGATTGCAAATAATAATTTGAAGATCTGAACTTGTAATAGTCAAATACAGAACTTAAAGTTGATAGCTTCTAATTATTATTGTAAATTATAACTTGAAGATCTGAACTTGTAATAGTGAATTACAGAACTTATATTTGTTAAATACAAATTATTATTTCAAATTATAACTTGAAGATCTGAACTAGTAATTGTCAAATACAGAACTTAAAATTGATAGCATCTAATTATTATTGCAAATTTTAACTTGAAGATCTGAACTTGTAATAGTGATTTACTAAACTTAGATTTGTTAAATTCAAATTATTATTTCAAATTATAACTTGAAGATCTGAACTAGTAATTGTCAAATACAGAACTTAAATTGATAGCTTATAATTATTATTGCAAATAATAATTTGAAGATCTGAACTTGTAATAGTCAATTACAGAACTTCTAATTGTTAAATACAAATTATTAGTGCAAATTATAACTTGAAGATCTGAACTTGTAATAGTGAATTACAGAACTTAGATTTGTTAAATTCAATTATTATTTCAAATTATAACTTGAAGATCTGAACTAGTAATTGTCAAATACAGAACTTAAAATTGATAGCTTCTAATTATTATTGCAAATTATAACTTGAAGATCTGAACTTGTAATTGTCAAATAAAGAACTTAAAATTGATAGCTTCTAATTATTATTTCAAATTATAACTTGAAGATCTGAACTGGTAATTGTCAAATACAGAACTTCTAATTGTTAAATACAAATTATTAGTGCAAATTATAACTTGAAGATCTGAACTTGTAATTGTCAAATACAGAACTTCTAATTGTTAAAAACAAATTATTAGTGCAAATTATAACTAGAAGATCTGAACTTGTAATTGTCAAATACAGAACTTAAAATTAATAGATTCTAATTGTTATTGAAAATTATAACTTGAAGATCTGAACTTGTAATAATGAATTACAGAACTTAGATTTGTTAAATTCAAATTATTATTTCAAATTATAACTTGAAGATCTGAACTAGTAATTGTCAAATACAGAACTTAAAATTGATAGCTTCTAATTATTATTGCAAATTATAACTTGAAGATCTGAATTTGTAATTGTCAAATACAGATCTTAAAATTGATAGCTTCTAATTATTATTGTAAATTATAACTTGAAGATCTGAATTAGTAATTGTCAAATACAGAACTTAAAATTGATGGCTTCTAATTATTATTGTAAATTATAACTTGAAGATCTGAATTTGTAATTGTCAAATACAGAACTTAATATTGATAGCTTCTAATTATTATTGTAAATTATAACTTGAAGATCTGAACTTGTAATTGTCAAATACAGAACTTAAAATTGATAGCTTCTAATTATTATTGCAAATAATAACTTGAAGATCTGTACTTGTAATTGTCAAATACTGAACTTAAAATTGATAGCTTATAATTATAATTCAAATTATAACTTGAGGATCTGAACTTGTAATAGGTAAATACAGAACTTCGAATTGTTAAATTCAAACTAAGATTGCAAATAATAATTTGAAGATCTGAACTTGTAATAGTCAAATACAGAACTTAAAATTGATAGCTTCTAATTATTATTGTAAATTATAACTTGAAGATCTGAACTTGTAATAGTGAATTACAGAACTTAGGTTTGTTAAATACAAATTATTATTTCAAATTATAACTTGAAGATCTGAACTGGTAATTGTCAAATACAGAACTTAAAATTGATAGCTTCTAATTATTATTGCAAATAATAACTTGAAGATCTGCACTTGTAATTGTCAAATACAGAACTTAAAATTAATAGCTTATAATTATCGTTCAAATTATAACTTGAAGATCTGAACTTGTAATAGTCAAATACAGAACTACGAATTGTTAAATACAAATTATTAGTGCAAATTATAACTTGAAGATCTGAACTTGTAATAGGTAAATACAGAACTTCTAATTGTTAAATTCAAACTAAGATTGCAAATAATAATTTGAAGATCTGAACTTGTAATAGTCAAATACAGAACTTCTAATTGTTAAATTCAAATTATTAGTGCAAATTATAACTTGAAGATCTGAACTTGTAATTGTCAAATACAGAACTTAAAATTGATAGCTTCTAATTATTATTGCAAATTATAACTTGAAGATCTGAACTAGTAATTGTCAAATACAGAACTTAAAATTGATAGCTTATAATTATTATTGTAAATTATAACTTGTAGATCTGAACTTGTAATAGTGAATTACAGAACTTCGATTTGTTAAATTCAAATTATTATTTCAAATTATAACTTGAAGATCTGAACTAGTAATTGTCAAATACAGAACTAAAATTGATAGCTTCTAATTATTATTGCAAATTATAACTTGAAGATCTGAACTAGTAATTGTCAAATACAGAACTTAAAATTGATAGCTTATAATTATTATTGTAAATTATAACTTGTAGATCTGAACTTGTAATAGTGAATTACAGAACTTCGATTTGTTAAATTCAAATTATTATTTCAAATTATAACTTGAAGATCTGAACTGGTAATTGTCAAATACAGAACTTAAAATTGATAGCTTCTAATTATTATTGTAAATTATAACTTGAAGATCTGAACTTGTAATAGTGAATTACAGAACTTATATTTGTTAAATACAAATTATTATTTCAAATTATAACTTGAAGATCTGAACTGGTAATTGTCAAATACAGAACTTAAAATTGATAGCTTCTAATTATTATTGCAAATTATAACTTGAAGATCTGAACTAGTAATTGTCAAATACAGAACTTAAAATTGATAGCTTATAATTATTATTGTAAATTATAACTTGTAGATCTGAACTTGTAATAGTGAATTACAGAACTTCGATTTGTTAAATTCAAATTATTATTTCAAATTATAACTTGAAGATCTGAACTAGTAATTGTCAAATACAGAACTTAAAATTGATAGCTTCTAATTATTATTGCAAATTATAACTTGAAGATCTGAATCTGTAATTGTCAAATACAGAACTTAAAATTGATAGCTTCTAATTATTATTGTAAATTATAACTTGAAAATCTGAATTTGTAATTGTCAAATACAGAACTTAAAATTGATAGCTTCTAATTATTATTGTAAATTATAACTTGAAGATCTGAATTTGTAATTGTCAAATACAGAGCTTAAAATTGATAGCTTCTAATTATTATTGTAAATTATAACTTGAAGATCTGAACTTGTAATTTTCAAATACAGAACTTAAAATTGATAGCTTCTAATTATTATTGCAAATAATAACTTGAAGATCTGTACTTGTAATTGTCAAATACTGAACTTAAAATTGTTAGCTTATAATTATAATTCAAATTATAACTTGAGGATCTGAACTTGTAATAGGTAAATACAGAACTTCGAATTGTTAAATTCAAACTAAGATTGCAAATAATAATTTGAAGATCTGAACTTGTAATAGTCAAATACAGAACTTCCAATTGTTAAATACAAATTATTAGTGCAAATTATAACTTGAAGATCTGAACTTGTAATTGTCAAATACAGAACTTAAAATTGATAGCTTCTAATTATTATTGCAAATTATAACTTGAAGATCTGAACTTGTAATAGTGAATTACAAAACTTAGATTTGTTAAATTCAAATTATTATTTCAAATTATAACTTGAAGATCTGAACTAGTAATTGTCAAATACAGAACTTAAATTGATAGCTTCTAATTATTATTGCAAATTATAACTTGAAGATCTGAACTTGTAATTGTCAAATACAGAACTTAAAATTGATAGCTTCTAATTATTATTTCAAATTATAACTTGAAGATCTGAACTGGTAATTGTCAAATACAGAACTTAAAATTGATAGCTTCTAATTATTATTTCAAATTATAACTTGGAGATCTGAACTTGTAATTGTCAAATAGAGAACTTAAAATTGATAGCTTCTAATTATTATTGCAAATAATAACTTGAAGATCTGTACTTGTAATTGTCAAATACAGAACTTAAAATTGATAGCTTATAATTATAGTTCAAATTATAACTTGAAGATCTGAACTTGTAATAGTCAAATACAGAACACCGAATTATTAAATACAAATTATTAGTGCAAATTATAACTTGAAGATCTGAACTTGTAATAGGTAAATACAGAACTTCTAATTGTTAAATTCAAACTAAGATTGCAAATAATAATTTGAAGATCTGAACTTGTAATAGTCAAATACAGAACTTCTAATTGTTAAATACAAATTATTAGTGCAAATTATAACTTGAAGATCTGAACTTGTAATTGTCAAATACAGAACTTAAAATTGATAGCATCTAATTATTATTGCAAATTTTAACTTGAAGATCTGAACTTGTAATAGTGAATTACAAAACTTAGATTTGTTAAATTCAAATTATTATTTCAAATTATAACTTGAAGATCTGAACTAGTAATTGTCAAATACAGAACTTAAATTGATAGCTTATAATTATTATTGCAAATAATAATTTGTAGATCTGAACTTGTAATAGTCAATTACAGAACTTCTAATTGTTAAATACAAATTATTAGTGCAAATTATAACTTGAAGATCTGAACTTGTAATAGTGAATTACAGAACTTAGATTTGTTAAATTCAATTATTATTTCAAATTATAACTTGAAGATCTGAACTAGTAATTGTCAAATACAGAACTTAAAATTGATAGCTTCTAATTATTATTGCAAATTATAACTTGAAGATCTGAACTTGTAATTGTCAAATAAAGAACTTAAAATTGATAGCTTCTAATTATTATTTCAAATTATAACTTGAAGATCTGAACTGGTAATTGTCAAATACAGAACTTCTAATTGTTAAATACAAATTATTAGTGCAAATTATAACTTGAAGATCTGAACTTGTAATTGTCTAATACAGAACTTCTAATTGTTAAAAACAAATTATTAGTGCAAATTATAACTAGAAGATCTGAACTTGTAATTGTCAAATACAGAACTTAAAATTAATAGATTCTAATTGTTATTGAAAATTATAACTTGAAGATCTGAACTTGTAATTGTCAAATACAGAACTTAAAATTGATAGCTTCTAATTATTATTTCAAATTATAACTTGAAGATCTGAACTGGTAATTGTCAAATACAGAACTTAAAATTGATAGCTTCTAATTATTATTTCAAATTATAACTTGAAGATCTGAACTTGTAATTGTCAAATAGAGAACTTAAAATTGATAGCTTCTAATTATTATTGCAAATAATAACTTGAAGATCTGTACTTGTAATTGTCAAATACAGAACTTAAAATTGATAGCTTATAATTATAGTTCAAATTATAACTTGAAGATCTGAACTTGTAATAGTCAAATACAGAACACCGAATTATTAAATACAAATTATTAGTGCAAATTATAACTTGAAGATCTGAACTTGTAATAGGTAAATACAGAACTTCTAATTGTTAAATTCAAACTAAGATTGCAAATAATAATTTGAAGATCTGAACTTGTAATAGTCAAATACAGAACTTCTAATTGTTAAATACAAATTATTAGTGCAAATTATAACTTGAAGATCTGAACTTGTAATTGTCAAATACAGAACTTAAAATTGATAGCATCTAATTATTATTGCAAATTTTAACTTGAAGATCTGAACTTGTAATAGTGAATTACAAAACTTAGATTTGTTAAATTCAAATTATTATTTCAAATTATAACTTGAAGATCTGAACTAGTAATTGTCAAATACAGAACTTAAATTGATAGCTTATAATTATTATTGCAAATAATAATTTGAAGATCTGAACTTGTAATAGTCAATTACAGAACTTCTAATTGTTAAATACAAATTATTAGTGCAAATTATAACTTGAAGATCTGAACTTGTAATAGTGAATTACAGAACTTAGATTTGTTAAATTCAATTATTATTTCAAATTATAACTTGAAGATCTGAACTAGTAATTGTCAAATACAGAACTTAAAATTGATAGCTTCTAATTATTATTGCAAATTATAACTTGAAGATCTGAACTTGTAATTGTCAAATAAAGAACTTAAAATTGATAGCTTCTAATTATTATTTCAAATTATAACTTGAAGATCTGAACTGGTAATTGTCAAATACAGAACTTCTAATTGTTAAATACAAATTATTAGTGCAAATTATAACTTGAAGATCTGAACTTGTAATTGTCAAATACAGAACTTCTAATTGTTAAAAACAAATTATTAGTGCAAATTATAACTAGAAGATCTGAACTTGTAATTGTCAAATACAGAACTTAAAATTAATAGATTCTAATTGTTATTGAAAATTATAACTTGAAGATCTGAACTTGTAATAATGATATACAGAACTTAGATTTGTTAAATTCAAATTATTATTTCAAATTATAACTTGAAGATCTGAACTAGTAATTGTCAAATACAGAACTTAAAATTGATAGCTTCTAATTATTATTGCAAATTATAACTTGAAGATCTGAATTTGTAATTGTCAAATACAGAACTTAAAATTGATAGCTTCTAATTATTATTGTAAATTATAACTTGAAGATCTGAATTAGTAATTGTCAAATACAGAACTTAAAATTGATGGCTTCTAATTATTATTGTAAATTATAACTTGAAGATCTGAATTTATAATTGTCAAATACAGAACTTAAAATTGATAGCTTCTAATTATTATTGTAAATTATAACTTGAAGATCTGAACTTGTAATTGTCAAATACAGAACTTAAAATTGATAGCTTCTAATTATTATTGCAAATAATAACTTGAAGATCTGTACTTGTAATTGTCAAATACTGAACTTAAAATTGATAGCTTATAATTATAATTCAAATTATAACTTGAGGATCTGAACTTGTAATAGGTAAATACAGAACTTCGAATTGTTAAATTCAAACTAAGATTGCAAATAATAATTTGAAGATCTGAACTTGTAATAGTCAAATACAGAACTTAAAATTGATAGCTTCTAATTATTATTGTAAATTATAACTTGAAGATCTGAACTTGTAATAGTGAATTACAGAACTTAGGTTTGTTAAATACAAATTATTATTTCAAATTATAACTTGAAGATCTGAACTGGTAATTGTCAAATACAGAACTTAAAATTGATAGCTTCTAATTATTATTGCAAATAATAACTTGAAGATCTGTACTTGTAATTGTCAAATACAGAACTTAAAATTAATAGCTTATAATTATCGATCAAATTATAACTTGAAGATCTGAACTTGTAATAGTCAAATACAGAACTACGAATTGTTAAATACAAATTATTAGTGCAAATTATAACTTGAAGATCTGAACTTGTAATAGGTAAATACAGAACTTCTAATTGTTAAATTCAAACTAAGATTGCAAATAATAATTTGAAGATCTGAACTTGTAATAGTCAAATACAGAACTTCTAATTGTTAAATTCAAATTATTAGTGCAAATTATAACTTGAAGATCTGAACTTGTAATTGTCAAATACAGAACTTAAAATTGATAGCTTCTAATTATTATTGCAAATTATAACTTGAAGATCTGAACTAGTAATTGTCAAATACAGAACTTAAAATTGATAGCTTATAATTATTATTGTAAATTATAACTTGTAGATCTGAACTTGTAATAGTGAATTACAGAACTTCGATTTGTTAAATTCAAATTATTATTTCAAATTATAACTTGAAGATCTGAACTAGTAATTGTCAAATACAGAACTTAAAATTGATAGCTTCTAATTATTATTGCAAATTATAACTTGAAGATCTGAACTAGTAATTGTCAAATACAGAACTTAAAATTGATAGCTTATAATTATTATTGTAAATTATAACTTGTAGATCTGAACTTGTAATAGTGAATTACAGAACTTCGATTTGTTAAATTCAAATTATTATTTCAAATTATAACTTGAAGATCTGAACTGGTAATTGTCAAATACAGAACTTAAAATTGATAGCTTCTAATTATTATTGTAAATTATAACTTGAAGATCTGAACTTGTAATAGTGAATTACAGAACTTATATTTGTTAAATACAAATTATTATTTCAAATTATAACTTGAAGATCTGAACTGGTAATTGTCAAATACAGAACTTAAAATTGATAGCTTCTAATTATTATTGCAAATTATAACTTGAAGATCTGAACTAGTAATTGTCAAATACAGAACTTATAATTGATAGCTTATAATTATTATTGTAAATTATAACTTGTAGATCTGAACTTGTAATAGTGAATTACAGAACTTCGATTTGTTAAATTCAAATTATTATTTCAAATTATAACTTGAAGATCTGAACTAGTAATTGTCAAATACAGAACTTAAAATTGATAGCTTCTAATTATTATTGCAAATTATAACTTGAAGATCTGAATCTGTAATTGTCAAATACAGAACTTAAAATTGATAGCTTCTAATTATTATTGTAAATTATAACTTGAAAATCTGAATTTGTAATTGTCAAATACAGAACTTAAAATTGATAGCTTCTAATTATTATTGTAAATTATAACTTGAAGATCTGAATTTGTAATTGTCAAATACAGAACTTAAAATTGATAGCTTCTAATTATTATTGTAAATTATAACTTGAAGATCTGAACTTGTAATTTTCAAATACAGAACTTAAAATTGATAGCTTCTAATTATTATTGCAAATAATAACTTGAAGATCTGTACTTGTAATTGTCAAATACTGAACTTAAAATTGTTAGCTTATAATTATAATTCAAATTATAACTTGAGGATCTGAACTTGTAATAGGTAAATACAGAACTTCGAATTGTTAAATTCAAACTAAGATTGCAAATAATAATTTGAAGATCTGAACTTGTAATAGTCAAATACAGAACTTCCAATTGTTAAATACAAATTATTAGTGCAAATTATAACTTGAAGATCTGAACTTGTAATTGTCAAATACAGAACTTAAAATTGATAGCTTCTAATTATTATTGCAAATTATAACTTGAAGATCTGAACTTGTAATAGTGAATTACAAAACTTAGATTTGTTAAATTCAAATTTAATTTCAAATTATAACTTGAAGATCTGAACTAGTAATTGTCAAATACAGAACTTAAATTGATAGCTTATAATTATTATTGCAAATAATAATTTGAAGATCTGAACTTGTAATAGTCAAATACAGAACTTCTAATTGTTAAATACAAATTATTAGTGCAAATTATAACTTGAAGATCTGAACTTGTAATAGTGAATTACAGAACTTAGATTTGTTAAATTCAATTATTATTTCAAATTATAACTTGAAGATCTGAACTAGTAATTGTCAAATACAGAACTTAAAATTGATAGCTTCTAATTATTATTGCAAATTATAACTTGAAGATCTGAACTTGTAATTGTCAAATACAGAACTTAAAATTGATAGCTTCTAATTATTATTTCAAATTATAACTTGAAGATCTGAACTGGTAATTGTCAAATACAGAACTTAAAATTGATAGCTTCTAATTATTATTTCAAATTATAACTTGGAGATCTGAACTTGTAATTGTCAAATAGAGAACTTAAAATTGATAGCTACTAATTATTATTGCAAATAATAACTTGAAGATCTGTACTTGTAATTGTCAAATACAGAACTTAAAATTGATAGCTTATAATTATAGTTCAATTTATAACTTGAAGATCTGAACTTGTAATAGTCAAATACAAAACACCGAATTATTAAATACAAATTATTAGTGCAAATTATAACTTGAAGATCTGAACTTGTAATAGGTAAATACAGAACTTCTAATTGTTAAATTCAAACTAAGATTGCAAATAATAATTTGAAGATCTGAACTTGTAATAGTCAAATACAGAACTTCTAATTGTTAAATACAAATTATTAGTGCAAATTATAACTTGAAGATCTGAACTTGTAATTGTCAAATACAGAACTTAAAATTGATAGCATCTAATTATTATTGCAAATTTTAACTTGAAGATCTGAACTTGTAATAGTGAATTACAAAACTTAGATTTGTTAAATTCAAATTATTATTTCAAATTATAACTTGAAGATCTGAACTAGTAATTGTCAAATACAGAACTTAAATTGATAGCTTATAATTATTATTGCAAATAATAATTTGAAGATCTGAACTTGTAATAGTCAATTACAGAACTTCTAATTGTTAAATACAAATTATTAGTGCAAATTATAACTTGAAGATCTGAACTTGTAATAGTGAATTACAGAACTTAGATTTGTTAAATTCAATTATTATTTCAAATTATAACTTGAAGATCTGAACTAGTAATTGTCAAATACAGAACTTAAAATTGATAGCTTCTAATTATTATTGCAAATTATAACTTGAAGATCTGAACTTGTAATTGTCAAATAAAGAACTTAAAATTGATAGCTTCTAATTATTATTTCAAATTATAACTTGAAGATCTGAACTGGTAATTGTCAAATACAGAACTTCTAATTGTTAAATACAAATTATTAGTGCAAATTATAACTTGAAGATCTGAACTTGTAATTGTCTAATACAGAACTTCTAATTGTTAAAAACAAATTATTAGTGCAAATTATAACTAGAAGATCTGAACTTGTAATTGTCAAATACAGAACTTAAAATTAATAGATTCTAATTGTTATTGAAAATTATAACTTGAAGATCTGAACTTGTAATTGTCAAATACAGAACTTAAAATTGATAGCTTCTAATTATTATTTCAAATTATAACTTGAAGATCTGAACTGGTAATTGTCAAATACATAACTTAAAATTGATAGCTTCTAATTATTATTTCAAATTATAACTTGAAGATCTGAACTTGTAATTGTCAAATAGAGAACTTAAAATTGATAGCTTCTAATTATTATTGCAAATAATAACTTAAAGATCTGTACTTGTAATTGTCAAATACAGAACTTAAAATTGATAGCTTATAATTATAGTTCAAATTATAACTTGAAGATCTGAACTTGTAATAGTCAAATACAGAACACCGAATTATTAAATACAAATTATTAGTGCAAATTATAACTTGAAGATCTGAACTTGTAATAGGTAAATACAGAACTTCTAATTGTTAAATTCAAACTAAGATTGCAAATAATAATTTGAAGATCTGAACTTGTAATAGTCAAATACAGAACTTCTAATTGTTAAATACAAATTATTAGTGCAAATTATAACTTGAAGATCTGAACTTGTAATTGTCAAATACAGAACTTAAAATTGATAGCATCTAATTATTATTGCAAATTTTAACTTGAAGATCTGAACTTGTAATAGTGAATTACAAAACTTAGATTTGTTAAATTCAAATTATTATTTCAAATTATAACTTGAAGATCTGAACTAGTAATTGTCAAATACAGAACTTAAATTGATAGCTTATAATTATTATTGCAAATAATAATTTGAAGATCTGAACTTGTAATAGTCAATTACAGAACTTCTAATTGTTAAATACAAATTATTAGTGCAAATTATAACTTGAAGATCTGAACTTGTAATAGTGAATTACAGAACTTAGATTTGTTAAATTCAATTATTATTTCAAATTATAACTTGAAGATCTGAACTAGTAATTGTCAAATACAGAACTTAAAATTGATAGCTTCTAATTATTATTGCAAATTATAACTTGAAGATCTGAACTTGTAATTGTCAAATAAAGAACTTAAAATTGATAGCTTCTAATTATTATTTCAAATTATAACTTGAAGATCTGAACTGGTAATTGTCAAATACAGAACATCTAATTGTTAAATACAAATTATTAGTGCAAATTATAACTTGAAGATCTGAACTTGTAATTGTCAAATACAGAACTTCTAATTGTTAAAAACAAATTATTAGTGCAAATTATAACTAGAAGATCTGAACTTGTAATTGTCAAATACAGAACTTAAAATTAATAGATTCTAATTGTTATTGAAAATTATAACTTGAAGATCTGAACTTGTAATAATGAATTACAGAACTTAGATTTGTTAAATTCAAATTATTATTTCAAATTATAACTTGAAGATCTGAACTAGTAATTGTCAAATACAGAACTTAAAATTGATAGCTTCTAATTATTATTGCAAATTATAACTTGAAGATCTGAATTTGTAATTGTCAAATACAGAACTTAAAATTGATAGCTTCTAATTATTATTGTAAATTGTAAATTATAACTTGAAGATCTGAATTTATAATTGTCAAATACAGAACTTAAAATTGATAGCTTCTAATTATTATTGTAAATTATAACTTGAAGATCTGAACTTGTAATTGTCAAATACAGAACTTAAAATTGATAGCTTCTAATTATTATTGCAAATAATAACTTGAAGATCTGTACTTGTAATTGTCAAATACTGAACTTAAAATTGATAGGTTATAATTATAATTCAAATTAAAACTCGAGGATCTGAACTTGTAATAGGTAAATACAGAACTTCGAATTGTTAAATTCAAACTAAGATTGCAAATAATAATTTGAAGATCTGAACTTGTAATAGTCAAATACAGAACTTAAAATTGATAGCTTCTAATTATTATTGTAAATTATAACTTGAAGATCTGAACTTGTAATAGTGAATTACAGAACTTAGGTTTGTTAAATACAAATTATTATTTCAAATTATAACTTGAAGATCTGAACTGGTAATTGTCAAATACAGAACTTAAACTTGATAGCGTCTAATTATTATTGCAAATAATAACTTGAAGATCTGTACTTGTAATTGTCAAATACAGAACTTAAAATTAATAGCTTATAATTATCGTTCAAATTATAACTTGAAGATCTGAACTTGTAATAGTCAAATACAGAACTACGAATTGTTAAATACAAATTATTAGTGCAAATTATAACTTGAAGATCTGAACTTGTAATAGGTAAATACAGAACTTCTAATTGTTAAATTCAAACTAAGATTGCAAATAATAATTTGAAGATCTGAATTTGTAATAGTCAAATACAGAACTTCTAATTGTTAAATTCAAATTATTAGTGCAAATTATAACTTGAAGATCTGAACTTGTAATTGTCAAATACAGAACTTAAAATTGATAGCTTCTAATTATTATTGCAAATTATAACTTGAAGATCGGAACTTGTAATAGTTAATTACAAAACTTAGATTTGTTAAATTCAAATTATTATTTCAAATTATAACTTGAAGATCTGAACTAGTAATTGTCAAATACAGAACTTCTAATTATTAAATACAAATTATAACTTGAAGATCTGAACTTGTAATTGTCAAATACAGAACTTAAAATTAATAGCTTCTAATTATTATTGTAAATTATAACTTGAAGATCTGAACTTGTAATTGTCAAATACAGAACTTAAAATTGATAGCTTCTAATTATTATTGCAAATAATAACTTGAAGATCTGAACTTGAAATTGTCAAATGCAGAACTTAAAATTGATAGCTTCTAATTATTATTGCAATTAATAATTTGAAGATCTGTACTTCTAATTGTCAAATACAGAACTTAAAATTGATAGCTTATAATGATAATTCAAATTATAACTTGAAGATCTGAACTTGTAATAGTCAAATACAGAACTTCGAATTGTTAAATACAAATTATTAGTGCAAATTATAACTTGAAGATCTGAACTAGTAATTGTCAAATACAGAACTTAAAATTGATAGCTTCTAATTATTATTGCAAATTATAACTTGAAGATCTGAACTTGTAATAGTGAATTACAGAACTAAGATTTGTTAAATTCAAATTATTATTTCAAATTATAACTTGAAGATCTGAACTAGTAATTGTCAAATACAGAACTTCTAATTGTTAAATACAAATTATTAGTGCAAATTATAACTAGAAGATCTGAACTTGTAATTGTCAAATACAGAACTTAAAATTAATAGATTCTAATTGTTATTGAAAATTATAACTTGAAGATCTGAACTTGTAATAATGAATTACTGAACTTAGATTTGTTAAATTCAAATTATTATTTCAAATTATAACTTGAAGATCTGAACTAGTAATTGTCAAATACAGAACTTAAAATTGATAGCTTCTAATTATTATTGCAAATTATAACTTGAAGATCTGAATTTGTAATTGTCAAATACAGAACTTAAAATTGATAGCTTCTAATTATTATTGTAAATTATAACTTGAAGATCTGAATTAGTAATTGTCAAATACAGAACATAAAATTGATAGCTTCTAATTATTATTGTAAATTATAACTTGAAGATCTGGATTTGTAATTGTCAAATACAGAACTTAAAATTGATAGCTTCTAATTATTATTGTAAATTATAACTTGAAGATCTGAACTTGTAATTGTCAAATACAGAACTTAAAATTGATAGCTTCTAATTATTATTGCAAATAATAACTTGAAGATCTGTACTTGTAATTGTCAAATACCGAACTTAAAATTGATAGCTTCTAATTATTATTTCAAATTTTAACTTGAAGATCTGAACTGGTAATTGTCAAATACAGAACTTCTAATTGTTAAATACAAATTATTAGTGCAAATTATAACTTGAAGATCTGAACTTGTAATTGTCAAATACAGAACTTCTAATTGTTAAATACAAATTATTAGTGCAAATTATAACTAGAAGATCTGAACTTGTAATTGTCAAATACAGAACTTAAAATTAATAGATTCTAATTGTTATTGAAAATTATAACTTGAAGATCTGAACTTGTAATAATGAATTACAGAACTTAGATTTGTTAAATTCAAATTATTATTTCAAATTATAACTTGAAGATCTGAACTGGTAATTGTCAAATACAGAACTTCTAATTGTTAAATACAAATTATTAGTGCAAATTATAACTTGAAGATCTGAACTTGTAATTGTCAAATACAGAACTTAAAATTGATAGCTTCTAATTATTATTTCAAATTATAACTTGAAGATCTGAACTTGTAATTGTCAAATACAGAACTTAAAATTGATAGCTTCTAATTATTATTGCAAATAATAACTTGAAGATCTGTACTTGTAATTGTCAAATACAGAACTTAAAATTGATAGCTTATAATTATAGTTCAAATTATAACTTGAAGTTCTGAACTTGTAATAGTCAAATACAGAACATCGAATTATTAAATACAAATTATTAGTGCATATTATAACTTGAAGATCTGAACTTGTAATAGGTAAATACAGAACTTCTAATTGTTAAATTCAAACTAAGATTGCAAATAATAATTTGAAGATCTGAACTTGTAATAGTCAAATACAGAACTTCCAATTGTTAAATACAAATTATTAGTGCAAATTATAACTTGAAGATCTGAACTTGTAATTGTCAAATACAGAACTTAAAATTGATAGCTTCTAATTATTATTGCAAATTATAACTTGAAGATCTGAACTTGTAATAGTGAATTAAAAAACTTAGATTTGTTAAATTCAAATTATTATTTCAAATTATAACTTGAAGATCTGAACTAGTAATTGTCAAATACAGAACTTAAATTGATAGCTTATAATTATTATTGCAAATAATAATTTGAAGATCTGAACTTGTAATAGTCAAATACAGAACTTCTAATTGTTAAATACAAATTATTAGTGCAAATTATAACTTGAAGATCTGAACTTGTAATAGTGAATTACAGAACTTAGATTTGTTAAATTCAATTATTATTTCAAATTATAACTTGAAGATCTGAACTAGTAATTGTCAAATACAGAACTTAAAATTGATAGCTTCTAATTATTATTGCAAATTATAACTTGAAGATCTGAACTTGTAATTGTCAAATACAGAACTTAAAATTGATAGCTTCTAATTATTATTTCAAATTATAACTTGAAGATCTGAACTGGTAATTGTCAAATACAGAACTTAAAATTGATAGCTTCTAATTATTATTTCAAATTATAACCTGAAGATCTGAACTTGTAATTGTCAAATACAGAACTTAAAATTGATAGCTTCTAATTATTATTGCAAATAATAACTTGAAGATCTGTACTTGTAATTGTCAAATACAGAACTTAAAATTGATAGCTTATAATTATAGTTCAAATTATAACTTGAAGATCTGAACTTGTAATAGTCAAATACAGAACATCGAATTATTAAATACAAATTATTAGTGCAAATTATAACTTGAAGATCTGAACTTGTAATAGGTAAATACAGAACTTCCAATTGTTAAATTCAAACTAAGATTGCAAATAATAATTTGGAGATCTGAACTTGTAATAGTCAAATACAGAACTTCTAATTGTTAAATACAAATTATTAGTGCAAATTATAACTTGAAGATCTGAACTTGTAATTGTCAAATACAGAACTTAAAATTGATAGCTTCTAATTATTATTGCAAATTATAACTTGAAGATCTGAACTTGTAATAGTGAATTACAAAACTTAGATTTGTTAAATTCAAATTATTATTTCAAATTATAACTTGAAGATCTGAACTAGTAATTGTCAAATACAGAACTTAAATTGATAGCTTATAATTATTATTGCAAATAATAATTGGAAGATCTGAACTTGTAATAGTCAAATACAGAACTTCTAATTGTTAAATACAAATTATTAGTGCAAATTATAACTTGAAGATCTGAACTTGTAATAGTGAATTACAGAACTTAGATTTGTTAAATTCAATTATTATTTCAAATTATAACTTGAAGATCTGAACTAGTAATTGTCAAATACAGAACTTAAAATTGATAGCTTCTAATTATTATTGCAAATTATAACTTGAAGATCTGAACTTGTAATTGTCAAATACAGAACTTAAAATTGATAGCTTCTAATTATTATTTCAAATTATAACTTGAAGATCTGAACTGGTAATTGTCAAATACAGAACTTCTAATTGTTAAATACAAATTATTAGTGCAAATTATAACTTGAAGATCTGAACTTGTAATTGTCAAATACAGAACTTCTAATTGTTAAATACAAATTATTAGTGCAAATTATAACTAGAAGATCTGAACTTGTAATTGTCAAATACAGAACTTAAAATTAATAGATTCTAATTGTTATTGAAAATTATAACTTGAAGATCTGAACTTGTAATAATGAATTACAGAACTTAGATTTGTTAAATTCAAATTATTATTTCAAATTATAACTTGATGATCTGAACTAGTAATTGTCAAATACAGAACTTAAAATTGATAGCTTCTAATTATTATTGCAAATTATAACTTGAAGATCTGAATTTGTAATTGTCAAATACAGAACTTAAAATTGATAGCTTCTAATTATTATTGTAAATTATAACTTGAATATCTGAATTAGTAATTGTCAAATACAGAACTTAAAATTGATAGCTTCTAATTATTATTGTAAATTATAACTTGAAGATCTGAATTTGTAATTGTCAAATACAGAACTTACAATTGATAGCTTCTAATTATTATTGTAAATTATAACTTGAAGATCTGAACTTGTAATAGTGAATTACAGAACTTAGATTTGTTAAATACAAATTATTATTTCAAATTATAACTTGAAGATCTGAACTGGTAATTGTCAAATACAGAACTTAAAATTGATAGCTTCTAATTATTATTGAAAATTATAACTTGAAGATGTGAACTTGTAATTGTCAAATACAGAACATAAAATTGATAGCTTCTAATTATTATTGCAAATAATAACTTGAAGATCTGTACTTGTAATTGTCAAATACAGAACTTAAAATTTATAGCTTATAATTATATTTCAAATTATAACTTGAAGATCTGAACTTGTAATAGTCAAATACAGAACTTCGAATTGTTAAATACAAATTATTAGGCAAATTATAACTTGAAGATCTGAACTTGTAATAGGTAAATACAGAACTTCTAATTGTTAAATTCAAACTAAGATTGCAAATAATAATTTGAAGATCTGAACTTGTAATAGTCAAATGCAGAACTTCTAATTGTTAAATTCAAATTATTAGTGCAAATTATAACTTGGGGATCTGAACTTGTAATTGTCAAATACAGAACTTAAAATTGATAGCTTCTAATTATTATTGTAAATTATAACTTGAAGATCTGAACTTGTAATAGTGAATTACAGAACTTATATTTGTTAAATACAAATTATCATTTCAAATTATAACTTGAAGATCTGAAATGGTAATTGTGAAATACAGAACTTAAAATTGATAGCTCCTAATTATTATTGCAAATTATAGCTTGAAGATCTGAACTAGTAATTGTAAAATACTGAACTTAAAATTGATAGCTCCTAATTATTATTGCAAATTATAACTTGAAGATCTGAACTTGCAATTGTCAAATACAGAACTTCTAATTGTTAAATACAAATTATTAGTGCAAATTATAACTAGAAGATCTGAACTTGTAATTGTCAAATACAGAACTTAAAATTAATAGCTTCTAATTATTATGAAAATTATAACTTGAAGATCTGAACTTGTAATAATGAATTACAGAACTTAGATTTGTTAAATTCAAATTATTATTTCAAATTATAACTTGAAGATCTGAACTAGTAATGGTCAAATACAGAACTTAAAATTGATAGCTTCTAATTATTATTGCAAATTATAACTTGAAGATCTGAATCTGTAATTGTCAAATACAGAACTTAAAATTGATAGCTTCTAATTATTATTGTAAATTATAACTTGTAGATCTGAATTTGTAATTGTCAAATACAGAACTTAAAATTGATAGCTTCTAATTATTATTGTAAATTATAACTTGAAAATCTGAATTTGTAATTGTCAAATACAGAACTTAAAATTGATAGCTTCTAATTATTATTGTAAATTATAACTTGAAGATCTGAACTTGTAATTGTCAAATACAGAAATTAAAATTGATAGCTTCTAATTATTATTGCAAATAATAACTTGAAGATCTGTACTTGTAATTGTCAAATACTGAACTTAAAATTGATAGCTTATAATTATAATTCAAATTATAACTTGAGGATCTGAACTTGTAATAGTCAAATACAGAACTTCAAATTGTTAAATACAAATTATTAGTGCAAATTATAACTTGAAGATCTGAACTTGTAATTGTCAAATACAGAACTTAAAATTGATAGCTTCTAATTATTATTGCAAATTATAACTTGAAGATCTGAACTTGTAATAGTGAATTACAAAACTTAGATTTGTTAAATTCAAATTATTATTTCAAATTATAACTTGAAGATCTGAACTAGTAATTGTCAAATACAGAACTTAAATTGATAGCTTATAATTATTATTGCAAATAATAATTTGAAGATCTGAACTTGTAATAGTCAAATACAGAACTTCTAATTGTTAAATACAAATTATTAGTGCAAATTATAACTTGAAGATCTGAACTTGTAATAGTGAATTACAGAACTTAGATTTGTTAAATTCAATTATTATTTCAAATTATAACTTGAAGATCTGAACTAGTAATTGTCAAATACAGAACTTAAAATTGATAGCATCTAATTATTATTGCAAATTATAACTTGAAGATCTGAACTTGTAATTGTCAAATACAGAACTTAAAATTGATAGCTTCTAATTATTATTTCAAATTATAACTTGAAGATCTGAACTGGTAATTGTCAAATACAGAACTTCTAATTGTTAAATACAAATTATAAGTGCAAATTATAACTTGAAGATCTGAACTTGTAATTGTCAAATACAGAACTTCTAATTGTTAAATACAAATTATTAGTGCAAATTATAACTAGAAGATCTGAACTTGTAATTGTCAAATACAGAACTTAAAATTAATAGATTCTAATTGTTATTGAAAATTATAACTTGAAGATCTGAACTTGTAATAATGAATTACAGAACTTAGATTTGTTAAATTCAAATTATTATTTCAAATTATAACTTGATGATCTGAACTAGTAATTGTCAAATACAGAACTTAAAATTGATAGCTTCTAATTATTATTGCAAATTATAACTTGAAGATCTGAATTTGTAATTGTCAAATACAGAACTTAAAATTGATAGCTTCTAATTATTATTGTAAATTATAACTTGAATATCTGAATTAGTAATTGTCAAATACAGAACTTAAAATTGATAGCTTCTAATTATTATTGTAAATTATAACTTGAAGATCTGAATTTGTAATTGTCAAATACAGAACTTACAATTGATAGCTTCTAATTATTATTGTAAATTATAACTTGAAGATCTGAACTTGTAATAGTGAATTACAGAACTTAGATTTGTTAAATACAAATTATTATTTCAAATTATAACTTGAAGATCTGAACTGGTAATTGTCAAATACAGAACTTAAAATTGATAGCTTCTAATTATTATTGAAAATTATAACTTGAAGATGTGAACTTGTAATTGTCAAATACAGAACATAAAATTGATAGCTTCTAATTATTATTGCAAATAATAACTTGAAGATCTGTACTTGTAATTGTCAAATACAGAACTTAAAATTTATAGCTTATAATTATATTTCAAATTATAACTTGAAGATCTGAACTTGTAATAGTCAAATACAGAACTTCGAATTGTTAAATACAAATTATTAGGCAAATTATAACTTGAAGATCTGAACTTGTAATAGGTAAATACAGAACTTCTAATTGTTAAATACAAATTATTAGTGCAAATTATAACTTGAAGATCTGAACTTGTAATTGTCAAATACAGAACTTAAAATTAATAGATTCTAATTGTTATTGAAAATTATAACTTGAAGATCTGAACTTGTAATAATGAATTACAGAACTTAGATTTGTTAAATTCAAATTATTATTTCAAATTATAACTTGAAGATCTGAACTAGTAATTGTCAAATACAGAACTTAAAATTGATAGCTTCTAATTATTATTGCAAATTATAACTTGAAGATCTGAATTTGTAATTGTCAAATACAGAACTTAAAATTGATAGCTTCTAATTATTATTGTAAATTGTAAATTATAACTTGAAGATCTGAATTTATAATTGTCAAATACAGAACTTAAAATTGATAGCTTCTAATTATTATTGTAAATTATAACTTGAAGATCTGAACTTGTAATTGTCAAATACAGAACTTAAAATTGATAGCTTCTAATTATTATTGCAAATAATAACTTGAAGATCTGTACTTGTAATTGTCAAATACTGAACTTAAAATTGATAGGTTATAATTATAATTCAAATTAAAACTCGAGGATCTGAACTTGTAATAGGTAAATACAGAACTTCGAATTGTTAAATTCAAACTAAGATTGCAAATAATAATTTGAAGATCTGAACTTGTAATAGTCAAATACAGAACTTAAAATTGATAGCTTCTAATTATTATTGTAAATTATAACTTGAAGATCTGAACTTGTAATAGTGAATTACAGAACTTAGGTTTGTTAAATACAAATTATTATTTCAAATTATAACTTGAAGATCTGAACTGGTAATTGTCAAATACAGAACTTAAACTTGATAGCGTCTAATTATTATTGCAAATAATAACTTGAAGATCTGTACTTGTAATTGTCAAATACAGAACTTAAAATTAATAGCTTATAATTATCGTTCAAATTATAACTTGAAGATCTGAACTTGTAATAGTCAAATACAGAACTACGAATTGTTAAATACAAATTATTAGTGCAAATTATAACTTGAAGATCTGAACTTGTAATAGGTAAATACAGAACTTCTAATTGTTAAATTCAAACTAAGATTGCAAATAATAATTTGAAGATCTGAATTTGTAATAGTCAAATACAGAACTTCTAATTGTTAAATTCAAATTATTAGTGCAAATTATAACTTGAAGATCTGAACTTGTAATTGTCAAATACAGAACTTAAAATTGATAGCTTCTAATTATTATTGCAAATTATAACTTGAAGATCGGAACTTGTAATAGTTAATTACAAAACTTAGATTTGTTAAATTCAAATTATTATTTCAAATTATAACTTGAAGATCTGAACTAGTAATTGTCAAATACAGAACTTCTAATTATTAAATACAAATTATAACTTGAAGATCTGAACTTGTAATTGTCAAATACAGAACTTAAAATTAATAGCTTCTAATTATTATTGTAAATTATAACTTGAAGATCTGAACTTGTAATTGTCAAATACAGAACTTAAAATTGATAGCTGCTAATTATTATTGCAAATAATAACTTGAAGATCTGAACTTGAAATTGTCAAATGCAGAACTTAAAATTGATAGCTTCTAATTATTATTGCAATTAATAATTTGAAGATCTGTACTTCTAATTGTCAAATACAGAACTTAAAATTGATAGCTTATAATGATAATTCAAATTATAACTTGAAGATCTGAACTTGTAATAGTCAACTACAGAACTTCGAATTGTTAAATACAAATTATTAGTGCAAATTATAACTTGAAGATCTGAACTAGTAATTGTCAAATACAGAACTTAAAATTGATAGCTTCTAATTATTATTGCAAATTATAACTTGAAGATCTGAACTTGTAATAGTGAATTACAGAACTAAGATTTGTTAAATTCAAATTATTATTTCAAATTATAACTTGAAGATCTGAACTAGTAATTGTCAAATACAGAACTTCTAATTGTTAAATACAAATTATTAGTGCAAATTATAACTAGAAGATCTGAACTTGTAATTGTCAAATACAGAACTTAAAATTAATAGATTCTAATTGTTATTGAAAATTATAACTTGAAGATCTGAACTTGTAATAATGAATTACTGAACTTAGATTTGTTAAATTCAAATTATTATTTCAAATTATAACTTGAAGATCTGAACTAGTAATTGTCAAATACAGAACTTAAAATTGATAGCTTCTAATTATTATTGAAAATTATAACTTGAAGATCTGAATTTGTAATTGTCAAATACAGAACTTAAAATTGATAGCTTCTAATTATTATTGTAAATTATAACTTGAAGATCTGAATTAGTAATTGTCAAATACAGAACATAAAATTGATAGCTTCTAATTATTATTGTAAATTATAACTTGAAGATCTGGATTTGTAATTGTCAAATACAGAACTTAAAATTGATAGCTTCTAATTATTATTGTAAATTATAACTTGAAGATCTGAACTTGTAATTGTCAAATACAGAACTTAAAATTGATAGCTTCTAATTATTATTGCAAATAATAACTTGAAGATCTGTACTTGTAATTGTCAAATACCGAACTTAAAATTGATAGCTTCTAATTATTATTTCAAATTTTAACTTGAAGATCTGAACTGGTAATTGTCAAATACAGAACTTCTAATTGTTAAATACAAATTATTAGTGCAAATTATAACTTGAAGATCTGAACTTGTAATTGTCAAATACAGAACTTCTAATTGTTAAATACAAATTATTAGTGCAAATTATAACTAGAAGATCTGAACTTGTAATTGTCAAATACAGAACTTAAAATTAATAGATTCTAATTGTTATTGAAAATTATAACTTGAAGATCTGAACTTGTAATAATGAATTACAGAACTTAGATTTGTTAAATTCAAATTATTATTTCAAATTATAACTTGAAGATCTGAACTGGTAATTGTCAAATACAGAACTTCTAATTGTTAAATACAAATTATTAGTGCAAATTATAACTTGAAGATCTGAACTTGTAATTGTCAAATACAGAACTTAAAATTGATAGCTTCTAATTATTATTTCAAATTATAACTTGAAGATCTGAACTTGTAATTGTCAAATACAGAACTTAAAATTGATAGCTTCTAATTATTATTGCAAATAATAACTTGAAGATCTGTACTTGTAATTGTCAAATACAGAACTTAAAATTGATAGCTTATAATTATAGTTCAAATTATAACTTGAAGTTCTGAACTTGTAATAGTCAAATACAGAACATCGAATTATTAAATACAAATTATTAGTGCATATTATAACTTGAAGATCTGAACTTGTAATAGGTAAATACAGAACTTCTAATTGTTAAATTCAAACTAAGATTGCAAATAATAATTTGAAGATCTGAACTTGTAATAGTCAAATACAGAACTTCCAATTGTTAAATACAAATTATTAGTGCAAATTATAACTTGAAGATCTGAACTTGTAATTGTCAAATACAGAACTTAAAATTGATAGCTTCTAATTATTATTGCAAATTATAACTTGAAGATCTGAACTTGTAATAGTGAATTAAAAAACTTAGATTTGTTAAATTCAAATTATTATTTCAAATTATAACTTGAAGATCTGAACTAGTAATTGTCAAATACAGAACTTAAATTGATAGCTTATAATTATTATTGCAAATAATAATTTGAAGATCTGAACTTGTAATAGTCAAATACAGAACTTCTAATTGTTAAATACAAATTATTAGTGCAAATTATAACTTGAAGATCTGAACTTGTAATAGTGAATTACAGAACTTAGATTTGTTAAATTCAATTATTATTTCAAATTATAACTTGAAGATCTGAACTAGTAATTGTCAAATACAGAACTTAAAATTGATAGCTTCTAATTATTATTGCAAATTATAACTTGAAGATCTGAACTTGTAATTGTCAAATACAGAACTTAAAATTGATAGCTTCTAATTATTATTTCAAATTATAACTTGAAGATCTGAACTGGTAATTGTCAAATACAGAACTTAAAATTGATAGCTTCTAATTATTATTTCAAATTATAACCTGAAGATCTGAACTTGTAATTGTCAAATACAGAACTTAAAATTGATAGCTTCTAATTATTATTGCAAATAATAACTTGAAGATCTGTACTTGTAATTGTCAAATACAGAACTTAAAATTGATAGCTTATAATTATAGTTCAAATTATAACTTGAAGATCTGAACTTGTAATAGTCAAATACAGAACATCGAATTATTAAATACAAATTATTAGTGCAAATTATAACTTGAAGATCTGAACTTGTAATAGGTAAATACAGAACTTCCAATTGTTAAATTCAAACTAAGATTGCAAATAATAATTTGGAGATCTGAACTTGTAATAGTCAAATACAGAACTTCTAATTGTTAAATACAAATTATTAGTGCAAATTATAACTTGAAGATCTGAACTTGTAATTGTCAAATACAGAACTTAAAATTGATAGCTTCTAATTATTATTGCAAATTATAACTTGAAGATCTGAACTTGTAATAGTGAATTACAAAACTTAGATTTGTTAAATTCAAATTATTATTTCAAATTATAACTTGAAGATCTGAACTAGTAATTGTCAAATACAGAACTTAAATTGATAGCTTATAATTATTATTGCAAATAATAATTTGAAGATCTGAACTTGTAATAGTCAAATACAGAACTTCTAATTGTTAAATACAAATTATTAGTGCAAATTATAACTTGAAGATCTGAACTTGTAATAGTGAATTACAGAACTTAGATTTGTTAAATTCAATTATTATTTCAAATTATAACTTGAAGATCTGAACTAGTAATTGTCAAATACAGAACTTAAAATTGATAGCTTCTAATTATTATTGCAAATTATAACTTGAAGATCTGAACTTGTAATTGTCAAATACAGAACTTAAAATTGATAGCTTCTAATTATTATTTCAAATTATAACTTGAAGATCTGAACTGGTAATTGTCAAATACAGAACTTCTAATTGTTAAATACAAATTATTAGTGCAAATTATAACTTGAAGATCTGAACTTGTAATTGTCAAATACAGAACTTCTAATTGTTAAATACAAATTATTAGTGCAAATTATAACTAGAAGATCTGAACTTGTAATTGTCAAATACAGAACTTAAAATTAATAGATTCTAATTGTTATTGAAAATTATAACTTGAAGATCTGAACTTGTAATAATGAATTACAGAACTTAGATTTGTTAAATTCAAATTATTATTTCAAATTATAACTTGATGATCTGAACTAGTAATTGTCAAATACAGAACTTAAAATTGATAGCTTCTAATTATTATTGCAAATTATAACTTGAAGATCTGAATTTGTAATTGTCAAATACAGAACTTAAAATTGATAGCTTCTAATTATTATTGTAAATTATAACTTGAATATCTGAATTAGTAATTGTCAAATACAGAACTTAAAATTGATAGCTTCTAATTATTATTGTAAATTATAACTTGAAGATCTGAATTTGTAATTGTCAAATACAGAACTTACAATTGATAGCTTCTAATTATTATTGTAAATTATAACTTGAAGATCTGAACTTGTAATAGTGAATTACAGAACTTAGATTTGTTAAATACAAATTATTATTTCAAATTATAACTTGAAGATCTGAACTGGTAATTGTCAAATACAGAACTTAAAATTGATAGCTTCTAATTATTATTGAAAATTATAACTTGAAGATGTGAACTTGTAATTGTCAAATACAGAACATAAAATTGATAGCTTCTAATTATTATTGCAAATAATAACTTGAAGATCTGTACTTGTAATTGTCAAATACAGAACTTAAAATTTATAGCTTATAATTATATTTCAAATTATAACTTGAAGATCTGAACTTGTAATAGTCAAATACAGAACTTCGAATTGTTAAATACAAATTATTAGGCAAATTATAACTTGAAGATCTGAACTTGTAATAGGTAAATACAGAACTTCTAATTGTTAAATTCAAACTAAGATTGCAAATAATAATTTGAAGATCTGAACTTGTAATAGTCAAATGCAGAACTTCTAATTGTTAAATTCAAATTATTAGTGCAAATTATAACTTGGGGATCTGAACTTGTAATTGTCAAATACAGAACTTAAAATTGATAGCTTCTAATTATTATTGTAAATTATAACTTGAAGATCTGAACTTGTAATAGTGAATTACAGAACTTATATTTGTTAAATACAAATTATCATTTCAAATTATAACTTGAAGATCTGAAATGGTAATTGTGAAATACAGAACTTAAAATTGATAGCTCCTAATTATTATTGCAAATTATAGCTTGAAGATCTGAACTAGTAATTGTAAAATACTGAACTTAAAATTGATAGCTCCTAATTATTATTGCAAATTATAACTTGAAGATCTGAACTTGCAATTGTCAAATACAGAACTTCTAATTGTTAAATACAAATTATTAGTGCAAATTATAACTAGAAGATCTGAACTTGTAATTGTCAAATACAGAACTTAAAATTAATAGCTTCTAATTATTATGAAAATTATAACTTGAAGATCTGAACTTGTAATAATGAATTACAGAACTTAGATTTGTTAAATTCAAATTATTATTTCAAATTATAACTTGAAGATCTGAACTAGTAATTGTCAAATACAGAACTTAAAATTGATAGCTTCTAATTATTATTGCAAATTATAACTTGAAGATCTGAATCTGTAATTGTCAAATACAGAACTTAAAATTGATAGCTTCTAATTATTATTGTAAATTATAACTTGTAGATCTGAATTTGTAATTGTCAAATACAGAACTTAAAATTGATAGCTTCTAATTATTATTGTAAATTATAACTTGAAAATCTGAATTTGTAATTGTCAAATACAGAACTTAAAATTGATAGCTTCTAATTATTATTGTAAATTATAACTTGAAGATCTGAACTTGTAATTGTCAAATACAGAAATTAAAATTGATAGCTTCTAATTATTATTGCAAATAATAACTTGAAGATCTGTACTTGTAATTGTCAAATACTGAACTTAAAATTGATAGCTTATAATTATAATTCAAATTATAACTTGAGGATCTGAACTTGTAATAGTCAAATACAGAACTTCAAATTGTTAAATACAAATTATTAGTGCAAATTATAACTTGAAGATCTGAACTTGTAATTGTCAAATACAGAACTTAAAATTGATAGCTTCTAATTATTATTGCAAATTATAACTTGAAGATCTGAACTTGTAATAGTGAATTACAAAACTTAGATTTGTTAAATTCAAATTATTATTTCAAATTATAACTTGAAGATCTGAACTAGTAATTGTCAAATACAGAACTTAAATTGATAGCTTATAATTATTATTGCAAATAATAATTTGAAGATCTGAACTTGTAATAGTCAAATACAGAACTTCTAATTGTTAAATACAAATTATTAGTGCAAATTATAACTTGAAGATCTGAACTTGTAATAGTGAATTACAGAACTTAGATTTGTTAAATTCAATTATTATTTCAAATTATAACTTGAAGATCTGAACTAGTAATTGTCAAATACAGAACTTAAAATTGATAGCATCTAATTATTATTGCAAATTATAACTTGAAGATCTGAACTTGTAATTGTCAAATACAGAACTTAAAATTGATAGCTTCTAATTATTATTTCAAATTAGAACTTGAAGATCTGAACTGGTAATTGTCAAATACAGAACTTCTAATTGTTAAATACAAATTATAAGTGCAAATTATAACTTGAAGATCTGAACTTGTAATTGTCAAATACAGAACTTCTAATTGTTAAATACAAATTATTAGTGCAAATTATAACTAGAAGATCTGAACTTGTAATTGTCAAATACAGAACTTAAAATTAATAGATTCTAATTGTTATTGAAAATTATAACTTGAAGATCTGAACTTGTAATAATGAATTACAGAACTTAGATTTGTTAAATTCAAATTATTATTTCAAATTATAACTTGATGATCTGAACTAGTAATTGTCAAAT
This sequence comes from Cantharis lateralis, assembly GCA_963170105.1. Classification (NCBI taxonomy): domain Eukaryota; kingdom Metazoa; phylum Arthropoda; class Insecta; order Coleoptera; family Cantharidae; genus Cantharis; species Cantharis lateralis. Next base: position 21,573,525 of record OY720625.1, on the reverse strand, counting down.
ACAGAACTTAAAATTGATAGCTTCTAATTATTATTGCAAATTATAACTTGAAGATCTGAATTTGTAATTGTCAAATACAGAACTTAAAATTGATAGCTTCTAATTATTATTGTAAATTATAACTTGAATATCTGAATTAGTAATTGTCAAATACAGAACTTAAAATTGATAGCTTCTAATTATTATTGTAAATTATAACTTGAAGATCTGAATTTGTAATTGTCAAATACAGAACTTACAATTGATAGCTTCTAATTATTATTGTAAATTATAACTTGAAGATCTGAACTTGTAATAGTGAATTACAGAACTTAGATTTGTTAAATACAAATTATTATTTCAAATTATAACTTGAAGATCTGAACTGGTAATTGTCAAATACAGAACTTAAAATTGATAGCTTCTAATTATTATTGAAAATTATAACTTGAAGATGTGAACTTGTAATTGTCAAATACAGAACATAAAATTGATAGCTTCTAATTATTATTGCAAATAATAACTTGAAGATCTGTACTTGTAATTGTCAAATACAGAACTTAAAATTTATAGCTTATAATTATATTTCAAATTATAACTTGAAGATCTGAACTTGTAATAGTCAAATACAGAACTTCGAATTGTTAAATACAAATTATTAGGCAAATTATAACTTGAAGATCTGAACTTGTAATAGGTAAATACAGAACTTCTAATTGTTAAATTCAAACTAAGATTGCAAATAATAATTTGAAGATCTGAACTTGTAATAGTCAAATGCAGAACTTCTAATTGTTAAATTCAAATTATTAGTGCAAATTATAACTTGGGGATCTGAACTTGTAATTGTCAAATACAGAACTTAAAATTGATAGCTTCTAATTATTATTGTAAATTATAACTTGAAGATCTGAACTTGTAATAGTGAATTACAGAACTTATATTTGTTAAATACAAATTATCATTTCAAATTATAACTTGAAGATCTGAAATGGTAATTGTGAAATACAGAACTTAAAATTGATAGCTCCTAATTATTATTGCAAATTATAACTTGAAGATCTGAACTAGTAATTGTAAAATACTGAACTTAAAATTGATAGCTCCTAATTATTATTGCAAATTATAACTTGAAGATCTGAACTTGCAATTGTCAAATACAGAACTTCTAATTGTTAAATACAAATTATTAGTGCAAATTATAACTAGAAGATCTGAACTTGTAATTGTCAAATACAGAACTTAAAATTAATAGCTTCTAATTATTATGAAAATTATAACTTGAAGATCTGAACTTGTAATAATGAATTACAGAACTTAGATTTGTTAAATTCAAATTATTATTTCAAATTATAACTTGAAGATCTGAACTAGTAATTGTCAAATACAGAACTTAAAATTGATAGCTTCTAATTATTATTGCAAATTATAACTTGAAGATCTGAATCTGTAATTGTCAAATACAGAACTTAAAATTGATAGCTTCTAATTATTATTGTAAATTATAACTTGTAGATCTGAATTTGTAATTGTCAAATACAGAACTTAAAATTGATAGCTTCTAATTATTATTGTAAATTATAACTTGAAAATCTGAATTTGTAATTGTCAAATACAGAACTTAAAATTGATAGCTTCTAATTATTATTGTAAATTATAACTTGAAGATCTGAACTTGTAATTGTCAAATACAGAACTTAAAATTGATAGCTTCTAATTATTATTGCAAATAATAACTTGAAGATCTGTACTTGTAATTGTCAAATACTGAACTTAAAATTGATAGCTTATAATTATAATTCAAATTATAACTTGAGGATCTGAACTTGTAATAGTCAAATACAGAACTTCGAATTGTTAAATACAAATTATTAGTGCAAATTATAACTTGAAGATCTGAACTTGTAATAGGTAAATACAGAACTTCGAATTGTTAAATTCAAACTAAGATTGCAAATAATAATTTGAAGATCTGGACTTGTAATAGTCAAATATAGAACTTAAAATTGATAGCTTCTAATTATTATTGTAAATTATAACTTGAAGATCTGAACTTGTAATAGTGAATTACAGAACTTATATTTGTTAAATACAAATTATTATTTCAAATTATAACTTGAAGATCTGAACTGGTAATTGTCAAATACAGAACTTAAAATTGATAGCTTCTAATTATTATTGCAAATTATAACTTGAAGATCTGAACTAGTAATTGTCAAATACAGAACTTAAAATTGATAGCTTATAATTATTATTGTAAATTATAACTTGAAGATCTAAACTTGTAATAGTGAATTACAGAACTTCGATTTGGTAAATTCAAATTATTATTTCAAATTATAACTAGAAGATCTGAACTAGTAATTGTCAAATACAGAACTTAAAATTGATAGCTTCTAATTATTATTGCAAATTATAACTTGAAGATCTGAACTTGTAATTGTCAAATACAGAACTTAAAATTGAAAGCTTCTAATTATTATTTCAAATTATAACTTGTAGATCTGAACTTGTAATTGTCAAATACAGAACTTCTAATTATGAAAAACAATTTATTAGTGCAAATTATAACTTGAAGATCTGAACTTGTAATTGTCAAATACAGAACTTAAAATTGATAGCTTCTAATTATTATTGCAAATTATACCTTGAAGATCTGAACTTGTAATAGTGAATTACAGTACTTAGTTTTGTTAAATTCAAATTATTATTTCAAATTATAACTTGTAGATCTGAACTAGTAATTGTCAAATACAGAACTTAAAATTGATAGCTTATAATTATTATTGTAAATTATATCTTGAAGATCTGAACTTGTAATAGTGAATTACAGAACTTAGATTTTTTAAATTCAAATTTTTATTTCAAATTATAACTTGAAGATCTGAACTAGTAATTGTCAAATACAGAACTTAAAATTGATAGCTTCTAATTATTATTGCAAATTATAACTTGAAGTTCTGAACTTGTATTTGTCAAATACAGAACTAAAATTGATAGCTTCTAATTATTATTGTAAATTATAACTTGAAGATCTGAACTTGTAATAGTGAATTACAGCACTTAGATTTGTTAAATTCAATTATTATTTCAAATTATAACTTGAAGATCTGAACTAGTAATTGTCAAATACAGAACTTAAAATTGATAGCTTCTAATTATTATTGTAAATTATTACTTGAAGATCTGAATTTGTAATTGTCAAATACAGAAATTAAAATTGATAGCTTCTAATTATTATTGTAAATTAAAACTTGAAGATCTGAATTTGTAATTGTCAAATACAGAACTTAAAATTGATAGCTTCTAATTATTATTGTAAATTATAACTTGAAGATCTGAACTTGTAATTGTCAAATACAGAACTTAAAATTGATAGCTTCTAATTATTATTGCAAATAATAACTTGAAGATCTGTACTTGTAATTGTCAAATACTGAACTTAAAATTGATAGCTTATAATTATAATTCAAATTATAACTTGAGGATCTGAACTTGTAATAGTCAAATACAGAACTTCGAATTGTTAAATACAAATTATTAGTGCAAATTATAACTTGAAGATCTGAACTTGTAATAGGTAAATACAGAACTTCGAATTGCTAAATTCAAACTAAGATTGCAAATAATAATTTGAAGATCTGCACTTGTAATAGTCAAATACAGAACTTAAAATTGATAGCTTCTAATTATTATTGTAAATTATAACTTGAAGATCTGAACTTGTAATAGTGAATTACAGAACTTATATTTGTTAAATACAAATTATTATTTCAAATTATAACTTGTAGATCTGAACTGGTAATTGTCAAATACAGAACTTAAAATTAATAGCTTCTAATTATTATTGCAAATTATAACTAGAAGATCTGAACTAGTAATTGTCAAATACAGAACTTAAAATTGATAGCTTCTAATTATTATTTCAAATTATAACTTGAAGATCTGAACTTGTAATTGTCAAATACAGAACTTCTAATTGTTAAATACAAATTATTAGTGCAAATTATAACTTGCAGATCTGAACTTGTAATTGTCAAATACAGAACTTAAAATTGATAGCTTCTAATTATTATTGTAAATTATAACTTGAAGATCTGAATTTGTAATTGTCAAATACAGAACTTAAAATTGTTAAATACAAATTATTAGTGCAAATTATAATTTGAAGATCTGAACTTGTAATAGACAAATACAGAACTTCTAATTGTTAAATACAAATTATTAGTGCAAATTATAACTTGAAGATCTGAACTTGTAATTGTCAAATGCAGAACTTAAAATTGATAACTTCTAATTATTATTGTAAATTATAACTTGAAGATCTGAACTTGTAATTGTCAAATACAGAACTTCTAATTGTTAAATACAAATTATTAGTGCAAATTATAACTTGCAGATCTGAACTTGTAATTGTCAAATACAGAACTTAAAATTGAAAGCTTCTAATTATTATTGCAAATTATAACTTGAAGATCTGAACTTGTAATAGTGAATTACAGAACTTAGATTTGTTAAATTCAAATTATTATTTCAAATTATAACTTGAAGATCTGAACTAGTAATTGTCAAATACAGAACTTAAAATTGATAGCTTCTAATTATTATTTCAAATTATAACTTGAAGATCTGAACTTGTAATTGTCAAATACAGAACTTCTAATTGTTAAATACAAATTATTAGTGCAAATTATAACTTGCAGATCTGAACTTGTAATTGTCAAATACAGAACTTAAAATTGAAAGCTTCTAATTATTATTGCAAATTATAACTTGTAGATCTGAACTTGTAATAGTGAATTACAGAACTTAGATTTGTCAAATTCTAATTACTAATTCTAATTATAACTTGAAGATCTGAACTAGGAATTGTCAAATACAGAACTTAAAATTGATAGCTTCTAATTATTATTGCAAATTATAACTTGAAGATCTGAACTTGTAATTGTCAAATACAGAACTTAAAATTGATAGCTTCTAATTATTATTTCAAATTTTAACTTGAAGATCTGAACTTGTAATTGTCAAATACAGAACTTAAAATTAATAGCTACTAATTATTATTGCAAATAATAACTTGAAGATCTGAACTTGTAATTGTCAAATGCAGAACTTAAAATTGATAGCTTCTAATTATTATTGCAAATAATAATTTGAAGATCTGTACTTGTAATTGTCAAATACAGGACTTAAAATTGATAGCTTATAATTATAATTCAAATTATAACTTGAAGATCTGAACTTGAAATAGTCAAATACAGAACTTCGAATTGTTAAATACAAATTATTAGTGCAAATTATTACTTGAAGATCTGAACCTGTAATAGGTAAATACAGAACTTCGAATGGTTAAATTCAAACTAAGATTGCACATAATAATTTGAAGATCTGAACTTGTAATAGTCAAATACAGAACTTCTAATTGTTAAATACAAATTATTAGTGAAAATTATAACTTGAAGATCTGAACTTGTAATTGTCAAATACAGAACTTCTAATTGTTAAATACAAATTATTAGTGCAAATTATAACTTGAAGATCTGAACTAGTAATTGTCAAATACAGCACTTAAAATTGATAGCTTCTAATTATTATTGCAAATTATAACTTGAAGATCTGAACTTGTAATTGTCAAATACAGAACATAAAATTGATAGCTTCTAATTATTATTTCAAATTATAACTAGAAGATGTGAACTTGTAATTGTCAAATAAGGAACTTAAAATTGATAGCTTCTAATTATTATTACAAATAATAACTTGAAGATCTGAACTTGTAATTGTCAAATACAGAACTTAAAATTGATAGCTTATAATTATAATTCAAATTATAACTTGAAGATCTGAACTTGTAATAGTCAAATACAGAACTTAAAATTGATAGCTTATAATTATAATTCAAATTATAACTTGAAGATCTGAACTTGTAATAGTCAAATACAGAACTTCGAATTGTTAAATACAAATTATTAGTGCAAATTATAACTTGAAGATCTGTACTTGTAATTGTCAAATACAGAACTTCTAATTATTAAATACAAATTATTAGTGCAAATTATAACTTGAAGATCTGAACTAGTAATAGTCAAATACAGAACTTCGAATTGTTAAATACAAATTATTAGTGCAAATTATAACTTGAAGATCTGAACTTGTAAATAGGTAAATACAGAACTTCTAATTGTTAAATTCAAACTAAGATTGCAAATAATAATTTGAAGATCTGAACTTGTAATAGTCAAATACAGAACTTCTAATTGTTAAATACAAATTATTAGTGCAAATTATAACTTGTAGATCTGAACTTGTAATTGTCAAATACAGAACTTAAAATTAATAGCTTCTAATTATTATTGCAAATAATAACTTGAAGATCTGAACTTGTAATTGTCAAATACAGAACTTAGATTTGTTAAATTCAAATTATTATTTCAAATTATAACTTGAAGATCATAACTAGTAATTGTCAAATACAGAACTTAAATTGATAGCTTATAATTATTATTGCAAATAATAATTTGAAGATCTGATCTTGTAATAGTCAAATACAGAACTTCTAATTGTTAAATACAAATTATTAGTGCAAATTATAACTTGAAGATCTGAACTAGTAATTGTCAAATACAGAACTTAAAATTGATAGCTTCTAATTATTATTGCAAATTATAACTTGAAGATCTGAACTTGTAATAGTGAATTACAGAACTAAGATTTGTTAAATTCAATTTATTATTTCAAATTATAACTTGAAGATCTGAACTAGTAATTGTCAAATACAGAACTTCTAATTATTAAATACAAATTATTAGTGCAAATTATAACTTGAAGATCTGAACTAGTAATTGTCAAATACAGAACTTAAAATTGATAGCTTCTAATTATTATTGCAAATTATAACTTGAAGATCTGAACTTGTAATAGTGAATTACAGTACTTAGATTTGTTAAATTCAAATTATTATTTCAAATTATAATTTGAAGATCTGAACTAGTAATTGTCAAATACAGAACTTAAAATTGATAGCTTCTAATTATTATTGCAAATTATAACTTGAAGATGTGAACTTGTAATTGTCAAATACAGAACTTAAAATTGATAGCTTCTAATTATTATTGTAAATTATAACTTGAAGATCTGAACTTGTAATTGTCAAATACAGAACTTAAAATTGATAGCTTCTAATTATTATTGCAAATAATAACTTGAAGATCTGAACTTGAAATTGTCAAATGCAGAACTTAAAATTGATAGCTTCTAATTATTATTGCAATTAAAAATTTGAAGATCTGTACTTGTAATTGTCAAATACAGAACTTAAAATTGATAGCTTATAATTATAATTCAAATTATAACTTGAAGATCTGAACTTGTAATAGTCAAATACAGAACTTCGAATTGTTAAATACAAATTATTAGTGCAAATTATAACTTGAAGATCAGAACTTGTAATAGGTAAATACAGAACTTCGAATTGCTATATTCAAACTAAGATTGCAAATAATAATTTGAAGAACTGAACTTGTAATAGTCAAATACAGAACTTAAAATTGATAGCTTCTAATTATTATTGCAAATTATAACTTGAAGATCTGAACTTGTAATTGTCAAATACAGAACTTAAAATTGATAGCTTCTAATTATTATTTCAAATTATAACTTGAAGATCTGAACTTGTAATTGTCAAATACAGAACTTAAAATTTATAGCTTCTAATTATTATTGCAAATAAAAACTTGAAGATCTGTACTTGTAATTGTCAAATACAGAACTTAAAATTGATAGCTTATAATTATAGTTCAAATTATAACTTGAAGATCTGAACTTGTAATAGTCAAATACAGAACATCGAATTATTAAATACAAATTATTAGTGCAAATTATAACTTGAAGATCTGAACTTGTAATAGGTAAATACAGAACTTTTAATTGTTAAATTCAAACTAAGATTGCAAATAATAATTTGAAGATCTGAACTTGTAATAGTCAAATACAGAACTTCTAATTGTTAAATACAAATTATTAGTGCAAATTATAACTTGAAGATCTGAACTTGTAATTGTCAAATACAGAACTTAAAATTGATAGCTTCTGATTATTATTGCAAATTATAACTTGAAGATCTGAACTTGTAATAGTGAATTACAAAACTTAGATTTGTTAAATTCAAATTATTATTTCAAATTATAACTTGAAGATCTGAACTAGTAATTGTCAAATACAGAACCTAAATTGATAGCTTATAATTATTATTGCAAATAATAATTTGAATCGTCTTGTAATAGTCAAATACAGAACTTCTAATTGTTAAATACAAATTATTAGTGCAAATTATAACTTGAAGATCTGAACTAGTAATTGTCAAATACAGAACTTAAAATTGATAGCTTCTAATTATTATTGCAAATTATAACTTGAAGATCTGAACTTGTAATAGTGAATTACAGAACTAAGATTTGTTAAATTCAATTTATTATTTCAAATTATAACTTGAAGATCTGAACTAGTAATTGTCAAATACAGAACTTAAAATTGATAGCTTCTAATTATTATTGCAAATTATAACTTGAAGGTCGGAACTTGTAATAGTGAATTACAAAACTTAGATTTGTTAAATTCAAATTATTATTTCAAATTATAACTTGAAGATCTGAACTAGTAATTGTCAAATACAGAACTTCTAATTATTAAATACAAATTATTAGTGCAAATTATAACGTGAAGATCTGAACTTGTAATTGTCAAATACAGAACTTAAAATTGATAGCTTCTAATTATTATTGTAAATTATAACTTGAAGATCTGAACTTGTAATTGTCAAATACAGAACTTAAAATTGATAGCTTCTAATTATTATTGCAAATAAAAACTTGAAGATCTGAACTTGAAATTGTCAAATGCAGAACTTAAAATTGATAGCTTCTAATTATTATTGCAATTAATAATTTGAAGATCTGTACTTGTAATTGTCAAATTCAGAACTTAAAATTGATAGCTTATAATTATAATTCAAATTATAACTTGGAGATCTGAACTTGTAATAGTCAAATACAGAACTTGGAATTGTTAAATACAAATTATTAGTGCAAATTACAACTTGAAGATCAGCACTTGTAATAGGTAAATACAGAACTTTGAATTGTTAAATTCAAACTAAGATTGCAAATAATAATTTGAAGAACTGAACTTGTAATAGTCAAATACAGAACTTAAAATTGATAGCTTCTAATTATTATTGCAAATTATAACTTGAAGATCTGAACTTGTAATTGTCAAATACAGAACTTAAAATTGATAGCTTCTAATTATTATTGCAAAAAATAACTTGAAGATCTGTACTTGTAATTGTCAAATACAGAACTTAAAATTGATAGCTTATAATTATAGTTCAAATTATAACTTGAAGATCTGAACTTGTAATAGTCAAATACAGAACATCGAATTATTAAATACAAATTATTAGTGCAAATTATAACTTGAAGATCTGAACTTGTAATAGGTAAATGCAGAACTTCTAATTGCTAAATTCAAACTAAGATTGCAAATAATAATTTGAAGATCTGAACTTGTAATAGTCAAATACAGAACTTCTAATTGTTAAATACAAATTATTAGTGCAAATTATAACTTGAAGATCTGAACTTGTAATTGTCAAATACAGAACTTAAAATTGATAGCTTCTAATTATTATTGCAAATTATAACTAGAAGATCTGAATTTGTAATTGTCAAATACAGAACTTAAAATTGATAGCTTCTAATTATTATTGTAAATTATAACTTGAAGATCTGAATTTGTAATTGTCAAATACAGAACTTAAAATTGATAGCTTCTAATTATTATTGTAAATTATAACTTGAAGATCCGAATTTGTAATTGTCAAATACAGAACTTAAAATTGATAGCTTCTAATTATTATTGTAAATTATAACTTGCAGATCTGAACTTGTAATTGTCAAATACAGAACTTAAAATTGATAGCTTCTAATTATTATTGCAAATAATAACTTGAAGATCTGTACTTGTAATTTTCAAATACTGAACTTAAAATTGATAGCTTATAATTATAATTCTAATTATAACTTGAGGATCTGAACTTGTAATAGTCAAATACAGAACTTCGAATTGTTAAATACAAATTATTAGTGCAAATTATAACTTGAAGATCTGAACTTGTAATAGGTAAATACAGAACTTCGAATTGTTAAATTCAAACTAAGATTGCAAATAATAATTTGAAGTTCTGAACTTGTAATAGTCAAATACAGAACTTAAAATTGATAGCTTCTAATTATTATTGTAAATTATAACTTGAAGATCTGAACTTGTAATAGTGAATTACAGAACTTAGATTTGTTAAATACAAATTATTATTTCAAATTATAACTTGAAGATCTGAACTAGTAATTGTCAAATACAGAACTTAAAATTGATAGCTTCTAATTATTATTGCAAATTATAACTAGAAGATCTGAATTTGTAATTGTCAAATACAGAACTTAAAATTGATAGCTTCTAATTATTATTGTAAATTATAACTTGAAGATCTGAATTTGTAATTGTCAAATACAGAACTTAAAATTGATAGCTTCTAATTATTATTGTAAATTATAACTTGAAGATCTGAATTTGTAATTGTCAAATACAGAACTTAAAATTGATATCTAATTATTATTGTAAATTATAACTTGCAGATCTGAACTTGTAATTGTCAAATACAGAACTTAAAATTGATAGCTTCTAATTATTATTGCAAATAATAACTTGAAGATCTGTACTTGTAATTGTCAAATACTGAACTTAAAATAGATAGCTTATAATTATAATTCAAATTATAACTTGAGGATCTGAACTTGTAATAGTGAATTACAGAACTTCGTTTTGTTAAATTCAAATTATTATTTCAAATTATAACTTGAAGATCTGAACTAGTAATTGTCAAATACAGAACTTAAAATTGATAGCTTCTAATTATTATTGCAAATTATAACTTGAAGATCTGAACTTGTAATTGTCAAATACAGAACTTAAAATTGAAAGCTTCTAATTATTATTTCACTTTATAACTTGAAGATCTGAACTTGTAATTGTCAAATACAGAACTTCTAATTATGAAAAACCATTTATTAGTGCAAATTATAACTTGAAGATCTGAACTCGTAATTGTCAAATACAGAACTTAAAATTGATAGCTTCTAATTATTATTGCAAATTATAACTTGAAGATCTGAACTTGTAATAGTCAAATACAGAACTTCGAATTGTTAAATACAAATTATTAGTGCAAATTATAACTTGAAGATCTGTACTTGTAATTGTCAAATACAGAACTTCTAATTATTAAATACAAATTATTAGTGCAAATTATAACTTGAAGATCTGAACTAGTAATAGTCAAATACAGAACTTCGAATTGTTAAATACAAATTATTAGTGCAAATTGTAACTTGAAGATCTGAACTTGTAAATAGGTAAATACAGAACTTCTAATTGTTAAATTCAAACTAAGATTGCAAATAATAATTTGAAGATCTGAACTTGTAATAGTCAAATACAGAACTTCTAATTGTTAAATACAAATTATTAGTGCAAATTATAACTTGTAGATCTGAACTTGTAATTGTCAAATACAGAACTTAAAATTAATAGCTTCTAATTATTATTGCAAATAATAACTTGAAGATCTGAACTTGTAATTGTCAAATACAGAACTTAGATTTGTTAAATTCAAATTATTATTTCAAATTATAACTTGAAGATCTGAACTAGTAATTGTCAAATACAGAACTTAAATTGATAGCTTATAATTATTATTGCAAATAATAATTTGAAGATCTGATCTTGTAATAGTCAAATACAGAACTTCTAATTGTTAAATACAAATTATTAGTGCAAATTATAACTTGAAGATCTGAACTAGTAATTGTCAAATACAGAACTTAAAATTGATAGCTTCTAATTATTATTGCAAATTATAACTTGAAGATCTGAACTTGTAATAGTGAATTACAGAACTAAGATTTGTTAAATTCAATTTATTATTTCAAATTATAACTTGAAGATCTGAACTAGTAATTGTCAAATACAGAACTTCTAATTATTAAATACAAATTATTAGTGCAAATTATAACTTGAAGATCTGAACTAGTAATTGTCAAATACAGAACTTAAAATTGATAGCTTCTAATTATTATTGCAAATTATAACTTGAAGATCTGAACTCGTAATTGTCAAATACAGAACTTAAAATTGATAGCTTCTAATTATTATTGCAAATTATAACTTGAAGATCTGAACTTGTAATAGTCAAATACAGAACTTCGAATTGTTAAATACAAATTATTAGTGCAAATTATAACTTGAAGATCTGTACTTGTAATTGTCAAATACAGAACTTCTAATTATTAAATACAAATTATTAGTGCAAATTATAACTTGAAGATCTGAACTAGTAATAGTCAAATACAGAACTTCGAATTGTTAAATACAAATTATTAGTGCAAATTGTAACTTGAAGATCTGAACTTGTAAATAGGTAAATACAGAACTTCTAATTGTTAAATTCAAACTAAGATTGCAAATAATAATTTGAAGATCTGAACTTGTAATAGTCAAATACAGAACTTCTAATTGTTAAATACAAATTATTAGTGCAAATTATAACTTGTAGATCTGAACTTGTAATTGTCAAATACAGAACTTAAAATTAATAGCTTCTAATTATTATTGCAAATAATAACTTGAAGATCTGAACTTGTAATTGTCAAATACAGAACTTAGATTTGTTAAATTCAAATTATTATTTCAAATTATAACTTGAAGATCTGAACTAGTAATTGTCAAATACAGAACTTAAATTGATAGCTTATAATTATTATTGCAAATAATAATTTGAAGATCTGATCTTGTAATAGTCAAATACAGAACTTCTAATTGTTAAATACAAATTATTAGTGCAAATTATAACTTGAAGATCTGAACTAGTAATTGTCAAATACAGAACTTAAAATTGATAGCTTCTAATTATTATTGCAAATTATAACTTGAAGATCTGAACTTGTAATAGTGAATTACAGAACTAAGATTTGTTAAATTCAATTTATTATTTCAAATTATAACTTGAAGATCTGAACTTGAAATTGTCAAATGCAGAACTTAAAATTGATAGCTTCTAATTATTATTGCAATTAAAAATTTGAAGATCTGTACTTGTAATTGTCAAATACAGAACTTAAAATTGATAGCTTATAATTATAATTCAAATTATAACTTGAAGATCTGAACTTGTAATAGTCAAATACAGAACTTCGAATTGTTAAATACAAATTATTAGTGCAAATTATAACTTGAAGATCAGAACTTGTAATAGGTAAATACAGAACTTCGAATTGCTATATTCAAACTAAGATTGCAAATAATAATTTGAAGAACTGAACTTGTAATAGTCAAATACAGAACTTAAAATTGATAGCTTCTAATTATTATTGCAAATTATAACTTGAAGATCTGAACTTGTAATTGTCAAATACAGAACTTAAAATTGATAGCTTCTAATTATTATTTCAAATTATAACTTGAAGATCTGAACTTGTAATTGTCAAATACAGAACTTAAAATTTATAGCTTCTAATTATTATTGCAAATAAAAACTTGAAGATCTGTACTTGTAATTGTCAAATACAGAACTTAAAATTGATAGCTTATAATTATAGTTCAAATTATAACTTGAAGATCTGAACTTGTAATAGTCAAATACAGAACATCGAATTATTAAATACAAATTATTAGTGCAAATTATAACTTGAAGATCTGAACTTGTAATAGGTAAATACAGAACTTTTAATTGTTAAATTCAAACTAAGATTGCAAATAATAATTTGAAGATCTGAACTTGTAATAGTCAAATACAGAACTTCTAATTGTTAAATACAAATTATTAGTGCAAATTATAACTTGAAGATCTGAACTTGTAATTGTCAAATACAGAACTTAAAATTGATAGCTTCTGATTATTATTGCAAATTATAACTTGAAGATCTGAACTTGTAATAGTGAATTACAAAACTTAGATTTGTTAAATTCAAATTATTATTTCAAATTATAACTTGAAGATCTGAACTAGTAATTGTCAAATACAGAACCTAAATTGATAGCTTATAATTATTATTGCAAATAATAATTTGAATCGTCTTGTAATAGTCAAATACAGAACTTCTAATTGTTAAATACAAATTATTAGTGCAAATTATAACTTGAAGATCTGAACTAGTAATTGTCAAATACAGAACTTAAAATTGATAGCTTCTAATTATTATTGCAAATTATAACTTGAAGATCTGAACTTGTAATAGTGAATTACAGAACTAAGATTTGTTAAATTCAATTTATTATTTCAAATTATAACTTGAAGATCTGAACTAGTAATTGTCAAATACAGAACTTAAAATTGATAGCTTCTAATTATTATTGCAAATTATTACTTGAAGGTCGGAACTTGTAATAGTGAATTACAAAACTTAGATTTGTTAAATTCAAATTATTATTTCAAATTATAACTTGAAGATCTGAACTAGTAATTGTCAAATACAGAACTTCTAATTATTAAATACAAATTATTAGTGCAAATTATAACGTGAAGATCTGAACTTGTAATTGTCAAATACAGAACTTAAAATTGATAGCTTCTAATTATTATTGTAAATTATAACTTGAAGATCTGAACTTGTAATTGACAAATACAGAACTTAAAATTGATAGCTTCTAATTATTATTGCAAATAAAAACTTGAAGATCTGAACTTGTAATTGTCAAATACAGAACTTAAAATTGATAGCTTCTAATTATTATTGCAAAAAATAACTTGAAGATCTGTACTTGTAATTGTCAAATACAGAACTTAAAATTGATAGCTTATAATTATAGTTCAAATTATAACTTGAAGATCTGAACTTGTAATAGTCAAATACAGAACATCGAATTATTAAATACAAATTATTAGTGCAAATTATAACTTGAAGATCTGAACTTGTAATAGGTAAATGCAGAACTTCTAATTGCTAAATTCAAACTAAGATTGCAAATAATAATTTGAAGATCTAAACTTGTAATAGTCAAATACAGAACTTCTAATTGTTAAATACAAATTATTAGTGCAAATTATAACTTGAAGATCTGAACTTGTAATTGTCAAATACAGAACTTAAAATTGATAGCTTCTAATTATTATTGCAAATTATAACTTGAAGATCTGAACTTGTAATAGTGAATTACAAAACTTAGATTTGTTAAATTCAAATTATTATTTCAAATTATAACTTGAAGATCTGAACTAGTAATTGTCAAATACAGAACTTAAATTGATAGCTTATAATTATTATTGCAAATAATAATTTGAAGATCTGAACTTGTAATAGTCAAATACAGAACTTCTAATTGTTAAATACAAATTATTAGTGCAAATTATAACTTGAAGATCTGAACTTGTAATAGTGAATTACAGAACTAAGATTTGTTAAATTCAAATTATTATTTCAAATTATAACTTGAAGATCTGAACTAGTAATTGTCAAATACAGAACTTCTAATTGTTAAATACAAATTATTAGTGCAAATTATAACTTGAAGATCTGAACTAGTAATAGTCAAATACAGAACTTCGAATTGTTAAATACAAATTATTAGTGCAAATTATAACTTGAAGATCTGAACTTGTAAATAGGTAAATACAGAACTTCTAATTGTTAAATTCTAACTAAGATTGCAAATAATAATTTGAAGATCTGAACTTGGAATAGTCAAATACAGAACTTCTAATTGTTAAATACTAATTATCAGTGCAAATTATAACTTGAAGATCTGAACTTGTAATTGTCAAATACAGAACTTAAAATTGATAGCTTCTAATTATTATTGCAAATTATAACTTGAAGATCTGAACTTGTAATAGTGAATTACAAAACTTAGATTTGTTAAATTCAAATTATTATTTCAAATTATAACTCGAAGATCTGAACTAGTAATTGTCAAATACAGAACTTAAATTGATAGCTTATAATTATTATTGCAAATAATAATTTGAAGATCTGATCTTGTAATAGTCAAATACAGAACTTCTAATTGTTAAATACAAATTATTAGTGCAAATTGTAACTTGAAGATCTGAACTTGTTATTGTCAAATACAGAACTTCTAATTGTTAAATACAAATTATTAGTGCAAATTATAACTTGAAGATCTGAACTTGTAATTGTCAAATACAGAACTTAAAATTGATAGCTTCTAATTATAATTGCAAATTATAACTTGAAGATCTGAACTTGTAATTGTCAAATACAGAACTTAAAATTGATAGCTTGTATTATTATTTCAAATTATAACTTGAAGATCTGAACTTGTAATTGTCAAATACAGAACTTAAAATTGATAGCTTCTAATTATTATTGCAAATAATAATTTGAAGATCTGTACTTGTAATTGTCAAATACAGAACTTAAAATTGTTAGCTTATAATTATTATTGTAAATTATAACTTGAAGATCTGAACTTGTAATTGTCAAATACAGAACTTAAAATTGATAGCTTCTAATTATTATTGCAAATAATAACTTGAAGATCTGAACTTGAAATTGTCAAATGCAGAACTTAAAATTGATAGCTTCTAATTATTATTGCAATTAAAAATTTGAAGATCTGTACTTGTAATTGTCAAATACAGAACTTAAAATTGTTAGCTTATAATTATTATTGTAAATTATAACTTGAAGATCTGAACTTGTAATTGTCAAATACAGAACTTAAAATTGATAGCTTCTAATTATTATTGCAAATAATAATTTGAAGATCTGTACTTGTAATTGTCAAATACAGAACTTAAAATTGTTAGCTTATAATTATTATTGTAAATTATAACTTGAAGATCTGAACTTGTAATTGTCAAATACAGAACTTAAAATTGATAGCTTCTAATTATTATTGCAAATAATAACTTGAAGATCTGAACTTGAAATTGTCAAATGCAGAACTTAAAATTGATAGCTTCTAATTATTATTGCAATTAAAAATTTGAAGATCTGTACTTGTAATTGTCAAATACAGAACTTAAAATTGATAGCTTATAATTATAATTCAAATTATAACTTGAAGATCTGAACTTGTAATAGTCAAATACAGAACTTCGAATTGTTAAATACAAATTATTAGTGCAAATTATAACTTGAAGATCAGAACTTGTAATAGGTAAATACAGAACTTCGAATTGCTATATTCAAACTAAGATTGCAAATAATAATTTGAAGAACTGAACTTGTAATAGTCAAATACAGAACTTAAAATTGATAGCTTCTAATTATTATTGCAAATTATAACTTGAAGATCTGAACTTGTAATTGTCAAATACAGAACTTAAAATTGATAGCTTCTAATTATTATTTCAAATTATAACTTGAAGATCTGAACTTGTAATTGTCAAATACAGAACTTAAAATTTATAGCTTCTAATTATTATTGCAAATAAAAACTTGAAGATCTGTACTTGTAATTGTCAAATACAGAACTTAAAATTGATAGCTTATAATTATAGTTGAAATTATAACTTGAAGATCTGAACTTGTAATAGTCAAATACAGAACATCGAATTATTAAATACAAATTATTAGTGCAAATTATAACTTGAAGATCTGAACTTGTAATAGGTAAATACAGAACTTTTAATTGTTAAATTCAAACTAAGATTGCAAATAATAATTTGAAGATCTGAACTTGTAATAGTCAAATACAGAACTTCTAATTGTTAAATACAAATTATTAGTGCAAATTATAACTTGAAGATCTGAACTTGTAATTGTCAAATACAGAACTTAAAATTGATAGCTTCTGATTATTATTGCAAATTATAACTTGAAGATCTGAACTTGTAATAGTGAATTACAAAACTTAGATTTGTTAAATTCAAATTATTATTTCAAATTATAACTTGAAGATCTGAACTAGTAATTGTCAAATACAGAACCTAAATTGATAGCTTATAATTATTATTGCAAATAATAATTTGAATCGTCTTGTAATAGTCAAATACAGAACTTCTAATTGTTAAATACAAATTATTAGTGCAAATTATAACTTGAAGATCTGAACTAGTAATTGTCAAATACAGAACTTAAAATTGATAGCTTCTAATTATTATTGCAAATTATAACTTGAAGATCTGAACTTGTAATAGTGAATTACAGAACTAAGATTTGTTAAATTCAATTTATTATTTCAAATTATAACTTGAAGATCTGAACTAGTAATTGTCAAATACAGAACTTAAAATTGATAGCTTCTAATTATTATTGCAAATTATAACTTGAAGGTCGGAACTTGTAATAGTGAATTACAAAACTTAGATTTGTTAAATTCAAATTATTATTTCAAATTATAACTTGAAGATCTGAACTAGTAATTGTCAAATACAGAACTTCTAATTATTAAATACAAATTATTAGTGCAAATTATAACGTGAAGATCTGAACTTGTAATTGTCAAATACAGAACTTAAAATTGATAGCTTCTAATTATTATTGTAAATTATAACTTGAAGATCTGAACTTGTAATTGTCAAATACAGAACTTAAAATTGATAGCTTCTAATTATTATTGCAAATAAAAACTTGAAGATCTGAACTTGAAATTGTCAAATGCAGAACTTAAAATTGATAGCTTCTAATTATTATTGCAATTAATAATTTGAAGATCTGTACTTGTAATTGTCAAATTCAGAACTTAAAATTGATAGCTTATAATTATAATTCAAATTATAACTTGGAGATCTGAACTTGTAATAGTCAAATACAGAACTTGGAATTGTTAAATACAAATTATTAGTGCAAATTACAACTTGAAGATCAGCACTTGTAATAGGCAAATACAGAACTTTGAATTGTTAAATTCAAACTAAGATTGCAAATAATAATTTGAAGAACTGAACTTGTAATAGTCAAATACAGAACTTAAAATTGATAGCTTCTAATTATTATTGCAAATTATAACTTGAAGATCTGAACTTGTAATTGTCAAATACAGAACTTAAAATTGATAGCTTCTAATTATTATTGCAAAAAATAACTTGAAGATCTGTACTTGTAATTGTCAAATACAGAACTTAAAATTGATAGCTTATAATTATAGTTCAAATTATAACTTGAAGATCTGAACTTGTAATAGTCAAATACAGAACATCGAATTATTAAATACAAATTATTAGTGCAAATTATAACTTGAAGATCTGAACTTGTAATAGGTAAATGCAGAACTTCTAATTGCTAAATTCAAACTAAGATTGCAAATAATAATTTGAAGATCTGAACTTGTAATAGTCAAATACAGAACTTCTAATTGTTAAATACAAATTATTAGTGCAAATTATAACTTGAAGATCTGAACTTGTAATTGTCAAATACAGAACTTAAAATTGATAGCTTCTAATTATTATTGCAAATTATAACTTGAAGATCTGAACTTGTAATAGTGAATTACAAAACTTAGATTTGTTAAATTCAAATTATTATTTCAAATTATAACTTGAAGATCTGAACTAGTAATTGTCAAATACAGAACTTAAATTGATAGCTTATAATTATTATTGCAAATAATAATTTGAAGATCTGAACTTGTAATAGTCAAATACAGAACTTCTAATTGTTAAATACAAATTATTAGTGCAAATTATAACTTGAAGATCTGAACTTGTAATAGTGAATTACAGAACTAAGATTTGTTAAATTCAAATTATTATTTCAAATTATAACTTGAAGATCTGAACTAGTAATTGTCAAATACAGAACTTCAAATTGTTAAATACAAATTATTAGTGCAAATTATAACTTGAAGATCTGAACTAGTAATAGTCAAATACAGAACTTCGAATTGTTAAATACAAATTATTAGTGCAAATTATAACTTGAAGATCTGAACTTGTAAATAGGTAAATACAGAACTTCTAATTGTTAAATTCTAACTAAGATTGCAAATAATAATTTGAAGATCTGAACTTGTAATAGTCAAATACAGAACTTCTAATTGTTAAATACTAATTATCAGTGCAAATTATAACTTGAAGATCTGAACTTGTAATTGTCAAATACAGAACTTAAAATTGATAGCTTCTAATTATTATTGCAAATTATAACTTGAAGATCTGAACTTGTAATAGTGAATTACAAAACTTAGATTTGTTAAATTCAAATTATTATTTCAAATTATAACTTGAAGATCTGAACTAGTAATTGTCAAATACAGAACTTAAATTGATAGCTTATAATTATTATTGCAAATAATAATTTGAAGATCTGATCTTGTAATAGTCAAATACAGAACTTCTAATTGTTAAATACAAATTATTAGTGCAAATTGTAACTAGAAGATCTGAACTTGTTATTGTCAAATACAGAACTTCTAATTGTTAAATACAAATTATTAGTGCAAATTATAACTTGAAGATCTGAACTTGTAATTGTCAAATACAGAACTTAAAATTGATAGCTTCTAATTATAATTGCAAATTATAACTTGAAGATCTGAACTTGTAATTGTCAAATACAGAACTTAAAATTGATAGCTTGTATTATTATTTCAAATTATAACTTGAAGATCTGAACTTGTAATTGTCAAATACAGAACTTAAAATTGATAGCTTCTAATTATTATTGCAAATAATAATTTGAAGATCTGTACTTGTAATTGTCAAATACAGAACTTAAAATTGTTAGCTTATAATTATAATTCAAATTATATCTTGAAGATCTGAACTTGTAATAGTCAAATACAGAACTTCGAATTGTTAAATACAAATTATTAGTGCAAATTATAACTTGAAGATCTGAACTTGTAATTGTCAAATACAGAACTTAAAATTGATAGCTTCTAATTAGTATTTCAAATTATAACTTGAAGATCTGAACTTGTAATTGTCAAATACAGAACTTAAAATTGATAGCTTCTAATTATTATTGCAAATTATAACTTGAAGATCTGAACTTGTAATTGTCAAATACAGAACTTCTAATTGTTAAATACAAATTATTAGTGCAAATTATAACTAGAAGATCTGAACTTGTAATTGTCAAATACGGACTTAAAATTAATAGCTTCTAATTATTATTGAAAATTATAACTTGAAGATCTGAACTTGTAATAATGAATTACAGAACTTAGATTTGTTAAATTTAAATTATTATTTCAAATTATAACTTGAAGATCTGAACTAGTTATTGTCAAATACAGAACTTAAAATTGATAGCTTCTAATTATTATTGCAAATTATAACTAGAAGATCTGAATTTGTAATTGTCAAATACAGAACTTAAAATTGATAGCTTCTAATTATTATTGTAAATTATAACTTGAAGATCTGAATTTGTAATTGTCAAATACAGAACTTAAAATTGATAGCTTCTAATTATTATTGTAAATTATAACTTGAAGATCCGAATTTGTAATTGTCAAATACAGAACTTAAAATTGATAGCTTCTAATTATTATTGTAAATTATAACTTGCAGATCTGAACTTGTAATTGTCAAATACAGAACTTAAAATTGATAGCTTCTAATTATTATTGCAAATAATAACTTGAAGATCTGTACTTGTAATTTTCAAATACTGAACTTAAAATTGATAGCTTATAATTATAATTCAAATTATAACTTGCGGATCTGAACTTGTAATAGTCAAATACAGAACTTCGAATTGTTAAATACAAATTATTAGTGCAAATTATAACTTGAAGATCTGAACTTGTAATAGGTAAATACAGAACTTCGAATTGTTAAATTCAAACTAAGATTGCAAATAATAATTTGAAGTTCTGAACTTGTAATAGTCAAATACAGAACTTAAAATTGATAGCTTCTAATTATTATTGTAAATTATAACTTGAAGATCTGAACTTGTAATAGTGAATTACAGAACTTAGATTTGTTAAATAC
The DNA here is from genome assembly GCA_963170105.1 of Cantharis lateralis. Taxonomy (NCBI): domain Eukaryota; kingdom Metazoa; phylum Arthropoda; class Insecta; order Coleoptera; family Cantharidae; genus Cantharis; species Cantharis lateralis. The sequence goes on along the minus strand of OY720625.1, from coordinate 21,551,585 downwards.
AAATTATTATTTCAAATTATAACTTGAAGATCTGAACTAGTAATTGTCAAATACAGAACTTAAAATTGATAGCTTCTAATTATTATTGCAAATTATAACTAGAAGATCTGAATTTGTAATTGTCAAATACAGAACTTAAAATTGATAGCTTCTAATTATTATTGCAAATTATAACTTGAAGATCTGAACTTGTAATAGTGAATTACAGAACTTCGATTTGTTAAATTCAAATTATTATTTCAAATTATAACTTGAAGATCTGAACTAGTAATTGTCAAATACAGAACTTAAAATTGATAGCTTCTAATTATTATTGCAAATAAAAACTTGAAGATCTGAACTTGAAATTGTCAAATGCAGAACTTAAAATTGATAGCTTCTAATTATTATTGCAATTAATAATTTGAAGATCTGTACTTGTAATTGTCAAATACAGAACTTAAAATTGATAGCTTATAATTATAATTCAAATTATAACTTGGAGATCTGAACTTGTAATAGTCAAATACAGAACTTGGAATTGTTAAATACAAATTATTAGTGCAAATTACAACTTGAAGATCAGCACTTGTAATAGGTAAATACAGAACTTTGAATTGTTAAATTCAAACTAAGATTGCAAATAATAATTTGAAGAACTGAACTTGTAATAGTCAAATACAGAACTTAAAATTGATAGCTTCTAATTATTATTGCAAATTATAACTTGAAGATCTGAACTTGTAATTGTCAAATACAGAACTTAAAATTGATAGCTTCTAATTATTATTGCAAAAAATAACTTGAAGATCTGTACTTGTAATTGTCAAATACAGAACTTAAAATTGATAGCTTATAATTATAGTTCAAATTATAACTTGAAGATCTGAACTCGTAATAGTCAAATACATAACATCGAATTATTAAATACAAATTATTAGTGCAAATTATAACTTGAAGATCTGAACTTGTAATAGGTAAATGCAGAACTTCTAATTGCTAAATTCAAACTAAGATTGCAAATAATAATTTGAAGATCTGAACTTGTAATAGTCAAATACAGAACTTCTAATTGTTAAATACAAATTATTAGTGCAAATTATAACTTGAAGATCTGAACTTGTAATTGTCAAATACAGAACTTCTAATTGTTAAATACAAATTATTAGTGCAAATTATAACTTGAAGATCTGAACTTGTAATTGTCAAATACAGAACTTAAAATTGATAGCTTCTAATTATAATTGCAAATTATAACTTGAAGATCTGAACTTGTAATTGTCAAATACAGAACTTAAAATTGATAGCTTGTATTATTATTTCAAATTATAACTTGAAGATCTGAACTTGTAATTGTCAAATACAGAACTTAAAATTGATAGCTTCTAATTATTATTGCAAATAATAATTTGAAGATCTGTACTTGTAATTGTCAAATACAGAACTTAAAATTGTTAGCTTATAATTATAATTCAAATTATATCTTGAAGATCTGAACTTGTAATAGTCAAATACAGAACTTCGAATTGTTAAATACAAATTATTAGTGCAAATTATAACTTGAAGATCTGAACTTGTAATTGTCAAATACAGAACTTAAAATTGATAGCTTCTAATTAGTATTTCAAATTATAACTTGAAGATCTGAACTTGTAATTGTCAAATACAGAACTTAAAATTGATAGCTTCTAATTATTATTGCAAATTATAACTTGAAGATCTGAACTTGTAATTGTCAAATACAGAACTTCTAATTGTTAAATACAAATTATTAGTGCAAATTATAACTAGAAGATCTGAACTTGTAATTGTCAAATACGGACTTAAAATTAATAGCTTCTAATTATTATTGAAAATTATAACTTGAAGATCTGAACTTGTAATAATGAATTACAGAACTTAGATTTGTTAAATTTAAATTATTATTTCAAATTATAACTTGAAGATCTGAACTAGTAATTGTCAAATACAGAACTTAAAATTGATAGCTTCTAATTATTATTGCAAATTATAACTAGAAGATCTGAATTTGTAATTGTCAAATACAGAACTTAAAATTGATAGCTTCTAATTATTATTGTAAATTATAACTTGAAGATCTGAATTTGTAATTGTCAAATACAGAACTTAAAATTGATAGCTTCTAATTATTATTGTAAATTATAACTTGAAGATCCGAATTTGTAATTGTCAAATACAGAACTTAAAATTGATAGCTTCTAATTATTATTGTAAATTATAACTTGCAGATCTGAACTTGTAATTGTCAAATACAGAACTTAAAATTGATAGCTTCTAATTATTATTGCAAATAATAACTTGAAGATCTGTACTTGTAATTTTCAAATACTGAACTTAAAATTGATAGCTTATAATTATAATTCAAATTATAACTTGAGGATCTGAACTTGTAATAGTCAAATACAGAACTTCTAATTGTTAAATACAAATTATTAGTGCAAATTATAACTTGAAGATCTGAACTTGTAATAGTGAATTACAGAACTAAGATTTGTTAAATTCAAATTATTATTTCAAATTATAACTTGAAGATCTGAACTAGTAATTGTCAAATACAGAACTTCTAATTGTTAAATACAAATTATTAGTGCAAATTATAACTTGAAGATCTGAACTAGTAATAGTCAAATACAGAACTTCGAATTGTTAAATACAAATTATTAGTGCAAATTATAACTTGAAGATCTGAACTTGTAAATAGGTAAATACAGAACTTCTAATTGTTAAATTCTAACTAAGATTGCAAATAATAATTTGAAGATCTGAACTTGTAATAGTCAAATACAGAACTTCTAATTGTTAAATACTAATTATCAGTGCAAATTATAACTTGAAGATCTGAACTTGTAATTGTCAAATACAGAACTTAAAATTGATAGCTTCTAATTATTATTGCAAATTATAACTTGAAGATCTGAACTTGTAATAGTGAATTACAAAACTTAGATTTGTTAAATTCAAATTATTATTTCAAATTATAACTTGAAGATCTGAACTAGTAATTGTCAAATACAGAACTTAAATTGATAGCTTATAATTATTATTGCAAATAATAATTTGAAGATCTGATCTTGTAATAGTCAAATACAGAACTTCTAATTGTTAAATACAAATTATTAGTGCAAATTGTAACTTGAAGATCTGAACTTGTAATTGTCAAATACAGAACTTAAAATTGATAGCTTCTAATTATAATTGCAAATTATAACTTGAAGATCTGAACTTGTAATTGTCAAATACAGAACTTAAAATTGATAGCTTGTATTATTATTTCAAATTATAACTTGAAGATCTGAACTTGTAATTGTCAAATACAGAACTTAAAATTGATAGCTTCTAATTATTATTGCAAATAATAATTTGAAGATCTGTACTTGTAATTGTCAAATACAGAACTTAAAATTGTTAGCTTATAATTATAATTCAAATTATATCTTGAAGATCTGAACTTGTAATAGTCAAATACAGAACTTCGAATTGTTAAATACAAATTATTAGTGCAAATTATAACTTGAAGATCTGAACTTGTAATTGTCAAATACAGAACTTAAAATTGATAGCTTCTAATTAGTATTTCAAATTATAACTTGAAGATCTGAACTTGTAATTGTCAAATACAGAACTTAAAATTGATAGCTTCTAATTATTATTGCAAATTATAACTTGAAGATCTGAACTTGTAATTGTCAAATACAGAACTTCTAATTGTTAAATACAAATTATTAGTGCAAATTATAACTAGAAGATCTGAACTTGTAATTGTCAAATACGGACTTAAAATTAATAGCTTCTAATTATTATTGAAAATTATAACTTGAAGATCTGAACTTCTAATAATGAATTACAGAACTTAGATTTGTTAAATTTAAATTATTATTTCAAATTATAACTTGAAGATCTGAACTAGTAATTGTCAAATACAGAACTTAAAATTGATAGCTTCTAATTATTATTGCAAATTATAACTAGAAGATCTGAATTTGTAATTGTCAAATACAGAACTTAAAATTGATAGCTTCTAATTATTATTGTAAATTATAACTTGAAGATCTGAATTTGTAATTGTCAAATACAGAACTTAAAATTGATAGCTTCTAATTATTATTGTAAATTATAACTTGAAGATCCGAATTTGTAATTGTCAAATACAGAACTTAAAATTGATAGCTTCTAATTATTATTGTAAATTATAACTTGCAGATCTGAACTTGTAATTGTCAAATACAGAACTTAAAATTGATAGCTTCTAATTATTATTGCAAATAATAACTTGAAGATCTGTACTTGTAATTTTCAAATACTGAACTTAAAATTGATAGCTTATAATTATAATTCAAATTATAACTTGAGGATCTGAACTTGTAATAGTCAAATACAGAACTTCGAATTGTTAAATACAAATTATTAGTGCAAATTATAACTTGAAGATCTGAACTTGTAATAGGTAAATACAGAACTTCGAATTGTTAAATTCAAACTAAGATTGCAAATAATAATTTGAAGTTCTGAACTTGTAATAGTCAAATACAGAACTTAAAATTGATAGCTTCTAATTATTATTGTAAATTATAACTTGAAGATCTGAACTTGTAATAGTGAATTACAGAACTTAGATTTGTTAAATACAAATTATTATTTCAAATTATAACTTGAAGATCTGAACTAGTAATTGTCAAATACAGAACTTAAAATTGATAGCTTCTAATTATTATTGCAAATTATAACTAGAAGATCTGAATTTGTAATTGTCAAATACAGAACTTAAAATTGATAGCTTCTAATTATTATTGTAAATTATAACTTGAAGATCTGAATTTGTAATTGTCAAATACAGAACTTAAAATTGATAGCTTCTAATTATTATTGTAAATTATAACTTGAAGATCTGAATTTGTAATTGTCAAATACAGAACTTAAAATTGATATCTAATTATTATTGTAAATTATAACTTGCAGATCTGAACTTGTAATTGTCAAATACAGAACTTAAAATTGATAGCTTCTAATTATTATTGCAAATAATAACTTGAAGATCTGTACTTGTAATTGTCAAATACTGAACTTAAAATAGATAGCTTATAATTATAATTCAAATTATAACTTGAGGATCTGAACTTGTAATAGTGAATTACAGAACTTCGATTTGTTAAATTCAAATTATTATTTCAAATTATAACTTGAAGATCTGAACTAGTAATTGTCAAATACAGAACTTAAAATTGATAGCTTCTAATTATTATTGCAAATTATAACTTGAAGATCTGAACTTCTAATTGTCAAATACAGAACTTAAAATTGAAAGCTTCTAATTATTATTTCACTTTATAACTTGAAGATCTGAACTTGTAATTGTCAAATACAGAACTTCTAATTATGAAAAACAATTTATTAGTGCAAATTATAACTTGAAGATCTGAACTCGTAATTGTCAAATACAGAACTTAAAATTGATAGCTTCTAATTATTATTGCAAATTATAACTTGAAGATCTGAACTTGTAATAGTGAATTACAGTACTTAGTTTTGTAAATTAAAATTATTATTTCAAATTATAACTTGTAGATCTGAACTAGTAATGGTCAAATACAGAACTTAAAATTGATAGCTTATAATTATTATTTTAAATTATATCTTGAAGATCTGAACTTGTAATAGTGAATTACAGAACTTAGATTTTTTAAATTCAAATTTTTATTTCAAATTATAACTTGAAGATCTGAACTAGTAATTGTCAAATACAGAACTTAAAATTGATAGCTTCTAATTATTATTGCAAATTATAACTGGAAGTTCTGAACTTGTATTTGTCAAATACAGAACTAAAATTGATAGCTTCTAATTATTATTGTAAATTATAACTTGAAGATCTGAACTTGTAATAGTGAATTACAGAACTTAGATTTGTTAAATTCAATTATTATTTCAAATTATAACTTGAAGATCTGAACTAGTAATTGTCAAATACAGAACTTAAAATTGATAGCTTCTAATTATTATTGCAAATTATAACTTGAAGATCTGAACTTGTAGTTGTCAAATACAGAACTTAAAATTGATAGCTTCTAATTATTATTTCAAATTATAACTTGAAGATCTGAACTGGTAATTGTCAAATACAGAACTTCTAATTGTTAAATACAAATTATTAGTGCAAATTATAACTTGAAGATCTGAACTTGTAATTGTCAAATACAGAACTTAAAATTGATAGCTTCTAATTATTATTGCAAATTATAACTTGAAGATCTGAACTTGTAATTGTCAAATACAGAACTTAAAATTGATAGCTTCTAATTATTATTTCAAATTATAACTTGAAGATCTGAACTTGTAATTGTCAAATACAGAACTTAAAATTTATAGCTTCTAATTATTATTGCAAATAAAAACTTGAAGATCTGTACTTGTAATTGTCAAATACAGAACTTAAAATTGATAGCTTATAATTATAGTTCAAATTATAACTTGAAGATCTGAACTAGTAATAGTCAAATACAGAACATCGAATTATTAAATACAAATTATTAGTGCAAATTATAACTTGAAGATCTGAACTTGTAATAGGTAAATACAGAACTTCTAATTGTTAAATTCAAACTAAGATTGCAAATAATAATTTGAAGATCTGAACTTGTAATAGTCAAATACAGAACTTCTAATTGTTAAATACAAATTATTAGTGCAAATTATAACTTGAAGATCTGAACTTGTAATTGTCAAATACAGAACTTAAAATTGATAGCTTCTAATTATTATTGTAAATTATAACTTGCAGATCTGAACTTGCAATTGTCAAATACAGAACTTAAAATTGATAGCTTCTAATTATTATTGCAAATAATAACTTGAAGATCTGTACTTGTAATTGTCAAATACTGAACTTAAAATAGATAGCTTATAATTATAATTCAAATTATAACTTGAGGATCTGAACTTGTAATAGTGAATTACAGAACTTCGATTTGTTAAATTCAAATTATTATTTCAAATTATAACTTGAAGATCTGAACTAGTAATTGTCAAATACAGAACTTAAAATTGATAGCTTCTAATTATTATTGCAAATTATAACTTGCAGATCTGAACTTGTAATTGTCAAATACAGAACTTAAAATTGAAAGCTTCTAATTATTATTTCACTTTATAACTTGAAGATCTGAACTTGTAATTGTCAAATACAGAACTTCTAATTATGAAAAACAATTTATTAGTGCAAATTATAACTTGAAGATCTGAACTCGTAATTGTCAAATACAGAACTTAAAATTGATAGCTTCTAATTATTATTGCAAATTATAACTTGAAGATCTGAACTTGTAATAGTGAATTACAGTACTTAGTTTTGTTAAATTCAAATTATTATTTCAAATTATAACTTGTAGATCTGAACTAGTAATGGTCAAATACAGAACTTAAAATTGATAGCTTATAATTATTATTTTAAATTATATCTTGAAGATCTGAACTTGTAATAGTGAATTACAGAACTTAGATTTTTTAAATTCAAATTTTTATTTCAAATTATAACTTGAAGATCTGAACTTGTAATAGGTAAATACAGAACTTCTAATTGTTAAATTCAAACTAAGATTGCAAATAATAATTTGAAGATCTGAACTTGTAATAGTCAAATACAGAACTTCTAATTGTTAAATACAAATTATTAGTGCAAATTATAACTTGAAGATCTGAACTTGTAATTGTCAAATACAGAACTTAAAATTGATAGCTTCTGATTATTATTGCAAATTATAACTTGAAGATCTGAACTTGTAATAGTGAATTACAAAACTTAGATTTGTTAAATTCAAATTATTATTTAAAATTATAACTTGAAGATCTGAACTAGTAATTGTCAAATACAGAACCTAAATTGATAGCTTATAATTATTATTGCAAATAATAATTTGAATCGTCTTGTAATAGTCAAATACAGAACTTCTAATTGTTAAATACAAATTATTAGTGCAAATTATAACTTGAAGATCTGAACTAGTAATTGTCAAATACAGAACTTAAAATTGATAGCTTCTAATTATTATTGCAAATTATAACTTGAAGATCTGAACTTGTAATAGTGAATTACAGAACTAAGATTTGTTAAATTCAATTTATTATTTCAAATTATAACTTGAAGATCTGAACTAGTAATTGTCAAATACAGAACTTAAAATTGATAGCTTCTAATTATTATTGCAAATTATAACTTGAAGATTTGAATTTGTAATTGTCAAATACAGAACTTAAAATTGATAGCTTCTAATTATTATTGTAAATTATAACTTGAAGATCTGAATTAGTAATTGTCAAATACAGAACTTAAAATTGATAGCTTCTAATTATTATTGTAAATTATAACTTGAAGATCTGTACTTGTAATTGTCAAATAAAGAACTTAAAATTGATAGCTTATAATTATCGTTCAAATTATAACTTGAAGATCTGAACTTGTAATAGTCAAATACAGAACTTCGAATTGTTAAATACAAATTATTAGTGCAAATTATAACTTGAAGATCTGAACTTGTAATAGGTAAATACAGAACTTCTAATTGTTAAATTCAAACTAAGATTGCAAATAATAATTTGAAGATCTGAACTTGTAATAGTCAAATACAGAACTTCTAATTGTTAAATACAAATTATTAGTGCAAATTATAACTTGAAGATCTGAACTTGTAATTGTCAAATACAGAACTTAAAATTGATAGCTTCTAATTATTATTGCAAATTATAACTTGAAGGTCGGAACTTGTAATAGTGAATTACAAAACTTAGATTTGTTAAATTCAAATTATTATTTCAAATTATAACTTGAAGATCTGAACTAGTAATTGTCAAATACAGAACTTCTAATTATTAAATACAAATTATTAGTGCAAATTATAACTTGAAGATCTGAACTTGTAATTGTCAAATACAGAACTTAAAATTGATAGCTTCTAATTATTATTGTAAATTATAACTTGAAGATCTGAACTTGTAATTGTCAAATACAGAACTTAAAATTGATAGCTTCTAATTATTACTGCAAATAAAAACTTGAAGATCTGAACTTGAAATTGTCAAATGCAGAACTTAAAATTGATAGCTTCTAATTATTATTGCAATTAATAATTTGAAGATCTGTACTTGTAATTGTCAAATACAGAACTTAAAATTGATAGCTTATAATTATAATTCAAATTATAACTTGAAGATCTGAACTTGTAATAGTCAAATACAGAACTTGGAATTGTTAAATACAAATTATTAGTGCAAATTACAACTTGAAGATCAGCACTTGTAATAGGTAAATACAGAACTTTGAATTGTTAAATTCAAACTAAGATTGCAAATAATAATTTGAAGAACTGAACTTGTAATAGTCAAATACAGAACTTAAAATTGAAAGCTTCTAATTATTATTGCAAATTATAACTTGAAGATCTGAACTTGTAATTGTCAAATACAGAACTTAAAATTGATAGCTTCTAATTATTATTGCAAAAAATAACTTGAAGATCTGTACTTGTAATTGTCAAATACAGAACTTAAAATTGATAGCTTATAATTATAGTTCAAATTATAACTTGAAGATCTGAACTTGTAATAGTCAAATACAGAACATCGAATTATTAAATACAAATTATTAGTGCAAATTATAACTTGAAGATCTGAACTTGTAATAGGTAAATACAGAACTTCTAATTGTTAAATTCAAACTAAGATTGCAAATAATAATTTGAAGATCTGAACTTGTAATAGTCAAATACAGAACTTCTAATTGTTAAATACAAATTATTAGTGCAAATTATAACTTGAAGATCTGAACTTGTAATTGTCAAATACAGAACTTAAAATTGATAGCTTCTAATTATTATTGCAAATTATAACTTGAAGATCTGAACTTGTAATAGTGAATTACAAAACTTAGATTTGTTAAATTCAAATTATTATTTCAAATTATAACTTGAAGATCTGAACTAGTAATTGTCAAATACAGAACTTAAATTGATAGCTTATAATTATTATTGCAAATAATAATTTGAAGATCTGAACTTGTAATAGTCAAATACAGAACTTCTAATTGTTAAATACAAATTATTAGTGCAAATTATAACTTGAAGATCTGAACTAGTAATTGTCAAATACAGAACTTAAAATTGATAGCTTCTAATTATTATTGCAAATTATAACTTGAAGATCTGAACTTGTAATAGTGAATTACAAAACTTAGATTTGTTAAATTCAAATTATTATTTCAAATTATAACTTGAAGATCTGAACTACATAGTAATTGTCAAATACAGAACTTAAATTGATAGCTTATAATTATTATTACAAATAATAATTTGAAGATCTGATCTTGTAATAGTCAAATACAGAACTTCTAATTATTAAATACAAATTATTAGTGCAAATTGTAACTTGAAGATCTGAACTTGTTATTGTCAAATACAGAACTTCTAATTGTTAAATACAAATTATTAGTGCAAATTATAACTTGAAGATCTGAACTTGTAATTGTCAAATACAGAACTTAAAATTGATAGCTTCTAATTATAATTGCTAATTATAACTTGAAGATCTGAACTTGTAATTGTCAAATACGGAACTTAAAATTGATAGCTTGTATTATTATTTCAAATTATAACTTGAAGATCTGAACTTGTAATTGTCAAATACAGAACTTAAAATTGATAGCTTCTAATTATTATTGCAAATAATAATTTGAAGATCTGTACTTGTAATTGTCAAATACAGAACTTAAAATTGTTAGCTTATAATTATAATTCAAATTATATCTTGAAGATCTGAACTTGTAATAGTGAATTACAGAACTTAGATTTGTTAAATACAAATTATTATTTCAAATTATAACTTGAAGATCTGAACTAGTAATTGTCAAATACAGAACTTAAAATTGATAGCTTCTAATTATTATTGCAAATTATAACTAGAAGATCTGAATTTGTAATTGTCAAATACAGAACTTAAAATTGATAGCTTCTAATTATTATTGTAAATTATAACTTGAAGATCTGAATTTGTAATTGTCAAATACAGAACTTAAAATTGATAGCTTCTAATTATTATTGTAAATTATAACTTGAAGATCTGAATTTGTAATTGTCAAATACAGAACTTAAAATTGATAGCTTCTAATTATTATTGTAAATTATAACTTGCAGATCTGAACTTGTAATTGTCAAATACAGAACTTAAAATTGATAGCTTCTAATTATTATTGCAAATAATAACTTGAAGATCTGTACTTGTAATTGTCAAATACTGAACTTAAAATAGATAGCTTATAATTATAATTCAAATTATAACTTGAGGATCTGAACTTGTAATAGTGAATTACAGAACTTCGATTTGTTAAATTCAAATTATTATTTCAAATTATAACTTGAAGATCTGAACTAGTAATTGTCAAATACAGAACTTAAAATTGATAGCTTCTAATTATTATTGCAAATTACAACTTGAAGATCAGCACTTGTAATAGGTAAATACAGAACTTTGAATTGTTAAATTCAAACTAAGATTGCAAATAATAATTTGAAGAACTGAACTTGTAATAGTCAAATACAGAACTTAAAATTGATAGCTTCTAATTATTATTGCAAATTATAACTTGAAGATCTGAACTTGTAATTGTCAAATACAGAACTTAAAATTGATAGCTTCTAATTATTATTGCAAAAAATAACTTGAAGATCTGTACTTGTAATTGTCAAATACAGAACTTAAAATTGATAGCTTATAATTATAGTTCAAATTATAACTTGAAGATCTGAACTTGTAATAGTCAAATACAGAACATCGAATTATTAAATACAAATTATTAGTGCAAATTATAACTTGAAGATCTGAACTTGTAATAGGTAAATACAGAACTTCTAATTGTTAAATTCAAACTAAGATTGCAAATAATAATTTGAAGATCTGAACTTGTAATAGTCAAATACAGAACTTCTAATTGTTAAATACAAATTATTAGTGCAAATTATAACTTGAAGATCTGAACTTGTAATTGTCAAATACAGAACTTAAAATTGATAGCTTCTAATTATTATTGCAAATTATAACTTGAAGTTCTGAACTTGTAATTGTCAAATACAGAACTTAAAATTGAAAGCTTCTAATTATTATTTCACTTTATAACTTGAAGATCTGAACTTGTAATTGTCAAATAAAGAACTTCTAATTATGAAAAACAATTTATTAGTGCAAATTATAACTTGAAGATCTGAACTCGTAATTGTCAAATACAGAACTTAAAATTGATAGCTTCTAATTATTATTGCAAATTATAACTTGAAGATCTGAACTTGTAATAGTGAATTACAGTACTTAGTTTTGTTAAATTCAAATTATTATTTCAAATTATAACTTGTAGATCTGAACTAGTAATGGTCAAATACAGAACTTAAAATTGATAGCTTATAATTATTATTTTAAATTATATCTTGAAGATCTGAACTTGTAATAGTGAATTACAGAACGTAGATTTTTTAAATTCAAATTTTTATTTCAAATTATAACTTGAAGATCTGAACTAGTAATTGTCAAATACAGAACTTAAAATTGATAGCTTCTAATTATTATTGCAAATAAAAACTTGAAGATCTGAACTTGAAATTGTCAAATGCAGAACTTAAAATTGATAGCTTCTAATTATTATTGCAATTAATAATTTGAAGATCTGTACTTGTAATTGTCAAATACAGAACTTAAAATTGATAGCTTATAATTATAATTCAAATTATAACTTGAAGATCTGAACTTGTAATAGTCAAATACAGAACTTGGAATTGTTAAATACAAATTATTAGTGCAAATTACAACTTGAAGATCAGCACTTGTAATAGGTAAATACAGAACTTTGAATTGTTAAATTCAAACTAAGATTGCAAATAATAATTTGAAGAACTGAACTTGTAATAGTCAAATACAGAACTTAAAATTGATAGCTTCTAATTATTATTGCAAATTATAACTTGAAGATCTGAACTTGTAATTGTCAAATACAGAACTTAAAATTGATAGCTTCTAATTATTATTGCAAAAAATAACTTGAAGATCTGTACTTGTAATTGTCAAATACAGAACTTAAAATTGATAGCTTATAATTATAGTTCAAATTATAACTTGAAGATCTGAACTTGTAATAGTCAAATACAGAACATCGAATTATTAAATACAAATTATTAGTGCAAATTATAACTTGAAGATCTGAACTTGTAATAGGTAAATACAGAACTTCTAATTGTTAAATTCAAACTAAGATTGCAAATAATAATTTGAAGATCTGAACTTGTAATAGTCAAATACAGAACTTCTAATTGTTAAATACAAATTATTAGTGCAAATTATAACTTGAAGATCTGAACTTGTAATTGTCAAATACAGAACTTAAATTGATAGCTTATAATTATTATTGCAAATTATAACTTGAAGATCTGAACTTGTAATAGTGAATTACAAAACTTAGATTTGTTAAATTCAAATTATTATTTCAAATTATAACTTGAAGATCTGAACTAGTAATTGTCAAATACAGAACTTAAATTGATAGCTTATAATTATTATTGCAAATAATAATTTGAAGATCTGAACTTGTAATAGTCAAATACAGAACTTCTAACTGTTAAATACAAATTATTAGTGCAAATTATAACTTGAAGATCTGAACTAGTAATTGTCAAATACAGAACTTAAAATTGATAGCTTCTAATTATTATTGCAAATTATAACTTGAAGATCTGAACTTGTAATAGTGAATTACAAAACTTAGATTTGTTAAATTCAAATTATTATTTCAAATTATAACTTGAAGATCTGAACTACATAGTAATTGTCAAATACAGAACTTAAATTGATAGCTTATAATTATTATTGCAAATAATAATTTGAAGATCTGATCTTGTAATAGTCAAATACAGAACTTCTAATTGTTAAATACAAATTATTAGTGCAAATTGTAACTTGAAGATCTGAACTTGTTATTGTCAAATACAGAACTTCTAATTGTTAAATACAAATTATTAGTGCAAATTATAACTTGAAGATCTGAACTTGTAATTGTCAAATACAGAACTTAAAATTGATAGCTTCTAATTATAATTGCAAATTATAACTTGAAGATGTGAACTTGTAATTGTCAAATACGGAACTTAAAATTGATAGCTTGTATTATTATTTCAAATTATAACTTGAAGATCTGAACTTGTAATTGTCAAATACAGAACTTAAAATTGATAGCTTCTAATTATTATTGCAAATAATAATTTGAAGATCTGTACTTGTAATTGTCAAATACAGAACTTAAAATTGTTAGCTTATAATTATAATTCAAATTATATCTTGAAGATCTGAACTTGTAATAGTGAATTACAGAACTTAGATTTGTTAAATACAAATTATTATTTCAAATTATAACTTGAAGATCTGAACTAGTAATTGTCAAATACAGAACTTAAAATTGATAGCTTCTAATTATTATTGCAAATTATAACTAGAAGATCTGAATTTGTAATTGTCAAATACAGAACTTAAAATTGATAGCTTCTAATTATTATTGTAAATTATAACTTGAAGATCTGAACTTGTAATAGAGAATTACAGAACTTAGATTTGTTAAATTCAAATTATTATTTCAAATTATAACTTGAAGATCTGAACTAGTAATTGTCAAATACAGAACTTAAAATTGATAGCTTATAATTATTATTGTAAATTATAACTTGAAGATCTGAATTTGTAATAGTCAAATACAGAACTTGGAATTGTCAAATACAGAACTTAAAATTGATAGCTTCTAATTATAATTGCAAATTATAACTTGAAGATCTGAACTTGTAATTGTCAAATACGGAACTTAAAATTGATAGCTTGTATTATTATTTCAAATTATAACTTGAAGATCTGAACTTGTAATTGTCAAATACAGAACTTAAAATTGATAGCTTCTAATTATTATTGCAAATAATAATTTGAAGATCTGTACTTGTAATTGTCAAATACAGAACTTAAAATTGTTAGCTTATAATTATAATTCAAATTATATCTTGAAGATCTGAACTTGTAATAGTGAATTACAGAACTTAGATTTGTTAAATACAAATTATTATTTCAAATTATAACTTGAAGATCTGAACTAGTAATTGTCAAATACAGAACTTAAAATTGATAGCTTCTAATTATTATTGCAAATTATAACTAGAAGATCTGAATTTGTAATTGTCAAATACAGAACTTAAAATTGATAGCTTCTAATTATTATTGCAAATTATAACTAGAAGATCTGAATTTGTAATTGTCAAATACAGAACTTAAAATTGATAGCTTCTAATTATTATTGCAAATTATAACTTGAAGATCTGAACTTGTAGTTGTCAAATACAGAACTTAAAATTGATAGCTTCTAATTATTATTTCAAATTATAACTTGAAGATCTGAACTGGTAATTGTCAAATACAGAACTTCTAATTGTTAAATACAAATTATTAGTGCAAATTATAACTTGAAGATCTGAACTTGTAATTGTCAAATACAGAACTTAAAATTGATAGCTTCTAATTATTATTGTAAATTATAACTTGAAGATCTGAACTTGTAATAGAGAATTACAGAACTTAGATTTGTTAAATTCAAATTATTATTTCAAATTATAACTTGAAGATCTGAACTAGTAATTGTCAAATACAGAACTTAAAATTGATAGCTTATAATTATTATTGTAAATTATAACTTGAAGATCTGAATTTGTAATAGTCAAATACAGAACTTGGAATAGTTAAATACAAATTATTAGTGCAAATTACAACTTGAAGATCAGCACTTGTAATAGGTAAATACAGAACTTTGAATTGTTAAATTCAAACTAAGATTGCAAATAATAATTTGAAGAACTGAACTTGTAATAGTCAAATACAGAACTTAAAATTGATAGCTTCTAATTATTATTGCAAATTATAACTTGAAGATCTGAACTTGTAATTGTCAAATACAGAACTTAAAATTGATAGCTTCTAATTATTATTGCAAAAAATAACTTGAAGATCTGTACTTGTAATTGTCAAATACAGAACTTAAAATTGATAGCTTATAATTATAGTTCAAATTATAACTTGAAGATCTGAACTTGTAATAGTCAAATACAGAACATCGAATTATTAAATACAAATTATTAGTGCAAATTATAACTTGAAGATCTGAACTTGTAATAGGTAAATACAGAACTTCTAATTGTTAAATTCAAACTAAGATTGCAAATAATAATTTGAAGATCTGAACTTGTAATAGTCAAATACAGAACTTCTAATTGTTAAATACAAATTATTAGTGCAAATTATAACTTGAAGATCTGAACTTGTAATTGTCAAATACAGAACTTAAATTGATAGCTTATAATTATTATTGCAAATTATAACTTGAAGATCTGAACTTGTAATAGTGAATTACAAAACTTAGATTTGTTAAATTCAAATTATTATTTCAAATTATAACTTGAAGATCTGAACTAGTAATTGTCAAATACAGAACTTAAATTGATAGCTTATAATTATTATTGCAAATAATAATTTGAAGATCTGAACTTGTAATAGTCAAATACAGAACTTCTAACTGTTAAATACAAATTATTAGTGCAAATTATAACTTGAAGATCTGAACTAGTAATTGTCAAATACAGAACTTAAAATTGATAGCTTCTAATTATTATTGCAAATTATAACTTGAAGATCTGAACTTGTAATAGTGAATTACAAAACTTAGATTTGTTAAATTCAAATTATTATTTCAAATTATAACTTGAAGATCTGAACTACATAGTAATTGTCAAATACAGAACTTAAATTGATAGCTTATAATTATTATTGCAAATAATAATTTGAAGATCTGATCTTGTAATAGTCAAATACAGAACTTCTAATTGTTAAATACAAATTATTAGTGCAAATTGTAACTTGAAGATCTGAACTTGTTATTGTCAAATACAGAACTTCTAATTGTTAAATACAAATTATTAGTGCAAATTATAACTTGAAGATCTGAACTTGTAATTGTCAAATACAGAACTTAAAATTGATAGCTTCTAATTATAATTGCAAATTATAACTTGAAGATCTGAACTTGTAATTGTCAAATACGGAACTTAAAATTGATAGCTTGTATTATTATTTCAAATTATAACTTGAAGATCTGAACTTGTAATTGTCAAATACAGAACTTAAAATTGATAGCTTCTAATTATTATTGCAAATAATAATTTGAAGATCTGTACTTGTAATTGTCAAATACAGAACTTAAAATTGTTAGCTTATAATTATAATTCAAATTATATCTTGAAGATCTGAACTTGTAATAGTGAATTACAGAACTTAAAATTGATAGCTTCTAATTATTATTGCAAATTATAACTAGAAGATCTGAATTTGTAATTGTCAAATACAGAACTTAAAATTGATAGCTTCTAATTATTATTGTAAATTATAACTTGAAGATCTGAATTTGTAATTGTCAAATACAGAACTTAAAATTGATAGCTTCTAATTATTATTGTAAATTATAACTTGAAGATCTGAATTTGTAATTGTCAAATACAGAACTTAAAATTGATAGCTTCTAATTATTATTGTAAATTATAACTTGAAGATCTGAATTTGTAATTGTCAAATACAGAACTTAAAATTGATAGCTTCTAATTATTATTGTAAATTATAACTTGAAGATCTGAATTTGTAATTGTCAAATACAGAACTTAAAATTGATAGCTTCTAATTATTATTGTAAATTATAACTTGCAGATCTGAACTTGTAATTGTCAAATACAGAACTTAAAATTGATAGCTTCTAATTATTATTGCAAATTATAACTAGAAGATCTGAATTTGTAATTGTCAAATACAGAACTTAAAATTGATAGCTTCTAATTATTATTGCAAATTATAACTAGAAGATCTGAATTTGTAATTGTCAAATACAGAACTTAAAATTGATAGCTTCTAATTATTATTGTAAATTATAACTTGAAGATCTGAATTTGTAATTGTCAAATACAGAACTTAAAATTGATAGCTTCTAATTATTATTGTAAATTATAACTTGAAGATCTGAATTTGTAATTGTCAAATACAGAACTTAAAATTGATAGCTTCTAATTATTATTGTAAATTATAACTTGCAGATCTGAACTTGTAATTGTCAAATACAGAACTTAAAATTGATAGCTTCTAATTATTATTGCAAATAATAACTTGAAGATCTGTACTTGTAATTGTCAAATACTGAACTTAAAATAGATAGCTTATAATTATAATTCAAATTATAACTTGAGGATCTGAACTTGTAATAGTGAATTACAGAACTTCGATTTGTTAAATTCAAATTATTATTTCAAATTATAACTTGAAGATCTGAACTAGTAATTGTCAAATACAGAACTTAAAATTGATAGCTTCTAATTATTATTGCAAATTATAACTTGAAGATCTGAACTTGTAATTGTCAAATACAGAACTTAAAATTGAAAGCTTCTAATTATTATTTCACTTTATAACTTGAAGATCTGAACTTGTAATTGTCAAATAAAGAACTTCTAATTATGAAAAACAATTTATTAGTGCAAATTATAACTTGAAGATCTGAACTCGTAATTGTCAAATACAGAACTTAAAATTGATAGCTTCTAATTATTATTGCAAATTATAACTTGAAGATCTGAACTTGTAATAGTGAATTACAGTACTTAGTTTTGTTAAATTCAAATTGTTATTTCAAATTATAACTTGTAGATCTGAACTAGTAATGGTCAAATACAGAACTTAAAATTGATAGCTTATAATTATTATTTTAAATTATATCTTGAAGATCTGAACTTGTAATAGTGAATTACAGAACTTAGATTTTTTAAATTCAAATTTTTATTTCAAATTATAACTTGAAGATCTGAACTAGTAATTGTCAAATACAGAACTTAAAATTGATAGCTTCTAATTATTATTGCAAATTATAACTGGAAGTTCTGAACTTGTATTTGTCAAATACAGAACTAAAATTGATAGCTTCTAATTATTATTGTAAATTATAACTTGAAGATCTGAACTTGTAATAGTGAATTACAGAACTTAGATTTGTTAAATTCAATTATTATTTCAAATTATAACTTGAAGATCTGAACTAGTAATTGTCAAATACAGAACTTAAAATTGATAGCTTCTAATTATTATTGCAAATTATAACTTGAAGATCTGAACTTGTAGTTGTCAAATACAGAACTTAAAATTGATAGCTTCTAATTATTATTTCAAATTATAACTTGAAGATCTGAACTGGTAATTGTCAAATACAGAACTTCTAATTGTTAAATACAAATTATTAGTGCAAATTATAACTTGAAGATCTGAACTTGTAATTGTCAAATACAGAACTTAAAATTGATAGCTTCTAATTATTATTGTAAATTATAACTTGAAGATCTGAACTTGTAATAGAGAATTACAGAACTTAGATTTGTTAAATTCAAATTATTATTTCAAATTATAACTTGAAGATCTGAAGTAGTAATTGTCAAATACAGAACTTAAAATTGATAGCTTATAATTATTATTGTAAATTATAACTTGAAGATCTGAATTTGTAATAGGTAAATACAGAACTTCGAATTGTTAAATACAAATTGTGATTGCAAATTATAACTTGAAGATCTGAACTTGTAATAGTGAATTACAGAACTTAGATTTGTTAAATTCAAATTATTATTTCAAATTATAACTTGAAGATCTGAACTTGTAATTGTCAAATACAGAACTTAAAATTGATAGCTTGTAATTATTATTGCAAATTATAACTTGAAGATCTGAACTTGTAATAGTGAATTAAAGAACTTAGATTTGTTAAATTCAAATTATTATTTCAAATTATAACTTGAAGATCTAAACTAGTAAATGTCAAATACAGAACTTAAAATTGATAGCTTCTAATTATTATTGCAAATTATAACTTGAAGATCTGAACTTGTAATAGTGAATTACAGAACTTAGATTTGTTAAATTCAAATTATTATTTCAAATTATAACTTGAAGATCTGAGCTAGTAATTGTCAAATACAGAACTGCTAATTATTAAATACAAATTATTAGTGCAAATTATAACTTGAAGATCTGAACTTGTAATTGTCAAATACAGAACTTAAAATTAATAGCTTCTAATTATTATTGCAAATTATAACTTGAAGATCTGAACTTGTAATAGTGAATTCAAGAACTTAGATTTGTTAAATTCAAATTATTATTTCAAATTATCACTTGAAGATCTGAACTAGTAATTGTCAAATACAGAACTTAAAATTGATAGCTTATAATTATAATTGTAAATTATAACTTGAAGATCTGAACTTGTAATAGTGAATTACAGAACTTCGATTTGTTAAATTCAAATTATTATTTCAAATTATAACTTGAAGATCTGAACTAGTAATTGTCAAATACAGAACTTCTAATTGTTAAATACAAATTATTAGTGCAAATTGTAACTTGAAGATCTGAACTTGTAATTGTCAAATACAGAACTTAAAATTGATAGTTTCTAATTATTATTGTAAATTATAACTTGAAGATCTGAACTTGTAATAGTGAATTACAGAACTTAGATTTGTTAAATTCAAATTATTATTTCAAATTATAACTAGAAGATCTGAACTAGTAATTGTCAAATACAGAACTTAAAATTGATAGCTTCTAATTATTATTGCAAATTATAACTAGAAGATCTGAACTGGTAATTGTCAAATACAGAACTTCTAATTGTTAAATACAAATTATTAGTGCAAATTATAACTAGAAGATCTGAACTTGTAATTGTCAAATACAGAACTTAAAATTGATAGTTTCTAATTATTATTGTAAATTATAACTTGAAGATCTGAACTTGTAATAGTGAATTACAGAACTTAGATTTGTTAAATTCAAATTATTATTTCAAATTATAACTTGAAGATCTGAACTAGTAATTGTCAAATACAGAACTTCTAATTATTAAATACAAATTATTAGTGCAAATTATAACTTGAAGATCTGAACTTGTAATTGTCAAATACAGAACTTAAAATTAATAGCTTCTAATTATTATTGCAAATTATAACTTGAAGATCTGAACTTGTAATAGTGAATTACAGAACTTAGATTTGTTAAATTCAAATTATTATTTCAAATTATCACTTGAAGATCTGAACTAGTAATTGTCAAATACAGAACTTAAAATTGAACTTAAAATGGATGTCAAGGTTACACTACTGAAAGAATTTCCAGAAGTTTTCCAGAAACAAATTGGATGTTTCAAACACGCCAAAATCGCGTTAAAAGTAAAACCAGATGCAATACCCAAACATTCACCTCCAAAACCTGTACCCTTAGCATTAAAAACAAAAGTGGAATATGAACTAGCTCGTTTGGAACAACAAGGAATAATTAGTCCAACCGTAACAGCAAAATGGAGCACACAAATTGTACCAGTCTTAAAGAAGAATGGCACGGTAAGAATATGTGGTAGTTACGTTAATTTAAACAAAAATTTAGTGGACATGTATTATCCATTACCAAGAATTGAACAGATATTCGCCAGTCTTTCAGGAAATTATAAATTTTCCAAAATAGATTTAGCCGATGCATATATGCAATTTATGTTAGATGACGAATCGAAGGAACTTGTAACAATATCAACCCATAAAGGTCTATATAATGTCAACAGGATGCCCTTTGGTATAAAATGTGCGAGTCTGTATTTTCAAAAGTATATAGATCAATTATTCCAAGGAGTAAAAAATGTTTTTATATTTCAAGATGATATTTTAATAGGACATAGGGAAGGCGAAAATTATTTGCAAATTGTCAAAAAAGTAATGACTATTCTGAAAGAAGCAGGATTGACTGTCAATTTAGATAAATGTAAATTTTTGCAAGACAAAGTTTCCTATTTAGGCTACGATTTGACAAAAGATGGTCTATCTAAGAACATTAGCAAAATCGAAGCTATAACAGGAGCCCCACGTCCGACAAATATAACGGAACTAAGATCATTCATAGGTATGGCAAATTATTACAGTCAATTCGTGTATAATCTAGCCCAAGTTTTATCACCGTTATATAAATTATTAAAGAAAGAAGTTAAATATCATTGGGATGAAAATTGTGAAAAATCTTTCATCGAAATAAAAAGAATAATAGCATCAGATCAAACGCTAACGTATTTCAATCCACAGTTACCTATAATAGTAACTTGCGATGCATCAGAAAAAG
Source organism: Cantharis lateralis (assembly GCA_963170105.1). Lineage (NCBI taxonomy): Eukaryota > Metazoa > Arthropoda > Insecta > Coleoptera > Cantharidae > Cantharis > Cantharis lateralis. The sequence goes on along the minus strand of OY720625.1, from coordinate 21,529,298 downwards.
GCATAGCAGCAGTGCTATCGCACGTAATGCCTGATAAATTCGAACGTGTAGTATCGTGTGTTTCACGAACTTACACACCAGCAGAACAAAATTATTCGACGGTTCATAAAGAAAGCTTGGCATGCTTCTTTGGAGTTAAAAAATTTCAAGATTACCTATACGGACATAAATTTACTTTAAAAACAGACCAGAAGTCTTTAGTAACATTGTTCGGCAAGGAAAAAGAAATTAACCAACTTTATGCTAACAGAATAAAAAGATTTGCCTTAAATTTATCAAATTTCGACTTCGAAATTGCCCATATTAAAGGCAAAAACAACACAATAGCAGATTGTTTCTCTAGATTGCCATTACAGAACCGTGATACGGCAGACGACCCGGAGCATAGCTACATTTACTTTTCCAACGCGGAAATACCCGTGGATAATAATCAAGTGCAGCTAGAAACAAAGAAGAGTGATTTATTAACTCAAATCAAAACGTACATGAAAACACAGTGGCCGTCTAAATTAAGTAACGAGATAAGACCCTTTTACGAAAGAAGAAACGAATTGGAAGTAATTAGGGATTGCTTATTCTATGGTCATCGTATAATTATACCAGAAACTTTACAAAAAATTATACTACAAGAACTACATTCGACACACGAAGGAATTGTAAGAACTAAATCAATTGCAAGATCATATTTATGGTATCCAGGAATAGACAAGGATATCGAAAACATGTGCAAATCTTGCGACAGTTGCTTGAAAGTTCGACCAAGTCCACCAAAATGTTATGTGGAATGGCCAAAAAGTTCAAGACCATTTCAAACAATTAATATCGATTTTTGTCAATTATACAACAAACAGTATTTAATATTAATCGATAATTTTACAAAATAGCCAGAAATTTACCAAATGAATCGGATTACCGCAAACGAAACCATAGAAAAATTAAGAGATTGCTTTTCAAGATTTGGATTACCTGACACAGTTATATCCGATAACGGACCGTCATTGGTATCAGAAGATATGAAAAATTTCTTTTACAAAAATGGTATCAAACACTTGCTAATTTCACCGTACAATCCACAGAGTAACGGTTTAGCCGAAAACGCAGTCAAAACATTCAAAAACAAGATAGTGTCAGCGACGATTGATCCAAGCAATGTAAATGTGCCAATATCGACGTTACTGGCAAGATTTCTTTTAACTTACAGAAACACACCCCATAGCACAACCAAAGTTTCTCCAGCAGAAGCTATGTTCAATAGAAAGTTAAAGATAAGGTTAGACTTACTCCACAAAAGTTACAATAAATTAAAGGAAAGCGGAGACGTGTCCAACGTTCGGAATTTTAAAATAGAAGAATACGTAATCATACGAGATTATCGTAACCCGAATAAAAAGGCATGGATAAACGCTCAAATTATTAAAAAAGTTGGAAAAGCTACTTACTTTTGTCAACTGGAAGATAACAAAATATGGAAAAGGCATCCTAACCAAATGCGAAAAAGATTGACTACAGTTAGGAAAGAAGAGGAAAGAGAGATGAACCACCAGGTTTTGATTTCTACAAAGAAAATTGGAATTGATCCCAGCACATTTCCTCTAACCGATGATCCCTTACCATGCCCCAATAATGAAAACAATAACGATCTAGGCGATCCAGTTACAGTACCCTTGACAACGACTGAATCGACTTCGAGAGTTCGTAAACGCCCAGGTTATTTAAATGACTATATATAATTTGTATTTATAATTTGTATTTATATTGTTTAATCATAAAAGAAAAGTAGGGGGGAGATGTGTAATATATAGGATGCGGTGGAGGCACCATGGAAACTGAATAAACATGTCATGCACACCATTGAACGTATAATGTAATGTTAATACAATAAAAATGTTAATACAAATAATAATTTGAAGAATAAAACATAACATTCTGCCCTTCTCTTCGCTATTCAACATACTCGTTTAGCCCTACTTCTTTTATTTCTAAGTACTGCCTTTGCTTCTTCTGTTCCTTTACTTATCATTTCTATTCTTGCTCGCTTTCTTTCTGCTACTGCTATCTTGCATTCATCGTTGTACCAATCTTTTCCTTTGCCTCTCTTATACTTTCCCAAAATTTGATCTGATGATTTCTTTATAGCATTCTTCAGTATTTCCCATCTTTCTTCTATTTCCTTTTCTCCTGTCTGTAGATGTCTTTCTATCTCCTTTGCATATTTATCTCTATTGTTTTCATTCTTCAGTTTTTCGATATTATATCTTTCCATTCTTTCTTGCGTTTCTTGATATGGTTCTGGTATTAGCTGTCTAACCATTACTTTCACCAGGTAATGATCTGAATTAGCATCTGCTCCTCTACAACTTCTGACGTTAGTTATCATGTTCTTATGTTTCTCTTCTATTAACACTTGATCTATTTGATTCACCGTTTTACCATCGGGTGATGTCCACGTTCCCTTATATATATCTTTTCGTTGGTAGTCGGTACTCACAATTTTCAAATTTCTTTCGGTTGCAAAGCCAATTAACAGTTGTCCATTCTCATTACTTTCAACATGCTTGCTATATTTTCCTATTGTCGATCCATATTCTTCCTCTCTTCCTACTTTTGCGTTGCAGTCTCCAATGATAATTTTTAGATCATATCTCGGAATTTTTTGGTAAACCTCTCGTAATCTGTCATAATATGCTTCTTTTTCTTCAATTGCCTTTTCCTCCGATGGTGCATGTATGTTTATTATAGTTATCTTTTGGTATCGTCTTCGAAGTCTTATACTGCACACTCTGTCCGTTATCGGTTCGAAATTTATTACCGCATGCCTCCATTTCTTGTTTACCATGAATCCCGTTCCGAATCTTCTGTTTGCTCCGCCGCTATGGTATAGCAAATACTCCCCCACATTCATAACATCGTTGTCCTTTTGTTTGGTCTCTTGTAACGCTATAATATCCAGATTGTATCTTTTTACTTCCTCTTCCAAACTTCTTAGCGCTCCCTCCTCGTATGTACCTCTAACATTCCAGGTTGCTATCATCAGTCTTTCCTTTATTTTACTTATTGTGTTGTGTCGTCTCATCTCGTTATCTTTTTCTTGCCTGTTCGTCCTTTGGTTCCCATCGTTGTTTGTGTTCTTCAGTTTTTTGGCACCGGAGGAGGTTTTTCTACTTCTTGCAGTTCACCCTTTTCTTGGCGCCACTTTAATACCTTATCTTCATACATTAACTTCTGATAGCCTATCCTTACTTTTTTTCCCATTTTTCTCAGTTCTTCGGCGTGCTTTCTTATCTCCGTTTGAATTCTTCTTTCCATGTATGTCAAGGCATCATCGATGAATATTCTCTTTCCAGGTAACTTGGCTAACTTTAATTTATTTTTCATTATTTCCATTTTCTCTTATCCCTTAGAGACTCCTGTTGTTTCACATCAACTTCCATTCCCGTAACGACCAACCTATTTTTCCTTTTTTTTCTTTCCTGTAACTCCAGCTTGAATTCGACTTCTTCCAACTTATGTTCAAGCTCATCTATTCTTCCCTCTTTTAGCTTCTTATCATGTTCCCAACTTGCTTTAGTTTCCCCCAGCTCTCCTCTCAGCGCTATTAGTTCCTCCGCTTGCCTTTCAAACTGTTCCTGATCTTCTTGGTCTTCTCTCGTATTTCCTGTTTCATTTCATTATTTTCGTCTCTCATTTGCTTTATATCAGTACTTATCGTCTTCAAAAAGACCTTAATATCATCCATCTCCTTATCTTCTGCCTGTATCTCTTGATTGTCCTTATTCGGTGTTCTTATAATTTTCTTACTTCTCTTGAAGATTGCAAGATTTGTATCAGACTCTTCTCGCTCTTCAGATCTACCTCTTTTTATATAATCGTCTAAACTTCCCGTACTATTAAATCTTCTGCGTGCCTCAACTTTCAGATTCTCCGCTATTGATTTTTCTTTGGTATTCATTTATCTTTACAGCGTTATCCAAAAATTTATTAATTAAACCTTATTGGAATTTCTAGACACCTTGTTTTATGCAACCCAGCGTACAAGCGGTGTATCATGCGTTGCCTATAATAATTATTAATTTTCTGTTTACATTCGCGTTAAAACGATCACCCAAATCAACTTTTCGGAGGTTTACGTTTTATTCTAACCTAACTATTCCCAACAAATTTTTGTTTTCCAAAAGGTATTTTATTCTGTTTTTCCAGGTCTCTCCCCTTTTCTATCTCTCTTCCCTTATAATCGGTATCTAGTCCTCTCTTCTACACATCCAAAAACCCAAAATTCGCTATTAAAGCACTTAAAAATCACCTATGTAACGGAGCCGTTGTTTACAGTTATCACATTGACATATTTGAAATTTAATGCTTTTAATATTGAGCCTTATGAGAAATCACAGATTTTATCTTATTTTACAAAAACTAACATTCAGATTTCAATAAAAAATTAGGAAACAAGAGAAAATAATATATAAAACATTTTAAACACTTAAAAGTATATCTTCAGAGCATGTGAGAGTGGTAATTAAAAATTTCATCTCAAAAGGGTACATTTTATATAGTAGTTCATTAGACGTGGCAACCTCTAAGTAATGTTTACGTCAGTTTTAAGGTTAATAGGTTTACAGCTTCCTGTAAAATTTGTTAATTGTCGCTTATGCCGTTCTGTCAGATTTCCATCGAAATGATATGTGTGCCAATTTTAATTAAATTTCGCACTTCTTCGATATTAATGCTGATAATATAGGGAGAATCCGTAGTTGTGTTGCGGAATGTATTGTTGAAATGTGGTGGGATATATTATGTAAATTACTATAATATAGACTATGTATTCTATATTATTACAATCATCTTTATTTTAAATTGTTTATTTAAATAATTAAGTAGTATCTACTTCTTCGCAAATGATAAATTATATATTATTTTATATTTTTTATTGGTTTAATTAGACGACATGTTTCGTATGCATGGCATACATTATCAAGTCTACAGAGAGAAAGTTAAATTTAAGATGATATTTATTTTATTTTGTTTTGTATACTTACTGTATTTATATACTAATTTTATTTCTTGTAATTGGTCGTAAGCCTGTTGGAAAATAAATGTTATTATTATATTATGTTATCTCTTCTTTACCAAAGCCCCTTGGCATCTATATTGATAATTTAAAAAATCCGATTGTATTTTGTGCCGAGAAAATAATTTGAAGAATATATTATACGAGTAGTTAGTATAGAAAATTCAAAATTTCGTTCTAGTTTTTGATTATATCGACGTATTTCATAAAAACTGTGATTATTGTTCTGTTGAGAAAAAATTGTAGCAGCTGCAGAGTAATATTTTTCAGTAACATAAGAAAGCTTTAATAATTATAAAAATGTTGCGTTTACGCAACGTTGGGGATTAAGGCTGTTCGGTAGGTTTAGATTTTGTGCAAAAAAAATTGTAATACAGTGTATTTATTATAATATTCTTGTAGAACTACATATTTTAGATAATATTTGTGTATAAAAATAAATTATAAAAAAATTTGTTTAGCCGCAATTTGTACTCAAAATATGATTTTATTTAGGGAATGCCTGTACGATCCCGATAAGATATCATAATGGAACTTGTACTAAACGCAAGAGGCTTTAATTTACTATGACAAGGCATAATTTTTATTTTTATTTTTACATTGAATTACTTTCAAAATATGAATTTTTAAATACTTATTCAAAACGGAACGTTTATAAGGAAAGCATACATTTTTTGTTCCACAAAATTTTAGTTTTTCAAAGTAAAAATTCAAAATAAAAATTATGTCTTGTCATAGTAAATTAAAGACTCTTGCGTTTAGTACAAGTTCCATTATGATATCTTATCGGGATCGTACAGGCATTTCATAAATAAACTCATATTTTTTTCAAATTTTTTTATAATTTGTTTTTATAAACAAATATTATCTAAAATATGTAGTTCTACAAGAATATTATAATAAATACACTGTATTACAATTTTTTTTGCACAAAATCTAAACCTACCGATCAGCCTCAATGAGTTAATTATTAAAATTTTAGCAGAAAACCAGAAAAATATGTTTTAGCCAATAATAAACGAATAACCTTGCAATGCCGCCTATGGAAATTTAAAATCAATAAAACACAGAAATCTATTCAAAAAATTCCAGGGACGTAACAAGGCAACAAAAAATACAAGACCGGATGAACGTCTCCTTTTTATATATTATTTTTAATATATTATTATATTATAATAATATATGTTTAAGTTAATCGGTTATAGATATCGTGGATAGATTAGAGTACACAATACAACGGATGTGATTGTATCAGGGCTCTCTCTTCATCAAGTTATGATGAAGTTAATATTACACAAGCAGTAAACAGTAATATACCACATAACGAACAACTCTAAACGACTAATATCTCAAGTGTCTTTTCACTATGAAATTAACTTGGGTTTATGTGTTTATGGTTCTACTAATTAGAAATTTTTGTGTTTCGGTAAGGTTACTTTAATGCTGCAAATTTGCGCAATTTCAAAAATTTGATTTTTTAGCAATTTCATCAGGATGATTATGATATCGTACACGATAGAATTGATGTTTTAAATGTTAATAAAACTGCAGCTCCAACCTTAATTCTCAAGGTGTTCAAATACAATGATACCCTCCAACCGAAAGCAATTAATTTAACAGTGGATTTCAAATCTGGGTCCCGTAAAAATATACTTGTAAGAGGAATTAATTATTGGTCTAATATTTAAAGAATCATTTCCATAAAATAAAAATAAAAATCCGGTACACAATCCGGTCCTTTGTTCTTTCTTTCAACATATTCAGTTTATCATAAAGAAGACTCATCACTATCATAGAGATTATTAGAGAGTATAGAACTTAAAACTAAAAAGACATAGAAATTTTATTAATTTCATTGAATGGATGATAAAAGTAGAAAAACTTTTAAGTAACTTCTTATTGTTTTAGTTAACTTTTGCGTTTTATAAAAGCGTACAGAAAATTTATCGTCCGTTTCCGTTTCCTAACGTTACTCTAGATGTATGCGAAGAATTCAGAAAGCTCGGAGAGCGAAATCCTTTCGGAATAAAATCTGCAATAGCCAAGTCAAATTATAATGGTTGTCCTGTTGCACCGGTAAGTTTTCTTTGTTATACTTATAACTATTTATTGCTAACTCAATATCAATACTATGTTATACATAAATTTTTATCAGGATATACCCTAATACATATTATAATCGGTAAGATTTGGTATATGATAATTTAGTTGAATAACGTAAATAGCTACACTTATATTTCTAAAGGGCATTCCAATGCCAAATTTCCAACAATTATAGTATGATAGTTTTTAATTTTATTAATTTTTGTGTTTGGTACCTATCCATTGGTGGTTTAGTTAACATTTTTCTATTTCTATCTTAACCCACTCTCAAATTATAAATTGTAAACAAAAAATCGTCTTTGGAAATTTTAAATGCTCATAATTTAGTTTCTTACGACAAAAGGATAATTTAAATTTTAAAAATATTTATGAAACTTTAACTAATCATAAATTGAACAATTCTATCAAGACGTAGACATCTGATTCCGCTTTTTTATTTAAACATGTTAAATAATCTTTTTTTCCAAATTGTAATACAGAAGTAATTTTTTTGAATATTATGTATGTTGTTTACAAAAAAAAGTAATCGAGTAGGTACACGATTAAGCAGAGCTTGAAATTGGTTTCAATTGTTACAAAATTCTTTCAAAAAAATTACACACGATTACATGCAGAAAAACGCGATTTGTAATTTAAATAGACGTATTTTTAATATATTTTTAATGTTAAAAATAATAAATACAATCTGAGATTTACGATTAAACGGGGATTTAAATTGTCCTTCCAAAGATTGACTTTAAAATGTCCTTCGCTGAAATATGGGCATGTGAAATTTTAGAAGTTATTTTTTTTAAAAATTAAGACAAAACTAAAAACAATTTTAAAAGCACCTCCTGATAGGTAAAATTTGCAAAATTTAAAAATTAACTTGGTTTAGTTTAAGTTTAATTCAGAAACTTTTTAGTTAAATATTTACCATTTAACAAATATATTTATAATGAAAATTTTTAGGTTTAGCGAAGTTTATTTATAATAAAATTTAAAATGCACTGTATGTAGTAAGTGGTAAGTTAATGGCACGTTCGATTAAAGAAAGAAAAGAAGCATATTTGTGTTATAGCTGTGTTTAGATTCAAATGGTATTAAGGTGTCTGTTAAGGCGGGGATAAGTGAGACAGAAAATGTATAGTACTCTTTCTCTCATGCACATGGGAGTGCATAGGAAACAAAAATCAACATAACGTCGTAAGAATTTTCAAAACGAAACATAATTTCTTGATTGTTTTTCAATTTTTAGAATCTTAAAGCTTCAACAACTGTTCTAAAGAAAATTTCTAGCCGATCGGATAATTACTTTTAAAAATACGAAAGTTTTCAAAACAGCCGAAAAATAGTTGATACAATTTTACACAGATTTTATTTTTTTTAAAAGTCGTTTTAAATCAGATCGTCTTAAAAATTCCTTTAGAACAACCGCAAATATATCATCCTTCGATTGAAACTAAAACATTTAAAAAATTCGGTTTATTTTCGAAGCAACCTTCGACGTTTCGTCAAATAATTTTCTGATTTATTTCAATATTTTTATTTGCGCAAATTTGATTAAAATTTACAGATTGCGAAAATTTTAGTGGAGCTTTAGAAAAGCAGAGAGCGCTGTATTTTTAAATGACTTTTGTATAATGAATATTGTATAAGAAATAATTAATCTCCAAGATTTTTTATTATAAATAACTAAGCAATAATATTTTTGTATAATTAGGCTAATAAAAATGTTACAATTTACAATTATTATTCTAGTTTAGCAAAGACGAACAATTTTTTTCTTGAAAACAAATCAAGAGACCTGCAAAAAGGTTGTTGGGATTCACGTTCAATTTTTAAAACGCAACTATCGGTTAGTAAATAAAAGGGGAGGAGCTTATGTTTCCCACTAATAAAATCACAACCTTAATGTTGGTTTTCTGTATATGCCGTATTGAATATTTTGTTGTATACTACAGTAAGTTGAAGGTCGAAACTCAAAAAACATCAATTAACCATACAAAAACTTTAATCTTACATAAAGAAGAATCATTTGGGAATTCTACGAAATTCAAAAAGCGACAAAACAAAACAAACTTTTATTAAACAAACATGAACAATTAAATTTAACTCCACATACAACGCATTCATTTAATACACCAACGCAATACATATTTTTACTTTCCCCATACGTATACGTATGTATAAGGGAAATTATTGTAATCCACTCAAAAATTAAATATCGAAATTTTGGTATTAAAATGTTTCTTATCATGCTCTGATACGATTGTGTGAATTTTAGTAACATGTTCGTCTGTATGTGGTCGTTGGGGTACGAATAAAAATAGTATCAATCGCGCAGGTTGAACCGCGAAATCAAATGTCATGAAATTCGGCATAAACGTGTATTACGTATAGTTAAACTTAGAGGCCAGCTGAAAATGGTGAAAATCCGTTGAAAATTGCGGAAATGATGAACAAAATAAAAAAAGTTCAAGTGTCAGTTTCTTTTAGACCACCTTTTGTTACTGTCAATTTGACATAAGCTTTTGACGTAAACGCCATCTATGGGGAAAGTTATGCGATGTCTACATAGTCGATTTTTACTTTCCGAACTCCTTAGTAAGGAAAGTATTGTAATCAGAAATTGAAAAAAAAAATTCCCCCCCATTTTTTTTTTTAATTTTTATGTTTCGAGGTATTCTTAAACCATTTTTCCCTTTTTTGAAAAATGTCTGTGTGTGTGTGTGTGTGTGTATGTCTGTGAACACGATAGCACCCAAACGAATGAAGGAAATCAGTTCAAATTTAAAATTTAAGTTTTAATCTGTTGTCACACGAAGCCTAGTGAAAATGAATAAAATCGAATGGGGGGAACGGAGGGTTTACCTGAAGCGATAAGACATAATCCATCATAACTTCTAAACGCAATGAAATAGGTAAAAGTTTATACAAATTTTGTTCTGTAATTTTTTTTCTGAAATTAAAACTTAAAATAAAAAAAAATATTTTCTAAAATTTGCTATAGTCAAATTTTATTTAAACTAGAAGAGGTAAATTGGTACATAAAAATTGATGATGCGTTTTTAATATTTTTTTATGAAAACTCAAGGCAAAAACCAGAATAAACTATTGTCTTTTGTTTTCGAGAAAAATTCAATTGTTTTTATTATTTTTAAATACTAATTGGAATGTTTTTCGCAATGATGAATTTTTGTATTTTGATTTTTGTTAGCCAAGGTAAATTGGACGTTAATTTTGATAATTCGGAAAGTTATGCAATGGTCACATCCGATTTTTTATGTCATTTTCATAGACTACCAATGACATCTAACTTTGACAAACAACTTCAAAACTTTTTTTTTTTAATTTTTAAATACGATGTTATATCATTTTAATTTTTGAAGACATCCGGTAACTAACTTTTTTTTAAATTAGAATTTTAATTACTATGTTTGGTCTTATTCTTTACCATTAAAGTTGTTTGTTCAAAAGTATTACATCATCATCAGTATGATTTAATTTTCATAAGAATTTCTTGAAAAATAGAAGCAAAAACAATAAATTAAATTGCTGTCGGCGTCAATAGTGTTAGAAATATGTTATTTTTGGGCTGAAGTATTGTTCATAGAAATTAGTCACAAATTTGTCGTATGATTTTAAAATTTCCTTATTGGTCACTTTGAACAAACACTCCACTTTATTGGTCATTCAGTAAAGTTATAAATTTTACTGTTTTTCATATTTTGGGCAGTTGATTACCGCCATCCGAATCACTCACTTGCATTAACTGCCAGTTATGACGAATTTATAGTTGCAATAATTTTTTAAGATCCAAAGTTTGACTAATAAATCTTCAGTTAAAAGTTTAAAAGTACGGTGAAGTTGGTAATTTTGTGTTTTGAAATATTATTTGAAGTTTGTGCTAGTAATTTCGTAGTGGGACATTTACGTTTTTGAGTTTTTGAATTTTCGTTAAGATTTTGTTATTTTTCCCCAATATTGGAGGGACTAGCTTGAGCCCACGTAAAGCGAATTACTGATAGTGTTTGTTAAAACACATAATCTCTTAATGAGGATATTTGGCCGCTTCGATAATTGAGTTTCTTTGGTAACCAAGTCACCAGTATCAATTTTGGTAACAAATACATCTGTTTAAACTGGAAAATTTATGGACGCCTGATGAAGGATTCCTTCGGCCTTCTACAATTAGTATCTTCAAATGTGTGAATTATTTTGTTTGTATTAAATAATTTTGTATTGAAGTATTTTGCAATTTTTACTTTTCCGAATTAAATTTATAAATATTAGTGTAAAACTATTTGTTTTGATCAATTAATTTTATGTGTTTGAACTCAAGTTGAAACCAAGTTCATGGCCAGAGTCATAAAATTTTAACTATTTAAAGTAATAATTAGTTCATCTTTGTAGCTATTCTTAAGTTGTCTAAAACGGGACCGTTTCTTCTATTATTTTATTAGAATATTTTAGTCTTTCGTCATTAATTTCCGCATTTTTGTTAATTAATATCTAATTATAGTTTTGTTTATTTTGAATTTTGAATTAATATCATTAAATTTAACATAATAGTTTCTTTTTGTACTTTGTCTAATTCAATAATTAAAACCCACAATTATACCATATTTTGTGTATTTCTTTTGTTTTTGTGCCTTTTTTTTATAAATTTAGGTTTTTGTGAAGGAGGCCGAATTGAATCGCTTCCAGGTTTGGCTAAGTCCTGTTAGCCTTATTGTAACTAATAATCACGGTGAGTATTCTTCGGGCAGACTTATTTACCAGTGAGAACTCGTTTGTTAGGATATAAACCCGGACTTTTTACCATTGGTGGCGCCCTTGATAATTCAGAAAACCTTGAATTTTGACGATTTAGGTCCGACGCACATTTAATATCAATTCAGTAAACCCCCCTTCGGCTGCAGCTAGGCCGGCACCTTTTTGTATGCGGGGGTGTGCGTTGTGAAAATTTATCCCGTAACAACAAATCTTAAAATTTTTATTCAATTTCAAATTTAGTAAATAAGTTTTTTTTAATTTTATTAGTTTTTAACTTATTTACTTAATTAACTAGTAGTAGATACTCATTTGGTTTGCATAATTATCTTTTTACTTAATATGTTAACTTTTAATATGTATCCATTTTCTGTAGCCACCTGATGATATACACAAGCTGTATGAAACTTGTCGTGGAATATAATATAAAAAAATAACCATATTTGCCAAGTAGTGCATTTTAAATTTTATTTTAAATATATTTATGTATAATCACAACCAGTTAAGCGAATTATATCGCAATATGCTATTCTTTCTACAAGTATTTAATAGAAATGATCTTATAACAATTCAAATTTAATTATTTATCATTAGTTAAATCTATCAATTTAATTAAATAAATTTTAGAATTCGTAACTTTTGATAAAATTATTAATAATATTTTAAACTATAACAAAGTTAATTAAACGCTTAAATATTTTAAAAGAAATATTTATTAGAGACGATATTTCGAAAGCGTTTGCTTTCATTTTCGAGTTCGAATAAACAAACAAAATAAACAAACAAAATTTTGATGACAACGCGACGCGATATAAACATTGTCATTTGACGAACTAAGATCTTAGAAAAACTTTTCTAAAACCTTATTTCGGAATCAAGGAAAAACCTCAATTTTGGAAAATTGATAAAAACTTGATTCCAACATTTATATAAATAATTGACAGTATATATTACTTAGTCCATCAAGATCGGTCTTCCTGTTGATCGAGTTCTTCTCTTTCTTAATTTCTATCATTTCATGCAGGAGACGATCTTTGTAGTTTCTAACGGTTTTTAATATTCGTACATTTTCGAAGTCAGCGTCGTGTCCATCCACTAAAACATGTTTAGAAAATGTACGAATATTAAAAACCGTTAGAAACTACAAAGATCGTCTCCTGCATGAAATGATAGAAATTAAGAAAGAGAAGAACTCGATCAACAGGAAGACCGATCTTGATGGACTAAGTAATATATACTGTCAATTATTTATATAAATGTTGGAATCAAGTTTTTATCAATTTTCCAAAATTGAGGTTTTTCCTTGATTCCGAAATAAGGTTTTAGAAAAGTTTTTCTAAGATCTTAGTTCGTCAAATGACAATGTTTATATCGCGTCGCGTTGTCATCAAAATTTTGTTTGTTTATTTTGTTTGTTTATTCGAACTCGAAAATGAAAGCAAACGCTTTCGAAATATCGTCTCTAATAAATATTTCTTTTAAAATATTTAAGCGTTTAATTAACTTTGTTATAGTTTAAAATATTATTATCAATTTAATTGTTTAAAAAATATTTTTGACTTTGATGTTCTGACAATTCTGATGATTAAATTCAAAACCCGAATTTCCGTTGCTTACTCCATTCTCCTTTCTATTAATTACTTGTAGAAAGGATAGCATATTGCGATATTATATAAATATATTATGCTCATCATTGTTTATTAATTTGCTTTCTTGCATTGTTTAGGTTGCAGGGGGTGTATTATATCGATAGCTGGTTACTAGAACAAGATAAATTCCCTCCACATGCCCCATCAGGTGATTATAAACTAGCCATTAATGCTGTAATTGATGATGACATCTTTGTACTCGATGCGGAATATTATGGTGCAGTAATTAAGAAGAAAAAGAAGAAGAATAATAGGAAGCATTGAATATATTGTATACTTTACTAATGCCCGGTTTCTTCATAAAGTTAACAGCGCGGTCAACTTAACAAGCTGTTCCGGAAATACACGAATTCGAGTACTTTTAAATATTCTAAATATTTAATTTTTATTTCCGGAACAGCTTGTTAAGTTGACCGCGCTGTTAACTTTATGAAGAAACCGGGCATAAGTATAATTCTTAAGAGTTAACAACAGATACCTTAATAAAGAAAATATTCTACTTATTTTGCAATATTTCATCAAACTTAAAGATAATATTTTAAAATCTGTACAAAACATCATCTTCACGCCTTAAGGGGGGTCTAGGACTTTTCGGCGCAGCCCATTCGGCGCAACCGATTCGGCGTAGCCAGTTCGGCGCACACCCGATTCGGCGCCGCATTTTCGGCACAGGGACGATTCGGCGCAGAGACGATTCGGCGAATCCTCTTTCGGCGCAGGGACGATTCGGCGCAGGGACGATTCGGCTAATTCTCTTTCGGCGCAGGGACGATTCGGCGCAAAATAAATTTTATTTTGTCAGAATATAAAATTTTTATTTCATTATTTTCTAAAGCTAAATATGCGTTTAACAAATTAAACGCATCTCATTGGCTTAATATATACCAACATAATGTCACGACGGATGGTGTTACTATTAAAAAAACAGTCAATAAAACCGACAAAATTAAAAAAATTTAGAGATGCTGACGCCCGAATTCTCGCAATTGTTCAAGATTTTGAAAACAGAGATATTATTGATTATTTGCGTGGACTAGCACATAATTTTGAAATGCAAGGCTAAAATTTTTTAATTTATATAAATATTTATATTATTATATATTAATAATTAATAAAAACTCATTTTAATTTAATTAATTATCTCATGTAATGTTATCTATGGTATACTTTATAATTATAATTTGTTGTTTTACACCTACTCTGATTGGGTTCCCACTTTGATTCCCTCGCAAGGAAGAAGACAGTAAATACAATTTTGTAGTTTTAAGTAAAACGCCAATCCTCTTGTATCGTTCCACACTTCCAGTTGGTTTGGCGCCGAATTAGGTGTGCGCCGGATTGGCGGCGCCGAATAGTCTCTGCGCCGAATCGGGTTACGCCGAATCGGGTTACGCCGAATCGACCTTGCGCCGAATTGTCCCCACGCCAAAATGTCCCTGCGCCGAACTGGCTACGCCGAACCGGCGGCGCCGAACTGGCAGCGCCGAACCGGCGGCGCCGAAAAGTCCCATTCCCCCTTAAGGGTGCCAACGAATTCAACGTTTCCAATATATAGATGGCAATAATTTTTGTATTTTACCAAGTCATGCTTAAGGCGCTCCAAATAGAAAAATATATAGGAACAAAATTAAAGGCAATGAAATTTGCAACAAAAAATGTCTAAAAAGTTTTGCGACAGAGACAGCTTCTAAATTGTTCAATTTACATTGGTAACTTAGGAGTTTCCGAGAACTTTTGCGAGTAACTGTATGTAGGAAATTTTTGTTTAAAAAATAATGAAAAGACGAAAAGACATTAATATAACACTTTTGACAGGGTAGGAGTAGGAATATTTGAAAAAGAAATAAATTACACTATGAAACCAGATAAAAGTGTGTTAAATATTAATTACTTCAACAACAACTTAACGTATATTGCGATAAAATTATCAACATTTTTATAATCCCTGGTTTCGGCACCAATTTAATGCGATGCTCAAAAGTGTAAAGGCTAAACTTATTGCAAATAAAACTTAAATTGTTACTTTTGGAACACCCATCTCTGTAAATAAAGCTTGCGATCCTTAAGATAAGTTTTATGATGAAAAAAATTAAGCAAGTTATAAATGTCGAATGTAATTTTAATCACACAGAATACTAAATTTTAAAAGTTACAAAAGAAAGGCACAGTTTGGTCAAGTTGTTGTTTAATAATTGATGTAAAAATCGTGATGTTTTTGATCTAAAACCGCATAACATCGGTTTGCCAAATAAAACAAAGATCACCAAATTTGCAAATTAAACACATTTAATAGTAATTATTCCAACTTCTTAGCTTAATTTTCAAATTAGATGGCAAAAATACAATAATCAAATAATCAATTTTATCGTGGTCACTGGTCGTAAAATTAATTGTTTTGCGCTTTTAAGATTGTTCTCACCCTATTCGTTTTTGATGTCTTCTTAAATTTTTATTGTTGCTTGTTCATTTTGTTGCTTGGTTTCTTACGTTTCTTTAGTGTTTCACCTGTCGTGGTGAATAAATTTAATTCTTCTTCTGCTTATCAATTTCACAAAAAACACTCTTACTCTGAATTTTCATTCTTCAGGTAAGAAATTAATATAATCATAAATTTTATCAAACTAATTTAAATTTTTAATATTATTTATCAATCTTAACTCTGTGACTCTGGGCTTTAAATTTCGAACTTATCGAAACAACGGCCTTGCCCAGAATGAGTTATTTTTAAAAACCATTCTCCCTCCATTAATTGTTAAGCAAATATCACATCAGAATTGTTAAGTGGTGGAAAACTTAGGTTGAGTCGGCGCGACGCACTTATTTAAATTTTTACACGTCTTCACTCTTATTGTTTAAAACCCACTAATTATGTTTAAATTTTGATTAAAATATTTAACAAAAAATATAAAACCATGGCGCTTTGATAAATTTGGCGTTTATCTTTTCATCCAAAGATCGTGGACCAAAAACATCCTTTAAATTTTTAAATGCTGAAGAAAAGTCGCAAAACAAACTATTAACCGTGCCTTCCGTTATTAATAAAACTCAAACAATATGTGAAACTAAACAAATTATCATCATAAAATCTATCAAAAGTAATCCTGAGTTTCCAAAGCAAAATTTAATTAAAAAAAGGTTTAAACTTTATTTGTTTTTTTAAATGTAAAATCTTAAATACGGGGTCTGTTAATTGAAACATGACAATATACAATTTATCAAATTTTTTAAAATGGTGGCACTTCTTAATCTAAATATAAAAAATTTCATCCAAGGCGCCGCCTGACAAAGGTAGTGTTCCCAGAATGCTAGCTGCATTACCGCGTTGAATAGCTATACTTATCCGTTGTATAAGGAAAGTTATTGCACGAGGGTCGCCAGAGATGTGATTCAAGGAAAAACCTAAGTCCGAGATAAAATTTAAAGCATCAACACTGAAACCCCATCCTGGAAGACTATAAACCTATAGGTTTTTCTGTTGGGATTATCTCCCTTAGTGGAAAAGCTCCAATTTTCAGGCGTTGGAGACTCGCCTTTCATCCTTTCCCATTATAGCTACAGTCTATTACGACTACAGTCAGGGAGCACGACGAGAACGTGGCAATAGGATTTACTGGCAGAGCTGCTTATGCAGAGGCGTTTCTCGGTTTTTATGAAGTATACCTATGCGACATTAGTAACTACTCCAAGGCCATGCCAGTCATTTGCCCCCTCCCCCCCCCGATACTTTTTAGGTTATATTAAAATGTTCTTAATTGTATAAGGTGTACTCATTTTTTTGACTGTAAAGTAAGATTGAACGAAATAGATAATTAGAAATAAAAAAATTAGCAAGTGTATTAAAGGTGCCAACGAACGTGTAAATATGCACTGCGTAGATCCTTCGAATTTCACGATTTTAAGAAAAACTATAGCATATGCGATATAAAAAACTTCATAATCTTGTACAAAGAACTATTTTCTTAGATCTGTGGAAAAATGAGCGAAATTGGTCCTAAAATATTTGCATAAAAATAAAAACTAAGCCTAACACATTGAGTAAATGAACTGGCCCGAAAAGTGGAATAATGTTTAGTAATGCTAAAAATTTGGGTTTTAACTTGAATTTGTCCCACCAACAAACTTTGCCAAAACGGAGTTGGAACTCTACGATGTGTTACAACTTCTGTTGATTCGTGATAAATCGAGGAACCTATAGAATAAAATGCACAATTATATTATCATTAATAATAATTGTTCCTTTTTTTACATGACAACGAATTAAAAATTTAAAAATTATTTTTTTTCCTTCTCGGTTAAAAAATTTTATTATTAAAATAAACAATTAAGTTCGCAAACATAAATTATTCCGCACTCTGGCGCGCAAAGCAAATGTCTATCTGATTGATTTATGTTTTTCCTTAGTAAATAGATCGAGATTCAGCCAAGAAAACGTCAGTAAAACTAGGAAATACATCTCGACACTCTAATTCCTATGTTTATTTGTTAAAACTTCGTGATGATACAAAAAAGGTAGTTTGCAAAAAAACCTTTTTAAATACCCTTGGTATAAATGAATGGATAGCTCATAACTGGATAGGAAAAAACGCAAGAATTGCAGAAGAAACCGAAAGCCAACCCCAGACAAATACTAAAAGAAGTACTACACGTAAAGTATCAAAAAAGACGGTACACGTCATTTCGGCGACCGCAGTTCGGCGAAAGCGATTCGGCACCGTATATTGGGCGACGGTCAATTCGGCGAACCGATATTCGGCTATGTTAGTTTCGGCGATTCCAATTCGGCACCGGCATTTCGGCGATTCCCATTCGGCGACAGAAAATTCGACTACGTCGATTCGGCGACGGGAAATTTATTTAAATTATTATTTATTAATAAACAAGAAGATGGATTTAATTATTGGATTTTTTGAGTCATACGAAAGAATTACTAAAATTATTATTTTAAATAATTAAAAATTATTGTTTATTAATATAAATACAGGGTCGAAAAAAGTTCATAGTATTTATTATTACCTATTATAATATAAAAAAAATTATTTTTTATTTTTAAATTAAATATTTATTTACATACATACATCACAGGTCATATACATACAAGCAATTAAACAAATTTTAATCCATGTTATAATTATAAGCTATACCGCGAAGATATTCTATAACATTATTAGAATTATAATTGGTTACCTTCGCCAAAATTCGAGAATCAGCCGCTTCGTACCGCGGCCTTTTTTTTAGGAGGTGCATGTCCGGCTAGAATACGTTCGTATTCTGTGTATTCTGAAAGTTTTTTGAATACGTCTTAATTTATCCAAAAAGGTCCACAACGTTGGATGAAATATACCACTACCAAAACCTAATTGTATTTTTCGATGACAAGCTTCGGCGTAATTATTAGTTCTATCAATTCCATCCAACGTGCGTTGATACACAGACCAAATATTTGAAGAAAACATTGGAGTATTTCTAGTACCATTATTTCTAAGACGTCCAATATATGTATTTGTAAACCATTCTAAAATTGGATCTAATTCTGGTGGTAAATCATTCTCCAAACTTGTAATTGCGTGTAAAATGTCATTCTCGGGAACAAACGCAATCGAAGTAACCATTTTTGCACGCAATGCAAAGTCTACATCGGTACTGTATCTTTTTAAAAGATTATTTGACGATAAATGTTTTTTTAAATTTTTCACTAAGTGAAATAGGCAGCCATGTATATTAACGTCAGGAAATACTTCACGAATCGCTTGATGAATGCTAAGCTCAAAATCCACACTTATACTCAACGGATTTAGTTGAGGCCACAATTCACGGATCATATTAAATAATTTCACATAAGTTTCTGTTCTCTTATTGGGTAGTAAGCAAAACAAAACAGGAAACACTGCTCTTCCATCTTTTCTAGCAAGTATAACGAATACTTGTGAAAAAAGAGACGGA
This sequence comes from Cantharis lateralis, assembly GCA_963170105.1. NCBI lineage: Eukaryota > Metazoa > Arthropoda > Insecta > Coleoptera > Cantharidae > Cantharis > Cantharis lateralis. Next base: position 21,509,786 of record OY720625.1, on the reverse strand, counting down.
CAAATTAGAAAAGTGCCGTCCATAAACAATTCAAACATACTTTCACTCCAACTGGAATTATATTCTCTTCCAAATATCATAATACGTTCAGAGTCCAAATTCTCACTTCCTGAATCGGCTAAAAGATATCTCTCAAAATTATCAGGGCTAAACTCATAAGTGGAATAACATTCCGGTATGATTATTAGTTCCCTAGATTCCGGATTTGCTGGTGCTTCAGAATTTTGGTTACGTCTCCGTTGTATCGTTCTGCTCATGACAGAATTGCTTGGAATATTACCTTTTATGGCATCAGGAACATTTGCAATAGCCCGTGCTCTTATTTGCGATGGATTTTCCATTGTATTTTCGGCTAAAAGTTTTATAGCAGTATTAAGTCTTTGAAACAACCAAGGATCTAATGGACGTTACCAACTTGTTAAATAGTTTTAGCACATAGTATAAAGTTGAGTTACTTGATTTTGCTAGTCTAAGGTACTATGTGTTGTAGATGTCCATATTGTTTCGGGTATCATGATTATGGATGGAGTTGGACCGGAGTATAATTATGTAAATTTTTCTTAGCGTATACCAAACATTATAAAATTTTACATTTTCTTCTTTGACACGACTCTGTAAAATGCAAAAAATATTGTCGTCCATATCTCGGAAACGGTTCGATAAAATACAAAAATGTATATGAACAAAAATGTAGAGAATGAAATTTACAAAAAGAGATACCTATAACTTTGATTTCGTTTTTTGCGTAAAAATATTTATGTGGTTTTCATGTTAATCCTGCTTCTCTTAATCTCTGAAAAACTTTTCGAAGTCTAATCAAATGTTCTTCAAAAGTATCTGAAAAAACAAAGATGTCACCATCACTTCATGCCACTTCATACCCTCAAAAATGAAATCTGTTAGATTTTGAAAAGTGGCAGGGGCGTTACATAATCCGAAACTTAGAACATTGAACTCATAAATGCCATTGCCTGGGGCTACAAAAGTAGTGTATTCTTTCGAATCTTCTTCTAAGCCGATCTGCCAATAGCCACTAAACAAATCTAAAGATGTAAAGTATTTGGACCCATTCAGAGTTAAAATATCATCTATATTAGTCAAAGGATAACTGGATTTTTTAGTGACATTATTGATTTTGCGATAATCACAACAAAATCGTTAGGTTTTATCTTGCTTGTCGACTAAAATAATTGGTGAAGCCCACGGACTTTGACTTCGTCGGATTACGCCGGATTCAAGCATTTCGTTGATCTGGTCGTCAATAATTTGACGTTCGACTAGAGATACGCGATAAGGCTTAGATTTTCTAGGTGCCGCGCCTTGAACGTCAATTTTATGTTTCACTAAATTTGTAAACCCCATTTGACTTGGTTCTTTTGCAAAAATATCTTTAAATTCCATCAATAAGTTTTGTAATTGTAATTTTTGAGAATCGGACAAGTCATTATTGAGCTTATGATCTTCAAGGGATTTTGAAATAATTCCGACCGTAAATAAATTATATGAGATATTTTGCAGGTATGAGGTCAAGGCTAATTTATTTTTTGTTAAAATTTTACAATTTTCTCTAAAATGACTTAATTCAACTGTTTTACTTGACTGCAGTGAAATTCTAGTAACCTTGTTGAGTTGTAAACGGTAGTCTAGTCAAAATATTATTTGTATTCTCGGTTGTAGGTTGATTGTTTATATTCATATTTAACAATGTCATTAGTTGAGGTAATTCATTACTTTGAGATCTTTCTTCCCAATTACTTAATTTGTGAACAATATCTTCTAACTGACTAATTTTCATGTTAGACTGTCTTAGTGTACAATACATTTGCAAAAAAATTTGATTTAGGCCGTTTTCGAAGTGATCAATAAAATCATCATCCTTCATAGCGGGGTTATACTCTTCGGCTAGGATGGTGAGCTCGTAAAAATAATGTTTTATACTTTCAGAAGGTTGTTCTTTCCGGTTGTACAACTTGATCTTCGCTAATCTCAAAGATGACTCTCCAGCGAATTTTGTTGTAAATTCATTTTTTATTTCCCTCCAAGTTTTTGTACTATTGTAGCCTAAAGTGCGCGCTAACAAGATTGCCACTTGTTTAGCCGTCGATGTTTTTATACGGTTGGCCAGCTTCCGAGATTTAAGCCACAGTTGGTTAGCGTTGGGTTGGTGTGTCCACCAATCGCAGGTTCCCTGGTTGATTATTCTTACCACTTGGTTATCACGGATGATGAGAATGGCGACACTATCACTTTGAAAGGAAATGCTCTTAGGGCGCCAAATATTAAATAAAATACAAGAAGTAGAGAGAAGGGAATTTATTTAATATTAAAGATGGGACTATAGAGGTTGGGTACGCAAAACACACAGAGGTACAACAGTTAACAATAATTGGCAGACTCGAGGTCCCAAACAGAGATAGCTGAAGACCAAAAAAAATAAGGCTACTGCTGATTGACAGATGCTCTTCAGCAAACAAACAACCAGAGGTCCACCAATATCCCCTCATCCAAAGTGGCTCCACTAAATTGGTGCAAGGCCTGATGTAGCGTTGGACAATAGTGATTGCAAAATACTAAATAAACAGCACTTACCCCGTTTCACCCTTTCCAAATCTGCTATTGAACAATAGCAGTGACGCAAAGATTTTACTTGGTCCGAATTCTTTCCAAGAGCTCTTTTCTGAATCCGGATCTGCGCCAATGAAATTAGAACTACTAAAACAGAAAAATGCCGTTCACCCAAGTACTTCACAGAACACAAATTACCCAACTCAAGCTATCTAGTTGGGCTCACCAAAAATAAAGCAGATACAATGACCAATAATAATAATAATAATAATTAACTTTATTACAAACATTAGGAATATACACCTATATACAAATACAAAAAAAAGTAGAAAGGATATGTTCCAGGACGCATTTGTAATTGGCGGAGATCAGCTTCAGTAGCTGTTTTTCATCACAACCCAGGAAAATTGCCTGTCTTAGTTAACGATAGTTATTGGGTTCCTCAAAAAATCGTCCACATTATAGAAGGCTTGTTCTTTTAAATATTTATGGTCGATTTATACTCAACATTTAACATTTAAGAGTCCGGATACATGCTGAAGCTCATTTAACAAGTTAACATCTTTTTGACATTTGACATAAATATTAGTGAATGATTTTGTTTGTGTGAGTGTTAGTTTATTTTGTGTTATGGGAAAAATAAAAAATATTACTTTGGTAACAAATTACTACCATTTTCTACCATTATTTTGATAACACATTCAAAAAAAACCAACAGAATAAACAATAATTTGCGCGCGCCGTTTAATCATGCACAGTGTGAACAAAATTTCTTAAATGTTAAATGATAGATGAAAGTTGGTCATCTCTTAAGTGATAAGTGTTAAATGTTAAATGTTAAATGAGGAGTATAAATGCTTATACACAATTCCGGTACACGTCATTTCGGCGACCGCAGTTCGGCGAAAGCGATTCGGCACCGTATATTGGGCGACGGTCAATTCGGCGAACCGATATTCGGCTATGTTAGTTTTGGCGATTCCAATTCGGCGATTCCCATTCGGCGACAGAAAATTCGACTACGTCGATTCGGCGACGGGAAATTTATTTAAATTATTATTTATTAATAAACAAGAAGATGGATTTAATTATTGGATTTTTTGAGTCATACGAAAGAATTACTAAAATTATTATTTTAAATAATTAAAAATTATTGTTTATTAATATAAATACAGGGTCGAAAAAAGTTCATAGTATTTATTATTACCTATTATAATATAAAAAAAATTATTTTTTATTTTTAAATTAAATATTTATTTACATACATACATCACAGGTCATATACATACAAGCAATTAAACAAATTTTAATCCATGTTATAATTATAAGCTATACCGCGAAGATATTCTATAACATTATTAGAATTATAATTGGTTACCTTCGCCAAAATTCGAGAATCAGCCGCTTCGTACCGCGGCCTTTTTTTAGGAGGTGCATGTCCGGCTAGAATACGTTCGTATTCTGTGTCGAAAGTTTTTTGAATACGTCTTAATTTATCCAAAAAGGTCCACAACGTTGGATGAAATATACCACTACCAAAACCTAATTGTATTTTTCGATGACAAGCTTCGGCGTAATTATTAGTTCTATCAATTCCATCCAACGTGCGTTGATACACAGACCAAATATTTGAAGAAAACATTGGAGTATTTCTAGTACCATTATTTCTAAGACGTCCAATATATGTATTTGTAAACCATTCTAAAATTGGATCTAATTCTGGTGGTAAATCATTCTCCAAACTTGTAATTGCGTGTAAAATGTCATTCTCGGGAACAAACGCAATCGAAGTAACCATTTTTGCACGCAATGCAAAGTCTACATCGGTACTGTATCTTTTTAAAAGATTATTTGACGATAAATGTTTTTTTAAATTTTTCACTAAGTGAAATAGGCAGCCATGTATATTAACGTCAGGAAATACTTCACGAATCGCTTGATGAATGCTAAGCTCAAAATCCACACTTATACTCAACGGATTTAGTTGAGGCCACAATTCACGGATCATATTAAATAATTTCACATAAGTTTCTGTTCTCTTATTGGGTAGTAAGCAAAACAAAACAGGAAACACTGCTCTTCCATCTTTTCTAGCAAGTATAACGAATACTTGTGAAAAAAGAGACGGACAAATTAGAAAAGTGCCGTCCATAAACAATTCAAACATACTTTCACTCCAACTGGAATTATATTCTCTTCCAAATATCATAATACGTTCAGAGTCCAAATTCTCACTTCCTGAATCGGCTAAAAGATATCTCTCAAAATTATCAGGGCTAAACTCATAAGTGGAATAACATTCCGGTATGATTATTAGTTCCCTAGATTCCGGATTTGCTGGTGCTTCAGAATTTTGGTTACGTCTCCGTTGTATCGTTCTGCTCATGACAGAATTGCTTGGAATATTACCTTTTATGGCATCAGGAACATTTGCAATAGCCCGTGCTCTTATTTGCGATGGATTTTCCATTGTATTTTCGGCTAAAAGTTTTATAGCAGTATTAAGTCTTTGAAGTTCGACGTTTTCTGCATTTCCTACGGTTCTGCAGGAATGCTCCCTTCGCTGGGAATTGAACGAACCGTCTCCAATATTGGTCCATATTCTGCCATTGCAACCCTTGTGCTTACTTTCACATCGCCAGAATTGAATAGTACCATCTGTGTTAATTTTATCTTTAACATAGAGGTACCCATCATTAGCATATTTTTCGTTGCTTCGTTTGGTTAAAATCATTTGAGTTTCTTCCATTGTATTGCAAATTGAAAATTATTATATTGATTCCTAATACTACACTTGAGCACTCTTATTAAAATCTATACAGCGAAATCTGTAAACTGGAGATAAAATGTCAATTATTGCAATCTTATAAACTTACTTAAGTTACTTACCTTTAGCGTGTTATGCTTAAACGCTTCCACTCACTACTTGTGTAAACTAAACTGTTCACTTTGATACCAAAACCCAACTCAACTGACTATTCCACCGCCCAAACTCAACTAACTAAAAAATCAACTCGAAAACCGTTACTAAAAGTGGAGGACTAATTGAAATTTTGAAAAGGATATATTATGTACTTAAGGAAAATGGTATTAACTATTTAGTTGAAAAGGCTGAATTGTATTGAAATGGGGAAACTAAGGAAAGATTAATACAATAAGGTATTATTGAAAAGGTGGATATATGCAAAAATTGTATTGAAATAGGGAAAACCAGGGAAAGATTAATACAATAAGTATTATTGAAAAAAAGGATATACGAGTATATGTATAAGAATTGTATTGAAAAACAACCCAGGAAAGATTAATACAATCAGTATTATTGAAAAGCAGCAAATAACAAAAAAGGGATCTACTTAAAGGAGGTAAAAGCCATATTCGTCCGTACTAAAGTTTTTTTTATACATTTAAATTTTAAATTTAGAATTGAATAAACCAAAAGTATATCCTCCGTCGCCGAATCGACGTAGCCGAATTTACTGTCGCCGAATCGGAATCGCCGAACTACCGGTGCCGAATTGGAATCGCCGAAACTATCATAGCCGAATATCGGGTCGCCGAATTGACTGTCGCCGAAACAGAGTCGCCGAAATGACGGTGCCGAACTGGAATCGCCGAAATGACGGTGTCCGCAAAAAAGAATGAAGAAGCAAATACACACGTTCAGACCTTTTTCAACGATTTACATAAACTTCCAAGTCACTATTGTAGACAGAGGACTTCAAAGTTATATTTGGAGCCCATATTTTCTTCAAAAAATGAGTTGTATAATGTGTACCTTTCCAAATGTAAAAACGACCAAGTCCCTTCTATATGTAAAACTACATTTGCAACATCTTTGAAGACCTTAACCTATCGCTATTCCAACCTAGAAAAGATGTTTAACGTAACGGAACTCAAGCTGATCTTACTGCATCTACTTTCGCTTCATGTATGATAGACTATTTAAAAGAACATTGCCTTCAGGAAAAACTGCCTATAATAATTTATAGTGATGGCTCTACATATCAAAATAGAAACGTCATTATGTCAAATGCCCTCCTGCATTTTTCTATACAAAATAAGATACAAATAGAATAGAAGTTTTTAGTTAAGGGATACACAAATATGGAATGTGATTCAGTCCATTCACATATTGAAAGACGATTGAAAAATAAGGATGTATTTTTACCTGCTGATTTTATTACCGCAACTAGAGATACCAGGAAAAAAACATTCCCATATGACGTGATATACTTAACGCATGAGTTTTTTAAAGATTACACTATCCAAAATATCCAGTATTATAATTCTATTCGTTCAGGAAAAAAACAGGTGAAGCTGTGGTCACAGATATGGTATGCCTTAAATACAATTCAAATAGTATTACTTATAAATTACGTTACGACGATGAGTATCAAAACCTGCCCAGAAGACCAACGAAAATAAGCATTGAAACAGAACCCTCAGCTATGTATAAGAAACCAATTTCAATTCAGTACTCTAAATGGAAGCATCTCCAAGAATTAAAGAGTGTAATACCTTCAGATTTCCATAGTTTTTATGATAATCTTCCACACCTTTCATCACAGAGCAGTAATAAGAAGAGGAAGAAATAGGAATTTCCCATTATTGTACAAAGTGTTTTATTATTTAATAATTGTTTTATAATTAATAAATTATTTGAATATTAAAATTTACTTTTTATTTAAATTGATTTGTTGTGATTTTATAATAATAATAATTAAAAGTTCATATAAATTATTACAAAATTTTTGTACGACAATAATCCCATGTATTAGAGCCCATATTACAACATTCTTAATACAGAAACATTAAAATTGTTGCAAAAAAATCAACTTAATTCGAAATAATCAGTTTTTTCATTCTCTTGAACAATTTTGATTTAGTCTCATAAGTGGTATTAGAATGAGGGTAGCGATATTATATTCGTCATCAAAAAAGTAGAAATAATGAATACCAGAGAAAATCTTATTCTGGTCAGAAGAAAGTGCCTTTGTGCAAACCGTTTATGATAATGCCCTACAAATGGTTTCGTAATAGATATGCTTGAGAAGATTAACAATATTGTCTTTAGTCCCGCATCTATTACTTACCGAAGCCTGCCCTGCGCAAGCTTGCGTGAGAGGATACGACTTGACATTTCTTTACTTCTTGATTTTTTGTTAATTTGTAGTTTAATAATTCTTGTTTGGCGCCCACGGAAGTATCCAACTCCCGATATCAACCTTACTCACAATACCCGCTTCTCCTACTGTGTAAAAGCATAAGTTCGTTGGGTAGTTGAAAGCGGTGCATGGTGACTGTTTAGAATTGCAATAGTTTCAAATTCAGTTTATTTACCGCCAATATTTATCGTATATATTCCGTTTTATTTATGTTCAAATTCTGTCTATGTACCTTTATAATTTCAATTCCATGCGCAGGACTGTCTTACTATGCGCACGAATGCTTCGATTCCACAGTTAGCAGGTTACACTGATAGGGTCAAGTCGTACTACTCAGTTAATTTGTTACTCATATCTATTTAAGGACCATTTGTACAGTGGTGGTTTAAGAGCCGTTTAAACCAAGTTTAAGGCTAAACTAAGTTTAGTCATTTTTTCACCTTGTATGGTCTTAGTTTAACGATCAAACGAAGTTTAAACGTAGTTCAACTCATGAAAACTTAAACCATCAAAATCGATCGTTTAAGCATAGTTTATCCAATAACCTTATTATAATTAAAAAATAAAATTAAAGTAACAACCGATTTGTACTTCATTTTTTACAAAATTAAACAACAAAATTAAAATGGAGTTTTTGGAAGAGCAAACCGACGATGAAGATTTTCTAGATTATGCTGATCTTGTTTTGCGTCCCAGAAAATTGCAAAGTGTTTAGACCACGAATTCCAGAAGGACAAGATGTGGCAATTTATGGAAACCGCAAAAGTTTTTTTTCGATGAACGTTCAAGCTATATGTGATATAAAATTCAAAATTTACATCAGAGCCGTGGTGGTCATTTGCCGGATATTTTATTCCATACTTAGTCTTACTTTACAATGAAATAAAATGCTCACAACTCACTCAAAATATACATGTTTTTATTTTGAAATAAAACAGTTTTATTTTTATTTAGCGTATGGCAAATACAAAAAGAAAAGAAAGAAGCAACTACATGTTAATGCATACATAGTCATATATTAATATTCAGACTTTCAATCCAAGTGGTAGCTGGTGGAGTGGCTCTCAGGAAGTCTGCGGTCGTACAGTGACTCGGTCTGTTTTTGCAGTTATATGCCAGGTGGAACATTGTTTGCCTTTCCTCTCCGCAGTCGCATGCGGCAGTTACGGATTTTCCCCATTTAAGCAGGGAATCAGCACATACCCCACAGCCCGTACGGACTCTGTTCAGTCCGCACCATGTACTTCGTGGCAGGGCGAAACCATGTGGCGTCTGTCCGGCGTGGAGAACATCGTGGACCGCTTGAGGCGCTTTGGCTTGCCATTCTCGTTCCAGGTTGAAATCACTAGCAAGCAATTGCTCAGCGGTTTGAATGGGTGGTCTTCTAGAGCGCAGTCTGTGGTCCAGATGTGCGATGTCTTCGTGGATCTTCAGTAGCGGGTTTCTTTGGATTTTGTTGTACTCTCTGACCATGGCTCTTGATCGTCGGAGGTGAGGGGGGGGAGATGTTACTTAGAGTAGGTAGCCAGTAAACAGGTGTGGGTTTAATGGTTCCACTGATGATTCGCATCGAATTATTTCATTGGACGTCCACTAGTTTTGTGTGTGGGCTGTTCAGCCATACTGGCGAGCAGTATTCTGCAGTCGAGTAAACCAGGCCCATGGTAGAGCATCTCAGTGTATCGGCAGTAGCTCCGCAGGAAGTACCGCTAAGTTTAGAGATTATGTTATTTCTTGTCTTGAGCTTTGCGGCTACGTTGGTAAGATGTTTCTTAAACGATAGTGTCCTGTCTAAAGTGACACCGAGATATTTGGGAAACTTGTTGTTTTAGGCGGGTGCCATTGAATTGGACATTTAGTTCTACGTTGATCGAAATACTTTCTTCTATTGTCCAAAGTTGATAGTCCTAGGTATCCCAGCAGATGATCGTAATTGGTGTCAAAGCAGATACCAAACTTGAAACATAAAAATTTCACAAGCTTACGCTGAATTTTTTCAATGCGAGAGATATGAATTGAATGATAAGGATGCCAAACGGTAGAACAGTATTCTAAATGTGACCTAACGTATGCGGCGAACAACAAGTTCAAAACGCTTAGACTTGAAAATTCTTGAGCATTCCTTAAGATAAATCCCAACATGCTGTTACTCTTGTTTATTATACTATCGATATGAGTTGAAAAGCTGAAATTAGATTCCATAATAACGCCTAAATCTTTAAAACTCGAGACTGTATCAATTTCACTTCCTTGGAGACTGTAAGAGTGCTCTGTTGGATGAGTCATCCTTGAAAAACGTAGAAATTTGCATTTTGAAATATTCAAATTCAAGTAATTAGCACTGCACCATGATTCGAAAGAGCGGAGCTCATCAGAAATAAGGTTGCAGTCTTGAACAGTCTTCACAGCCTTGAAAATCTTGAGGTCATCAGCAAACAATAAAAATTGACAGTTCTTAAACACTGATTTAATGTCGTTGATGTACAAAATGAACAGCAACGGCCCAAGATGGGAACCTTGAGGAATTCCAGTTTTCACAATGATATTATGTGAGCTAACGTTGCCAATTTGTATTTTTTGATGACGCTTTGATAAATACGATTCAAACCACTTAACCAAGTTTACACCGATGCCAAGCTTCTCTAACTTATATGTTAGTCGTTTAATGTGGACACGATCAAACTATTAAGTTTGCTTCAAGAGAATAATCGTACAAACAATCACGCGGAAGCCGCTCATCGTCGGTTACAAATAGAGCTTGGGATGGATCATCCGACCATTTGGGAACTAATCGATGCACTTCGCAAAGTTCAACAAGGTAACAGAAATTAATTTTATCTATATCTTTCTAATTTATTATATTTTTTATTGATTAACTATGCCGCTTTTCTATTATTAAATATTTAATTTATTTTAGGTTGTGATTTATATTACGAGCAATTAGTTGCAGGACACGCGCCACCTATGATGTTAAGGATTTTAGCGGTAGTTCGGGATTATCGTAATAGTAATATAATAATAGAATATTTAAGAGGTATTTCACACAATTACACGTAATAATTTAATTTTTATTTTATTTATTAATTTTTTTTATTAATAAAATATTAAAAAAGAAAAAACCCCTTTTATTGATGGCGGCGAAATCGGCCGGCGGCGAGTTGGCCCGGCGGCGAGTTGACCCGGCGGCGAGTTGGCTCGCGACGAGACGGCCGCGGCGAGTTGTCCTAGACTCCTTTCAAAACTATAATAATATTAATACAATTATTACCTATTTGGTATTATTTACAAATTATTAGTTAATGTTTATTATACTGGCAAAGTATTGTAAAATAAGAAATTAAAATGAATCTAACCTAAAAAGTTATTTACCGAATAATATGTTGAATCGTTTAATTAAACAAAGTTTATTATTTATTAGCTATGAAGATTTGTTCTATTTTTTCTAGCCAATACTGCTCAAATATCCACACCAAACAGATTAAAACAAACAACTACTAAAATGTAAACAAATGCTATCAATATCAACGCTATGATTTATAAATTTGTAACTTGCTGGTGGAGCTCAGTGGAGCTGTAAATATAGCTTTTTTGAAAACCAACCTTAAGGCTAAGAATCATCAAGCTAGCTTTGATTCACGAACGTGTGAGGGCTTGTAAGCTACGGTATTTTATAATTCGTAGGTAGACAACACGTTTAACAAATTTTTTGGTTGCTCTACTAGCTATATTAAAATAGTAAAATTATAGGAATCTAATTTTGGAATATACGAGAAGCTCCGCCTTTTAAAATACGAAAATTTCCCTCTCTGTTATTTAAACATTTTATTAATCGTAAGGGTGGGATATTTGCACTTTCCATCATTAACGCAGGAATATGTAATTCTTATTGTTCCCTTTGAATATATAAGATCGTATAAATTATTTTATAATAAAATGGCTCCTAGTAAGAAACCTTATTCGAAAGTAGGAAAAAAGACTAAACGTGCAAGTTATAATAATTAGGAATGGGATTTATAAGTAGATACTTATAAAATTATTAACAATAAAATATAATATGTAAATGCGTATAAATTCGATATAATATTATAATTTTGCACCTGATGAAAAAAATTTCACAATCGTATAAAATTTAGCCCAGTACATCTGAGATTTAACCTTGCAAGAGATAAGGAATTGCATAAAACTCAATTCCAATTTGCTTTTGCAGTTATCCAGCGATAATTTTCTTATGTTGTATTGCAGATAACTATGTTCAAAATTATGTATACAATACATTTAATTTACAACAATGTTATACATAATTATGTTATGTTAGAATATTTGAAAAAGTAACAAGTAAAAAGCATTATATAAATTTTATTTTACTAGGATTTTTTATAACCCAAGCACTCACTGAAGGTTTCATCGAGTCGCATAATAGAGTTTAGATAAATAATAATTAGTCATCTACATTGTTTTGTTGTGCAGTTTTATTTATATAAATATTAAAAATTTTTAAAAAATTAACAAAGTTTACTTATTCCGAGTGACCGTCCGATTTCTGAATATAGGGAATTTACATGGGAAATTGATTTTTTCTAAATTCCTGCTTCTCATTATAACTGATAAGAATAAAAAGTATATCAAATTAAAGAGAGTTTTATTCCGCGTCTAAAGATATTTAATACTTAATATTTTGTTTCCTAATTATTGTTAAAAACTCGACAGTAAAATTAAGAAATAGCGATTTAAAAAAATATATTAGCAGGCTTGTCCGACAAGTTGCTTTGACAGATTAAAATTAATTTGGTAAAAAATGGCATTGCGGCAACAATGTAGTAAATGAAATGACCCAGCCATCTAATATTTTTATAAAAAGCACCATTTCTTAATTATTATTCATTAAAAACATCCCCCATACTGCACGGAACTCGAAAAATGACGAAATTCGAAGGCTGGGATCCGAGATTTGCCAATGTCAGGAGCAGGGAAAACTTACCCTCCGCACGCTCTTCGGGTGGCTCCGGGCGGTTTTTGTAAATTGTTACAAAAGCCGGATGGCAATGCACTCGAAAATGCAGGAACTAGAACGATGTTATCACTTCAACAGCATGCACTTGAATGAAGACGCTTTCTTCCCAACATATAGCATAGCATAGCTTGATTGGCTACAGAGCATGTTGGTGCCGTATGCACCATTATCTCCTTCATATGGTGATCGATATTTGACAGTGCAGCGATTTACTGAATAAAATATGCTTGCCAACCCCGAAGGTGTTAGTTGACTGTACGACGAAAGAATTAGTTGTTTAGACGTGTAATTTAACTGTTGCCGGTTAAAATTAACGCATTGCAGTTTAATAATTGTTTTTGTCTCCTCACCATAATTACAATTGCCATGACCCAAGTAGAGCACACGTACCGGCAATAAAATTACTTTTTAAAGCTTACGTGAAGGTGAACTTGTTAAATTTACATCAAAAAGTCAATTTCCAAAATAAAATTGTGAAGTAACCGTTGGGCCGATTTTATTCATCTTCACCTCATAAGAAAGCTAAAATTGTGCTTTTTCAGAATATTCATTGGTTTTCTTTCCTACTTTGAAGGAGGACAGCCGTAGAATACTACCTCTAAGCTAAAAAGGTTAAAAGTTCTTTTTAGTTAAAATTAGCATTGAAAACAATTTTGTGAATTTTTGAAATTTTTGTAATTTCGCTCTAAACTTGAACAGTTTTGTTTGCAAATATTTTAATAGTCGTATAGAATGCATGTTTCCATAGTTGTTGCAGAATATACCATTCTACTCGGTCTTAGCAGCTTACACACTTAATCGTCAAGCTGTTACTGTCTTAATTTAATGAGTGGAAAATGTTCACGAACTACGACTTATTTAGAATACTCATAATTTTCAAAATTTACATACTATTTCCAGAAATTTGAATTACGAAAATAATATAAAATTGAAATTTTATTGCAAATTATGTTCATTTAATTTAATTATTATTGAAATACACAGTGCCTTTATTACAATTAAGGGGTCCCTGCAGTCTAGCGCTGTAAAATTTGAGGCATATTCAAGATTTTTTTGTTAAGGTTAAAGTAATGAACAACAATATTAAAACTCTTTAGATGTGAATATATACAATTTTTTTTTAATTGAGAATTATTTTTAATTACGACAAAAATAGCGCTAAATAACAACCTTTCAAAAAAATGTACTTGGGCGACGTAGCAGATTTTGACTCTTCATTTGTTTGGCAAAAATACGCTCTTTTGAAGTTTAAATTCTAAAATCAGGCTTGTTTTTACCAGTTTTTCTATGTAAAAAATACCAAGTTTTTGAAATAAAAGTTGATTTTGGTTCCAGCGATAACCAATATACCAATAATAAAAATACAAATATGAATAAATTATTTTGTTTTGATTATACAAATTTATAGATAATATTAGTTTTTCACCCACACTTTTATTGTTAGTGATGCTTTTCTTTTTCAAATTAAAATTATTCTAAATATATAATATATTATTTAATGAAATGTTTTTGTATCCATCCAAAAAGTAAACATATTACATTCACCATGTGGTGTATTTGAAACGAAACGCCAATCCCCACCAGAACATCATTTCGTAGATTATTTCTTGCATTGCAGCTCAAAATATTATTTATATCCAAGTTGAAAACCATTATATCCATTATTTATTTGAGCGACTGTAAAAGTCTTGTAGCCATCTCTGTGATAATGGCTGAACTATAATCATTAATTTAATCTAAAATTATTCCCGCCTGATTTGAATTGAACGATTATTTCTAATTAAATTTTTTATGTGTTATAGATAAAATATATTTTCAAATAATTTATTTATGAGTTCTTTTATACATGTACATTAATTAAATAGGTAGAATATTATTAATTGATAATTAATTTCAGGTTTTAAAATTAATATTACTGTTATAAAGAAAAATTTTTAATTTAAAAACACCTGCTGCCCGTCCTTACAGTGTCACAAATATTATCTTAAAATTTCAAATCGATGTGTTGGTGCGTTTTCGAGATGTTCTCGAATGTATGATTTTTTTTCACCTGGCCGATTTTTTTTTCTTTTTTTATTAATAATTCTTTGTTAGTAATTATTTCTCCTACTTAAATTTTTTGCTAAAAAGTTTACAAACATGGTATTTACTCAAATTGAAACCCAAATTACAAAATTTGCTTTAAAAAAATAGCCTTTGCCCTTTCTTAATTAATTGTAAATATAATTTCCAAATTTGAAGAAAATCCATTCAGCCGTTTTTAAATTGTTCTCGCATGAACAAGAGCGCATCGCAAATTCCTAGCCTTAATTAGTACATGGTTTACATGGTTAGTACCAATGAAGTTCTTAACATTGCAGATAGGTAACAGCACTTGACAACAACTTTTAGCTCAAATGTTTTTATAACTTACGTCCCTATTACGTTCTACATCTATGCCTGTATTCACAAACGTCCGTAAAATATTTAACAAGTCGTTAAATTAAAGAAACCAATAGAAATTATCTCTAGTAGTACTAAGTACTACAATAGAAATCATCCGTTAAATTTAACGGCCTGTTAAAAGATTTGTGAATACGGGCATTAGTATATAATATAATCAATGGTATTGGTTAGAAGGTACAATGAAGCTTTTGGGTGCCACAAGCCAAGGCGGGAGGACATGTTTAGAAAACGTCCAAGTGGAAGTCCATATAAAGGCATAGTTGAATTTTGTAAACAAAATAAAAACTGAGTTTGGTGAATTAATCTTGTAATTATCTGAGTTTTAATTGAATTAAAAAAAAATTATTACGTTGAATTGTGGAAGAAAAATTTTAATGGAATTGGATTTCGCTGGTCAAGTATTTTGCAGTTATAAATTCACGTGACATTAAGAAATCCAATGATAACCATTATATTACTGAAGTTATTGAAGCTTTTAATTTTAATTTTGGAATTAAGTAGAATATGATATCCGAATGTCTTCTTACAATGAAGATATTGAGAGAATTGATGAGTACCGGGCAGGGTTTTTAAGAAATAATACTGAAATTTTTGTACATTATTTGAAGTAATTATTCTATTATTATTCATAGAAACGAAGCGGAGGAAAGAGGATTTAGCAGAAGTAACACCATTCTTAGCGAGTACATGTTATTGATTTCCATGCGCATGCTTAACAGTCATTGCAATACTGTTATGGGATTGCAACGTTATAATAATAATCCATTACTAGTACCAGTAACTGATAAGTTGATAAAATATGCTTTAAATGCTAGATAAAGTTACCAAGACTATTTGCAACAACAAAGGCATGCAGAAGAACAATTAAAACTTGAGATAGAACGCAGAAGAAAAAAATAAAAAATGGCTCAAAATGCACAAATTTCGAAAACAACTTTTGTGGCCATAAACAAACAAATTTTGGGTGAGAACCAAGAAGTTGAAAAACATTCAATATCTAGTGATAAACTGTTACTAGAAGACGGTGCGGCTCAAACAAGCTATCGATACGAAGAACGGTGCAGAATTGAGAATCGCACAAACTCTTGTCGACGGTGCTGTAAATTTAAGAAACAAAGAAAGAAAGGCTGCAGGAACTATTAATAAATCAGTGAAGCATAAAGATCAAATGACTTAAATAAACAAACTTCTTTAATAAGAAAGCAAAAACTTTTGATAGTTAGGTTACTACGAACTTATTTATGTTAATAATAAACTGTTATAAAAATATAAAATTAATTAAGCTACGAAAAATGAGAACATATAATAAATTTTTTTAAATTTTGTTTTTTTCTTCAAAATTACCATACACGTTTCTTCACTTATTTTGAAAATCTATTCACTTAGATCTCTGTTGCAACCCTGAAATAGCCACATTTCTAAAATTAGAAAAACCAACGTGTATACAGGACATTGTTTCCGTAGAAGCAGTGCTACCGCATGGGCTGGTCACGGAGCAGAAACTACCACATTAAAGAGGCATGGCGGCTGTAAATGCACCACGGTAGAAGAAGGCTACATCGAAGATTCGATGAAAGCTAAAATATCCAACGCATATAACCTCCACCAATGTACAAAGTTCAAGTTCTAATGTGGTAATAATAAGTGACACCAATTTACCACAAATAAACATTTCAAACAATTAATTAAAAATTTCATATTTTAGATTCGCTGTTGATATTCGAAAATCTGTCGAAATGCCCAATTTAATCACTACTGTTAAGAACTCTGTAAATAATTACAGATTCCTGTAATTATTATTATATTCGATTAGCGCGCAGGTACGAATATACAGTAGTACAAGCGTGGACTCAAAAGCGTTAACAAGCGTCAATTAAAATTAAATTAAAAACTAAATAAATGACTTTTATTTAACAATCAGAAGTGGGATACTTGTGAAAAATTGTAGTGATTCGAAGATTGAAGCAAAGACAAGTGTGAAATTTGCAAAATTTGAAGATTACAAGCTTAAACAACCAGTAACACGTGCGCGAGGTGTGAAAGCGGTTAACATAAAGATGGCGACCCAAGGTCAAAAGTCGAGTGAAAGTAGCGGCGTTGATATGGAAAATGAAGACGTTGTGCGCGCGCAGAATCGTGAAGATAGGCTGCTTGAGTTACTAGAAAGGTCCGAGAGAGGGCGCTGCGAAACTGAAGCGATGTTACGTCAATTTTTGACATCAAAACTCAACGAAGCGACAACAACAACAAACGCGAAAATGGAATCGGACACAAGAGTATACAGCGTTATGCCAGATTTAAGTAAGACCATCCAGGATTTTTTTGGCGAAGCCGGTGAGTCAGCGGTAGAGTGGTTACATAGACTTAATAATTGCGCCGTTCTACATTTCTGGAACGAAGAGATCAAATTAGAGTCGGCGAGGATTCATCTAGCGGGTTCCGCAAAAGACTGGTGGAAAACTGTAGAGGATAAGATCTGGTGTTGGGAAGATTTCGAAAGACAGTTTAAGGCAACATTCTTTTTGCGTGAAAGCGTTGGCGAACAGTGGAAAAAGCTAGTGGCGCGAGTACAGTATCCGCGTGAAAGCGTCGAAACATATTTCCACCGGAAATATAAGTTGTGTTGTGACGTAAAACTAGAGTTCAGTGACGCGAAAGAACAAATTTTAGAGGGGCTACAACGAAAAGAATTTATACCGGGTTTTGTTCGCGAACAAACATGAAGATGTAAACGAATTATTACATGACATTTTAGTGTTACATCGTGCGGTCGCGCAAAACCCAAGACAAGGTGCGTATCTAACAGAAGGTTACAATCAAGCGGCGAAACACTCAAGCGAAAGTTCAAGTCAAGATGCGAGACGAAGCGATAACGTCAAAAGCGAAATTACGAAACAAAAATGTTTTAACTGTGCGGGAGTCGGACATTTTTCAAGGGATTGTAACAAACCGCGAAATAGCAATTCGTGCTTCCTGTGTAAGAAAGACAACCATCTTAAACAAGATTGCCCTTTAAACAAGCGTACTAACACGGTCATGCAAGTTAAAAATGAAAATTCAAAAGCGATACTAAAATTCTTAAGACGAGCGAAGCTCAATGATATTAAAATAGATTCCTTCGTGGATACCGGTAGTGCCATTTGTACAATCAAAGCGAACTGTACGAAAAATTCCGGGAATCAAATTGAAAAGTACGCGCGAAAAGCTTTTCGGGTTTGGTGATCAAATGCCGGTAATTTGTAACAATTTTATCGAAGCGAAGATAGAACTTGACACTGCGAAAATTGAAAAGGTAAAAATGTTTGTGGTACCGAATAATGTTCAACACACCGATGTTATTATTGGACGATCATTTACGGAAAACGAAAATGTTTCTTATGCAAAAATCGGAGACAATTTAGTTTTTGGCGTAAAATCGGAATTTCCTTTTGCGAATATGGAAATAAGTGAAACAACCGAGCGCATTAGAATATGCAGTGTGAATAAACAAAAATTAAAAGCGCGAAGTGTGAATTTGATACAGGTAGAATGTCAAGGCGACAAATTTGACGTTCCAATTGTGGATGTAGGTCAGACGGTTGCGGAAGGTCAGTGTGTTGGTAAAGTAAACCAAGACGTGTGTGGGCGTAATGATAGTGAATTACAATCACAACTTCAACCTATCACTATGGAAATGCTAAATTGTGATGCGAGTGTTTCTACGGGGGACAAGCAAAAACTTTTAAACTTATGCCAAAAGTTTCGCGTATGTTTTGCGTTTACCCTCAAAGAATTAGGACTCACAAATTTAGTGAAAGCTGACATTATAGACAACGGAGTTCCAGTGCGTGCAAAACCGTATCGAACAAATGTGCAACAACGTGAAACGATTAAAAATATAATCGAAGAATGGAAACAGTGTGGCATCGTAAGCGAGACGAATTCGCCATATGCATCACCCGTTCTTTTAGTGACAAAGAAATCCGGGGAACCGCGTCTAGTAGTAGACTTCCGAGCATTAAATCGGAATACATTGAAAACAAACTTCCCTATTCCTACAGTGGATGAACATCTTGAGTGCATGAGCGGGGCCATAATATTTACAACCTTGGACTTGGCCCATGGCTATTTACAGATGCCATTAACGGAAGAAT
Organism: Cantharis lateralis; assembly: GCA_963170105.1. Lineage (NCBI taxonomy): Eukaryota > Metazoa > Arthropoda > Insecta > Coleoptera > Cantharidae > Cantharis > Cantharis lateralis. Next base: position 21,490,467 of record OY720625.1, on the reverse strand, counting down.
CAAAAGCAAAAACGGCGTTTATAACTCCAGACGGCACCGGTCAGTTCGAAAGGCTCATCTTCGGACTTACAAATCGTCGCTATCAAAACGTAAAGGCGTATCTCGTTTTTCCTCACTTTACAGGAGAGCGAAATAAAGAAAGGTACTGCTCTTATTTTCTCCATAACTAAAATATTACAGAAGTTATCGTATTTCTTTTTGCACAGTTATTGCTAAGAATATTGATAATGATAACCATTCTTAACATTTCAAACTGTGATTGACTTTATAATTAATGTTACGTTTTAGCATTTATTTGAGATACGCCTTTACGTTTTGATAGCGACGAAATGCTCCCTACGAGTTCAGCAGGTTAATGAACTTGGCGTTAGGTTCACTGCGAAACCAAGTAGCGATGTCGTATTTGGATGATATCATACCAGCAGCGAATTGGGAGGACATGTTGCAGCGATTACAACGAGTGTTCGAAGCCCTGAAAGAAGCGAATCTCACCTTGAAGATAAAAAAATGCGAATTCGGTAAGAAAGAGGTGGAGTATTTAGGCTTTGTCATTTCAGAGGGTACGTTGGGTCCGGGAAAGGCGAAAGTGCGTGCAATTGACGAATTTCCAGTACCAAAAGACGTTCACGAAGTAAGACGATTTTTAGGTTTGACATCTTATTTAGACGTTTTGTGGAAAATTATGCGGTTCGGGCAGAACCTTTAAGTGATTTGACGCGAAAACAAATCAAATTTAAATGGTCAGAAAGTGAACAAAACGCGTTTGACGATTTAAAAACAACATTAATCACCGAGCCAGTATTAAAGTTATATAATCCGAAAGCGGCCGAAACGACTTTGTTTACGGACGCGAGCGCAAACGGAATTTCGGGAATTTTGTGCCAAAAACAGGTGGATAACGGCGAGCTACACCCTGTTTATTATATTAGCAAAAAGACAACCGAAGTCGAGAGTAAATATCATTCTTCAAAATTAGAGTTAATGGCGATTGTGTATTGCGTAGAACGGTTACGTAATTTCTTAATAGGAATTCATTTCACCGTATACACGGACTGCCAAGCGTTGGTATATTTAAATACCCAAAAGACAAAAAATTCCCTGATAGCACGATGGTACAATTTGTTAAGCGAGTACGATTTGGAACTGAAATATCGGCCGGGAAGTAAAATGAGTCATGCGGACACATTATCGCGAGCGCCAGTAGACGAACCATGCGATACAATGGAAGAAATTTACGAAAGATCCACGGTAATGCAAACATTGGATGAAAACGAATATATTTTAATGATTCAGCGAAGTGATCAAGCGGTGGTTGAGCAAATTGAAGCGTTAAGTAAACCGATCGAGGATCGTACACCTCATGAGAAAACGATAAGTTCGGGTTACGCATTGCGGGACGGAAAATTATATAGAATAACTAAAGACAGCGATAATTCGGAAAAATGGTTATACGTAATCCCTCGATCCTTGCGGAAAAGCATCGCAATTAAGTATCATGACTTAATCGGGCATTTTAGTGTAAGCAGAACGTGCGCAAAAATAAGAGAAAACTATTGGTTCCCAAAAATGAGACGCTACATCAAACAACATATAAGAATGTGTGCGGAATGTTTGATTAACAAAGTGCCAGCGGGTAACTTGGCGGGCGAATTGCACCCAATTCCTCCTCCTGCGCGACCATTCGGGAGAATTCATGTGGACCATGTCGGTCCACTCATGAAAAGCGAAGCGGGGAACGTTCACATCTTAATTCTAAGCGATGCGTTAACAAAATTCGTCAAGTTATATCCCGTACCTAGTATAAAGAGCAATTCGACAATTTGCGCGTTAGAAAATTTCATAAGCCAGTATGGAATTCCGGAACATATTGTAACGGATAGGGGAACAAGTTTTACTTCCGGAGATTTCAAAAAGTTTGTGTTGAAATACGGAATAAAACACATTTTAAACAGTAGCCAATGGCCTAGAGCGAACGGACAAGTAGAACGTGTGAACCGCACACTGATTCCCACAATTATGTCGGAAATGCGCGAGGAAAATGCGTGGGACGAAATAATTCCAGCGGTAGAGCGAAATTTGAATATTGCGCCAAATAAAACGACGAGTAAGTCACCCTTCGAAGTATTGCACGGATATTTACCAAAATTTCACGATGGTCCTTTGTCAGCAGTTACAGATGTTGATGTAACGTGGACCCCAAGCAGCGAAATTCAGGAACAAGTGCGCGAAACAATTCTTGACGAGCAAGTGAAACAAAAAGCACGGCACGATCAGAAGCGGTTTAACAATATAAAATTTGACGTAGGTAACATAGTATTAATGCGGAAAGTACCAAAACAAACGGGGGACAGTACGAAAACACAACAAAAGTACCGCGGTCCTCTAGAAATTGTAGAAGTGTTAGCGGGAAATACATACCGGGTGGCGTCCCTAAAAGGTGTTCCGGGGAGACGATTCGCGACTACGGCGAACGTAAGTCAATTAAAGATTTTTAAGACAACCGCGATAGATACGGACTCGAGTGAGGAAAGTGACGTAGAGAATGATCAACCGAGTACATCAAGTGTTGAACTAGTGCGTGAGTCACGAAAGCGCGAACGGAAACGACCAAAGAAATATGACGAGTTCGAATGCGAATAAGTGCGTGTGTTTAGATATTATGAAAATTTTACGTTTATATATTATATTATGTTTTGTATTCAAATTGTGAAAATTTGCGTTATGTTGTTAAGAACTCCGTAAATAATTACAGATTCCTGTAATTATTATTATATTCGATTAGCGCGCAGGTACGAATATACAGTAGTACAAGCGTGGACTCAAAAGCGTTAACAAGCGTCAATTAAAATTAAATTAAAAACTAAATAAATGACTTTTATTTAACACTACAATATAACGAATTGGGTTACATAAGAAGTAATACAATGTACCAAACAAAAAATATATTGGGCTACATTAAATTGAACATGGGTGACAAGCATCACGCGGTCATTTTAAGTCAGTTAATTTTTAAATCTTATAAGTTGTAACTGTGGTTGTAACCTACATTTTAATATACCTACTTTGTTATTTTAATAGATAAGAGTGATAATAGTATAAAATAAGATTTTTATTTTTATCAATATGGAAGGTTAGCTATTATAAATCAAACACCGTTAGATGTAATCGATTTTTACTTTTTTGTATCCTGTTCCTTCATAACCAGAAGGGCACTTACTGTTAGTAGTTTGAGTTTTAATTTATGTAGCTACATATTTTTTCAAAAATTATATAATCTGGATTGATTTAATCAAGATTTGAAAAAATAAATAAAAATAATAAAGTGACTCCTGAAGATAAGGGTTAAGTAGGATGTAGCATCTGTACATCGTCATGATGGAAGTGCTAAAGCGATAGAAGCAAGTGTTGGTGTTGAGCTAGTTAATCGCAACAACATTTTAAATGAGGCAAAATTGAAGGTAAGAGTTCTTGATGGAGACGACGATAGTTCGACAATTTCTGGAATACGTCGAGGGAATAAAGATTAAATATTTAAATTATTAGATACAAATCACTTGAATAAGTGCATTGATAAACTTGAAACAGTCATTTGCAGAAATGAGGAAGCCTGAAACTATTACTCATATTAAAAAATATTTTACATAATGCTGTTCAACAAAATAAAGGTAAAATTAACCAATTAGCAAGTACCCTTCGACATTTGCAATATCACCTTTTTGAAAGTCATGAAAATTGTGGAAGCTGGTGTCATCGTGGCCTTAACGGAAACTCAAAACCAGAAACAGTTGCGATAGAGAATAATAGTTTACAAAATAAATAACCAGAAATTTTTAACCGATATGCTGATAATGCAACAAAATTCTCTGTTGCTGCTTCTAGTCAAGCCAATGGAAGTTTTCATAAGGTTAGCTCATGGTGCAGTTATCGTGTGGCAAGTGCAGTTATAACCAAAAACGACGGCAACAGTCATTTATTAAATATTAAGGACTCATTATCTTTATCACCTGGTAAAAATACAGTCTTACGCATTAAAGAAAGATAAAATAAGGAAGAAACAAGTAATTAAGGCAAAACTACTAGCTAGTAAAAATAACGACGATCATTGGCTTTAAATAAAGCATAATCCACAAAAAGGATTAAAAATCGAGAAGGGATTCAAGATCAGTTTAACTGGGGTATTGAAATGTAATAATTAAGTAATAATTTACCTAATATCTCGTTGTCAGCCAAGAAGTACAATATAGTTGACTTCGATTTAGAGAATTCAGGATTCGCCAGTACAGCTGATATTCTACAAATTGCAGCTAAGTGTAACGGAAAAACATTTAACGTTCACATTAATCCTATGCGACCTGTCAATTACTTTTATAAATATTGGAGTCAAGTTTTTCCCAATTTGGAGTTTTTCTTTGATTCCGAAATAAGGTTTTAGAAAAGCTTTTTCTAAGATCTTAGTTCGTCAAATGACAATGTTTATATCGCGTCGCGTTGTCATCGAAATTTTGTTTGTTTATTTTGAAAATGAAAGCAACCGCTTTCGAAATATCGTATATAAATACAACTTTTAAAAATATTTAAAAATATTTAAAACTTGGTTTTAGTTTAAAATTGTAGAAAATAATCGGGAAAAATCGAAAGAATCGACAACTAGCGAGGAAGCACAAGAACAGCAGTAACGTGACCCTTAAAAATTAAGATCAACAGTTCAAATAAAAGTATCGGGTTTAAAGGTTACGGAGATTTCTATGTATTTTAATTAATTTGTTATTTTTGTAGATGTAGTTTAAATAGTTTCATTAATAAATAAATAAATTTAAGGACTTATTATTTCGAATATTATTTTTATGGTGCCGAAACCAGGGACCTTTAAATAAACTTTAACGCGATTTAGTGAGTGAAATTAATTATTAGTGATAAGTATTTAAAACATTAAGGAAAATGGAACGTGCCGCGCTAAAAAGTAGTCGTACGCAAGTAACCAAATTAATTAATAATGGTAAAGATAAATTAAAGACCGATAAGCAAAATATAGATGAACTCATAGTTATTCGAGATAGAATTAAAAACGCAAACGAAGCATTAGAACGCGCAAACGAAAACATAGTGTCAGTGCTTAAAGAAGAAGAATTTGAAAAAGAATTCGACAAAATTCTCGAATACCAAGATCAAGTAATTGAATTAATTAGTAGATTACAAAACGAAATTGATAACGCAAGTAAAGTGCAAGCAAAAGATTTGATTAAAGAAGAACCGCAATCAAAAGAAGGTAAGAGCAATGTCAAATTGCATAAATTAGAATTAAGGAAGTTCAGAGGTGAACTATCCGATTGGACCTTATTTTGGGAGCAGTTTCGTACAGCAGTGCATGAAAACGAAAGCCTTGATGTGGTTGCTAAATTTAATTATTTGGAGCAATCACTTAAAGGTAAGGCTGCCTTAACGATAAGTGGTTTAACGCCATCAGAAAAGTCGTATAATGATGCAATAGATTTACTTAAACATGAATATGGAAATGAGCAAAGAATTATTGATAACCATATTCAAAAGCTGTTAACATTAACACCTGTAAAAAATAAAATAGATGCGATAGGTTTAAGAAATCTTTATAATGCGACGTCGTCAATTACCCGAAGTTTAACGTCACTTGGGGTGAACGAGATGGAATATGGAATGATGGTTAAATCAGTTATAATAAATTCAATGCCATATGCAATGAAAACAGAGTATTATAAAAAACACCCAAGTGATCCAAACAATCAGAAAAACATAGTTGATCAAATAAATATTTTGTTGGCTTATTTAAAGTTGGAAGTAGAATCATTTGAAATTGCAATGCCTACGAATTCAAATAACGTAGAGATGTCACAACATTTCAAAAAGAAAGTGCTTGTAAAAAATGAATTTAAAAACAAAAATAAAGATTACAGTGCATCCGCATTGTTAACGACCATAGACGAATGTTTATTTTGTAAAGGTAAAGATCATATTTCGGCAAAATGTGATAAATCAGATATCACCGTTCAACAAAAACGAGATATATTAAAGGAAAATAAACGTTGTTTTCGTTGTACGAAACCAAGTCATAATTCAAGATTTTGTCGGTCTAGAGTGAATTGCGATAATTGTAAATATAGGCATGAAACAACAATGTGTGATCCTAATTACGTTAAAGAAAAACAAAGGACAATTGAAACTACGAGTTTGTTTACTAAAAATCATGAAAGTGTCAACCAAGTATATTTACAAACAGCGAAAGGTTACGTTTCAAAAACCAACGATTCGGATCAAAGTGCTTTCATTTAGTGATCGACGGAGTTTCTCAATTAACATACGTAAAATATGACTTGTCCAGAAAGTTAGGATTTAAGATACTAGGAACACGTAAGTTATCAGTAATGCCCTTTGGAAGCGAACAAAGAGAAACGCCTAAATTATATAATATAGTCGAATTGAAATTAACGTCACAATATGATAATGATTCAATTTTAATCAATGCAATAGAAGTACCTCAAATATGTTATGATTCATTCAAAACACCCAATGTTAATCATGAATTGATTAGCACATTGAAGATGGCAGACATATCCATCGGTAACGTCAAAACTGAAAATGGAATTGCATTATTAATAGGTGCAGATAATTATTGGAGATTAGCGACAGGTGAATTTATTCGATTATCTCAAAGTTTGACGGCGCTTAACACGAAGTTGGGATGGATGTTACAAGGTCCAAATATTGAGGATTCATCAAATGTGAATACGACCATTGTATCATCTTTGCACGTCCAAGTTAGCGAAGAAAATGATCTGGATTTAAAAAAGTTCTGGGAATTAGAAACTATCGGAATAAATGATAAGGAAACCCAGAAAGATTTCACAAATGAATTCATCAAGAATAAAATTAAAATGAAAGAAAATCGTTACGAAGTATCACTGCCTTGGAAAGTCGAATGTCAATTAGATAACAATTTTAACAATGCATATGCAAGAATGAAGAATTTAACATTTAAACTCTCCAAGGACTCGCGTTTAATTAAATACGATAATGCAGTGCGCGAATTAATTGATAACGGAATTGCCGAAAAAGTGTCTAATAATCGCGAATCAGTAAACACCTATTACATGCCGCATAAACCTGTGTATCGTGGAGATAAATCGACAACGCAAATAAGAGTAGTGTTCGATGCGTCAGATCATGCCCAAAATTTACCTTCGCTAAATCACTTGTTACATGCTGGCGAAAATATGATTATAGACTTGCTAAATATTTTATTAAACTTCCGCGTAGGAAAAATTGGTATTACTGCGGACATAGAAAAGGCATTTTTACAAATTAAATTAAATGTACGCGATCGAGATTGTCATCGTTTTCTGTGGTATAAATATCCAATTAACGATATGACCAAATTACCGCCAATGCAAGAATACCGAATGACAAGAGTCACCTTTGGTGTAACAAGTAGCCCGTTCATATTAAATGCTACTTTAAAAAAGTTGTTGTACGAATCAACACAATTTACAGACACTGCGAAAAGACTGTTAAACAAATTTTATGTCGATGATTTATTTATAACCGAAAATTCATTAGGTAACGCTGTAAAATTGTATAACGAATCAAAACAAATTTTAAAAACGGCTGGAATGAATTTGCGAAAATGGCATACAAATGATCCTGAATTTAAAAATTATATAGAACATATCGAATCAGGTAATAACGCATCATTGTATCCAAAGGTATTAGGCATATATTGGGACACATCAAACGATAATCTATATTTAGATTTAAAATCGATAATTTCGTTTCTAGAAATTAATGAAAGTTGTACGAAACGAAAAGTGTCAAGTGCCATAGGAAGAATTTACGATCCATTAGGATTTCTTGGACCATTTACCATAAAGGCCAAAATCCTTCTACAGTCAATTTGGAAAACGAAATTAGATTGGGATATCGAGTTACCAATGGAATTTAATGTTATTTGGAAAAAGTGGTGTTGTGAATTAAAAAAGTTTGAAGATTACACGATACCTAGAAATATTGAATCAAATATAAATTCAAAATTCGAGTTACACATTTTTAGTGACGCGAGTCAAACGGCTTATGGTGCTGTAGCTTATGTGCGCGAAATTTTAGAAAACAATCAAGTGAATATAAATTTGCTGATTGCAAAAAATCGTGTTGCACCTTTAAAGGGTAATGAAACCATAGACTTATCATTGCCAAAACTTGAACTAACCGCGGCATTGTGCGCGTCTAGGTTAAAGGAATATGTTATTAAAAATATAAACATTAAATTTGAGAGTGTAAACTTGTGGACGGACTCAAAGATAACATTATTTTGGATTAACGGTGACGCCGCGAAATGGAAACCGTACGTGCATAATCGTGTTCAAGAAATACAAAAATTATCACAAGATTCAATTTGGCGTCATTGCATAGGCAAACTTAATCCAGCCGACCTATTAACGCGCGGGGAAAGTGCAAGTGACCTCATTAAAAATGAACATTGGCTAAATGGACCCAAATTTTTAACGAGTGTAAATGACGAATGGACAATTAATAATAGTTTTAGTGCTTTTTTAAACGAAGAAACACTTTCTGCTCTTAACGCGAGTGAAGGAAAAATAATAAATGTATCGGAACCAATTTTTTCCTTGAACAATTATGAGCGCTTAGAAAAATGTTTACGAGTGACCGCTTACATCATGCGTATATTTCGAAAAAACAATAATAAAAATAAATCTTTAAAATTATCGGTCGACGAGTTGCTTGAAGCTGAAAATTATTGGATAAAGAACGAGCAACATGTGTTTCAACAGGAAATCGATGATCTTAGTAAAAATGGTACGGTCGATAAAAAATCGACAATTTACAAATTAACGCCCTTTTTGGATAATAATGGATTGCTACGAATTAAAAGTCGACTTCAAGAAGCTGAACTTACATACGAAACTGCAAATCCTATTATTTTACCAAAAAATTCAATTTTTGCGGAAAAATTGATATGGAAAATACATAATCAATATTTCCACAGTGGAATAAATTTAACGTTGGCAGAAATAAGGAAAACTTTTTGGCTAATACGTGCTCGACAAAAAATCAAGTCACTTATTAGCAAGTGCGTAGTTTGCAAAAAATTACGTGGCAAACCAGGTCAACAATCATTTGCACCTCTACCAAAAGAAAGAATTTTAAAGTCCAACCCTTTCGAAACAACAGGTGTAGATTTTGCCGGACCTTTATACGTATTAAACGAAAATAATGATAAGAGAAAATCTTATTTAATGATATTAACGTGCGCCGTAACACGAGCAATTCACTTAGAGCTCGTTTTGGACCTTACGACTGAAAGCTGCCTTATAGTCCGGGAGGCAGCGTTGCATTTTGGTCGGTGATTTCATCCCTCACAATTTTTGTATTAAATGATAGTTTGAATATAGCTATTAAACAAACCCAGCGTCAGCTGTTTGCATCTGAGTGGAACTAGCCATGACAAAATTCGAAACATGTCGAAAAAAGTTTTTTTTTAAATCATTTCAATACTCTTGAAAATTTGTCAATCTTTAGTTTAAATAGTATTAAAAATAAAGGTAATCGTCAGCTGCACAGAAAACGGTGGATTATACGTCAGCTACCCCTATAAACCGGTAATAAAAGTGGGGGTATAAAATCATTTCATCCCTTACCAAATTTTTCTTACGTGTTTATTATGTAATTGAAATAATGAAAACAAAAATCAGCTGACCTTCCAGCGGGGGAAAAACCGTCAGCTCGACGGTTAAAGCTGTTTAGCGCGCATACAATTTCAGCGTTGAATAATTCAAAGAGCGGTCTGACTGACGATCTTACCCCCATTATACCATCAGCTGACCATCATTTTTAGTAAATACAGGCTCTAAACTATTAAGTATCAAAATTTCGAATAGAATAAAATTAATTTAACCCAGATTTCACGGGTTCAAAGAAACACAAGTACCGCGAAATGAAATCTTAAAGCAAACATTCACATTTAACCCGATCAATCTAGGAATTTTATCTTGAATAAATGAAGTATGAAATTTTTTGACGCAGTTAGGTTCCAATGATGGAATAGCATTTAAAATCACAGTTTTAGACCAAAATTTGATATGGCCTGTGCCCGGAATTTTGGATTTTGTGTTTTGTCGATTTGCAGGCCTATTTTTCATTTATAGGTAAAAATGATGATAACCTAATTTATAGAGAATTAAATTCTCTTCCTCTTTTATGTGGACAATTTTATTGTAAAATAATTATTTATTGCTAATAATATGCAAAAGTGTGAAAAATTAGCAGATTGGCTCAGTCTTTTCAACTTTTGGACCATTTTTATTAAAAATAAGTGACATATTCAAATGACACTACTGTAGAGGACTAAATTCTCTGCAACTTTCGTAGAAACAAGTTTTTCGTACGACGAATGGATCACGGCCGGGAACACGTTCAACACAGATGAATGGTGGAAGTGACTCAACGGACTCAACTCATTTCTATTTCCGACCGTAAAGGTAGAGTTTTCGTCGCGTTTAATTTTACGTGGTTTATGCCCCTTTCCTTATCAGAGGAAATTTCTTCACTACCCAATGATTTTTTACATATACAGTGACCATAGAAAGTACTCGTACACTCCTATATTAGCAATGTAAATTTTACCATTTTTTTCATATAAAAATCGATATTACAGCAAAACTTTTTATACATTTTTTGTTGAAAATTTCATTGCCTTCAATTTTGTTTTTATATATATTCCTATTTTGTCTCGCTGTTTCTGACTGACAGCGACTTAAACATTACTCTGTAAAATTCAAAAATTATTGTCATCTATATCTCGGAAACGGTGCAAGGAAATAAAAAAATGAATAGGAATGTTTTTCTAATTATTATTGTAAATTATAACTTGAAGATCTGAACTTGTAATTGTCAAATACAGAACTTAAAATTGATAGCTTCTAATTATTACTGCAAATAAAAACTTGAAGATCTGAACTTGAAATTGTCAAATGCAGAACTTAAAATTGATAGCTTCTAATTATTATTGCAATTAATAATTTGAAGATCTGTACTTGTAATTGTCAAATACAGAACTTAAAATTGATAGCTTATAATTATAATTCAAATTATAACTTGAAGATCTGAACTTGTAATAGTCAAATACAGAACTTGGAATTGTTAAATACAAATTATTAGTGCAAATTACAACTTGAAGATCAGCACTTGTAATAGGTAAATACAGAACTTTGAATTGTTAAATTCAAACTAAGATTGCAAATAATAATTTGAAGAACTGAACTTGTAATAGTCAAATACAGAACTTAAAATTGAAAGCTTCTAATTATTATTGCAAATTATAACTTGAAGATCTGAACTTGTAATTGTCAAATACAGAACTTAAAATTGATAGCTTCTAATTATTATTGCAAAAAATAACTTGAAGATCTGTACTTGTAATTGTCAAATACAGAACTTAAAATTGATAGCTTATAATTATAGTTCAAATTATAACTTGAAGATCTGAACTTGTAATAGTCAAATACAGAACATCGAATTATTAAATACAAATTATTAGTGCAAATTATAACTTGAAGATCTGAACTTGTAATAGGTAAATACAGAACTTCTAATTGTTAAATTCAAACTAAGATTGCAAATAATAATTTGAAGATCTGAACTTGTAATAGTCAAATACAGAACTTCTAATTGTTAAATACAAATTATTAGTGCAAATTATAACTTGAAGATCTGAACTTGTAATTGTCAAATACAGAACTTAAAATTGATAGCTTCTAATTATTATTGCAAATTATAACTTGAAGATCTGAACTTGTAATAGTGAATTACAAAACTTAGATTTGTTAAATTCAAATTATTATTTCAAATTATAACTTGAAGATCTGAACTAGTAATTGTCAAATACAGAACTTAAATTGATAGCTTATAATTATTATTGCAAATAATAATTTGAAGATCTGAACTTGTAATAGTCAAATACAGAACTTCTAATTGTTAAATACAAATTATTAGTGCAAATTATAACTTGAAGATCTGAACTAGTAATTGTCAAATACAGAACTTAAAATTGATAGCTTCTAATTATTATTGCAAATTATAACTTGAAGATCTGAACTTGTAATAGTGAATTACAAAACTTAGATTTGTTAAATTCAAATTATTATTTCAAATTATAACTTGAAGATCTGAACTACATAGTAATTGTCAAATACAGAACTTAAATTGATAGCTTATAATTATTATTACAAATAATAATTTGAAGATCTGATCTTGTAATAGTCAAATACAGAACTTCTAATTATTAAATACAAATTATTAGTGCAAATTGTAACTTGAAGATCTGAACTTGTTATTGTCAAATACAGAACTTCTAATTGTTAAATACAAATTATTAGTGCAAATTATAACTTGAAGATCTGAACTTGTAATTGTCAAATACAGAACTTAAAATTGATAGCTTCTAATTATAATTGCTAATTATAACTTGAAGATCTGAACTTGTAATTGTCAAATACGGAACTTAAAATTGATAGCTTGTATTATTATTTCAAATTATAACTTGAAGATCTGAACTTGTAATTGTCAAATACAGAACTTAAAATTGATAGCTTCTAATTATTATTGCAAATAATAATTTGAAGATCTGTACTTGTAATTGTCAAATACAGAACTTAAAATTGTTAGCTTATAATTATAATTCAAATTATATCTTGAAGATCTGAACTTGTAATAGTGAATTACAGAACTTAGATTTGTTAAATACAAATTATTATTTCAAATTATAACTTGAAGATCTGAACTAGTAATTGTCAAATACAGAACTTAAAATTGATAGCTTCTAATTATTATTGCAAATTATAACTAGAAGATCTGAATTTGTAATTGTCAAATACAGAACTTAAAATTGATAGCTTCTAATTATTATTGTAAATTATAACTTGAAGATCTGAATTTGTAATTGTCAAATACAGAACTTAAAATTGATAGCTTCTAATTATTATTGTAAATTATAACTTGAAGATCTGAATTTGTAATTGTCAAATACAGAACTTAAAATTGATAGCTTCTAATTATTATTGTAAATTATAACTTGCAGATCTGAACTTGTAATTGTCAAATACAGAACTTAAAATTGATAGCTTCTAATTATTATTGCAAATAATAACTTGAAGATCTGTACTTGTAATTGTCAAATACTGAACTTAAAATAGATAGCTTATAATTATAATTCAAATTATAACTTGAGGATCTGAACTTGTAATAGTGAATTACAGAACTTCGATTTGTTAAATTCAAATTATTATTTCAAATTATAACTTGAAGATCTGAACTAGTAATTGTCAAATACAGAACTTAAAATTGATAGCTTCTAATTATTATTGCAAATTACAACTTGAAGATCAGCACTTGTAATAGGTAAATACAGAACTTTGAATTGTTAAATTCAAACTAAGATTGCAAATAATAATTTGAAGAACTGAACTTGTAATAGTCAAATACAGAACTTAAAATTGATAGCTTCTAATTATTATTGCAAATTATAACTTGAAGATCTGAACTTGTAATTGTCAAATACAGAACTTAAAATTGATAGCTTCTAATTATTATTGCAAAAAATAACTTGAAGATCTGTACTTGTAATTGTCAAATACAGAACTTAAAATTGATAGCTTATAATTATAGTTCAAATTATAACTTGAAGATCTGAACTTGTAATAGTCAAATACAGAACATCGAATTATTAAATACAAATTATTAGTGCAAATTATAACTTGAAGATCTGAACTTGTAATAGGTAAATACAGAACTTCTAATTGTTAAATTCAAACTAAGATTGCAAATAATAATTTGAAGATCTGAACTTGTAATAGTCAAATACAGAACTTCTAATTGTTAAATACAAATTATTAGTGCAAATTATAACTTGAAGATCTGAACTTGTAATTGTCAAATACAGAACTTAAAATTGATAGCTTCTAATTATTATTGCAAATTATAACTTGAAGTTCTGAACTTGTAATTGTCAAATACAGAACTTAAAATTGAAAGCTTCTAATTATTATTTCACTTTATAACTTGAAGATCTGAACTTGTAATTGTCAAATAAAGAACTTCTAATTATGAAAAACAATTTATTAGTGCAAATTATAACTTGAAGATCTGAACTCGTAATTGTCAAATACAGAACTTAAAATTGATAGCTTCTAATTATTATTGCAAATTATAACTTGAAGATCTGAACTTGTAATAGTGAATTACAGTACTTAGTTTTGTTAAATTCAAATTATTATTTCAAATTATAACTTGTAGATCTGAACTAGTAATGGTCAAATACAGAACTTAAAATTGATAGCTTATAATTATTATTTTAAATTATATCTTGAAGATCTGAACTTGTAATAGTGAATTACAGAACGTAGATTTTTTAAATTCAAATTTTTATTTCAAATTATAACTTGAAGATCTGAACTAGTAATTGTCAAATACAGAACTTAAAATTGATAGCTTCTAATTATTATTGCAAATAAAAACTTGAAGATCTGAACTTGAAATTGTCAAATGCAGAACTTAAAATTGATAGCTTCTAATTATTATTGCAATTAATAATTTGAAGATCTGTACTTGTAATTGTCAAATACAGAACTTAAAATTGATAGCTTATAATTATAATTCAAATTATAACTTGAAGATCTGAACTTGTAATAGTCAAATACAGAACTTGGAATTGTTAAATACAAATTATTAGTGCAAATTACAACTTGAAGATCAGCACTTGTAATAGGTAAATACAGAACTTTGAATTGTTAAATTCAAACTAAGATTGCAAATAATAATTTGAAGAACTGAACTTGTAATAGTCAAATACAGAACTTAAAATTGATAGCTTCTAATTATTATTGCAAATTATAACTTGAAGATCTGAACTTGTAATTGTCAAATACAGAACTTAAAATTGATAGCTTCTAATTATTATTGCAAAAAATAACTTGAAGATCTGTACTTGTAATTGTCAAATACAGAACTTAAAATTGATAGCTTATAATTATAGTTCAAATTATAACTTGAAGATCTGAACTTGTAATAGTCAAATACAGAACATCGAATTATTAAATACAAATTATTAGTGCAAATTATAACTTGAAGATCTGAACTTGTAATAGGTAAATACAGAACTTCTAATTGTTAAATTCAAACTAAGATTGCAAATAATAATTTGAAGATCTGAACTTGTAATAGTCAAATACAGAACTTCTAATTGTTAAATACAAATTATTAGTGCAAATTATAACTTGAAGATCTGAACTTGTAATTGTCAAATACAGAACTTAAATTGATAGCTTATAATTATTATTGCAAATTATAACTTGAAGATCTGAACTTGTAATAGTGAATTACAAAACTTAGATTTGTTAAATTCAAATTATTATTTCAAATTATAACTTGAAGATCTGAACTAGTAATTGTCAAATACAGAACTTAAATTGATAGCTTATAATTATTATTGCAAATAATAATTTGAAGATCTGAACTTGTAATAGTCAAATACAGAACTTCTAACTGTTAAATACAAATTATTAGTGCAAATTATAACTTGAAGATCTGAACTAGTAATTGTCAAATACAGAACTTAAAATTGATAGCTTCTAATTATTATTGCAAATTATAACTTGAAGATCTGAACTTGTAATAGTGAATTACAAAACTTAGATTTGTTAAATTCAAATTATTATTTCAAATTATAACTTGAAGATCTGAACTACATAGTAATTGTCAAATACAGAACTTAAATTGATAGCTTATAATTATTATTGCAAATAATAATTTGAAGATCTGATCTTGTAATAGTCAAATACAGAACTTCTAATTGTTAAATACAAATTATTAGTGCAAATTGTAACTTGAAGATCTGAACTTGTTATTGTCAAATACAGAACTTCTAATTGTTAAATACAAATTATTAGTGCAAATTATAACTTGAAGATCTGAACTTGTAATTGTCAAATACAGAACTTAAAATTGATAGCTTCTAATTATAATTGCAAATTATAACTTGAAGATGTGAACTTGTAATTGTCAAATACGGAACTTAAAATTGATAGCTTGTATTATTATTTCAAATTATAACTTGAAGATCTGAACTTGTAATTGTCAAATACAGAACTTAAAATTGATAGCTTCTAATTATTATTGCAAATAATAATTTGAAGATCTGTACTTGTAATTGTCAAATACAGAACTTAAAATTGTTAGCTTATAATTATAATTCAAATTATATCTTGAAGATCTGAACTTGTAATAGTGAATTACAGAACTTAGATTTGTTAAATACAAATTATTATTTCAAATTATAACTTGAAGATCTGAACTAGTAATTGTCAAATACAGAACTTAAAATTGATAGCTTCTAATTATTATTGCAAATTATAACTAGAAGATCTGAATTTGTAATTGTCAAATACAGAACTTAAAATTGATAGCTTCTAATTATTATTGTAAATTATAACTTGAAGATCTGAACTTGTAATAGAGAATTACAGAACTTAGATTTGTTAAATTCAAATTATTATTTCAAATTATAACTTGAAGATCTGAACTAGTAATTGTCAAATACAGAACTTAAAATTGATAGCTTATAATTATTATTGTAAATTATAACTTGAAGATCTGAATTTGTAATAGTCAAATACAGAACTTGGAATTGTCAAATACAGAACTTAAAATTGATAGCTTCTAATTATAATTGCAAATTATAACTTGAAGATCTGAACTTGTAATTGTCAAATACGGAACTTAAAATTGATAGCTTGTATTATTATTTCAAATTATAACTTGAAGATCTGAACTTGTAATTGTCAAATACAGAACTTAAAATTGATAGCTTCTAATTATTATTGCAAATAATAATTTGAAGATCTGTACTTGTAATTGTCAAATACAGAACTTAAAATTGTTAGCTTATAATTATAATTCAAATTATATCTTGAAGATCTGAACTTGTAATAGTGAATTACAGAACTTAGATTTGTTAAATACAAATTATTATTTCAAATTATAACTTGAAGATCTGAACTAGTAATTGTCAAATACAGAACTTAAAATTGATAGCTTCTAATTATTATTGCAAATTATAACTAGAAGATCTGAATTTGTAATTGTCAAATACAGAACTTAAAATTGATAGCTTCTAATTATTATTGCAAATTATAACTAGAAGATCTGAATTTGTAATTGTCAAATACAGAACTTAAAATTGATAGCTTCTAATTATTATTGCAAATTATAACTTGAAGATCTGAACTTGTAGTTGTCAAATACAGAACTTAAAATTGATAGCTTCTAATTATTATTTCAAATTATAACTTGAAGATCTGAACTGGTAATTGTCAAATACAGAACTTCTAATTGTTAAATACAAATTATTAGTGCAAATTATAACTTGAAGATCTGAACTTGTAATTGTCAAATACAGAACTTAAAATTGATAGCTTCTAATTATTATTGTAAATTATAACTTGAAGATCTGAACTTGTAATAGAGAATTACAGAACTTAGATTTGTTAAATTCAAATTATTATTTCAAATTATAACTTGAAGATCTGAACTAGTAATTGTCAAATACAGAACTTAAAATTGATAGCTTATAATTATTATTGTAAATTATAACTTGAAGATCTGAATTTGTAATAGTCAAATACAGAACTTGGAATAGTTAAATACAAATTATTAGTGCAAATTACAACTTGAAGATCAGCACTTGTAATAGGTAAATACAGAACTTTGAATTGTTAAATTCAAACTAAGATTGCAAATAATAATTTGAAGAACTGAACTTGTAATAGTCAAATACAGAACTTAAAATTGATAGCTTCTAATTATTATTGCAAATTATAACTTGAAGATCTGAACTTGTAATTGTCAAATACAGAACTTAAAATTGATAGCTTCTAATTATTATTGCAAAAAATAACTTGAAGATCTGTACTTGTAATTGTCAAATACAGAACTTAAAATTGATAGCTTATAATTATAGTTCAAATTATAACTTGAAGATCTGAACTTGTAATAGTCAAATACAGAACATCGAATTATTAAATACAAATTATTAGTGCAAATTATAACTTGAAGATCTGAACTTGTAATAGGTAAATACAGAACTTCTAATTGTTAAATTCAAACTAAGATTGCAAATAATAATTTGAAGATCTGAACTTGTAATAGTCAAATACAGAACTTCTAATTGTTAAATACAAATTATTAGTGCAAATTATAACTTGAAGATCTGAACTTGTAATTGTCAAATACAGAACTTAAATTGATAGCTTATAATTATTATTGCAAATTATAACTTGAAGATCTGAACTTGTAATAGTGAATTACAAAACTTAGATTTGTTAAATTCAAATTATTATTTCAAATTATAACTTGAAGATCTGAACTAGTAATTGTCAAATACAGAACTTAAATTGATAGCTTATAATTATTATTGCAAATAATAATTTGAAGATCTGAACTTGTAATAGTCAAATACAGAACTTCTAACTGTTAAATACAAATTATTAGTGCAAATTATAACTTGAAGATCTGAACTAGTAATTGTCAAATACAGAACTTAAAATTGATAGCTTCTAATTATTATTGCAAATTATAACTTGAAGATCTGAACTTGTAATAGTGAATTACAAAACTTAGATTTGTTAAATTCAAATTATTATTTCAAATTATAACTTGAAGATCTGAACTACATAGTAATTGTCAAATACAGAACTTAAATTGATAGCTTATAATTATTATTGCAAATAATAATTTGAAGATCTGATCTTGTAATAGTCAAATACAGAACTTCTAATTGTTAAATACAAATTATTAGTGCAAATTGTAACTTGAAGATCTGAACTTGTTATTGTCAAATACAGAACTTCTAATTGTTAAATACAAATTATTAGTGCAAATTATAACTTGAAGATCTGAACTTGTAATTGTCAAATACAGAACTTAAAATTGATAGCTTCTAATTATAATTGCAAATTATAACTTGAAGATCTGAACTTGTAATTGTCAAATACGGAACTTAAAATTGATAGCTTGTATTATTATTTCAAATTATAACTTGAAGATCTGAACTTGTAATTGTCAAATACAGAACTTAAAATTGATAGCTTCTAATTATTATTGCAAATAATAATTTGAAGATCTGTACTTGTAATTGTCAAATACAGAACTTAAAATTGTTAGCTTATAATTATAATTCAAATTATATCTTGAAGATCTGAACTTGTAATAGTGAATTACAGAACTTAAAATTGATAGCTTCTAATTATTATTGCAAATTATAACTAGAAGATCTGAATTTGTAATTGTCAAATACAGAACTTAAAATTGATAGCTTCTAATTATTATTGTAAATTATAACTTGAAGATCTGAATTTGTAATTGTCAAATACAGAACTTAAAATTGATAGCTTCTAATTATTATTGTAAATTATAACTTGAAGATCTGAATTTGTAATTGTCAAATACAGAACTTAAAATTGATAGCTTCTAATTATTATTGTAAATTATAACTTGAAGATCTGAATTTGTAATTGTCAAATACAGAACTTAAAATTGATAGCTTCTAATTATTATTGTAAATTATAACTTGAAGATCTGAATTTGTAATTGTCAAATACAGAACTTAAAATTGATAGCTTCTAATTATTATTGTAAATTATAACTTGCAGATCTGAACTTGTAATTGTCAAATACAGAACTTAAAATTGATAGCTTCTAATTATTATTGCAAATTATAACTAGAAGATCTGAATTTGTAATTGTCAAATACAGAACTTAAAATTGATAGCTTCTAATTATTATTGCAAATTATAACTAGAAGATCTGAATTTGTAATTGTCAAATACAGAACTTAAAATTGATAGCTTCTAATTATTATTGTAAATTATAACTTGAAGATCTGAATTTGTAATTGTCAAATACAGAACTTAAAATTGATAGCTTCTAATTATTATTGTAAATTATAACTTGAAGATCTGAATTTGTAATTGTCAAATACAGAACTTAAAATTGATAGCTTCTAATTATTATTGTAAATTATAACTTGCAGATCTGAACTTGTAATTGTCAAATACAGAACTTAAAATTGATAGCTTCTAATTATTATTGCAAATAATAACTTGAAGATCTGTACTTGTAATTGTCAAATACTGAACTTAAAATAGATAGCTTATAATTATAATTCAAATTATAACTTGAGGATCTGAACTTGTAATAGTGAATTACAGAACTTCGATTTGTTAAATTCAAATTATTATTTCAAATTATAACTTGAAGATCTGAACTAGTAATTGTCAAATACAGAACTTAAAATTGATAGCTTCTAATTATTATTGCAAATTATAACTTGAAGATCTGAACTTGTAATTGTCAAATACAGAACTTAAAATTGAAAGCTTCTAATTATTATTTCACTTTATAACTTGAAGATCTGAACTTGTAATTGTCAAATAAAGAACTTCTAATTATGAAAAACAATTTATTAGTGCAAATTATAACTTGAAGATCTGAACTCGTAATTGTCAAATACAGAACTTAAAATTGATAGCTTCTAATTATTATTGCAAATTATAACTTGAAGATCTGAACTTGTAATAGTGAATTACAGTACTTAGTTTTGTTAAATTCAAATTGTTATTTCAAATTATAACTTGTAGATCTGAACTAGTAATGGTCAAATACAGAACTTAAAATTGATAGCTTATAATTATTATTTTAAATTATATCTTGAAGATCTGAACTTGTAATAGTGAATTACAGAACTTAGATTTTTTAAATTCAAATTTTTATTTCAAATTATAACTTGAAGATCTGAACTAGTAATTGTCAAATACAGAACTTAAAATTGATAGCTTCTAATTATTATTGCAAATTATAACTGGAAGTTCTGAACTTGTATTTGTCAAATACAGAACTAAAATTGATAGCTTCTAATTATTATTGTAAATTATAACTTGAAGATCTGAACTTGTAATAGTGAATTACAGAACTTAGATTTGTTAAATTCAATTATTATTTCAAATTATAACTTGAAGATCTGAACTAGTAATTGTCAAATACAGAACTTAAAATTGATAGCTTCTAATTATTATTGCAAATTATAACTTGAAGATCTGAACTTGTAGTTGTCAAATACAGAACTTAAAATTGATAGCTTCTAATTATTATTTCAAATTATAACTTGAAGATCTGAACTGGTAATTGTCAAATACAGAACTTCTAATTGTTAAATACAAATTATTAGTGCAAATTATAACTTGAAGATCTGAACTTGTAATTGTCAAATACAGAACTTAAAATTGATAGCTTCTAATTATTATTGTAAATTATAACTTGAAGATCTGAACTTGTAATAGAGAATTACAGAACTTAGATTTGTTAAATTCAAATTATTATTTCAAATTATAACTTGAAGATCTGAAGTAGTAATTGTCAAATACAGAACTTAAAATTGATAGCTTATAATTATTATTGTAAATTATAACTTGAAGATCTGAATTTGTAATAGGTAAATACAGAACTTCGAATTGTTAAATACAAATTGTGATTGCAAATTATAACTTGAAGATCTGAACTTGTAATAGTGAATTACAGAACTTAGATTTGTTAAATTCAAATTATTATTTCAAATTATAACTTGAAGATCTGAACTTGTAATTGTCAAATACAGAACTTAAAATTGATAGCTTGTAATTATTATTGCAAATTATAACTTGAAGATCTGAACTTGTAATAGTGAATTAAAGAACTTAGATTTGTTAAATTCAAATTATTATTTCAAATTATAACTTGAAGATCTAAACTAGTAAATGTCAAATACAGAACTTAAAATTGATAGCTTCTAATTATTATTGCAAATTATAACTTGAAGATCTGAACTTGTAATAGTGAATTACAGAACTTAGATTTGTTAAATTCAAATTATTATTTCAAATTATAACTTGAAGATCTGAGCTAGTAATTGTCAAATACAGAACTGCTAATTATTAAATACAAATTATTAGTGCAAATTATAACTTGAAGATCTGAACTTGTAATTGTCAAATACAGAACTTAAAATTAATAGCTTCTAATTATTATTGCAAATTATAACTTGAAGATCTGAACTTGTAATAGTGAATTCAAGAACTTAGATTTGTTAAATTCAAATTATTATTTCAAATTATCACTTGAAGATCTGAACTAGTAATTGTCAAATACAGAACTTAAAATTGATAGCTTATAATTATAATTGTAAATTATAACTTGAAGATCTGAACTTGTAATAGTGAATTACAGAACTTCGATTTGTTAAATTCAAATTATTATTTCAAATTATAACTTGAAGATCTGAACTAGTAATTGTCAAATACAGAACTTCTAATTGTTAAATACAAATTATTAGTGCAAATTGTAACTTGAAGATCTGAACTTGTAATTGTCAAATACAGAACTTAAAATTGATAGTTTCTAATTATTATTGTAAATTATAACTTGAAGATCTGAACTTGTAATAGTGAATTACAGAACTTAGATTTGTTAAATTCAAATTATTATTTCAAATTATAACTAGAAGATCTGAACTAGTAATTGTCAAATACAGAACTTAAAATTGATAGCTTCTAATTATTATTGCAAATTATAACTAGAAGATCTGAACTGGTAATTGTCAAATACAGAACTTCTAATTGTTAAATACAAATTATTAGTGCAAATTATAACTAGAAGATCTGAACTTGTAATTGTCAAATACAGAACTTAAAATTGATAGTTTCTAATTATTATTGTAAATTATAACTTGAAGATCTGAACTTGTAATAGTGAATTACAGAACTTAGATTTGTTAAATTCAAATTATTATTTCAAATTATAACTTGAAGATCTGAACTAGTAATTGTCAAATACAGAACTTCTAATTATTAAATACAAATTATTAGTGCAAATTATAACTTGAAGATCTGAACTTGTAATTGTCAAATACAGAACTTAAAATTAATAGCTTCTAATTATTATTGCAAATTATAACTTGAAGATCTGAACTTGTAATAGTGAATTACAGAACTTAGATTTGTTAAATTCAAATTATTATTTCAAATTATCACTTGAAGATCTGAACTAGTAATTGTCAAATACAGAACTTAAAATTGAACTTAAAATGGATGTCAAGGTTACACTACTGAAAGAATTTCCAGAAGTTTTCCAGAAACAAATTGGATGTTTCAAACACGCCAAAATCGCGTTAAAAGTAAAACCAGATGCAATACCCAAACATTCACCTCCAAAACCTGTACCCTTAGCATTAAAAACAAAAGTGGAATATGAACTAGCTCGTTTGGAACAACAAGGAATAATTAGTCCAACCGTAACAGCAAAATGGAGCACACAAATTGTACCAGTCTTAAAGAAGAATGGCACGGTAAGAATATGTGGTAGTTACGTTAATTTAAACAAAAATTTAGTGGACATGTATTATCCATTACCAAGAATTGAACAGATATTCGCCAGTCTTTCAGGAAATTATAAATTTTCCAAAATAGATTTAGCCGATGCATATATGCAATTTATGTTAGATGACGAATCGAAGGAACTTGTAACAATATCAACCCATAAAGGTCTATATAATGTCAACAGGATGCCCTTTGGTATAAAATGTGCGAGTCTGTATTTTCAAAAGTATATAGATCAATTATTCCAAGGAGTAAAAAATGTTTTTATATTTCAAGATGATATTTTAATAGGACATAGGGAAGGCGAAAATTATTTGCAAATTGTCAAAAAAGTAATGACTATTCTGAAAGAAGCAGGATTGACTGTCAATTTAGATAAATGTAAATTTTTGCAAGACAAAGTTTCCTATTTAGGCTACGATTTGACAAAAGATGGTCTATCTAAGAACATTAGCAAAATCGAAGCTATAACAGGAGCCCCACGTCCGACAAATATAACGGAACTAAGATCATTCATAGGTATGGCAAATTATTACAGTCAATTCGTGTATAATCTAGCCCAAGTTTTATCACCGTTATATAAATTATTAAAGAAAGAAGTTAAATATCATTGGGATGAAAATTGTGAAAAATCTTTCATCGAAATAAAAAGAATAATAGCATCAGATCAAACGCTAACGTATTTCAATCCACAGTTACCTATAATAGTAACTTGCGATGCATCAGAAAAAGGCATAGCAGCAGTGCTATCGCACGTAATGCCTGATAAATTCGAACGTGTAGTATCGTGTGTTTCACGAACTTACACACCAGCAGAACAAAATTATTCGACGGTTCATAAAGAAAGCTTGGCATGCTTCTTTGGGGTTAAAAAATTTCAAGATTACCTATACGGACATAAATTTACTTTAAAAACAGACCAGAAGTCTTTAGTAACATTGTTCGGCAAGGAAAAAGAAATTAACCAACTTTATGCTAACAGAATAAAAAGATTTGCCTTATATTTATCAAATTTCGACTTCGAAATTGCCCATATTAAAGGCAAAAACAACACAATAGCAGATTGTTTCTCTAGATTGCCATTACAGAACCATGATACGGCAGACGACCCGGAGCATAGCTACATTTACTTTTCCAACGCGGAAATACCCGTGGATAATAATCAAGTGCAGCTAGAAACAAAGAAGAGTGATTTATTAACTCAAATCAAAACGTACATGAAAACACAGTGGCCGTCTAAATTAAGTAACGAGATAAGACCCTTTTACGAAAGAAGAAACGAATTGGAAGTAATTAGGGATTGCTTATTCTATGGTCATCGTATAATTATACCAGAAACTTTACAAAAAAGTATACTACAAGAACTACATTCGACACACGAAGGAATTGTAAGAACTAAATCAATTGCAAGATCATATTTATGGTATCCAGGAATAGACAAGGATATCGAAAACATGTGCAAATCTTGCGACAGTTGCTTGAAAGTTCGACCAAGTCCACCAAAATGTTATGTGGAATGGCCAAAAAGTTCAAGACCATTTCAAACAATTAATATCGATTTTTGTCAATTATACAACAAACAGTATTTAATATTAATCGATAATTTTACAAAATGGCCAGAAATTTACCAAATGAATCGGATTACCGCAAATGAAACCATAGAAAAATTAAGAGATTGCTTTTCAAGATTTGGATTACCTGACACAGTTATATCCGATAACGGACCGTCATTGGTATCAGAAGATATGGAAAATTTCTTTTACAAAAATGGTATCAAACACTTGCTAATTTCGCCGTACAATCCACAGAGTAACGGTTTAGCCGAAAACGCAGTCAAAACATTCAAAAACAAGATAGTGTCAGCGACGGTTGATCCAAGCAATGTAAATGTGCCAATATCGACGTTACTGGCAAGATTTCTTTTAACTTACAGAAACACACCCCATAGCACAACCAAAGTTTCTCCAGCAGAAGCTATGTTCAATAGAAAGTTAAAGATAAGGTTAGACTTACTCCACAAAAGTTACAATAAATTAAAGGAAAGCGGAGACGTGTCCAACGTTCGGAATTTTAAAATAGAAGAATACGTAATCATACGAGATTATCGTAACCCGAATAAAAAGGCATGGATAAACGCTCAAATTATTAAAAAAGTTGGAAAAGCTACTTACTTTTGTCAACTGGAAGATAACAAAATATGGAAAAGGCATCCTAACCAAATGCGAAAAAGATTGACTACAGTTAGGAAAGAAGAGGAAAGAGAGATGAACCACCAGGTTTTGATTTCTACAAAGAAAATTGGAATTGATCCCAGCACATTTCCTCTAACCGATGATCCCTTACCATGCCCCAATAATGAAAACAATAACGATCTAGGCGATCCAGTTACAGTACCCTTGACAACGACTGAATCGACTTCAAGAGTTCGTAAACGCCCAGGTTATTTAAATGACTATATATAATTTGTATTTATAATTTGTATTTATATTGTTTAATCATAAAAGAAAAGTAGGGGGGAGATGTGTAATATATAGGATGCGGGGTGCACCATGACGACGATAGAATAAACATGTCATGCACACCATTGAACGTATAATGTAATGTTAATACAATAAAAATGTTAATACAAATAATAATTTGAAGAATAAAACATAACAGCTTATAATTATAATTGTAAATTATAACTTGAAGATCTTAACTTGTAATAGTGAATTACAGAACTTCGATTTGTTAAATTCAAATTATTATTTCAAATTATAACTTGAAGATCTGAACTAGTAATTGTCAAATACAGAACTTAAAATTGATAGCTTCTAATTATTATTGCAAATTATAACTGGAAGATCTGAACTTGTAATTGTCAAATACAGAACTTAAAATTGATAGCTTCTAATTATTATTTCAAATTATAACTTGAAGTTCTGAACTTGTAATTGTCAAATACAGAACTTCTAATTATGAAAAACAATTTATTAGTGCAAATTATAACTTGAAGATCTGAACTTGTAATTGTCAAATACGGAACTTAAAATTGATAGCTTCTAATTATTATTGCAAATTATAACTTGAAGATCTGAACTTGTAATAGTGAATTACAGAACTTAGATTTGTTAAATTCAAATTATTATTTCAAATTATAACTTGAAGATCTGAACTAGTAATTGTCAAATACAGAACTTAAAATTGATAGCTTATAATTATTATTGTAAATTATATCTTGAAGATCTGAACTTGTAATAGTGAATTACAGAACTTAATTTTTTTAAATTCAAATTATTATTTCAAATTATAACTAGAAGATCTGAACTAGTAATTGTCAAATACAGAACTTAAAATTGATAGCTTCTAATTATTATTGCAAATTATAACTAGAAGATCTGAACTGGTAATTGTCAAATACAGAACTTCTAATTGTTAAATACAAATTATTAGTGCAAATTATAACTTGAAGATCTGAACTTGTAATTGTCAAATACAGAACTTAAAATTGATAGTTTCTAATTATTATTGTAAATTATAACTTGAAGATCTGAACTTGTAATAGTGAATTACAGAACTTAGATTTGTTAAATTCAAATTATTATTTCAAATTATAACTAGAAGATCTGAACTAGTAATTGTCAAATACAGAACTTAAAATTGATAGCTTCTAATTATTATTGCAAATTATAACTTGAAGAACTGAACTTGTAATTGTCAAATACAGAACTTAAAATTGATAGCTTCTAATTATTATTTCAAATTATAACTTGAAGATGTGAACTTGTAATTGTCAAATACAGAACTTAAAATTGATAGCTTCTAATTATTATTGCAAATAATAACTTGAAGATCTGAACTTTTAATTGTCAAATGCAGAACTTAAAATTGATAGCTTCTAATTATTATTGCAAATAATAATTTGAAGATCTGTACTTGTAATTGTCAAATACAGAACTTAAAATTGATAGCTTCTAATTATTATTGCAAATTATAACTTGAAGTTCTGAACTTGTATTTGTCAAATACAGAACTAAAATTGGTAGCTTCTAATTATTATTGTAAATTATAACTTGAAGATCTGAACTTGTAATAGTGAATTACAGAACTTAGATTTGTTAAATTCAATTATTATTTCAAATTATAACTTGAAGATCTGAACTAGTAATTGTCAAATACAGAACTTAAAATTGATAGCTTCTAATTATTATTGCAAATTATAACTTGAAGATCTGAACTTGTAATTGTCAAATACAGAACTCAAAATTGATAGCTTCTAATTATTATTTCTAATTATAACTTGAAGATCTGAACTGGTAATTGTCAAATACAGAACTTCTAATTGTTAAATACAAATTATTAGTGCAAATTATAACTTGAAGATCTGAACTGGTAATTGTCAAATACAGAACTTCTAATTGTTAAATACAAATTATTAGTGCAAATTATAATTTGAAGATCTGAACTTGTAATAGACAAATACAGAACTTCTAATTGTTAAATACAAATTATTAGTGCAAATTATAACTTGAAGATCTGAACTTGTAATTGTCAAATGCAGAACTTAAAATTGATAACTTCTAATTATTATTGTAAATTATAACTTGAAGATCTGAACTTGTAATAGTGAATTACAGAACTTAGATTTGTTAAATTCAAATTATTATTTCAAATTATAACTTGAAGATCTGAACTAGTAATTGTCAAATACAGAACTTAAAATTGATAGCTTCTAATTATTATTTCAAATTATAACTTGAAGATCTGAACTTATAATTGTCAAATACAGAACTTCTAATTGTTAAATACAAATTATTAGTGCAAATTATAACTTGCAGATCTGAACTTGTAATTGTCAAATACAGAATTTAAAATTGATAGCTTCTAATTATTATTGTAAATTATAACTTGAAGATCTGAACTTGTAATAGTGAATTACAGAACTTAAATTTTTTAAATTCAAATTATTATTTCAAATTATAACTTGAAGATCTGAACTAGTAATTATCAAATACTGAACTTAAAATTGATAGCTTCTAATTATTATTGCAAATTATAACTTGAAGATCTGAACTTGTATTTGTCAAATACAGAACTAAAATTGATAGCTACTAAATATTATTGTAAATTATAACTTGAAGATCTGAACTAGTAATAGTGAATTACAGAACTTAGATTTGTTAAATTCAAATTATTATTTCAAATTATAACTTGAAGATCTGAACTAGTAATAGTGAATTACAGAACTTAGATTTGTTAAATTCAAATTATTATTTCAAATTATAACTTGAAGATCTGCACTAGTAATTGTCAAATACAGAACTTAAAATTGATAGCTTCTAATTATTATTGCAAATTATAACTTGAAGATCTGAACTTGTAATTGTCAAATACAGAACTTAAAATTAATAGCTTCTAATTATTATTACAAATTATAACTAGAAGATCTGAACTGGTAATTGTCAAATACAGAACTTCTAATTGTTAAATACAAATTATTAGTGCAAATTGTAACTTGTAGATCTGAACTTGTAATTGTCAAATACAGAACTTAAAATTGATAGTTTCTAATTATTATTGTAAATTATAACTTGAAGATCTGAACTTGTAATAGTGAATTACAGAACTTAGATTTGTTAAATTCAAATTATTATTTCAAATTATAACTAGAAGATCTGAACTAGTAATTGTCAAATACAGAACTTAAAATTGATAGCTTCTAATTATTATTGCAAATTATAACTAGAATATCTGAACTGGTAATTGTCAAATACAGAACTTCTAATTGTTAAATACAAATTATTAGTGCAAATTATAACTAGAAGATCTGAACTTGTAATTGTCAAATACAGAACTTAAAATTGATAGTTTCTAATTATTATTGTAAATTATAACTTGAAGATCTGAACTTGTAATAGTGAATTACAGAACTTAGATTTGTTAAATTCAAATTATTATTTCAAATTATAACTTGAAGATCTGAACTAGTAATTGTCAAATACAGAACTTCTAATTATTAAATACAAATTATTAGTGCAAATTATAACTTGAAGATCTGAACTTGTAATTGTCAAATACAGAACTTAAAATTAATAGCTTCTAATTATTATTGCAAATTATAACTTGAAGATCTGAACTTGTAATAGTGAATTACAGAACTTAGATTTGTTAAATTCAAATTATTATTTCAAATTATCACTTGAAGATCTGAACTAGTAATTGTCAAATACAGAACTTAAAATTGATAGCTTATAATTATAATTGTAAATTATAACTTGAAGATCTGAACTTGTAATAGTGAATTACAGAACTTCGATTTGTTAAATTCAAATTATTATTTCAAATTATAACTTGAAGATCTGAACTAGTAATTGTCAAATACAGAACTTAAAATTGATAGCTTCTAATTATTATTGCAAATTATAACTGGAAGATCTGAACTTGTAATTGTCAAATACAGAACTTAAAATTGATAGCTTCTAATTATTATTGCAAATTATAACTTGAAGATCTGAACTTGTAATAGTGAATTACAGAACTTAGATTTGTTAAATTCAAATTATTATTTCAAATTATAACTTGAAGATCTGAACTAGTAATTGTCAAATACAGAACTTAAAATTGATAGCTTATAATTATTATTGTAAATTATATCTTGAAGATCTGAACTTGTAATAGTGAATTACAGAACTTAAATTTTTTAAATTCAAATTATTATTTCAAATTATAACTTGAAGATCTGAACTAGTAATTATCAAATACTGAACTTAAAATTTTTAGCTTATAATTATTATTGCAAATTATAACTTGAAGATCTGAACTTGTATTTGTCAAATACAGAACTAAAATTGATAGCTACTAAATATTATTGTAAATTATAACTTGAAGATCTGAACTAGTAATAGTGAATTACAGAACTTAGATTTGTTAAATTCAAATTATTATTTCAAATTATAACTTGAAGATCTGAACTAGTAATAGTGAATTACAGAACTTAGATTTGTTAAATTCAAATTATTATTTCAAATTATAACTTGAAGATCTGCACTAGTAATTGTCAAATACAGAAGTTAAAATTGAGAGCTTCTAATTATTATTGCAAATTATAACTTGAAGATCTGAACTTGTAATTGTCAAATACAGAACTTAAAAGTAATAGCTTCTAATTATTATTACAAATTATAACTAGAAGATCTGAACTGGTAATTGTCAAATACAGAACTTCTAATTGTTAAATACAAATTATTAGTGCTAATTGTAACTTGAAGATCTGAACTAGTAATTGTCAAATACAGAACTTAAAATTGATAGTTTCTAATTATTATTGTAAATTATAACTTGAAGATCTGAACTTGTAATAGTGAATTACAGAACTTAGATTTGTTAAATTCAAATTATTATTTCAAATTATAACTAGAAGATCTGAACTAGTAATTGTCAAATACAGAACTTAAAATTAATAGCTTCTAATTATTATTGCAAATTATAACTAGAAGATCTGAACTGGTAATTGTCAAATACAGAACTTCTAATTGTTAAATACAAATTATTAGTGCAAATTATAACTTGAAGATCTGAACTTGTAATTGTCAAATACAGAACTTAAAATTGATAGTTTCTAATTATTATTGTAAATTATAACTTGAAGATCTGAACTTGTAATAGTGAATTACAGAACTTAGATTTGTTAAATTCAAATTATTATTTCAAATTATAACTAGAAGATCTGAACTAGTAATTGTCAAATACAGAACTTAAAATTGATAGCTTCTAATTATTATTGCAAATTATAACTTGAAGAACTGAACTTGTAATTGTCAAATACAGAACTTAAAATTGATAGCTTCTAATTATTATTTCAAATTATAACTTGAAGATGTGAACTTGTAATTGTCAAATACAGAACTTAAAATTGATAGCTTCTAATTATTATTGCAAATAATAACTTGAAGATCTGAACTTTTAATTGTCAAATGCAGAACTTAAAATTGATAGCTTCTAATTATTATTGCAAATAATAATTTGAAGATCTGTACTTGTAATTGCCAAATACAGAACTTAAAATTGATAGCTTCTAATTATTATTGCAAATTATAACTTGAAGTTCTGAACTTGTATTTGTCAAATACAGAACTAAAATTGGTAGCTTCTAATTATTATGGTAAATTATAACTTGAAGATCTGAACTTGTAATAGTGAATTACAGAACTTAGATTTGTTAAATTCAATTATTATTTCAAATTATAACTTGAAGATCTGAACTAGTAATTGTCAAATACAGAACTTAAAATTGATAGCTTCTAATTATTATTGCAAATTATAACTTGAAGATCTGAACTTGTAATTGTCAAATACAGAACTCAAAATTGATAGCTTCTAATTATTATTTCTAATTATAACTTGAAGATCTGAACTGGTAATTGTCAAATACAGAACTTCTAATTGTTAAATACAAATTATTAGTGCAAATTATAACTTGAAGATCTGAACTGGTAATTGTCAAATACAGAACTTCTAATTGTTAAATGCAAATTATTAGTGCAAATTATAATTTGAAGATCTGAACTTGTAATAGACAAATACAGAACTTCTAATTGTTAAATACAAATTATTAGTGCAAATTATAACTTGAAGATCTGAACTTGTAATTGTCAAATGCAGAACTTAAAATTGATAACTTCTAATTATTATTGTAAATTATAACTTGAAGATCTGAACTTGTAATAGTGAATTACAGAACTTAGATTTGTTAAATTCAAATTATTATTTCAAATTATAACTTGAAGATCTGAACTAGTAATTGTCAAATACAGAACTTAAAATTGATAGCTTCTAATTATTATTTCAAATTATAACTTGGAGATCTGAACTTGTAATTGTCAAATACAGAACTTCTAATTGTAAAATACAAATTATTAGTGCAAATTATAACTTGCAGATCTGAACTTGTAATTGTCAAATACAGAACTTAAAATTGAAAGCTTCTAATTATTATTGTAAATTATAACTTGAAGATCTGAACTTGTAATAGTGAATTACAGAACTTAGATTTGTCAAATTCTAATTATTATTTCTAATTATAACTTGAAGATCTGAACTAGTAATTGTCAAATACAGAACTTAAAATTGATAGCTTCTAATTATTATTGCAAATTATAACTTGAAGATCTGAACTTGTAATTGTCAAATACAGAACTTAAAATTGATAGCTTCTAATTATTATTTCAAATTATAACTTGAAGATCTGAACTTGTAATTGTCAAATACAGAACTTAAAATTAATAACTTCTAATTATTATTGCAAATAATAACTTGAAGATCTGAACTTGTAATTGTCAAATGCAGAACTTAAAATTGATAGCTTCTAATTATTATTGCAAATAATAATTTGAAGATCTGTACTTGTAATTGTCAAATACAGGACTTAAAATTGATAGCTTATAATTATAATTCAAATTATAACTTGAAGATCTGAACTTGTAATAATCAAATACAGAACTTCGAATTGTTAAATACAAATTATTAGTGCAAATAATAACTTGAAGATCTGAACTTGTAATTGTCAAATGCAGAACTTAAAATTGATAGCTTCTAATTATTATTGCAAATTATAACTTGAAGTTCTGAACTTGTATTTGTCAAATACAGAACTAAAATTGGTAGCTTCTAATTATTATTGTAAATTATAACTTGAAGATCTGAACTTGTAATAGTGAATTACAGAACTTAGATTTGTTAAATTCAATTATTATTTCAAATTATAACTTGAAGATCTGAACTAGTAATTGTCAAATACAGAACTTAAAATTGATAGCTTCTAATTATTATTGCAAATTATAACTTGAAGATCTGAACTTGTAATTGTCAAATACAGAACTCAAAATTGATAGCTTCTAATTATTATTTCTAATTATAACTTGAAGATCTGAACTGGTAATTGTCAAATACAGAACTTCTAATTGTTAAATACAAATTATTAGTGCAAATTATAACTTGAAGATCTGAACTGGTAATTGTCAAATACAGAACTTCTAATTGTTAAATACAAATTATTAGTGCAAATTATAATTTGAAGATCTGAACTTGTAATAGACAAATACAGAACTTCTAATTGTTAAATACAAATTATTAGTGCAAATTATAACTTGAAGATCTGAACTTGTAATTGTCAAATGCAGAACTTAAAATTGATAACTTCTAATTATTATTGTAAATTATAACTTGAAGATCTGAACTTGTAATAGTGAATTACAGAACTTAGATTTGTTAAATTCAAATTATTATTTCAAATTATAACTTGAAGATCTGAACTAGTAATTGTCAAATACAGAACTTAAAATTGATAGCTTCTAATTATTATTTCAAATTATAACTTGAAGATCTGAACTTGTAATTGTCAAATACAGAACTTCTAATTGTTAAATACAAATTATTAGTGCAAATTATAACTTGCAGATCTGAACTTGTAATTGTCAAATACAGAATTTAAAATTGATAGCTTCTAATTATTATTGTAAATTATAACTTGAAGATCTGAACTTGTAATAGTGAATTACAGAACTTAAATTTTTTAAATTCAAATTATTATTTCAAATTATAACTTGAAGATCTGAACTAGTAATTATCAAATACTGAACTTAAAATTGATAGCTTCTAATTATTATTGCAAATTATAACTTGAAGATCTGAACTTGTATTTGTGAAATACAGAACTAAAATTGATAGCTACTAAATATTATTGTAAATTATAACTTGAAGATCTGAACTAGTAATAGTGAATTACAGAACTTAGATTTGTTAAATTCAAATTATTATTTCAAATTATAACTTGAAGATCTGAACTAGTAATAGTGAATTACAGAACTTAGATTTGTTAAATTCAAATTATTATTTCAAATTATAACTTGAAGATCTGCACTAGTAATTGTCAAATACAGAACTTAAAATTGATAGCTTCTAATTATTATTGCAAATTATAACTTGAAGATCTGAACTTGTAATTGTCAAATACAGAACTTAAAATTAATAGCTGATAATTATTATTACAAATTATAACTAGAAGATCTGAACTGGTAATTGTCAAATACAGAACTTCTAATTGTTAAATACAAATTATTAGTGCAAATTGTAACTTGAAGATCTGAACTTGTAATTGTCAAATACAGAACTTAAAATTGATAGTTTCTAATTATTATTGTAAATTATAACTTGAAGATCTGAACTTGTAATAGTGAATTACAGAACTTAGATTTGTTAAATTCAAATTATTATTTCAAATTATAACTAGAAGATCTGAACTAGTAATTGTCAAATACAGAACTTAAAATTGATAGCTTCTAATTATTATTGCAAATTATAACTAGAAGATCTGAACTGGTAATTGTCAAATACAGAACTTCTAATTGTTAAATACAAATTATTAGTGCAAATTATAACTAGAAGATCTGAACTTGTAATTGTCAAATACAGAACTTAAAATTGATAGTTTCTAATTATTATTGTAAATTATAACTTGAAGATCTGAACTTGTAATAGTGAATTACAGAACTTAGATTTTTTAAATTCAAATTATTATTTCAAATTATAACTTGAAGATCTGAACTAGTAATTGTCAAATACAGAACTTCTAATTATTAAATACAAATTATTAGTGCAAATTATAACTTGAAGATCTGAACTTGTAATTGTCAAATACAGAACTTAAAATTAATAGCTTCTAATTATTATTGCAAATTATAACTTGAAGATCTGAACTTGTAATAGTGAATTACAGAACTTAGATTTGTTAAATTCAAATTATTATTTCAAATTATCACTTGAAGATCTGAACTAGTAATTGTCAAATACAGAACTTAAAATTGATAGCTTATAATTATAATTGTAAATTATAACTTGAAGATCTGAACTTGTAATAGTGAATTACAGAACTTCGATTTGTTAAATTCAAATTATTATTTCAAATTATAACTTGAAGATCTGAACTAGTAATTGTCAAATACAGAACTTAAAATTGATAGCTTCTAATTATTATTGCAAATTATAACTGGAAGATCTGAACTTGTAATTGTCAAATACAGAACTTAAAATTGATAGCTTCTAATTATTATTTCAAATTATAACTTGAAGTTCTGAACTTGTAATTGTCAAATACAGAACTTCTAATTATGAAAAACAATTTATTAGTGCAAATTATAACTTGAAGATCTGAACTTGTAATTGTCAAATACGGAACTTAAAATTGATAGCTTCTAATTATTATTGCAAATTATAACTTGAAGATCTGAACTTGTAATAGTGAATTACAGAACTTAGATTTGTTAAATTCAAATTATTATTTCAAATTATAACTTGAAGATCTGAACTAGTAATTGTCAAATACAGAACTTAAAATTGATAGCTAATAATTATTATTGTAAATTATATCTTGAAGATCTGAACTTGTAATAGTGAATTACAGAACTTAAATTTTTTAAATTCAAATTATTATTTCAAATTATAACTTGAAGATCTGAACTAGTAATTATCAAATACTGAACTTAAAATTTTTAGCTAATAATTATTATTGCAAATTATAACTTGAAGATCTGAACTTGTATTTGTCAAATACAGAACTAAAATTGATAGCTACTAAATATTATTGTAAATTATAACTTGAAGATCTGAACTAGTAATAGTGAATTACAGAACTTAGATTTGTTAAATTCAAATTATTATTTCAAATTATAACTTGAAGATCTGAACTAGTAATAGTGAATTACAGAACTTAGATTTGTTAAATTCAAATTATTATTTCAAATTATAACTAGAAGATCTGAACTGGTAATTGTCAAATACAGAACTTCTAATTGTTAAATACAAATTATTAGTGCTAATTGTAACTTGAAGATCTGAACTAGTAATTGTCAAATACAGAACTTAAAATTGATAGTTTCTAATTATTATTGTAAATTATAACTTGAAGATCTGAACTTGTAATAGTGAATTACAGAACTTAGATTTGTTAAATTCAAATTATTATTTCAAATTATAACTAGAAGATCTGAACTAGTAATTGTCAAATACAGAACTTAAAATTGATAGCTTCTAATTATTATTGCAAATTATAACTAGAAGATCTGAACTGGTAATTGTCAAATACAGAACTTCTAATTGTTAAATACAAATTATTAGTGCAAATTATAACTTGAAGATCTGAACTTGTAATTGTCAAATACAGAACTTAAAATTGATAGTTTCTAATTATTATTGTAAATTATAACTTGAAGATCTGAACTTGTAATAGTGAATTACAGAACTTAGATTTGTTAAATTCAAATTATTATTTCAAATTATAACTAGAAGATCTGAACTAGTAATTGTCAAATACAGAACTTAAAATTGATAGCTTCTAATTATTATTGCAAATTATAACTTGAAGAACTGAACTTGTAATTGTCAAATACAGAACTTAAAATTGATAGCTTCTAATTATTATTTCAAATTATAACTTGAAGATGTGAACTTGTAATTGTCAAATGCAGAACTTAAAATTGATAGCTTCTTATTATTATTGCAAATAATAATTTGAAGATCTGTACTTGTAATTGTCAAATACAGAACTTAAAATTGATAGCTTCTAATTATTATTGCAAATTATAACTTGAAGTTCTGAACTTGTATTTGTCAAATACAGAACTAAAATTGGTAGCTTCTAATTATTATGGTAAATTATAACTTGAAGATCTGAACTTGTAATAGTGAATTACAGAACTTAGATTTGTTAAATTCAATTATTATTTCAAATTATAACTTGAAGATCTGAACTAGTAATTGTCAAATACAGAACTTAAAATTGATAGCTTCTAATTATTATTGCAAATTATAACTTGAAGATCTGAACTTGTAATTGTCAAATACAGAACTCAAAATTGATAGCTTCTAATTATTATTTCTAATTATAACTTGAAGATCTGAACTGGTAGTTGTCAAATACAGAACTTCTAATTGTTAAATACAAATTATTAGTGCAAATTATAACTTGAAGATCTGAACTGGTAATTGTCAAATACAGAACTTCTAATTGTTAAATACAAATTATTAGTGCAAATTATAATTTGAAGATCTGAACTTGTAATAGACAAATACAGAACTTCTAATTGTTAAATACAAATTATTAGTGCAAATTATAACTTGAAGATCTGAACTTGTAATTGTCAAATGCAGAACTTAAAATTGATAACTTCTAATTATTATTGTAAATTATAACTTGAAGATCTGAACTTGTAATAGTGAATTACAGAACTTAGATTTGTTAAATTCAAATTATTATTTCAAATTATAACTTGAAGATCTGAACTAGTAATTGTCAAATACAGAACTTAAAATTGATAGCTTCTAATTATTATTTCAAATTATAACTTGGAGATCTGAACTTGTAATTGTCAAATACAGAACTTCTAATTGTAAAATACAAATTATTAGTGCAAATTATAACTTGCAGATCTGAACTTGTAATTGTCAAATACAGAACTTAAAATTGAAAGCTTCTAATTATTATTGTAAATTATAACTTGAAGATCTGAACTTGTAATAGTGAATTACAGAACTTAGATTTGTCAAATTCTAATTATTATTTCTAATTATAACTTGAAGATCTGAACTAGTAATTGTCAAATACAGAACTTAAAATTGATAGCTTCTAATTATTATTGCAAATTATAACTTGAAGATCTGAACTTGTAATTGTCAAATACAGAACTTAAAATTGATAGCTTCTAATTATTATTTCAAATTATAACTTGAAGATCTGAACTTGTAATTGTCAAATACAGAACTTAAAATTAATAACTTCTAATTATTATTGCAAATAATAACTTGAAGATCTGAACTTGTAATTGTCAAATGCAGAACTTAAAATTGATAGCTTCTAATTATTATTGCAAATAATAATTTGAAGATCTGTACTTGTAATTGTCAAATACAGGACTTAAAATTGATAGCTTATAATTATAATTCAAATTATAACTTGAAGATCTGAACTTGTAATAATCAAATACAGAACTTCGAATTGTTAAATACAAATTATTAGTGCAAATAATAACTTGAAGATCTGAACTTGTAATTGTCAAATGCAGAACTTAAAATTGATAGCTTCTAATTATTATTGCAAATTATAACTTGAAGTTCTGAACTTGTATTTGTCAAATACAGAACTAAAATTGGTAGCTTCTAATTATTATTGTAAATTATAACTTGAAGATCTGAACTTGTAATAGTGAATTACAGAACTTAGATTTGTTAAATTCAATTATTATTTCAAATTATAACTTGAAGATCTGAACTAGTAATTGTCAAATACAGAACTTAAAATTGATAGCTTCTAATTATTATTGCAAATTATAACTTGAAGATCTGAACTTGTAATTGTCAAATACAGAACTCAAAATTGATAGCTTCTAATTATTATTTCTAATTATAACTTGAAGATCTGAACTGGTAATTGTCAAATACAGAACTTCTAATTGTTAAATACAAATTATTAGTGCAAATTATAACTTGAAGATCTGAACTGGTAATTGTCAAATACAGAACTTCTAATTGTTAAATACAAATTATTAGTGCAAATTATAATTTGAAGATCTGAACTTGTAATAGACAAATACAGAACTTCTAATTGTTAAATACAAATTATTAGTGCAAATTATAACTTGAAGATCTGAACTTGTAATTGTCAAATGCAGAACTTAAAATTGATAACTTCTAATTATTATTGTAAATTATAACTTGAAGATCTGAACTTGTAATAGTGAATTACAGAACTTAGATTTGTTAAATTCAAATTATTATTTCAAATTATAACTTGAAGATCTGAACTAGTAATTGTCAAATACAGAACTTAAAATTGATAGCTTCTAATTATTATTTCAAATTATAACTTGAAGATCTGAACTTGTAATTGTCAAATACAGAACTTCTAATTGTTAAATACAAATTATTAGTGCAAATTATAACTTGCAGATCTGAACTTGTAATTGTCAAATACAGAATTTAAAATTGATAGCTTCTAATTATTATTGTAAATTATAACTTGAAGATCTGAACTTGTAATAGTGAATTACAGAACTTAAATTTTTTAAATTCAAATTATTATTTCAAATTATAACTTGAAGATCTGAACTAGTAATTATCAAATACTGAACTTAAAATTGATAGCTTCTAATTATTATTGCAAATTATAACTTGAAGATCTGAACTTGTATTTGTCAAATACAGAACTAAAATTGATAGCTACTAAATATTATTGTAAATTATAACTTGAAGATCTGAACTAGTAATAGTGAATTACAGAACTTAGATTTGTTAAATTCAAATTATTATTTCAAATTATAACTTGAAGATCTGAACTAGTAATAGTCAATTACAGAACTTAGATTTGTTAAATTCAAATTATTATTTCAAATTATAACTTGAAGATCTGCACTAGTAATTGTCAAATACAGAACTTAAAATTGATAGCTTCTAATTATTATTGCAAATTATAACTTGAAGATCTGAACTTGTAATTGTCAAATACAGAACTTAAAATTAATAGCTGATAATTATTATTACAAATTATAACTAGAAGATCTGAACTGGTAATTGTCAAATACAGAACTTCTAATTGTTAAATACAAATTATTAGTGCAAATTGTAACTTGAAGATCTGAACTTGTAATTGTCAAATACAGAACTTAAAATTGATAGTTTCTAATTATTATTGTAAATTATAACTTGAAGATCTGAACTTGTAATAGTGAATTACAGAACTTAGATTTGTTAAATTCAAATTATTATTTCAAATTATAACTAGAAGATCTGAACTAGTAATTGTCAAATACAGAACTTAAAATTGATAGCTTCTAATTATTATTGCAAATTATAACTTGAAGATCTGAACTTGTAATTGTCAAATACAGAACTTAAAATTGATAGCTTCTAATTATTATTTCAAATTATAACTTGAAGATCTGAACTTGTAATTGTCAAATACAGAACTTAAAATTAATAACTTCTAATTATTATTGCAAATAATAACTTGAAGATCTGAACTTGTAATTGTCAAATGCAGAACTTAAAATTGATAGCTTCTAATTATTATTGCAAATAATAATTTGAAGATCTGTACTTGTAATTGTCAAATACAGGACTTAAAATTGATAGCTTATAATTATAATTCAAATTATAACTTGAAGATCTGAACTTGTAATAATCAAATACAGAACTTCGAATTGTTAAATACAAATTATTAGTGCAAATAATAACTTGAAGATCTGAACTTGTAATTGTCAAATGCAGAACTTAAAATTGATAGCTTCTAATTATTATTGCAAATTATAACTTGAA
The DNA here is from genome assembly GCA_963170105.1 of Cantharis lateralis. Lineage (NCBI taxonomy): Eukaryota > Metazoa > Arthropoda > Insecta > Coleoptera > Cantharidae > Cantharis > Cantharis lateralis. Next base: position 21,449,626 of record OY720625.1, on the reverse strand, counting down.
GTTCTGAACTTGTATTTGTCAAATACAGAACTAAAATTGGTAGCTTCTAATTATTATTGTAAATTATAACTTGAAGATCTGAACTTGTAATAGTGAATTACAGAACTTAGATTTGTTAAATTCAATTATTATTTCAAATTATAACTTGAAGATCTGAACTAGTAATTGTCAAATACAGAACTTAAAATTGATAGCTTCTAATTATTATTGCAAATTATAACTTGAAGATCTGAACTTGTAATTGTCAAATACAGAACTCAAAATTGATAGCTTCTAATTATTATTTCTAATTATAACTTGAAGATCTGAACTGGTAATTGTCAAATACAGAACTTCTAATTGTTAAATACAAATTATTAGTGCAAATTATAACTTGAAGATCTGAACTGGTAATTGTCAAATACAGAACTTCTAATTGTTAAATACAAATTATTAGTGCAAATTATAATTTGAAGATCTGAACTTGTAATAGACAAATACAGAACTTCTAATTGTTAAATACAAATTATTAGTGCAAATTATAACTTGAAGATCTGAACTTGTAATTGTCAAATGCAGAACTTAAAATTGATAACTTCTAATTATTATTGTAAATTATAACTTGAAGATCTGAACTTGTAATAGTGAATTACAGAACTTAGATTTGTTAAATTCAAATTATTATTTCAAATTATAACTTGAAGATCTGAACTAGTAATTGTCAAATACAGAACTTAAAATTGATAGCTTCTAATTATTATTTCAAATTATAACTTGAAGATCTGAACTTGTAATTGTCAAATACAGAACTTCTAATTGTTAAATACAAATTATTAGTGCAAATTATAACTTGCAGATCTGAACTTGTAATTGTCAAATACAGAATTTAAAATTGATAGCTTCTAATTATTATTGTAAATTATAACTTGAAGATCTGAACTTGTAATAGTGAATTACAGAACTTAAATTTTTTAAATTCAAATTATTATTTCAAATTATAACTTGAAGATCTGAACTAGTAATTATCAAATACTGAACTTAAAATTGATAGCTTCTAATTATTATTGCAAATTATAACTTGAAGATCTGAACTTGTATTTGTCAAATACAGAACTAAAATTGATAGCTACTAAATATTATTGTAAATTATAACTTGAAGATCTGAACTAGTAATAGTGAATTACAGAACTTAGATTTGTTAAATTCAAATTATTATTTCAAATTATAACTTGAAGATCTGAACTAGTAATAGTGAATTACAGAACTTAGATTTGTTAAATTCAAATTATTATTTCAAATTATAACTTGAAGATCTGCACTAGTAATTGTCAAATACAGAACTTAAAATTGATAGCTTCTAATTATTATTGCAAATTATAACTTGAAGATCTGAACTTGTAATTGTCAAATACAGAACTTAAAATTAATAGCTGATAATTATTATTACAAATTATAACTAGAAGATCTGAACTGGTAATTGTCAAATACAGAACTTCTAATTGTTAAATACAAATTATTAGTGCAAATTGTAACTTGAAGATCTGAACTTGTAATTGTCAAATACAGAACTTAAAATTGATAGTTTCTAATTATTATTGTAAATTATAACTTGAAGATCTGAACTTGTAATAGTGAATTACAGAACTTAGATTTGTTAAATTCAAATTATTATTTCAAATTATAACTAGAAGATCTGAACTAGTAATTGTCAAATACAGAACTTAAAATTGATAGCTTCTAATTATTATTGCAAATTATAACTAGAAGATCTGAACTGGTAATTGTCAAATACAGAACTTCTAATTGTTAAATACAAATTATTAGTGCAAATTATAACTAGAAGATCTGAACTTGTAATTGTCAAATACAGAACTTAAAATTGATAGTTTCTAATTATTATTGTAAATTATAACTTGAAGATCTGAACTTGTAATAGTGAATTACAGAACTTAGATTTTTTAAATTCAAATTATTATTTCAAATTATAACTTGAAGATCTGAACTAGTAATTGTCAAATACAGAACTTAAAATTAATAGCTTCTAATTATTATTGCAAATTATAACTTGAAGATCTGAACTTGTAATAGTGAATTACAGAACTTAGATTTGTTAAATTCAAATTATTATTTCAAATTATCACTTGAAGATCTGAACTAGTAATTGTCAAATACAGAACTTAAAATTGATAGCTTATAATTATAATTGTAAATTATAACTTGAAGATCTGAACTTGTAATAGTGAATTACAGAACTTAAATTTTTTAAATTCAAATTATTATTTCAAATTATAACTTGAAGATCTGAACTAGTAATTTTCAAATACTGAACTTAAAATTTTTAGCTTATAATTATTATTGCAAATTATAACTTGAAGATCTGAACTTGTATTTGTCAAATACAGAACTAAAATTGATAGCTACTAAATATTATTGTAAATTATAACTTGAAGATCTGAACTAGTAATAGTGAATTACAGAACTTAGATTTGTTAAATTCAAATTATTATTTCAAATTATAACTTGAAGATCTGAACTAGTAATAGTGAATTACAGAACTTAGATTTGTTAAATTCAAATTATTATTTCAAATTATAACTTGAAGATCTGCACTAGTAATTGTCAAATACAGAAGTTAAAATTGAGAGCTTCTAATTATTATTGCAAATTATAACTTGAAGATCTGAACTTGTAATTGTCAAATACAGAACTTAAAAGTAATAGCTTCTAATTATTATTACAAATTATAACTAGAAGATCTGAACTGGTAATTGTCAAATACAGAACTTCTAATTGTTAAATACAAATTATTAGTGCTAATTGTAACTTGAAGATCTGAACTAGTAATTGTCAAATACAGAACTTAAAATTGATAGTTTCTAATTATTATTGTAAATTATAACTTGAAGATCTGAACTTGTAATAGTGAATTACAGAACTTAGATTTGTTAAATTCAAATTATTATTTCAAATTATAACTAGAAGATCTGAACTAGTAATTGTCAAATACAGAACTTAAAATTGATAGCTTCTAATTATTATTGCAAATTATAACTAGAAGATCTGAACTGGTAATTGTCAAATACAGAACTTCTAATTGTTAAATACAAATTATTAGTGCAAATTATAACTTGAAGATCTGAACTTGTAATTGTCAAATACAGAACTTAAAATTGATAGTTTCTAATTATTATTGTAAATTATAACTTGAAGATCTGAACTTGTAATAGTGAATTACAGAACTTAGATTTGTTAAATTCAAATTATTATTTCAAATTATAACTAGAAGATCTGAACTAGTAATTGTCAAATACAGAACTTAAAATTGATAGCTTCTAATTATTATTGCAAATTATAACTTGAAGAACTGAACTTGTAATTGTCAAATACAGAACTTAAAATTGATAGCTTCTAATTATTATTTCAAATTATAACTTGAAGATGTGAACTTGTAATTGTCAAATGCAGAACTTAAAATTGATAGCTTCTTATTATTATTGCAAATAATAATTTGAAGATCTGTACTTGTAATTGTCAAATACAGAACTTAAAATTGATAGCTTCTAATTATTATTGCAAATTATAACTTGAAGTTCTGAACTTGTATTTGTCAAATACAGAACTAAAATTGGTAGCTTCTAATTATTATGGTAAATTATAACTTGAAGATCTGAACTTGTAATAGTGAATTACAGAACTTAGATTTGTTAAATTCAATTATTATTTCAAATTATAACTTGAAGATCTGAACTAGTAATTGTCAAATACAGAACTTAAAATTGATAGCTTCTAATTATTATTGCAAATTATAACTTGAAGATCTGAACTTGTAATTGTCAAATACAGAACTCAAAATTGATAGCTTCTAATTATTATTTCTAATTATAACTTGAAGATCTGAACTGGTAATTGTCAAATACAGAACTTCTAATTGTTAAATACAAATTATTAGTGCAAATTATAACTTGAAGATCTGAACTGGTAATTGTCAAATACAGAACTTCTAATTGTTAAATACAAATTATTAGTGCAAATTATAATTTGAAGATCTGAACTTGTAATAGACAAATACAGAACTTCTAATTGTTAAATACAAATTATTAGTGCAAATTATAACTTGAAGATCTGAACTTGTAATTGTCAAATGCAGAACTTAAAATTGATAACTTCTAATTATTATTGTAAATTATAACTTGAAGATCTGAACTTGTAATAGTGAATTACAGAACTTAGATTTGTTAAATTCAAATTATTATTTCAAATTATAACTTGAAGATCTGAACTAGTAATTGTCAAATACAGAACTTAAAATTGATAGCTTCTAATTATTATTTCAAATTATAACTTGGAGATCTGAACTTGTAATTGTCAAATACAGAACTTCTAATTGTAAAATACAAATTATTAGTGCAAATTATAACTTGCAGATCTGAACTTGTAATTGTCAAATACAGAACTTAAAATTGAAAGCTTCTAATTATTATTGTAAATTATAACTTGAAGATCTGAACTTGTAATAGTGAATTACAGAACTTAGATTTGTCAAATTCTAATTATTATTTCTAATTATAACTTGAAGATCTGAACTAGTAATTGTCAAATACAGAACTTAAAATTGATAGCTTCTAATTATTATTGCAAATTATAACTTGAAGATCTGAACTTGTAATTGTCAAATACAGAACTTAAAATTGATAGCTTCTAATTATTATTTCAAATTATAACTTGAAGATCTGAACTTGTAATTGTCAAATACAGAACTTAAAATTAATAACTTCTAATTATTATTGCAAATAATAACTTGAAGATCTGTACTTGTAATTGTCAAATACAGGACTTAAAATTGATAGCTTATAATTATAATTCAAATTATAACTTGAAGATCTGAACTTGTAATAATCAAATACAGAACTTCGAATTGTTAAATACAAATTATTAGTGCAAATTATTACTTGAAGATCTGAACCTGTAATAGGTAAATACAGAACTTCGAATGGTTAAATCCAAACTAAGATTACACATAATAATTTGAAGATCTGAACTTGTAATAGTCAAATACAGAACTTCTAATTGTTAAAAACAAGTTATTAGTGAAAATTATAACTTGAAGATCTGAACTTGTAATTGTCAAATACAGAACTTCTAATTGTTAAATACAAATTATTAGTGCAAATTATAACTTGCAGATCTGAACTAGTAATTGTCAAATACAGCACTTAAAATTGATAGCTTCTAATTATTATTGCAAATTATAACTTGAAGATCTGAACTTGTAATTGTCAAATACAGAACATAAAATTGATAGCTTCTAATTATTATTTCAAATTATAACTAGAAGATGTGAACTTGTAATTGTCAAATTCAGAACTTAAAATTGATAGCTTCTAATTATTATTACAAATAATAACTTGAAGATCTGAACTTTTAATTGTCAAATGCAGAACTTAAAATTGATAGCTTCTAATTATTATTGCAAATAATAATTTGAAGATCTGAACTTGTAATAGTGAATTACAGAACTTAGATTTGTCAAATTCTAATTATTATTGCAAATTATAACTTGAAGATCTGAACTTGTAATTGTCAAATACAGAACTTAAAATTAATAGCTTCTAATTATTATTGCAAATAATAACTTGAAGATCTGAACTTGTAATTGTCAAATACAGAACTTAAAATTGATAGCTTATAATTATAATTCAAATTATAACTTGAAGATCTGAAACTTGTAATAGTCAAATACAGAACTTCGAATTGTTAAATACAAATTATTAGTGCAAATTATAACTTGAAGATCTGTACTTGTAATTGTCAAATACAGAACTTAAAATTGATAGCTTCTAATTATTATTGCAAATTATAACTTGAAGTTCTGAACTTGTATTTGTCAAATACAGAACTAAAATTGGTAGCTTCTAATTATTATTGTAAATTATAACTTGAAGATCTGAACTTGTAATAGTGAATTACAGAACTTAGATTTGTTAAATTCAATTATTATTTCAAATTATAACTTGAAGATCTGAACTAGTAATTGTCAAATACAGAACTTAAAATTGATAGCTTCTAATTATTATTGCAAATTATAACTTGAAGATCTGAACTTGTAATTGTCAAATACAGAACTCAAAATTGATAGCTTCTAATTATTATTTCTAATTATAACTTGAAGATCTGAACTGGTAATTGTCAAATACAGAACTTCTAATTGTTAAATACAAATTATTAGTGCAAATTATAACTTGAAGATCTGAACTGGTAATTGTCAAATACAGAACTTCTAATTGTTAAATACAAATTATTAGTGCAAATTATAATTTGAAGATCTGAACTTGTAATAGACAAATACAGAACTTCTAATTGTTAAATACAAATTATTAGTGCAAATTATAACTTGAAGATCTGAACTTGTAATTGTCAAATGCAGAACTTAAAATTGATAACTTCTAATTATTATTGTAAATTATAACTTGAAGATCTGAACTTGTAATAGTGAATTACAGAACTTAGATTTGTTAAATTCAAATTATTATTTCAAATTATAACTTGAAGATCTGAACTAGTAATTGTCAAATACAGAACTTAAGATTGATAGCTTCTAATTATTATTTCAAATTATAACTTGGAGATCTGAACTTGTAATTGTCAAATACAGAACTTCTAATTGTTAAATACAAATTATTAGTGCAAATTATTACTTGCAGATCTGAACTTGTAATTGTCAAATACAGAACTTAAAATTGAAAGCTTCTAATTATTATTGTAAATTATAACTTGAAGATCTGAACTTGTAATAGTGAATTACAGAACTTAGATTTGTCAAATTCTAATTATTATTTCTAATTATAACTTGAAGATCTGAACTAGTAATTGTCAAATACAGAACTTAAAATTGATAGCTTCTAATTATTATTGCAAATTATAACTTGAAGATCTGAACTTGTAATTGTCAAATACAGAACTTAAAATTGATAGCTTCTAATTATTATTTCAAATTATAACTTGCAGATCTGAACTTGTAATTGTCAAATACAGAACTTAAAATTAATAGCTTCTAATTATTATTGCAAATAATAACTTGAAGATCTGAACTTGTAATTGTCAAATGCAGAACTTAAAATTGATAGCTTCTAATTATTATTGCAAATAATAATTTGAAGATCTGTACTTGTAATTGTCAAATACAGGACTTAAAATTGATAGCTTATAATTATAATTCAAATTATAACTTGAAGATCTGAACTTGTAATAATCAAATACAGAACTTCGAATTGTTAAATACAAATTATTAGTGCAAATTATTACTTGAAGATCTGAACCTGTAATAGGTAAATACAGAACTTCGAATGGTTAAATTCAAACTAAGATTACACATAATAATTTGAAGATCTGAACTTGTAATAGTCAAATACAGAACTTCTAATTGTTAAATACAAGTTATTAGTGAAAATTATAACTTGAAGATCTGAACTTGTAATTGTCAAATACAGAACTTCTAATTGTTAAATACAAATTATTAGTGCAAATTATAACTTGAAGATCTGAACTAGTAATTGTCAAATACAGCACTTAAAATTGATAGCTTCTAATTATTATTGCAAATTATAACTTGAAGATCTGAACTTGTAATTGTCAAATACAGAACATAAAATTGATAGCTTCTAATTATTATTTCAAATTATAACTAGAAGATGTGAACTTGTAATTGTCAAATTCAGAACTTAAAATTGATAGCTTCTAATTATTATTACAAATAATAACTTGAAGATCTGAACTTTTAATTGTCAAATGCAGAACTTAAAATTGATAGCTTCTAATTATTATTGCAAATAATAATTTGAAGATCTGAACTTGTAATAGTGAATTACAGAACTTAGATTTGTCAAATTCTAATTATTATTTCTAATTATAACTTGAAGATCTGAACTAGTAATTGTCAAATACAGAACTTAAAATTGATAGCTTCTAATTATTATTGCAAATTATAACTTGAAGATCTGAACTTGTAATTGTCAAATACAGAACTTAAAATTAATAGCTTCTAATTATTATTGCAAATAATAACTTGAAGATCTGAACTTGTAATTGTCAAATACAGAACTTAAAATTGATAGCTTATAATTATAATTCAAATTATAACTTGAAGATCTGAACTTGTAATAGTCAAATACAGAACTTCGAATTGTTAAATACAAATTATTAGTGCAAATTATAACTTGAAGATCTGTACTTGTAATTGTCAAATACAGAACTTAAAATTGATAGCTTATAATTATAATTCAAATTATAACTTGAAGATCTGAACTTGTAATAGTCAAATACAGAACTTAGATTTGTCAAATTCTAATTATTATTTCTAATTATAACTTGAAGATCTGAACTAGTAATTGTCAAATACAGAACTTAAAATTGATAGCTTCAAATTATTATTGCAAATTATAACTTGAAGATCTGAACTAGTAATTCTCAAATACAGAACTTAAAATTGATAGCTTCTAATTATTATTGCAAATTATAACTTGAAGATCTGAACTTGTAATTGTCAAATACAGAACTTAAAATTGATAGCTTCTAATTATTATTTCAAATTATAACTTGAAGATCTGAACTTGTAATTGTCAAATACAGAACTTAAAATTAATAGCTTCTAATTATTATTGCAAATAATAACTTGAAGATCTGAACTTGTAATTGTCAAATACAGAACTTAAAATTGATAGCTTATAATTATTATTGCAAATTATAACTTGAAGATCTGAACTTGTAATTGTCAAATACAGAACTTAAAATTGATAGCTTCTAATTATTATTTCAAATTATAACTTGAAGATCTGAACTTGTAATTGTCAAATACAGAACTTAAAATTAATAGCTTCTAATTATTATTTCAAATTATAACTTGAAGATCTGAACTTGTAATTGTCAAATACAGAACTTAAAATTGATAGCTTCTAATTATTATTGCAAATAATAATTTGAAGATCTGTACTTGTAATTGTCAAATACAGAACTTAAAATTGATAGCTTATAACTATAATTCAAATTATAACTTGAAGATCTGAACTTGTAATAGTCAAATACAGAACTTCGAATTGTTAAATACAAATTATTAGTGCAAATTATTACTTGAAGATCTGAACTAGTAATTGTCAAATACAGAACTTAAAATTGATAGCTTCTAATTATTATTTCAAATTATAACTTGAAGATCTGAACTTGTAATTGTCAAATACAGAACTTAAAATTGAAAGCTTCTAATTATTATTGTAAATTATAACTTGTAGATCTGAACTTGTAATAGTGAATTACAGAACTTAGATTTGTCAAATTCTAATTATTATTTCTAATTATAACTTGAAGATCTGAACTAGTAATTGTCAAATACAGAACTTAAAATTGATAGCTTCTAATTATTATTGCAAATTATAACTTGAAGATCTGAACTTGTAATTGTCAAATACAGAACTTAAAATTAATAGCTTCTAATTATTATTGCAAATAATAACTTGAAGATCTGAACTTGTAATTGTCAAATACAGAACTTAAAATTGATAGCTTATAATTATAATTCAAATTATAACTTGAAGATCTGAACTTGTAATAGTCAAATACAGAACTTCGAATTGTTAAATACAAATTATTAGTGCAAATTATAACTTGATGATCTGTACTTGTAATTGTCAAATACAGAACTTAAAATTGATAGCTTATAATTATAATTCAAATTATAACTTGAAGATCTGAACTTGTAATAGTCAAATACAGAACTTAGATTTGTCAAATTCTAATTATTATTTCTAATTATAACTTGAAGATCTGAACTAGTAATTGTCAAATACAGAACTTAAAATTGATAGCTTCTAATTATTATTGCAAATTATAACTTGAAGATCTGAACTAGTAATTGTCAAATACAGAACTTAAAATTGATAGCTTCTAATTATTATTGCAAATTATAACTTGAAGATCTGAACTTGTATTTGTCAAATACAGAACTTAAAATTGATAGCTTCTAATTATTATTTCAAATTATAACTTGAAGATCTGAACTTGTAATTGTCAAATACAGAACTTAAAATTAATAGCTTCTAATTATTATTGCAAATAATAACTTGAAGATCTGAACTTGTAATTGTCAAATACAGAACTTAAAATTGATAGCTTCTAATTATTATTTCAAATTATAACTTGAAGATCTGAACTTGTAATTGTCAAATACAGAACTTAAAATTAATAGCTTCTAATTATTATTTCAAATTATAACTTGAAGATCTGAACTTGTAATTGTCAAATACAGAACTTAAAATTGATAGCTTCTAATTATTATTGCAAATAATAATTTGAAGATCTGTACTTGTAATTGTCAAATACAGAACTTAAAATTGATAGCTTATAACCATAATTCAAATTATAACTTGAAGATCTGAACTTGTAATAGTAAAATACAGAACTTCGAATTGTTAAATACAAATTATTAGTGAAAATTATAACTTGAAGATCTGAACTTGTAATTGTCAAATACAGAACTTCTAATTGTTAAATACAAATTATTAGTGCAAATTATAACTTGAAGATCTGAACTAGTAATTGTCAAATACAGCACTTAAAATTGATAGCTTCTAATTATTATTGCAAATTATAACTTGAAGATCTGAACTTGTAATTGTCAAATACAGAACATAAAATTGATAGCTTCTAATTTTTATTTCAAATTATAACTAGAAGATGTGAACTTGTAATTGTCAAATACAGAACTTAAAATTGATAGCTTCTAATTATTATTACAAATAATAACTTGAAGATCTGAACTTTTAATTGTCAAATGCAGAACTTAAAATTGATAGCTTCTAATTATTATTGCAAATAATAATTTGAAGATCTGTACTTGTAATTGTCAAATACAGAACTTCTAATTGGTAAATACAAATTATTAGTGCAAATTATAATTTGAAGATCTGAACCTGTAATAGACAAATACAGAACTTCTAATTGTTAAATACAAATTATTAGTGCAAATTATAACTTGAAGATCTGAACTTGTAATTGTCAAATGCAGAACTTAAAATTGATAACTTCTAATTATTATTGTAAATTATAACTTGAAGATCTGAACTTGTAATAGTGAATTACAGAACTTAGATTTGTCAAATTCTAATTATTATTTCTAATTATAACTTGAAGATCTGAACTAGTAATTGTCAAATACAGAACTTAAAATTGATAGCTTCTAATTATTATTGCAAATTATAACTTGAAGATCTGAACTTGTAATTGTCAAATACAGAACTTAAAATTAATAGCTTCTAATTATTATTGCAAATAATAACTTGAAGATCTGAACTTGTAATTGTCAAATACAGAACTTAAAATTGATAGCTTATAATTATAATTCAAATTATAACTAGAAGATCTGAACTTGTAATAGTCAAATACAGAACTTCGAATTGTTAAATACAAATTATTAGTGCAAATTATAACTTGAAGATCTGTACTTGTAATTGTCAAATACAGAACTTAAAATTGATAGCTTATAATTATAATTCAAATTATAACTTGAAGATCTGAACTAGTAATTGTCAAATACAGAACTTAAAATTGATAGCTTCTAATTATTATTGCAAATTATAACTTGAAGATCTGAACTTGTAATTGTCAAATACAGAACTTAAAATTGATAGCTTCTAATTATTATTTCAAATTATAACTTGAAGATCTGAACTTGTAATTGTCAAATACAGAACTTAAAATTAATAGCTTCTAATTATTATTGCAAATAATAACTTGAAGATCTGAACTTGTAATTGTCAAATACAGAACTTAAAATTGATAGCTTCTAATTATTATTGTAAATTATAACTTGAAGATCTGAACTTGTAATTGTCAAATACAGAACTTAAAATTGATAGCTTCTAATTATTATTGCAAATAATAACTTGGAGATCTGAACTAGTAATTGTCAAATACAGAAATTAAAATTGATAGCTTCTAATTATTATTGCAAATTATAACTTGAAGATCTGAACTTGTAATTGTCAAATACAGAACTTAAAATTGATAGCTTCTAATTATTATTGCTAATTATAACTTGAAGATCTGAACTTGTAATTGTCAAATACAGAACATAAAATTGATAGCTTCTAATTATTATTACAAATTATAACTTGAAGATCTGAACTTGTAATTGTCAAATACAGAACTTAAAATTAATAGCTTCTAATTATTATTGCAAATTATAACTTGATGATTTGAACTTGTAATTGTCAAATACAGAACATAAAATTGATAGCTTCTAATTATTATTTCAAATTATAACTTGAAGATCTGAACTTGTAATTGTCAAATACAGAACTTAAAATTGATAGCTTCTAATTATTATTGCATATTATAACTTGAGATCTGAACGTGTAATTGTTAAATACAGAACTTAAAATTGATAGCTTCTAATTTAATTGTAAATTATAACTTCAAGATCTGAACTTGTAATTGTCAAATGCAGAACTTAAAATTGATAGCTTCTAATTATTATTGCAAATAATAACTTGAAGATCTGAACTTGTAATTGTCAAATACAGAACTTAAAATTGATAGCTTCTAATTATTATTGCAAATTATAATTTGAAGATCTGAACTTGTAATAGACAAATACGCAACTTAGCATTGATAAATACAAATTGTGATTGCAAATTATAACTTGAAGATCTGAACCTGTAATAGGTACATACAGAACTTCGAATTGTTAAATTCAAACTAAGATTGCAAATAATAATTCGAAGATCTGAACTTGTAATAGTCAAATACAGAACTTTTAATTGTTAAATACAAAATATTAGTGCAAATTATAACTTGAAGATCTGAACTAGTAATTGTCAAATACAGAACTTAAAATTGTTAGCTTCTAATTATTATTGCAAATTATAACTTGAAGATCTGAACTTGTAATTGTCAAATACAGAACTTAAAATTGATAGCTTCTAATTATTATTGTAAATTATAACTTGAAGATCTGAACTTGTAATTGTCAAATACAGAACTTAAAATTGATAGCTTCTAATTATTATTGCAAATAATAACTTGGAGATCTGAACTAGTAATTGTCAAATACAGAACTTAAAATTGATAGCTTCTAATTATTATTGCAAATTATAACTTGAAGATCTGAACTTGTAATTGTCAAATACAGAACTTAAAATTGATAGCTTCTAATTATTATTGCTAATTATAACTTGAAGATCTGAACTTGATTTTGTCAAATACAGAACATAAAATTGATAGCTTCTAATTATTATTTCAAATTATAACTTGAAGATCTGAACTTGTAATTGTCAAATACAGAACTTAAAATTAATAGCTTCTAATTATTATTGCAAATTATAACTTGATGATCTGAACTTGTAATTGTCAAATACAGAACATAAAATTGATAGCTTCTAATTATTATTTCAAATTATAACTTGAAGATCTGAACTTGTAATTGTCAAATACAGAACTTAAAATTGATAGCTTCTAATTATTATTGCATATTATAACTTGAGATCTGAACTTGTAATTGTTAAATACAGAACTTAAAATTGATAGCTTCTAATTTAATTGTAAATTATAACTTCAAGATCTGAACTTGTAATTGTCAAATTCAGAACTTAAACTTGATAGCTTCTAATTATTATTGCAAATAATAACTTGAAGATCTGAACTTGTAATTGTCAAATACAGAACTTAAAATTGATAGCTTCTAATTATTATTGCAAATAATAACTTGAAGATCTGAACTTGTAATTGTCAAATACAGAACTTAAAATTGATAGCTTTTAATTATTATTGTAAATTATAACTTGAAGATCTGAAATTGTAATAGTCAAATACAGAAATTCGAATTGTTAAATACAAATTATTAGTACAAATTATAACTTGAAGATCTGAACTTGTAATAGGTAAATACAGAACTTCGAATTGTTAAATTCTAACTAAGATTGCAAATAATAATTTGAAGATCTGAACTTGTAATAGTCAAATACAGAACTTCGAATTGTTAAATTCAAACTAAGATTGCAAATAATAATTCGAAGATCTGAACTTGTAATAGTCAAATACAGAACTTCTAATTGTTAAATACAAATTATTAGTTCAAATTATAACTTGAAGATCTGAACTAGTAATTGTCAAATACAGACCTTAAAATTGATAGCTTCTAATTATTATTGCAAATTATAACTTGAAGATCTGAACTTGTAATTGTCAAATACAGAACTTCTAATTGTTAAATACAAATTATTAGTGCAAATTATAACTTGAAGATCTGAACTTGCAATTGTCAAATACAGAACTTAAAATTGATAGCTTCTAATTATTATTGCAAATTATAACTTGAAGATCTGAACTTGTAATAGTCAAATACAGAACTTAAAATTGATAGCTTCTAATTATTATTGTAAATTATAACTTGAAGATCTGAACTTGTAATAGTGAATTACAGAACTTAGATTTGTTAAATTCAAATTATTATTTCAAATTATAACTTGAAGATCTGAACTAGTAATTGTCAAATACAGAACTTAAAATTGATAGCTTCTAATTATTATTGCAAATTATAACTTGAAGATCTGAACTTGTAATTGTCAAATACAGAACTTAAAATTGATAGCTTCTAATTATTATTGTAAATTATAACTTGAAGATCTGAACTTGTAATTGTCAAATACAGAACTTAAAATTGATAGCTTCTAATTATTATTGCATATAATAACTTGAAGATCTGAACTTGTAATTGTCAAATACAGAACTTAAAATTGATAGCTTCTAATTATTATTGCAAATTATAACTTGAAGATCTGAACTTGTAATTGTCAAATACAGAACTTAAAATTGATAGCTTCTAATTATTATTTCAAATTATAACTTGAAGATCTGAACTTGTAATTGTCAAATACAGAACTTAAAATTAATAGCTTCTAATTATTATTGCAAATTATAACTTGAAGATCTGAACTTGTAATTGTCAAATACAGAACTTAAAATTGATAGCTTCTAATTATTATTGTAAATTATAACTTGAAGATCTGAACTTGTAATAGTGAATTACAGAACTTAGATTTGTTAAATTCAAATTATTATATCAAATTATAACTTGAAGATCTGAACTAGTAATTGTCAAATACAGAACTTAAAATTGATAGCTTCTAATTATTATTGCAAATTATAACTTGAAGATCTGAACTTGTAATTGTCAAATACAGAACTTAAAATTGATAGCTTCTAATTATTATTGCAAATAATAACTTGAAGATCTGAACTTGTAATTGTCAAATACAGAACTTAAAATTGATAGCTTCTAAATATTATTGCAAATTGTAATTTGAAGATCTGAACTTGTAATAGACAAATACGCAACTAAGCATTGTTAAATACAAATTGTGATTGCAAATTATAACTTGAAGATCTGAACCTGTAATAGGTAAATACAGAACTTCCAATTGTTAAATTCAAACTAAGATTGCAAATAATAATTCGAAGATCTGAACTTGTAATAGTGAATTACAGAACTTAGATTTGTTAAATTCAAATTATTATTTCAAATTATAACTTGAAGATCTGAACTAGTAATTGTCAAATACAGAACTTAAAATTGATAGCTTCTAATTATTATTGCAAATTATAACTTGAAGATCTGAACTTGTAATAGTCAAATACAGAACTTAAAATTGATAGCTTCTAATAATTATTGTAAATTATAACTTGAAGATCTGAACTTGTAATAGTGAATTACAGCACTTAGATTTGTTAAATTCAAATTATTATTTCAAATTATAACTTGAAGATCTGAACTAGTAATTGTCAAATACAGAACTTAAAATTGATAGCTTCTAATTATTATTGCAAATTATAACTTGAAGATCTGAACTTGTAATTGTCAAATACAGAACTTAAAATTGATAGCTTCTAATTATTATTGTAAATTATAACTTGAAGATCTGAACTTGTAATTGTCAAATACAGAACTTAAAATTGATAGCTTCTAATTATTATTGCAAATAATAACTTGGAGATCTGAACTAGTAATTGTCAAATACAGAACTTAAAATTGATAGCTTCTAATTATTATTGCAAATTATAACTTGAAGATCTGAACTTGTAATTGTCAAATACAGAACTTAAAATTGATAGCTTCTAATTATTATTGCAAATTATAACTTGTAGATCTGAACTTGTAATTGTCAAATACAGAACATAAAATTGATAGCTTCTAATTATTATTTAAAATTATAACTTGAAGATCTGAACTTGTAATTGTCAAATACAGAACTTAAAATTAATAGCTTCTAATTATTATTGCAAATTATAACTTGAAGATCTGAACTTGTAATTGTCAAATACAGAACTTAAAATTGATAGCTTCTAATTATTATTGTAAATTATAACTTGAAGATCTGAACTTGTAATAGTGAATTACAGAACTTAGATTTGTTAAATTCAAATTATTATTTCAAATTATAACTTGAAGATCTGAACTAGTAATTGTCAAATACAGAACTTAAAATTGATAGCTTCTAATTATTATTGCATATTATAACTTGAAGATCTGAACTTGTAATTGTTAAATACAGAACTTAAAATTGATAGCTTCTAATTATTATTGTAAATTATAACTTCAAGATCTGAACTTGTAATTGTCAAATACAGAACTTAAAATTGATAGCTTCTAATTATTATTGCAAATAATAACTTGAAGATCTGAACTTGTAATTGTCAAATACAGAACTTAAAATTGATAGCTTCTAATTATTATTGCAAATTATAACTTGAAGATCTGAACTTGTAATTGTCAAATACAGAACTTCAAATTGTTAAATACAAATTATTAGTGCAAATTATAACTTGAAGATCTGAACTTGTAATTGTCAAATACAGAACTTAAAATTGATAGCTTCTAATTATTATTGTAAATTATAACTTGAAGATCTAAACTTGTAATAGTGAATTACAGAACTTAGATTTGTTAAATTCAAATTATTATTTCAAATTATAACTTGAAGATCTGAACTAGTAATTGTCAAATACAGAACTTAAAATTGATAGCTTCTAATTATTATTGCATATTATAACTTGAAGATCTGAACTTGTAATTGTTAAATACAGAACTTAAAATTGATAGCTTCTAATTATTATTGTAAATTATAACTTGAAGATCTGAACTTGTAATAGTGAATTACAGAACTTAGATTTGTTAAATTCAAATTATTATTTCAAATTATAACTTGAAGATCTGAACTTGTAATTGTCAAATACAGAACTTAAAATTGATAGCTTCTAATTATTATTGTAAATTATAACTTGAAGATGTGAACTTGTAATAGTGAATTACAGAACTTAGATTTGTTAAATTCAAATTATTATTTCAAATTATGACCTGAAGATCTGAACTAGTAATTGTCAAATACAGAACTTAAAATTGATAGCTTCTAATTATTATTGCATATTATAACTTGAAGATCTGAACTTGTAATTGTTAAATACAGAACTTAAAATTGATAGCTTCTAATTATTATTGTAAATTATAACTTCAAGATCTGAACTTGTTATTGTCAAATACAGAACTTAAAATTGATAGCTTCTAATTATTATTGCAAATAATAACTTGAAGATCTGAACTTGTAATTGTCAAATACAGAACTTAAAATTGATAGCTTCTAATTATTATTGCAAATTATAACTTGAAGATCTGAACTTGTAATTGTCAAATACAGAACTTAAAATTGATAGCTTCTAATTATTATTGCAAATAATAACTTGGAGATCTGAACTAGTAATTGTCAAATACAGAACTGAAAATTGATAGCTTCCAATTATTATTGCAAATTATAACTTGAAGATCTGAACTTGTAATTGTCAAATACAGAACTTAAAATTGATAGCTTCTAATTATTATTGCAAATTATAACTTGAAGATCTGAACTTGTAATTGTCAAATAGAGAACATAAAATTGATAGCTTCTTATTATTATTTCAAATTATAACTTGAAGATCTGAACTTGTAATTGTCAAATACAGAACTTAAAATTAATAGCTTCTAATTATTATTGCAAATTATAACTTGAAGATCTGAACTTGTAATTGTCAAATACAGAACTTAAAATTGATAGCTTCTAATTATTATTGCAAATTATAACTTGAAGATCTGAACTTGTAATAGTCAAATACAGAACTTAAAATTGATAGCTTCTAATTATTATTGTAAATTATAACTTGAAGATCTGAACTTGTAATAGTGAATTACAGAACTTAGATTTGTTAAATTCAAATTATTATTTCAAATTATAACTTGAAGATCTGAACTAGTAATTGTCAAATACAGAACTTAAAATTGATAGCTTCTAATTATTATTGCATATTATAACTTGAAGATCTGAACTTGTAATTGTTAAATACAGAACTTAAAATTGATAGCTTCTAATTATTATTGTAAATTATAACTTCAAGATCTGAACTTGTAATTGTCAAATACAGAACTTAAAATTGATAGCTTCTAATTATTATTGCAAATAATAACTTGAAGATCTGAACTTGTAATTGTCAAATACAGAACTTAAAATTGATAGCTTCTAATTATTATTGCAAATTATAACTTGAAGATCTGAACTTGTAATTGTCAAATACAGAACTTCAAATTGTTAAATACAAATTATTAGTGCAAATTATAACTTGAAGATCTGAACTTGTAATTGTCAAATACAGAACTTAAAATTGATAGCTTCTAATTATTATTGAAAATTATAACTTGAAGATCTAAACTTGTAATAGTGAATTACAGAACTTAGATTTGTTAAATTCAAATTATTATTTCAAATTATAACTTGAAGATCTGAACTAGTAATTGTCAAATACAGAACTTAAAATTGATAGCTTCTAATTATTATTGCATATTATAACTTGAAGATCTGAACTTGTAATTGTTAAATACAGAACTTAAAATTGATAGCTTCTAATTATTATTGTAAATTATAACTTGAAGATCTGAACTTGTAATTGTCAAATACAGAACTTAAAATTGATAGCTTCTAATTATTATTGCAAATAATAACTTGGAGATCTGAACTAGTAATTGTCAAATACAGAACTTAAAATTGATAGCTTCCAATTATTATTGCAAATTATAACTTGAAGATCTGAACTTGTAATTGTCAAATACAGAACTTAAAATTGATAGCTTCTAATTATTATTGCAAATTATAACTTGAAGATCTGAACTAGTAATTGTCAAATAGAGAACATAAAATTGATAGCTTCTTATTATTATTTCAAATTATAACTTGAAGATCTGAACTTGTAATTGTCAAATACAGAACTTAAAATTAATAGCTTCTAATTATTATTGCAAATTATAACTTGAAGATCTGAACTTGTAATTGTCAAATACAGAACTTAAAATTGATAGCTTCTAATTATTATTGCAAATTATAACTTGAAGATCTGAACTTGTAATAGTCAAATACAGAACTTAAAATTGATAGCTTCTAATTATTATTGTAAATTATAACTTGAAGATCTGAACTAGTAATTGTCAAATAGAGAACATAAAATTGATAGCTTCTTATTATTATTTCAAATTATAACTTGAAGATCTGAACTTGTAATTGTCAAATACAGAACTTAAAATTAATAGCTTCTAATTATTATTGCAAATTATAACTTGAAGATCTGAACTTGTAATTGTCAAATACAGAACTTAAAATTGATAGCTTCTAATTATTATTGCAAATTATAACTTGAAGATCTGAACTTGTAATAGTCAAATACAGAACTTAAAATTGATAGCTTCTAATTATTATTGTAAATTATAACTTGAAGATCTGAACTTGTAATAGTGAATTACAGCACTTAGATTTGTTAAATTCAAATTATTATTTCAAATTATAACTTGAAGATCTGAACTAGTAATTGTCAAATACAGAACTTAAAATTGATAGCTTCTAATTATTAGTGCAAATTATAACTTGAAGATCTGAACTTGTAATTGTCATATACAGAACTTAAAATTGATAGCTTCTAATTATTATTGTAAATTATAACTTGAAGATCTGAACTTGTAATTGTCAAATACAGAACTTAAAATTGATAGCTTCTAATTATTATTGCAAATAATAACTTGGAGATCTGAACTAGTAATTGTCAAATACAGAACTTAAAATTGATAGCTTCTAATTATTATTGCAAATTATAACTTGAAGATCTGAACTTGTAATTGTCAAATACAGAACTTAAAATTGATAGCTTCTAATTATTATTGCAAATTATAACTTGAAGATCTGAACTTGTAATTGTCAAATACAGAACATAAAATTGATAGCTTCTAATTATTATTTAAAATTATAACTTGAAGATCTGAACTTGTAATTGTCAAAAATAGAACTTAAAATTAATAGCTTCTAATTATTATTGCAAATTATAACTTGAAGATCTGAACTTGTAATTGTCAAATACAGAACTTAAAATTGATAGCTTCTAGATATTATTGTAAATTATAACTTGAAGATCTGAACTTGTAATTGTCAAACACCGAACTTAAAATTGATAGCTTCTAATTATTATTGCAAATAATAACTTGAAGATCTGAACTTGTAATTGTCAAATACAGAACTTAAAATTGATAGCTTCTAAATATTATTGCAAATTGTAATTTGAAGATCTGAACTTGTAATAGACAAATACGCAACTTAGCATTATTAAATACAAATTGTGATTGCAAATTATAACTTGAAGATCTGAACCTGTAATAGGTAAATACAGAACTTCCAATTGTTAAATTCAAACTAAGATTGCAAATAATAATTCGAAGATCTGAACTTGTAATAGTGAATTACAGAACTTAGATTTGTTAAATTCAAATTATTATTTCAAATTATAACTTGAAGATCTGAACTAGTAATTGTCAAATACAGAACTTAAAATTGATAGCTTCTAATTATTATTGCAAATAATAACTTGGAGATCTGAACTAGTAATTGTCAAATACAGAACTTAAAATTGATAGCTTCTAATTATTATTGCAAATTATAACTTGAAGATCTGAACTTGTAATTGTCAAATACAGAACTTAAAATTGATAGCTTCTAATTATTATTGCAAATTATAACTTGAAGATCTGAACTTGTAATTGTCAAATACAGAACATAAAATTGATAGCTTCTAATTATTATTTAAAATTATAACTTGAAGATCTGAACTTGTAATTGTCAAATATAGAACTTAAAATTAATAGCTTCTAATTATTATTGCAAATTATAACTTGAAGATCTGAACTTGTAATTGTCAAATACAGAACTTAAAATTGATAGCTTCTAATTATTATTGTAAATTATAACTTGAAGATCTGAACTTGTAATAGTGAATTACAGAACTTAGATTTGTTAAATTCAAATTATTATTTCAAATTATAACTTGAAGATCTGAACTAGTAATTGTCAAATACAGAACTTAAAATTGATAGCTTCTAATTATTAGTGCAAATTATAGCTTGAAGATCTGAACTTGTAATTGTCAAATACAGAACTTAAAATTGATAGCTTCTAATTATTATTGTAAATTATAACTTGAAGATCTGAACTTGTAATTGTCAAATACAGAACTTAAAATTGATAGCTTCTAATTATTATTGCAAATAATAACTTGGAGATCTGAACTAGTAATTGTCAAATACAGAACTTAAAATTGATAGCTTCTAATTATTATTGCAAATTATAACTTGAAGATCTGAACTTGTAATTGTCAAATACAGAACTTAAAATTGATAGCTTCTAATTATTATTGCAAATTATAACTTGAAGATCTGAACTTGTAATTGTCAAATACAGAACTTAAAATTGATAGCTTCTAATTATTATTGTAAATTATAACTTGAAGATCTGAACTTGTAATAGTGAATTACAGAACTTAGATTTGTTAAATTCAAATTATTATTTCAAATTATAACTTGAAGATCTGAACTAGTAATTGTCAAATACAGAACTTAAAATTGATAGCTTCTTATTATTATTTCAAATTATAACTTGAAGATCTGAACTTGTAATTGTCAAATACAGAACTTAAAATTGATAGCTTTTAATTATTATTGCAAATTATAACTTGAAGATCTGAACTTGTAATAGTCAAATACAGAACTTAAAATTGATAGCTTTTAATTATTATTGTAAATTATAACTTGAAGATCTGAACTTGTAATAGTCAAATACAGAACTTCGAATTGTTAAATACAAATTATTAGTACAAATTATAACTTGAAGATCTGAACTTGTAATAGGTAAATACAGAACTTCGAATTGTTAAATTCAAACTAAGATTGCAAATAATAATTTGAAGATCTGAACTTGTAATAGTCAAATACAGAACTTCGAATTGTTAAATTCAAACTAAGATTGCAAATAATAATTCGAAGATCTGAACTTGTAATAGTCAAATACAGAACTTCTAATTGTTAAATACAAATTATTAGTTCAAATTATAACTTGAAGATCTGAACTAGTAATTGTCAAATACAGACCTTAAAATTGATAGCTTCTAATTATTATTGCAAATTATAACTTGAAGATCTGAACTTGTAATTGTCAAATACAGAACTTCTAATTGTTAAATACAAATTATTAGTGCAAATTATAACTTGAAGATCTGAACTTGCAATTGTCAAATACAGAACTTAAAATTGATAGCTTCTAATTATTATTGCAAATTATAACTTGAAGATCTGAACTTGTAATAGTCAAATACAGAACTTAAAATTGATAGCTTCTAATTATTATTGTAAATTATAACTTGAAGATCTGAACTTGTAATAGTGAATTACAGAACTTAGATTTGTTAAATTCAAATTATTATTTCAAATTATAACTTGAAGATCTGAACTAGTAATTGTCAAATACAGAACTTAAAATTGATAGCTTCTAATTATTATTGCAAATTATAACTTGAAGATCTGAACTTGTAATTGTCAAATACAGAACTTAAAATTGATAGCTTCTAATTATTATTGTAAATTATAACTTGAAGATCTGAACTTGTAATTGTCAAATACAGAACTTAAAATTGATAGCTTCTAATTATTATTGCAAATTATAACTTGAAGATCTGAACTTGTAATTGTAAAATACAGAACTTAAAATTGATAGCTTCTAATTATTATTGCAAATTATAACTTGAAGATCTGAACTTGTAATTGTCAAATACAGAACTTAAAATTGATAGCTTCTAATTATTATTTCAAATTATAACTAGAAGATCTGAACTTGTAATTGTCAAATACAGAACTTAAAATTAATAGCTTCTAATTATTATTGCAAATTATAACTTGAAGATCTGAACTTGTAATTGTCAAATACAGAACTTAAAATTGATAGCTTCTAATTATTATTGTAAATTATAACTTGAAGATCTGAACTTGTAATAGTGAATTACAGAACTTAGATTTGTTAAATTCAAATTATTATATCAAATTATAACTTGAAGATCTGAACTAGTAATTGTCAAATACAGAACTTAAAATTGATAGCTTCTAATTATTATTGCATATTATAACTTGAAGATCTGAACTTGTAATTGTTAAATACAGAACTTAAAATTGATAGCTTCTAATTATTATTGTAAATTATAACTTCAAGATCTGAACTTGTAATAGTGAATTACAGAACTTAGATTTGTTAAATTCAAATTATTATTTCAAATTATAACTTGAAGATCTGAACTAGTAATTGTCAAATACAGAACTTAAAATTGATAGCTTCTAATTATTATTGCATATTATAACTTGAAGATCTGAACTTGTAATTGTTAAATACAGAACTTAAAATTGATAGCTTCTAATTATTATTGTAAATTATAACTTCAAGATCTGAACTTGTAATAGTGAATTACAGAACTTAGATTTGTTAAATTCAAATTATTATTTCAAATTATAACTTGAAGATCTGAACTAGTAATTGTCAAATACAGAACTTAAAATTGATAGCTTCTAATTATTATTGCAAATAATAACTTGAAGATCTGAACTTGTAATTGTCAAATACAGAACTTAAAATTGATAACTTCTAAATATTATTGCAAATTGTAATTTGAAGATCTGAACTTGTAATAGACAAATACGCAACTTAGCATTGTTAAATACAAATTGTGATTGCAAATTATAACTTGAAGATCTGAACCTGTAATAGGTAAATACAGAACTTCCAATTGTTAAATTCAAACTAAGATTGCAAATAATAATTCGAAGATCTGAACTTGTAATAGTGAATTACAGAACTTAGATTTGTTAAATTCAAATTATTATTTCAAATTATAACTTGAAGATCTGAACTAGTAATTGTCAAATACAGAACTTAAAATTGATAGCTTCTAATTATTATTGCAAATTATAACTTGAAGATCTGAACTTGTAATAGTCAAATACAGAACTTAAAATTGATAGCTTCTAGTTATTATTGTAAATTATAACTTGAAGATCTGAACTTGTAATAGTGAATTACAGCACTTAGATTTGTTAAATTCAAATTATTATTTAAAATTATAACTTGAAGATCTGAACTTGTAATTGTCAAATACAGAACTTAAAATTAATAGCTTCTAATTATTATTGCAAATTATAACTTGAAGATCTGAACTTGTAATTGTCAAATACAGAACTTAAAATTGATAGCTTCTAATTATTATTGTAAATTATAACTTGAAGATCTGAACTTGTAATAGTGAATTACAGAACTTAGATTTGTTAAATTCAAATTATTATTTCAAATTATAACTTGAAGATCTGAACTAGTAATTGTCAAATACAGAACTTAAAATTGATAGCTTCTAATTATTATTGCATATTATAACTTGAAGATCTGAACTTGTAATTGTTAAATACAGAACTTAAAATTGATAGCTTCTAATTATTATTGTAAATTATAACTTCAAGATCTGAACATGTAATTGTCAAATACAGAACTTAAAATTGATAGCTTCTAATTATTATTGCAAATAATAACTTGAAGATCTGAACTTGTAATTGTCAAATACAGAACTTAAAATTGATAGCTTCTAATTATTATTGCAAATTATAACTTGAAGATCTGAACTTGTAATTGTCAAATACAGAACTTCAAATTGTTAAATACAAATTATTAGTGCAAATTATAACTTGAAGATCTGAACTTGTAATTGTCAAATACAGAACTTAAAATTGATAGCTTCTAATTATTATTGTAAATTATAACTTGAAGATCTAAACTTGTAATAGTGAATTACAGAACTTAGATTTGTTAAATTCAAATTATTATTTCAAATTATAACTTGAAGGTCTGAACTAGTAATTGTCAAATACAGAACTTAAAATTGATAGCTTCTAATTATTATTGCATATTATAACTTGAAGATCTGAACTTGTAATTGTTAAATACAGAACTTAAAATTGATAGCTTCTAATTATTATTGTAAATTATAACTTCAAGATCTGAACTTGTAATTGTCAAATACAGAACTTAAAATTGATAGCTTCTAATTATTATTGCAAATAATAACTTGAAGATCTGAACTTGTAATTGTCAAATACAGAACTTAAAATTGATAGCTTCTAATTATTATTGCAAATTATAACTTGAAGATCTGAACTTGTAATTGTCAAATACAGAACTTCAAATTGTTAAATACAAATTATTAGTGCAAATTATAACTTGAAGATCTGAACTTGTAATTGTCAAATACAGAACTTCAAATTGTTAAATACAAATTATTAGTGCAAATTATAACTTGAAGATCTGAACTTGTAATTGTCAAATACAGAACTTAAAATTGATAGCTTCTAATTATTATTGCAAATAATAACTTGGAGATCTGAACTAGTAATTGTCAAATACAGAACTTAAAATTGATAGCTTCCAATTATTATTGCAAATTATAACTTGAAGATCTGAACTTGTAATTGTCAAATACAGAACTTAAAATTGATAGCTTCTAATTATTATTGCAAATTATAACTTGAAGATCTGAACTTGTAATTGTCAAATAGAGAACATAAAATTGATAGCTTCTTATTATTATTTCAAATTATAACTTGAAGATCTGAACTTGTAATTGTCAAATACAGAACTTAAAATTAATAGCTTCTAATTATTATTGCAAATTATAACTTGAAGATCTGAACTTGTAATTGTCAAATACAGAACTTAAAATTGATAGCTTCTAATTATTATTGCAAATTATAACTTGAAGATCTGAACTTGTAATAGTCAAATACAGAACTTAAAATTGATAGCTTCTAATTATTATTGTAAATTATAACTTGAAGATCTGAACTTGTAATAGTGAATTACAGCACTTAGATTTGTTAAATTCAAATTATTATTTCAAATTATAACTTGAAGATCTGAACTAGTAATTGTCAAATACAGAACTTAAAATTGATAGCTTCTAATTATTAGTGCAAATTATAACTTGAAGATCTGAACTTGTAATTGTCAAATACAGAACTTAAAATTGATAGCTTCTAATTATTATTGTAAATTATAACTTGAAGATCTGAACTTGTAATTGTCAAATACAGAACTTAAAATTGATAGCTTCTAATTATTATTGCAAATAATAACTTGGAGATCTGAACTAGTAATTGTCAAATACAGAACTTAAAATTGATAGCTTCTAATTATTATTTCAAATTATAACTTGAAGATCTGAACTTGTAATTGTCAAATACAGAACTTAAAATTAATAGCTTCTAATTATTATTGCAAATTATAACTTGAAGATCTGAACTTGTAATTGTCAAATACAGAACTTAAAATTGATAGCTTCTAATTATTATTGTAAATTATAACTTGAAGATCTGAACTTGTAATAGTGAATTACAGAACTTAGATTTGTTAAATTCAAATTATTATATCAAATTATAACTTGAAGATCTGAACTAGTAATTGTCAAATACAGAACTTAAAATTTATAGCTTCTAATTATTATTGCATATTATAACTAGAAGATCTGAACTTGTAATTGTTAAATACAGAACTTAAAATTGATAGCTTCTAATTATTATTGTAAATTATAACTTCAAGATCTGAACTTGTAATTGTCAAATACAGAACTTAAAATTGATAGCTTCTAATTATTATTGCAAATAATAACTTGAAGATCTGAACTTGTAATTGTCAAATACAGAACTGAAAATTGATAGCTTCTAATTATTATTGCAAATTATAACTTGAAGATCTGAACTTGTAATTGTCAAATACAGAACTTCAAATTGTTAAATACAAATTATTAGTGCAAATTATAACTTGAAGATCTGAACTTGTAATTGTCAAATACAGAACTTAAAATTGATAGCTTCTAATTATTATTGTAAATTATAACTTGAAGATCTGAACTTGTAATAGTGAATTACAGAACTTAAAATTTATAGCTTCTAATTATTATTGCATATTATAACTTGAAGATCTGAACTTGTAATTGTCAAATACAGAACCTAAAATTGATAGCTTCTAATTATTATTGTAAATTATAACTTGAAGATCTGAACTTGTAATAGTGAATTACAGAACTTAGATTTGTTAAATTCAAATTATTATTTCAAATTATAACTTGAAGATCTGAACTAGTAATTGTCAAATACAGAACTTAAAATTGATAGCTTCTAATTATTATTGCATATTATAACTTGAAGATCTGAACTTGTAATTGTTAAATACAGAACTTAAAATTGATAGCTTCTAATTATTATTGTAAATTATAACTTCAAGATCTGAACTTGTAATTGTCAAACACCGAACTTAAAATTGATAGCTTCTAATTATTATTGCAAATAATAACTTGAAGATCTGAACTTGTAATTGTCAAAAACAGAACTTAAAATTGATAGCTTCTAATTATTATTGTAAATTATAACTTGAAGATCTGAACTTGTAATAGTGAATTACAGAACTTAGATTTGTTAAATTCAAATTATTATTTCAAATTATAACTTGAAGATCTGAACTAGTAATTGTCAAATACAGAACTTAAAATTTATAGCTTCTAATTATTATTGCATATTATAACTTGAAGATCTGAACTTGTAATTGTCAAATACAGAACTTAAAATTGATAGCTTCTAATTATTATTGTAAATTATAACTTGAAGATCTGAACTTGTAATAGTGAATTACAGAACTTAGATTTGTTAAATGCAAATTATTATTTCAAATTATAACTTGAAGATCTGAACTAGTAATTGTCAAATACAGAACTTAAAATTGATAGCTTCTAATTATTATTGCATATTATAACTTGAAGATCTGAACTTGTAATTGTTAAATACAGAACTTAAAATTGATAGCTTCTAATTATTATTGTAAATTATAACTTCAAGATCTGAACTTGTAATTGTCAAACACCGAACTTAAAATTGATAGCTTCTAATTATTATTGCAAATAATAACTTGAAGATCTGAACTTGTAATTGTCAAATACAGAACTTAAAATTGATAGCTTCTAATTATTATTGCAAATTATAACTTGAAGATCTGAACTTGTAATTGTCAAATACAGAACTTAAAATTGATAGCTTCTAATTATTATTGCAAATTATAACTTGAAGATCTGAACTTGTAATTGTCAAATACAGAACATAAAATTGATAGCTTCTAATTATTATTTAAAATTATAACTTGAAGATCTGAACTTGTAATTGTCAAATATAGAACTTAAAATTAATAGCTTCTAATTATTATTGCAAATTATAACTTGAAGATCTGAACTTGTAATTGTCAAATACAGAACTTAAAATTGATAGCTTCTAATTATTATTGTAAATTATAACTTGAAGATCTGAACTTGTAATAGTGAATTACAGAACTTAGATTTGTTAAATTCAAATTATTATTTCAAATTATAACTTGAAGATCTGAACTAGTAATTGTCAAATACAGAACTTAAAATTGATAGCTTCTAATTATTATTGCAAATAATAACTTGGAGATCTGAACTAGTAATTGTCAAATACAGAACTTAAAATTGATAGCTTCTAATTATTATTGCAAATTATAACTTGAAGATCTGAACTTGTAATTGTCAAATACAGAACTTAAAATTGATAGCTTCTAATTATTATTGCAAATTATAACTTGAAGATCTGAACTTGTAATTGTCAAATACAGAACATAAAATTGATAGCTTCTAATTATTATTTAAAATTATAACTTGAAGATCTGAACTTTAAATTGTCAAATATAGAACTTAAAATTAATAGCTTCTAATTATTATTGCAAATTATAACTTGAAGATCTGAACTTGTAATTGTCAAATACAGAACTTAAAATTGATAGCTTCTAATTATTATTGTAAATTATAACTTGAAGATCTGAACTTGTAATAGTGAATTACAGAACTTAGATTTGTTAAATTCAAATTATTATTTCAAATTATAACTTGAAGATCTGAACTAGTAATTGTCAAATACAGAACTTAAAATTGATAGCTTCTAATTATTAGTGCAAATTATAACTTGAAGATCTGAACTTGTAATTGTCAAATACAGAACTTAAAATTGATAGCTTCTAATTATTATTGTAAATTATAACTTGAAGATCTGAACTTGTAATTGTCAAATACAGAACTTAAAATTGATAGCTTCTAATTATTATTGCAAATAATAACTTGGAGATCTGAACTAGTAATTGTCAAATACAGAACTTAAAATTGATAGCTTCTAATTATTATTGCAAATTATAACTTGAAGATCTGAACTTGTAATTGTCAAATACAGAACTTAAAATTGATAGCTTCTAATTATTATTGCAAATTATAACTTGAAGATCTGAACTTGTAATTGTCAAATACAGAACATAAAATTGATAGCTTCTAATTATTATTTAAAATTATAACTTGAAGATCTGAACTTGTAATTGTCAAATATAGAACTTAAAATTAATAGCTTCTAATTATTATTGCAAATTATAACTTGAAGATCTGAACTTGTAATTGTCAAATACAGAACTTAAAATTGATAGCTTCTAATTATTATTGTAAATTATAACTTGAAGATCTGAACTTGTAATAGTGAATTACAGAACTTAGATTTGTTAAATTCAAATTATTATTTCAAATTATAACTTGAAGATCTGAACTAGTAATTGTCAAATACAGAACTTAAAATTGATAGCTTCTTATTATTATTTCAAATTATAACTTGAAGATCTGAACTTGTAATTGTCAAATACAGAACTTAAAATTGATAGCTTCTAATTATTATTGCAAATTATAACTTGAAGATCTGAACTTGTAATAGTCAAATACAGAACTTAAAATTGATAGCTTTTAATTATTATTGTAAATTATAACTTGAAGATCTGAACTTGTAATAGTCAAATACAGAACTTCGAATTGTTAAATACAAATTATTAGTACAAATTATAACTTGAAGATCTGAACTTGTAATAGGTAAATACAGAACTTCGAATTGTTAAATTCAAACTAAGATTGCAAATAATAATTTGAAGATCTGAACTTGTAATAGTCAAATACAGAACTTCGAATTGTTAAATTCAAACTAAGATTGCAAATAATAATTCGAAGATCTGAACTTGTAATAGTCAAATACAGAACTTCTAATAGTTAAATACAAATTATTAGTTCAAATTATAACTTGAAGATCTGAACTAGTAATTGTCAAATACAGACCTTAAAATTGATAGCTTCTAATTATTATTGCAAATTATAACTTGAAGATCTGAACTTGTAATTGTCCAATACAGAACTTCTAATTGTTAAATACAAATTATTAGTGCAAATTATAACTTGAAGATCTGAACTTGCAATTGTCAAATACAGAACTTAAAATTGATAGCTTCTAATTATTATTGCAAATTATAACTTGAAGATCTGAACTTGTAATAGTCAAATACAGAACTTAAAATTGATAGCTTCTAATTATTATTGTAAATTATAACTTGAAGATCTGAACTTGTAATAGTGAATTACAGAACTTAGATTTGTTAAATTCAAATTATTATTTCAAATTATAACTTGAAGATCTGAACTAGTAATTGTCAAATACAGAACTTAAAATTGATAGCTTCTAATTATTATTGCAAATTATAACTTGAAGATCTGAACTTGTAATTGTCAAATACAGAACTTAAAATTGATAGCTTCTAATTATTATTGTAAATTATAACTTGAAGATCTGAACTTGTAATTGTCAAATACAGAACTTAAAATTGATAGCTTCTAATTATTATTGCAAATTATAACTTGAAGATCTGAACTTGTAATTGTCAAATACAGAACTTAAAATTGATAGCTTCTAATTATTATTGCAAATTATAACTTGAAGATCTGAACTTGTAATTGTCAAATACAGAACTTAAAATTGATAGCTTCTAATTATTATTTCAAATTATAACTAGAAGATCTGAACTTGTAATTGTCAAATACAGAACTTAAAATTAATAGCTTCTAATTATTATTGCAAATTATAACTTGAAGATCTGAACTTGTAATTGTCAAATACAGAACTTAAAATTGATAGCTTCTAATTATTATTGTAAATTATAACTTGAAGATCTGAACTTGTAATAGTGAATTACAGAACTTAGATTTGTTAAATTCAAATTATTATATCAAATTATAACTTGAAGATCTGAACTAGTAATTGTCAAATACAGAACTTAAAATTGATAGCTTCTAATTATTATTGCATATTATAACTTGAAGATCTGAACTTGTAATTGTTAAATACAGAACTTAAAATTGATAGCTTCTAATTATTATTGTAAATTATAACTTCAAGATCTGAACTTGTAATTGTCAAATACAGAACTTAAAATTGATAGCTTCTAATTATTATTGCAAATAATAACTTGAAGATCTGAACTTGTAATTGTCAAATACAGAACTTAAAATTGATAGCTTCTAATTATTATTGCAAATTATAACTTGAAGATCTGAACTTGTAATTGTCAAATACAGAACTTCAAATTGTTAAATACAAATTATTAGTGCAAATTATAACTTGAAGATCTGAACTTGTAATTGTCAAATACAGAACTTAAAATTGATAGCTTCTAATTATTATTGTAAATTATAACTTGAAGATCTGAACTTGTAATAGTGAATTACAGAACTTAGATTTGTTAAATTCAAATTATTATTTCAAATTATAACTTGAAGATCTGAACTAGTAATTGTCAAATGCAGAACTTAAAATTGATAGCTTCTAATTATTATTGCATATTATAACTTGAAGATCTGAACTTGTAATTGTTAAATACAGAACTTAAAATTGATAGCTTCTAATTATTATTGTAAATTATAACTTCAAGATCTGAACTTGTAATAGTGAATTACAGAACTTAGATTTGTTAAATTCAAATTATTATTTCAAATTATAACTTGAAGATCTGAACTAGTAATTGTCAAATACAGAACTTAAAATTGATAGCTTCTAATTATTATTGCAAATTATAACTTGAAGATCTGAACTTGTAATTGTCAAATACAGAACATAAAATTGATAGCTTCTAATTATTATTTAAAATTATAACTTGAAGATCTGAACTTGTAATTGTCAAATATAGAACTTAAAATTAATAGCTTCTAATTATTATTGCAAATTATAACTTGAAGATCTGAACTTGTAATTGTCAAATACAGAACTTAAAATTGATAGCTTCTAATTATTATTGTAAATTATAACTTGAAGATCTGAACTTGTAATAGTGAATTACAGAACTTAGATTTGTTAAATTCAAATTATTATTTCAAATTATAACTTGAAGATCTGAACTAGTAATTGTCAAATACAGAACTTAAAATTGATAGCTTCTAATTATTATTGCAAATAATAACTTGGAGATCTGAACTAGTAATTGTCAAATACAGAACTTAAAATTGATAGCTTCTAATTATTATTGCAAATTATAACTTGAAGATCTGAACTTGTAATTGTCAAATACAGAACTTAAAATTGATAGCTTCTAATTATTATTGCAAATTATAACTTGAAGATCTGAACTTGTAATTGTCAAATACAGAACATAAAATTGATAGCTTCTAATTATTATTTAAAATTATAACTTGAAGATCTGAACTTTAAATTGTCAAATATAGAACTTAAAATTAATAGCTTCTAATTATTATTGCAAATTATAACTTGAAGATCTGAACTTGTAATTGTCAAATACAGAACTTAAAATTGATAGCTTCTAATTATTATTGTAAATTATAACTTGAAGATCTGAACTTGTAATAGTGAATTACAGAACTTAGATTTGTTAAATTCAAATTATTATTTCAAATTATAACTTGAAGATCTGAACTAGTAATTGTCAAATACAGAACTTAAAATTGATAGCTTCTAATTATTAGTGCAAATTATAACTTGAAGATCTGAACTTGTAATTGTCAAATACAGAACTTAAAATTGATAGCTTCTAATTATTATTGTAAATTATAACTTGAAGATCTGAACTTGTAATTGTCAAATACAGAACTTAAAATTGATAGCTTCTAATTATTATTGCAAATAATAACTTGGAGATCTGAACTAGTAATTGTCAAATACAGAACTTAAAATTGATAGCTTCTAATTATTATTGCAAATTATAACTTGAAGATCTGAACTTGTAATTGTCAAATACAGAACTTAAAATTGATAGCTTCTAATTATTATTGCAAATTATAACTTGAAGATCTGAACTTGTAATTGTCAAATACAGAACATAAAATTGATAGCTTCTAATTATTATTTAAAATTATAACTTGAAGATCTGAACTTGTAATTGTCAAATATAGAACTTAAAATTAATAGCTTCTAATTATTATTGCAAATTATAACTTGAAGATCTGAACTTGTAATTGTCAAATACAGAACTTAAAATTGATAGCTTCTAATTATTATTGTAAATTATAACTTGAAGATCTGAACTTGTAATAGTGAATTACAGAACTTAGATTTGTTAAATTCAAATTATTATTTCAAATTATAACTTGAAGATCTGAACTAGTAATTGTCAAATACAGAACTTAAAATTGATAGCTTCTTATTATTATTTCAAATTATAACTTGAAGATCTGAACTTGTAATTGTCAAATACAGAACTTAAAATTGATAGCTTCTAATTATTATTGCAAATTATAACTTGAAGATCTGAACTTGTAATAGTCAAATACAGAACTTAAAATTGATAGCTTTTAATTATTATTGTAAATTATAACTTGAAGATCTGAACTTGTAATAGTCAAATACAGAACTTCGAATTGTTAAATACAAATTATTAGTACAAATTATAACTTGAAGATCTGAACTTGTAATAGGTAAATACAGAACTTCGAATTGTTAAATTCAAACTAAGATTGCAAATAATAATTTGAAGATCTGAACTTGTAATAGTCAAATACAGAACTTCGAATTGTTAAATTCAAACTAAGATTGCAAATAATAATTCGAAGATCTGAACTTGTAATAGTCAAATACAGAACTTCTAATAGTTAAATACAAATTATTAGTTCAAATTATAACTTGAAGATCTGAACTAGTAATTGTCAAATACAGACCTTAAAATTGATAGCTTCTAATTATTATTGCAAATTATAACTTGAAGATCTGAACTTGTAATTGTCCAATACAGAACTTCTAATTGTTAAATACAAATTATTAGTGCAAATTATAACTTGAAGATCTGAACTTGCAATTGTCAAATACAGAACTTAAAATTGATAGCTTCTAATTATTATTGCAAATTATAACTTGAAGATCTGAACTTGTAATAGTCAAATACAGAACTTAAAATTGATAGCTTCTAATTATTATTGTAAATTATAACTTGAAGATCTGAACTTGTAATAGTGAATTACAGAACTTAGATTTGTTAAATTCAAATTATTATTTCAAATTATAACTTGAAGATCTGAACTAGTAATTGTCAAATACAGAACTTAAAATTGATAGCTTCTAATTATTATTGCAAATTATAACTTGAAGATCTGAACTTGTAATTGTCAAATACAGAACTTAAAATTGATAGCTTCTAATTATTATTGTAAATTATAACTTGAAGATCTGAACTTGTAATTGTCAAATACAGAACTTAAAATTGATAGCTTCTAATTATTATTGCAAATTATAACTTGAAGATCTGAACTTGTAATTGTCAAATACAGAACTTAAAATTGATAGCTTCTAATTATTATTGCAAATTATAACTTGAAGATCTGAACTTGTAATTGTCAAATACAGAACTTAAAATTGATAGCTTCTAATTATTATTTCAAATTATAACTAGAAGATCTGAACTTGTAATTGTCAAATACAGAACTTAAAATTAATAGCTTCTAATTATTATTGCAAATTATAACTTGAAGATCTGAACTTGTAATTGTCAAATACAGAACTTAAAATTGATAGCTTCTAATTATT
This sequence comes from Cantharis lateralis, assembly GCA_963170105.1. NCBI lineage: Eukaryota > Metazoa > Arthropoda > Insecta > Coleoptera > Cantharidae > Cantharis > Cantharis lateralis. The sequence continues at coordinate 21,414,252 of OY720625.1, read as the reverse complement.
ATTGTAAATTATAACTTGAAGATCTGAACTTGTAATAGTGAATTACAGAACTTAGATTTGTTAAATTCAAATTATTATATCAAATTATAACTTGAAGATCTGAACTAGTAATTGTCAAATACAGAACTTAAAATTGATAGCTTCTAATTATTATTGCATATTATAACTTGAAGATCTGAACTTGTAATTGTTAAATACAGAACTTAAAATTGATAGCTTCTAATTATTATTGTAAATTATAACTTCAAGATCTGAACTTGTAATTGTCAAATACAGAACTTAAAATTGATAGCTTCTAATTATTATTGCAAATAATAACTTGAAGATCTGAACTTGTAATTGTCAAATACAGAACTTAAAATTGATAGCTTCTAATTATTATTGCAAATTATAACTTGAAGATCTGAACTTGTAATTGTCAAATACAGAACTTCAAATTGTTAAATACAAATTATTAGTGCAAATTATAACTTGAAGATCTGAACTTGTAATTGTCAAATACAGAACTTAAAATTGATAGCTTCTAATTATTATTGTAAATTATAACTTGAAGATCTGAACTTGTAATAGTGAATTACAGAACTTAGATTTGTTAAATTCAAATTATTATTTCAAATTATAACTTGAAGATCTGAACTAGTAATTGTCAAATGCAGAACTTAAAATTGATAGCTTCTAATTATTATTGCATATTATAACTTGAAGATCTGAACTTGTAATTGTTAAATACAGAACTTAAAATTGATAGCTTCTAATTATTATTGTAAATTATAACTTCAAGATCTGAACTTGTAATAGTGAATTACAGAACTTAGATTTGTTAAATTCAAATTATTATTTCAAATTATAACTTGAAGATCTGAACTAGTAATTGTCAAATACAGAACTTAAAATTGATAGCTTCTAATTATTATTGCAAATAATAACTTGAAGATCTGAACTTGTAATTGTCAAATACAGAACTTAAAATTGATAACTTCTAAATATTATTGCAAATTGTAATTTGAAGATCTGAACTTGTAATAGACAAATACGCAACTTAGCATTGTTAAATACAAATTGTGATTGCAAATTATAACTTGAAGATCTGAACCTGTAATAGGTAAATACAGAACTTCCAATTGTTAAATTCAAACTAAGATTACAAATAATAATTCGAAGATCTGAACTTGTAATAGTGAATTACAGAACTTAGATTTGTTAAATTCAAATTATTATTTCAAATTATAACTTGAAGATCTGAACTAGTAATTGTCAAATACAGAACTTAAAATTGATAGCTTCTAATTATTATTGCAAATTATAACTTGAAGATCTGAACTTGTAATAGTCAAATACAGAACTTAAAATTGATAGCTTCTAATTATTATTGTAAATTATAACTTGAAGATCTGAACTTGTAATAGTGAATTACAGCACTTAGATTTGTTAAATTCAAATTATTATTTAAAATTATAACTTGAAGATCTGAACTTGTAATTGTCAAATACAGAACTTAAAATTAATAGCTTCTAATTATTATTGCAAATTATAACTTGAAGATCTGAACTTGTAATTGTCAAATACAGAACTTAAAATTGATAGCTTCTAATTATTATTGTAAATTATAACTTGAAGATCTGAACTTGTAATAGTGAATTACAGAACTTAGATTTGTTAAATTCAAATTATTATTTCAAATTATAACTTGAAGATCTGAACTAGTAATTGTCAAATACAGAACTTAAAATTGATAGCTTCTAATTATTATTGCATATTATAACTTGAAGATCTGAACTTGTAATTGTTAAATACAGAACTTAAAATTGATAGCTTCTAATTATTATTGTAAATTATAACTTCAAGATCTGAACTTGTAATTGTCAAATACAGAACTTAAAATTGATAGCTTCTAATTATTATTGCAAATAATAACTTGAAGATCTGAACTTGTAATTGTCAAATACAGAACTTAAAATTGATAGCTTCTAATTATTATTGCAAATTATAACTTGAAGATCTGAACTTGTAATTGTCAAATACAGAACTTCAAATTGTTAAATACAAATTATTAGTGCAAATTATAACTTGAAGATCTGAACTTGTAATTGTCAAATACAGAACTTAAAATTGATAGCTTCTAATTATTATTGTAAATTATAACTTGAAGATCTAAACTTGTAATAGTGAATTACAGAACTTAGATTTGTTAAATTCAAATTATTATTTCAAATTATAACTTGAAGATCTGAACTAGTAATTGTCAAATACAGAACTTAAAATTGATAGCTTCTAATTATTATTGCATATTATAACTTGAAGATCTGAACTTGTAATTGTTAAATACAGAACTTAAAATTGATAGCTTCTAATTATTATTGTAAATTATAACTTCAAGATCTGAACTTGTAATTGTCAAATACAGAACGTAAAATTGATAGCTTCTAATTATTATTGCAAATAATAACTTGAAGATCTGAACTTGTAATTGTCAAATACAGAACTTAAAATTGATAGCTTCTAATTATTATTGCAAATTATAACTTGAAGATCTGAACTTGTAATTGTCAAATACAGAACTTCAAATTGTTAAATACAAATTATTAGTGCAAATTATAACTTGAAGATCTGAACTTGTAATTGTCAAATACAGAACTTCAAATTGTTAAATACAAATTATTAGTGCAAATTATAACTTGAAGATCTGAACTTGTAATTGTCAAATACAGAACTTAAAATTGATAGCTTCTAATTATTATTGCAAATAATAACTTGGAGATCTGAACTAGTAATTGTCAAATACAGAACTTAAAATTGATAGCTTCCAATTATTATTGCAAATTATAACTTGAAGATCTGAACTTGTAATTGTCAAATACAGAACTTAAAATTGATAGCTTCTAATTATTATTGCAAATTATAACTTGAAGATCTGAACTTGTAATTGTCAAATAGAGAACATAAAATTGATAGCTTCTTATTATTATTTCAAATTATAACTTGAAGATCTGAACTTGTAATTGTCAAATACAGAACTTAAAATTAATAGCTTCTAATTATTATTGCAAATTATAACTTGAAGATCTGAACTTGTAATTGTCAAATACAGAACTTAAAATTGATAGCTTCTAATTATTATTGCAAATTATAACTTGAAGATCTGAACTTGTAATAGTCAAATACAGAACTTAAAATTGATAGCTTCTAATTATTATTGTAAATTATAACTTGAAGATCTGAACTTGTAATAGTGAATTACAGCACTTAGATTTGTTAAATTCAAATTATTATTTCAAATTATAACTTGAAGATCTGAACTAGTAATTGTCAAATACAGAACTTAAAATTGATAGCTTCTAATTATTAGTGCAAATTATAACTTGAAGATCTGAACTTGTAATTGTCAAATACAGAACTTAAAATTGATAGCTTCTAATTATTATTGTAAATTATAACTTGAAGATCTGAACTTGTAATTGTCAAATACAGAACTTAAAATTGATAGCTTCTAATTATTATTGCAAATAATAACTTGGAGATCTGAACTAGTAATTGTCAAATACAGAACTTAAAATTGATAGCTTCTAATTATTATTGCAAATTATAACTTGAAGATCTGAACTTGTAATTGTCAAATACAGAACTTAAAATTGATAGCTTCTAATTATTATTGCAAATTATAACTTGAAGATCTGAACTTGTAATTGTCAAATACAGAACATAAAATTGATAGCTTCTAATTATTATTTAAAATTATAACTTGAAGATCTGAACTTGTAATTGTCAAATATAGAACTTAAAATTAATAGCTTCTAATTATTATTGCAAATTATAACTTGAAGATCTGAACTTGTAATTGTCAAATACAGAACTTAAAATTGATAGCTTCTAATTATTATTGTAAATTATAACTTGAAGATCTGAACTTGTAATAGTGAATTACAGAACTTAGATTTGTTAAATTCAAATTATTATTTCAAATTATAACTTGAAGATCTGAACTAGTAATTGTCAAATACAGAACTTAAAATTGATAGCTTCTTATTATTATTTCAAATTATAACTTGAAGATCTGAACTTGTAATTGTCAAATACAGAACTTAAAATGGATAGCTCCTATTATTATTGCAAATTATAACTTGAAGATCTGAACTTGTAATAGTCAAATACAGAACTTAAAATTGATAGCTTTTAATTATTATTGATAATTATAACTTGAAGATCTGAACTTGTAATAGTCAAATACAGAACTTCGAATTGTTAAATACAAATTATTAGTACAAATTATAACTTGAAGATCTGAACTTGTAATAGGTAAATACAGAACTTCGAATTGTTAAATTCAAACTAAGATTGCAAATAATAATTTGAAGATCTGAACTTGTAATAGTCAAATACAGAACTTCGAATTGTTAAATTCAAACTAAGATTGCAAATAATAATTCGAAGATCTGAACTTGTAATAGTCAAATACAGAACTTCTAATTGTTAAATACAAATTATTAGTTCAAATTATAACTTGAAGATCTGAACTAGTAATTGTCAAATACAGACCTTAAAATTGATAGCTTCTAATTATTATTGCAAATTATAACTTCAAGATCTGAACTTGTAATTGTCAAATACAGAACTTCTAATTGTTAAATACAAATTATTAGTGCAAATTATAACTTGAAGATCTGAACTTGCAATTGTCAAATACAGAACTTAAAATTGATAGCTTCTAATTATTATTGCAAATTATAACTTGAAGATCTGAACTTGTAATAGTCAAATACAGAACTTAAAATTGATAGCTTCTAATTATTATTTTAATTATAACTTGAAGATCTGAACTTGTAATAGTGAATTACAGAACTTAGATTTGTTAAATTCAAATTATTATTTCAAATTATAACTTGAAGATCTGAACTAGTAATTGTCAAATACAGAACTTAAAATTGATAGCTTCTAATTATTATTGCAAATTATAACTTGAAGATCTGAACTTGTAATTGTCAAATACAGAACTTAAAATTGATAGCTTCTAATTATTATTGCAAATTATAACTTGAAGATCTGAACTTGTAATTGTCAAATACAGAACTTAAAATTGATAGCTTCTAATTATTATTGTAAATTATAACTTGAAGATCTGAACTTGTAATTGTCAAATACAGAACTTAAAATTGATAGCTTCTAATTATTATTGCAAATTATAGCTTGAAGATCTGAACTTGTAATTGTCAAATACAGAACTTAAAATTGATAGCTTCTAATTATTATTGCAAATTATAACTTGAAGATCTGAACTTGTAATTGTCAAATACAGAACTTAAAATTGATAGCTTCTAATTATTATTTCAAATTATAACTTGAAGATCTGAACTTGTAATTGTCAAATACAGAACTTAAAATTAATAGCTTCTAATTATTATTGCAAATTATAACTTGAAGATCTGAACTTGTAATTGTCAAATACAGAACTTAAAATTGATAGCTTCTAATTATTATTGTAAATTATAACTTGAAGATCTGAACTTGTAATAGTGAATTACAGAACTTAGATTTGTTAAATTCAAATTATTATATCAAATTATAACTTGAAGATCTGAACTAGTAATTGTCAAATACAGAACTTAAAATTAATAGCTTCTAATTATTATTGCATATTATAACTTGAAGATCTGAACTTGTAATTGTTAAATACAGAACTTAAAATTGATAGCTTCTAATTATTATTGTAAATTATAACTTCAAGATCTGAACTTGTAATTGTCAAATACAGAACTTAAAATTGATAGCTTCTAATTATTATTGCAAATAATAACTTGAAGATCTGAACTTGTAATTGTCAAATACAGAACTGAAAATTGATAGCTTCTAATTATTATTGCAAATTATAACTTGAAGATCTGAACTTGTAATTGTCAAATACAGAACTTCAAATTGTTAAATACAAATTATTAGTGCAAATTATAACTTGAAGATCTGAACTTGTAATTGTCAAATACAGAACTTAAAATTGATAGCTTCTAATTATTATTGTAAATTATAACTTGAAGATCTGAACTTGTAATAGTGAATTACAGAACTTAGATTTGTTAAATTCAAATTATTATTTCAAATTATAACTTGAAGATCTGAACTAGTAATTGTCAAATACAGAACTTAAAATTGATAGCTTCTAATTATTATTGCAAATTATAACTTGAAGATCTGAACTTGTAATAGTCAAATACAGAACTTAAAATTGATAGCTTCTAATTATTATTGTAAATTATAACTTGAAGATCTGAACTTGTAATAGTGAATTACAGCACTTAGATTTGTTAAATTCAAATTATTATTTAAAATTATAACTTGAAGATCTGAACTTGTAATTGTCAAATACAGAACTTAAAATTAATAGCTTCTAATTATTATTGCAAATTATAACTTGAAGATCTGAACTTGTAATTGTCAAATACAGAACTTAAAATTGATAGCTTCTAATTATTATTGTAAATTATAACTTGAAGATCTGAACTTGTAATAGTGAATTACAGAACTTAGATTTGTTAAATTCAAATTATTATTTCAAATTATAACTTGAAGATCTGAACTAGTAATTGTCAAATACAGAACTTAAAATTGATAGCTTCTAATTATTATTGCATATTATAACTTGAAGATCTGAACTTGTAATTGTTAAATACAGAACTTAAAATTGATAGCTTCTAATTATTATTGTAAATTATAACTTCAAGATCTGAACTTGTAATTGTCAAATACAGAACTTAAAATTGATAGCTTCTAATTATTATTGCAAATAATAACTTGAAGATCTGAACTTGTAATTGTCAAATACAGAACTTAAAATTGATAGCTTCTAATTATTATTGCAAATTATAACTTGAAGATCTGAACTTGTAATTGTCAAATACAGAACTTCAAATTGTTAATTACAAATTATTAGTGCAAATTATAACTTGAAGATCTGAACTTGTAATTGTCAAATACAGAACTTAAAATTGATAGCTTCTAATTATTATTGTAAATTATAACTTGAAGATCTAAACTTGTAATAGTGAATTACAGAACTTAGATTTGTTAAATTCAAATTATTATTTCAAATTATAACTTGAAGATCTGAACTAGTAATTGTCAAATACAGAACTTAAAATTGATAGCTTCTAATTATTATTGCATATTATAACTTGAAGATCTGAACTTGTAATTGTTAAATACAGAACTTAAAATTGATAGCTTCTAATTATTATTGTAAATTATAACTTCAAGATCTGAACTTGTAATTGTCAAATACAGAACTTAAAATTGATAGCTTCTAATTATTATTGCAAATAATAACTTGAAGATCTGAACTTGTAATTGTCAAATACAGAACTTAAAATTGATAGCTTCTAATTATTATTGCAAATTATAACTTGAAGATCTGAACTTGTAATTGTCAAATACAGAACTTCAAATTGTTAAATACAAATTATTAGTGCAAATTATAACTTGAAGATCTGAACTTGTAATTGTCAAATACAGAACTTCAAATTGTTAAATACAAATTATTAGTGCAAATTATAACTTGAAGATCTGAACTTGTAATTGTCAAATACAGAACTTAAAATTGATAGCTTCTAATTATTATTGCAAATAATAACTTGGAGATCTGAACTAGTAATTGTCAAATACAGAACTTAAAATTGATAGCTTCCAATTATTATTGCAAATTATAACTTGAAGATCTGAACTTGTAATTGTCAAATACAGAACTTAAAATTGATAGCTTCTAATTATTATTGCAAATTATAACTTGAAGATCTGAACTTGTAATTGTCAAATAGAGAACATAAAATTGATAGCTTCTTATTATTATTTCAAATTATAACTTGAAGATCTGAACTTGTAATTGTCAAATACAGAACTTAAAATTAATAGCTTCTAATTATTATTGCAAATTATAACTTGAAGATCTGAACTTGTAATTGTCAAATACAGAACTTAAAATTGATAGCTTCTAATTATTATTGCAAATTATAACTTGAAGATCTGAACTTGTAATAGTCAAATACAGAACTTAAAATTGATAGCTTCTAATTATTATTGTAAATTATAACTTGAAGATCTGAACTTGTAATAGTGAATTACAGCACTTAGATTTGTTAAATTCAAATTATTATTTCAAATTATAACTTGAAGATCTGAACTAGTAATTGTCAAATACAGAACTTAAAATTGATAGCTTCTAATTATTAGTGCAAATTATAACTTGAAGATCTGAACTTGTAATTGTCAAATACAGAACTTAAAATTGATAGCTTCTAATTATTATTGTAAATTATAACTTGAAGATCTGAACTTGTAATTGTCAAATACAGAACTTAAAATTGATAGCTTCTAATTATTATTGCAAATAATAACTTGGAGATCTGAACTAGTAATTGTCAAATACAGAACTTAAAATTGATAGCTTCTAATTATTATTGCAAATTATAACTTGAAGATCTGAACTTGTAATTGTCAAATACAGAACTTAAAATTGATAGCTTCTAATTATTATTGCAAATTATAACTTGAAGATCTGAACTTGTAATTGTCAAATACAGAACATAAAATTGATAGCTTCTAATTATTATTTAAAATTATAACTTGAAGATCTGAACTTGTAATTGTCAAATATAGAACTTAAAATTAATAGCTTCTAATTTTTATTGCAAATTATAACTTGAAGATCTGAACTTGTAATTGTCAAATACAGAACTTAAAATTGATAGCTTCTAATTATTATTGTAAATTATAACTTGAAGATCTGAACTTGTAATAGTGAATTACAGAACTTAGATTTGTTAAATTCAAATTATTATTTCAAATTATAACTTGAAGATCTGAACTAGTAATTGTCAAATACAGAACTTAAAATTGATAGCTTCTAATTATTAGTGCAAATTATAACTTGAAGATCTGAACTTGTAATTGTCAAATACAGAACTTAAAATTGATAGCTTCTAATTATTATTGTAAATTATAACTTGAAGATCTGAACTTGTAATTGTCAAATACAGAACTTAAAATTGATAGCTTCTAATTATTATTGCAAATAATAACTTGGAGATCTGAACTAGTAATTGTCAAATACAGAACTTAAAATTGATAGCTTCTAATTATTATTGCAAATTATAACTTGAAGATCTGAACTTGTAATTGTCAAATACAGAACTTAAAATTGATAGCTTCTAATTATTATTGCAAATTATAACTTGAAGATCTGAACTTGTAATTGTCAAATACAGAACATAAAATTGATAGCTTCTAATTATTATTTAAAATTATAACTTGAAGATCTGAACTTGTAATTGTCAAATATAGAACTTAAAATTAATAGCTTCTAATTATTATTGCAAATTATAACTTGAAGATCTGAACTTGTAATTGTCAAATACAGAACTTAAAATTGATAGCTTCTAATTATTATTGTAAATTATAACTTGAAGATCTGAACTTGTAATAGTGAATTACAGAACTTAGATTTGTTAAATTCAAATTATTATTTCAAATTATAACTTGAAGATCTGAACTAGTAATTGTCAAATACAGAACTTAAAATTGATAGCTTCTTATTATTATTTCAAATTATAACTTGAAGATCTGAACTTGTAATTGTCAAATACAGAACTTAAAATTGATAGCTTCTAATTATTATTGCAAATTATAACTTGAAGATCTGAACTTGTAATAGTCAAATACAGAACTTAAAATTGATAGCTTTTAATTATTATTGATAATTATAACTTGAAGATCTGAACTTGTAATAGTCAAATACAGAACTTCGAATTGTTAAATACAAATTATTAGTACAAATTATAACTTGAAGATCTGAACTTGTAATAGGTAAATACAGAACTTCGAATTGTTAAATTCAAACTAAGATTGCAAATAATAATTTGAAGATCTGAACTTGTAATAGTCAAATACAGAACTTCGAATTGTTAAATTCAAACTAAGATTGCAAATAATAATTCGAAGATCTGAACTTGTAATAGTCAAATACAGAACTTCTAATTGTTAAATACAAATTATTAGTTCAAATTATAACATGAAGATCTGAACTAGTAATTGTCAAATACAGACCTTAAAATTGATAGCTTCTAATTATTATTGCAAATTATAACTTCAAGATCTGAACTTGTAATTGTCAAATACAGAACTTCTAATTGTTAAATACAAATTATTAGTGCAAATTATAACTTGAAGATCTGAACTTGCAATTGTCAAATACAGAACTTAAAATTGATAGCTTCTAATTATTATTGCAAATTATAACTTGAAGATCTGAACTTGTAATAGTCAAATACAGAACTTAAAATTGATAGCTTCTAATTATTATTTTAATTATAACTTGAAGATCTGAACTTGTAATAGTGAATTACAGAACTTAGATTTGTTAAATTCAAATTATTATTTCAAATTATAACTTGAAGATCTGAACTAGTAATTGTCAAATACAGAACTTAAAATTGATAGCTTCTAATTATTATTGCAAATTATAACTTGAAGATCTGAACTTGTAATTGTCAAATACAGAACTTAAAATTGATAGCTTCTAATTATTATTGCAAATTATAACTTGAAGATCTGAACTTGTAATTGTCAAATACAGAACTTAAAATTGATAGCTTCTAATTATTATTGTAAATTATAACTTGAAGATCTGAACTTGTAATTGTCAAATACAGAACTTAAAATTGATAGCTTCTAATTATTATTGCAAATTATAACTTGAAGATCTGAACTTGTAATTGTCAAATACAGAACTTAAAATTGATAGCTTCTAATTATTATTGCAAATTATAACTTGAAGATCTGAACTTGTAATTGTCAAATACAGAACTTAAAATTGATAGCTTCTAATTATTATTTCAAATTATAACTTGAAGATCTGAACTTGTAATTGTCAAATACAGAACTTAAAATTAATAGCTTCTAATTATTATTGCAAATTATAACTTGAAGATCTGAACTTGTAATTGTCAAATACAGAACTTAAAATTGATAGCTTCTAATTATTATTGTAAATTATAACTTGAAGATCTGAACTTGTAATAGTGAATTACAGAACTTAGATTTGTTAAATTCAAATTATTATATCAAATTATAACTTGAAGATCTGAACTAGTAATTGTCAAATACAGAACTTAAAATTTATAGCTTCTAATTATTATTGCATATTATAACTTGAAGATCTGAACTTGTAATTGTTAAATACAGAACTTAAAATTGATAGCTTCTAATTATTATTGTAAATTATAACTTCAAGATCTGAACTTGTAATTGTCAAATACAGAACTTAAAATTGATAGCTTCTAATTATTATTGCAAATAATAACTTGAAGATCTGAACTTGTAATTGTCAAATACAGAACTGAAAATTGATAGCTTCTAATTATTATTGCAAATTATAACTTGAAGATCTGAACTTGTAATTGTCAAATACAGAACTTCAAATTGTTAAATACAAATTATTAGTGCAAATTATAACTTGAAGATCTGAACTTGTAATTGTCAAATACAGAACTTAAAATTGATAGCTTCTAATTATTATTGTAAATTATAACTTGAAGATCTGAACTTGTAATAGTGAATTACAGAACTTAGATTTGTTAAATTCAAATTATTATTTCAAATTATAACTTGAAGATCTGAACTAGTAATTGTCAAATACAGAACTTAAAATTTATAGCTTCTAATTATTATTGCATATTATAACTTGAAGATCTGAACTTGTAATTGTCAAATACAGAACTTAAAATTGATAGCTTCTAATTATTATTGTAAATTATAACTTGAAGATCTGAACTTGTAATAGTGAATTACAGAACTTAGATTTGTTAAATTCAAATTATTATTTCAAATTATAACTTGAAGATCTGAACTAGTAATTGTCAAATACAGAACTTAAAATTGATAGCTTCTAATTATTATTGCATATTATAACTTGAAGATCTGAACTTGTAATTGTTAAATACAGAACTTAAAATTGATAGCTTCTAATTATTATTGTAAATTATAACTTCAAGATCTGAACTTGTAATTGTCAAACACCGAACTTAAAATTGATAGCTTCTAATTATTATTGCAAATAATAACTTGAAGATCTGAACTTGTAATTGTCAAATACAGAACTTAAAATTGATAGCTTCTAATTATTATTGCAAATTATAACTTGAAGATCTGAACTTGTAATTGTCAATTACAGAACTTAAAATTGATAGCTTCTAATTATTATTGCAAATTATAACTTGAAGATCTGAACTTGTAATTGTCAAATACAGAACATAAAATTGATAGCTTCTAATTATTATTTAAAATTATAACTTGAAGATCTGAACTTGTAATTGTCAAATATAGAACTTAAAATTAATAGCTTCTAATTATTATTGCAAATTATAACTTGAAGATCTGAACTTGTAATTGTCAAATACAGAACTTAAAATTGATAGCTTCTAATTATTATTGTAAATTATAACTTGAAGATCTGAACTTGTAATAGTGAATTACAGAACTTAGATTTGTTAAATTCAAATTATTATTTCAAATTATAACTTGAAGATCTGAACTAGTAATTGTCAAATACAGAACTTAAAATTGATAGCTTCTTATTATTATTTCAAATTATAACTTGAAGATCTGAACTTGTAATAGGTAAATACAGAACTTCGAATTGTTAAATTCAAACTAAGATTGCAAATAATAATTTGAAGATCTGAACTTGTAATAGTCAAATACAGAACTTCGAATTGTTAAATTCAAACTAAGATTGCAAATAATAATTCGAAGATCTGAACTTGTAATAGTCAAATACAGAACTTCTAATTGTTAAATACAAATTATTAGTTCATATTATAACTTGAAGATCTGAACTAGTAATTGTCAAATACAGACCTTAAAATTGAAAGCTTCTAATTATTATTGCAAATTATAACTTGAAGATCTGAACTTGTAATTGTCAAATACAGAACTTAAAATTGATAGCTTCTAATTATTATTGCAAATAATAACTTGGAGATCTGAACTAGTAATTGTCAAATACAGAACTTAAAATTGATAGCTTCTAATTATTATTGCAAATTATAACTTGAAGATCTGAACTTGTAATTGTCAAATACAGAACTTAAAATTGATAGCTTCTAATTATTATTGCAAATTATAACTTGAAGATCTGAACTTGTAATTGTCAAATACAGAACATAAAATTGATAGCTTCTAATTATTATTTAAAATTATAACTTGAAGATCTGAACTTGTAATTGTCAAATACAGAACTTAAAATTAATAGCTTCTAATTATTATTGCAAATTATAACTTGAAGATCTGAACTTGTAATTGTCAAATACAGAACTTAAAATTGATAGCTTCTAATTATTATTGTAAATTATAACTTGAAGATCTGAACTTGTAATAGTGAATTACAGAACTTAGATTTGTTAAATTCAAATTATTATTTCAAATTATAACTTGAAGATCTGAACTAGTAATTGTCAAATTCAGAACTTAAAATTGATAGCTTCTAATTATTATTGCATATTATAACTTGAAGATCTGAACTTGTAATTGTTAAATACAGAACTTAAAATTGATAGCTTCTAATTATTATTGTAAATTATAACTTCAAGATCTGAACTTGTTATTGTCAAATACAGAACTTAAAATTGATAGCTTCTAATTATTATTGCAAATAATAACTTGAAGATCTGAACTTGTAATTGTCAAATACAGAACTTAAAATTGATAGCTTCTAATTATTATTGCAAATTATAACTTGAAGATCTGAACTTGTAATTGTCAAATACAGAACTTCAAATTGTTAAATACAAATTATTAGTGCAAATTATAACTTGAAGATCTGAACTTGTAATTGTCAAATACAGAACTTAAAATTGATAGCTTCTAATTATTAATGTCAATTATAACTTGAAGATCTAAACTTGTAATAGTGAATTACAGAACTTAGATTTGTTAAATTCAAATTATTATTTCAAATTATAACTTGAAGATCTGAACTAGTAATTGTCAAATACAGAACTTAAAATTGATAGCTTCTAATTATTATTGCATATTATAACTTGAAGATCTGAACTTGTAATTGTTAAATACAGAACTTAAAATTGATAGCTTCTAATTATTATTGTAAATTATAACTTGAAGATCTGAACTTGTAATTGTCAAATACAGAACTTAAAATTGATAGCTTCTAATTATTATTGCAAATTATAACTTGAAGATCTGAACTTGTAATTGTCAAATACAGAACTTAAAATTGATAGCTTCTAATTATTATTGCAAATTATAACTTGAAGATCTGAACTTGTAATTGTCAAATACAGAACTTAAAATTGATAGCTTCTAATTATTATTTCAAATTATAACTTGAAGATCTGAACTTGTAATTGTCAAATACAGAACTTAAAATTAATAGCTTCTAATTATTATTGCAAATTATAACTTGAAGATCTGAACTTGTAATTGTCAAATACAGAACTTAAAATTGATAGCTTCTAATTATTATTGTAAATTATAACTTGAAGATCTGAACTTGTAATAGTGAATTACAGAACTTAGATTTGTTAAATTCAAATTATTATATCAAATTATAACTTGAAGATCTGAACTAGTAATTGTCAAATACAGAACTTAAAATTTATAGCTTCTAATTATTATTGCATATTATAACTTGAAGATCTGAACTTGTAATTGTTAAATACAGAACTTAAAATTGATAGCTTCTAATTATTATTGTAAATTATAACTTCAAGATCTGAACTTGTAATTGTCAAATACAGAACTTAAAATTGATAGCTTCTAATTATTATTGCAAATAATAACTTGAAGATCTGAACTTGTAATTGTCAAATACAGAACTGAAAATTGATAGCTTCTAATTATTATTGCAAATTATAACTTGAAGATCTGAACTTGTAATTGTCAAATACAGAACTTCAAATTGTTAAATACAAATTATTAGTGCAAATTATAACTTGAAGATCTGAACTTGTAATTGTCAAATACAGAACTTAAAATTGATAGCTTCTAATTATTATTGTAAATTATAACTTGAAGATCTGAACTTGTAATAGTGAATTACAGAACTTAGATTTGTTAAATTCAAATTATTATTTCAAATTATAACTTGAAGATCTGAACTAGTAATTGTCAAATACAGAACTTAAAATTTATAGCTTCTAATTATTATTGCATATTATAACTTGAAGATCTGAACTTGTAATTGTCAAATACAGAACTTAAAATTGATAGCTTCTAATTATTATTGTAAATTATAACTTGAAGATCTGAACTTGTAATAGTGAATTACAGAACTTAGATTTGTTAAATTCAAATTATTATTTCAAATTATAACTTGAAGATCTGAACTAGTAATTGTCAAATACAGAACTTAAAATTGATAGCTTCTAATTATTATTGCATATTATAACTTGAAGATCTGAACTTGTAATTGTTAAATACAGAACTTAAAATTGATAGCTTCTAATTATTATTGTAAATTATAACTTCAAGATCTGAACTTGTAATTGTCAAACACCGAACTTAAAATTGATAGCTTCTAATTATTATTGCAAATATTAACTTGAAGATCTGAACTTGTAATTGTCAAATACAGAACTTAAAATTGATAGCTTCTAATTATTATTGCAAATTATAACTTGAAGATCTGAACTTGTAATTGTCAAATACAGAACTTAAAATTGATAGCTTCTAATTATTATTGCAAATTATAACTTGAAGATCTGAACTTGTAATTGTCAAATACAGAACATAAAATTGATAGCTTCTAATTATTATTTAAAATTATAACTTGAAGATCTGAACTTGTAATTGTCAAATATAGAACTTAAAATTAATAGCTTCTAATTATTATTGCAAATTATAACTTGAAGATCTGAACTTGTAATTGTCAAATACAGAACTTAAAATTGATAGCTTCTAATTATTATTGTAAATTATAACTTGAAGATCTGAACTTGTAATAGTGAATTACAGAACTTAGATTTGTTAAATTCAAATTATTATTTCAAATTATAACTTGAAGATCTGAACTAGTAATTGTCAAATACAGAACTTAAAATTGATAGCTTCTTATTATTATTTCAAATTATAACTTGAAGATCTGAACTTGTAATAGGTAAATACAGAACTTCGAATTGTTAAATTCAAACTAAGATTGCAAATAATAATTTGAAGATCTGAACTTGTAATAGTCAAATACAGAACTTCGAATTGTTAAATTCAAACTAAGATTGCAAATAATAATTCGAAGATCTGAACTTGTAATAGTCAAATACAGAACTTCTAATTGTTAAATACAAATTATTAGTTCATATTATAACTTGAAGATCTGAACTAGTAATTGTCAAATACAGACCTTAAAATTGAAAGCTTCTAATTATTATTGCAAATTATAACTTGAAGATCTGAACTTGTAATTGTCAAATACAGAACTTCTAATTGTTAAATACAAATTATTAGTGCAAATTATAACTTGAAGATCTGAACTTGCAATTGTCAAATACAGAACTTAAAATTGATAGCTTCTAATTATTATTGCAAATTATAACTTGAAGATCTGAACTTGTAATAGTCAAATACAGAACTTAAAATTGATAGCTTCTAATTATTATTGTAAATTATAACTTGAAGATCTGAACTTGTAATAGTGAATTACAGAACTTAGATTTGTTAAATTCAAATTATTATTTCAAATTATAACTTGAAGATCTGAACTAGTAATTGTCAAATACAGAACTTAAAATTGATAGCTTCTAATTATTATTGCAAATTATAACTTGAAGATCTGAACTTGTAATTGTCAAATACAGAACTTAAAATTGATAGCTTCTAATTATTATTGCAAATTATAACTTGAAGATCTGAACTTGTAATTGTCAAATACAGAACTTAAAATTGATAGCTTCTAATTATTATTGTAAATTATAACTTGAAGATCTGAACTTGTAATTGTCAAATACAGAACTTAAAATTGATAGCTTCTAATTATTATTGCAAATAATAACTTGGAGATCTGAACTAGTAATTGTCAAATACAGAACTTAAAATTGATAGCTTCTAATTATTATTGCAAATTATAACTTGAAGATCTGAACTTGTAATTGTCAAATACAGAACTTAAAATTGATAGCTTCTAATTATTATTGCAAATTATAACTTGAAGATCTGAACTTGTAATTGTCAAATACAGAACATAAAATTGATAGCTTCTAATTATTATTTAAAATTATAACTTGCAGATCTGAACTTGTAATTGTCAAATACAGAACTTAAAATTAATAGCTTCTAATTATTATTGCAAATTATAACTTGAAGATCTGAACTTGTAATTGTCAAATACAGAACTTAAAATTGATAGCTTCTAATTATTATTGTAAATTATAACTTGAAGATCTGAACTTGTAATAGTGAATTACAGAACTTAGATTTGTTAAATTCAAATTATTATTTCAAATTATAACTTGAAGATCTGAACTAGTAATTGTCAAATTCAGAACTTAAAATTGATAGCTTCTAATTATTATTGCATATTATAACTTGAAGATCTGAACTTGTAATTGTTAAATACAGAACTTAAAATTGATAGCTTCTAATTATTATTGTAAATTATAACTTCAAGATCTGAACTTGTTATTGTCAAATACAGAACTTAAAATTGATAGCTTCTAATTATTATTGCAAATAATAACTTGAAGATCTGAACTTGTAATTGTCAAATACAGAACTTAAAATTGATAGCTTCTAATTATTATTGCAAATTATAACTTGAAGATCTGAACTTGTAATTGTCAAATACAGAACTTCAAATTGTTAAATACAAATTATTAGTGCAAATTATAACTTGAAGATCTGAACTTGTAATTGTCAAATACAGAACTTAAAATTGATAGCTTCTAATTATTAATGTCAATTATAACTTGAAGATCTAAACTTGTAATAGTGAATTACAGAACTTAGATTTGTTAAATTCAAATTATTATTTCAAATTATAACTTGAAGATCTGAACTAGTAATTGTCAAATACAGAACTTAAAATTGATAGCTTCTAATTATTATTGCATATTATAACTTGAAGATCTGAACTTGTAATTGTTAAATACAGAACTTAAAATTGATAGCTTCTAATTATTATTGTAAATTATAACTTGAAGATCTGAACTTGTAATTGTCAAATACAGAACTTAAAATTGATAGCTTCTAATTATTATTGCAAATAATAACTTGGAGATCTGAACTAGTAATTGTCAAATACAGAACTTAAAATTGATAGCTTCTAATTATTATTGCAAATTATAACTTGAAGATCTGAACTTGTAATTGTCAAATACAGAACTTAAAATTGATAGCTTCTAATTATTATTGCAAATTATAACTTGAAGATCTGAACTTGTAATTGTCAAATACAGAACATAAAATTGATAGCTTCTAATTATTATTTAAAATTATAACTTGAAGATCTGAACTTGTAATTGTCAAATATAGAACTTAAAATTAATAGCTTCTAATTATTATTGCAAATTATAACTTGAAGATCTGAACTTGTAATTGTCAAATACAGAACTTAAAATTGATAGCTTCTAATTATTATTGTAAATTATAACTTGAAGATCTGAACTTGTAATAGTGAATTACAGAACTTAGATTTGTTAAATTCAAATTATTATTTCAAATTATAACTTGAAGATCTGAACTAGTAATTGTCAAATACAGAACTTAAAATTGATAGCTTCTTATTATTATTTCAAATTATAACTTGAAGATCTGAACTTGTAATTGTCAAATACAGAACTTAAAATTGATAGCTTCTAATTATTATTGTAAATTATAACTTGAAGATCTGAACTTGTAATAGTGAATTACAGAACTTAGATTTGTTAAATTCAAATTATTATTTCAAATTATAACTTGAAGATCTGAACTAGTAATTGTCAAATACAGAACTTAAAATTGATAGCTTCTAATTATTATTGCATATTATAACTTGAAGATCTGAACTTGTAATTGTTAAATACAGAACTTAAAATTGATAGCTTCTAATTATTATTGTAAATTATAACTTCAAGATCTGAACTTGTAATTGTCAAACACCGAACTTAAAATTGATAGCTTCTAATTATTATTGCAAATAATAACTTGAAGATCTGAACTTGTAATTGTCAAATACAGAACTTAAAATTGATAGCTTCTAATTATTATTGCAAATTATAACTTGAAGATCTGAACTTGTAATTGTCAAATACAGAACTTAAAATTGATAGCTTCTAATTATTATTGCAAATTATAACTTGAAGATCTGAACTTGTAATTGTCAAATACAGAACATAAAATTGATAGCTTCTAATTATTATTTAAAATTATAACTTGAAGATCTGAACTTGTAATTGTCAAATATAGAACTTAAAATTAATAGCTTCTAATTATTATTGCAAATTATAACTTGAAGATCTGAACTTGTAATTGTCAAATACAGAACTTAAAATTGATAGCTTCTAATTATTATTGTAAATTATAACTTGAAGATCTGAACTTGTAATAGTGAATTACAGAACTTAGATTTGTTAAATTCAAATTATTATTTCAAATTATAACTTGAAGATCTGAACTAGTAATTGTCAAATACAGAACTTAAAATTGATAGCTTCTTATTATTATTTCAAATTATAACTTGAAGATCTGAACTTGTAATTGTCAAATACAGAACTTAAAATTGATAGCTTCTAATTATTATTGCAAATTATAACTTGAAGATCTGAACTTGTAATAGTCAAATACAGAACTTAAAATTGATAGCTTTTAATTATTATTGTAAATTATAACTTGAAGATCTGAACTTGTAATAGTCAAATACAGAACTTCGAATTGTTAAATACAAATTATTAGTACAAATTATAACTTGAAGATCTGAACTTGTAATAGGTAAATACAGAACTTCGAATTGTTAAATTCAAACTAAGATTGCAAATAATAATTTGAAGATCTGAACTTGTAATAGTCAAATACAGAACTTCGAATTGTTAAATTCAAACTAAGATTGCAAATAATAATTCGAAGATCTGAACTTGTAATAGTCAAATACAGAACTTCTAATTGTTAAATACAAATTATTAGTTCATATTATAACTTGAAGATCTGAACTAGTAATTGTCAAATACAGACCTTAAAATTGAAAGCTTCTAATTATTATTGCAAATTATAACTTGAAGATCTGAACTTGTAATTGTCAAATACAGAACTTCTAATTGTTAAATACAAATTATTAGTGCAAATTATAACTTGAAGATCTGAACTTGCAATTGTCAAATACAGAACTTAAAATTGATAGCTTCTAATTATTATTGCAAATTATAACTTGAAGATCTGAACTTGTAATAGTCAAATACAGAACTTAAAATTGATAGCTTCTAATTATTATTGTAAATTATAACTTGAAGATCTGAACTTGTAATAGTGAATTACAGAACTTAGATTTGTTAAATTCAAATTATTATTTCAAATTATAACTTGTAGATCTGAACTAGTAATTGTCAAATACAGAACTTAAAATTGATAGCTTCTAATTATTATTGCAAATTATAACTTGAAGATCTGAACTTGTAATTGTCAAATACAGAACTTAAAATTGATAGCTTCTAATTATTATTGCAAATTATAACTTGAAGATCTGAACTTGTAATTGTCAAATACAGAACTTAAAATTGATAGCTTCTAATTATTATTGTAAATTATAACTTGAAGATCTGAACTTGTAATTGTCAAATACAGAACTTAAAATTGATAGCTTCTAATTATTATTGCAAATAATAACTTGGAGATCTGAACTAGTAATTGTCAAATACAGAACTTAAAATTGATAGCTTCTAATTATTATTGCAAATTATAACTTGAAGATCTGAACTTGTAATTGTCAAATACAGAACTTAAAATTGATAGCTTCTAATTATTATTGCAAATTATAACTTGAAGATCTGAACTTGTAATTGTCAAATACAGAACATAAAATTGATAGCTTCTAATTATTATTTAAAATTATAACTTGAAGATCTGAACTTGTAATTGTCAAATACAGAACTTAAAATTAATAGCTTCTAATTATTATTGCAAATTATAACTTGAAGATCTGAACTTGTAATTGTCAAATACAGAACTTAAAATTGATAGCTTCTAATTATTATTGTAAATTATAACTTGAAGATCTGAACTTGTAATAGTGAATTACAGAACTTAGATTTGTTAAATTCAAATTATTATTTCAAATTATAACTTGAAGATCTGAACTAGTAATTGTCAAATTCAGAACTTAAAATTGATAGCTTCTAATTATTATTGCATATTATAACTTGAAGATCTGAACTTGTAATTGTTAAATACAGAACTAAAATTGATAGCTTCTAATTATTATTGTAAATTATAACTTCAAGATCTGAACTTGTTATTGTCAAATACAGAACTTAAAATTGATAGCTTCTAATTATTATTGCAAATAATAACTTGAAGATCTGAACTTGTAATTGTCAAATACAGAACTTAAAATTGATAGCTTCTAATTATTATTGCAAATTATAACTTGAAGATCTGAACTTGTAATTGTCAAATACAGAACTTCAAATTGTTAAATACAAATTATTAGTGCAAATTATAACTTGAAGATCTGAACTTGTAATTGTCAAATACAGAACTTAAAATTGATAGCTTCTAATTATTAATGTCAATTATAACTTGAAGATCTAAACTTGTAATAGTGAATTACAGAACTTAGATTTGTTAAATTCAAATTATTATTTCAAATTATAACTTGAAGATCTGAACTAGTAATTGTCAAATACAGAACTTAAAATTGATAGCTTCTAATTATTATTGCATATTATAACTTGAAGATCTGAACTTGTAATTGTTAAATACAGAACTTAAAATTGATAGCTTCTAATTATTATTGTAAATTATAACTTGAAGATCTGAACTTGTAATTGTCAAATACAGAACTTAAAATTGATAGCTTCTAATTATTATTGCAAATAATAACTTGGAGATCTGAACTAGTAATTGTCAAATACAGAACTTAAAATTGATAGCTTCTAATTATTATTGCAAATTATAACTTGAAGATCTGAACTTGTAATTGTCAAATACAGAACTTAAAATTGATAGCTTCTAATTATTATTGCAAATTATAACTTGAAGATCTGAACTTGTAATTGTCAAATACAGAACATAAAATTGATAGCTTCTAATTATTATTTAAAATTATAACTTGAAGATCTGAACTTGTAATTGTCAAATATAGAACTTAAAATTAATAGCTTCTAATTATTATTGCAAATTATAACTTGAAGATCTGAACTTGTAATTGTCAAATACAGAACTTAAAATTGATAGCTTCTAATTATTATTGTAAATTATAACTTGAAGATCTGAACTTGTAATAGTGAATTACAGAACTTAGATTTGTTAAATTCAAATTATTATTTCAAATTATAACTTGAAGATCTGAACTAGTAATTGTCAAATACAGAACTTAAAATTGATAGCTTCTTATTATTATTTCAAATTATAACTTGAAGATCTGAACTTGTAATTGTCAAATACAGAACTTAAAATTGATAGCTTCTAATTATTATTGCAAATTATAACTTGAAGATCTGAACTTGTAATAGTCAAATACAGAACTTAAAATTGATAGCTTTTAATTATTATTGATAATTATAACTTGAAGATCTGAACTTGTAATAGTCAAATACAGAACTTCGAATTGTTAAATACAAATTATTAGTACAAATTATAACTTGAAGATCTGAACTTGTAATAGGTAAATACAGAACTTCGAATTGTTAAATTCAAACTAAGATTGCAAATAATAATTTGAAGATCTGAACTTGTAATAGTCAAATACAGAACTTCGAATTGTTAAATTCAAACTAAGATTGCAAATAATAATTCGAAGATCTGAACTTGTAATAGTCAAATACAGAACTTCTAATTGTTAAATACAAATTATTAGTTCAAATTATAACTTGAAGATCTGAACTAGTAATTGTCAAATACAGACCTTAAAATTGATAGCTTCTAATTATTATTGCAAATTATAACTTGAAGATCTGAACTTGTAATTGTCAAATACAGAACTTCTAATTGTTAAATACAAATTATTAGTGCAAATTATAACTTGAAGATCTGAACTTGCAATTGTCAAATACAGAACTTAAAATTGATAGCTTCTAATTATTATTGCAAATTATAACTTGAAGATCTGAACTTGTAATAGTCAAATACAGAACTTAAAATTGATAGCTTCTAATTATTATTTTAATTATAACTTGAAGATCTGAACTTGTAATAGTGAATTACAGAACTTAGATTTGTTAAATTCAAATTATTATTTCAAATTATAACTTGAAGATCTGAACTAGTAATTGTCAAATACAGAACTTAAAATTGATAGCTTCTAATTATTATTGCAAATTATAACTTGAAGATCTGAACTTGTAATTGTCAAATACAGAACTTAAAATTGATAGCTTCTAATTATTATTGCAAATTATAACTTGAAGATCTGAACTTGTAATTGTCAAATACAGAACTTAAAATTGATAGCTTCTAATTATTATTGTAAATTATAACTTGAAGATCTGAACTTGTAATTGTCAAATACAGAACTTAAAATTGATAGCTTCTAATTATTATTGCAAATTATAACTTGAAGATCTGAACTTGTAATTGTCAAATACAGAACTCAAAATTGATAGCTTCTAATTATTATTGCAAATTATAACTTGAAGATCTGAACTTGTAATTGTCAAATACAGAACTTAAAATTGATAGCTTCTAATTATTATTTCAAATTATAACTTGAAGATCTGAACTTGTAATTGTCAAATACAGAACTTAAAATTAATAGCTTCTAATTATTATTGCAAATTATAACTTGAAGATCTGAACTTGTAATTGTCAAATACAGAACTTAAAATTGATAGCTTCTAATTATTATTGTAAATTATAACTTGAAGATCTGAACTTGTAATAGTGAATTACAGAACTTAGATTTGTTAAATTCAAATTATTATATCAAATTATAACTTGAAGATCTGAACTAGTAATTGTCAAATACAGAACTTAAAATTGATAGCTTCTAATTATTATTGCATATTATAACTTGAAGATCTGAACTTGTAATTGTTAAATACAGAACTTAAAATTGATAGCTTCTAATTATTATTGTAAATTATAACTTCAAGATCTGAACTTGTAATTGTCAAATACAGAACTTAAAATTGATAGCTTCTAATTATTATTGCAAATAATAACTTGAAGATCTGAACTTGTAATTGTCAAATACAGAACTGAAAATTGATAGCTTCTAATTATTATTGCAAATTATAACTTGAAGATCTGAACTTGTAATTGTCAAATACAGAACTTCAAATTGTTAAATACAAATTATTAGTGCAAATTATAACTTGAAGATCTGAACTTGTAATTGTCAAATACAGAACTTAAAATTGATAGCTTCTAATTATTATTGTAAATTATAACTTGAAGATCTGAACTTGTAATAGTGAATTACAGAACTTAGATTTGTTAAATTCAAATTATTATTTCAAATTATAACTTGAAGATCTGAACTAGTAATTGTCAAATACAGAACTTAAAATTTATAGCTTCTAATTATTATTGCATATTATAACTTGAAGATCTGAACTTGTAATTGTCAAATACAGAACTTAAAATTGATAGCTTCTAATTATTATTGTAAATTATAACTTGAAGATCTGAACTTGTAATAGTGAATTACAGAACTTAGATTTGTTAAATTCAAATTATTATTTCAAATTATAACTTGAAGATCTGAACTAGTAATTGTCAAATACAGAACTTAAAATTGATAGCTTCTAATTATTATTGCATATTATAACTTGAAGATCTGAACTTGTAATTGTTAAATACAGAACTTAAAATTGATAGCTTCTAATTATTATTGCAAATTATAACTTGAAGATCTGAACTTGTAATAGTCAAATACAGAACTTAAAATTGATAGCTTTTAATTATTATTGTAAATTATAACTTGAAGATCTGAACTTGTAATAGTCAAATACAGAACTTCGAATTGTTAAATACAAATTATTAGTACAAATTATAACTTGAAGATCTGAACTTGTAATAGGTAAATACAGAACTTCGAATTGTTAAATTCAAACTAAGATTGCAAACAATAATTTGAAGATCTGAACTTGTAATAGTCAAATACAGAACTTCGAATTGTTAAATTCAAACTAAGATTGCAAATAATAATTCGAAGATCTGAACTTGTAATAGTCAAATACAGAACTTCTAATTGTTAAATACAAATTATTAGTTCATATTATAACTTGAAGATCTGAACTAGTAATTGTCAAATACAGACCTTAAAATTGAAAGCTTCTAATTATTATTGCAAATTATAACTTGAAGATCTGAACTTGTAATTGTCAAATACAGAACTTCCAATTGTTAAATACAAATTATTAGTGCAAATTATAACTTGAAGATCTGAACTTGCAATTGTCAAATACAGAACTTAAAATTGATAGCTTCTAATTATTATTGCAAATTATAACTTGAAGATCTGAACTTGTAATAGTCAAATACAGAACTTAAAATTGATAGCTTCTAATTATTATTGTAAATTATAACTTGAAGATCTGAACTTGTAATAGTGAATTACAGAACTTAGATTTGTTAAATTCAAATTATTATTTCAAATTATAACTTGTAGATCTGAACTAGTAATTGTCAAATACAGAACTTAAAATTGATAGCTTCTAATTATTATTGCAAATTATAACTTGAAGATCTGAACTTGTAATTGTCAAATACAGAACTTAAAATTGATAGCTTCTAATTATTATTGCAAATTATAACTTGAAGATCTGAACTTGTAATTGTCAAATACAGAACTTAAAATTGATAGCTTCTAATTATTATTGTAAATTATAACTTGAAGATCTGAACTTGTAATTGTCAAATACAGAACTTAAAATTGATAGCTTCTAATTATTATTGCAAATAATAACTTGGAGATCTGAACTAGTAATTGTCAAATACAGAACTTAAAATTGATAGCTTCTAATTATTATTGCAAATTATAACTTGAAGATCTGAACTTGTAATTGTCAAATACAGAACTTAAAATTGATAGCTTCTAATTATTATTGCAAATTATAACTTGAAGATCTGAACTTGTAATTGTCAAATACAGAACATAAAATTGATAGCTTCTAATTATTATTTAAAATTATAACTTGAAGATCTGAACTTGTAATTGTCAAATACAGAACTTAAAATTAATAGCTTCTAATTATTATTGCAAATTATAACTTGAAGATCTGAACTTGTAATTGTCAAATACAGAACTTAAAATTGATAGCTTCTAATTATTATTGTAAATTATAACTTGAAGATCTGAACTTGTAATAGTGAATTACAGAACTTAGATTTGTTAAATTCAAATTATTATTTCAAATTATAACTTGAAGATCTGAACTAGTAATTGTCAAATTCAGAACTTAAAATTGATAGCTTCTAATTATTATTGCATATTATAACTTGAAGATCTGAACTTGTAATTGTTAAATACAGAACTAAAATTGATAGCTTCTAATTATTATTGTAAATTATAACTTCAAGATCTGAACTTGTTATTGTCAAATACAGAACTTAAAATTGATAGCTTCTAATTATTATTGCAAATAATAACTTGAAGATCTGAACTTGTAATTGTCAAATACAGAACTTAAAATTGATAGCTTCTAATTATTATTGCAAATTATAACTTGAAGATCTGAACTTGTAATTGTCAAATACAGAACTTCAAATTGTTAAATACAAATTATTAGTGCAAATTATAACTTGAAGATCTGAACTTGTAATTGTCAAATACAGAACTTAAAATTGATAGCTTCTAATTATTAATGTCAATTATAACTTGAAGATCTAAACTTGTAATAGTGAATTACAGAACTTAGATTTGTTAAATTCAAATTATTATTTCAAATTATAACTTGAAGATCTGAACTAGTAATTGTCAAATACAGAACTTAAAATTGATAGCTTCTAATTATTATTGCATATTATAACTTGAAGATCTGAACTTGTAATTGTTAAATACAGAACTTAAAATTGATAGCTTCTAATTATTATTGTAAATTATAACTTGAAGATCTGAACTTGTAATTGTCAAATACAGAACTTAAAATTGATAGCTTCTAATTATTATTGCAAATAATAACTTGGAGATCTGAACTAGTAATTGTCAAATACAGAACTTAAAATTGATAGCTTCTAATTATTATTGCAAATTATAACTTGAAGATCTGAACTTGTAATTGTCAAATACAGAACTTAAAATTGATAGCTTCTAATTATTATTGCAAATTATAACTTGAAGATCTGAACTTGTAATTGTCAAATACAGAACATAAAATTGATAGCTTCTAATTATTATTTAAAATTATAACTTGAAGATCTGAACTTGTAATTGTCAAATATAGAACTTAAAATTAATAGCTTCTAATTATTATTGCAAATTATAACTTGAAGATCTGAACTTGTAATTGTCAAATACAGAACTTAAAATTGATAGCTTCTAATTATTATTGTAAATTATAACTTGAAGATCTGAACTTGTAATAGTGAATTACAGAACTTAGATTTGTTAAATTCAAATTATTATTTCAAATTATAACTTGAAGATCTGAACTAGTAATTGTCAAATACAGAACTTAAAATTGATAGCTTCTTATTATTATTTCAAATTATAACTTGAAGATCTGAACTAGTAATTGTCAAATACAGAACTTAAAATTGATAGCTTCTAATTATTATTGCAAATTATAACTTGAAGATCTGAACTTGTAATAGTCAAATACAGAACTTAAAATTGATAGCTTTTAATTATTATTGATAATTATAACTTGAAGATCTGAACTTGTAATAGTCAAATACAGAACTTCGAATTGTTAAATACAAATTATTAGTACAAATTATAACTTGAAGATCTGAACTTGTAATAGGTAAATACAGAACTTCGAATTGTTAAATTCAAACTAAGATTGCAAATAATAATTTGAAGATCTGAACTTGTAATAGTCAAATACAGAACTTCGAATTGTTAAATTCAAACTAAGATTGCAAATAATAATTCGAAGATCTGAACTTGTAATAGTCAAATACAGAACTTCTAATTGTTAAATACTAATTATTAGTTCAAATTATAACTTGAAGATCTGAACTAGTAATTGTCAAATACAGACCTTAAAATTGATAGCTTCTAATTATTATTGCAAATTATAACTTGAAGATCTGAACTTGTAATTGTCAAATACAGAACTTCTAATTGTTAAATACAAATTATTAGTGCAAATTATAACTTGAAGATCTGAACTTGCAATTGTCAAATACAGAACTTAAAATTGATAGCTTCTAATTATTATTGCAAATTATAACTTGAAGATCTGAACTTGTAATAGTCAAATACAGAACTTAAAATTGATAGCTTCTAATTATTATTTTAATTATAACTTGAAGATCTGAACTTGTAATAGTGAATTACAGAACTTAGATTTGTTAAATTCAAATTATTATTTCAAATTATAACTTGAAGATCTGAACTAGTAATTGTCAAATACAGAACTTAAAATTGATAGCTTCTAATTATTATTGCAAATTATAACTTGAAGATCTGAACTTGTAATTGTCAAATACAGAACTTAAAATTGATAGCTTCTAATTATTATTGCAAATTATAACTTGAAGATCTGAACTTGTAATTGTCAAATACAGAACTTAAAATTGATAGCTTCTAATTATTATTGTAAATTATAACTTGAAGATCTGAACTTGTAATTGTCAAATACAGAACTTAAAATTGATAGCTTCTAATTATTATTGCAAATTATAACTTGAAGATCTGAACTTGTAATTGTCAAATACAGAACTCAAAATTGATAGCTTCTAATTATTATTGCAAATTATAACTTGAAGATCTGAACTTGTAATTGTCAAATACAGAACTTAAAATTGATAGCTTCTAATTATTATTTCAAATTATAACTTGAAGATCTGAACTTGTAATTGTCAAATACAGAACTTAAAATTAATAGCTTCTAATTATTATTGCAAATTATAACTTGAAGATCTGAACTTGTAATTGTCAAATACAGAACTTAAAATTGATAGCTTCTAATTATTATTGTAAATTATAACTTGAAGATCTGAACTTGTAATAGTGAATTACAGAACTTAGATTTGTTAAATTCAAATTATTATATCAAATTATAACTTGAAGATCGGAACTAGTAATTGTCAAATACAGAACTTAAAATTGATAGCTTCTAATTATTATTGCATATTATAACTTGAAGATCTGAACTTGTAATTGTTAAATACAGAACTTAAAATTGATAGCTTCTAATTATTATTGTAAATTATAACTTCAAGATCTGAACTCGTAATTGTCAAATACAGAACTTAAAATTGATAGCTTCTAATTATTATTGCAAATAATAACTTGAAGATCTGAACTTGTAATTGTCAAATACAGAACTGAAAATTGATAGCTTCTAATTATTATTGCAAATTATAACTTGAAGATCTGAACTTGTAATTGTCAAATACAGAACTTCAAATTGTTAAATACAAATTATTAGTGCAAATTATAACTTGAAGATCTGAACTTGTAATTGTCAAATACAGAACTTAAAATTGATAGCTTCTAATTATTATTGTAAATTATAACTTGAAGATCTGAACTTGTAATAGTGAATTACAGAACTTAGATTTGTTAAATTCAAATTATTATTTCAAATTATAACTTGAAGATCTGAACTAGTAATTGTCAAATACAGAACTTAAAATTTATAGCTTCTAATTATTATTGCATATTATAACTTGAAGATCTGAACTTGTAATTGTCAAATACAGAACTTAAAATTGATAGCTTCTAATTATTATTGTAAATTATAACTTGAAGATCTGAACTTGTAATAGTGAATTACAGAACTTAGATTTGTTAAATTCAAATTATTATTTCAAATTATAACTTGAAGATCTGAACTAGTAATTGTCAAATACAGAACTTAAAATTGATAGCTTCTAATTATTATTGCATATTATAACTTGAAGATCTGAACTTGTAATTGTTAAATACAGAACTTAAAATTGATAGCTTCTAATTATTATTGCATATTATAACTTGAAGATCTGAACTTGTAATTGTTAAATACAGAACTTAAAATTGATAGCTTCTAATTATTATTGTAAATTATAACTTCAAGATCTGAACTTGTAATTGTCAAATACAGAACTTAAAATTGATAGCTTCTAATTATTATTGCAAATAATAACTTGAAGATCTGAACTTGTAATTGTCAAATACAGAACTGAAAATTGATAGCTTCTAATTATTATTGCAAATTATAACTTGAAGATCTGAACTTGTAATTGTCAAATACAGAACTTCAAATTGTTAAATACAAATTATTAGTGCAAATTATAACTTGAAGATCTGAACTTGTAATTGTCAAATACAGAACTTAAAATTGATAGCTTCTAATTATTATTGTAAATTATAACTTGAAGATCTGAACTTGTAATAGTGAATTACAGAACTTAGATTTGTTAAATTCAAATTATTATTTCAAATTATAACTTGAAGATCTGAACTAGTAATTGTCAAATACAGAACTTAAAATTTATAGCTTCTAATTATTATTGCATATTATAACTTGAAGATCTGAACTTGTAATTGTCAAATACAGAACTTAAAATTGATAGCTTCTAATTATTATTGTAAATTATAACTTGAAGATCTGAACTTGTAATAGTGAATTACAGAACTTAGATTTGTTAAATTCAAATTATTATTTCAAATTATAACTTGAAGATCTGAACTAGTAATTGTCAAATACAGAACTTAAAATTTATAGCTTCTAATTATTATTGCATATTATAACTTGAAGATCTGAACTTGTAATTGTCAAATACAGAACTTAAAATTGATAGCTTCTAATTATTATTGTAAATTATAACTTGAAGATCTGAACTTGTAATAGTGAATTACAGAACTTAGATTTGTTAAATTCAAATTATTATTTCAAATTATAACTTGAAGATCTGAACTAGTAATTGTCAAATACAGAACTTAAAATTGATAGCTTCTAATTATTATTGCATATTATAACTTGAAGATCTGAACTTGTAATTGTTAAATACAGAACTTAAAATTGATAGCTTCTAATTATTATTGCATATTATAACTTGAAGATCTGAACTTGTAATTGTTAAATACAGAACTTAAAATTGATAGCTTCTAATTATTATTGTAAATTATAACTTCAAGATCTGAACTTGTAATTGTCAAATACAGAACTTAAAATTGATAGCTTCTAATTATTATTGCAAATAATAACTTGAAGATCTGAACTTGTAATTGTCAAATACAGAACTGAAAATTGATAGCTTCTAATTATTATTGCAAATTATAACTTGAAGATCTGAACTTGTAATTGTCAAATACAGAACTTCAAATTGTTAAATACAAATTATTAGTGCAAATTATAACTTGAAGATCTGAACTTGTAATTGTCAAATACAGAACTTAAAATTGATAGCTTCTAATTATTATTGTAAATTATAACTTGAAGATCTGAACTTGTAATAGTGAATTACAGAACTTAGATTTGTTAAATTCAAATTATTATTTCAAATTATAACTTGAAGATCTGAACTAGTAATTGTCAAATACAGAACTTAAAATTTATAGCTTCTAATTATTATTGCATATTATAACTTGAAGATCTGAACTTGTAATTGTCAAATACAGAACTTAAAATTGATAGCTTCTAATTATTATTGTAAATTATAACTTGAAGATCTGAACTTGTAATAGTGAATTACAGAACTTAGATTTGTTAAATTCAAATTATTATTTCAAATTATAACTTGAAGATCTGAACTAGTAATTGTCAAATACAGAACTTAAAATTGATAGCTTCTAATTATTATTGCATATTATAACTTGAAGATCTGAACTTGTAATTGTTAAATACAGAACTTAAAATTGATAGCTTCTAATTATTATTGTAAATTATAACTTCAAGATCTGAACTTGTAATTGTCAAACACCGAACTTAAAATTGATAGCTTCTAATTATTATTGCAAATAATAACTTGAAGATCTGAACTTGTAATTGTCAAATACAGAACTTAAAATTGATAGCTTCTAATTATTATTGCAAATTATAACTTGAAGATCTGAACTTGTAATTGTCAAATACAGAACTTAAAATTGATAGCTTCTAATTATTATTGCAAATTATAACTTGAAGATCTGAACTTGTAATTGTCAAATACAGAACATAAAATTGATAGCTTCTAATTATTATTTAAAATTATAACTTGAAGATCTGAACTTGTAATTGTCAAATATAGAACTTAAAATTAATAGCTTCTAATTATTATTGCAAATTATAACTTGAAGATCTGAACTTGTAATTGTCAAATACAGAACTTAAAATTGATAGCTTCTAATTATTATTGTAAATTATAACTTGAAGATCTGAACTTGTAATAGTGAATTACAGAACTTAGATTTGTTAAATTCAAATTATTATTTCAAATTATAACTTGAAGATCTGAACTAGTAATTGTCAAATACAGAACTTAAAATTGATAGCTTCTAATTATTAGTGCAAATTATAACTTGAAGATCTGAACTTGTAATTGTCAAATACAGAACTTAAAATTGATAGCTTCTAATTATTATTGTAAATTATAACTTGAAGATCTGAACTTGTAATAGTGAATTACAGAACTTAGATTTGTTAAATTCAAATTATTATTTCAAATTATAACTTGAAGATCTGAACTAGTAATTGTCAAATACAGAACTTAAAATTGATAGCTTCTAATTATTATTGCAAATTATAACTTGAAGATCTGAACTTGTAATTGTCAAATACAGAACTTAAAATTGATAGCTTCTAATTATTATTGCAAATTATAACTTGAAGATCTGAACTTGTAATTGTCAAATACAGAACTTAAAATTGATAGCTTCTAATTATTATTGTAAATTATAACTTGAAGATCCGAACTTGTAATTGTCAAATACAGAACTTAAAATTGATAGCTTCTAATTATTATTGCAAATTATAACTTGAAGATCTGAACTTGTAATTGTCAAATACAGAACTTAAAATTGATAGCTTCTAATTATTATTGCAAATTATAACTTGAAGATCTGAACTTGTAATTGTCAAATACAGAACTTAAAATTGATAGCTTCTAATTATTATTTCAAATTATAACTTGAAGATCTGAACTTGTAATTGTCAAAAACAGAACTTAAAATTAATAGCTTCTAATTATTATTGCAAATTATAACTTGAAGATCTGAACTTGTAATTGTCAAATACAGAACTTAAAATTGATAGCTTCTAATTATTATTGTAAATTATAACTTGTAGATCTGAACTTGTAATAGTTAATTACAGAACTTAGATTTGTTAAATTCAAATTATTATATCAAATTATAACTTGAAGATCTGAACTAGTAATTGTCAAATACAGAACTTAAAATTGATAGCTTCTAATTATTATTGCATATTATAACTTGAAGATCTGAACTTGTAATTGTTAAATACAGAACTTAAAATTGATAGCTTCTAATTATTATTGTAAATTATAACTTCAAGATCTGAACTTGTAATTGTCAAATACAGAACTTAAAATTGATAGCTTCTAATTATTATTGCAAATAATAACTTGAAGATCTGAACTTGTAATTGTCAAATACAGAACTGAAAATTGATAGCTTCTAATTATTATTGCAAATTATAACTTGAAGATCTGAACTTGTAATTGTCAAATACAGAACTTCAAATTGTTAAATACAAATTATTAGTGCAAATTATAACTTGAAGATCTGAACTTGTAATTGTCAAATACAGAACTTAAAATTGATAGCTTCTAATTATTATTGTAAATTATAACTTGAAGATCTGAACTTGTAATAGTGAATTACAGAACTTAGATTTGTTAAATTCAAATTATTATTTCAAATTATAACTTGAAGATCTGAACTAGTAATTGTCAAATACAGAACTTAAAATTGATAGCTTCTAATTATTATTGCATATTATAACTTGAAGATCTGAACTTGTAATTGTTAAATACAGAACTTAAAATTGATAGCTTCTAATTATTATTGTAAATTATAACTTCAAGATCTGAACTTGTAATTGTCAAACACCGAACTTAAAATTGATAGCTTCTAATTATTATTGCAAATAATAACTTGAAGATCTGAACTTGTAATTGTCAAATACAGAACTTAAAATTGATAGCTTCTAAATATTATTGCAAATTGTAATTTGAAGATCTGAACTTGTAATAGACAAATACGCAACTTAGCATTGTTAAATACAAATTGTGATTGCAAATTATAACTTGAAGATCTGAACCTGTAATAGGTAAATACAGAACTTCCAATTGTTAAATTCAAACTAAGATTGCAAATAATAATTCGAAGATCTGAACTTGTAATAGTGAATTACAGAACTTAGATTTGTTAAATTCAAATTATTATTTCAAATTATAACTTGAAGATCTGAACTAGTAATTGTCAAATACAGAACTTAAAATTGATAGCTTCTAATTATTATTGCAAATTATAACTTGAAGATCTGAACTTGTAATAGTCAAATACAGAACTTAGATTTGTTAAATTCAAATTATTATTTCAAATTATAACTTGAAGATCTGAACTAGTAATTGTCAAATACAGAACTTAAAATTGATAGCTTCTAATTATTATTGCAAATTATAACTTGAAGATCTGAACTTGTAATTGTCAAATACAGAACTTAAAATTGATAGCTTCTACTTATTATTGTAAATTATAACTTGAAGATCTGAACTTGTAATTGTCAAATACAGAACTTAAAATTGATAGCTTCTATTTATTATTGCAAATAATAACTTGGAGATCTGAACTAGTAATTGTCAAATACAGAACTTAAAATTGATAGCTTCTAATTATTATTGCAAATTATAACTTGAAGATCTGAACTTGTAATTGTCAAATACAGAACTTAAAATTGATAGCTTCTAATTATTATTGCAAATTATAACTTGAAGATCTGTACTTGTAATTGTCAAATACAGAACATAAAATTGATAGCTTCTAATTATTATTTAAAATTATAACTTGAAGATCTGAACTTGTAATTGTCAAATACAGAACTTAAAATTAATAGCTTCTAATTATTATTGCAAATTATAACTTGAAGATCTGAACTTGTAATTGTCAAATACAGAACTTAAAATTGATAGCTTCTAATTATTATTGTAAATTATAACTTGAAGATCTGAACTTGTAATAGTGAATTACAGAACTTAGATTTGTTAAATTCAAATTATTATTTCAAATTATAACTTGAAGATCTGAACTAGTAATTGTCAAATTCAGAACTTAAAATTGATAGCTTCTAATTATTATTGCATATTATAACTTGAAGATCTGAACTTGTAATTGTTAAATACAGAACTTAAAATTGATAGCTTCTAATTATTATTGTAAATTATAACTTCAAGATCTGAACTTGTAATTGTCAAATACAGAACTTAAAATTGATAGCTTCTAATTATTATTGCAAATAATAACTTGAAGATCTGAACTTGTAATTGTCAAATACTGAACTTAAAATTGATAGCTTCTAATTATTATTGCAAATTATAACTTGAAGATCTGAACTTGTAATTGTCAAATACAGAACTTCAAATTGTTAAATACAAATTATTAGTGCAAATTATAACTTGAAGATCTGAACTTGTAATTGTCAAATACAGAACTTAAAATTGATAGCTTCTAATTATTATTGTAAATTATAACTTGAAGATCTGAACTTGTAATAGTGAATTACAGAACTTAGATTTGTTAAATTCAAATTATTATTTCAAATTATAACTTGAAGATCTGAACTAGTAATTGTCAAATACAGAACTTAAAATTGATAGCTTCTAATTATTATTGCATATTATAACTTGAAGATCTGAACTTGTAATTGTTAAATACAGAACTTAAAATTGATAGCTTCTAATTATTATTGTAAATTATAACTTCAAGATCTGAACTTGTAATTGTCAAATACAGAACTTAAAATTGATAGCTTCTAATTATTATTGCAAATTATAACTTGAAGATCTAAACTTGTAATTGTCAAATACAGAACTTAAAATTAATAGCTTCTAATTATTATTGCAAATTATAACTTGAAGATCTGAACTTGTAATTGTCAAATACAGAACTTAAAATTGATAGCTTCTAATTATTATTGTAAATTATAACTTGAAGATCTGAACTTGTAATAGTGAATTACAGGACTTAGATTTGTTAAATTCAAATTATTATTTCAAATTATAACTTGAAGATCTGAACTAGTAATTGTCAAATACAGAACTTAAAATTGATAGCTTCTAATTATTATTGCATATTATAACTTGAAGATCTGAACTTGTAATTGTTAACTACAGAACTTAAAATTGATAGCTTCTAATTATTATTGTAAATTATAACTTGAAGATCCGAACTTGTAATTGTCAAATACAGAACTTAAAATTGATAGCTTCTAATTATTATTGCAAATTATAACTTGAAGATCTGAACTTGTAATTGTCAAATACAGAACTTAAAATTGATAGCTTCTAATTATTATTGCAAATTATAACTTGAAGATCTGAACTTGTAATTGTCAAATACAGAACTTAAAATTGATAGCTTCTAATTATTATTTCAAATTATAACTTGAAGATCTGAACTTGTAATTGTCAAAAACAGAACTTAAAATTAATAGCTTCTAATTATTATTGCAAATTATAACTTGAAGATCTGAACTTGTAATTGTCAAATACAGAACTTAAAATTGATAGCTTCTAATTATTATTGTAAATTATAACTTGTAGATCTGAACTTGTAATAGTTAATTACAGAACTTAGATTTGTTAAATTCAAATTATTATATCAAATTATAACTTGAAGATCTGAACTAGTAATTGTCAAATACAGAACTTAAAATTGATAGCTTCTAATTATTATTGCATATTATAACTTGAAGATCTGAACTTGTAATTGTTAAATACAGAACTTAAAATTGATAGCTTCTAATTATTATTGTAAATTATAACTTCAAGATCTGAACTTGTAATTGTCAAATACAGAACTTAAAATTGATAGCTTCTAATTATTATTGCAAATAATAACTTGAAGATCTGAACTTGTAATTGTCAAATACAGAACTGAAAATTGATAGCTTCTAATTATTATTGCAAATTATAACTTGAAGATCTGAACTTGTAATTGTCAAATACAGAACTTCAAATTGTTAAATACAAATTATTAGTGCAAATTATAACTTGAAGATCTGAACTTGTAATTGTCAAATACAGAACTTAAAATTGATAGCTTCTAATTATTATTGTAAATTATAACTTGAAGATCTGAACTTGTAATAGTGAATTACAGAACTTAGATTTGTTAAATTCAAATTATTATTTCAAATTATAACTTGAAGATCTGAACTAGTAATTGTCAAATACAGAACTTAAAATTGATAGCTTCTAATTATTATTGCATATTATAACTTGAAGATCTGAACTTGTAATTGTTAAATACAGAACTTAAAATTGATAGCTTCTAATTATTATTGTAAATTATAACTTCAAGATCTGAACTTGTAATTGTCAAACACCGAACTTAAAATTGATAGCTTCTAATTATTATTGCAAATAATAACTTGAAGATCTGAACTTGTAATTGTCAAATACAGAACTTAAAATTGATAGCTTCTAAATATTATTGCAAATTGTAATTTGAAGATCTGAACTTGTAATAGACAAATACGCAACTTAGCATTGTTAAATACAAATTGTGATTGCAAATTATAACTTGAAGATCTGAACCTGTAATAGGTAAATACAGAACTTCCAATTGTTAAATTCAAACTAAGATTGCAAATAATAATTCGAAGATCTGAACTTGTAATAGTGAATTACAGAACTTAGATTTGTTAAATTCAAATTATTATTTCAAATTATAACTTGAAGATCTGAACTAGTAATTGTCAAATACAGAACTTAAAATTGATAGCTTCTAATTATTATTGCAAATTATAACTTGAAGATCTGAACTTGTAATAGTCAAATACAGAACTTAGATTTGTTAAATTCAAATTATTATTTCAAATTATAACTTGAAGATCTGAACTAGTAATTGTCAAATACAGAACTTAAAATTGATAGCTTCTAATTATTATTGCAAATTATAACTTGAAGATCTGAACTTGTAATTGTCAAATACAGAACTTAAAATTGATAGCTTCTAATTATTATTGTAAATTATAACTTGAAGATCTGAACTTGTAATTGTCAAATACAGAACTTAAAATTGATAGCTTCTATTTATTATTGCAAATAATAACTTGGAGATCTGAACTAGTAATTGTCAAATACAGAACTTAAAATTGATAGCTTCTAATTATTATTGCAAATTATAACTTGAAGATCTGAACTTGTAATTGTCAAATACAGAACTTAAAATTGATAGCTTCTAATTATTATTGCAAATTATAACTTGAAGATCTGTACTTGTAATTGTCAAATACAGAACATAAAATTGATAGCTTCTAATTATTATTTAAAATTATAACTTGAAGATCTGAACTTGTAATTGTCAAATACAGAACTTAAAATTAATAGCTTCTAATTATTATTGCAAATTATAACTTGAAGATCTGAACTTGTAATTGTCAAATACAGAACTTAAAATTGATAGCTTCTAATTATTATTGTAAATTATAACTTGAAGATCTGAACTTGTAATAGTGAATTACAGAACTTAGATTTGTTAAATTCAAATTATTATTTCAAATTATAACTTGAAGATCTGAACTAGTAATTGTCAAATTCAGAACTTAAAATTGATAGCTTCTAATTATTATTGCATATTATAACTTGAAGATCTGAACTTGTAATTGTTAAATACAGAACTTAAAATTGATAGCTTCTAATTATTATTGTAAATTATAACTTCAAGATCTGAACTTGTAATTGTCAAATACAGAACTTAAAATTGATAGCTTCTAATTATTATTGCAAATAATAACTTGAAGATCTGAACTTGTAATTGTCAAATACTGAACTTAAAATTGATAGCTTCTAATTATTATTGCAAATTATAACTTGAAGATCTGAACTTGTAATTGTCAAATACAGAACTTCAAATTGTTAAATACAAATTATTAGTGCAAATTATAACTTGAAGATCTGAACTTGTAATTGTCAAATACAGAACTTAAAATTGATAGCTTCTAATTATTATTGTAAATTATAACTTGAAGATCTGAACTTGTAATAGTGAATTACAGAACTTAGATTTGTTAAATTCAAATTATTATTTCAAATTATAACTTGAAGATCTGAACTAGTAATTGTCAAATACAGAACTTAAAATTGATAGCTTCTAATTATTATTGCATATTATAACTTGAAGATCTGAACTTGTAATTGTTAAATACAGAACTTAAAATTGATAGCTTCTAATTATTATTGTAAATTATAACTTCAAGATCTGAACTTGTAATTGTCAAATACAGAACTTAAAATTGATAGCTTCTAATTATTATTGCAAATTATAACTTGAAGATCTAAACTTGTAATTGTCAAATACAGAACTTAAAATTAATAGCTTCTAATTATTATTGCAAATTATAACTTGAAGATCTGAACTTGTAATTGTCAAATACAGAACTTAAAATTGATAGCTTCTAATTATTATTGTAAATTATAACTTGAAGATCTGAACTTGTAATAGTGAATTACAGGACTTAGATTTGTTAAATTCAAATTATTATTTCAAATTATAACTTGAAGATCTGAACTAGTAATTGTCAAATACAGAACTTAAAATTGATAGCTTCTAATTATTATTGCATATTATAACTTGAAGATCTGAACTTGTAATTGTTAACTACAGAACTTAAAATTGATAGCTTCTAATTATTATTGTAAATTATAACTTGAAGATCTGAACTTGTAATTGTCAAATACAGAACTTAAAATTGATAGCTTCTAATTATTATTGCAAATTATAACTTGAAGATCTGAACTTGTAATTGTCAAATACAGAACTTAAAATTAATAGCTTCTAATTATTATTGCAAATTATAACTTGAAGATCTGAACTTGTAATTGTCAAATACAGAACTTAAAATTGATAGCTTCTAATTATTATTGTAAATTATAACTTGAAGATCTGAACTTGTAATAGTGAATTACAGAACTTAGATTTGTTAAATTCAAATTATTATTTCAAATTATAACTTGAAGATCTGAACTAGTAATTGTCAAATACAGAACTTAAAATTGATAGCTTCTAATTATTATTGCATATTATAACTTGAAGATCTGAACTTGTAATTGTTAAATACAGAACTTAAAATTGATAGCTTCTAATTATTATTGTAAATTATAACTTCAAGATCTGAACTTGTAATTGTCAAATACAGAACTTAAAATTGATAGCTTCTAATTATTATTGCAAATAATAGCTTGAAGATCTGAACTTGTAATTGTCAAATACAGAACTTCAAATTGTTAAATACAAATTATTAGTGCAAATTATAACTTGAAGATCTGAACTTGTAATTGTCAAATACAGAACTTAAAATTGATAGCTTCTAATTATTATTGTAAATTATAACTTGAAGATCTGAACTTGTAATAGTGAATTACAGAACTTAGATTTGTTAAATTCAAATTATTATTTCAAATTATAACTTGAAGATCTGAACTAGTAATTGTCAAATACAGAACTTAAAATTGATAGCTTCTAATTATTATTGCATATTATAACTTGAAGATCTGAACTTGTAATTGTTAAATACAGAACTTAAAATTGATAGCTTCTAATTATTATTGTAGATTATAACTTCAAGATCTGAACTTGTAATTGTCAAATACAGAACTTAAAATTAATAGCTTCTAATTATTATTGCAAATTATAACTTGAAGATCTGAACTTGTAATTGTCAAATACAGAACTTAAAATTGATAGCTTCTAATTATTATTGTAAATTATAACTTGAAGATCTGAACTTGTAATAGTGAATTACAGGACTTAGATTTGTTAAATTCAAATTATTATTTCAAATTATAACTTGAAGATCTGAACTAGTAATTGTCAAATACAGAACTTAAAATTGATAGCTTCTAATTATTATTGCATATTATAACTTGAAGATCTGAACTTGTAATTGTTAACTACAGAACTTAAAATTGATAGCTTCTAATTATTATTGTAAATTATAACTTCAAGATCTGAACTTGTAATTGTCAAATACAGAACTTAAACTTGATAGCTTCTAATTATTATTGCAAATTATAACTTGAAGATCTGAACTTGTAATTGTCAAATACAGAACTTAAAATTAATAGCTTCTAATTATTATTGCAAATTATAACTTGAAGATCTGAACTTGTAATTGTCAAATACAGAACTTAAAATTGATAGCTTCTAATTATTATTGTAAATTATAACTTGAAGATCTGAACTTGTAATACTGAATTACAGAACTTAGATTTGTTAAATTCAAATTATTATTTCAAATTATAACTTGAAGATCTGAACTAGTAATTGTCAAATACAGAACTTAAAATTGATAGCTTCTAATTATTATTGCATATTATAACTTGAAGATCTGAACTTGTAATTGTTAAATACAGAACTTAAAATTGATAGCTTCTAATTATTATTGTAAATTATAACTTCAAGATCTGAACTTGTAATTGTCAAATACAGAACTTAAAATTGATAGCTTCTAATTATTATTGCAAATAATAACTTGAAGATCTGAACTTGTAATTGTCAAATACAGAACTTCAAATTGTTAAATACAAATTATTAGTGCAAATTATAACTTGAAGATCTGAACTTGTAATTGTCAAATACAGAACTTAAAATTGATAGCTTCTAATTATTATTGTAAATTATAACTTGAAGATCTGAACTTGTAATAGTGAATTACAGAACTTAGATTTGTTAAATTCAAATTATTATTTCAAATTATAACTTGAAGATCTGAACTAGTAATTGTCAAATACAGAACTTAAAATTGATAGCTTCTAATTATTATTGCATATTATAACTTGAAGATCTGAACTTGTAATTGTTAAATACAGAACTTAAAATTGATAGCTTCTAATTATTTTTGTAAATTATAACTTCAAGATCTGAACTTGTAATTGTCAAATACAGAACTTAAAATTGATAGCTTCTAATTATTATTGCAAATTATAACTTGAAGATCTGAACTTGTAATTGTCAAATACAGAACTTAAAATTAATAGCTTCTAATTATTATTGCAAATTATAACTTGAAGATCTGAACTTGTAATTGTCAAATACAGAACTTAAAATTGATAGCTTCTAATTATTATTGTAAATTATAACTTGAAGATCTGAACTTGTAATAGTGAATTACAGGACTTAGATTTGTTAAATTCAAATTATTATTTCAAATTATAACTTGAAGATCTGAACTAGTAATTGTCAAATACAGAACTTAAAATTGATAGCTTCTAATTATTATTGCATATTATAACTTGAAGATCTGAACTTGTAATTGTTAACTACAGAACTTAAAATTGATAGCTTCTAATTATTATTGTAAATTATAACTTCAAGATCTGAACTTGTAATTGTCAAATACAGAACTTCTAATTGTTAAATACAAATTATTAGATCAAATTATAACTTGAAGATCTGAACTAGTAATTGTCAAATACAGACCTTAAAATTGATAGCTTCTAATTATTATTGCAAATTATAACTTGAAGATCTGAACTTGTAATTGTCAAATACAGAACTTCTAATTGTTAAATACAAATTATTAGTGCAAATTATAACTTGAAGATCTGAACTTGCAATTGTCAAATACAGAACTTAAAATTGATAGCTTCTAATTATTATTGCAAATTATAACTTGAAGATCTGAACTTGTAATAGTCAAATACAGAACTTAAAATTGATAGCTTCTAATTATTATTTTAATTATAACTTGAAGATCTGAACTTGTAATAGTGAATTACAGAACTTAGATTTGTTAAATTCAAATTATTATTTCAAATTATAACTTGAAGATCTGAACTAGTAATTGTCAAATACAGAACTTAAAATTGATAGCTTCTAATTATTATTGCAAATTATAACTTGAAGATCTGAACTTGTAATTGTCAAATACAGAACTTAAAATTGATAGCTTCTAATTATTATTGCAAATTATAACTTGAAGATCTGAACTTGTAATTGTCAAATACAGAACTTAAAATTGATAGCTTCTAATTATTATTGTAAATTATAACTTGAAGATCTGAACTTGTAATTGTCAAATACAGAACTTAAAATTGATAGCTTCTAATTATTATTGCAAATTATAACTTGAAGATCTGAACTTGTAATTGTCAAATACAGAACTTAAAATTGATAGCTTCTAATTATTATTGCAAATTATAACTTGAAGATCTGAACTTGTAATTGTCAAATACAGAACTTAAAATTGATAGCTTCTAATTATTATTTCAAATTATAACTTGAAGATCTGAACTTGTAATTGTCAAATACAGAACTTAAAATTAATAGCTTCTAATTATTATTGCAAATTATAACTTGAAGATCTGAACTTGTAATTGTCAAATACAGAACTTAAAATTGATAGCTTCTAATTATTATTGTAAATTATAACTTGAAGATCTGAACTTGTAATAGTGAATTACAGAACTTAGATTTGTTAAATTCAAATTATTATATCAAATTATAACTTGAAGATCTGAACTAGTAATTGTCAAATACAGAACTTAAAATTTATAGCTTCTAATTATTATTGCATATTATAACTTGAAGATCTGAACTTGTAATTGTTAAATACAGAACTTAAAATTGATAGCTTCTAATTATTATTGTAAATTATAACTTCAAGATCTGAACTTGTAATTGTCAAATACAGAACTTAAAATTGATAGCTTCTAATTATTATTGCAAATAATAACTTGAAGATCTGAACTTGTAATTGTCAAATACAGAACTGAAAATTGATAGCTTCTAATTATTATTGCAAATTATAACTTGAAGATCTGAACTTGTAATTGTCAAATACAGAACTTCAAATTGTTAAATACAAATTATTAGTGCAAATTATAACTTGAAGATCTGAACTTGTAATTGTCAAATACAGAACTTAAAATTGATAGCTTCTAATTATTATTGCATATTATAACTTGAAGATCTGAACTTGTAATTGTTAACTACAGAACTTAAAATTGATAGCTTCTAATTATTATTGTAAATTATAACTTCAAGATCTGAACTTGTAATTGTCAAATACAGAACTTCTAATTGTTAAATACAAATTATTAGATCAAATTATAACTTGAAGATCTGA
This sequence comes from Cantharis lateralis, assembly GCA_963170105.1. Lineage (NCBI taxonomy): Eukaryota > Metazoa > Arthropoda > Insecta > Coleoptera > Cantharidae > Cantharis > Cantharis lateralis. The sequence goes on along the minus strand of OY720625.1, from coordinate 21,369,697 downwards.
ACTAGTAATTGTCAAATACAGACCTTAAAATTGATAGCTTCTAATTATTATTGCAAATTATAACTTGAAGATCTGAACTTGTAATTGTCAAATACAGAACTTCTAATTGTTAAATACAAATTATTAGTGCAAATTATAACTTGAAGATCTGAACTTGCAATTGTCAAATACAGAACTTAAAATTGATAGCTTCTAATTATTATTGCAAATTATAACTTGAAGATCTGAACTTGTAATAGTCAAATACAGAACTTAAAATTGATAGCTTCTAATTATTATTTTAATTATAACTTGAAGATCTGAACTTGTAATAGTGAATTACAGAACTTAGATTTGTTAAATTCAAATTATTATTTCAAATTATAACTTGAAGATCTGAACTAGTAATTGTCAAATACAGAACTTAAAATTGATAGCTTCTAATTATTATTGCAAATTATAACTTGAAGATCTGAACTTGTAATTGTCAAATACAGAACTTAAAATTGATAGCTTCTAATTATTATTGCAAATTATAACTTGAAGATCTGAACTTGTAATTGTCAAATACAGAACTTAAAATTGATAGCTTCTAATTATTATTGTAAATTATAACTTGAAGATCTGAACTTGTAATTGTCAAATACAGAACTTAAAATTGATAGCTTCTAATTATTATTGCAAATTATAACTTGAAGATCTGAACTTGTAATTGTCAAATACAGAACTTAAAATTGATAGCTTCTAATTATTATTGCAAATTATAACTTGAAGATCTGAACTTGTAATTGTCAAATACAGAACTTAAAATTGATAGCTTCTAATTATTATTTCAAATTATAACTTGAAGATCTGAACTTGTAATTGTCAAATACAGAACTTAAAATTAATAGCTTCTAATTATTATTGCAAATTATAACTTGAAGATCTGAACTTGTAATTGTCAAATACAGAACTTAAAATTGATAGCTTCTAATTATTATTGTAAATTATAACTTGAAGATCTGAACTTGTAATAGTGAATTACAGAACTTAGATTTGTTAAATTCAAATTATTATATCAAATTATAACTTGAAGATCTGAACTAGTAATTGTCAAATACAGAACTTAAAATTTATAGCTTCTAATTATTATTGCATATTATAACTTGAAGATCTGAACTTGTAATTGTTAAATACAGAACTTAAAATTGATAGCTTCTAATTATTATTGTAAATTATAACTTCAAGATCTGAACTTGTAATTGTCAAATACAGAACTTAAAATTGATAGCTTCTAATTATTATTGCAAATAATAACTTGAAGATCTGAACTTGTAATTGTCAAATACAGAACTGAAAATTGATAGCTTCTAATTATTATTGCAAATTATAACTTGAAGATCTGAACTTGTAATTGTCAAATACAGAACTTCAAATTGTTAAATACAAATTATTAGTGCAAATTATAACTTGAAGATCTGAACTTGTAATTGTCAAATACAGAACTTAAAATTGATAGCTTCTAATTATTATTGTAAATTATAACTTGAAGATCTGAACTTGTAATAGTGAATTACAGAACTTAGATTTGTTAAATTCAAATTATTATTTCAAATTATAACTTGAAGATCTGAACTAGTAATTGTCAAATACAGAACTTAAAATTTATAGCTTCTAATTATTATTGCATATTATAACTTGAAGATCTGAACTTGTAATTGTCAAATACAGAACTTCTAATTGTTAAATACAAATTATTAGATCAAATTATAACTTGAAGATCTGAACTAGTAATTGTCAAATACAGACCTTAAAATTGATAGCTTCTAATTATTATTGCAAATTATAACTTGAAGATCTGAACTTGTAATTGTCAAATACAGAACTTCTAATTGTTAAATACAAATTATTAGTGCAAATTATAACTTGAAGATCTGAACTTGCAATTGTCAAATACAGAACTTAAAATTGATAGCTTCTAATTATTATTGCAAATTATAACTTGAAGATCTGAACTTGTAATAGTCAAATACAGAACTTAAAATTGATAGCTTCTAATTATTATTTTAATTATAACTTGAAGATCTGAACTTGTAATAGTGAATTACAGAACTTAGATTTGTTAAATTCAAATTATTATTTCAAATTATAACTTGAAGATCTGAACTAGTAATTGTCAAATACAGAACTTAAAATTGATAGCTTCTAATTATTATTGCAAATTATAACTTGAAGATCTGAACTTGTAATTGTCAAATACAGAACTTAAAATTGATAGCTTCTAATTATTATTGCAAATTATAACTTGAAGATCTGAACTTGTAATTGTCAAATACAGAACTTAAAATTGATAGCTTCTAATTATTATTGTAAATTATAACTTGAAGATCTGAACTTGTAATTGTCAAATACAGAACTTAAAATTGATAGCTTCTAATTATTATTGCAAATTATAACTTGAAGATCTGAACTTGTAATTGTCAAATACAGAACTTAAAATTGATAGCTTCTAATTATTATTGCAAATTATAACTTGAAGATCTGAACTTGTAATTGTCAAATACAGAACTTAAAATTGATAGCTTCTAATTATTATTTCAAATTATAACTTGAAGATCTGAACTTGTAATTGTCAAATACAGAACTTAAAATTAATAGCTTCTAATTATTATTGCAAATTATAACTTGAAGATCTGAACTTGTAATTGTCAAATACAGAACTTAAAATTGATAGCTTCTAATTATTATTGTAAATTATAACTTGAAGATCTGAACTTGTAATAGTGAATTACAGAACTTAGATTTGTTAAATTCAAATTATTATATCAAATTATAACTTGAAGATCTGAACTAGTAATTGTCAAATACAGAACTTAAAATTTATAGCTTCTAATTATTATTGCATATTATAACTTGAAGATCTGAACTTGTAATTGTTAAATACAGAACTTAAAATTGATAGCTTCTAATTATTATTGTAAATTATAACTTCAAGATCTGAACTTGTAATTGTCAAATACAGAACTTAAAATTGATAGCTTCTAATTATTATTGCAAATAATAACTTGAAGATCTGAACTTGTAATTGTCAAATACAGAACTGAAAATTGATAGCTTCTAATTATTATTGCAAATTATAACTTGAAGATCTGAACTTGTAATTGTCAAATACAGAACTTCAAATTGTTAAATACAAATTATTAGTGCAAATTATAACTTGAAGATCTGAACTTGTAATTGTCAAATACAGAACTTAAAATTGATAGCTTCTAATTATTATTGTAAATTATAACTTGAAGATCTGAACTTGTAATAGTGAATTACAGAACTTAGATTTGTTAAATTCAAATTATTATTTCAAATTATAACTTGAAGATCTGAACTAGTAATTGTCAAATACAGAACTTAAAATTTATAGCTTCTAATTATTATTGCATATTATAACTTGAAGATCTGAACTTGTAATTGTCAAATACAGAACTTAAAATTGATAGCTTCTAATTATTATTGTAAATTATAACTTGAAGATCTGAACTTGTAATAGTGAATTACAGAACTTAGATTTGTTAAATTCAAATTATTATTTCAAATTATAACTTGAAGATCTGAACTAGTAATTGTCAAATACAGAACTTAAAATTGATAGCTTCTAATTATTATTGCATATTATAACTTGAAGATCTGAACTTGTAATTGTTAAATACAGAACTTAAAATTGATAGCTTCTAATTATTATTGTAAATTATAACTTCAAGATCTGAACTTGTAATTGTCAAACACCGAACTTAAAATTGATAGCTTCTAATTATTATTGCAAATAATAACTTGAAGATCTGAACTTGTAATTGTCAAATACAGAACTTAAAATTGATAGCTTCTAATTATTATTGCAAATTATAACTTGAAGATCTGAACTTGTAATTGTCAAATACAGAACTTAAAATTGATAGCTTCTAATTATTATTGCAAATTATAACTTGAAGATCTGAACTTGTAATTGTCAAATACAGAACATAAAATTGATAGCTTCTAATTATTATTTAAAATTATAACTTGAAGATCTGAACTTGTAATTGTCAAATATAGAACTTAAAATTAATAGCTTCTAATTATTATTGCAAATTAGAACTTGAAGATCTGAACTTGTAATTGTCAAATACAGAACTTAAAATTGATAGCTTCTAATTATTATTGTAAATTATAACTTGAAGATCTGAACTTGTAATAGTGAATTACAGAACTTAGATTTGTTAAATTCAAATTATTATTTCAAATTATAACTTGAAGATCTGAACTAGTAATTGTCAAATACAGAACTTAAAATTGATAGCTTCTTATTATTATTTCAAATTATAACTTGAAGATCTGAACTTGTAATTGTCAAATACAGAACTTAAAATTGATAGCTTCTAATTATTATTGCAAATTATAACTTGAAGATCTGAACTTGTAATAGTCAAATACAGAACTTAAAATTGATAGCTTTTAATTATTATTGTAAATTATAACTTGAAGATCTGAACTTGTAATAGTCAAATACAGAACTTCGAATTGTTAAATACAAATTATTAGTACAAATTATAACTTGAAGATCTGAACTTGTAATAGGTAAATACAGAACTTCGAATTGTTAAATTCAAACTAAGATTGCAAATAATAATTTGAAGATCTGAACTTGTAATAGTCAAATACAGAACTTCGAATTGTTAAATTCAAACTAAGATTGCAAATAATAATTCGAAGATCTGAACTTGTAATAGTCAAATACAGAACTTCTAATTGTTAAATACAAATTATTAGTTCATATTATAACTTGAAGATCTGAACTAGTAATTGTCAAATACAGACCTTAAAATTGAAAGCTTCTAATTATTATTGCAAATTATAACTTGAAGATCTGAACTTGTAATTGTCAAATACAGAACTTCTAATTGTTAAATACAAATTATTAGTGCAAATTATAACTTGAAGATCTGAACTTGCAATTGTCAAATACAGAACTTAAAATTGATAGCTTCTAATTATTATTGCAAATTATAACTTGAAGATCTGAACTTGTAATAGTCAAATACAGAACTTAAAATTGATAGCTTCTAATTATTATTGTAAATTATAACTTGAAGATCTGAACTTGTAATAGTGAATTACAGAACTTAGATTTGTTAAATTCAAATTATTATTTCAAATTATAACTTGAAGATCTGAACTAGTAATTGTCAAATACAGAACTTAAAATTGATAGCTTCTAATTATTATTGCAAATTATAACTTGAAGATCTGAACTTGTAATTGTCAAATACAGAACTTAAAATTGATAGCTTCTAATTATTATTGCAAATTATAACTTGAAGATCTGAACTTGTAATTGTCAAATACAGAACTTAAAATTGATAGCTTCTAATTATTTTTGTAAATTATAACTTGAAGATCTGAACTTGTAATTGTCAAATACAGAACTTAAAATTGATAGCTTCTAATTATTATTGCAAATAATAACTTGGAGATCTGAACTAGTAATTGTCAAATACAGAACTTAAAATTGATAGCTTCTAATTATTATTGCAAATTATAACTTGAAGATCTGAACTTGTAATTGTCAAATACAGAACTTAAAATTGATAGCTTCTAATTATTATTGCAAATTATAACTTGAAGATCTGAACTTGTAATTGTCAAATACAGAACATAAAATTGATAGCTTCTAATTATTATTTAAAATTATAACTTGAAGATCTGAACTTGTAATTGTCAAATACAGAACTTAAAATTAATAGCTTCTAATTATTATTGCAAATTATAACTTGAAGATCTGAACTTGTAATTGTCAAATACAGAACTTAAAATTGATAGCTTCTAATTATTATTGTAAATTATAACTTGAAGATCTGAACTTGTAATAGTGAATTACAGAACTTAGATTTGTTAAATTCAAATTATTATTTCAAATTATAACTTGAAGATCTGAACTAGTAATTGTCAAATTCAGAACTTAAAATTGATAGCTTCTAATTATTATTGCATATTATAACTTGAAGATCTGAACTAGTAATTGTTAAATACAGAACTTAAAATTGATAGCTTCTAATTATTATTGTAAATTATAACTTCAAGATCTGAACTTGTTATTGTCAAATACAGAACTTAAAATTGATAGCTTCTAATTATTATTGCAAATAATAACTTGAAGATCTGAACTTGTAATTGTCAAATACAGAACTTAAAATTGATAGCTTCTAATTATTATTGCAAATTATAACTTGAAGATCTGAACTTGTAATTGTCAAATACAGAACTTCAAATTGTTAAATACAAATTATTAGTGCAAATTATAACTTGAAGATCTGAACTTGTAATTGTCAAATACAGAACTTAAAATTGATAGCTTCTAATTATTAATGTCAATTATAACTTGAAGATCTAAACTTGTAATAGTGAATTACAGAACTTAGATTTGTTAAATTCAAATTATTATTTCAAATTATAACTTGAAGATCTGAACTAGTAATTGTCAAATACAGAACTTAAAATTGATAGCTTCTAATTATTATTGCATATTATAACTTGAAGATCTGAACTTGTAATTGTTAAATACAGAACTTAAAATTGATAGCTTCTAATTATTATTGTAAATTATAACTTGAAGATCTGAACTTGTAATTGTCAAATACAGAACTTAAAATTGATAGCTTCTAATTATTATTGCAAATAATAACTTGGAGATCTGAACTAGTAATTGTCAAATACAGAACTTAAAATTGATAGCTTCTAATTATTATTGCAAATTATAACTTGAAGATCTGAACTTGTAATTGTCAAATACAGAACTTAAAATTGATAGCTTCTAATTATTATTGCAAATTATAACTTGAAGATCTGAACTTGTAATTGTCAAATACAGAACATAAAATTGATAGCTTCTAATTATTATTTAAAATTATAACTTGAAGATCTGAACTTGTAATTGTCAAATATAGAACTTAAAATTAATAGCTTCTAATTATTATTGCAAATTATAACTTGAAGATCTGAACTTGTAATTGTCAAATACAGAACTTAAAATTGATAGCTTCTAATTATTATTGTAAATTATAACTTGAAGATCTGAACTTGTAATAGTGAATTACAGAACTTAGATTTGTTAAATTCAAATTATTATTTCAAATTATAACTTGAAGATCTGAACTAGTAATTGTCAAATACAGAACTTAAAATTGATAGCTTCTTATTATTATTTCAAATTATAACTTGAAGATCTGAACTTGTAATTGTCAAATACAGAACTTAAAATTGATAGCTTCTAATTATTATTGCAAATTATAACTTGAAGATCTGAACTTGTAATAGTCAAATACAGAACTTAAAATTGATAGCTTTTAATTATTATTGATAATTATAACTTGAAGATCTGAACTTGTAATAGTCAAATACAGAACTTCGAATTGTTAAATACAAATTATTAGTACAAATTATAACTTGAAGATCTGAACTTGTAATAGGTAAATACAGAACTTCGAATTGTTAAATTCAAACTAAGATTGCAAATAATAATTTGAAGATCTGAACTTGTAATAGTCAAATACAGAACTTCGAATTGTTAAATTCAAACTAAGATTGCAAATAATAATTCGAAGATCTGAACTTGTAATAGTCAAATACAGAACTTCTAATTGTTAAATACAAATTATTAGTTCAAATTATAACTTGAAGATCTGAACTAGTAATTGTCAAATACAGACCTTAAAATTGATAGCTTCTAATTATTATTGCAAATTATAACTTGAAGATCTGAACTTGTAATTGTCAAATACAGAACTTCTAATTGTTACATACAAATTATTAGTGCAAATTATAACTTGAAGATCTGAACTTGCAATTGTCAAATACAGAACTTAAAATTGATAGCTTCTAATTATTATTGCAAATTATAACTTGAAGATCTGAACTTGTAATAGTCAAATACAGAACTTAAAATTGATAGCTTCTAATTATTATTTTAATTATAACTTGAAGATCTGAACTTGTAATAGTGAATTACAGAACTTAGATTTGTTAAATTCAAATTATTATTTCAAATTATAACTTGAAGATCTGAACTAGTAATTGTCAAATACAGAACTTAAAATTGATAGCTTCTAATTATTATTGCAAATTATAACTTGAAGATCTGAACTTGTAATTGTCAAATACAGAACTTAAAATTGATAGCTTCTAATTATTATTGCAAATTATAACTTGAAGATCTGAACTTGTAATTGTCAAATACAGAACTTAAAATTGATAGCTTCTAATTATTATTGTAAATTATAACTTGAAGATCTGAACTTGTAATTGTCAAATACAGAACTTAAAATTGATAGCTTCTAATTATTATTGCAAATTATAACTTGAAGATCTGAACTTGTAATTGTCAAATACAGAACTCAAAATTGATAGCTTCTAATTATTATTGCAAATTATAACTTGAAGATCTGAACTTGTAATTGTCAAATACAGAACTTAAAATTGATAGCTTCTAATTATTATTTCAAATTATAACTTGAAGATCTGAACTTGTAATTGTCAAATACAGAACTTAAAATTAATAGCTTCTAATTATTATTGCAAATTATAACTTGAAGATCTGAACTTGTAATTGTCAAATACAGAACTTAAAATTGATAGCTTCTAATTATTATTGTAAATTATAACTTGAAGATCTGAACTTGTAATAGTGAATTACAGAACTTAGATTTGTTAAATTCAAATTATTATATCAAATTATAACTTGAAGATCTGAACTAGTAATTGTCAAATACAGAACTTAAAATTGATAGCTTCTAATTATTATTGCATATTATAACTTGAAGATCTGAACTTGTAATTGTTAAATACAGAACTTAAAATTGATAGCTTCTAATTATTATTGTAAATTATAACTTCAAGATCTGAACTTGTAATTGTCAAATACAGAACTTAAAATTGATAGCTTCTAATTATTATTGCAAATAATAACTTGAAGATCTGAACTTGTAATTGTCAAATACAGAACTGAAAATTGATAGCTTCTAATTATTATTGCAAATTATAACTTGAAGATCTGAACTTGTAATTGTCAAATACAGAACTTCAAATTGTTAAATACAAATTATTAGTGCAAATTATAACTTGAAGATCTGAACTTGTAATTGTCAAATACAGAACTTAAAATTGATAGCTTCTAATTATTATTGTAAATTATAACTTGAAGATCTGAACTTGTAATAGTGAATTACAGAACTTAGATTTGTTAAATTCAAATTATTATTTCAAATTATAACTTGAAGATCTGAACTAGTAATTGTCAAATACAGAACTTAAAATTTATAGCTTCTAATTATTATTGCATATTATAACTTGAAGATCTGAACTTGTAATTGTCAAATACAGAACTTAAAATTGATAGCTTCTAATTATTATTGTAAATTATAACTTGAAGATCTGAACTTGTAATAGTGAATTACAGAACTTAGATTTGTTAAATTCAAATTATTATTTCAAATTATAACTTGAAGATCTGAACTAGTAATTGTCAAATACAGAACTTAAAATTGATAGCTTCTAATTATTATTGCATATTATAACTTGAAGATCTGAACTTGTAATTGTTAAATACAGAACTTAAAATTGATAGCTTCTAATTATTATTGTAAATTATAACTTCAAGATCTGAACTTGTAATTGTCAAACACCGAACTTAAAATTGATAGCTTCTAATTATTATTGCAAATAATAACTTGAAGATCTGAACTTGTAATTGTCAAATACAGAACTTAAAATTGATAGCTTCTAATTATTATTGCAAATTATAACTTGAAGATCTGAACTTGTAATTGTCAAATACAGAACTTAAAATTGATAGCTTCTAATTATTATTGCAAATTATAACTTGAAGATCTGAACTTGTAATTGTCAAATACAGAACATAAAATTGATAGCTTCTAATTATTATTTAAAATTATAACTTGAAGATCTGAACTTGTAATTGTCAAATATAGAACTTAAAATTAATAGCTTCTAATTATTATTGCAAATTATAACTTGAAGATCTGAACTTGTAATTGTCAAATACAGAACTTAAAATTGATAGCTTCTAATTATTATTGTAAATTATAACTTGAAGATCTGAACTTGTAATAGTGAATTACAGAACTTAGATTTGTTAAATTCAAATTATTATTTCAAATTATAACTTGAAGATCTGAACTAGTAATTGTCAAATACAGAACTTAAAATTGATAGCTTCTAATTATTAGTGCAAATTATAACTTGAAGATCTGAACTTGTAATTGTCAAATACAGAACTTAAAATTGATAGCTTCTAATTATTATTGTAAATTATAACTTGAAGATCTGAACTTGTAATTGTCAAATACAGAACTTAAAATTGATAGCTTCTAATTATTATTGCAAATAATAACTTGGAGATCTGAACTAGTAATTGTCAAATACAGAACTTAAAATTGATAGCTTCTAATTATTATTGCAAATTATAACTTGAAGATCTGAACTTGTAATTGTCAAATACAGAACTTAAAATTGATAGCTTCTAATTATTATTGCAAATTATAACTTGAAGATCTGAACTTGTAATTGTCAAATACAGAACATAAAATTGATAGCTTCTAATTATTATTTAAAATTATAACTTGAAGATCTGAACTTGTAATTGTCAAATATAGAACTTAAAATTAATAGCTTCTAATTATTATTGCAAATTATAACTTGAAGATCTGAACTTGTAATTGTCAAATACAGAACTTAAAATTGATAGCTTCTAATTATTATTGTAAATTATAACTTGAAGATCTGAACTTGTAATAGTGAATTACAGAACTTAGATTTGTTAAATTCAAATTATTATTTCAAATTATAACTTGAAGATCTGAACTAGTAATTGTCAAATACAGAACTTAAAATTGATAGCTTCTTATTATTATTTCAAATTATAACTTGAAGATCTGAACTTGTAATTGTCAAATACAGAACTTAAAATTGATAGCTTCTAATTATTATTGCAAATTATAACTTGAAGATCTGAACTTGTAATAGTCAAATACAGAACTTAAAATTGATAGCTTTTAATTATTATTGTAAATTATAACTTGTAGATCTGAACTTGTAATAGTCAAATACAGAACTTCGAATTGTTAAATACAAATTATTAGTACAAATTATAACTTGAAGATCTGAACTTGTAATAGGTAAATACAGAACTTCGAATTGTTAAATTCAAACTAAGATTGCAAATAATAATTTGAAGATCTGAACTTGTAATAGTCAAATACAGAACTTCGAATTGTTAAATTCAAACTAAGATTGCAAATAATAATTCGAAGATCTGAACTTGTAATAGTCAAATACAGAACTTCTAATTGTTAAATACAAATTATTAGTTCAAATTATAACTTGAAGATCTGAACTAGTAATTGTCAAATACAGACCTTAAAATTGAAAGCTTCTAATTATTATTGCAAATTATAACTTGAAGATCTGAACTTGTAATTGTCAAATACAGAACTTCTAATTGTTAAATACAAATTATTAGTGCAAATTATAACTTGAAGATCTGAACTTGCAATTGTCAAATACAGAACTTAAAATTGATAGCTTCTAATTATTATTGCAAATTATAACTTGAAGATCTGAACTTGTAATAGTCAAATACAGAACTTAAAATTGATAGCTTCTAATTATTATTGTAAATTATAACTTGAAGATCTGAACTTGTAATAGTGAATTACAGAACTTAGATTTGTTAAATTCAAATTATTATTTCAAATTATAACTTGAAGATCTGAACTAGTAATTGTCAAATACAGAACTTAAAATTGATAGCTTCTAATTATTATTGCAAATTATAACTTGAAGATCTGAACTTGTAATTGTCAAATACAGAACTTAAAATTGATAGCTTCTAATTATTATTGCAAATTATAACTTGAAGATCTGAACTTGTAATTGTCAAATACAGAACTTAAAATTGATAGCTTCTAATTATTATTGTAAATTATAACTTGAAGATCCGAACTTGTAATTGTCAAATACAGAACTTAAAATTGATAGCTTCTAATTATTATTGCAAATTATAACTTGAAGATCTGAACTTGTAATTGTCAAATACAGAACTTAAAATTGATAGCTTCTAATTATTATTGCAAATTATAACTTGAAGATCTGAACTTGTAATTGTCAAATACAGAACTTAAAATTGATAGCTTCTAATTATTATTTCAAATTATAACTTGAAGATCTGAACTTGTAATTGTCAAAAACAGAACTTAAAATTAATAGCTTCTAATTATTATTGCAAATTATAACTTGAAGATCTGAACTTGTAATTGTCAAATACAGAACTTAAAATTGATAGCTTCTAATTATTATTGTAAATTATAACTTGTAGATCTGAACTTGTAATAGTTAATTACAGAACTTAGATTTGTTAAATTCAAATTATTATATCAAATTATAACTTGAAGATCTGAACTAGTAATTGTCAAATACAGAACTTAAAATTGATAGCTTCTAATTATTATTGCATATTATAACTTGAAGATCTGAACTTGTAATTGTTAAATACAGAACTTAAAATTGATAGCTTCTAATTATTATTGTAAATTATAACTTCAAGATCTGAACTTGTAATTGTCAAATACAGAACTTAAAATTGATAGCTTCTAATTATTATTGCAAATAATAACTTGAAGATCTGAACTTGTAATTGTCAAATACAGAACTGAAAATTGATAGCTTCTAATTATTATTGCAAATTATAACTTGAAGATCTGAACTTGTAATTGTCAAATACAGAACTTCAAATTGTTAAATACAAATTATTAGTGCAAATTATAACTTGAAGATCTGAACTTGTAATTGTCAAATACAGAACTTAAAATTGATAGCTTCTAATTATTATTGTAAATTATAACTTGAAGATCTGAACTTGTAATAGTGAATTACAGAACTTAGATTTGTTAAATTCAAATTATTATTTCAAATTATAACTTGAAGATCTGAACTAGTAATTGTCAAATACAGAACTTAAAATTGATAGCTTCTAATTATTATTGCATATTATAACTTGAAGATCTGAACTTGTAATTGTTAAATTCAGAACTTAAAATTGATAGCTTCTAATTATTATTGTAAATTATAACTTCAAGATCTGAACTTGTAATTGTCAAACACCGAACTTAAAATTGATAGCTTCTAATTATTATTGCAAATAATAACTTGAAGATCTGAACTTGTAATTGTCAAATACAGAACTTAAAATTGATAGCTTCTAAATATTATTGCAAATTGTAATTTGAAGATCTGAACTTGTAATAGACAAATACGCAACTTAGCATTGTTAAATACAAATTGTGATTGCAAATTATAACTTGAAGATCTGAACCTGTAATAGGTAAATACAGAACTTCCAATTGTTAAATTCAAACTAAGATTGCAAATAATAATTCGAAGATCTGAACTTGTAATAGTGAATTACAGAACTTAGATTTGTTAAATTCAAATTATTATTTCAAATTATAACTTGAAGATCTGAACTAGTAATTGTCAAATACAGAACTTAAAATTGATAGCTTCTAATTATTATTGCAAATTATAACTTGAAGATCTGAACTTGTAATAGTCAAATACAGAACTTAGATTTGTTAAATTCAAATTATTATTTCAAATTATAACTTGAAGATCTGAACTAGTAATTGTCAAATACAGAACTTAAAATTGATAGCTTCTAATTATTATTGCAAATTATAACTTGAAGATCTGAACTTGTAATTGTCAAATACAGAACTTAAAATTGATAGCTTCTAATTATTATTGTAAATTATAACTTGAAGATCTGAACTTGTAATTGTCAAATACAGAACTTAAAATTGATAGCTTCTATTTATTATTGCAAATAATAACTTGGAGATCTGAACTAGTAATTGTCAAATACAGAACTTAAAATTGATAGCTTCTAATTATTATTGCAAATTATAACTTGAAGATCTGAACTTGTAATTGTCAAATACAGAACTTAAAATTGATAGCTTCTAATTATTATTGCAAATTATAACTTGAAGATCTGTACTTGTAATTGTCAAATACAGAACATAAAATTGATAGCTTCTAATTATTATTTAAAATTATAACTTGAAGATCTGAACTTGTAATTGTCAAATACAGAACTTAAAATTAATAGCTTCTAATTATTATTGCAAATTATAACTTGAAGATCTGAACTTGTAATTGTCAAATACAGAACTTAAAATTGATAGCTTCTAATTATTATTGTAAATTATAACTTGAAGATCTGAACTTGTAATAGTGAATTACAGAACTTAGATTTGTTAAATTCAAATTATTATTTCAAATTATAACTTGAAGATCTGAACTAGTAATTGTCAAATTCAGAACTTAAAATTGATAGCTTCTAATTATTATTGCATATTATAACTTGAAGATCTGAACTTGTAATTGTTAAATACAGAACTTAAAATTGATAACTTCTAATTATTATTGTAAATTATAACTTCAAGATCTGAACTTGTAATTGTCAAATACTGAACTTAAAATTGATAGCTTCTAATTATTATTGCAAATAATAACTTGAAGATCTGAACTTGTAATTGTCAAATACAGAACTTAAAATTGATAGCTTCTAATTATTATTGCAAATTATAACTTGAAGATCTGAACTTGTAATTGTCAAATACAGAACTTCAAATTGTTAAATACAAATTATTAGTGCAAATTATAACTTGAAGATCTGAACTTGTAATTGTCAAATACAGAACTTAAAATTGATAGCTTCTAATTATTATTGTAAATTATAACTTGAAGATCTGAACTTGTAATAGTGAATTACAGAACTTAGATTTGTTAAATTCAAATTATTATTTCAAATTATAACTTGAAGATCTGAACTAGTAATTGTCAAATACAGAACTTAAAATTGATAGCTTCTAATTATTATTGCATATTATAACTTGAAGATCTGAACTTGTAATTGTTAAATACAGAACTTAAAATTGATAGCTTCTAATTATTATTGTAAATTATAACTTCAAGATCTGAACTTGTAATTGTCAAATACAGAACTTAAAATTGATAGCTTCTAATTATTATTGCAAATTATAACTTGAAGATCTAAACTTGTAATTGTCAAATACAGAACTTAAAATTAATAGCTTCTAATTATTATTGCAAATTATAACTTGAAGATCTGAACTTGTAATTGTCAAATACAGAACTTAAAATTGATAGCTTCTAATTATTATTGTAAATTATAACTTGAAGATCTGAACTTGTAATAGTGAATTACAGGACTTAGATTTGTTAAATTCAAATTATTATTTCAAATTATAACTTGAAGATCTGAACTAGTAATTGTCAAATACAGAACTTAAAATTGATAGCTTCTAATTATTATTGCATATTATAACTTGAAGATCTGAACTTGTAATTGTTAACTACAGAACTTAAAATTGATAGCTTCTAATTATTATTGTAAATTATAACTTCAAGATCTGAACTTGTAATTGTCAAATACAGAACTTAAAATTGATAGCTTCTAATTATTATTGCAAATTATAACTTGAAGATCTGAACTTGTAATTGTCAAATACAGAACTTAAAATTAATAGCTTCTAATTATTATTGCAAATTATAACTTGAAGATCTGAACTTGTAATTGTCAAATACAGAACTTAAAATTGATAGCTTCTAATTATTATTGTAAATTATAACTTGAAGATCTGAACTTGTAATAGTGAATTACAGAACTTAGATTTGTTAAATTCAAATTATTATTTCAAATTATAACTTGAAGATCTGAACTAGTAATTGTCAAATACAGAACTTAAAATTGATAGCTTCTAATTATTATTGCATATTATAACTTGATGATCTGAACTTGTAATTGTTAAATACAGAACTTAAAATTGATAGCTTCTAATTATTATTGTAAATTATAACTTCAAGATCTGAACTTGTAATTGTCAAATACAGAACTTAAAATTGATAGCTTCTAATTATTATTGCAAATAATAGCTTGAAGATCTGAACTTGTAATTGTCAAATACAGAACTTCAAATTGTTAAATACAAATTATTAGTGCAAATTATAACTTGAAGATCTGAACTTGTAATTGTCAAATACAGAACTTAAAATTGATAGCTTCTAATTATTATTGTAAATTATAACTTGAAGATCTGAACTTGTAATAGTGAATTACAGAACTTAGATTTGTTAAATTCAAATTATTATTTCAAATTATAACTTGAAGATCTGAACTAGTAATTGTCAAATACAGAACTTAAAATTGATAGCTTCTAATTATTATTGCATATTATAACTTGAAGATCTGAACTTGTAATTGTTAAATACAGAACTTAAAATTGATAGCTTCTAATTATTATTGTAAATTATAACTTCAAGATCTGAACTTGTAATTGTCAAATACAGAACTTAAAATTGATAGCTTCTAATTATTATTGCAAATTATAACTTGAAGATCTAAACTTGTAATTGTCAAATACAGAACTTAAAATTAATAGCTTCTAATTATTATTGCAAATTATAACTTGAAGATCTGAACTTGTAATTGTCAAATACAGAACTTAAAATTGATAGCTTCTAATTATTATTGTAAATTATAACTTGAAGATCTGAACTTGTAATAGTGAATTACAGGACTTAGATTTGTTAAATTCAAATTATTATTTCAAATTATAACTTGAAGATCTGAACTAGTAATTGTCAAATACAGAACTTAAAATTGATAGCTTCTAATTATTATTGCATATTATAACTTGAAGATCTGAACTTGTAATTGTTAACTACAGAACTTAAAATTGATAGCTTCTAATTATTATTGTAAATTATAACTTCAAGATCTGAACTTGTAATTGTCAAATACAGAACTTAAACTTGATAGCTTCTAATTATTATTGCAAATTATAACTTGAAGATCTGAACTAGTAATTGTCAAATACAGAACTTAAAATTAATAGCTTCTAATTATTATTGCAAATTATAACTTGAAGATTTGAACTTGTAATTGTCAAATACAGAACTTAAAATTGATAGCTTCTAATTATTATTGTAAATTATAACTTGAAGATCTGAACTTGTAATACTGAATTACAGAACTTAGATTTGTTAAATTCAAATTATTATTTCAAATTATAACTTGAAGATCTGAACTAGTAATTGTCAAATACAGAACTTAAAATTGATAGCTTCTAATTATTATTGCATATTATAACTTGAAGATCTGAACTTGTAATTGTTAAATACAGAACTTAAAATTGATAGCTTCTAATTATTATTGTAAATTATAACTTCAAGATCTGAACTTGTAATTGTCAAATACAGAACTTAAAATTGATAGCTTCTAATTATTATTGCAAATAATAACTTGAAGATCTGAACTTGTAATTGTCAAATACAGAACTTCAAATTGTTAAATACAAATTATTAGTGCAAATTATAACTTGAAGATCTGAACTTGTAATTGTCAAATACAGAACTTAAAATTGATAGCTTCTAATTATTATTGTAAATTATAACTTGAAGATCTGAACTTGTAATAGTGAATTACAGAACTTAGATTTGTTAAATTCAAATTATTATTTCAAATTATAACTTGAAGATCTGAACTAGTAATTGTCAAATACAGAACTTAAAATTGATAGCTTCTAATTATTATTGCATATTATAACTTGAAGATCTGAACTTGTAATTGTTAAATACAGAACTTAAAATTGATAGCTTCTAATTATTTTTGTAAATTATAACTTCAAGATCTGAACTTGTAATTGTCAAATACAGAACTTAAAATTGATAGCTTCTAATTATTATTGCAAATTATAACTTGAAGATCTGAACTTGTAATTGTCAAATACAGAACTTAAAATTAATAGCTTCTAATTATTATTGCAAATTATAACTTGAAGATCTGAACTTGTAATTGTCAAATACAGAACTTAAAATTGATAGCTTCTAATTATTATTGTAAATTATAACTTGAAGATCTGAACTTGTAATAGTGAATTACAGGACTTAGATTTGTTAAATTCAAATTATTATTTCAAATTATAACTGGAAGATCTGAACTAGTAATTGTCAAATACAGAACTTAAAATTGATAGCTTCTAATTATTATTGCATATTATAACTTGAAGATCTGAACTTGTAATTGTTAACTACAGAACTTAAAATTGATAGCTTCTAATTATTATTGTAAATTATAACTTCAAGATCTGAACTTGTAATTGTCAAATACAGAACTTAAAATTGATAGCTTCTAATTATTATTGCAAATTATAACTTGAAGATCTGAACTTGTAATTGTCAAATACAGAACTTAAAATTAATAGCTTCTAATTATTATTGCAAATTATAACTTGAAGATCTGAACTTGTAATTGTCAAATACAGAACTTAAAATTGATAGCTTCTAATTATTATTGTAAATTATAACTTGAAGATCTGAACTTGTAATAGTGAATTACAGAACTTAGATTTGTTAAATTCAAATTATTATTTCAAATTATAACTTGAAGATCTGAACTAGTAATTGTCAAATACAGAACTTAAAATTGATAGCTTCTAATTATTATTGCATATTATAACTTGAAGATCTGAACTTGGAATTGTTAAATAGAGAACTTAAAATTGATAGCTTCTAATTTTTATTGTAAATTATAACTTCAAGATCTGAACTTGTAATTGTCAAATACAGAACTTAAAATTAATAGCTTCTAATTATTATTGCAAATTATAACTTGAAGATCTGAACTTGTAATTTTCAAATACAGAACTTAAAATTGATAGCTTCTAATTATTATTGTAAATTATAACTTGAAGATCTGAACTTGTAATAGTGAATTACAGAACTTAGATTTGTTAAATTCAAATTATTATTTCAAATTATAACTTGAAGATCTGAACTAGTAATTGTCAAATACAGAACTTAAAATTGATAGCTTCTAATTATTATTGCATATTATAACTTGAAGATCTGAACTTGGAATTGTTAAATACAGAACTTAAAATTGATAGCTTCTAATTATTATTGTAAATTATAACTTCAAGATCTGAACTTGTAATTGTCAAATACAGAACTTAAAATTGATAGCTTCTAATTATTATTGCAAATAATAACTTGAAGATCTGAACTTGTAATTGTCAAATACAGAACTTAAAATTGATAGCTTCTAATTATTATTGCAAATTATAACTTGAAGATCTGAACTTGTAATTGTCAAATACAGAACTTCAAATTGTTAAATACAAATTATTAGTGCAAATTATAACTTGAAGATCTGAACTTGTAATTGTCAAATACAGAACTTAAAATTGATAGCTTCTAATTATTATTGTAAATTATAACTTGAAGATCTGAACTTGTAATAGTGAATTACAGAACTTAGATTTGTTAAATTCAAATTATTATTTCAAATTATAACTTGAAGATCTGAACTAGTAATTGTCAAATACAGAACTTAAAATTGATAGCTTCTAATTATTATTGCATATTATAACTTGAAGATCTGAACTTGTAATTTTA
The DNA here is from genome assembly GCA_963170105.1 of Cantharis lateralis. NCBI lineage: Eukaryota > Metazoa > Arthropoda > Insecta > Coleoptera > Cantharidae > Cantharis > Cantharis lateralis. Next base: position 21,350,155 of record OY720625.1, on the reverse strand, counting down.
AATACAGAACTTAAAATTGATAGCTTCTAATTATTATTGTAAATTATAACTTCAAGATCTGAACTTGTAATTGTCAAATACAGAACTTAAAATTGATAGCTTCTAATTATTATTGCAAATTATAACTTGAAGATCTGAACTTGTAATTGTCAAATACAGAACTTAAAATTGATAGCTTCTAATTATTATTGCAAATTATAACTTGAAGATCTGAACTTGTAATTGTCAAATACAGAACATAAAATTGATAGCTTCTAATTATTATTGTAAATTATAACTTGAAGATCTGAACTTGTAATAGTGAATTACAGGACTTAGATTTGTTAAATTCAAATTATTATTTCAAATTATAACTTGAAGATCTGAACTAGTAATTGTCAAATACAGAACTTAAAATTGATAGCTTCTAATTATTATTGCATATTATAACTTGAAGATCTGAACTTGTAATTGTTAACTACAGAACTTAAAATTGATAGCTTCTAATTATTATTGTAAATTATAACTTCAAGATCTGAACTTGTAATTGTCAAATACAGAACTTAAAATTGATAGCTTCTAATTATTATTGCAAATTATAACTTGAAGATCTGAACTTGTAATTGTCAAATACAGAACTTAAAATTAATAGCTTCTAATTATTATTGCAAATTATAACTTGAAGATCTGAACTTGTAATTGTCAAATACAGAACTTAAAATTGATAGCTTCTAATTATTATTGTAAATTATAACTTGAAGATCTGAACTTGTAATTGTCAAATACAGAACTTAAAATTAATAGCTTCTAATTATTATTGCAAATTATAACGTGAAGATCTGAACTTGTAATTGTCAAATACAGAACTTAAAATTAATAGCTTCTAATTATTATTGCAAATAATAACTTGAAGATCTGAACTTGTAATTGTCAAATACAGAACTTAAAATTGATAGCTTCTAATTATTATTGCAAATTATAATTTGAAGATCTGAACTTGTAATAGACAAATACGCAACTTAAAATTAATAGCTTCTAATTATTATTGCAAATTATAACTTGAAGATCTGAACTTGTAATTGTCAAATACAGAACTTAAAATTGATAGCTTCTAATTATTATTGTAAATTATAACTTGAAGATCTGAACTTGTAATAGTGAATTACAGAACTTAGATTTGTTAAATTCAAATTATTATTTCAAATTATAACTTGAAGATCTGAACTAGTAATTGTCAAATACAGAACTTAAAATTGATAGCTTCTAATTATTATTGCATATTATAACTTGAAGATCTGAACTTGTAATTGTTAAATACAGAACTTAAAATTGATAGCTTCTAATTATTATTGTAAATTATAACTTCAAGATCTGAACTTGTAATTGTCAAATACAGAACTTAAAATTGATAGCTTCTAATTATTATTGCAAATAATAGCTTGAAGATCTGAACTTGTAATTGTCAAATACAGAACTTCAAATTGTTAAATACAAATTATTAGTGCAAATTATAACTTGAAGATCTGAACTTGTAATTGTCAAATACAGAACTTAAAATTGATAGCTTCTAATTATTATTGTAAATTATAACTTGAAGATCTGAACTTGTAATAGTGAATTACAGAACTTAGATTTGTTAAATTCAAATTATTATTTCAAATTATAACTTGAGGATCTGAACTAGTAATTGTCAAATACAGAACTTAAAATTGATAGCTTCTAATTATTATTGCATATTATAACTTGAAGATCTGAACTTGTAATTGTTAAATACAGAACTTAAAATTGATAGCTTCTAATTATTATTGTAAATTATAACTTCAAGATCTGAACTTGTAATTGTCAAATACAGAACTTAAAATTGATAGCTTCTAATTATTATTGCAAATTATAACTTGAAGATCTAAACTTGTAATTGTCAAATACAGAACTTAAAATTAATAGCTTCTAATTATTATTGCAAATTATAACTTGAAGATCTGAACTTGTAATTGTCAAATACAGAACTTAAAATTGATAGCTTCTAATTATTATTGTAAATTATAACTTGAAGATCTGAACTTGTAATAGTGAATTACAGGACTTAGATTTGTTAAATTCAAATTATTATTTCAAATTATAACTTGAAGATCTGAACTAGTAATTGTCAAATACAGAACTTAAAATTGATAGCTTCTAATTATTATTGCATATTATAACTTGAAGATCTGAACTTGTAATTGTTAACTACAGAACTTAAAATTGATAGCTTCTAATTATTATTGTAAATTATAACTTCAAGATCTGAACTTGTAATTGTCAAATACAGAACTTAAACTTGATAGCTTCTAATTATTATTGCAAATTATAACTTGAAGATCTGAACTAGTAATTGTCAAATACAGAACTTAAAATTAATAGCTTCTAATTATTATTGCAAATTATAACTTGAAGATCTGAACTTGTAATTGTCAAATACAGAACTTAAAATTGATAGCTTCTAATTATTATTGCAAATTATAACTTGAAGATCTGAACTTGTAATACTGAATTACAGAACTTAGATTTGTTAAATTCAAATTATTATTTCAAATTATAACTTGAAGATCTGAACTAGTAATTGTCAAATACAGAACTTAAAATTGATAGCTTCTAATTATTATTGCATATTATAACTTGAAGATCTGAACTTGTAATTGTTAAATACAGAACTTAAAATTGATAGCTTCTAATTATTATTGTAAATTATAACTTCAAGATCTGAACTTGTAATTGTCAAATACAGAACTTAAAATTGATAGCTTCTAATTATTATTGCAAATAATAACTTGAAGATCTGAACTTGTAATTGTCAAATACAGAACTTCAAATTGTTAAATACAAATTATTAGTGCAAATTATAACTTGAAGATCTGAACTTGTAATTGTCAAATACAGAACTTAAAATTGATAGCTTCTAATTATTATTGTAAATTATAACTTGAAGATCTGAACTTGTAATAGTGAATTACAGAACTTAGATTTGTTAAATTCAAATTATTATTTCAAATTATAACTTGAAGATCTGAACTAGTAATTGTCAAATACAGAACTTAAAATTGATAGCTTCTAATTATTATTGCATATTATAACTTGAAGATCTGAACTTGTAATTGTTAAATACAGAACTTAAAATTGATAGCTTCTAATTATTTTTGTAAATTATAACTTCAAGATCTGAACTTGTAATTGTCAAATACAGAACTTAAAATTGATAGCTTCTAATTATTATTGCAAATTATAACTTGAAGATCTGAACTTGTAATTGTCAAATACAGAACTTAAAATTAATAGCTTCTAATTATTATTGCAAATTATAACTTGAAGATCTGAACTTGTAATTGTCAAATACAGAACTTAAAATTGATAGCTTCTAATTATTATTGTAAATTATAACTTGAAGATCTGAACTTGTAATAGTGAATTACAGGACTTAGATTTGTTAAATTCAAATTATTATTTCAAATTATAACTGGAAGATCTGAACTAGTAATTGTCAAATACAGAACTTAAAATTGATAGCTTCTAATTATTATTGCATATTATAACTTGAAGATCTGAACTTGTAATTGTTAACTACAGAACTTAAAATTGATAGCTTCTAATTATTATTGTAAATTATAACTTCAAGATCTGAACTTGTAATTGTCAAATACAGAACTTAAAATTGATAGCTTCTAATTATTATTGCAAATTATAACTTGAAGATCTGAACTTGTAATTGTCAAATACAGAACTTAAAATTAATAGCTTCTAATTATTATTGCAAATTATAACTTGAAGATCTGAACTTGTAATTGTCAAATACAGAACTTAAAATTGATAGCTTCTAATTATTATTGTAAATTATAACTTGAAGATCTGAACTTGTAATAGTGAATTACAGAACTTAGATTTGTTAAATTCAAATTATTATTTCAAATTATAACTTGAAGATCTGAACTAGTAATTGTCAAATACAGAACTTAAAATTGATAGCTTCTAATTATTATTGCATATTATAACTTGAAGATCTGAACTTGGAATTGTTAAATAGAGAACTTAAAATTGATAGCTTCTAATTTTTATTGTAAATTATAACTTCAAGATCTGAACTTGTAATTGTCAAATACAGAACTTAAAATTAATAGCTTCTAATTATTATTGCAAATTATAACTTGAAGATCTGAACTTGTAATTTTCAAATACAGAACTTAAAATTGATAGCTTCTAATTATTATTGTAAATTATAACTTGAAGATCTGAACTTGTAATAGTGAATTACAGAACTTAGATTTGTTAAATTCAAATTATTATTTCAAATTATAACTTGAAGATCTGAACTAGTAATTGTCAAATACAGAACTTAAAATTGATAGCTTCTAATTATTATTGCATATTATAACTTGAAGATCTGAACTTGGAATTGTTAAATACAGAACTTAAAATTGATAGCTTCTAATTATTATTGTAAATTATAACTTCAAGATCTGAACTTGTAATTGTCAAATACAGAACTTAAAATTGATAGCTTCTAATTATTATTGCAAATAATAACTTGAAGATCTGAACTTGTAATTGTCAAATACAGAACTTAAAATTGATAGCTTCTAATTATTATTGCAAATTATAACTTGAAGATCTGAACTTGTAATTGTCAAATACAGAACTTCAAATTGTTAAATACAAATTATTAGTGCAAATTATAACTTGAAGATCTGAACTTGTAATTGTCAAATACAGAACTTAAAATTGATAGCTTCTAATTATTATTGTAAATTATAACTTGAAGATCTGAACTTGTAATAGTGAATTACAGAACTTAGATTTGTTAAATTCAAATTATTATTTCAAATTATAACTTGAAGATCTGAACTAGTAATTGTCAAATACAGAACTTAAAATTGATAGCTTCTAATTATTATTGCATATTATAACTTGAAGATCTGAACTTGTAATTTTAAATACAGAACTTAAAATTGATAGCTTCTAATTATTATTGTAAATTATAACTTCAAGATCTGAACTTGTAATTGTCAAATACAGAACTTAAAATTGATAGCTTCTAATTATTATTGCAAATTATAACTTGAAGATCTGAACTTGTAATTGTCAAATACAGAACTTAAAATTGATAGCTTCTAATTATTATTGCAAATTATAACTTGAAGATCTGAACTTGTAATTGTCAAATACAGAACATAAAATTGATAGCTTCTAATTATTATTGTAAATTATAACTTGAAGATCTGAACTTGTAATAGTGAATTACAGGACTTAGATTTGTTAAATTCAAATTATTATTTCAAATTATAACTTGAAGATCTGAACTAGTAATTGTCAAATACAGAACTTAAAATTGATAGCTTCTAATTATTATTGCATATTATAACTTGAAGATCTGAACTTGTAATTGTTAACTACAGAACTTAAAATTGATAGCTTCTAATTATTATTGTAAATTATAACTTCAAGATCTGAACTTGTAATTGTCAAATACAGAACTTAAAATTGATAGCTTCTAATTATTATTGCAAATTATAACTTGAAGATCTGAACTTGTAATTGTCAAATACAGAACTTAAAATTAATAGCTTCTAATTATTATTGCAAATTATAACTTGAAGATCTGAACTTGTAATTGTCAAATACAGAACTTAAAATTGATAGCTTCTAATTATTATTGTAAATTATAACTTGAAGATCTGAACTTGTAATTGTCAAATACAGAACTTAAAATTAATAGCTTCTAATTATTATTGCAAATTATAACTTGAAGATCTGAACTTGTAATTGTCAAATACAGAACTTAAAATTAATAGCTTCTAATTATTATTGCAAATAATAACTTGAAGATCTGAACTTGTAATTGTCAAATACAGAACTTAAAATTGATAGCTTCTAATTATTATTGCAAATTATAATTTGAAGATCTGAACTTGTAATAGACAAATACGCAACTTAGCATTGTTAAATACAAATTGTGATTGCAAATTATAACTTGAAGATCTGAACCTGTAATAGGTAAATACAGAACTTCGAATTGTTAAATTCAAACTAAGATTGCAAATAATAATTCGAAGATCTGAACTTGTAATAGTCAAATACAGAACTTCTAATTGTTAAATACAAATTATTAGTGCAAATTATAACTTGAAGATCTGAACTAGTAATTGTCAAATACAGAACTTAAAATTGATAGCTTCTAATTATTATTGCAAATTATAACTAGAAGATCTGAACTTGTAATTGTCAAATACAGAACTTGTAATTGTTAAATACAAATTATTAGTGCAAATTATACCTTGAAGATCTGAACTTGTAATTGTCAAATACAGAACTTAAAATTGATAGCTTCTAATTATTATTGCAAATTATAACTTGAAGATCTGAACTTGTAATAGTCAAATACAGAACTTAAAATTGATAGCTTCTAATTTTTATTGTAAATTATAACTTGAAGATCTGAACTTGTAATAGTGAATTACAGAACTTAGATTTGTTAAATTCAAATTATTATTTCAAATTATACCTTGAAGATCTGAACTAGTAATTGTCAAATACAGAACTTAAAATTGATAGCTTCTAATTATTATTGCAAATTATAACTTGAAGATCTGAACTTGTAATTGTCAAATACAGAACTTAAAATTGATAGCTTCTAATTATTATTGTAAATTATAACTTGAAGATCTGAACTTGTAATTGTCAAATACAGAACTTAAAATTGATAGCTTCTAATTATTATTGCAAATAATAACTTGGAGATCTGAACTAGTAATTGTCAAATACAGAACTTAAAATTGATAGCTTCTAATTATTATTGCAAATTATAACTTGAAGATCTGAACTTGTAATTGTCAAATAGAGAACATAAAATTGATAGCTTCTAATTATTATTTCAAATTATAACTTGAAGATCTGAACTTGTAATTGTCAAATACAGAACTTAAAATTAATAGCTTCTAATTATTATTGCAAATTATAACTTGAAGATCTGAACTTGTAATTCTCAAATACAGAACTTAAATTTGATAGCTTCTAATTATTATTGTAAATTATAACTTGAAGATCTGAACTTGCAATAGTGAATTACAGAACTTAGATTTGTTAAATTCAAATTATTATTTCAAATTATAACTTGAAGATCTGAACTAGTAATTGTCAAATACAGAACTTAAAATTGATAGCTTCTAATTATTATTGTAAATTATAACTTCAAGATCTGAACTTGTAATTGTCAAATGCAGAACTTAAAATTGATAGCTTCTAATTATTATTGCAAATAATAACTTGAAGATCTGAACTTGTAATTGTCAAATACAGAACTTAAAATTGATAGCTTCTAATTATTATTGTAAATTATAACTTGAAGATCTGAACTTGTAATAGTGAATTACAGAACTTAGATTTGTTAAATTCAAATTATTATTTCAAATTATAACTTGAAGATCTGAACTAGTAATTGTCAAATACAGAACTTAAAATTGATAGCTTCTAATTATTATTGCATATTATAACTTGAAGATCTGAACTTGCAATTGTTAAATACAGAACTTAAAATTGATAGCTTCTAATTATTATTGTAAATTATAACTTGAAGATCTGAACTTGTAATAGTGAATTACAGAACTTAGATTTGTTAAATTCAAATTATTATTTCAAATTATAACTTGAAGATCTGAACTAGTAATTGTCAAATACAGAACTTAAAATTGATATCTTCTAATTATTATTGCATATTATAACTTGAAGATCTGAACTTGTAATAGTCAAATACAGAACTTCTAATTGTTAAATACAAATTATTAGTGCAAATTATAACTTGAAGATCTGAACTAGTAATTGTCAAATACAGAACTTAAAATTGATAGCTTCTAATTATTATTGCAAATTATAACTTGAAGATCTGAACTTGTAATTGTCAAATACAGAACTTCTAATTGTTAAATACAAATTATTAGTGCAAATTATAACTTGAAGATCTGAACTTGTAAGTGTCAAATACAGAACTTAAAATTGATAGCTTCTAATTATTATTGCAAATTATAACTTGAAGATCTGAACTTGTAATAGTCAAATACAGAACTTAAAATTGATAGCTTCTAATTATTATTGTAAATTATAACTTGAAGTTCTGAACTTGTAATAGTGAATTACAGAACTTAGATTTGTTAAATTCAAATTATTATTTCAAATTATAACTTGAAGATCTGAACTAGTAATTGTCAAATACAGAACTTAAAATTGATAGCTTCTAATTATTATTGCAAATTATAACTTGAAGATCTGAACTTGTAATTGTCAAATACAGAACTTAAAATTGATAGCTTCTAATTATTATTGTAAATTATAACTTGAAGATCTGAACTTGTAATTGTCAAATACAGAACTTAAAATTGATAGCTTCTAATTATTATTGCAAATTATAACTTGAAGATCTGAACTTGTAATTGTCAAATACAGAACATAAAATTGATAGCTTCTAATTATTATTTCAAATTATAACTTGAAGATCTGAACTTGTAATTGTCAAATACAGAACTTAAAATTAATAGCTTCTAATTATTATTGCAAATTATAACTTGAAGATCTGAACTTGTAATTGTCAAATACAGAACTTAAAATTGATAGCTTCTAATTATTATTGTAAATTATAACTTGAAGATCTGAACTTGTAATAGTGAATTACAGAACTTAGATTTGTTAAATTCAAATTATTATTTCAAATTATAACTTGAAGATCTGAACTAGTAATTGTCAAATACAGAACTTAAAATTGATAGCTTCTAATTATTATTGCAAATTATAACTTGAAGATCTGAACTTGTAATTGTCAAATACAGAACTACTAATTGTTAAATACAAATTTGTAGTGCAAATTATAACTTGAAGATCTGAACTTGTAATTGTCAAATACAGAACTTAAAATTGATAGCTTCTAATTATTATTGCAAATTATAACTTGATGATCTGAACTTGTAATAGTGAATTACAGAACTTAGATTTGTTAAATTCAAATTATTATTTCAAATTATAACTTGAAGATCTGAACTAGTAATTGTCAAATACAGAACTTAAAATTGATAGCTTCTAATTATTATTGCAAATTAAAACTTGAAGATCTGAACTTGTAATTGTCAAATACAGAACTTAAAATTGATAGCTTCTAATTATTATTGTAAATTATAACTTGAAGATCTGAACTTGTAATTGTCAAATACAGAACTTAAAATTGATAGCTTCTAATTATTATTGCAAATTATAACTTGAAGATCTGAACTTGTAATTGTCAAATACAGAACATAAAATTGATAGCTTCTAATTATTATTTCAAATTATAACTTGAAGATCTGAACTTGTAATTGTCAAATACAGAACTTAAAATTAATAGCTTCTAATTATTATTGCAAATTATAACTTGAAGATCTGAACTTGTAAATGTCAAATACAGAACTTAAAATTGATAGCTTCTAATTATTATTGTAAATTATAACTTGAAGATCGGAACTTGTAATAGTGAATTACAGAACTTAGATTTGTTAAATTCAAATTATTATTTCAAATTATAACTTGAAGATCTGAACTAGTAATTGTCAAATACAGAACTTAAAATTGATAGCTTCTAATTATTATTGCATATTATAACTTGAAGATCTGAACTTGTAATTGTCAAATACAGAACTTAAAATTGATAGCTTCTAATTATTATTGCAAATTATAACTTGAAGATCTGAACTTGTAATTGTCAAATACAGAACTTAAAATTGATAGCTTCTAATTATTATTGCAAATTATAACTTGAAGATCTGAACTTGTAATTGTCAAATAGAGAACATAAAATTGATAGCTTCTAATTATTATTTCAAATTATAACTTGAAGATCTGAACTTGTAATTGTCAAATACAGAACTTAAAATTAATAGCTTCTAATTATTATTGCAAATTATAACTTGAAGATCTGAACTTGTAATTGTCAAATACAGAACTTAAAATTGATAGCTTCTAATTATTATTGCAAATTATAACTTGAAGATCTGAACTTGTAATAGTCAAATACAGAACTTAAAATTGATAGCTTCTAATTATTATTGTAAATTATAACTTGAAGATCTGAACTTGTAATAGTGAATTACAGCACTTAGATTTGTTAAATTCAAATTATTATTTCAAATTATAACTTGAAGATCTGAACTAGTAATTTTCAAATACAGAACTTAAAATTGATAGCTTCTAATTATTATTGCAAATTATAACTTGAAGATCTGAACTTGTAATTGTCAAATACAGAACTTAAAATTGATAGCTTCTAATTATTATTGTAAATTATAACTTGAAGATCTGAACTTGTAATTGTCAAATACAGAACTTAAAATTGATAGCTTCTAATTATTATTGCAAATAATAACTTGGAGATCTGAACTAGTAATTGTCAAATACAGAACTTAAAATTGATAGCTTCTAATTATTATTGCAAATTATAACTTGAAGATCTGAACTTGTAATTGTCAAATACAGAACTTAAAATTGATAGCTTCTAATTATTATTGCAAATTATAACTTGAAGATCTGAACTTGTAATTGTCAAATACAGAACTTAAAATTAATAGCTTCTAATTATTATTGCAAATTATAACTTGAAGATCTGAACTTGAAATTGTCAAATACAGAACTTAAAATTGATAGCTTCTAATTATTATTGCAAATAATAACTTGGAGATCTGAACTAGTAATTGTCAAATACAGAACTTAAAATTGATAGCTTCTAATTATTATTGTAAATTATAACTTGAAGATCTGAACTTGTAATAGTGAATTACAGAACTTAGATTTGTTAAATTCAAATTATTATTTCAAATTATAACTTGAAGATCTGAACTAGTAATTGTCAAATACAGAACTTAAAATTGATAGCTTCTAATTATTATTGCATATTATAACTTGAAGATCTGAACTTGTAATTGTCAAATACAGAACTTAAAATTGATAGCTTCTAATTATTATTGCAAATTATAACTTGAAGATCTGAACTTGTAATTGTCAAATACAGAACTTAAAATTGATAGCTTCTAATTATTATTGCAAATTATAACTTGAAGATCTGAACTTGTAATTGTCAAATAGAGAACATAAAATTGATAGCTTCTAATTATTATTTCAAATTATAACTTGAAGATCTGAACTTGTAATTGTCAAATACAGAACTTAAAATTAATAGCTTCTAATTATTATTGCAAATTATAACTTGAAGATCTGAACTTGTAGTTGTCAAATACAGAACTTAAAATTGATAGCTTCTAATTATTATTGCAAATTATAACTTGAAGATCTGAACTTGTAATAGTCAAATACAGAACTTAAAATTGATAGCTTCTAATTATTATTGTAAATTATAACTTGAAGATCTGAACTTGTAATAGTGAATTACAGCACTTAGATTTGTTAAATTCAAATTATTATTTCAAATTATAACTTGAAGATCTGAACTAGTAATTGTCAAATACAGAACTTAAAATTGATAGCTTCTAATTATTATTGCAAATTATAACTTGAAGATCTGAACTTGTAATTGTCAAATACAGAACTTAAAATTGATAGCTTCTAATTATTATTGTAAATTATAACTTGAAGATCTGAACTTGTAATTGTCAAATACAGAACTTAAAATTGATAGCTTCTAATTATTATTGCAAATAATAACTTGGAGATCTGAACTAGTAATTGTCAAATACAGAACTTAAAATTGATAGCTTCTAATTATTATTGCAAATTATAACTTGAAGATCTGAACTTGTAATTGTCAAATACAGAACTTAAAATTGATAGCTTCTAATTATTATTGCAAATTATAACTTGAAGATCTGAACTTGTAATTGTCAAATACAGAACTTAAAATTGATAGCTTCTAATTATTATTTCAAATTATAACTTGAAGATCTGAACTTGTAATTGTCAAATACAGAACTTAAATATAATAGCTTCTAATTATTATTGCAAATTATAACTTGAAGATCTGAACTTGTAATTGTCAAATACAGAACTTAAAATTGATAGCTTCTAATTATTATTGCAAATTATAACTTGAAGATCTGAACTTGTAATTGTCAAATACAGAACTTCTAATTGTTAAATACAAATTATTAGTGCAAATTATAACTTGAAGATCTGAACTTGTAATTGTCAAATACAGAACTTAAAATTGATAGCTTCTAATTATTATTGCAAATTATAACTTGAAGATCTGAACTTGTAATAGTCAAATACAGAACTTAAAATTGATAGCTTCTAATTATTATTGTAAATTATAACTTGAAGATCTGAACTTGTAATAGTGAATTACAGAACTTAGACTTGTTAAATTCAAATTATTATTTCAAATTATAACTTGAAGATCTGAACTAGTAATTGTCAAATACAGAACTTAAAATTGATAGCTTCTAATTATTATTGCAAAGTATAACTTGAAGATCTGAACTTGTAATTGTCAAATACAGAACTTCTAATTGATAAATACAAATTATTAGTGCAAATTATAACTTGAAGACCTGAACTTGTAATTGTCAAATACAGAACTTAAAATTGATAGCTTCTAATTATTATTGCAAATTATAACTTGAAGATCTGAACTTGTAATTGTCAAATACAGAACTTCTAATTGTTAAATACAAATTATTAGTGCAAATTATAACTTGAAGATCTGAACTTGTAATTGTCAAATACAGAACTTAAAATTGATAGCTTCTAATTATTATTGCAAATTATAACTTGAAGATCTGAACTTGTAATAGTCAAATACAGAACTTAAAATTGATAGCTTCTAATTATTATTGTAAATTATAACTTGAAGATCTGAACTTGTAATAGTGAATTACAGAACTTAGACTTGTTAAATTCAAATTATTATTTCAAATTATAACTTGAAGATCTGAACTAGTAATTGTCAAATACAGAACTTAAAATTGATAGCTTCTAATTATTATTGCAAAGTATAACTTGAAGATATGAACTTGTAATTGTCAAATACAGAACTTAAAATTGATAGCTTCTAATTATTATTGTAAATTATAACTTGAAGATCTGAACTTGTAATTGTCAAATACAGAACTTAAAATTGATAGCTTCTAATTATTATTGCAAATAATAACTTGGAGATCTGAACTAGTAATTGTCAAATACAGAACTTAAAATTGATAGCTTCTAATTATTATTGCAAATTATAACTTGAAGATCTGAACTTGTAATTGTCAAATACAGAACTTAAAATTGATAGCTTCTAATTATTATTCTAATTATAACTTGAAGATCTGAACTTGTAATTGTCAAATACAGAACATAAAATTGATAGCTTCTAATTATTATTACAAATTATAACTTGAAGATCTGAACTTGTAATTGTCAAATACAGAACTTAAAATTAATAGCTTCTAATTATTATTGCAAATTATAACTTGAAGATCTGAACTTGTAATTGTCAAATACAGAACTTGTAATTGTTAAATACAAATTATTAGTGCAAATTATAACTTGAAGATCTGAACTAGTAATTGTCAAATACAGAACTTAAAATTGATAGCTTCTTATTATTATTGCAAATTATAACTTGAAGATCTGAACTTGTAATTGTCAAATACAGAACTTGTAATTGTTAAATACAAATTATTAGTGCAAATTATACCTTGAAGATCTGAACTTGTAATTGTCAAATACAGAACTTAAAATTGATAGCTTCTAATTATTATTGCAAATTATAACTTGAAGATCTGAACTTGTAATAGTCAAATACAGAACTTAAAATTGATAGCTTCTAATTTTTATTGTAAATTATAACTTGAAGATCTGAACTTGTAATAGTGAATTACAGAACTTAGATTTGTTAAATTCAAATTATTATTTCAAATTATACCTTGAAGATCTGAACTAGTAATTGTCAAATACAGAACTTAAAATTGATAGCTTCTAATTATTATTGCAAATTATAACTTGAAGATCTGAACTTGTAATTGTCAAATACAGAACTTAAAATTGATAGCTTCTAATTATTATTGTAAATTATAACTTGAAGATCTGAACTTGTAATTGTCAAATACAGAACTTAAAATTGATAGCTTCTAATTATTATTGCAAATAATAACTTGGAGATCTGAACTAGTAATTGTCAAATACAGAACTTAAAATTGATAGCTTCTAATTATTATTGCAAATTATAACTTGAAGATCTGAACTTGTAATTGTCAAATACAGAACTTAAAATTGATAGCTTCTAATTATTATTGCAAATTACAACTTGAAGATCTGAACTTGTAATTGTCAAATAGAGAACATAAAATTGATAGCTTCTAATTATTATTTCAAATTATAACTTGAAGATCTGAACTTGTAATTGTCAAATACAGAACTTAAAATTAATAGCTTCTAATTATTATTGCAAATTATAACTTGAAGATCTGAACTTGTAATTCTCAAATACAGAACTTAAAATTGATAGCTTCTAATTATTATTGTAAATTATAACTTGAAGATCTGAACTTGCAATAGTGAATTACAGAACTTAGATTTGTTAAATTCAAATTATTATTTCAAATTATAACTTGAAGATCTGAACTAGTAATTGTCAAATACAGAACTTAAAATTGATAGCTTCTAATTATTATTGTAAATTATAACTTCAAGATCTGAACTTGTAATTGTCAAATGCAGAACTTAAAATTGATAGCTTCTAATTATTATTGCAAATAATAACTTGAAGATCTGAACTTGTAATTGTCAAATACAGAACTTAAAATTGATAGCTTCTAATTATTATTGTAAATTATAACTTGAAGATCTGAACTTGTAATAGTGAATTACAGAACTTAGATTTGTTAAATTCAAATTATTATTTCAAATTATAACTTGAAGATCTGAACTAGTAATTGTCAAATACAGAACTTAAAATTGATAGCTTCAAATTATTATTGCATATTATAACTTGAAGATCTGAACTTGCAATTGTTAAATACAGAACTTAAAATTGATAGCTTCTAATTATTATTGTAAATTATAACTTGAAGATCTGAACTTGTAATAGTGAATTACAGAACTTAGATTTGTTAAATTCAAATTATTATTTCAAATTATAACTTGAAGATCTGAACTAGTAATTGTCAAATACAGAACTTAAAATTGATATCTTCTAATTATTATTGCATATTATAACTTGAAGATCTGAACTTGTAATAGTCAAATACAGAACTTCTAATTGTTAAATACAAATTATTAGTGCAAATTATAACTTGAAGAACTGAACTAGTAATTGTCAAATACAGAACTTAAAATTGATAGCTTCTAATTATTATTGCAAATTATAACTTGAAGATCTGAACTTGTAATTGTCAAATACAGAACTTCTAATTGTTAAATAAAAATTATTAGTGCAAATTATAACTTGAAGATCTGAACTTGTAAGTGTCAAATACAGAACTTAAAATTGATAGCTTCTAATTATTATGGCAAATTATAACTTGAAGATCTGAACTTGTAATAGTCAAATACAGAACTTAAAATTGATAGCTTCTAATTATTATTGTAAATTATAACTTGAAGTTCTGAACTTGTAATAGTGAATTACAGAACTTAGATTTGTTAAATTCAAATTATTATTTCAAATTATAACTTGAAGATCTGAACTAGTAATTGTCAAATACAGAACTTAAAATTGATAGCTTCTAATTATTATTGCAAATTATAACTTGAAGATCTGAACTTGTAATTGTCAAATACAGAACTTAAAATTGATAGCTTCTAATTATTATTGTAAATTATAACTTGAAGATCTGAACTTGTAATTGTCAAATACAGAACTTAAAATTGATAGCTTCTAATTATTATTGCAAATTATAACTTGAAGATCTGAACTTGTAATTGTCAAATACAGAACATAAAATTGATAGCTTCTAATTATTATTTCAAATTATAACTTGAAGATCTGAACTTGTAATTGTCAAATACAGAACTTAAAATTAATAGCTTCTAATTATTATTGCAAATTATAACTTGAAGATCTGAACTTGTAATTGTCAAATACAGAACTTAAAATTGATAGCTTCTAATTATTATTGTAAATTATAACTTGAAGATCTGAACTTGTAATAGTGAATTACAGAACTTAGATTTGTTAAATTCAAATTATTATTTCAAATTATAACTTGAAGATCTGAACTAGTAATTGTCAAATACAGAACTTAAAATTGATAGCTTCTAATTATTATTGCATATTATAACTTGAAGATCTGAACTTGTAATTGTCAAATACAGAACTACTAATTGTTAAATACAAATTTGTAGTGCAAATTATAACTTGAAGATCTGAACTTGTAATTGTCAAATACAGAACTTAAAATTGATAGCTTCTAATTATTATTGCAAATTATAACTTGATGATCTGAACTTGTAATAGTGAATTACAGAACTTAGATTTGTTAAATTCAAATTATTATTTCAAATTATAACTTGAAGATCTGAACTAGTAATTGTCAAATACAGAACTTAAAATTGATAGCTTCTAATTATTATTGCAAATTAAAACTTGAAGATCTGAACTTGTAATTGTCAAATACAGAACTTAAAATTGATAGCTTCTAATTATTATTGTAAATTATAACTTGAAGATCTGAACTTGTAATTGTCAAATACAGAACTTAAAATTGATAGCTTCTAATTATTATTGCAAATTATAACTTGAAGATCTGAACTTGTAATTGTCAAATACAGAACATAAAATTGATAGCTTCTAATTATTATTTCAAATTATAACTTGAAGATCTGAACTTGTAATTGTCAAATACAGAACTTAAAATTAATAGCTTCTAATTATTATTGCAAATTATAACTTGAAGATCTGAACTTGTAAATGTCAAATACAGAACTTAAAATTGATAGCTTCTAATTATTATTGTAAATTATAACTTGAAGATCGGAACTTGTAATAGTGAATTACAGAACTTAGATTTGTTAAATTCAAATTATTATTTCAAATTATAACTTGAAGATCTGAACTAGTAATTGTCAAATACAGAACTTAAAATTGATAGCTTCTAATTATTATTGCATATTATAACTTGAAGATCTGAACTTGTAATTGTCAAATACAGAACTTAAAATTGATAGCTTCTAATTATTATTGCAAATTATAACTTGAAGATCTGAACTTGTAATTGTCAAATACAGAACTTAAAATTGATAGCTTCTAATTATTATTGCAAATTATAACTTGAAGATCTGAACTTGTAATTGTCAAATAGAGAACATAAAATTGATAGCTTCTAATTATTATTTCAAATTATAACTTGAAGATCTGAACTTGTAATTGTCAAATACAGAACTTAAAATTAATAGCTTCTAATTATTATTGCAAATTATAACTTGAAGATCTGAACTTGTAATTGTCAAATACAGAACTTAAAATTGATAGCTTCTAATTATTATTGCAAATTATAACTTGAAGATCTGAACTTGTAATAGTCAAATACAGAACTTAAAATTGATAGCTTCTAATTATTATTGTAAATTATAACTTGAAGATCTGAACTTGTAATAGTGAATTACAGCACTTAGATTTGTTAAATTCAAATTATTATTTCAAATTATAACTTGAAGATCTGAACTAGTAATTGTCAAATACAGAACTTAAAATTGATAGCTTCTAATTATTATTGCAAATTATAACTTGAAGATCTGAACTTGTAATTGTCAAATACAGAACTTAAAATTGATAGCTTCTAATTATTATTGTAAATTATAACTTGAAGATCTGAACTTGTAATTGTCAAATACAGAACTTAAAATTGATAGCTTCTAATTATTATTGTAAATTATAACTTGAAGATCTGAACTTGTAATAGTGAATTACAGAACTTAGATTTGTTAAATTCAAATTATTATTTCAAATTATAACTTGAAGATCTGAACTAGTAATTGTCAAATACAGAACTTAAAATTGATAGCTTCTAATTATTATTGCATATTATAACTTGAAGATCTGAACTTGTAATTGTCAAATACAGAACTTAAAATTGATAGCTTCTAATTATTATTGCAAATTATAACTTGAAGATCTGAACTTGTAATTGTCAAATACAGAACTTAAAATTGATAGCTTCTAATTATTATTGCAAATTATAACTTGAAGATCTGAACTTGTAATTGTCAAATAGAGAACATAAAATTGATAGCTTCTAATTATTATTTCAAATTATAACTTGAAGATCTGAACTTGTAATTGTCAAATACAGAACTTAAAATTAATAGCTTCTAATTATTATTGCAAATTATAACTTGAAGATCTGAACTTGTAGTTGTCAAATACAGAACTTAAAATTGATAGCTTCTAATTATTATTGCAAATTATAACTTGAAGATCTGAACTTGTAATAGTCAAATACAGAACTTAAAATTGATAGCTTCTAATTATTATTGTAAATTATAACTTGAAGATCTGAACTTGTAATAGTGAATTACAGCACTTAGATTTGTTAAATTCAAATTATTATTTCAAATTATAACTTGAAGATCTGAACTAGTAATTGTCAAATACAGAACTTAAAATTGATAGCTTCTAATTATTATTGTAAATTATAACTTGAAGATCTGAACTTGTAATAGTGAATTACAGCACTTAGATTTGTTAAATTCAAATTATTATTTCAAATTATAACTTGAAGATCTGAACTTGTAATTGTCAAATACAGAACTTAAAATTAATAGCTTCTAATTATTATTGCAAATTATAACTTGAAGATCTGAACTTGTAAATGTCAAATACAGAACTTAAAATTGATAGCTTCTAATTATTATTGTAAATTATAACTTGAAGATCGGAACTTGTAATAGTGAATTACAGAACTTAGATTTGTTAAATTCAAATTATTATTTCAAATTATAACTTGAAGATCTGAACTAGTAATTGTCAAATACAGAACTTAAAATTGATAGCTTCTAATTATTATTGCATATTATAACTTGAAGATCTGAACTTGTAATTGTCAAATACAGAACTTAAAATTGATAGCTTCTAATTATTATTGCAAATTATAACTTGAAGATCTGAACTTGTAATTGTCAAATACAGAACTTAAAATTGATAGCTTCTAATTATTATTGCAAATTATAACTTGAAGATCTGAACTTGTAATTGTCAAATAGAGAACATAAAATTGATAGCTTCTAATTATTATTTCAAATTATAACTTGAAGATCTGAACTTGTAATTGTCAAATACAGAACTTAAAATTAATAGCTTCTAATTATTATTGCAAATTATAACTTGAAGATCTGAACTTGTAATTGTCAAATACAGAACTTAAAATTGATAGCTTCTAATTATTATTGCAAATTATAACTTGAAGATCTGAACTTGTAATAGTCAAATACAGAACTTAAAATTGATAGCTTCTAATTATTATTGTAAATTATAACTTGAAGATCTGAACTTGTAATAGTGAATTACAGCACTTAGATTTGTTAAATTCAAATTATTATTTCAAATTATAACTTGAAGATCTGAACTAGTAATTGTCAAATACAGAACTTAAAATTGATAGCTTCTAATTATTATTGCAAATTATAACTTGAAGATCTGAACTTGTAATTGTCAAATACAGAACTTAAAATTGATAGCTTCTAATTATTATTGTAAATTATAACTTGAAGATCTGAACTTGTAATTGTCAAATACAGAACTTAAAATTGATAGCTTCTAATTATTATTGTAAATTATAACTTGAAGATCTGAACTTGTAATAGTGAATTACAGAACTTAGATTTGTTAAATTCAAATTATTATTTCAAATTATAACTTGAAGATCTGAACTAGTAATTGTCAAATACAGAACTTAAAATTGATAGCTTCTAATTATTATTGCATATTATAACTTGAAGATCTGAACTTGTAATTGTCAAATACAGAACTTAAAATTGATAGCTTCTAATTATTATTGCAAATTATAACTTGAAGATCTGAACTTGTAATTGTCAAATACAGAACTTAAAATTGATAGCTTCTAATTATTATTGCAAATTATAACTTGAAGATCTGAACTTGTAATTGTCAAATAGAGAACATAAAATTGATAGCTTCTAATTATTATTTCAAATTATAACTTGAAGATCTGAACTTGTAATTGTCAAATACAGAACTTAAAATTAATAGCTTCTAATTATTATTGCAAATTATAACTTGAAGATCTGAACTTGTAGTTGTCAAATACAGAACTTAAAATTGATAGCTTCTAATTATTATTGCAAATTATAACTTGAAGATCTGAACTTGTAATAGTCAAATACAGAACTTAAAATTGATAGCTTCTAATTATTATTGTAAATTATAACTTGAAGATCTGAACTTGTAATAGTGAATTACAGCACTTAGATTTGTTAAATTCAAATTATTATTTCAAATTATAACTTGAAGATCTGAACTAGTAATTGTCAAATACAGAACTTAAAATTGATAGCTTCTAATTATTATTGCAAATTATAACTTGAAGATCTGAACTTGTAATTGTCAAATACAGAACTTAAAATTGATAGCTTCTAATTATTATTGTAAATTATAACTTGAAGATCTGAACTTGTAATTGTCAAATACAGAACTTAAAATTGATAGCTTCTAATTATTATTGCAAATAATAACTTGGAGATCTGAACTAGTAATTGTCAAATACAGAACTTAAAATTGATAGCTTCTAATTATTATTGCAAATTATAACTTGAAGATCTGAACTTGTAATTGTCAAATACAGAACTTAAAATTGATAGCTTCTAATTATTATTGCAAATTATAACTTGAAGATCTGAACTTGTAATTGTCAAATACAGAACTTAAAATTGATAGCTTCTAATTATTATTTCAAATTATAACTTGAAGATCTGAACTTGTAATTGTCAAATACAGAACTTAAATATAATAGCTTCTAATTATTATTGCAAATTATAACTTGAAGATCTGAACTTGTAATTGTCAAATACAGAACTTAAAATTGATAGCTTCTAATTATTATTGCAAATTATAACTTGAAGATCTGAACTTGTAATTGTCAAATACAGAACTTCTAATTGTTAAATACAAATTATTAGTGCAAATTATAACTTGAAGATCTGAACTTGTAATTGTCAAATACAGAACTTAAAATTGATAGCTTCTAATTATTATTGCAAATTATAACTTGAAGATCTGAACTTGTAATAGTCAAATACAGAACTTAAAATTGATAGCTTCTAATTATTATTGTAAATTATAACTTGAAGATCTGAACTTGTAATAGTGAATTACAGAACTTAGACTTGTTAAATTCAAATTATTATTTCAAATTATAACTTGAAGATCTGAACTAGTAATTGTCAAATACAGAACTTAAAATTGATAGCTTCTAATTATTATTGCAAAGTATAACTTGAAGATCTGAACTTGTAATTGTCAAATACAGAACTTCTAATTGATAAATACAAATTATTAGTGCAAATTATAACTTGAAGACCTGAACTTGTAATTGTCAAATACAGAACTTAAAATTGATAGCTTCTAATTATTATTGCAAATTATAACTTGAAGATCTGAACTTGTAATTGTCAAATACAGAACTTCTAATTGTTAAATACAAATTATTAGTGCAAATTATAACTTGAAGATCTGAACTTGTAATTGTCAAATACAGAACTTAAAATTGATAGCTTCTAATTATTATTGCAAATTATAACTTGAAGATCTGAACTTGTAATAGTCAAATACAGAACTTAAAATTGATAGCTTCTAATTATTATTGTAAATTATAACTTGAAGATCTGAACTTGTAATAGTGAATTACAGAACTTAGACTTGTTAAATTCAAATTATTATTTCAAATTATAACTTGAAGATCTGAACTAGTAATTGTCAAATACAGAACTTAAAATTGATAGCTTCTAATTATTATTGCAAAGTATAACTTGAAGATATGAACTTGTAATTGTCAAATACAGAACTTAAAATTGATAGCTTCTAATTATTATTGTAAATTATAACTTGAAGATCTGAACTTGTAATTGTCAAATACAGAACTTAAAATTGATAGCTTCTAATTATTATTGCAAATAATAACTTGGAGATCTGAACTAGTAATTGTCAAATACAGAACTTAAAATTGATAGCTTCTAATTATTATTGCAAATTATAACTTGAAGATCTGAACTTGTAATTGTCAAATACAGAACTTAAAATTGATAGCTTCTAATTATTATTCTAATTATAACTTGAAGATCTGAACTTGTAATTGTCAAATACAGAACATAAAATTGATAGCTTCTAATTATTATTACAAATTATAACTTGAAGATCTGAACTTGTAATTGTCAAATACAGAACTTAAAATTAATAGCTTCTAATTATTATTGCAAATTATAACTTGATGATCTGAACTTGTAATTGTCAAATACAGAACATAAAATTGATAGCTTCTAATTATTATTTCAAATTATAACTTGAAGATCTGAACTTGTAATTGTCAAATACAGAACTTAAAATTGATAGCTTCTAATTATTATTGCATATTATAACTTGAGATCTGAACGTGTAATTGTTAAATACAGAACTTAAAATTGATAGCTTCTAATTTAATTGTAAATTATAACTTCAAGATCTGAACTTGTAATTGTCAAATGCAGAACTTAAAATTGATAGCTTCTAATTATTATTGCAAATAATAACTTGAAGATCTGAACTTGTAATTGTCAAATACAGAACTTAAAATTGATAGCTTCTAATTATTATTGCAAATTATAATTTGAAGATCTGAACTTGTAATAGACAAATACGCAACTTAGCATTGATAAATACAAATTGTGATTGCAAATTATAACTTGAAGATCTGAACCTGTAATAGGTACATACAGAACTTCGAATTGTTAAATTCAAACTAAGATTGCAAATAATAATTCGAAGATCTGAACTTGTAATAGTCAAATACAGAACTTTTAATTGTTAAATACAAAATATTAGTGCAAATTATAACTTGAAGATCTGAACTAGTAATTGTCAAATACAGAACTTAAAATTGATAGCTTCTAATTATTATTGCAAATTATAACTTGAAGATCTGAACTTGTAATTGTCAAATACAGAACTTAAAATTGATAGCTTCTAATTATTATTGTAAATTATAACTTGAAGATCTGAACTTGTAATTGTCAAATACAGAACTTAAAATTTATAGCTTCTAATTATTATTGCAAATAATAACTTGGAGTTCTGAACTAGTAATTGTCAAATACAGAACTTAAAATTGATAGCTTCTAATTATTATTGCAAATTATAACTTGAAGATCTGAACTTATAATTGTCAAATACAGAACTTAAAATTGATAGCTTCTAATTATTATTGCTAATTATAACTTGAAAATCTGAACTTGATTTTGTCAAATACAGAACATAAAATTGATAGCTTCTAATTATTATTTCAAATTATAACTTGAAGATCTGAACTTGTAATTGTCAAATACAGAACTTAAAATTACCCAAGTAACACCAATGTCGGTTTTATACCTGTTTACCATTGAAGTATAACGAATATGTACATAAATTTTCATACCCGAAAATTCAGTATCAAAACGGTACATAACCGGTACATAATTTACAATTCATATTTATACTGTACTGTTTATATATAGTTTCAATGCATACATTTTCATACTGGTGTTTTAAAGCCAATTGTTGTATCAGATATGTATTGAAATTTTATTAACTAAAATATATTACAATATAGGGTATCGTTTAGGTGCAGTTTTAAATATAACTCTCAGTTACTATAATTGCAGTATCTAACATGTACAGCGATATTATGAAGTAGAATTTACGATTTTTACGTCATCGTTTTGATGTCTAAACAGTACAGTGTATACAGTAATGTATTGGTGGTTACAATTCCAGTAATTAACGGGTAAAGAAGAATTATTAATGGACTGTGTGAGTTAATATTTTTAATTAATAATTCAATAAATTAAATTTTGTATCAAAACTATTGGTTTTTTTTTTGTTGAAAAAAATTATTAATTTAAAAATGTTTTGAATGTTATACCGATAAACCAAGTTATATAATAAACTACCGAAAATGTATCGGATATATATTGAAATTTTATTAACGAAATGTATTGGAACATGTATTACCGTTTTAGTGCAGTTTTAAACGTAACTCTCCGTTGCTATAATTGCAGTATCCAACATATACAGGAATATTATGAATGAGAAGTTACGATTTTTACATCATCAGTTTGATACCTAAACAGTGCAGTGTATTCAGTACTCAAGCAATGCATCATTGAAGTATAACGAATTTGTACATAAGTTTTCATACCTGAAAATTAAATATCAAAAAGGTACTTAACCCTCCGTTAGGCGCGCGGTCTAGACCAGTGTTCTTTTATTCAATGTATTTCTTATGGACTAGTATACAACTGAAAATAGCGCGTCTAACGGAGGGTTAAACGGAACATAATTTTAATTCATATTTACACAGTACTGTTATATCGGATATGTATTGAAATTTTATAAACTAAAATATATTCAAAAATAGGTTACCGATTAGGTATAGTTTTTACCGTACCTTTCCGTTACTATAATTGCAGTATCAAACATGTATATCTATATATTATGAATTAGAAGTTACGAGTTTTACATAATCGGTTTGATGCCTAAACAGTGCAGTGTATACAATATTATATATAACATTATAATATAAATTCATTTTTTTACTTTTATTACGTCCATTTTTTATACGTAGCTATATTAAGTTAATTTTAGTAGGTAAAGAAAAATTATTAGCCAAATGTATGATTTTTAATTAAATTCTTATATTTTTGTTTTTAAACAAGAAATTAATTTTAAAATATGCATTTTTATAAAAGCACGTTTTTTATTCGTTATGGGGCGGCCCTGTTTAATGGAATAAACGTCATTTTTCTACAGTTTTTCTATTATTTCATTGAAATAATATATAGGTATACATTTTTGACTAATCACAAAAATCTGGTAATACTTCTGATATAATGAACAACCGAAATTGTATCGGATATAATATAGAATTATAATTTACTAAAATATATTTGACGACAGGTTACCGTTTAGGTATAGTTCTTACCGCACCTCTCAGTTACCATAATTGCTGTATCTAACATGTACATCTGTATTATGAATTACATAGAAGTTACGATTTTTACAACATCAGCTTTCTGCCTATATAAAGTACAGTATGAACAGTAATGTGTTCCAATTATCTTCCAGAATTAATTTTGATATAGGAAAGGTTTTCGGGTTGAAAATAAATTTAAATCGTTTAGCCCAGCTAAACCAGCTAAACTTTAGCTGGGCTAAACTAGTATACATATACATTGTTTAATTTATTTCCACTCAAACTGAAAACCTTTTCCACATCTAAATGTAATGTATTAGTTTTTACAATTCTATTATTTAAGTATTTGACATATAATGAAAAATTATTTCCCCCCCCCCCCATCCAAGTGGGGGGGGTAAAACAAATAGCTACACTACATGGCTTTTGCTGTGATTTTTCATATAATAAAATTATAGCAGAAATCATATTAAGGTAGTTGAGAAAACATGATAAATGAGGTTTGTACTTCCACAACTTAATTTTATATTATGGGCCTGCAAGATCAGCCTTCGAGTAACATTTCCTCAAAGTTTTAGAGAAAGCTAGTTAGAGGTTTTCGAGAAAAGTGATTTTTTAAATATTCCCACCGAGTTGTAAAGACTGGAAGTAAACGAATTCAAAATAGCTGGCGTGACGCAAGCGATCTAACTTTTTTTTAAAGTCATATTTGTTTTCTCCAATACGTATTCTCACGTCATATAGTGTAAAATTGATCGAATTTATACTTTTTGACTAACTATATTTTTTATGATAAATTAAATTTTGGTACAAAAATAACTACCCAACGTTTTTTATTTTTATATTATTTACCTTACTATATAGACTAACGAACGTTTGTGATTGGTGTTTTATGACACGTGCTTAATAAAGGTTTGTATCTTTCTAAAAATTTTAAGAATAACACCATAACTCGATCACGCTAGCTATTGTAAATTCGTTTACTTCCAATCTTTATAACTCTGTGGAAATATTTAAAAAATTAATTTTCTCGAAATCTCTAAACCGTTCTATTCTGAAAATCGTAGTATGATTTTGCTATGATGTTTCTTATGACTCGAGTCATATAATAGGAAAGTTCTTATAATGCAAACTAAAAAATACTGCCAATTATTTTTCATATGATAAAAGCATAGCAAAAATCATGTCAAGGAGGCTAAAATGGAAGTTTAAATATAAATTTCTTGTTGCGGGGTCGTTTGTAATAGGGCGGATAAGTAGCGGTAAAACCGTGTAAACCAATCATTAATACTGTTATACAGTTGATATTGTTACGTCAGATCACGTGATTTACCTGCTACACAGAATTAATATTGAGCTTTATTTACACGTTTTAACTGCATACAAATCATAAATTTATTACGTTAAGCAATTTTAAATATTTTTAGCTTCACCCCCCTTGACTTCCATAATTGGACGAGAACAGGAATTCTCAACGTGCATGGTATTATAGTTTTTAATTTGCGTTCACAAATCCTTATTTTGCGGGAGGGGGCATAAGAGCAGGCTTGATTATAAGTTATTAAAACTATATCTTAACAGCATCAAATTTAATTCCTAAAATCAGCTTGAAAACGACTGTTCACAGTAGTTCAAAGGTAATGCCAACTCCATAATGTTATGCCCGGGTTTCATAAAAATAATAAAGCGCACGCTAATTCCGCCACATGATTATATCTAATATCAAGGTAGGTGCAGATCTATAAGCTCAAAAATATTAAAAATAGCTCATTAAAATGCTTAAAAACTAGTCAAATAAGGATTAAAAATGCACTAAAACCTTGATAAGTAGGTATTTAAACTAAAAATATTTTTTTAAATAGAATAAATCCAAAATTACACTAAACAATTAAGAAATTCAAAATTATAATTTCTTGTGATGACGCGGGAGGGGGGGGGGGGGGGGGGGAATTTGTAAACTATCTCGTAGGTACAAATTTAAAAAATATCAATAATTGTGGTAAGTTTAGTATATGTACGTGAATTGTAAAAATAAATAAAATCTAAAGAAAACGTTAAAACAAAATGATTTTAACTGTGAAGTGAAGAATGCATAAGTAGAAAAATTATAATTTAAAATTTTGGACCGAGGCCTTCTATGGTAATACAATAATTTTATTTGTTTCTTAAAATTTTTTATCAATTCTTATCAATCAGGGAAACGAAGTATTTTTGATAGGGAATGTATAAACAGATTTCGTAAGTGGAACAAATCTACATTTCCCTGACTTAAAAATTAATGTTTAAATTTTGTAGTTGAGGGGGGGGGGATAAGTTAATTTTTCGAGTGTCTGAGACTTTATGTTGAGTGAAGAAAAACAAGTTATTTTTTTCTTATTGAAGGGAACGGTAGTTTTCAAAGTAAGGTGCTTTTATTATTAATTTTTATTTTTAGAATTTTTTAACAGTTAGGGCTTTTTAAAATTTTGAATTTTTTTACAACAGATTGTGGGAACTCTCCTCCCACATTTTCCGTAAGAATTTCGCAAATAATTACAATTTTGAATATTTTTTAACTGAATATTAAGGGCTCTTTAACACAAATTATTATTATTATATTAGTATAGATATATTGTATTGTAATTGTATTGTTCACAACCGAAAACGGTTTTTCCATGGGTTCCATGGATTTTACAAGCCGATAAAGTTAACAAATGATTTCTATTCTAAGGTACTAAGGGATTATTTCCATTGACTATTTAAATTTAACGGTTTGTTAAAAGCTGTATGGAATTTTTATTAATCTGAGATATCTTAATAGCTTGCAGTGTAATATCGGCTTTAATTATTACTACATAATTTTTATTGTGTATTGTGTTCCTCCCATTTTTAATTTAAATTTAATTGTTCAAAATTAAAATAATACATATCTAATATAGTTCAAGCAAAAATTTCAAAAATATTTTATTTTTTTCCATTGAACACTTTAAGAGCAATAACAATTCAAAATTACATCAATACCCATGGTAGGTCCGAGGTTAAAGTGGTTATACTTGCAGATGCAACCCAGGTTCGAATCCCCGTTCGGAAAAAAAAAAGTTAGTATATTTAAACCGCTAATTGTGAAATTTTCAGATATTTTCAGATACTTCGAAAGCAAGCAATCGTAACATCGGAAACCACGAAGGAAATACGTAAATCATGATGAAATAAATATGTAAATTTGAGTACATAATAAATAATAATATTAATTAAATATAATAACGTGTCTGAATAAATAAAATATAATCAATTAATTTACCTAGGTATAACAAAAAAACGTATAGAATTTAAATAATGTAATTACAGAAATTACTTTTTTTTAAATTAATATTTAAATTAAATTAATATTACTGGGCAATCCGTAAATTTTAAAATATTCTGCTCATAAAAAATCAATGCTAAACCGTTACGAAAATAATACAGGAATACCGTAACGGTAAATGGGGCAAATCAATGTTGCATCGTTACGATAACACCTGTACCGAATATGTTCAAAAATGATACAGCAATACCGTAACGGAAAAAGGGGCAAATCAATGCTACTCCGTTACGCAAATATCTGCACCGTATATGTACAAAAAAGATACAGCAATACTGTAACGGTAATGTGTGGCAAATCAATGCTGCACAGTTACGGAAATACCTGTATCGTATATGTATAAAAATGATGCAGCAATACAGTAACGGGAAAATGGGCAAAACGATGCTTTACTGTTACGCAAATATCGGCATCGTATATTTACATTTCTGACGGCCTTGTGTTGCTTGGGTAATAGCTTCTAATTATTATTGCAAATTATAACTTGATGATCTGAACTTGTAATTGTCAAATACAGAACATAAAATTGATAGCTTCTAATTATTATTTCAAATTATAACTTGAAGATCTGAACTTGTAATTGTCAAATACAGAACTTAAAATTGATAGCTTCTAATTATTATTGCATATTATAACTTGAGATCTGAACTTGTAATTGTCAAATACAGAACTTAAAATTGATAGCTTCTAATTATTATTGCAAATAATAACTTGAAGATCTGAACTTGTAATTGTCAAATACAGAACTTAAAATTGATAGCTTCTAATTATTATTGCAAATAATAACTTGAAGATCTGAACTTGTAATTGTCAAATACAGAACTTAAAATTGATAGCTTTTAATTATTATTGTAAATTATAACTTGAAGATCTGAACTTGTAATAGTCAAATACAGAACTTCGAATTGTTAAATACAAATTATTAGTACAAATTATAACTTGAAGATCTGAACTTGTAATAGGTAAATACAGAACTTCGAATTGTTAAATTCAAACTAAGATTGCAAATAATAATTTGAAGATCTGAACTTGTAATAGTCAAATACAGAACTTCTAATTGTTAAATTCAAACTAAGATTGCAAATAATAATTCGAAGATCTGAACTTGTAATAATCAAATACAGAACTTCTAATTGTTAAATACAAATTATTAGTTCAAATTATAACTTGAAGATCTGAACTAGTAATTGTCAAATACAGACCTTAAAATTGATAGCTTCTAATTATTATTGCAAATTATAACTTGAAGATCTGAACTTGTAATTGTCAAATACAGAACTTCTAATTGTTAAATACAAATTATTAGTGCAAATTATAACTTGAAGATCTGAACATAAATTGTCAAATACAGAACTTAAAATTGATAGCTTCTAATTATTATTGCAAATTATAACTTGAAGATCTGAACTTGTAATAGTCAAATACAGAACTTAAAATTGATAGCTTCTAATTATTATTGTAAATTATAACTTGAAGATCTGAACTTGTAATAGTGAATTACAGCACTTAGATTTGTTAAATTCAAATTATTATTTCAAATTATAACTTGAAGATCTGAACTAGTAATTGTCAAATACAGAACTTAAAATTGATAGCTTCTAATTATTATTGCAAATTATAACTTGAAGATCTGAACTTGTAATTGTCAAATACAGAACTTAAAATTGATAGCTTCTAATTATTATTGCAAATTATAACTTGAAGATCTGAACTTGTAATTGTCAAATACAGAACTTAAAATTGATAGCTTCTAATTATTATTGCAAATTATAACTTGAAGATCTGAACTTGTAATTGTCAAATACAGAACTTAAAATTGATAGCTTCTAATTATTATTGCAAATTATAACTTGAAGATCTGAACTTGTAATTGTCAAATACAGAACATAAAATTGATAGCTTCTAATTATTATTTAAAATTATAACTTGAAGATCTGAACTTGTAATTGTCAAATACAGAACTTAAAATTAATAGCTTCTAATTATTATTGCAAATTATAACTTGAAGATCTGAACTTGTAATTGTCAAATAAAGAACTTAAAATTGATAGCTTCTAATTATTATTGTAAATTATAACTTGAAGATCTGAACTTGTAATAGTGAATTACAGAACTTAGATTTGTTAAATTCAAATTATTATTTCAAATTATAACTTGAAGATCTGAACTAGTAATTGTCAAATACAGAACTTAAAATTGATAGCTTCTAATTATTATTGCATATTATAACTTGAAGATCTGAACTTGTAATTGTTAAATACAGAACTTAAAATTGATAGCTTCTAATTATTATTGTAAATTATAACTTCAAGATCTGAACTTGTAATTGTCAAATACAGAACTTAAAATTGATAGCTTCTAATTATTATTGCAAATAATAACTTGAAGATCTGAACTTGTAATTGTCAAATACAGAACTTAAAATTGATAGCTTCTAATTATTATTGCAAATTATAACTTGAAGATCTGAACTTGTAATTGTCAAATACAGAACTTAAAATTGTTAAATACAAATTATTAGTGCAAATTATAACTTGAAGATCTGAACTTGTAATTGTCAAATACAGAACTTAAAATTGATAGCTTCTAATTATTATTGTATATTATAACTTGAAGATCTAAACTTGTAATAGTGAATTACAGAACTTAGATTTGTTAAATTCAAATTATTATTTCAAATTATAACTTGAAGATCTGAACTAGTAATTGTCAAATACAGAACTTAAAATTGATAGCTTCTAATTATTATTGCATATTATAACTTGAAGATCTGAACTTGTAATTGTTAAATACAGAACTTAAAATTGATAGCTTCTAATTATTATTGTAAATTATAACTTCAAGATCTGAACTTGTAATTGTCAAATACAGAACTTAAAATTGATAGCTTCTAATTATTATTGCAAATTATAACTTGAAGATCTGAACTTGTAATTGTCAAATACAGAACTTAAAATTAATAGCTTCTAATTATTATTGCAAATTATAACTTGAAGATCTGAACTTGTAATTGTCAAATACAGAACTTAAAATTGATAGCTTCTAATTATTATTGTAAATTATAACTTGAAGATCTGAACTTGTAATAGTGAATTACAGAACTTAGATTTGTTAAATTCAAATTATTATTTCAAATTATAACTTGAAGATCTCAACTAGTAATTGTCAAATACAGAACTTAAAATTGATAGCTTCTAATTATTATTGCATATTATAACTTGAAGATCTGAACTTGTAATTGTTAAATACAGAACTTAAAATTGATAGCTTCTAATTATTATTGTAAATTATAACTTCAAGATCTGAACTTGTAATTGTCAAATACAGAACTTAAAATTGATAGCTTCTAATTATTATTGCAAATTATAACTTGAAGATCTGAACTTGTAATTGTCAAATACAGAACTTAAAATTAATAGCTTCTGATTATTATTGTAAATTATAACTTGAAGATCTGAACTTGTAATTGTCAAATACAGAACTTAAAATTGATAGCTTCTAATTATTATTGTAAATTATAACTTGAAGATCTGAACTTGTAATAGTGAATTACAGAACTTAGATTTGTTAAATTCAAATTATTATTTCAAATTATAACTTGAAGATCTGAACTAGTAATTGTCAAATACAGAACTTAAAATTGATAGCTTCTAATTATTATTGCATATTATAACTTGAAGATCTGAACTTGTAATTGTTAAATACAGAACTTAAAATTGATAGCTTCTAATTATTATTGTTAATTATAACTTCAAGATCTGAACTTGTAATTGTCAAATACAGAACTTAAAATTGATAGCTTCTAATTATTATTGCAAATAATAACTTGAAGATCTGAACTTGTAATTGTCAAATACAGAACTTAAAATTGATAGCTTCTAATTATTATTGCAAATTATAACTTGAAGATCTGAACTTGTAATTGTCAAATACAGAACTTCAAATTGTTAAATACAAATTATTAGTGCAAATTATAACTTGAAGATCTGAACTTGTAATTGTCAAATACAGAACTAAAAATTGATAGCTTCTAATTATTATTGTAAATTATAACTTGAAGATCTGAACTTGTAATAGTGAATTACAGAACTTAGATTTGTTTTATTCAAATTATTATTTCAAATTATAACTTGAAGATCTGAACTAGTAATTGTCAAATACAGAACTTAAAATTGATAGCTTCTAATTATTATTGCATATTATAACTTGAAGATCTGAACTTGTAATTGTTAAATACAGAACTTAAAATTGATAGCTTCTAATTATTATTGTAAATTATAACTTCAAGATCTGAACTTGTAATTGTCAAATACAGAACTTAAAATTGATAGCTTCTAATTATTATTGCAAATAATAACTTGAAGATCTGAACTTGTAATTGTCAAATACAGAACTTAAAATTGATAGCTTCTAATTATTATTGCAAATTATAATTTGAAGATCTGAACTTGTAATAGACAAATACGCAACTTAGCATTGTTAAATACAAATTGTGATTGCAAATTATAACTTGAAGATCTGAACTTGTAATTGTCAAATACAGAACTTAAAATTAATAGCTTCTAATTATTATTGCAAATTATAACTTGAAGATCTGAACTTGTAATTGTCAAATACAGAACTTAAAATTGATAGCTTCTAATTATTATTGTAAATTATAACTTGAAGATCTGAACTTGTAATAGTGAATTACAGAACTTAGATTTGTTAAATTCAAATTATTATTTCAAATTATAACTTGAAGATCTGAACTAGTAATTGTCAAATACAGAACTTAAAATTGATAGCTTCTAATTATTATTGCATATTATAACTTGAAGATCTGAACTTGTAATTGTTAAATACAGAACTTAAAATTGATAGCTTCTAATTATTATTGTAAATTATAACTTCAAGATCTGAACTTGTAATTGTCAAATACAGAACTTAAAATTGATAGCTTCTAATTATTATAGCAAATTATAACTTGAAGATCTGAACTTGTAATTGTCAAATACAGAACTTAAAATTAATAGCTTCTGATTATTATTGCAAATTATAACTTGAAGATCTGAACTTGTAATTGTCAAATACAGAACTTAAAATTGATAGCTTCTAATTATTATTGTAAATTATAACTTGAAGATCTGAACTTGTAATAGTGAATTACAGAACTTAGATTTGTTAAATTCAAATTATTATTTCAAATTATAACTTGAAGATCTGAACTAGTAATTGTCAAATACAGAACTTAAAATTGATAGCTTCTAATTATTATTGCATATTATAACTTGAAGATCTGAACTTGTAATTGTTAAATACAGAACTTAAAATTGATAGCTTCTAATTATTATTGTAAATTATAACTTCAAGATCTGAACTTGTAATTGTCAAATACAGAACTTAAAATTGATAGCTTCTAATTATTATTGCAAATAATAACTTGAAGATCTGAACTTGTAATTGTCAAATACAGAACTTAAAATTGATAGCTTCTAATTATTATTGCAAATTATAACTTGAAGATCTGAACTTGTAATTGTCAAATACAGAACTTCAAATTGTTAAATACAAATTATTAGTGCAAATTATAACTTGAAGATCTGAACTTGTAATTGTCAAATACAGAACTTAAAATTGATAGCTTCTAATTATTATTGTAAATTATAACTTGAAGATCTGAACTTGAAATAGTGAATTACAGAACTTAGATTTGTTAAATTCAAATTATTATTTCAAATTATAACTTGTAGATCTGAACTAGTAATTGTCAAATACAGAACTTAAAATTGATAGCTTCTAATTATTATTGCATATTATAACTTGAAGATCTGAACTTGTAATTGTTAAATACAGAACTTAAAATTGATAGCTTCTAATTATTATTGTAAATTATAACTTCAAGATCTGAACTTGTAATTGTCAAATACAGAACTTAAAATTGATAGCTTCTAATTATTATTGCAAATAATAACTTGAAGATCTGAACTTGTAATTGTCAAATACAGAACTTAAAACTGATAGCTTCTAATTATTATTGCAAATTATAATTTGAAGATCTGAACTTGTAATAGACAAATACGCAACTTAGCATTGTTAAATACAAATTGTGATTGCAAATTATAACTTGAAGATCTGAACCTGTAATAGGTAAATACAGAACTTCGAATTGTTAAATTCAAACTAAGATTGCAAATAATAATTCGAAGATCTGAACTTGTAATAGTCAAATACAGAACTTCTAATTGTTAAATACAAATTATTAGTGCAAATTATAACTTGAAGATCTGAACTAGTAATTGTCAAATACAGAACTTAAAATTGATAGCTTCTAATTATTATTGCAAATTATAACTTGAAGATCTGAACTTGTAATTGTCAAATACAGAACTTCTAATTGTTAAATACAAATTATTAGTGCAAATTATACCTTGAAGATCTGAACTTGTAATTGTCAAATACAGAACTTAAAATTGATAGCTTCTAATTATTATTGCAAATTATAACTTGAAGATCTGAACTTGTAATAGTCAAATACAGAACTTAAAATTGATAGCTTCTAATTATTATTGTAAATTATAACTTGAAGATCTGAACTTGTAATAGTGAATTACAGAACTTAGATTTGTTAAATTCAAATTATTATTTCAAATTATACCTTGAAGATCTGAACTAGTAATTGTCAAATACAGAACTTAAAATTGATAGCTTCTAATTATTATTGCAAATTATAACTTGAAGATCTGAACTTGTAATTGTCAAATACAGAACTTAAAATTGATAGCTTCTAATTATTATTGTAAATTATAACTTGAAGATCTGAACTTGTAATTGTCAAATACAGAACTTAAAACTGATAGCTTCTAATTATTATTGCAAATAATAACTTGGAGATCTGAACTAGTAATTGTCAAATACAGAACTTAAAATTGATAGCTTCTAATTATTATTGCAAATTATAACTTGAAGATCTGAACATGTAATTGTCAAATACAGAACTTAAAATTGATAGCTTCTAATTATTATTGCAAATTATAACTTGAAGATCTGAACTTGTAATTGTCAAATACAGAACTTAAAATTGATAGCTTCTAATTATTATTTCAAATTATAACTTGAAGATCTGAACTTGTAATTGTCAAATACAGAACTTAAAATTAATAGCTTCTAATTATTATTGCAAATTATAACTTGAAGATCTGAACTTGTAATTGTCAAATACAGAACTTAAAATTGATAGCTTCTAATTATTATTGCAAATTATAACTTGAAGATCTGAACTTGTAATAGTCAAATACAGAACTTAAAATTGATAGCTTCTAATTATTATTGTAAATTATAACTTGAAGATCTGAACTTGTAATAGTGAATTACAGAACTTAGATTTGTTAAATTCAAATTATTATTTCAAATTATACCTTGAAGATCTGAACTAGTAATTGTCAAATACAGAACTTAAAATTGATAGCTTCTAATTATTATTGCAAATTATAACTTGAAGATCTGAACTTGTAATTGTCAAATACAGAACTTAAAATTGATAGCTTCTAATTATTATTGTAAATTATAACTTGAAGATCTGAACTTGTAATTGTCAAATACAGAACTTAAAATTGATAGCTTCTAATTATTATTGCAAATAATAACTTGGAGATCTGAACTAGTAATTGTCAAATACAGAACTTAAAATTGATAGCTTCTAATTATTATTGCAAATTATAACTTGAAGATCTGAACTTGTAATTGTCAAATACAGAACTTAAAATTGATAGCTTCTAATTATTATTGCAAATTATAACTTGAAGATCTGAACTTGTAATTGTCAAATAGAGAACATAAAATTGATAGCTTCTAATTATTATTTCAAATTATAACTTGAAGATCTGAACTTGTAATTGTCAAATACAGAACTTAAAATTAATAGCTTCTAATTATTATTGCAAATTATAACTTGAAGATCTGAACTTGTAATTGTCAAATACAGAACTTAAAATTGATAGCTTCTAATTATTATTGCAAATTATAACTTGAAGATCTGAACTTGTAATAGTCAAATACAGAACTTAAAATTGATAGCTTCTAATTATTATTGTAAATTATAACTTGAAGATCTGAACTTGTAATAGTGAATTACAGCACTTAGATTTGTTAAATTCAAATTATTATTTCAAATTATAACTTGAAGATCTGAACTAGTAATTGTCAAATACAGAACTTAAAATTGATAGCTTCTAATTATTATTGCAAATTATAACTTGAAGATCTGAACTAGTAATTGTCAAATACAGAACTTAAAATTGATAGCTTCTAATTATTATTGCATATTATAACTTGAAGATCTGAACTTGTAATTGTTAAATACAGAACTT
Source organism: Cantharis lateralis (assembly GCA_963170105.1). NCBI lineage: Eukaryota > Metazoa > Arthropoda > Insecta > Coleoptera > Cantharidae > Cantharis > Cantharis lateralis. Next base: position 21,313,358 of record OY720625.1, on the reverse strand, counting down.
AAAATTGATAGCTTCTAATTATTATTGTAAATTATAACTTCAAGATCTGAACTTGTAATTGTCAAATACAGAACTTAAAATTGATAGCTTCTAATTATTATTGCAAATAATAACTTGAAGATCTGAACTTGTAATTGTCAAATACAGAACTTAAAATTGATAGCTTCTAATTATTATTGCAAATTATAATTTGAAGATCTGAACTTGTAATAGACAAATACGCAACTTAGCATTGTTAAATACAAATTGTGATTGCAAATTATAACTTGAAGATCTGAACTTGTAATTGTCAAATACAGAACTTAAAATTAATAGCTTCTAATTATTATTGCAAATTATAACTTGAAGATCTGAACTTGTAATTGTCAAATACAGAACTTAAAATTGATAGCTTCTAATTATTATTGTAAATTATAACTTGAAGATCTGAACTTGTAATAGTGAATTACAGAACTTAGATTTGTTAAATTCAAATTATTATTTCAAATTATAACTTGAAGATCTGAACTAGTAATTGTCAAATACAGAACTTAAAATTGATAGCTTCTAATTATTATTGCATATTATAACTTGAAGATCTGAACTTGTAATTGTTAAATACAGAACTTAAAATTGATAGCTTCTAATTATTATTGTAAATTATAACTTCAAGATCTGAACTTGTAATTGTCAAATACAGAACTTAAAATTGATAGCTTCTAATTATTATTGCAAATAATAACTTGAAGATCTGAACTTGTAATTGTCAAATACAGAACTTAAAATTGATAGCTTCTAATTATTATTGCAAATTATAACTTGAAGATCTGAACTTGTAATTGTCAAATACAGAACTTCAAATTATTAAATACAAATTATTAGTGCAAATTATAACTTGAAGATCTGAACTTGTAATTGTCAAATACAGAACTTAAAATTGATAGCTTCTAATTATTATTGTAAATTATAACTTGAAGATCTAAACTTGTAATAGTGAATTACAGAACTTAGATTTGTTAAATTCAAATTATTATTTCAAATTATAACTTGAAGATCTGAACTAGTAATTGTCAAATACAGTACTTAAAATTGATAGCTTCTAATTATTATTGCATATTATAACTTGAAGATCTGAACTTGTAATTGTTAAATACAGAACTTAAAATTGATAGCTTCTAATTATTATTGTAAATTATAACTTCAAGATCTGAACTTGTAATTGTCAAATACAGAACTTAAAATTGATAGCTTCTAATTATTATTGCAAATTATAACTTGAAGATCTGAACTTGTAATTGTCAAATACAGAACTTAAAATTAATAGCTTCTAATTATTATTGCAAATTATAACTTGAAGATCTGAACTTGTAATTGTCAAATACAGAACTTAAAATTGATAGCTTCTAATTATTATTGTAAATTATAACTTGAAGATCTGAACTTGTAATAGTGAATTACAGAACTTAGATTTGTTAAATTCAAATTATTATTTCAAATTATAACTTGAAGATCTGAACTAGTAATTGTCAAATACAGAACTTAAAATTGAAGATCTGAACTTGTAATTGTTAAATACAGAACTTAAAATTGATAGCTTCTAATTATTATTGTAAATTATAACTTCAAGATCTGAACTTGTAATTGTCAAATACAGAACTTAAAATTGATAGCTTCTAATTATTATTGCAAATTATAACTTGAAGATCTGAACTTGTAATTGTCAAATACAGAACTTAAAATTAATAGCTTCTGATTATTATTGCAAATTATAACTTGAAGATCTGAACTTGTAATTGTCAAATACAGAACTTAAAATTGATAGCTTGTAATTATTATTGTAAATTATAACTTGAAGATCTGAACTTGTAATAGTGAATTACAGAACTTAGATTTGTTAAATTCAAATTATTATTTCAAATTATAACTTGAAGATCTGAACTAGTAATTGTCAAATACAGAACTTAAAATTGATAGCTTCTAATTATTATTGCATATTATAACTTGAAGATCTGAACTTGTAATTGTTAAATACAGAACTTAAAATTGATAGCTTCTAATTATTATTGTAAATTATAACTTCAAGATCTGAACTTGTAATTGTCAAATACAGAACTTAAAATTGATAGCTTCTAATTATTATTGCAAATAATAACTTGAAGATCTGAACTTGTAATTGTCAAATACAGAACTTAAAATTGATAGCTTCTAATTATTATTGCAAATTATAACTTGAAGATCTGAACTTGTAATAATCAAATACAGAACTTCAAATTGTTAAATACAAATTATTAGTGCAAATTATAACTTGAAGATCAGAACTTGTAATTGTCAAATACAGAACTTAAAATTGATAGCTTCTAATTATTATTGTAAATTATAACTTGAAGATCTGAACTTGTAATAGTGAATTACAGAACTTAGATTTGTTAAATTCAAATTATTATTTCAAATTATAACTTGAAGATCTGAACTAGTAATTGTCAAATACAGAACTTAAAATTGATAGCTTCTAATTATTATTGCAAATTATAATTTGAAGATCTGAACTTGTAATAGACAAATACGCAACTTAGCATTGTTAAATACAAATTGTGATTGCAAATTATAACTTGACGATCTGAACTTGTAATTGTCAAATACAGAACTTAAAATTAATAGCTTCTAATTATTATTGCAAATTATAACTTGAAGATCTGAACTTGTAATTGTCAAATACAGAACTTAAAATTGATAGCTTCTAATTATTATTGCAAATAATAACTTGAAGATCTGAACTTGTAATTGTCAAATACAGAACTTAAAATTGATAGCTTCTAATTATTATTGCAAATTATAATTTGAAGATCTGAACTTGTAATAGACAAATACGCAACTTAGCATTGTTAAATACAAATTGTGATTGCAAATTATAACTTGAAGATCTGAACTTGTAATTGTCAAATACAGAACTTAAAATTAATAGCTTCTAATTATTATTGCAAATTATAACTTGAAGATCTGAACTTGTAATTGTCAAATACAGAACTTAAAATTGATAGCTTCTAATTATTATTGTAAATTATAACTTGAAGATCTGAACTTGTAATAGTGAATTACAGAACTTAGATTTGTTAAATTCAAATTATTATTTCAAATTATAACTTGAAGATCTGAACTAGTAATTGTCAAATACAGAACTTAAAATTGATAGCTTCTAATTATTATTGCATATTATAACTTGAAGATCTGAACTTGTAATTGTTAAATACAGAACTTAAAATTGATAGCTTCTAATTATTATTGTAAATTATAACTTCAAGATCTGAACTTGTAATTGTCAAATACAGAACTTAAAATTGATAGCTTCTAATTATTATTGCAAATAATAACTTGAAGATCTGAACTTGTAATTGTCAAATACAGAACTTAAAATTGATAGCTTCTAATTATTATTGCAAATTATAACTTGAAGATCTGAACTTGTAATTGTCAAATACAGAACTTCAAATTGTTAAATACAAATTATTAGTGCAAATTATAACTTGAAGATCTGAACTTGTAATTGTCAAATACAGAACTTAAAATTGATAGCTTCTAATTATTATTGTAAATTATAACTTGAAGATCTAAACTTGTAATAGTGAATTACAGAACTTAGATTTGTTAAATTCAAATTATTATTTCAAATTATAACTTGAAGATCTGAACTAGTAATTGTCAAATACAGTACTTAAAATTGATAGCTTCTAATTATTATTGCATATTATAACTTGAAGATCTGAACTTGTAATTGTTAAATACAGAACTTAAAATTGATAGCTTCTAATTATTATTGTAAATTATAACTTCAAGATCTGAACTTGTAATTGTCAAATACAGAACTTAAAATTGATAGCTTCTAATTATTATTGCAAATTATAACTTGAAGATCTGAACTTGTAATTGTCAAATACAGAACTTAAAATTAATAGCTTCTAATTATTATTGCAAATTATAACTTGAAGATCTGAACTTGTAATTGTCAAATACAGAACTTAAAATTGATAGCTTCTAATTATTATTGTAAATTATAACTTGAAGATCTGAACTTGTAATAGTGAATTACAGAACTTAGATTTGTTAAATTCAAATTATTATTTCAAATTATAACTTGAAGATCTGAACTAGTAATTGTCAAATACAGAACTTAAAATTGATAGCTTCTAATTATTATTGCATATTATAACTTGAAGATCTGAACTTGTAATTGTTAAATACAGAACTTAAAATTGATAGCTTCTAATTATTATTGTAAATTATAACTTCAAGATCTGAACTTGTAATTGTCAAATACAGAACTTAAAATTGATAGCTTCTAATTATTATTGCAAATTATAACTTGAAGATCTGAACTTGTAATTGTCAAATACAGAACTTAAAATTAATAGCTTCTGATTATTATTGCAAATTATAACTTGAAGATCTGAACTTGTAATTGTCAAATACAGAACTTAAAATTGATAGCTTGTAATTATTATTGTAAATTATAACTTGAAGATCTGAACTTGTAATAGTGAATTACAGAACTTAGATTTGTTAAATTCAAATTATTATTTCAAATTATAACTTGAAGATCTGAACTAGTAATTGTCAAATACAGAACTTAAAATTGATAGCTTCTAATTATTATTGCATATTATAACTTGAAGATCTGAACTTGTAATTGTTAAATACAGAACTTAAAATTGATAGCTTCTAATTATTATTGTAAATTATAACTTCAAGATCTGAACTTGTAATTGTCAAATACAGAACTTAAAATTGATAGCTTCTAATTATTATTGCAAATAATAACTTGAAGATCTGAACTTGTAATTGTCAAATACAGAACTTAAAATTGATAGCTTCTAATTATTATTGCAAATTATAACTTGAAGATCTGAACTTGTAATAATCAAATACAGAACTTCAAATTGTTAAATACAAATTATTAGTGCAAATTATAACTTGAAGATCAGAACTTGTAATTGTCAAATACAGAACTTAAAATTGATAGCTTCTAATTATTATTGTAAATTATAACTTGAAGATCTGAACTTGTAATAGTGAATTACAGAACTTAGATTTGTTAAATTCAAATTATTATTTCAAATTATAACTTGAAGATCTGAACTAGTAATTGTCAAATACAGAACTTAAAATTGATAGCTTCTAATTATTATTGCATATTATAACTTGAAGATCTGAACTTGTAATTTTAAATACAGAACTTAAAATTGATAGCTTCTAATTATTATTGTAAATTATAACTTCAAGATCTGAACTTGTAATTGTCAAATACAGAACTTAAAATTGATAGCTTCTAATTATTATTGCAAATTATAACTTGAAGATCTGAACTTGTAATTGTCAAATACAGAACTTAAAATTAATAGCTTCTAATTATTATTGCAAATTATAACTTGAAGATCTGAACTTGTAATTGTCAAATACAGAACATAAAATTGATAGCTTCTAATTATTATTGTAAATTATAACTTGAAGATCTGAACTTGTAATAGTGAATTACAGGACTTAGATTTGTTAAATTCAAATTATTATTTCAAATTATAACTTGAAGATCTGAACTAGTAATTGTCAAATACAGAACTTAAAATTGATAGCTTCTAATTATTATTGCATATTATAACTTGAAGATCTGAACTTGTAATTGTTAACTACAGAACTTAAAATTGATAGCTTCTAATTATTATTGTAAATTATAACTTCAAGATCTGAACTTGTAATTGTCAAATACAGAACTTAAAATTGATAGCTTCTAATTATTATTGCAAATTATAACTTGAAGATCTGAACTTGTAATTGTCAAATACAGAACTTAAAATTAATAGCTTCTAATTATTATTGCAAATTATAACTTGAAGATCTGAACTTGTAATTGTCAAATACAGAACTTAAAATTGATAGCTTCTAATTATTATTGTAAATTATAACTTGAAGATCTGAACTTGTAATTGTCAAATACAGAACTTAAAATTAATAGCTTCTAATTATTATTGCAAATTATAACTTGAAGATCTGAACTTGTAATTGTCAAATACAGAACTTAAAATTAATAGCTTCTAATTATTATTGCAAATAATAACTTGAAGATCTGAACTTGTAATTGTCAAATACTGAACTTAAAATTGATAGCTTCTAATTATTATTGCAAATTATAATTTGAAGATCTGAACTTGTAATAGACAAATACGCAACTTAGCATTGTTAAATACAAATTGTGATTGCAAATTATAACTTGAAGATCTGAACCTGTAATTGTCAAATACAGAACTTAAAATTGATAGCTTCTAATTATTATTTCAAATTATAACTTGAAGATCTGAACTTGTAATTGTCAAATACAGAACTTAAAATTAATAGCTTCTAATTATTATTGCAAATTATAACTTGAAGATCTGAACTTGTAATTGTCAAATACAGAACTTAAAATTGATAGCTTCTAATTATTATTGCAAATTATAATTTGAAGATCTGAACTTGTAATAGACAAATACGCAACTTAGCATTGTTAAATACAAATTGTGATTGCAAATTATAACTTGAAGATCTGAACTTGTAATTGTCAAATACAGAACTTAAAATTGATAGCTTCTAATTATTATTTCAAATTATAACTTGAAGATCTGAACTTGTAATTGTCAAATACAGAACTTAAAATTAATAGCTTCTAATTATTATTGCAAATTATAACTTGAAGATCTGAACTTGTAATTGTCAAATACAGAACTTAAAATTGATAGCTTCTAATTATTATTGCAAATTATAACTTGAAGATCTGAACTTGTAATAGTCAAATACAGAACTTAAAATTGATAGCTTCTAATTATTATTGCAAATAATAACTTGAAGATCTGAACTTGTAATTGTCAAATACAGAACTTAAAATTGATAGCTTCTAATTATTATTGCAAATTATAACTTGAAGATCTGAACTTGTAATTGTCAAATACAGAACTTCAAATTGTTAAATACAAATTATTAGTGCAAATTATAACTTGAAGATCTGAACTTGTAATTGTCAAATACAGAACTTAAAATTGATAGCTTCTAATTATTATTGTAAATTATAACTTGAAGATCTAAACTTGTAATAGTGAATTACAGAACTTAGATTTGTTAAATTCAAATTATTATTTCAAATTATAACTTGAAGATCTGAACTAGTAATTGTCAAATACAGTACTTAAAATTGATAGCTTCTAATTATTATTGCATATTATAACTTGAAGATCTGAACTTGTAATTGTTAAATACAGAACTTAAAATTGATAGCTTCTAATTATTATTGTAAATTATAACTTCAAGATCTGAACTTGTAATTGTCAAATACAGAACTTAAAATTGATAGCTTCTAATTATTATTGCAAATTATAACTTGAAGATCTGAACTTGTAATTGTCAAATACAGAACTTAAAATTAATAGCTTCTAATTATTATTGCAAATTATAACTTGAAGATCTGAACTTGTAATTGTCAAATACAGAACTTAAAATTGATAGCTTCTAATTATTATTGTAAATTATAACTTGAAGATCTGAACTTGTAATAGTGAATTACAGAACTTAGATTTGTTAAATTCAAATTATTATTTCAAATTATAACTTGAAGATCTGAACTAGTAATTGTCAAATACAGAACTTAAAATTGATAGCTTCTAATTATTATTGCATATTATAACTTGAAGATCTGAACTTGTAATTGTTAAATACAGAACTTAAAATTGATAGCTTCTAATTATTATTGTAAATTATAACTTCAAGATCTGAACTTGTAATTGTCAAATACAGAACTTAAAATTGATAGCTTCTAATTATTATTGCAAATTATAACTTGAAGATCTGAACTTGTAATTGTCAAATACAGAACTTAAAATTAATAGCTTCTGATTATTATTGCAAATTATAACTTGAAGATCTGAACTTGTAATTGTCAAATACAGAACTTAAAATTGATAGCTTCTAATTATTATTGTAAATTATAACTTGAAGATCTGAACTTGTAATAGTGAATTACAGAACTTAGATTTGTTAAATTCAAATTATTATTTCAAATTATAACTTGAAGATCTGAACTAGTAATTGTCAAATACAGAACTTAAAATTGATAGCTTCTAATTATTATTGCATATTATAACTTGAAGATCTGAACTTGTAATTGTTAAATACAGAACTTAAAATTGATAGCTTCTAATTATTATTGTAAATTATAACTTCAAGATCTGAACTTGTAATTGTCAAATACAGAACTTAAAATTGATAGCTTCTAATTATTATTGCAAATAATAACTTGAAGATCTGAACTTGTAATTGTCAAATACAGAACTTAAAATTGATAGCTTCTAATTATTATTGCAAATTATAACTTGAAGATCTGAACTTGTAATTGTCAAATACAGAACTTCAAATTGTTAAATACAAATTATTAGTGCAAATTATAACTTGAAGATCTGAACTTGTAATTGTCAAATACAGAACTTAAAATTGATAGCTTCTAATTATTATTGTAAATTATAACTTGAAGATCTAAACTTGTAATAGTGAATTACAGAACTTAGATTTGTTAAATTCAAATTATTATTTCAAATTATAACTTGAAGATCTGAACTAGTAATTGTCAAATACAGTACTTAAAATTGATAGCTTCTAATTATTATTGCATATTATAACTTGAAGATCTGAACTTGTAATTGTTAAATACAGAACTTAAAATTGATAGCTTCTAATTATTATTGTAAATTATAACTTCAAGATCTGAACTTGTAATTGTCAAATACAGAACTTAAAATTGATAGCTTCTAATTATTATTGCAAATTATAACTTGAAGATCTGAACTTGTAATTGTCAAATACAGAACTTAAAATTAATAGCTTCTAATTATTATTGCAAATTATAACTTGAAGATCTGAACTTGTAATTGTCAAATACAGAACTTAAAATTGATAGCTTCTAATTATTATTGTAAATTATAACTTGAAGATCTGAACTTGTAATAGTGAATTACAGAACTTAGATTTGTTAAATTCAAATTATTATTTCAAATTATAACTTGAAGATCTGAACTAGTAATTGTCAAATACAGAACTTAAAATTGATAGCTTCTAATTATTATTGCATATTATAACTTGAAGATCTGAACTAGTAATTGTTAAATACAGAACTTAAAATTGATAGCTTCTAATTATTATTGTAAATTATAACTTCAAGATCTGAACTTGTAATTGTCAAATACAGAACTTAAAATTGATAGCTTCTAATTATTATTGCAAATTATAACTTGAAGATCTGAACTTGTAATTGTCAAATACAGAACTTAAAATTAATAGCTTCTGATTATTATTGCAAATTATAACTTGAAGATCTGAACTTGTAATTGTCAAATACAGAACTTAAAATTGATAGCTTCTAATTATTATTGTAAATTATAACTTGAAGATCTGAACTTGCAATAGTGAATTACAGAACTTAGATTTGTTAAATTCAAATTATTATTTCAAATTATAACTTGAAGATCTGAACTAGTAATTGTCAAATACAGAACTTAAAATTGATAGCTTCTAATTATTATTGCATATTATAACTTGAAGATCTGAACTTGTAATTGTTAAATACAGAACTTAAAATTGATAGCTTCTAATTATTATTGTAAATTATAACTTCAAGATCTGAACTTGTAATTGTCAAATACAGAACTTAAAATTGATAGCTTCTAATTATTATTGCAAATAATAACTTGAAGATCTGAACTTGTAATTGTCAAATACAGAACTTAAAATTGATAGCTTCTAATTATTATTGCAAATTATAACTTGAAGATCTGAACTTGTAATAATCAAATACAGAACTTCAAATTGTTAAATACAAATTATTAGTGCAAATTATAACTTGAAGATCAGAACTTGTAATTGTCAAATACAGAACTTAAAATTGATAGCTTCTAATTATTATTGTAAATTATAACTTGAAGATCTGAACTTGTAATAGTGAATTACAGAACTTAGATTTGTTAAATTCAAATTATTATTTCAAATTATAACTTGAAGATCTGAACTAGTAATTGTCAAATACAGAACTTAAAATTGATAGCTTCTAATTATTATTGCATATTATAACTTGAAGATCTGAACTTGTAATTTTAAATACAGAACTTAAAATTGATAGCTTCTAATTATTATTGTAAATTATAACTTCAAGATCTGAACTTGTAATTGTCAAATACAGAACTTAAAATTGATAGCTTCTAATTATTATTGCAAATTATAACTTGAAGATCTGAACTAGTAATTGTCAAATACAGTACTTAAAATTGATAGCTTCTAATTATTATTGCATATTATAACTTGAAGATCTGAACTTGTAATTGTTAAATACAGAACTTAAAATTGATAGCTTCTAATTATTATTGTAAATTATAACTTCAAGATCTGAACTTGTAATTGTCAAATACAGAACTTAAAATTGATAGCTTCTAATTATTATTGCAAATTATAACTTGAAGATCTGAACTTGTAATTGTCAAATACAGAACTTAAAATTAATAGCTTCTAATTATTATTGCAAATTATAACTTGAAGATCTGAACTTGTAATTGTCAAATACAGAACTTAAAATTGATAGCTTCTAATTATTATTGTAAATTATAACTTGAAGATCTGAACTTGTAATAGTGAATTACAGAACTTAGATTTGTTAAATTCAAATTATTATTTCAAATTATAACTTGAAGATCTGAACTAGTAATTGTCAAATACAGAACTTAAAATTGATAGCTTCTAATTATTATTGCATATTATAACTTGAAGATCTGAACTTGTAATTGTTAAATACAGAACTTAAAATTGATAGCTTCTAATTATTATTGTAAATTATAACTTCAAGATCTGAACTTGTAATTGTCAAATACAGAACTTAAAATTGATAGCTTCTAATTATTATTGCAAATTATAACTTGAAGATCTGAACTTGTAATTGTCAAATACAGAACTTAAAATTAATAGCTTCTGATTATTATTGCAAATTATAACTTGAAGATCTGAACTTGTAATTGTCAAATACAGAACTTAAAATTGATAGCTTCTAATTATTATTGTAAATTATAACTTGAAGATCTGAACTTGTAATAGTGAATTACAGAACTTAGATTTGTTAAATTCAAATTATTATTTCAAATTATAACTTGAAGATCTGAACTAGTAATTGTCAAATACAGAACTTAAAATTGATAGCTTCTAATTATTATTGCATATTATAACTTGAAGATCTGAACTTGTAATTGTTAAATACAGAACTTAAAATTGATAGCTTCTAATTATTATTGTAAATTATAACTTCAAGATCTGAACTTGTAATTGTCAAATACAGAACTTAAAATTGATAGCTTCTAATTATTATTGCAAATAATAACTTGAAGATCTGAACTTGTAATTGTCAAATACAGAACTTAAAATTGATAGCTTCTAATTATTATTGCAAATTATAACTTGAAGATCTGAACTTGTAATTGTCAAATACAGAACTTCAAATTGTTAAATACAAATTATTAGTGCAAATTATAACTTGAAGATCTGAACTTGTAATTGTCAAATACAGAACTTAAAATTGATAGCTTCTAATTATTATTGTAAATTATAACTTGAAGATCTAAACTTGTAATAGTGAATTACAGAACTTAGATTTGTTAAATTCAAATTATTATTTCAAATTATAACTTGAAGATCTGAACTAGTAATTGTCAAATACAGTACTTAAAATTGATAGCTTCTAATTATTATTGCATATTATAACTTGAAGATCTGAACTTGTAATTGTTAAATACAGAACTTAAAATTGATAGCTTCTAATTATTATTGTAAATTATAACTTCAAGATCTGAACTTGTAATTGTCAAATACAGAACTTAAAATTGATAGCTTCTAATTATTATTGCAAATTATAACTTGAAGATCTGAACTTGTAATTGTCAAATACAGAACTTAAAATTAATAGCTTCTAATTATTATTGCAAATTATAACTTGAAGATCTGAACTTGTAATTGTCAAATACAGAACTTAAAATTGATAGCTTCTAATTATTATTGTAAATTATAACTTGAAGATCTGAACTTGTAATAGTGAATTACAGAACTTAGATTTGTTAAATTCAAATTATTATTTCAAATTATAACTTGAAGATCTGAACTAGTAATTGTCAAATACAGAACTTAAAATTGATAGCTTCTAATTATTATTGCATATTATAACTTGAAGATCTGAACTAGTAATTGTTAAATACAGAACTTAAAATTGATAGCTTCTAATTATTATTGTAAATTATAACTTCAAGATCTGAACTTGTAATTGTCAAATACAGAACTTAAAATTGATAGCTTCTAATTATTATTGCAAATTATAACTTGAAGATCTGAACTTGTAATTGTCAAATACAGAACTTAAAATTAATAGCTTCTGATTATTATTGCAAATTATAACTTGAAGATCTGAACTTGTAATTGTCAAATACAGAACTTAAAATTGATAGCTTCTAATTATTATTGTAAATTATAACTTGAAGATCTGAACTTGCAATAGTGAATTACAGAACTTAGATTTGTTAAATTCAAATTATTATTTCAAATTATAACTTGAAGATCTGAACTAGTAATTGTCAAATACAGAACTTAAAATTGATAGCTTCTAATTATTATTGCATATTATAACTTGAAGATCTGAACTTGTAATTGTTAAATACAGAACTTAAAATTGATAGCTTCTAATTATTATTGTAAATTATAACTTCAAGATCTGAACTTGTAATTGTCAAATACAGAACTTAAAATTGATAGCTTCTAATTATTATTGCAAATAATAACTTGAAGATCTGAACTTGTAATTGTCAAATACAGAACTTAAAATTGATAGCTTCTAATTATTATTGCAAATTATAACTTGAAGATCTGAACTTGTAATAATCAAATACAGAACTTCAAATTGTTAAATACAAATTATTAGTGCAAATTATAACTTGAAGATCAGAACTTGTAATTGTCAAATACAGAACTTAAAATTGATAGCTTCTAATTATTATTGTAAATTATAACTTGAAGATCTGAACTTGTAATAGTGAATTACAGAACTTAGATTTGTTAAATTCAAATTATTATTTCAAATTATAACTTGAAGATCTGAACTAGTAATTGTCAAATACAGAACTTAAAATTGATAGCTTCTAATTATTATTGCATATTATAACTTGAAGATCTGAACTTGTAATTTTAAATACAGAACTTAAAATTGATAGCTTCTAATTATTATTGTAAATTATAACTTCAAGATCTGAACTTGTAATTGTCAAATACAGAACTTAAAATTGATAGCTTCTAATTATTATTGCAAATTATAACTTGAAGATCTGAACTAGTAATTGTCAAATACAGTACTTAAAATTGATAGCTTCTAATTATTATTGCATATTATAACTTGAAGATCTGAACTTGTAATTGTTAAATACAGAACTTAAAATTGATAGCTTCTAATTATTATTGTAAATTATAACTTCAAGATCTGAACTTGTAATTGTCAAATACAGAACTTAAAATTGATAGCTTCTAATTATTATTGCAAATTATAACTTGAAGATCTGAACTTGTAATTGTCAAATACAGAACTTAAAATTAATAGCTTCTAATTATTATTGCAAATTATAACTTGAAGATCTGAACTTGTAATTGTCAAATACAGAACTTAAAATTGATAGCTTCTAATTATTATTGTAAATTATAACTTGAAGATCTGAACTTGTAATAGTGAATTACAGAACTTAGATTTGTTAAATTCAAATTATTATTTCAAATTATAACTTGAAGATCTGAACTAGTAATTGTCAAATACAGAACTTAAAATTGATAGCTTCTAATTATTATTGCATATTATAACTTGAAGATCTGAACTTGTAATTGTTAAATACAGAACTTAAAATTGATAGCTTCTAATTATTATTGTAAATTATAACTTCAAGATCTGAACTTGTAATTGTCAAATACAGAACTTAAAATTGATAGCTTCTAATTATTATTGCAAATTATAACTTGAAGATCTGAACTTGTAATTGTCAAATACAGAACTTAAAATTAATAGCTTCTGATTATTATTGCAAATTATAACTTGAAGATCTGAACTTGTAATTGTCAAATACAGAACTTAAAATTGATAGCTTCTAATTATTATTGTAAATTATAACTTGAAGATCTGAACTTGCAATAGTGAATTACAGAACTTAGATTTGTTAAATTCAAATTATTATTTCAAATTATAACTTGAAGATCTGAACTAGTAATTGTCAAATACAGAACTTAAAATTGATAGCTTCTAATTATTATTGCATATTATAACTTGAAGATCTGAACTTGTAATTGTTAAATACAGAACTTAAAATTGATAGCTTCTAATTATTATTGTAAATTATAACTTCAAGATCTGAACTTGTAATTGTCAAATACAGAACTTAAAATTGATAGCTTCTAATTATTATTGCAAATAATAACTTGAAGATCTGAACTTGTAATTGTCAAATACAGAACTTAAAATTGATAGCTTCTAATTATTATTGCAAATTATAACTTGAAGATCTGAACTTGTAATAATCAAATACAGAACTTCAAATTGTTAAATACAAATTATTAGTGCAAATTATAACTTGAAGATCAGAACTTGTAATTGTCAAATACAGAACTTAAAATTGATAGCTTCTAATTATTATTGTAAATTATAACTTGAAGATCTGAACTTGTAATAGTGAATTACAGAACTTAGATTTGTTAAATTCAAATTATTATTTCAAATTATAACTTGAAGATCTGAACTAGTAATTGTCAAATACAGAACTTAAAATTGATAGCTTCTAATTATTATTGCATATTATAACTTGAAGATCTGAACTTGTAATTTTAAATACAGAACTTAAAATTGATAGCTTCTAATTATTATTGTAAATTATAACTTCAAGATCTGAACTTGTAATTGTCAAATACAGAACTTAAAATTGATAGCTTCTAATTATTATTGCAAATTATAACTTGAAGATCTGAACTTGTAATTGTCAAATACAGAACTTAAAATTAATAGCTTCTAATTATTATTGCAAATTATAACTTGAAGATCTGAACTTGTAATTGTCAAATACAGAACATAAAATTGATAGCTTCTAATTATTATTGTAAATTATAACTTGAAGATCTGAACTTGTAATAGTGAATTACAGGACTTAGATTTGTTAAATTCAAATTATTATTTCAAATTATAACTTGAAGATCTGAACTAGTAATTGTCAAATACAGAACTTAAAATTGATAGCTTCTAATTATTATTTCATATTATAACTTGAAGATCTGAACTTGTTATTGTTAACTACAGAACTTAAAATTGATAGCTTCTAATTATTATTGTAAATTATAACTTCAAGATCTGAACTTGTAATTGTCAAATACAGAACTTAAAATTGATAGCTTCTAATTATTATTGCAAATTATAACTTGAAGATCTGAACTTGTAATTGTCAAATACAGAACTTAAAATTAATAGCTTCTAATTATTATTGCAAATTATAACTTGAAGATCTGAACTTGTAATTGTCAAATACAGAACTTAAAATTGATAGCTTCTAATTATTATTGTAAATTATAACTTGAAGATCTGAACTTGTAATTGTCAAATACAGAACTTAAAATTAATAGCTTCTAATTATTATTGCAAATTATAACTTGAAGATCTGAACTTGTAAATGTCAAATACAGAACTTAAAATTAATAGCTTCTAATTATTATTGCAAATAATAACTTGAAGATCTGAACTTGTAATTGTCAAATACTGAACTTAAAATTGATAGCTTCTAATTATTATTGCAAATTATAATTTGAAGATCTGAACTTGTAATAGACAAATACGCAACTTAGCATTGTTAAATACAAATTGTGATTGCAAATTATAACTTGAAGATCTGAACCTGTAATAGGTAAATACAGAACTTCGAATTGTTAAATTCAAACTAAGATTGCAAATAATAATTCGAAGATCTGAACTTGTAATAGTCAAATACAGAACTTCTAATTGTTAAATACAAATTATTAGTGCAAATTATAACTTGAAGATCTGAACTAGTAATTGTCAAATACAGAACTTAAAATTGATAGCTTCTAATTATTATTGCAAATTATAACTAGAAGATCTGAACTTGTAATTGTCAAATACAGAACTTCTAATTGTTAAATACAAATTATTAGTGCAAATTATACCTTGAAGATCTGAACTTGTAATTGTCAAATACAGAACTTAAAATTGATAGCTTCTAATTATTATTGCAAATTATAACTTGAAGATCTGAACTTGTAATAGTCAAATACAGAACTTAAAATTGATAGCTTCTAATTATTATTGTAAATTATAACTTGAAGATCTGAACTTGTAATAGTGAATTACAGAACTTAGATTTGTTAAATTCAAATTATTATTTCAAATTATACCTTGAAGATCTGAACTAGTAATTGTCAAATACAGAACTTAAAATTGATAGCTTCTAATTATTATTGCAAATTATAACTTGAAGATCTGAACTTGTAATTGTCAAATACAGAACTTAAAATTGATAGCTTCTAATTATTATTGTAAATTATAACTTGAAGATCTGAACTTGTAATTGTCAAATACAGAACTTAAAACTGATAGCATCTAATTATTATTGCAAATAATAACTTGGAGATCTGAACTAGTAATTGTCAAATACAGAACTTAAAATTGATAGCTTCTAATTATTATTGCAAATTATAACTTGAAGATCTGAACATGTAATTGTCAAATACAGAACTTAAAATTGATAGCTTCTAATTATTATTGCAAATTATAACTTGAAGATCTGAACTTGTAATTGTCAAATACAGAACTTAAAATTGATAGCTTCTAATTATTATTTCAAATTATAACTTGAAGATCTGAACTTGTAATTGTCAAATACAGAACTTAAAATTAATAGCTTCTAATTATTATTGCAAATTATAACTTGAAGATCTGAACTTGTAATTGTCAAATACAGAACTTAAAATTGATAGCTTCTAATTATTATTGCAAATTATAACTTGAAGATCTGAACTTGTAATAGTCAAATACAGAACTTAAAATTGATAGCTTCTAATTATTATTGTAAATTATAACTTGAAGATCTGAACTTGTAATAGTGAATTACAGAACTTAGATTTGTTAAATTCAAATTATTATTTCAAATTATACCTTGAAGATCTGAACTAGTAATTGTCAAATACAGAACTTAAAATTGATAGCTTCTAATTATTATTGCAAATTATAACTTGAAGATCTGAACTTGTAATTGTCAAATACAGAACTTAAAATTGATAGCTTCTAATTATTATTGTAAATTATAACTTGAAGATCTGAACTTGTAATTGTCAAATACAGAACTTAAAATTGATAGCTTCTAATTATTATTGCAAATAATAACTTGGAGATCTGAACTAGTAATTGTCAAATACAGAACTTAAAATTGATAGCTTCTAATTATTATTGCAAATTATAACTTGAAGATCTGAACTTGTAATTGTCAAATACAGAACTTAAAATTGATAGCTTCTAATTATTATTGCAAATTATAACTTGAAGATCTGAACTTGTAATTGTCAAATAGAGAACATAAAATTGATAGCTTCTAATTATTATTTCAAATTATAACTTGAAGATCTGAACTTGTAATTGTCAAATACAGAACTTAAAATTAATAGCTTCTAATTATTATTGCAAATTATAACTTGAAGATCTGAACTTGTAATTGTCAAATACAGAACTTAAAATTGATAGCTTCTAATTATTATTGTAAATTATAACTTCAAGATCTGAACTTGTAATTGTCAAATACAGAACTTAAAATTGATAGCTTCTAATTATTATTGCAAATAATAACTTGAAGATCTGAACTTGTAATTGTCAAATACAGAACTTAAAATTGATAGCTTCTAATTATTATTGCAAATTATAATTTGAAGATCTGAACTTGTAATAGACAAATACGCAACTTAGCATTGTTAAATACAAATTGTGATTGCAAATTATAACTTGAAGATCTGAACTTGTAATTGTCAAATACAGAACTTAAAATTAATAGCTTCTAATTATTATTGCAAATTATAACTTGAAGATCTGAACTTGTAATTGTCAAATACAGAACTTAAAATTGATAGCTTCTAATTATTATTGTAAATTATAACTTGAAGATCTGAACTTGTAATAGTGAATTACAGAACTTAGATTTGTTAAATTCAAATTATTATTTCAAATTATAACTTGAAGATCTGAACTAGTAATTGTCAAATACAGAACTTAAAATTGATAGCTTCTAATTATTATTGCATATTATAACTTGAAGATCTGAACTTGTAATTGTTAAATACAGAACTTAAAATTGATAGCTTCTAATTATTATTGTAAATTATAACTTCAAGATCTGAACTTGTAATTGTCAAATACAGAACTTAAAATTGATAGCTTCTAATTATTATTGCAAATAATAACTTGAAGATCTGAACTTGTAATTGTCAAATACAGAACTTAAAATTGATAGCTTCTAATTATTATTGCAAATTATAACTTGAAGATCTGAACTTGTAATTGTCAAATACAGAACTTCAAATTGTTAAATACAAATTATTAGTGCAAATTATAACTTGAAGATCTGAACTTGTAATTGTCAAATACAGAACTTAAAATTGATAGCTTCTAATTATTATTGTAAATTATAACTTGAAGATCTAAACTTGTAATAGTGAATTACAGAACTTAGATTTGTTAAATTCAAATTATTATTTCAAATTATAACTTGAAGATCTGAACTAGTAATTGTCAAATACAGTACTTAAAATTGATAGCTTCTAATTATTATTGCATATTATAACTTGAAGATCTGAACTTGTAATTGTTAAATACAGAACTTAAAATTGATAGCTTCTAATTATTATTGTAAATTATAACTTCAAGATCTGAACTTGTAATTGTCAAATACAGAACTTAAAATTGATAGCTTCTAATTATTATTGCAAATTATAACTTGAAGATCTGAACTTGTAATTGTCAAATACAGAACTTAAAATTAATAGCTTCTAATTATTATTGCAAATTATAACTTGAAGATCTGAACTTGTAATTGTCAAATACAGAACTTAAAATTGATAGCTTCTAATTATTATTGTAAATTATAACTTGAAGATCTGAACTTGTAATAGTGAATTACAGAACTTAGATTTGTTAAATTCAAATTATTATTTCAAATTATAACTTGAAGATCTGAACTAGTAATTGTCAAATACAGAACTTAAAATTGATAGCTTCTAATTATTATTGCATATTATAACTTGAAGATCTGAACTTGTAATTGTTAAATACAGAACTTAAAATTGATAGCTTCTAATTATTATTGTAAATTATAACTTCAAGATCTGAACTTGTAATTGTCAAATACAGAACTTAAAATTGATAGCTTCTAATTATTATTGCAAATTATAACTTGAAGATCTGAACTTGTAATTGTCAAATACAGAACTTAAAATTAATAGCTTCTGATTATTATTGCAAATTATAACTTGAAGATCTGAACTTGTAATTGTCAAATACAGAACTTAAAATTGATAGCTTGTAATTATTATTGTAAATTATAACTTGAAGATCTGAACTTGTAATAGTGAATTACAGAACTTAGATTTGTTAAATTCAAATTATTATTTCAAATTATAACTTGAAGATCTGAACTAGTAATTGTCAAATACAGAACTTAAAATTGATAGCTTCTAATTATTATTGCATATTATAACTTGAAGATCTGAACTTGTAATTGTTAAATACAGAACTTAAAATTGATAGCTTCTAATTATTATTGTAAATTATAACTTCAAGATCTGAACTTGTAATTGTCAAATACAGAACTTAAAATTGATAGCTTCTAATTATTATTGCAAATAATAACTTGAAGATCTGAACTTGTAATTGTCAAATACAGAACTTAAAATTGATAGCTTCTAATTATTATTGCAAATTATAACTTGAAGATCTGAACTTGTAATAATCAAATACAGAACTTCAAATTGTTAAATACAAATTATTAGTGCAAATTATAACTTGAAGATCAGAACTTGTAATTGTCAAATACAGAACTTAAAATTGATAGCTTCTAATTATTATTGTAAATTATAACTTGAAGATCTGAACTTGTAATAGTGAATTACAGAACTTAGATTTGTTAAATTCAAATTATTATTTCAAATTATAACTTGAAGATCTGAACTAGTAATTGTCAAATACAGAACTTAAAATTGATAGCTTCTAATTATTATTGCATATTATAACTTGAAGATCTGAACTTGTAATTTTAAATACAGAACTTACAATTGATAGCTTCTAATTATTATTGTAAATTATAACTTCAAGATCTGAACTTGTAATTGTCAAATACAGAACTTAAAATTGATAGCTTCTAATTATTATTGCAAATTATAACTTGAAGATCTGAACTTGTAATTGTCAAATACAGAACTTAAAATTAATAGCTTCTAATTATTATTGCAAATTATAACTTGAAGATCTGAACTTGTAATTGTCAAATACAGAACATAAAATTGATAGCTTCTAATTATTATTGTAAATTATAACTTGAAGATCTGAACTTGTAATAGTGAATTACAGGACTTAGATTTGTTAAATTCAAATTATTATTTCAAATTATAACTTGAAGATCTGAACTAGTAATTGTCAAATACAGAACTTAAAATTGATAGCTTCTAATTATTATTGCATATTATAACTTGAAGATCTGAACTTGTAATTGTTAACTACAGAACTTAAAATTGATAGCTTCTAATTATTATTGTAAATTATAACTTCAAGATCTGAACTTGTAATTGTCAAATACAGAACTTAAAATTGATAGCTTCTAATTATTATTGCAAATTATAACTTGAAGATCTGAACTTGTAATTGTCAAATACAGAACTTAAAATTAATAGCTTCTAATTATTATTGCAAATTATAACTTGAAGATCTGAACTTGTAATTGTCAAATACAGAACTTAAAATTGATAGCTTCTAATTATTATTGTAAATTATAACTTGAAGATCTGAACTTGTAATTGTCAAATACAGAACTTAAAATTAATAGCTTCTAATTATTATTGCAAATTATAACTTGAAGATCTGAACTTGTAATTGTCAAATACAGAACTTAAAATTAATAGCTTCTAATTATTATTGCAAATAATAACTTGAAGATCTGAACTTGTAATTGTCAAATACTGAACTTAAAATTGATAGCTTCTAATTATTATTGCAAATTATAATTTGAAGATCTGAACTTGTAATAGACAAATACGCAACTTAGCATTGTTAAATACAAATTGTGATTGCAAATTATAACTTGAAGATCTGAACCTGTAATTGTCAAATACAGAACTTAAAATTGATAGCTTCTAATTATTATTTCAAATTATAACTTGAAGATCTGAACTTGTAATTGTCAAATACAGAACTTAAAATTAATAGCTTCTAATTATTATTGCAAATTATAACTTGAAGATCTGAACTTGTAATTGTCAAATACAGAACTTAAAATTGATAGCTTCTAATTATTATTGCAAATTATAATTTGAAGATCTGAACTTGTAATAGACAAATACGCAACTTAGCATTGTTAAATACAAATTGTGATTGCAAATTATAACTTGAAGATCTGAACTTGTAATTGTCAAATACAGAACTTAAAATTGATAGCTTCTAATTATTATTTCAAATTATAACTTGAAGATCTGAACTTGTAATTGTCAAATACAGAACTTAAAATTAATAGCTTCTAATTATTATTGCAAATTATAACTTGAAGATCTGAACTTGTAATTGTCAAATACAGAACTTAAAATTGATAGCTTCTAATTATTATTGCAAATTATAACTTGAAGATCTGAACTTGTAATAGTCAAATACAGAACTTAAAATTGATAGCTTCTAATTATTATTGCAAATAATAACTTGAAGATCTGAACTTGTAATTGTCAAATACAGAACTTAAAATTGATAGCTTCTAATTATTATTGCAAATTATAACTTGAAGATCTGAACTTGTAATTGTCAAATACAGAACTTCAAATTGTTAAATACAAATTATTAGTGCAAATTATAACTTGAAGATCTGAACTTGTAATTGTCAAATACAGAACTTAAAATTGATAGCTTCTAATTATTATTGTAAATTATAACTTGAAGATCTAAACTTGTAATAGTGAATTACAGAACTTAGATTTGTTAAATTCAAATTAATATTTCAAATTATAACTTGAAGATCTGAACTAGTAATTGTCAAATACAGTACTTAAAATTGATAGCTTCTAATTATTATTGCATATTATAACTTGAAGATCTGAACTTGTAATTGTTAAATACAGAACTTAAAATTGATAGCTTCTAATTATTATTGTAAATTATAACTTCAAGATCTGAACTTGTAATTGTCAAATACAGAACTTAAAATTGATAGCTTCTAATTATTATTGCAAATTATAACTTGAAGATCTGAACTTGTAATTGTCAAATACAGAACTTAAAATTAATAGCTTCTAATTATTATTGCAAATTATAACTTGAAGATCTGAACTTGTAATTGTCAAATACAGAACTTAAAATTGATAGCTTCTAATTATTATTGTAAATTATAACTTGAAGATCTGAACTTGTAATAGTGAATTACAGAACTTAGATTTGTTAAATTCAAATTATTATTTCAAATTATAACTTGAAGATCTGAACTAGTAATTGTCAAATACAGAACTTAAAATTGATAGCTTCTAATTATTATTGCATATTATAACTTGAAGATCTGAACTTGTAATTGTTAAATACAGAACTTAAAATTGATAGCTTCTAATTATTATTGTAAATTATAACTTCAAGATCTGAACTTGTAATTGTCAAATACAGAACTTAAAATTGATAGCTTCTAATTATTATTGCAAATTATAACTTGAAGATCTGAACTTGTAATTGTCAAATACAGAACTTAAAATTAATAGCTTCTGATTATTATTGCAAATTATAACTTGAAGATCTGAACTTGTAATTGTCAAATACAGAACTTAAAATTGATAGCTTCTAATTATTATTGTAAATTATAACTTGAAGATCTGAACTTGTAATAGTGAATTACAGAACTTAGATTTGTTAAATTCAAATTATTATTTCAAATTATAACTTGAAGATCTGAACTAGTAATTGTCAAATACAGAACTTAAAATTGATAGCTTCTAATTATTATTGCATATTATAACTTGAAGATCTGAACTTGTAATTGTTAAATACAGAACTTAAAATTGATAGCTTCTAATTATTATTGTAAATTATAACTTCAAGATCTGAACTTGTAATTGTCAAATACAGAACTTAAAATTGATAGCTTCTAATTATTATTGCAAATAATAACTTGAAGATCTGAACTTGTAATTGTCAAATACAGAACTTAAAATTGATAGCTTCTAATTATTATTGCAAATTATAACTTGAAGATCTGAACTTGTAATTGTCAAATACAGAACTTCAAATTGTTAAATACAAATTATTAGTGCAAATTATAACTTGAAGATCTGAACTTGTAATTGTCAAATACAGAACTTAAAATTGATAGCTTCTAATTATTATTGTAAATTATAACTTGAAGATCTAAACTTGTAATAGTGAATTACAGAACTTAGATTTGTTAAATTCAAATTATTATTTCAAATTATAACTTGAAGATCTGAACTAGTAATTGTCAAATACAGTACTTAAAATTGATAGCTTCTAATTATTATTGCATATTATAACTTGAAGATCTGAACTTGTAATTGTTAAATACAGAACTTAAAATTGATAGCTTCTAATTATTATTGTAAATTATAACTTCAAGATCTGAACTTGTAATTGTCAAATACAGAACTTAAAATTGATAGCTTCTAATTATTATTGCAAATTATAACTTGAAGATCTGAACTTGTAATTGTCAAATACAGAACTTAAAATTAATAGCTTCTAATTATTATTGCAAATTATAACTTGAAGATCTGAACTTGTAATTGTCAAATACAGAACTTAAAATTGATAGCTTCTAATTATTATTGTAAATTATAACTTGAAGATCTGAACTTGTAATAGTGAATTACAGAACTTAGATTTGTTAAATTCAAATTATTATTTCAAATTATAACTTGAAGATCTGAACTAGTAATTGTCAAATACAGAACTTAAAATTGATAGCTTCTAATTATTATTGCATATTATAACTTGAAGATCTGAACTTGTAATTGTTAAATACAGAACTTAAAATTGATAGCTTCTAATTATTATTGTAAATTATAACTTCAAGATCTGAACTTGTAATTGTCAAATACAGAACTTAAAATTGATAGCTTCTAATTATTATTGCAAATTATAACTTGAAGATCTGAACTTGTAATTGTCAAATACAGAACTTAAAATTAATAGCTTCTGATTATTATTGCAAATTATAACTTGAAGATCTGAACTTGTAATTGTCAAATACAGAACTTAAAATTGATAGCTTCTAATTATTATTGTAAATTATAACTTGAAGATCTGAACTTGTAATAGTGAATTACAGAACTTAGATTTGTTAAATTCAAATTATTATTTCAAATTATAACTTGAAGATCTGAACTAGTAATTGTCAAATACAGAACTTAAAATTGATAGCTTCTAATTATTATTGCATATTATAACTTGAAGATCTGAACTTGTAATTGTTAAATACAGAACTTAAAATTGATAGCTTCTAATTATTATTGTAAATTATAACTTCAAGATCTGAACTTGTAATTGTCAAATACAGAACTTAAAATTGATAGCTTCTAATTATTATTGCAAATAATAACTTGAAGATCTGAACTTGTAATTGTCAAATACAGAACTTAAAATTGATAGCTTCTAATTATTATTGCAAATTATAACTTGAAGATCTGAACTTGTAATAATCAAATACAGAACTTCAAATTGTTAAATACAGATTATTAGTGCAAATTATAACTTGAAGATCAGAACTTGTAATTGTCAAATACAGAACTTAAAATTGATAGCTTCTAATTATTATTGTAAATTATAACTTGAAGATCTGAACTTGTAATAGTGAATTACAGAACTTAGATTTGTTAAATTCAAATTATTATTTCAAATTATAACTTGAAGATCTGAACTAGTAATTGTCAAATACAGAACTTAAAATTGATAGCTTCTAATTATTATTGCATATTATAACTTGAAGATCTGAACTTGTAATTTTAAATACAGAACTTAAAATTGATAGCTTCTAATTATTATTGTAAATTATAACTTCAAGATCTGAACTTGTAATTGTCAAATACAGAACTTAAAATTGATAGCTTCTAATTATTATTGCAAATTATAACTTGAAGATCTGAACTTGTAATTGTCAAATACAGAACTTAAAATTAATAGCTTCTAATTATTATTGCAAATTATAACTTGAAGATCTGAACTTGTAATTGTCAAATACAGAACATAAAATTGATAGCTTCTAATTATTATTGTAAATTATAACTTGAAGATCTGAACTTGTAATAGTGAATTACAGGACTTAGATTTGTTAAATTCAAATTATTATTTCAAATTATAACTTGAAGATCTGAACTAGTAATTGTCAAATACAGAACTTAAAATTGATAGCTTCTAATTATTATTGCATATTATAACTTGAAGATCTGAACTTGTTATTGTTAACTACAGAACTTAAAATTGATAGCTTCTAATTATTATTGTAAATTATAACTTCAAGATCTGAACTTGTAATTGTCAAATACAGAACTTAAAATTGATAGCTTCTAATTATTATTGCAAATTATAACTTGAAGATCTGAACTTGTAATTGTCAAATACAGAACTTAAAATTAATAGCTTCTAATTATTATTGCAAATTATAACTTGAAGATCTGAACTTGTAATTGTCAAATACAGAACTTAAAATTGATAGCTTCTAATTATTATTGTAAATTATAACTTGAAGATCTGAACTTGTAATTGTCAAATACAGAACTTAAAATTAATAGCTTCTAATTATTATTGCAAATTATAACTTGAAGATCTGAACTTGTAAATGTCAAATACAGAACTTAAAATTAATAGCTTCTAATTATTATTGCAAATAATAACTTGAAGATCTGAACTTATAATTGTCAAATACTGAACTTAAAATTGATAGCTTCTAATTATTATTGCAAATTATAATTTGAAGATCTGAACTTGTAATAGACAAATACGCAACTTAGCATTGTTAAATACAAATTGTGATTGCAAATTATAACTTGAAGATCTGAACCTGTAATAGGTAAATACAGAACTTCGAATTGTTAAATTCAAACTAAGATTGCAAATAATAATTCGAAGATCTGAACTTGTAATAGTCAAATACAGAACTTCTAATTGTTAAATACAAATTATTAGTGCAAATTATAACTTGAAGATCTGAACTTGTAATTGTCAAATACAGAACTTGTAATTGTTAAATACAAATTATTAGTGCAAATTATACCTTGAAGATCTGAACTTGTAATTGTCAAATACAGAACTTAAAATTGATAGCTTCTAATTATTATTGCAAATTATAACTTGAAGATCTGAACTTGTAATAGTCAAATACAGAACTTAAAATTGATAGCTTCTAATTTTTATTGTAAATTATAACTTGAAGATCTGAACTTGTAATAGTGAATTACAGAACTTAGATTTGTTAAATTCAAATTATTATTTCAAATTATACCTTGAAGATCTGAACTAGTAATTGTCAAATACAGAACTTAAAATTGATAGCTTCTAATTATTATTGCAAATTATAACTTGAAGATCTGAACTTGTAATTGTCAAATACAGAACTTAAAATTGATAGCTTCTAATTATTATTGTAAATTATAACTTGAAGATCTGAACTTGTAATTGTCAAATACAGAACTTAAAATTGATAGCTTCTAATTATTATTGCAAATAATAACTTGGAGATCTGAACTAGTAATTGTCAAATACAGAACTTAAAATTGATAGCTTCTAATTATTATTGCAAATTATAACTTGAAGATCTGAACTTGTAATTGTCAAATACAGAACTTAAAATTGATAGCTTCTAATTATTATTGCAAATTATAACTTGAAGATCTGAACTTGTAATTGTCAAATAGAGAACATAAAATTGATAGCTTCTAATTATTATTTCAAATTATAACTTGAAGATCTGAACTTGTAATTGTCAAATACACAACTTAAAATTAATAGCTTCTAATTATTATTGCAAATTATAACTTGAAGATCTGAACTTGTAATTCTCAAATACAGAACTTAAAATTGATAGCTTCTAATTATTATTGTAAATTATAACTTGAAGATCTGAACTTGCAATAGTGAATTACAGAACTTAGATTTGTTAAATTCAAATTATTATTTCAAATTATAACTTGAAGATCTGAACTAGTAATTGTCAAATACAGAACTTAAAATTGATAGCTTCTAATTATTATTGTAAATTATAACTTCAAGATCTGAACTTGTAATTGTCAAATGCAGAACTTAAAATTGATAGCTTCTAATTATTATTGCAAATAATAACTTGAAGATCTGAACTTGTAATTGTCAAATACAGAACTTAAAATTGATAGCTTCTAATTATTATTGTAAATTATAATTTGAAGATCTGAACTTGTAATAGACAAATACGCAACTTAGCATTGTTAAATACAAATTGTGATTGCAAATTATAACTTGAAGATCTGAACCTGTAATAGGTAAATACAGAACTTCGAATTGTTAAATTCAAACTAAGATTGCAAATAATAATTCGAAGATCTGAACTTGTAATAGTCAAATACAGAACTTCTAATTGTTAAATACAAATTATTAGTGCAAATTATAACTTGAAGATCTGAACTAGTAATTGTCAAATACAGAACTTAAAATTGATAGCTTCTAATTATTATTGCAAATTATAACTTGAAGATCTGAACTTGTAATTGTCAAATACAGAACTTCTAATTGTTAAATACAAATTATTAGTGCAAATTATACCTTGAAGATCTGAACTTGTAATTGTCAAATACAGAACTTAAAATTGATAGCTTCTAATTATTATTGCAAATTATAACTTGAAGATCTGAACTTGTAATAGTCAAATACAGAACTTAAAATTGATAGCTTCTAATTATTATTGTAAATTATAACTTGAAGATCTGAACTTGTAATAGTGAATTACAGAACTTAGATTTGTTAAATTCAAATTATTATTTCAAATTATACCTTGAAGATCTGAACTAGTAATTGTCAAATACAGAACTTAAAATTGATAGCTTCTAATTATTATTGCAAATTATAACTTGAAGATCTGAACTTGTAATTGTCAAATACAGAACTTAAAATTGATAGCTTCTAATTATTATTGTAAATTATAACTTGAAGATCTGAACTTGTAATTGTCAAATACAGAACTTAAAATTGATAGCTTCTAATTATTATTGCAAATAATAACTTGGAGATCTGAACTAGTAATTGTCAAATACAGAACTTAAAATTGATAGCTTCTAATTATTATTGCAAATTATAACTTGAAGATCTGAACATGTAATTGTCAAATACAGAACTTAAAATTGATAGCTTCTAATTATTATTGCAAATTATAACTTGAAGATCTGAACTTGTAATTGTCAAATACAGAACTTAAAATTGATAGCTTCTAATTATTATTTCAAATTATAACTTGAAGATCTGAACTTGTAATTGTCAAATACAGAACTTAAAATTAATAGCTTCTGATTATTATTGCAAATTATAACTTGAAGATCTGAACTTGTAATTGTCAAATACAGAACTTAAAATTGATAGCTTCTAATTATTATTGCAAATTATAACTTGAAGATCTGAACTTGTAATAGTCAAATACAGAACTTAAAATTGATAGCTTCTAATTATTATTGTAAATTATAACTTGAAGATCTGAACTTGTAATAGTGAATTACAGAACTTAGATTTGTTAAATTCAAATTATTATTTCAAATTATACCTTGAAGATCTGAACTAGTAATTGTCAAATACAGAACTTAAAATTGATAGCTTCTAATTATTATTGCAAATTATAACTTGAAGATCTGAACTTGTAATTGTCAAATACAGAACTTAAAATTGATAGCTTCTAATTATTATTGTAAATTATAACTTGAAGATCTGAACTTGTAATTGTCAAATACAGAACTTAAAATTGATAGCTTCTAATTATTATTGCAAATAATAACTTGGAGATCTGAACTAGTAATTGTCAAATACAGAACTTAAAATTGATAGCTTCTAATTATTATTGCAAATTATAACTTGAAGATCTGAACTTGTAATTGTCAAATACAGAACTTAAAATTGATAGCTTCTAATTATTATTGCAAATTATAACTTGAAGATCTGAACTTGTAATTGTCAAATAGAGAACATAAAATTGATAGCTTCTAATTATTATTTCAAATTATAACTTGAAGATCTGAACTTGTAATTGTCAAATACAGAACTTAAAATTAATAGCTTCTAATTATTATTGCAAATTATAACTTGAAGATCTGAACTTGTAATTGTCAAATACAGAACTTAAAATTGATAGCTTCTAATTATTATTGCAAATTATAACTTGAAGATCTGAACTTGTAATAGTCAAATACAGAACTTAAAATTGATAGCTTCTAATTATTATTGTAAATTATAACTTGAAGATCTGAACTTGTAATAGTGAATTACAGCACTTAGATTTGTTAAATTCAAATTATTATTTCAAATTATAACTTGAAGATCTGAACTAGTAATTGTCAAATACAGAACTTAAAATTGATAGCTTCTAATTATTATTGCAAATTATAACTTGAAGATCTGAACTTGTAATTGTCAAATACAGAACTTAAAATTGATAGCTTCTAATTATTATTGCATATTATAACTTGAAGATCTGAACTTGTAATTGTTAAATACAGAACTTAAAATTGATAGCTTCTAATTATTATTGTAAATTATAACTTCAAGATCTGAACTTGTAATTGTCAAATACAGAACTTAAAATTGATAGCTTCTAATTATTATTGCAAATAATAACTTGAAGATCTGAACTTGTAATTGTCAAATACAGAACTTAAAATTGATAGCTTCTAATTATTATTGCAAATTATAATTTGAAGATCTGAACTTGTAATAGACAAATACGCAACTTAGCATTGTTAAATACAAATTGTGATTGCAAATTATAACTTGAAGATCTGAACTTGTAATTGTCAAATACAGAACTTAAAATTAATAGCTTC
Organism: Cantharis lateralis; assembly: GCA_963170105.1. Taxonomy (NCBI): domain Eukaryota; kingdom Metazoa; phylum Arthropoda; class Insecta; order Coleoptera; family Cantharidae; genus Cantharis; species Cantharis lateralis. Next base: position 21,282,983 of record OY720625.1, on the reverse strand, counting down.
TAATTATTATTGCAAATTATAACTTGAAGATCTGAACTTGTAATTGTCAAATACAGAACTTAAAATTGATAGCTTCTAATTATTATTGTAAATTATAACTTGAAGATCTGAACTTGTAATAGTGAATTACAGAACTTAGATTTGTTAAATTCAAATTATTATTTCAAATTATAACTTGAAGATCTGAACTACTAATTGTCAAATACAGAACTTAAAATTGATAGCTTCTAATTATTATTGCATATTATAACTTGAAGATCTGAACTTGTAATTGTTAAATACAGAACTTAAAATTGATAGCTTCTAATTATTATTGTAAATTATAACTTCAAGATCTGAACTTGTAATTGTCAAATACAGAACTTAAAATTGATAGCTTCTAATTATTATTGCAAATAATAACTTGAAGATCTGAACTTGTAATTGTCAAATACAGAACTTAAAATTGATAGCTTCTAATTATTATTGCAAATTATAACTTGAAGATCTGAACTTGTAATTGTCAAATACAGAACTTCAAATTGTTAAATACAAATTATTAGTGCAAATTATAACTTGAAGATCTGAACTTGTAATTGTCAAATACAGAACTTAAAATTGATAGCTTCTAATTATTATTGTAAATTATAACTTGAAGATCTAAACTTGTAATAGTGAATTACAGAACTTAGATTTGTTAAATTCAAATTATTATTTCAAATTATAACTTGAAGATCTGAACTAGTAATTGTCAAATACAGTACTTAAAATTGATAGCTTCTAATTATTATTGCATATTATAACTTGAAGATCTGAACTTGTAATTGTTAAATACAGAACTTAAAATTGATAGCTTCTAATTATTATTGTAAATTATAACTTCAAGATCTGAACTTGTAATTGTCAAATACAGAACTTAAAATTGATAGCTTCTAATTATTATTGCAAATTATAACTTGAAGATCTGAACTTGTAATTGTCAAATACAGAACTTAAAATTAATAGCTTCTAATTATTATTGCAAATTATAACTTGAAGATCTGAACTTGTAATTGTCAAATACAGAACTTAAAATTGATAGCTTCTAATTATTATTGTAAATTATAACTTGAAGATCTGAACTTGTAATAGTGAATTACAGAACTTAGATTTGTTAAATTCAAATTATTATTTCAAATTATAACTTGAAGATCTGAACTAGTAATTGTCAAATACAGAACTTAAAATTGATAGCTTCTAATTATTATTGCATATTATAACTTGAAGATCTGAACTTGTAATTGTTAAATACAGAACTTAAAATTGATAGCTTCTAATTATTATTGTAAATTATAACTTCAAGATCTGAACTTGTAATTGTCAAATACAGAACTTAAAATTGATAGCTTCTAATTATTATTGCAAATTATAACTTGAAGATCTGAACTTGTAATTGTCAAATACAGAACTTAAAATTAATAGCTTCTGATTATTATTGCAAATTATAACTTGAAGATCTGAACTTGTAATTGTCAAATACAGAACTTAAAATTGATAGCTTCTAATTATTATTGTAAATTATAACTTGAAGATCTGAACTTGTAATAGTGAATTACAGAACTTAGATTTGTTAAATTCAAATTATTATTTCAAATTATAACTTGAAGATCTGAACTAGTAATTGTCAAATACAGAACTTAAAATTGATAGCTTCTAATTATTATTGCATATTATAACTTGAAGATCTGAACTTGTAATTGTTAAATACAGAACTTAAAATTGATAGCTTCTAATTATTATTGTAAATTATAACTTCAAGATCTGAACTTGTAATTGTCAAATACAGAACTTAAAATTGATAGCTTCTAATTATTATTGCAAATAATAACTTGAAGATCTGAACTTGTAATTGTCAAATACAGAACTTAAAATTGATAGCTTCTAATTATTATTGCAAATTATAACTTGAAGATCTGAACTTGTAATAATCAAATACAGAACTTCAAATTGTTAAATACAAATTATTAGTGCAAATTATAACTTGAAGATCAGAACTTGTAATTGTCAAATACAGAACTTAAAATTGATAGCTTCTAATTATTATTGTAAATTATAACTTGAAGATCTGAACTTGTAATAGTGAATTACAGAACTTAGATTTGTTAAATTCAAATTATTATTTCAAATTATAACTTGAAGATCTGAACTAGTAATTGTCAAATACAGAACTTAAAATTGATAGCTTCTAATTATTATTGCATATTATAACTTGAAGATCTGAACTTGTAATTTTAAATACAGAACTTAAAATTGATAGCTTCTAATTATTATTGTAAATTATAACTTCAAGATCTGAACTTGTAATTGTCAAATACAGCACTTAAAATTGATAGCTTCTAATTATTATTGCAAATTATAACTTGAAGATCTGAACTTGTAATTGTCAAATACAGAACTTAAAATTAATAGCTTCTAATTATTATTGCAAATTATAACTTGAAGATCTGAACTTGTAATTGTCAAATACAGAACATAAAATTGATAGCTTCTAATTATTATTGTAAATTATAACTTGAAGATCTGAACTTGTAATAGTGAATTACAGGACTTAGATTTGTTAAATTCAAATTATTATTTCAAATTATAACTTGAAGATCTGAACTAGTAATTGTCAAATACAGAACTTAAAATTGATAGCTTCTAATTATTATTGCATATTATAACTTGAAGATCTGAACTTGTAATTGTTAACTACAGAACTTAAAATTGATAGCTTCTAATTATTATTGTAAATTATAACTTCAAGATCTGAACTTGTAATTGTCAAATACAGAACTTAAAATTGATAGCTTCTAATTATTATTGCAAATTATAACTTGAAGATCTGAACTTGTAATTGTCAAATACAGAACTTAAAATTAATAGCTTCTAATTATTATTGCAAATTATAACTTGAAGATCTGAACTTGTAATTGTCAAATACAGAACTTAAAATTGATAGCTTCTAATTATTATTGTAAATTATAACTTGAAGATCTGAACTTGTAATTGTCAAATACAGAACTTAAAATTAATAGCTTCTAATTATTATTGCAAATTATAACTTGAAGATCTGAACTTGTAATTGTCAAATACAGAACTTAAAATTAATAGCTTCTAATTATTATTGCAAATAATAACTTGAAGATCTGAACTTGTAATTGTCAAATACTGAACTTAAAATTGATAGCTTCTAATTATTATTGCAAATTATAATTTGAAGATCTGAACTTGTAATAGACAAATACGCAACTTAGCATTGTTAAATACAAATTGTGATTGCAAATTATAACTTGAAGATCTGAACCTGTAATAGGTAAATACAGAACTTCGAATTGTTAAATTCAAACTAAGATTGCAAATAATAATTCGAAGATCTGAACTTGTAATAGTCAAATACAGAACTTCTAATTGTTAAATACAAATTATTAGTGCAAATTATAACTTGAAGATCTGAACTTGTAATTGTCAAATACAGAACTTGTAATTGTTAAATACAAATTATTAGTGCAAATTATACCTTGAAGATCTGAACTTGTAATTGTCAAATACAGAACTTAAAATTGATAGCTTCTAATTATTATTGCAAATTATAACTTGAAGATCTGAACTTGTAATAGTCAAATACAGAACTTAAAATTGATAGCTTCTAATTTTTATTTTAAATTATAACTTGAAGATCTGAACTTGTAATAGTGAATTACAGAACTTAGATTTGTTAAATTCAAATTATTATTTCAAATTATACCTTGAAGATCTGAACTAGTAATTGTCAAATACAGAACTTAAAATTGATAGCTTCTAATTATTATTGCAAATTATAACTTGAAGATCTGAACTTGTAATTGTCAAATACAGAACTTAAAATTGATAGCTTCTAATTATTATTGTAAATTATAACTTGAAGATCTGAACTTGTAATTGTCAAATACAGAACTTAAAATTGATAGCTTCTAATTATTATTGCAAATAATAACTTGGAGATCTGAACTAGTAATTGTCAAATACAGAACTTAAAATTGATAGCTTCTAATTATTATTGCAAATTATAACTTGAAGATCTGAACTTGTAATTGTCAAATACAGAACTTAAAATTGATAGCTTCTAATAATTATTGCAAATTATAACTTGAAGATCTGAACTTGTAATTGTCAAATAGAGAACATAAAATTGATAGCTTCTAATTATTATTTCAAATTATAACTTGAAGATCTGAACTTGTAATTGTCAAATACACAACTTAAAATTAATAGCTTCTAATTATTATTGCAAATTATAACTTGAAGATCTGAACTTGTAATTCTCAAATACAGAACTTAAAATTGATAGCTTCTAATTATTATTGTAAATTATAACTTCAAGATCTGAACTTGTAATTGTCAAATGCAGAACTTAAAATTGATAGCTTCTAATTATTATTGCAAATAATAACTTGAAGATCTGAACTTGTAATTGTCAAATACAGAACTTAAAATTGATAGCTTCTAATTATTATTGTAAATTATAACTTCAAGATCTGAACTTGTAATTGTCAAATGCAGAACTTAAAATTGATAGCTTCTAATTATTATTGCAAATAATAACTTGAAGATCTGAACTTGTAATTGTCAAATACAGAACTTAAAATTGATAGCTTCTAATTATTATTGTAAATTATAACTTGTAGATCTGAACTTGTAATAGTGAATTACAGAACTTAGATTTGTTAAATTCAAATTATTATTTCAAATTATAACTTGAAGATCTGAACTAGTAATTGTCAAATACAGAACTTAAAATTGATAGCTTCTAATTATTATTGCATATTATAACTTGAAGATCTGAACTTGCAATTGTTAAATACAGAACTTAAAATTGATAGCTTCTAATTATTATTGTAAATTATAACTTGAAGATCTGAACTTGTAATAGTGAATTACAGAACTTAGATTTGTTAAATTCAAATTATTATTTCAAATTATAACTTGAAGATCTGAACTAGTAATTGTCAAATACAGAACTTAAAATTGATATCTTCTAATTATTATTGCATATTATAACTTGAAGATCTGAACTTGTAATAGTCAAATACAGAACTTCTAATTGTTAAATACAAATTATTAGTGCAAATTATAACTTGAAGATCTGAACTAGTAATTGTCAAATACAGAACTTAAAATTGATAGCTTCTAATTATTATTGCAAATTATAACTTGAAGATCTGAACTTGTAATTGTCAAATACAGAACTTCTAATTGTTAAATACAAATTATTAGTGCAAATTATAACTTGAAGATCTGAACTTGTAAGTGTCAAATACAGAACTTAAAATTGATAGCTTCTAATTATTATTGCAAATTATAACTTGAAGATCTGAACTTGTAATAGTCAAATACAGAACTTAAAATTGATAGCTTCTAATTATTATTGTAAATTATAACTTGAAGTTCTGAACTTGTAATAGTGAATTACAGAACTTAGATTTGTTAAATTCAAATTATTATTTCAAATTATAACTTGAAGATCTGAACTAGTAATTGTCAAATACAGAACTTAAAATTGATAGCTTCTAATTATTATTGCAAATTATAACTTGAAGATCTGAACTTGTAATTGTCAAATACAGAACTTAAAATTGATAGCTTCTAATTATTATTGTAAATTATAACTTGAAGATCTGAACTTGTAATTGTCAAATACAGAACTTAAAATTGATAGCTTCTAATTATTATTGCAAATTATAACTTGAAGATCTGAACTTGTAATTGTCAAATACAGAACATAAAATTGATAGCTTCTAATTATTATTTCAAATTATAACTTGAAGATCTGAACTTGTAATTGTCAAATACAGAACTTAAAATTAATAGCTTCTAATTATTATTGCAAATTATAACTTGAAGATCTGAACTTGTAATTGTCAAATACAGAACTTAAAATTGATAGCTTCTAATTATTATTGTAAATTATAACTTGAAGATCTGAACTTGTAATAGTGAATTACAGAACTTAGATATGTTAAATTCAAATTATTATTTCAAATTATAACTTGAAGATCTGAACTAGTAATTGTCAAATACAGAACTTAAAATTGATAGCTTCTAATTATTATTGCATATTATAACTTGAAGATCTGAACTTGTAATTGTCAAATACAGAACTTAAAATTGATAGCTTCTAATTATTATTGCAAATTATAACTTGAAGATCTGAACTTGTAATTGTCAAATACAGAACTTAAAATTGATAGCTTCTAATTATTATTGCAAATTATAACTTGAAGATCTGAACTTGTAATTGTCAAATACAGAACTTAAAATTAATAGCTTCTAATTATTATTGCAAATTATAACTTGAAGATCTGAACTTGTAATTGTCAAATACAGAACTTAAAATTGATAGCTTCTAATTATTATTGCAAATAATAACTTGGAGATCTGAACTAGTAATTGTCAAATACAGAACTTAAAATTGATAGCTTCTAATTATTATTGTAAATTATAACTTGAAGATCTGAACTTGTAATAGTGAATTACAGAACTTAGATTTGTTAAATTCAAATTATTATTTCAAATTATAACTTGAAGATCTGAACTAGTAATTGTCAAATACAGAACTTAAAATTGATAGCTTCTAATTATTATTGCATATTATAACTTGAAGATCTGAACTTGTAATTGTCAAATACAGAACTTAAAATTGATAGCTTCTAATTATTATTGCAAATTATAACTTGAAGATCTGAACTTGTAATTGTCAAATACAGAACTTAAAATTGATAGCTTCTAATTATTATTGCAAATTATAACTTGAAGATCTGAACTTGTAATTGTCAAATAGAGAACATAAAATTGATAGCTTCTAATTATTATTTCAAATTATAACTTGAAGATCTGAACTTGTAATTGTCAAATACAGAACTTAAAATTAATAGCTTCTAATTATTATTGCAAATTATAACTTGAAGATCTGAACTTGTAGTTGTCAAATACAGAACTTAAAATTGATAGCTTCTAATTATTATTGCAAATTATAACTTGAAGATCTGAACTTGTAATAGTCAAATACAGAACTTAAAATTGATAGCTTCTAATTATTATTGTAAATTATAACTTGAAGATCTGAACTTGTAATAGTGAATTACAGCACTTAGATTTGTTAAATTCAAATTATTATTTCAAATTATAACTTGAAGATCTGAACTAGTAATTGTCAAATACAGAACTTAAAATTGATAGCTTCTAATTATTATTGCAAATTATAACTTGAAGATCTGAACTTGTAATTGTCAAATACAGAACTTAAAATTGATAGCTTCTAATTATTATTGTAAATTATAACTTGAAGATCTGAACTTGTAATTGTCAAATACAGAACTTAAAATTGATAGCTTCTAATTATTATTGCAAATAATAACTTGGAGATCTGAACTAGTAATTGTCAAATACAGAACTTAAAATTGATAGCTTCTAATTATTATTGCAAATTATAACTTGAAGATCTGAACTTGTAATTGTCAAATACAGAACTTAAAATTGATAGCTTCTAATTATTATTGCAAATTATAACTTGAAGATCTGAACTTGTAATTGTCAAATACAGAACTTAAAATTGATAGCTTCTAATTATTATTTCAAATTATAACTTGAAGATCTGAACTTGTAATTGTCAAATACAGAACTTAAATATAATAGCTTCTAATTATTATTGCAAATTATAACTTGAAGATCTGAACTTGTAATTGTCAAATACAGAACTTAAAATTGATAGCTTCTAATTATTATTGCAAATTATAACTTGAAGATCTGAACTTGTAATTGTCAAATACAGAACTTCTAATTGTTAAATACAAATTATTAGTGCAAATTATAACTTGAAGATCTGAACTTGTAATTGTCAAATACAGAACTTAAAATTGATAGCTTCTAATTATTATTGCAAATTATAACTTGAAGATCTGAACTTGTAATAGTCAAATACAGAACTTAAAATTGATAGCTTCTAATTATTATTGTAAATTATAACTTGAAGATCTGAACTTGTAATAGTGAATTACAGAACTTAGACTTGTTAAATTCAAATTATTATTTCAAATTATAACTTGAAGATCTGAACTAGTAATTGTCAAATACAGAACTTAAAATTGATAGCTTCTAATTATTATTGCAAAGTATAACTTGAAGATCTGAACTTGTAATTGTCAAATACAGAACTTCTAATTGTTAAATACAAATTATTAGTGCAAATTATAACTTGAAGACCTGAACTTGTAATTGTCAAATACAGAACTTAAAATTGATAGCTTCTAATTATTATTGCAAATTATAACTTGAAGATCTGAACTTGTAATTGTCAAATACAGAACTTCTAATTGTTAAATACAAATTATTAGTGCAAATTATAACTTGAAGATCTGAACTAGTAATTGTCAAATACAGAACTTAAAATTGATAGCTTCTAATTATTATTGCAAATTATAACTTGAAGATCTGAACTTGTAATTGTCAAATACAGAACTTGTAATTGTTAAATACAAATTATTAGTGCAAATTATACCTTGAAGATCTGAACATGTAATTGTCAAATACAGAACTTAAAATTGATAGCTTCTAATTATTATTGCAAATTATAACTTGAAGATCTGAACTTGTAATAGTCAAATACAGAACTTAAAATTGATAGCTTCTAATTTTTATTGTAAATTATAACTTGAAGATATGAACTTGTAATAGTGAATTACAGAACTTAGATTTGTTAAATTCAAATTATTATTTCAAATTATACCTTGAAGATCTGAACTAGTAATTGTCAAATACAGAACTTAAAATTGATAGCTTCTAATTATTATTGCAAATTATAACTTGAAGATCTGAACTTGTAATTGTCAAATACAGAACTTAAAATTGATAGCTTCTAATTATTATTGTAAATTATAACTTGAAGATCTGAACTTGTAATTGTCAAATACAGAACTTAAAATTGATAGCTTCTAATTATTATTGCAAATAATAACTTGGAGATCTGAACTAGTAATTGTCAAATACAGAACTTAAAATTGATAGCTTCTAATTATTATTGCAAATTATAACTTGAAGATCTGAACTTGTAATTGTCAAATACAGAACTTAAAATTGATAGCTTCTAATTATTATTGCAAATTATAACTTGAAGATCTGAACTTGTAATTGTCAAATAGAGAACATAAAATTGATAGCTTCTAATTATTATTTCAAATTATAACTTGAAGATCTGAACTTGTAATTGTCAAATACAGAACTTAAAATTAATAGCTTCTAATTATTATTGCAAATTATAACTTGAAGATCTGAACTTGTAATTCTCAAATACAGAACTTAAAATTGATAGCTTCTAATTATTATTGTAAATTATAACTTGAAGATCTGAACTTGCAATAGTGAATTACAGAACTTAGATTTGTTAAATTCAAATTATTATTTCAAATTATAACTTGAAGATCTGAACTAGTAATTGTCAAATACAGAACTTAAAATTGATAGCTTCTAATTATTATTGTAAATTATAACTTCAAGATCTGAACTTGTAATTGTCAAATGCAGAACTTAAAATTGATAGCTTCTAATTATTATTGCAAATAATAACTTGAAGATCTGAACTTGTAATTGTCAAATACAGAACTTAAAATTGATAGCTTCTAATTATTATTGTAAATTATAACTTGAAGATCTGAACTTGTAATAGTGAATTACAGAACTTAGATTTGTTAAATTCAAATTATTATTTCAAATTATAACTTGAAGATCTGAACTAGTAATTGTCAAATACAGAACTTAAAATTGATAGCTTCTAATTATTATTGCATATTATAACTTGAAGATCTGAACTTGCAATTGTTAAATACAGAACTTAAAATTGATAGCTTCTAATTATTATTGTAAATTATAACTTGAAGATCTGAACTTGTAATAGTGAATTACAGAACTTAGATTTGTTAAATTCAAATTATTATTTCAAATTATAACTTGAAGATCTGAACTAGTAATTGTCAAATACAGAACTTAAAATTGATATCTTCTAATTATTATTGCATATTATAACTTGAAGATCTGAACTTGTAATAGTCAAATACAGAACTTCTAATTGTTAAATACAAATTATTAGTGCAAATTATAACTTGAAGATCTGAACTAGTAATTGTCAAATACAGAACTTAAAATTGATAGCTTCTAATTATTATTGCAAATTATAACTTGAAGATCTGAACTTGTAATTGTCAAATACAGAACTTCTAATTGTTAAATACAAATTATTAGTGCAAATTATAACTTGAAGATCTGAACTTGTAAGTGTCAAATACAGAACTTAAAATTGATAGCTTCTAATTATTATTGCAAATTATAACTTGAAGATCTGAACTTGTAATAGTCAAATACAGAACTTAAAATTGATAGCTTCTAATTATTATTGTAAATTATAACTTGAAGTTCTGAACTTGTAATAGTGAATTACAGAACTTAGATTTGTTAAATTCAAATTATTATTTCAAATTATAACTTGAAGATCTGAACTAGTAATTGTCAAATACAGAACTTAAAATTGATAGCTTCTAATTATTATTGCAAATTATAACTTGAAGATCTGAACTTGTAATTGTCAAATAGAGAACATAAAATTGATAGCTTCTAATTATTATTTCAAATTATAACTTGAAGATCTGAACTTGTAATTGTCAAATACAGAACTTAAAATTAATAGCTTCTAATTATTATTGCAAATTATAACTTGAAGATCTGAACTTGTAGTTGTCAAATACAGAACTTAAAATTGATAGCTTCTAATTATTATTGCAAATTATAACTTGAAGATCTGAACTTGTAATAGTCAAATACAGAACTTAAAATTGATAGCTTCTAATTATTATTGTAAATTATAACTTGAAGATCTGAACTTGTAATAGTGAATTACAGCACTTAGATTTGTTAAATTCAAATTATTATTTCAAATTATAACTTGAAGATCTGAACTAGTAATTGTCAAATACAGAACTTAAAATTGATAGCTTCTAATTATTATTGCAAATTATAACTTGAAGATCTGAACTTGTAATTGTCAAATACAGAACTTAAAATTGATAGCTTATAATTATTATTGCAAATTATAACTTGAAGATCTGAACTTGTAATTGTCAAATACAGAACTTAAAATTGATAGCTTCTAATTATTATTGCAAATTATAACTTGAAGATCTGAACTTGTAATTGTCAAATAGAGAACATAAAATTGATAGCTTCTAATTATTATTTCAAATTATAACTTGAAGATCTGAACTTGTAATTGTCAAATACAGAACTTAAAATTAATAGCTTCTAATTATTATTGCAAATTATAACTTGAAGATCTGAACTTGTAGTTGTCAAATACAGAACTTAAAATTGATAGCTTCTAATTATTATTGCAAATTATAACTTGAAGATCTGAACTTGTAATAGTCAAATACAGAACTTAAAATTGATAGCTTCTAATTATTATTGTAAATTATAACTTGAAGATCTGAACTTGTAATAGTGAATTACAGCACTTAGATTTGTTAAATTCAAATTATTATTTCAAATTATAACTTGAAGATCTGAACTAGTAATTGTCAAATACAGAACTTAAAATTGATAGCTTCTAATTATTATTGCAAATTATAACTTGAAGATCTGAACTTGTAATTGTCAAATACAGAACTTAAAATTGATAGCTTCTAATTATTATTGTAAATTATAACTTGAAGATCTGAACTTGTAATTGTCAAATACAGAACTTAAAATTGATAGCTTCTAATTATTATTGCAAATAATAACTTGGAGATCTGAACTAGTAATTGTCAAATACAGAACTTAAAATTGATAGCTTCTAATTATTATTGCAAATTATAACTTGAAGATCTGAACTTGTAATTGTCAAATACAGAACTTAAAATTGATAGCTTCTAATTATTATTGCAAATTATAACTTGAAGATCTGAACTTGTAATTGTCAAATACAGAACTTAAAATTGATAGCTTCTAATTATTATTTCAAATTATAACTTGAAGATCTGAACTTGTAATTGTCAAATACAGAACTTAAATATAATAGCTTCTAATTATTATTGCAAATTATAACTTGAAGATCTGAACTTGTAATTGTCAAATACAGAACTTAAAATTGATAGCTTCTAATTATTATTGCAAATTATAACTTGAAGATCTGAACTTGTAATAGTCAAATACAGAACTTAAAATTGATAGCTTCTAATTATTATTGTAAATTATAACTTGAAGATCTGAACTTGTAATAGTGAATTACAGAACTTAGATTTGTTAAATTCAAATTATTATTTCAAATTATAACTTGAAGATCTGAACTAGTAATTGTCAAATACAGAACTTAAAATTGATAGCTTCTAATTATTATTGCATATTATAACTTGAAGATCTGAACTTGTAATTGTTAAATACAGAACTTAAAATTGATAGCTTCTAATTATTATTGTAAATTATAACTTCAAGATCTGAACTTGTAATTGTCAAATACAGAACTTAAAATTGATAGCTTCTAATTATTATTGCAAATTATAACTTGAAGATCTGAACTTGTAATTGTCAAATACAGAACTTAAAATTAATAGCTTCTGATTATTATTGCAAATTATAACTTGAAGATCTGAACTTGTAATTGTCAAATACAGAACTTAAAATTGATAGCTTCTAATTATTATTGTAAATTATAACTTGAAGATCTGAACTTGTAATAGTGAATTACAGAACTTAGATTTGTTAAATTCAAATTATTATTTCAAATTATAACTTGAAGATCTGAACTAGTAATTGTCAAATACAGAACTTAAAATTGATAGCTTCTAATTATTATTGCATATTATAACTTGAAGATCTGAACTTGTAATTGTTAAATACAGAACTTAAAATTGATAGCTTCTAATTATTATTGTAAATTATAACTTCAAGATCTGAACTTGTAATTGTCAAATACAGAACTTAAAATTGATAGCTTCTAATTATTATTGCAAATAATAACTTGAAGATCTGAACTTGTAATTGTCAAATACAGAACTTAAAATTGATAGCTTCTAATTATTATTGCAAATTATAACTTGAAGATCTGAACTTGTAATAATCAAATACAGAACTTCAAATTGTTAAATACAAATTATTAGTGCAAATTATAACTTGAAGATCAGAACTTGTAATTGTCAAATACAGAACTTAAAATTGATAGCTTCTAATTATTATTGTAAATTATAACTTGAAGATCTGAACTTGTAATAGTGAATTACAGAACTTAGATTTGTTAAATTCAAATTATTATTTCAAATTATAACTTGAAGATCTGAACTAGTAATTGTCAAATACAGAACTTAAAATTGATAGCTTCTAATTATTATTGCATATTATAACTTGAAGATCTGAACTTGTAATTTTAAATACAGAACTTAAAATTGATAGCTTCTAATTATTATTGTAAATTATAACTTCAAGATCTGAACTTGTAATTGTCAAATACAGCACTTAAAATTGATAGCTTCTAATTATTATTGCAAATTATAACTTGAAGATCTGAACTTGTAATTGTCAAATACAGAACTTAAAATTAATAGCTTCTAATTATTATTGCAAATTATAACTTGAAGATCTGAACTTGTAATTGTCAAATACAGAACATAAAATTGATAGCTTCTAATTATTATTGTAAATTATAACTTGAAGATCTGAACTTGTAATAGTGAATTACAGGACTTAGATTTGTTAAATTCAAATTATTATTTCAAATTATAACTTGAAGATCTGAACTAGTAATTGTCAAATACAGAACTTAAAATTGATAGCTTCTAATTATTATTGCATATTATAACTTGAAGATCTGAACTTGTAATTGTTAACTACAGAACTTAAAATTGATAGCTTCTAATTATTATTGTAAATTATAACTTCAAGATCTGAACTTGTAATTGTCAAATACAGAACTTAAAATTGATAGCTTCTAATTATTATTGCAAATTATAACTTGAAGATCTGAACTTGTAATAGTCAAATACAGAACTTAAAATTGATAGCTTCTAATTATTATTGTAAATTATAACTTGAAGATCTGAACTTGTAATAGTGAATTACAGCACTTAGATTTGTTAAATTCAAATTATTATTTCAAATTATAACTTGAAGATCTGAACTAGTAATTGTCAAATACAGAACTTAAAATTGATAGCTTCTAATTATTATTGCAAATTATAACTTGAAGATCTGAACTTGTAATTGTCAAATACAGAACTTAAAATTGATAGCTTCTAATTATTATTGCAAATTATAACTTGAAGATCTGAACTTGTAATAGTCAAATACAGAACTTAAAATTGATAGCTTCTAATTATTATTGTAAATTATAACTTGAAGATCTGAACTTGTAATAGTGAATTACAGCACTTAGATTTGTTAAATTCAAATTATTATTTCAAATTATAACTTGAAGATCTGAACTAGTAATTGTCAAATACAGAACTTAAAATTGATAGCTTCTAATTATTATTGCAAATTATAACTTGAAGATCTGAACTTGTAATTGTCAAATACAGAACTTAAAATTGATAGCTTCTAATTATTATTGCAAATTATAACTTGAAGATCTGAACTTGTAATTGTCAAATACAGAACTTAAAATTGATAGCTTCTAATTATTATTTCAAATTATAACTTGAAGATCTGAACTTGTAATTGTCAAATACAGAACTTAAATATAATAGCTTCTAATTATTATTGCAAATTATAACTTGAAGATCTGAACTTGTAATTGTCAAATACAGAACTTAAAATTGATAGCTTCTAATTATTATTGCAAATTATAACTTGAAGATCTGAACTTGTAATAGTCAAATACAGAACTTAAAATTGATAGCTTCTAATTATTATTGTAAATTATAACTTGAAGATCTGAACTTGTAATAGTGAATTACAGAACTTAGATTTGTTAAATTCAAATTATTATTTCAAATTATAACTTGAAGATCTGAACTAGTAATTGTCAAATACAGAACTTAAAATTGATAGCTTCTAATTATTATTGCATATTATAACTTGAAGATCTGAACTTGTAATTGTTAAATACAGAACTTAAAATTGATAGCTTCTAATTATTATTGTAAATTATAACTTCAAGATCTGAACTTGTAATTGTCAAATACAGAACTTAAAATTGATAGCTTCTAATTATTATTGCAAATTATAACTTGAAGATCTGAACTTGTAATTGTCAAATACAGAACTTAAAATTAATAGCTTCTGATTATTATTGCAAATTATAACTTGAAGATCTGAACTTGTAATTGTCAAATACAGAACTTAAAATTGATAGCTTCTAATTATTATTGTAAATTATAACTTGAAGATCTGAACTTGTAATAGTGAATTACAGAACTTAGATTTGTTAAATTCAAATTATTATTTCAAATTATAACTTGAAGATCTGAACTAGTAATTGTCAAATACAGAACTTAAAATTGATAGCTTCTAATTATTATTGCATATTATAACTTGAAGATCTGAACTTGTAATTGTTAAATACAGAACTTAAAATTGATAGCTTCTAATTATTATTGTAAATTATAACTTCAAGATCTGAACTTGTAATTGTCAAATACAGAACTTAAAATTGATAGCTTCTAATTATTATTGCAAATAATAACTTGAAGATCTGAACTTGTAATTGTCAAATACAGAACTTAAAATTGATAGCTTCTAATTATTATTGCAAATTATAACTTGAAGATCTGAACTTGTAATAATCAAATACAGAACTTCAAATTGTTAAATACAAATTATTAGTGCAAATTATAACTTGAAGATCAGAACTTGTAATTGTCAAATACAGAACTTAAAATTGATAGCTTCTAATTATTATTGTAAATTATAACTTGAAGATCTGAACTTGTAATAGTGAATTACAGAACTTAGATTTGTTAAATTCAAATTATTATTTCAAATTATAACTTGAAGATCTGAACTAGTAATTGTCAAATACAGAACTTAAAATTGATAGCTTCTAATTATTATTGCATATTATAACTTGAAGATCTGAACTTGTAATTTTAAATACAGAACTTAAAATTGATAGCTTCTAATTATTATTGTAAATTATAACTTCAAGATCTGAACTTGTAATTGTCAAATACAGCACTTAAAATTGATAGCTTCTAATTATTATTGCAAATTATAACTTGAAGATCTGAACTTGTAATTGTCAAATACAGAACTTAAAATTAATAGCTTCTAATTATTATTGCAAATTATAACTTGAAGATCTGAACTTGTAATTGTCAAATACAGAACATAAAATTGATAGCTTCTAATTATTATTGTAAATTATAACTTGAAGATCTGAACTTGTAATAGTGAATTACAGGACTTAGATTTGTTAAATTCAAATTATTATTTCAAATTATAACTTGAAGATCTGAACTAGTAATTGTCAAATACAGAACTTAAAATTGATAGCTTCTAATTATTATTGCATATTATAACTTGAAGATCTGAACTTGTAATTGTTAACTACAGAACTTAAAATTGATAGCTTCTAATTATTATTGTAAATTATAACTTCAAGATCTGAACTTGTAATTGTCAAATACAGAACTTAAAATTGATAGCTTCTAATTATTATTGCAAATTATAACTTGAAGATCTGAACTTGTAATTGTCAAATACAGAACTTAAAATTAATAGCTTCTAATTATTATTGCAAATTATAACTTGAAGATCTGAACTTGTAATTGTCAAATACAGAACTTAAAATTGATAGCTTCTAATTATTATTGTAAATTATAACTTGAAGATCTGAACTTGTAATTGTCAAATACAGAACTTAAAATTAATAGCTTCTAATTATTATTGCAAATTATAACTTGAAGATCTGAACTTGTAATTGTCAAATACAGAACTTAAAATTAATAGCTTCTAATTATTATTGCAAATAATAACTTGAAGATCTGAACTTGTAATTGTCAAATACTGAACTTAAAATTGATAGCTTCTAATTATTATTGCAAATTATAATTTGAAGATCTGAACTTGTAATAGACAAATACGCAACTTAGCATTGTTAAATACAAATTGTGATTGCAAATTATAACTTGAAGATCTGAACTTGTAATTGTCAAATACAGAACTTAAAATTGATAGCTTCTAATTATTATTGCAAATAATAACTTGGAGATCTGAACTAGTAATTGTCAAATACAGAACTTAAAATTAATAGCTTCTAATTATTATTGCAAATTATAACTTGAAGATCTGAACTTGTAGTTGTCAAATACAGAACTTAAAATTGATAGCTTCTAATTATTATTGCAAATTATAACTTGAAGATCTGAACTTGTAATAGTCAAATACAGAACTTAAAATTGATAGCTTCTAATTATTATTGTAAATTATAACTTGAAGATCTGAACTTGTAATAGTGAATTACAGCACTTAGATTTGTTAAATTCAAATTATTATTTCAAATTATAACTTGAAGATCTGAACTAGTAATTGTCAAATACAGAACTTAAAATTGATAGCTTCTAATTATTATTGCAAATTATAACTTGAAGATCTGAACTTGTAATTGTCAAATACAGAACTTAAAATTGATAGCTTCTAATTATTATTGTAAATTATAACTTGAAGATCTGAACTTGTAATTGTCAAATACAGAACTTAAAATTGATAGCTTCTAATTATTATTGCAAATAATAACTTGGAGATCTGAACTAGTAATTGTCAAATACAGAACTTAAAATTGATAGCTTCTAATTATTATTGCAAATTATAACTTGAAGATCTGAACTTGTAATTGTCAAATACAGAACTTAAAATTGATAGCTTCTAATTATTATTGCAAATTATAACTTGAAGATCTGAACTTGTAATTGTCAAATACAGAACTTAAAATTGATAGCTTCTAATTATTATTTCAAATTATAACTTGAAGATCTGAACTTGTAATTGTCAAATACAGAACTTAAATATAATAGCTTGTAATTATTATTGCAAATTATAACTTGAAGATCTGAACTTGTAATTGTCAAATACAGAACTTAAAATTGATAGCTTCTAATTATTATTGCAAATTATAACTTGAAGATCTGAACTTGTAATAGTCAAATACAGAACTTAAAATTGATAGCTTCTAATTATTATTGTAAATTATAACTTGAAGATCTGAACTTGTAATAGTGAATTACAGAACTTAGATTTGTTAAATTCAAATTATTATTTCAAATTATAACTTGAAGATCTGAACTAGTAATTGTCAAATACAGAACTTAAAATTGATAGCTTCTAATTATTATTGCATATTATAACTTGAAGATCTGAACTTGTAATTGTTAAATACAGAACTTAAAATTGATAGCTTCTAATTATTATTGTAAATTATAACTTCAAGATCTGAACTTGTAATTGTCAAATACAGAACTTAAAATTGATAGCTTCTAATTATTATTGCAAATTATAACTTGAAGATCTGAACTTGTAATTGTCAAATACAGAACTTAAAATTAATAGCTTCTGATTATTATTGCAAATTATAACTTGAAGATCTGAACTTGTAATTGTCAAATACAGAACTTAAAATTGATAGCTTCTAATTATTATTGTAAATTATAACTTGAAGATCTGAACTTGTAATAGTGAATTACAGAACTTAGATTTGTTAAATTCAAATTATTATTTCAAATTATAACTTGAAGATCTGAACTAGTAATTGTCAAATACAGAACTTAAAATTGATAGCTTCTAATTATTATTGCATATTATAACTTGAAGATCTGAACTTGTAATTGTTAAATACAGAACTTAAAATTGATAGCTTCTAATTATTATTGTAAATTATAACTTCAAGATCTGAACTTGTAATTGTCAAATACAGAACTTAAAATTGATAGCTTCTAATTATTATTGCAAATAATAACTTGAAGATCTGAACTTGTAATTGTCAAATACAGAACTTAAAATTGATAGCTTCTAATTATTATTGCAAATTATAACTTGAAGATCTGAACTTGTAATAATCAAATACAGAACTTCAAATTGTTAAATACAAATTATTAGTGCAAATTATAACTTGAAGATCAGAACTTGTAATTGTCAAATACAGAACTTAAAATTGATAGCTTCTAATTATTATTGTAAATTATAACTTGAAGATCTGAACTTGTAATAGTGAATTACAGAACTTAGATTTGTTAAATTCAAATTATTATTTCAAATTATAACTTGAAGATCTGAACTAGTAATTGTCAAATACAGAACTTAAAATTGATAGCTTCTAATTATTATTGCATATTATAACTTGAAGATCTGAACTTGTAATTTTAAATACAGAACTTAAAATTGATAGCTTCTAATTATTATTGTAAATTATAACTTCAAGATCTGAACTTGTAATTGTCAAATACAGCACTTAAAATTGATAGCTTCTAATTATTATTGCAAATTATAACTTGAAGATCTGAACTTGTAATTGTCAAATACAGAACTTAAAATTAATAGCTTCTAATTATTATTGCAAATTATAACTTGAAGATCTGAACTTGTAATTGTCAAATACAGAACATAAAATTGATAGCTTCTAATTATTATTGTAAATTATAACTTGAAGATCTGAACTTGTAATAGTGAATTACAGGACTTAGATTTGTTAAATTCAAATTATTATTTCAAATTATAACTTGAAGATCTGAACTAGTAATTGTCAAATACAGAACTTAAAATTGATAGCTTCTAATTATTATTGCATATTATAACTTGAAGATCTGAACTTGTAATTGTTAACTACAGAACTTAAAATTGATAGCTTCTAATTATTATTGTAAATTATAACTTCAAGATCTGAACTTGTAATTGTCAAATACAGAACTTAAAATTGATAGCTTCTAATTATTATTGCAAATTATAACTTGAAGATCTGAACTTGTAATTGTCAAATACAGAACTTAAAATTAATAGCTTCTAATTATTATTGCAAATTATAACTTGAAGATCTGAACTTGTAATTGTCAAATACAGAACTTAAAATTGATAGCTTCTAATTATTATTGTAAATTATAACTTGAAGATCTGAACTTGTAATTGTCAAATACAGAACTTAAAATTAATAGCTTCTAATTATTATTGCAAATTATAACTTGAAGATCTGAACTTGTAATTGTCAAATACAGAACTTAAAATTAATAGCTTCTAATTATTATTGCAAATAATAACTTGAAGATCTGAACTTGTAATTGTCAAATACTGAACTTAAAATTGATAGCTTCTAATTATTATTGCAAATTATAATTTGAAGATCTGAACTTGTAATAGACAAATACGCAACTTAGCATTGTTAAATACAAATTGTGATTGCAAATTATAACTTGAAGATCTGAACCTGTAATAGGTAAATACAGAACTTCGAATTGTTAAATTCAAACTAAGATTGCAAATAATAATTCGAAGATCTGAACTTGTAATAGTCAAATACAGAACTTCTAATTGTTAAATACAAATTATTAGTGCAAATTATAACTTGAAGATCTGAACTTGTAATTGTCAAATACAGAACTTGTAATTGTTAAATACAAATTATTAGTGCAAATTATACCTTGAAGATCTGAACTTGTAATTGTCAAATACAGAACTTAAAATTGATAGCTTCTAATTATTATTGCAAATTATAACTTGAAGATCTGAACTTGTAATAGTCAAATACAGAACTTAAAATTGATAGCTTCTAATTTTTATTTTAAATTATAACTTGAAGATCTGAACTTGTAATAGTGAATTACAGAACTTAGATTTGTTAAATTCAAATTATTATTTCAAATTATACCTTGAAGATCTGAACTAGTAATTGTCAAATACAGAACTTAAAATTGATAGCTTCTAATTATTATTGCAAATTATAACTTGAAGATCTGAACTTGTAATTGTCAAATACAGAACTTAAAATTGATAGCTTCTAATTATTATTGTAAATTATAACTTGAAGATCTGAACTTGTAATTGTCAAATACAGAACTTAAAATTGATAGCTTCTAATTATTATTGCAAATAATAACTTGGAGATCTGAACTAGTAATTGTCAAATACAGAACTTAAAATTGATAGCTTCTAATTATTATTGCAAATTATAACTTGAAGATCTGAACTTGTAATTGTCAAATACAGAACTTAAAATTGATAGCTTCTAATTATTATTGCAAATTATAACTTGAAGATCTGAACTTGTAATTGTCAAATAGAGAACATAAAATTGATAGCTTCTAATTATTATTTCAAATTATAACTTGAAGATCTGAACTTGTAATTGTCAAATACACAACTTAAAATTAATAGCTTCTAATTATTATTGCAAATTATAACTTGAAGATCTGAACTTGTAATTCTCAAATACAGAACTTAAAATTGATAGCTTCTAATTATTATTGTAAATTATAACTTCAAGATCTGAACTTGTAATTGTCAAATGCAGAACTTAAAATTGATAGCTTCTAATTATTATTGCAAATAATAACTTGAAGATCTGAACTTGTAATTGTCAAATACAGAACTTAAAATTGATAGCTTCTAATTATTATTGTAAATTATAACTTCAAGATCTGAACTTGTAATTGTCAAATGCAGAACTTAAAATTGATAGCTTCTAATTATTATTGCAAATAATAACTTGAAGATCTGAACTTGTAATTGTCAAATACAGAACTTAAAATTGATAGCTTCTAATTATTATTGTAAATTATAACTTGAAGATCTGAACTTGTAATAGTGAATTACAGAACTTAGATTTGTTAAATTCAAATTATTATTTCAAATTATAACTTGAAGATCTGAACTAGTAATTGTCAAATACAGAACTTAAAATTGATAGCTTCTAATTATTATTGCATATTATAACTTGAAGATCTGAACTTGCAATTGTTAAATACAGAACTTAAAATTGATAGCTTCTAATTATTATTGTAAATTATAACTTGAAGATCTGAACTTGTAATAGTGAATTACAGAACTTAGATTTGTTAAATTCAAATTATTATTTCAAATTATAACTTGAAGATCTGAACTAGTAATTGTCAAATACAGAACTTAAAATTGATATCTTCTAATTATTATTGCATATTATAACTTGAAGATCTGAACTTGTAATAGTCAAATACAGAACTTCTAATTGTTAAATACAAATTATTAGTGCAAATTATAACTTGAAGATCTGAACTAGTAATTGTCAAATACAGAACTTAAAATTGATAGCTTCTAATTATTATTGCAAATTATAACTTGAAGATCTGAACTTGTAATTGTCAAATACAGAACTTCTAATTGTTAAATACAAATTATTAGTGCAAATTATAACTTGAAGATCTGAACTTGTAAGTGTCAAATACAGAACTTAAAATTGATAGCTTCTAATTATTATTGCAAATTATAACTTGAAGATCTGAACTTGTAATAGTCAAATACAGAACTTAAAATTGATAGCTTCTAATTATTATTGTAAATTATAACTTGAAGTTCTGAACTTGTAATAGTGAATTACAGAACTTAGATTTGTTAAATTCAAATTATTATTTCAAATTATAACTTGAAGATCTGAACTAGTAATTGTCAAATACAGAACTTAAAATTGATAGCTTCTAATTATTATTGCAAATTATAACTTGAAGATCTGAACTTGTAATTGTCAAATACAGAACTTAAAATTGATAGCTTCTAATTATTATTGTAAATTATAACTTGAAGATCTGAACTTGTAATTGTCAAATACAGAACTTAAAATTGATAGCTTCTAATTATTATTGCAAATTATAACTTGAAGATCTGAACTTGTAATTGTCAAATACAGAACATAAAATTGATAGCTTCTAATTATTATTTCAAATTATAACTTGAAGATCTGAACTTGTAATTGTCAAATACAGAACTTAAAATTAATAGCTTCTAATTATTATTGCAAATTATAACTTGAAGATCTGAACTTGTAATTGTCAAATACAGAACTTAAAATTGATAGCTTCTAATTATTATTGTAAATTATAACTTGAAGATCTGAACTTGTAATAGTGAATTACAGAACTTAGATATGTTAAATTCAAATTATTATTTCAAATTATAACTTGAAGATCTGAACTAGTAATTGTCAAATACAGAACTTAAAATTGATAGCTTCTAATTATTATTGCATATTATAACTTGAAGATCTGAACTTGTAATTGTCAAATACAGAACTTAAAATTGATAGCTTCTAATTATTATTGCAAATTATAACTTGAAGATCTGAACTTGTAATTGTCAAATACAGAACTTAAAATTGATAGCTTCTAATTATTATTGCAAATTATAACTTGAAGATCTGAACTTGTAATTGTCAAATACAGAACTTAAAATTAATAGCTTCTAATTATTATTGCAAATTATAACTTGAAGATCTGAACTTGTAATTGTCAAATACAGAACTTAAAATTGATAGCTTCTAATTATTATTGCAAATAATAACTTGGAGATCTGAACTAGTAATTGTCAAATACAGAACTTAAAATTGATAGCTTCTAATTATTATTGTAAATTATAACTTGAAGATCTGAACTTGTAATAGTGAATTACAGAACTTAGATTTGTTAAATTCAAATTATTATTTCAAATTATAACTTGAAGATCTGAACTAGTAATTGTCAAATACAGAACTTAAAATTGATAGCTTCTAATTATTATTGCATATTATAACTTGAAGATCTGAACTTGTAATTGTCAAATACAGAACTTAAAATTGATAGCTTCTAATTATTATTGCAAATTATAACTTGAAGATCTGAACTTGTAATTGTCAAATACAGAACTTAAAATTGATAGCTTCTAATTATTATTGCAAATTATAACTTGAAGATCTGAACTTGTAATTGTCAAATAGAGAACATAAAATTGATAGCTTCTAATTATTATTTCAAATTATAACTTGAAGATCTGAACTTGTAATTGTCAAATACAGAACTTAAAATTAATAGCTTCTAATTATTATTGCAAATTATAACTTGAAGATCTGAACTTGTAGTTGTCAAATACAGAACTTAAAATTGATAGCTTCTAATTATTATTGCAAATTATAACTTGAAGATCTGAACTTGTAATAGTCAAATACAGAACTTAAAATTGATAGCTTCTAATTATTATTGTAAATTATAACTTGAAGATCTGAACTTGTAATAGTGAATTACAGCACTTAGATTTGTTAAATTCAAATTATTATTTCAAATTATAACTTGAAGATCTGAACTAGTAATTGTCAAATACAGAACTTAAAATTGATAGCTTCTAATTATTATTGCAAATTATAACTTGAAGATCTGAACTTGTAATTGTCAAATACAGAACTTAAAATTGATAGCTTCTAATTATTATTGTAAATTATAACTTGAAGATCTGAACTTGTAATTGTCAAATACAGAACTTAAAATTGATAGCTTCTAATTATTATTGCAAATAATAACTTGGAGATCTGAACTATTAATTGTCAAATACAGAACTTAAAATTGATAGCTTCTAATTATTATTGCAAATTATAACTTGAAGATCTGAACTTGTAATTGTCAAATACAGAACTTAAAATTGATAGCTTCTAATTATTATTGCAAATTATAACTTGAAGATCTGAACTTGTAATTGTCAAATACAGAACTTAAAATTGATAG
Source organism: Cantharis lateralis (assembly GCA_963170105.1). Classification (NCBI taxonomy): domain Eukaryota; kingdom Metazoa; phylum Arthropoda; class Insecta; order Coleoptera; family Cantharidae; genus Cantharis; species Cantharis lateralis. The sequence goes on along the minus strand of OY720625.1, from coordinate 21,258,291 downwards.
CTTCTAATTATTATTTCAAATTATAACTTGAAGATCTGAACTTGTAATTGTCAAATACAGAACTTAAATATAATAGCTTCTAATTATTATTGCAAATTATAACTTGAAGATCTGAACTTGTAATTGTCAAATACAGAACTTAAAATTGATAGCTTCTAATTATTATTGCAAATTATAACTTGAAGATCTGAACTTGTAATTGTCAAATACAGAACTTCTAATTGTTAAATACAAATTATTAGTGCAAATTATAACTTGAAGATCTGAACTTGTAATTGTCAAATACAGAACTTAAAATTGATAGCTTCTAATTATTATTGCAAATTATAACTTGAAGATCTGAACTTGTAATAGTCAAATACAGAACTTAAAATTGATAGCTTCTAATTATTATTGTAAATTATAACTTGAAGATCTGAACTTGTAATAGTGAATTACAGAACTTAGACTTGTTAAATTCAAATTATTATTTCAAATTATAACTTGAAGATCTGAACTAGTAATTGTCAAATACAGAACTTAAAATTGATAGCTTCTAATTATTATTGCAAAGTATAACTTGAAGATCTGAACTTGTAATTGTCAAATACAGAACTTCTAATTGTTAAATACAAATTATTAGTGCAAATTATAACTTGAAGACCTGAACTTGTAATTGTCAAATACAGAACTTAAAATTGATAGCTTCTAATTATTATTGCAAATTATAACTTGAAGATCTGAACTTGTAATTGTCAAATACAGAACTTCTAATTGTTAAATACAAATTATTAGTGCAAATTATAACTTGAAGATCTGAACTAGTAATTGTCAAATACAGAACTTAAAATTGATAGCTTCTTATTATTATTGCAAATTATAACTTGAAGATCTGAACTTGTAATTGTCAAATACAGAACTTGTAATTGTTAAATACAAATTATTAGTGCAAATTATACCTTGAAGATCTGAACTTGTAATTGTCAAATACAGAACTTAAAATTGATAGCTTCTAATTATTATTGCAAATTATAACTTGAAGATCTGAACTTGTAATAGTCAAATACAGAACTTAAAATTGATAGCTTCTAATTTTTATTGTAAATTATAACTTGAAGATATGAACTTGTAATAGTGAATTACAGAACTTAGATTTGTTAAATTCAAATTATTATTTCAAATTATACCTTGAAGATCTGAACTTGTAATTGTCAAATACAGAACTTAAAATTGATAGCTTCTAATTATTATTGCAAATTATAACTTGAAGATCTGAACTTGTAATTGTCAAATACAGAACTTAAAATTGATAGCTTCTAATTATTATTGTAAATTATAACTTGAAGATCTGAACTTGTAATTGTCAAATACAGAACTTAAAATTGATAGCTTCTAATTATTATTGCAAATTATAACTTGAAGATCTGAACTTGTAATTGTCAAATACAGAACTTAAAATTGATAGCTTCTAATTATTATTGCAAATTATAACTTGAAGATCTGAACTTGTAATTGTCAAATAGAGAACATAAAATTGATAGCTTCTAATTATTATTTCAAATTATAACTTGAAGATCTGAACTTGTAATTGTCAAATACAGAACTTAAAATTAATAGCTTCTAATTATTATTGCAAATTATAACTTGAAGATCTGAACTTGTAATTCTCAAATACAGAACTTAAAATTGATAGCTTCTAATTATTATTGTAAATTATAACTTGAAGATCTGAACTTGCAATAGTGAATTACAGAACTTAGATTTGTTAAATTCAAATTATTATTTCAAATTATAACTTGAAGATCTGAACTAGTAATTGTCAAATACAGAACTTAAAATTGATAGCTTCTAATTATTATTGTAAATTATAACTTCAAGATCTGAACTTGTAATTGTCAAATGCAGAACTTAAAATTGATAGCTTCTAATTATTATTGCAAATAATAACTTGAAGATCTGAACTTGTAATTGTCAAATACAGAACTTAAAATTGATAGCTTCTAATTATTATTGTAAATTATAACTTGAAGATCTGAACTTGTAATAGTGAATTACAGAACTTAGATTTGTTAAATTCAAATTATTATTTCAAATTATAACTTGAAGATCTGAACTAGTAATTGTCAAATACAGAACTTAAAATTGATAGCTTCTAATTATTATTGCATATTATAACTTGAAGATCTGAACTTGCAATTGTTAAATACAGAACTTAAAATTGATAGCTTCTAATTATTATTGTAAATTATAACTTGAAGATCTGAACTTGTAATAGTGAATTACAGAACTTAGATTTGTTAAATTCAAATTATTATTTCAAATTATAACTTGAAGATCTGAACTAGTAATTGTCAAATACAGAACTTAAAATTGATATCTTCTAATTATTATTGCATATTATAACTTGAAGATCTGAACTTGTAATAGTCAAATACAGAACTTCTAATTGTTAAATACAAATTATTAGTGCAAATTATAACTTGAAGATCTGAACTAGTAATTGTCAAATACAGAACTTAAAATTGATAGCTTCTAATTATTATTGCAAATTATAACTTGAAGATCTGAACTTGTAATTGTCAAATACAGAACTTCTAATTGTTAAATACAAATTATTAGTGCAAATTATAACTTGAAGATCTGAACTTGTAAGTGTCAAATACAGAACTTAAAATTGATAGCTTCTAATTATTATTGCAAATTATAACTTGAAGATCTGAACTTGTAATAGTCAAATACAGAACTTAAAATTGATAGCTTCTAATTATTATTGTAAATTATAACTTGAAGTTCTGAACTTGTAATAGTGAATTACAGAACTTAGATTTGTTAAATTCAAATTATTATTTCAAATTATAACTTGAAGATCTGAACTAGTAATTGTCAAATACAGAACTTAAAATTGATAGCTTCTAATTATTATTGCAAATTATAACTTGAAGATCTGAACTTGTAATTGTCAAATAGAGAACATAAAATTGATAGCTTCTAATTATTATTTCAAATTATAACTTGAAGATCTGAACTTGTAATTGTCAAATACAGAACTTAAAATTAATAGCTTCTAATTATTATTGCAAATTATAACTTGAAGATCTGAACTTGTAGTTGTCAAATACAGAACTTAAAATTGATAGCTTCTAATTATTATTGCAAATTATAACTTGAAGATCTGAACTTGTAATAGTCAAATACAGAACTTAAAATTGATAGCTTCTAATTATTATTGTAAATTATAACTTGAAGATCTGAACTTGTAATAGTGAATTACAGCACTTAGATTTGTTAAATTCAAATTATTATTTCAAATTATAACTTGAAGATCTGAACTAGTAATTGTCAAATACAGAACTTAAAATTGATAGCTTCTAATTATTATTGCAAATTATAACTTGAAGATCTGAACTTGTAATTGTCAAATACAGAACTTAAAATTGATAGCTTATAATTATTATTGCAAATTATAACTTGAAGATCTGAACTTGTAATTGTCAAATACAGAACTTAAAATTGATAGCTTCTAATTATTATTGCAAATTATAACTTGAAGATCTGAACTTGTAATTGTCAAATAGAGAACATAAAATTGATAGCTTCTAATTATTATTTCAAATTATAACTTGAAGATCTGAACTTGTAATTGTCAAATACAGAACTTAAAATTAATAGCTTCTAATTATTATTGCAAATTATAACTTGAAGATCTGAACTTGTAGTTGTCAAATACAGAACTTAAAATTGATAGCTTCTAATTATTATTGCAAATTATAACTTGAAGATCTGAACTTGTAATAGTCAAATACAGAACTTAAAATTGATAGCTTCTAATTATTATTGTAAATTATAACTTGAAGATCTGAACTTGTAATAGTGAATTACAGCACTTAGATTTGTTAAATTCAAATTATTATTTCAAATTATAACTTGAAGATCTGAACTAGTAATTGTCAAATACAGAACTTAAAATTGATAGCTTCTAATTATTATTGCAAATTATAACTTGAAGATCTGAACTTGTAATTGTCAAATACAGAACTTAAAATTGATAGCTTCTAATTATTATTGTAAATTATAACTTGAAGATCTGAACTTGTAATTGTCAAATACAGAACTTAAAATTGATAGCTTCTAATTATTATTGCAAATAATAACTTGGAGATCTGAACTAGTAATTGTCAAATACAGAACTTAAAATTGATAGCTTCTAATTATTATTGCAAATTATAACTTGAAGATCTGAACTTGTAATTGTCAAATACAGAACTTAAAATTGATAGCTTCTAATTATTATTGCAAATTATAACTTGAAGATCTGAACTTGTAATTGTCAAATACAGAACTTAAAATTGATAGCTTCTAATTATTATTTCAAATTATAACTTGAAGATCTGAACTTGTAATTGTCAAATACAGAACTTAAATATAATAGCTTCTAATTATTATTGCAAATTATAACTTGAAGATCTGAACTTGTAATTGTCAAATACAGAACTTAAAATTGATAGCTTCTAATTATTATTGCAAATTATAACTTGAAGATCTGAACTTGTAATAGTCAAATACAGAACTTAAAATTGATAGCTTCTAATTATTATTGTAAATTATAACTTGAAGATCTGAACTTGTAATAGTGAATTACAGAACTTAGACTTGTTAAATTCAAATTATTATTTCAAATTATAACTTGAAGATCTGAACTAGTAATTGTCAAATACAGAACTTAAAATTGATAGCTTCTAATTATTATTGCAAAGTATAACTTGAAGATCTGAACTTGTAATTGTCAAATACAGAACTTCTAATTGTTAAATACAAATTATTAGTGCAAATTATAACTTGAAGACCTGAACTTGTAATTGTCAAATACAGAACTTAAAATTGATAGCTTCTAATTATTATTGCAAATTATAACTTGAAGATCTGAACTTGTAATTGTCAAATACAGAACTTCTAATTGTTAAATACAAATTATTAGTGCAAATTATAACTTGAAGATCTGAACTAGTAATTGTCAAATACAGAACTTAAAATTGATAGCTTCTAATTATTATTGCAAATTATAACTTGAAGATCTGAACTTGTAATTGTCAAATACAGAACTTGTAATTGTTAAATACAAATTATTAGTGCAAATTATACCTTGAAGATCTGAACTTGTAATTGTCAAATACAGAACTTAAAATTGATAGCTTCTAATTATTATTGCAAATTATAACTTGAAGATCTGAACTTGTAATAGTCAAATACAGAACTTAAAATTGATAGCTTCTAATTTTTATTGTAAATTATAACTTGAAGATCTGAACTTGTAATAAGTGAATTACAGAACTTAGATTTGTTAAATTCAAATTATTATTTCAAATTATACCTTGAAGATCTGAACTAGTAATTGTCAAATACAGAACTTAAAATTGATAGCTTCTAATTATTATTGCAAATTATAACTTGAAGATCTGAACTTGTAATTGTCAAATACAGAACTTAAAATTGATAGCTTCTAATTATTATTGTAAATTATAACTTGAAGATCTGAACTTGTAATTGTCAAATACAGAACTTAAAATTGATAGCTTCTAATTATTATTGCAAATAATAACTTGGAGATCTGAACTAGTAATTGTCAAATACAGAACTTAAAATTGATAGCTTCTAATTATTATTGCAAATTATAACTTGAAGATCTGAACTTGTAATTGTCAAATACAGAACTTAAAATTGATAGCTTCTAATTATTATTGCAAATTATAACTTGAAGATCTGAACTTGTAATTGTCAAATAGAGAACATAAAATTGATAGCTTCTAATTATTATTGCATATTATAACTTGAAGATCTGAACTTGCAATTGTTAAATACAGAACTTAAAATTGATAGCTTCTAATTATTATTGTAAATTATAACTTGAAGATCTGAACTTGTAATAGTGAATTACAGAACTTAGATTTGTTAAATTCAAATTATTATTTCAAATTATAACTTGAAGATCTGAACTAGTAATTGTCAAATACAGAACTTAAAATTGATATCTTCTAATTATTATTGCATATTATAACTTGAAGATCTGAACTTGTAATAGTCAAATACAGAACTTCTAATTGTTAAATACAAATTATTAGTGCAAATTATAACTTGAAGATCTGAACTAGTAATTGTCAAATACAGAACTTAAAATTGATAGCTTCTAATTATTATTGCAAATTATAACTTGAAGATCTGAACTTGTAATTGTCAAATACAGAACTTCTAATTGTTAAATACAAATTATTAGTGCAAATTATAACTTGAAGATCTGAACTTGTAAGTGTCAAATACAGAACTTAAAATTGATAGCTTCTAATTATTATTGCAAATTATAACTTGAAGATCTGAACTTGTAATAGTCAAATACAGAACTTAAAATTGATAGCTTCTAATTATTATTGTAAATTATAACTTGAAGTTCTGAACTTGTAATAGTGAATTACAGAACTTAGATTTGTTAAATTCAAATTATTATTTCAAATTATAACTTGAAGATCTGAACTAGTAATTGTCAAATACAGAACTTAAAATTGATAGCTTCTAATTATTATTGCAAATTATAACTTGAAGATCTGAACTTGTAATTGTCAAATACAGAACTTAAAATTGATAGCGTCTAATTATTATTGTAAATTATAACTTGAAGATCTGAACTTGTAATTGTCAAATACAGAACTTAAAATTGATAGCTTCTAATTATTATTGCAAATTATAACTTGAAGATCTGAACTTGTAATTGTCAAATACAGAACATAAAATTGATAGCTTCTAATTATTATTTCAAATTATAACTTGAAGATCTGAACTTGTAATTGTCAAATACAGAACTTAAAATTAATAGCTTCTAATTATTATTGCAAATTATAACTTGAAGATCTGAACTTGTAATTGTCAAATACAGAACTTAAAATTGATAGCTTCTAATTATTATTGTAAATTATAACTTGAAGATCTGAACTTGTAATAGTGAATTACAGAACTTAGATTTGTTAAATTCAAATTATTATTTCAAATTATAACTTGAAGATCTGAACTAGTAATTGTCAAATACAGAACTTAAAATTGATAGCTTCTTATTATTATTGCAAATTATAACTTGAAGATCTGAACTTGTAATTGTTAAATACAGAACTACTAATTGTTAAATACAAATTTGTAGTGCAAATTATAACTTGAAGATCTGAACTTGTAATTGTCAAATACAGAACTTAAAATTGATAGCTTCTAATTATTATTGCAAATTATAACTTGAAGATCTGAACTTGTAATAGTGAATTACAGAACTTAGATTTGTTAAATTCAAATTATTATTTCAAATTATAACTTGAAGATCTGAACTAGTAATTGTCAAATACAGAACTTAAAATTGATAGCTTCTAATTATTATTGCAAATTAAAACTTGAAGATCTGAACTTGTAATTGTCAAATACAGAACTTAAAATTGATAGCTTCTAATTATTATTGTAAATTATAACTTGAAGATCTGAACTTGTAATTGTCAAATACAGAACTTAAAATTGATAGCTTCTAATTATTATTGCAAATTATAACTTGAAGATCTGAACTTGTAATTGTCAAATACAGAACATAAAATTGATAGCTTCTAATTATTATTTCAAATTATAACTTGAAGATCTGAACTTGTAATTGTCAAATACAGAACTTAAAATTAATAGCTTCTAATTATTATTGCAAATTATAACTTGAAGATCTGAACTTGTAAATGTCAAATACAGAACTTAAAATTGATAGCTTCTAATTATTATTGTAAATTATAACTTGAAGATCTGAACTTGTAATAGTGAATTACAGAACTTAGATTTGTTAAATTCAAATTATTATTTCAAATTATAACTTGAAGATCTGAACTAGTAATTGTCAAATACAGAACTTAAAATTGATAGCTTCTAATTATTATTGCATATTATAACTTGAAGATCTGAACTTGTAATTGTTAAATACAGAACTACTAATTGTTAAATACAAATTTGTAGTGCAAATTATAACTTGAAGATCTGAACTTGTAATTGTCAAATACAGAACTTAAAATTGATAGCTTCTAATTATTATTGCAAATTATAACTTGAAGATCTGAACTTGTAATAGTGAATTACAGAACTTAGATTTGTTAAATTCAAATTATTATTTCAAATTATAACTTGAAGATCTGAACTAGTAATTGTCAAATACAGAACTTAAAATTGATAGCTTCTAATTATTATTGCAAATTAAAACTTGAAGATCTGAACTTGTAATTGTCAAATACAGAACTTAAAATTGATAGCTTCTAATTATTATTGTAAATTATAACTTGAAGATCTGAACTTGTAATTGTCAAATACAGAACTTAAAATTGATAGCTTCTAATTATTATTGCAAATTATAACTTGAAGATCTGAACTTGTAATTGTCAAATACAGAACATAAAATTGATAGCTTCTAATTATTATTTCAAATTATAACTTGAAGATCTGAACTTGTAATTGTCAAATACAGAACTTAAAATTAATAGCTTCTAATTATTATTGCAAATTATAACTTGAAGATCTGAACTTGTAAATGTCAAATACAGAACTTAAAATTGATAGCTTCTAATTATTATTGTAAATTATAACTTGAAGATCTGAACTTGTAATAGTGAATTACAGAACTTAGATTTGTTAAATTCAAATTATTATTTCAAATTATAACTTGAAGATCTGAACTAGTAATTGTCAAATACAGAACTTAAAATTGATAGCTTCTAATTATTATTGCATATTATAACTTGAAGATCTGAACTTGTAATTGTCAAATACAGAACTTAAAATTGATAGCTTCTAATTATTATTGCAAATTATAACTTGAAGATCTGAACTTGTAATTGTCAAATACAGAACTTAAAATTGATAGCTTCTAATTATTATTGCAAATTATAACTTGAAGATCTGAACTTGTAATTGTCAAATAGAGAACATAAAATTGATAGCTTCTAATTATTATTTCAAATTATAACTTGAAGATCTGAACTTGTAATTGTCAAATACAGAACTTAAAATTAATAGCTTCTAATTATTATTGCAAATTATAACTTGAAGATCTGAACTTGTAATTGTCAAATACAGAACTTAAAATTGATAGCTTCTAATTATTATTGCAAATTATAACTTGAAGATCTGAACTTGTAATAGTCAAATACAGAACTTAAAATTGATAGCTTCTAATTATTATTGTAAATTATAACTTGAAGATCTGAACTTGTAATAGTGAATTACAGCACTTAGATTTGTTAAATTCAAATTATTATTTCAAATTATAACTTGAAGATCTGAACTAGTAATTGTCAAATACAGAACTTAAAATTGATAGCTTCTAATTATTATTGCAAATTATAACTTGAAGATCTGAACTTGTAATTGTCAAATACAGAACTTAAAATTGATAGCTTCTAATTATTATTGTAAATTATAACTTGAAGATCTGAACTTGTAATTGTCAAATACAGAACTTAAAATTGATAGCTTCTAATTATTATTGCAAATAATAACTTGGAGATCTGAACTAGTAATTGTCAAATACAGAACTTAAAATTGATAGCTTCTAATTATTATTGCAAATTATAACTTGAAGATCTGAACTTGTAATTGTCAAATACAGAACTTAAAATTGATAGCTTCTAATTATTATTGCAAATTATAACTTGAAGATCTGAACTTGTAATTGTCAAATACAGAACTTAAAATTAATAGCTTCTAATTATTATTGCAAATTATAACTTGAAGATCTGAACTTGTAATTGTCAAATACAGAACTTAAAATTGATAGCTTCTAATTATTATTGCAAATAATAACTTGGAGATCTGAACTAGTAATTGTCAAATACAGAACTTAAAATTGATAGCTTCTAATTATTATTGTAAATTATAACTTGAAGATCTGAACTTGTAATAGTGAATTACAGAACTTAGATTTGTTAAATTCAAATTATTATTTCAAATTATAACTTGAAGATCTGAACTAGTAATTGTCAAATACAGAACTTAAAATTGATAGCTTCTAATTATTATTGCATATTATAACTTGAAGATCTGAACTTGTAATTGTCAAATACAGAACTTAAAATTGATAGCTTCTAATTATTATTGCAAATTATAACTTGAAGATCTGAACTTGTAATTGTCAAATACAGAACTTAAAATTGATAGCTTCTAATTATTATTGCAAATTATAACTTGAAGATCTGAACTTGTAATTGTCAAATAGAGAACATAAAATTGATAGCTTCTAATTATTATTTCAAATTATAACTTGAAGATCTGAACTTGTAATTGTCAAATACAGAACTTAAAATTAATAGCTTCTAATTATTATTGCAAATTATAACTTGAAGATCTGAACTTGTAGTTGTCAAATACAGAACTTAAAATTGATAGCTTCTAATTATTATTGCAAATTATAACTTGAAGATCTGAACTTGTAATAGTCAAATACAGAACTTAAAATTGATAGCTTCTAATTATTATTGTAAATTATAACTTGATGATCTGAACTTGTAATAGTGAATTACAGCACTTAGATTTGTTAAATTCAAATTATTATTTCAAATTATAACTTGAAGATCTGAACTAGTAATTGTCAAATACAGAACTTAAAATTGATAGCTTCTAATTATTATTGCAAATTATAACTTGAAGATCTGAACTTGTAATTGTCAAATACAGAACTTAAAATTGATAGCTTCTAATTATTATTGTAAATTATAACTTGAAGATCTGAACTTGTAATTGTCAAATACAGAACTTAAAATTGATAGCTTCTAATTATTATTGCAAATAATAACTTGGAGATCTGAACTAGTAATTGTCAAATGCAGAACTTAAAATTGATAGCTTCTAATTATTATTGCAAATTATAACTTGAAGATCTGAACTTGTAATTGTCAAATACAGAACTTAGAATTGATAGCTTCTAATTATTATTGCAAATTATAACTTGAAGATCTGAACTTGTAATTGTCAAATACAGAACTTAAAATTGATAGCTTCTAATTATTATTTCAAATTATAACTTGAAGATCTGAACTTGTAATTGTCAAATACAGAACTTAAATATAATAGCTTCTAATTATTATTGCAAATTATAACTTGAAGATCTGAACTTGTAATTGTCAAATACAGAACTTAAAATTGATAGCTTCTAATTATTATTGCAAATTATAACTTGAAGATCTGAACTTGTAATTGTCAAATACAGAACTTCTAATTGTTAAATAGAAATTATTAGTGCAAATTATAACTTGAAGATCTGAACTTGTAATTGTCAAATACAGAACTTAAAATTGATAGCTTCTAATTATTATTGCAAATTATAACTTGAAGATCTGAACTTGTAATAGTCAAATACAGAACTTAAAATTGATAGCTTCTAATTATTATTGTAAATTATAACTTGAAGATCTGAACTTGTAATAGTGAATTACAGAACTTAGACTTGTTAAATTCAAATTATTATTTCAAATTATAACTTGAAGATCTGAACTAGTAATTGTCAAATACAGAACTTAAAATTGATAGCTTCTAATTATTATTGCAAAGTATAACTTGAAGATCTGAACTTGTAATTGTCAAATACAGAACTTCTAATTGTTAAATACAAATTATTAGTGCAAATTATAACTTGAAGACCTGAACTTGTAATTGTCAAATACAGAACTTAAAATTGATAGCTTCTAATTATTATTGCAAATTATAACTTGAAGATCTGAACTTGTAATTGTCAAATACAGAACTTCTAATTGTTAAATACAAATTATTAGTGCAAATTATAACTTGAAGATCTGAACTTGTAATTGTCAAATACAGAACTTAAAATTGATAGCTTCTAATTATTATTGCAAATTATAACTTGAAGATCTGAACTTGTAATAGTCAAATACAGAACTTAAAATTGATAGCTTCTAATTATTATTGTAAATTATAACTTGAAGATCTGAACTTGTAATAGTGAATTACAGAACTTAGACTTGTTAAATTCAAATTATTATTTCAAATTATAACTTGAAGATCTGAACTAGTAATTGTCAAATACAGAACTTAAAATTGATAGCTTCTAATTATTATTGCAAAGTATAACTTGAAGATATGAACTTGTAATTGTCAAATACAGAACTTAAAATTGATAGCTTCTAATTATTATTGTAAATTATAACTTGAAGATCTGAACTTGTAATTGTCAAATACAGAACTTAAAATTGATAGCTTCTAATTATTATTGCAAATAATAACTTGGAGATCTGAACTAGTAATTGTCAAATACAGAACTTAAAATTGATAGCTTCTAATTATTATTGCAAATTATAACTTGAAGATCTGAACTTGTAATTGTCAAATACAGAACTTAAAATTGATAGCTTCTAATTATTATTGCTAATTATAACTTGAAGATCTGAACTTGTAATTGTCAAATACAGAACATAAAATTGATAGCTTCTAATTATTATTACAAATTATAACTTGAAGATCTGAACTTGTAATTGTCAAATACAGAACTTAAAATTAATAGCTTCTAATTATTATTGCAAATTATAACTTGATGATCTGAACTTGTAATTGTCAAATACAGAACATAAAATTGATAGCTTCTAATTATTATTTCAAATTATAACTTGAAGATCTGAACTTGTAATTGTCAAATACAGAACTTAAAATTGATAGCTTCTAATTATTATTGCATATTATAACTTGAGATCTGAACGTGTAATTGTTAAATACAGAACTTAAAATTGATAGCTACTAATTTAATTGTAAATTATAACTTCAAGATCTGAACTTGTAATTGTCAAATGCAGAACTTAAAATTGATAGCTTCTAATTATTATTGCAAATAATAACTTGAAGATCTGAACTTGTAATTGTCAAATACAGAACTTAAAATTGATAGCTTCTAATTATTATTGCAAATTATAATTTGTAGATCTGAACTTGTAATAGACAAATACGCAACTTAGCATTGATAAATACAAATTGTGATTGCAAATTATAACTTGAAGATCTGAACCTGTAATAGGTACATACAGAACTTCGAATTGTTAAATTCAAACTAAGATTGCAAATAATAATTCGAAGATCTGAACTTGTAATAGTCAAATACAGAACTTTTAATTGTTAAATACAAAATATTAGTGCAAATTATAACTTGAAGATCTGAACTAGTAATTGTCAAATACAGAACTTAAAATTGATAGCTTCTAATTATTATTGCAAATTATAACTTGAAGATCTGAACTTGTAATTGTCAAATACAGAACTTAAAATTGATAGCTTCTAATTATTATTGTAAATTATAACTTGAAGATCTGAACTTGTAATTGTCAAATACAGAACTTAAAATTTATAGCTTCTAATTATTATTGCAAATAATAACTTGGAGATCTGAACTAGTAATTGTCAAATACAGAACTTAAAATTGATAGCTTCTAATTATTATTGCAAATTATAACTTGAAGATCTGAACTTATAATTGTCAAATACAGAACTTAAAATTGATAGCTTCTAATTATTATTGCTAATTATAACTTGAAAATCTGAACTTGATTTTGTCAAATACAGAACATAAAATTGATAGCTTCTAATTATTATTTCAAATTATAACTTGAAGATCTGAACTTGTAATTGTCAAATACAGAACTTAAAATTAATAGGTTCTAATTATTATTGCAAATTATAACTTGATGATCTGAACTTGTAATTGTCAAATACAGAACATAAAATTGATAGCTTCTAATTATTATTTCAAATTATAACTTGAAGATCTGAACTTGTAATTGTCAAATACAGAACTTAAAATTGATAGCTTCTAATTATTATTGTAAATTATAACTTGAAGATCTGAACTTGTAATTGTCAAATACAGAACTTAAAATTGATAGCTTCTAATTATTATTGCAAATTATAACTTGAAGATCTGAACTTGTAATTGTCAAATACAGAACATAAAATTGATAGCTTCTAATTATTATTTCAAATTATAACTTGAAGATCTGAACTTGTAATTGTCAAATACAGAACTTAAAATTAATAGCTTCTAATTATTATTGCAAATTATAACTTGAAGATCTGAACTTGTAATTGTCAAATACAGAACTTAAAATTGATAGCTTCTAATTATTATTGTAAATTATAACTTGAAGATCTGAACTTGTAATAGTGAATTACAGAACTTAGATTTGTTAAATTCAAATTATTATTTCAAATTATAACTTGAAGATCTGAACTAGTAATTGTCAAATACAGAACTTAAAATTGATAGCTTCTTATTATTATTGCAAATTATAACTTGAAGATCTGAACTTGTAATTGTCAAATACAGAACTACTAATTGTTAAATACAAATTTGTAGTGCAAATTATAACTTGAAGATCTGAACTTGTAATTGTCAAATACAGAACTTAAAATTGATAGCTTCTAATTATTATTGCAAATTATAACTTGAAGATCTGAACTTGTAATAGTGAATTACAGAACTTAGATTTGTTAAATTCAAATTATTATTTCAAATTATAACTTGAAGATCTGAACTAGTAATTGTCAAATACAGAACTTAAAATTGATAGCTTCTAATTATTATTGCAAATTAAAACTTGAAGATCTGAACTTGTAATTGTCAAATACAGAACTTAAAATTGATAGCTTCTAATTATTATTGTAAATTATAACTTGAAGATCTTAACTTGTAATTGTCAAATACAGAACTTAAAATTGATAGCTTCTAATTATTATTGCAAATTATAACTTGAAGATCTGAACTTGTAATTGTCAAATACAGAACATAAAATTGATAGCTTCTAATTATTATTTCAAATTATAACTTGAAGATCTGAACTTGTAATTGTCAAATACAGAACTTAAAATTAATAGCTTCTAATTATTATTGCAAATTATAACTTGAAGATCTGAACTTGTAAATGTCAAATACAGAACTTAAAATTGATAGCTTCTAATTATTATTGTAAATTATAACTTGAAGATCTGAACTTGTAATAGTGAATTACAGAACTTAGATTTGTTAAATTCAAATTATTATTTCAAATTATAACTTGAAGATCTGAACTAGTAATTGTCAAATACAGAACTTAAAATTGATAGCTTCTAATTATTATTGCATATTATAACTTGAAGATCTGAACTTGTAATTGTCAAATACAGAACTTAAAATTGATAGCTTCTAATTATTATTGCAAATTATAACTTGAAGATCTGAACTTGTAATTGTCAAATACAGAACTTAAAATTGATAGCTTCTAATTATTATTGCAAATTATAACTTGAAGATCTGAACTTGTAATTGTCAAATAGAGAACATAAAATTGATAGCTTCTAATTATTATTTCAAATTATAACTTGAAGATCTGAACTTGTAATTGTCAAATACAGAACTTAAAATTAATAGCTTCTAATTATTATTGCAAATTATAACTTGAAGATCTGAACTTGTAATTGTCAAATACAGAACTTAAAATTGATAGCTTCTAATTATTATTGCAAATTATAACTTGAAGATCTGAACTTGTAATAGTCAAATACAGAACTTAAAATTGATAGCTTCTAATTATTATTGTAAATTATAACTTGAAGATCTGAACTTGTAATAGTGAATTACAGCACTTAGATTTGTTAAATTCAAATTATTATTTCAAATTATAACTTGAAGATCTGAACTAGTAATTGTCAAATACAGAACTTAAAATTGATAGCTTCTAATTATTATTGCAAATTATAACTTGAAGATCTGAACTTGTAATTGTCAAATACAGAACTTAAAATTGATAGCTTCTAATTATTATTGTAAATTATAACTTGAAGATCTGAACTTGTAATTGTCAAATACAGAACTTAAAATTGATAGCTTCTAATTATTATTGCAAATTATAACTTGAAGATCTGAACTTGTAATTGTCAAATACAGAACTTAAAATTGATAGCTTCTAATTATTATTGCAAATTATAACTTGAAGATCTGAACTTGTAATTGTCAAATACAGAACTTAAAATTAATAGCTTCTAATTATTATTGCAAATTATAACTTGAAGATCTGAACTTGTAATTGTCAAATACAGAACTTAAAATTGATAGCTTCTAATTATTATTGCAAATAATAACTTGGAGATCTGAACTAGTAATTGTCAAATACAGAACTTAAAATTGATAGCTTCTAATTATTATTGTAAATTATAACTTGAAGATCTGAACTTGTAATAGTGAATTACAGAACTTAGATTTGTTAAATTCAAATTATTATTTCAAATTATAACTTGAAGATCTGAACTAGTAATTGTCAAATACAGAACTTAAAATTGATAGCTTCTAATTATTATTGCATATTATAACTTGAAGATCTGAACTTGTAATTGTCAAATACAGAACTTAAAATTGATAGCTTCTAATTATTATTGCAAATTATAACTTGAAGATCTGAACTTGTAATTGTCAAATACAGAACTTAAAATTGATAGCTTCTAATTATTATTGCAAATTATAACTTGAAGATCTGAACTTGTAATTGTCAAATAGAGAACATAAAATTGATAGCTTCTAATTATTATTTCAAATTATAACTTGAAGATCTGAACTTGTAATTGTCAAATACAGAACTTAAAATTAATAGCTTCTAATTATTATTGCAAATTATAACTT
Source organism: Cantharis lateralis (assembly GCA_963170105.1). Classification (NCBI taxonomy): domain Eukaryota; kingdom Metazoa; phylum Arthropoda; class Insecta; order Coleoptera; family Cantharidae; genus Cantharis; species Cantharis lateralis. The sequence continues at coordinate 21,241,619 of OY720625.1, read as the reverse complement.
GAAGATCTGAACTTGTAGTTGTCAAATACAGAACTTAAAATTGATAGCTTCTAATTATTATTGCAAATTATAACTTGAAGATCTGAACTTGTAATAGTCAAATACAGAACTTAAAATTGATAGCTTCTAATTATTATTGTAAATTATAACTTGAAGATCTGAACTTGTAATAGTGAAGTACAGCACTTAGATTTGTTAAATTCAAATTATTATTTCAAATTATAACTTGAAGATCTGAACTAGTAATTGTCAAATACAGAACTTAAAATTGATAGCTTCTAATTATTATTGCAAATTATAACTTGAAGATCTGAACTTGTAATTGTCAAATACAGAACTTAAAATTGATAGCTTCTAATTATTATTGTAAATTATAACTTGAAGATCTGAACTTGTAATTGTCAAATACAGAACTTAAAATTGATAGCTTTCTAATTATTATTGCAAATAATAACTTGGAGATCTGAACTAGTAATTGTCAAATACAGAACTTAAAATTGATAGCTTCTAATTATTATTGCAAATTATAACTTGAAGATCTGAACTTGTAATTGTCAAATACAGAACTTAAAATTGATAGCTTCTAATTATTATTGCAAATTATAACTTGAAGATCTGAACTTGTAATTGTCAAATACAGAACTTAAAATTGATAGCTTCTAATTATTATTTCAAATTATAACTTGAAGATCTGAACTTGTAATTGTCAAATACAGAACTTAAATATAATAGCTTCTAATTATTATTGCAAATTATAACTTGAAGATCTGAACTTGTAATTGTCAAATACAGAACTTAAAATTGATAGCTTCTAATTATTATTGCAAATTATAACTTGAAGATCTGAACTTGTAATTGTCAAATACAGAACTTCTAATTGTTAAATACAAATTATTAGTGCAAATTATAACTTGAAGATCTGAACTTGTAATTGTCAAATACAGAACTTAAAATTGATAGCTTCTAATTATTATTGCAAATTATAACTTGAAGATCTGAACTTGTAATAGTCAAATACAGAACTTAAAATTGATAGCTTCTAATTATTATTGTAAATTATAACTTGAAGATCTGAACTTGTAATAGTGAATTACAGAACTTAGACTTGTTAAATTCAAATTATTATTTCAAATTATAACTTGAAGATCTGAACTAGTAATTGTCAAATACAGAACTTAAAATTGATAGCTTCTAATTATTATTGCAAAGTATAACTTGAAGATATGAACTTGTAATTGTCAAATACAGAACTTAAAATTGATAGCTTCTAATTATTATTGTAAATTATAACTTGAAGATCTGAACTTGTAATTGTCAAATACAGAACTTAAAATTGATAGCTTCTAATTATTATTGCAAATAATAACTTGGAGATCTGAACTAGTAATTGTCAAATACAGAACTTAAAATTGATAGCTTCTAATTATTATTGCAAATTATAACTTGAAGATCTGAACTTGTAATTGTCAAATACAGAACTTAAAATTGATAGCTTCTAATTATTATTGCTAATTATAACTTGAAGATCTGAACTTGTAATTGTCAAATACAGAACATAAAATTGATAGCTTCTAATTATTATTACAAATTATAACTTGAAGATCTGAACTTGTAATTGTCAAATACAGAACTTAAAATTAATAGCTTCTAATTATTATTGCAAATTATAACTTGATGATCTGAACTTGTAATTGTCAAATACAGAACATAAAATTGATAGCTTCTAATTATTATTTCAAATTATAACTTGAAGATCTGAACTTGTAATTGTCAAATACAGAACTTAAAATTGATAGCTTCTAATTATTATTGCATATTATAACTTGAGATCTGAACGTGTAATTGTTAAATGCAGAACTTAAAATTGATAGCTTCTAATTATTATTGCAAATAATAACTTGAAGATCTGAACTTGTAATTGTCAAATACAGAACTTAAAATTGATAGCTTCTAATTATTATTGCAAATTATAATTTGAAGATCTGAACTTGTAATAGACAAATACGCAACTTAGCATTGATAAATACAAATTGTGATTGCAAATTATAACTTGAAGATCTGAACCTGTAATAGGTACATACAGAACTTCGAATTGTTAAATTCAAACTAAGATTGCAAATAATAATTCGAAGATCTGAACTTGTAATAGTCAAATACAGAACTTTTAATTGTTAAATACAAAATATTAGTGCAAATTATAACTTGAAGATCTGAACTAGTAATTGTCAAATACAGAACTTAAAATTGATAGCTTCTAATTATTATTGCAAATTATAACTTGAAGATCTGAACTTGTAATTGTCAAATACAGAACTTAAAATTAATAGCTTCTAATTATTATTGCAAATTATAACTTGATGATCTGAACTTGTAATTGTCAAATACAGAACATAAAATTGATAGCTTCTAATTATTATTTCAAATTATAACTTGAAGATCTGAACTTGTAATTGTCAAATACAGAACTTAAAATTGATAGCTTCTAATTTAATTGTAAATTATAACTTCAAGATCTGAACTTGTAATTGTCAAATGCAGAACTTAAAATTGATAGCTTCTAATTATTATTGCAAATAATAACTTGAAGATCTGAACTTGTAATTGTCAAATACAGAACTTAAAATTGATAGCTTCTAATTATTATTGCAAATTATAATTTGAAGATCTGAACTTGTAATAGACAAATACGCAACTTAGCATTGATAAATACAAATTGTGATTGCAAATTATAACTTGAAGATCTGAACCTGTAATAGGTACATACAGAACTTCGAATTGTTAAATTCAAACTAAGATTGCAAATAATAATTCGAAGATCTGAACTTGTAATAGTCAAATACAGAACTTTTAATTGTTAAATACAAAATATTAGTGCAAATTATAACTTGAAGATCTGAACTAGTAATTGTCAAATACAGAACTTAAAATTGATAGCTTCTAATTATTATTGCAAATTATAACTTGAAGATCTGAACTTGTAATTGTCAAATACAGAACTTAAAATTGATAGCTTCTAATTATTATTGTAAATTATAACTTGAAGATCTGAACTTGTAATTGTCAAATACAGAACTTAAAATTTATAGCTTCTAATTATTATTGCAAATAATAACTTGGAGATCTGAACTAGTAATTGTCAAATACAGAACTTAAAATTGATAGCTTCTAATTATTATTGCAAATTATAACTTGAAGATCTGAACTTATAATTGTCAAATACAGAACTTAAAATTGATAGCTTCTAATTATTATTGCTAATTATAACTTGAAAATCTGAACTTGATTTTGTCAAATACAGAACATAAAATTGATAGCTTCTAATTATTATTTCAAATTATAACTTGAAGATCTGAACTTGTAATTGTCAAATACAGAACTTAAAATTAATAGCTTCTAATTATTATTGCAAATTATAACTTGATGATCTGAACTTGTAATTGTCAAATACAGAACATAAAATTGATAGCTTCTAATTATTATTTCAAATTATAACTTGAAGATCTGAACTTGTAATTGTCAAATACAGAACTTAAAATTGATAGCTTCTAATTATTATTGCATATTATAACTTGAGATCTGAACTTGTAATTGTCAAATACAGAACTTAAAATTGATAGCTTCTAATTATTATTGCAAATAATAACTTGAAGATCTGAACTTGTAATTGTCAAATACAGAACTTAAAATTGATAGCTTCTAATTATTATTGCAAATAATAACTTGAAGATCTGAACTTGTAATTGTCAAATACAGAACTTAAAATTGATAGCTTTTAATTATTATTGTAAATTATAACTTGAAGATCTGAACTTGTAATAGTCAAATACAGAACTTCGAATTGTTAAATACAAATTATTAGTACAAATTATAACTTGAAGATCTGAACTTGTAATAGGTAAATACAGAACTTCGAATTGTTAAATTCAAACTAAGATTGCAAATAATAATTTGAAGATCTGAACTTGTAATAGTCAAATACAGAACTTCTAATTGTTAAATTCAAACTAAGATTGCAAATAATAATTCGAAGATCTGAACTTGTAATAATCAAATACAGAACTTCTAATTGTTAAATACAAATTATTAGTTCAAATTATAACTTGAAGATCTGAACTAGTAATTGTCAAATACAGACCTTAAAATTGATAGCTTCTAATTATTATTGCAAATTATAACTTGAAGATCTGAACTTGTAATTGTCAAATACAGAACTTCTAATTGTTAAATACAAATTATTAGTGCAAATTATAACTTGAAGATCTGAACATAAATTGTCAAATACAGAACTTAAAATTGATAGCTTCTAATTATTATTGCAAATTATAACTTGAAGATCTGAACTTGTAATTGTCAAATACAGAACTTAAAATTGATAGCTTCTAATTATTATTGCAAATTATAACTTGAAGATCTGAACTTGTAATTGTCAAATACAGAACTTAAAATTGATAGCTTCTAATTATTATTGCAAATTATAACTTGAAGATCTGAACTTGTAATTGTCAAATACAGAACTTAAAATTGATAGCTTCTAATTATTATTGCAAATTATAACTTGAAGATCTGAACTTGTAAATGTCAAATACAGAACATAAAATTGATAGCTTCTAATTATTATTTAAAATTATAACTTGAAGATCTGCACTTGTAATTGTCAAATACAGAACTTAAAATTAATAGCTTCTAATTATTATTGCAAATTATAACTTGAAGATCTGAACTTGTAATTGTCAAATAAAGAACTTAAAATTGATAGCTTCTAATTATTATTGTAAATTATAACTTGAAGATCTGAACTTGTAATAGTGAATTACAGAACTTAGATTTGTTAAATTCAAATTATTATTTCAAATTATAACTTGAAGATCTGAACTAGTAATTGTCAAATACAGAACTTAAAATTGATAGCTTCTAATTATTATTGCATATTATAACCTGAAGATCTGAACTTGTAATTGTTAAATACAGAACTTAAAATTGATAGCTTCTAATTATTATTGTAAATTATAACTTCAAGATCTGAACTTGTAATTGTCAAATACAGAACTTAAAATTGATAGCTTCTAATTATTATTGCAAATAATAACTTGAAGATCTGAACTTGTAATTGTCAAATACAGAACTTAAAATTGATAGCTTCTAATTATTATTGCAAATTATAACTTGAAGATCTGAACTTGTAATTGTCAAATACAGAACTTAAAATTGTTAAATACAAATTATTAGTGCAAATTATAACTTGAAGATCTGAACTTGTAATTGTCAAATACAGAACTTAAAATTGATAGCTTCTAATTATTATTGTAAATTATAACTTGAAGATCTAAACTTGTAATAGTGAATTACAGAACTTAGATTTGTTAAATTCAAATTATTATTTCAAATTATAACTTGAAGATCTGAACTAGTAATTGTCAAATACAGAACTTAAAATTGATAGCTTCTAATTATTATTGCAAATTATAACTTGAAGGTCTGAACTTGTAATTGTCAAATACAGAACTTAAAATTAATAGCTTCTAATTATTATTGCAAATTATAACTTGAAGATCTGAACTTGTAATTGTCAAATACAGAACTTAAAATTGATAGCTTCTAATTATTATTGTAAATTATAACTTGAAGATCTGAACTTGTAATAGTGAATTACAGAACTTAGATTTGTTAAATTCAAATTATTATTTCAAATTATAACTTGAAGATCTCAACTAGTAATTGTCAAATACAGAACTTAAAATTGATAGCTTCTAATTATTATTGCATATTATAACTTGAAGATCTGAACTTGTAATTGTTAAATACAGAACTTAAAATTGATAGCTTCTAATTATTATTGTAAATTATAACTTCAAGATCTGAACTTGTAATTGTCAAATACAGAACTTAAAATTGATAGCTTCTAATTATTATTGCAAATTATAACTTGAAGATCTGAACTTGTAATTGTCAAATACAGAACTTAAAATTAATAGCTTCTGATTATTATTGTAAATTATAACTTGAAGATCTGAACTTGTAATTGTCAAATACAGAACTTAAAATTGATAGCTTCTAATTATTATTGTAAATTATAACTTGAAGATCTGAACTTGTAATAGTGAATTACAGAACTTAGATTTGTTAAATTCAAATTATTATTTCAAATTATAACTTGAAGATCTGAACTAGTAATTGTCAAATACAGAACTTAAAATTGATAGCTTCTAATTATTATTGCATATTATAACTTGAAGATCTGAACTTGTAATTGTTAAATACAGAACTTAAAATTGATAGCTTCTAATTATTATTGTAAATTATAACTTCAAGATCTGAACTTGTAATTGTCAAATACAGAACTTAAAATTGATAGCTTCTAATTATTATTGCAAATAATAACTTGAAGATCTGAACTTGTAATTGTCAAATACAGAACTTAAAATTGATAGCTTCTAATTATTATTGCAAATTATAATTTGAAGATCTGAACTTGTAATAGACAAATACGCAACTTAGCATTGTTAAATACAAATTGTGATTGCAAATTATAACTTGAAGATCTGAACTTGTAATTGTCAAATACAGAACTTAAAATTAATAGCTTCTAATTATTATTGCAAATTATAACTTGAAGATCTGAACTTGTAATTGTCAAATACAGAACTTAAAATTGATAGCTTCTAATTATTATTGTAAATTATAACTTGAAGATCTGAACTTGTAATAGTGAATTACAGAACTTAGATTTGTTGAATTCAAATTATTATTTCAAATTATAACTTGAAGATCTGAACTAGTAATTGTCAAATACAGAACTTAAAATTGATAGCTTCTAATTATTATTGCATATTATAACTTGAAGATCTGAACTTGTAATTGTTAAATACAGAACTTAAAATTGTGTAGCTTCTAATTATTATTGTAAATTATAACTTCAAGATCTGAACTTGTAATTGTGAAATACAGAACTTAAAATTGATAGCTTCTAATTATTATTGAAAATTATAACTTGAAGATCTGAACTTGTAATTGTCAAATACAGAACTTAAAATTAATAGCTTCTGATTATTATTGCAAATTACAACTTGAAGATCTGAACTTGTAATTGTCAAATACAGAACTTAAAATTGATAGCTTCTAATTATTATTGTAAATTATAACTTGAAGATCTGAACTTGTAATAGTGAATTACAGAACTTAGATTTGTTAAATTCAAATTATTATTTCAAATTATAACTTGAAGATCTGAACTAGTAATTGTCAAATACAGAACTTAAAATTGATAGCTTCTAATTATTATTGCATATTATAACTTGAAGATCTGAACTTGTAATTGTTAAATACAGAACTTAAAATTGATAGCTTCTAATTATTATTGTAAATTATAACTTCAAGATCTGAACTTGTAATTGTCAAATACAGAACTTAAAATTGATAGCTTCTAATTATTATTGCAAATAATAACTTGAAGATCTGAACTTGTAATTGTCAAATACAGAACTTAAAATTGATAGCTTCTAATTATTATTGCAAATTATAACTTGAAGATCTGAACTTGTAATTGTCAAATACAGAACTTCAAATTGTTAAATACAAATTATTAGTGCAAATTATAACTTGAAGATCTGAACTTGTAATTGTCAAATACAGAACTTAAAATTGATAGCTTCTAATTATTATTGTAAATTATAACTTGAAGATCTGAACTTGAAATAGTGAATTACAGAACTTAGATTTGTTAAATTCAAATTATTATTTCAAATTATAACTTGTAGATCTGAACTAGTAATTGTCAAATACAGAACTTAAAATTGATAGCTTCTAATTATTATTGCATATTATAACTTGAAGATCTGAACTTGTAATTGTTAAATACAGAACTTAAAATTGATAGCTTCTAATTATTATTGTAAATTATAACTTCAAGATCTGAACTTGTAATTGTCAAATACAGAACTTAAAATTGATAGCTTCTAATTATTATTGCAAATAATAACTTGAAGATCTGAACTTGTAATTGTCAAATACAGAACTTAAAATTGATAGCTTCTAATTATTATTGCAAATTATAATTTGAAGATCTGAACTTGTAATAGACAAATACGCAACTTAGCATTGTTAAATACAAATTGTGATTGCAAATTATAACTTGAAGATCTGAACCTGTAATAGGTAAATACAGAACTTCGAATTGTTAAATTCAAACTAAGATTGCAAATAATAATTCGAAGATCTGAACTTGTAATAGTCAAATACAGAACTTCTAATTGTTAAATACAAATTATTAGTGCAAATTATAACTTGAAGATCTGAACTAGTAATTGTCAAATACAGAACTTAAAATTGATAGCTTCTAATTATTATTGCAAATTATAACTTGAAGATCTGAACTTGTAATTGTCAAATACAGAACTTCTAATTGTTAAATACAAATTATTAGTGCAAATTATACCTTGAAGATCTGAACTTGTAATTGTCAAATACAGAACTTAAAATTGATAGCTTCTAATTATTATTGCAAATTATAACTTGAAGATCTGAACTTGTAATTGTCAAATACAGAACTAAAAATTGATAGCTTCTAATTATTATTGTAAATTATAACTTGAAGATCTGAACTTGTAATAGTGAATTACAGAACTTAGATTTGTTTTATTCAAATTATTATTTCAAATTATAACTTGAAGATCTGAACTAGTAATTGTCAAATACAGAACTTAAAATTGATAGCTTCTAATTATTATTGCATATTATAACTTGAAGATCTGAACTTGTAATTGTTAAATACAGAACTTAAAATTGATAGCTTCTAATTATTATTGTAAATTATAACTTCAAGATCTGAACTTGTAATTGTCAAATACAGAACTTAAAATTGATAGCTTCTAATTATTATTGCAAATAATAACTTGAAGATCTGAACTTGTAATTGTCAAATACAGAACTTAAAATTGATAGCTTCTAATTATTATTGCAAATTATAATTTGAAGATCTGAACTTGTAATAGACAAATACGCAACTTAGCATTGTTAAATACAAATTGTGATTGCAAATTATAACTTGAAGATCTGAACTTGTAATTGTCAAATACAGAACTTAAAATTAATAGCTTCTAATTATTATTGCAAATTATAACTTGAAGATCTGAACTTGTAATTGTCAAATACAGAACTTAAAATTGATAGCTTCTAATTATTATTGTAAATTATAACTTGAAGATCTGAACTTGTAATAGTGAATTACAGAACTTAGATTTGTTGAATTCAAATTATTATTTCAAATTATAACTTGAAGATCTGAACTAGTAATTGTCAAATACAGAACTTAAAATTGATAGCTTCTAATTATTATTGCATATTATAACTTGAAGATCTGAACTTGTAATTGTTAAATACAGAACTTAAAATTGTGTAGCTTCTAATTATTATTGTAAATTATAACTTCAAGATCTGAACTTGTAATTGTGAAATACAGAACTTAAAATTGATAGCTTCTAATTATTATTGAAAATTATAACTTGAAGATCTGAACTTGTAATTGTCAAATACAGAACTTAAAATTAATAGCTTCTGATTATTATTGCAAATTACAACTTGAAGATCTGAACTTGTAATTGTCAAATACAGAACTTAAAATTGATAGCTTCTAATTATTATTGTAAATTATAACTTGAAGATCTGAACTTGTAATAGTGAATTACAGAACTTAGATTTGTTAAATTCAAATTATTATTTCAAATTATAACTTGAAGATCTGAACTAGTAATTGTCAAATACAGAACTTAAAATTGATAGCTTCTAATTATTATTGCATATTATAACTTGAAGATCTGAACTTGTAATTGTTAAATACAGAACTTAAAATTGATAGCTTCTAATTATTATTGTAAATTATAACTTCAAGATCTGAACTTGTAATTGTCAAATACAGAACTTAAAATTGATAGCTTCTAATTATTATTGCAAATAATAACTTGAAGATCTGAACTTGTAATTGTCAAATACAGAACTTAAAATTGATAGCTTCTAATTATTATTGCAAATTATAACTTGAAGATCTGAACTTGTAATTGTCAAATACAGAACTTCAAATTGTTAAATACAAATTATTAGTGCAAATTATAACTTGAAGATCTGAACTTGTAATTGTCAAATACAGAACTTAAAATTGATAGCTTCTAATTATTATTGTAAATTATAACTTGAAGATCTGAACTTGAAATAGTGAATTACAGAACTTAGATTTGTTAAATTCAAATTATTATTTCAAATTATAACTTGTAGATCTGAACTAGTAATTGTCAAATACAGAACTTAAAATTGATAGCTTCTAATTATTATTGCATATTATAACTTGAAGATCTGAACTTGTAATTGTTAAATACAGAACTTAAAATTGATAGCTTCTAATTATTATTGTAAATTATAACTTCAAGATCTGAACTTGTAATTGTCAAATACAGAACTTAAAATTGATAGCTTCTAATTATTATTGCAAATAATAACTTGAAGATCTGAACTTGTAATTGTCAAATACAGAACTTAAAATTGATAGCTTCTAATTATTATTGCAAATTATAATTTGAAGATCTGAACTTGTAATAGACAAATACGCAACTTAGCATTGTTAAATACAAATTGTGATTGCAAATTATAACTTGAAGATCTGAACCTGTAATAGGTAAATACAGAACTTCGAATTGTTAAATTCAAACTAAGATTGCAAATAATAATTCGAAGATCTGAACTTGTAATAGTCAAATACAGAACTTCTAATTGTTAAATACAAATTATTAGTGCAAATTATAACTTGAAGATCTGAACTAGTAATTGTCAAATACAGAACTTAAAATTGATAGCTTCTAATTATTATTGCAAATTATAACTTGAAGATCTGAACTTGTAATTGTCAAATACAGAACTTCTAATTGTTAAATACAAATTATTAGTGCAAATTATACCTTGAAGATCTGAACTTGTAATTGTCAAATACAGAACTTAAAATTGATAGCTTCTAATTATTATTGCAAATTATAACTTGAAGATCTGAACTTGTAATAGTCAAATACAGAACTTAAAATTGATAGCTTCTAATTATTATTGTAAATTATAACTTGAAGATCTGAACTTGTAATAGTGAATTACAGAACTTAGATTTGTTAAATTCAAATTATTATTTCAAATTATACCTTGAAGATCTGAACTAGTAATTGTCAAATACAGAACTTAAAATTGATAGCTTCTAATTATTATTGCAAATTATAACTTGAAGATCTGAACTTGTAATTGTCAAATACAGAACTTAAAATTGATAGCTTCTAATTATTATTGTAAATTATAACATGAAGATCTGAACTTGTAATTGTCAAATACAGAACTTAAAATTGATAGCTTCTAATTATTATTGCAAATAATAACTTGGAGATCTGAACTAGTAATTGTCAAATACAGAACTTAAAATTGATAGTTTCTAATTATTATTGCAAATTATAACTTGAAGATCTGAACATGTAATTGTCAAATACAGAACTTAAAATTGATAGCTTCTAATTATTATTGCAAATTATAACTTGAAGATCTGAACTTGTAATTGTCAAATACAGAACTTAAAATTGATAGCTTCTAATTATTATTTCAAATTATAACTTGAAGATCTGAACTTGTAATTGTCAAATACAGAACTTAAAATTAATAGCTTCTAATTATTATTGCAAATTATAACTTGAAGATCTGAACTTGTAATTGTCAAATACAGAACTTAAAATTGATAGCTTCTAATTATTATTGCAAATTATAACTTGAAGATCTGAACTTGTAATAGTCAAATACAGAACTTAAAATTGATAGCTTCTAATTATTATTGTAAATTATAACTTGAAGATCTGAACTTGTAATAGTGAATTACAGAACTTAGATTTGTTAAATTCAAATTATTATTTCAAATTATACCTTGAAGATCTGAACTAGTAATTGTCAAATACAGAACTTAAAATTGATAGCTTCTAATTATTATTGCAAATTATAACTTGAAGATCTGAACTTGTAATTGTCAAATACAGAACTTAAAATTGATAGCTTCTAATTATTATTGTAAATTATAACTTGAAGATCTGAACTTGTAATTGTCAAATACAGAACTTAAAATTGATAGCTTCTAATTATTATTGCAAATAATAACTTGGAGATCTGAACTAGTAATTGTCAAATACAGAACTTAAAATTGATAGCTTCTAATTATTATTGCAAATTATAACTTGAAGATCTGAACTTGTAATTGTCAAATACAGAACTTAAAATTGATAGCTTCTAATTATTATTGCAAATTATAACTTGAAGATCTGAACTTGTAATTGTCAAATAGAGAACATAAAATTGATAGCTTCTAATTATTATTTCAAATTATAACTTGAAGATCTGAACTTGTAATTGTCAAATACAGAACTTAAAATTAATAGCTTCTAATTATTATTGCAAATTATAACTTGAAGATCTGAACTTGTAATTGTCAAATACAGAACTTAAAATTGATAGCTTCTAATTATTATTGCAAATTATAACTTGAAGATCTGAACTTGTAATAGTCAAATACAGAACTTAAAATTGATAGCTTCTAATTATTATTGTAAATTATAACTTGAAGATCTGAACTTGTAATAGTGAATTACAGCACTTAGATTTGTTAAATTCAAATTATTATTTCAAATTATAACTTGAAGATCTGAACTAGTAATTGTCAAATACAGAACTTAAAATTGATAGCTTCTAATTATTATTGCAAATTATAACTTGAAGATCTGAACTTGTAATTGTCAAATAGAGAACTTAAAATTGATAGCTTCTAATTATTATTGCATATTATAACTTGAAGATCTGAACTTGTAATTGTTAAATACAGAACTTAAAATTGATAGCTTCTAATTATTATTGTAAATTATAACTTCAAGATCTGAACTTGTAATTGTCAAATACAGAACTTAAAATTGATAGCTTCTAATTATTATTGCAAATAATAACTTGAAGATCTGAACTTGTAATTGTCAAATACAGAACTTAAAATTGATAGCTTCTAATTATTATTGCAAATTATAATTTGAAGATCTGAACTTGTAATAGACAAATACGCAACTTAGCATTGTTAAATACAAATTGTGATTGCAAATTATAACTTGAAGATCTGAACTTGTAATTGTCAAATACAGAACTTAAAATTAATAGCTTCTAATTATTATTGCAAATTATAACTTGAAGATCTGAACTTGTAATTGTCAAATACAGAACTTAAAATTGATAGCTTCTAATTATTATTGTAAATTATAACTTGAAGATCTGAACTTGTAATAGTGAATTACAGAACTTAGATTTGTTAAATTCAAATTATTATTTCAAATTATAACTTGAAGATCTGAACTAGTAATTGTCAAATACAGAACTTAAAATTGATAGCTTCTAATTATTATTGTAAATTATAACTTCAAGATCTGAACTTGTAATTGTCAAATACAGAACTTAAAATTGATAGCTTCTAATTATTATTGCAAATAATAACTTGAAGATCTGAACTTGTAATTGTCAAATACAGAACTTAAAATTGATAGCTTCTAATTATTATTGCAAATTATAACTTGAAGATCTGAACTTGTAATTGTCAAATACAGAACTTCAAATTGTTAAATACAAATTATTAGTGCAAATTATAACTTGAAGATCTGAACTTGTAATTGTCAAATACAGAACTTAAAATTGATAGCTTCTAATTATTATTGTAAATTATAACTTGAAGATCTAAACTTGTAATAGTGAATTACAGAACTTAGATTTGTTAAATTCAAATTATTATTTCAAATTATAACTTGAAGATCTGAACTAGTAATTGTCAAATACAGAACTTAAAATTGATAGCTTCTAATTATTATTGCATATTATAACTTGAAGATCTGAACTTGTAATTGTTAAATACAGAACTTAAAATTGATAGCTTCTAATTATTATTGTAAATTATAACTTCAAGATCTGAACTTGTAATTGTCAAATACAGAACTTAAAATTGATAGCTTCTAATTATTATTGCAAATTATAACTTGAAGATCTGAACTTGTAATTGTCAAATACAGAACTTAAAATTAATAGCTTCTAATTATTATTGCAAATTATAACTTGAAGATCTGAACTTGTAATTGTCAAATACAGAACTTAAAATTGATAGCTTCTAATTATTATTGTAAATTATAACTTGAAGATCTGAACTTGTAATAGTGAATTACAGAACTTAGATTTGTTAAATTCAAATTATTATTTCAAATTATAACTTGAAGATCTGAACTAGTAATTGTCAAATACAGAACTTAAAATTGATAGCTTCTAATTATTATTGCAAATTATAACTTGAAGATCTGAACTTGTAATTGTTTAATACAGAACTTAAAATTGATAGCTTCTAATTATTATTGTAAATTATAACTTCAAGATCTGAACTTGTAATTGTCAAATACAGAACTTAAAATTGATAGCTTCTAATTATTATTGCAAATTATAACTTGAAGATCTGAACTTGTAATTGTCAAATACAGAACTTAAAATTAATAGCTTCTGATTATTATTGCAAATTATAACTTGAAGATCTGAACTTGTAATTGTCAAATACAGAACTTAAAATTGATAGCTTCTAATTATTATTGTAAATTATAACTTGAAGATCTGAACTTGTAATAGTGAATTACAGAACTTAGATTTGTTAAATTCAAATTATTATTTCAAATTATAACTTGAAGATCTGAACTAGTAATTGTCAAATACAGAACTTAAAATTGATAGCTTCTAATTATTATTGCATATTATAACTTGAAGATCTGAACTTGTAATTGTTAAATACAGAACTTAAAATTGATAGCTTCTAATTATTATTGTAAATTATAACTTCAAGATCTGAACTTGTAATTGTCAAATACAGAACTTAAAATTGATAGCTTCTAATTATTATTGCAAATAATAACTTGAAGATCTGAACTTGTAATTGTCAAATACAGAACTTAAAATTGATAGCTTCTAATTATTATTGCAAATTATAACTTGAAGATCTGAACTTGTAATTGTCAAATACAGAACTTCAAATTGTTAAATACAAATTATTAGTGCAAATTATAACTTGAAGATCTGAACTTGTAATTGTGAAATACAGAACTTAAAATTGATAGCTTCTAATTATTATTGTAAATTATAACTTGAAGATCTGAACTTGTAATAGTGAATTACAGAACTTAGATTTGTTAAATTCAAATTATTATTTCAAATTATAACTTGAAGATCTGAACTAGTAATTGTCAAATACAGAACTTAAAATTGATAGCTTCTAATTATTATTGCATATTATAACTTGAAGATCTGAACTTGTAATTGTTAAATACAGAACTTAAAATTGATAGCTTCTAATTATTATTGTAAATTATAACTTCAAGATCTGAACTTGTAATTGTCAAATACAGAACTTAAAATTGATAGCTTCTAATTATTATTGCAAATAATAACTTGAAGATCTGAACTTGTAATTGTCAAATACAGAACTTAAAATTGATAGCTTCTAATTATTATTGCAAATTATAATTTGATGATCTGAACTTGTAATAGACAAATACGCAACTTAGCATTGTTAAATACAAATTGTGATTGCAAATTATAACTTGAAGATCTGAACTTGTAATAGTCAAATACAGAACTTCTAATTGTTAAATACAAATTATTAGTGCAAATTATAACTTGAAGATCTGAACTAGTAATTGTCAAATACAGAACTTAAAATTGATAGCTTCTAATTATTATTGCAAATTATAACTTGAAGATCTGAACTTGAAATTGTCAAATACAGAACTTCTAATTGTTAAATACAAATTATTAGTGCAAATTATACCTTGAAGATCTGAACTTGTAATTGTCAAATACAGAACTTAAAATTGATAGCTTCAAATTATTATTGCAAATTATAACTTGAAGATCTGAACTTGTAATAGTCAAATACAGAACTTAAAATTGATAGCTTCTAATTATTATTGTAAATTATAACTTGAAGATCTGAACTTGTAATAGTGAATTACAGAACTTAGATTTGTTAAATTCAAATTATTATTTCAAATTATACCTTGAAGATCTGAACTAGTAATTGTCAAATACAGAACTTAAAATTGATAGCTTCTAATTATTATTGCAATTTATAACTTGAAGATCTGAACTTGTAATTGTCAAATACAGAACTTAAAATTGATAGCTTCTAATTATTATTGTAAATTATAACTTGAAGATCTGAACTTGTAATTGTCAAATACAGAACTTAAAATTGATAGCTTCTAATTATTATTGCAAATAATAACTTGGAGATCTGAACTAGTAATTGTCAAATACAGAACTTAAAATTGATAGCTTCAAATTATTATTGCAAATTATAACTTGAAGATCTGAACTTGTAATTGTCAAATACAGAACTTAAAATTGATAGCTTCTAATTATTATTGCAAATTATAACTTGAAGATCTGAACTTGTAATTGTCAAATAGAGAACATAAAATTGATAGCTTCTAATTATTATTTCAAATTATAACTTGAAGATCTGAACTTGTAATTGTCAAATACAGAACTTAAAATAATTAGCTTCTAATTATTATTGCAAATTATAACTTGAAGATCTGAACTTGTAATTGTCAAATACAGAACTTAAAATTGATAGCTTCTAATTATTATTGCAAATTATAACTTGAAGATCTGAACTTGTAATAGTCAAATACAGAACTTAAAATTGATAGCTTCTAATTATTATTGTAAATTATAACTTGAAGATCTGAACTTGTAATAGTGAATTACAGAACTTAGATTTGTTAAATTCAAATTATTATTTCAAATTATAACTTGAAGATCTGAACTAGTAATTGTCAAATACAGAACTTAAAATTGATAGCTTCTAATTATTATTGCAAATAATAACTTGGAGATCTGAACTAGTAATTGTCAAATACAGAACTTAAAATTGATAGCTTCTAATTATTATTGCAAATTATAACTTGATGATCTGAACTTGTAATTGTCAAATACAGAACTTAAAATTGATAGCTTCTAATTATTATTGCAAATTATAACTTGAAGATCTGAACTTGTAATTGTCAAATACAGAACATAAAATTGATAGCTTCTAATTATTATTTAAAATTATAACTTGAAGATCTGAACTTGTAATTGTCAAATATAGAACTTAAAATTAATAGCTTCTAATTATTATTGCAAATTATAACTTGAAGATCTGAACTTGTAATTGTCAAATACAGAACTTAAAATTGATAGCTTCTAATTATTATTGTAAATTATAACTTGAAGATCTGAACTTGTAATAGTGAATTACAGAACTTAGATTTGTTAAATTCAAATTATTATTTCAAATTATAACTTGAAGATCTGAACTAGTAATTGTCAAATACATAACTTAAAATTGATAGCTTCTAATTATTATTGCATATTATAACTTGAAGATCTGAACTTGTAATTGTTAAATACAGAACTTAAAATTGATAGCTTCTAATTATTATTGTAAATTATAACTTCAAGATCTGAACTTGTAATTGTCAAATACAGAACTTAAAATTGATAGCTTCTAATTATTATTGCAAATAATAACTTGAAGATCTGAACTTGTAATTGTCAAATACAGAACTTCAAATTGTTAAATACAAATTATTAGTGAAAATTATAACTTGAAGATCTGAACTTGTAATTGTCAAATACAGAACTTAAAATTGATAGCTTCTAATTATTATTGTAAAAAATAACTTGAAGATCTGAACTTGTAATAGTGAATTACAGAACTTAGATTTGTTAAATTCAAATTATTATTTCAAATTATAACTTGAAGATCTGAACTAGTAATTGTCTAATACAGAACTTAAAATTGATAGCTTCTAATTATTATTGCATATTATAACTTGAAGATCTGAACTTTTTATTGTTAAATACAGAACTTAAAATTGATAGCTTCTAATTATTATTGTAAATTATAACTTCAAGATCTGAACTTGTAATTGTCAAATACAGAACTTAAAATTGATAGCTTCTAATTATTATTGCAAATTATAACTTGAAGATCTGAATTTGTAATTGTCAAATACAGAACTTAAAATTAATAGCTTCTAATTATTATTGCAAATTATAACTTGAAGATCTGAACTTGTAATTGTCAAATACAGAACTTAAAATTGATAGCTTCTAATTATTATTGTAAATTATAACTTGAAGATCTGAACTTGTAATAGTGAATTACAGAACTTAGATTTGTTAAATTCAAATTATTATTTCAAATTATAACTTGAAGATCTGAACTAGTAATTGTCAAATACAGAACTTAAAATTGATAGCTTCTAATTATTATTGCATATTATAACTTGAAGATCTGAACTTGTAATTGTTAAATACAGAACTTAAAATTGATAGCTTCTAATTATTATTGTAAATTATAACTTCAAGATCTGAACTTGTAATTGTCAAATACAGAACTTAAAATTGATAGCTTCTAATTATTATTGCAAATAATAACTTGAAGATCTGAACTTGTAATTGTCAAATACAGAACTTAAAATTGATAGCTTCTAATTATTATTGCAAATTATAACTTGAAGATCTGAACTTGTAATTGTCAAATACAGAACTTCAAATTGTTAAATACAAATTATTAGTGCAAATTATAACTTGAAGATCTGAACTTGTAATTGTCAAATACAGAACTTAAAATTGATAGCTTCTAATTATTATTGTAAATTATAACTTGAAGATCTAAACTTGTAATAGTGAATTACAGAACTTAGATTTGTTAAATTCAAATTATTATTTCAAATTATAACTTGAAGATCTGAACTAGTAATTGTCAAATACAGAACTTAAAATTGATAGCTTCTAATTATTATTGTAAATTATAACTTCAAGATCTGAACTTGTAATTGTCAAATACAGAACTTAAAATTGATAGCTTCTAATTATTATTGCAAATTATAACTTGAAGATCTGAACTTGTAATTGTCAAATACAGAACTTAAAATTAATAGCTTCTAATTATTATTGCAAATTATAACTTGAAGATCTGAACTTGTAATTGTCAAATACAGAACTTAAAATTGATAGCTTCTAATTATTATTGCAAATAATAACTTGAAGATCTGAACTTGTAATTGTCAAATACAGAACTTAAAATTGATAGCTTCTAATTATTATTGCAAATAATAACTTGAAGATCTGAACTTGTAATTGTCAAATACAGAACTTAAAATTGATAGCTTCTAATTATTATTGCAAATTATAATTTGAAGATCTGAACTTGTAATAGACAAATACGCAACTTAGCATTGTTAAATACAAATTGTGATTGCAAATTATAACTTGAAGATCTGAACTTGTAATTGTCAAATACAGAACTTAAAATTAATAGCTTCTAATTATTATTGCAAATTATAACTTGAAGATCTGAACTTGTAATTGTCAAATACAGAACTTAAAATTGATAGCTTCTAATTATTATTGTAAATTATAACTTGAAGATCTGAACTTGTAATAGTGAATTACAGAACTTAGATTTGTTAAATTCAAATTATTATTTCAAATTATAACTTGAAGATCTGAACTAGTAATTGTCAAATACAGAACTTAAAATTGATAGCTTCTAATTATTATTGCATATTATAACTTGAAGATCTGAACTTGTAATTGTTAAATACAGAACTTAAAATTGATAGCTTCTAATTATTATTGTAAATTATAACTTCAAGATCTGAACTTGTAATTGTCAAATACAGAACTTAAAATTGATAGCTTCTAATTATTATTGCAAATAATAACTTGAAGATCTGAACTTGTAATTGTCAAATACAGAACTTAAAATTGATAGCTTCTAATTATTATTGCAAATTATAACTTGAAGATCTGAACTTGTAATTGTCAAATACAGAACTTCAAATTGTTAAATACAAATTATTAGTGCAAATTATAACTTGAAGATCTGAACTTGTAATTGTCAAATACAGAACTTAAAATTGATAGCTTCTAATTATTATTGTAAATTATAACTTGAAGATCTAAACTTGTAATAGTGAATTACAGAACTTAGATTTGTTAAATTCAAATTATTATTTCAAATTATAACTTGAAGATCTGAACTAGTAATTGTCAAATACAGAACTTAAAATTGATAGCTTCTAATTATTATTGTAAATTATAACTTCAAGATCTGAACTTGTAATTGTCAAATACAGAACTTAAAATTGATAGCTTCTAATTATTATTGCAAATTATAACTTGAAGATCTGAACTTGTAATTGTCAAATACAGAACTTAAAATTAATAGCTTCTAATTATTATTGCAAATTATAACTTGAAGATCTGAACTTGTAATTGTCAAATACAGAACTTAAAATTGATAGCTTCTAATTATTATTGTAAATTATAACTTGAAGATCTGAACTTGTAATAGTGAATTACAGAACTTAGATTTGTTAAATTCAAATTATTATTTCAAATTATAACTTGAAGATCTGAACTAGTAATTGTCAAATACAGAACTTAAAATTGATAGCTTCTAATTATTATTGCATATTATAACTTGAAGATCTGAACTTGTAATTGTTAAATACAGAACTTAAAATTGATAGCTTCTAATTATTATTGTAAATTATAACTTCAAGAACTGAACTTGTAATT
Organism: Cantharis lateralis; assembly: GCA_963170105.1. Lineage (NCBI taxonomy): Eukaryota > Metazoa > Arthropoda > Insecta > Coleoptera > Cantharidae > Cantharis > Cantharis lateralis. Next base: position 21,220,928 of record OY720625.1, on the reverse strand, counting down.
GTCAAATACAGAACTTAAAATTGATAGCTTCTAATTATTATTGCATATTATAACTTGAAGATCTGAACTTGTAATTGTTAAATACAGAACTTAAAATTGATAGCTTCTAATTATTATTGTAAATTATAACTTCAAGATCTGAACTTGTAATTGTCAAATACAGAACTTAAAATTGATAGCTTCTAATTATTATTGCAAATTATAACTTGAAGATCTGAACTTGTAATTGTCAAATACAGAACTTAAAATTGATAGCTTCTAATTATTATTGCAAATAATAACTTGGAGATCTGAACTAGTAATTGTCAAATACAGAACTTAAAATTGATAGCTTCTAATTATTATTGCAAATTATAACTTGATGATCTGAACTTGTAATTGTCAAATACAGAACTTAAAATTGATAGCTTCTAATTATTATTGCAAATTATAACTTGAAGATCTGAACTTGTAATTGTCAAATACAGAACATAAAATTGATAGCTTCTAATTATTATTTAAAATTATAACTTGAAGATCTGAACTTGTAATTGTCAAATATAGAACTTAAAATTAATAGCTTCTAATTATTATTGCAAATTATAACTTGAAGATCTGAACTTGTAATTGTCAAATACAGAACTTAAAATTGATAGCTTCTAATTATTATTGTAAATTATAACTTGAAGATCTGAACTTGTAATAGTGAATTACAGAACTTAGATTTGTTAAATTCAAATTATTATTTCAAATTATAACTTGAAGATCTGAACTAGTAATTGTCAAATACATAACTTAAAATTGATAGCTTCTAATTATTATTGCATATTATAACTTGAAGATCTGAACTTGTAATTGTTAAATACAGAACTTAAAATTGATAGCTTCTAATTATTATTGTAAATTATAACTTCAAGATCTGAACTTGTAATTGTCAAATACAGAACTTAAAATTGATAGCTTCTAATTATTATTGCAAATAATAACTTGAAGATCTGAACTTGTAATTGTCAAATACAGAACTTCAAATTGTTAAATACAAATTATTAGTGAAAATTATAACTTGAAGATCTGAACTTGTAATTGTCAAATACAGAACTTAAAATTGATAGCTTCTAATTATTATTGTAAAAAATAACTTGAAGATCTGAACTTGTAATAGTGAATTACAGAACTTAGATTTGTTAAATTCAAATTATTATTTCAAATTATAACTTGAAGATCTGAACTAGTAATTGTCTAATACAGAACTTAAAATTGATAGCTTCTAATTATTATTGCATATTATAACTTGAAGATCTGAACTTGTAATTGTTAAATACAGAACTTAAAATTGATAGCTTCTAATTATTATTGTAAATTATAACTTCAAGATCTGAACTTGTAATTGTCAAATACAGAACTTAAAATTGATAGCTTCTAATTATTATTGCAAATTATAACTTGAAGATCTGAATTTGTAATTGTCAAATACAGAACTTAAAATTAATAGCTTCTAATTATTATTGCAAATTATAACTTGTAGATCTGAACTTGTAATTGTCAAATACAGAACTTAAAATTGATAGCTTCTAATTATTATTGTAAATTATAACTTGAAGATCTGAACTAGTAATTGTTAAATACAGAACTTAAAATTGATAGCTTCTAATTATTATTGTAAATTATAACTTCAAGATCTGAACTTGTAATTGTCAAATACAGAACTTAAAATTGATAGCTTCTAATTATTATTGCAAATAATAACTTGAAGATCTGAACTTGTAATTGTCAAATACAGAACTTAAAATTGATAGCTTCTAATTATTATTGCAAATTATAATTTGAAGATCTGAACTTGTAATAGACAAATACGCAACTTAGCATTGTTAAATACAAATTGTGATTGCAAATTATAACTTGAAGATCTGAACTTGTAATTGTCAAATACAGAACTTAAAATTAATAGCTTCTAATTATTATTGCAAATTATAACTTGAAGATCTGAACTTGTAATTGTCAAATACAGAACTCAAAATTGATAGCTTCTAATTATTATTGTAAATTATAACTTGAAGATCTGAACTTGTAATAGTGAATTACAGAACTTAGATTTGTTAAATTCAAATTATTATTTCAAATTATAACTTGAAGATCTGAACTAGTAATTGTCAAATACAGAACTTAAAATTGATAGCTTCTAATTATTATTGCATATTATAACTTGAAGATCTGAACTTGTAATTGTTAAATACAGAACTTAAAATTGATAGCTTCTAATTATTATTGTAAATTATAACTTCAAGATCTGAACTTGTAATTGTCAAATACAGAACTTAAAATTGATAGCTTCTAATTATTATTGCAAATAATAACTTGAAGATCTGAACTTGTAATTGTCAAATACAGAACTTAAAATTGATAGCTTCTAATTATTATTGCAAATTATAACTTGAAGATCTGAACTTGTAATTGTCAAATACAGAACTTCAAATTGTTAAATACAAATTATTAGTGCAAATTATAACTTGAAGATCTGAACTTGTAATTGTGAAATACAGAACTTAAAATTGATAGCTTCTAATTATTATTGTAAATTATAACTTGAAGATCTAAACTTGTAATAGTGAATTACAGAACTTAGATTTGTTAAATTCAAATTATTATTTCAAATTATAACTTGAAGATCTGAACTAGTAATTGTCAAATACAGAACTTAAAATTGATAGCTTCTAATTATTAATGTAAATTATAACTTCTAGATCTGAACTTGTAATTGTCAAATACAGAACTTAAAATTGATAGCTTCTAATTATTATTGCAAATTATAACTTGAAGATCTGAACTTGTAATTGTCAAATACAGAACTTAAAATTAATAGCTTCTAATTATTATTGCAAATTATAACTTGAAGATCTGAACTTGTAATTGTCAAATACAGAACTTAAAATTGATAGCTTCTAATTATTATTGTAAATTATAACTTGAAGATCTGAACTTGTAATAGTGAATTACAGAACTTAGATTTGTTAAATTCAAATTATTATTTCAAATTATAACTTGAAGATCTGAACTAGTAATTGTCAAATACAGAACTTAAAATTGATAGCTTCTAATTATTATTGCATATTATAACTTGAAGATCTGAACTTGTAATTGTTAAATACAGAACTTAAAATTGATAGCTTCTAATTATTATTGTAAATTATAACTTCAAGAACTGAACTTGTAATTGTCAAATACAGAACTTAAAATTGATAGCTTCTAATTATTATTGCAAATTATAACTTGAAGATCTGAACTTGTAATTGTCAAATACAGAACTTAAAATTAATAGCTTCTGATTATTATTGCAAATTATAACTTGAAGATCTGAACTTGTAATTGTCAAATACAGAACTTAAAATTGATAGCTTCTGATTATTATTGTAAATTATAACTTGAAGATCTGAACTTGTAATAGTGAATTACAGAACTTAGATTTGTTAAATTCAAATTATTATTTCAAATTATAACTTGAAGATCTGAACTAGTAATTGTCAAATACAGAACTTAAAATTGATAGCTTCTAATTATTATTGCATATTATAACTTGAAGATCTGAACTTGTAATTGTTAAATACAGAACTTAAAATTGATAGCTTCTAATTATTATTGTAAATTATAACTTCAAGATCTGAACTTGTAATTGTCAAATACAGAACTTAAAATTGATAGCTTCTAATTATTATTGCAAATAATAACTTGAAGATCTGAACTTGTAATTGTCAAATACAGAACTTAAAATTGATAGCTTCTAATTATTATTGCAAATTATAACTTGAAGATCTGAACTTGTAATTGTCAAATACAGAACTTCAAATTGTTAAATACAAATTATTAGTGCAAATTATAACTTGAAGATCTGAACTTGTAATTGTGAAATACAGAACTTAAAATTGATAGCTTCTAATTATTATTGTAAATTATAACTTGAAGATCTGAACTTGTAATAGTGAATTACAGAACTTAGATTTGTTAAATTCAAATTATTATTTCAAATTATAACTTGAAGATCTGAACTAGTAATTGTCAAATACAGAACTTAAAATTGATAGCTTCTAATTATTATTGCATATTATAACTTGAAGATCTGAACTTGTAATTGTTAAATACAGAACTTAAAATTGATAGCTTCTAATTACTATTGTAAATTATAACTTCAAGATCTGAACTTGTAATTGTCAAATACAGAACTTAAAATTGATAGCTTCTAATTATTATTGCAAATAATAACTTGAAGATCTGAACTTGTAATTGTCAAATACAGAACTTAAAATTGATAGCTTCTAATTATTATTGCAAATTATAATTTGAAGATCTGAACTTGTAATAGACAAATACGCAACTTAGCATTGTTAAATACAAATTGTGATTGCAAATTATAACTTGAAGATCTGAACCTGTAATAGGTAAATACAGAACTTCGAATTGTTAAATTCAAACTAAGATTGCAAATAATAATTCGAAGATCTGAACTTGTAATAGTCAAATACAGAACTTCTAATTGTTAAATACAAATTATTAGTGCAAATTATAACTTGAAGATCTGAACTAGTAATTGTCAAATACAGAACTTAAAATTGATAGCTTCTAATTATTATTACAAATTATAACTTGAAGATCTGAACTTGTAATTGTCAAATACAGAACTTCTAATTGTTAAATACAAATTATTAGTGCAAATTATACCTTGAAGATCTGAACTTGTAATTGTCAAATACAGAACTTAAAATTGATAGCTTCTAATTATTATTGCAAATTATAACTTGAAGATCTGAACTTGTAATAGTCAAATACAGAACTTAAAATTGATAGCTTCTAATTATTATTGTAAATTATAACTTGAAGATCTGAACTTGTAATAGTGAATTACAGAACTTAGATTTGTTAAATTCAAATTATTATTTCAAATTATACCTTGAAGATCTGAACTAGTAATTGTCAAATACAGAACTTAAAATTGATAGCTTCTAATTATTATTGCAATTTATAACTTGAAGATCTGAACTTGTAATTGTCAAATACAGAACTTAAAATTGATAGCTTCTAATTATTATTGTAAATTATAACTTGAAGATCTGAACTTGTAATTGTCAAATACAGAACTTAAAATTGATAGCTTCTAATTATTATTGCAAATAATAACTTGGAGATCTGAACTAGTAATTGTCAAATACAGAACTTAAAATTGATAGCTTCTAATTATTATTGCAAATTATAACTTGAAGATCTGAACTTGCAATTGTCAAATACAGAACTTAAAATTGATAGCTTCTAATTATTATTGCAAATTATAACTTGAAGATCTGAACTTGTAATTGTCAAATAGAGAACATAAAATTGATAGCTTCTAATTATTATTTCTAATTATAACTTGAAGATCTGAACTTGTAATTGTCAAATACAGAACTTAAAATTGATAGCTTCTAATTATTATTGTAAATTATAACTTGAAGATCTGAACTTGTAATTGTCAAATACAGAACTTAAAATTGATAGCTTCTAATTATTATTGCAAATAATAACTTGGAGATCTGAATCAAATACAGAACTTAAAATTGATAGCTTCTAATTATTATTGCAAATTATAACTTGAAGATCTGAACTTGTAATTGTCAAATACAGAACTTAAAATTGATAGCTTCTAATTATTATTTCAAATTATAACTTGAAGATCTGAACTTGTAATTGTCAAATACAGAACTTAAAATTAATAGCTTCTAATTATTATTGCAAATTATAACTTGAAGATCTGAACTTGTAATTGTCAAATACAGAACTTAAAATTGATAGCTTCTAATTATTATTGCAAATTATAACTTGAAGATCTGAACTTGTAATAGTCAAATACAGAACTTAAAATTGATAGCTTCTAATTATTATTGTAAATTATAACTTGAAGATCTGAACTTGTAATAGTGAATTACAGCACTTAGATTTGTTAAATTCAAATTATTATTTCAAATTATAACTTGAAGATCTGAACTAGTAATTGTCAAATACAGAACTTAAAATTGATAGCTTCTAATTATTATTGCAAATAATAACTTGGAGATCTGAACTAGTAATTGTCAAATACAGAACTTAAAATTGATAGCTTCTAATTATTATTGCAAATTATAACTTGATGATCTGAACTTGTAATTGTCAAATACAGAACTTAAAATTGATAGCTTCTAATTATTATTGCAAATTATAACTTGAAGATCTGAACTTGTAATTGTCAAATACAGAACATAAAATTGATAGCTTCTAATTATTATTTAAAATTATAACTTGAAGATCTGAACTTGTAATTGTCAAATATAGAACTTAAAATTAATAGCTTCTAATTATTATTGCAAATTATAACTTGAAGATCTGAACTTGTAATTGTCAAATACAGAACTTAAAATTGATATCTTCTAATTATTATTGTAAATTATAACTTGAAGATCTGAACTTGTAATAGTGAATTACAGAACTTAGATTTGTTAAATTCAAATTATTATTTCAAATTATAACTTGAAGATCTGAACTAGTAATTGTCAAATACATAACTTAAAATTGATAACTTCTAATTATTATTGCATATTATAACTTGAAGATCTGAACTTGTAATTGTTAAATACAGAACTTAAAATTGATAGCTTCTAATTATTATTGTAAATTATAACTTCAAGATCTGAACTTGTAATTGTCAAATACAGAACTTAAAATTGATAGCTTCTAATTATTATTGCAAATAATAACTTGAAGATCTGAACTTGTAATTGTCAAATACAGAACTTCAAATTGTTAAATACAAATTATTAGTGAAAATTATAACTTGAAGATCTGAACTTGTAATTGTCAAATACAGAACTTAAAATTGATAGCTTCTAATTATTATTGTAAAAAATAACTTGAAGAACTGAACTTGTAATAGTGAATTACAGAACTTAGATTTGTTAAATTCAAATTATTATTTCAAATTATAACTTGAAGATCTGAACTAGTAATTGTCTAATACAGAACTTAAAATTGATAGCTTCTAATTATTATTGCATATTATAACTTGAAGATCTGAACTTGTAATTGTTAAATACAGAACTTAAAATTGATAGCTTCTAATTATTATTGTAAATTATAACTTCAAGATCTGAACTTGTAATTGTCAAATACAGAACTTAAAATTGATAGCTTCTAATTATTATTGCAAATTATAACTTGAAGATCTGAATTTGTAATTGTCAAATACAGAACTTAAAATTAATAGCTTCTAATTATTATTGCAAATTATAACTTGAAGATCTGAACTTGTAATTGTCAAATACAGAACTTAAAATTGATAGCTTCTAATTATTATTGTAAATTATAACTTGAAGATCTGAACTTGTAATAGTGAATTACAGAACTTAGATTTGTTAAATTCAAATTATTATTTCAAATTATAACTTGAAGATCTGAACTAGTAATTGTCAAATACAGAACTTAAAATTGATAGCTTCTAATTATTATTGCATATTATAACTTGAAGATCTGAACTTGTAATTGTTAAATACAGAACTTAAAATTGATAGCTTCTAATTATTATTGTAAATTATAACTTCAAGATCTGAACTTGTAATTGTCAAATACAGAACTTAAAATTGATAGCTTCTAATTATTATTGCAAATTATAACTTGAAGATATGAACTTGTAATTGTCAAATACAGAACTTAAAATTGATAGCTTCTAATTATTATTGTAAATTATAACTTGAAGATCTGAACTTGTAATTGTCAAATAGAGAACATAAAATTGACAGCTTCTAATTATTATTGCAAATTATAACTTGAAGATCTGAACTTGTAATTGTCAAATAGAGAACATAAAATTGATAGCTTCTAATTATTATTTCAAATTATAACTTGAAGATCTGAACTTGTAATTGTCAAATACAGAACTTAAAATTAATAGCTTCTAATTATTATTGCAAATTATAACTTGAAGATCTGAACTTGTAATTGTCAAATACAGAACTTAAAATTGATAGCTTCTAATTACTATTGCAAATTATAACTTGAAGATCTGAACTTGTAATAGTCAAATACAGAACTTAAAATTGATAGCTTCTAATTATTATTGTAAATTATAACTTGAAGATCTGAACTTGTAATAGTGAATTACAGCACTTAGATTTGTTAAATTCAAATTATTATTTCAAATTATAACTTGAAGATCTGAACTAGTAATTGTCAAATACAGAACTTAAAATTGATAGCTTCTAATTATTATTGCAAATTATAACTTGAAGATCTGAACTTGTAATTGTCAAATACAGAACTTAAAATTGATAGCTTATAATTATTATTGTAAATTATAACTTGAAGATCTGAACTTGTAATTGTCAAATACAGAACTTAAAATTGATAGCTTCTAATTATTATTGCAAATAATAACTTGGAGATCTGAACTAGTAATTGTCAAATACAGAACTTAAAATTGATAGCTTCTAATTATTATTGCAAATTATAACTTGAAGATCTGAACTTGTAATTGTCAAATACAGAACTTAAAATTGATAGCTTCTAATTATTATTGCAAATTATAACTTGAAGATCTGAACTTGTAATTGTCAAATACAGAACATAAAATTGATAGCTTCAAATTATTATTTAAAATTATAACTTGAAGATCTGAAGTTGTAATTGTCAAATATAGAACTTAAAATTAATAGCTTCTAATTATTATTGCAAATTATAACTTGAAGATCTGAACTTGTAATTGTCAAATACAGAACTTAAAATTGATAGCTTCTAATTATTATTGTAAATTATAACTTGAAGATCTGAACTTGTAATAGTGAATTACAGAACTTAGATTTGTTAAATTCAAATTATTATTTCAAATTATAACTTGAAGATCTGAACTAGTAATTGTCAAATACAGAACTTAAAATTGATAGCTTCTAATTATTATTGCATATTATAACTTGAAGATCTGAACTTGTAATTGTTAAATACAGAACTTAAAATTGATAGCTTCTAATTATTATTGTAAATTATAACTTCAAGATCTGAACTTGTAATTGTCAAATACAGAACTTAAAATTGATAGCTTCTAATTATTATTGCAAATAATAACTTGAAGATCTGAACTTGTAATTGTCAAATACAGAACTTCAAATTGTTAAATACAAATTATTAGTGCAAATTATAACTTGAAGATCTGAACTTGTAATTGTCAAATACAGAACTTAAAATTGATAGCTTCTAATTATTATTGTAAATTATAACTTGAAGATCTGAACTTGTAATAGTGAATTACAGAACTTAGATTTGTTAAATTCAAATTATTATTTCAAATTATAACTTGAAGATCTGAACTAGTAATTGTCAAATACAGAACTTAAAATTGATAGCTTCTAATTATTATTGCATATTATAACTTGAAGATCTGAACTTGTAATTGTTAAATACAGAACTTAAAATTGATAGCTTCTAATTATTATTGTAAATTATAACTTCAAGATCTGAACTAGTAATTGTCAAATACAGAACTTAAAATTAATAGCTTCTAATTATTATTGCAAATTATAACTTGAAGATCTGAACTTGTAATTGTCAAATACAGAACTTAAAATTGATAGCTTCTAATTATTATTGCAAATTATAACTTGAAGATCTGAACTTGTAATAGTCAAATACAGAACTTAAAATTGATAGCTTCTAATTATTATTGTAAATTATAACTTGAAGATCTGAACTTGTAATAGTGAATTACAGAACTTAGATTTGTTAAATTCAAATTATTATTTCAAATTATAACTTGAAGATCTGAACTAGTAATTGTCAAATACAGAACTTAAAATTGATAGCTTCTAATTATTATTGCATATTATAACTTGAAGATCTGAACTTGTAATTGTTAAATACAGAACTTAAAATTGATAGCTTCTAATTATTATTGTAAATTATAACTTCAAGATCTGAACTTGTAATTGTCAAATACAGAACTTAAAATTGATAGCTTCTAATTATTATTGCAAATAATAACTTGTAGATCTGAACTTGTAATTGTCAAATACAGAACTTAAAATTGATAGCTTCTAATTATTATTGCAAATTATAACTTGAAGATCTGAACTTGTAATTGTCAAATACAGAACTTCAAATTGTTAAATACAAATTATTAGTGCAAATTATAACTTGAAGATCTGAACTTGTAATTGTCAAATACAGAACTTAAAATTGATAGCTTCTAATTATTATTGTAAATTATAACTTGAAGATCTGAACTTGTAATAGTGAATTACAGAACTTAGATTTGTTAAATTCAAATTATTATTTCAAATTATAACTTGAAGATCTGAACTAGTAATTGTCAAATACAGAACTTAAAATTGATAGCTTCTAATTATTATTGCATATTATAACTTGAAGATCTGAACTTGTAATTGTTAAATACAGAACTTAAAATTGATAGCTTCTAATTATTATTGTAAATTATAACTTCAAGATCTGAACTTGTAATTGTCAAATACAGAACTTAAAATTGATAGCTTCTAATTATTATTGCAAATAATAACTTGAAGATCTGAACTAGTAATTGTCAAATACAGAACTTAAAATTGATAGCTTCTAATTATTATTGCAAATTATAATTTGAAGATCTGAACTTGTAATAGACAAATACGCAACTTAGCATTGTTAAATACAAATTGTGATTGCAAATTATAACTTGAAGATCTGAACCTGTAATAGGTAAATACAGAACTTCGAATTGTTAAATTCAAACTAAGATTGCAAATAATAATTCGAAGATCTGAACTTGTAATAGTCAAATACAGAACTTCTAATTGTTAAATACAAATTATTAGTGCAAATTATAACTTGAAGATCTGAACTAGTAATTGTCAAATACAGAACTTAAAATTGATAGCTTCTAATTATTATTGCAAATTAAAACTTGAAGATCTGAACTTGTAATTGTCAAATACAGAACTTCTAATTGTTAAATACAAATTATTAGTGCAAATTATACCTTGAAGATCTGAACTTGTAATTGTCAAATACAGAACTTAAAATTGATAGCTTCTAATTATTATTGCAAATTATAACTTGAAGATCTGAACTTGTAATAGTCAAATACAGAGCTTAAAATTGATAGCTTCTAATTATTATTGTAAATTATAACTTGAAGATCTGAACTTGTAATAGTGAATTACAGAACTTAGATTTGTTAAATTCAAATTATTATTTCAAATTATACCTTGAAGATCTGAACTAGTAATTGTCAAATACAGAACTTAAAATTGATAGCTTCTAATTATTATTGCAAATTATAACTTGAAGATCTGAACTTGTAATTGTCAAATACAGAACTTAAAATTGATAGCTTCTAATTATTATTGTAAATTATAACTTGAAGATCTGAACTTGTAATTGTCAAATACAGAACTTAAAATTGAAAGCTTCTAATTATTATTGCAAATAATAACTTGGAGATCTGAACTAGTAATTGTCAAATACAGAACTTAAAATTGAGAGCTTCTAATTATTATTGAAAATTATAACTTGAAGATCTGAACTTGTAATTGTCAAATACAGAACTTAAAATTGATAGCTTCTAATTATTATTGCAAATTATAACTTGAAGATCTGAACTTGTAATTGTCAAATAGAGAACATAAAATTGATAGCTTCTAATTATTATTTCAAATTATAACTTGAAGATCTGAACTAGTAATTGTCAAATACAGAACTTAAAATTGATAGCTTCTAATTATTATTGCAAATTAAAACTTGAAGATCTGAACTTGTAATTGTCAAATACAGAACTTCTAATTGTTAAATACAAATTATTAGTGCAAATTATACCTTGAAGATCTGAACTAGTAATTGTCAAATACAGAACTTAAAATTGATAGCTTCTAATTATTATTGCATATTATAACTTGAGATCTGAACTTGTAATTGTTAAATACAGAACTTAAAATTGATAGCTTCTAATTATTATTGTAAATTATAACTTCAAGATCTGAACTTGTAATTGTCAAATGCAGAACTTAAAATTGATAGCTTCTAATTATTATTGCAAATAATAACTTGAAGATCTGAACTTGTAATTGTCCAATACAGAACTTAAAATTGATAGCTTCTAATTATTATTGTAAATTATAACTTGAAGATCTGAACTTGTAATAGTGAATTACAGAACTTAGATTTGTTAAATTCAAATTATTATTTCAAATTATAACTTGAAGATCTGAACTAGTAATTGTCAAATACAGAACTTAAAATTGATAGCTTCTAATTATTATTGCATATTATAACTTGAAGATCTGAACTTGCAATTGTTAAATACAGAACTTAAAATTGATAGCTTATAATTATTATTGTAAATTATAACTTGAAGATCTGAACTTGTAATAGTGAATTACAGAACTTAGATTTGTTAAATTCAAATTATTATTTCAAATTATAACTTGAAGATCTGAACTAGTAATTGTCAAATACAGAACTTAAAATTGATATCTTCTAATTATTATTGCATATTATAACTTGAAGATCTGAACTTGTAATAGTCAAATACAGAACTTCTAATTGTTAAATACAAATTATTAGTGCAAATTATAACTAGAAGATCTGAACTAGTAATTGTCAAATACAGAACTTAAAATTGATAGCTTCTAATTATTATTGCAAATTATAACTTGAAGATCTGAACTTGTAATTGTCAAATACAGAACTTCTAATTGTTAAATACAAATTATTAGTGCAAATTATAACTTGAAGATCTGAACTTGTAATTGTCAAATACAGAACTTAAAATTGATAGCTTCTAATTATTATTGCAAATTATAACTTGAAGATCTGAACTTGTAATAGTCAAATACAGAACTTAAAATTGATAGCTTCTAATTATTATTGTAAATTATAACTTGAAGATCTGAACTTGTAATAGTGAATTACAGAACTTAGATTTGTTAAATTCAAATTATTATTTCAAATTATAACTTGAAGATCTGAACTAGTAATTGTCAAATACAGAACTTAAAATTGATAGCTTCTAATTATTATTGTAAATTATAACTTGAAGATCTGAACTTGTAATTGTCAAATACAGAACCTAAAATTGATAGCTTCTAATTATTATTGCAAATTATAACTTGGAGATCTGAACTAGTAATTGTCAAATACAGAACTTAAAATTGAGAGCTTCTAATTATTATTGAAAATTATAACTTGAAGATCTGAACTTGTAATTGTCAAATACAGAACTTAAAATTGATAGCTTCTAATTATTATTGCAAATTATAACTTGAAGATCTGAACTTGTAATTGTCAAATAGAGAACATAAAATTGATAGCTTCTAATTATTATTTCAAATTATAACTTGAAGATCTGAACTAGTAATTGTCAAATACAGAACTTAAAATTGATAGCTTCTAATTATTATTGCAAATTAAAACTTGAAGATCTGAACTTGTAATTGTCAAATACAGAACTTCTAATTGTTAAATACAAATTATTAGTGCAAATTATACCTTGAAGATCTGAACTTGTAATTGTCAAATACAGAACTTAAAATTGATAGCTTCTAATTATTATTGCAAATTATAACTTGAAGATCTGAACTTGTAATTGTCAAATACAGAACTTAACATTGATAGCTTCTAATTATTATTGTAAATTATAACTTGAAGATCTGAACTTGTAATAGTGAATTACAGAACTTAGATTTGTTAAATTCAAATTATTATTTCAAATTATAACTTGAAGATCTGAACTAGTAATTGTCAAATACAGAACTTAAAATTGATAGCTTCTAATTATTATTGCATATTATAACTTGAGATCTGAACTTGTAATTGTTAAATACAGAACTTAAAATTGATAGCTTCTAATTATTATTGTAAATTATAACTTCAAGATCTGAACTTGTAATTGTCAAATGCAGAACTTAAAATTGATAGCTTCTAATTATTATTGCAAATAATAACTTGAAGATCTGAACTTGTAATTGTCCAATACAGAACTTAAAATTGATAGCTTCTAATTATTATTGTAAATTATAACTTGAAGATCTGAACTTGTAATAGTGAATTACAGAACTTAGATTTGTTAAATTCAAATTATTATTTCAAATTATAACTTGAAGATCTGAACTAGTAATTGTCAAATACAGAACTTAAAATTGATAGCTTCTAATTATTATTGCATATTATAACTTGAAGATCTGAACTTGCAATTGTTAAATACAGAACTTAAAATTGATAGCTTATAATTATTATTGTAAATTATAACTTGAAGATCTGAACTTGTAATAGTGAATTACAGAACTTAGATTTGTTAAATTCAAATTATTATTTCAAATTATAACTTGAAGATCTGAACTAGTAATTGTCAAATACAGAACTTAAAATTGATATCTTCTAATTATTATTGCATATTATAACTTGAAGATCTGAACTTGTAATAGTCAAATACAGAACTTCTAATTGTTAAATACAAATTATTAGTGCAAATTATAACTTGAAGATCTGAACTAGTAATTGTCAAATACAGAACTTAAAATTGATAGCTTCTAATTATTATTGCAAATTATAACTTGAAGATCTGAACTTGTAATTGTCAAATACAGAACTTCTAATTGTTAAATACAAATTATTAGTGCAAATTATAACTTGAAGATCTGAACTTGTAATTGTCAAATACAGAACTTAAAATTGATAGCTTCTAATTATTATTGCAAATTATAACTTGAAGATCTGAACTTGTAATAGTCAAATACAGAACTTAAAATTGATAGCTTCTAATTATTATTGTAAATTATAACTTGAAGATCTGAACTTGTAATAGTGAATTACAGAACTTAGATTTGTTAAATTCAAATTATTATTTCAAATTATAACTTGAAGATCTGAACTAGTAATTGTCAAATACAGAACTTAAAATTGATAGCTTCTAATTATTATTGCAAATTATAACTTGAAGATCTGAACTTGTAATTGTCAAATACAGAACTTAAAATTGATAGCTTCTAATTATTATTTCAAATTATAACTTTAAGATCTGAACTAGTAATTGTCAAATACAGAACTTAAAATTGATAGCTTCTAATTATTATTGCATATTATAACTTGAGATCTGAACTTGTAATTGTTAAATACAGAACTTAAAATTGATAGCTTCTAATTATTATTGTAAATTATAACTTCAAGATCTGAACTTGTAATTGTCAAATGCAGAACTTAAAATTGATAGCTTCTAATTATTATTGCAAATAATAACTTGAAGATCTGAACTTGTAATTGTCCAATACAGAACTTAAAATTGATAGCTTCTAATTATTATTGTAAATTATAACTTGAAGATCTGAACTTGTAATAGTGAATTACAGAACTTAGATTTGTTAAATTCAAATTATTATTTCAAATTATAACTTGAAGATCTGAACTAGTAATTGTCAAATACAGAACTTAAAATTGATAGCTTCTAATTATTATTGCATATTATAACTTGAAGATCTGAACTTGCAATTGTTAAATACAGAACTTAAAATTGATAGCTTATAATTATTATTGTAAATTATAACTTGAAGATCTGAACTTGTAATAGTGAATTACAGAACTTAGATTTGTTAAATTCAAATTATTATTTCAAATTATAACTTGAAGATCTGAACTAGTAATTGTCAAATACAGAACTTAAAATTGATATCTTCTAATTATTATTGCATATTATAACTTGAAGATCTGAACTTGTAATAGTCAAATACAGAACTTCTAATTGTTAAATACAAATTATTAGTGCAAATTATAACTTGAAGATCTGAACTAGTAATTGTCAAATACAGAACTTAAAATTGATAGCTTCTAATTATTATTGCAAATTATAACTTGAAGATCTGAACTTGTAATTGTCAAATACAGAACTTCTAATTGTTAAATACAAATTATTAGTGCAAATTATAACTTGAAGATCTGAACTTGTAATTGTCAAATACAGAACTTAAAATTGATAGCTTCTAATTATTATTGCAAATTATAACTTGAAGATCTGAACTTGTAATAGTCAAATACAGAACTTAAAATTGATAGCTTCTAATTATTATTGTAAATTATAACTTGAAGATCTGAACTTGTAATAGTGAATTACAGAACTTAGATTTGTTAAATTCAAATTATTATTTCAAATTATAACTTGAAGATCTGAACTAGTAATTGTCAAATACAGAACTTAAAATTGATAGCTTCTAATTATTATTGCAAATTATAACTTGAAGATCTGAACTTGTAATTGTCAAATACAGAACTTAAAATTGATAGCTTCTAATTATTATTGTAAATTATAACTTGAAGATCTGAACTTGTAATTGTCAAATACAGAACATAAAATTGATAGCTTCTAATTATTATTTCAAATTATAACTTGAAGATCTGAACTTGTAATTGTCAAATACAGAACTTAAAATTAATAGCTTCTAATTATTATTGCAAATTATAACTTGAAGATCTGAACTTGTAATTGTCAAATACAGAACTTAAAATTGATAGCTTCTAATTATTATTGTAAATTATAACTTGAAGATCTGAACTTGTAATAGTGAATTACAGAACTTAGATTTGTTAAATTCAAATTATTATTTCAAATTATAACTTTAAGATCTGAACTAGTAATTGTCAAATACAGAACTTAAAATTGATAGCTTCTAATTATTATTGCATATTATAACTTGAAGATCTGAACTTGTAATTGTTAAATACAGAACTTAAAATTGATAGCTTCTAATTATTATTGTAAATTATAACTTCAAGATCTGAACTTGTAATTGTCAAATACAGAACTTAAAATTGATAGCTTCTAATTATTATTGCAAATAAAACTTGAAGATCTGAACTTGTAATTGTCAAATACAGAACTTAAAATTGATAGCTTCTAATTATTATTGCAAATTATAATTCGAAGATCTGAACTTGTAATAGTCAAATACAGAACTTCTAATTGTTAAATACAAATTATTAGTGCAAATTATAACTTGAAGATCTGAACTAGTAATTGTCAAATACAGAACTTAAAATTGGTAGCTTCTAATTATTATTGCAAATTATAACTTGAAGATCTGAACTTGTAATTGTCAAATACAGAACTACTAATTGTTAAATACAAATTTGTAGTGCAAATTATAACTTGAAGATCTGAACTTGTAATTGTCAAATACAGAACTTAAAATTGATAGCTTCTAATTATTATTGCAAATTATAACTTGAAGATCTGAACTTGTAATAGTGAATTACAGAACTTAGATTTGTTAAATTCAAATTATTATTTCAAATTATAACTTGAAGATCTGAACTAGTAATTGTCAAATACAGAACTTAAAATTGATAGCTTCTAATTATTATTGCATATTATAACTTGAAGATCTGAACTTGCAATTGTTAAATACAGAACTTAAAATTGATAGCTTATAATTATTATTGTAAATCATAACTTGAAGATCTGAACTTGTAATAGTGAATTACAGAACTTAGATTTGTTAAATTCAAATTATTATTTCAAATTATAACTTGAAGATCTGAACTAGTAATTGTCAAATACAGAACTTAAAATTGATATCTTCTAATTATTATTGCATATTATAACTTGAAGATCTGAACTTGTAATAGTCAAATACAGAACTTCTAATTGTTAAATACAAATTATTAGTGCAAATTATAACTTGAAGATCTGAACTAGTAATTGTCAAATACAGAACTTAAAATTGATAGCTTCTAATTATTATTGCAAATTATAACTTGAAGATCTGAACTTGTAATTGTCAAATACAGAACTTCTAATTGTTAAATACAAATTATTAGTGCAAATTATAACTTGAAGATCTGAACTTGTAATTGTCAAATACAGAACTTAAAATTGATAGCTTCTAATTATTATTGCAAATTATAACTTGAAGATCTGAACTTGTAATAGTCAAATACAGAACTTAAAATTGATAGCTTCTAATTATTATTGTAAATTATAACTTGAAGATCTGAACTTGTAATAGTGAATTACAGAACTTAGATTTGTTAAATTCAAATTATTATTTCAAATTATAACTTGAAGATCTGAACTAGTAATTGTCAAATACAGAACTTAAAATTGATAGCTTCTAATTATTATTGCAAATTATAACTTGAAGATCTGAACTTGTAATTGTCAAATACAGAACTTAAAATTGATAGCTTCTAATTATTATTGTAAATTATAACTTGAAGATCTGAACTTGTAATTGTCAAATACAGAACATAAAATTGATAGCTTCTAATTATTATTTCAAATTATAACTTGAAGATCTGAACTTGTAATTGTCAAATACAGAACTTAAAATTAATAGCTTCTAATTATTATTGCAAATTATAACTTGAAGATCTGAACTTGTAATTGTCAAATACAGAACTTAAAATTGATAGCTTCTAATTATTATTGTAAATTATAACTTGAAGATCTGAACTTGTAATAGTGAATTACAGAACTTAGATTTGTTAAATTCAAATTATTATTTCAAATTATAACTTTAAGATCTGAACTAGTAATTGTCAAATACAGAACTTAAAATTGATAGCTTCTAATTATTATTGCATATTATAACTTGAAGATCTGAACTTGTAATTGTTAAATACAGAACTTAAAATTGATAGCTTCTAATTATTATTGTAAATTATAACTTCAAGATCTGAACTTGTAATTGTCAAATACAGAACTTAAAATTGATAGCTTCTAATTATTATTGCAAATAATAACTTGAAGATCTGAACTTGTAATTGTCAAATACAGAACTTAAAATTGATAGCTTCTAATTATTATTGCAAATTATAATTCGAAGATCTGAACTTGTAATAGTCAAATACAGAACTTCTAATTGTTAAATACTAATTATTAGTGCAAATTATAACTTGAAGATCTGAACTAGTAATTGTCAAATACAGAACTTAAAATTGGTAGCTTCTAATTATTATTGCAAATTATAACTTGAAGATCTGAACTTGTAATTGTCAAATACAGAACTACTAATTGTTAAATACAAATTTGTAGTGCAAATTATAACTTGAAGATCTGAACTTGTAATTGTCAAATACAGAACTTAAAATTGATAGCTTCTAATTATTATTGCAAATTAAAACTTGAAGATCTGAACTTGTAATTGTCAAATACAGAACTTAAAATTGATAGCTTCTAATTATTATTGCAAATTATAACTTGAAGATCTGAACTAGTAATTGTCAAATACAGAACTTAAAATTGATAGCTTCTAATTATTATTGCAAATTAAAACTTGAAGATCTGAACTTGTAATTGTCAAATACAGAACTTAAAATTGATAGCTTCTAATTATTATTGTAAATTATAACTTCAAGATCTGAACTTGTAATTGTCAAATACAGAACTTAAAATTGATAGCTTCTAATTATTATTGCAAATAATAACTTGAAGATCTGAACTTGAAATTGTCAAATACAGAACTTAAAATTGATAGCTTCTAATTATTATTGCAAATTATAATTCGAAGATCTGAACTTGTAATAGTCAAATACAGAACTTCTAATTGTTAAATACTAATTATTAGTGCAAATTATAACTTGAAGATCTGAACTAGTAATTGTCAAATACAGAACTTAAAATTGGTAGCTTCTAATTATTATTGCAAATTATAACTTGAAGATCTGAACTTGTAATTGTCAAATACAGAACTACTAATTGTTAAATACAAATTTGTAGTGCAAATTATAACTTGAAGATCTGAACTTGTAATTGTCAAATACAGAACTTAAAATTGATAGCTTCTAATTATTATTGCAAATTATAACTTGAAGATCTGAACTTGTAATAGTCAAATACAGAACTTAAAATTGATAGCTTATAATTATTATTGTAAAGTATAACTTGAAGATCTGAACTTGTAATAGTGAATTACAGAACTTAGATTTGTTAAATTCAAATTATTATTTCAAATTATAACTTGAAGATCTGAACTAGTAATTGTCAAATACAGAACTTAAAATTGATATCTTCTAATTATTATTGCATATTATAACTTGAAGATCTGAACTTGTAATAGTCAAATACAGAACTTCTAATTGTTAAATACAAATTATTAGTGCAAATTATAACTTGAAGATCTGAACTAGTAATTGTCAAATACAGAACTTAAAATTGATAGCTTCTAATTATTATTGCAAATTATAACTTGAAGATCTGAACTTGTAATTGTCAAATACAGAACTTCTAATTGTTAAATACAAATTATTAGTGCAAATTATAACTTGAAGATCTGAACTTGTAATTGTCAAATACAGAACTTAAAATTGATAGCTTCTAATTATTATTGCAAATTATAACTTGAAGATCTGAACTTGTAATAGTCAAATACAGAACTTAAAATTGATAGCTTCTAATTATTATTGTAAATTATAACTTGAAGATCTGAACTTGTAATAGTGAATTACAGAACTTAGATTTGTTAAATTCAAATTATTATTTCAAATTATAACTTGAAGATCTGAACTAGTAATTGTCAAATACAGAACTTAAAATTGATAGCTTCTAATTATTATTGCAAATTATAACTTGAAGATCTGAACTTGTAATTGTCAAATACAGAACTTAAAATTGATAGCTTCTAATTATTATTGTAAATTATAACTTGAAGATCTGAACTTGTAATTGTCAAATACAGAACCTAAAATTGATAGCTTCTAATTATTATTGCAAATTATAACTTGAAGATCTGAACTTGTAATTGTCAAATACAGAACATAAAATTGATAGCTTCTAATTATTATTTCAAATTATAACTTGAAGATCTGAACTTGTAATTGTCAAATACAGAACTTAAAATTAATAGCTTCTAATTATTATTGCAAATTATAACTTGAAGATCTGAACTTGTAATTGTCAAATACAGAACTTAAAATTGATAGCTTCTAATTATTATTGTAAATTATAACTTGAAGATCTGAACTTGTAATAGTGAATTACAGAACTTAGATTTGTTAAATTCAAATTATTATTTCAAATTATAACTTTAAGATCTGAACTAGTAATTGTCAAATACAGAACTTAAAATTGATAGCTTCTAATTATTATTGCATATTATAACTTGAAGATCTGAACTTGTAATTGTTAAATACAGAACTTAAAATTGATAGCTTCTAATTATTATTGTAAATTATAACTTCAAGATCTGAACTTGTAATTGTCAAATACAGAACTTAAAATTGATAGCTTCTAATTATTATTGCAAATAATAACTTGAAGATCTGAACTTGTAATTGTCAAATACAGAACTTAAAATTGATAGCTTCTAATTATTATTGCAAATTATAATTCGAAGATCTGAACTTGTAATAGTCAAATACAGAACTTCTAATTGTTAAATACAAATTATTAGTGCAAATTATAACTTGAAGATCTGAACTAGTAATTGTCAAATACAGAACTTAAAATTGGTAGCTTCTAATTATTATTGCAAATTATAACTTGAAGATCTGAACTTGTAATTGTCAAATACAGAACTACTAATTGTTAAATACAAATTTGTAGTGCAAATTATAACTTGAAGATCTGAACTTGTAATTGTCAAATACAGAACTTAAAATTGATAGCTTCTAATTATTATTGCAAATTATAACTTGAAGATCTGAACTTGTAATAGTGAATTACAGAACTTAGATTTGTTAAATTCAAATTATTATTTCAAATTATAACTTGAAGATCTGAACTAGTAATTGTCAAATACAGAACTTAAAATTGATAGCTTCTAATTATTATTGCATATTATAACTTGAAGATCTGAACTTGCAATTGTTAAATACAGAACTTAAAATTGATAGCTTATAATTATTATTGTAAATTATAACTTGAAGATCTGAACTTGTAATAGTGAATTACAGAACTTAGATTTGTTAAATTCAAATTATTATTTCAAATTATAACTTGAAGATCTGAACTAGTAATTGTCAAATACAGAACTTAAAATTGATATCTTCTAATTATTATTGCATATTATAACTTGAAGATCTGAACTTGTAATAGTCAAATACAGAACTTCTAATTGTTAAATACAAATTATTAGTGCAAATTATAACTTGAAGATCTGAACTAGTAATTGTCAAATACAGAACTTAAAATTGATAGCTTCTAATTATTATTGCAAATTATAACTTGAAGATCTGAACTTGTAATTGTCAAATACAGAACTTCTAATTGTTAAATACAAATTATTAGTGCAAATTATAACTTGAAGATCTGAACTTGTAATTGTCAAATACAGAACTTAAAATTGATAGCTTCTAATTATTATTGCAAATTATAACTTGAAGATCTGAACTTGTAATAGTCAAATACAGAACTTAAAATTGATAGCTTCTAATTATTATTGTAAATTATAACTTGAAGATCTGAACTTGTAATAGTGAATTACAGAACTTAGATTTGTTAAATTCAAATTATTATTTCAAATTATAACTTGAAGATCTGAACTAGTAATTGTCAAATACAGAACTTAAAATTGATAGCTTCTAATTATTATTGCAAATTATAACTTGAAGATCTGAACTTGTAATTGTCAAATACAGAACTTAAAATTGATAGCTTCTAATTATTATTGTAAATTATAACTTGAAGATCTGAACTTGTAATTGTCAAATACAGAACATAAAATTGATAGCTTCTAATTATTATTTCAAATTATAACTTGAAGATCTGAACTTGTAATTGTCAAATACAGAACTTAAAATTAATAGCTTCTAATTATTATTGCAAATTATAACTTGAAGATCTGAACTTGTAATTGTCAAATTCAGAACTTAAAATTGATAGCTTCTAATTATTATTGTAAATTATAACTTGAAGATCTGAACTTGTAATAGTGAATTACAGAACTTAGATTTGTTAAATTCAAATTATTATTTCAAATTATAACTTTAAGATCTGAACTAGTAATTGTCAAATACAGAACTTAAAATTGATAGCTTCTAATTATTATTGCATATTATAACTTGAAGATCTGAACTTGTAATTGTTAAATACAGAACTTAAAATTGATAGCTTCTAATTATTATTGTAAATTATAACTTCAAGATCTGAACTTGTAATTGTCAAATACAGAACTTAAAATTGATAGCTTCTAATTATTATTGCAAATAATAACTTGAAGATCTGAACTTGTAATTGTCAAATACAGAACTTAAAATTGATAGCTTCTAATTATTATTGCAAATTATAATTCGAAGATCTGAACTTGTAATAGTCAAATACAGAACTTCTAATTGTTAAATACTAATTATTAGTGCAAATTATAACTTGAAGATCTGAACTAGTAATTGTCAAATACAGAACTTAAAATTGGTAGCTTCTAATTATTATTGCAAATTATAACTTGAAGATCTGAACTTGTAATTGTCAAATACAGAACTACTAATTGTTAAATACAAATTTGTAGTGCAAATTATAACTTGAAGATCTGAACTTGTAATTGTCAAATACAGAACTTAAAATTGATAGCTTCTAATTATTATTGCAAATTATAACTTGAAGATCTGAACTTGTAATAGTCAAATACAGAACTTAAAATTGATAGCTTATAATTATTATTGTAAATTATAACTTGAAGATCTGAACTTGTAATAGTGAATTACAGAACTTAGATTTGTTAAATTCAAATTATTATTTCAAATTATAACTTGAAGATCTGAACTAGTAATTGTCAAATACAGAACTTAAAATTGATAGCTTCTAATTATTATTGCAAATTAAAACTTGAAGATCTGAACTTGTAATTGTCAAATACAGAACTTAAAATTGATAGCTTCTAATTATTATTGTAAATTATAACTTGAAGATCTGAACTTGTAATTGTCAAATACAGAACTTAAAATTGATAGCTTCTAATTATTATTGCAAATTATAACTTGAAGATCTGAACTTGTAATTGTCAAATACAGAACATAAAATTGATAGCTTCTAATTATTATTTCAAATTATAACTTGAAGATCTGAACTTGTAATTGTCAAATACAGAACTTAAAATTAATAGCTTCTAATTATTATTGCAAATTATAACTTGAAGATCTGAACTAGTAATTGTCAAATACAGAACTTAAAATTGATAGCTTCTAATTATTATTGTAAATTATAACTTGAAGATCTGAACTTGTAATAGTGAATTACAGAACTTAGATTTGTTAAATTCAAATTATTATTTCAAATTATAACTTGAAGATCTGAACTAGTAATTGTCAAATACAGAACTTAAAATTGATAGCTTCTAATTATTATTGCATATTATAACTTGAGATCTGAACTTGTAATTGTTAAATACAGAACTTAAAATTGATAGCTTCTAATTATTATTGTAAATTATAACTTCAAGATCTGAACTTGTAATTGTCAAATGCAGAACTTAAAATTGATAGCTTCTAATTATTATTGCAAATAATAACTTGAAGATCTGAACTTGTAATTGTCCAATACAGAACTTAAAATTGATAGCTTCTAATTATTATTGTAAATTATAACTTGAAGATCTGAACTTGTAATAGTGAATTACAGAACTTAGATTTGTTAAATTCAAATTATTATTTCAAATTATAACTTGAAGATCTGAACTAGTAATTGTCAAATACAGAACTTAAAATTGATAGCTTCTAATTATTATTGCATATTATAACTTGAAGATCTGAACTTGCAATTGTTAAATACAGAACTTAAAATTGATAGCTTATAATTATTATTGTAAATTATAACTTGAAGATCTGAACTTGTAATAGTGAATTACAGAACTTAGATTTGTTAAATTCAAATTATTATTTCAAATTATAACTTGAAGATCTGAACTAGTAATTGTCAAATACAGAACTTATAATTGATATCTTCTAATTATTATTGCATATTATAACTTGAAGATCTGAACTTGTAATAGTCAAATACAGAACTTCTAATTGTTAAATACAAATTATTAGTGCAAATTATAACTTGAAGATCTGAACTAGTAATTGTCAAATACAGAACTTAAAATTGATAGCTTCTAATTATTATTGCAAATTATAACTTGAAGATCTGAACTTGTAATTGTCAAATACAGAACTTCTAATTGTTAAATACAAATTATTAGTGCAAATTATAACTTGAAGATCTGAACTTGTAATTGTCAAATACAGAACTTAAAATTGATAGCTTCTAATTATTATTGCAAATTATAACTTGAAGATCTGAACTTGTAATAGTCAAATACAGAACTTAAAATTGATAGCTTCTAATTATTATTGTAAATTATAACTTGAAGATCTGAACTAGTAATAGTGAATTACAGAACTTAGATTTGTTAAATTCAAATTATTATTTCAAATTATAACTTGAAGATCTAAACTAGTAATTGTCAAATACAGAACTTAAAATTGATAGCTTCTAATTATTATTGCAAATTATAACTTGAAGATCTGAACTTGTAATTGTCAAATACAGAACTTAAAATTGATAGCTTCTAATTATTATTGTAAATTATAACTTGAAGATCTGAACTTGTAATTGTCAAATACAGAACCTAAAATTGATAGCTTCTAATTATTATTGCAAATTATAACTTGAAGATCTGAACTTGTAATTGTCAAATACAGAACATAAAATTGATAGCTTCTAATTATTATTTCAAATTATAACTTAAAGATCTGAACTTGTAATTGTCAAATACAGAACTTAAAATTAATAGCTTCTAATTATTAGTGCAAATTATAACTTGAAGATCTGAACTTGTAATTGTCAAATACAGAAATTAAAATTGATAGCTTCTAATTATTATTGTAAATTATAACTTGAAGATCTGAACTTGTAATAGTGAATTACATAACTTAGATTTGTTAAATTCAAATTATTATTTCAAATTATAACTTGAAGATCTGAACTAGTAGTTGTCAAATACAGAACTTAAAATTGATAGCTTCTAATTATTATTGCATATTATAACTTGAAGATCTGAACTTGTAATTGTTAAATACAGAACTTAAAATTGATAGCTTCTAATTATTATTGTAAATTATAACTTCAAGATCTGAACTTGTAATTGTCAAATACAGAACTTAAAATTGATAGCTTCTAATTATTATTGCAAATAATAACTTGAAGATCTGAACTTGTAATTGTCAAATACAGAACTTAAAATTGATAGCTTCTAATTATTATTGCAAATTATAATTTGAAGATCTGAACTTGTAATAGACAAATACGCAACTTAGCATTGTTAAATACAAATTGTGATTGCAAATTATAACTTGAAGATCTGAACCTGTAATAGGTAAATACAGAACTTCGAATTGTTAAATTCAAACTAAGATTGCAAATAATAATTCGAAGATCTGAACTTGTAATAGTCAAATACAGAACTTCTAAATGTTAAATACCAATTATTAGTGCAAATTATAACTTGAAGATCTGAACTAGTAATTGTCAAATACAGAACTTAAAATTGGTAGCTTCTAATTATTATTGCAAATTATAACTTGAAGATCTGAACTTGTAATTGTCAAATACAGAACTACTAATTGTTAAATACAAATTTGTAGTGCAAATTATAACTTGAAGATCTGAACTTGTAATTGTCAAATACAGAACTTAAAATTGATAGCTTCTAATTATTATTGCAAATTATAACTTGAAGATCTGAACTTGTAATAGTCAAATACAGAACTTAAAATTGATAGCTTATAATTATTATTGTAAATTATAACTTGAAGATCTGAACTTGAAATAGTGAATTACAGAACTTAGATTTGTTAAATTCAAATTATTATTTCAAATTATAACTTGAAGATCTGAACTAGTAATTGTCAAATACAGAACTTAAAATTGATAGCTTCTAATTATTATTGCAAATTAAAACTTGAAGATCTGAACTTGTAATTGTCAAATACAGAACTTAAAATTGATAGCTTCTAATTATTATTGTAAATTATAACTTGAAGATCTGAACTTGTAATTTTCAAATACAGAACTTAAAATTGATAGCTTCTAATTATTATTGCAAATTATAACTTGAAGATCTGAACTTGTAATTGTCAAATACAGAACATAAAATTGATAGCTTCTAATTATTATTTCAAATTATAACTTGAAGATCTGAACTTGTAATTGTCAAATACAGAACTTAAAATTAATAGCTTCTAATTATTATTGCAAATTATAACTTGAAGATCTGAACTTGTAATTGTCAAATACAGAACTTAAAATTGATAGCTTCTAATTATTATTGTAAATTATAACTTGAAGATCTGAACTTGTAATAGTGAATTACAGAACTTAGATTTGTTAAATTCAAATTATTATTTCAAATTATAACTTGAAGATCTGAACTAGTAATTGTCAAATACAGAACTTAAAATTGATAGCTTCTAATTATTATTGCATATTATAACTTGAAGATCTGAACTTGTAATTGTCAAATACAGAACTTAAAATTGATAGCTTCTAATTATTATTGCAAATTATAACTTGAAGATCTGAACTTGTAATTGTCAAATACAGAACTTAAAATTGATAGCTTCTAATTATTATTGCAAATTATAACTTGAAGATCTGAACTTGTAATTGTCAAATAGAGAACATAAAATTGATAGCTTCTAATTATTATTTCAAATTATAACTTGAAGATCTGAACTTGTAATTGTCAAATACAGAACTTAAAATTAATAGCTTCTAATTATTATTGCAAATTATAACTTGAAGATCTGAACTTGTAATTGTCAAATACAGAACTTAAAATTGATAGCTTCTAATTATTATTGCAAATTATAACTTGAAGATCTGAACTTGTAATAGTCAAATACAGAACTTAAAATTGATAGCTTCTAATTATTATTGTAAATTATAACTTGAAGATCTGAACTTGTAATAGTGAATTACAGCACTTAGATTTGTTAAATTCAAATTATTATTTCAAATTATAACTTGAAGATCTGAACTAGTAATTGTCAAATACAGAACTTAAAATTGATAGCTTCTAATTATTATTGCAAATTATAACTTGAAGATCTGAACTTGTAATTGTCAAATACAGAACTTAAAATTGATAGCTTCTAATTATTATTGTAAATTATAACTTCAAGATCTGAACTTGTAATTGTCAAATACAGAACTTAAAATTGATAGCTTCTAATTATTATTGCAAATAATAACTTGGAGATCTCAACTAGTAATTGTCAAATACAGAACTTAAAATTGATAGCTTCTAATTATTATTGCAAATTATAACTTGAAGATCTGAACTTGTAATTGTCAAATACAGAACTTAAAATTGATAGCTTCTAATTATTATTGCAAATTATAACTTGAAGATCTGAACTTGTAATTGTCAAATACAGAACTTCAAATTGTTAAATACAAATTATTAGTGCAAATTATAACTTGAAGATCTGAACTTGTAATTGTCAAATACAGAACTTAAAATTGATAGCTTCTAATTATTATTGTAAATTATAACTTGAAGATCTGAACTGGTAATAGTGAATTACAGAACTTAGATTTGTTAAATTCAAATTATTATTTCAAATTGTAACTTGAAGATCTGAACTAGTAGTTGTCAAATACAGAACTTAAAATTGATAGCTTCTAATTATTATTGCATATTATAACTTGAAGATCTGAACTTGTAATTGTTAAATACAGAACTTAAAATTGATAGCTTCTAATTATTATTGTAAATTATAACTTCAAGATCTGAACTTGTAATTGTCAAATACAGAACTTAAAATTGATAGCTTCTAATTATTATTGGAAATTATAACTTGAAGATCTGAACTTGTAATTGTCAAATACAGAACTTAAAATTAATAGCTTCTAATTATTATTGCAAATTATAACTTGAAGATCTGAACTTGTAATTGTCAAATACAGAACTTATAATTGATAGCTTCTAATTATTATTGTAAATTATAACTTGAAGATCTGAACTTGTAATAGTGAATTACAGAACTTAGATTTGTTAAATTCAAATTATTATTTCAAATTATAACTTGAAGATCTGAACTAGTAATTGTCAAATACAGAACTTAAAATTGATAGCTTCTAATTATTATTGCAAATTAAAACTTGAAGATCTGAACTTGTAATTGTCAAATACAGAACTTAAAATTGGTAGCTTCTAATTATTATTGTAAATTATAACTTGAAGATCTGAACTTGTAATTGTCAAATACAGAACTTAAAATTGATAGCTTCTAATTATTATTGCAAATTATAACTTGAAGATCTGAACTTGTAATTGTCAAATACAGAACATAAAATTGATAGCTTCTAATTATTATTTCAAATTATAACTTGAAGATCTGAACTTGTAATTGTCAAATACAGAACTTAAAATTAATAGCTTCTAATTATTATTGCAAATTATAACTTGAAGATCTGAACTTGTAATTGTCAAATACAGAACTTAAAATTGATAGCTTCTAATTATTATTGTAAATTATAACTTGAAGATCTGAACTTGTAATAGTGAATTACAGAACTTAGATTTGTTAAATTCAAATTATTATTTCAAATTATAACTTGAAGATCTGAACTAGTAATTGTCAAATACAGAACTTAAAATTGATAGCTTCTAATTATTATTGCATATTATAACTTGAAGATCTGAACTTGTAATTGTCAAATACAGAACTTAAAATTGATAGCTTCTAATTATTATTGCAAATTATAACTTGAAGATCTGAACTTGTAATTGTCAAATACAGAACTTAAAATTGATAGCTTCTAATTATTATTGCAAATTATAACTTGAAGATCTGAACTTGTAATTGTCAAATAGAGAACATAAAATTGATAGCTTCTAATTATTATTTCAAATTATAACTTGAAGATCTGAACTTGTAATTGTCAAATACAGAACTTAAAATTAATAGCTTCTAATTATTATTGCAAATTATAACTTGAAGATCTGAACTTGTAATTGTCAAATACAGAACTTAAAATTGATAGCTTCTAATTATTATTGCAAATTATAACTTGAAGATCTGAACTTGTAATAGTCAAATACAGAACTTAAAATTGATAGCTTCTAATTATTATTGTAAATTATAACTTGAAGATCTGAACTTGTAATAGTGAATTACAGCACTTAGATTTGTTAAATTCAAATTATTATTTCAAATTATAACTTGAAGATCTGAACTAGTAATTGTCAAATACAGAACTTAAAATTGATAGCTTCTAATTATTATTGCAAATTATAACTTGAAGATCTGAACTTGTAATTGTCAAATACAGAACTTAAAATTGATAGCTTCTAATTATTATTGTAAATTATAACTTCAAGATCTGAACTTGTAATTGTCAAATACAGAACTTAAAATTGATAGCTTCTAATTATTATTGCAAATAATAACTTGGAGATCTGAACTAGTAATTGTCAAATACAGAACTTAAAATTGATAGCTTCTAATTATTATTGCAAATTATAACTTGAAGATCTGAACTTGTAATTGTCAAATACAGAACTTAAAATTGATAGCTTCTAATTATTATTGCAAATTATAACTTGAAGATCTGAACTTGTAATTGTCAAATACAGAACTTCAAATTGTTAAATACAAATTATTAGTGCAAATTATAACTTGAAGATCTGAACTTGTAATTGTCAAATACAGAACTTAAAATTGATAGCTTCTAATTATTATTGTAAATTATAACTTGAAGATCTGAACTGGTAATAGTGAATTACAGAACTTAGATTTGTTAAATTCAAATTATTATTTCAAATTGTAACTTGAAGATCTGAACTAGTAGTTGTCAAATACAGAACTTAAAATTGATAGCTTCTAATTATTATTGCATATTATAACTTGAAGATCTGAACTTGTAATTGTTAAATACAGAACTTAAAATTGATAGCTTCTAATTATTATTGTAAATTATAACTTCAAGATCTGAACTTGTAATTGTCAAATACAGAACTTAAAATTGATAGCTTCTAATTATTATTGGAAATTATAACTTGAAGATCTGAACTTGTAATTGTCAAATACAGAACTTAAAATTAATAGCTTCTAATTATTATTGCAAATTATAACTTGAAGATCTGAACTTGTAATTGTCAAATACAGAACTTATAATTGATAGCTTCTAATTATTATTGTAAATTATAACTTGAAGATCTGAACTTGTAATAGTGAATTACAGAACTTAGATTTGTTAAATTCAAATTATTATTTCAAATTATAACTTGAAGATCTGAACTAGTAATTGTCAAATACAGAACTTAAAATTGATAGCTTCTAATTATTATTGCATATTATAACTTGAAGATCTGAACTTGTAATTGTTAAATACAGAACTTAAAATTGATAGCTTCTAATTATTATTGTAAATTATAACTTCAAGATCTGAACTAATAATTGTCAAATACAGAACTTAAAATTGATAGCTTCTAATTATTATTGCAAATTATAATTTGAAGATCTGAACTTGTAATTGTCAAATACAGAACTTAAAATTAATAGCTCCTAATTATTATTGCAAATTATAACTTGAAGATCTGAACTTGTAATTGTCAAATACAGAACTTAAAATTGATAGCTTCTAATTATTATTGTAAATTATAACTTGAAGATCTGAACTTGTAATAGTGAATTACAGAACTTAGATTTGTTAAATTCAAATTATTATTTCAAATTATAACTTGAAGATCTGAACTAGTATTTGTCAAATACAGAACTTAAAATTGATAGCTTCTAATTATTATTGCATATTATAACTTGAAGATCTGAACTTGTAATTGTTAAATACAGAACTTAAAATTGATAGCTTCTAATTATTATTGTAAATTATAACTTCAAGATCTGAACTTGTAATTGTCAAATACAGAACTTAAAATTGATAGCTTCTAATTATTATTGCAAATAATAACTTGAAGATCTGAACTTGTAATTGTCAAATACAGAACTTAAAATTGATAGCTTCTAATTATTATTGCAAATTATAACTTCAAGATCTGAACTAATAATTGTCAAATACAGAACTTAAAATTGATAGCTTCTAATTATTATTGCAAATTATAATTTGAAGATCTGAACTTGTAATTGTCAAATACAGAACTTAAAATTAATAGCTCCTAATTATTATTGCAAATTATAACTTGAAGATCTGAACTTGTAATTGTCAAATACAGAACTTAAAATTGATAGCTTCTAATTATTATTGTAAATTATAACTTGAAGATCTGAACTTGTAATAGTGAATTACAGAACTTAGATTTGTTAAATTCAAATTATTATTTCAAATTATAACTTGAAGATCTGAACTAGTATTTGTCAAATACAGAACTTAAAATTGATAGCTTCTAATTATTATTGCATATTATAACTTGAAGATCTGAACTTGTAATTGTTAAATACAGAACTTAAAATTGATAGCTTCTAATTATTATTGTAAATTATAACTTCAAGATCTGAACTTGTAATTGTCAAATACAGAACTTAAAATTGATAGCTTCTAATTATTATTGCAAATAATAACTTGAAGATCTGAACTTGTAATTGTCAAATACAGAACTTAAAATTGATAGCTTCTAATTATTATTGCAAATTATAACTTGAAGATCTGAACTTGTAATTGTCAAATACAGAACTTCAAATTGTTAAATACAAATTATTAGTGCAAATTATAACTTGAAGATCTGAACTTGTAATTGTCAAATACAGAACTTAAAATTGATAGCTTCTAATTATTATTGTAAATTATAACTTGAAGATCTGAACTTGTAATAGTGAATTACAGAACTTAGATTTGTTAAATTCAAATTATTATTTCAAATTATAACTTGAAGATCTGAACTAGTAATTGTCAAATACAGAACTTAAAATTGATAGCTTCTAATTATTATTGCATATTATAACTTGAAGATCTGAACTTGTAATTGTTAAATACAGAACTTAAAATTGATAGCTTCTAATTATTATTGTAAATTATAACTTCAAGATCTGAACTTGTAATTGTCAAATACAGAACTTAAAATTGATAGCTTCTAATTATTATTGCAAATAATAACTTGAAGATCTGAACTTGTAATTGTCAAATACAGAACTTAAAATTGATAGCTTCTAATTATTATTGCAAATTATAATTTGAAGATCTGAACTTGTAATAGACAAATACGCAACTTAGCATTGTTAAATACAAATTGTTATTGCAAATTATAACTTGAAGATCTGAACCTGTAATAGGTAAATACAGAACTTCGAATTGTTAAATTCAAACTAAGATTGCAAATAATAATTCGAAGATCTGAACTTGTAATAGTCAAATACAGAACTTCTAATTGTTAAATACAAATTATTAGTGCAAATTATAACTTGAAGATCTGAACTAGTAATTGTCAAATACAGAACTTAAAATTGATAGCTTCTAATTATTATTGCAAATTATAACTTGAAGATCTGAACTTGTAATAGTCAAATACAGAACTTAAAATTGATAGCTTCTAATTATTATTGTAAATTATAACTTGAAGATCTGAACTTGTAATAGTGAATTACAGAACTTAGAATTGATAGCTTTTAATTATTATTGTAAATTATAACTTGAAGATCTGAACTTGTAATTGTCAAATACAGAACATAAAATTGATAGCTTCTAATTATTATTTCAAATTATAACTTGAAGATCTGAACTTGAAATTGTCAAATACAGAACTTAAAATTAATAGCTTCTAATTATTATTGCAAATTATAACTTGAAGATCTGAACTTGTAATTATCAAATACAGAACTTCAAATTGTTAAATACAAATTATTAGTGCAAATTATAACTTGAAGATCTGAACTTGTAATTGTCAAATACAGAACTTAAAATTGATAGCTTCTAATTATTATTGTAAATTATAACTTGAAGATCTGAACTTGTAATAGTGAATTACAGAACTTAGATTTGTTAAATTCAAATTATTATTTCAAATTATAACTTGAAGATCTGAACTAGTAATTGTCCAAAACCGAACTTAAAATTGATAGCTTCTAATTATTATTGCATATTATAACTTGAAGATCTGAACTTGTAATTTTAAATACAGAACTTAAAATTGATAGCTTCTAATTATTATTGTAAATTATAACTTCAAGATCTGAACTTGTAATTGTCAAATACAGAACTTAAAATTGATAGCTTCTAATTATTATTGCAAATAATTACTTGAAGATCTGAACTTGTAATTGTCAAATACAGAACTTAAAATTGATAAGTTCTAATTATTATTGCAAATTATAATTTGAAGATCTGAACTTGTAATAGACAAATACGCAACTCAGCATTGTTAAATACAAATTGTGATTGCAAATTATAACTTGAAGATCTGAACCTGTAATAGGTAAATACAGAACTTCGAATTGTTAAATTCAAACTAAGATTGCAAATAATAATTCGAAGATCTGAACTTGTAATAGTCAAATACAGAACTTCTAATTGTTAAATACAAATTATTAGTGCAAATTATAACTTGAAGATCTGAACTTGTAATTGTCAAATACAGAACTTAAAATTGATAGCTTCTAATTATTATTTCAAATTATAACTTGAAGATCTGAACTTGTAATTGTCAAATACAGAACTTAAAATTGATAGCTTCTAATTATTATTGTAAATTATAACTTGAAGATCTGAACTTGTAATAGTGAATACCAGAACTTAGATTTGTTAAATTCAAATTATTATTTCAAATTATAACTTGAAGATCTGAACTAGTAATTGTCAAATACAGAACTTAAAATTGATAGCTTCTAATTATTATTGCAAATAATAATTTGAAGATCTGTACTTGTAATTGTCAAATACAGAACTTAAAATTGATAGCTTAAAATTATAATTCAATTTATAACTTGAAGATCTGAACTTGTAATAGTCAAATACAGAACTTCGAATTGTTAAATACAAATTATTAGTGCAAATTATAACCTGAAGATCTCAACTTGTAATAGGTAAATACAGAACTTCGAATTATTAAATTCAAACTAAGATTGCAAATAATAATTTGAAGATCTGAACTTGTAATAGTCAAATACAGAACTTCTAATTGTTAAATACACATTATTAGTGCAAATTATAACTTGAAGATCTGAACTTGTAATTGTCAAATACAGAACTTCTAATTATTAAATACAAATTATTAGTGCAAATTATAACTTGAAGATCTGAACTTGTAATTGTCAAATACAGAACTTAAATTGATAGCTTCTAATTATTATTGCAAATTATAACTTGAAGATGTGAACTTGTAATAGTGAATTACAGAACTTAGATTTGTTAAATTCAAATTATTATTTCAAATTATAACTTGAAGATCTGAACTAGTAATTGTCAAATACAGAACTTAAAATTGATAGCTTCTAATTATTATTGCAAATTATAACTTGAAGATCTGAACTTGTAATTGTCAAATACAGAACTTAAAATTGATAGCTTCTAATTATTATTTCAAATTATAACTTGAAGATCTGAACTTGTAATTGTCAAATACAGAACTTAAAATTGATAGCTTCTAATTATTATTGCAAATAATAACTTGAAGATCTGAACTTTTATTTGTCAAATGCAGAACTTAAAATTGATAGCTTCTAATTATTATTGCAAATAATAATTTGAAGATCTGTACTTGTAATTGTCAAATAGAGAACTTAAAATTGATAGCTTAAAATTATAATTCAATTTATAACTTGAAGATCTGAACTTGTAATAGTCAAATACAGAACTTCGAATTGTTAAATACAAATTATTAGTGCAAATTATAACCTGAAGATCTCAACTTGTAATAGGTAAATACAGAACTTCGAATTGTTAAATTCAAACTAAGATTGCAAATAATAATTCGAAGATCTGAACTTGTAATAGTCAAATACAGAACTTCTAATTGTTAAATACAAATTATTAGTGCAAATTATAACTTGAAGATCTGAACTTGTTATTGTCAAATACAGAACTTCTAATTATTAAATTCAAATTATTATTTCAAATATTGAAGATCTTGAAGATCTGAACTAGTAATTGTCAAATACAGAACTTAAAATTGATAGCTTCTAATTATTATTGCAAATTATAACTTGAAGATCTGAACTTGTAATTGTCAAATAAGGAACTTAAAATTGATAGCTTATTATTATTATTGTAAATTATAACTTGAAGATCTGAACTTGTAAGAGTGAATCACAGAACTTAGAATTGATAGCATTTAATTATTATTGTAAATTTAACTTGAAGATCTGAACTTGTAATTGTCAAATACAGAACATAAAATTGATAGCTTCTAATTATTATTTCAAATTATAACTTGAAGATCTGAACTTGTAATTGTCAAATACAGAACTTAAAATTAATAGCTTCTAATTATTATTGCAAATTATAACTTGAAGATCTGAACTTGTAATTGTCAAATACAGAACTTCAAATTGTTAAATACAAATTATTAGTGCAAATAATAACTTGAAGATCTGAACTTGTAATTGTCAAATACAGAACTTAAAATTGATAGCTTCTAATTATTATTGTAAATTATAACTTGAAGATCTGAACTTGTAATAGTGAATTACAGAACTTAGATTTGTTAAATTCAAATTATTATTTCAAATTATAACTTGAAGATCTGAACTAGTAATTGTCCAAAACAGAACTTAAAATTGATAGCTTCTAATTATTATTGCATATTATAACTTGAAGATCTGAACTTGTAATTGTTAAATACAGAACTTAAAATTGATAGCTTCTAATTATTATTGTAAATTATAACTTCAAGATCTGAACTTGTAATTGTCAAAAACAGAACTTAAAATTGATAGCTTAAAATTATAATTCAATTTATAACTTGAAGATCTGAACTTGTAATAGTCAAATACAGAACTTCGAATTGTTAAATACAAATTATTAGTGCAAATTATAACCTGAAGATCTCAACTTGTAATAGGTAAATACAGAACTTCGAATTATTAAATTCAAACTAAGATTGCAAATAATAATTTGAAGATCTGAACTTGTAATAGTCAAATACAGAACTTCTAATTGTTAAATACACATTATTAGTGCAAATTATAACTTGAAGATCTGAACTTGTAATTGTCAAATACAGAACTTCTAATTGTTAAATACAAATTATTAGTGCAAATTATAACTTGAAGATCTGAACTTGTAATTGTCGAATACAGAACTTAAAATTGATAGCTTCTAATCATTATTGTAAATTATAACTTGAAGATCTGAACTTGTAATAGTGAATTACAGAACTTAGATTTGTTAAATTCAAATTATTATTTCAAATTATAACTTGAAGATCTGAACTAGTAATTGTCAAATACAGAACTTAAAATTGATATCTTCTAATTATAATTGCAAATCATAACTTGAAGATCTGAACTTGTAATTGTCAAATACAGAACTTAAAATTGATAGCTTCTAATTATTATTGTAAATTATAACTTGAAGATCTGACCTTGTAATTGTCAAATACAGAACTTAAAATTGATATCTTCTAATTATTATTGCAAATAATAACTTGAAGATCTGAACTTTTAATTGTCAAATGCAGAACTTAAAATTGATAGCTTCTAATTATTATTGCAAATAATAATTTGAAGATCTGTACTTGTAATTGTCAAATACAGAACTTAAAATTGATAGCTTAAAATTATAATTCAATTTATAACTTGAAGATCTGAACTTGTAATAGTCAAATACAGAACTTCGAATTGTTAAATACAAATTATTAGTGCAAATTATAACCTGAAGATCTCAACTTGTAATAGGTAAATACAGAACTTCGAATTATTAAATTCAAACTAAGATTGCAAATAATAATTTGAAGATCTGAACTTGTAATAGTCAAATACAGAACTTCTAATTGTTAAATACACATTATTAGTGCAAATTATAACTTGAAGATCTGAACTTGTAATTGTCAAATACAGAACTTCTAATTATTAAATACAAATTATTAGTGCAAATTATAACTTGAAGATCTGAACTTGTAATTGTCAAATACAGAACTTAAAATTGATAGCTTCTAATTATTATTGCAAATTATAACTTGAAGATGTGAACTTGTAATAGTGAATTATAGAACTTAGATTTGTTAAATTCAAATTATTATTTCAAATTATAACTTGAAGATCTGAACTAGTAATTGTCAAATACAGAACTTAAAATTGATAGCTTATAATTATTATTGTAAATTATAACTTGAAGATCTGAACTATTATTGTCAAATACAGAACTTAAAATTGATAGCTTCTAATTATTATTTCAAATTATAACTTGAAGATCTGAACTGGTAATTGTCAAATACAGAACTTCTAATTGTTAAATACAAATTATTGTTTCAAATTATAACTTGAAGATCTGAACTAGTAATTGTCAAATACAGAACTTAAAATTGATAGCTTCTAATTATTATTGCAAATTATAACTTGAAGATCTGAACTTGTAATTGTCAAATACAGAACTTAAAATTGATAGCTTCTAATTATTATTTCAAATTATAACTTGAAGATCTGAACTTGTAATTGTCAAATACAGAACTTAAAATTGATAGCTTCTAATTATTATTGCAAATAATAACTTGAAGATCTGAACTTTTAATTGTCAAATGCAGAACTTAAAATTGATAGCTTCTAATTATTATTGCAAATAATAATTTGAAGATCTGTACTTGTAATTGTCAAATAGAGAACTTAAAATTGATAGCTTAAAATTATAATTCAATTTATAACTTGAAGATCTGAACTTGTAATAGTCAAATACAGAACTTCTAATTGTTAAATACAAATTATTAGTGCAAATTATAACTTGAAGATCTGAACTTGTTATTGTCAAATACAGAACTTCTAATTATTAAATTCAAATTATTATTTCAAATATTGAAGATCTTGAAGATCTGAACTAGTAATTGTCAAATACAGAACTTAAAATTGATAGCTTCTAATTATTATTGCAAATTATAACTTGAAGATCTGAACTTGTAATTGTCAAATACAGAACTTAAAATTGATAGCTTATTATTATTATTGTAAATTATAACTTGAAGATCTGAACTTGTAATAGTGAATTACAGAACTTAGAATTGATAGCTTTTAATTATTATTGTAAATTATAACTTGAAGATCTGAACTTGTAATTGTCAAATACAGAACATAAAATTGATAGCTTCTAATTATTATTTCAAATTATAACTTGAAGATCTGAACTTGAAATTGTCAAATACAGAACTTAAAATTAATAGCTTCTAATTATTATTGCAAATTATAACTTGAAGATCTGAACTTGTAATTATCAAATACAGAACTTCAAATTGTTAAATACAAATTATTAGTGCAAATTATAACTTGAAGATCTGAACTTGTAATTGTCAAATACAGAACTTAAAATTGATAGCTTCTAATTATTATTGTAAATTATAACTTGAAGATCTGAACTTGTAATAGTGAATTACAGAACTTAGATTTGTTAAATTCAAATTATTATTTCAAATTATAACTTGAAGATCTGAACTAGTAATTGTCCAAAACAGAACTTAAAATTGATAGCTTCTAATTATTATTGCATATTATAACTTGAAGATCTGAACTTGTAATTTTAAATACAGAACTTAAAATTGATAGCTTCTAATTATTATTGTAAATTATAACTTCAAGATCTGAACTTGT
Organism: Cantharis lateralis; assembly: GCA_963170105.1. Classification (NCBI taxonomy): domain Eukaryota; kingdom Metazoa; phylum Arthropoda; class Insecta; order Coleoptera; family Cantharidae; genus Cantharis; species Cantharis lateralis. The sequence continues at coordinate 21,181,277 of OY720625.1, read as the reverse complement.
AATTGTCAAATACAGAACTTAAAATTGATAGCTTCTAATTATTATTGCAAATAATTACTTGAAGATCTGAACTTGTAATTGTCAAATACAGAACTTAAAATTGTTAAGTTCTAATTATTATTGCAAATTATAATTTGAAGATCTGAACTTGTAATAGACAAATACGCAACTTAGCATTGTTAAATACAAATTGTGATTGCAAATTATAACTTGAAGATCTGAACCTGTAATAGGTAAATACAGAACTTCGAATTGTTAAATTCAAACTAAGATTGCAAATAATAATTCGAAGATCTGAACTTGTAATAGTCAAATACAGAACTTCTAATTGTTAAATACAAATTATTAGTGCAAATTATAACTTGAAGATCTGAACTTGTAATTGTCAAATACAGAACTTAAAATTGATAGCTTCTAATTATTATTTCAAATTATAACTTGAAGATCTGAACTTGTAATTGTCAAATACAGAACTTAAAATTGATAGCTTCTAATTATTATTGTAAATTATAACTTGAAGATCTGAACTTGTAATAGTGAATACCAGAACTTAGATTTGTTAAATTCAAATTATTATTTCAAATTATAACTTGAAGATCTGAACTAGTAATTGTCAAATACAGAACTTAAAATTGATAGCTTCTAATTATTATTGCAAATTATAACTTGAAGATCTGAACTTGTAATTGTCAAATACAGAACTTAAAATTGATAGCTTCTAATTATTATTTCAAATTATAACTTGAAGATCTGAACTTGTAATTGTCAAATACAGAACTTAAAATTGATAGCTTCTAATTATTATTGCAAATAATAACTTGAAGATCTGAACTTTTAATTGTCAAATGCAGAACTTAAAATTGATAGCTTCTAATTATTATTGCAAATAATAATTTGAAGATCTGTACTTGTAATTGTCAAATACAGAACTTAAAATTGATAGCTTAAAATTATAATTCAATTCATAACTTGAAGATCTGAACTTGTAATAGTCAAATACAGAACTTCGAATTGTTAAATACAAATTATTAGTGCAAATTATAACCTGAAGATCTCAACTTGTAATAGGTAAATACAGAACTTCGAATTATTAAATACAAACTAAGATTGCAAATAATAATTTGAAGATCTGAACTTGTAATAGTCAAATACAGAACTTCTAATTGTTAAATACACATTATTAGTGCAAATTATAACTTGACGATCTGAACTTGTAATTGTCAAATACAGAACTTCTAATTATTAAATACAAATTATTAGTGCAAATTATAACTTGAAGATCTGAACTTGTAATTGTCAAATACAGAACTTAAAATTGATAGCTTCTAATTATTATTGCAAATTATAACTTGAAGATCTGAACTTGTAATTGTCAAATACAGAACTTAAAATTGATAGCTTCTAATTATTATTGCAAATTATAACTTGAAGATCTGAACTTGTAATTGTCAAATACAGAACTTAGAATTGATAGCATTTAATTATTATTGTAAATTTAACTTGAAGATCTGAACTTGTAATTGTCAAATACAGAACATAAAATTGATAGCTTCTAATTATTATTTCAAATTATAACTTGAAGATCTGAACTTGTAATTGTCAAATACAGAACTTAAAATTAATAGCTTCTAATTATTATTGCAAATTATAACTTGAAGATCTGAACTTGTAATTGTCAAATACAAAACTTCAAATTGTTAAATACAAATTATTAGTGCAAATAATAACTTGAAGATCTGAACTTGTAATTGTCAAATACAGAACTTAAAATTGATAGTTTCTAATTATTATTGTAAATTATAACTTGAAGATCTGAACTTGTAATAGTGAATTACAGAACTTAGATTTGTTAAATTCAAATTATTATTTCAAATTATAACTTGAAGATCTGAACTAGTAATTGTCCAAAACAGAACTTAAAATTGATAGCTTCTAATTATTATTGCATATTATAACTTGAAGATCTGAACTTGTAATTGTTAAATACAGAACTTAAAATTGATAGCTTCTAATTATTATTGTAAATTATAACTTCAAGATCTGAACTTGTAATTGTCAAAAACAGAACTTAAAATTGATAGCTTCTAATTATTATTTCAAATTATAACTTGAAGATCTGAACTTGTAATTGTCAAATACAGAACTTAAAATTGATAGCTTCTAATTATTATTGTAAATTATAACTTGAAGATCTGAACTTGTAATAGTGAATACCAGAACTTAGATTTGTTAAATTCAAATTATTATTTCAAATTATAACTTGAAGATCTGAACTAGTAATTGTCAAATACAGAACTTAAAATTGATAGCTTCTAATTATTATTGCAAATTATAACTTGAAGATCTGAACTTGTAATTGTCAAATACAGAACTTAAAATTGATAGCTTCTAATTATTATTTCAAATTATAACTTGAAGATCTGAACTTGTAATTGTCAAATACAGAACTTAAAATTGATAGCTTCTAATTATTATTGCAAATAATAACTTGAAGATCTGAACTTTTAATTGTCAAATGCAGAACTTAAAATTGATAGCTTCTAATTATTATTGCAAATAATAATTTGAAGATCTGTACTTGTAATTGTCAAATACAGAACTTAAAATTGATAGCTTAAAATTATAATTCAATTCATAACTTGAAGATCTGAACTTGTAATAGTCAAATACAGAACTTCGAATTATTAAATACAAACTAAGATTGCAAATAATAATTTGAAGATCTGAACTTGTAATAGTCAAATACAGAACTTCTAATTGTTAAATACACATTATTAGTGCAAATTATAACTTGACGATCTGAACTTGTAATTGTCAAATACAGAACTTCTAATTATTAAATACAAATTATTAGTGCAAATTATAACTTGAAGATCTGAACTTGTAATTGTCAAATACAGAACTTAAAATTGATAGCTTCTAATTATTATTGCAAATTATAACTTGAAGATCTGAACTTGTAATTGTCAAATACAGAACTTAAAATTGATAGCTTCTAATTATTATTGCAAATTATAACTTGAAGATCTGAACTTGTAATTGTCAAATACAGAACTTAGAATTGATAGCATTTAATTATTATTGTAAATTTAACTTGAAGATCTGAACTTGTAATTGTCAAATACAGAACATAAAATTGATAGCTTCTAATTATTATTTCAAATTATAACTTGAAGATCTGAACTTGTAATTGTCAAATACAGAACTTAAAATTAATAGCTTCTAATTATTATTGCAAATTATAACTTGAAGATCTGAACTTGTAATTGTCAAATACAAAACTTCAAATTGTTAAATACAAATTATTAGTGCAAATAATAACTTGAAGATCTGAACTTGTAATTGTCAAATACAGAACTTAAAATTGATAGTTTCTAATTATTATTGTAAATTATAACTTGAAGATCTGAACTTGTAATAGTGAATTACAGAACTTAGATTTGTTAAATTCAAATTATTATTTCAAATTATAACTTGAAGATCTGAACTAGTAATTGTCCAAAACAGAACTTAAAATTGATAGCTTCTAATTATTATTGCATATTATAACTTGAAGATCTGAACTTGTAATTGTTAAATACAGAACTTAAAATTGATAGCTTCTAATTATTATTGTAAATTATAACTTCAAGATCTGAACTTGTAATTGTCAAAAACAGAACTTAAAATTGATAGCTTCTAATTGTTATTGCAAATAATTACTTGAAGATCTGAACTTGTAATTGTCAAATTCAGAACTTAAAATTGATAGCTTCTAATTATTATTGCAAATTATAACTTGAAGATCTGAACTTGTAATTGTCAAATACAGAACTTCTAATTGTTAAATACAAATTATTAGTGCAAATTATAACTTGAAGATCTGAACCTGTAATAGGTAAATACAGAACTTCGAATTGTTAAATTCTAACTAAGATTGCAAATAATAATTCGAAGATCTGAACTTGTAATAGTCAAATACAGAACTGCTAATTGTTAAATACAAATTATTGGTGCAAATTATAACTTGAAGATCTGAACTAGTAATTGTCAAATACAGCACTTAAAATTGATAGCTTCTAATTATTATTGCAAATTATAACTTGAAGATCTGAACTTGTAATTGTCAAATACAGAACATAAAATTGATAGCTACTAATTATTATTTCAAATTATAACTTGAAGATCTGAACTTGTAATTGTTAAATACAGAACTTAAAATTAATAGCTTCTAATTATTATTGCAAATTATAACTTGAATGTCTGAACTTGTAATTGTCAAATACAGAACTTCTAATTGTTAAATACAAATTATTAGTGCAAATTATAACTTGAAGATCTGAACTTGTAATTGTCAAATACAGAACTTAAAATTGATAGCTTCTAATTATTATTGTAAATTATAACTTGAAGAACTGAACTTGTAATAGTGAATTACAGAACTTAGATTTGTTAAATTCAAATTATTATTTCAAATTATAACTTGAGGATCTGAACTAGTAATTGTCAAATACAGAACTTAAAATTGATAGCTTCTAATTATTATTTCAAATTATAACTTGAAGATCTGAACTTGTAATTGTCAAATACAGAACTTCTAATTATTAAATACAAATTATTAGTGCAAATTATAACTTGTAGATCTGAACTTGTAATTGTCAAATACAGAACTTAAAATTGATAGCTTCTAATTATTATTGTAAATTATAACTTGAAGATCTGAACTTGTAATAGTGAATTACAGAACTTAGATTTGTCAAATTCTAATTATTAATTCTAATTATAACTTGAAGATCTGAACTAGTAATTGTCAAATACAGAACTTAAAATTGATAGCTTCTAATTATTATTGCAAATTATAACTTGAAGATCTGCACTTGTAATTGTCAAATACAGAACTTAAAATTAATAGCTTCTAATTATTATTGCAAATAATAACTTGAAGATCTGAACTTGTAATTGTCAAATGCAGAACTTAAAATTGATAGCTTCTAATTATTATTGCAAATAATAATTAGGAGATCTGTACTTGTAATTGTCAAATACAGAACTTAAAATTGATAGCTTATAATTATAATTCAAATTATAACTTGAAGATCTGAACTTGTAATAGTCAAATACAGAACTTCGAATTGTTAAATACAAATTATTAGTGCAAATTATTACTTGAAGATCTGAACCTGTAATAGGTAAATACAGAACTTCGAATGGTTAAATTCAAACTAAGATTGCAAATAATAATTTGAAGATCTGAACTTGTAATAGTCAAATACAGAACTTCTAATTGTTAAATACAAATTATTAGTGCAAATCATAACTTGAAGATCTGAACTTGTAATTGTAAAACACAGAACTTCTAATTGTTAAATACAAATTATAAGTGCAAATTATAACTTGAAGATCTGAACTAGTAATTGTCAAATACAGCACTTACAATTGATAGCTTCTAATTATTATTGCAAATTATAACTTGAAGATCTGAACTAGTAATTGTCAAATACAGAACTTAAAATTAATAGCTTCTAATTATTATTGCAAATTATAACTTGAAGATCTGAACTTGTAATTGTCAAATACAGAACTTCTAATTGTTAAATACAAATTATTAGTGCAAATTATAACTTGAAGATCTGAACTTGTAATTGTCAAATACAGAACTTAAAATTGATAGCTTCTAATTATTATTGCAAATTATAACTTGAAGATCTGAACTTGTAATTGTCAAATACAGAACTTAAAATTGATAGCTTATTATTATTATTGTAAATTATAACTTGAAGATCTGAACTTGTAAGAGTGAATTACAGAACTTAGAATTGATAGCATTTAATTATTATTGTAAATTATAACTTGAAGATCTGAACTTGTAATTGTCAAATACAGAACATAAAATTGATAGCTTCTAATTATTATTTCAAATTATAACTTGAAGATCTGAACTAGTAATTGTCAAATACAGAACTTAAAATTAATAGCTTCTAATTATTATTGCAAATTATAACTTGAAGATCTGAACTTGTAATTGTCAAATACAGAACTTCAAATTGTTAAATACAAATTATTAGTGCAAATAATAACTTGAAGATCTGAACTTGTAATTGTCAAATACAGAACTTAAAATTGATAGCTTCTAATTATTATTGTAAATTATAACTTGAAGATCTGAACTTGTAATAGTGAATTACAGAACTTAGATTTGTTAAATTCAAATTATTATTTCAAATTATAACTTGAAGATCTGAACTAGTAATTGTCCAAAACAGAACTTAAAATTGATAGCTTCTAATCATTATTGCATATTATAACTTGAAGATCTGAACTTGTAATTGTTAAATACAGAACTTAAAATTGATAGCTTCTAATTATTATTGTAAATTATAACTTCAAGATCTGAACTTGTAATTGTCAAAAACAGAACTTAAAATTGATAGCTTCTAATTGTTATTGCAAATAATTACTTGAAGATCTGAACTTGTAATTGTCAAATTCAGAACTTAAAATTGATAGCTTCTAATTATTATTGCAAATTATAATTTGAAGATCTGAACTTGTAATAGACAAATACGCAACTTAGCATTGTTAAATACAAATTGTGATTGAAAATTATAACTTGAAGATCTGAACCTGTAATAGGTAAATACAGAACTTCGAATTGTAAAATTCTAACTAAGATTGCAAATAATAATTCGAAGATCTGAACTTGTAATAGTCAAATACAGAACTGCTAATTGTTAAATACAAATTATTAGTGCAAATTATAACTTGAAGATCTGATCTAGTAATTGTCAAATACAGAACTTAAAATTGATAGCTTCTAATTATTATTGCAAATTATAACTTGAAGATCTGAACTTGTAATTGTCAAATACAGAACTTCTAATTGTTAAATACAAATTATTAGTGCAAATTATAACTTGAAGATCTGAACCTGTAATAGGTAAATACAGAACTTCGAATTGTTAAATTCTAACTAAGATTGCAAATAATAATTCGAAGATCTGAACTTGTAATAGTCAAATACAGAACTGCTAATTGTTAAATACAAATTATTGGTGCAAATTATAACTTGAAGATCTGAACTAGTAATTGTCAAATACAGCACTTAAAATTGATAGCTTCTAATTATTATTGCAAATTATAACTTGAAGATCTGAACTTGTAATTGTCAAATACAGAACATAAAATTGATAGCTACTAATTATTATTTCAAATTATAACTTGAAGATCTGAACTTGTAATTGTCAAATACAGAACTTAAAATTAATAGCTTCTAATTATTATTGCAAATTATAACTTGAATGTCTGAACTTGTAATTGTCAAATACAGAACTTCTAATTGTTAAATACAAATTATTAGTGCAAATTATAACTTGAAGATCTGAACTTGTAATTGTCAAATACAGAACTTAAAATTGATAGCTTCTAATTATTATTGTAAATTATAACTTGAAGAACTGAACTTGTAATAGTGAATTACAGAACTTAGATTTGTTAAATTCAAATTATTATTTCAAATTATAACTTGAGGATCTGAACTAGTAATTGTCAAATACAGAACTTAAAATTGATAGCTACTGCTTATTATTTCAAATTATAACTTGAAGATCTGAACTTGTAATTGTCAAATACAGAACTTCTAATTGTTAAATACAAATTATTAGTGCAAATTATAACTTGTAGATCTGAACTTGTAATTGTCAAATACAGAACTTAAAATTGATAGCTTCTAATTATTATTGTAAATTATAACTTGAAGATCTGAACTTGTAATAGTGAATTACAGAACTTAGATTTGTCAAATTCTAATTATTAATTCTAATTATAACTTGAAGATCTGAACTAGTAATTGTCAAATACAGAACTTAAAATTGATAGCTTCTAATTATTATTGCAAATTATAACTTGAAGATCTGCACTTGTAATTGTCAAATACAGAACTTAAAATTAATAGCTTCTAATTATTATTGCAAATAATAACTTGAAGATCTGAACTTGTAATTGTCAAATGCAGAACTTAAAATTGATAGCTTCTAATTATTATTGCAAATAATAATTAGGAGATCTGTACTTGTAATTGTCAAATACAGAACTTAAAATTGATAGCTTATAATTATAATTCAAATTATAACTTGAAGATCTGAACTTGTAATAGTCAAATACAGAACTTCTAATTGTTAAATACAAATTATTAGTGCAAATCATAACTTGAAGATCTGAACTTGTAATTGTAAAACACAGAACTTCTAATTGTTAAATACAAATTATAAGTGCAAATTATAACTTGAAGATCTGAACTAGTAATTGTCAAATACAGCACTTACAATTGATAGCTTCTAATTATTATTGCAAATTATAACTTGAAGATCTGAACTTGTAATTGTCAAATACAGAACTTAAAATTAATAGCTTCTAATTATTATTGCAAATTATAACTTGAAGATCTGAACTTGTAATTGTCAAATACAGAACTTCTAATTGTTAAATACAAATTATTAGTGCAAATTATAACTTGAAGATCTGAACTTGTAATTGTCAAATACAGAACTTAAAATTGATAGCTTCTAATCATTATTGTAAATTATAACTTGAAGATCTGAACTTGTAATAGTGAATTACAGAACTTAGATTTGTTAAATTCAAATTATTATTTCAAATTATAACTTGAAGATCTGAACTAGTAATTGTCAAATACAGAACTTAAAATTGATAGCTTCTAATTATTATTGCAAATCATAACTTGAAGATCTGAACTTGTAATTGTCAAATACAGAACTTAAAATTGATAGCTTCTAATTATTATTGTAAATTATAACTTGAAGATCTGACCTTGTAATTGTCAAATACAGAACTTAAAATTGATATCTTCTAATTATTATTGCAAATAATAACTTGAAGATCTGAACTAGTAATTGTCAAATACAGCACTTAAAATTGATAGCTTCTAATTATTATTGCAAATTATAATTTGAAGATCTGAACTTGTAATAGACCATTTACGCAACTTAGCATTGTTAAATACAAATTGTGATTGCAAATTATAACTTGAAGATCTGAACCTGTAATAGTGAATTACAGAACTTAGATTTGTTAAATTCAAATTATTATTTCAAATTATAACTTGAAGATCTTAACTAGTAATTGTCCAAAACAGAACTTAAAATTGATAGCTTCTAATTATTATTGCATATTATAACTTGAAGATCTGAACTAGTAATTGTTAAATACAGAACTTAAAATTGATAGCTTCTAATTATTATTGTAAATTATAACTTCAAGATCTGAACGTGTAATTGTCAAAAACAGAACTTAAAATTGATAGCTTCTAATTATTATTGCAAATAATTACTTGAAGATCTGAACTTGTAATTGTCAAATTCAGAACTTAAAATTGATAGCTTCTAATTATTATTGCAAATTATAATTTGAAGATCTGAACTTGTAATAGACAAATACAGAACTTAAAATTGATAGCTTCTAATTATTATTGCAAATTATAACTTGAAGATGTGAACTTGTAATAGTGAATTATAGAACTTAGATTTGTTAAATTCAAATTATTATTTCAAATTATAACTTGAAGATCTGAACTAGTAATTGTCAAATACAGAACTTAAAATTGATAGCTTCTAATTATTATTGCAAATAATTACTAGAAGATCTGAACTTGTAATTGTCAAATTCAGAACTTAAAATTGATAGCTTCTAATTATTATTGCAAATTATAATTTGAAGATCTGAACTTGTAATAGACAAATACAGAACTTAAAATTGATAGCTTATAATTATTATTGTAAATTATAACTTGAAGATCTGAACTATTATTGTCAAATACAGAACTTAAAATTGATAGCTTCTAATTATTATTTCAAATTATAACTTGAAGATCTGAACTGGTAATTGTCAAATACAGAACTTCTAATTGTTAAATACAAATTATTGTTTCAAATTATAACTTGAAGATCTGAACTAGTAATTGTCAAATACAGAACTTAAAATTGATAGCTTCTAATTATTATTGCAAATTATAACTTGAAGATCTGAACTTGTAATTGTCAAATACAGAACTTAAAATTGATAGCTTCTAATTATTATTTCAAATTATAACTTGAAGATCTGAACTTGTAATTGTCAAATACAGAACTTAAAATTGATAGCTTCTAATTATTATTGCAAATAATAACTTGAAGATCTGAACTTTTAATTGTCAAATGCAGAACTTAAAATTGATAGCTTCTAATTATTATTGCAAATAATAATTTGAAGATCTGTACTTGTAATTGTCAAATAGAGAACTTAAAATTGATAGCTTAAAATTATAATTCAATTTATAACTTGAAGATCTGAACTTGTTATAGTCAAATACAGAACTTCTAATTGTTAAATACAAATTATTAGTGCAAATTATAACTTGAAGATCTGAACTTGTTATTGTCAAATACAGAACTTCTAATTATTAAATTCAAATTATTATTTCAAATATTGAAGATCTTGAAGATCTGAACTAGTAATTGTCAAATACAGAACTTAAAATTGATAGCTTCTAATTATTATTGCAAATTATAACTTGAAGATCTGAACTTGTAATTGTCAAATACAGAACTTAAAATTGATAGCTTATTATTATTATTGTAAATTATAACTTGAAGATCTGAACTTGTAATAGTGAATTACAGAACTTAGAATTGATAGCTTTTAATTATTATTGTAAATTATAACTTGAAGATCTGAACTTGTAATTGTCAAATACAGAACATAAAATTGATAGCTTCTAATTATTATTTCAAATTATAACTTGAAGATCTGAACTTGAAATAGTCAAATACAGAACTTAAAATTAATAGCTTCTAATTATTATTGCAAATTATAACTTGAAGATCTGAACTTGTAATTATCAAATACAGAACTTCAAATTGTTAAATACAAATTATTAGTGCAAATTATAACTTGAAGATCTGAACTTGTAATTGTCAAATACAGAACTTAAAATTGATAGCTTCTAATTATTATTGTAAATTATAACTTGAAGATCTGAACTTGTAATAGTGAATTACAGAACTTAGATTTGTTAAATTCAAATTATTATTTCAAATTATAACTTGAAGATCTGAACTAGTAATTGTCCAAAACAGAACTTAAAATTGATAGCTTCTAATTATTATTGTAAATTATAACTTCAAGATCTGAACGTGTAATTGTCAAAAACAGAACTTAAAATTGATAGCTTCTAATTATTATTGCAAATAATTACTTGAAGATCTGAACTTGTAATTGTCAAATTCAGAACTTAAAATTGATAGCTTCTAATTATTATTGCAAATTATAATTTGAAGATCTGAACTTGTAATAGACAAATACAGAACTTAAAATTGATAGCTTCTAATTATTATTGCAAATTATAACTTGAAGATGTGAACTTGTAATAGTGAATTATAGAACTTAGATTTGTTAAATTCAAATTATTATTTCAAATTATAACTTGAAGATCTGAACTAGTAATTGTCAAATACAGAACTTAAAATTGATAGCTTCTAATTATTATTGCAAATAATTACTAGAAGATCTGAACTTGTAATTGTCAAATTCAGAACTTAAAATTGATAGCTTCTAATTATTATTGCAAATTATAATTTGAAGATCTGAACTTGTAATAGACAAATACAGAACTTAAAATTGATAGCTTATAATTATTATTGTAAATTATAACTTGAAGATCTGAACTATTATTGTCAAATACAGAACTTAAAATTGATAGCTTCTAATTATTATTTCAAATTATAACTTGAAGATCTGAACTGGTAATTGTCAAATACAGAACTTCTAATTGTTAAATACAAATTATTGTTTCAAATTATAACTTGAAGATCTGAACTAGTAATTGTCAAATACAGAACTTAAAATTGATAGCTTCTAATTATTATTGCAAATTATAACTTGAAGATCTGAACTTGTAATTGTCAAATACAGAACTTAAAATTGATAGCTTCTAATTATTATTTCAAATTATAACTTGAAGATCTGAACTTGTAATTGTCAAATACAGAACTTAAAATTGATAGCTTCTAATTATTATTGCAAATAATAACTTGAAGATCTGAACTTTTAATTGTCAAATGCAGAACTTAAAATTGATAGCTTCTAATTATTATTGCAAATAATAATTTGAAGATCTGTACTTGTAATTGTCAAATAGAGAACTTAAAATTGATAGCTTAAAATTATAATTCAATTTATAACTTGAAGATCTGAACTTGTAATAGTCAAATACAGAACTTCTAATTGTTAAATACAAATTATTAGTGCAAATTATAACTTGAAGATCTGAACTTGTTATTGTCAAATACAGAACTTCTAATTATTAAATTCAAATTATTATTTCAAATATTGAAGATCTTGAAGATCTGAACTAGTAATTGTCAAATACAGAACTTAAAATTGATAGCTTCTAATTATTATTGCAAATTATAACTTGAAGATCTGAACTTGTAATTGTCAAATACAGAACTTAAAATTGATAGCTTACTATTATTATTGTAAATTATAACTTGAAGATCTGAACTTGTAATAGTCAAATACAGAACTTCGAATTGTTAAATACAAATTATTAGTGCAAATTATAACTTGAAGATCTGAACCTGTAATAGGTAAATACAGAACTTCGAATTGTTAAATTCTAACTAAGATTGCAAATAATAATTCGAAGATCTGAACTTGTAATAGTCAAATACAGAACTGCTAATTGTTAAATACAAATTATTGGTGCAAATTATAACTTGAAGATCTGAACTAGTAATTGTCAAATACAGCACTTAAAATTGATAGCTTCTAATTATTATTGCAAATTATAACTTGAAGATCTGAACTTGTAATTGTCAAATACAGAACATAAAATTGATAGCTACTAATTATTATTTCAAATTATAACTTGAAGATCTGAACTTGTAATTGTTAAATACAGAACTTAAAATTAATAGCTTCTAATTATTATTGCAAATTATAACTTGAATGTCTGAACTTGTAATTGTCAAATACAGAACTTCTAATTGTTAAATACAAATTATTAGTGCAAATTATAACTTGAAGATCTGAACTTGTAATTGTCAAATACAGAACTTAAAATTGATAGCTTCTAATTATTATTGTAAATTATAACTTGAAGAACTGAACTTGTAATAGTGAATTACAGAACTTAGATTTGTTAAATTCAAATTATTATTTCAAATTATAACTTGAGGATCTGAACTAGTAATTGTCAAATACAGAACTTAAAATTGATAGCTTCTAATTATTATTTCAAATTATAACTTGAAGATCTGAACTTGTAATTGTCAAATACAGAACTTCTAATTATTAAATACAAATTATTAGTGCAAATTATAACTTGTAGATCTGAACTTGTAATTGTCAAATACAGAACTTAAAATTGATAGCTTCTAATTATTATTGTAAATTATAACTTGAAGATCTGAACTTGTAATAGGGAATTACAGAACTTAGATTTGTCAAATTCTAATTATTAATTCTAATTATAACTTGAAGATCTGAACTAGTAATTGTCAAATACAGAACTTAAAATTGATAGCTTCTAATTATTATTGCAAATTATAACTTGAAGATCTGCACTTGTAATTGTCAAATACAGAACTTAAAATTAATAGCTTCTAATTATTATTGCAAATAATAACTTGAAGATCTGAACTTGTAATTGTCAAATGCAGAACTTAAAATTGATAGCTTCTAATTATTATTGCAAATAATAATTAGGAGATCTGTACTTGTAATTGTCAAATACAGAACTTAAAATTGATAGCTTATAATTATAATTCAAATTATAACTTGAAGATCTGAACTTGTAATAGTCAAATACAGAACTTCGAATTGTTAAATACAAATTATTAGTGCAAATTATTACTTGAAGATCTGAACCTGTAATAGGTAAATACAGAACTTCGAATGGTTAAAATCAAACTAAGATTGTAAATAATAATTTGAAGATCTGAACTTGTAATAGTCAAATACAGAACTTCTAATTGTTAAATACAAATTATTAGTGCAAATCATAACTTGAAGATCTGAACTTGTAATTGTAAAACACAGAACTTCTAATTGTTAAATACAAATTATAAGTGCAAATTATAACTTGAAGATCTGAACTAGTAATTGTCAAATACAGCACTTACAATTGATAGCTTCTAATTATTATTGCAAATTATAACTTGAAGATCTGAACTAGTAATTGTCAAATACAGAACTTAAAATTAATAGCTTCTAATTATTATTGCAAACTATAACTTGAAGATCTGAACTTGTAATTGTCAAATACAGAACTTCTAATTGTTAAATACAAATTATTAGTGCAAATTATAACTTGAAGATCTGAACTTGTAATTGTCAAATACAGAACTTAAAATTGATAGCTTCTAATTATTATTGCAAATTATAACTTGAAGATCTGAACTTGTAATTGTCAAATACAGAACTTAAAATTGATAGCTTATTATTATTATTGTAAATTATAACTTGAAGATCTGAACTTGTAAGAGTGAATTACAGAACTTAGAATTGATAGCATTTAATTATTATTGTAAATTATAACTTGAAGATCTGAACTTGTAATTGTCAAATACAGAACATAAAATTGATAGCTTCTAATTATTATTTCAAATTATAACTTGAAGATCTGAACTAGTAATTGTCAAATACAGAACTTAAAATTAATATCTTCTAATTATTATTGCAAATTATAACTTGAAGATCTGAACTTGTAATTGTCAAATACAGAACTTCAAATTGTTAAATACAAATTATTAGTGCAAATAATAACTTGAAGATCTGAACTTGTAATTGTCAAATACAGAACTTAAAATTGATAGCTTCTAATTATTATTGTAAATTATAACTTGAAGATCTGAACTTGTAATAGTGAATTACAGAACTTAGATTTGTTAAATTCAAATTATTATTTCAAATTATAACTTGAAGATCTGAACTAGTAACTGTCCAAAACAGAACTTAAAATTGATAGCTTCTAATCATTATTGCATATTATAACTTGAAGATCTGAACTTGTAATTGTTAAATACAGAACTTAAAATTGATAGCTTCTAATTATTATTGTAAATTATAACTTCAAGATCTGAACTTGTAATTGTCAAAAACAGAACTTAAAATTGATAGCTTCTAATTGTTATTGCAAATAATTACTTGAAGATCTGAACTTGTAATTGTCAAATTCAGAACTTAAAATTGATAGCTTCTAATTATTATTGCAAATTATAATTTGAAGATCTGAACTTGTAATAGACAAATACGCAACTTAGCATTGTTAAATACAAATTGTGATTGAAAATTATAACTTGAAGATCTGAACCTGTAATAGGTAAATACAGAACTTCGAATTGTAAAATTCTAACTAAGATTGCAAATAATAATTCGAAGATCTGAACTTGTAATAGTCAAATACAGAACTGCTAATTGTTAAATACAAATTATTAGTGCAAATTATAACTTGAAGATCTGATCTAGTAATTGTCAAATACAGAACTTAAAATTGATAGCTTCTAATTATTATTGCAAATTATAACTTGAAGATCTGAACTTGTAATTGTCAAATACAGAACTTCTAATTGTTAAATACAAATTATTAGTGCAAATTATAACTTGAAGATCTGAACCTGTAATAGGTAAATACAGAACTTCGAATTGTTAAATTCTAACTAAGATTGCAAATAATAATTCGAAGATCTGAACTTGTAATAGTCAAATACAGAACTGCTAATTGTTAAATACAAATTATTGGTGCAAATTATAACTTGAAGATCTGAACTAGTAATTGTCAAATACAGCACTTAAAATTGATAGCTTCTAATTATTATTGCAAATTATAACTTGAAGATCTGAACTTGTAATTGTCAAATACAGAACATAAAATTGATAGCTACTAATTATTATTTCAAATTATAACTTGAAGATCTGAACTTGTAATTGTCAAATACAGAACTTAAAATTAATAGCTTCTAATTATTATTGCAAATTATAACTTGAATGTCTGAACTTGTAATTGTCAAATACAGAACTTCTAATTGTTAAATACAAATTATTAGTGCAAATTATAACTTGAAGATCTGAACTTGTAATTGTCAAATACAGAACTTAAAATTGATAGCTTCTAATTATTATTGTAAATTATAACTTGAAGAACTGAACTTGTAATAGTGAATTACAGAACTTAGATTTGTTAAATTCAAATTATTATTTCAAATTATAACTTGAGGATCTGAACTAGTAATTGTCAAATACAGAACTTAAAATTGATAGCTTCTGCTTATTATTTCAAATTATAACTTGAAGATCTGAACTTGTAATTGTCAAATACAGAACTTCTAATTGTTAAATACAAATTATTAGTGCAAATTATAACTTGTAGATCTGAACTTGTAATTGTCAAATACAGAACTTAAAATTGATAGCTTCTAATTATTATTGTAAATTATAACTTGAAGATCTGAACTTGTAATAGTGAATTACAGAACTTAGATTTGTCAAATTCTAATTAATAATTCTAATTATAACTTGAAGATCTGAACTAGTAATTGTCAAATACAGAACTTAAAATTGATAGCTTCTAATTATTATTGCAAATTATAACTTGAAGATCTGCACTTGTAATTGTCAAATACAGAACTTAAAATTAATAGCTTCTAATTATTATTGCAAATAATAACTTGAAGATCTGAACTTGTAATTGTCAAATGCAGAACTTAAAATTGATAGCTTCTAATTATTATTGCAAATAATAATTAGGAGATCTGTACTTGTAATTGTCAAATACAGAACTTAAAATTGATAGCTTATAATTATAATTCAAATTATAACTTGAAGATCTGAACTTGTAATAGTCAAATACAGAACTTCTAATTGTTAAATACAAATTATTAGTGCAAATCATAACTTGAAGATCTGAACTTGTAATTGTAAAACACAGAACTTCTAATTGTTAAATACAAATTATAAGTGCAAATTATAACTTGAAGATCTGAACTAGTAATTGTCAAATACAGCACTTACAATTGATAGCTTCTAATTATTATTGCAAATTATAACTTGAAGATCTGAACTTGTAATTGTCAAATACAGAACTTAAAATTAATAGCTTCTAATTATTATTGCAAATTATAACTTGAAGATCTGAACTTGTAATTGTCAAATACAGAACTTCTAATTGTTAAATACAAATTATTAGTGCAAATTATAACTTGAAGATCTGAACTTGTAATTGTCAAATACAGAACTTAAAATTGATAGCTTCTAATCATTATTGTAAATTATAACTTGAAGATCTGAACTTGTAATAGTGAATTACAGAACTTAGATTTGTTAAATTCAAATTATTATTTCAAATTATAACTTGAAGATCTGAACTAGTAATTGTCAAATACAGAACTTAAAATTGATAGCTTCTAATTATTATTGCAAATCATAACTTGAAGATCTGAACTTGTAATTGTCAAATACAGAACTTAAAATTGATAGCTTCTAATTATTATTGTAAATTATAACTTGAAGATCTGACCTTGTAATTGTCAAATACAGAACTTAAAATTGATATCTTCTAATTATTATTGCAAATAATAACTTGAAGATCTGAACTAGTAATTGTCAAATACAGCACTTAAAATTGATAGCTTCTAATTATTATTGCAAATTATAATTTGAAGATCTGAACTTGTAATAGACCATTTACGCAACTTAGCATTGTTAAATACAAATTGTGATTGCAAATTATAACTTGAAGATCTGAACCTGTAATAGTGAATTACAGAACTTAGATTTGTTAAATTCAAATTATTATTTCAAATTATAACTTGAAGATCTTAACTAGTAATTGTCCAAAACAGAACTTAAAATTGATAGCTTCTAATTATTATTGCATATTATAACTTGAAGATCTGAACTAGTAATTGTTAAATACAGAACTTAAAATTGATAGCTTCTAATTATTATTGTAAATTATAACTTCAAGATCTGAACGTGTAATTGTCAAAAACAGAACTTAAAATTGATAGCTTCTAATTATTATTGCAAATAATTACTTGAAGATCTGAACTTGTAATTGTCAAATTCAGAACTTAAAATTGATAGCTTCTAATTATTATTGCAAATTATAATTTGAAGATCTGAACTTGTAATAGACAAATACAGAACTTAAAATTGATAGCTTCTAATTATTATTGCAAATTATAACTTGAAGATGTGAACTTGTAATAGTGAATTATAGAACTTAGATTTGTTAAATTCAAATTATTATTTCAAATTATAACTTGAAGATCTGAACTAGTAATTGTCAAATACAGAACTTAAAATTGATAGCTTCTAATTATTATTGCAAATAATTACTAGAAGATCTGAACTTGTAATTGTCAAATTCAGAACTTAAAATTGATAGCTTCTAATTATTATTGCAAATTATAATTTGAAGATCTGAACTTGTAATAGACAAATACAGAACTTAAAATTGATAGCTTATAATTATTATTGTAAATTATAACTTGAAGATCTGAACTATTATTGTCAAATACAGAACTTAAAATTGATAGCTTCTAATTATTATTTCAAATTATAACTTGAAGATCTGAACTGGTAATTGTCAAATACAGAACTTCTAATTGTTAAATACAAATTATTGTTTCAAATTATAACTTGAAGATCTGAACTAGTAATTGTCAAATACAGAACTTAAAATTGATAGCTTCTAATTATTATTGCAAATTATAACTTGAAGATCTGAACTTGTAATTGTCAAATACAGAACTTAAAATTGATAGCTTCTAATTATTATTTCAAATTATAACTTGAAGATCTGAACTTGTAATTGTCAAATACAGAACTTAAAATTGATAGCTTCTAATTATTATTGCAAATAATAACTTGAAGATCTGAACTTTTAATTGTCAAATGCAGAACTTAAAATTGATAGCTTCTAATTATTATTGCAAATAATAATTTGAAGATCTGTACTTGTAATTGTCAAATAGAGAACTTAAAATTGATAGCTTAAAATTATAATTCAATTTATAACTTGAAGATCTGAACTTGTAATAGTCAAATACAGAACTTCTAATTGTTAAATACAAATTATTAGTGCAAATTATAACTTGAAGATCTGAACTTGTTATTGTCAAATACAGAACTTCTAATTATTAAATTCAAATTATTATTTCAAATATTGAAGATCTTGAAGATCTGAACTAGTAATTGTCAAATACAGAACTTAAAATTGATAGCTTCTAATTATTATTGCAAATTATAACTTGAATATCTGAACTTGTAATTGTCAAATACAGAACTTAAAATTGATAGCTTATTATTATTATTGTAAATTATAACTTGAAGATCTGAACTTGTAATAGTGAATTACAGAACTTAGAATTGATAGCTTTTAATTATTATTGTAAATTATAACTTGAAGATCTGAACTTGTAATTGTCAAATACAGAACATAAAATTGATAGCTTCTAATTATTATTTCAAATTATAACTTGAAGATCTGAACTTGAAATTGTCAAATACAGAACTTAAAATTAATAGCTTCTAATTATTATTGCAAATTATAACTTGAAGATCTGAACTTGTAATTATCAAATACAGAACTTCAAATTGTTAAATACAAATTATTAGTGCAAATTATAACTTGAAGATCTGAACTTGTAATTGTCAAATACAGAACTTAAAATTGATAGCTTCTAATTATTATTGTAAATTATAACTTGAAGATCTGAACTTGTAATAGTGAATTACAGAACTTAGATTTGTTAAATTCAAATTATTATTTCAATTTATAACTTGAAGATCTGAACTAGTAATTGTCCAAAACAGAACTTAAAATTGATAGCTTCTAATTATTATTGTAAATTATAACTTCAAGATCTGAACGTGTAATTGTCAAAAACAGAACTTAAAATTGATAGCTTCTAATTATTATTGCAAATAATTACTTGAAGATCTGAACTTGTAATTGTCAAATTCAGAACTTAAAATTGATAGCTTCTAATTATTATTGCAAATTATAATTTGAAGATCTGAACTTGTAATAGACAAATACAGAACTTAAAATTGATAGCTTCTAATTATTATTGCAAATTATAACTTGAAGATGTGAACTTGTAATAGTGAATTATAGAACTTAGATTTGTTAAATTCATATTATTATTTCAAATTATAACTTGAAGATCTGAACTAGTAATTGTCAAATACAGAACTTAAAATTGATAGCTTCTAATTATTATTGCAAATAATTACTAGAAGATCTGAACTTGTAATTGTCAAATTCAGAACTTAAAATTGATAGCTTCTAATTATTATTGCAAATTATAATTTGAAGATCTGAACTTGTAATAGACAAATACAGAACTTAAAATTGATAGCTTATAATTATTATTGTAAATTATAACTTGAAGATCTGAACTATTATTGTCAAATACAGAACTTAAAATTGATAGCTTCTAATTATTATTTCAAATTATAACTTGAAGATCTGAACTGGTAATTGTCAAATACAGAACTTCTAATTGTTAAATACAAATTATTGTTTCAAATTATAACTTGAAGATCTGAACTAGTAATTGTCAAATACAGAACTTAAAATTGATAGCTTCTAATTATTATTTCAAATTATAACTTGAAGATCTGAACTTGTAATTGTCAAATACAGAACTTAAAATTGATAGCTTCTAATTATTATTGCAAATAATAACTTGAAGATCTGAACTTTTAATTGTCAAATGCAGAACTTAAAATTGATAGCTTCTAATTATTATTGCAAATAATAATTTGAAGATCTGTACTTGTAATTGTCAAATAGAGAACTTAAAATTGATAGCTTAAAATTATAATTCAATTTATAACTTGAAGATCTGAACTTGTAATAGTCAAATACAGAACTTCTAATTGTTAAATACAAATTATTAGTGCAAATTATAACTTGAAGATCTGAACTTGTTATTGTCAAATACAGAACTTCTAATTATTAAATTCAAATTATTATTTCAAATATTGAAGATCTTGAAGATCTGAACTAGTAATTGTCAAATACAGAACTTAAAATTGATAGCTTCTAATTATTATTGCAAATTATAACTTGAAGATCTGAACTTGTAATTGTCAAATACAGAACTTAAAATTGATAGCTTATTATTATTATTGTAAATTATAACTTGAAGATCTGAACTTGTAATAGTGAATTACAGAACTTAGAATTGATAGCTTTTAATTATTATTGTAAATTATAACTTGAAGATCTGAACTTGTAATTGTCAAATACAGAACATAAAATTGATAGCTTCTAATTATTATTTCAAATTATAACTTGAAGATCTGAACTTGAAATTGTCAAATACAGAACTTAAAATTAATAGCTTCTAATTATTATTGCAAATTATAACTTGAAGATCTGAACTTGTAATTATCAAATACAGAACTTCAAATTGTTAAATACAAATTATTAGTGCAAATTATAACTTGAAGATCTGAACTTGTAATTGTCAAATACAGAACTTAAAATTGATAGCTTCTAATTATTATTGTAAATTATAACTTGAAGATCTGAACTTGTAATAGTGAATTACAGAACTTAGATTTGTTAAATTCAAATTATTATTTCAAATTATAACTTGAAGATCTGAACTAGTAATTGTCCAAAACAGAACTTAAAATTGATAGCTACTAATTATTATTGCATATTATAACTTGAAGATCTGAACTTGTAATTTTAAATACAGAACTTAAAATTGATAGCTTCTAATTATTATTGTAAATTATAACTTCAAGATCTGAACTTGTAATTGTCAAATACAGAACTTAAAATTGATAGCTTCTAATTATTATTGCAAATAATTACTTGAAGATCTGAACTTGTAATTGTCAAATACAGAACTTAAAATTGATAAGTTCTAATTATTATTGCAAATTATAATTTGAAGATCTGAACTTGTAATAGACAAATACGCAACTTAGCATTGTTAAATACAAATTGTGATTGCATATTATAACTTGAAGATCTGAACTTGTAATTTTAAATACAGAACTTAAAATTGATAGCTTCTAATTATTATTGCAAATTATAACTTGAAGATCTGAACTAGTAATTGTCAAATACAGAACTTAAAATTGATAGCTTCTAATTATTATTGCAAATAATTACTAGAAGATCTGCACTTGTAATTGTCAAATTCAGAACTTAAAATTGATAGCTTCTAATTATTATTGCAAATTATAATTTGAAGATCTGAACTTGTAATAGACAAATACAGAACTTAAAATTGATAGCTTATAATTATTATTGTAAATTATAACTTGAAGATCTGAACTATTATTGTCAAATACAGAACTTAAAATTGATAGCTTCTAATTATTATTTCAAATTATAACTTGAAGATCTGAACTGGTAATTGTCAAATACAGAACTTCTAATTGTTAAATACAAATTATTGTTTCAAATTATAACTTGAAGATCTGAACTAGTAATTGTCAAATACAGAACTTAAAATTGATAGCTTCTAATTATTATTGCAAATTATAACTTGAAGATCTGAACTTGTAATTGTCAAATACAGAACTTAAAATTGATAGCTTCTAATTATTATTTCAAATTATAACTTGAAGATCTGAACTTGTAATTGTCAAATACAGAACTTAAAATTGATAGCTTCTAATTATTATTGCAAATAATAACTTGAAGATCTGAACTTTTAATTGTCAAATGCAGAACTTAAAATTGATAGCTTCTAATTATTATTGCAAATAATAATTTGAAGATCTGTACTTGTAATTGTCAAATAGAGAACTTAAAATTGATAGCTTAAAATTATAATTCAATTTATAACTTGAAGATCTGAACTTGTAATAGTCAAATACAGAACTTCTAATTGTTAAATACAAATTATTAGTGCAAATTATAACTTGAAGATCTGAACTTGTTATTGTCAAATACAGAACTTCTAATTATTAAATTCAAATTATTATTTCAAATATTGAAGATCTTGAAGATCTGAACTAGTAATTGTCAAATACAGAACTTAAAATTGATAGCTTCTAATTATTATTGCAAATTATAACTTGAAGATCTGAACTTGTAATTGTCAAATACAGAACTTAAAATTGATAGCTTATTATTATTATTGTAAATTATAACTTGAAGATCTGAACTTGTAATAGTGAATTACAGAACTTAGAATTGATAGCTTTTAATTATTATTGTAAATTATAACTTGAAGATCTGAACTTGTAATTGTCAAATACAGAACATAAAATTGATAGCTTCTAATTATTATTTCAAATTATAACTTGAAGATCTGAACTTGAAATTGTCAAATACAGAACTTAAAATTAATAGCTTCTAATTATTATTGCAAATTATAACTTGAAGATCTGAACTTGTAATTATCAAATACAGAACTTCAAATTGTTAAATACAAATTATTAGTGCAAATTATAACTTGAAGATCTGAACTTGTAATTGTCAAATACAGAACTTAAAATTGATAGCTTCTAATTATTATTGTAAATTATAACTTGAAGATCTGAACTTGTAATAGTGAATTACAGAACTTAGATTTGTTAAATTCAAATTATTATTTCAAATTATAACTTGAAGATCTGAACTAGTAATTGTCCAAAACAGAACTTAAAATTGATAGCTTCTAATTATTATTGCATATTATAACTTGAAGATCTGAACTTGTAATTTTAAATACAGAACTTAAAATTGATAGCTTCTAATTATTATTGTAAATTATAACTTCAAGATCTGAACTTGTAATTGTCAAATACAGAACTTCTAATTATTAAATACAAATTATTAGTGCAAATTATAACTTGAAGATCTGAACTTGTAATTGTCAAATACAGAACTTAAAATTGACAGCTTCTAATTATTATTGCAAATTATAACTTGAAGATGTGAACTTGTAATACTGAATTACAGAACTTAGATTTGTTAAATTCAAATTATTATTTCAAATTATAACTTGAAGATCTGAACTAGTAATTGTCAAATACAGAACTTAAAATTGATAGCTTCTAATTATTATTGCAAATTATAACTTGAAGATCTGAACTTGTAATTGTCAAATACAGAACTTAAAATTGATAGCTTCTAATTATTATTTCAAATTATAACTTGAAGATCTGAACTTGTAATTGTCAAATACAGAACTTAAAATTGATAGCTTCTAATTATTATTGCAAATAATAACTTGAAGATCTGAACTTTTAATTGTCAAATGCAGAACTTAAAATTGATAGCTTCTAATTATTATTGCAAATAATAATTTGAAGATCTGTACTTGTAATTGTCAAATAGAGAACTTAAAATTGATAGCTTAAAATTATAATTCAATTTATAACTTGAAGATCTGAACTTGTAATAGTCAAATACAGAACTTCGAATTGTTAAATACAAATTATTAGTGCAAATTATAACCTGAAGATCTCAACTTGTAATAGGTAAATACAGAACTTCGAATTGTTAAATTCAAACTAAGATTGCAAATAATAATTCGAAGATCTGAACTTGTAATAGTCAAATACAGAACTTCTAATTGTTAAATACAAATTATTAGTGCAAATTATAACTTGAAGATCTGAACTTGTTATTGTCAAATACAGAACTTCTAATTATTAAATTCAAATTATTATTTCAAATATTGAAGATCTTGAAGATCTGAACTAGTAATTGTCAAATACAGAACTTAAAATTGATAGCTTATTATTATTATTGTAAATTATAACTTGAAGATCTGAACTTGTAAGAGTGAATTACAGAACTTAGAATTGATAGCATTTAATTATTATTGTAAATTTAACTTGAAGATCTGAACTTGTAATTGTCAAATACAGAACATAAAATTGATAGCTTCTAATTATTATTTCAAATTATAACTTGAAGATCTGAACTTGTAATTGTCAAATACAGAACTTAAAATTAATAGCTTCTAATTATTATTGCAAATTATAACTTGAAGATCTGAACTTGTAATTGTCAAATACAGAACTTCAAATTGTTAAATACAAATTATTAGTGCAAATAATAACTTGAAGATCTGAACTTGTAATTGTCAAATACAGAACTTAAAATTGATAGCTTCTAATTATTATTGTAAATTATAACTTGAAGATCTGAACTTGTAATAGTGAATTACAGAACTTAGATTTGTTAAATTCAAATTATTATTTCAAATTATAACTTGAAGATCTGAACTAGTAATTGTCCAAAACAGAACTTAAAATTGTAAGCTTCTAATTATTATTGCATATTATAACTTGAAGATCTGAACTTGTAATTGTTAAATACGGAACTTAAAATTGATAGCTTCTAATTATTATTGTAAATTATAACTTCAAGATCTGAACTTGTAATTGTCAAAAACAGAACTTAAAATTGATAGCTTCTAATTGTTATTGCAAATAATTACTTGAAGATCTGAACTTGTAATTGTCAAATTCAGAACTTAAAATTGATAGCTTCTAATTATTATTGCAAATTATAATTTGAAGATCTGAACTTGTAATAGACAAATACGCAACTTAGCATTGTTAAATACAAATTGTGATTGAAAATTATAACTTGAAGATCTGAACCTGTAATAGGTAAATACAGAACTTCGAATTGTTACATTCTAACTAAGATTGCAAATAATAATTCGAAGATCTGAACTTGTAATAGTCAAATACAGAACTGCTAATTGTTAAATACAAATTATTAGTGCAAATTATAACTTGAAGATCTGATCTAGTAATTGTCAAATACAGAACTTAAAATTGATAGCTTCTAATTATTATTGCAAATTATAACTTGAAGATCTGAACTTGTAATTGTCAAATACAGAACTTCTAATTGTTAAATACAAATTATTAGTGCAAATTATAACTTGAAGATCTGAACCTGTAATAGGTAAATACAGAACTTCGAATTGTTAAATTCTAACTAAGATTGCAAATAATAATTCGAAGATCTGAACTTGTAATAGTCAAATACAGAACTGCTAATTGTTAAATACAAATTATTGGTGCAAATTATAACTTGAAGATCTGAACTAGTAATTGTCAAATACAGCACTTAAAATTGATAGCTTCTAATTATTATTGCAAATTATAACTTGAAGATCTGAACTTGTAATTGTCAAATACAGAACATAAAATTGATAGCTACTAATTATTATTTCAAATTATAACTTGAAGATCTGAACTTGTAATTGTCAAATACAGAACTTAAAATTAATAGCTTCTAATTATTATTGCAAATTATAACTTGAATGTCTGAACTTGTAATTGTCAAATACAGAACTTCTAATTGTTAAATACAAATTATTAGTGCAAATTATAACATGAAGATCTGAACTTGTAATTGTCAAATACAGAACTTAAAATTGATAGCTTCTAATTATTATTGTAAATTATAACTTGAAGAACTGAACTTGTAATAGTGAATTACAGAACTTAGATTTGTTAAATTCAAATTATTATTTCAAATTATAACTTGAGGATCTGAACTAGTAATTGTCAAATACAGAACTTAAAATTGATAGCTTCTAATTATTATTTCAAATTATAACTTCAAGATCTGAACTTGTAATTGTCAAATACAGAAACTTCTAATTGTTAAATACAAATTATTAGTGCAAATTATAACTTGTAGATCTGAACTTGTAATTGTCAAATACAGAACTTAAAATTGATAGCTTCTAATTATTATTGTAAATTATAACTTGAAGATCTGAACTTGTAATAGTGAATTACAGAACTTAGATTTGTCAAATTCTAATTATTAATTCTAATTATAACTTGAAGATCTGAACTAGTAATTGTCAAATACAGAACTTAAAATTGATAGCTTCTAATTATTATTGCAAATTATAACTTGAAGATCTGCACTTGTAATTGTCAAATACAGAACTTAAAATTAATAGCTTCTAATTATTATTGCAAATAATAACTTGAAGATCTGAACTTGTAATTGTCAAATGCAGAACTTAAAATTGATAGCTTCTAATTATTATTGCAAATAATAATTAGGAGATCTGTACTTGTAATTGTCAAATACAGAACTTAAAATTGATAGCTTATAATTATAATTCAAATTATAACTTGAAGATCTGAACTTGTAATAGTCAAATACAGAACTTCGAATTGTTAAATTCAAATTATTAGTGCAAATTATTACTTGAAGATCTGAACCTGTAATAGGTAAATACAGAACTTCGAATGGTTAAATTCAAACTAAGATTGCAAATAATAATTTGAAGATCTGAACTTGTAATAGTCAAATACAGAACTTCTAATTGTTAAATACAAATTATTAGTGCAAATCATAACTTGAAGATCTGAACTTGTAATTGTAAAACACAGAACTTCTAATTGTTAAATACAAATTATATGTGCAAATTATAACTTGAAGATCTGAACTAGTAATTGTCAAATACAGCACTTACAATTGATAGCTTCTAATTATTATTGCAAATTATAACTTGAAGATCTGAACTAGTAATTGTCAAATACAGAACTTAAAATTGATAGCTTCTAATTATTATTGCAAATAATTACTAGAAGATCTGAACTTGTAATTGTCAAATTCAGAACTTAAAATTGATAGCTTCTAATTATTATTGCAAATTATAATTTGAAGATCTGAACTTGTAATAGACAAATACAGAACTTAAAATTGATAGCTTATAATTATTATTGTAAATTATAACTTGAAGATCTGAACTATTATTGTCAAATACAGAACTTAAAATTGATAGCTTCTAATTATTATTTCAAATTATAACTTGAAGATCTGAACTGGTAATTGTCAAATACAGAACTTCTAATTGTTAAAT
Organism: Cantharis lateralis; assembly: GCA_963170105.1. NCBI lineage: Eukaryota > Metazoa > Arthropoda > Insecta > Coleoptera > Cantharidae > Cantharis > Cantharis lateralis. Next base: position 21,153,426 of record OY720625.1, on the reverse strand, counting down.
ACAAATTATTGTTTCAAATTATAACTTGAAGATCTGAACTAGTAATTGTCAAATACAGAACTTAAAATTGATAGCTTCTAATTATTATTGCAAATTATAACTTGAAGATCTGAACTTGTAATTGTCAAATACAGAACTTAAAATTGATAGCTTCTAATTATTATTTCAAATTATAACTTGAAGATCTGAACTTGTAATTGTCAAATACAGAACTTAAAATTGATAGCTTCTAATTATTATTGCAAATAATAACTTGAAGATCTGAACTTTTAATTGTCAAATGCAGAACTTAAAATTGATAGCTTCTAATTATTATTGCAAATAATAATTTGAAGATCTGTACTTGTAATTGTCAAATAGAGAACTTAAAATTGATAGCTTAAAATTATAATTCAATTTATAACTTGAAGATCTGAACTTGTAATAGTCAAATACAGAACTTCTAATTGTTAAATACAAATTATTAGTGCAAATTATAACTTGAAGATCTGAACTTGTTATTGTCAAATACAGAACTTCTAATTATTAAATTCAAATTATTATTTCAAATATTGAAGATCTTGAAGATCTGAACTAGTAATTGTCAAATACAGAACTTAAAATTGATAGCTTCTAATTATTATTGCAAATTATAACTTGAAGATCTGAACTTGTAATTGTCAAATACAGAACTTAAAATTGATAGCTTATTATTATTATTGTAAATTATAACTTGAAGATCTGAACTTGTAATAGTGAATTACAGAACTTAGAATTGATAGCTTTTAATTATTATTGTAAATTATAACTTGAAGATCTGAACTTGTAATTGTCAAATACAGAACATAAAATTGATAGCTTCTAATTATTATTTCAAATTATAACTTGAAGATCTGAACTTGAAATTGTCAAATACAGAACTTAAAATTAATAGCTTCTAATTATTATTGCAAATTATAACTTGAAGATCTGAACTTGTAATTATCAAATACAGAACTTCAAATTGTTAAATACAAATTATTAGTGCAAATTATAACTTGAAGATCTGAACTTGTAATTGTCAAATACAGAACTTAAAATTGATAGCTTCTAATTATTATTGTAAATTATAACTTGAAGATCTGAACTTGTAATAGTGAATTACAGAACTTAGATTTGTTAAATTCAAATTATTATTTCAAATTATAACTTGAAGATCTGAACTAGTAATTGTCCAAAACAGAACTTAAAATTGATAGCTTCTAATTATTATTGCATATTATAACTTGAAGATCTGAACTTGTAATTTTAAATACAGAACTTAAAATTGATAGCTTCTAATTATTATTGTAAATTATAACTTCAAGATCTGAACTTGTAATTGTCAAATACAGAACTTCTAATTATTAAATACAAATTATTAGTGCAAATTATAACTTGAAGATCTGAACTTGTAATTGTCAAATACAGAACTTAAAATTGACAGCTTCTAATTATTATTGCAAATTATAACTTGAAGATGTGAACTTGTAATAGTGAATTACAGAACTTAGATTTGTTAAATTCAAATTATTATTTCAAATTATAACTTGAAGATCTGAACTAGTAATTGTCAAATACAGAACTTAAAATTGATAGATTCTAATTATTATTGCAAATTATAACTTGAAGATCTGAACTTGTAATTGTCAAATACAGAACTTAAAATTGATAGCTTCTAATTATTATTTCAAATTATAACTTGAAGATCTGAACTTGTAATTGTCAAATACAGAACTTAAAATTGATAGCTTCTAATTATTATTGCAAATAATAACTTGAAGATCTGAACTTTTAATTGTCAAATGCAGAACTTAAAATTGATAGCTTCTAATTATTATTGCAAATAATAATTTGAAGATCTGTACTTGTAATTGTCAAATAGAGAACTTAAAATTGATAGCTTAAAATTATAATTCAATTTATAACTTGAAGATCTGAACTTGTAATAGTCAAATACAGAACTTCGAATTGTTAAATACAAATTATTAGTGCAAATTATAACCTGAAGATCTCAACTTGTAATAGGTAAATACAGAACTTCGAATTGTTAAATTCAAACTAAGATTGCAAATAATAATTCGAAGATCTGAACTTGTAATAGTCAAATACAGAACTTCTAATTGTTAAATACAAATTATTAGTGCAAATCATAACTTGAAGATCTGAACTTGTAATTGTAAAACACAGAACTTCTAATTGTTAAATACAAATTATATGTGCAAATTATAACTTGAAGATCTGAACTAGTAATTGTCAAATACAGCACTTACAATTGATAGCTTCTAATTATTATTGCAAATTATAACTTGAAGATCTGAACTTGTAATTGTCAAATACAGAACTTAAAATTAATAGCTTCTAATTATTATTGCAAATTATAACTTGAAGATCTGAACTTGTAATTGTCAAATACAGAACTTCTAATTGTTAAATTCAAATTATTATTTCAAATTATAACTTGAAGATCTGAACTAGTAATTGTCCAAAACAGAACTTAAAATTGATAGCTTCTAATCATTATTGCATATTATAACTTGAAGATCTGAACTTGTAATTGTTAAATACAGAACTTAAAATTGATAGCTTCTAATTATTATTGTAAATTATAACTTCAAGATCTGAACTTGTAATTGTCAAAAACAGAACTTAAAATTGATAGCTTCTAATTGTTATTGCAAATAATTACTTGAAGATCTGAACTTGTAATTGTCAAATTCAGAACTTAAAATTGATAGCTTCTAATTATTATTGCAAATTATAATTTGAAGATCTGAACTTGTAATAGACAAATACGCAACTTAGCATTGTTAAATACAAATTGTGATTGAAAATTATAACTTGAAGATCTGAACCTGTAATAGGTAAATACAGAACTTCGAATTGTTAAATTCTAACTAAGATTGCAAATAATAATTCGAAGATCTGAACTTGTAATAGTCAAATACAGAACTGCTAATTGTTAAATACAAATTATTGGTGCAAATTATAACTTGAAGATCTGAACTAGTAATTGTCAAATACAGCACTTAAAATTGATAGCTTCTAATTATTATTGCAAATTATAACTTGAAGATCTGAACTTGTAATTGTCAAATACAGAACATAAAATTGATAGCTACTAATTATTATTTCAAATTATAACTTGAAGATCTGAACTTGTAATTGTCAAATACAGAACTTAAAATTAATAGCTTCTAATTATTATTGCAAATTATAACTTGAATGTCTGAACTTGTAATTGTCAAATACAGAACTTCTAATTGTTAAATACAAATTATTAGTGCAAATTATAACTTGAAGATCTGAACTTGTAATTGTCAAATACAGAACTTAAAATTGATAGCTTCTAATTATTATTGTAAATTATAACTTGAAGAACTGAACTTGTAATAGTGAATTACAGAACTTAGATTTGTTAAATTCAAATTATTATTTCAAATTATAACTTGAGGATCTGAACTAGTAATTGTCAAATACAGAACTTAAAATTGATAGCTTCTAATTATTATTTCAAATTATAACTTCAAGATCTGAACTTGTAATTTTCAAATACAGAACTTCTAATTGTTAAATACAAATTATTAGTGCAAATTATAACTTGTAGATCTGAACTTGTAATTGTCAAATACAGAACTTAAAATTGATAGCTTCTAATTATTATTGTAAATTATAACTTGAAGATCTGAACTTGTAATAGTGAATTACAGAACTTAGATTTGTCAAATTCTAATTATTAATTCTAATTATAACTTGAAGATCTGAACTAGTAATTGTCAAATACAGAACTTAAAATTGATAGCTTCTAATTATTATTGCAAATTATAACTTGAAGATCTGCACTTGTAATTGTCAAATACAGAACTTAAAATTAATAGCTTCTAATTATTATTGCAAATAATAACTTGAAGATCTGAACTTGTAATTGTCAAATGCAGAACTTAAAATTGATAGCTTCTAATTATTATTGCAAATAATAATTAGGAGATCTGTACTTGTAATTGTCAAATACAGAACTTAAAATTGATAGCTTATAATTATAATTCAAATTATAACTTGAAGATCTGAACTTGTAATAGTCAAATACAGAACTTCGAATTGTTAAATTCAAATTATTAGTGCAAATTATTACTTGAAGATCTGAACCTGTAATAGGTAAATACAGAACTTCGAATGGTTAAATTCAAACTAAGATTGCAAATAATAATTTGAAGATCTGAAATTGTAATAGTCAAATACAGAACTTCTAATTGTTAAATACAAATTATTAGTGCAAATCATAACTTGAAGATCTGAACTTGTAATTGTAAAACACAGAACTTCTAATTGTTAAATACAAATTATAAGTGCAAATTATAACTTGAAGATCTGAACTAGTAATTGTCAAATACAGCACTTACAATTGATAGCTTCTAATTATTATTGCAAATTATAACTTGAAGATCTGAACTAGTAATTGTCAAATACAGAACTTAAAATTGATAGCTTCTAATTATTATTGCAAATAATTACTAGAAGATCTGAACTTGTAATTGTCAAATTCAGAACTTAAAATTGATAGCTTCTAATTATTATTGCAAATTATAATTTGAAGATCTGAACTTGTAATAGACAAATACAGAACTTAAAATTGATAGCTTATAATTATTATTGTAAATTATAACTTGAAGATCTGAACTATTATTGTCAAATACAGAACTTAAAATTGATAGCTTCTAATTATTATTTCAAATTATAACTTGAAGATCTGAACTGGTAATTGTCAAATACAGAACTTCTAATTGTTAAATACAAATTATTGTTTCAAATTATAACTTGAAGATCTGAACTAGTAATTGTCAAATACAGAACTTAAAATTGATAGCTTCTAATTATTATTGCAAATTATAACTTGAAGATCTGAACTTGTAATTGTCAAATACAGAACTTAAAATTGATAGCTTCTAATTATTATTTCAAATTATAACTTGAAGATCTGAACTTGTAATTGTCAAATACAGAACTTAAAATTGATAGCTTCTAATTATTATTGCAAATAATAACTTGAAGATCTGAACTTTTAATTGTCAAATGCAGAACTTAAAATTGATAGCTTCTAATTATTATTGCAAATAATAATTTGAAGATCTGTACTTGTAATTGTCAAATAGAGAACTTAAAATTGATAGCTTAAAATTATAATTCAATTTATAACTTGAAGATCTGAACTTGTAATAGTCAAATACAGAACTTCGAATTGTTAAATACAAATTATTAGTGCAAATTATAACCTGAAGATCTCAACTTGTAATAGGTAAATACAGAACTTCGAATTGTTAAATTCAAACTAAGATTGCAAATAATAATTCGAAGATCTGAACTTGTAATAGTCAAATACAGAACTTCTAATTGTTAAATACAAATTATTAGTGCAAATCATAACTTGAAGATCTGAACTTGTAATTGTAAAACACAGAACTTCTAATTGTTAAATACAAATTATATGTGCAAATTATAACTTGAAGATCTGAACTAGTAATTGTCAAATACAGCACTTACAATTGATAGCTTCTAATTATTATTGCAAATTATAACTTGAAGATCTGAACTTGTAATTGTCAAATACAGAACTTAAAATTAATAGCTTCTAATTATTATTGCAAATTATAACTTGAAGATCTGAACTTGTAATTGTCAAATACAGAACTTCTAATTGTTAAATTCAAATTATTATTTCAAATTATAACTTGAAGATCTGAACTAGTAATTGTCCAAAACAGAACTTAAAATTGATAGCTTCTAATCATTATTGCATATTATAACTTGAAGATCTGAACTTGTAATTGTTAAATACAGAACTTAAAATTGATAGCTTCTAATTATTATTGTAAATTATAACTTCAAGATCTGAACTTGTAATTGTCAAAACCAGAACTTAAAATTGATAGCTTCTAATTGTTATTGCAAATAATTACTTGAAGATCTGAACTTGTAATTGTCAAATTCAGAACTTAAAATTGATAGCTTCTAATTATTATTGCAAATTATAATTTGAAGATCTGAACTTGTAATAGACAAATACGCAACTTAGCATTGTTAAATACAAATTGTGATTGAAAATTATAACTTGAAGATCTGAACCTGTAATAGGTAAATACAGAACTTCGAATTGTTAAATTCTAACTAAGATTGCAAATAATAATTCGAAGATCTGAACTTGTAATAGTCAAATACAGAACTGCTAATTGTTAAATACAAATTATTGGTGCAAATTATAACTTGAAGATCTGAACTAGTAATTGTCAAATACAGCACTTAAAATTGATAGCTTCTAATTATTATTGCAAATTATAACTTGAAGATCTGAACTTGTAATTGTCAAATACAGAACATAAAATTGATAGCTACTAATTATTATTTCAAATTATAACTTGAAGATCTGAACTTGTAATTGTCAAATACAGAACTTAAAATTAATAGCTTCTAATTATTATTGCAAATTATAACTTGAATGTCTGAACTTGTAATTGTCAAATACAGAACTTCTAATTGTTAAATACAAATTATTAGTGCAAATTATAACTTGAAGATCTGAACTTGTAATTGTCAAATACAGAACTTAAAATTGATAGCTTCTAATTATTATTGTAAATTATAACTTGAAGAACTGAACTTGTAATAGTGAATTACAGAACTTAGATTTGTTAAATTCAAATTATTATTTCAAATTATAACTTGAGGATCTGAACTAGTAATTGTCAAATACAGAACTTAAAATTGATAGCTTCTAATTATTATTTCAAATTATAACTTCAAGATCTGAACTTGTAATTGTCAAATACAGAACTTCTAATTGTTAAATACAAATTATTAGTGCAAATTATAACTTGTAGATCTGAACTTGTAATTGTCAAATACAGAACTTAAAATTGATAGCTTCTAATTATTATTGTAAATTATAACTTGAAGATCTGAACTTGTAATAGTGAATTACAGAACTTAGATTTGTCAAATTCTAATTATTAATTCTAATTATAACTTGAAGATCTGAACTAGTAATTGTCAAATACAGAACTTAAAATTGATAGCTTCTAATTATTATTGCAAATTATAACTTGAAGATCTGCACTTGTAATTGTCAAATACAGAACTTAAAATTAATAGCTTCTAATTATTATTGCAAATAATAACTTGAAGATCTGAACTTGTAATTGTCAAATGCAGAACTTAAAATTGATAGCTTCTAATTATTATTGCAAATAATAATTAGGAGATCTGTACTTGTAATTGTCAAATACAGAACTTAAAATTGATAGCTTATAATTATAATTCAAATTATAACTTGAAGATCTGAACTTGTAATAGTCAAATACAGAACTTCGAATTGTTAAATTCAAATTATTAGTGCAAATTATTACTTGAAGATCTGAACCTGTAATAGGTAAATACAGAACTTCGAATGGTTAAATTCAAACTAAGATTGCAAATAATAATTTGAAGATCTGAAATTGTAATAGTCAAATACAGAACTTCTAATTGTTAAATACAAATTATTAGTGCAAATCATAACTTGAAGATCTGAACTTGTAATTGTAAAACACAGAACTTCTAATTGTTAAATACAAATTATAAGTGCAAATTATAACTTGAAGATCTGAACTAGTAATTGTCAAATACAGCACTTACAATTGATAGCTTCTAATTATTATTGCAAATTATAACTTGAAGATCTGAACTAGTAATTGTCAAATACAGAACTTAAAATTGATAGCTTCTAATTATTATTGCAAATAATTACTAGAAGATCTGAACTTGTAATTGTCAAATTCAGAACTTAAAATTGATAGCTTCTAATTATTATTGCAAATTATAATTTGAAGATCTGAACTTGTAATAGACAAATACAGAACTTAAAATTGATAGCTTATAATTATTATTGTAAATTATAACTTGAAGATCTGAACTATTATTGTCAAATACAGAACTTAAAATTGATAGCTTCTAATTATTATTTCAAATTATAACTTGAAGATCTGAACTGGTAATTGTCAAATACAGAACTTCTAATTGTTAAATACAAATTATTGTTTCAAATTATAACTTGAAGATCTGAACTAGTAATTGTCAAATACAGAACTTAAAATTGATAGCTTCTAATTATTATTGCAAATTATAACTTGAAGATCTGAACTTGTAATTGTCAAATACAGGACTTAAAATTGATAGCTTCTAATTATTATTTCAAATTATAACTTGAAGATCTGAACTTGTAATTGTCAAATACAGAACTTAAAATTGATAGCTTCTAATTATTATTGCAAATAATAACTTGAAGATCTGAACTTTTAATTGTCAAATGCAGAACTTAAAATTGATAGCTTCTAATTATTATTGCAAATAATAATTTGAAGATCTGTACTTGTAATTGTCAAATAGAGAACTTAAAATTGATAGCTTAAAATTATAATTCAATTTATAACTTGAAGATCTGAACTTGTAATAGTCAAATACAGAACTTCTAATTGTTAAATACAAATTATTAGTGCAAATTATAACTTGAAGATCTGAACTTGTTATTGTCAAATACAGAACTTCTAATTATTAAATTCAAATTATTATTTCAAATATTGAAGATCTTGAAGATCTGAACTAGTAATTGTCAAATACAGAACTTAAAATTGATAGCTTCTAATTATTATTGCAAATTATAACTTGAAGATCTGAACTTGTAATTGTCAAATACAGAACTTAAAATTGATAGCTTATTATTATTATTGTAAATTATAACTTGAAGATCTGAACTTGTAATAGTGAATTACAGAACTTAGAATTGATAGCTTTTAATTATTATTGTAAATTATAACTTGAAGATCTGAACTTGTAATTGTCAAATACAGAACATAAAATTGATAGCTTCTAATTATTATTTCAAATTATAACTTGAAGATCTGAACTTGAAATTGTCAAATACAGAACTTAAAATTAATAGCTTCTAATTATTATTGCAAATTATAACTTGAAGATCTGAACTTGTAATTATCAAATACAGAACTTCAAATTGTTAAATACAAATTATTAGTGCAAATTATAACTTGAAGATTTGAACTTGTAATTGTCAAATACAGAACTTAAAATTGATAGCTTCTAATTATTATTGTAAATTATAACTTGAAGATCTGAACTTGTAATAGTGAATTACAGAACTTAGATTTGTTAAATTCAAATTATTATTTCAAATTATAACTTGAAGATCTGAACTAGTAATTGTCCAAAACAGAACTTAAAATTGATAGCTTCTAATTATTATTGCATATTATAACTTGAAGATCTGAACTTGTAATTTTAAATACAGAACTTAAAATTGATAGCTTCTAATTATTATTGTAAATTATAACTTCAAGATCTGAACTTGTAATTGTCAAATACAGAACTTCTAATTATTAAATACAAATTATTAGTGCAAATTATAACTTGAAGATCTGAACTTGTAATTGTCAAATACAGAACTTAAAATTGACAGCTTCTAATTATTATTGCAAATTATAACTTGAAGATGTGAACTTGTAATAGTGAATTACAGAACTTAGATTTGTTAAATTCAAATTATTATTTCAAATTATAACTTGAAGATCTGAACTAGTAATTGTCAAATACAGAACTTAAAATTGATAGATTCTAATTATTATTGCAAATTATAACTTGAAGATCTGAACTTGTAATTGTCAAATACAGAACTTAAAATTGATAGCTTCTAATTATTATTTCAAATTATAACTTGAAGATCTGAACTTGTAATTGTCAAATACAGAACTTAAAATTGATAGCTTCTAATTATTATTGCAAATAATAACTTGAAGATCTGAACTTTTAATTGTCAAATGCAGAACTTAAAATTGATAGCTTCTAATTATTATTGCAAATAATAATTTGAAGATCTGTACTTGTAATTGTCAAATAGAGAACTTAAAATTGATAGCTTAAAATTATAATTCAATTTATAACTTGAAGATCTGAACTTGTAATAGTCAAATACAGAACTTCGAATTGTTAAATACAAATTATTAGTGCAAATTATAACCTGAAGATCTCAACTTGTAATAGGTAAATACAGAACTTCGAATTGTTAAATTCAAACTAAGATTGCAAATAATAATTCGAAGATCTGAACTTGTAATAGTCAAATACAGAACTTCTAATTGTTAAATACAAATTATTAGTGCAAATCATAACTTGAAGATCTGAACTTGTAATTGTAAAACACAGAACTTCTAATTGTTAAATACAAATTATATGTGCAAATTATAACTTGAAGATCTGAACTAGTAATTGTCAAATACAGCACTTACAATTGATAGCTTCTAATTATTATTGCAAATTATAACTTGAAGATCTGAACTTGTAATTGTCAAATACAGAACTTAAAATTAATAGCTTCTAATTATTATTGCAAATTATAACTTGAAGATCTGAACTTGTAATTGTCAAATACAGAACTTCTAATTGTTAAATTCAAATTATTATTTCAAATTATAACTTGAAGATCTGAACTAGTAATTGTCCAAAACAGAACTTAAAATTGATAGCTTCTAATCATTATTGCATATTATAACTTGAAGATCTGAACTTGTAATTGTTAAATACAGAACTTAAAATTGATAGCTTCTAATTATTATTGTAAATTATAACTTCAAGATCTGAACTTGTAATTGTCAAAAAAGGAACTTAAAATTGATAGCTTCTAATTGTTATTGCAAATAATTACTTGAAGATCTGAACTTGTAATTGTCAAATTCAGAACTTAAAATTGATAGCTTCTAATTATTATTGCAAATTATAATTTGAAGATCTGAACTTGTAATAGACAAATACGCAACTTAGCATTGTTAAATACAAATTGTGATTGAAAATTATAACTTGAAGATCTGAACCTGTAATAGGTAAATACAGAACTTCGAATTGTTAAATTCTAACTAAGATTGCAAATAATAATTCGAAGATCTGAACTTGTAATAGTCAAATACAGAACTGCTAATTGTTAAATACAAATTATTGGTGCAAATTATAACTTGAAGATCTGAACTAGTAATTGTCAAATACAGCACTTAAAATTGATAGCTTCTAATTATTATTGCAAATTATAACTTGAAGATCTGAACTTGTAATTGTCAAATACAGAACATAAAATTGATAGCTACTAATTATTATTTCAAATTATAACTTGAAGATCTGAACTTGTAATTGTCAAATACAGAACTTAAAATTAATAGCTTCTAATTATTATTGCAAATTATAACTTGAATGTCTGAACTTGTAATTGTCAAATACAGAACTTCTAATTGTTAAATACAAATTATTAGTGCAAATTATAACTTGAAGATCTGAACTTGTAATTGTCAAATACAGAACTTAAAATTGATAGCTTCTAATTATTATTGTAAATTATAACTTGAAGAACTGAACTTGTAATAGTGAATTACAGAACTTAGATTTGTTAAATTCAAATTATTATTTCAAATTATAACTTGAGGATCTGAACTAGTAATTGTCAAATACAGAACTTAAAATTGATAGCTTCTAATTATTATTTCAAATTATAACTTCAAGATCTGAACTTGTAATTGTCAAATACAGAACTTCTAATTGTTAAATACAAATTATTAGTGCAAATTATAACTTGTAGATCTGAACTTGTAATTGTCAAATACAGAACTTAAAATTGATAGCTTCTAATTATTATTGTAAATTATAACTTGAAGATCTGAACTTGTAATAGTGAATTACAGAACTTAGATTTGTCAAATTCTAATTATTAATTCTAATTATAACTTGAAGATCTGAACTAGTAATTGTCAAATACAGAACTTAAAATTGATAGCTTCTAATTATTATTGCAAATTATAACTTGAAGATCTGCACTTGTAATTGTCAAATACAGAACTTAAAATTAATAGCTTCTAATTATTATTGCAAATAATAACTTGAAGATCTGAACTTGTAATTGTCAAATGCAGAACTTAAAATTGATAGCTTCTAATTATTATTGCAAATAATAATTAGGAGATCTGTACTTGTAATTGTCAAATACAGAACTTAAAATTGATAGCTTATAATTATAATTCAAATTATAACTTGAAGATCTGAACTTGTAATAGTCAAATACAGAACTTCGAATTGTTAAATTCAAATTATTAGTGCAAATTATTACTTGAAGATCTGAACCTGTAATAGGTAAATACAGAACTTCGAATGGTTAAATTCAAACTAAGATTGCAAATAATAATTTGAAGATCTGAAATTGTAATAGTCAAATACAGAACTTCTAATTGTTAAATACAAATTATTAGTGCAAATCATAACTTGAAGATCTGAACTTGTAATTGTAAAACACAGAACTTCTAATTGTTAAATACAAATTATAAGTGCAAATTATAACTTGAAGATCTGAACTAGTAATTGTCAAATACAGCACTTACAATTGATAGCTTCTAATTATTATTGCAAATTATAACTTGAAGATCTGAACTAGTAATTGTCAAATACAGAACTTAAAATTGATAGCTTCTAATTATTATTGCAAATAATTACTAGAAGATCTGAACTTGTAATTGTCAAATTCAGAACTTAAAATTGATAGCTTCTAATTATTATTGCAAATTATAATTTGAAGATCTGAACTTGTAATAGACAAATACAGAACTTAAAATTGATAGCTTATAATTATTATTGTAAATTATAACTTGAAGATCTGAACTATTATTGTCAAATACAGAACTTAAAATTGATAGCTTCTAATTATTATTTCAAATTATAACTTGAAGATCTGAACTGGTAATTGTCAAATACAGAACTTCTAATTGTTAAATACAAATTATTGTTTCAAATTATAACTTGAAGATCTGAACTAGTAATTGTCAAATACAGAACTTAAAATTGATAGCTTCTAATTATTATTGCAAATTATAACTTGAAGATCTGAACTTGTAATTGTCAAATACAGAACTTAAAATTGATAGCTTCTAATTATTATTTCAAATTATAACTTGAAGATCTGAACTTGTAATTGTCAAATACAGAACTTAAAATTGATAGCTTCTAATTATTATTGCAAATAATAACTTGAAGATCTGAACTTTTAATTGTCAAATGCAGAACTTAAAATTGATAGCTTCTAATTATTATTGCAAATAATAATTTGAAGATCTGTACTTGTAATTGTCAAATAGAGAACTTAAAATTGATAGCTTAAAATTATAATTCAATTTATAACTTGAAGATCTGAACTTGTAATAGTCAAATACAGAACTTCGAATTGTTAAATACAAATTATTAGTGCAAATTATAACCTGAAGATCTCAACTTGTAATAGGTAAATACAGAACTTCGAATTGTTAAATTCAAACTAAGATTGCAAATAATAATTCGAAGATCTGAACTTGTAATAGTCAAATACAGAACTTCTAATTGTTAAATACAAATTATTAGTGCAAATCATAACTTGAAGATCTGAACTTGTAATTGTAAAACACAGAACTTCTAATTGTTAAATACAAATTATATGTGCAAATTATAACTTGAAGATCTGAACTAGTAATTGTCAAATACAGCACTTACAATTGATAGCTTCTAATTATTATTGCAAATTATAACTTGAAGATCTGAACTTGTAATTGTCAAATACAGAACTTAAAATTAATAGCTTCTAATTATTATTGCAAATTATAACTTGAAGATCTGAACTTGTAATTGTCAAATACAGAACTTCTAATTGTTAAATTCAAATTATTATTTCAAATTATAACTTGAAGATCTGAACTAGTAATTGTCCAAAACAGAACTTAAAATTGATAGCTTCTAATCATTATTGCATATTATAACTTGAAGATCTGAACTTGTAATTGTTAAATACAGAACTTAAAATTGATAGCTTCTAATTATTATTGTAAATTATAACTTCAAGATCTGAACTTGTAATTGTCAAAAACAGAACTTAAAATTGATAGCTTCTAATTGTTATTGCAAATAATTACTTGAAGATCTGAACTTGTAATTGTCAAATTCAGAACTTAAAATTGATAGCTTCTAATTATTATTGCAAATTATAATTTGAAGATCTGAACTTGTAATAGACAAATACGCAACTTAGCATTGTTAAATACAAATTGTGATTGAAAATTATAACTTGAAGATCTGAACCTGTAATAGGTAAATACAGAACTTCGAATTGTTAAATTCTAACTAAGATTGCAAATAATAATTCGAAGATCTGAACTTGTAATAGTCAAATACAGAACTGCTAATTGTTAAATACAAATTATTGGTGCAAATTATAACTTGAAGATCTGAACTAGTAATTGTCAAATACAGCACTTAAAATTGATAGCTTCTAATTATTATTGCAAATTATAACTTGAAGATCTGAACTTGTAATTGTCAAATACAGAACATAAAATTGATAGCTACTAATTATTATTTCAAATTATAACTTGAAGATCTGAACTTGTAATTGTCAAATACAGAACTTAAAATTAATAGCTTCTAATTATTATTGCAAATTATAACTTGAATGTCTGAACTTGTAATTGTCAAATACAGAACTTCTAATTGTTAAATACAAATTATTAGTGCAAATTATAACTTGAAGATCTGAACTTGTAATTGTCAAATACAGAACTTAAAATTGATAGCTTCTAATTATTATTGTAAATTATAACTTGAAGAACTGAACTTGTAATAGTGAATTACAGAACTTAGATTTGTTAAATTCAAATTATTATTTCAAATTATAACTTGAGGATCTGAACTAGTAATTGTCAAATACAGAACTTAAAATTGATAGCTTCTAATTATTATTTCAAATTATAACTTCAAGATCTGAACTTGTAATTGTCAAATACAGAACTTCTAATTGTTAAATACAAATTATTAGTGCAAATTATAACTTGTAGATCTGAACTTGTAATTGTCAAATACAGAACTTAAAATTGATAGCTTCTAATTATTATTGTAAATTATAACTTGAAGATCTGAACTTGTAATAGTGAATTACAGAACTTAGATTTGTCAAATTCTAATTATTAATTCTAATTATAACTTGAAGATCTGAACTAGTAATTGTCAAATACAGAACTTAAAATTGATAGCTTCTAATTATTATTGCAAATTATAACTTGAAGATCTGCACTTGTAATTGTCAAATACAGAACTTAAAATTAATAGCTTCTAATTATTATTGCAAATAATAACTTGAAGATCTGAACTTGTAATTGTCAAATGCAGAACTTAAAATTGATAGCTTCTAATTATTATTGCAAATAATAATTAGGAGATCTGTACTTGTAATTGTCAAATACAGAACTTAAAATTGATAGCTTATAATTATAATTCAAATTATAACTTGAAGATCTGAACTTGTAATAGTCAAATACAGAACTTCGAATTGTTAAATTCAAATTATTAGTGCAAATTATTACTTGAAGATCTGAACCTGTAATAGGTAAATACAGAACTTCGAATGGTTAAATTCAAACTAAGATTGCAAATAATAATTTGAAGATCTGAAATTGTAATAGTCAAATACAGAACTTCTAATTGTTAAATACAAATTATTAGTGCAAATCATAACTTGAAGATCTGAACTTGTAATTGTAAAACACAGAACTTCTAATTGTTAAATACAAATTATAAGTGCAAATTATAACTTGAAGATCTGAACTAGTAATTGTCAAATACAGCACTTACAATTGATAGCTTCTAATTATTATTGCAAATTATAACTTGAAGATCTGAACTAGTAATTGTCAAATACAGAACTTAAAATTGATAGCTTCTAATTATTATTGCAAATAATTACTAGAAGATCTGAACTTGTAATTGTCAAATTCAGAACTTAAAATTGATAGCTTCTAATTATTATTGCAAATTATAATTTGAAGATCTGAACTTGTAATAGACAAATACAGAACTTAAAATTGATAGCTTATAATTATTATTGTAAATTATAACTTGAAGATCTGAACTATTATTGTCAAATACAGAACTTAAAATTGATAGCTTCTAATTATTATTTCAAATTATAACTTGAAGATCTGAACTGGTAATTGTCAAATACAGAACTTCTAATTGTTAAATACAAATTATTGTTTCAAATTATAACTTGAAGATCTGAACTAGTAATTGTCAAATACAGAACTTAAAATTGATAGCTTCTAATTATTATTGCAAATTATAACTTGAAGATCTGAACTTGTAATTGTCAAATACAGAACTTAAAATTGATAGCTTCTAATTATTATTTCAAATTATAACTTGAAGATCTGAACTTGTAATTGTCAAATACAGAACTTAAAATTGATAGCTTCTAATTATTATTGCAAATAATAACTTGAAGATCTGAACTTTTAATTGTCAAATGCAGAACTTAAAATTGATAGCTTCTAATTATTATTGCAAATAATAATTTGAAGATCTGTACTTGTAATTGTCAAATAGAGAACTTAAAATTGATAGCTTAAAATTATAATTCAATTTATAACTTGAAGATCTGAACTTGTAATAGTCAAATACAGAACTTCTAATTGTTAAATACAAATTATTAGTGCAAATTATAACTTGAAGATCTGAACTTGTTATTGTCAAATACAGAACTTCTAATTATTAAATTCAAATTATTATTTCAAATATTGAAGATCTTGAAGATCTGAACTAGTAATTGTCAAATACAGAACTTAAAATTGATAGCTTCTAATTATTATTGCAAATTATAACTTGAAGATCTGAACTTGTAATTGTCAAATACAGAACTTAAAATTGATAGCTTATTATTATTATTGTAAATTATAACTTGAAGATCTGAACTTGTAATAGTGAATTACAGAACTTAGAATTGATAGCTTTTAATTATTATTGTAAATTATAACTTGAAGATCTGAACTTGTAATTGTCAAATACAGAACATAAAATTGATAGCTTCTAATTATTATTTCAAATTATAACTTGAAGATCTGAACTTGAAATTGTCAAATACAGAACTTAAAATTAATAGCTTCTAATTATTATTGCAAATTATAACTTGAAGATCTGAACTTGTAATTATCAAATACAGAACTTCAAATTGTTAAATACAAATTATTAGTGCAAATTATAACTTGAAGATCTGAACTTGTAATTGTCAAATACAGAACTTAAAATTGATAGCTTCTAATTATTATTGTAAATTATAACTTGAAGATCTGAACTTGTAATAGTGAATTACAGAACTTAGATTTGTTAAATTCAAATTATTATTTCAAATTATAACTTGAAGATCTGAACTAGTAATTGTCCAAAACAGAACTTAAAATTGATAGCTTCTAATTATTATTGCATATTATAACTTGAAGATCTGAACTTGTAATTTTAAATACAGAACTTAAAATTGATAGCTTCTAATTATTATTGTAAATTATAACTTCAAGATCTGAACTTGTAATTGTCAAATACAGAACTTCTAATTATTAAATACAAATTATTAGTGCAAATTATAACTTGAAGATCTGAACTTGTAATTGTCAAATACAGAACTTAAAATTGACAGCTTCTAATTATTATTGCAAATTATAACTTGAAGATGTGAACTTGTAATAGTGAATTACAGAACTTAGATTTGTTAAATTCAAATTATTATTTCAAATTATAACTTGAAGATCTGAACTAGTAATTGTCAAATACAGAACTTAAAATTGATAGATTCTAATTATTATTGCAAATTATAACTTGAAGATCTGAACTTGTAATTGTCAAATACAGAACTTAAAATTGATAGCTTCTAATTATTATTTCAAATTATAACTTGAAGATCTGAACTTGTAATTGTCAAATACAGAACTTAAAATTGATAGCTTCTAATTATTATTGCAAATAATAACTTGAAGATCTGAACTTTTAATTGTCAAATGCAGAACTTAAAATTGATAGCTTCTAATTATTATTGCAAATAATAATTTGAAGATCTGTACTTGTAATTGTCAAATAGAGAACTTAAAATTGATAGCTTAAAATTATAATTCAATTTATAACTTGAAGATCTGAACTTGTAATAGTCAAATACAGAACTTCGAATTGTTAAATACAAATTATTAGTGCAAATTATAACCTGAAGATCTCAACTTGTAATAGGTAAATACAGAACTTCGAATTGTTAAATTCAAACTAAGATTGCAAATAATAATTCGAAGATCTGAACTTGTAATAGTCAAATACAGAACTTCTAATTGTTAAATACAAATTATTAGTGCAAATCATAACTTGAAGATCTGAACTTGTAATTGTAAAACACAGAACTTCTAATTGTTAAATACAAATTATATGTGCAAATTATAACTTGAAGATCTGAACTAGTAATTGTCAAATACAGCACTTACAATTGATAGCTTCTAATTATTATTGCAAATTATAACTTGAAGATCTGAACTTGTAATTGTCAAATACAGAACTTAAAATTAATAGCTTCTAATTATTATTGCAAATTATAACTTGAAGATCTGAACTTGTAATTGTCAAATACAGAACTTCTAATTGTTAAATTCAAATTATTATTTCAAATTATAACTTGAAGATCTGAACTAGTAATTGTCCAAAACAGAACTTAAAATTGATAGCTTCTAATCATTATTGCATATTATAACTTGAAGATCTGAACTTGTAATTGTTAAATACAGAACTTAAAATTGATAGCTTCTAATTATTATTGTAAATTATAACTTCAAGATCTGAACTTGTAATTGTCAAAAACAGAACTTAAAATTGATAGCTTCTAATTGTTATTGCAAATAATTACTTGAAGATCTGAACTTGTAATTGTCAAATTCAGAACTTAAAATTGATAGCTTCTAATTATTATTGCAAATTATAATTTGAAGATCTGAACTTGTAATAGACAAATACGCAACTTAGCATTGTTAAATACAAATTGTGATTGAAAATTATAACTTGAAGATCTGAACCTGTAATAGGTAAATACAGAACTTCGAATTGTTAAATTCTAACTAAGATTGCAAATAATAATTCGAAGATCTGAACTTGTAATAGTCAAATACAGAACTGCTAATTGTTAAATACAAATTATTGGTGCAAATTATAACTTGAAGATCTGAACTAGTAATTGTCAAATACAGCACTTAAAATTGATAGCTTCTAATTATTATTGCAAATTATAACTTGAAGATCTGAACTTGTAATTGTCAAATACAGAACATAAAATTGATAGCTACTAATTATTATTTCAAATTATAACTTGAAGATCTGAACTTGTAATTGTCAAATACAGAACTTAAAATTAATAGCTTCTAATTATTATTGCAAATTATAACTTGAATGTCTGAACTTGTAATTGTCAAATACAGAACTTCTAATTGTTAAATACAAATTATTAGTGCAAATTATAACTTGAAGATCTGAACTTGTAATTGTCAAATACAGAACTTAAAATTGATAGCTTCTAATTATTATTGTAAATTATAACTTGAAGAACTGAACTTGTAATAGTGAATTACAGAACTTAGATTTGTTAAATTCAAATTATTATTTCAAATTATAACTTGAGGATCTGAACTAGTAATTGTCAAATACAGAACTTAAAATTGATAGCTTCTAATTATTATTTCAAATTATAACTTCAAGATCTGAACTTGTAATTGTCAAATACAGAACTTCTAATTGTTAAATACAAATTATTAGTGCAAATTATAACTTGTAGATCTGAACTTGTAATTGTCAAATACAGAACTTAAAATTGATAGCTTCTAATTATTATTGTAAATTATAACTTGAAGATCTGAACTTGTAATAGTGAATTACAGAACTTAGATTTGTCAAATTCTAATTATTAATTCTAATTATAACTTGAAGATCTGAACTAGTAATTGTCAAATACAGAACTTAAAATTGATAGCTTCTAATTATTATTGCAAATTATAACTTGAAGATCTGCACTTGTAATTGTCAAATACAGAACTTAAAATTAATAGCTTCTAATTATTATTGCAAATAATAACTTGAAGATCTGAACTTGTAATTGTCAAATGCAGAACTTAAAATTGATAGCTTCTAATTATTATTGCAAATAATAATTAGGAGATCTGTACTTGTAATTGTCAAATACAGAACTTAAAATTGATAGCTTATAATTATAATTCAAATTATAACTTGAAGATCTGAACTTGTAATAGTCAAATACAGAACTTCGAATTGTTAAATTCAAATTATTAGTGCAAATTATTACTTGAAGATCTGAACCTGTAATAGGTAAATACAGAACTTCGAATGGTTAAATTCAAACTAAGATTGCAAATAATAATTTGAAGATCTGAAATTGTAATAGTCAAATACAGAACTTCTAATTGTTAAATACAAATTATTAGTGCAAATCATAACTTGAAGATCTGAACTTGTAATTGTAAAACACAGAACTTCTAATTGTTAAATACAAATTATAAGTGCAAATTATAACTTGAAGATCTGAACTAGTAATTGTCAAATACAGCACTTACAATTGATAGCTTCTAATTATTATTGCAAATTATAACTTGAAGATCTGAACTAGTAATTGTCAGATACAGAACTTAAAATTGATAGCTTCTAATTATTATTGCAAATAATTACTAGAAGATCTGAACTTGTAATTGTCAAATTCAGAACTTAAAATTGATAGCTTCTAATTATTATTGCAAATTATAATTTGAAGATCTGAACTTGTAATAGACAAATACAGAACTTAAAATTGATAGCTTATAATTATTATTGTAAATTATAACTTGAAGATCTGAACTATTATTGTCAAATACAGAACTTAAAATTGATAGCTTCTAATTATTATTTCAAATTATAACTTGAAGATCTGAACTGGTAATTGTCAAATACAGAACTTCTAATTGTTAAATACAAATTATTGTTTCAAATTATAACTTGAAGATCTGAACTAGTAATTGTCAAATACAGAACTTAAAATTGATAGCTTCTAATTATTATTGCAAATTATAACTTGAAGATCTGAACTTGTAATTGTCAAATACAGAACTTAAAATTGATAGCTTCTAATTATTATTTCAAATTATAACTTGAAGATCTGAACTTGTAATTGTCAAATACAGAACTTAAAATTGATAGCTTCTAATTATTATTGCAAATAATAACTTGAAGATCTGAACTTTTAATTGTCAAATGCAGAACTTAAAATTGATAGCTTCTAATTATTATTGCAAATAATAATTTGAAGATCTGTACTTGTAATTGTCAAATAGAGAACTTAAAATTGATAGCTTAAAATTATAATTCAATTTATAACTTGAAGATCTGAACTTGTAATAGTCAAATACAGAACTTCTAATTGTTAAATACAAATTATTAGTGCAAATTATAACTTGAAGATCTGAACTTGTTATTGTCAAATACAGAACTTCTAATTATTAAATTCAAATTATTATTTCAAATATTGAAGATCTTGAAGATCTGAACTAGTAATTGTCAAATACAGAACTTAAAATTGATAGCTTCTAATTATTATTGCAAATTATAACTTGAAGATCTGAACTTGTAATTGTCAAATACAGAACTTAAAATTGATAGCTTATTATTATTATTGTAAATTATAACTTGAAGATCTGAACTTGTAATAGTGAATTACAGAACTTAGAATTGATAGCTTTTAATTATTATTGTAAATTATAACTTGAAGATCTGAACTTGTAATTGTCAAATACAGAACATAAAATTGATAGCTTCTAATTATTATTTCAAATTATAACTTGAAGATCTGAACTTGAAATTGTCAAATACAGAACTTAAAATTAATAGCTTCTAATTATTATTGCAAATTATAACTTGAAGATCTGAACTTGTAATTATCAAATACAGAACTTCAAATTGTTAAATACAAATTATTAGTGCAAATTATAACTTGAAGATCTGAACTTGTAATTGTCAAATACAGAACTTAAAATTGATAGCTTCTAATTATTATTGTAAATTATAACTTGAAGATCTGAACTTGTAATAGTGAATTACAGAACTTAGATTTGTTAAATTCAAATTATTATTTCAAATTATAACTTGAAGATCTGAACTAGTAATTGTCCAAAACAGAACTTAAAATTGATAGCTTCTAATTATTATTGCATATTATAACTTGAAGATCTGAACTTGTAATTTTAAATACAGAACTTAAAATTGATAGCTTCTAATTATTATTGTAAATTATAACTTCAAGATCTGAACTTGTAATTGTCAAATACAGAACTTCTAATTATTAAATACAAATTATTAGTGCAAATTATAACTTGAAGATCTGAACTTGTAATTGTCAAATACAGAACTTAAAATTGACAGCTTCTAATTATTATTGCAAATTATAACTTGAAGATGTGAACTTGTAATAGTGAATTACAGAACTTAGATTTGTTAAATTCAAATTATTATTTCAAATTATAACTTGAAGATCTGAACTAGTAATTGTCAAATACAGAACTTAAAATTGATAGATTCTAATTATTATTGCAAATTATAACTTGAAGATCTGAACTTGTAATTGTCAAATACAGAACTTAAAATTGATAGCTTCTAATTATTATTTCAAATTATAACTTGAAGATCTGAACTTGTAATTGTCAAATACAGAACTTAAAATTGATAGCTTCTAATTATTATTGCAAATAATAACTTGAAGATCTGAACTTTTAATTGTCAAATGCAGAACTTAAAATTGATAGCTTCTAATTATTATTGCAAATAATAATTTGAAGATCTGTACTTGTAATTGTCAAATAGAGAACTTAAAATTGATAGCTTAAAATTATAATTCAATTTATAACTTGAAGATCTGAACTTGTAATAGTCAAATACAGAACTTCGAATTGTTAAATACAAATTATTAGTGCAAATTATAACCTGAAGATCTCAACTTGTAATAGGTAAATACAGAACTTCGAATTGTTAAATTCAAACTAAGATTGCAAATAATAATTCGAAGATCTGAACTTGTAATAGTCAAATACAGAACTTCTAATTGTTAAATACAAATTATTAGTGCAAATTATAACTTGAAGATCTGAACTTGTTATTGTCAAATACAGAACTTCTAATTATTTAATTCAAATTATTATTTCAAATATTGAAGATCTTGAAGATCTGAACTAGTAATTGTCAAATACAGAACTTAAAATTGATAGCTTATTATTATTATTGTAAATTATAACTTGAAGATCTGAACTTGTAAGAGTGAATTACAGAACTTAGAATTGATAGCATTTAATTATTATTGTAAATTTAACTTGAAGATCTGAACTTGTAATTGTCAAATACAGAACATAAAATTGATAGCTTCTAATTATTATTTCAAATTATAACTTGAAGATCTGAACTTGTAATTGTCAAATACAGAACTTAAAATTAATAGCTTCTAATTATTATTGCAAATTATAACTTGAAGATCTGAACTTGTAATTGTCAAATACAGAACTTCAAATTGTTAAATACAAATTATTAGTGCAAATAATAACTTGAAGATCTGAACTTGTAATTGTCAAATACAGAACTTAAAATTGATAGCTTCTAATTATTATTGTAAATTATAACTTGAAGATCTGAACTTGTAATAGTGAATTACAGAACTTAGATTTGTTAAATTCAAATTATTATTTCAAATTATAACTTGAAGATCTGAACTAGTAATTGTCCAAAACAGAACTTAAAATTGTAAGCTTCTAATTATTATTGCATATTATAACTTGAAGATCTGAACTTGTAATTGTTAAATACGGAACTTAAAATTGATAGCTTCTAATTATTATTGTAAATTATAACTTCAAGATCTGAACTTGTAATTGTCAAAAACAGAACTTAAAATTGATAGCTTCTAATTGTTATTGCAAATAATTACTTGAAGATCTGAACTTGTAATTGTCAAATTCAGAACTTAAAATTGATAGCTTCTAATTATTATTGCAAATTATAATTTGAAGATCTGAACTTGTAATAGACAAATACGCAACTTAGCATTGTTAAATACAAATTGTGATTGAAAATTATAACTTGAAGATCTGAACCTGTAATAGGTAAATACAGAACTTCGAATTGTTACATTCTAACTAAGATTGCAAATAATAATTCGAAGATCTGAACTTGTAATAGTCAGATACAGAACTGCGAATTGTTAAATACAAATTATTAGTGCAAATTATAACTTGAAGATCTGATCTAGTAATTGTCAAATACAGAACTTAAAATTGATAGCTTCTAATTATTATTGCAAATTATAACTTGAAGATCTGAACTTGTAATTGTCAAATACAGAACTTCTAATTGTTAAATACAAATTATTAGTGCAAATTATAACTTGAAGATCTGAACCTGTAATAGGTAAATACAGAACTTCGAATTGTTAAATTCTAACTAAGATTGCAAATAATAATTCGAAGATCTGAACTTGTAATAGTCAAATACAGAACTGCTAATTGTTAAATACAAATTATTGGTGCAAATTATAACTTGAAGATCTGAACTAGTAATTGTCAAATACAGCACTTAAAATTGATAGCTTCTAATTATTATTGCAAATTATAACTTGAAGATCTGAACTTGTAATTGTCAAATACAGAACATAAAATTGATAGCTACTAATTATTATTTCAAATTATAACTTGAAGATCTGAACTTGTAATTGTCAAATACAGAACTTAAAATTAAAGCTTCTAATTATTATTGCAAATTATAACTTGAATGTCTGAACTTGTAATTGTCAAATACAGAACTTCTAATTGTTAAATACAAATTATTAGTGCAAATTATAACATGAAGATCTGAACTTGTAATTGTCAAATACAGAACTTAAAATTGATAGCTTCTAATTATTATTGTAAATTATAACTTGAAGAACTGAACTTGTAATAGTGAATTACAGAACTTAGATTTGTTAAATTCAAATTATTATTTCAAATTATAACTTGAGGATCTGAACTAGTAATTGTCAAATACAGAACTTAAAATTGATAGCTTCTAATTATTATTTCAAATTATAACTTCAAGATCTGAACTTGTAATTGTCAAATACAGAAACTTCTAATTGTTAAATACAAATTATTAGTGCAAATTATAACTTGTAGATCTGAACTTGTAATTGTCAAATACAGAACTTAAAATTGATAGCTTCTAATTATTATTGTAAATTATAACTTGAAGATCTGAACTTGTAATAGTGAATTACAGAACTTAGATTTGTCAAATTCTAATTATTAATTCTAATTATAACTTGAAGATCTGAACTAGTAATTGTCAAATACAGAACTTAAAATTGATAGCTTCTAATTATTATTGCAAATTATAACTTGAAGATCTGCACTTGTAATTGTCAAATACAGAACTTAAAATTAATAGCTTCTAATTATTATTGCAAATAATAACTTGAAGATCTGAACTTGTAATTGTCAAATGCAGAACTTAAAATTGATAGCTTCTAATTATTATTGCAAATAATAATTAGGAGATCTGTACTTGTAATTGTCAAATACAGAACTTAAAATTGATAGCTTATAATTATAATTCAAATTATAACTTGAAGATCTGAACTTGTAATAGTCAAATACAGAACTTCGAATTGTTAAATTCAAATTATTAGTGCAAATTATTACTTGAAGATCTGAACCTGTAATAGGTAAATACAGAACTTCGAATGGTTAAATTCAAACTAAGATTGCAAATAATAATTTGAAGATCTGAACTTGTAATAGTCAAATACAGAACTTCTAATTGTTAAATACAAATTATTAGTGCAAATCATAACTTGAAGATCTGAACTTGTAATTGTAAAACACAGAACTTCTAATTGTTAAATACAAATTATAAGTGCAAATTATAACTTGAAGATCTGAACTAGTAATTGTCAAATACAGCACTTACAATTGATAGCTTCTAATTATTATTGCAAATTATAACTTGAAGATCTGAACTTGTAATTGTCAAATACAGAACTTAAAATTAATAGCTTCTAATTATTATTGCAAATTATAACTTGAAGATCTGAACTTGTAATTGTCAAATACAGAACTTCTAATTGTTAAATTCAAATTATTATTTCAAATTATAACTTGAAGATCTGAACTAGTAATTGTCCAAAACAGAACTTAAAATTGATAGCTTCTAATCATTATTGCATATTATAACTTGAAGATCTGAACTTGTAATTGTTAAATACAGAACTTAAAATTGATAGCTTCTAATTATTATTGTAAATTATAACTTCAAGATCTGAACTTGTAATTGTCAAAAACAGAACTTAAAATTGATAGCTTCTAATTGTTATTGCAAATAATTACTTGAAGATCTGAACTTGTAATTGTCAAATTCAGAACTTAAAATTGATAGCTTCTAATTATTATTGCAAATTATAATTTGAAGATCTGAACTTGTAATAGACAAATACGCAACTTAGCATTGTTAAATACAAATTGTGATTGAAAATTATAACTTGAAGATCTGAACTTGTAATTGTCAAATACAGAACTTCAAATTGTTAAATACAAATTATTAGTGCAAATAATAACTTGAAGATCTGAACTTGTAATTGTCAAATACAGAACTTAAAATTGATAGCTTCTAATTATTATTGTAAATTATAACTTGAAGATCTGAACTTGTAATAGTGAATTACAGAACTTAGATTTGTTAAATTCAAATTATTATTTCAAATTATAACTTGAAGATCTGAACTAGTAATTGTCCAAAACAGAACTTAAAATTGTAAGCTTTTAATTATTATTGCATATTATAACTTGAAGATCTGAACTTGTAATTGTTAAATACAGAACTTAAAATTGATAGCTTCTAATTATTATTGTAAATTATAACTTCAAGATCTGAACTTGTAATTGTCAAAAACAGAACTTAAAATTGATAGCTTCTAATTGTTATTGCAAATAATTACTTGAAGATCTGAACTTGTAATTGTCAAATTCAGAACTTAAAATTGATAGCTTCTAATTATTATTGCAAATTATAATTTGAAGATCTGAACTTGTAATAGACAAATACGCAACTTAGCATTGTTAAATACAAATTGTGATTGAAAATTATAACTTGAAGATCTGAACCTGTAATAGGTAAATACAGAACTTCGAATTGTTAAATTCTAACTAAGATTGCAAATAATAATTCGAAGATCTGAACTTGTAATAGTCAAATACAGAACTGCTAATTGTTAAATACAAATTATTGGTGCAAATTATAACTTGAAGATCTGAACTAGTAATTGTCAAATACAGCACTTAAAATTGATAGCTTCTAATTATTATTGCAAATTATAACTTGAAGATCTGAACTTGTAATTGTCAAATACAGAACATAAAATTGATAGCTACTAATTATTATTTCAAATTATAACTTGAAGATCTGAACTTGTAATTGTCAAATACAGAACTTAAAATTAATAGCTTCTAATTATTATTGCAAATTATAACTTGAATGTCTGAACTTGTAATTGTCAAATACAGAACTTCTAATTGTTAAATACAAATTATTAGTGCAAATTATAACTTGAAGATCTGAACTTGTAATTGTCAAATACAGAACTTAAAATTGATAGCTTCTAATTATTATTGTAAATTATAACTTGAAGAACTGAACTTGTAATAGTGAATTACAGAACTTAGATTTGTTAAATCCAAATTATTATTTCAAATTATAACTTGAGGATCTGAACTAGTAATTGTCAAATACAGAACTTAAAATTGATAGCTTCTAATTATTATTTCAAATTATAACTTCAAGATCTGAACTTGTAATTGTCAAATACAGAACTTCTAATTGTTAAATACAAATTATTAGTGCAAATTATAACTTGTAGATCTGAACTTGTAATTGTCAAATACAGAACTTAAAATTGATAGCTTCTAATTATTATTGTAAATTATAACTTGAAGATCTGAACTTGTAATAGTGAATTACAGAACTTAGATTTGTCAAATTCTAATTATTAATTCTAATTATAACTTGAAGATCTGAACTAGTAATTGTCAAATACAGAACTTAAAATTGATAGCTTCTAATTATTATTGCAAATTATAACTTGAAGATCTGCACTTGTAATTGTCAAATACAGAACTTAAAATTAATAGCTTCTAATTATTATTGCAAATAATAACTTGAAGATCTGAACTTGTAATTGTCAAATGCAGAACTTAAAATTGATAGCTTCTAATTATTATTGCAAATAATAATTAGGAGATCTGTACTTGTAATTGTCAAATACAGAACTTAAAATTGATAGCTTATAATTATAATTCAAATTATAACTTGAAGATCTGAACTTGTAATAGTCAAATACAGAACTTCGAATTGTTAAATTCAAATTATTAGTGCAAATTATTACTTGAAGATCTGAACCTGTAATAGGTAAATACAGAACTTCGAATGGTTAAATTCAAACTAAGATTGCAAATAATAATTTGAAGATCTGAAATTGTAATAGTCAAATACAGAACTTCTAATTGTTAAATACAAATTATTAGTGCAAATCATAACTTGAAGATCTGAACTTGTAATTGTAAAACACAGAACTTCTAATTGTTAAATACAAATTATAAGTGCAAATTATAACTTGAAGATCTGAACTAGTAATTGTCAAATACAGCACTTACAATTGATAGCTTCTAATTATTATTGCAAATTATAACTTGAAGATCTGAACTTGTAATTGTCAAATACAGAACTTAAAATTAATAATAAATCAAAATTCTTGTCCGATGTTTCAATTTGAAGATAATACGTATTGGGTATAGCGGACACAAATAAAACTACAATGGTTATTTCGTCGACGTTTCGAACTTGTTGACTGTTGACTTGTTTGAGTGTTGTCTAATTTTACCGAGTTATTTTTGTTGCTTTCCGAACTTTTTACATCTGGTTATGGAGGTAGGATTTCGTTTTTTGCTTTCTTTACAGTCGATGTTAATGTGTTGTATTCCTTAGTCTTGAAGATGAAAGAATAAATCTTTCGAAACGTCGACGAAATAACCATTGTAGTTTTATTTGTGTCCGCTATACCCAATACGTATTATCTTCAAATTAAAATTAATAGCTTCTAATTATTATTGCAAATTATAACTTGAAGATCTGAACTTGTAATTGTCAAATACAGAACTTCTAATTGTTAAATTCAAATTATTATTTCAAATTATAACTTGAAGATCTGAACTAGTAATTGTCCAAAACAGAACTTAAAATTGATAGCTTCTAATCATTATTGCATATTATAACTTGAAGATCTGAACTTGTAATTGTTAAATACAGAACTTAAAATTGATAGCTTCTAATTATTATTGTAAATTATAACTTCAAGATCTGAACTTGTAATTGTCAAAAACAGAACTTAAAATTGATAGCTTCTAATTGTTATTGCAAATAATTACTTGAAGATCTGAACTTGTAATTGTCAAATTCAGAACTTAAAATTGATAGCTTCTAATTATTATTGCAAATTATAATTTGAAGATCTGAACTTGTAATAGACAAATACGCAACTTAGCATTGTTAAATACAAATTGTGATTGAAAATTATAACTTGAAGATCTGAACTTGTAATTGTCAAATACAGAACTTCAAATTGTTAAATACAAATTATTAGTGCAAATAATAACTTGAAGATCTGAACTTGTAATTGTCAAATACAGAACTTAAAATTGATAGCTTCTAATTATTATTGTAAATTATAACTTGAAGATCTGAACTTGTAATAGTGAATTACAGAACTTAGATTTGTTAAATTCAAATTATTATTTCAAATTATAACTTGAAGATCTGAACTAGTAATTGTCCAAAACAGAACTTAAAATTGTAAGCTTTTAATTATTATTGCATATTATAACTTGAAGATCTGAACTTGTAATTGTTAAATACAGAACTTAAAATTGATAGCTTCTAATTATTATTGTAAATTATAACTTCAAGATCTGAACTTGTAATTGTCAAAAACAGAACTTAAAATTGATAGCTTCTAATTGTTATTGCAAATAATTACTTGAAGATCTGAACTTGTAATTGTCAAATGCAGAACTTAAAATTGATAGCTTCTAATTATTATTGCAAATTATAATTTGAAGATCTGAACTTGTAATAGACAAATACGCAACTTAGCATTGTTAAATACAAATTGTGATTGAAAATTATAACTTGAAGATCTGAACCTGTAATAGGTAAATACAGAACTTCGAATTGTTAAATTCTAACTAAGATTGCAAATAATAATTCGAAGATCTGAACTTGTAATAGTCAAATACAGAACTGCTAATTGTTAAATACAAATTATTGGTGCAAATTATAACTTGAAGATCTGAACTAGTAATTGTCAAATACAGCACTTAAAATTGATAGCTTCTAATTATTATTGCAAATTATAACTTGAAGATCTGAACTTGTAATTGTCAAATACAGAACATAAAATTGATAGCTACTAATTATTATTTCAAATTATAACTTGAAGATCTGAACTTGTAATTGTCAAATACAGAACTTAAAATTAATAGCTTCTAATTATTATTGCAAATTATAACTTGAATGTCTGAACTTGTAATTGTCAAATACAGAACTTCTAATTGTTAAATACAAATTATTAGTGCAAATTATAACTTGAAGATCTGAACTTGTAATTGTCAAATACAGAACTTAAAATTGATAGCTTCTAATTATTATTGTAAATTATAACTTGAAGAACTGAACTTGTAATAGTGAATTACAGAACTTAGATTTGTTAAATTCAAATTATTATTTCAAATTATAACTTGAGGATCTGAACTAGTAATTGTCAAATACAGAACTTAAAATTGATAGCTTCTAATTATTATTTCAAATTATAACTTCAAGATCTGAACTTGTAATTGTCAAATACAGAACTTCTAATTGTTAAATACAAATTATTAGTGCAAATTATAACTTGTAGATCTGAACTTGTAATTGTCAAATACAGAACTTAAAATTGATAGCTTCTAATTATTATTGTAAATTATAACTTGAAGATCTGAACTTGTAATAGTGAATTACAGAACTTAGATTTGTCAAATTCTAATTATTAATTCTAATTATAACTTGAAGATCTGAACTAGTAATTGTCAAATACAGAACTTAAAATTGATAGCTTCTAATTATTATTGCAAATTATAACTTGTAGATCTGCACTTGTAATTGTCAAATACAGAACTTAAAATTAATAGCTTCTAATTATTATTGCAAATAATAACTTGAAGATCTGAACTTGTAATTGTCAAATGCAGAACTTAAAATTGATAGCTTCTAATTATTATTGCAAATAATAATTAGGAGATCTGTACTTGTAATTGTCAAATACAGAACTTAAAATTGATAGCTTATAATTATAATTCAAATTATAACTTGAAGATCTGAACTTGTAATAGTCAAATACAGAACTTCTAATTGTTAAATACAAATTATTAGTGCAAATCATAACTTGAAGATCTGAACTAGTAATTGTCAAATACAGCACTTACAATTGATAGCTTCTAATTATTATTGCAAATTATAACTTGAAGATCTGAACTTGTAATTGTCAAATACAGAACTTAAAATTAATAGCTTCTAATTATTATTGCAAATTATAACTTGAAGATCTGAACTTGTAATTGTCAAATACAGAACTTCTAATTTTAAATTCAAATTATTATTTCAAATTATAACTTGAAGATCTGAACTAGTAATTGTCCAAAACAGAACTTAAAATTGATAGCTTCTAATCATTATTGCATATTATAACTTGAAGATCTGAACTTGTAATTGTTAAATACAGAACTTAAAATTGATAGCTTCTAATTATTATTGTAAATTATAACTTCAAGATCTGAACTTGTAATTGTCAAAAACAGAACTTAAAATTGATAGCTTCTAATTGTTATTGCAAATAATTACTTGAAGATCTGAACTTGTAATTGTCAAATTCAGAACTTAAAATTGATAGCTTCTAATTATTATTGCAAATTATAATTTGAAGATCTGAACTTGTAATAGACAAATACGCAACTTAGCATTGTTAAATACAAATTGTGATTGAAAATTATAACTTGAAGATCTGAACTTGTAATTGTCAAATACAGAACTTCAAATTGTTAAATACAAATTATTAGTGCAAATAATAACTTGAAGATCTGAACTTGTAATTGTCAAATACAGAACTTAAAATTGATAGCTTCTAATTATTATTGTAAATTATAACTTGAAGATCTGAACTTGTAATAGTGAATTACAGAACTTAGATTTGTTAAATTCAAATTATTATTTCAAATTATAACTTGAAGATCTGAACTAGTAATTGTCCAAAACAGAACTTAAAATTGTAAGCTTTTAATTATTATTGCATATTATAACTTGAAGATCTGAACTTGTAATTGTTAAATACAGAACTTAAAATTGATAGCTTCTAATTATTATTGTAAATTATAACTTCAAGATCTGAACTTGTAATTGTCAAAAACAGAACTTAAAATTGATAGCTTCTAATTGTTATTGCAAATAATTACTTGAAGATCTGAACTTGTAATTGTCAAATTCAGAACTTAAAATTGATAGCTTCTAATTATTATTGCAAATTATAATTTGAAGATCTGAACTTGTAATAGACAAATACGCAACTTAGCATTGTTAAATACAAATTGTGATTGAAAATTATAACTTGAAGATCTGAACCTGTAATAGGTAAATACAGAACTTCGAATTGTTAAATTCTAACTAAGATTGCAAATAATAATTCGAAGATCTGAACTTGTAATAGTCAAATACAGAACTGCTAATTGTTAAATACAAATTATTGGTGCAAATTATAACTTGAAGATCTGAACTAGTAATTGTCAAATACAGCACTTAAAATTGATAGCTTCTAATTATTATTGCAAATTATAACTTGAAGATCTGAACTTGTAATTGTCAAATACAGAACATAAAATTGATAGCTACTAATTATTATTTCAAATTATAACTTGAAGATCTGAACTTGTAATTGTCAAATACAGAACTTAAAATTAATAGCTTCTAATTATTATTGCAAATTATAACTTGAATGTCTGAACTTGTAATTGTCAAATACAGAACTTCTAATTGTTAAATACAAATTATTAGTGCAAATTATAACTTGAAGATCTGAACTTGTAATTGTCAAATACAGAACTTAAAATTGATAGCTTCTAATTATTATTGTAAATTATAACTTGAAGAACTGAACTTGTAATAGTGAATTACAGAACTTAGATTTGTTAAATTCAAATTATTATTTCAAATTATAACTTGAGGATCTGAACTAGTAATTGTCAAATACAGAACTTAAAATTGATAGCTTCTAATTATTATTTCAAATTATAACTTCAAGATCTGAACTTGTAATTGTCAAATACAGAACTTCTAATTGTTAAATACAAATTATTAGTGCAAATTATAACTTGTAGATCTGAACTTGTAATTGTCAAATACAGAACTTAAAATTGATAGCTTCTAATTATTATTGTAAATTATAACTTGAAGATCTGAACTTGTAATAGTGAATTACAGAACTTAGATTTGTCAAATTCTAATTATTAATTCTAATTATAACTTGAAGATCTGAACTAGTAATTGTCAAATACAGAACTTAAAATTGATAGCTTCTAATTATTATTGCAAATTATAACTTGAAGATCTGCACTTGTAATTGTCAAATACAGAACTTAAAATTAATAGCTTCTAATTATTATTGCAAATAATAACTTGAAGATCTGAACTTGTAATTGTCAAATGCAGAACTTAAAATTGATAGCTTCTAATTATTATTGCAAATAATAATTAGGAGATCTGTACTTGTAATTGTCAAATACAGAACTTAAAATTGATAGCTTATAATTATAATTCAAATTATAACTTGAAGATCTGAACTTGTAATAGTCAAATACAGAACTTCTAATTGTTAAATACAAATTATTAGTGCAAATCATAACTTGAAGATCTGAACTAGTAATTGTCAAATACAGCACTTACAATTGATAGCTTCTAATTATTATTGCAAATTATAACTTGAAGATCTGAACTTGTAATTGTCAAATACAGAACTTAAAATTAATAGCTTCTAATTATTATTGCAAATTATAACTTGAAGATCTGAACTTGTAATTGTCAAATACAGAACTTCTAATTGTTAAATTCAAATTATTATTTCAAATTATAACTTGAAGATCTGAACTAGTAATTGTCCAAAACAGAACTTAAAATTGATAGCTTCTAATCATTATTGCATATTATAACTTGAAGATCTGAACTTGTAATTGTTAAATACAGAACTTAAAATTGATAGCTTCTAATTATTATTGTAAATTATAACTTCAAGATCTGAACTTGTAATTGTCAAAAACAGAACTTAAAATTGATAGCTTCTAATTGTTATTGCAAATAATTACTTGAAGATCTGAACTTGTAATTGTCAAATTCAGAACTTAAAATTGATAGCTTCTAATTATTATTGCAAATTATAATTTGAAGATCTGAACTTGTAATAGACAAATACGCAACTTAGCATTGTTAAATACAAATTGTGATTGAAAATTATAACTTGAAGATCTGAACTTGTAATTGTCAAATACAGAACTTCAAATTGTTAAATACAAATTATTAGTGCAAATAATAACTTGAAGATCTGAACTTGTAATTGTCAAATACAGAACTTAAAATTGATAGCTTCTAATTATTATTGTAAATTATAACTTGAAGATCTGAACTTGTAATAGTGAATTACAGAACTTAGATTTGTTAAATTCAAATTATTATTTCAAATTATAACTTGAAGATCTGAACTAGTAATTGTCCAAAACAGAACTTAAAATTGTAAGCTTTTAATTATTATTGCATATTATAACTTGAAGATCTGAACTTGTAATTGTTAAATACAGAACTTAAAATTGATAGCTTCTAATTATTATTGTAAATTATAACTTCAAGATCTGAACTTGTAATTGTCAAAAACAGAACTTAAAATTGATAGCTTCTAATTGTTATTGCAAATAATTACTTGAAGATCTGAACTTGTAATTGTCAAATTCAGAACTTAAAATTGATAGCTTCTAATTATTATTGCAAATTATAATTTGAAGATCTGAACTTGTAATAGACAAATACGCAACTTAGCATTGTTAAATACAAATTGTGATTGAAAATTATAACTTGAAGATCTGAACCTGTAATAGGTAAATACAGAACTTCGAATTGTTAAATTCTAACTAAGATTGCAAATAATAATTCGAAGATCTGAACTTGTAATAGTCAAATACAGAACTGCTAATTGTTAAATACAAATTATTGGTGCAAATTATAACTTGAAGATCTGAACTAGTAATTGTCAAATACAGCACTTAAAATTGATAGCTTCTAATTATTATTGCAAATTATAACTTGAAGATCTGAACTTGTAATTGTCAAATACAGAACATAAAATTGATAGCTACTAATTATTATTTCAAATTATAACTTGAAGATCTGAACTTGTAATTGTCAAATACAGAACTTAAAATTAATAGCTTCTAATTATTATTGCAAATTATAACTTGAATGTCTGAACTTGTAATTGTCAAATACAGAACTTCTAATTGTTAAATACAAATTATTAGTGCAAATTATAACTTGAAGATCTGAACTTGTAATTGTCAAATACAGAACTTAAAATTGATAGCTTCTAATTATTATTGTAAATTATAACTTGAAGAACTGAACTTGTAATAGTGAATTACAGAACTTAGATTTGTTAAATTCAAATTATTATTTCAAATTATAACTTGAGGATCTGAACTAGTAATTGTCAAATACAGAACTTAAAACTGATAGCTTCTAATTATTATTTCAAATTATAACTTCAAGATCTGAACTTGTAATTGTCAAATACAGAACTTCTAATTGTTAAATACAAATTATTAGTGCAAATTATAACTTGTAGATCTGAACTTGTAATTGTCAAATACAGAACTTAAAATTGATAGCTTCTAATTATTATTGTAAATTATAACTTGAAGATCTGAACTTGTAATAGTGAATTACAGAACTTAGATTTGTCAAATTCTAATTATTAATTCTAATTATAACTTGAAGATCTGAACTAGTAATTGTCAAATACAGAACTTAAAATTGATAGCTTCTAATTATTATTGCAAATTATAACTTGAAGATCTGCACTTGTAATTGTCAAATACAGAACTTAAAATTAATAGCTTCTAATTATTATTGCAAATAATAACTTGAAGATCTGAACTTGTAATTGTCAAATGCAGAACTTAAAATTGATAGCTTCTAATTATTATTGCAAATAATAATTAGGAGATCTGTACTTGTAATTGTCAAATACAGAACTTAAAATTGATAGCTTATAATTATAATTCAAATTATAACTTGAAGATCTGAACTTGTAATAGTCAAATACAGAACTTCTAATTGTTAAATACAAATTATTAGTGCAAATCATAACTTGAAGATCTGAACTAGTAATTGTCAAATACAGCACTTACAATTGATAGCTTCTAATTATTATTGCAAATTATAACTTGAAGATCTGAACTTGTAATTGTCAAATACAGAACTTAAAATTAATAGCTTCTAATTATTATTGCAAATTATAACTTGAAGATCTGAACTTGTAATTGTCAAATACAGAACTTCTAATTGTTAAATTCAAATTATTATTTCAAATTATAACTTGAAGATCTGAACTAGTAATTGTCCAAAACAGAACTTAAAATTGATAGCTTCTAATCATTATTGCATATTATAACTTGAAGATCTGAACTTGTAATTGTTAAATACAGAACTTAAAATTGATAGCTTCTAATTATTATTGTAAATTATAACTTCAAGATCTGAACTTGTAATTGTCAAAAACAGAACTTAAAATTGATAGCTTCTAATTGTTATTGCAAATAATTACTTGAAGATCTGAACTTGTAATTGTCAAATTCAGAACTTAAAATTGATAGCTTCTAATTATTATTGCAAATTATAATTTGAAGATCTGAACTTGTAATAGACAAATACGCAACTTAGCATTGTTAAATACAAATTGTGATTGAAAATTATAACTTGAAGATCTGAACTTGTAATTGTCAAATACAGAACTTCAAATTGTTAAATACAAATTATTAGTGCAAATAATAACTTGAAGATCTGAACTTGTAATTGTCAAATACAGAACTTAAAATTGATAGCTTCTAATTATTATTGTAAATTATAACTTGAAGATCTGAACTTGTAATAGTGAATTACAGAACTTAGATTTGTTAAAATCAAATTATTATTTCAAATTATAACTTGAAGATCTGAACTAGTAATTGTCCAAAACAGAACTTAAAATTGTAAGCTTTTAATTATTATTGCATATTATAACTTGAAGATCTGAACTTGTAATTGTTAAATACAGAACTTAAAATTGATAGCTTCTAATTATTATTGTAAATTATAACTTCAAGATCTGAACTTGTAATTGTCAAAAACAGAACTTAAAATTGATAGCTTCTAATTGTTATTGCAAATAATTACTTGAAGATCTGAACTTGTAATTGTCAAATTCAGAACTTAAAATTGATAGCTTCTAATTATTATTGCAAATTATAATTTGAAGATCTGAACTTGTAATAGACAAATACGCAACTTAGCATTGTTAAATACAAATTGTGATTGAAAATTATAACTTGAAGATCTGAACCTGTAATAGGTAAATACAGAACTTCGAATTGTTAAATTCTAACTAAGATTGCAAATAATAATTCGAAGATCTGAACTTGTAATAGTCAAATACAGAACTGCTAATTGTTAAATACAAATTATTGGTGCAAATTATAACTTGAAGATCTGAACTAGTAATTGTCAAATACAGCACTTAAAATTGATAGCTTCTAATTATTATTGCAAATTATAACTTGAAGATCTGAACTTGTAATTGTCAAATACAGAACATAAAATTGATAGCTACTAATTATTATTTCAAATTATAACTTGAAGATCTGAACTTGTAATTGTCAAATACAGAACTTAAAATTAATAGCTTCTAATTATTATTGCAAATTATAACTTGAATGTCTGAACTTGTAATTGTCAAATACAGAACTTCTAATTGTTAAATACAAATTATTAGTGCAAATTATAACTTGAAGATCTGAACTTGTAATTGTCAAATACAGAACTTAAAATTGATAGCTTCTAATTATTATTGTAAATTATAACTTGAAGAACTGAACTTGTAATAGTGAATTACAGAACTTAGATTTGTTAAATTCAAATTATTATTTCAAATTATAACTTGAGGATCTGAACTAGTAATTGTCAAATACAGAACTTAAAACTGATAGCTTCTAATTATTATTTCAAATTATAACTTCAAGATCTGAACTTGTAATTGTCAAATACAGAACTTCTAATTGTTAAATACAAATTATTAGTGCAAATTATAACTTGTAGATCTGAACTTGTAATTGTCAAATACAGAACTTAAAATTGATAGCTTCTAATTATTATTGTAAATTATAACTTGAAGATCTGAACTTGTAATAGTGAATTACAGAACTTAGATTTGTCAAATTCTAATTATTAATTCTAATTATAACTTGAAGATCTGAACTAGTAATTGTCAAATACAGAACTTAAAATTGATAGCTTCTAATTATTATTGCAAATTATAACTTGAAGATCTGCACTTGTAATTGTCAAATACAGAACTTAAAATTAATAGCTTCTAATTATTATTGCAAATAATAACTTGAAGATCTGAACTTGTAATTGTCAAATGCAGAACTTAAAATTGATAGCTTCTAATTATTATTGCAAATAATAATTAGGAGATCTGTACTTGTAATTGTCAAATACAGAACTTAAAATTGATAGCTTATAATTATAATTCAAATTATAACTTGAAGATCTGAACTTGTAATAGTCAAATACAGAACTTCTAATTGTTAAATACAAATTATTAGTGCAAATCATAACTTGAAGATCTGAACTAGTAATTGTCAAATACAGCACTTACAATTGATAGCTTCTAATTATTATTGCAAATTATAACTTGAAGATCTGAACTTGTAATTGTCAAATACAGAACTTAAAATTAATAGCTTCTAATTATTATTGCAAATTATAACTTGAAGATCTGAACTTGTAATTGTCAAATACAGAACTTCTAATTGTTAAATTCAAATTATTATTTCAAATTATAACTTGAAGATCTGAACTAGTAATTGTCCAAAACAGAACTTAAAATTGATAGCTTCTAATCATTATTGCATATTATAACTTGAAGATCTGAACTTGTAATTGTTAAATACAGAACTTAAAATTGATAGCTTCTAATTATTATTGTAAATTATAACTTCAAGATCTGAACTTGTAATTGTCAAAAACAGAACTTAAAATTGATAGCTTCTAATTGTTATTGCAAATAATTACTTGAAGATCTGAACTTGTAATTGTCAAATTCAGAACTTAAAATTGATAGCTTCTAATTATTATTGCAAATTATAATTTGAAGATCTGAACTTGTAATAGACAAATACGCAACTTAGCATTGTTAAATACAAATTGTGATTGAAAATTATAACTTGAAGATCTGAACTTGTAATTGTCAAATACAGAACTTCAAATTGTTAAATACAAATTATTAGTGCAAATAATAACTTGTAGATCTGAACTTGTAATTGTCAAATACAGAACTTAAAATTGATAGCTTCTAATTATTATTGTAAATTATAACTTGAAGATCTGAACTTGTAATAGTGAATTACAGAACTTAGATTTGTTAAAATCAAATTATTATTTCAAATTATAACTTGAAGATCTGAACTAGTAATTGTCCAAAACAGAACTTAAAATTGTAAGCTTTTAATTATTAT
Source organism: Cantharis lateralis (assembly GCA_963170105.1). Taxonomy (NCBI): domain Eukaryota; kingdom Metazoa; phylum Arthropoda; class Insecta; order Coleoptera; family Cantharidae; genus Cantharis; species Cantharis lateralis. The sequence goes on along the minus strand of OY720625.1, from coordinate 21,113,551 downwards.
TGCATATTATAACTTGAAGATCTGAACTTGTAATTGTTAAATACCGAACTTAAAATTGATAGCTTCTAATTATTATTGTAAATTATAACTTCAAGATCTGAACTTGTAATTGTCAAAAACAGAACTTAAAATTGATAGCTTCTAATTGTTATTGCAAATAATTACTTGAAGATCTGAACTTGTAATTGTCAAATTCAGAACTTAAAATTGATAGCTTCTAATTATTATTGCAAATTATAATTTGAAGATCTGAACTTGTAATAGACAAATACGCAACTTAGCATTGTTAAATACAAATTGTGATTGAAAATTATAACTTGAAGATCTGAACCTGTAATAGGTAAATACAGAACTTCGAATTGTTAAATTCTAACTAAGATTGCAAATAATAATTCGAAGATCTGAACTTGTAATAGTCAAATACAGAACTGCTAATTGTTAAATACAAATTATTGGTGCAAATTATAACTTGAAGATCTGAACTAGTAATTGTCAAATACAGCACTTAAAATTGATAGCTTCTAATTATTATTGCAAATTATAACTTGAAGATCTGAACTTGTAATTGTCAAATACAGAACATAAAATTGATAGCTACTAATTATTATTTCAAATTTATAACTTGAAGATCTGAACTTGTAATTGTCAAATACAGAACTTAAAATTAATAGCTTCTAATTATTATTGCAAATTATAACTTGAATGTCTGAACTTGTAATTGTCAAATACAGAACTTCTAATTGTTAAATACAAATTATTAGTGCAAATTATAACTTGAAGATCTGAACTTGTAATTGTCAAATACAGAACTTAAAATTGATAGCTTCTAATTATTATTGTAAATTATAACTTGAAGAACTGAACTTGTAATAGTGAATTACAGAACTTAGATTTGTTAAATTCAAATTATTATTTCAAATTATAACTTGAGGATCTGAACTAGTAATTGTCAAATACAGAACTTAAAATTGATAGCTTCTAATTATTATTTCAAATTATAACTTCAAGATCTGAACTTGTAATTGTCAAATACAGAACTTCTAATTGTTAAATACAAATTATTAGTGCAAATTATAACTTGTAGATCTGAACTTGTAATTGTCAAATACAGAACTTAAAATTGATAGCTTCTAATTATTATTGTAAATTATAACTTGAAGATCTGAACTTGTAATAGTGAATTACAGAACTTAGATTTGTCAAATTCTAATTATTAATTCTAATTATAACTTGAAGATCTGAACTAGTAATTGTCAAATACAGAACTTAAAATTGATAGCTTCTAATTATTATTGCAAATTATAACTTGAAGATCTGCACTTGTAATTGTCAAATACAGAACTTAAAATTAATAGCTTCTAATTATTATTGCAAATAATAACTTGAAGATCTGAACTTGTAATTGTCAAATGCAGAACTTAAAATTGATAGCTTCTAATTATTATTGCAAATAATAATTAGGAGATCTGTACTTGTAATTGTCAAATACAGAACTTAAAATTGATAGCTTATAATTATAATTCAAATTATAACTTGAAGATCTGAACCTGTAATAGACAAATACAGAACTTCGAATTGTTAAATTCAAATTATTAGTGCAAATTATTACTTGAAGATCTGAACCTGTAATAGGTAAATACAGAACTTCGAATGGTTAAATTCAAACTAAGATTGCAAATAATAATTTGAAGATCTGAACTTGTAATAGTCAAATACAGAACTTCTAATTGTTAAATACAAATTATTAGTGCAAATCATAACTTGAAGATCTGAACTTGTAATTGTAAAACACAGAACTTCTAATTGTTAAATACAAATTATAAGTGCAAATTATAACTTGAAGATCTGAACTAGTAATTGTCAAATACAGCACTTACAATTGATAGCTTCTAATTATTATTGCAAATTATAACTTGAAGATCTGAACTTGTAATTGTCAAATACAGAACTTAAAATTAATAGCTTCTAATTATTATTGCAAATTATAACTTGAAGATCTGAACTTGTAATTGTCAAATACAGAACTTCTAATTGTTAAATTCAAATTATTATTTCAAATTATAACTTGAAGATCTGAACTAGTAATTGTCCAAAACAGAACTTAAAATTGATAGCTTCTAATCATTATTGCATATTATAACTTGAAGATCTGAACTTGTAATTGTTAAATACAGAACTTAAAATTGATAACTTCTAATTATTATTGTAAATTATAACTTCAAGATCTGAACTTGTAATTGTCAAAAACAGAACTTAAAATTGATAGCTTCTAATTGTTATTGCAAATAATTACTTGAAGATCTGAACTTGTAATTGTCAAATTCAGAACTTAAAATTGATAGCTTCTAATTATTATTGCAAATTATAATTTGAAGATCTGAACTTGTAATAGACAAATACGCAACTTAGCATTGTTAAATACAAATTGTGATTGAAAATTATAACTTGAAGATCTGAACTTGTAATTGTCAAATACAGAACTTCAAATTGTTAAATACAAATTATTAGTGCAAATAATAACTTGAAGATCTGAACTTGTAATTGTCAAATACAGAACTTAAAATTGATAGCTTCTAATTATTATTGTAAATTATAACTTGAAGATCTGAACTTGTAATAGTGAATTACAGAACTTAGATTTGTTAAATTCAAATTATTATTTCAAATTATAACTTGAAGATCTGAACTAGTAATTGTCCAAAACAGAACTTAAAATTGTAAGCTTTTAATTATTATTGCATATTATAACTTGAAGATCTGAACTTGTAATTGTTAAATACAGAACTTAAAATTGAAAGCTTCTAATTATTATTGTAAATTATAACTTCAAGATCTGAACTTGTAATTGTCAAAAACAGAACTTAAAATTGATAGCTTCTAATTGTTATTGCAAATAATTACTTGAAGATCTGAACTTGTAATTGTCAAATTCAGAACTTAAAATTGATAGCTTCTAATTATTATTGCAAATTATAATTTGAAGATCTGAACTTGTAATAGACAAATACGCAACTTAGCATTGTTAAATACAAATTGTGATTGAAAATTATAACTTGAAGATCTGAACCTGTAATAGGTAAATACAGAACTTCGAATTGTTAAATTCTAACTAAGATTGCAAATAATAATTCGAAGATCTGAACTTGTAATAGACAAATACAGAACTGCTAATTGTTAAATACAAATTATTGGTGCAAATTATAACTTGAAGATCTGAACTAGTAATTGTCAAATACAGCACTTAAAATTGATAGCTTCTAATTATTATTGCAAATTATAACTTGAAGATCTGAACTTGTAATTGTCAAATACAGAACATAAAATTGATAGCTACTAATTATTATTTCAAATTATAACTTGAAGATCTGAACTTGTAATTGTCAAATACAGAACTTAAAACTAATAGCTTCTAATTATTATTGCAAATTATAACTTGAATGTCTGAACTTGTAATTGTCAAATACAGAACTTCTAATTGTTAAATACAAATTATTAGTGCAAATTATAACTTGAAGATCTGAACTTGTAATTGTCAAATACAGAACTTAAAATTGATAGCTTCTAATTATTATTGTAAATTATAACTTGAAGAACTGAACTTGTAATAGTGAATTACAGAACTTAGATTTGTTAAATTCAAATTATTATTTCAAATTATAACTTGAGGATCTGAACTAGTAATTGTCAAATACAGAACTTAAAATTGATAGCTTCTAATTATTATTTCAAATTATAACTTGAAGATCTGAACTTGTAATTGTCAAATACAGAACTTCTAATTGTTAAATACAAATTATTAGTGCAAATTATAACTTGTAGATCTGAACTTGTAATTGTCAAATACAGAACTTAAAATTGATAGCTTCTAATTATTATTGTAAATTATAACTTGAAGATCTGAACTTGTAATAGTGAATTACAGAACTTAGATTTGTCAAATTCTAATTATTAATTCTAATTATAACTTGAAGATCTGAACTAGTAATTGTCAAATACAGAACTTAAAATTGATAGCTTCTAATTATTATTGCAAATTATAACTTGAAGATCTGCACTTGTAATTGTCAAATACAGAACTTAAAATTAATAGCTTCTAATTATTATTGCAAATAATAACTTGAAGATCTGAACTTGTAATTGTCAAATGCAGAACTTAAAATTGATAGCTTCTAATTATTATTGCAAATAATAATTAGGAGATCTGTACTTGTAATTGTCAAATACAGAACTTAAAATTGATAGCTTATAATTATAATTCAAATTATAACTTGAAGATCTGAACTTGTAATAGTCAAATACAGAACTTCGAATTGTTAAATTCAAATTATTAGTGCAAATTATTACTTGAAGATCTGAACCTGTAATAGGTAAATACAGAACTTCGAATGGTTAAATTCAAACTAAGATTGCAAATAATAATTTGAAGATCTGAACTTGTAATAGTCAAATACAGAACTTCTAATTGTTAAATACAAATTATTAGTGCAAATCATAACTTGAAGATCTGAACTTGTAATTGTAAAACACAGAACTTCTAATTGTTAAATACAAATTATAAGTGCAAATTATAACTTGAAGATCTGAACTAGTAATTGTCAAATACAGCACTTACAATTGATAGCTTCTAATTATTATTGCAAATTATAACTTGAAGATCTGAACTTGTAATTGTCAAATACAGAACTTAAAATTAATAGCTTCTAATTATTATTGCAAATTATAACTTGAAGATCTGAACTTGTAATTGTCAAATACAGAACTTCTAATTGTTAAATTCAAATTATTATTTCAAATTATAACTTGAAGATCTGAACTAGTAATTGTCCAAAACAGAACTTAAAATTGATAGCTTCTAATCATTATTGCATATTATAACTTGAAGATCTGAACTTGTAATTGTTAAATACAGAACTTAAAATTGATAGCTTCTAATTATTATTGTAAATTATAACTTCAAGATCTGAACTTGTAATTGTCAAAAACAGAACTTAAAATTGATAGCTTCTAATTGTTATTGCAAATAATTACTTGAAGATCTGAACTTGTAATTGTCAAATTCAGAACTTAAAATTGATAGCTTCTAATTATTATTGCAAATTATAATTTGAAGATCTGAACTTGTAATAGACAAATACGCAACTTAGCATTGTTAAATACAAATTGTGATTGAAAATTATAACTTGAAGATCTGAACTTGTAATTGTCAAATACAGAACTTCAAATTGTTAAATACAAATTATTAGTGCAAATAATAACTTGAAGATCTGAACTTGTAATTGTCAAATACAGAACTTAAAATTGATAGCTTCTAATTATTATTGTAAATTATAACTTGAAGATCTGAACTTGTAATAGTGAATTACAGAACTTAGATTTGTTAAATTCAAATTATTATTTCAAATTATAACTTGAAGATCTGAACTAGTAATTGTCCAAAACAGAACTTAAAATTGTAAGCTTTTAATTATTATTGCATATTATAACTTGAAGATCTGAACTTGTAATTGTTAAATACAGAACTTAAAATTGAAAGCTTCTAATTATTATTGTAAATTATAACTTCAAGATCTGAACTTGTAATTGTCAAAAACAGAACTTAAAATTGATAGCTTCTAATTGTTATTGCAAATAATTACTTGAAGATCTGAACTTGTAATTGTCAAATTCAGAACTTAAAATTGATAGCTTCTAATTATTATTGCAAATTATAATTTGAAGATCTGAACTTGTAATAGACAAATACGCAACTTAGCATTGTTAAATACAAATTGTGATTGAAAATTATAACTTGAAGATCTGAACCTGTAATAGGTAAATACAGAACTTCGAATTGTTAAATTCTAACTAAGATTGCAAATAATAATTCGAAGATCTGAACTTGTAATAGACAAATACAGAACTGCTAATTGTTAAATACAAATTATTGGTGCAAATTATAACTTGAAGATCTGAACTAGTAATTGTCAAATACAGCACTTAAAATTGATAGCTTCTAATTATTATTGCAAATTATAACTTGAAGATCTGAACTTGTAATTGTCAAATACAGAACATAAAATTGATAGCTACTAATTATTATTTCAAATTATAACTTGAAGATCTGAACTTGTAATTGTCAAATACAGAACTTAAAACTAATAGCTTCTAATTATTATTGCAAATTATAACTTGAATGTCTGAACTTGTAATTGTCAAATACAGAACTTCTAATTGTTAAATACAAATTATTAGTGCAAATTATAACTTGAAGATCTGAACTTGTAATTGTCAAATACAGAACTTAAAATTGATAGCTTCTAATTATTATTGTAAATTATAACTTGAAGAACTGAACTTGTAATAGTGAATTACAGAACTTAGATTTGTTAAATTCAAATTATTATTTCAAATTATAACTTGAGGATCTGAACTAGTAATTGTCAAATACAGAACTTAAAATTGATAGCTTCTAATTATTATTTCAAATTATAACTTGAAGATCTGAACTTGTAATTGTCAAATACAGAACTTCTAATTGTTAAATACAAATTATTAGTGCAAATTATAACTTGTAGATCTGAACTTGTAATTGTCAAATACAGAACTTAAAATTGATAGCTTCTAATTATTATTGTAAATTATAACTTGAAGATCTGAACTTGTAATAGTGAATTACAGAACTTAGATTTGTCAAATTCTAATTATTAATTCTAATTATAACTTGAAGATCTGAACTAGTAATTGTCAAATACAGAACTTAAAATTGATAGCTTCTAATTATTATTGCAAATTATAACTTGAAGATCTGCACTTGTAATTGTCAAATACAGAACTTAAAATTAATAGCTTCTAATTATTATTGCAAATAATAACTTGAAGATCTGAACTTGTAATTGTCAAATGCAGAACTTAAAATTGATAGCTTCTAATTATTATTGCAAATAATAATTAGGAGATCTGTACTTGTAATTGTCAAATACAGAACTTAAAATTGATAGCTTATAATTATAATTCAAATTATAACTTGAAGATCTGAACTTGTAATAGTCAAATACAGAACTTCGAATTGTTAAATTCAAATTATTAGTGCAAATTATTACTTGAAGATCTGAACCTGTAATAGGTAAATACAGAACTTCGAATGGTTAAATTCAAACTAAGATTGCAAATAATAATTTGAAGATCTGAACTTGTAATAGTCAAATACAGAACTTCTAATTGTTAAATACAAATTATTAGTGCAAATCATAACTTGAAGATCTGAACTTGTAATTGTAAAACACAGAACTTCTAATTGTTAAATACAAATTATAAGTGCAAATTATAACTTGAAGATCTGAACTAGTAATTGTCAAATACAGCACTTACAATTGATAGCTTCTAATTATTATTGCAAATTATAACTTGAAGATCTGAACTTGTAATTGTCAAATACAGAACTTAAAATTAATAGCTTCTAATTATTATTGCAAATTATAACTTGAAGATCTGAACTTGTAATTGTCAAATACAGAACTTCTAATTGTTAAATTCAAATTATTATTTCAAATTATAACTTGAAGATCTGAACTAGTAATTGTCCAAAACAGAACTTAAAATTGATAGCTTCTAATCATTATTGCATATTATAACTTGAAGATCTGAACTTGTAATTGTTAAATACAGAACTTAAAATTGATAGCTTCTAATTATTATTGTAAATTATAACTTCAAGATCTGAACTTGTAATTGTCAAAAACAGAACTTAAAATTGATAGCTTCTAATTGTTATTGCAAATAATTACTTGAAGATCTGAACTTGTAATTGTCAAATTCAGAACTTAAAATTGATAGCTTCTAATTATTATTGCAAATTATAATTTGAAGATCTGAACTTGTAATAGACAAATACGCAACTTAGCATTGTTAAATACAAATTGTGATTGAAAATTATAACTTGAAGATCTGAACTTGTAATTGTCAAATACAGAACTTCAAATTGTTAAATACAAATTATTAGTGCAAATAATAACTTGAAGATCTGAACTTGTAATTGTCAAATACAGAACTTAAAATTGATAGCTTCTAATTATTATTGTAAATTATAACTTGAAGATCTGAACTTGTAATAGTGAATTACAGAACTTAGATTTGTTAAATTCAAATTATTATTTCAAATTATAACTTGAAGATCTGAACTAGTAATTGTCCAAAACAGAACTTAAAATTGTAAGCTTTTAATTATTATTGCATATTATAACTTGAAGATCTGAACTTGTAATTGTTAAATACAGAACTTAAAATTGAAAGCTTCTAATTATTATTGTAAATTATAACTTCAAGATCTGAACTTGTAATTGTCAAAAACAGAACTTAAAATTGATAGCTTCTAATTGTTATTGCAAATAATTACTTGAAGATCTGAACTTGTAATTGTCAAATTCAGAACTTAAAATTGATAGCTTCTAATTATTATTGCAAATTATAATTTGAAGATCTGAACTTGTAATAGACAAATACGCAACTTAGCATTGTTAAATACAAATTGTGATTGAAAATTATAACTTGAAGATCTGAACCTGTAATAGGTAAATACAGAACTTCGAATTGTTAAATTCTAACTAAGATTGCAAATAATAATTCGAAGATCTGAACTTGTAATAGACAAATACAGAACTGCTAATTGTTAAATACAAATTATTGGTGCAAATTATAACTTGAAGATCTGAACTAGTAATTGTCAAATACAGCACTTAAAATTGATAGCTTCTAATTATTATTGCAAATTATAACTTGAAGATCTGAACTTGTAATTGTCAAATACAGAACATAAAATTGATAGCTACTAATTATTATTTCTAATTATAACTTGAAGATCTGAACTTGTAATTGTCAAATACAGAACTTAAAATTAATAGCTTCTAATTATTATTGCAAATTATAACTTGAATGTCTGAACTTGTAATTGTCAAATACAGAACTTCTAATTGTTAAATACAAATTATTAGTGCAAATTATAACTTGAAGATCTGAACTTGTAATTGTCAAATACAGAACTTAAAATTGATAGCTTCTAATTATTATTGTAAATTATAACTTGAAGAACTGAACTTGTAATAGTGAATTACAGAACTTAGATTTGTTAAATTCAAATTATTATTTCAAATTATAACTTGAGGATCTGAACTAGTAATTGTCAAATACAGAACTTAAAATTGATAGCTTCTAATTATTATTTCAAATTATAACTTGAAGATCTGAACTTGTAATTGTCAAATACAGAACTTCTAATTGTTAAATACAAATTATTAGTGCAAATTATAACTTGTAGATCTGAACTTGTAATTGTCAAATACAGAACTTAAAATTGATAGCTTCTAATTATTATTGTAAATTATAACTTGAAGATCTGAACTTGTAATAGTGAATTACAGAACTTAGATTTGTCAAATTCTAATTATTAATTCTAATTATAACTTGAAGATCTGAACTAGTAATTGTCAAATACAGAACTTAAAATTGATAGCTTCTAATTATTATTGCAAATTATAACTTGAAGATCTGCACTTGTAATTGTCAAATACAGAACTTAAAATTAATAGCTTCTAATTATTATTGCAAATAATAACTTGAAGATCTGAACTTGTAATTGTCAAATGCAGAACTTAAAATTGATAGCTTCTAATTATTATTGCAAATAATAATTAGGAGATCTGTACTTGTAATTGTCAAATACAGAACTTAAAATTGATAGCTTATAATTATAATTCAAATTATAACTTGAAGATCTGAACTTGTAATAGTCAAATACAGAACTTCGAATTGTTAAATTCAAATTATTAGTGCAAATTATTACTTGAAGATCTGAACCTGTAATAGGTAAATACAGAACTTCGAATGGTTAAATTCAAACTAAGATTGCAAATAATAATTTGAAGATCTGAACTTGTAATAGTCAAATACAGAACTTCTAATTGTTAAATACAAATTATTAGTGCAAATCATAACTTGAAGATCTGAACTTGTAATTGTAAAACACAGAACTTCTAATTGTTAAATACAAATTATAAGTGCAAATTATAACTTGAAGATCTGAACTAGTAATTGTCAAATACAGCACTTACAATTGATAGCTTCTAATTATTATTGCAAATTATAACTTGAAGATCTGAACTTGTAATTGTCAAATACAGAACTTAAAATTAATAGCTTCTAATTATTATTGCAAATTATAACTTGAAGATCTGAACTTGTAATTGTCAAATACAGAACTTATAATTGTTAAATTCAAATTATTATTTCAAATTATAACTTGAAGATCTGAACTAGTAATTGTCCAAAACAGAACTTAAAATTGATAGCTTCTAATCATTATTGCATATTATAACTTGAAGATCTGAACTTGTAATTGTTAAATACAGAACTTAAAATTGATAGCTTCTAATTATTATTGTAAATTATAACTTCAAGATCTGAACTTGTAATTGTCAAAAACAGAACTTAAAATTGATAGCTTCTAATTGTTATTGCAAATAATTACTTGAAGATCTGAACTTGTAATTGTCAAATTCAGAACTTAAAATTGATAGCTTCTAATTATTATTGCAAATTATAATTTGAAGATCTGAACTTGTAATAGACAAATACGCAACTTAGCATTGTTAAATACAAATTGTGATTGAAAATTATAACTTGAAGATCTGAACTTGTAATTGTCAAATACAGAACTTCAAATTGTTAAATACAAATTATTAGTGCAAATAATAACTTGAAGATCTGAACTTGTAATTGTCAAATACAGAACTTAAAATTGATAGCTTCTAATTATTATTGTAAATTATAACTTGAAGATCTGAACTTGTAATAGTGAATTACAGAACTTAGATTTGTTAAATTCAAATTATTATTTCAAATTATAACTTGAAGATCTGAACTAGTAATTGTCCAAAACAGAACTTAAAATTGTAAGCTTCTAATTATTATTGCATATTATAACTTGAAGATCTGAACTTGTAATTGTTAAATACAGAACTTAAAATTGATAGCTTCTAATTATTATTGTAAATTATAACTTCAAGATCTGAACTTGTAATTGTCAAAAACAGAACTTAAAATTGATAGCTTCTAATTGTTATTGCAAATAATTACTTGAAGATCTGAACTTGTAATTGTCAAATTCAGAACTTAAAATTGATAGCTTCTAATTATTATTGCAAATTATAATTTGAAGAACTGAACTTGTAATAGACAAATACGCAACTTAGCATTGTTAAATACAAATTGTGATTGAAAATTATAACTTGAAGATCTGAACCTGTAATAGGTAAATACAGAACTTCGAATTGTTACATTCTAACTAAGATTGCAAATAATAATTCGAAGATCTGAACTTGTAATAGTCAAATACAGAACTGCTAATTGTTAAATACAAATTATTAGTGCAAATTATAACTTGAAGATCTGATCTAGTAATTGTCAAATACAGAACTTAAAATTGATAGCTTCTAATTATTATTGCAAATTATAACTTGAAGATCTGAACTTGTAATTGTCAAATACAGAACTTCTAATTGTTAAATACAAATTATTAGTGCAAATTATAACTTGAAGATCTGAACCTGTAATAGGTAAATACAGAACTTCGAATTGTTAAATTCTAACTAAGATTGCAAATAATAATTCGAAGATCTGAACTTGTAATAGTCAAATACAGAACTGCTAATTGTTAAATACAAATTATTGGTGCAAATTATAACTTGAAGATCTGAACTAGTAATTGTCAAATACAGCACTTAAAATTGATAGCTTCTAATTATTATTGCAAATTATAACTTGAAGATCTGAACTTGTAATTGTCAAATACAGAACATAAAATTGATAGCTACTAATTATTATTTCAAATTATAACTTGAAGATCTGAACTTGTAATTGTCAAATACAGAACTTAAAATTAATAGCTTCTAATTATTATTGCAAATTATAACTTGAATGTCTGAACTTGTAATTGTCAAATACAGAACTTCTAATTGTTAAATACAAATTATTAGTGCAAATTATAACTTGAAGATCTGAACTTGTAATTGTCAAATACAGAACTTAAAATTGATAGCTTCTAATTATTATTGTAAATTATAACTTGAAGAACTGAACTTGTAATAGTGAATTACAGAACTTAGATTTGTTAAATTCAAATTATTATTTCAAATTATAACTTGCGGATCTGAACTAGTAATTGTCAAATACAGAACTTAAAATTGATAGCTTCTAATTATTATTTCAAATTATAACTTCAAGATTTGAACTTGTAATTGTCAAATACAGAACTTCTAATTGTTAAATACAAATTATTAGTGCAAATTATAACTTGTAGATCTGAACTTGTAATTGTCAAATACAGAACTTAAAATTGATAGCTTCTAATTATTATTGTAAATTATAACTTGAAGATCTGAACTTGTAATAGTGAATTACAGAACTTAGATTTGTCAAATTCTAATTATTAATTCTAATTATAACTTGAAGATCTGAACTAGTAATTGTCAAATACAGAACTTAAAATTGATAGCTTCTAATTATTATTGCAAATAATTACTTGAAGATCTGCACTTGTAATTGTCAAATACAGAACTTAAAATTAATAGCTTCTAATTATTATTGCAAATAATAACTTGAAGATCTGAACTTGTAATTGTCAAATGCAGAACTTAAAATTGATAGCATCTAATTATTATTGAAAATAATAATTAGGAGATCTGTACTTGTAATTGTCAAATACAGAACTTAAAATTGATAGCTTATAATTATAATTCAAATTATAACTTGAAGATCTGAACTTGTAATAGTCAAATACAGAACTTCGAATTGTTAAATACAAATTATTAGTGCAAATTATTACTTGAAGATCTGAACCTGTAATAGGTAAATACAGAACTTCGAATGGTTAAATTCAAACTAAGATTGCAAATAATAATTTGAAGATCTGAACTTGTAATAGTCAAATACAGAACTTCTAATTGTTAAATACAAATTATTAGTGCAAATCATAACTTGAAGATCTGAACTTGTAATTGTAAAACACAGAACTTCTAATTGTTAAATACAAATTATAAGTGCAAATTATAACTTGAAGATCTGAACTAGTAATTGTCAAATACAGCACTTACAATTGATAGCTTCTAATTATTATTGCAAATTATAACTTGAAGATCTGAACTTGTAATTGTCAAATACAGAACTTAAAATTAATAGCTTCTAATTATTATTGCAAATTATAACTTGAAGATCTGAACTTGTAATTGTCAAATACAGAACTTCTAATTGTTAAATTCAAATTATTATAACAAATTATAACTTGAAGATCTGAGAACTAGTAATTGTCCAAAACAGAACTTAAAATTGATAGCTTCTAATCATTATTGCATATTATAACTTGAAGATCTGAACTTGTAATTGTTAAATACAGAACTTAAAATTGATAGCTTCTAATTATTATTGTAAATTATAACTTCAAGATCTGAACTTGTAATTGTCAAAAACAGAACTTAAAATTGATAGCTTCTAATTGTTATTGCAAATAATTACTTGAAGATCTGAACTTGTAATTGTCAAATTCAGAACTTAAAATTGATAGCTTCTAATTATTATTGCAAATTATAATTTGAAGATCTGAACTTGTAATAGACAAATACGCAACTTAGCATTGTTAAATACAAATTGTGATTGAAAATTATAACTTGAAGATCTGAACCTGTAATAGGTAAATACAGAACTTCGAATTGTTACATTCTAACTAAGATTGCAAATAATATTTCGAAGATCTGAACTTGTAATAGTCAAATACAGAACTGCTAATTGTTAAATACAAATTATTAGTGCAAGTTATAACTTGAAGATCTGATCTAGTAATTGTCAAATACAGAACTTAAAATTGATAGCTTCTAATTATTATTGCAAATTATAACTTGAAGATCTGAACTTGTAATTGTCAAATACAGAACTTCTAATTGTTAAATACAAATTATTAGTGCAAATTATAACTTGAAGATCTGAACCTGTAATAGGTAAATACAGAACTTCGAATTGTTAAATTCTAACTAAGATTGCAAATAATAATTCGAAGATCTGAACTTGTAATAGTCAAATACAGAACTGCTAATTGTTAAATACAAATTATTGGTGCAAATTATAACTTGAAGATCTGAACTAGTAATTGTCAAATACAGCACTTAAAATTGATAGCTTCTAATTATTATTGCAAATTATAACTTGAAGATCTGAACTTGTAATTGTCAAATACAGAACATAAAATTGATAGCTACTAATTATTATTTCAAATTATAACTTGAAGATCTGAACTTGTAATTGTCAAATACAGAACTTAAAATTAATAGCTTCTAATTATTATTGCAAATTATAACTTGAATGTCTGAACTTGTAATTGTCAAATACAGAACTTCTAATTGTTAAATACAAATTATTAGTGCAAATTATAACTTGAAGATCTGAACTTGTAATTGTCAAATACAGAACTTAAAATTGATAGCTTCTAATTATTATTGTAAATTATAACTTGAAGAACTGAACTTGTAATAGTGAATTACAGAACTTAGATTTGTTAAATTCAAATTATTATTTCAAATTATAACTTGAGGATCTGAACTAGTAATTGTCAAATACAGAACTTAAAATTGATAGCTTCTAATTATTATTTCAAATTATAACTTCAAGATTTGAACTTGTAATTGTCAAATACAGAACTTCTAATTGTTAAATACAAATTATTAGTGCAAATTATAACTTGTAGATCTGAACTTGTAATTGTCAAATACAGAACTTAAAATTGATAGCTTCTAATTATTATTGTAAATTATAACTTGAAGATCTGAACTTGTAATAGTGAATTACAGAACTTAGATTTGTCAAATTCTAATTATTAATTCTAATTATAACTTGAAGATCTGAACTAGTAATTGTCAAATACAGAACTTAAAATTGATAGCTTCTAATTATTATTGCAAATAATTACTTGAAGATCTGCACTTGTAATTGTCAAATACAGAACTTAAAATTAATAGCTTCTAATTATTATTGCAAATAATAACTTGAAGATCTGAACTTGTAATTGTCAAATGCAGAACTTAAAATTGATAGCATCTAATTATTATTGAAAATAATAATTAGGAGATCTGTACTTGTAATTGTCAAATACAGAACTTAAAATTGATAGCTTATAATTATAATTCAAATTATAACTTGAAGATCTGAACTTGTAATAGTCAAATACAGAACTTCGAATTGTTAAATACAAATTATTAGTGCAAATTATTACTTGAAGATCTGAACCTGTAATAGGTAAATACAGAACTTCGAATGGTTAAATTCAAACTAAGATTGCAAATAATAATTTGAAGATCTGAACTTGTAATAGTCAAATACAGAACTTCTAATTGTTAAATACAAATTATTAGTGCAAATCATAACTTGAAGATCTGAACTTGTAATTGTAAAACACAGAACTTCTAATTGTTAAATACAAATTATAAGTGCAAATTATAACTTGAAGATCTGAACTAGTAATTGTCAAATACAGCACTTACAATTGATAGCTTCTAATTATTATTGCAAATTATAACTTGAAGATCTGAACTTGTAATTGTCAAATACAGAACTTAAAATTAATAGCTTCTAATTATTATTGCAAATTATAACTTGAAGATCTGAACTTGTAATTGTCAAATACAGAACTTCTAATTGTTAAATTCAAATTATTATTTCAAATTATAACTTGAAGATCTGAGAACTAGTAATTGTCCAAAACAGAACTTAAAATTGATAGCTTCTAATCATTATTGCATATTATAACTTGAAGATCTGAACTTGTAATTGTTAAATACAGAACTTAAAATTGATAGCTTCTAATTATTATTGTAAATTATAACTTCAAGATCTGAACTTGTAATTGTCAAAAACAGAACTTAAAATTGATAGCTTCTAATTGTTATTGCAAATAATTACTTGAAGATCTGAACTTGTAATTGTCAAATTCAGAACTTAAAATTGATAGCTTCTAATTATTATTGCAAATTATAATTTGAAGATCTGAACTTGTAATAGACAAATACGCAACTTAGCATTGTTAAATACAAATTGTGATTGAAAATTATAACTTGAAGATCTGAACCTGTAATAGGTAAATACAGAACTTCGAATTGTTACATTCTAACTAAGATTGCAAATAATAATTCGAAGATCTGAACTTGTAATAGTCAAATACAGAACTGCTAATTGTTAAATACAAATTATTAGTGCAAGTTATAACTTGAAGATCTGATCTAGTAATTGTCAAATACAGAACTTAAAATTGATAGCTTCTAATTATTATTGCAAATTATAACTTGAAGATCTGAACTTGTAATTGTCAAATACAGAACTTCTAATTGTTAAATACAAATTATTAGTGCAAATTATAACTTGAAGATCTGAACCTGTAATAGGTAAATACAGAACTTCGAATTGTTAAATTCTAACTAAGATTGCAAATAATAATTCGAAGATCTGAACTTGTAATAGTCAAATACAGAACTGCTAATTGTTAAATACAAATTATTGGTGCAAATTATAACTTGAAGATCTGAACTAGTAATTGTCAAATACAGCACTTAAAATTGATAGCTTCTAATTATTATTGCAAATTATAACTTGAAGATCTGAACTTGTAATTGTCAAATACAGAACATAAAATTGATAGCTACTAATTATTATTTCAAATTATAACTTGAAGATCTGAACTTGTAATTGTCAAATACAGAACTTAAAATTAATAGCTTCTAATTATTATTGCAAATTATAACTTGAATGTCTGAACTTGTAATTGTCAAATACAGAACTTCTAATTGTTAAATACAAATTATTAGTGCAAATTATAACTTGAAGATCTGAACTTGTAATTGTCAAATACAGAACTTAAAATTGATAGCTTCTAATTATTATTGTAAATTATAACTTGAAGAACTGAACTTGTAATAGTGAATTACAGAACTTAGATTTGTTAAATTCAAATTATTATTTCAAATTATAACTTGAGGATCTGAACTAGTAATTGTCAAATACAGAACTTAAAATTGATAGCTTCTAATTATTATTTCAAATTATAACTTGAAGATCTGAACTTGTAATTGTCAAATACAGAACTTCTAATTGTTAAATACAAATTATTAGTGCAAATTATAACTTGTAGATCTGAACTTGTAATTGTCAAATGCAGAACTTAAAATTGATAGCTTCTAATTATTATTGTAAATTATAACTTGAAGATCTGAACTTGTAATAGTGAATTACAGAACTTAGATTTGTCAAATTCTAATTATTAATTCTAATTATAACTTGAAGATCTGAACTAGTAATTGTCAAATACAGAACTTAAAATTGATAGCTTCTAATTATTATTGCAAATTATAACTTGAAGATCTGCACTTGTAATTGTCAAATACAGAACTTAAAATTAATAGCTTCTAATTATTATTGCAAATAATAACTTGAAGATCTGAACTTGTAATTGTCAAATGCAGAACTTAAAATTGATAGCTTCTAATTATTATTGCAAATAATAATTAGGAGATCTGTACTTGTAATTGTCAAATACAGAACTTAAAATTGATAGCTTATAATTATAATTCAAATTATAACTTGTAGATCTGAACTTGTAATAGTCAAATACAGAACTTCGAATTGTTAAATACAAATTATTAGTGCAAATTATAACTTGTAGATCTGAACTTGTAATTGTCAAATACAGAACTTAAAATTGATAGCTTCTAATTATTATTGTAAATTATAACTTGAAGATCTGAACTTGTAATAGTGAATTACAGAACTTAGATTTGTCAAATTCTAATTATTAATTCTAATTATAACTTGAAGATCTGAACTAGTAATTGTCAAATACAGAACTTAAAATTGATAGCTTCTAATTATTATTGCAAATTATAACTTGAAGATCTGCACTTGTAATTGTCAAATACAGAACTTAAAATTAATAGCTTCTAATTATTATTGCAAATAATAACTTGAAGATCTGAACTTGTAATTGTCAAATGCAGAACTTAAAATTGATAGCTTCTAATTATTATTGAAAATAATAATTAGGAGATCTGTACTTGTAATTGTCAAATACAGAACTTAAAATTGATAGCTTATAATTATAATTCAAATTATAACTTGAAGATCTGAACTTGTAATAGTCAAATACAGAACTTCGAATTGTTAAATACAAATTATTAGTGCAAATTATTACTTGAAGATCTGAACCTGTAATAGGTAAATACAGAACTTCGAATGGTTAAATTCAAACTAAGATTGCAAATAATAATTTGAAGATCTGAACTTGTAATAGTCAAATACAGAACTTCTAATTGTTAAATACAAATTATTAGTGCAAATCATAACTTGAAGATCTGAACTTGTAATTGTAAAACACAGAACTTCTAATTGTTAAATACAAATTATAAGTGCAAATTATAACTTGAAGATCTGAACTAGTAATTGTCAAATACAGCACTTACAATTGATAGCTTCTAATTATTATTGCAAATTATAACTTGAAGATCTGAACTTGTAATTGTCAAATACAGAACTTAAAATTAATAGCTTCTAATTATTATTGCAAATTATAACTTGAAGATCTGAACTTGTAATTGTCAAATACAGAACTTCTAATTGTTAAATTCAAATTATTATTTCAAATTATAACTTGAAGATCTGAGAACTAGTAATTGTCCAAAACAGAACTTAAAATTGATAGCTTCTAATCATTATGGCATATTATAACTTGAAGATCTGAACTTGTAATTGTTAAATACAGAACTTAAAATTGATAGCTTCTAATTATTATTGTAAATTATAACTTCAAGATCTGAACTTGTAATTGTCAAAAACAGAACTTAAAATTGATAGCTTCTAATTGTTATTGCAAATAATTACTTGAAGATCTGAACTTGTAATTGTCAAATTCAGAACTTAAAATTGATAGCTTCTAATTATTATTGCAAATTATAATTTGAAGATCTGAACTTGTAATAGACAAATACGCAACTTAGCATTGTTAAATACAAATTGTGATTGAAAATTATAACTTGAAGATCTGAACCTGTAATAGGTAAATACAGAACTTCGAATTGTTACATTCTAACTAAGATTGCAAATAATAATTCGAAGATCTGAACTTGTAATAGTCAAATACAGAACTGCTAATTGTTAAATACAAATTATTAGTGCAAGTTATAACTTGAAGATCTGATCTAGTAATTGTCAAATACAGAACTTAAAATTGATAGCTTCTAATTATTATTGCAAATTATAACTTGAAGATCTGAACTTGTAATTGTCAAATACAGAACTTCTAATTGTTAAATACAAATTATTAGTGCAAATTATAACTTGAAGATCTGAACCTGTAATAGGTAAATACAGAACTTCGAATTGTTAAATTCTAACTAAGATTGCAAATAATAATTCGAAGATCTGAACTTGTAATAGTCAAATACAGAACTGCTAATTGTTAAATACAAATTATTGGTGCAAATTATAACTTGAAGATCTGAACTAGTAATTGTCAAATACAGCACTTAAAATTGATAGCTTCTAATTATTATTGCAAATTATAACTTGAAGATCTGAACTTGTAATTGTCAAATACAGAACATAAAATTGATAGCTACTAATTATTATTTCAAATTATAACTTGAAGATCTGAACTTGTAATTGTCAAATACAGAACTTAAAATTAATAGCTTCTAATTATTATTGCAAATTATAACTTGAATGTCTGAACTTGTAATTGTCAAATACAGAACTTCTAATTGTTAAATACAAATTATTAGTGCAAATTATAACTTGAAGATCTGAACTTGTAATTGTCAAATACAGAACTTAAAATTGATAGCTTCTAATTATTATTGTAAATTATAACTTGAAGAACTGAACTTGTAATAGTGAATTACAGAACTTAGATTTGTTAAATTCAAATTATTATTTCAAATTATAACTTGAGGATCTGAACTAGTAATTGTCAAATACAGAACTTAAAATTGATAGCTTCTAATTATTATTTCAAATTATAACTTGAAGATCTGAACTTGTAATTGTCAAATACAGAACTTCTAATTGTTAAATACAAATTATTAGTGCAAATTATAACTTGTAGATCTGAACTTGTAATTGTCAAATGCAGAACTTAAAATTGATAGCTTCTAATTATTATTGTAAATTATAACTTGAAGATCTGAACTTGTAATAGTGAATTACAGAACTTAGATTTGTCAAATTCTAATTATTAATTCTAATTATAACTTGAAGATCTGAACTAGTAATTGTCAAATACAGAACTTAAAATTGATAGCTTCTAATTATTATTGCAAATTATAACTTGAAGATCTGCACTTGTAATTGTCAAATACAGAACTTAAAATTAATAGCTTCTAATTATTATTGCAAATAATAACTTGAAGATCTGAACTTGTAATTGTCAAATGCAGAACTTAAAATTGATAGCTTCTAATTATTATTGCAAATAATAATTAGGAGATCTGTACTTGTAATTGTCAAATACAGAACTTAAAATTGATAGCTTATAATTATAATTCAAATTATAACTTGTAGATCTGAACTTGTAATAGTCAAATACAGAACTTCGAATTGTTAAATACAAATTATTAGTGCAAATTATAACTTGTAGATCTGAACTTGTAATTGTCAAATACAGAACTTAAAATTGATAGCTTCTAATTATTATTGTAAATTATAACTTGAAGATCTGAACTTGTAATAGTGAATTACAGAACTTAGATTTGTCAAATTCTAATTATTAATTCTAATTATAACTTGAAGATCTGAACTAGTAATTGTCAAATACAGAACTTAAAATTGATAGCTTCTAATTATTATTGCAAATTATAACTTGAAGATCTGCACTTGTAATTGTCAAATACAGAACATAAAATTGATAGCTACTAATTATTATTTCAAATTATAACTTGAAGATCTGAACTTGTAATTGTCAAATACAGAACTTAAAATTAATAGCTTCTAATTATTATTGCAAATTATAACTTGAATGTCTGAACTTGTAATTGTCAAATACAGAACTTCTAATTGTTAAATACAAATTATTAGTGCAAATTATAACTTGAAGATCTGAACTTGTAATTGTCAAATACAGAACTTAAAATTGATAGCTTCTAATTATTATTGTAAATTATAACTTGAAGAACTGAACTTGTAATAGTGAATTACAGAACTTAGATTTGTTAAATTCAAATTATTATTTCAAATTATAACTTGAGGATCTGAACTAGTAATTGTCAAATACAGAACTTAAAATTGATAGCTTCTAATTATTATTTCAAATTATAACTTGAAGATCTGAACTTGTAATTGTCAAATACAGAACTTCTAATTGTTAAATACAAATTATTAGTGCAAATTATAACTTGTAGATCTGAACTTGTAATTGTCAAATGCAGAACTTAAAATTGATAGCTTCTAATTATTATTGTAAATTATAACTTGAAGATCTGAACTTGTAATAGTGAATTACAGAACTTAGATTTGTCAAATTCTAATTATTAATTCTAATTATAACTTGAAGATCTGAACTAGTAATTGTCAAATACAGAACTTAAAATTGATAGCTTCTAATTATTATTGCAAATTATAACTTGAAGATCTGCACTTGTAATTGTCAAATACAGAACTTAAAATTAATAGCTTCTAATTATTATTGCAAATAATAACTTGAAGATCTGAACTTGTAATTGTCAAATGCAGAACTTAAAATTGATAGCTTCTAATTATTATTGCAAATAATAATTAGGAGATCTGTACTTGTAATTGTCAAATACAGAACTTAAAATTGATAGCTTATAATTATAATTCAAATTATAACTTGTAGATCTGAACTTGTAATAGTCAAATACAGAACTTCGAATTGTTAAATACAAATTATTAGTGCAAATTATAACTTGTAGATCTGAACTTGTAATTGTCAAATACAGAACTTAAAATTGATAGCTTCTAATTATTATTGTAAATTATAACTTGAAGATCTGAACTTGTAATAGTGAATTACAGAACTTAGATTTGTCAAATTCTAATTATTAATTCTAATTATAACTTGAAGATCTGAACTAGTAATTGTCAAATACAGAACTTAAAATTGATAGCTTCTAATTATTATTGCAAATTATAACTTGAAGATCTGCACTTGTAATTGTCAAATACAGAACTTAAAATTAATAGCTTCTAATTATTATTGCAAATAATAACTTGAAGATCTGAACTTGTAATTGTCAAATGCAGAACTTAAAATTGATAGCTTCTAATTATTATTGAAAATAATAATTAGGAGATCTGTACTTGTAATTGTCAAATACAGAACTTAAAATTGATAGCTTATAATTATAATTCAAATTATAACTTGAAGATCTGAACTTGTAATAGTCAAATACAGAACTTCGAATTGTTAAATACAAATTATTAGTGCAAATTATTACTTGAAGATCTGAACCTGTAATAGGTAAATACAGAACTTCGAATGGTTAAATTCAAACTAAGATTGCAAATAATAATTTGAAGATCTGAACTTGTAATAGTCAAATACAGAACTTCTAATTGTTAAATACAAATTATTAGTGCAAATCATAACTTGAAGATCTGAACTTGTAATTGTAAAACACAGAACTTCTAATTGTTAAATACAAATTATAAGTGCAAATTATAACTTGAAGATCTGAACTAGTAATTGTCAAATACAGCACTTACAATTGATAGCTTCTAATTATTATTGCAAATTATAACTTGAAGATCTGAACTTGTAATTGTCAAATACAGAACTTAAAATTAATAGCTTCTAATTATTATTGCAAATTATAACTTGAAGATCTGAACTTGTAATTGTCAAATACAGAACTTCTAATTGTTAAATTCAAATTATTATTTCAAATTATAACTTGAAGATCTGAGAACTAGTAATTGTCCAAAACAGAACTTAAAATTGATAGCTTCTAATCATTATGGCATATTATAACTTGAAGATCTGAACTTGTAATTGTTAAATACAGAACTTAAAATTGATAGCTTCTAATTATTATTGTAAATTATAACTTCAAGATCTGAACTTGTAATTGTCAAAAACAGAACTTAAAATTGATAGCTTCTAATTGTTATTGCAAATAATTACTTGAAGATCTGAACTTGTAATTGTCAAATTCAGAACTTAAAATTGATAGCTTCTAATTATTATTGCAAATTATAATTTGAAGATCTGAACTTGTAATAGACAAATACGCAACTTAGCATTGTTAAATACAAATTGTGATTGAAAATTATAACTTGAAGATCTGAACCTGTAATAGGTAAATACAGAACTTCGAATTGTTACATTCTAACTAAGATTGCAAATAATAATTCGAAGATCTGAACTTGTAATAGTCAAATACAGAACTGCTAATTGTTAAATACAAATTATTAGTGCAAGTTATAACTTGAAGATCTGATCTAGTAATTGTCAAATACAGAACTTAAAATTGATAGCTTCTAATTATTATTGCAAATTATAACTTGAAGATCTGAACTTGTAATTGTCAAATACAGAACTTCTAATTGTTAAATACAAATTATTAGTGCAAATTATAACTTGAAGATCTGAACCTGTAATAGGTAAATACAGAACTTCGAATTGTTAAATTCTAACTAAGATTGCAAATAATAATTCGAAGATCTGAACTTGTAATAGTCAAATACAGAACTGCTAATTGTTAAATACAAATTATTGGTGCAAATTATAACTTGAAGATCTGAACTAGTAATTGTCAAATACAGCACTTAAAATTGATAGCTTCTAATTATTATTGCAAATTATAACTTGAAGATCTGAACTTGTAATTGTCAAATACAGAACATAAAATTGATAGCTACTAATTATTATTTCAAATTATAACTTGAAGATCTGAACTTGTAATTGTCAAATACAGAACTTAAAATTAATAGCTTCTAATTATTATTGCAAATTATAACTTGAATGTCTGAACTTGTAATTGTCAAATACAGAACTTCTAATTGTTAAATACAAATTATTAGTGCAAATTATAACTTGAAGATCTGAACTTGTAATTGTCAAATACAGAACTTAAAATTGATAGCTTCTAATTATTATTGTAAATTATAACTTGAAGAACTGAACTTGTAATAGTGAATTACAGAACTTAGATTTGTTAAATTCAAATTATTATTTCAAATTATAACTTGAGGATCTGAACTAGTAATTGTCAAATACAGAACTTAAAATTGATAGCTTCTAATTATTATTTCAAATTATAACTTGAAGATCTGAACTTGTAATTGTCAAATACAGAACTTCTAATTGTTAAATACAAATTATTAGTGCAAATTATAACTTGTAAATCTGAACTTGTAATTGTCAAATGCAGAACTTAAAATTGATAGCTTCTAATTATTATTGTAAATTATAACTTGAAGATCTGAACTTGTAATAGTGAATTACAGAACTTAGATTTGTCAAATTCTAATTATTAATTCTAATTATAACTTGAAGATCTGAACTAGTAATTGTCAAATACAGAACTTAAAATTGATAGCTTCTAATTATTATTGCAAATTATAACTTGAAGATCTGCACTTGTAATTGTCAAATACAGAACTTAAAATTAATAGCTTCTAATTATTATTGCAAATAATAACTTGAAGATCTGAACTTGTAATTGTCAAATGCAGAACTTAAAATTGATAGCTTCTAATTATTATTGCAAATAATAATTAGGAGATCTGTACTTGTAATTGTCAAATACAGAACTTAAAATTGATAGCTTATAATTATAATTCAAATTATAACTTGTAGATCTGAACTTGTAATAGTCAAATACAGAACTTCGAATTGTTAAATACAAATTATTAGTGCAAATTATAACTTGTAGATCTGAACTTGTAATTGTCAAATACAGAACTTAAAATTGATAGCTTCTAATTATTATTGTAAATTATAACTTGAAGATCTGAACTTGTAATAGTGAATTACAGAACTTAGATTTGTCAAATTCTAATTATTAATTCTAATTATAACTTGAAGATCTGAACTAGTAATTGTCAAATACAGAACTTAAAATTGATAGCTTCTAATTATTATTGCAAATTATAACTTGAAGATCTGCACTTGTAATTGTCAAATACAGAACTTAAAATTAATAGCTTCTAATTATTATTGCAAATAATAACTTGAAGATCTGAACTTGTAATTGTCAAATGCAGAACTTAAAATTGATAGCTTCTAATTATTATTGAAAATAATAATTAGGAGATCTGTACTTGTAATTGTCAAATACAGAACTTAAAATTGATAGCTTATAATTATAATTCAAATTATAACTTGAAGATCTGAACTTGTAATAGTCAAATACAGAACTTCGAATTGTTAAATACAAATTATTAGTGCAAATTATTACTTGAAGATCTGAACCTGTAATAGGTAAATACAGAACTTCGAATTGTTAAATTCAAACTAAGATTGCAAATAATAATTCGAAGATCTGAACTTGTAACAGTCAAATACAGAACTTCTAATTGTTAAATACACATTATTAGTGCAAATTATAACTTGAAGATCTGAACTAGTAATTGTCAAATACAGAACTTAAAATTGATAGCTTCTAATTATTATTGCAAATTATAACTTGAAGATCTGAACTTGTAATTGTCAAATACAGAACTTAAAATTAATAGCTTCTAATTATTATTGCAAATTATAACTTGAAGATCTGAACTAGTAATTATCAAATACAGAACATAAAATTGATAGCTTCTAATTATTATTTCAAATTATAACTTGAAGATCTGAACTTGTAATTGTCAAATACAGAACTTAAAATTAATAGCTTCTAATTATTATTGCAAATTATAACTTGAAGATCTGAACTTGTAATTGTCAAATACAGAACTTAAAATTGATAGCTTCTAATTATTATTGTAAATTATAACTAGAAGATCTGAACTTGTAATAGTGAATTACAGAACTTAGATTTGTTAAATTCAAATTATTATTTCAAATTATAACTTGAAGATCTGAACTAGTAATTGTCAAATACAGAACTTAAAATTGATAGCTTCTAATTATTATTGCATTTTATAACTTGAAGATCTGAACTTGTAATTGTTAAATACAGAATTTAAAATTGATAGCTTCTAATTATTATTGTAAATTATAACTTTTAGATCTGAACTTGTAATTGTCAAATACAGAACTTAAAATTGATAGCTTCTAATTATTATTGCATATAATAACTTGAAGATCTGAACTTGTAATTGTCAAATACAGAACTTAAAATTGATAGCTTCTAATTATTATTGCAAATTATAATTTGAAGATCTGAACTTGTAATTGTCAAATACAGAACTTCTAATTGTTAAATACAAATTATTAGTGCAAATTATAACTTGAAGATCTGAACTAGTAATTGTCAAATACAGCACTTAAAATTGATAGCTTCTAATTATTATTGCATATTATAACTTGAAGATCTGAACTTGTAATTGTCAAATACAGAACATAAAATTGATAGCTACTAATTATTAATTCAAATTATAACTTGAAGATCTGAACTTGTAATTGTCAAATACAGAACTTAAAATTAATAGCTTCTAATTATTATCGCAAATTATAACTTGAATGTCTGAACTTGTAATTGTCAAATACAGAACTTCTAATTGTTAAATACAAATTATTAGTGCAAATTATAACTTGAAGATCTGAACTTGTAATTGTCAAATACAGAACTTAAAATTGATAGTTTCTAATTAATATTGTAAATTATAACTTGAAGAACTGAACCTGTAATAGTGAATTACAGAACTTAGATTTGTTAAATTCAATTTATTATTTCAAATTATAACTTGAAGATCTGAACTAGTAATTGTCAAATACAGAACTTAAAATTGATAGCTTCTAATTATTATTGCAAATTATAACTTGAAGATCTGAACTTGTAATTGTCAGATACAGAACTTAAAATTGATAGCTTCTAATTATTATTGTAAATTATAACTTCAAGATCTGAACTTGTAATTGGCAAATACAGAACTTAAAATTGATAGCTTCAAATTATTATTGCAAATTATAACTTGAAGATCTGAACTTGTAATTTTCAAATACAGAACTTCTAATTGTTATTTACAAATTATTAGTGCAAATTATAACTTGAAGAACTGAACTTGTAATTGTCAAATACAGAACTTCTAATTGTTAAATACAAATTATTAGTGCAAATTATAACTTGAAGGTCTGAACTAGTAATTTTCAAATACAGAACTTAAAATTAATAGCTTCTAATTATTATTGCAAATTAAAACTTGAATGTCTGAACTTGTAATTGTCAAATACAGAACTTCTAATTGTTAAATACAAATTATTAGTGCAAATTATAACTTGAAGATCTGAACTTGTAATTGTCAAATACAGAACTTAAAATTGATAGCTTCTAATTATTATTGCAAATTATAACATGAAGATCTGAACTTGTAATTGTCAAATACAGAACTTAAAATTGATAGCTTCTCATTATTATTGTAAATTATAACTTGAAGATCTGAACTTGTAATAGTCAAATACAGAACTTCTAATTGTTAAATACAAATTATTAGTGCAAATTATAACTTGAAGATCTGAACTAGTAATTTTCAAATACAGAACTTAATATTGATAGCTTCTAATTATTATTGCAAATTATAACTAGAAGATCTGAACTTGTAATTGTCAAATACAGAACTTAAAATTGATAGCTTCTAATTATTATTGCAAATTATAACTTGAAGATCTGAACTTGTAATTGTCAAATACAGAACTTTTAATTGTTAAATACAAATTAGTAGTGCAAATTATAACTTGAAGATCTGAACTTGTAATTATCAAATACAGAACTTAAAATTGATAGCTTCTAATTATTATTGTAAATTATAACTTGAAGATCTAAACTTGTAATAGTGAATTACAGAACTTAGATTTGTTAAATTCAAATTATTATTACAAATTATAACTTGAAGATCTGAACTAGTAATTGTCAAATTCAGAACTTAAAATTGATAGCTTCTAATTATTATTGCAAATCATAACTTGAAGATCTGAACTAGTAATTGTCAAATACAGAACTTAAAATTGATAGCTTCTAATTATTATTGTAAATTATAACTTGAAGATCTGACCTTGTAATTGTCAAATACAGAACTTAAAATTGATATCTTCTAATTATTATTGCAAATAATAACTTGAAGATCTGAACTAGTAATTGTCAAATACAGCACTTAAAATTGATAGCTTCTAATTATTATTGCAAATTATAATTTGAAGATCTGAACTTGTAATAGACAAATACGCAACTTAGCATTGTTAAATACAAATTGTGATTGCAAATTATAACTTGAAGATCTGAACCTGTAATAGGTAAATACAGAACTTCGAATTGTTAAATTCTAACTAAGATTGCAAATAATAATTCGAAGATCTGAACTTGTAATAGTGAATTACAGAACTTAGATTTGTTAAATTCAAATTATTATTTCAAATTATAACTTGAAGATCTGAACTAGTAATTGTCAAATACAGAACTTAAAATTGATAGCTTCTAATTATTATTGCAAATTATAACTTGAAGATCTGAACTAGTAATTGTCAAATGCAGAACTTAAAATTGATAGCTTCTAATTATTATTTCAAATTATAACTTGAAGATCTGAACTTGTAATTGTCAAATACAGAACTTAAAATTGATGGCTTCTAATTATTATTGCAAATAATAACTTGAAGATCTGTACTTGTAATTGTCAAATACAGAACTTAAAATTGATAGCTTATAATTATAGTTCAAATTATAACTTGAAAATCTGAACTTGTAATAGTCAAATACAGAACATCGAATTGTTAAATATAAAATTATAACTTGAAAATCTGAACTTGTAATAGTCAAATACAGAACATCGAATTGTTAAATACAAATTATTAGTGCAAATTATAACTTGAAGATCTGAACTTGTAATAGGTAAATACAGAACTTCTAATTGTTAAATTCAAACTAAGATTGCAAATAATAATTTGAAAATCTGAACTAGTAATAGTCAAATACAGAACTTCTAACTGTTAAAAACAAATTATTGATTTGAACTTGTAATTGTCAAATACAGAACTTAATATTGATAGCTTCTAATTATTATTGCAAATTATAACTAGAAGATCTGAACTTGTAATTGTCAAATACAGAACTTAAAATTGATAGCTTCTAATTATTATTACATATTATAACTTGAAGATCTGAACTTGTAATTGTCAAATACAGAACATAAAATTGATAGCTACTAATTATTATTTCAAATTATAACTTGAAGATCTGAACTTGTAATTGTCAAATACAGAACTTAAAATTAATAGCTTCTAATTATTATTGCAAATTATAACTTGAATGTCTGAACTTGTAATTGTCAAATACAGAACTTCTAATTGTTAAATACAAATTATTAGTGCAAATTATAACTTGAAGATCTGAACTTGTAATTGTCAAATACAGAACTTAAAATTGATAGTTTCTAATTATTATTGTAAATTATAACTTGAAGAACTGAACTTGTAATAGTGAATTACAGAACTTAGATTTGTTAAATTCAATTTATTATTTCAAATTATAACTTGAAGATCTGAACTAGTAATTGTCAAATACAGAACTTAAAATTGATAGCTTCTAATTACTATTGCAAATTATAACTTGAAGATCTGAACTTGTAATTGTCAGATACAGAACTTAAAATTGATAGCTTCTAATTATTATTGTAAATTATAACTTCAAGATCTGAACTTGTAATTGGCAAATACAGAACTTAAAATTGATAGCTTCTAATTATTATTGCAAATTATAACTTGAAGATCTGAACTTGTAATTGTCAAATACAGAACTTCTAATTGTTAAATACAAATTATTAGTGCAAATTATAACTTGAAGAACTGAACTTGGAATTGTCAAATACAGAACTTCTAATTGTTAAATACAAATTATTAGTGCAAATTATAACTTGAAGATCTGAACTAGTAATTTTCAAATACAGAACTTAAAATTAATAGCTTCTAATTATTATTGCAAATTAAAACTTGAATGTCTGAACTTGTAATTGTCAAATACAGAACTTCTAATTGTTAAATACAAATTATTAGTGCAAATTATAACTTGAAGATCTGAACTTGTAATTGTCAAATACAGAACTTAAAATTGATAGCTTCTAATTATTATTGTAAATTATAACTTGAAGAACTGAACTTGTAATAGTGAATTACAGAACTTAGATTTGTTAAATTCAATTTATTATTTCAAATTATAACTTGAAGATCTGAACTAGTAATTGTCAAATACAGAACTTAAAATTGATAGCTTCTAATTATTATTGCACATTATAACTTGAAGATCTGAACTTGTAATTGTCAAATACAGAACTTAAAATTGATAGCTTCTAATTATTATTGCAAATCATAACTTGAAGATCTGAACTAGTAATTGTCAAATACAGAACTTAAAATTGATAGCTTCTAATTATTATTGTAAATTATAACTTGAAGATCTGACCTTGTAATTGTCAAATACAGAACTTAAAATTGATATCTTCTAATTATTATTGCAAATAATAACTTGAAGATCTGAACTAGTAATTGTCAAATACAGCACTTAAAATTGATAGTTACTAATTATTATTGCAAATTATAATTTGAAGATCTGAACTTGTAATAGACAAATACGCAACTTAGCATTGTTAAATACAAATTGTGATTGCAAATTATAACTTGAAGATCTGAACCTATAATAGGTAAATACAGAACTTCGAATTGTTAAATTCTAACTAAGATTGCAAATAATAATTCGAAGATCTGAACTTGTAATAGTGAATTACAGGTCTTAGATTTGTTAAATTCAAATTATTATTTCAAATTATAACTTGAAGATCTGAACTAGTAATTGTCAAATACAGAACTTAAAATTGATAGCTTCTAATTATTATTGCAAATTATAACTTGAAGATCTGAACTAGTAATTGTCAAATGCAGAACTTAAAATTGATAGCTTCTAATTATTATTTCAAATTATAACTTGAAGATCTGAACTTGTAATTGTCAAATACAGAACTTAAAATTGATAGCTTCTAATTATTATTGCAAATAATAACTTGAAGATCTGTACTTGTAATTGTCAAATACAGAACTTAAAATTGATAGCTTATAATTATAGTTCAAATTATAACTTGAAAATCTGAACTTGTAATAGTCAAATACAGAACATCGAATTGTTAAATACAAATTATTAGTGCAAATTATAACTTGAAGATCTGAACTTGTAATAGGTAAATACAGAACTTCTAATTGTTAAATTCAAACTAAGATTGCAAATAATAATTTGAAAATCTGAACTAGTAATAGTCAAATACAGAACTTCTAACTGTTAAAAACAAATTATTAGTGCAAATTATAACTTGAAGATCTGAACTTGTAATTGTCAAATACAGAACTTAAAATTGATAGCTTCTAATTATTATTGCAAATTATAACTTGAAGATCTGAACTTGTAATAGTGAATTACAAAACTTAGATTTGTTAAATTCAAATTATTATTTCAAATTATAACTTGAAGATCTGAACTAGTAATTGTCAAATACAGAACATAAAATTGATAGCTACTAATTATTATTTCAAATTATAACTTGAAGATCTGAACTTGTAATTGTCAAATACAGAACTTAAAATTAATAGCTTCTAATTATTATTGCAAATTATAACTTGAATGTCTGAACTTGTAATTGTCAAATACAGAACTTCTAATTGTTAAATACAAATTATTAGTGCAAATTATAACTTGAAGATCTGAACTTGTAAGTGTCAAATACAGAACTTAAAATTGATAGTTTCTAATTATTATTGTAAATTATAACTTGAAGAACTGAACTTGTAATAGTGAATTACAGAACTTAGATTTGTTAAATTCAATTTATTATTTCAAATTATAACTTGAAGATCTGAACTAGTAATTGTCAAATACAGAACTTAAAATTGATAGCTTCTAATTATTATTGCAAATTATAACTTGAAGATCTGAACTTGTAATTGTCAGATACAGAACTTAAAATTGATAGCTTCTAATTATTATTGTAAATTATAACTTCAAGATCTGAACTTGTAATTGGCAAATACAGAACTTAAAATTGATAGCCTCTAATTATTATTGCAAATTATAACTTGAAGATCTGAACTTGTAATTGTCAAATACAGAACTTCTAATTGTTAAATACAAATTATTAGTGCAAATTATAACTTGAAGATCTGAACTAGTAATTTTCAAATACAGAACTCAAAATTAATAGCTTCGAATTATTATTGCAAATTAAAACTTGAATGTCTGAACTTGTAATTGTCAAATACAGAACTTCTAATTGTTAAATACAAATTATTAGTGCAAATTATAACTTGAAGATCTGAACTTGTAATTGTCAAATACAGAACTTAAAATTGATAGCTTCTAATTATTATTGTAAATTATAACTTGAAGAACTGAACTTGTAATAGTGAATTACAGAACTTAGATTTGTTAAATTCAATTTATTATTTCAAATTATAACTTGAAGATCTGAACTAGTAATTGTCAAATACAGAACTTAAAATTGATAGCTTCTAATTATTATTGCACATTATAACTTGAAGATCTGAACTTGTAATTGTCAAATACAGAACTTAAAATTGATAGCTTCTAATTATTATTGCAAATCATAACTTGAAGATCTGAACTAGTAATTGTCAAATACAGAACTTAAAATTGATAGCTTCTAATTATTATTGTAAATTATAACTTGAAGATCTGACCTTGTAATTGTCAAATACAGAACTTAAAATTGATATCTTCTAATTATTATTGCAAATAATAACTTGAAGATCTGAACTAGTAATTGTCAAATACAGCACTTAAAATTGATAGTTACTAATTATTATTGCAAATTATAATTTGAAGATCTGAACTTGTAATAGACAAATACGCAACTTAGCATTGTTAAATACAAATTGTGATTGCAAATTATAACTTGAAGATCTGAACCTGTAATAGGTAAATACAGAACTTCGAATTGTTAAATTCTAACTAAGATTGCAAATAATAATTCGAAGATCTGAACTTGTAATAGTGAATTACAGAACTTAGATTTGTTAAATTCAAATTATTATTTCAAATTATAACTTGAAGATCTGAACTAGTAATTGTCAAATACAGAACTTAAAATTGATAGCTTCTAATTATTATTGCAAATTATAACTTGAAGATCTGAACTAGTAATTGTCAAATGCAGAACTTAAAATTGATAGCTTCTAATTATTATTTCAAATTATAACTTGAAGATCTGAACTTGTAATTGTCAAATAGAGAACTTAAAATTGATAGCTTATAATTATAGTTCAAATTATAACTTGAAAATCTGAACTTGTAATAGTCAAATACAGAACATCGAATTGTTAAATAGAAATTATTAGTGCAAATTATAACTTGAAGATCTGAACTTGTTATAGGTAAATACAGAACTTCTAATTGTTAAATTCAAACTAAGATTGCAAATAATAATTTGAAAATCTGAACTAGTAATTGTCAAAGACAGAACTTCTAACTGTTAAAAACAAATTATTAGTGCAAATTATAACTTGAAGATCTGAACTTATAATTGTCAAATACAGAACTTAAAATTGATAGCTTCTAATTATTATTGCAAATTATAACTTGAAGATCTGAACTTGTAATAGTGAATTACAAAACTTAGATTTGTTAAATTCAAATTATTATTTCAAATTATAACTTGAAGATCTGAACTAGTAATTGTCAAATACAGAACTTAAATTGATAGCTTATAATTATTATTGCAAATAATAATTTGAAGATCTGAACTTGTAATAGTCAAATACAGAACTTCTAATTGTTAAATACAAATTATTAGTGCAAATTATAACTTGAAGATCTGAACTAGTAATTGTCAAATACAGAACTTAAAATTGATAGCTTCTAATTATTATTGCAAATTATAACTAGAAGATCTGAACTTGTAATTGTCAAATACAGAACTTCTAATTGTTAAATACAAATTATTAGTGCAAATTATAACTTGAAGATCTGAACTTGTAATTGTCAAATATAGAACTTAAAATTGATAGCTTCTAATTATTATTGCAAATTATAACTTGAAGATCTGAACTTGTAATTGTCAAATACAGAACTTCTAATTGTTAAATACAAATTATTAGTGCAAATTATAACTTGAAGATCTGAACAAGTAATTGTCAAATACAGAACTTAAAATTGATAGCTTCTAATTATTATTGTAAATTATAACTTGAAGATCTGAACTTGTAATAGTGAATTACAGAACTTAGATTTGTTAAATTCAAATTATTATTTCAAATTATAACTTGAAGATCTGAACTAGTAATTGTCAAATACAGAACTTAAAATTGATAGCTTCTAATTATTATTGCAAATTATAACTTGAAGATCTGAACTTGTAATAGTCAAATACAGAACTTCTAATTGTTAAATACAAATTATTAGTGCAAATTATAACTTGAAGATCTGAACTAGTAATTTTCAAATACAGAACTTAATATTGATAGCTTCTAATTATTATTGCAAATTATAACTAGAAGATCTGAACTTGTAATTGTCAAATAAGGAACTTAAAATTGATAGCTTCTAATTATTATTTCAATTTATAACTTGAAGATCTGAACTTGTAATTGTCAAATACAGAACTTAAAATTGATAGTTTCTAATTATTATTGCAAATTATAACTTGAAGAACTGAACTTGTAATTGTCAAATACAGAACTTTTAATTGTTAAATTCAAATTAGTAGGGCAAATTATAACTTGAAGATCTGAACTTGTAATTATCAAATACAGAACTTAAAATTGATAGCTTCTAATTATTATTGTAAATTATAACTTGAAGATCTGAACTTGTAATAGTGAATTACAGAACTTAGATTTGTTAAATTCAAATTATTATTACAAATTATAACTTGAAGATCTGAACTAGTAATTGTCAAATACAGAACTTAAAATTGATAGCTTCTAATTATTATTGCAAATCATAACTTGACGATCTGAACTAGTAATTGTCAAATACAGAACTTAAAATTGATAGCTTCTAATTATTATTGTAAATTATAACTTGAAGATCTGACCTTGTAATTGTCAAATACAGAACTTAAAATTGATATCTTCTAATTATTATTGCAAATAATAACTTGAAGATCTGAACTAGTAATTGTCAAATACAGCACTTAAAATTGATAGTTACTAATTATTATTGCAAATTATAATTTGAAGATCTGAACTTGTAATAGACAAATACGCAACTTTAGCATTGTTAAATACAAATTGTGATTGCAAATTATAACTTGAAGATCTGAACCTGTAATAGGTAAATACAGAACTTCGAATTGTTAAATTCTAACTAAGATTGCAAATAATAATTCGAAGATCTGAACTTGTAATAGTCAAATACAGAACTTCTAATTGTTAAATACAAATTATTAGTGCAAATTATAACTTGAAGATCTGAACTAGTAATTGTCAAATACAGAACTTAAAATTGATAGCTTCTAATTATTATTGCAAATTATAACTTGAAGATCTGAACTTGTAATTGTCAAATACAGAACTTCTAATTGTTAAATACAAATTATTAGTGCAAATTATAACTTGAAGATCTGAACTTGTAATTGTCAAATACAGAACTTCTAATTGTTAAATACAAATTATTAGTGCAAATTATAACTTGAAGATCTGAACTAGTAATTGTCAAATACAGCACTTAAAATTGATAGCTTCTAATTATTATTGCATATTATAACTTGAAGATCTGAACTTGTAATTGTCAAATACAGAACATAAAATTGATAGCTACTAATTATTATTTCAAATTATAACTTGAAGATCTGAACTTGTAATTGTCAAATACAGAACTTAAAATTAATAGCTTCTAATTATTATTGCAAATTATAACTTGAATGTCTGAACTTGTAATTGTCAAATACAGAACTTCTAATTGTTAAATACAAATTATTAGTGCAAATTATAACTTGAAGATCTGAACTTGTAATTGTCAAATACAGAACTTAAAATTGATTGTTTCTAATTATTTTTGTAAATTATAACTTGAAGAACTGAACTTGTAATAGTGAATTACAGAACTTACATTTGTTAAATTCAATTTATTATTTCAAATTATAACTTGAAGATCTGAACTAGTAATTGTCAAATACAGAACTTAAAATTGATAGCTTCTAATTATTATTGCAAATTATAACTTGAAGATCTGAACTTGTAATTGTCAGATACAGAACTTAAAATTGATAGCTTCTAATTATTATTGTAAATTATAACTTCAAGATCTGAACTTGTAATTGGCAAATACAGAACTTAAAATTGATAGCTTCTAATTATTATTGCAAATTATAACTTGAAGATCTGAACTTGTAATTGTCAAATACAGAACTTCTAATTGTTAAATACAAATTATTAGTGCAAATTATAACTTGAAGAACTGAACTTGGAATTGTCAAATACAGAACTTCTAATTGTTAAATACAAATTATTAGTGCAAATTATAACTTGAAGATCTGAACTAGTAATTTTCAAATACAGAACTTAAAATTAATAGCTTCTAATTATTATTGCAAATTAAAACTTGAATGTCTGAACTTGTAATTGTCAAATACAGAACTTCTAATTGTTAAATACAAATTATTAGTGCAAATTATAACTTGAAGATCTGAACTAGTAATTGTCAAATACAGCACTTAAAATTGATAGTTACTAATTATTATTGCAAATTATAATTTGAAGATCTGAACTTGTAATAGACAAATACGCAACTTTAGCATTGTTAAATACAAATTGTGATTGCAAATTATAACTTGAAGATCTGAACCTGTAATAGGTAAATACAGAACTTCGAATTGTTAAATTCTAACTAAGATTGCAAATAATAATTCGAAGATCTGAACTTGTAATAGTCAAATACAGAACTTCTAATTGTTAAATACAAATTATTAGTGCAAATTATAACTTGAAGATCTGAACTAGTAATTGTCAAATACAGAACTTAAAATTGATAGCTTCTAATTATTATTGCAAATTATAACTTGAAGATCTGAACTTGTAATTGTCAAATACAGAACTTCTAATTGTTAAATACAAATTATTAGTGCAAATTATAACTTGAAGATCTGAACTTGTAATTGTCAAATACAGAACTTCTATTTGTTAAATACAAATTATTAGTGCAAATTATAACTTGAAGATCTGAACTAGTAATTGTCAAATACAGCACTTAAAATTGATAGCTTCTAATTATTATTGCATATTATAACTTGAAGATCTGAACTTGTAATTGTCAAATACAGAACATAAAATTGATAGCTACTAATTATTATTTCAAATTATAACTTGAAGATCTGAA
This sequence comes from Cantharis lateralis, assembly GCA_963170105.1. NCBI lineage: Eukaryota > Metazoa > Arthropoda > Insecta > Coleoptera > Cantharidae > Cantharis > Cantharis lateralis. The sequence goes on along the minus strand of OY720625.1, from coordinate 21,076,019 downwards.
CTTGTAATTGTCAAATACAGAACTTAAAATTAATAGCTTCTAATTATTATTGCAAATTATAACTTGAATGTCTGAACTTGTAATTGTCAAATACAGAACTTCTAATTGTTAAATACAAATTATTAGTGCAAATTATAACTTGAAGATCTGAACTTGTAATTGTCAAATACAGAACTTAAAATTGATAGTTTCTAATTATTTTTGTAAATTATAACTTGAAGAACTGAACTTGTAATAGTGAATTACAGAACTTACATTTGTTAAATTCAATTTATTATTTCAAATTATAACTTGAAGATCTGAACTAGTAATTGTCAAATACAGAACTTAAAATTGATAGCATCTAATTATTATTGCAAATTATAACTTGAAGATCTGAACTTGTAATTGTCAGATACAGAACTTAAAATTGATAGCTTCTAATTATTATTGTAAATTATAACTTCAAGATCTGAACTTGTAATTGGCAAATACAGAACTTAAAATTGATAGCTTCTAATTATTATTGCAAATTATAACTTGAAGATCTGAACTTGTAATTGTCAAATACAGAACTTCTAATTGTTAAATACAAATTATTAGTGCAAATTATAACTTGAAGAACTGAACTTGGAATTGTCAAATACAGAACTTCTAATTGTTAAATACAAATTATTAGTGCAAATTATAACTTGAAGATCTGAACTAGTAATTTTCAAATACAGAACTTAAAATTAATAGCTTCTAATTATTATTGCAAATTAAAACTTGAATGTCTGAACTTGTAATTGTCAAATACAGAACTTCTAATTGTTAAATACAAATTATTAGTGCAAATTATAACTTGAAGATCTGAACTTGTAATTGTCAAATACAGAACTTAAAATTGATAGCTTCTAATTATTATTGTAAATTATAACTTGAAGAACTGAACTTGTAATAGTGAATTACAGAACTTAGATTTGTTAAATTCAATTTATTATTTCAAATTATAACTTGAAGATCTGAACTAGTAATTGTCAAATACAGAACTTAAAATTGATAGCTTCTAATTATTATTGCACATTATAACTTGAAGATCTGAACTTGTAATTGTCAAATACAGAACTTAAAATTGATAGCTTCTAATTATTATTGTAAATTATAACTTGAAGAACTGAACTTGTAATAGTGAATTACAGAACTTAGATTTGTTAAATTCAATTTATTATTTCAAATTATAACTTGAAGATCTGAACTTGTAATTGACAAATACAGAACTTAAAATTGATAGCCTCTAATTATTATTGCAAATTATAATTTGAAGATCTGAACTTGTAATAGACAAATACGCAACTTAGCATTGTTAAATACAAATTGTGATTGCAAATTATAACTTGAAGATCTCAACCTGTAATAGGTAAATACAGAACTTCGAATTGTTAAATTCAAACTAAGATTGCAAATAATAATTCGAAGATCTGAACTTGTAATAGTCAAATACAGAACTGCTAATTGTTAATTTCAAATTATTAGTGCAAATTATAACTTGAAGATCTGAACTAGTAATTGTCAAATACAGAACTTAAAATTGATAGCTTCTAATTATTATTTCAAATTATATCTTGAAGATCTGAACTTGTAATTGTCAAATACAGAACTTCTAATTGTTAAATAGAAATTATTAGTGCAAATTATAACTTGAAGATCTGAACTTGTAATTGTCAAATACAGAACTTAAAATTGATAGCTTCTAATTAATATTGCAAATTATAACTTGAAGATCTGAACTTGTAGTAGTCAAATACAGAACTTCTAATTGTTAAATACAAATTATTAGTGCAAATTATAACTTGAAGATCTGAACTTGTAATTGTCAAATGCAGAACTTGAAATTGATAGCTTCTAATTATTATTGTAAATTATAACTTGAAGATCTGAACTTGTAATAGTGAATTACAGAACTTAGATTTGTTAAATTCAAATTATTATTTCAAATTATAACTTGAAGATCTGAACTAGTAATTGTCAAATACAGAACTTAAAATTGATAGCTTCTAATTATTATTTCAAATTATAACTTGAAGATCTGAACTTGTAATTGTCAAATACAGAACTTCTAATTGTTAAATACAAATTATTAGTGCAAATTATAACTTCTAGATCCGAACTTGTAATTGTCAAATACAGAACTTAAAATTGATAGCTTCTAATTATTATTGTAAATTATAACTTGAAAATCTGAACTTGTAATAGTGAATTACAGAACTTAGATTTGTTAAATTCAATTTATTATTTCAAATTATAACTTGAAGATCTGAACTAGTAATTGTCAAATACAGAACTTAAAATTGATAGCTTCTAATTATTATTGCAAATTATAACTTGAAGATCTGAACTTGTAATTGTCAAATACAGAACTTCTAATTGTTAAATACAAATTATTAGTGCAAATTATAACTTGAAGATCTGAACTTGTAATTGTCAAATACAGAACTTCTAATTGTTAAATACAAATTATTAGTGCAAATTATAACTTGAAGATCTGAACTAGTAATTGTCAAATACAGCACTTAAAATTGATAGCTTCTAATTATTATTGCATATTATAACTTGAAGATCTGAACTTGTAATTGTCAAATACAGAACATAAAATTGATAGCTACTAATTATTATTTCAAATTATAACTTGAAGATCTGAACTTGTAATTGTCAAATACAGAACTTAAAATTAATAGCTTCTAATTATTATTGCAAATTATAACTTGAATGTCTGAACTTGTAATTGTCAAATACAGAACTTCTAATTGTTAAATACAAATTATTAGTGCAAATTATAACTTGAAGATCTGAACTTGTAATTGTCAAATACAGAACTTAAAATTGATAGTTTCTAATTATTTTTGTAAATTATAACTTGAAGAACTGAACTTGTAATAGTGAATTACAGAACTTACATTTGTTAAATTCAATTTATTATTTCAAATTATAACTTGAAGATCTGAACTAGTAATTGTCAAATACAGAACTTAAAATTGATAGCTTCTAATTATTATTGCAAATTATAACTTGAAGATCTGAACTTGTAATTGTCAGATACAGAACTTAAAATTGATAGCTTCTAATTATTATTGTAAATTATAACTTCAAGATCTGAACTTGTAATTGGCAAATACAGAACTTAAAATTGATAGCTTCTAATTATTATTGCAAATTATAACTTGAAGATCTGAACTTGTAATTGTCAAATACAGAACTTCTAATTGTTAAATACAAATTATTAGTGCAAATTATAACTTGAAGAACTGAACTTGGAATTGTCAAATACAGAACTTCTAATTGTTAAATACAAATTATTAGTGCAAATTATAACTTGAAGATCTGAACTAGTAATTTTCAAATACAGAACTTAAAATTAATAGCTTCTAATTATTATTGCAAATTAAAACTTGAATGTCTGAACTTGTAATTGTCAAATACAGAACTTCTAATTGTTAAATACAAATTATTAGTGCAAATTATAACTTGAAGATCTGAACTAGTAATTGTCAAATACAGCACTTAAAATTGATAGTTACTAATTATTATTGCAAATTATAATTTGAAGATCTGAACTTGTAATAGACAAATACGCAACTTTAGCATTGTTAAATACAAATTGTGATTGCAAATTATAACTTGAAGATCTGAACCTGTAATAGGTAAATACAGAACTTCGAATTGTTAAATTCTAACTAAGATTGCAAATAATAATTCGAAGATCTGAACTTGTAATAGTCAAATACAGAACTTCTAATTGTTAAATACAAATTATTAGTGCAAATTATAACTTGAAGATCTGAACTAGTAATTGTCAAATACAGAACTTAAAATTGATAGCTTCTAATTATTATTGCAAATTATAACTTGAAGATCTGAACTTGTAATTGTCAAATACAGAACTTCTAATTGTTAAATACAAATTATTAGTGCAAATTATAACTTGAAGATCTGAACTTGTAATTGTCAAATACAGAACTTCTATTTGTTAAATACAAATTATTAGTGCAAATTATAACTTGAAGATCTGAACTAGTAATTGTCAAATACAGCACTTAAAATTGATAGCTTCTAATTATTATTTCAAATTATAACTTGAAGATCTGAACTAGTAATTGTCAAATACAGAACTTAAAATTGATAGCTTCTAATTATTATTGCAAATTATAACTTGAAGATCTGAACTTGTAATTGTCAGATACAGAACTTAAAATTGATAGCTTCTAATTATTATTGTAAATTATAACTTCAAGATCTGAACTTGTAATTGGCAAATACAGAACTTAAAATTGATAGCTTCTAATTATTATTGCAAATTATAACTTGAAGATCTGAACTTGTAATTGTCAAATACAGAACTTCTAATTGTTAAATACAAATTATTAGTGCAAATTATAACTTGAAGAACTGAACTTGGAATTGTCAAATACAGAACTTCTAATTGTTAAATACAAATTATTAGTGCAAATTATAACTTGAAGATCTGAACTAGTAATTTTCAAATACAGAACTTAAAATTAATAGCTTCTAATTATTATTGCAAATTAAAACTTGAATGTCTGAACTTGTAATTGTCAAATACAGAACTTCTAATTGTTAAATACAAATTATTAGTGCAAATTATAACTTGAAGATCTGAACTTGTAATTGTCAAATACAGAACTTAAAATTGATAGCTTCTAATTATTATTGTAAATTATAACTTGAAGAACTGAACTTGTAATAGTGAATTACAGAACTTAGATTTGTTAAATTCAATTTATTATTTCAAATTATAACTTGAAGATCTGAACTAGTAATTGTCAAATACAGAACTTAAAATTGATAGCTTCTAATTATTATTGCACATTATAACTTGAAGATCTGAACTTGTAATTGTCAAATACAGAACTTAAAATTGATAGCTTCTAATTATTATTGTAAATTATAACTTGAAGAACTGAACTTGTAATAGTGAATTACAGAACTTAGATTTGTTAAATTCAATTTATTATTTCAAATTATAACTTGAAGATCTGAACTTGTAATTGACAAATACAGAACTTAAAATTGATAGCCTCTAATTATTATTGCAAATTATAATTTGAAGATCTGAACTTGTAATAGACAAATACGCAACTTAGCATTGTTAAATACAAATTGTGATTGCAAATTATAACTTGAAGATCTCAACCTGTAATAGGTAAATACAGAACTTCGAATTGTTAAATTCAAACTAAGATTGCAAATAATAATTCGAAGATCTGAACTTGTAATAGTCAAATACAGAACTGCTAATTGTTAATTTCAAATTATTAGTGCAAATTATAACTTGAAGATCTGAACTAGTAATTGTCAAATACAGAACTTAAAATTGATAGCTTCTAATTATTATTCCAAATTATATCTTGAAGATCTGAACTTGTAATTGTCAAATACAGAACTTCTAATTGTTAAATAGAAATTATTAGTGCAAATTATAACTTGAAGATCTGAACTTGTAATTGTCAAATACAGAACTTAAAATTGATAGCTTCTAATTAATATTGCAAATTATAACTTGAAGATCTGAACTTGTAGTAGTCAAATACAGAACTTCTAATTGTTAAATACAAATTATTAGTGCAAATTATAACTTGAAGATCTGAACTTGTAATTGTCAAATGCAGAACTTGAAATTGATAGCTTCTAATTATTATTGTAAATTATAACTTGAAGATCTGAACTTGTAATAGTGAATTACAGAACTTAGATTTGTTAAATTCAAATTATTATTTCAAATTATAACTTGAAGATCTGAACTAGTAATTGTCAAATACAGAACTTAAAATTGATAGCTTCTAATTATTATTTCAAATTATAACTTGAAGATCTGAACTTGTAATTGTCAAATACAGAACTTCTAATTGTTAAATACAAATTATTAGTGCAAATTATAACTTCTAGATCCGAACTTGTAATTGTCAAATACAGAACTTAAAATTGATAGCTTCTAATTATTATTGTAAATTATAACTTGAAAATCTGAACTTGTAATAGTGAATTACAGAACTTAGATTTGTTAAATTCAATTTATTATTTCAAATTATAACTTGAAGATCTGAACTAGTAATTGTCAAATACAGAACTTAAAATTGATAGCTTCTAATTATTATTGCAAATTATAACTTGAAGATCTGAACTTGTAATTGTCAGATACAGAACTTAAAATTGATAGCTTCTAATTATTATTGTAAATTATAACTTCAAGATCTGAACTTGTAATTGGCAAATACAGAACTTAAAATTGATAGCTTCTAATTATTATTGCAAATTATAACTTGAAGATCTGAACTTGTAATTGTCAAATACAGAACTTCTAATTGTTAAATACAAATTATTAGTGCAAATTATAACTTGAAGAACTGAACTTGGAATTGTCAAATACAGAACTTCTAATTGTTAAATACAAATTATTAGTGCAAATTATAACTTGAAGATCTGAACTAGTAATTTTCAAATACAGAACTTAAAATTAATAGCTTCTAATTATTATTGCAAATTAAAACTTGAATGTCTGAACTTGTAATTGTCAAATACAGAACTTCTAATTGTTAAATACAAATTATTAGTGCAAATTATAACTTGAAGATCTGAACTTGTAATTGTCAAATACAGAACTTAAAATTGATAGCTTCTAATTATTATTGTAAATTATAACTTGAAGAACTGAACTTGTAATAGTGAATTACAGAACTTAGATTTGTTAAATTCAATTTATTATTTCAAATTATAACTTGAAGATTTGAACTAGTAATTGTCAAATACAGAACTTAAAATTGATAGCTTCTAATTATTATTGCACATTATAACTTGAAGATCTGAACTTGTAATTGTCAAATACAGAACTTAAAATTGATAGCTTCTAATTATTATTGTAAATTATAACTTGAAGAACTGAACTTGTAATAGTGAATTACAGAACTTAGATTTGTTAAATTCAATTTATTATTTCAAATTATAACTTGAAGATCTGAACTTGTTATTGTCAAATACAGAACTTAAAATTGATAGCTTCTAATTATTATTGTAAATTATAACTTGAAGATCTGAACTTGTAATAGTGAATTACAGAACTTAGATTTGTTAAATTCAAATTATTATTACAAATTATAACTTGAAGATCTGAACTAGTAATTGTCAAATACAGAACTTAAAATTGATAGCTTCTAATTATTATTGCAAATCATAACTTGAAGATCTGAACTAGTAATTGTCAAATACAGAACTTAAAATTGATAGCTTCTAATTATTATTGTAAATTATAACTTGAAGATCTGACCTTGTAATTGTCAAATACAGAACTTAAAATTGATATCTTCTAATTATTATTGCAAATAATAACTTGAAGATCTGAACTAGTAATTGTCAAATACAGCACTTAAAATTGATAGTTACTAATTATTATTGCAAATTATAATTTGAAGATCTGAACTTGTAATAGACAAATACGCAACTTTAGCATTGTTAAATACAAATTGTGATTGCAAATTATAACTTGAAGATCTGAACCTGTAATAGGTAAATACAGAACTTCGAATTGTTAAATTCTAACTAAGATTGCAAATAATAATTCGAAGATCTGAACTTGTAATAGTCAAATACAGAACTTCTAATTGTTAAATACAAATTATTAGTGCAAATTATAACTTGAAGATCTGAACTAGTAATTGTCAAATACAGAACTTAAAATTGATAGCTTCTAATTATTATTGCAAATTATAACTTGAAGATCTGAACTTGTAATTGTCAAATACAGAACTTCTAATTGTTAAATACAAATTATTAGTGCAAATTATAACTTGAAGATCTGAACTTGTAATTGTCAAATACAGAACTTCTAATTGTTAAATACAAATTATTAGTGCAAATTATAACTTGAAGATCTGAACTAGTAATTGTCAAATACAGCACTTAAAATTGATAGCTTCTAATTATTATTGCATATTATAACTTGAAGATCTGAACTTGTAATTGTCAAATACAGAACATAAAATTGATAGCTACTAATTATTATTTCAAATTATAACTTGAAGATCTGAACTTGTAATTGTCAAATACAGAACTTAAAATTAATAGCTTCTAATTATTATTGCAAATTATAACTTGAATGTCTGAACTTGTAATTGTCAAATACAGAACTTCTAATTGTTAAATACAAATTATTAGTGCAAATTATAACTTGAAGATCTGAACTTGTAATTGTCAAATACAGAACTTAAAATTGATAGTTTCTAATTATTTTTGTAAATTATAACTTGAAGAACTGAACTTGTAATAGTGAATTACAGAACTTACATTTGTTAAATTCAATTTATTATTTCAAATTATAACTTGAAGATCTGAACTAGTAATTGTCAAATACAGAACTTAAAATTGATAGCTTCTAATTATTATTGCAAATTATAACTTGAAGATCTGAACTTGTAATTGTCAGATACAGAACTTAAAATTGATAGCTTCTAATTATTATTGTAAATTATAACTTCAAGATCTGAACTTGTAATTGGCAAATACAGAACTTAAAATTGATAGCTTCTAATTATTATTGCAAATTATAACTTGAAGATCTGAACTTGTAATTGTCAAATACAGAACTTCTAATTGTTAAATACAAATTATTAGTGCAAATTATAACTTGAAGAACTGAACTTGGAATTGTCAAATACAGAACTTCTAATTGTTAAATACAAATTATTAGTGCAAATTATAACTTGAAGATCTGAACTAGTAATTTTCAAATACAGAACTTAAAATTAATAGCTTCTAATTATTATTGCAAATTAAAACTTGAATGTCTGAACTTGTAATTGTCAAATACAGAACTTCTAATTGTTAAATACAAATTATTAGTGCAAATTATAACTTGAAGATCTGAACTTGTAATTGTCAAATACAGAACTTAAAATTGATAGCTTCTAATTATTATTGTAAATTATAACTTGAAGAACTGAACTTGTAATAGTGAATTACAGAACTTAGATTTGTTAAATTCAATTTATTATTTCAAATTATAACTTGAAGATCTGAACTAGTAATTGTCAAATACAGAACTTAAAATTGATAGCTTCTAATTATTATTGCACATTATAACTTGAAGATCTGAACTTGTAATTGTCAAATACAGAACTTAAAATTGATAGCTTCTAATTATTATTGTAAATTATAACTTGAAGAACTGAACTTGTAATAGTGAATTACAGAACTTAGATTTGTTAAATTCAATTTATTAATTCAAATTATAACTTGAAGATCTGAACTTGTAATTGTCAAATACAGAACTTAAAATTGATAGCCTCTAATTATTATTGCAAATTATAATTTGAAGATCTGAACTTGTAATAGACAAATACGCAACTTAGCATTGTTAAATACAAATTGTGATTGCAAATTATAACTTGAAGATCTCAACCTGTAATAGGTAAATACAGAACTTCGAATTGTTAAATTCAAACTAAGATTGCAAATAATAATTCGAAGATCTGAACTTGTAATAGTCAAATACAGAACTGCTAATTGTTAATTACAAATTATTAGTGCAAATTATAACTTGAAGATCTGAACTAGTAATTGTCAAATACAGAACTTAAAATTGATAGCTTCTAATTATTATTTCAAATTATATCTTGAAGATCTGAACTTGTAATTGTCAAATACAGAACTTCTAATTGTTAAATAGAAATTATTAGTGCAAATTATAACTTGAAGATCTGAACTTGTAATTGTCAAATACAGAACTTAAAATTGATAGCTTCTAATTAATATTGCAAATTATAACTTGAAGATCTGAACTTGTAGTAGTCAAATACAGAACTTCTAATTGTTAAATACAAATTATTAGTGCAAATTATAACTTGAAGATCTGAACTTGTAATTGTCAAATGCAGAACTTGAAATTGATAGCTTCTAATTATTATTGTAAATTATAACTTGAAGATCTGAACTTGTAATAGTGAATTACAGAACTTAGATTTGTTAAATTCAAATTATTATTTCAAATTATAACTTGAAGATCTGAACTAGTAATTGTCAAATACAGAACTTAAAATTGATAGCTTCTAATTATTATTTCAAATTATAACTTGAAGATCTGAACTTGTAATTGTCAAATACAGAACTTCTAATTGTTAAATACAAATTATTAGTGCAAATTATAACTTGTAGATCTGAACTTGTAATTGTCAAATACAGAACTTAAAATTGATAGCTTCTAATTATTATTGTAAATTATAACTTGAAGATCTGAACTTGTAATAGTGAATTACAGAACTTAGATTTGTTAAATTCAATTTATTATTTCAAATTATAACTTGAAGATCTGAACTAGTAATTGTCAAATACAGAACTTAAAATTGATAGCTTCTAATTATTATTGCAAATTATAACTTGAAGATCTGAACTTGTAATTGTCAGATACAGAACTTAAAATTGATAGCTTCTAATTATTATTGTAAATTATAACTTCAAGATCTGAACTTGTAATTGGCAAATACAGAACTTAAAATTGATAGCTTCTAATTATTATTGCAAATTATAACTTGAAGATCTGAACTTGTAATTGTCAAATACAGAACTTCTAATTGTTAAATACAAATTATTAGTGCAAATTATAACTTGAAGAACTGAACTTGGAATTGTCAAATACAGAACTTCTAATTGTTAAATACAAATTATTAGTGCAAATTATAACTTGAAGATCTGAACTAGTAATTTTCAAATACAGAACTTAAAATTAATAGCTTCTAATTATTATTGCAAATTAAAACTTGAATGTCTGAACTTGTAATTGTCAAATACAGAACTTCTAATTGTTAAATACAAATCATTAGTGCAAATTATAACTTGAAGATCTGAACTTGTAATTGTCAAATACAGAACTTAAAATTGATAGCTTCTAATTATTATTGTAAATTATAACTTGAAGAACTGAACTTGTAATAGTGAATTACAGAACTTAGATTTGTTAAATTCAATTTATTATTTCAAATTATAACTTGAAGATCTGAACTAGTAATTGTCAAATACAGAACTTAAAATTGATAGCTTCTAATTATTATTGCACATTATAACTTGAAGATCTGAACTTGTAATTGTCAAATACAGAACTTAAAATTGATAGCTTCTAATTATTATTGTAAATTATAACTTGAAGAACTGAACTTGTAATAGTGAATTACAGAACTTAGATTTGTTAAATTCAATTTATTATTTCAAATTATAACTTGAAGATCTGAACTTGTAATTGTCAAATACAGAACTTAAAATTGATAGCCTCTAATTATTATTACAAATTATAATTTGAAGATCTGAACTTGTAATAGACAAATACGCAACTTAGCATTGTTAAATACAAATTGTGATTGCAAATTATAACTTGAAGATCTCAACCTGTAATAGGTAAATACAGAACTTCGAATTGTTAAATTCAAACTAAGATTGCAAATAATAATTCGAAGATCTGAACTTGTAATAGTCAAATACAGAACTGCTAATTGTTAATTACAAATTATTAGTGCAAATTATAACTTGAAGATCTGAACTAGTAATTGTCAAATACAGAACTTAAAATTGATAGCTTCTAATTATTATTTCAAATTATATCTTGAAGATCTGAACTTGTAATTGTCAAATACAGAACTTCTAATTGTTAAATAGAAATTATTAGTGCAAATTATAACTTGAAGATCTGAACTTGTAATTGTCAAATACAGAACTTAAAATTGATAGCTTCTAATTAATATTGCAAATTATAACTTGAAGATCTGAACTTGTAGTAGTCAAATACAGAACTTCTAATTGTTAAATACAAATTATTAGTGCAAATTATAACTTGAAGATCTGAACTTGTAATTGTCAAATGCAGAACTTGAAATTGATAGCTTCTAATTATTATTGTAAATTATAACTTGAAGATCTGAACTTGTAATTGTGAATTACAGAACTTAGATTTGTTAAATTCAAATTATTATTTCAAATTATAACTTGAAGATCTGAACTAGTAATTGTCAAATACAGAACTTAAAATTGATAGCTTCTAATTATTATTTCAAATTATAACTTGAAGATCTGAACTTGTAATTGTCAAATACAGAACTTCTAATTGTTAAATACAAATTATTAGTGCAAATTATAACTTGTAGATCTGAACTTGTAATTGTCAAATACAGAACTTAAAATTGATAGCTTCTAATTATTATTGTAAATTATAACTTGAAGATCTGAACTTGTAATAGTGAATTACAGAACTTAGATTTGTTAAATTCAATTTATTATTTCAAATTATAACTTGAAGATCTGAACTAGTAATTGTCAAATACAGAACTTAAAATTGATAGCTTCTAATTATTATTGCAAATTATAACTTGAAGATCTGAACTTGTAATTGACAGATACAGAACTTAAAATTGATAGCTTCTAATTATTATTGTAAATTATAACTTCAAGATCTGAACTTGTAATTGGCAAATACAGAACTTAAAATTGATAGCTTCTAATTATTATTGCAAATTATAACTTGAAGATCTGAACTTGTAATTGTCAAATACAGAACTTCTAATTGTTAAATACAAATTATTAGTGCAAATTATAACTTGAAGAACTGAACTTGGAATTGTCAAATATAGAACTTCTAATTGTTAAATACAAATTATTAGTGCAAATTATAACTTGAAGATCTGAACTAGTAATTTTCAAATACAGAACTTAAAATTAATAGCTTCTAATTATTATTGCAAATTAAAACTTGAATGTCTGAACTTGTAATTGTCAAATACAGAACTTCTAATTGTTAAATACAAATTATTAGGGCAAATTATAACTTGAAGATCTGAACTTGTAATTGTCAAATACAGAACTTAAAATTGATAGCTTCTAATTATTATTGTAAATTATAACTTGAAGAACTGAACTTGTAATAGTGAATTACAGAACTTAGATTTGTTAAATTCAATTTATTATTTCAAATTATAACTTGAAGATCTGAACTAGTAATTGTCAAATACAGAACTTAAAATTGATAGCTTCTAATTATTATTGCACATTATAACTTGAAGATCTGAACTTGTAATTGTCAAATACAGAACTTAAAATTGATAGCTTCTAATTATTATTGTAAATTATAACTTGAAGAACTGAACTTGTAATAGTGAATTACAGAACTTAGATTTGTTAAATTCAATTTATTATTTCAAATTATAACTTGAAGATCTGAACTTGTAATTGTCAAATACAGAACTTAAAATTGATAGCCTCTAATTATTATTGCAAATTATAATTTGAAGATCTGAACTTGTAATAGACAAATACGCAACTTAGCATTGTTAAATACAAATTGTGATTGCAAATTATAACTTGAAGATCTCAACCTGTAATAGGTAAATACAGAACTTCGAATTGTTAAATTCAAACTAAGATTGCAAATAATAATTCGAAGATCTGAACTTGTAATAGTCAAATACAGAACTGCTAATTGTTAATTACAAATTATTAGTGCAAATTATAACTTGAAGATCTGAACTAGTAATTGTCAAATACAGAACTTAAAATTGATAGCTTCTAATTATTATTTCAAATTATATCTTGAAGATCTGAACTTGTAATTGTCAAATACAGAACTTCTAATTGTTAAATAGAAATTATTAGTGCAAATTATAACTTGAAGATCTGAACTTGTAATTGTCAAATACAGAACTTAAAATTGATAGCTTCTAATTAATATTGCAAATTATAACTTGAAGATCTGAACTTGTAGTAGTCAAATACAGAACTTCTAATTGTTAAATACAAATTATTAGTGCAAATTATAACTTGAAGATCTGAACTTGTAATTGTCAAATGCAGAACTTGAAATTGATAGCTTCTAATTATTATTGTAAACTATAACTTGAAGATCTGAACTTGTAATAGTGAATTACAGAACTTAGATTTGTTAAATTCAAATTATTATTTCAAATTATAACTTGAAGATCTGAACTAGTAATTGTCAAATACAGAACTTAAAATTGATAGCTTCTAATTATTATTTCAAATTATAACTTGAAGATCTGAACTTGTAATTGTCAAATACAGAACTTCTAATTGTTAAATACAAATTATTAGTGCAAATTATAACTTGTAGATCTGAACTTGTAATTGTCAAATACAGAACTTAAAATTGATAGCTTCTAATTATTATTGTAAATTATAACTTGAAGATCTGAACTTGTAATAGTGAATTACAGAACTTAGATTTGTGAAATTCTAATTATTATTTCTAATTATACCTTGAAGATCTGAACTAGTAATTGTCAAATACAGAACTTAAAATTGATAGCTTCTAATTATTATTGCAAATTATAACTTGAAGATCTGAACTTGTAATTGTCAAATACAGAACTTAAAATTGATTGCTTCTAATTATTATTTCAAATTATAACTTGAAGATCTGAACTTGTAATTGTCAAATACAGAACTTAAAATTAATAGCTTCTAATTATTATTGCAAATAATAACTTGAAGATCTGAACTTGGAATTGTCAAATGCAGAACTTAAAATTGATAGCTTCTAATTATTATAGCAAATAATAATTTGAAGATCTGTACTTGTAATTGTCAAATACAGAACTTAAAATTGATAGCTTATAATTATAATTCAAATTATAACTTGAAGATCTGAACTTGTAATAGTCAAATACAGAACTTCGAATTGTTAAATACAAATTATTAGTCCAAATTATTACTTGAAGATCTGAACCTGTAATAGGTAAATACAGAACTTCGAATGGTTAAATTCAAACTAAGATTGCACATAATAAATTGAAGATCTGAACTTGTAATAGTCAAATACAGAACTTCTAATTGTTAAATACAAATTATTAGTGAAAATTATAACTTGTAGATCTGAACTTGTAATTGTCAAATACAGAACTTCTAATTGTTAAATACAAATTATTAGTGCAAATTATAACTTGAAGATCTGAACTAGTAATTGTCAAATACAGCATCTAAAATTGATAGCTTCTAATTATTATTACAAATTATAACTTGAAGATCTGAACTTGTAATTGTCAAATACAGAACATAAAATTGATAGCTTCTAATTATTATTGTAAATTATAACTTGAAGATCTGAACTTGTAATTGTCAAATACAGAACTTAAAATTAATAGCTTCTAATTATTATTGCAAATTATAACTTGAAGATCTGAACTTGTAATTGTCAAATACAGAACTTCTAATTGTTAAATACAAATTATTAGTGCAAATTATAACTTGAAGATCTGAACTTGTAATTGTCAAATACAGAACTTAAAATTGATAGCTTCTAATTATTATTGTAAATTATAACTTGAAGATCTGAACTTGTAATAGTGAATTACAGAACTTAGATTTGTTAAATTCAAATTATTATTTCAAATTATAACTTGAAGATCTGAACTAGTAATTGTCAAATACAGAACTTAAAATTGATAGCTTCTAATTATTATTGCAAATTATAACCTGAAGATCTGAACTTGTAATTGACAAATACAGAACTTAAAATTGATAGCTTCTAATTATTATTGTAAATTATAACTTGAAGATCTGAACTTGTAATTGTCAAATACAGAACTTAAAATTGATATCTTCTAATTATTATTGCAAATAATAACTTGAAGATCTGAACTTGTAATTGTCAAATACAGAACTTAAAATTGATAGCTTCTAATTATTATTGCAAATTATAATTTGAAGATCTGAACTTGTAATAGACAAATACGCAACTTAGCATTGTTAAATACAAATTGTGATTGCAAATTATAACTTGAAGATCTGAACTTGTAATTGTCAAATACAGAACTTCTAATTGTTAAATACAAATTATTAGTGCAAATTATAACTTGAAGATCTGAACTTGTAATTGTCAAATACAGAACTTAAAATTTATAGCTTCTAATTATTATTGCAAATAATAACTTGGATATCTGAACTTGTAATTGTCAAATACAGAACTTAAAATTGATAGCTTCTAATTATTATTGTGAATTATAACTTGAAGATCTGAACTTGTAATAGTGAATTACAGAACTTAGATTTGTCAAATTCAAATTATTATTTCTAATTATAGCTTGAAGATCTTAACTAGTAATTGTCAAATACAGAACTTAAAATTGATAGCTTCTAATTATTGTTGCAAATTATAACTTGAAGATCTGTACTTGTAATTGTCAAATACAGAACTTAAAATTGATAGCTTATAATTATAATTCAAATTATAACTTGAAGATCTGAACTTGTAATAGTCAAATACAGAACTTCGAATTGTTAAAAACAAATTATTAGTGCAAATTATAACTTGAAGATCTGTTCTAGTAATTGTCAAATACAGCACTTAAAATTGATAGCTTCTAATTATTATTGTAAATTATAACTTGAAGATCTGTACTTGTAATAGTGAATTACAGAACTTAGATTTGTTAAATTCAAATTATTATTTCAAATTATTATTTGATGATCTGAACTAGTAATTGTCAAATACAGAACTTAAAATTGATAGCTTCCAATTATTATTGCAAATTAGAACTTGTAGATCTGAACTGGTAATTGTCAAATACAGAACTTCTAATTGTTAAATACAAATTATTAGTGCAAATTATAACTTGAAGATCTGAACTTGTAATTGTCAAATACAGAACTTAAAATTGATAGCTTCTAATTATTATTGCAAATTATAACTTGAAGATCTGAACTTGTAATTGTCAAATACAGAACTTAAAATTAATAGCTTCTAATTATTATTGCAAATTATAACTTGAAGATCTGAACTTGTAATTGTCAAATACAGAACTTCTAATTGTTAAATACAAATTATTAGTGCAAATTATAACTTGAAGATCTGAACTTGTAATTGTCAAATACAGAACTTAAAATTGATAGCTTCTAATTATTATTGCAAAATATAACTTGAAGATCTGAACTTGTAATTGTCAAATACAGAACTTCTAATTGTTAAATACAAATTATTAGTGCAAATTATAACTTGAAGTTCTGAACTTGTAATTGTCAAATACAGAACTTAAAATTGATAGCTTCTAATTATTAATGTAAATTATAACTTGAAGATCTGAACTTGTAATAGTGAATTACAAAACTTAGATTTGTTAAATTCAAATTATTATTATAAATTATAACTTGAAGATCTGAACTAGTAATTGTCAAATACAGAACTTAAAATTGATAGCTTCTAATTATTATTGCAAATTATAACTTGAAGATCTGAACTTGTAATTGTCAAATACAGAACTTAAAATTGATAGCTTCTAATTGTTATTGTAAATTATAACTTGAAGATCTGAACTTGTAATTGTCAAATACAGAACTTAAAATTGATAGCTTCTAATTATTATTTCAAATTATATCTTGAAGATCTGAACTTGTAATTGTCAAATACAGAACTTCTAATTGTTAAATAGAAATTATTAGTGCAAATTATAACTTGAAGATCTGAACTTGTAATTGTCAAATACAGAACTTAAAATTGATAGCTTCTAATTAATATTGCAAATTATAACTTGAAGATCTGAACTTGTAGTAGTCAAATACAGAACTTCTAATTGTTAAATACAAATTATTAGTGCAAATTATAACTTGTAGATCTGAACTTGTAATTGTCAAATGCAGAACTTGAAATTGATAGCTTCTAATTATTATTGTAAATTATAACTTGAAGATCTGAACTTGTAATAGTGAATTACAGAACTTAGATTTGTTAAATTCAAATTATTATTTCAAATTATAACTTGAAGATCTGAACTAGTAATTGTCAAATACAGAACTTAAAATTGATAGCTTCTAATTATTATTTCAAATTATAACTTGAAGATCTGAACTTGTAATTGTCAAATACAGAACTTCTAATTGTTAAATACAAATTATTAGTGCAAATTATAACTTGTAGATCTGAACTTGTAATTGTCAAATACAGAACTTAAAATTGATAGCTTCTAATTATTATTGTAAATTATAACTTGAAGATCTGAACTTGTAATAGTGAATTACAGAACTTAGATTTGTTAAATTCAATTTATTATTTCAAATTATAACTTGAAGATCTGAACTAGTAATTGTCAAATACAGAACTTAAAATTGATAGCTTCTAATTATTATTGCAAATTATAACTTGAAGATCTGAACTTGTAATTGACAGATACAGAACTTAAAATTGATAGCTTCTAATTATTATTGTAAATTATAACTTCAAGATCTGAACTTGTAATTGGCAAATACAGAACTTAAAATTGATAGCTTCTAATTATTATTGCAAATTATAACTTGAAGATCTGAACTTGTAATTGTCAAATACAGAACTTCTAATTGTTAAATACAAATTATTAGTGCAAATTATAACTTGAAGAACTGAACTTGGAATTGTCAAATACAGAACTTCTAATTGTTAAATACAAATTATTAGTGCAAATTATAACTTGAAGATCTGAACTAGTAATTTTCAAATACAGAACTTAAAATTAATAGCTTCTAATTATTATTGCAAATTAAAACTTGAATGTCTGAACTTGTAATTGTCAAATACAGAACTTCTAATTGTTAAATACAAATTATTAGTGCAAATTATAACTTGAAGATCTGAACTTGTAATTGTCAAATACAGAACTTAAAATTGATAGCTTCTAATTATTATTGTAAATTATAACTTGAAGAACTGAACTTGTAATAGTGAATTACAGAACTTAGATTTGTTAAATTCAATTTATTATTTCAAATTATAACTTGAAGATCTGAACTAGTAATTGTCAAATACAGAACTTAAAATTGATAGCTTCTAATTATTATTGCACATTATAACTTGAAGATCTGAACTTGTAATTGTCAAATACAGAACTTAAAATTGATAGCTTCTAATTATTATTGTAAATTATAACTTGAAGAACTGAACTTGTAATAGTGAATTACAGAACTTAGATTTGTTAAATTCAATTTATTATTTCAAATTATAACTTGAAGATCTGAACTTGTAATTGTCAAATACAGAACTTAAAATTGATAGCCTCTAATTATTATTGCAAATTATAATTTGAAGATCTGAACTTGTAATAGACAAATACGCAACTTAGCATTGTTAAATACAAATTGTGATTGCAAATTATAACTTGAAGATCTCAACCTGTAATAGGTAAATACAGAACTTCGAATTGTTAAATTCAAACTAAGATTGCAAATAATAATTCGAAGATCTGAACTTGTAATAGTCAAATACAGAACTGCTAATTGTTAATTACAAATTATTAGTGCAAATTATAACTTGAAGATCTGAACTAGTAATTGTCAAATACAGAACTTAAAATTGATAGCTTCTAATTATTATTTCAAATTATATCTTGAAGATCTGAACTTGTAATTGTCAAATACAGAACTTCTAATTGTTAAATAGAAATTATTAGTGCAAATTATAACTTGAAGATCTGAACTTGTAATTGTCAAATACAGAACTTAAAATTGATAGCTTCTAATTAATATTGCAAATTATAACTTGAAGATCTGAACTTGTAGTAGTCAAATACAGAACTTCTAATTGTTAAATACAAATTATTAGTGCAAATTATAACTTGAAGATCTGAACTTGTAATTGTCAAATGCAGAACTTGAAATTGATAGCTTCTAATTATTATTGTAAATTATAACTTGAAGATCTGAACTTGTAATAGTGAATTACAGAACTTAGATTTGTTAAATTCAAATTATTATTTCAAATTATAACTTGAAGATCTGAACTAGTAATTGTCAAATACAGAACTTAAAATTGATAGCTTCTAATTATTATTTCAAATTATAACTTGAAGATCTGAACTTGTAATTGTCAAATACAGAACTTCTAATTGTTAAATACAAATTATTAGTGCAAATTATAACTTGTAGATCTGAACTTGTAATTGTCAAATACAGAACTTAAAATTGATAGCTTCTAATTATTATTGTAAATTATAACTTGAAGATCTGAACTTGTAATAGTGAATTACAGAACTTAGATTTGTGAAATTCTAATTATTATTTCTAATTATACCTTGAAGATCTGAACTAGTAATTGTCAAATACAGAACTTAAAATTGATAGCTTCTAATTATTATTGCAAATTATAACTTGAAGATCTGAACTTGTAATAGTGAATTACAGAACTTAGATTTGTCAAATTCAAATTATTATTTCTAATTATAGCTTGAAGATCTTAACTAGTAATTGTCAAATACAGAACTTAAAATTGATAGCTTCTAATTATTGTTGCAAATTATAACTTGAAGATCTGTACTTGTAATTGTCAAATACAGAACTTAAAATTGATAGCTTATAATTATAATTCAAATTATAACTTGAAGATCTGAACTTGTAATAGTCAAATACAGAACTTCGAATTGTTAAAAACAAATTATTAGTGCAAATTATAACTTGAAGATCTGTTCTAGTAATTGTCAAATACAGCACTTAAAATTGATAGCTTCTAATTATTATTGTAAATTATAACTTGAAGATCTGTACTTGTAATAGTGAATTACAGAACTTAGATTTGTTAAATTCAAATTATTATTTCAAATTATTATTTGATGATCTGAACTAGTAATTGTCAAATACAGAACTTAAAATTGATAGCTTCCAATTATTATTGCAAATTAGAACTTGTAGATCTGAACTGGTAATTGTCAAATACAGAACTTCTAATTGTTAAATACAAATTATTAGTGCAAATTATAACTTGAAGATCTGAACTTGTAATTGTCAAATACAGAACTTAAAATTGATAGCTTCTAATTATTATTGCAAATTATAACTTGAAGATCTGAACTTGTAATTGTCAAATACAGAACTTTAAATTAATAGCTTCTAATTATTATTGCAAATTATAACTTGAAGATCTGAACTTGTAATTGTCAAATACAGAACTTCTAATTGTTAAATACAAATTATTAGTGCAAATTATAACTTGAAGATCTGAACTTGTAATTGTCAAATACAGAACTTAAAATTGATAGCTTCTAATTATTATTGCAAAATATAACTTGAAGATCTGAACTTGTAATTGTCAAATACAGAACTTCTAATTGTTAAATACAAATTATTAGTGCAAATTATAACTTGAAGTTCTGAACTTGTAATTGTCAAATACAGAACTTAAAATTGATAGCTTCTAATTATTAATGTAAATTATAACTTGAAGATCTGAACTTGTAATAGTGAATTACAAAACTTAGATTTGTTAAATTCAAATTATTATTATAAATTATAACTTGAAGATCTGAACTAGTAATTGTCAAATACAGAACTTAAAATTGATAGCTTCTAATTATTATTGCAAATTATAACTTGAAGATCTGAACTTGTAATTGTCAAATACAGAACTTAAAATTGATAGCTTCTAATTGTTATTGTAAATTATAACTTGAAGATCTGAACTTGTAATTGTCAAATACAGAACTTAAAATTGATAGCTTCTAATTATTATTGCAAATAATAACTTGAAGATCTGAACTTGAAATTGTCAAATTCAGAACTTAAAATTGATAGCTTCTAATTATTATTGCAAATTATAATTTGAAGATCTGAACTTGTAATAGACAAATACGCAACTTAGCATTGTTAAATACAAATTGTGATTGCAAATTATAACTTGAAGATCTGATCCTGTAATAGGTAAATACAGAACTTCGAATTGTTAAAATCAAACTAAGATTGCAAATAATAATTCGAAGATCTGAACTTGTAATAGTCAAATACAGAACTTCTAATTGTTAAATACATATTATTAGTGCAAATGATAACTTGAAGATCTGAACTAGTAATTGTCAAATACAGAACTTAAAATTGATAGCTTCTAATTATTATTGCAAATTATAACTTGAAGATCTGAACTTGTAATTGTCAAATACAGAACTTAGAATTGATAGCTTCTAATTATTATTGCAAATAATAACTTGAAGATCTGAACTTGTAATTGTCAAATACAGAACTTAAAATTGATAGCTTCTAATTATTATTGCAAATTATAATTTGAAGATCTGAACTTGTAATAGACAAATACGCAACTTAGCATTGTTAAATACAAATTGTGATTGCAAATTATAACTTGAAGATCTGAACCTGTAATAGGTATATACAGAACTTCGAATTGTTAAATTCAAACTAAGATTGCAAATAATAATTCGAAGATCTGAACTTGTAATAGTCAAATACAGAATTTCTAATTGTTAAATACAAATTATTAGTGCAAATTATAACTTGAAGATCTGAACTAGTAATTGTCAAATACAGAACTTAAAATTGATAGCTTCTAATTATTATTGCAAATATAACTTGAAGATCTGAACTTGTAATTGTCAAATACAGAACTTAAAATTGATAGCTTCTAATTATTATTGTAAATTATAACTTGAAGATCTGAACTTGTAATAGTGAATTACAGAACTTAGATTTGTTAAATTCAAATTATTATTTCAAATTATAACTTGAAGATCTGAACTAGTAATTTTCAAATACAGAACTTAAAATTGATAGCTTCTAATTATTATTGCAAATTATAACTTGAAGATCTGAACTTGTAATTGTCAAATACAGAACTTAAAATGGATAGCTTCTAATTATTATTGTAAATTATAACTTGTAGATCTGAACTTGTAATTGTCAAATACAGAACTTAAAATGGATAGCTTCTAATTATTATTGCAAATTATAACTTGAAGATCTGAACTTGTAATTGTCAAATACAGAACTTAAAATTGATAGCTTCTAATTATTATTGCAAATTATAACTTGAAGATCTGAACTTGTAATTGTCAAATACAGAACATAAAATTGATAGCTTCTAATTATTATTTCAAATTATAACTTGAAGATCTGAACTTGTAATTGTCAAATACAAAACTTAAAATTAATAGCTTCTAATTATTATTGCAAATTATAACTTGAAGATCTGAACTTGTAATTGTCAAATACAGAACTTAAAATTGATAGCTTCTTATTATTATTGTAAATTATAACTTGAAGATCTGAACTTGTAATAGTGAATTACAGAACTTAGATTTGTTAAATTCAAATTATTATTTCAAATTATAACTTGAAGATCTGAACTAGTAATTGTCAAATACAGAACTTAAAATTGATAGCTTCTAATTATTATTGCATATTATAACTTGAAGATCTGAACTTGTAATTGTTAAATACAGAATTTAAAATTGATAGCTTCTAATTATTATTGCAAATAATAACTTGAAGATCTGAACTTGTAATTGTCAAATACAGAACTTAAAATTGATAGCTTCTAATTATTATTGCAAATTATAATTTGAAGATCTGAACTTGTAATAGACAAATACGCAACTTAGCATTGTTAAATACAAATTGTGATTGCAAATTATAACTTGAAGATCTGAACCTGTAATTGTCAAATACAGAACTTAAAATTGATAGCTTCTAATTATTATTGCAAATAATAACTTGAAGATCTGAACTTGTAATTGTCAAATACAGAACTTAAAATTGATAGCTTCTAATTATTATTGCAAATTATAATTTGAAGATCTGAACTTGTAATAGACAAATACGCAACTTAGCATTGTTAAATACAAATTGTGATTGCAAATTATAACTTGAAGATCTGAACCTGTAATAGGTAAATACAGAACTTCGAATTGTTAAATTCAAACTAAGATTGCAAATAATAATTCGAAGATCTGAACTTGTAATAGTCAAATACAGAACTTCTAATTGTTAAATACAAATTATTAGTGCAAATTATAACTTGAAGATCTGAACTAGTAATTGTCAAATACAGAACTTAAAATTGATAGCTTCTAATTATTATTGCAAATAATAACTTGAAGATCTGAACTTGTAATTGTCAAATACAGAACTTAAAATTGATAGCTTCTAATTATTATTGTAAATTATAACTTGAAGATCTGAACTTGTAATAGTGAATTACAGAACTTAGATTTGTTAAATTCAAATTATTATTTCAAATTATAACTTGAAGATCTGAACTAGTAATTGTCAAATACAGAACTTAAAATTGATAGCTTCTAATTTTTATTGCAAATTATAACTTGAAGATCTGAACTTGTAATAGTGAATTACAGAACTTAGATTTGTCAAATTCAAATTATTATTTCTAATTATAACTTGAAGATCTGAACTAGTAATTGTCAAATACAGAACTTAAAATTGATAGCTTCTAATTATTATTTCAAATTATAACTTGAAGTTCTGAACTTGTAATTGTCAAATACAGAACTTAAAATTGATAGCTTATAATTATAATTCAAATTATAACTTGAAGATCTGAACTAGTAATAGTCAAATACAAAACTTCAAATTGTTAAATACAAATTATTAGTGCAAATTATAACTTGAAGATCTGAACTAGTAATTGTCAAATACAGCACTTAAAATTGATAGCTTTTAATTATTATTGTAAATTATAACTTGAAGATCTGAACTTGTAATAGTGAATTACAGAACTTAGATTTGTTAAATTCAAATTATTATTTCAAATTATTATTTGATGACTGAACTAGTAATTGTCAAATACAGAACTTAAAATTGATAGCTTCTAATTATTATTGCAAATTATAACTTGTAGATCTGAACTTGTAATTGTCAAATACAGAACTTCTAATTGTTAAATACAAATTATTAGTGCAAATTATAACTTGAAGATCTGAACTTGTAATTGTCAAATACAGAACTTAAAATTGATAGCTTCTAATTATTATTGCAAATTATAACTTGAAGATCTGAACTTGTAATTGTCAAATACAGAACTTAAAATTGATAGCTTCTAATTATTATTGCAAATTATAACTTGAAGATCTGAACTAGTAATTGTCAAATACAGCACTTAAAATTGATAGCTTCTAGTTATTATTGTAAATTATAACTTGTAGTTCTGAACTTGTAATAGTGAATTACAGAACTTAGATTTGTTAAATTCAAATTATTATTTCTAATTATTACTTGAAGATCTGAACTAGTAATTGTCAAATACAGAACTTAAAATTGATAGCTTCTAATTATTATTGCAAATTATAACTTGAAGATCTGAACTTGTAATTGTCAAATACAGAACTTAAAATTGATAGCTTCTAATTATTATTGTAAATTATAACTTGAAGATCTGAACTTGTAGTAGTGAATTACAGAACTTAGATTTGTTAAATTCAAATTATTATTTCAAATTATAACTTGAAGATCTGAACTAGTAATTGTCAAATACAGAACTTAAAATTGATAGCTTCTAATTATTATTGCAAATTATAACTTGAAGATCTGAACTAGTAATTGTCAAATACAGAACTTAAAATTGATAGCTTCTAATTATTGTTTCAAATTATAACTTGAAGATCTGAACTTGTAATTGTCAAATACAGAACTTCTAAATGTTAAATACAAATTATTAGTGCAAATTATAACTTGTAGATCTGAACTTGTAATTGTCAAATACAGAACTTAAAATTGATAGCTTCTAATTATTATTGTAAATTATAACTTGAAGATCTGAACTTGTAATAGTGAATTACAGAACTTAGATTTGTCAAATTCAAATTATTATTTCTAATTATAACTTGAAGATCTGAACTAGTAATTGTCAAATACAGAACTTAAAATTGATAGCTTCTAATTATTATTGCAAATTATAACTTGAAGATCTGAACTTGTAATTGTCAAATACAGAACTTAAAATTGATAGCTTATAATTATAATTCAAATTATAACTAGAAGATCTGATTTTGTAATTGTCAAATACAGAACTTCGAATTGTTAAATACAAATTATTAGTGCAAATTATAACTTGAAGATCTGAACTAGTAATTGTCAAATACAGAACTTAAAATTAATAGCTTCTAATTATTATTGCAAATTATAACTTGAAGATCTGAACTTGTAATTGTCAAATACAGAACTTAAAATTGATAGCTACTAATTATTATTGCAAATTATAACTTGAAGATCTGAACTTGTAATTGTCAAATACAGAACTTAAAATTGATAGCTTCTAATTATTATTGTAAATTATAACTTGAAGATCTGAACTTGTAATTGTCAAATACAGAACTTAAAATTGATAGCTTCTAATTATTATTTCAAAATATAACTTGAAGATCTGAACTAGTAATTGTCAAATACAGAACTTAAAATTAATAGCTTCTAATTATTATTACAAATTATAACTTGAAGATCTGAACTTGTAATTGTCAAATACAGAACTTCTAATTGTTAAATACTAATTATTAGTGCAAATTATAACTTGAAGTTCTGAACTAGTAATTGTCAAATACAGATCTTAAAATTGATAGCTTCTAATTATTATTGCAAATTATAACTAGAAGATCTGAACTTGTAATTGTCAAATACAGAACTTAAAATTGATAGCTCCTAATTATTATTTCAAATTATAACTTGAAGATCTGAACTTGTAATTGTCAACTACAGAACTTAAAATTGATAGCTTCTAATTATTATTGTAAATTATAACTTGAAGATCTGAACTTGTAATAGTGAATTACAGAACTTAGATTTGTTAAATTCAAATTATTATTTCAAAATATAACTTGAAGATCTGAACTAGTAATTGTCAAATACAGAACTTAAAATTGATAGCTTCTAATAATTATTGCAAATTATAACTTGAAGATCTGAACTTGTAATTGTCAAATACCGAACTAAAAATTGATAGCTTCTAATTATTATTGCAAAATATAACTTGAAGATCTGAACTTGTAATTGTCAAATACAGAACTTCTAATTGTTAAATACAAATTATTAGTGCAAATTATAACTTGAAGTTCTTAACTTGTAATTGTCAAATACAGAACTTAAAATTGATAGCTTCTAATTATTATTGTAAATTATAACTTGAAGATCTGAACTTGTAATATTGAATTACAGAACTAAGATTTGTTAAATTCAAATTATTATTTCAAATTATAACTTGAAGATCTGAACTAGTAATTGTCAAATACAGAACTTAAAATTGATAGCTTCTAATTATTATTGCAAATTATAACTTGAAGATCTGAACTTCTAATTGTCAAATACAGAACTTAAAATTGATAGCTTCTAATTATTATTTCAAATTATAACTTGAAGATCTGAACTTGTAATTGTCAAATACAGAACTTCTAATTGTTAAATACAAATTATTAGTGCAAATTATAACTTGTAGATCTGAACTTGTAATTGTCAAATACAGAACTTAAAATTGATAGCTTCTAATTATTATTGTAAATTATAACTTGAAGATCTGAACTTGTAATAGTGAATTACAGAACTTAGATTTGTCAAATTCAAATTATTATTTCTAATTATAACTTGAAGATCTGAACTAGTAATTGTCCAATACAGAACTTATAATTGATAGCTTCTAATTATTATTGCAAATTATAACTTGAAGATCTGAACTTGTAATTGTCAAATACAGAACTTAATATTAATAGCTTCTAATTATTATTGCAAATAATAACTTGAAGATCTGAACTTGTAATTGTCAAATGCAGAACTTATAATTGATAGCTTCTAATTATTATTGCAAATAATAATTTGAAGATCTGTACTTGTAATTGTCAAATACAGAACTTAAAATAGATAGCATAAAATTATATTTCAAATTATAACTTGAAGATCTGAACTTGTAATAGTCAAATACAGAACTTCGAATTGTTAAATACAAATTATTAGTGCAAATTATAACTTGAAGATCTGAACTAGTAATTGTCAAATACAGCACTTAAAATTGATAGCTTCTAGTTATTATTGTAAATTATAACTTGTAGTTCTGAACTTGTAATAGTGAATTACAGAACTTAGATTTGTTAAATTCAAATTATTATTTCTAATTATTACTTGAAGATCTGAACTAGTAATTGTCAAATACAGAACTTAAAATTGATAGCTTCTAATTATTATTGCAAATTATAACTTGAAGATCTGAACTTGTAATTGTCAAATACAGAACTTAAAATTGATAGCTTCTAATTATTATTGTAAATTATAACTTGAAGATCTGAACTTGTAGTAGTGAATTACAGAACTTAGATTTGTTAAATTCAAATTATTATTTCAAATTATAACTTGAAGATCTGAACTAGTAATTGTCAAATACAGAACTTAAAATTGATAGCTTCTAATTATTATTGCAAATTATAACTTGAAGATCTGAACTAGTAATTGTCAAATACAGAACTTAAAATTGATAGCTTCTAATTATTGTTTCAAATTATAACTTGAAGATCTGAACTTGTAATTGTCAAATACAGAACTTAAAATTGATAGCTTCTAATTATTATTGCAAATAATAACTTGAAGATCTGAACTTGTAATTGTCAAATACAGAACTTAAAATTGATAGCTTCTAATTATTATTGTAAATTATAACTTGAAGATCTGAACTTGTAATAGTGAATTACAGAACTTAGATTTGTTAAATTCAAATTATTATTTCAAATTATAACTTGAAGATCTGAACTAGTAATTGTCAAATACAGAACTTAAAATTGATAGCTTCTAATTATTATTGTAAATTATAACTTGAAGATCTGAACTTGTAATAGTGAATTACAGAACTTAGATTTGTTAAATTCAAATTATTATTTCAAATTATAACTTGAAGATCTGAACTAGTAATTGTCAAATACAGAACTTAAAATTGATAGCTTCTAATTTTTATTGCAAATTATAACTTGAAGATCTGAACTTGTAATTGTCAAATACAGAACTTAAAATTGATAGCTTCTAATTATTATTGTAAATTATAACTTGAAGATCTGAACTTGTAATTGTCAAATACAGAACTTAAAATTGATAGCTTCTAATTATTATTGCAAATAATAACTTGGAGATCTGAACTAGTAATTGTCAAATACAGAACTTAAAATTGATAGCTTCTAATTATTATTGCAAATTATAACTTGAAGATCTGAACTTGTAATTGTCAAATACAGAACTTAAAATTGATAGCTTCTAATTATTATTGCAAATTATAACTTGAAGATCTGAACTTGTAATTGTCAAATACAGAACATAAAATTGATAGCTTCTAATTATTATTTCAAATTATAACTTGAAGATCTGAACTTGTAATTGTCAAATACAGAACTTAAAATTAATAGCTTCTAATTATTATTGCAAATTATAACTTGAAGATCTGAACTTGTAATTGTCAAATACAGAACTTAAAATTGATAGCTTCTAATTATTATTGCATATTATAACTTAAAGATCTGAACTTGTAATTGTTAAATACAGAATTTAAAATTGATAGCTTGTAATTATTATTGTAAATTATAACTTTTAGATCTGAACTTGTAATTGTCAAATACAGAACTTAAAATTGATAGCTTCTAATTATTATTGCAAATAATAACTTGAAGATCTGAACTTGTAATTGTCAAATACAGAACTTAAAATTGATAGCTTCTAATTATTATTGCAAATTATAATTTGAAGATCTGAACTTGTAATAGACAAATACTCAACTTACCATTGTTAAATACAAATTGTGATTGCAAATTATAACTTGAAGATCTGAACCTGTAATAGGTAAATACAGAACTTCGAATTGTTAAATTCAAACTAAGATTGCAAATAATAATTCGAAGATCTGAACTTGTAATAGTCAAATACAGAACTTCTAATTGTTAAATACAAATTATTAGTGCAAATTATAACTTGAAGATCTGAACCAGTAATTGTCAAATACTGAACTTAAAATTGATATATTCTAATTATTATTTCAAATTATAACTTGAAGATCTGAACTAGTAATTGTCAAATACAGAACTTAAAATTGATAGCTTCTAATTATTATTGCAAATTATAACTTGAAGATCTGAACTTGTAATTGTCAAATACAGTACCTAAAATTGATAGCTTCTAATTATTATTGCAAATTATAACTTGAAGATCTGAACTTGTAATAGTCAAAAACAGAACTTAAAATTGATAGCTTTTAATTATTATTGTAAATTATAACTTGAAGATCTGAACTTGTAATAGTCAAATACAGAACTTCGAATTGTTAAATACAAATTATTAGTACAAATTATAACTTGAAGATCTGAACTTGTAATAGGTAAATACAGAACTTCGAATTGTTAAATTCAAACTAAGATTGCAAATAATAATTTGAAGATCTGAACTTGTAATAGTCAAATACAGAACTTAAAATTGATAGCTTCTAATTATTATTGTAAATTATAACTTGAAGATCTGAACTTGTAATAGTGAATTACAGAACTTAGATTTGTTAAATTCAAATTATTATTTCAAATTATAACTTGAAGATCTGAACTAGTAATTGTCAAATACAGAACTTAAAATTGATAGCTTCTAATTATTATTGCAAATTATAACTTGAAGATCTGAACTTGTAATTGTCAAATGCAGAACTTAAAATTGATAGCTTCTAATTATTATTTCAAATTATAACTTGAAGATCTGAACTTGTAATAGTCAAATACAGAACATCGAATTGTTAAATACTAATTATTAGTGCAAATTATAACTTGAAGATCTGAACTTGTAATAGGTAAATACAGAACTTCTAATTGTTAAATTCAAACTAATATTGCAAATAATAATTTGAAAATCTGAACTAGTAATAGTCAAATACAGAACTTCTAACTGTTAAAAACAAATTATTAGTGCAAATTATAACTTGAAGATCTGAACTTGTAATTGTCAAATACAGAACTTAAAATTGATAGCTTCTAATTATTATTGCAAATTATAACTTGAAGATCTGAACTTGTAATAGTGAATTACAGAACTTAGATTTGTCAAATTCAAATTATTATTTCTAATTATAACTTGACGATCTGAACTAGTAATTGTCAAATACAGAACTTAAAATTGATAGCTTCTAATTATTATTGCAAATTATAACTTGAAGATCTGAACTTGTAATTGTCAAATACAGAACTTAAAATTGATAGCTTATAATTATAATTCAAATTATAACTTGAAGATCTGAACTAGTAATTGTCAAATACAGCACTTAAAATTGATAGCTTTTAATTATTATTGTAAATTATAACTTGAAGATCTGAACTTGTAATAGTGAATTACAGAACTTAGATTTGTTAAATTCAAATTATTATTTCAAATTATTATTTGATGACTGAACTAGTAATTGTCAAATACAGAACTTAAAACTGATAGCTTCTAATTATTATTGCAAATTATAACTTGTAGATCTGAAGTTGTAATTGTCAAATACAGAACTTCTAATTGTTAAATACAAATTATTAGTGCAAATTATAACTTGAAGATCTGAACTTGTAATTGTCAAATACAGAACTTAAAATTGATAGCTTCTAATTATTATTGCAAATAATAACTTGAAGATCTGAACTTGTAATTGTCAAATACAGAACTTAAAATTGATAGCTTCTAATTATTATTGTAAATTATAACTTGAAGATCTGAACTTGTAATAGTGAATTACAGAACTTAGATTTGTTAAATTCAAATTATTATTGTAAATTATAACTTGAAGATCTGAACTTGTAATTGTCAAATACAGAACTTAAAATTGATAGCTTCTAATTATTATTGCAAATAATAACTTGGAGATCTGAACTAGTAATTGTCAAATACAGAACTTAAAATTGATAGCTTCTAATTATTATTGCAAATTATAACTTGAAGATCTGAACTTGTAATTGTCAAATACAGAACTTAAAATTGATAGCTTCTAATTATTATTGCAAATTATAACTTGAAGATCTGAACTTGTAATTGTCAAATACAGAACATAAAATTGATAGCTTCTAATTATTATTTCAAATTATAACTTGAAGATCTGAACTTGTAATTGTCAAATACAGAACTTAAAATTAATAGCTTCTAATTATTATTGCAAATTATAACTTGAAGATCTGAACTTGTAATTGTCAAATACAGAACTTAAAATTGATAGCTTCTAATTATTATTGTAAATTGTAACTTGAAGATCTGAATTTGTAATAGTGAATTACAGAACTTAGATTTGTTAAATTCAAATTATTATTTCAAATTATAACTTGAAGATCTGAACTAGTAATTGTCAAATACAGAACTTAAAATTGATAGCTTCTAATTATTATTGCATATTATAACTTGAAGACCTGAACTTGTAATTGTTAAATACAGAATTTAAAATTGATAGCTTCTAATTATTATTGCAAATAATAACTTGAAGATCTGAACTTGTAATTGTCAAATACAGAACTTAAAATTGATATCTTCTAATTATTATTGCAAATTATAATTTGAAGATCTGAACTTGTAATAGACAAATACGCAACTTAGCATTGTTAAATACAAATTGTGATTGCAAATTATAACTTGAAGATCTGAACCTGTAATTGTCAAATACAGAACTTAAAATTGATAGCTTCTAATTATTATTGCAAATAATAACTTGAAGATCTGAACTTGTAATTGTCAAATACAGAACTTAAAATTGATAGCTTCTAATTATTATTGCAAATTATAATTTGAAGATCTGAACTTGTAATAGACAAATACGCAACTTAGCATTGTTAAATACAAATTGTGATTGCAAATTATAACTTGAAGATCTGAACCTGTAATAGGTAAATACAGAACTTCGAATTGTTAAATTCAAACTAAGATTGCAAATAATAATTCGAAGATCTGAACTTGTAATAGTCAAATACAGAACTTCTAATTGTTAAATACAAATTATTAGTGCAAATTATAACTTGAAGATCTGAACTAGTAATTGTCAAATACAGAACTTAAAATTGATAGCTTCTAATTATTATTGCAAATAATAACTTGAAGATCTGAACTTGTAATTGTCAAATACAGAACTTAAAATTGATTGCTTCTAATTATTATTGTAAATTATAACTTGAAGATCTGAACTTGTAATAGTGAATTACAGAACTTAGATTTGTTAAATTCAAATTATTATTTCAAATTATAACTTGAAGATCTGAACTAGTAATTGTCAAATACAGAACTTAAAATTGATAGCTTCTAATTTTTATTGCAAATTATAACTTGAAGATCTGAACTTGTAATAGTGAATTACAGAACTTAGATTTGTTAAATTCAAATTATTATTTCAAATTATAAATTGAAGATCTGAACTTGTAATTGTCAAATACAGAACTTAAAATTGATAGCTTCTAATTATTATTGTAAATTATAACTTGAAGATCTGAACTTGTAATTGTCAAATACAGAACTTAAAATTGATAGCTTCTAATTATTATTGCAAATAATAACTTGGAGATCTGAACTAGTAATTGTCAAATACAGAACTTAAAATTGATAGCTTCTAATTATTATTGCAAATTATAACTTGAAGATCTGAACTTGTAATTGTCAAATACAGAACTTAAAATTGATAGCTTCTAATTATTATTGCAAATTATAACTTGAAGATCTGAACTTGTAATTGTCAAATACAGAACATAAAATTGATAGCTTCTAATTATTATTTCAAATTATAACTTGAAGATCTGAACTTGTAATTGTCAAATACAGAACTTAAAATTAATAGCTTCTAATTATTATTGCAAATTATAACTTGAAGATCTGAACTTGTAATTGTCAAATACAGAACTTAAAATTGATAGCTTCTAATTATTATTGCATATTATAACTTAAAGATCTGAACTTGTAATTGTTAAATACAGAATTTAAAATTGATAGCTTGTAATTATTATTGTAAATTATAACTTTTAGATCTGAACTTGTAATTGTCAAATACAGAACTTAAAATTGATAGCTTCTAATTATTATTGCAAATAATAACTTGAAGATCTGAACTTGTAATTGTCAAATACAGAACTTAAAATTGATAGCTTCTAATTATTATTGCAAATTATAATTTGAAGATCTGAACTAGTAATAGACAAATACGCAACTTACCATTGTTAAATACAAATTGTGATTGCAAATTATAACTTGAAGATCTGAACCTGTAATAGGTAAATACAGAACTTCGAATTGTTAAATTCAAACTAAGATTGCAAATAATAATTCGAAGATCTGAACTTGTAATAGTCAAATACAGAACTTCTAATTGTTAAATACAAATTATTAGTGCAAATTATAACTTGAAGATCTGAACTAGTAATTGTCAAATTCAGAACTTAAAATTGATATATTCTAATTATTATTTCAAATTATAACTTGAAGATCTGAACTAGTAATTGTCAAATACAGAACTTAAAATTGATAGCTTCTAATTATTATTGCAAATTATAACTTGAAGATCTGAACTTGTAATTGTCAAATACAGTACTTAAAATTGATAGCTTCTAATTATTATTGCAAATTATAACTTGAAGATCTGAACTTGTAATAGTCAAATACAGAACTTAAAATTGATAGCTTTTAATTATTATTGTAAATTATAACTTGAAGATCTGAACTTGTAATAGTCAAATACAGAACTTCGAATTGTTAAATACAAATTATTAGTACAAATTATAACTTGAAGATCTGAACTTGTAATAGGTAAATGCAGAACTTCGAATTGTTAAATTCAAACTAAGATTGCAAATAATAATTTGAAGATCTGAACTTGTAATAGTCAAATACAGAACTTAAAATTGATAGCTTCTAATTATTATTGTAAATTATTACTTGAAGATCTGAACTAGTAATTGTCAAATACAGAACTTAAAATTGATAGCTTCTAATTATTATTGCAAATTATAACTTGAAGATCTGAACTTGTAATTGTCAAATGCAGAACTTAAAATTGATAGCTTCTAATTATTATTTCAAATTATAACTTGAAGATCTGAACTTGTAATAGTCAAATACAGAACATCGAATTGTTAAATACTAATTATTAGTGCAAATTATAACTTGAAGATCTGAACTTGTAATAGGTAAATACAGAACTTCTAATTGTTAAATTCAAACTAATATTGCAAATAATAATTTGAAAATCTGAACTAGTAATAGTCAAATACAGAACTTCTAACTGTTAAAAACAAATTATTAGTGCAAATTATAACTTGAAGATCTGAACTTGTAATTGTCAAATACAGAACTTAAAATTGATAGCTTCTAATTATTATTGCAAATTATAACTTGAAGATCTGAACTTGTAATAGTGAATTACAGAACTTAGATTTGTCAAATTCAAATTATTATTTCTAATTATAACTTGAAGATCTGAACTAGTAATTGTCAAATACAGAACTTAAAATTGATAGCTTCTAATTATTATTGCAAATTATAACTTGAAGATCTGAACTTGTAATTGTCAAATACAGAACTTAAAATTGATAGCTTATAATTATAATTCAAATTATAACTTGAAGATCTGAACTAGTAATTGTCAAATACAGCACTTAAAATTGATAGCTTTTAATTATTATTGTAAATTATAACTTGAAGATCTGAACTTGTAATAGTGAATTACAGAACTTAGATTTGTTAAATTCAAATTATTATTTCAAATTATTATTTGATGACTGAACTAGTAATTGTCAAATACAGAACTTAAAATTGATAGCTTCTAATTATTATTGCAAATTATAACTTGTAGATCTGAACTTGTAATTGTCAAATACAGAACTTCTAATTGTTAAATACAAATTATTAGTGCAAATTATAACTTGAAGATCTGAACTTGTAATTGTCAAATACAGAACTTAAAATTGATAGCTTCTAATTATTATTGCAAATTATAACTTGAAGATCTGAACTTGTAATTGTCAAATACAGAACTTAAAATTAATAGCTTCTAATTATTATTGCAAATTATAACTTGAAGATCTGAACTTGTAATTGTCAAATACAGAACTTCTAATTGTTAAATACAAATTATTAGTGCAAATTATAACTTGAAGATCTGAACTTGTAATTGTCAAATCAAGAACTAAGAATTGATAGCTTCTAATTATTATTGCAAAATATAACTTGAAGATCTGAACTTGTAATTGTCAAATACAGAACTTCTAATTGTTAAATACAAATTATTAGTGCATATTATAACTTGAAGTTCTTAACTTGTAATTGTCAAATACAGAACTTAAAATTGATAGCTTCTAATTATTATTGTAAATTATAACTTGAAGATCTTAACTTGTAATATTGAATTACAGAACTAAGATTTGTTAAATTCAAATTATTATTTCAAATTATAACTTGAAGATCTGAACTAGTAATTGTCAAATACAGAACTTAAAATTGATAGCTTCTAATTATTATTGCAAATTATAACTTGAAGATCTGAACTTCTAATTGTCAAATACAGAACTTAAAATTGATAGCTTCTAATTATTATTTCAAATTATAACTTGAAGATCTGAACTTGTAATTGTCAAATACAGAACTTCTAATTGTTAAATACAAATTATTAGTGCAAATTATAACTTGTAGATCTGAACTTGTAATTGTCAAATACAGAACTTAAAATTGATAGCTTCTAATTATTATTGTAAATTATAACTTGAAGATCTGAACTTGTAATAGTGAATTTCAGAACTTAGATTTGTCAAATTCAAATTATTATTTCTAATTATAACTTGAAGATCTGAACTAGTAATTGTCCAATACAGAACTTAAAATTGATAGCTTCTAATTATTATTGCATATTATAACTTGAAGATCTGAACTTGTAATTGTCAAATACAGAACTTAAAATTAATAGCTTCTAATTATTATTGCAAATAATAACTTGAAGATCTGAACTTGTAATTGTCAAATGCAGAACTTAAAATTGATAGCTTCTAATTATTATTGCAAATAATAATTTGAAGATCTGTACTTGTAAGTGTCAAATACAGAACTTAAAATAGATAGCTTAAAATTATATTTCAAATTATAACTTGAAGATCTGAACTTGTAATAGTCAAATACAGAACTTCGAATTGTTAAATACCAATTATTAGTGCAAATTATAACTTGAAGATCTGAACTAGTAATTGTCAAATACAGCACTTAAAATTGATAGCTTCTAGTTATTATTGTAAATTATAACTTGTAGATCTGAACTTGTAATAGTGAATTACAGAACTTAGATTTGTTAAATTCATATTATTATTTCTAATTATTACTTGAAGATCTGAACTAGTAATTGTCAAATACAGAACTAAAATTGATAGCTTCTAATTATTATTGCAAATTATAACTTGAAGATCTGAACTTGTAATTGTCAAATACAGAACTTAAAATTGATAGCTTCTAATTATTATTGTAAATTATAACTTGAAGATCTGAACTTGTAGTAGTGAATTACAGAACTTAGATTTGTTAAATTCAAATTATTATTTCAAATTATAACTTGAAGATCTGAACTAGTAATTGTCAAATACAGAACTTAAAATTGATAGATTCTAATTATTATTGCAAATTATAACTTGAAGATCTGAACTAGTAATTGTCAAATACAGAACTTAAAATTGATAGCTTCTAATTATTATTTCAAATTATAACTTGAAGATCTGAACTTGTAATTGTCAAATACAGAACTTCTAAATGTTAAATACAAATTATTAGTGCAAATTATAACTTGTAGATCTGAACTTGTAATTGTTAAATACAGAACTTAATATTGATAGCTTCTAATTATTATTGTAAATTATAACTTGAAGATCTGAACTTGTAATAGTGAATTACAGAACTTAGTTTTGTCAAATTCAAATTATTATTTCTAATTATAACTTGAAGATCTGAACTAGTAATTGTCAAATACAGAACTTAAAATTGATAGCTTCTAATTATTATTGCAAATTATAACTTGAAGATCTGAACTTGTAATAGTCAAATACAGAACTTCGAATTGTTAAATACAAATTATTAGTGCAAATTATAACTTGAAGATCTGAACTAGTAATTGTCAAATACAGCACTTAAAATTGATAGCTTCTAATTATTATTGTAAATTATAACTTGAAGATCTGAACTTGTAATAGTGAATTACAGAACTTAGATTTGTCAAATTCAAATTATTATTTCTAATTATAACTTGAAGATCTGAACTAGTAATTGTCAAATACAGAACTTAAAATTGATAGCTTCTAATTATTATTGCAAATTATAACTTGAAGATCTGAACTTGTAATTGTCAAATACAGAACTTAAAATTGATAGCTTATAATTATAATTCAAATTATAACTTGAAGATCTGAACTAGTAATTGTCAAATACAGCACTTAAAATTGATAGCTTTTAATTATTATTGTAAATTATAACTTGAAGATCTGAACTTGTAATAGTGAATTACAGAACTTAGATTTGTTAAATTCAAATTATTATTTCAAATTATTATTTGATGACTGAACTAGTAATTGTCAAATACAGAACTTAAAATTGATAGCTTCTAATTATTATTGCAAATTATAACTTGTAGATCTGAACTTGTAATTGTCAAATACAGAACTTCTAATTGTTAAATACAAATTATTAGTGCAAATTATAACTTGAAGATCTGAACTTGTAATTGTCAAATACAGAACTTAAAATTGATAGCTTCTAATTATTATTGCAAATTATAACTTGAAGATCTGAACTTGTAATTGTCAAATACAGAACTTAAAATTAATAGCTTCTAATTATTATTGCAAATTATAACTTGAAGATCTGAACTTGTAATTGTCAAATACAGAACTTCTAATTGTTAAATACAAATTATTAGTGCAAATTATAACTTGAAGATCTGAACTTGTAATTGTCAAATCAAGAACTAAGAATTGATAGCTTCTAATTATTATTGCAAAATATAACTTGAAGATCTGAACTTGTAATTGTCAAATACAGAACTTCTAATTGTTAAATACAAATTATTAGTGCATATTATAACTTGAAGTTCTTAACTTGTAATTGTCAAATACAGAACTTAAAATTGATAGCTTCTAATTATTATTGTAAATTATAACTTGAAGATCTTAACTTGTAATATTGAATTACAGAACTAAGATTTGTTAAATTCAAATTATTATTTCAAATTATAACTTGAAGATCTGAACTAGTAATTGTCAAATACAGAACTTAAAATTGATAGCTTCTAATTATTATTGCAAATTATAACTTGAAGATCTGAACTTCTAATTGTCAAATACAGAACTTAAAATTGATAGCTTCTAATTATTATTTCAAATTATAACTTGAAGATCTGAACTTGTAATTGTCAAATACAGAACTTCTAACTGTTAAATACAAATTATTAGTGCAAATTATAACTTGTAGATCTGAACTTGTAATTGTCAAATACAGAACTTAAAATTGATAGCTTCTAATTATTATTGTAAATTATAACTTGAAGATCTGAACTTGTAATAGTGAATTTCAGAACTTAGATTTGTCAAATTCAAATTATTATTTCTAATTATAACTTGAAGATCTGAACTAGTAATTGTCCAATACAGAACTTAAAATTGATAGCTTCTAATTATTATTGCATATTATAACTTGAAGATCTGAACTTGTAATTGTCAAATACAGAACTTAAAATTAATAGCTTCTAATTATTATTGCAAATAATAACTTGAAGATCTGAACTTGTAATTGTCAAATGCAGAACTTAAAATTGATAGCTTCTAATTATTATTGCAAATAATAATTTGAAGATCTGTACTTGTAAGTGTCAAATACAGAACTTAAAATAGATAGCTTAAAATTATATTTCAAATTATAACTTGAAGATCTGAACTTGTAATAGTCAAATACAGAACTTCGAATTGTTAAATACCAATTATTAGTGC
Source organism: Cantharis lateralis (assembly GCA_963170105.1). Lineage (NCBI taxonomy): Eukaryota > Metazoa > Arthropoda > Insecta > Coleoptera > Cantharidae > Cantharis > Cantharis lateralis. The sequence goes on along the minus strand of OY720625.1, from coordinate 21,036,309 downwards.
AAATTATAACTTGAAGATCTGAACTAGTAATTGTCAAATACAGCACTTAAAATTGATAGCTTCTAGTTATTATTGTAAATTATAACTTGTAGATCTGAACTTGTAATAGTGAATTACAGAACTTAGATTTGTTAAATTCATATTATTATTTCTAATTATTACTTGAAGATCTGAACTAGTAATTGTCAAATACAGAACTAAAATTGATAGCTTCTAATTATTATTGCAAATTATAACTTGAAGATCTGAACTTGTAATTGTCAAATACAGAACTTAAAATTGATAGCTTCTAATTATTATTGTAAATTATAACTTGAAGATCTGAACTTGTAGTAGTGAATTACAGAACTTAGATTTGTTAAATTCAAATTATTATTTCAAATTATAACTTGAAGATCTGAACTAGTAATTGTCAAATACAGAACTTAAAATTGATAGATTCTAATTATTATTGCAAATTATAACTTGAAGATCTGAACTAGTAATTGTCAAATACAGAACTTAAAATTGATAGCTTCTAATTATTATTTCAAATTATAACTTGAAGATCTGAACTTGTAATTGTCAAATACAGAACTTCTAAATGTTAAATACAAATTATTAGTGCAAATTATAACTTGTAGATCTGAACTTGTAATTGTTAAATACAGAACTTAATATTGATAGCTTCTAATTATTATTGTAAATTATAACTTGAAGATCTGAACTTGTAATAGTGAATTACAGAACTTAGTTTTGTCAAATTCAAATTATTATTTCTAATTATAACTTGAAGATCTGAACTAGTAATTGTCAAATACAGAACTTAAAATTGATAGCTTCTAATTATTATTGCAAATTATAACTTGAAGATCTGAACTTGTAATAGTCAAATACAGAACTTCGAATTGTTAAATACAAATTATTAGTGCAAATTATAACTTGAAGATCTGAACTAGTAATTGTCAAATACAGCACTTAAAATTGATAGCTTCTAATTATTATTGTAAATTATAACTTGAAGATCTGAACTTGTAATAGTGAATTACAGAACTTAGATTTGTTTAATTCAAATTATTATTTCAAATTATAACTTGAAGATCTGAACTAGTAATTGTCAAATACAGAACTTAAAATTGATAGATTCTAATTATTATTTCAAATTATAACTTGAAGATCTGAACTAGTAATTGTCAAATACAGAACTTAAAATTGATAGCTTCTAATTATTATTGCAAATTATAACTTGTAGATCTGAACTTGTAATTGTCAAATACAGAACTTCTAATTGTTAAATACAAATTATTAGTGCAAATTATAACTTGAAGATCTGAACTTGTAATTGTCAAATACAGAACTTAAAATTGATAGCTTCTAATTATTATTGCAAATTATAACTTGAAGATCTGAACCTGTAATAGGTAAATACAGAACTTCGAATTGTTAAATTCAAACTAAGATTGCAAATAATAATTCGAAGATCTGAACTTGTAATAGTCAAATACAGAACTTCTAATTGTTAAATACAAATTATTAGTGCAAATTATAACTTGAAGATCTGAACTAGTAATTGTCAAATACAGAACTTAAAATTGATATATTCTAATTATTATTTCAAATTATAACTTGAAGATCTGAACTAGTAATTGTCAAATACAGAACTTAAAATTGATAGCTTCTAATTATTATTGCAAATTATAACTTGAAGATCTGAACTTGTAATTGTCAAATACAGTACTTAAAATTGATAGCTTCTAATTATTATTGCAAATTATAACTTGAAGATCTGAACTTGTAATAGTCAAATACAGAACTTAAAATTGATAGCTTTTAATTATTATTGTAAATTATAACTTGAAGATCTGAACTTGTAATAGTCAAATACAGAACTTCGAATTGTTAAATACAAATTATTAGTACAAATTATAACTTGAAGATCTGAACTTGTAATAGGTAAATACAGAACTTCGAATTGTTAAATTCAAACTAAGATTGCAAATAATAATTTGAAGATCTGAACTTGTAATAGTCAAATACAGAACTTAAAATTGATAGCTTCTAATTATTATTGTAAATTATTACTTGAAGATCTGAACTAGTAATTGTCAAATACAGAACTTAAAATTGATAGCTTCTAATTATTATTGCAAATTATAACTTGAAGATCTGAACTTGTAATTGTCAAATGCAGAACTTAAAATTGATAGCTTCTAATTATTATTTCAAATTATAACTTGAAGATCTGAACTTGTAATAGTCAAATACAGAACATCGAATTGTTAAATACTAATTATTAGTGCAAATTATAACTTGAAGATCTGAACTTGTAATAGGTAAATACAGAAATTCTAATTGTTAAATTCAAACTAATATTGCAAATAATAATTTGAAAATCTGAACTAGTAATAGTCAAATACAGAACTTCTAACTGTTAAAAACAAATTATTAGTGCAAATTATAACTTGAAGATCTGAACTTGTAATTGTCAAATACAGAACTTAAAATTGATAGCTTCTAATTATTATTGCAAATTATAACTTGAAGATCTGAACTTGTAATAGTGAATTACAGAACTTAGATTTGTCAAATTCAAATTATTATTTCTAATTATAACTTGAAGATCTGAACTAGTAATTGTCAAATACAGAACTTAAAATTGATAGCTTCTAATTATTATTGCAAATTATAACTTGAAGATCTGAACTTGTAATTGTCAAATACAGAACTTAAAATTGATAGCTTATAATTATAATTCAAATTATAACTTGAAGATCTGAACTAGTAATTGTCAAATACAGCACTTAAAATTGATAGCTTTTAATTATTATTGTAAATTATAACTTGAAGATCTGAACTTGTAATAGTGAATTACAGAACTTAGATTTGTTAAATTCAAATTATTATTTCAAATTATTATTTGATGACTGAACTAGTAATTGTCAAATACAGAACTTAAAATTGATAGCTTCTAATTATTATTGCAAATTATAACTTGTAGATCTGAACTTGTAATTGTCAAATACAGAACTTCTAATTGTTAAATACAAATTATTAGTGCAAATTATAACTTGAAGATCTGAACTTGTAATTGTCAAATACAGAACTTAAAATTGATAGCTTCTAATTATTATTGCAAATTATAACTTGAAGATCTGAACTTGTAATTGTCAAATACAGAACTTAAAATTAATAGCTTCTAATTATTATTGCAAATTATAACTTGAAGATCTGAACTTGTAATTGTCAAATACAGAACTTCTAATTGTTAAATACAAATTATTAGTGCAAATTATAACTTGAAGATCTGAACTTGTAATTGTCAAATCAAGAACTAAGAATTGATAGCTTCTAATTATTATTGCAAAATATAACTTGAAGATCTGAACTTGTAATTGTCAAATACAGAACTTCTAATTGTTAAATACAAATTATTAGTGCATATTATAACTTGAAGTTCTTAACTTGTAATTGTCAAATACAGAACTTAAAATTGATAGCTTCTAATTATTATTGTAAATTATAACTTGAAGATCTTAACTTGTAATATTGAATTACAGAACTAAGATTTGTTAAATTCAAATTATTATTTCAAATTATAACTTGAAGATCTGAACTAGTAATTGTCAAATACAGAACTTAAAATTGATAGCTTCTAATTATTATTGCAAATTATAACTTGAAGATCTGAACTTCTAATTGTCAAATACAGAACTTAAAATTGATAGCTTCTAATTATTATTTCAAATTATAACTTGAAGATCTGAACTTGTAATTGTCAAATACAGAACTTCTAATTGTTAAATACAAATTATTAGTGCAAATTATAACTTGTAGATCTGAACTTGTAATTGTCAAATACAGAACTTAAAATTGATAGCTTCTAATTATTATTGTAAATTATAACTTGAAGATCTGAACTTGTAATAGTGAATTTCAGAACTTAGATTTGTCAAATTCAAATTATTATTTCTAATTATAACTTGAAGATCTGAACTAGTAATTGTCCAATACAGAACTTAAAATTGATAGCTTCTAATTATTATTGCATATTATAACTTGAAGATCTGAACTTGTAATTGTCAAATACAGAACTTAAAATTAATAGCTTCTAATTATTATTGCAAATAATAACTTGAAGATCTGAACTTGTAATTGTCAAATGCAGAACTTAAAATTGATAGCTTCTAATTATTATTGCAAATAATAATTTGAAGATCTGTACTTGTAAGTGTCAAATACAGAACTTAAAATAGATAGCTTAAAATTATATTTCAAATTATAACTTGAAGATCTGAACTTGTAATAGTCAAATACAGAACTTCGAATTGTTAAATACCAATTATTAGTGCAAATTATAACTTGAAGATCTGAACTAGTAATTGTCAAATACAGCACTTAAAATTGATAGCTTCTAGTTATTATTGTAAATTATAACTTGTAGATCTGAACTTGTAATAGTGAATTACAGAACTTAGATTTGTTAAATTCATATTATTATTTCTAATTATTACTTGAAGATCTGAACTAGTAATTGTCAAATACAGAACTAAAATTGATAGCTTCTAATTATTATTGCAAATTATAACTTGAAGATCTGAACTTGTAATTGTCAAATACAGAACTTAAAATTGATAGCTTCTAATTATTATTGTAAATTATAACTTGAAGATCTGAACTTGTAGTAGTGAATTACAGAACTTAGATTTGTTAAATTCAAATTATTATTTCAAATTATAACTTGAAGATCTGAACTAGTAATTGTCAAATACAGAACTTAAAATTGATAGATTCTAATTATTATTGCAAATTATAACTTGAAGATCTGAACTAGTAATTGTCAAATACAGAACTTAAAATTGATAGCTTCTAATTATTATTTCAAATTATAACTTGAAGATCTGAACTTGTAATTGTCAAATACAGAACTTCTAAATGTTAAATACAAATTATTAGTGCAAATTATAACTTGTAGATCTGAACTTGTAATTGTTAAATACAGAACTTAATATTGATAGCTTCTAATTATTATTGTAAATTATAACTTGAAGATCTGAACTTGTAATAGTGAATTACAGAACTTAGTTTTGTCAAATTCAAATTATTATTTCTAATTATAACTTGAAGATCTGAACTAGTAATTGTCAAATACAGAACTTAAAATTGATAGCTTCTAATTATTATTGCAAATTATAACTTGAAGATCTGAACTTGTAATAGTCAAATACAGAACTTCGAATTGTTAAATACAAATTATTAGTGCAAATTATAACTTGAAGATCTGAACTAGTAATTGTCAAATACAGCACTTAAAATTGATAGCTTCTAATTATTATTGTAAATTATAACTTGAAGATCTGAACTTGTAATAGTGAATTACAGAACTTAGATTTGTCAAATTCAAATTATTATTTCTAATTATAACTTGAAGATCTGAACTAGTAATTGTCAAATACAGAACTTAAAATTGATAGCTTCTAATTATTATTGCAAATTATAACTTGAAGATCTGAACTTGTAATTGTCAAATACAGAACTTAAAATTGATAGCTTATAATTATAATTCAAATTATAACTTGAAGATCTGAACTAGTAATTGTCAAATACAGCACTTAAAATTGATAGCTTTTAATTATTATTGTAAATTATAACTTGAAGATCTGAACTTGTAATAGTGAATTACAGAACTTAGATTTGTTAAATTCAAATTATTATTTCAAATTATTATTTGATGACTGAACTAGTAATTGTCAAATACAGAACTTAAAATTGATAGCTTCTAATTATTATTGCAAATTATAACTTGTAGATCTGAACTTGTAATTGTCAAATACAGAACTTCTAATTGTTAAATACAAATTATTAGTGCAAATTATAACTTGAAGATCTGAACTTGTAATTGTCAAATACAGAACTTAAAATTGATAGCTTCTAATTATTATTGCAAATTATAACTTGAAGATCTGAACTTGTAATTGTCAAATACAGAACTTAAAATTAATAGCTTCTAATTATTATTGCAAATTATAACTTGAAGATCTGAACTTGTAATTGTCAAATACAGAACTTCTAATTGTTAAATACAAATTATTAGTGCAAATTATAACTTGAAGATCTGAACTTGTAATTGTCAAATCAAGAACTAAGAATTGATAGCTTCTAATTATTATTGCAAAATATAACTTGAAGATCTGAACTTGTAATTGTCAAATACAGAACTTCTAATTGTTAAATACAAATTATTAGTGCATATTATAACTTGAAGTTCTTAACTTGTAATTGTCAAATACAGAACTTAAAATTGATAGCTTCTAATTATTATTGTAAATTATAACTTGAAGATCTTAACTTGTAATATTGAATTACAGAACTAAGATTTGTTAAATTCAAATTATTATTTCAAATTATAACTTGAAGATCTGAACTAGTAATTGTCAAATACAGAACTTAAAATTGATAGCTTCTAATTATTATTGCAAATTATAACTTGAAGATCTGAACTTCTAATTGTCAAATACAGAACTTAAAATTGATAGCTTCTAATTATTATTTCAAATTATAACTTGAAGATCTGAACTTGTAATTGTCAAATACAGAACTTCTAACTGTTAAATACAAATTATTAGTGCAAATTATAACTTGTAGATCTGAACTTGTAATTGTCAAATACAGAACTTAAAATTGATAGCTTCTAATTATTATTGTAAATTATAACTTGAAGATCTGAACTTGTAATAGTGAATTTCAGAACTTAGATTTGTCAAATTCAAATTATTATTTCTAATTATAACTTGAAGATCTGAACTAGTAATTGTCCAATACAGAACTTAAAATTGATAGCTTCTAATTATTATTGCATATTATAACTTGAAGATCTGAACTTGTAATTGTCAAATACAGAACTTAAAATTAATAGCTTCTAATTATTATTGCAAATAATAACTTGAAGATCTGAACTTGTAATTGTCAAATGCAGAACTTAAAATTGATAGCTTCTAATTATTATTGCAAATAATAATTTGAAGATCTGTACTTGTAAGTGTCAAATACAGAACTTAAAATAGATAGCTTAAAATTATATTTCAAATTATAACTTGAAGATCTGAACTTGTAATAGTCAAATACAGAACTTCGAATTGTTAAATACCAATTATTAGTGCAAATTATAACTTGAAGATCTGAACTAGTAATTGTCAAATACAGCACTTAAAATTGATAGCTTCTAGTTATTATTGTAAATTATAACTTGTAGATCTGAACTTGTAATAGTGAATTACAGAACTTAGATTTGTTAAATTCATATTATTATTTCTAATTATTACTTGAAGATCTGAACTAGTAATTGTCAAATACAGAACTAAAATTGATAGCTTCTAATTATTATTGCAAATTATAACTTGAAGATCTGAACTTGTAATTGTCAAATACAGAACTTAAAATTGATAGCTTCTAATTATTATTGTAAATTATAACTTGAAGATCTGAACTTGTAGTAGTGAATTACAGAACTTAGATTTGTTAAATTCAAATTATTATTTCAAATTATAACTTGAAGATCTGAACTAGTAATTGTCAAATACAGAACTTAAAATTGATAGATTCTAATTATTATTGCAAATTATAACTTGAAGATCTGAACTAGTAATTGTCAAATACAGAACTTAAAATTGATAGCTTCTAATTATTATTTCAAATTATAACTTGAAGATCTGAACTTGTAATTGTCAAATACAGAACTTCTAAATGTTAAATACAAATTATTAGTGCAAATTATAACTTGTAGATCTGAACTTGTAATTGTTAAATACAGAACTTAATATTGATAGCTTCTAATTATTATTGTAAATTATAACTTGAAGATCTGAACTTGTAATAGTGAATTACAGAACTTAGTTTTGTCAAATTCAAATTATTATTTCTAATTATAACTTGAAGATCTGAACTAGTAATTGTCAAATACAGAACTTAAAATTGATAGCTTCTAATTATTATTGCAAATTATAACTTGAAGATCTGAACTTGTAATAGTCAAATACAGAACTTCGAATTGTTAAATACAAATTATTAGTGCAAATTATAACTTGAAGATCTGAACTAGTAATTGTCAAATACAGCACTTAAAATTGATAGCTTCTAATTATTATTGTAAATTATAACTTGAAGATCTGAACTTGTAATAGTGAATTACAGAACTTAGATTTGTTTAATTCAAATTATTATTTCAAATTATAACTTGAAGATCTGAACTAGTAATTGTCAAATACAGAACTTAAAATTGATAGATTCTAATTATTATTTCAAATTATAACTTGAAGATCTGAACTAGTAATTGTCAAATACAGAACTTAAAATTGATAGCTTCTAATTATTATTGCAAATTATAACTTGTAGATCTGAACTTGTAATTGTCAAATACAGAACTTCTAATTGTTAAATACAAATTATTAGTGCAAATTATAACTTGAAGATCTGAACTTGTAATTGTCAAATACAGAACTTAAAATTGATAGCTTCTAATTATTATTGCAAATTATAACTTGAAGATCTGAACTTGTAATTGTCAAATACAGAACTTAAAATTAATAGCTTCTAATTATTATTGCAAATTATAACTTGAAGATCTGAACTTGTAATTGTCAAATACAGAACTTCTAATTGTTAAATACAAATTATTAGTGCAAATTATAACTTGAAGATCTGAACTTGTAATTGTCAAATCAAGAACTAAGAATTGATAGCTTCTAATTATTATTGCAAAATATAACTTGAAGATCTGAACTTGTAATTGTCAAATACAGAACTTCTAATTGTTAAATACAAATTATTAGTGCATATTATAACTTGAAGTTCTTAACTTGTAATTGTCAAATACAGAACTTAAAATTGATAGCTTCTAATTATTATTGTAAATTATAACTTGAAGATCTTAACTTGTAATATTGAATTACAGAACTAAGATTTGTTAAATTCAAATTATTATTTCAAATTATAACTTGAAGATCTGAACTAGTAATTGTCAAATACAGAACTTAAAATTGATAGCTTCTAATTATTATTGCAAATTATAACTTGAAGATCTGAACTTCTAATTGTCAAATACAGAACTTAAAATTGATAGCTTCTAATTATTATTTCAAATTATAACTTGAAGATCTGAACTTGAAATTGTCAAATACAGAACTTCTAATTGTTAAATACAAATTATTAGTGCAAATTATAACTTGTAGATCTGAACTTGTAATTGTCAAATACAGAACTTAAAATTGATAGCTTCTAATTATTATTGTAAATTATAACTTGAAGATCTGAACTTGTAATAGTGAATTTCAGAACTTAGATTTGTCAAATTCAAATTATTATTTCTAATTATAACTTGAAGATCTGAACTAGTAATTGTCCAATACAGAACTTAAAATTGATAGCTTCTAATTATTATTGCATATTATAACTTGAAGATCTGAACTTGTAATTGTCAAATACAGAACTTAAAATTAATAGCTTCTAATTATTATTGCAAATAATAACTTGAAGATCTGAACTTGTAATTGTCAAATGCAGAACTTCGAATTGTTAAATACCAATTATTAGTGCAAATTATAACTTGAAGATCTGAACTAGTAATTGTCAAATACAGCACTTAAAATTGATAGCTTCTAGTTATTATTGTAAATTATAACTTGTAGATCTGAACTTGTAATAGTGAATTACAGAACTTAGATTTGTTAAATTCATATTATTATTTCTAATTATTACTTGAAGATCTGAACTAGTAATTGTCAAATACAGAACTAAAATTGATAGCTTCTAATTATTATTGCAAATTATAACTTGAAGATCTGAACTTGTAATTGTCAAATACAGAACTTAAAATTGATAGCTTCTAATTATTATTGTAAATTATAACTTGAAGATCTGAACTTGTAGTAGTGAATTACAGAACTTAGATTTGTTAAATTCAAATTATTATTTCAAATTATAACTTGAAGATCTGAACTAGTAATTGTCAAATACAGAACTTAAAATTGATAGATTCTAATTATTATTGCAAATTATAACTTGAAGATCTGAACTAGTAATTGTCAAATACAGAACTTAAAATTGATAGCTTCTAATTATTATTTCAAATTATAACTTGAAGATCTGAACTTGTAATTGTCAAATACAGAACTTCTAAATGTTAAATACAAATTATTAGTGCAAATTATAACTTGTAGATCTGAACTTGTAATTGTTAAATACAGAACTTAATATTGATAGCTTCTAATTATTATTGTAAATTATAACTTGAAGATCTGAACTTGTAATAGTGAATTACAGAACTTAGTTTTGTCAAATTCAAATTATTATTTCTAATTATAACTTGAAGATCTGAACTAGTAATTGTCAAATACAGAACTTAAAATTGATAGCTTCTAATTATTATTGCAAATTATAACTTGAAGATCTGAACTTGTAATAGTCAAATACAGAACTTCGAATTGTTAAATACAAATTATTAGTGCAAATTATAACTTGAAGATCTGAACTAGTAATTGTCAAATACAGCACTTAAAATTGATAGCTTCTAATTATTATTGTAAATTATAACTTGAAGATCTGAACTTGTAATAGTGAATTACAGAACTTAGATTTGTTTAATTCAAATTATTATTTCAAATTATAACTTGAAGATCTGAACTAGTAATTGTCAAATACAGAACTTAAAATTGATAGATTCTAATTATTATTTCAAATTATAACTTGAAGATCTGAACTAGTAATTGTCAAATACAGAACTTAAAATTGATAGCTTCTAATTATTATTGCAAATTATAACTTGAAGATCTGAACTTGTAATTGTCAAATACAGTACTTAAAATTGATAGCTTCTAATTATTATTGCAAATTATAACTTGAAGATCTGAACTTGTAATTGTCAAATACAGAACTTAAAATTGATAGCTTTTAAGTATTATTGTAAATTATAACTTGAAGATCTGAACTTGTAATAGTCAAATACAGAACTTAGAATTGTTAAATACAAATTATTAGTACAAATTATAACTTGAAGATCTGAACTTGTAATAGGTAAATACAGAACTTCGAATTGTTAAATTCAAACTAAGATTGCAAATAATAATTTGAAGATCTGAACTTGTAATAGTCAAATACAGAAATAAAAATTGATAGCTTCTAATTATTATTGTAAATTATAACTTGAAGATCTGAACTTGTAATAGTGAATTACAGAACTTAGATTTGTTAAATTCAAATTATTATTTCAAATTATAACTTGAAGATCTGAACTAGTAATTGTCAAATACAGAACTTAAAATTGATAGCTTCTAATTATTATTGCAAATTATAACTTGAAGATCTGAACTTGTAATTGTCAAATGCAGAACTTAAAATTGATAGCTTCTAATTATTATTTCAAATTATAACTTGAAGATCTGAACTTGTAATAGTCAAATACAGAACATCGAATTGTTAAATACAAATTATTAGTGCAAATTATAACTTGAAGATCTGAACTTGTAATAGGTAAATACAGAACTTCTAATTGTTAAATTCAAACTAATATTGCAAATAATAATTTGAAAATCTGAACTAGTAATAGTCAAATACAGAACTTCTAACTGTTAAAAACAAATTATTAGTGCAAATTATAACTTGAAGATCTGAACTTGTAATTGTCAAATACAGAACTTAAAATTGATAGCTTCTAATTATTATTGCAAATTATAACTTGAAGATCTGAACTTGTAAAAGTGAATTACAGAACTTAGATTTGTCAAATTCATATTATTATTTCTAATTTTAACTTGAAGATCTGAACTAGTAATTGTCAAATACAGAACTTAAAATTGATAGCTTCTAATTATTATTGCAAATTATAACTTGAAGATCTGAACTTGTAATTGTCAAATACAGAACTTAAAATTGATAGCTTATAATTATAATTCAAATTATAACTTGAAGATCTGAACTAGTAATAGTCAAATACAGAACTTCAAATTGTTAAATACAAATTATTAGTGCAAATTATAACTTGAAGATCTGAACTAGTAATTGTCAAATACAGCACTTAAAATTGATAGCTTTTAATTATTATTGTAAATTATAACTTGAAGATCTGAACTTGTAATAGTGAATTACAGAACTTAGATTTGTTAAATTCAAATTATTATTTCAAATTATTATTTGATGACTGAACTAGTAATTGTCAAATACAGAACTTAAAATTGATAGCTTCTAATTATTATTGCAAATTATAACTTGTAGATCTGAACTTGTAATTGTCAAATACAGAACTTCTAATTGTTAAATACAAATTATTAGTGCAAATTATAACTTGAAGATCTGAACTTGTAATTGTCAAATACAGAACTTAAAATTGATAGCTTCTAATTATTATTGCAAATTATAACTTGAAGATCTGAACTTGTAATTGTCAAATACAGAACTTAAAATTAATAGCTTCTAATTATTATTGCAAATTATAACTTGAAGATCTGAACTTGTAATTGTCAAATACAGAACTTCTAATTGTTAAATACAAATTATTAGTGCAAATTATAACTTGAAGATCTGAACTTGTAATTGTCAAATCAAGAACTAAAAATTGATAGCTTCTAATTATTATTGCAAAATATAACTTGAAGATCTGAACTTGTAATTGTCAAATACAGAACTTCTAATTGTTAAATACAAATTATTAGTGCAAATTATAACTTGAAGTTCTTAACTTGTAATTGTCAAATACAGAACTTAAAATTGATAGCTTCTAATTATTATTGTAAATTATAACTTGAAGATCTGAACTTGTAATATTGAATTACAGAACTAAGATTTGTTAAATTCAAATTATTATTTCAAATTATAACTTGAAGATCTGAACTAGTAATTGTCAAATACAGAACTTAAAATTGATAGCTTCTAATTATTATTGCAAATAATAACTTGAAGATCTGAACTTGTAATTGTCAAATGCAGAACTTAAAATTGATAGCTTCTAATTATTATTGCAAATAATAATTTGAAGATCTGTACTTGTAAGTGTCAAATACAGAACTTAAAATAGATAGCTTAAAATTATATTTCAAATTATAACTTGAAGATCTGAACTTGTAATAGTCAAATACAGAACTTCGAATTGTTAAATACCAATTATTAGTGCAAATTATAACTTGAAGATCTGAACTAGTAATTGTCAAATACAGCACTTAAAATTGATAGCTTCTAGTTATTATTGTAAATTATAACTTGTAGATCTGAACTTGTAATAGTGAATTACAGAACTTAGATTTGTTAAATTCAAATTATTATTTCTAATTATTACTTGAAGATCTGAACTAGTAATTGTCAAATACAGAACTAAAATTGATAGCTTCTAATTATTATTGCAAATTATAACTTGAAGATCTGAACTTGTAATTGTCAAATACAGAACTTAAAATTGATAGCTTCTAATTATTATTGTAAATTATAACTTGAAGATCTGAACTTGTAGTAGTGAATTACAGAACTTAGATTTGTGAAATTCAAATTATTATTTCAAATTATAACTTGAAGATCTGAACTAGTAATTGTCAAATACAGAACTTAAAATTGATAGCTTCTAATTATTATTGCAAATTATAACTTGAAGATCTGAACTAGTAATTGTCAAATACAGAACTTAAAATTGATAGCTTCTAATTATTATTTCAAATTATAACTTGAAGATCTGAACTTGTAATTGTCAAATACAGAACTTCTAAATGTTAAATACAAATTATTAGTGCAAATTATAACTTGTAGATCTGAACTTGTAATTGTCAAATACAGAACTTAAAATTGATAGCTTCTAATTATTATTGTAAATTATAACTTGAAGATCTGAACTTGTAATAGTGAATTACAGAACTTAGATTTGTCAAATTCAAATTATTATTTCTAATTATAACTTGAAGATCTGAACTAGTAATTGTCAAATACAGAACTTAAAATTGATAGCTTCTAATTATTATTGCAAATTATAACTTGAAGATCTGAACTTGTAATAGTCAAATACAGAACTTCGAATTGTTAAATACAAATTATTAGTGCAAATTATAACCTGAAGATCTGAACTAGTAATTGTCAAATACAGCACTTAAAATTGATAGCTTCTAATTATTATTGTAAATTATAACTTGAAGATCTGAACTTGTAATAGTGAATTACAGAACTTAGATTTGTTTAATTCAAATTATTATTTCAAATTATAACTTGAAGATCTGAACTAGTAATTGTCAAATACAGAACTTAAAATTGATAGCTTCTAATTATTATTGCAAATTATAACTTGAAGATCTGAACTTGTAATTGTCAAATACAGAACTTAAAATTGATAGCTTCTAATTATTATTGTAAATTATAACTTGAACATCTGAACTTGTAATTGTCAAATACAGAACTTAAAATTGATAGCTTCTAATTATTATTGCAAATAATAACTTGGAGATCTGAACTAGTAATTGTCAAATACAGAACTTAAAATTGATAGCTTCTAATTATTATTGCAAATTATAACTTGAAGATCTGAACTTGTAATTGTCAAATACAGAACTTAAAATTGATAGCTTCTAATTATTATTGCAAATTATAACTTGAAGATCTGAACTTGTAATTGTCAAATACAGAACTTAAAATTGATAGCTTCTAATTATTATTGCAAATTATAACTTGAAGATCTGAACTTGTAATTGTCAAATACAGAACTTAAAATTAATAGCTTCTAATTATTATTGCAAATTATAACTTGAAGATCTGAACTTGTAATTGTCAAATACAGAACTTCTAATTGTTAAATACAAATTATTAGTGCAAATTATAACTTGAAGATCTGAACTTGAAATTGTCAAATCAAGAACTAAAAATTGATAGCTTCTAATTATTATTGCAAAAAATAACTTGAAGATCTGAACTTGTAATTGTCAAATACAGAACTTCTAATTGTTAAATACAAATTATTAGTGCAAATTATAACTTGAAGTTCTGAACATGAAATTGTCAAATACAGAACTTAAAATTGATAGCTTCTAATTATTATTGTAAATTATAACTTGAAGATCTGAACTTGTAATATTGAATTACAGAACTTAGATTTGTTAAATTCAAATTATTATTTCAAATTATAACTTGAAGATCTGAACTCGTAATTGTCAAATACAGAACTTAAAATTGATAGCTTCTAATTATTATTGCAAATTATAACTTGAAGATCTGAACTTCTAATTGTCAAATACAGAACTTAAAATTGATAGCTTCTAATTATTATTGCAAATTATAACTAGAAGATCTGAACTTGTAATTGTCTAATACAGAACTTAAAATTGATAGCTTCTAATTATTATTTCGAATTATGACTTGAAGATCTGAACTTGTAATTGTCAAATACAGAACTTAAAATTGATAGCTTCTAATTATTATTGCAAATTATAACTTGAAGATCTGATTTTGTAATTGTCAAATACAGAACTTCTAATTTTTAAATCCAATTATTAGTGCAAATTATAACTTGGAGATCTGAACTTGTAATTGTCAAATACAGAACTTAAAATTGATAGCTTCTAATTATTATTTCGAATTATAACTTGTAGATCTGAACTTGTAATTGTCAAATACAGAACTTAAAATTGATAGCTTCTAATTATTATTGTAAATTATAACTTGAAGATCTGAACTTGTAATAGTGAATTACAGAACTTAGATTTGTCAAATTCAAATTATTATTTCTAATTATAACTTGAAGATCTGAACTAGTAATTGTCCAATACAGAACTTAAAATTGATAGCTTCTAATTATTATTGCAAATTATAACTAGAAGATCTGAACTTGTAATTGTCTAATACAGAACTTAAAATTGATAGCTTCTAATTATTATTTCGAATTATAACTTGTAGATCTGAACTTGTAATTGTCAAATACAGAACTTAAAATTGATAGCTTCTAATTATTATTGTAAATTATAACTTGAAGATCTGAACTTGTAATAGTGAATTACAGAACTTAGATTTGTCAAATTCAAATTATTATTTCTAATTATAACTTGAAGATCTGAACTAGTAATTGTCCAATACAGAACTTAAAATTGATAGCTTCTAATTATTATTGCAAATTATAACTTGAAGATCTGAACTTGTAATTGTCAAATACAGAACTTAAAATTAATAGCTTCTAATTATTATTGCAAATAATAACTTGAAGATCTGAACTTGTAATTGTCAAATGCAGAACTTAAAATTGATAGCTTCTAATTATTATTGCAAATAATAATTTGAAGATCTGTACTTGTAAGTGTCAAATACAGAACTTAAAATAGATAGCTTAAAATTATATTTCAAATTATAACTTGAAGATCTGAACTTGTAATAGTCAAATACAGAACTTCGAATTGTTAAATACCAATTATTAGTGCAAATTATAACTTGAAGATCTGAACTAGTAATTGTCAAATACAGCACTTAAAATTGATAGCTTCTAATTATTATTGCAAAATGTAACTTGAAGATCTGAACTTGAAATTGTCAAATCAAGAACTAAAAATTGATAGCTTCTAATTATTATTGCAAAATGTAACTTGAAGATCTGAACTTGTAATTGTCAAATACAGAACTTCTAATTGTTAAATACAAATTATTAGTGCAAATTATAACTTGAAGTTCTGAACATGAAATTGTCAAATACAGAACTTAAAATTGATAGCTTCTAATTATTATTGTAAATTATAACTTGAAGATCTGAACTTGTAATATTGAATTACAGAACTTAGATTTGTTAAATTCAAATTATTATTTCAAATTATAACTTGAAGATCTGAACTCGTAATTGTCAAATACAGAACTTAAAATTGATAGCTTCTAATTATTATTGCAAATTATAACTTGAAGATCTGAACTTCTAATTGTCAAATACAGAACTTAAAATTGATAGCTTCTAATTATTATTGCAAATTATAACTAGAAGATCTGAACTTGTAATTGTCTAATACAGAACTTAAAATTGATAGCTTCTAATTATTATTTCGAATTATAACTTGAAGATCTGAACTTGTAATTGTCAAATACAGAACTTAAAATTGATAGCTTCTAATTATTATTGCAAATTGTAACTTGAAGATCTGATTTTGTAATTGTCAAATACAGAACTTCTAATTGTTAAATACAAATTATTAGTGCAAATTATAACTTGAAGATCTGAACTTGTAATTGTCAAATACAGAACTTAAAATTGATAGCTTCTAATTATTATTTCGAATTATAACTTGTAGATCTGAACTTGTAATTGTCAAATACAGAACTTAAAATTGATAGCTTCTAATTATTATTGTAAATTATAACTTGAAGATCTGAACTTGTAATAGTGAATTACAGAACTTAGATTTGTCAAATTCAAATTATTATTTCTAATTATAACTTGAAGATCTGAACTAGTAATTGTCCAATACAGAACTTAAAATTGATAGCTTCTAATTATTATTGCAAATTATAACTAGAAGATCTGAACTTGTAATTGTCTAATACAGAACTTAAAATTGATAGCTTCTAATTATTATTTCGAATTATAACTTGTAGATCTGAACTTGTAATTGTCAAATACAGAACTTAAAATTGATAGCTTCTAATTATTATTGTAAATTATAACTTGAAGATCTGAACTTGTAATAGTGAATTACAGAACTTAGATTTGTCAAATTCAAATTATTATTTCTAATTATAACTTGAAGATCTGAACTAGTATTTGTCCAATACAGAACTTAAAATTGATAGCTTCTAATTATTATTGCAAATTATAACTTGAAGATCTGAACTTGTAATTGTCAAATACAGAACTTAAAATTAATAGCTTCTAATTATTATTGCAAATAATAACTTGAAGATCTGAACTTGTAATTGTCAAATGCAGAACTTAAAATTGATAGCTTCTAATTATTATTGCAAATAATAATTTGAAGATCTGTACTTGTAAGTGTCAAATACAGAACTTAAAATAGATAGCTTAAAATTATATTTCAAATTATAACTTGAAGATCTGAACTTGTAATAGTCAAATACAGAACTTCGAATTGTTAAATACCAATTATTAGTGCAAATTATAACTTGAAGATCTGAACTAGTAATTGTCAAATACAGCACTTAAAATTGATAGCTTCTAGTTATTATTGTAAATTATAACTTGTAGATCTGAACTTGTAATAGTGAATTACAGAACTTAGATTTGTTAAATTCAAATTATTATTTCAAATTATAACTTGAAGATCTGAACTAGTAATTGTCAAATACAGAACTTAAAATTGATAGCTTCTAATTATTATTGCAAATTATAACTTGAAGATCTGAACTAGTAATTGTCAAATACAGAACTTAAAATTGATAGCTTCTAATTATTATTTCAAATTATAACTTGAAGATCTGAACTTGTAATTGTCAAATACAGAACTTCTAAATGTTAAATACAAATTATTAGTGCAAATTATAACTTGTAGATCTGAACTTGTAATTGTCAAATACAGAACTTAAAATTGATAGCTTCTAATTATTATTGTAAATTATAACTTGAAGATCTGAACTTGTAATAGTGAATTACATAACTTAGATTTGTCAAATTCAAATTATTATTTCTAATTATAACTTGAAGATCTGAACTAGTAATTGTCAAATACAGAACTTAAAATTGATAGCTTCTAATTATTATTGCAAATTATAACTTGAAGATCTGAACTTGTAATAGTCAAATACAGAACTTCGAATTGTTAAATACAAATTATTAGTGCAAATTATAACTTGAAGATCTGAACTAGTAATTGTCAAATACAGCACTTAAAATTGATAACTTCTAATTATTATTGTAAATTATAACTTGAAGATCTGAACTTGTAATAGTGAATTACAGAACTTAGATTTGTTTAATTCAAATTATTATTTCAAATTATAACTTGAAGATCTGAACTAGTAATTGTCAAATACAGAACTTAAAATTGATAGCTTCTAATTATTATTGCAAATTATAACTTGAAGATCTGAACTTGTAATTGTCAAATACAGAACTTAAAATTGATAGCTTCTAATTATTATTGTAAATTATAACTTGAACATCTGAACTTGTAATTGTCAAATACAGAACTTAAAATTGATAGCTTCTAATTATTATTGCAAATAATAACTTGGAGATCTGAACTAGTAATTGTCAAATACAGAACTTAAAATTGATAGCTTCTAATTATTATTGCAAATTATAACTTGAAGATCTGAACTTGTAATTGTCAAATACAGAACTTAAAATTGATAGCTTCTAATTATTATTGCAAATTATAACTTGAAGATCTGAACTTGTAATTGTCAAATACAGAACTTAAAATTGATAGCTTCTAATTATTATTGCAAATTATAACTTGAAGATCTGAACTTGTAATTGTCAAATACAGAACTTAAAATTAATAGCTTCTAATTATTATTGCAAATTATAACTTGAAGATCTGAACTTGTAATTGTCAAATACAGAACTTCTAATTGTTAAATACAAATTATTAGTGCAAATTATAACTTGAAGATCTGAACTTGAAATTGTCAAATCAAGAACTAAAAATTGATAGCTCCTAATTATTATTGCAAAATGTAACTTGAAGATCTGAACTTGTAAATGTCAAATACAGAACTTCTAATTGTTAAATACAAATTATTAGTGCAAATTATAACTTGAAGTTCTGAACATGAAAATGTCAAATACAGAACTTAAAATTGATAGCTTCTAATTATTATTGTAAATTATAACTTGAAGATCTGAAGTTGTAATATTGAATTACAGAACTTAGATTTGTTAAATTCAAATTATTATTTCAAATTATAACTTGAAGATCTGAACTCGTAATTGTCAAATACAGAACTTAAAATTGATAGCTTCTAATTATTATTGCAAATTATAACTTGAAGATCTGAACTTCTAATTGTCAAATACAGAACTTAAAATTGATAGCTTCTAATTATTATTGCAAATTATAACTAGAAGATCTGAACTTGTAATTGTCTAATACAGAACTTAAAATTGATAGCTTCTAATTATTATTTCGAATTATAACTTGAAGATCTGAACTTGTAATTGTCAAATACAGAACTTAAAATTGATAGCTTCTAATTATTATTGCAAATTATAACTTGAAGATCTGATTTTGTAATTGTCAAATACAGAACTTCTAATTGTTAAATACAAATTATTAGTGCAAATTATAACTTGAAGATCTGAACTTGTAATTGTCAAATACAGAACTTAAAATTGATAGCTTCTAATTATTATTGTAAATTATAACTTGAAGATCTGAACTTGTAATAGTGAATTACAGAACTTAGATTTGTTAAATTCAAATTATTATTTCAAAATATAACTTGAAGATCTGAACTAGTAATTGTCAAATACAGAACTTAAAATTAATAGCTTCTAATTATTATTGCAAATTATAACTTGAAGATCTGAACTTGTAATTGTCAAATACAGAACTTAAAATTGATAGCTTCTAATTATTATTGTAAGTTATAACTTGAAGATCTGAACTTGTAATCGTGAATTACAGAACTTAGATTTGTTAAATTCAAATTATTATTTCAAATTATAACTTGAAGATCTGAACTAGTAATTGTCAAATACAGAACTTAAAATTGATAGCTTCTAATTATTATTGCAAATTATAACTTGAAGATCTGAACTTGTAATTGTTAAATACAGAACTTCAAATTGTTAAATACAAATTATTAGTGCAAATTATAACTAGAAGATCTGAACTTTTAATTGTCAAATACAGAACTTAAAATTGATAGCTACTAATTATTATTGCAAATTATAACTTGAAGATCTGAACTTGTAATTGTCAAATACAGAACTTAAAATTGATAGCTTCTAATTATTATTGTAAATTATAACTTGAAGATCTGAACTTGTAATTGTCAAATACAGAACTTAAAATTGATAGCTTCTAATTATTATTTCAAAATATAACTTGAAGATCTGAACTAGTAATTGTCAAATACAGAACTTAAAATTAATAGCTTCTAATTATTATTGCAAATTATAACTTGAAGATCTGAACTTGTAATTGTCAAATACAGAACTTAAAATTGATAGCTTCTAATTATTATTGTAATTTATAACTAGAAGATCTGAACTTGTAATCGTGAATTACAGAACTTAGATTTGTTAAATTCAAATTATTATTTCAAATTATAACTTGAAGATCTGAACTAGTAATTGTCAAATACAGAACTTAAAATTGATAGCTTCTAATTATTATTGCAAATTATAACTTGAAGATCTGAACTTGTAATTGTCAAATACAGAACTTAAAATTGATAGCTTCTAATTATTATTGTAATTTATAACTAGAAGATCTGAACTTGTAATCGTGAATTACAGAACTTAGATTTGTTAAATTCAAATTATTATTTCAAATTATAACTTGAAGATCTGAACTAGTAATTGTCAAATACAGAACTTAAAATTGATAGCTTCTAATTATTATTGCAAATTATAACTTGAAGATCTGAACTAGTAATTGTCAAATACAGAACTTAAAATTGATAGCTTCTAATTACTATTGCAAATTATAACTTGAAGATCTGAACTTGTAATTGTCAAATACAGAACTTCTAATTGTTAAATACAAATTATTAGTGCTAATTATAACTTGAAGATCTGAACTTGTAATTGTCAAATACAGAACTTAAAATTGATAGCTTCTAATTATTATTGCAAATTATAACTTGAAGATCTGAACTTGTAATAGTCAAATACAGAACTTAAAATTGATAGCTTCTAATTATTATTGTAAATTATAACTTGAAGATCTGAACTTGTAATAGTGAATTACAGAACTTAGATTTGTTAAATTCAAATTATTACTTCAAATTATAACTTGAAGATCTGAACTAGTAATTGTCAAATACAGAACTTAAAATTGATAGCTTCTAATTATTATTGCAAATTATAACTTGAAGATCTGAACTTGTAATTGTCAAATACAGAACCTAAAATTGATAGCTTCTAATTATTATTGTAAATTATAACTTGAAGATCTGAACTTGTAATTGTCAAATACAGAACTTAAAATTGATAGCTTCTGATTATTATTGCAAATAATAACTTGGAGATCTGAACTAGTAATTGTCAAATACAGAACTTAAAATTGATAGCTTCTAATTATTATTGCAAATTATAACTTGAAGATCTGAACTTGTAATTGTCAAATACAGAAATTAAAATTGATAGCGTCTAATTATTATTGCAAATTATAACTTGAAGATCTGAACTTGTAATTGTCAAATACAGAACATAAAATTGATAGCTTCTAATTATTATTTCAAATTATAACTTGAAGATCTGAACTTGTAATTGTCAAATACAGAACTTAAAATTGATAGCTTCTAATTATTATTGTAAGTTATAACTTGAAGATCTGAACTTGTAATCGTGAATTACAGAACTTAGATTTGTTAAATTCAAATTATTATTTCAAATTATAACTTGAAGATCTGAACTAGTAATTGTCAAATACAGAACTTAAAATAGATAGCTTCTAATTATTATTGCAAATTATAACTTGAAGATCTGAACTTGTAATTGTTAAATACAGAACTTCAAATTGTTAATACAAATTATTAGTGCAAATTATAACTAGAAGATCTGAACTTGTAATTGTCAAATACAGCACTTAAAATTGATAGCTTCTAATTATTATTGTAAATTATAACTTGAAGATCTGAACTTGTAATAGTGAATTACAGAACTTAGATTTGATAAATTCAAATTATTATTTCAAATTATAACTTGAAGATCTGAACTAGTAATTGTCAAATACAGAACTTAAAATTGATAGCTTCTAATTACTATTGCAAATTATAACTTGAAGATCTGAACTTGTAATTGTCAAATACAGAACTTAAAATTGATAGCTTCTAAATATTATTGTAAATTATAACTTGAAGATCTGAACTTGTAATTGTCAAATACAGAACTTAAAATTGATAGCTTCTGATTATTATTGCAAATAATAACTTGGAGATCTGAACTAGTAATTGTCAAATACAGAACTTAAAATTGATAGCTTCTAATTATTATTGCAAATTATAACTTGAAGATCTGAACTTGTAATTGTCAAATACAGAAATTAAAATTGATAGCGTCTAATTATTATTGCAAATTATAACTTGAAGATCTGAACTTGTAATTGTCAAATACAGAACATAAAATTGATAGCTTCTAATTATTATTTCAAATTATAACTTGAAGATCTGAACTTGTAATTGTCAAATACAGAACTAAAAATTAATAGCTTCTAATTATTAATGCAAATTATAACTTGAAGATCTGAACTTGTAATTGTCAAATACAGAACTTAAAATTGATAGCTTCTAATTATTATTGTAAATTATAACTTGAAGATCTGAACTTGTAATAGTGAATTACAGAACTTAGATTTGTTAAATTCAAATTATTATTTCAAATTATAACTTGAAGATCTGAACTAGTAATTGTCAAATACAGAACTTAAAATTGATAGCTTCTAATTATTATTGCATATTATAACTTGAAGATCTGAACTTGTAATTGTTAAATACAGAACTTAAAATTGATAGCTTCTAATTATTATTGTAAATTATAACTTCAAGATCTGAACTTGTAATTGTCAAATACAGAACTTAAAATTGATAGCTTCTAATTATTATTGCAAATAATAACTTGAAGATCTGAACTGGTAATTGTCAAATACAGAACTTAAAATTGATAGCTTCTAATTATTATTGCAAATTATAACTTGAAGATCTGAACTTGTAATTGTCAAATACAGAACTTCAAATTGTTAAATACAAATTATTAGTGCAAATTATAACTTGAAGATCTGAACTTGTAATTATCAAATACAGAACTTAAAATTGATAGCTTCTAATTATTATTGTAAGTTATAACTTGAAGATCTGAACTTGTAATCGTGAATTACAGAACTTAGATTTGTTAAATTCAAATTATTATTTCAAATTATAACTTGAAGATCTGAACTAGTAATTGTCAAATACAGAACTTAAAATAGATAGCTTCTAATTATTATTGCAAATTATAACTTGAAGATCTGAACTTGTAATTGTTAAATACAGAACTTCAAATTGTTAATACAAATTATTAGTGCAAATTATAACTAGAAGATCTGAACTTGTAATTGTCAAATACAGCACTTAAAATTGATAGCTTCTAATTATTATTGTAAATTATAACTTGAAGATCTGAACTTGTAATAGTGAATTACAGAACTTAGATTTGATAAATTCAAATTATTATTTCAAATTATAACTTGAAGATCTGAACTAGTAATTGTCAAATACAGAACTTAAAATTGATAGCTTCTAATTACTATTGCAAATTATAACTTGAAGATCTGAACTTGTAATTGTCAAATACAGAACTTAAAATTGATAGCTTCTAAATATTATTGTAAATTATAACTTGAAGATCTGAACTTGTAATTGTCAAATACAGAACTTAAAATTGATAGCTTCTGATTATTATTGCAAATAATAACTTGGAGATCTGAACTAGTAATTGTCAAATACAGAACTTAAAATTGATAGCTTCTAATTATTATTGCAAATTATAACTTGAAGATCTGAACTTGTAATTGTCAAATACAGAAATTAAAATTGATAGCGTCTAATTATTATTGCAAATTATAACTTGAAGATCTGAACTTGTAATTGTCAAATACAGAACATAAAATTGATAGCTTCTAATTATTATTTCAAATTATAACTTGAAGATCTGAACTTGTAATTGTCAAATACAGAACTAAAAATTAATAGCTTCTAATTATTAATGCAAATTATAACTTGAAGATCTGAACTTGTAATTGTCAAATACAGAACTTAAAATTGATAGCTTCTAATTATTATTGTAAATTATAACTTGAAGATCTGAACTTGTAATAGTGAATTACAGAACTTAGATTTGTTAAATTCAAATTATTATTTCAAATTATAACTTGAAGATCTGAACTAGTAATTGTCAAATACAGAACTTAAAATTGATAGCTTCTAATTATTATTGCATATTATAACTTGAAGATCTGAACTTGTAATTGTTAAATACAGAACTTAAAATTGATAGCTTCTAATTATTATTGTAAATTATAACTTCAAGATCTGAACTTGTAATTGTCGAATACAGAACTTAAAATTGATAGCTTCTAATTATTATTGCAAATAATAACTTGAAGATCTGAACTGGTAATTGTCAAATACAGAACTTAAAATTGATAGCTTCTAATTATTATTGCAAATTATAACTTGAAGATCTGAACTTGTAATTGTCAAATACAGAACTTCAAATTGTTAAATACAAATTATTAGTGCAAATTATATCTTGAAGATCTGAACTTGTAATTATCAAATACAGAACTTAAAATTGATAGCTTCTAATTATTATTGCAAATTATAACTTGAAGATCTGAACTTGTAATTGTCAAATACAGAACTTCTAATTGTTAAATACAGAACTTAAAATTGATAGCTTCTAATTACTATTGCAAAATATAACTTGAAGATCTGAACTTGTAATTGTCAAATACAGAACTTCTAATTGTTAAATACAAATTATTAGTGCTAATTATAACTTGAAGATCTGAACTTGTAATTGTCAAATACAGAACTTAAAATTGATAGCTTCTAATTATTATTGCAAATTATAACTTGAAGATCTGAACTTGTAATAGTCAAATACAGAACTTAAAATTGATAGCTTCTAATTATTATTGTAAATTATAACTTGAAGATCTGAACTTGTAATAGTGAATTACAGAACTTAGATTTGTTAAATTCAAATTATTACTTTAAATTATAACTTGAAGATCTGAACTAGTAATTGTCAAATACAGAACTTAAAATTGATAGCTTCTAATTATTATTGCAAATTATAACTTGAAGATCTGAACTTGTAATTGTCAAATACAGAACCTAAAATTGATAGCTTCTAATTATTATTGTAAATTATAACTTGAAGATCTGAACTTGTAATTGTCAAATACAGAACTTAAAATTGATAGCTTCTGATTATTATTGCAAATAATAACTTGGAGATCTGAACTAGTAATTGTCAAATACAGAACTTAAAATTGATAGCTTCTAACTATTATTGCAAATTATAACTTGAAGATCTGAACTTGTAATTGTCAAATACAGAAATTAAAATTGATAGCGTCTAATTATTATTGCAAATTATAACTTGAAGATCTGAACTTGTAATTGTCAAATACAGAACATAAAATTGATAGCTTCTAATTATTATTTCAAATTATAACTTGAAGATCTGAACTTGTAATTGTCAAATACAGAACTTAAAATTAAGAGCTTCTAATTATTAATGCAAATTATAACTTGAAGATCTGAACTTGTAATTGTCAAATACAGAACTTAAAATTGATAGCTTCTAATTATTATTGTAAATTACAACTTGAAGATCTGAACTTGTAATAGTGAATTACAGAACTTAGATTTGTTAAATTCAAATTATTATTTCAAATTATAACTTGAAGATCTGAACTAGTAATTGTCAAATACAGAACTTAAAATTGATAGCTTCTAATTATTATTGCATATTATAACTTGAAGATCTGAACTTGTAATTGTTAAATACAGAACTTAAAATTGATAGCTTCTAATTATTATTGTAAATTATAACTTCAAGATCTGAACTTGTAATTGTCAAATACAGAACTTAAAATTGATAGCTTCTAATTATTATTGCATATTATAACTTGAAGATCTGAACTTGTAATTGTTAAATACAGAACCTAAAATTGATTGCTTCTAATTATTATTGTAAATTATAACTTCAAGATCTGAACTTGTAATTGTCAAATACAGAACTTAAAATTGATAGCTTCTAATTATTATTGCAAATAATAACTTGAAGATCTGAACTTGTAATTGTCAAATACAGAACTTAAAATTGATAGCTTCTAATTATTATTGCAAATTATAATTTGAAGATCTGAACTTGTAATAGACAAATACGCAACTTAGCATTGTTAAATACAAATTGTGATTGCAAATTATAACTTGAAGATCTGAACCTGTAATAGGTAAATACAGAACATAAAATTGATAGCTTCTAATTATTATTTCAAATTATAACTTGAAGATCTGAACTTGTAATTGTCAAATACAGAACTTAAAATTAATAGCTTCTAATTATTATTGCAAATTATAACTTGAAGATCTGAACTTGTAATAGTGAATTACAGAACTTAGATTTGTTAAATTCAAATTATTATTTCAAATTATAACTTGAAGATCTGAACTTGTAATTGTCAAATGCAGAACTTAAAATTGATAGCTTCTAATTATTATTGCAAATAATAATTTGAAGATCTGTACTTGTAAGTGTCAAATACAGAACTTAAAATAGATAGCTTAAAATTATATTTCAAATTATAACTTGAAGATCTGAAGTTGTAATAGTCAAATACAGAACTTCGAATTGTTAAATACCAATTATTAGTGCAAATTATAACTTGAAGATCTGAACTAGTAATTGTCAAATACAGCACTTAAAATTGATAGCTTCTAGTTATTATTGTAAATTATAACTTGTAGATCTGAACTTGTAATAGTGAATTACAGAACTTAGATTTGTTAAATTCAAATTATTAATTCTAATTATTACTTGAAGATCTGAACTAGTAATTGTCAAATACAGAACTAAAATTGATAGCTTCTAATTATTATTGCAAATTATAACTTGAAGATCTGAACTTGTAATTGTCAAATACAGAACTTAAAATTGATAGCTTATAATTATTATTGTAAATTATAACTTGAAGATCTGAACTTGTAGTAGTGAATTACAGAACTTAGATTTGTTAAATTCAAATTATTATTTCAAATTATAACTTGAAGATCTGAACTAGTAATTGTCAAATACAGAACTTAAAATTGATAGCTACTAATTATTATTGCAAATTATAACTTGAAGATCTGAACTAGTAATTGTCAAATACAGAACTTAAAATTGATAGCTTCTAATTATTATTTCAAATTATAACTTGAAGATCTGAACTTGTAATTGTCAAATCCAGAACTTCTAAATGTTAAATACAAATTATTAGGCCAATTATAACTTGTAGATCTGAACTTGTAATTGTCAAATACAGAACTTAGAATTGATAGCTTCTAATTATTATTGTAAATTATAACTTGAAGATCTGAACTTGTAATAATGAATTACAGAACTTAGATTTGTCAAATTCAATTTATTATTTCTAATTATAACTTGTAGATCTGAACTAGTAATTGTCAAATACAGAACTTAAAATTGATAGCTTCTAATTATTATTGCAAATTATAACTTGAAGATCTGAACTTGTAATAGTCAAATACAGAACTTCGAATTGTTAAATACAAATTATTAGTGCAAATTATAACTTGAAGATCTGAACTAGTAATTGTCAAATACAGCACTTAAAATTGATAGCTTCTAATTATTATTGTAAATTATAACTTGAAGATCTGAACTTGTAATAGTGAATTACAGAACTTAGATTTGTTTAATTCAAATTATTATTTCAAATTATAACTTGAAGATCTGAACTAGTAATTGTCAAATACAGAACTTAAAATTGATAGATTCTAATTATTATTTCAAATTATAACTTGAAGATCTGAACTAGTAATTGTCAAATACAGAACTTAAAATTGATAGCTTCTAATTATTATTGCAAATTATAACTTGAAGATCTGAACTTGTAATTGTCAAATACAGTACTTAAAATTGATAGCTTCTAATTATTATTGCAAATTATAACTTGAAGATCTGAACTTGTAATTGTCAAATACAGAACTTAAAATTGATAGCTTTTAATTATTATTGTAAATTATAACTTGAAGATCTGAACTTGTAATAGTGAATTACAGAACTTAGATTTGTTAAATTCAAATTATTATTTCAAATTATAACTTGAAGATCTGAACTAGTAATTGTCAAATACAGAACTTAAAATTGATAGCTTCTAATTATTATTGCAAATTATAACTTGAAGATCTGAACTTGTAATTGTCAAATGCAGAACTTAAAATTGATAGCTTCTAATTATTATTTCAAATTATAACTTGAAGATCTGAACTTGTAATAGTCAAATACAGAACATCGAATTGTTAAATACAAATTATTAGTTCAAATTATAACTTGAAGATCTGAACTTGTAATAGGTAAATACAGAACTTCTAATTGTTAAATTCAAACTAATATTGCAAATAATAATTTGAAAATCTGAACTAGTAATAGTCAAATACAGAACTTCTAACTGTTAAAAACAAATTATTAGTGCAAATTATAACTTGAAGATCTGAACTTGTAATTGTCAAATACAGAACTTAAAATTGATAGCTTCTAATTATTATTGCAAATTATAACTTGTAGATCTGAACTTGTAATAGTGAATTACAGAACTTAGATTTGTCAAATTCAAATTATTATTTCTAATTATAACTTGAAGATCTGAACTAGTAATTGTCAAATACAGAACTTAAAATTGATAGCTTCTAATTATTATTGCAAATTATAACTTGAAGATCTGAACATGTAATTGTCAAATACAGAACTTCTAATTGTTAAATACAAATTATTAGTGCAAATTATAACTTGAAGATCTGAACTAGTAATTGTCAAATACAGAACTTAAAATTGATAGCTTCTAATTATTATTGCAAATTATAACTTGAAGATCTGAACTTGTAATAATTAATTACAGAACTAAGATTTGTTAAATTCAAATTATTATTTCAAATTATAACTTGAAGATCTGAACTAGTAATTGTCAAATACAGAACTTCTAATTATTAAATACAAATTATTAGTGCAAATTATAACTTGAAGATCTGAACTAGTAATTTTCAAATACAGAACTTAATATTGATAGCTTCTAATTATTATTGCAAATTATAACTAAAAGATCTGAACTTGTAATTATCAAATACAGAACTTCTAATTGTTAAATACAAATTATTAGTGCAAATTATAACTTGAAGATCTGAACTAGTAATTTTCAAATACAGAACTTAATATTGATAGCTTCTAATTATTATTGCAAATTAAAACTAGAAGTTCTGAACTTGTAATTGTCAAATACAGAACTTAAAATTGATAGCTTCTAATTATTATTTCAATTTATAACTTGAAGATCTGAACTTGTAATTGTCAAAAACAGAACTTAAAATTGAAAGCTGCTAATTATTATTTCAAATTATAACTTGTAGATCTGAACTTGTAATTGTCAAATACAGAACTTCTAATTATGAAAAACAATTTATTAGTGCAAATTATAACTTGAAGATCTGAACTTGTAATTGTCAAATACAGAACTTAAAATTGATAGCTTCTAATTATTATTGCAAATTATAACTTGAAGATCTGAACTAGTAATAGTGAATTACAGTACTTAGTTTTGTTAAATTTCAAATTATTATTTCAAATTATAACTTGTAGATCTGAACTAGTAATTGTCAAATACAGAACTTAAAATTGATAGCTTATAATTATTATTGTAAATTATATCTTGAAGATCTGAACTTGTAATAGTGAATTACAGAACTTAGATTTTTTAAATTCAAATTTTTATTTCAAATTATAACTTGAAGATCTGAACTAGTAATTGTCAAATACAGAACTTAAAATTGATAGCTTCTAATTATTATTGCAAATTAAAACTTGAAGTTCTGAACTTGTATTTGTCAAATACAGAACTAAAATTGATAGCTTCTAATTATTATTGTAAATTATAACTTGAAGATCTGAACTTGTAATAGTGAATTACAGCACTTAGATTTGTTAAATTCAATTAGTATTTCAAATTATAACTTGAAGATCTGAACTAGTAATTGTCAAATACAGAACTTAAAATTGATAGCTTCTAATTATTATTGTAAATTATAACTTGAAGATCTGAATTTGTAATTGTCAAATACAGAACTTAAAATTGATAGCTTCTAATTATTATTGTAAATTAAAACTTTAAGATCTGAATTTGTAATTGTCAAATACAGAACTTAAAATTGTTAGCTTCTAAATATTATTGTAAATTATAACTTGAAGATCTGAACTTGTAATTGTCAAATACAGAACTTAAAATTGATAGCTTCTAATTATTATTTCAAATAATAACTTGAAGATCTGTACTTGTAATTGTCAAATACTGAACTTAAAATTGATAGCTTATAATTATAATTCAAATTATAACTTGAGGATCTGAACTTGTAATAGTCAAATACAGAACTTCGAATTGTTAAATACAAATTATTAGTGCAAATTATAACTTGAAGATCTGAACTTGTAATAGTCAAATACAGAACTTCGAATTGTAAAATACAAATTACTAGTGCAAATTATAACTTGAAGATCTGAACTTGTAATAGGTAAATACAGAACTTCGAATTGTTAAATTCAAACTAAGATTGCAAATAATAATTTGAAGATCTGAACTTGTAATAGTCAAATACAGAACTTAAAATTGATAGCTTCTAATTATTATTGTAAAATATAACTTGAAGATCTGAACTTGTAATAGTGAATTACAGAACTTATATTTGTTAAATACAAATTATTATTTCAAATTATAACTTGAAGATCTAAACTGGTAATTGTCAAATACAGAACTTAAAATTGATAGCTCCTAATTATTATTGCAAATTATAACTTGAAGATCTGAACTAGTAATTGTCAAATACAGAACTTAAAATTGATAGCTTCTAATTATTATTGCAAATTATAACTTGAAGATCTGAACTTGTAATTGTCAAATACAGAACTTCTAATTGTTAAATACAAATTATTAGTGCAAATTATAACTAGAAGATCTGAACTTGTAATTGTCAAATACAGAACTTAAAATTAATAGCTTCTAATTATTATGAAAATTATAACTTGAAGATCTGAACTTGTAATAATGAATTACAGAACTTAGATTTGTTAAATTCAAATTATTATTTCAAATTATAACTTGAAGATCTGAACTAGTAATTGTCAATTACAGAACTTAAAATTGATAGCTTCTAATTATTATTGCAAATTATAACTTGAAGATCTGAACTAGTAATTACAGAACTTCTAAATGTTAAATACAAATTATTAGTGCAAATTATAACTTGTAGATCTGAACTTGTAATTGTCAAATACAGAACTTAAAATTGATAGCTTCTAATTATTATTGTAAATTATAACTTGAAGATCTGAACTTGTAATAATGAATTACAGAACTTAGATTTGTCAAATTCAATTTATTATTTCTAATTATAACTTGAAGATCTGAACTAGTAATTGTCAAATACAGAACTTAAAATTGATAGCTTCTAATTATTATTGCAAATTATAACTTGAAGATCTGAACTTGTAATAGTCAAATACAGAACTTCGAATTGTTAAATACAAATTATTAGTGCAAATTATAACTTGAAGATCTGAACTAGTAATTGTCAAATACAGCACTTAAAATTGATAGCTTCTAATTATTATTGTAAATTATAACTTGAAGATCTGAACTTGTAATAGTGAATTACAGAACTTAGATTTGTTTAATTCAAATTATTATTTCAAATTATAACTTGAAGATCTGAACTAGTAATTGTCAAATACAGAACTTAAAATTGATAGATTCTAATTATTATTTCAAATTATAACTTGAAGATCTGAACTAGTAATTGTCAAATACAGAACTTAAAATTGATAGCTTCTAATTATTATTGCAAATTATAACTTGAAGATCTGAACTTGTAATTGTCAAATACAGTACTTAAAATTGATAGCTTCTAATTATTATTGCAAATTATAACTTGAAGATCTGAACTTGTAATTGTCAAATACAGAACTTAAAATTGATAGCTTTTAATTATTATTGTAAATTATAACTTGAAGATCTGAACTTGTAATAGTGAATTACAGAACTTAGATTTGTTAAATTCAAATTATTATTTCAAATTATAACTTGAAGATCTGAACTAGTAATTGTCAAATACAGAACTTAAAATTGATAGCTTCTAATTATTATTGCAAATTATAACTTGAAGATCTGAACTTGTAATTGTCAAATGCAGAACTTAAAATTGATAGCTTCTAATTATTATTTCAAATTATAACTTGAAGATCTGAACTTGTAATAGTCAAATACAGAACATCGAATTGTTAAATACAAATTATTAGTGCAAATTATAACTTGAAGATCTGAACTTGTAATAGGTAAATACAGAACTACTAATTGTTAAATTCAAACTAATATTGCAAATAATAATTTGAAAATCTGAACTAGTAATAGTCAAATACAGAACTTCTAACTGTTAAAAACAAATTATTAGTGCAAATTATAACTTGAAGATCTGAACTTGTAATTGTCAAATACAGAACTTAAAATTGATAGCTTCTAATTATTATTGCAAATTATAACTTGAAGATCTGAACTGGTAATAGTGAATTACAGAACTTAGATTTGTCAAATTCAAATTATTTTTTCTAATTATAACTTGAAGATCTGAACTAGTAATTGTCAAATACAGAACTTAAAATTGATAGCTTCTAATTATTATTGCAAATTATAACTTGAAGATCTGAACTAGTAATTGTCAAATACAGAACTTCTAATTGTTAAATACAAATTATTAGTGCAAATTATAACTTGAAGATCTGAACTAGTAATTGTCAAATACAGAACTTAAAATTGATAGCTTCTAATTATTATTGCAAATTATAACTTGAAGATCTGAACTTGTAATAGTTAATTACAGAACTAAGATTTGTTAAATTCAAATTATTATTTCAAATTATAACTTGAAGATCTGAACTAGTAATTTTCAAATACAGAACTTAATATTGATAGCTTCTAATTATTATTGCAAATTATAACTAAAAGATCTGAACTTGTAATTATCAAATACAGAACTTCTAATTGTTAAATACAAATTATTAGTGCAAATTATAACTTGAAGATCTGAACTAGTAATTTTCAAATACAGAACTTAATATTGATAGCTTCTAATTATTATTGCAAATTAAAACTAGAAGTTCTGAACTTGTAATTGTCAAATACAGAACTTAAAATTGATAGCTTCTAATTATTATTTCAATTTATAACTTGAAGATCTGAACTTGTAATTGTCAAATAGAGAACTTAAAATTGATAGCTTCTAATTATTATTGCAAATTATAACTTGAAGATCTGAACTTGTAATTGTCAAATACAGAACTTCTAATTGTTAAATACAAATTAGTAGTGCAAATTATAACTTGAAGATCTGAACTTGTAATTATCAAATACAGAACTTAAAATTGATAGCTTCTAATTATTATTGTAAATTATAACTTGAAGATCTGAACTTGTAATAGTGAATTACAGAACTTAGATTTGTTAAATTCAAATTATTATTTCAAATTATAACTTGAAGATCTGAACTAGTAATTGTCAAATACAGAACTTAAAATTGATAGCTTCTAATTATTATTGCAAATTATAACTTGAAGATCTGAACTAGTAATTGTCAAATACAGAACTTAAAATTGATAGCTTCTAATTATTATTGTAAATTATAACTTGAAGATCTGAACTTGTAATTGTCAAATACAGAACTTAAAATTGATAGCTTCTAATTATTATTGCATATTATAACTTGAAGATCTGAACTTGTAATTGTTAAATAGAGAATTTAAAATTGATAGCTTCTAATTATTATTGTAAATTATAACTTTTAGATCTGAACTTGTAATTGTCAAATACAGAACTTAAAATTGATAGCTTCTAATTATTATTGTAAATTATAACTTGAAGATCTGAACTTGTAATAGTGAATTACAGAACTTAGATTTGTTAAATTCAAATTATTATTTCAAATTATAACTTAAAGATCTGAACTAGTAATTGTCAAATACAGAACTTAAAATTGATAGCTTCTAATTATTATTGCATATTATAACTTGAAGATCTGAACTTGTAAATGTTAAATACAGAACTTAAAATTGATAGCTTCTAATTATTATTGTAAATTATAACTTCAAGATCTGAACTTGTAATTGTCAAATACAGAACTTAAAATTGATAGCTTCTAATTATTATTGCAAATAATAACTTGAAGATCTGAACTTGTAATTGTCAAATACAGAACTCAAAATTGATAGCTTCTAATTATTATTGCAAATTATAACTTGAAGATCTGAACTAGTAATTGTCAAATACAGAACTTCTAATTGTTAAATACAAATTATTAGTGCAAATTATAAATTGAAGATCTGAACTAGTAATTGTCAAATACAGAACTTAAAATTGATAGCTTCTAATTATTATTGCAAATTATAACTTGAAGTTCTGAACTTGTAATAGTTAATTACAGAACTAAGATTTGTTAAATTCAAATTATTATTTCAAATTATAACTTGAAGATCTGAACTAGTAATTGTCAAATACAGAACTTCTAATTATTAAATACAAATTATTAGTGCAAATTATAACTTGCAGATCTGAACTAGTAATTTTCAAATACAGAACTTAATATTGATAGCTTCTAATTATTATTGCAAATTATAACTAAAAGATCTGAACTTGTAATTATCAAATACAGAACTTCTAATTGTTAAATACAAATTATTAGTGCAAATTATAACTTGAAGATCTGAACTAGTAATTTTCAAATACAGAACTTAATATTGATAGCTTCTAATTATTATTGCAAATTAAAACTAGAAGTTCTGAACTTGTAATTGTCAAATACAGAACTTAAAATTGATAGCTTCTAATTATTATTTCAATTTATAACTTGAAGATCTGAACTTGTAATTGTCAAATACAGAACTTAAAATTGATAGCTTCTAATTATTATTGCAAATTATAACTTGAAGATCTGAACTTGTAATTGTCAAATACAGAACTTCTAATTGTTAAATACAAATTAGTAGTGCAAATTATAACTTGTAGATCTGAACTTGTAATTATCAAATACAGAAATTAAAATTGATAGCTTCTAATTATTATTGTAAATTATAACTTGAAGATCTGAACTTGTAATAGTGAATTACAGAACTTAGATTTGTTAAATTCAAATTATTATTTCAAATTATAACTTGAAGATCTGAACTAGTAATTGTCAAATACAGAACTTAAAATTGATAGCTTCTAATTATTATTGCAAATTATAACTTGAAGATCTGAACTTGTAATTGTCAAATACAGAACTTAAAATTGATAGCTTCTAATTATTATTGTAAATTATAACTTGAAGATCTGAACTTGTAATTGTCAAATACAGAACTTAAAATTGATAGCTTCTAATTATTATTGCATATTATAACTTGAAGATCTGCACTTGTAATTGTTAAATAGAGAATTTAAAATTGATAGCTTCTAATTATTATTGTAAATTATAACTTTTAGATCTGAACTTGTAATTGTCAAATACAGAACTTAAAATTGATAGCTTCTAATTATTATTGTAAATTATAACTTGAAGATCTGAACTTGTAATAGTGAATTACAGAACTTAGATTTGTTAAATTCAAATTATTATTTCAAATTATAACTTAAAGATCTGAACTAGTAATTGTCAAATACAGAACTTAAAATTGATAGCTTCTAATTATTATTGCATATTATAACTTGAAGATCTGAACTTGTAATTGTTAAATACAGAACTTAAAATTGATAGCTTCTAATTATTATTGTAAATTATAACTTCAAGATCTGAACTTGTAATTGTCAAATACAGAACTTAAAATTGATAGCGTCTAATTATTATTGCAAATAATAACTTGAAGATCTGAACTTGTAATTGTCAAATACAGAACTCAAAATTGATAGCTTCTAATTATTATTGCAAATTATAATTAGAAGATCTGAACTTGTAATAGACAAATACGCAACTTAGCATTGTTAAATACAAATTGTGATTGCAAATTATAACTTGAAGATCTGAACCTGTAATTGTCAAATACAGAACTTCTAATTGTTAAATACAAATTATTAGTGCTAATTATAACTTGAAGATCTGAACTAGTAATTGTCAAATACAGAACTTAAAATTGATAGCTTCTAATTATTATTGCAAATTATAACTTGAAGATCTGAACTTGTAATTGTCAAATACAGAACTTCTAATTGTTAAATACAAATTATTAGTGCTAATTATAACTTGAAGATCTGAACTTGTAATTGTCAAATACAGAACTTAAAATTGATAGCTTCTAATTATTATTGCAAATTATAACTTGAAGATCTGAACTTGTAATAGTCAAATACAGAACTTAAAATTGATAGCTTCTAATTATTATTGTAAATTATAACTTGAAGATCTGAACTTGTAATAGTGAATTACAGAACTTAGATTTGTTAAATTCAAATTATTACTTCAATTTATAACTTGAAGATCTGAACTAGTAATTGTCAAATACAGAACTTAAAATTGATAGCTTCTAATTATTATTGCATATTATAACTTGAAGATGTGAACTTGTAATTGTTAAATACAGAACTTAAAATTGATAGCTTCTAATTATTATTGTAAATTATAACTTGAAGATCTGAACTTGTAATTGTCAAATACAGAACTTAAAATTGATAGCTTCTTATTATTATTGTAAATTATTACTTGAAGATCTGAACTTGTAATTGTCAAATAAAGAACTTAAAATTGATAGCTTCTAATTATTATTGCAAATAATAACTTGAAGATCTGAACTAGTAATTGTCAAATACAGAACTTAAAATTGATAGCTTCTAATTATTATTGCAAATAATAATTTGAAGATCTGAACTTGTAATAGTCAAATACAGAACTTCTAATTGTTAAATACAAATCATTAGTGCAAATTATAATTTGAAGATCTGAACTAGTAATTGTCAAATCCAGAACTTAAAATTGATAGCTTCTAATTATTATTGTAAATTATAACTTGAAGATCTGAACTTGTAATTGTCAAATACAGAACTTAAAATTGATAGCTTCTTATTATTATTGTAAATTATTACTTGAAGATCTGAACTTGTAATTGTCAAATAAAGAACTTAAAATTGATAGCTTCTAATTATTATTGCAAATAATAACTTGAAGATCTGAACTAGTAATTGTCAAATACAGAACTTAAAATTGATAGCTTCTAATTATTATTGCAAATAATAATTTGAAGATCTGAACTTGTAATAGTCAAATACAGAACTTCTAATTGTTAAATACAAATCATTAGTGCAAATTATAATTTGAAGATCTGAACTAGTAATTGTCAAATCCAGAACTTAAAATTGATAGCTTCTAATTATTATTGCAAATTATAACTTGAAGATCTAAACTTTTAATTGTCAAATACAGAACTTCTAATTGTTAAATACAAATTATTAGTGCAAATTATAACTTGAAGATCTGAACTTGTAATTGTCAAATACAGAACTTAAAATTGATAGCTTCTAATTATTATTGCAAATTATAACTTGAAGATCTGAACTTGTAATTGTCAAATACAGAACTTCTAATTGTTAAATACTAATTTAGTGCAAATTATAACTTGAAGTTCTGAACTAGTAATTGTCAAATACAGATCTTAAAATTGATAGCTTCTAATTGTTATTGCAAATTATAACTAGAAGTTCTGAACTTGTAATTGTCAAATACAGAACTTAAAATTTATAGCTTCTAATTATTATTGTAAATTATAACTTGAAGATCTGAACTTGTAATAGTGAATTACAGAACTTAGATTTGTTAAATTTAAATTATTATTTCAAAATATAACTTGAAGATCTGAACTAGTAATTGTCAAATACAGAACTTAAAATTTATAGCTTCTAATTATTATTGCAAACTATAATTAGAAGATCTGAACTTGTAATAGACAAATACGCAACTTAGCATTGTTAAATACAAATTGTGATTGCAAATTATAACTTGAAGATCTGAACCTGTAATTGTCAAATACAGAACTTCTAATTGTTAAATACAAATTATTAGTGCTAATTATAACTTGAAGATCTGAACTAGTAATTGTCAAATACAGAACTTAAAATTGATAGCTTCTAATTATTATTGCAAATTATAACTTGAAGATCTTAACTTGTAATTGTCAAATACAGAACTTCTAATTGTTAAATACAAATTATTAGTGCTAATTATAACTTGAAGATCTGAACTTGTAATTGTCAAATACAGAACTTAAAATTGATAGCTTCTAATTATTATTGCAAATTATAACTTGAAGATCTGAACTTGTAATAGTCAAATACAGAACTTAAAATTGATAGCTTCTAATTATTATTGTAAATTATAACTTGAAGATCTGAACTTGTAATAGTGAATTACAGAACTTAGATTTGTTAAATTCAAATTATTACTTCAAATTATAACTTGAAGATCTGAACTAGTAATTGTCAAATACAGAACTTAAAATTGATAGCTTCTAATTATTATTGCATATTATAACTTGAAGATCTGAACTTGTAATTGTTAAATACAGAACTTAAAATTGATAGCTTCTAATTATTATTGTAAATTATAACTTGAAGATCTGAACTTGTAATTGTCAAATACAGAACTTAAAATTGATAGCTTCTAATTATTATTGTAAATTATAACTTGAAGATCTGAACTTGTAATTGTCAAATACAGAACTTAAAATTGATAGCTTCTAATTATTATTGCAAATAATAACTTGAAGATCTGAACTTGTAATTGTCAAATACAGAACTTAAAATTGATAGCTTCTAATTATTATTGCAAATAATAATTCGAAGATCTGAACTTGTAATAGTCAAATACAGAACTTCTAATTGTTAAATACAAATCATTAGTGCAAATTATAATTTGAAGATCTGAACTAGTAATTGTCAAATACAGAACTTAAAATTGATAGCTTCTAATTATTATTGCAAATTATAACTTGAAGATCTAAACTTTTAATTGTCAAATACAGAACTTCTAATTGTTAAATACAAATTATTAGTGCAAATCATAACTTGAAGATCTGAACTTGTAATTGTCAAATACAGAACTTAAAATTGATAGCTTCTAATTATTATTGTAAATTATAACTTGAAGATCTGAACTTGTAATTGTCAAATACAGAACTTAAAATTGATAGCTTCTAATTATTATTGCAAATTATAACTTGAAGATCTTAACTTGTAATTGTCAAATACAGAACTTCTAATTGTTAAATACAAATTATTAGTGCTAATTATAACTTGAAGATCTGAACTTGTAATTGTCAAATACAGAACTTCTA
The DNA here is from genome assembly GCA_963170105.1 of Cantharis lateralis. NCBI lineage: Eukaryota > Metazoa > Arthropoda > Insecta > Coleoptera > Cantharidae > Cantharis > Cantharis lateralis. The sequence goes on along the minus strand of OY720625.1, from coordinate 20,996,066 downwards.
ATTGTTAAATACAAATTATTAGTGCAAATCATAACTTGAAGATCTGAACTTGTAATTGTCAAATACAGAACTTAAAATTGATAGCTTCTAATTATTATTGCAAATTATAACTTGAAGATCTGAACTTGTAATTGTCAAATACAGAACTTCTAATTGTTAAATACTAATTATTAGTGCAAATTATAACTTGAAGATCTGAACTAGTAATTGTCAAATACAGAACTTAAAATTGATAGCTTCTAATTATTATTGCAAATTATAACTTGAAGATCTAAACTTTTAATTGTCAAATACAGAACTTCTAATTGTTAAATACAAATTATTAGTGCAAATCATAACTTGAAGATCTGAACTTGTAATTGTCAAATACAGAACTTAAAATTGATAGCTTCTAATTATTATTGCAAATTATAACTTGAAGATCTGAACTTGTAATTGTCAAATACAGAACTTCTAATTGTTAAATACTAATTATTAGTGCAAATTATAACTTGAAGGTCTGAACTAGTAATTGTCAAATACAGAACTTAAAATTGATAGCTTCTAATTATTATTGCAAATTATAACTTGAAGATCTGAACTTGTAATTGTCAAATACAGAACTTAAAATTGATAGCTTCTAATTATTATTGTAAATTATAACTTGAAGATCTGAACTTGTAATTGTCAAATACAGAACTTAAAATTGATAGCTTCTAATTATTATTGCATATTATAACTTGAAGATCTGAACTTGTAATTGTTAAATAGAGAATTTAAAATTGATAGCTTCTAATTATTATTGTAAATTATAACTTTTAGATCTGAACTTGTAATTGTCAAATACAGAACTTAAAATTGCTAGCTTCTAATTATTATTGTAAATTATAACTTGAAGATCTGAACTTGTAATAGTGAATTACAGAACTTAGATTTGTTAAATTCAAATTATTATTTCAAATAATAACTTAAAGATCTGAACTAGTAATTGTCAAATACAGAACTTAAAATTGATAGCTTCTAATTATTATTGCATATTATAACTTGAAGATCTGAACTTGTAATTGTTAAATACAGAACTTAAAATTGATAGCTTCTAATTATTATTGTAAATTATAACTTCAAGATCTGAACTTGTAATTGTCAAATACAGAACTTAAAATTGATAGCTTCTAATTATTATTGCAAATAATAACTTGAAGATCTGAACTTGTAATTGTCAAATACAGAACTCAAAATTGATAGCTTCTAATTATTATTGCAAATTAGAAATTAGAAGATCTGAACTTGTAATAGACAAATACGCAACTTAGCATTGTTAAATACAAATTGTGATTGCAAATTATAACTTGAAGATCTGAACCTGTAATTGTCAAATACAGAACTTCTAATTGTTAAATACAAATTATTAGTGCTAATTATAACTTGAAGATCTGAACTAGTAATTGTCAAATACAGAACTGAAAATTGATAGCTTCTAATTAATATTGCAAATTATAACTTGAAGATCTGAACTTGTAATTGTCAAATACAGAACTTCTAATTGTTAAATACAAATTATTAGTGCTAATTATAACTTGAAGATCTGAACTTGTAATTGTCAAATACAGAACTTAAAATTGATAGCTTCTAATTATTATTGCAAATTATAACTTGAAGATCTGAACTTGTAATAGTCAAATACAGAACTTAAAATTGATAGCTTCTAATTATTATTGTAAATTATAACTTGAAGATCTGAACTTGTAATAGTGAATTACAGAACTTAGATTTGTTAAATTCAAATTATTACTTCAATTTATAACTTGAAGATCTGAACTAGTAATTGTCAAATACAGAACTTAAAATTGATAGCTTCTAATTATTATTGCATATTATAACTTGAAGATGTGAACTTGTAATTGTTAAATACAGAACTTAAAATTGATAGCTTCTAATTATTATTGTAAATTATAACTTGAAGATCTGAACTTGTAATTGTCAAATACAGAACTTAAAATTGATAGCTTCTTATTATTATTGTAAATTATTACTTGAAGATCTGAACTTGTAATTGTCAAATAAAGAACTTAAAATTGATAGCTTCTAATTATTATTGCAAATAATAACTTGAAGATCTGAACTAGTAATTGTCAAATACAGAACTTAAAATTGATAGCTTCTAATTATTATTGCAAATAATAATTTGAAGATCTGAACTTGTAATAGTCAAATACAGAACTTCTAATTGTTAAATACAAATCATTAGTGCAAATTATAATTTGAAGATCTGAACTAGTAATTGTCAAATCCAGAACTTAAAATTGATAGCTTCTAATTATTATTGCAAATTATAACTTGAAGATCTAAACTTTTAATTGTCAAATACAGAACTTCTAATTGTTAAATACAAATTATTAGTGCAAATTATAACTTGAAGATCTGAACTTGTAATTGTCAAATACAGAACTTAAAATTGATAGCTTCTAATTATTATTGCAAATTATAACTTGAAGATCTGAACTTGTAATTGTCAAATACAGAACTTCTAATTGTTAAATACTAATTTAGTGCAAATTATAACTTGAAGTTCTGAACTAGTAATTGTCAAATACAGATCTTAAAATTGATAGCTTCTAATTGTTATTGCAAATTATAACTAGAAGTTCTGAACTTGTAATTGTCAAATACAGAACTTAAAATTTATAGCTTCTAATTATTATTGTAAATTATAACTTGAAGATCTGAACTTGTAATAGTGAATTACAGAACTTAGATTTGTTAAATTTAAATTATTATTTCAAAATATAACTTGAAGATCTGAACTAGTAATTGTCAAATACAGAACTTAAAATTTATAGCTTCTAATTATTATTGCAAACTATAATTAGAAGATCTGAACTTGTAATAGACAAATACGCAACTTAGCATTGTTAAATACAAATTGTGATTGCAAATTATAACTTGAAGATCTGAACCTGTAATTGTCAAATACAGAACTTCTAATTGTTAAATACAAATTATTAGTGCTAATTATAACTTGAAGATCTGAACTAGTAATTGTCAAATACAGAACTTAAAATTGATAGCTTCTAATTATTATTGCAAATTATAACTTGAAGATCTTAACTTGTAATTGTCAAATACAGAACTTCTAATTGTTAAATACAAATTATTAGTGCTAATTATAACTTGAAGATCTGAACTTGTAATTGTCAAATACAGAACTTAAAATTGATAGCTTCTAATTATTATTGCAAATTATAACTTGAAGATCTGAACTTGTAATAGTCAAATACAGAACTTAAAATTGATAGCTTCTAATTATTATTGTAAATTATAACTTGAAGATCTGAACTTGTAATAGTGAATTACAGAACTTAGATTTGTTAAATTCAAATTATTACTTCAAATTATAACTTGAAGATCTGAACTAGTAATTGTCAAATACAGAACTTAAAATTGATAGCTTCTAATTATTATTGCATATTATAACTTGAAGATCTGAACTTGTAATTGTTAAATACAGAACTTAAAATTGATAGCTTCTAATTATTATTGTAAATTATAACTTGAAGATCTGAACTTGTAATTGTCAAATACAGAACTTAAAATTGATAGCTTCTAATTATTATTGTAAATTATAACTTGAAGATCTGAACTTGTAATTGTCAAATACAGAACTTAAAATTGATAGCTTCTAATTATTATTGCAAATAATAACTTGAAGATCTGAACTTGTAATTGTCAAATACAGAACTTAAAATTGATAGCTTCTAATTATTATTGCAAATAATAATTCGAAGATCTGAACTTGTAATAGTCAAATACAGAACTTCTAATTGTTAAATACAAATCATTAGTGCAAATTATAATTTGAAGATCTGAACTAGTAATTGTCAAATACAGAACTTAAAATTGATAGCTTCTAATTATTATTGCAAATTATAACTTGAAGATCTAAACTTTTAATTGTCAAATACAGAACTTCTAATTGTTAAATACAAATTATTAGTGCAAATCATAACTTGAAGATCTGAACTTGTAATTGTCAAATACAGAACTTAAAATTGATAGCTTCTAATTATTATTGTAAATTATAACTTGAAGATCTGAACTTGTAATTGTCAAATACAGAACTTAAAATTGATAGCTTCTAATTATTATTGCAAATTATAACTTGAAGATCTTAACTTGTAATTGTCAAATACAGAACTTCTAATTGTTAAATACAAATTATTAGTGCTAATTATAACTTGAAGATCTGAACTTGTAATTGTCAAATACAGAACTTAAAATTGATAGCTTCTAATTATTATTGCAAATTATAACTTGAAGATCTGAACTTGTAATAGTCAAATACAGAACTTAAAATTGATAGCTTCTAATTATTATTGTAAATTATAACTTGAAGATCTGAACTTGTAATAGTGAATTACAGAACTTAGATTTGTTAAATTCAAATTATTACTTCAAATTATAACTTGAAGATCTGAACTAGTAATTGTCAAATACAGAACTTAAAATTGATAGCTTCTAATTATTATTGCATATTATAACTTGAAGATCTGAACTTGTAATTGTTAAATACAGAACTTAAAATTGATAGCTTCTAATTATTATTGTAAATTATAACTTGAAGATCTGAACTTGTAATTGTCAAATACAGAACTTAAAATTGATAGCTTCTAATTATTATTGTAAATTATAACTTGAAGATCTGAACTTGTAATTGTCAAATACAGAACTTAAAATTGATAGCTTCTAATTATTATTGCAAATAATAACTTGAAGATCTGAACTTGTAATTGTCAAATACAGAACTTAAAATTGATAGCTTCTAATTATTATTGCAAATAATAATTCGAAGATCTGAACTTGTAATAGTCAAATACAGAACTTCTAATTGTTAAATACAAATCATTAGTGCAAATTATAATTTGAAGATCTGAACTAGTAATTGTCAAATACAGAACTTAAAATTGATAGCTTCTAATTATTATTGCAAATTATAACTTGAAGATCTAAACTTTTAATTGTCAAATACAGAACTTCTAATTGTTAAATACAAATTATTAGTGCAAATCATAACTTGAAGATCTGAACTTGTAATTGTCAAATACAGAACTTAAAATTGATAGCTTCTAATTATTATTGCAAATTATAACTTGAAGATCTGAACTTGTAATTGTCAAATACAGAACTTCTAATTGTTAAATACTAATTATTAGTGCAAATTATAACTTGAAGTTCTGAACTAGTAATTGTCAAATACAGATCTTAAAATTGATAGCTTCTAATTATTATTGCAAATTATAACTAGAAGATCTGAACTTGTAATTGTCAAATACAGAACTTAAAATTGATAGCTTCTAATTATTATTTCAAATTATAACTTGAAGATCTGAACTTGTAATTGTCAAATACAGAACTTAAAATTGATAGCTTCTAATTATTATTGTAAATTATAACTTGAAGATCTGAACTTGTAATAGTGAATTACAGAACTTAGATTTGTTAAATTTAAATTATTATTTCAAAATATAACTTGAAGATCTGAACTAGTAATTGTCAAATACAGAACTTAAAATTGATAGCTTCTAATAATTATTGCAAATTATAACTTGAAGATCTGAACTTGTAATTGTCAAATACAGAACTTAAAATTGATAGCTTCTAATTATTATTGCAAATTATAACTTGAAGATCTGAACTTGTAATTGTCAAATACAGAACATAAAATTGATAGCTTCTAATTATTATTTCAAATTATAACTTGAAGATCTGAACTTGTAATTGTCAAATACAGAACTTAAAATTGATAGCTTCTAATTATTATTGTAAGTTATAACTTGAAGATCTGAACTTGTAATCGTGAATTACAGAACTTAGATTTGTTAAATTCAAATTATTATTTCAAATTATAACTTGAAGATCTGAACTAGTAATTGTCAAATACAGAACTTAAAATAGATAGCTTCTAATTATAATTGCAAATTATAACTTGAAGATCTGAACTTGTAATTGTTAAATACAGAACTTCAAATTGTTAAATACAAATTATTAGTGCAAATTATAACTAGAAGATCTGAACTTGTAATTGTCAAATACAGCACTTAAAGTTGATAGCTTCCAATTATTATTGTAAATTATAACTTGAAGATCTGAACTTGTAATAGTGAATTACAGAACTTAGATTTGATAAATTCAAATTATTATTTCAAATTATAACTTGAAGATCTGAACTAGTAATTGTCAAATACAGAACTTAAAATTGATAGCTTCTAATTATTATTGTAAATTATAACTTGAAGATCTGAACTTGTAATAGTGAATTACAGAACTTAGATTTGTTAAATTCAAATTATTACTTCAATTTATAACTTGAAGATCTGAACTAGTAATTGTCAAATACAGAACTTAAAATTGATAGCTTCTAATTATTATTGCATATTATAACTTGAAGATCTGAACTTGTAATTGTTAAATACAGAACTTAAAATTGATAGCTTCTAATTATTATTGTAAATTATAACTTGAAGATCTGAACTTGTAATTGTCAAATACAGAACTTAAAATTGATAGCTTCTAATTATTATTGTAAATTATAACTTGAAGATCTGAACTTGTAATTGTCAAATACAGAACTTAAAATTGATAGCTTCTAATTATTATTGCAAATAATAACTTGAAGATCTGAACTTGTAATTGTCAAATACAGAACTTAAAATTGATAGCTTCTAATTATTATTGCAAATAATAATTCGAAGATCTGAACTTGTAATAGTCAAATACAGAACTTCTAATTGTTAAATACAAATCATTAGTGCAAATTATAATTTGAAGATCTGAACTAGTAATTGTCAAATCCAGAACTTAAAATTGATAGCTTCTAATTATTATTGCAAATTATAACTTGAAGATCTAAACTTTTAATTGTCAAATACAGAACTTCTAATTGTTAAATACAAATTATTAGTGCAAATTATAACTTGAAGATCTGAACTTGTAATTGTCAAATACAGAACTTAAAATTGATAGCTTCTAATTATTATTGCAAATTATAACTTGAAGATCTGAACTTGTAATTGTCAAATACAGAACTTCTAATTGTTAAATACTAATTATTAGTGCAAATTATAACTTGAAGTTCTGAACTAGTAATTGTCAAATACAGATCTTAAAATTGATAGCTTCTAATTATTATTGCAAATTATAACTAGAAGATCTGAACTTGTAATTGTCAAATACAGAACTTAAAATTGATAGCTTCTAATTATTATTTCAAATTATAACTTGAAGATCTGAACTTGTAATTGTCAAATACAGAACTTAAAATTTATAGCTTCTAATTATTATTGTAAATTATAACTTGAAGATCTGAACTTGTAATAGTGAATTACAGAACTTAGATTTGTTAAATTTAAATTATTATTTCAAAATATAACTTGAAGATCTGAACTAGTAATTGTCAAATACAGAACTTAAAATTGATAGCTTCTAATTATTATTGCAAATTATAATTAGAAGATCTGAACTTGTAATAGACAAATACGCAACTTAGCATTGTTAAATACAAATTGTGATTGCAAATTATAACTTGAAGATCTGAACCTGTAATTGTCAAATACAGAACTTCTAATTGTTAAATACAAATTATTAGTGCTAATTATAACTTGAAGATCTGAACTAGTAATTGTCAAATACAGAACTTAAAATTGATAGCTTCTAATTATTATTGCAAATTATAACTTGAAGATCTGAACTTGTAATTGTCAAATACAGAACTTCAAATTGTTAAATACAAATTATTAGTGCTAATTATAACTTGAAGATCTGAACTTGTAATTGTCAAATACAGAACTTAAAATTGATAGCTTCTAATTATTATTGCAAATTATAACTTGAAGATCTGAACTTGTAATAGTCAAATACAGAACTTAAAATTGATAGCTTCTAATTATTATTGTAAATTATAACTTGAAGATCTGAACTTGTAATAGTGAATTACAGAACTTAGATTTGTTAAATTCAAATTATTACTTCAAATTATAACTTGAAGATCTGAACTAGTAATTGTCAAATACAGAACTTAAAATTGATAGCTTCTAATTATTATTGCATATTATAACTTGAAGATCTGAACTTGTAATTGTTAAATACAGAACTTAAAATTGATAGCTTCTAATTATTATTGTAAATTATAACTTGAAGATCTGAACTGGTAATTGTCAAATACAGAACTTAAAATTGATAGCTTCTAATCATTATTGTAAATTATAACTTGAAGATCTGAACTTGTAATTGTCAAATACAGAACTTAAAATTGATAGCTTCTAATTATTATTGCAAATAATAACTTGAAGATCTGAACTTGTAATTGTCAAATACAGAACTTAAAATTGATAGCTTCTAATTATTATTGCAAATAATAATTCGAAGATCTGAACTTGTAATAGTCAAATACAGAACTTCAAATTGTTAAATACAAATCATTAGTGCAAATTATAATTTGAAGATCTGAACTAGTAATTGTCAAATACAGAACTTAAAATTGATAGCTTCTAATTATTATTGCAAATTATAACTTGAAGATCTAAACTTTTAATTGTCAAATACAGAACTTCTAATTGTTAAATACAAATTATTAGTGCAAATTATAACTTGAAGATCTGAACTTGTAATTGTCAAATACAGAACTTAAAATTGATAGCTTCTAATTATTATTGCAAATTATAACTTGAAGATCTGAACTTGTAATTGTCAAATACAGAACTTCTAATTGTTAAATACTAATTATTAGTGCAAATTATAACTTGAAGTTCTGAACTAGTAATTGTCAAATACAGATCTTAAAATTGATAGCTTCTAATTATTATTGCAAATTATAACTAGAAGATCTGAACTTGTAATTGTCAAATACAGAACTTAAAATTGATAGCTTCTAATTATTATTTCAAATTATAACTTGAAGATCTGAACTTGTAATTGTCAAATACAGAACTTAAAATTGATAGCTTCTAATTATTATTGTAAATTATAACTTGAAGATCTGAACTTGTAATAGTGAATTACAGAACTTAGATTTGTTAAATTTAAATTATTATTTCAAAATATAACTTGAAGATCTGAACTAGTAATTGTCAAATACAGGACTTAAAATTGATAGCTTCTAATAATTATTGCAAATTATAACTTGAAGATCTGAACTTGTAATTGTCAAATACAGAACTTAAAATTGATAGCTTCTAATTATTATTGCAAATTATAACTTGAAGATCTGAACTTGTAATTATCAAATACAGAACATAAAATTGATAGCTTCTAATTATTATTTCAAATTATAACTTGAAGATCTGAACTTGTAATTGTCAAATACAGAACTTAAAATTGATAGCTTCTAATTATTATTGTAAGTTATAACTTGAAGATCTGAACTTGTAATCGTGAATTACAGAACTTAGATTTGTTAAATTCAAATTATTATTTCAAATTATAACTTGAAGATCTGAACTAGTAATTGTCAAATACAGAACTTAAAATAGATAGCTTCTAATTATTATTGCAAATTATAACTTGAAGATCTGAACTTGTAATTGTTAAATACAGAACTTCAAATTGTTAATACAAATTATTAGTGCAAATTATAACTAGAAGATCTGAACTTGTAATTGTCAAATACAACACTTAAAATTGATAGCTTCTAATTATTATTGTAAATTATAACTTGAAGATCTGAACTTGTAATAGTGAATTACAGAACTTAGATTTGATAAATTCAAATTATTATTTCAAATTATAACTTGAAGATCTGAACTTGTAATTGTCAAATACAGAACTTAAAATTGATAGCTTCTAATTATTATTGCAAATTATAACTTGAAGATCTGAACTTGTAATTGTCAAATACAGAAATTAAAATTGATAGCGTCTAATTATTATTGCAAATTATAACTTGAAGATCTGAACTTGTAATTGTCAAATACAGAACATAAAATTGATAGCTTCTAATTATTATTTCAAATTATAACTTGAAGATCTGAACTTGTAATTGTCAAATACAGAACTTAAAATTAATAGCTTCTAATTATTAATGCAAATTATAACTTGAAGATCTGAACTTGTAATTGTCAAATACAGAACTTAAAATTGATAGCTTCTAATTATTATTGTAAATTATAACTTGAAGATCTGAACTTGTAATATTGAATTACAGAACTTAGATTTGTTAAATTCAAATTATTATTTCAAATTATAACTTGAAGATCTGAACTAGTAATTGTCAAATACAGAACTTAAAATTGATAGCTTCTAATTATTATTGCATATTATAACTTGAAGATCTGAACTTGTAATTGTTAAATACAGAACTTAAAATTGATAGCTTCTAATTATTATTGTAAATTATAACTTCAAGATCTGAACTTGTAATTGTCAAATACAGAACTTAAAATTGATAGCTTCTAATTATTATTGCAAATAATAACTTGAAGATCTGAACTGGTAATTGTCAAATACAGAACTTAAAATTGATAGCTTCTAATTATTATTGCAAATTATAACTTGAAGATCTGAACTTGTAATTGTCAAATACAGAACTTCAAATTGTTAAATACAAATTATTAGTGCAAATTATAACTTGAAGATCTGAACTTGTAATTATCAAATACAGAACTTAAAATTGATAGCTTCTAATTATTATTGCAAATTATAACTTGAAGATCTGAACTTGTAATTGTCAAATACAGAACTTCTAATTGTTAAATACAAATTATTAGTGCAAATTATAACTTGAAGATCTGAACTAGTAATTGTCAAATACAGAACTTAAAATTGATAGCTTCAAATTACTATTGCAAATTATAACTTGAAGATCTGAACTTGTAATTGTCAAATACAGAACTTCTAATTGTTAAATACAAATTATTAGTGCTAATTATAACTTGAAGATCTGAACTTGTAATTGTCAAATACAGAACTTAAAATTGATAGCTTCTAATTATTATTGCAAATTATAACTTGAAGATCTGAACTTGTAATAGTCAAATACAGAACTTAAAATTGATAGCTTCTAATTATTATTGTAAATTATAACTTGAAGATCTGAACTTGTAATAGTGAATTACAGAACTTAGATTTGTTAAATTCAAATTATTACTTCAAATTATAACTTGAAGATCTGAACTAGTAATTGTCAAATACAGAACTTAAAATTGATAGCTTCTAATTATTATTGCAAATTATAACTTGAAGATCTGAACTTGTAATTGTCAAATACAGAACCTAAAATTGATAGCTTCTAATTATTATTGTAAATTATAACTTGAAGATCTGAACTTGTAATTGTCAAATACAGAACTTAAAATTGATAGCTTCTGATTATTATTGCAAATAATAACTTGGAGATCTGAACTAGTAATTGTCAAATACAGAACTTAAAATTGATAGCTTCTAATTATTATTGCAAATTATAACTTGAAGATCTGAACTTGTAATTGTCAAATACAGAAATTAAAATTGATAGCGTCTAATTATTATTGCAAATTATAACTTGAAGATCTGAACTTGTAATTGTCAAATACAGAACATAAAATTGATAGCTTCTAATTATTATTTCAAATTATAACTTGAAGATCTGAACTTGTAATTGTCAAATACAGAACTTACAATTAATAGCTTCTAATTATTAATGCAAATTACAACTTGAAGATCTGAACTTGTAATTGTCAAATACAGAACTTAAAATTGATAGCTTCTAATTATTATTGTAAATTATAACTTGAAGATCTGAACTTGTAATAGTGAATTACAGAACTTAGATTTGTTAAATTCAAATTATTATTTCAAATTATAACTTGAAGATCTGAACTAGTAATTGTCAAATACAGAACTTAAAATTGATAGCTTCTAATTATTATTGCAAATTATAACTTGAAGATCTGAACTTGTAATTGTTAAATACAGAACTTAAAATTGATAGCTTCTAATTATTATTGTAAATTATAACTTGAAGATCTGAACTTGTAATAGTGAATTACAGAACTTAGATTTGATAAATTCAAATTATTATTTCAAATTATAACTTGAAGATCTGAACTTGTAATTGTCAAATACAGAACTTAAAATTGATAGCTTCTAATTATTATTGCAAATTATAACTTGAAGATCTGAACTTGTAATTGTCAAATACAGAAATTAAAATTGATAGCGTCTAATTATTATTGCAAATTATAACTTGAAGATCTGAACTTGTAATTGTCAAATACAGAACATAAAATTGATAGCTTCTAATTATTATTTCAAATTATAACTTGAAGATCTGAACTTGTAATTGTCAAATACAGAACTTAAAATTAATAGCTTCTAATTATTAATGCAAATTATAACTTGAAGATCTGAACTTGTAATTGTCAAATACAGAACTTAAAATTGATAGCTTCTAATTATTATTGTAAATTATAACTTGAAGATCTGAACTTGTAATATTGAATTACAGAACTTAGATTTGTTAAATTCAAATTATTATTTCAAATTATAACTTGAAGATCTGAACTAGTAATTGTCAAATACAGAACTTAAAATTGATAGCTTCTAATTATTATTGCATATTATAACTTGAAGATCTGAACTTGTAATTGTTAAATACAGAACTTAAAATTGATAGCTTCTAATTATTATTGTAAATTATAACTTCAAGATCTGAACTTGTAATTGTCAAATACAGAACTTAAAATTGATAGCTTCTAATTATTATTGCAAATAATAACTTGAAGATCTGAACTGGTAATTGTCAAATACAGAACTTAAAATTGATAGCTTCTAATTATTATTGCAAATTATAACTTGAAGATCTGAACTTGTAATTGTCAAATACAGAACTTCAAATTGTTAAATACAAATTATTAGTGCAAATTATAACTTGAAGATCTGAACTTGTAATTATCAAATACAGAACTTAAAATTGATAGCTTCTAATTATTATTGCAAATTATAACTTGAAGATCTGAACTTGTAATTGTCAAATACAGAACTTCTAATTGTTAAATACAAATTATTAGTGCAAATTATAACTTGAAGATCTGAACTAGTAATTGTCAAATACAGAACTTAAAATTGATAGCTTCTAATTACTATTGCAAATTATAACTTGAAGATCTGAACTTGTAATTGTCAAATACAGAACTTCTAATTGTTAAATACAAATTATTAGTGCTAATTATAACTTGAAGATCTGAACTTGTAATTGTCAAATACAGAACTTAAAATTGATAGCTTCTAATTACTATTGCAAATTATAACTTGAAGATCTGAACTTGTAATAGTCAAATACAGAACTTAAAATTGATAGCTTCTAATTATTATTGTAAATTATAACTTGAAGATCTGAACTTGTAATAGTGAATTACAGAACTTAGATTTGTTAAATTCAAATTATTACTTCAAATTATAACTTGAAGATCTGAACTAGTAATTGTCAAATACAGAACTTAAAATTGATAGCTTCTAATTATTATTGCAAATTATAACTTGAAGATCTGAACTTGTAATTGTCAAATACAGAACCTAAAATTGATAGCTTCTAATTATTATTGTAAATTATAACTTGAAGATCTGAACTTGTAATTGTCAAATACAGAACTTAAAATTGATAGCTTCTGATTATTATTGCAAATAATAACTTGGAGATCTGAACTAGTAATTGTCAAATACAGAACTTAAAATTGATAGCTTCTAATTATTATTGCAAATTATAACTTGAAGATCTGAACTTGTAATTGTCAAATACAGAAATTAAAATTGATAGCGTCTAATTATTATTGCAAATTATAACTTGAAGATCTGAACTTGTAATTGTCAAATACAGAACATAAAATTGATAGCTTCTAATTATTATTTCAAATTATAACTTGAAGATCTGAACTTGTAATTGTCAAATACAGAACTTAAAATTAATAGCTTCTAATTATTAATGCAAATTACAACTTGAAGATATGAACTTGTAATTGTCAAATACAGAACTTAAAATTGATAGCTTCTAATTATTATTGTAAATTATAACTTGAAGATCTGAACTTGTAATAGTGAATTACAGAACTTAGATTTGTTAAATTCAAATTATTATTTCAAATTATAACTTGAAGATCTGAACTAGTAATTGTCAAATACAGAACTTAAAATTGATAGCTTCTAATTATTATTGCATATTATAACTTGAAGATCTGAACTTGTAATTGTTAAATACAGAACTTAAAATTGATAGCTTCTAATTATTATTGTAAATTATAACTTCAAGATCTGAACTTGTAATTGTCAAATACAGAACTTAAAATTGATAGCTTCTAATTATTATTGCATATTATAACTTGAAGATCTGAACTTGTAATTGTTAAATACAGAACCTAAAATTGATTGCTTCTAATTATTATTGTAAATTATAACTTCAAGATCTGAACTTGTAATTGTCAAATACAGAACTTAAAATTGATAGCTTCTAATTATTTTTGCAAATAATAACTTGAAGATCTGAACTTGTAATTGTCAAATACAGAACTTAAAATTGATAGCTTCTAATTATTATTGCAAATTATAATTTGAAGATCTGAACTTGTAATAGACAAATACGCAACTTAGCATTGTTAAATACAAATTGTGATTGCAAATTATAACTTGAAGATCTGAACCTGTAATAGGTAAATACAGAACATAAAATTGATAGCTTCTAATTATTATTTCAAATTATAACTTGAAGATCTGAACTTGTAATTGTCAAATACAGAACTTAAAATTAATAGCTTCTAATTATTATTGCAAATTATAACTTGAAGATCTGTACTTGTAATTGTCAAATACAGAACTTAAAATTGATAGCTTCTAATTATTATTGTAAATTATAACTTGAAGATCTGAACTTGTAATAGTGAATTACAGAACTTAGAATTGTTAAATTCAAATTATTATTTCAAATTATAACTTGAAGATCTGAACTAGTAATTGTCAAATACAGAACTTAAAATTGATAGCTTCTAATTATTATTGCATATTATAACTTGAAGATCTGAACTTGTAATTGTTAAATACAGAATTTAAAATTGATAGCTTCTAATTATTATTGTAAATTATAACTTTTAGATCTGAACTTGTAATTGTCAAATACAGAACTTGAAATTGATAGCTTCTAATTATTATTGCAAATAATAACTTGAAGATCTGAACTAGTAATTGTCAAATACAGAACTTAAAATTGATAGCTTCTAATTATTATTTCTAATTATAACTTGAAGATCTGAACTAGTAATTGTGCAATACAGAACTTAAAATTGATAGCTTCTAATTATTATTGCAAATTATAACTTGAAGATCTGAACTTGTAATTGTCAAATACAGAACTTAAAATTAATAGCTTCTAATTATTATTGCAAATAATAACTTGAAGATCTGAGAACTTGTAATTGTCAAATGCAGAACTTAAAATTGATAGCTTCTAATTATTATTGCAAATAATAATTTGAAGATCTGTACTTGTAAGTGTCAAATACAGAACTTAAAATAGATAGCTTAAAATTATATTTCAAATTATAACTTGAAGATCTGAACTTGTAATAGTCAAATACAGAACTTCGAATTGTTAAATACCAATTATTAGTGCAAATTATAACTTGAAGATCTGAACTAGTAATTGTCAAATACAGCACTTAAAATTGATAGCTTCTAGTTATTATTGTAAATTATAACTTGTAGATCTGAACTTGTAATAGTGAATTACAGAACTTAGAGTTGTTAAATTCAAATTATTATTTCTAATTATTACTTGAAGATCTGAACTAGTAATTGTCAAATACAGAACTAAAATTGATAGCTTCTAATTATTATTGCAAATTATAACTTGAAGATCTGAACTTGTAATTGTCAAATACAGAACTTAAAATTGATAGCTTATAATTATTATTGTAAATTATAACTTGAAGATCTGAACTTGTAGTAGTGAATTACAGAACTTAGATTTGTTAAATTCAAATTATTATTTCAAATTATAACTTGAAGATCTGAACTAGTAATTGTCAAATACAGAACTTAAAATTGATAGCTTCTAATTATTATTGCAAATTATAACTTGAAGATCTGAACTAGTAATTGTCAAATACAGAACTTAAAATTGATAGCTTCTAATTATTATTTCAAATTATAACTTGAAGATCTGAACTTGTAATTGTCAAATACAGAACTTCTAAATGTTAAATACAAATTATTAGTGCAAATTATAACTTGTAGATCTGAACTTGTAATTGTCAAATACAGAACTTAAAATTGATAGCTTCTAATTATTATTGTAAATTATAACTTGAAGATCTGAACTTGTAATAATGAATTACAGAACTTAGATTTGTCAAATTCAATTTATTATTTCTAATTATAACTTGAAGATCTGAACTA
Organism: Cantharis lateralis; assembly: GCA_963170105.1. NCBI lineage: Eukaryota > Metazoa > Arthropoda > Insecta > Coleoptera > Cantharidae > Cantharis > Cantharis lateralis. The sequence continues at coordinate 20,979,677 of OY720625.1, read as the reverse complement.
GTAATTGTCAAATACAGAACTTAAAATTGATAGCTTCTAATTATTATTGCAAATTATAACTTGAAGATCTGAACTTGTAATAGTCAAATACAGAACTTCGAATTGTTAAATACAAATTATTAGTGCAAATTATAACTTGAAGATCTGAACTAGTAATTGTCAAATACAGCACTTAAAATTGATAGCTTCTAATTATTATTGTAAATTATAACTTGAAGATCTGAACTTGTAATAGTGAATTACAGAACTTAGATTTGTTTAATTCAAATTATTATTTCAAATTATAACTTGAAGATCTGAACTAGTAATTGTCAAATACAGAACTTAAAATTGATAGATTCTAATTATTATTTCAAATTATAACGTGAAGATCTGAACTAGTAATTGTCAAATACAGAACTTAAAATTGATAGCTTCTAATTATTATTGCAAATTATAACTTGAAGATCTGAACTTGTAATTGTCAAATACAGTACTTAAAATTGATAGCTTCTAATTATTATTGCAAATTATAACTTGAAGATCTGAACTTGTAATTGTCAAATACAGAACTTAAAATTAATAGCTTCTAATTATTATTGCAAATTATAACTTGAAGATCTGAACTTGTAATTGTCAAATACAGAACTTCTAATTGTTAAATACAAATTATTAGTGCAAATTATAACTTGAAGATCTGAACTAGTAATTGTCAAATACAGCACTTAAAATTGATAGCTTTTAATTATTATTGTAAATTATAACTTGAAGATCTGAACTTGTAATAGTGAATTACAGAACTTAGATTTGTTAAATTCAAATTATTATTTCAAATTATTATTTGATGACTGAACTAGTAATTGTCAAATACAGAACTTAAAATTGATAGCTTCTAATTATTATTGCAAATTATAACTTGTAGATCTGAACTTGTAATTGTCAAATACAGAACTTCTAATTGTTAAATACAAATTATTAGTGCAAATTATAACTTGAAGATCTGAACTTGTAATTGTCAAATACAGAACTTAAAATTGATAGCTTCTAATTATTATTGCAAATTATAACTTGAAGATCTGAACTTGTAATTGTCAAATACAGAACTTAAAATTAATAGCTTCTAATTATTATTGCAAATTATAACTTAAAGATCTGAACTTGTAATTGTCAAATACAGAACTTCTAATTGTTAAATACAAATTATTAGTGCAAATTATAACTTGAAGATCTGAACTTGTAATTGTCAAATCAAGAACTAAAAATTGATAGCTTCTAATTATTATTGCAAAATATAACTTGAAGATCTGAACTTGTAATTGTCAAATACAGAACTTCTAATTGTTAAATACAAATTATTAGTGCAAATTATAACTTGAAGTTCTTAACTTGTAATTGTCAAATACAGAACTTAAAATTGATAGCTTCTAATTATTATTGTTAATTATAACTTGAAGATCTGAACTTGTAATATTGAATTACAGAACTAAGATTTGTTAAATTCAAATTATTATTTCAAATTATAACTTGAAGATCTGAACTAGTAATTGTCAAATACAGAACTTAAAATTGATAGCTTCTAATTATTATTGCAAATAATAATTTGAAGATCTGTACTTGTAAGTGTCAAATACAGAACTTAAAATAGATAGCTTAAAATTATATTTCAAAGTATAACTTGAAGATCTGAACTTGTAATAGTCAAATACAGAACTTCGAATTGTTAAATACCAATTATTAGTGCAAATTATAACTTGAAGATCTGAACTAGTAATTGTCAAATACAGCACTTAAAATTGATAGCTTCTAGTTATTATTGTAAATTATAACTTGTAGATCTGAACTTGTAATAGTGAATTACAGAACTTAGATTTGTTAAATTCAAATTATTATTTCTAATTATTACTTGAAGATCTGAACTAGTAATTGTCAAATACAGAACTAAAATTGATAGCTTCTATTTATTATTGCAAATTATAACTTGAAGATCTGAACTTGTAATTGTCAAATACAGAACTTAAAATTGATAGCCTCTAATTATTATTGTAAATTATAACTTGAAGATCTGAACTTGTAGTAGTGAATTACAGAACTTAGATTTGTTAAATTCAAATTATTATTTCAAATTATAACTTGAAGATCTGAACTAGTAATTGTCAAATACAGAACTTAAAATTGATAGCTTCTAATTATTATTGCAAATTATAACTTGAAGATCTGAACTAGTAATTGTCAAATACAGAACTTAAAATTGATAGCTACTAATTATTATTTCAAATTATAACTTGAAGATCTGAACTTGTAATTGTCAAATACAGAACTTCTAAATGTTAAATACAAATTATTAGTGCAAATTATAACTTGTAGATCTGAACTTGTAATTGTCAAATACAGAACTTAAAATTGATAGCTTCTAATTATTATTGTAAATTATAACTTGAAGATCTGAACTTGTAATAGTGAATTACAGAACTTAGATTTGTCAAATTCAAATTATTATTTCTAATTATAACTTGAAGATCTGAACTAGTAATTGTCAAATACAGAACTTAAAATTGATAGCTTCTAATTATTATTGCAAATTATAACTTGAAGATCTGAACTTGTAATAGTCAAATACAGAACTTCGAATTGTTAAATACAAATTATTAGTGCAAATTATAACTTGAAGATCTGAACTAGTAATTGTCAAATACAGCACTTAAAATTGATAGCTTCTAATTATTATTGTAAATTATAACTTGAAGAACTGAACTTGTAATAGTGAATTACAGAACTTAGATTTGTTTAATTCAAATTATTATTTCAAATTATAACTTGATGATCTGAACTAGTAATTGTCAAATACAGAACTTAAAATTGATAGCTTCTAATTATTATTGCAAATTATAACTTGAAGATCTGAACTTGTAATTGTCAAATACAGAACTTAAAATTGATAGCTTCTAATTATTATTGTAAATTATAACTTGAAGATCTGAACTTGTAATTGTCAAATACAGAACTTAAAATTGATAGCTTCTAATTATTATTGCAAATAATAACTTGGAGATCTGAACTAGTAATTGTCAAATACAGAACTTAAAATTGATAGCTTCTAATCATTATTGCAAATTATAACTTGAAGATCTGAACTTGTAATTGTCAAATACAGAACTTAAAATTGATAGCTTCTAATTATTATTGCAAATTATAACTTGAAGATCTGAACTTGTAATTGTCAAATACAGAACTTAAAATTGATAGCTTCTAATTATTATTGCAAATTATAACTTGAAGATCTGAACTTGTAATTGTCAAATACAGAACTTAAAATTAATAGCTTCTAATTATTATTGCAAATTATAACTTGAAGATCTGAACTTGTAATTGTCAAATACAGAACTTCTAATTGTTAAATACAAATTATTAGTGCAAATTATAACTTGAAGATCTGAACTTGTAATTGTCAAATACAGCACTTAAAATTGATAGCTTCTAATTATTATTGTAAATTATAACTTGAAGAACTGAACTTGTAATAGTGAATTACAGAACTTAGATTTGTTTAATTCAAATTATTATTTCAAATTATAACTTGATGATCTGAACTAGTAATTGTCAAATACAGAACTTAAAATTGATAGCTTCTAATTATTATTGCAAATTATAACTTGAAGATCTGAACTTGTAATTGTCAAATACAGAACTTAAAATTGATAGCTTCTAATTATTATTGTAAATTATAACTTGAAGATCTGAACTTGTAATTGTCAAATACAGAACTTAAAATTGATAGCTTCTAATTATTATTGCAAATAATAACTTGGAGATCTGAACTAGTAATTGTCAAATACAGAACTTAAAATTGATAGCTTCTAATCATTATTGCAAATTATAACTTGAAGATCTGAACTTGTAATTGTCAAATACAGAACTTAAAATTGATAGCTTCTAATTATTATTGCAAATTATAACTTGAAGATCTGAACTTGTAATTGTCAAATACAGAACTTAAAATTGATAGCTTCTAATTATTATTGCAAATTATAACTTGAAGATCTGAACTTGTAATTGTCAAATACAGAACTTAAAATTAATAGCTTCTAATTATTATTGCAAATTATAACTTGAAGATCTGAACTTGTAATTGTCAAATACAGAACTTCTAATTGTTAAATACAAATTATTAGTGCAAATTATAACTTGAAGATCTGAACTTGTAATTGTCAAATCAAGAACTAAAAATTGATAGCTTCTAATTATTATTGCAAAATGTAACTTGAAGATCTGAACTTGTAATTGTCAAATACAGAACTTCTAATTGTTAAATACAAATTATTAGTGCAAATTATAACTTGAAGTTCTGAACAAGAAATTGTCAAATACAGAACTTAAAATTGATAGCTTCTAATTATTATTGTAAATTATAACTTGAAGATCTGAACTTGTAATATTGAATTACAGAACTTAGATTTGTTAAATTCAAATTATTATTTCAAATTATAACTTGAAGATCTGAACTAGTAATTGTCAAATACAGAACTTAAAATTGATAGCTTCTAATTATTATTGCAAATTATAACTTGAAGATCTGAACTTCTAATTGTCAAATACAGAACTTAAAATTGATAGCTTCTAATTATTATTGTAAATTATAACTAGAAGATCTGCACTTGTAATTGTCTAATACAGAACTTAAAATTGATAGCTTCTAATTATTATTTCAAATTATAACTTGAAGATCTGAACTTGTAATTGTCAAATACAGAACTTAAAATTGATAGCTTCTAATTATTATTGCAAATTATAACTTGAAGATCTGATTTTGTAATTGTCAAATACAGAACTTCTAATTGTTAAATACAAATTATTAGTGCAAATTATAACTTGAAGATCTGAACTTGTAATTGTCAAATACAGAACTTAAAATTGATAGCTTCTAATTATTATTGTAAATTATAACTTGAAGATCTGAACTTGTAATAGTGAATTACAGAACTTAGATTTGTTAAATTCAAATTATTATTTCAAAATATAACTTGAAGATTTGAACTAGTAATTGTCAAATACAGAACTTAAAATTAATAGCTTCTAATTATTATTGCAAATTATAACTTGAAGATCTGAACTTGTAATTGTCAAATACAGAACTTAAAATTGATAGCTCCTAATTATTATTGCAAATTATAACTTGAAGATCTGAACTTGTAATTGTCAAATACAGAACTTCTAATTGTTAAATACTAATTATTAGTGCAAATTATAACTTGAAGTTCTGAACTAGTAATTGTCAAATACAGATCTTAAAATTGATAGCTTCTAATTATTATTGCAAATTATAACTAGAAGATCTGAACTTGTAATTGTCAAATACAGAACTTAAAATTGATAGCTTCTAATTATTATTTCAAATTATAACTTGAAGATCTGAACTTGTAATTGTCAAATACAGAACTTAAAATTGATAGCTTCTAATTATTATTGTAAATTATAACTTGAAGATCTGAACTTGTAATAGTGAATTACAGAACTTAGATTTGTTAAATTCAAATTATTATTTCAAAATATAACTTGAAGATCTGAACTAGTAATTGTCAAATACAGAACTTAAAATTGATAGCTTCTAATAATTATTGCAAATTATAACCTGAAGATCTGAACTTGTAATTGTCAAATACAGAACTTAAAATTGATAGCTTCTAATTATTATTGCAAATTATAACTTGAAGATCTGAACTTGTAATTGTCAAATACAGAACATAAAATTGATAGCTTCTAATTATTATTTCAAATTATAACTTGAAGATCTGAACTTGTAATTGTCAAATACAGAACTTAAAATTAATAGCTTCTAATTATTATTGCAAATTATAACTTGAAGATCTGAACTTGTAATTGTCAAATACAGAACTTAAAATTGATAGCTTCTAATTATTATTGTAAGTTATAACTTGAAGATCTGAACTTGTAATCGTGAATTACAGAACTTAGATTTGTTAAATTCAAATTATTATTTCCAATTATAACTTGAAGATCTGAACTAGTAATTGTCAAATACACAACTTAAAATTGATTGCTTCTAATTATTATTGCAAATTATAACTTGAAGATCTGAACTTGTAATTGTTAAATACAGAACTTCAAATTGTTAAATACAAATTATTAGTGCAAATTATAACTAGAAGATCTGAACTTGTAATTGTCAAATACAGCACTTAAAATTGATAGCTTCTAATTATTATTGTAAATTATAACTTGAAGATCTGAACTTGTAATAGTGAATTACAGAACTTAGATTTGATAAATTCAAATTATTATTTCAAATTATAACTTGAAGATCTGAACTAGTAATTGTCAAATACAGAACTTAAAATTGATAGCTTCTAATTACTATTGCAAATTATAACTTGAAGATCTGAACTTGTAATTGTCAAATACAGAACTTAAAATTGATAGCTTCTAATTATTATTGTAAATTATAACTTGAAGATCTGAACTTGTAATTGTCAAATACAGAACTTAAAATTGATAGCTTCTAATTATTATTGCAAATAATAACTTGAAGATCTGAACTTGTAATTGTCAAATACAGAACTTAAAATTGATAGCTTCTAATTATTATTGCAAATAATAATTCGAAGATCTGAACTTGTAATAGTCAAATACAGAACTTCTAATTTTTAAATACAAATCATTAGTGCAAATTATAATTAGAAGATCTGAACTAGTAATTGTCAAATACAGAACTTAAAATTGATAGCTTCTAATTATTATTGCAAATTATAACTTGAAGATCTAAACTTGTAATTGTCAAATACAGAACTTCTAATTGTTAAATACAAATTATTAGTGCAAATTATAACTTGAAGATCTGAACTTGTAATTGTCAAATACAGAACTTAAAATTGATAGCTTCTAATTATTATTGCAAATTATAACTTGAAGATCTGAACTTGTAATTGTCAAATACAGAACTTATAATTAATAGCTTCTAATTATTATTGCAAATTATAACTTGAAGATCTGAACTTGTAATTGTCAAATACAGAACTTAAAATTGATAGCTTCTAATTATAATTGTAAGTTATAACTTGAAGATCTGAACTTGTAATCGTGAATTACAGAACTTAGATTTGTTAAATTCAAATTATTATTTCAAATTATAACTTGAAGATCTGAACTAGTAATTGTCAAATACAGAACTTAAAATTGATAGCGTCTAATTATTATTGCAAATTATAACTTGAAGATCTGAACTAGTAATTGTCAAATACAGAACTTCTAATTGTTAAATACAAATTATTAGTGCAAATTATAACTTGAAGATCTGAACTTGTAATTGTCAAATACAGAAATTAAAATTGATAGCGTCTAATTATTATTGCAAATTATAACTTGAAGATCTGAACTTGTAATTGTCAAATACAGAACATAAAATTGATAGCTTCTAATTATTATTTCAAATTATAACTTGAAGATCTGAACTTGTAATTGTCAAATACAGAACTTAAAATTAATAGCTTCTAATTATTAATGCAAATTATAACTTGAAGATCTGAACTTGTAATTGTCAAATACAGAACTTAAAATTGATAGCTTCTAATTATTATTGTAAATTATAACTTGAAGATCTGAACTTGTAATATTGAATTACAGAACTTAGATTTGTTAAATTCAAATTATTATTTCAAATTATAACTTGAAGATCTGAACTAGTAATTGTCAAATACAGAACTTAAAATTGATAGCTTCTAATTATTATTGCATATTATAACTTGAAGATCTGAACTTGTAATTGTTAAATACAGAACTTAAAATTGATAGCTTCTAATTATTATTGTAAATTATAACTTCAAGATCTGAACTTGTAATTGTCAAATACAGAACTTAAAATTGATAGCTTCTAATTATTATTGCAAATAATAACTTGAAGATCTGAACTGGTAATTGTCAAATACAGAACTTAAAATTGATAGCTTCTAATTATTATTGCAAATTATAACTTGAAGATCTGAACTTGTAATTGTCAAATACAGAACTTCAAATTGTTAAATACAAATTATTAGTGCAAATTATAACTTGAAGATCTGAACTTGTAATTATCAAATACAGAACTTAAAATTGATAGCTTCTAATTATTATTGCAAATTATAACTTGAAGATCTGAACTTGTAATTGTCAAATACAGAACTTCTAATTGTTAAATACAAATTATTAGTGCAAATTATAACTTGAAGATCTGAACTAGTAATTGTCAAATACAGAACTTAAAATTGATAGCTTCTAATTACTATTGCAAATTATAACTTGAAGATCTGAACTTGTAATTGTCAAATACAGAACTTCTAATTGTTAAATACAAATTATTAGTGCTAATTATAACTTGAAGATCTGAACTTGTAATTGTCAAATACAGAACTTAAAATTGATAGCTTCTAATTATTATTGCAAATTATAACTTGAAGATCTGAACTTGTAATAGTCAAATACAGAACTTAAAATTGATAGCTTCTAATTATTATTGTAAATTATAACTTGAAGATCTGAACTTGTAATAGTGAATTACAGAACTTAGATTTGTTAAATTCAAATTATTACTTCAAATTATAACTTGAAGATCTGAACTAGTAATTGTCAAATACAGAACTTAAAATTGATAGCTTCTAATTATTATTGCAAATTATAACTTGAAGATCTGAACTTGTAATTGTCAAATACAGAACCTAAAATTGATAGCTTCTAATTATTATTGTAAATTATAACTTGAAGATCTGAACTTGTAATTGTCAAATACAGAACTTAAAATTGATAGCTTCTGATTATTATTGCAAATAATAACTTGGAGATCTGAACTAGTAATTGTCAAATACAGAACTTAAAATTGATAGCTTCTAATTATTATTGCAAATTATAACTTGAAGATCTGAACTTGTAATTGTCAAATACAGAAATTAAAATTGATAGCGTCTAATTATTATTGCAAATTATAACTTGAAGATCTGAACTTGTAATTGTCAAATACAGAACATAAAATTGATAGCTTCTAATTATTATTTCAAATTATAACTTGAAGATCTGAACTTGTAATTGTCAAATACAGAACTTAAAATTAATAGCTTCTAATTATTAATGCAAATTACAACTTGAAGATCTGAACTTGTAATTGTCAAATACAGAACTTAAAATTGATAGCTTCTAATTATTATTGTAAATTATAACTTGAAGATCTGAACTTGTAATAGTGAATTACAGAACTTAGATTTGTTAAATTCAAATTATTATTTCAAATTATAACTTGAAGATCTGAACTAGTAATTGTCAAATACAGAACTTAAAATTGATAGCTTCTAATTATTATTGCATATTATAACTTGAAGATCTGAACTTGTAATTGTTAAATACAGAACTTAAAATTGATAGCTTCTAATTATTATTGTAAATTATAACTTCAAGATCTGAACTTGTAATTGTCAAATACAGAACTTAAAATTGATAGCTTCTAATTATTATTGCATATTATAACTTCAAGATCTGAACTTGTAATTGTCAAATACAGAACTTAAAATTGATAGCTTCTAATTATTATTGCAAATAATAACTTGAAGATCTGAACTTGTAATTGTCAAATACAGAACTTAAAATTGATAGCTTCTAATTATTATTGCAAATTATAATTTGAAGATCTGAACTTGTAATAGACAAATACGCAACTTAGCATTGTTAAATACAAATTGTGATTGCAAATTATAACTTGAAGATCTGAACCTGTAATAGGTAAATACAGAACATAATTGATAGCTTCTAATTATTATTTCAAATTATAACTTGAAGATCTGAACTTGTAATTGTCAAATACAGAACTTAAAATTAATAGCTTCTAATTATTATTGCAAATTATAACTTGAAGATCTGTACTTGTAATTGTCAAATACAGAACTTAAAATTGATAGCTTCTAATTATTATTGTAAATTATAACTTGAAGATCTGAACTAGTAATTGTCAAATACAGAACTTAAAATTGATAGCTTCTAATTATTATTGCATATTATAACTTGAAGATCTGAACTTGTAATTGTTAAATACAGAATTTAAAATTGATAGCTTCTAATTATTATTGTAAATTATAACTTTTAGATCTGAACTTGTAATTGTCAAATACAGAACTTGAAATTGATAGCTTCTAATTATTATTGCAAATAATAACTTGAAGATCTGAACTAGTAATTGTCAAATACAGAACTTAAAATTGATAGCTTCTAATTATTATTTCTAATTATAACTTGAAGATCTGAACTAGTAATTGTCCAATACAGAACTTAAAATTGATAGCTTCTAATTATTATTGCAAATTATAACTTGAAGATCTGAACTTGTAATTGTCAAATACAGAACTTAAAATTAATAGCTTCTAATTATTATTGCAAATAATAACTTGAAGATCTGAACTTGTAATTGTCAAATGCAGAACTTAAAATTGATAGCTTCTAATTATTATTGCAAATAATAATTTGAAGATCTGTACTTGTAAGTGTCAAATACAGAACTTAAAATAGATAGCTTAAAATTATATTTCAAATTATAACTTGAAGATCTGAACTTGTAATAGTCAAATACAGAACTTCGAATTGTTAAATACCAATTATTAGTGCAAATTATAACTTGAAGATCTGAACTAGTAATTGTCAAATACAGCACTTAAAATTGATAGCTTCTAGTTATTATTGTAAATTATAACTTGTAGATCTGAACTTGTAATAGTGAATTACAGAACTTAGATTTGTTAAATTCAAATTATTATTTCTAATTATTACTTGAAGATCTGAACTAGTAATTGTCAAATACAGCACTAAAATTGATAGCTTCTAATTATTATTGCAAATTATAACTTGAAGATCTGAACTTGTAATTGTCAAATACAGAACTTAAAATTGATAGCTTATAATTATTATTGTAAATTATAACTTGAAGATCTGAACTTGTAGTAGTGAATTACAGAACTTAGATTTGTTAAATTCAAATTATTATTTCAAATTATAACTTGAAGATCTGAACTAGTAATTGTCAAATACAGAACTTAAAATTGATAGCTTCTAATTATTATTGCAAATTATAACTTGAAGATCTGAACTAGTAATTGTCAAATACAGAACTTAAAATTGATAGCTTCTAATTATTATTTCAAATTATAACTTGAAGATCTGAACTTGTAATTGTCAAATACAGAACTTCTAAATGTTAAATACAAATTATTAGTGCAAATTATAACTTGTAGATCTGAACTTGTAATTGTCAAATACAGAACTTAAAATTGATAGCTTCTAATTATTATTGTAAATTATAACTTGAAGATCTGAACTTGTAATAATGAATTACAGAACTTAGAATTGTCAAATTCAATTTATTATTTCTAATTATAACTTGAAGATCTGAACTAGTAATTGTCAAATACAGAACTTAAAATTGATAGCTTCTAATTATTATTGCAAATTATAACTTGAAGATCTGAACTTGTAATAGTCAAATACAGAACTTCGAATTGTTAAATACAAATTATTAGTGCAAATTATAACTTGAAGATCTGAACTAGTAATTGTCAAATACAGCACTTAAAATTGATAGCTTCTAATTATTATTGTAAATTATAACTTGAAGATCTGAACTTGTAATAGTGAATTACAGAACTTAGATTTGTTTAATTCAAATTATTATTTCAAATTATAACTTGAAGATCTGAACTAGTAATTGTCAAATACAGAACTTAAAATTGATAGATTCTAATTATTATTTCAAATTATAACGTGAAGATCTGAACTAGTAATTGTCAAATACAGAACTTAAAATTGATAGCTTCTAATTATTATTGCAAATTATAACTTGAAGATCTGAACTTGTAATTGTCAAATACAGTACTTAAAATTGATAGCTTCTAATTATTATTGCAAATTATAACTTGAAGATCTGAACTTGTAATTGTCAAATACAGAACTTAAAATTGATAGCTTTTAATTATTATTGTAAATTATAACTTGAAGATCTGAACTTGTAATAGTCAAATACAGAACTTCGAATTGTTAAATACAAATTATTAGTACAAATTATAACTTGAAGATCTGAACTTGTAATAGGTAAATACAGAACTTCGAATTGTTAAATTCAAACTAAGATTGCAAATAATAATTTGAAGATCTGAACTTGTAATAGTCAAATACAGAACTTAAAATTGATAGCTTCTAATTATTATTGTAAATTATAACTTGAAGATCTGAACTTGTAATAGTGAATTACAGAACTTAGATTTGTTAAATTCAAATTATTATTTCAAATTATAACTTGAAGATCTGAACTAGTAATTGTCAAATACAGAACTTAAAATTGATAGCTTCTAATTATTATTGCAAATTATAACTTGAAGATCTGAACTTGTAATTGTCAAATGCAGAACTTAAAATTGATAGCTTCTAATTATTATTTCCAATTATAACTTGAAGATCTGAACTTGTAATAGTCAAATACAGAACATCGAATTGTTAAATACAAATTATTAGTGCAAATTATAACTTGAAGATCTGAACTTGTAATAGGTAAATACAGAACTTCTAATTGTTAAATTCAAACTAATATTGCAAATAATAATTTGAAAATCTGAACTAGTAATAGTCAAATACAGCACTTCTAACTGTTAAAAACAAATTATTAGTGCAAATTATAACTTGAAGATCTGAACTTGTAATTGTCAAATACAGAACTTAAAATTGATAGCTTCTAATTATTATTGCAAATTATAACTTGAAGATCTGAACTTGTAATAGTGAATTACAGAACTTAGATTTGTCAAATTCAAATTATTATTTCTAATTATAACTTGAAGATCTGAACTAGTAATTGTCAAATACAGAACTTAAAATTGATAGCTTCTAATTATTATTGCAAATTATAACTTGAAGATCTGAACTTGTAATTGTCAAATACAGAACTTAAACTTGATAGCTTATAATTATAATTCAAATTATAACTTGAAGATCTGAACTAGTAATAGTCAAATACAGAACTTCAAATTGTTAAATACAAATTATTAGTGCAAATTATAACTTCAAGATCTGAACTAGTAATTGTCAAATACAGCACTTAAAATTGATAGCTTTTAATTATTATTGTAAATTATAACTTGAAGATCTGAACTTGTAATAGTGAATTACAGAACTTAGATTTGTTAAATTCAAATTATTATTTCAAATTATTATTTGATGACTGAACTAGTAATTGTCAAATACAGAACTTAAAATTGATAGCTTCTAATTATTATTGCAAATTATAACTTGTAGATCTGAACTTGTAATTGTCAAATACAGAACTTCTAATTGTTAAATACAAATTATTAGTGCAAATTATAACTTGAAGATCTGAACTTGTAATTGTCAAATACAGAACTTAAAATTGATAGCTTCTAATTATTATTGCAAATTATAACTTGAAGATCTGAACTTGTAATTGTCAAATACAGAACTTAAAATTAATAGCTTCTAATTATTATTGCAAATTATAACTTAAAGATGTGAACTTGTAATTGTCAAATACAGAACTTCTAATTGTTAAATACAAATTATTAGTGCAAATTATAACTTGAAGATCTGAACTTGTAATTGTCAAATCAAGAACTAAAAATTGATAGCTTCTAATTATTATTGCAAAATATAACTTGAAGATCTGAACTTGTAATTGTCAAATACAGAACTTCTAATTGTTAAATACAAATTATTAGTGCAAATTATAACTTGAAGTTCTTAACTTGTAATTGTCAAATACAGAACTTAAAATTGATAGCTTCTAATTATTATTGTTAATTATAACTTGAAGATCTGAACTTGTAATATTGAATTACAGAACTAAGATTTGTGAAATTCAAATTATTATTTCAAATTATAACTTTAAGATCTGAACTAGTAATTGTCAAATACAGAACTTAAAATTGATAGCTTCTAATTATTATTGCAAATAATAATTTGAAGATCTGTACTTGTAAGTGTCAAATACAGAACTTAAAATAGATAGCTTAAAATTATATTTCAAAGTATAACTTGAAGATCTGAACTTGTAATAGTCAAATACAGAACTTCGAATTGTTAAATACCAATTATTAGTGCAAATTATAACTTGAAGATCTGAACTAGTAATTGTCAAATACAGCACTTAAAATTGATAGCTTCTAGTTATTATTGTAAATTATAACTTGTAGATCTGAACTTGTAATAGTGAATTACAGAACTTAGATTTGTTAAATTCAAATTATTATTTCTAATTATTACTTGAAGATCTGAACTAGTAATTGTCAAATACAGAACTAAAATTGATAGCTTCTATTTATTATTGCAAATTATAACTTGAAGATCTGAACTTGTAATTGTCAAATACAGAACTTAAAATTGATAGCCTCTAATTATTATTGTAAATTATAACTTGAAGATCTGAACTTGTAGTAGTGAATTACAGAACTTAGATTTGTTAAATTCAAATTATTATTTCAAATTATAACTTGAAGATCTGAACTAGTAATTGTCAAATACAGAACTTAAAATTGATAGCTTCTAATTATTATTGCAAATTATAACTTGAAGATCTGAACTAGTAATTGTCAAATACAGAACTTAAAATTGATAGCTTCTAATTATTATTTCAAATTATAACTTGAAGATCTGAACTTGTAATTGTCAAATACAGAACTTCTAAATGTTAAATACAAATTATTAGTGCAAATTATAACTTGTAGATCTGAACTTGTAATTGTCAAATACAGAACTTAAAATTGATAGCTTCTAATTATTATTGTAAATTATAACTTGAAGATCTGAACTTGTAATAGTGAATTACAGAACTTAGATTTGTCAAATTCAAATTATTATTTCTAATTATAACTTGAAGATCTGAACTAGTAATTGTCAAATACAGAACTTAAAATTGATAGCTTCTAATTATTATTGCAAATTATAACTTGAAGATCTGAACTTGTAATAGTCAAATACAGAACTTCGAATTGTTAAATACAAATTATTAGTGCAAATTATAACTTGAAGATCTGAACTAGGAATTGTCAAATACAGCACTTAAAATTGATAGCTTCTAATTATTATTGTAAATTATAACTTGAAGAACTGAAGTTGTAATAGTGAATTACAGAACTTAGATTTGTTTAATTCAAATTATTATTTCAAATTATAACTTGAAGATCTGAACTAGTAATTGTCAAATACAGAACTTAAAATTGATAGCTTCTAATTATTATTGCAAATTATAACTTGAAGATCTGAACTTGTAATTGTCAAATACAGAACTTAAAATTGATAGCTTCTAATTATTATTGTAAATTATAACTTGAAGATCTGAACTTGTAATTGTCAAATACAGAACTTAAAATTGATAGCTTCTAATTATTATTGCAAATAATAACTTGGAGATCTGAACTAGTAATTGTCAAATACAGAACTTAAAATTGATAGCTTCTAATTACTATTGCAAATTATAACTTGAAGATCTGAACTTGTAATTGTCAAATACAGAACTTAAAATTGATAGCTTTTAATTATTATTGCAAATTATAACTTGAAGATCTGAACTTGTAATTGTCAAATACAGAACTTAAAATTAATAGCTTCTAATTATTATTGCAAATTATAACTTAAAGATGTGAACTTGTAATTGTCAAATACAGAACTTCTAATTGTTAAATACAAATTATTAGTGCAAATTATAACTTGAAGATCTGAACTTGTAATTGTCAAATACAGAACTTAAAATTGATAGCTTCTAATTATTATTGCAAATTATAACTTGAAGATCTGAACTTGTAATTGTCAAATACAGAACTTAAAATTAATAGCTTCTAATTATTATTGCAAATTATAACTTAAAGATGTGAACTTGTAATTGTCAAATACAGAACTTCTAATTGTTAAATACAAATTATTAGTGCAAATTATAACTTGAAGATCTGAACTTGTAATTGTCAAATCAAGAACTAAAAATTGATAGCTTCTAATTATTATTGCAAAATATAACTTGAAGATCTGAACTTGTAATTGTCAAATACAGAACTTCTAATTGTTAAATACAAATTATTAGTGCAAATTATAACTTGAAGTTCTTAACTTGTAATTGTCAAATACAGAACTTAAAATTGATAGCTTCTAATTATTATTGTTAATTATAACTTGAAGATCTGAACTTGTAATATTGAATTACAGAACTAAGATTTGTGAAATTCAAATTATTATTTCAAATTATAACTTTAAGATCTGAACTAGTAATTGTCAAATACAGAACTTAAAATTGATAGCTTCTAATTATTATTGCAAATAATAATTTGAAGATCTGTACTTGTAAGTGTCAAATACAGAACTTAAAATAGATAGCTTAAAATTATATTTCAAAGTATAACTTGAAGATCTGAACTTGTAATAGTCAAATACAGAACTTCGAATTGTTAAATACCAATTATTAGTGCAAATTATAACTTGAAGATCTGAACTAGTAATTGTCAAATACAGCACTTAAAATTGATAGCTTCTAGTTATTATTGTAAATTATAACTTGTAGATCTGAACTTGTAATAGTGAATTACAGAACTTAGATTTGTTAAATTCAAATTATTATTTCTAATTATTACTTGAAGATCTGAACTAGTAATTGTCAAATACAGAACTAAAATTGATAGCTTCTATTTATTATTGCAAATTATAACTTGAAGATCTGAACTTGTAATTGTCAAATACAGAACTTAAAATTGATAGCCTCTAATTATTATTGTAAATTATAACTTGAAGATCTGAACTTGTAGTAGTGAATTACAGAACTTAGATTTGTTAAATTCAAATTATTATTTCAAATTATAACTTGAAGATCTGAACTAGTAATTGTCAAATACAGAACTTAAAATTGATAGCTTCTAATTATTATTGCAAATTATAACTTGAAGATCTGAACTAGTAATTGTCAAATACAGAACTTAAAATTGATAGCTTCTAATTATTATTTCAAATTATAACTTGAAGATCTGAACTTGTAATTGTCAAATACAGAACTTCTAAATGTTAAATACAAATTATTAGTGCAAATTATAACTTGTAGATCTGAACTTGTAATTGTCAAATACAGAACTTAAAATTGATAGCTTCTAATTATTATTGTAAATTATAACTTGAAGATCTGAACTTGTAATAGTGAATTACAGAACTTAGATTTGTCAAATTCAAATTATTATTTCTAATTATAACTTGAAGATCTGAACTAGTAATTGTCAAATACAGAACTTAAAATTGATAGCTTCTAATTATTATTGCAAATTATAACTTGAAGATCTGAACTTGTAATAGTCAAATACAGAACTTCGAATTGTTAAATACAAATTATTAGTGCAAATTATAACTTGAAGATCTGAACTAGGAATTGTCAAATACAGCACTTAAAATTGATAGCTTCTAATTATTATTGTAAATTATAACTTGAAGAACTGAAGTTGTAATAGTGAATTACAGAACTTAGATTTGTTTAATTCAAATTATTATTTCAAATTATAACTTGAAGATCTGAACTAGTAATTGTCAAATACAGAACTTAAAATTGATAGCTTCTAATTATTATTGCAAATTATAACTTGAAGATCTGAACTTGTAATTGTCAAATACAGAACTTAAAATTGATAGCTTCTAATTATTATTGTAAATTATAACTTGAAGATCTGAACTTGTAATTGTCAAATACAGAACTTAAAATTGATAGCTTCTAATTATTATTGCAAATAATAACTTGGAGATCTGAACTAGTAATTGTCAAATACAGAACTTAAAATTGATAGCTTCTAATTACTATTGCAAATTATAACTTGAAGATCTGAACTTGTAATTGTCAAATACAGAACTTAAAATTGATAGCTTTTAATTATTATTGCAAATTATAACTTGAAGATCTGAACTTATAATTGTCAAATACAGAACTTAAAATTGATAGCTTCTAATTATTATTGCAAATTATAACTTGAAGATCTGAACTTGTAATTGTCAAATACAGAACTTAAAATTAATAGCTTCTAATTATTATTGCAAATTATAACTTGAAGATCTGAACTTGTAATTGTCAAATACAGAACTTCTAATTGTTAAATACAAATTATTAGTGCAAATTATAACTTGAAGATCTGAACTTGTAATTGTCAAATCAAGAACTAAAAATTGATAGCTTCTAATTATTATTGCAAAATGTAACTTGAAGATCTGAACTTGTAATTGTCAAATACAGAACTTCTAATTGTTAAATACAAATTATTAGTGCAAATTATAACTTGAAGTTCTGAACATGAAATTGTCAAATACAGAACTTAAAATTGATAGCTTCTAATTATTATTGTAAATTATAACTTGAAGATCTGAACTTGTAATATTGAATTACAGAACTTAGATTTGTTAAATTCAAATTATTATTTCAAATTATAACTTGAAGATCTGAACTAGTAATTGTCAAATACAGAACTTAAAATTGATAGCTTCTAATTATTATTGCAAATTATAACTTGAAGATCTGAACTTCTAATTGTCAAATACAGAACTTAAAATTGATAGCTTCTAATTATTATTGCAAATTATAACTTGAAGATCTGAACTTGTAATTGTCAAATACAGAACTTAAAATTGATAGCTTTTAATTATTATTGTAAATTATAACTTGAAGATCTGAACTTGTAATAGTCAAATACAGAACTTCGAATTGTTAAATACAAATTATTAGTACAAATTATAACTTGAAGATCTGAACTTGTAATAGGTAAATACAGAACTTCGAATTGTTAAATTCAAACTAAGATTGCAAATAATAATTTGAAGATCTGAACTTGTAATAGTCAAATACAGAACTTAAAATTGATAGCTTCTAATTATTATTGTAAATTATAACTTGAAGATCTGAACTTGTAATAGTGAATTACAGAACTTAGATTTGTTAAATTCAAATTATTATTTCAAATTATAACTTGAAGATCTGAACTAGTAATTGTCAAATACAGAACTTAAAATTGATAGCTTCTAATTATTATTGCAAATTATAACTTGAAGATCTGAACTTGTAATTGTCAAATACAGAACTTAAAATTGATAGCTTCTAATTATTATTGTAAATTATAACTTGAAGATCTGAACTTGTAATTGTCAAATACAGAACTTAAAATTGATAGCTTCTAATTATTATTGCAAATAATAACTTGGAGATCTGAACTAGTAATTGTCAAATACAGAACTTAAAATTGATAGCTTCTAATTACTATTGCAAATTATAACTTGAAGATCTGAACTTGTAATTGTCAAATACAGAACTTAAAATTGATAGCTTCTAATTATTATTGCAAATTATAACTGGAAGATCTGAACTTATAATTGTCAAATACAGAACTTAAAATTGATAGCTTCTAATTATTATTGCAAATTATAACTTGAAGATCTGAACTTGTAATTGTCAAATACAGAACTTAAAATTAATAGCTTCTAATTATTATTGCAAATTATAACTTGAAGATCTGAACTTGTAATTGTCAAATACAGAACTTCTAATTGTTAAATACAAATTATTAGTGCAAATTATAACTTGAAGATCTGAACTTGTAATTGTCAAATCAAGAACTAAAAATTGATAGCTTCTAATTATTATTGCAAAATGTAACTTGAAGATCTGAACTTGTAATTGTCAAATACAGAACTTCTAATTGTTAAATACAAATTATTAGTGCAAATTATAACTTGAAGTTCTGAACATGAAATTGTCAAATACAGAACTTAAAATTGATAGCTTCTAATTATTATTGTAAATTATAACTTGAAGATCTGAACTTGTAATATTGAATTACAGAACTTAGATTTGTTAAATTCAAATTATTATTTCAAATTATAACTTGAAGATCTGAACTAGTAATTGTCAAATACAGAACTTAAAATTGATAGCTTCTAATTATTATTGCAAATTATAACTTGAAGATCTGAACTTCTAATTGTCAAATACAGAACTTAAAATTGATAGCTTCTAATTATTATTGCAAATTATAACTTGAAGATCTGAACTTGTAATTGTCAAATACAGAACTTAAAATTGATAGCTTTTAATTATTATTGTAAATTATAACTTGAAGATCTGAACTTGTAATAGTCAAATACAGAACTTCGAATTGTTAAATACAAATTATTAGTACAAATTATAACTTGAAGATCTGAACTTGTAATAGGTAAATACAGAACTTCGAATTGTTAAATTCAAACTAAGATTGCAAATAATAATTTGAAGATCTGAACTTGTAATAGTCAAATACAGAACTTAAAATTGATAGCTTCTAATTATTATTGTAAATTATAACTTGAAGATCTGAACTTGTAATAGTGAATTACAGAACTTAGATTTGTTAAATTCAAATTATTATTTCAAATTATAACTTGAAGATCTGAACTAGTAATTGTCAAATACAGAACTTAAAATTGATAGCTTCTAATTATTATTGCAAATTATAACTTGAAGATCTGAACTTGTAATTGTCAAATGCAGAACTTAAAATTGATAGCTTCTAATTATTATTTCCAATTATAACTTGAAGATCTGAACTTGTAATAGTCAAATACAGAACATCGAATTGTTAAATACAAATTATTAGTGCAAATTATAACTTGAAGATCTGAAGTTGTAATAGGTAAATACAGAACTTCTAATTGTTAAATTCAAACTAATATTGCAAATAATAATTTGAAAATCTGAACTAGTAATAGTCAAATACAGCACTTCTAACTGTTAAAAACAAATTATTAGTGCAAATTATAACTTGAAGATCTGAACTTGTAATTGTCAAATACAGAACTTAAAATTGATAGCTTCTAATTATTATTGCAAATTATAACTTGAAGATCTGAACTTGTAATAGTGAATTACAGAACTTAGATTTGTCAAATTCAAATTATTATTTCTAATTATAACTTGAAGATCTGAACTAGTAATTGTCAAATACAGAACTTAAAATTGATAGCTTCTAATTATTATTGCAAATTATAACTTGAAGATCTGAACTTGTAATTGTCAAATACAGAACTTAAAATTGATAGCTTATAATTATAATTCAAATTATAACTTGAAGATCTGAACTAGTAATAGTCAAATACAGAACTTCAAATTGTTAAATACAAATTATTAGTGCAAATTATAACTTGAAGATCTGAACTAGTAATTGTCAAATACAGCACTTAAAATTGATAGCTTTTAATTATTATTGTAAATTATAACTTGTAGATCTGAACTTGTAATAGTGAATTACAGAACTTAGATTTGTTAAATTCAAATTATTATTTCAAATTATTATTTGATGACTGAACTAGTAATTGTCAAATACAGAACTTAAAATTGATAGCTTCTAATTATTATTGCAAATTATAACTTGTAGATCTGAACTTGTAATTGTCAAATACAGAACTTCTAATTGTTAAATACAAATTATTAGTGCAAATTATAACTTGAAGATCTGAACTTGTAATTGTCAAATACAGAACTTAAAATTGATAGCTTCTAATTATTATTGCAAATTATAACTTGAAGATCTGAACTTGTAATTGTCAAATACAGAACTTAAAATTAATAGCTTCTAATTATTATTGCAAATTATAACTTAAAGATCTGAACTTGTAATTGTCAAATACAGAACTTCTAATTGTTAAATACAAATTATTAGTGCAAATTATAACTTGAAGATCTGAACTTGTAATTGTCAAATCAAGAACTAAAAATTGATAGCTTCTAATTATTATTGCAAAATATAACTTGAAGATCTGAACTTGTAATTGTCAAATACAGAACTTCTAATTGTTAAATACAAATTATTAGTGCAAATTATAACTTGAAGTTCTTAACTTGTAATTGTCAAATACAGAACTTAAAATTGATAGCTTCTAATTATTATTGTTAATTATAACTTGAAGATCTGAACTTGTAATATTGAATTACAGAACTAAGATTTGTGAAATTCAAATTATTATTTCAAATTATAACTTGAAGATCTGAACTAGTAATTGTCAAATACAGAACTTAAAATTGATAGCTTCTAATTATTATTGCAAATAATAATTTGAAGATCTGTACTTGTAAGTGTCAAATACAGAACTTAAAATAGATAGCTTAAAATTATATTTCAAAGTATAACTTGAAGATCTGAACTTGTAATAGTCAAATACAGAACTTCGAATTGTTAAATACCAATTATTAGTGCAAATTATAACTTGAAGATCTGAACTAGTAATTGTCAAATACAGCACTTAAAATTGATAGCTTCTAGTTATTATTGTAAATTATAACTTGTAGATCTGAACTTGTAATAGTGAATTACAGAACTTAGATTTGTTAAATTCAAATTATTATTTCTAATTATTACTTGAAGATCTGAACTAGTAATTGTCAAATACAGAACTAAAATTGATAGCTTCTATTTATTATTGCAAATTATAACTTGAAGATCTGAACTTGTAATTGTCAAATACAGAACTTAAAATTGATAGCCTCTAATTATTATTGTAAATTATAACTTGAAGATCTGAACTTGTAGTAGTGAATTACAGAACTTAGATTTGTTAAATTCAAATTATTATTTCAAATTATAACTTGAAGATCTGAACTAGTAATTGTCAAATACAGAACTTAAAATTGATAGCTTCTAATTATTATTGCAAATTATAACTTGAAGATCTGAACTAGTAATTGTCAAATACAGAACTTAAAATTGATAGCTTCTAATTATTATTTCAAATTATAACTTGAAGATCTGAACTTGTAATTGTCAAATACAGAACTTCTAAATGTTAAATACAAATTATTAGTGCAAATTATAACTTGTAGATCTGAACTTGTAATTGTCAAATACAGAACTTAAAATTGATAGCTTCTAATTATTATTTCAAATTATAACTTGAAGATCTGAACTTGTAATTGTCAAATACAGAACTTCTAAATGTTAAATACAAATTATTAGTGCAAATTATAACTTGTAGATCTGAACTTGTAATTGTCAAATACAGAACTTAAAATTGATAGCTTCTAATTATTATTGTAAATTATAACTTGAAGATCTGAACTTGTAATAGTGAATTACAGAACTTAGATTTGTCAAATTCAAATTATTATTTCTAATTATAACTTGAAGATCTGAACTAGTAATTGTCAAATACAGAACTTAAAATTGATAGCTTCTAATTATTATTGCAAATTATAACTTGAAGATCTGAACTTGTAATAGTCAAATACAGAACTTCGAATTGTTAAATACAAATTATTAGTGCAAATTATAACTTGAAGATCTGAACTAGGAATTGTCAAATACAGCACTTAAAATTGATAGCTTCTAATTATTATTGTAAATTATAACTTGAAGAACTGAAGTTGTAATAGTGAATTACAGAACTTAGATTTGTTTAATTCAAATTATTATTTCAAATTATAACTTGAAGATCTGAACTAGTAATTGTCAAATACAGAACTTAAAATTGATAGCTTCTAATTATTATTGCAAATTATAACTTGAAGATCTGAACTTGTAATTGTCAAATACAGAACTTAAAATTGATAGCTTCTAATTATTATTGTAAATTATAACTTGAAGATCTGAACTTGTAATTGTCAAATACAGAACTTAAAATTGATAGCTTCTAATTATTATTGCAAATAATAACTTGGAGATCTGAACTAGTAATTGTCAAATACAGAACTTAAAATTGATAGCTTCTAATTACTATTGCAAATTATAACTTGAAGATCTGAACTTGTAATTGTCAAATACAGAACTTAAAATTGATAGCTTTTAATTATTATTGCAAATTATAACTTGAAGATCTGAACTTATAATTGTCAAATACAGAACTTAAAATTGATAGCTTCTAATTATTATTGCAAATTATAACTTGAAGATCTGAACTTGTAATTGTCAAATACAGAACTTAAAATTAATAGCTTCTAATTATTATTGCAAATTATAACTTGAAGATCTGAACTTGTAATTGTCAAATACAGAACTTCTAATTGTTAAATACAAATTATTAGTGCAAATTATAACTTGAAGATCTGAACTTGTAATTGTCAAATCAAGAACTAAAAATTGATAGCTTCTAATTATTATTGCAAAATGTAACTTGAAGATCTGAACTTGTAATTGTCAAATACAGAACTTCTAATTGTTAAATACAAATTATTAGTGCAAATTATAACTTGAAGTTCTGAACATGAAATTGTCAAATACAGAACTTAAAATTGATAGCTTCTAATTATTATTGTAAATTATAACTTGAAGATCTGAACTTGTAATATTGAATTACAGAACTTAGATTTGTTAAATTCAAATTATTATTTCAAATTATAACTTGAAGATCTGAACTAGTAATTGTCAAATACAGAACTTAAAATTGATAGCTTCTAATTATTATTGCAAATTATAACTTGAAGATCTGAACTTCTAATTGTCAAATACAGAACTTAAAATTGATAGCTTCTAATTATTATTGCAAATTATAACTTGAAGATCTGAACTTGTAATTGTCAAATACAGAACTTAAAATTGATAGCTTTTAATTATTATTGTAAATTATAACTTGAAGATCTGAACTTGTAATAGTCAAATACAGAA
This sequence comes from Cantharis lateralis, assembly GCA_963170105.1. Taxonomy (NCBI): domain Eukaryota; kingdom Metazoa; phylum Arthropoda; class Insecta; order Coleoptera; family Cantharidae; genus Cantharis; species Cantharis lateralis. Next base: position 20,955,051 of record OY720625.1, on the reverse strand, counting down.
CTTCGAATTGTTAAATACAAATTATTAGTACAAATTATAACTTGAAGATCTGAACTTGTAATAGGTAAATACAGAACTTCGAATTGTTAAATTCAAACTAAGATTGCAAATAATAATTTGAAGATCTGAACTTGTAATAGTCAAATACAGAACTTAAAATTGATAGCTTCTAATTATTATTGTAAATTATAACTTGAAGATCTGAACTTGTAATAGTGAATTACAGAACTTAGATTTGTTAAATTCAAATTATTATTTCAAATTATAACTTGAAGATCTGAACTAGTAATTGTCAAATACAGAACTTAAAATTGATAGCTTCTAATTATTATTGCAAATTATAACTTGAAGATCTGAACTTGTAATTGTCAAATACAGAACTTAAAATTGATAGCTTCTAATTATTATTGTAAATTATAACTTGAAGATCTGAACTTGTAATTGTCAAATACAGAACTTAAAATTGATAGCTTCTAATTATTATTGCAAATAATAACTTGGAGATCTGAACTAGTAATTGTCAAATACAGAACTTAAAATTGATAGCTTCTAATTACTATTGCAAATTATAACTTGAAGATCTGAACTTGTAATTGTCAAATACAGAACTTAAAATTGATAGCTTCTAATTATTATTGCAAATTATAACTGGAAGATCTGAACTTATAATTGTCAAATACAGAACTTAAAATTGATAGCTTCTAATTATTATTGCAAATTATAACTTGAAGATCTGAACTTGTAATTGTCAAATACAGAACTTAAAATTAATAGCTTCTAATTATTATTGCAAATTATAACTTGAAGATCTGAACTTGTAATTGTCAAATACAGAACTTCTAATTGTTAAATACAAATTATTAGTGCAAATTATAACTTGAAGATCTGAACTTGTAATTGTCAAATCAAGAACTAAAAATTGATAGCTTCTAATTATTATTGCAAAATGTAACTTGAAGATCTGAACTTGTAATTGTCAAATACAGAACTTCTAATTGTTAAATACAAATTATTAGTGCAAATTATAACTTGAAGTTCTGAACATGAAATTGTCAAATACAGAACTTAAAATTGATAGCTTCTAATTATTATTGTAAATTATAACTTGAAGATCTGAACTTGTAATATTGAATTACAGAACTTAGATTTGTTAAATTCAAATTATTATTTCAAATTATAACTTGAAGATCTGAACTAGTAATTGTCAAATACAGAACTTAAAATTGATAGCTTCTAATTATTATTGCAAATTATAACTTGAAGATCTGAACTTCTAATTGTCAAATACAGAACTTAAAATTGATAGCTTCTAATTATTATTGCAAATTATAACTTGAAGATCTGAACTTGTAATTGTCAAATACAGAACTTAAAATTGATAGCTTTTAATTATTATTGTAAATTATAACTTGAAGATCTGAACTTGTAATAGTCAAATACAGAACTTCGAATTGTTAAATACAAATTATTAGTACAAATTATAACTTGAAGATCTGAACTTGTAATAGGTAAATACAGAACTTCGAATTGTTAAATTCAAACTAAGATTGCAAATAATAATTTGAAGATCTGAACTTGTAATAGTCAAATACAGAACTTAAAATTGATAGCTTCTAATTATTATTGTAAATTATAACTTGAAGATCTGAACTTGTAATAGTGAATTACAGAACTTAGATTTGTTAAATTCAAATTATTATTTCAAATTATAACTTGAAGATCTGAACTAGTAATTGTCAAATACAGAACTTAAAATTGATAGCTTCTAATTATTATTGCAAATTATAACTTGAAGATCTGAACTTGTAATTGTCAAATGCAGAACTTAAAATTGATAGCTTCTAATTATTATTTCCAATTATAACTTGAAGATCTGAACTTGTAATAGTCAAATACAGAACATCGAATTGTTAAATACAAATTATTAGTGCAAATTATAACTTGAAGATCTGAAGTTGTAATAGGTAAATACAGAACTTCTAATTGTTAAATTCAAACTAATATTGCAAATAATAATTTGAAAATCTGAACTAGTAATAGTCAAATACAGCACTTCTAACTGTTAAAAACAAATTATTAGTGCAAATTATAACTTGAAGATCTGAACTTGTAATTGTCAAATACAGAACTTAAAATTGATAGCTTCTAATTATTATTGCAAATTATAACTTGAAGATCTGAACTTGTAATAGTGAATTACAGAACTTAGATTTGTCAAATTCAAATTATTATTTCTAATTATAACTTGAAGATCTGAACTAGTAATTGTCAAATACAGAACTTAAAATTGATAGCTTCTAATTATTATTGCAAATTATAACTTGAAGATCTGAACTTGTAATTGTCAAATACAGAACTTAAAATTGATAGCTTATAATTATAATTCAAATTATAACTTGAAGATCTGAACTAGTAATAGTCAAATACAGAACTTCAAATTGTTAAATACAAATTATTAGTGCAAATTATAACTTGAAGATCTGAACTAGTAATTGTCAAATACAGCACTTAAAATTGATAGCTTTTAATTATTATTGTAAATTATAACTTGTAGATCTGAACTTGTAATAGTGAATTACAGAACTTAGATTTGTTAAATTCAAATTATTATTTCAAATTATTATTTGATGACTGAACTAGTAATTGTCAAATACAGAACTTAAAATTGATAGCTTCTAATTATTATTGCAAATTATAACTTGTAGATCTGAACTTGTAATTGTCAAATACAGAACTTCTAATTGTTAAATACAAATTATTAGTGCAAATTATAACTTGAAGATCTGAACTTGTAATTGTCAAATACAGAACTTAAAATTGATAGCTTCTAATTATTATTGCAAATTATAACTTGAAGATCTGAACTTGTAATTGTCAAATACAGAACTTAAAATTAATAGCTTCTAATTATTATTGCAAATTATAACTTAAAGATCTGAACTTGTAATTGTCAAATACAGAACTTCTAATTGTTAAATACAAATTATTAGTGCAAATTATAACTTGAAGATCTGAACTTGTAATTGTCAAATCAAGAACTAAAAATTGATAGCTTCTAATTATTATTGCAAAATATAACTTGAAGATCTGAACTTGTAATTGTCAAATACAGAACTTCTAATTGTTAAATACAAATTATTAGTGCAAATTATAACTTGAAGTTCTTAACTTGTAATTGTCAAATACAGAACTTAAAATTGATAGCTTCTAATTATTATTGTTAATTATAACTTGAAGATCTGAACTTGTAATATTGAATTACAGAACTAAGATTTGTGAAATTCAAATTATTATTTCAAATTATAACTTGAAGATCTGAACTAGTAATTGTCAAATACAGAACTTAAAATTGATAGCTTCTAATTATTATTGCAAATAATAATTTGAAGATCTGTACTTGTAAGTGTCAAATACAGAACTTAAAATAGATAGCTTAAAATTATATTTCAAAGTATAACTTGAAGATCTGAACTTGTAATAGTCAAATACAGAACTTCGAATTGTTAAATACCAATTATTAGTGCAAATTATAACTTGAAGATCTGAACTAGTAATTGTCAAATACAGCACTTAAAATTGATAGCTTCTAGTTATTATTGTAAATTATAACTTGTAGATCTGAACTTGTAATAGTGAATTACAGAACTTAGATTTGTTAAATTCAAATTATTATTTCTAATTATTACTTGAAGATCTGAACTAGTAATTGTCAAATACAGAACTAAAATTGATAGCTTCTATTTATTATTGCAAATTATAACTTGAAGATCTGAACTTGTAATTGTCAAATACAGAACTTAAAATTGATAGCCTCTAATTATTATTGTAAATTATAACTTGAAGATCTGAACTTGTAGTAGTGAATTACAGAACTTAGATTTGTTAAATTCAAATTATTATTTCAAATTATAACTTGAAGATCTGAACTAGTAATTGTCAAATACAGAACTTAAAATTGATAGCTTCTAATTATTATTGCAAATTATAACTTGAAGATCTGAACTAGTAATTGTCAAATACAGAACTTAAAATTGATAGCTTCTAATTATTATTTCAAATTATAACTTGAAGATCTGAACTTGTAATTGTCAAATACAGAACTTCTAAATGTTAAATACAAATTATTAGTGCAAATTATAACTTGTAGATCTGAACTTGTAATTGTCAAATACAGAACTTAAAATTGATAGCTTCTAATTATTATTGTAAATTATAACTTGAAGATCTGAACTTGTAATAGTGAATTACAGAACTTAGATTTGTCAAATTCAAATTATTATTTCTAATTATAACTTGAAGATCTGAACTAGTAATTGTCAAATACAGAACTTAAAATTGATAGCTTCTAATTATTATTGCAAATTATAACTTGAAGGTCTGAACTAGTAATTGTCAAATACAGCACTTAAAATTGATAGCTTCTAATTATTATTGTAAATTATAACTTGAAGAACTGAACTTGTAATAGTGAATTACAGAACTTAGATTTGTTTAATTCAAATTATTATTTCAAATTATAACTTGAAGATCTGAACTAGTAATTGTCAAATACAGAACTTAAAATTGATAGCTTCTAATTATTATTGCAAATTATAACTTGAAGATCTGAACTTGTAATTGTCAAATACAGAACTTAAAATTGATAGCTTCTAATTATTACTGTAAATTATAACTTGAAGATCTGAACTTGTAATTGTCAAATACAGAACTTAAAATTGATAGCTTTTAATTATTATTGCAAATAATAACTTGGAGATCTGAACTAGTAATTGTCAAATACAGAACTTAAAATTGATAGCTTCTAATTACTATTGCAAATTATAACTTGAAGATCTGAACTTGTAATTGTCAAATACAGAACTTAAAATTGATAGCTTCTAATTATTATTGCAAATTATAACTTGAAGATCTGAACTTGTAATTGTCAAATACAGAACTTAAAATTGATAGCTTCTAATTATTATTGCAAATTATAACTTGAAGATCTGAACTTGTAATTGTCAAATACAGAACTTAAAATTAATAGCTTCTAATTATTATTGCAAAATGTAACTTGAAGATCTGAACTTGTAATTGTCAAATACAGAACTTCTAATTGTTAAATACAAATTATTAGTGCAAATTATAACTTGAAGTTCTGAACATGAAATTGTCAAATACAGAACTTAAAATTGATAGCTTCTAATTATTATTGTAAATTATAACTTGAAGATCTGAACTTGTAATATTGAATTACAGAACTTAGATTTGTTAAATTCAAATTATTATTTCAAATTATAACTTGAAGATCTGAACTAGTAATTGTCAAATACAGAACTTAAAATTGATAGCTTCTAATTATTATTGCAAATTATAACTTGAAGATCTGAACTTCTAATTGTCAAATACAGAACTTAAAATTGATAGCTTCTAATTATTATTGCAAATTATAACTAGAAGATCTGAACTTGTAATTGTCTAATACAGAACTTAAAATTGATAGCTTCTAATTATTATTTCAAATTATAACTTGAAGATCTGAACTTGTAATTGTCAAATACAGAACTTAAAATTGATAGCTTCTAATTATTATTGCAAATTATAACTTGAAGATCTGATTTTGTAATTGTCAAATACAGAACTTCTAATTGTTAAATACAAATTATTAGTGCAAATTATAACTTGAAGATCTGAACTTGTAATTGTCAAATACAGAACTTAAAATTGATAGCTTCTAATTATTATTGTAAATTATAACTTGAAGATCTGAACTTGTAATAGTGAATTACAGAACTTAGATTTGTTAAATTCAAATTATTATTTCAAAATATAACTTGAAGATTTGAACTAGTAATTGTCAAATACAGAACTTAAAATTAATAGCTTCTAATTATTATTGCAAATTATAACTTGAAGATCTGAACTTGTAATTGTCAAATACAGAACTTAAAATTGATAGCTTCTAATTATTATTGCAAATTATAACTTGAAGATCTGAACTTGTAATTGTCAAATACAGAACTTCTAATTGTTAAATACTAATTATTAGTGCAAATTATAACTTGAAGTTCTGAACTAGTAATTGTCAAATACAGATCTTAAAATTGATAGCTTCTAATTATTATTGCAAATTATAACTAGAAGATCTGAACTTGTAATTGTCAAATACAGAACTTAAAATTGATAGCTTCTAATTATTATTTCAAATTATAACTTGAAGATCTGAACTTGTAATTGTCAAATACAGAACTTAAAATTGATAGCTTCTAATTATTATTGTAAATTATAACTTGAAGATCTGAACTTGTAATAGTGAATTACAGAACTTAGATTTGTTAAATTCAAATTATTATTTCAAAATATAACTTGAAGATCTGAACTAGTAATTGTCAAATACAGAACTTAAAATTGATAGCTTCTAATAATTATTGCAAATTATAACCTGAAGATCTGAACTTGTAATTGTCAAATACAGAACTTAAAATTGATAGCTTCTAATTATTATTGCAAATTATAACTAGAAGATCTGAACTTGTAATTTTCTAATACAGAACTTAAAATTGATAGCTTCTAATTATTATTTCAAATTATAACTTGAAGATCTGAACTTGTAATTGTCAAATACAGAACTTAAAATTGATAGCTTCTAATTATTATTGCAAATTATAACTTGAAGATCTGATTTTGTAATTGTCAAATACAGAACTTCTAATTGTTAAATACAAATTATTAGTGCAAATTATAACTTGAAGATCTGAACTTGTAATTGTCAAATACAGAACTTAAAATTGATAGCTTCTAATTATTATTGTAAATTATAACTTGAAGATCTGAACTTGTAATAGTGAATTACAGAACTTAGATTTGTTAAATTCAAATTATTATTTCAAAATATAACTTGAAGATTTGAACTAGTAATTGTCAAATACAGAACTTAAAATTAATAGCTTCTAATTATTATTGCAAATTATAACTTGAAGATCTGAACTTGTAATTGTCAAATACAGAACTTAAAATTGATAGCTTCTAATTATTATTGCAAATTATAACTTGAAGATCTGAACTTGTAATTGTCAAATACAGAACTTCTAATTGTTAAATACTAATTATTAGTGCAAATTATAACTTGAAGTTCTGAACTAGTAATTGTCAAATACAGATCTTAAAATTGATAGCTTCTAATTATTATTGCAAATTATAACTAGAAGATCTGAACTTGTAATTGTCAAATACAGAACTTAAAATTGATAGCTTCTAATTATTATTTCAAATTATAACTTGAAGATCTGAACTTGTAATTGTCAAATACAGAACTTAAAATTGATAGCTTCTAATTATTATTGTAAATTATAACTTGAAGATCTGAACTTGTAATAGTGAATTACAGAACTTAGATTTGTTAAATTCAAATTATTATTTCAAAATATAACTTGAAGATCTGAACTAGTAATTGTCAAATACAGAACTTAAAATTGATAGCTTCTAATAATTATTGCAAATTATAACCTGAAGATCTGAACTTGTAATTGTCAAATACAGAACTTAAAATTGATAGCTTCTAATTATTATTGCAAATTATAACTTGAAGATCTGAACTTGTAATCGTGAATTACAGAACTTAGATTTGTTAAATTCAAATTATTATTTCCAATTATAACTTGAAGATCTGAACTAGTAATTGTCAAATACACAACTTAAAATTGATTGCTTCTAATTATTATTGCAAATTATAACTTGAAGATCTGAACTTGTAATTGTTAAATACAGAACTTCAAATTGTTAAATACAAATTATTAGTGCAAATTATAACAAGAAGATCTGAACTTGTAATTGTCAAATACAGCACTTAAAATTGATAGCTTCTAATTATTATTGTAAATTATAACTTGAAGATCTGAACTTGTAATAGTGAATTACAGAACTTAGATTTGATAAATTCAAATTATTATTTCAAATTATAACTTGAAGATCTGAACTAGTAATTGTCAAATACAGAACTTAAAATTGATAGCTTCTAATTACTATTGCAAATTATAACTTGAAGATCTGAACTTGTAATTGTCAAATACAGAACTTAAAATTGATAGCTTCTAATTATTATTGTAAATTATAACTTGAAGATCTGAACTTGTAATTGTCAAATACAGAACTTAAAATTGATAGCTTCTAATTATTATTGCAAATAATAACTTGAAGATCTGAACTTGTAATTGTCAAATACAGAACTTAAAATTGATAGCTTCTAATTATTATTGCAAATAATAATTCGAAGATCTGAACTTGTAATAGTCAAATACAGAACTTCTAATTTTTAAATACAAATCATTAGTGCAAATTATAATTTGAAGATCTGAACTAGTAATTGTCAAATACAGAACTTAAAATTGATAGCTTCTAATTATTATTGCAAATTATAACTTGAAGATCTAAACTTTTAATTGTCAAATACAGAACTTCTAATTGTTAAATACAAATTATTAGTGCAAATTATAACTTGAAGATCTGAACTTGTAATTGTCAAATACAGAACTTAAAATTGATAGCTTCTAATTATTATTGCAAATTATAACTTGAAGATCTGAACTTGTAATTGTCAAATACAGAACTTATAATTAATAGCTTCTAATTATTATTGCAAATTATAACTTGAAGATCTGAACTTGTAATTGTCAAATACAGAACTTAAAATTGATAGCTTCTAATTATAATTGTAAGTTATAACTTGAAGATCTGAACTTGTAATCGTGAATTACAGAACTTAGATTTGTTAAATTCAAATTATTATTTCAAATTATAACTTGAAGATCTGAACTAGTAATTGTCAAATACACAACTTAAAATTGATTGCTTTTAATTATTATTGCAAATTATAACTTGAAGATCTGAACTTGTAATTGTTAAATACAGAACTTCAAATTGTTAAATACAAATTATTAGTGCAAATTATAACTAGAAGATCTGAACTTGTAATTGTCAAATACAGAACTTAAAATTGATAGCTTCTAATTATTATTGCAAATAATAACTTGAAGATCTGAACTTGTAATTGTCAAATACAGAACTTAAAATTGATAGCTTCTAATTATTATTGCAAAATATAATTTGAAGATCTGAACTTGTAATAGACAAATACGCAACTTAGCATTGTTAAATTCAAATTGTGATTGCAAATTATAACTTGAAGATCTGAACCTGTAATAGGTAAATACAGAACTTCGAATTGTTAAATTCAAACTAAGATTGCAAATAATAATTCGAAGATCTGAACTTGTAATAGTCAAATACAGAACTTCTAATTGTTAAATACTAATTATTAGTGCAAATTATAACTTGAAGTTCTGAACTAGTAATTGTCAAATACAGATCTTAAAATTGATAGCTTCTAATTATTATTGCAAATTATAACTAGAAGATCTGAACTTGTAATTGTCAAATACAGAACTTAAAATTGATAGCTTCTAATTATTATTTCAAATTATAACTTGAAGATCTGAACTTGTAATTGTCAAATACAGAACTTAAAATTGATAGCTTCTAATTATTATTGTAAATTATAACTTGAAGATCTGAACTTGTAATAGTGAATTACAGAACTTAGATTTGTTAAATTCAAATTATTATTTCAAAATATAACTTGAAGATCTGAACTAGTAATTGTCAAATACAGAACTTAAAATTGATAGCTTCTAATAATTATTGCAAATTATAACTTGAAGATCTGAACTTGTAATTGTCAAATACAGAACTTAAAATTGATAGCTTCTAATTATTATTGCAAATTATAACTTGAAGATCTGAACTTGTAATTGTCAAATACAGAACATAAAATTGATAGCTTCTAATTATTATTTCAAATTATAACTTGAAGATCTGAACTTGTAATTGTCAAATACAGAACTTAAAATTAATAGCTTCTAATTATTATTGCAAATTATAACTTGAAGATCTGAACTTGTAATTGTCAAATACAGAACTTAAAATTGATAGCTTCTAATTATTATTGTAAGTTATAACTTGAAGATCTGAACTTGTAATCGTGAATTACAGAACTTAGATTTGTTAAATTCAAATTATTATTTCAAATTATAACTTGAAGATCTGAACTAGTAATTGTCAAATACAGAACTTAAAATAGATAGCTTCTAATTATTATTGCAAATTATAACTTGAAGATCTGAACTTGTAATTGTTAAATACAGAACTTCAAATTGTTAAATACAAATTATTAGTGCAAATTATAACTAGAAGATCTGAACTTGTAATTGTCAAATACAGCACTTAAAATTGATAGCTTCTAATTATTATTGTAAATTATAACTTGAAGATCTGAACTTGTAATAGTGAATTACAGAACTTAGATTTGATAAATTCAAATTATTATTTCAAATTATAACTTGAAGATCTGAACTAGTAATTGTCAAATACAGAACTTAAAATTGATAGCTTCTAATTACTATTGCAAATTATAACTTGAAGATCTGAACTTGTAATTGTCAAATACAGAACTTAAAATTGATAGCTTCTAATTATTATTGTAAATTATAACTTGAAGATCTGAACTTGTAATTGTCAAATACAGAACTTAAAATTGATAGCTTCTAATTATTATTGCAAATAATAACTTGAAGATCTGAACTTGTAATTGTCAAATACAGAACTTAAAATTGATAGCTTCTAATTATTATTGCAAAATATAATTTGAAGATCTGAACTTGTTAGATAAATACGCAACTTAGCATTGTTAAATACAAATTGTGATTGCAAATTATAACTTGAAGATCTGAACTAGTAATTGTCAAATACAGAACTTAAAATTGATAGCTTCTAATTATTATTGCAAATTATAACTTGAAGATCTGAACTTCTAATTGTCAAATACAGAACTTAAAATTGATAGCTTCTAATTATTATTGCAAATTATAACTAGAAGATCTGAACTTGTAATTGTCTAATACAGAACTTAAAATTGATAGCTTCTAATTATTATTTCAAATTATAACTTGAAGATCTGAACTTGTAATTGTCAAATACAGAACTTAAAATTGATAGCTTCTAATTATTATTGCAAATTATAACTTGAAGATCTGATTTTGTAATTGTCAAATACAGAACTTCTAATTGTTAAATACAAATTATTAGTGCAAATTATAACTTGAAGATCTGAACTTGTAATTGTCAAATACAGAACTTAAAATTGATAGCTTCTAATTATTATTGTAAATTATAACTTGAAGATCTGAACTTGTAATAGTGAATTACAGAACTTAGATTTGTTAAATTCAAATTATTATTTCAAAATATAACTTGAAGATTTGAACTAGTAATTGTCAAATACAGAACTTAAAATTAATAGCTTCTAATTATTATTGCAAATTATAACTTGAAGATCTGAACTTGTAATTGTCAAATACAGAACTTAAAATTGATAGCTTCTAATTATTATTGCAAATTATAACTTGAAGATCTGAACTTGTAATTGTCAAATACAGAACTTCTAATTGTTAAATACTAATTATTAGTGCAAATTATAACTTGAAGTTCTGAACTAGTAATTGTCAAATACAGATCTTAAAATTGATAGCTTCTAATTATTATTGCAAATTATAACTAGAAGATCTGAACTTGTAATTGTCAAATACAGAACTTAAAATTGATAGCTTCTAATTATTATTTCAAATTATAACTTGAAGATCTGAACTTGTAATTGTCAAATACAGAACTTAAAATTGATAGCTTCTAATTATTATTGTAAATTATAACTTGAAGATCTGAACTTGTAATAGTGAATTACAGAACTTAGATTTGTTAAATTCAAATTATTATTTCAAAATATAACTTGAAGATCTGAACTAGTAATTGTCAAATACAGAACTTAAAATTGATAGCTTCTAATAATTATTGCAAATTATAACCTGAAGATCTGAACTTGTAATTGTCAAATACAGAACTTAAAATTGATAGCATCTAATTATTATTGCAAATTATAACTTGAAGATCTGAACTTGTAATTGTCAAATACAGAACATAAAATTGATAGCTTCTAATTATTATTTCAAATTATAACTTGAAGATCTGAACTTGTAATTGTCAAATACAGAACTTAAAATTAATAGCTTCTAATTATTATTGCAAATTATAACTTGAAGATCTGAACTTGTAATTGTCAAATACAGAACTTAAAATTGATAGCTTCTAATTATTATTGTTAGTTATAACTTGAAGATCTGAACTTGTAATCGTGAATTACAGAACTTAGATTTGTTAAATTCAAATTATTATTTCCAATTATAACTTGAAGATCTGAACTAGTAATTGTCAAATACACAACTTAAAATTGATTGCTTCTAATTATTATTGCAAATTATAACTTGAAGATCTGAACTTGTAATTGTTAAATACAGAACTTCAAATTGTTAAATACAAATTATTAGTGCAAATTATAACAAGAAGATCTGAACTTGTAATTGTCAAATACAGCACTTAAAATTGATAGCTTCTAATTATTATTGTAAATTATAACTTGAAGATCTGAACTTGTAATAGTGAATTACAGAACTTAGATTTGATAAATTCAAATTATTATTTCAAATTATAACTTGAAGATCTGAACTAGTAATTGTCAAATACAGAACTTAAAATTGATAGCTTCTAATTACTATTGCAAATTATAACTTGAAGATCTGAACTTGTAATTGTCAAATACAGAACTTAAAATTGATAGCTTCTAATTATTATTGTAAATTATAACTTGAAGATCTGAACTTGTAATTGTCAAATACAGAACTTAAAATTGATAGCTTCTAATTATTATTGCAAATAATAACTTGAAGATCTGAACTTGTAATTGTCAAATACAGAACTTAAAATTGATAGCTTCTAATTATTATTGCAAATAATAATTCGAAGATCTGAACTTGTAATAGTCAAATACAGAACTTCTAATTTTTAAATACAAATCATTAGTGCAAATTATAATTTGAAGATCTGAACTAGTAATTGTCAAATACAGAACTTAAAATTGATAGCTTCTAATTATTATTGCAAATTATAACTTGAAGATCTAAACTTTTAATTGTCAAATACAGAACTTCTAATTGTTAAATACAAATTATTAGTGCAAATTATAACTTGAAGATCTGAACTTGTAATTGTCAAATACAGAACTTAAAATTGATAGCTTCTAATTATTATTGCAAATTATAACTTGAAGATCTGAACTTGTAATTGTCAAATACAGAACTTATAATTAATAGCTTCTAATTATTATTGCAAATTATAACTTGAAGATCTGAACTTGTAATTGTCAAATACAGAACTTAAAATTGATAGCTTCTAATTATAATTGTAAGTTATAACTTGAAGATCTGAACTTGTAATCGTGAATTACAGAACTTAGATTTGTTAAATTCAAATTATTATTTCAAATTATAACTTGAAGATCTGAACTAGTAATTGTCAAATACAGAACTTAAAATTGATTGCTTTTAATTATTATTGCAAATTATAACTTGAAGATCTGAACTTGTAATTGTTAAATACAGAACTTCAAATTGTTAAATACAAATTATAACTAGAAGATCTGAACTTGTAATTGTCAAATACAGAACTTAAAATTGATAGCTTCTAATTATTATTGCAAATAATAACTTGATGATCTGAACTTGTAATTGTCAAATACAGAACTTAAAATTGATAGCTTCTAATTATTATTGCAAAATATAATTTGAAGATCTGAACTTGTAATAGACAAATACGCAACTTAGCATTGTTAAATTCAAATTGTGATTGCAAATTATAACTTGAAGATCTGAACCTGTAATTGTCAAATACAGCACTTAAAATTGATAGCTTCTAATTATTATTGTAAATTATAACTTGAAGATCTGAACTTGTAATAGTGAATTACAGAACTTAGATTTGATAAATTCAAATTATTATTTCAAATTATAACTTGAAGATCTGAACTGGTAATTGTCAAATACAGAACTTAAAATTGATAGCTTCTAATTACTATTGCAAATTATAACTTGAAGATCTGAACTTGTAATTGTCAAATACAGAACTTAAAATTGATAGCTTCTAATTATTATTTCAAATTATAACTTGAAGATCTGAACTTGTAATTGTCAAATACAGAACTTAAAATTGATAGCTTCTAATTATTATTGTAAATTATAACTTGAAGATCTGAACTTGTAATAGTGAATTACAGAACTTAGATTTGTTAAATTCAAATTATTATTTCAAAATATAACTTGAAGATCTGAACTAGTAATTGTCAAATACAGAACTTAAAATTGATAGCTTCTAATAATTATTGCAAATTATAACTTGAAGATCTGAACTTGTAAATGTCAAATACAGAACTTAAAATTGATAGCTTCTAATTATTATTGCAAATTATAACTTGAAGATCTGAACTTGTAATTGTCAAATACAGAACATAAAATTGATAGCTTCTAATTATTATTTCAAATTATAACTTGAAGATCTGAACTTGTAATTGTCAAATACAGAACTTAAAATTAATAGCTTCTAATTATTATTGCAAATTATAACTTGAAGATCTGAACTTGTAATTGTCAAATACAGAACTTAAAATTGATAGCTTCTAATTATTATTGTAAGTTATAACTTGAAGATCTGAACTTGTAATCGTGAATTACAGAACTTAGATTTGTTAAATTCAAATTATTATTTCAAATTATAACTTGAAGATCTGAACTAGTAATTGTCAAATACAGAACTTAAAATAGATAGCTTCTAATTATTATTGCAAATTATAACTTGAAGATCTGAACTTGTAATTGTTAAATACAGAACTTCAAATTGTTAAATACAAATTATTAGTGCAAATTATAACTAGAAGATCTGAACTTGTAATTGTCAAATACAGCACTTAAAATTGATAGCTTCTAATTATTATTGTAAATTATAACTTGAAGATCTGAACTTGTAATAGTGAATTACAGAACTTAGATTTGATAAATTCAAATTATTATTTCAAATTATAACTTGAAGATCTGAACTAGTAATTGTCAAATACAGAACTTAAAATTGATAGCTTCTAATTACTATTGCAAATTATAACTTGAAGATCTGAACTTGTAATTGTCAAATACAGAACTTAAAATTGATAGCTTCTAATTATTATTGTAAATTATAACTTGAAGATCTGAACTTGTAATTGTCAAATACAGAACTTAAAATTGATAGCTTCTAATTATTATTGCAAATAATAACTTGAAGATCTGAACTTGTAATTGTCAAATACAGAACTTAAAATTGATAGCTTCTAATTATTATTGCAAAATATAATTTGAAGATCTGAACTTGTTAGATAAATACGCAACTTAGCATTGTTAAATACAAATTGTGATTGCAAATTATAACTTGAAGATCTGAACTAGTAATTGTCAAATACAGAACTTAAAATTGATAGCTTCTAATTATTATTGCAAATTATAACTTGAAGATCTGAACTTCTAATTGTCAAATACAGAACTTAAAATTGATAGCTTCTAATTATTATTGCAAATTATAACTAGAAGATCTGAACTTGTAATTGTCTAATACAGAACTTAAAATTGATAGCTTCTAATTATTATTTCAAATTATAACTTGAAGATCTGAACTTGTAATTGTCAAATACAGAACTTAAAATTGATAGCTTCTAATTATTATTGCAAATTATAACTTGAAGATCTGATTTTGTAATTGTCAAATACAGAACTTCTAATTGTTAAATACAAATTATTAGTGCAAATTATAACTTGAAGATCTGAACTTGTAATTGTCAAATACAGAACTTAAAATTGATAGCTTCTAATTATTATTGTAAATTATAACTTGAAGATCTGAACTTGTAATAGTGAATTACAGAACTTAGATTTGTTAAATTCAAATTATTATTTCAAAATATAACTTGAAGATTTGAACTAGTAATTGTCAAATACAGAACTTAAAATTAATAGCTTCTAATTATTATTGCAAATTATAACTTGAAGATCTGAACTTGTAATTGTCAAATACAGAACTTAAAATTGATAGCTTCTAATTATTATTGCAAATTATAACTTGAAGATCTGAACTTGTAATTGTCAAATACAGAACTTCTAATTGTTAAATACTAATTATTAGTGCAAATTATAACTTGAAGTTCTGAACTAGTAATTGTCAAATACAGATCTTAAAATTGATAGCTTCTAATTATTATTGCAAATTATAACTAGAAGATCTGAACTTGTAATTGTCAAATACAGAACTTAAAATTGATAGCTTCTAATTATTATTTCAAATTATAACTTGAAGATCTGAACTTGTAATTGTCAAATACAGAACTTAAAATTGATAGCTTCTAATTATTATTGTAAATTATAACTTGAAGATCTGAACTTGTAATAGTGAATTACAGAACTTAGATTTGTTAAATTCAAATTATTATTTCAAAATATAACTTGAAGATCTGAACTAGTAATTGTCAAATACAGAACTTAAAATTGATAGCTTCTAATAATTATTGCAAATTATAACCTGAAGATCTGAACTTGTAATTGTCAAATACAGAACTTAAAATTGATAGCTTCTAATTATTATTGCAAATTATAACTTGAAGATCTGAACTTGTAATTGTCAAATACAGAACATAAAATTGATAGCTTCTAATTATTATTTCAAATTATAACTTGAAGATCTGAACTTGTAATTGTCAAATACAGAACTTAAAATTAATAGCTTCTAATTATTATTGCAAATTATAACTTGAAGATCTGAACTTGTAATTGTCAAATACAGAACTTAAAATTGATAGCTTCTAATTATTATTGTTAGTTATAACTTGAAGATCTGAACTTGTAATCGTGAATTACAGAACTTAGATTTGTTAAATTCAAATTATTATTTCCAATTATAACTTGAAGATCTGAACTAGTAATTGTCAAATACACAACTTAAAATTGATTGCTTCTAATTATTATTGCAAATTATAACTTGAAGATCTGAACTTGTAATTGTTAAATACAGAACTTCAAATTGTTAAATACAAATTATTAGTGCAAATTATAACAAGAAGATCTGAACTTGTAATTGTCAAATACAGCACTTAAAATTGATAGCTTCTAATTATTATTGTAAATTATAACTTGAAGATCTGAACTTGTAATAGTGAATTACAGAACTTAGATTTGATAAATTCAAATTATTATTTCAAATTATAACTTGAAGATCTGAACTAGTAATTGTCAAATACAGAACTTAAAATTGATAGCTTCTAATTACTATTGCAAATTATAACTTGAAGATCTGAACTTGTAATTGTCAAATACAGAACTTAAAATTGATAGCTTCTAATTATTATTGTAAATTATAACTTGAAGATCTGAACTTGTAATTGTCAAATACAGAACTTAAAATTGATAGCTTCTAATTATTATTGCAAATAATAACTTGAAGATCTGAACTTGTAATTGTCAAATACAGAACTTAAAATTGATAGCTTCTAATTATTATTGCAAATAATAATTCGAAGATCTGAACTTGTAATAGTCAAATACAGAACTTCTAATTTTTAAATACAAATCATTAGTGCAAATTATAATTTGAAGATCTGAACTAGTAATTGTCAAATACAGAACTTAAAATTGATAGCTTCTAATTATTATTGCAAATTATAACTTGAAGATCTAAACTTTTAATTGTCAAATACAGAACTTCTAATTGTTAAATACAAATTATTAGTGCAAATTATAACTTGAAGATCTGAACTTGTAATTGTCAAATACAGAACTTAAAATTGATAGCTTCTAATTATTATTGCAAATTATAACTTGAAGATCTGAACTTGTAATTGTCAAATACAGAACTTATAATTAATAGCTTCTAATTATTATTGCAAATTATAACTTGAAGATCTGAACTTGTAATTGTCAAATACAGAACTTAAAATTGATAGCTTCTAATTATAATTGTAAGTTATAACTTGAAGATCTGAACTTGTAATCGTGAATTACAGAACTTAGATTTGTTAAATTCAAATTATTATTTCAAATTATAACTTGAAGATCTGAACTAGTAATTGTCAAATACAGAACTTAAAATTGATTGCTTTTAATTATTATTGCAAATTATAACTTGAAGATCTGAACTTGTAATTGTTAAATACAGAACTTCAAATTGTTAAATACAAATTATTAGTGCAAATTATAACTAGAAGATCTGAACTTGTAATTGTCAAATACAGAACTTAAAATTGATAGCTTCTAATTATTATTGCAAATAATAACTTGAAGATCTGAACTTGTAATTGTCAAATACAGAACTTAAAATTGATAGCTTCTAATTATTATTGCAAAATATAATTTGAAGATCTGAACTTGTAATAGACAAATACGCAACTTAGCATTGTTAAATTCAAATTGTGATTGCAAATTATAACTTGAAGATCTGAACCTGTAATAGGTAAATACAGAACTTCGAATTGTTAAATTCAAACTAAGATTGCAAATAATAATTCGAAGATCTGAACTTGTAATAGTCAAATACAGAACTTCTAATTGTTAAATACTAATTATTAGTGCAAATTATAACTTGAAGTTCTGAACTAGTAATTGTCAAATACAGATCTTAAAATTGATAGCTTCTAATTATTATTGCAAATTATAACTAGAAGATCTGAACTTGTAATTGTCAAATACAGAACTTAAAATTGATAGCTTCTAATTATTATTTCAAATTATAACTTGAAGATCTGAACTTGTAATTGTCAAATACAGAACTTAAAATTGATAGCTTCTAATTATTATTGTAAATTATAACTTGAAGATCTGAACTTGTAATAGTGAATTACAGAACTTAGATTTGTTAAATTCAAATTATTATTTCAAAATATAACTTGAAGATCTGAACTAGTAATTGTCAAATACAGAACTTAAAATTCATAGCTTCTAATAATTATTGCAAATTATAACTTGAAGATCTGAACTTGTAATTGTCAAATACAGAACTTAAAATTGATAGCTTCTAATTATTATTGCAAATTATAACTTGAAGATCTGAACTTGTAATTGTCAAATACAGAACATAAAATTGATAGCTTCTAATTATTATTTCAAATTATAACTTGAAGATCTGAACTTGTAATTGTCAAATACAGAACTTAAAATTAATAGCTTCTAATTATTATTGCAAATTATAACTTGAAGATCTGAACTTGTAATTGTCAAATACAGAACTTAAAATTGATAGCTTCTAATTATTATTGTAAGTTATAACTTGAAGATCTGAACTTGTAATCGTGAATTACAGAACTTAGATTTGTTAAATTCAAATTATTATTTCAAATTATAACTTGAAGATCTGAACTAGTAATTGTCAAATACAGAACTTAAAATAGATAGCTTCTAATTATTATTGCAAATTATAACTTGAAGATCTGAACTTGTAATTGTTAAATACAGAACTTCAAATTGTTAAATACAAATTATTAGTGCAAATTATAACTAGAAGATCTGAACTTGTAATTGTCAAATACAGCACTTAAAATTGATAGCTTCTAATTATTATTGTAAATTATAACTTGAAGATCTGAACTTGTAATAGTGAATTACAGAACTTAGATTTGATAAATTCAAATTATTATTTCAAATTATAACTTGAAGATCTGAACTAGTAATTGTCAAATACAGAACTTAAAATTGATAGCTTCTAATTACTATTGCAAATTATAACTTGAAGATCTGAACTTGTAATTGTCAAATACAGAACTTAAAATTGATAGCTTCTAATTATTATTGTAAATTATAACTTGAAGATCTGAACTTGTAATTGTCAAATACAGAACTTAAAATTGATAGCTTCTAATTATTATTGTAAATTATAACTTGAAGATCTGAACTTGTAATTGTCAAATACAGAACTTAAAATTGATAGCTTCTAATTATTATTGCATAATATAATTTGAAGATCTGAACTTGTTAGATAAATACGCAACTTAGCATTGTTAAATACAAATTGTGATTGCAAATTATAACTTGAAGATCTGAACCTGTAATAGGTAAATACAGAACTTCGAATTGTTAAATTCAAACTAAGATTGCAAATAATAATTCGAAGATCTGAACTTGTAATAGTCAAATACAGAACTTCTAATTGTTAAATACAAATTATTAGTGCAAATTATAACTTGAAGATCTGAACTTGTAATTGTCAAATTCAGAACTTAAAATTGATAGCTTCTAATTATTATTGTAAATTATAACTTGAAGATCTGAACTTGTAATAGTGAATTACAGAACTTAGATTTGTTAAATTCAAATTATTATTTCAAAATATAACTTGAAGATCTGAACTAGTAATTGTCAAATACAGAACTTCTAATTGTTAAATACAAATTATTAGTACAAATTATAACTTGAAGATCTGAACTAGTAATTGTCAAATACAGAACTTAAAATTGATAGCTTCTAATTATTATTGCAAATTATAACTTGAAGATCTGAACTTGTAATAGTTAATTACAGAACTAAGATTTGTTAAATTCAAATTATTATTTCAAATTATAACTTGAAGATCTGAACTAGTAATTGTCAAATACAGAACTTCTAATTATTAAATACAAATTATTAGTGCAAATTATAACTTGAAGATCTGAACTAGTAATTTTCAAATACAGAACTTAATATTGATAGCTTCTAATTATTATTGCAAAATATAACTAAAAGATCTGAACTTGTAATTGTCAAATACAGAACTTCTAATTGTTAAATACAAATTATTAGTGCAAATTATAACTTGAAGATCTGAACTAGTAATTTTCAAATACAGAACTTAATATTGATAGCTTCTAATTATTATTGCAAATTAAAACTAGAAGTTCTGAACTTGTAATTGTCAAATACAGAACTTAAAATTGATAGCTTCTAATTATTATTTCAATTTATAACTTGAAGATCTGAACTTGTAATTGTCAAATACAGAACTTAAAATTGATAGCTTCTAATTATTATTGCAAATTATAACTTGAAGATCTGAACTTGTAATTGTCAAATACAGAACTTAAAATTGATAGCTTCTAATTATTATTGCAAATTATAACTTGAAGATCTGAACTTGTAATTGTCAAATACAGAACATAAAATTGATAGCTTCTAATTATTATTTCAAATTATAACTTGAAGATCTGAACTTGTAATTGTCAAATACAGAACTTAAAATTAATAGCTTCTAATTATTATTGCAAATTATAACTTGAAGATCTGAACTTGTAATTGTCAAATACAGAACTTAAAATTGATAGCTTCTAATAATTATTGCAAATTATAACTTGAAGATCTGAACTTGTAATTGTCAAATACAGAACTTTAAATTGATAGCTTCTAATTATTATTGCAAATTATAACTTGAAGATCTGAACTTGTAATTGTCAAATACAGAACATAAAATTGATAGCTTCTAATTATTATTTCAAATTATAACTTGAAGATCTGAACTTGTAATTGTCAAATACAGAACTTAATATTGATAGCTTCTAATTATTATTGCAAATTATAACTTGAAGATCTGAACTTGTAATTGTCAAATACAGAACTTAAAATTGATAGCTTCTAATAATTATTGCAAATTATAACTTGAAGATCTGAACTTGTAATTGTCAAATACAGAACTTAAAATTGATAGCTTCTAATTATTATTGCAAATTATAACTTGAAGATCTGAACTTGTAATTGTCAAATACAGAACATAAAATTGATAGCTTCTAATTATTATTTCAAATTATAACTTGAAGATCTGAACTTGTAATTGTCAAATACAGAACTTAAAATTAATAGCTTCTAATTATTATTGCAAATTATAACTTGAAGATCTGAACTTGTAATTGTCAAATACAGAACTTAAAATTGATAGCTTCTAATTATTATTGTAAGTTATAACTTGAAGATCTGAACTTGTAATCGTGAATTACAGAACTTAGATTTGTTAAATTCAAATTATTATTTCAAATTATAACTTGAAGATCTGAACTAGTAATTGTCAAATACAGAACTTAAAATAGATAGCTTCTAATTATTATTGCAAATTATAACTTGAAGATCTGAACTTGTAATTATTAAATACAGAACTTAAAATTGATAGCTTCTAATTATTATTGTAAATTATAACTTCAAGATCTGAACTTGTAATTGTCAAATACAGAACTTAAAATTGATAGCTTCTAATTATTATTGCAAATAATAACTTGAAGATCTGAACTGGTAATTGTCAAATACAGAACTTAAAATTGATAGCTTCTAATTATTATTGCAAATTATACCTTGAAGATCTGAACTTGTAATTGTCAAATACAGAACTTCAAATTGTTAAATACAAATTATTAGTGCAAATTATAACGTGAAGATCTGAACTTGTAATTATCAAATACAGAACTTAAAATTGATAGCTTCTAATTATTATTGTAAATTATAACTTGAAGATCTGAACTTGTAATAGTGAATTACAGAACTTAGATTTGTTAAATTCAAATTATTATTTCAAATTATAACTTGAAGATCTGAACTAGTAATTGTCAAATACAGAACTTAAAATTGATAGCTTCTAATTATTATTGCAAATTATAATTTGAAGATCTGAACTTGTAATAGACAAATACGCAACTTAGCATTGTTAAATACAAATTGTGATTGCAAATTATAACTTGAAGATCTGAACCTGTAATAGGTAAATACAGAACATAAAATTGATAGCTTCTAATTATTATTTCTAATTATAACTTGAAGATCTGAACTTGTAATTGTCAAATACAGAACTTAAAATTAATAGCTTCTAATTATTATTGCAAATTATAACTTGAAGATATGAACTTGTAATTGTCAAATACAGAACTTAAAATTGATAGCTTCTAATTATTATTGTAAATTATAACTTGAAGATCTGAACTTGTAATAGTGAATTACAGAACTTAGATTTGTTAAATTCAAATTATTATTTCAAATTATAACTTGAAGATCTGAACTAGTAATTGTCAAATACAGAACTTAAAATTGATAGCTTCGAATTATTATTGCATTTTATAACTTGAAGATCTGAACTTGTAATTGTTAAATACAGAATTTAAAATTGATAGCTTCTAATTATTATTGTAAATTATAACTTTTAGATCTGAACTTGTAATTGTCAAATACAGAACTTAAAATTGATAGCTTCTAATTATTATTGCATATAATAACTTGAAGATCTGAACTTGTAATTGTCAAATACAGAACTTAAAATTGATAGCTTCTAATTATTATTGCAAATTATAATTTGAAGATCTGAACTTGTAATAGACAAATACGCAACTTAGCATTGTTAAATACAAATTGTGATTGCAAATTATAACTTGAAGATCTGAACCTGTAATAGGTAAATACAGAACTTCGAATTGTTAAATTCAAACTAAGATTGCAAATAATAATTCGAAGATCTGAACTTGTAATAGTCAAATACAGAACTTCTAATTGTTAAATACAAATTATTAGTGCAAATTATAACTTGAAGATCTGAACTAGTAATTGTCAAATACAGAACTTAAAATTGATAGCTTCTAATTATTATTGCAAATTATAACTTGAAGATCTGAACTTGTAATTGTTAAATACAGAACTTAAAATTGATAGCTTCTAATTATTATTGCATATTATGCAATTGAAGATCTTGAAGATCTGAACTTGTAATTGTTAAATACAGAACTTAAAATTGATAGCTTCTAATTATTATTGTAAATTATAACTTCAAGATCTGAACTTGTAATTGTCAAATACAGAACTTAAAATTGATAGCTTCTAATTATTATTGCAAATAATAACTTGAAGATCTGAACTTGTAATTGTCAAATACAGAACTTAAAATTGATAGCTTCTAATTATTATTGCAAATTATAATTAGAAGATCTGAACTTGTAATAGACAAATACGCAACTTAGCATTGTTAAATACAAATTGTGATTGCAAATTATAACTTGAAGATCTGAACCTGTAATTGTCAAATACAGAACTTCTAATTGTTAAATACAAATTATTAGTGCTAATTATAACTTGAAGATCTGAACTAGTAATTGTCAAATACAGAACTTAAAATTGATAGCTTCTAATTATTATTGCAAATTATAACTTGAAGATCTGAACTTGTAATTGTCAAATACAGAACTTCTAATTGTTAAATACAAATTATTAGTGCTAATTATAACTTGAAGATCTGAACTTGTAATTGTCAAATACAGAACTTAAAATTGATAGCTTCTAATTATTATTGCAAATTATAACTTGAAGATCTGAACTTGTAATAGTCAAATACAGAACTTAAAATTGATAGCTTCTAATTATTATTGTAAATTATAACTTGAAGATCTGAACTTGTAATAGTGAATTACAGAACTTAGATTTGTTAAATTCAAATTATTACTTCAAATTATAACTTGAAGATCTGAACTAGTAATTGTCAAATGCAGAACTTAAAATTGATAGCTTCTAATTATTATTGCAAATTATAACTTGAAGATCTGAACTTGTAATTGTCAAATACAGAACTTAAAATTGATAGCTTCTAATTATTATTGTAAATTATAACTTGAAGATCTGAACTTGTAATTGTCAAATACAGAACTTAAAATTGATAGCTTCTGATTATTATTGCAAATAATAACTTGGAGATCTGAACTAGTAATTGTCAAATACAGAACTTAAAATTGATAGCTTCTAATTATTATTGCATATTATAACTTGAAGATCTGAACTTGTAATTATTAAATACAGAACTTAAAATTGATAGCTTCTAATTATTATTGTAAATTATAACTTCAAGATCTGAACTTGTAATTGTCAAATACAGAACTTAAAATTGATAGCTTCTAATTATTATTGCAAATAATAACTTGAAGATCTGAACTGGTAATTGTCAAATACAGAACTTAAAATTGATAGCTTCTAATTATTATTGCAAATTATAACTTGAAGATCTGAACTTGTAATTGTCAAATACAGAACTTCAAATTGTTAAATACAAATTATTAGTGCAAATTATAACTTGAAGATCTGAACTTGTAATTATCAAATACAGAACTTAAAATTGATAGCTTCTAATTATTATTGTAAATTATAACTTGAAGATCTGAACTTGTAATAGTGAATTACAGAACTTAGATTTGTTAAATTCAAATTATTATTTCAAATTATAACTTGAAGATCTGAACTAGTAATTGTCAAATACAGAACTTAAAATTGATAGCTTCTAATTATTATTGCATATTATAACTTGAAGATCTGAACTTGTAATTGTTAAATACAGAACTTAAAATTGATTGCTTCTAATTATTATTGTAAATTATAACTTCAAGATCTGAACTTGTAATTGTCAAATACAGAACTTAAAATTGATAGCTTCTAATTATTATTGCAAATAATAACTTGAAGATCTGAACTTGTAATTGTCAAATACAGAACTTAAAATTGATAGCTTCTAATTATTATTGCAAATTATAATTTGAAGATCTGAACTTGTAATAGACAAATACGCAACTTAGCATTGTTAAATACAAATTGTGATTGCAAATTATAACTTGAAGATCTGAACCTGTAATAGGTAAATACAGAACATAAAATTGATAGCTTCTAATTATTATTTCAAATTATAACTTGAAGATCTGAACTTCTAATTGTCAAATACAGAACTTAAAATTAATAGCTTCTAATTATTATTGCAAATTATAACTTGAAGATCTGTACTTGTAATTGTCAAATACAGAACTTAAAATTGATAGCTTCTAATTATTATTGTAAATTATAACTTGAAGATCTGAACTTGTAATAGTGAATTACAGAACTTAGATTTGTTAAATTCAAATTATTATTTCAAATTATAACTTGAAGATCTGAACTAGTAATTGTCAAATACAGAACTTAAAATTGATAGCTTCTAATTATTATTGCATATTATAACTTGAAGATCTGAATTTGTAATTGTTAAATACAGAATTTAAAATTGATAGCTTCTAATTATTATTGTAAATTATAACTTTTAGATCTGAACTTGTAATTGTCAAATACAGAACTTGAAATTGATAGCTTCTAATTATTATTGCAAATAATAACTTGAAGATCTGAACTTGTAATTGTCAAATACAGAACTTAAAATTGATAGCTTCTAATTATTATTGCAAATTATAATTTGAAGATCTGAACTTGTAATAGACAAATACGCAACTTAGCATTGTTAAATACAAATTGTGATTGCAAATTATAACGTGAAGATCTGAACTTGTAATTATCAAATACAGAACTTAAAATTGATAGCTTCTAATTATTATTGTAAATTATAACTTGAAGATCTGAACTTGTAATAGTGAATTACAGAACTTAGATTTGTTAAATTCAAATTATTATTTCAAATTATAACTTGAAGATCTGAACTAGTAATTGTCAAATACAGAACTTAAAATTGATAGCTTCTAATTATTATTGCAAATTATAATTTGAAGATCTGAACTTGTAATAGACAAATACGCAACTTAGCATTGTTAAATACAAATTGTGATTGCAAATTATAACTTGAAGATCTGGACCTGTAATAGGTAAATACAGAACATAAAATTGATAGCTTCTAATTATTATTTCTAATTATAACTTGAAGATCTGAACTTGTAATTGTCAAATACAGAACTTAAAATTAATAGCTTCTAATTATTATTGCAAATTATAACTTGAAGATATGAACTTGTAATTGTCAAATACAGAACTTAAAATTGATAGCTTCTAATTATTATTGTAAATTATAACTTGAAGATCTGAACTTGTAATAGTGAATTACAGAACTTAGATTTGTTAAATTCAAATTATTATTTCAAATTATAACTAGAAGATCTGAACTAGTAATTGTCAAATACAGAACTTAAAATTGATAGCTTCGAATTATTATTGCATTTTATAACTTGAAGATCTGAACTTGTAATTGTTAAATACAGAATTTAAAATTGATAGCTTCTAATTATTATTGTAAATTATAACTTTTAGATCTGAACTTGTAATTGTCAAATACAGAACTTAAAATTGATAGCTTCTAATTATTATTGCATATAATAACTTGAAGATCTGAACTTGTAATTGTCAAATACAGAACTTAAAATTGATAGCTTCTAATTATTATTGCAAATTATAATTTGAAGATCTGAACTTGTAATGGACAAATACTCAACTTAGCATTGTTAAATACAAATTGTGATTGCAAATTATAACTTGAAGATCTGAACCTGTAATAGGTAAATACAGAACTTCGAATTGTTAAATTCAAACTAAGATTGCAAATAATAATTCGAAGATCTGAACTTGTAATAGTCAAATACAGAACTTCTAATTGTTAAATACAAATTATTAGTGCAAATTATAACTTGAAGATCTGAACTAGTAATTGTCAAATACAGAACTTAAAATTGATAGCTTCTAATTATTATTGCAAATTATAACTTGAAGATCTGAACTTGTAATTGTTAAATACAGAACTTAAAATTGATAGCTTCTAATTATTATTGCATATTATGCAATTGAAGATCTTGAAGATCTGAACTTGTAATTGTTAAATACAGAACTTAAAATTGATAGCTTCTAATTATTATTGTAAATTATAACTTCAAGATCTGAACTTGTAATTGTCAAATACAGAACTTAAAATTGATAGCTTCTAATTATTATTGCAAATAATAACTTGAAGATCTGAACTTGTAATTGTCAAATACAGAACTTAAAATTGATAGCTTCTAATTATTATTGCAAATTATAATTAGAAGATCTGAACTTGTAATAGACAAATACGCAACTTAGCATTGTTAAATACAAATTGTGATTGCAAATTATAACTTGAAGATCTGAACCTGTAATTGTCAAATACAGAACTTCTAATTGTTAAATACAAATTATTAGTGCTAATTATAACTTGAAGATCTGAACTAGTAATTGTCAAATACAGAACTTAAAATTGATAGCTTCTAATTATTATTGCAAATTATAACTTGAAGATCTGAACTTGTAATTGTCAAATACAGAACTTCTAATTGTTAAATACAAATTATTAGTGCTAATTATAACTTGAAGATCTGAACTTGTAATTGTCAAATACAGAACTTAAAATTGATAGCTTCTAATTATTATTGCAAATTATAACTTGAAGATCTGAACTTGTAATAGTCAAATACAGAACTTAAAATTGATAGCTTCTAATTATTATTGTAAATTATAACTTGACGATCTGAACTTGTAATAGTGAATTACAGAACTTAGATTTGTTAAATTCAAATTATTACTTCAAATTATAACTTGAAGATCTGAACTAGTAATTGTCAAATGCAGAACTTAAAATTGATAGCTTCTAATTATTATTGCAAATTATAACTTGAAGATCTGAACTTGTAATTGTCAAATACAGAACTTAAAATTGATAGCTTCTAATTATTATTGTAAATTATAACTTGAAGATCTGAACTTGTAATTGTCAAATACAGAACTTAAAATTGATAGCTTCTGATTATTATTGCAAATAATAACTTGGAGATCTGAACTAGTAATTGTCAAATACAGAACTTAAAATTGATAGCTTCTAATTATTATTGCATATTATAACTTGAAGATCTGAACTTGTAATTATTAAATACAGAACTTAAAATTGATAGCTTCTAATTATTATTGTAAATTATAACTTCAAGATCTGAACTTGTAATTGTCAAATACAGAACTTAAAATTGATAGCTTCTAATTATTATTGCAAATAATAACTTGAAGATCTGAACTGGTAATTGTCAAATACAGAACTTAAAATTGATAGCTTCTAATTATTATTGCAAATTATAACTTGAAGATCTGAACTTGTAATTGTCAAATACAGAACTTCAAATTGTTAAATACAAATTATTAGTGCAAATTATAACTTGAAGATCTGAACTTGTAATTATCAAATACAGAACTTAAAATTGATAGCTTCTAATTATTATTGTAAATTATAACTTGAAGATCTGAACTTGTAATAGTGAATTACAGAACTTAGATTTGTTAAATTCAAATTATTATTTCAAATTATAACTTGAAGATCTGAACTAGTAATTGTCAAATACAGAACTTAAAATTGATAGCTTCTAATTATTATTGCATATTATAACTTGAAGATCTGAACTTGTAATTGTTAAATACAGAACTTAAAATTGATTGCTTCTAATTATTATTGTAAATTATAACTTCAAGATCTGAACTTGTAATTGTCAAATACAGAACTTAAAATTGATAGCTTCTAATTATTATTGCAAATAATAACTTGAAGATCTGAACTTGTAATTGTCAAATACAGAACTTAAAATTGATAGCTTCTAATTATTATTGCAAATTATAATTTGAAGATCTGAACTTGTAATAGACAAATACGCAACTTAGCATTGTTAAATACAAATTGTGATTGCAAATTATAACTTGAAGATCTGAACCTGTAATAGGTAAATACAGAACATAAAATTGATAGCTTCTAATTATTATTTCAAATTATAACTTGAAGATCTGAACTTCTAATTGTCAAATACAGAACTTAAAATTAATAGCTTCTAATTATTATTGCAAATTATAACTTGAAGATCTGTACTTGTAATTGTCAAATACAGAACTTAAAATTGATAGCTTCTAATTATTATTGTAAATTATAACTTGAAGATCTGAACTTGTAATAGTGAATTACAGAACTTAGATTTGTTAAATTCAAATTATTATTTCAAATTATAACTTGAAGATCTGAACTAGTAATTGTCAAATACAGAACTTAAAATTGATAGCTTCTAATTATTATTGCATATTATAACTTGAAGATCTGAATTTGTAATTGTTAAATACAGAATTTAAAATTGATAGCTTCTAATTATTATTGTAAATTATAACTTTTAGATCTGAACTTGTAATTGTCAAATACAGAACTTGAAATTGATAGCTTCTAATTATTATTGCAAATAATAACTTGAAGATCTGAACTTGTAATTGTCAAATACAGAACTTAAAATTGATAGCTTCTAATTATTATTGCAAATTATAATTTGAAGATCTGAACTTGTAATAGACAAATACGCAACTTAGCATTGTTAAATACAAATTGTGATTGCAAATTATAACGTGAAGATCTGAACTTGTAATTATCAAATACAGAACTTAAAATTGATAGCTTCTAATTATTATTGTAAATTATAACTTGAAGATCTGAACTTGTAATAGTGAATTACAGAACTTAGATTTGTTAAATTCAAATTATTATTTCAAATTATAACTTGAAGATCTGAACTAGTAATTGTCAAATACAGAACTTAAAATTGATAGCTTCTAATTATTATTGCAAATTATAATATGAAGATCTGAACTTGTAATAGACAAATACGCAACTTAGCATTGTTAAATACAAATTGTGATTGCAAATTATAACTTGAAGATCTGAACCTGTAATAGGTAAATACAGAACATAAAATTGATAGCTTCTAATTATTATTTCTAATTATAACTTGAAGATCTGAACTTGTAATTGTCAAATACAGAACTTAAAATTAATAGCTTCTAATTATTATTGCAAATTATAACTTGAAGATATGAACTTGTAATTGTCAAATACAGAACTTAAAATTGATAGCTTCTAATTATTATTGTAAATTATAACTTGAAGATCTGAACTTGTAATAGTGAATTACAGAACTTAGATTTGTTAAATTCAAATTATTATTTCAAATTATAACTTGAAGATCTGAACTAGTAATTGTCAAATACAGAACTTAAAATTGATAGCTTCGAATTATTATTGCATTTTATAACTTGAAGATCTGAACTTGTAATTGTTAAATACAGAATTTAAAATTGATAGCTTCTAATTATTATTGTAAATTATAACTTTTAGATCTGAACTTGTAATTGTCAAATACAGAACTTAAAATTGATAGCTTCTAATTATTATTGCATATAATAACTTGAAGATCTGAACTTGTAATTGTCAAATACAGAACTTAAAATTGATAGCTTCTAATTATTATTGCAAATTATAATTTGAAGATCTGAACTTGTAATAGACAAATACGCAACTTAGCATTGTTAAATACAAATTGTGATTGCAAATTATAACTTGAAGATCTGAACCTGTAATAGGTAAATACAGAACTTCGAATTGTTAAATTCAAACTAAGATTGCAAATAATAATTCGAAGATCTGAACTTGTAATAGTCAAATACAGAACTTCTAATTGTTAAATACAAATTATTAGTGCAAATTATAACTTGAAGATCTGAACTAGTAATTGTCAAATACAGAACTTAAAATTGATAGCTTCTAATTATTATTGCAAATTATAACTTGAAGATCTGTTCTTGTAATTGTTAAATACAGAACTTAAAATTGATAGCTTCTAATTATTATTGCATATTATGCAATTGAAGATCTTGAAGATCTGAACTTGTAATTGTTAAATACAGAACTTAAAATTGATAGCTTCTAATTATTATTGTAAATTATAACTTCAAGATCTGAACTTGTAATTGTCAAATACAGAACTTAAAATTGATAGCTTCTAATTATTATTGCAAATAATAACTTGAAGATCTGAACTTGTAATTGTCAAATACAGAACTTAAAATTGATAGCTTCTAATTATTATTGCAAATTATAATTAGAAGATCTGAACTTGTAATAGAAAAATACGCAACTTAGCATTGTTAAATACAAATTGTGATTGCAAATTATAACTTGAAGATCTGAACCTGTAATTGTCAAATACAGAACTTCTAATTGTTAAATACAAATTATTAGTGCTAATTATAACTTGAAGATCTGAACTAGTAATTGTCAAATACAGAACTTAAAATTGATAGCTTCTAATTATTATTGCAAATTATAACTTGAAGATCTGAACTTGTAATTGTCAAATACAGAACTTCTAATTGTTAAATACAAATTATTAGTGCTAATTATAACTTGAAGATCTGAACTTGTAATTGTCAAATACAGAACTTAAAATTGATAGCTTCTAATTATTATTGCAAATTATAACTTGAAGATCTGAACTTGCAATAGTCAAATACAGAACTTAAAATTGATAGCTTCTAATTATTATTGTAAATTATAACTTGAAGATCTGAACTTGTAATAGTGAATTACAGAACTTAGATTTGTTAAATTCAAATTATTACTTCAAATTATAACTTGAAGATCTGAACTAGTAATTGTCAAATGCAGAACTTAAAATTGATAGCTTCTAATTATTATTGCAAATTATAACTTGAAGATCTGAACTTGTAATTGTCAAATACAGAACTTAAAATTGATAGCTTCTAATTATTATTGTAAATTATAACTTGAAGATCTGAACTTGTAATTGTCAAATACAGAACTTAAAATTGATAGCTTCTGATTATTATTGCAAATAATAACTTGGAGTTCTGAACTAGTAATTGTCAAATACAGAACTTAAAATTGATAGCTTCTAATTATTATTGCATATTATAACTTGAAGATCTGAACTTGTAATTATTAAATACAGAACTTAAAATTGATAGCTTCTAATTATTATTGTAAATTATAACTTCAAGATCTGAACTTGTAATTGTCAAATACAGAACTTAAAATTGATAGCTTCTAATTATTATTGCAAATAATAACTTGAAGATCTGAACTGGTAATTGTCAAATACAGAACTTAAAATTGATAGCTTCTAATTATTATTGCAAATTATAACTTGAAGATCTGAACTTGTAATTGTCAAATACAGAACTTCAAATTGTTAAATACAAATTATTAGTGCAAATTATAACTTGAAGATCTGAACTTGTAATTATCAAATACAGAACTTAAAATTGATAGCTTCTAATTATTATTGTAAATTATAACTTGAAGATCTGAACTTGTAATAGTGAATTACAGAACTTAGATTTGTTAAATTCAAATTATTATTTCAAATTATAACTTGAAGATCTGAACTAGTAATTGTCAAATACAGAACTTAAAATTGATAGCTTCTAATTATTATTGCATATTATAACTTGAAGATCTGAACTTGTAATTGTTAAATACAGAACTTAAAATTGATTGCTTCTAATTATTATTGTAAATTATAACTTCAAGATCTGAACTTGTAATTGTCAAATACAGAACTTAAAATTGATAGCTTCTAATTATTATTGCAAATAATAACTTGAAGATCTGAACTTGTAATTGTCAAATACAGAACTTAAAATTGATAGCTTCTAATTATTATTGCAAATTATAATTTGAAGATCTGAACTTGTAATAGACAAATACGCAACTTAGCATTGTTAAATACAAATTGTGATTGCAAATTATAACTTGAAGATCTGAACCTGTAATAGGTAAATACAGAACATAAAATTGATAGCTTCTAATTATTATTTCAAATTATAACTTGAAGATCTGAACTTCTAATTGTCAAATACAGAACTTAAAATTAATAGCTTCTAATTATTATTGCAAATTATAACTTGAAGATCTGTACTTGTAATTGTCAAATACAGAACTTAAAATTGATAGCTTCTAATTATTATTGTAAATTATAACTTGAAGATCTGAACTTGTAATAGTGAATTACAGAACTTAGATTTGTTAAATTCAAATTATTATTTCAAATTATAACTTGAAGATCTGAACTAGTAATTGTCAAATACAGAACTTAAAATTGATAGCTTCTAATTATTATTGCATATTATAACTTGAAGATCTGAATTTGTAATTGTTAAATACAGAATTTAAAATTGATAGCTTCTAATTATTATTGTAAATTATAACTTTTAGATCTGAACTTGTAATTGTCAAATACAGAACTTGAAATTGATAGCTTCTAATTATTATTGCAAATAATAACTTGAAGATCTGAACTTGTAATTGTCAAATACAGAACTTAAAATTGATAGCTTCTAATTATTATTGCAAATTATAATTTGAAGATCTGAACTTGTAATAGACAAATACGCAACTTAGCATTGTTAAATACAAATTGTGATTGCAAATTATAACTTGAAGATCTGAACCTGTAATAGGTAAATACAGAACTTCGAATTGTTAAATTCAAACTAAGATTGCAAATAATAATTCGAAGATCTGAACTTGTAACAGTCAAATACAGAACTTCTAATTGTTAAATACAAATTATTAGTGCAAATTATAACTTGAAGATCTGAACTAGTAATTGTCAAATACAGAACTTAAAATTGATAGCTTCTAATTATTATTGCAAATTATAACTTGAAGATCTGAACTTGTAATTGTCAAATACAGAACTTAAAATTAATAGCTTCTAATTATTATTGTAAATTATAACTTGAAGATCTGAACTTGTAATAGTGAATTACAGAACTTAAAATTGATAGCTTCTAATTATTATTGCAAATAATAACTTGAAGATCTGAACTGGTAATTGTCAAATACAGCACTTAAAATTGATAGCTTCTAATTATTATTGCAAATTATAACTTGAAGATCTGAACTTGTAATTGTCAAATACAGAACTTCAAATTGTTAAATACAAATTATTAGTGCAAATTATAACTTGAAGATCTGAACTTGTAATTATCAAATACAGAACTTAAAATTGATAGCTTCTAATTATTATTGTAAATTATAACTTGAAGATCTGAACTTGTAATAGTGAATTACAGAACTTAGATTTGTTAAATTCAAATTATTATTTCAAATTATAACTTGAAGATCTGAACTAGTAATTGTCAAATACAGAACTTAAAATTGATAGCTTCTAATTATTATTGCATATTATAACTTGAAGATCTGAACTTGTAATTGTTAAATACAGAACTTAAAATTGATAGCTTCTAATTATTATTGTAAATTATAACTTGAAGATCTGAACTTGTAATAGTGAATTACAGAACTTAGATTTGTTAAATTCAAATTATTATTTCAAATTATAACTTGAAGATCTGAACTAGTAATTGTCAAATACAGAACTTAAAATTGATAGCTTCTAATTATTATTGCATATTATAACTTGAAGATCTGAATTTGTAATTGTTAAATACAGAATTTAAAATTGATAGCTTCTAATTATTATTGTAAATTATAACTTTTAGATCTGAACTTGTAATTGTCAAATACAGAACTTGAAATTGATAGCTTCTAATTATTATTGCAAATAATAACTTGAAGATCTGAACTTGTAATTGTCAAATACAGAACTTAAAATTGATAGCTTCTAATTATTATTGCAAATTATAATTTGAAGATCTGAACTTGTAATAGACAAATACGCAACTTAGCATTGTTAAATACAAATTGTGATTGCAAATTATAACTTGAAGATCTGAACCTGTAATTGTCAAATACAGAACTTCTAATTGTTAAATACAAATTATTAGTGCTAATTATAACTTGAAGATCTGAACTAGTAATTGTCAAATACAGAACTTAAAATTGATAGCTTCTAATTATTATTGCAAATTATAACTTGAAGATCTGAACTTGTAATTGTCAAATACAGAACTTCTAATTGTTAAATACAAATTATTAGTGCTAATTATAACTTGAAGATCTGAACTTGTAATTGTCAAATACAGAACTTAAAATTGATAGCTTCTAATTATTATTGCAAATTATAACTTGAAGATCTGAACTTGTAATAGTCAAATACAGAACTTAAAATTGATAGCTTCTAATTATTATTGTAAATTATAACTTGACGATCTGAACTTGTAATAGTGAATTACAGAACTTAGATTTGTTAAATTCAAATTATTACTTCAAATTATAACTTGAAGATCTGAACTAGTAATTGTCAAATGCAGAACTTAAAATTGATAGCTTCTAATTATTATTGCAAATTATAACTTGAAGATCTGAACTTGTAATTGTCAAATACAGAACTTAAAATTGATAGCTTCTAATTATTATTGTAAATTATAACTTGAAGATCTGAACTTGTAATTGTCAAATACAGAACTTAAAATTGATAGCTTCTGATTATTATTGCAAATAATAACTTGGAGATCTGAACTAGTAATTGTCAAATACAGAACTTAAAATTGATAGCTTCTAATTATTATTGCATATTATAACTTGAAGATCTGAACTTGTAATTATTAAATACAGAACTTAAAATTGATAGCTTCTAATTATTATTGTAAATTATAACTTCAAGATCTGAACTTGTAATTGTCAAATACAGAACTTAAAATTGATAGCTTCTAATTATTATTGCAAATAATAACTTGAAGATCTGAACTGGTAATTGTCAAATACAGAACTTAAAATTGATAGCTTCTAATTATTATTGCAAATTATAACTTGAAGATCTGAACTTGTAATTGTCAAATACAGAACTTCAAATTGTTAAATACAAATTATTAGTGCAAATTATAACTTGAAGATCTGAACTTGTAATTATCAAATACAGAACTTAAAATTGATAGCTTCTAATTATTATTGTAAATTATAACTTGAAGATCTGAACTTGTAATAGTGAATTACAGAACTTAGATTTGTTAAATTCAAATTATTATTTCAAATTATAACTTGAAGATCTGAACTAGTAATTGTCAAATACAGAACTTAAAATTGATAGCTTCTAATTATTATTGCATATTATAACTTGAAGATCTGAACTTGTAATTGTTAAATGCAGAACTTAAAATTGATTGCTTCTAATTATTATTGTAAATTATAACTTCAAGATCTGAACTTGTAATTGTCAAATACAGAACTTAAAATTGATAGCTTCTAATTATTATTGCAAATAATAACTTGAAGATCTGAACTTGTAATTGTCAAATACAGAACTTAAAATTGATAGCTTCTAATTATTATTGCAAATTATAATTTGAAGATCTGAACTTGTAATAGACAAATACGCAACTTAGCATTGTTAAATACAAATTGTGATTGCAAATTATAACTTGAAGATCTGAACCTGTAATAGGTAAATACAGAACATAAAATTGATAGCTTCTAATTATTATTTCAAATTATAACTTGAAGATCTGAACTTCTAATTGTCAAATACAGAACTTAAAATTAATAGCTTCTAATTATTATTGCAAATTATAACTTGAAGATCTGTACTTGTAATTGTCAAATACAGAACTTAAAATTGATAGCTTCTAATTATTATTGTAAATTATAACTTGAAGATCTGAACTTGTAATAGTGAATTACAGAACTTAGATTTGTTAAATTCAAATTATTATTTCAAATTATAACTTGAAGATCTGAACTAGTAATTGTCAAATACAGAACTTAAAATTGATAGCTTCTAATTATTATTGCATATTATAACTTGAAGATCTGAATTTGTAATTGTTAAATACAGAATTTAAAATTGATAGCTTCTAATTATTATTGTAAATTATAACTTTTAGATCTGAACTTGTAATTGTCAAATACAGAACTTGAAATTGATAGCTTCTAATTATTATTGCAAATAATAACTTGAAGATCTGAACTTGTAATTGTCAAATACAGAACTTAAAATTGATAGCTTCTAATTATTATTGCAAATTATAATTTGAAGATCTGAACTTGTAATAGACAAATACGCAACTTAGCATTGTTAAATACAAATTGTGATTGCAAATTATAACTTGAAGATCTGAACCTGTAATAGGTAAATACAGAACTTCGAATTGTTAAATTCAAACTAAGATTGCAAATAATAATTCGAAGATCTGAACTTGTGACAGTCAAATACAGAACTTCTAATTGTTAAATACAAATTATTAGTGCAAATTATAACTTGAAGATCTGAACTAGTAATTGTCAAATACAGAACTTAAAATTGATAGCTTCTAATTATTATTGCAAATTATAACTTGAAGATCTGAACTTGTAATTGTCAAATACAGAACTTAAAATTAATAGCTTCTAATTATTATTGTAAATTATAACTTGAAGATCTGAACTTGTAATAGTGAATTACAGAACTTAAAATTGATAGCTTCTAATTATTATTGCAAATAATAACTTGAAGATCTGAACTGGTAATTGTCAAATACAGAACTTAAAATTGATAGCTTCTAATTATTATTGCAAATTATAACTTGAAGATCTGAACTTGTAATTGTCAAATACAGAACTTCAAATTGTTAAATACAAATTATTAGTGCAAATTATAACTTGAAGATCTGAACTTGTAATTATCAAATACAGAACTTAAAATTGATAGCTTCTAATTATTATTGTAAATTATAACTTGAAGATCTGAACTTGTAATAGTGAATTACAGAACTTAGATTTGTTAAATTCAAATTATTATTTCAAATTATAACTTGAAGATCTGAACTAGTAATTGTCAAATACAGAACTTAAAATTGATAGCTTCTAATTATTATTGCATATTATAACTTGAAGATCTGAACTTGTAATTGTTAAATACAGAACTTAAAATTGATAGCTTCTAATTATTATTGTAAATTATAACTTGAAGATCTGAACTTGTAATAGTGAATTACAGAACTTAGATTTGTTAAATTCAAATTATTATTTCAAATTATAACTTGAAGATCTGAACTAGTAATTGTCAAATACAGAACTTAAAATTGATAGCTTCTAATTATTATTGCATATTATAACTTGAAGATCTGAATTTGTAATTGTTAAATACAGAATTTAAAATTGATAGCTTCTAATTATTATTGTAAATTATAACTTTTAGATCTGAACTTGTAATTGTCAAATACAGAACTTGAAATTGATAGCTTCTAATTATTATTGCAAATAATAACTTGAAGATCTGAACTTGTAATTGTCAAATACAGAACTTAAAATTGATAGCTTCTAATTATTATTGCAAATTATAATTTGAAGATCTGAACTTGTAATAGACAAATACGCAACTTAGCATTGTTAAATACAAATTGTGATTGCAAATTATAACTTGAAGATCTGAACCTGTAATTGTCAAATACAGAACTTCTAATTGTTAAATACAAATTATTAGTGCTAATTATAACTTGAAGATCTGAACTAGTAATTGTCAAATACAGAACTTAAAATTGATAGCTTCTAATTATTATTGCAAATTATAACTTGAAGATCTGAACTTGTAATTGTCAAATACAGAACTTCTAATTGTTAAATACAAATTATTAGTGCTAATTATAACTTGAAGATCTGAACTTGTAATTGTCAAATACAGAACTTAAAATTGATAGCTTCTAATTATTATTGCAAATTATAACTTGAAGATCTGAACTTGTAATAGTCAAATACAGAACTTAAAATTGATAGCTTCTAATTATTATTGTAAATTATAACTTGACGATCTGAACTTGTAATAGTGAATTACAGAACTTAGATTTGTTAAATTCAAATTATTACTTCAAATTATAACTTGAAGATCTGAACTAGTAATTGTCAAATGCAGAACTTAAAATTGATAGCTTCTAATTATTATTGCAAATTATAACTTGAAGATCTGAACTTGTAATTGTCAAATACAGAACTTAAAATTGATAGCTTCTAATTATTATTGTAAATTATAACTTGAAGATCTGAACTTGTAATTGTCAAATACAGAAC
Source organism: Cantharis lateralis (assembly GCA_963170105.1). Classification (NCBI taxonomy): domain Eukaryota; kingdom Metazoa; phylum Arthropoda; class Insecta; order Coleoptera; family Cantharidae; genus Cantharis; species Cantharis lateralis. The sequence continues at coordinate 20,915,523 of OY720625.1, read as the reverse complement.
TTAAAATTGATAGCTTCTGATTATTATTGCAAATAATAACTTGGAGATCTGAACTAGTAATTGTCAAATACAGAACTTAAAATTGATAGCTTCTAATTATTATTGCATATTATAACTTGAAGATCTGAACTTGTAATTATTAAATACAGAACTTAAAATTGATAGCTTCTAATTATTATTGTAAATTATAACTTCAAGATCTGAACTTGTAATTGTCAAATACAGAACTTAAAATTGATAGCTTCTAATTATTATTGCAAATAATAACTTGAAGATCTGAACTGGTAATTGTCAAATACAGAACTTAAAATTGATAGCTTCTAATTATTATTGCAAATTATAACTTGAAGATCTGAACTTGTAATTGTCAAATACAGAACTTCAAATTGTTAAATACAAATTATTAGTGCAAATTATAACTTGAAGATCTGAACTTGTAATTATCAAATACAGAACTTAAAATTGATAGCTTCTAATTATTATTGTAAATTATAACTTGAAGATCTGAACTTGTAATAGTGAATTACAGAACTTAGATTTGTTAAATTCAAATTATTATTTCAAATTATAACTTGAAGATCTGAACTAGTAATTGTCAAATACAGAACTTAAAATTGATAGCTTCTAATTATTATTGCATATTATAACTTGAAGATCTGAACTTGTAATTGTTAAATGCAGAACTTAAAATTGATTGCTTCTAATTATTATTGTAAATTATAACTTCAAGATCTGAACTTGTAATTGTCAAATACAGAACTTAAAATTGATAGCTTCTAATTATTATTGCAAATAATAACTTGAAGATCTGAACTTGTAATTGTCAAATACAGAACTTAAAATTGATAGCTTCTAATTATTATTGCAAATTATAATTTGAAGATCTGAACTTGTAATAGACAAATACGCAACTTAGCATTGTTAAATACAAATTGTGATTGCAAATTATAACTTGAAGATCTGAACCTGTAATAGGTAAATACAGAACATAAAATTGATAGCTTCTAATTATTATTTCAAATTATAACTTGAAGATCTGAACTTCTAATTGTCAAATACAGAACTTAAAATTAATAGCTTCTAATTATTATTGCAAATTATAACTTGAAGATCTGTACTTGTAATTGTCAAATACAGAACTTAAAATTGATAGCTTCTAATTATTATTGTAAATTATAACTTGAAGATCTGAACTTGTAATAGTGAATTACAGAACTTAGATTTGTTAAATTCAAATTATTATTTCAAATTATAACTTGAAGATCTGAACTAGTAATTGTCAAATACAGAACTTAAAATTGATAGCTTCTAATTATTATTGCATATTATAACTTGAAGATCTGAATTTGTAATTGTTAAATACAGAATTTAAAATTGATAGCTTCTAATTATTATTGTAAATTATAACTTTTAGATCTGAACTTGTAATTGTCAAATACAGAACTTGAAATTGATAGCTTCTAATTATTATTGCAAATAATAACTTGAAGATCTGAACTTGTAATTGTCAAATACAGAACTTAAAATTGATAGCTTCTAATTATTATTGCAAATTATAATTTGAAGATCTGAACTTGTAATAGACAAATACGCAACTTAGCATTGTTAAATACAAATTGTGATTGCAAATTATAACTTGAAGATCTGAACCTGTAATAGGTAAATACAGAACTTCGAATTGTTAAATTCAAACTAAGATTGCAAATAATAATTCGAAGATCTGAACTTGTGACAGTCAAATACAGAACTTCTAATTGTTAAATACAAATTATTAGTGCAAATTATAACTTGAAGATCTGAACTAGTAATTGTCAAATACAGAACTTAAAATTGATAGCTTCTAATTATTATTGCAAATTATAACTTGAAGATCTGAACTTGTAATTGTCAAATACAGAACTTAAAATTAATAGCTTCTAATTATTATTGTAAATTATAACTTGAAGATCTGAACTTGTAATAGTGAATTACAGAACTTAAAATTGATAGCTTCTAATTATTATTGCAAATAATAACTTGAAGATCTGAACTGGTAATTGTCAAATACAGAACTTAAAATTGATAGCTTCTAATTATTATTGCAAATTATAACTTGAAGATCTGAACTTGTAATTGTCAAATACAGAACTTCAAATTGTTAAATACAAATTATTAGTGCAAATTATAACTTGAAGATCTGAACTTGTAATTATCAAATACAGAACTTAAAATTGATAGCTTCTAATTATTATTGTAAATTATAACTTGAAGATCTGAACTTGTAATAGTGAATTACAGAACTTAGATTTGTTAAATTCAAATTATTATTTCAAATTATAACTTGAAGATCTGAACTAGTAATTGTCAAATACAGAACTTAAAATTGATAGCTTCTAATTATTATTGCATATTATAACTTGAAGATCTGAACTTGTAATTGTTAAATACAGAACTTAAAATTGATAGCTTCTAATTATTATTGTAAATTATAACTTGAAGATCTGAACTTGTAATAGTGAATTACAGAACTTAGATTTGTTAAATTCAAATTATTATTTCAAATTATAACTTGAAGATCTGAACTAGTAATTGTCAAATACAGAACTTAAAATTGATAGCTTCTAATTATTATTGCATATTATAACTTGAAGATCTGAATTTGTAATTGTTAAATACAGAATTTAAAATTGATAGCTTCTAATTATTATTGTAAATTATAACTTTTAGATCTGAACTTGTAATTGTCAAATACAGAACTTGAAATTGATAGCTTCTAATTATTATTGCAAATAATAACTTGAAGATCTGAACTTGTAATTGTCAAATACAGAACTTAAAATTGATAGCTTCTAATTATTATTGCAAATTATAATTTGAAGATCTGAACTTGTAATAGACAAATACGCAACTTAGCATTGTTAAATACAAATTGTGATTGCAAATTATAACTTGAAGATCTGAACCTGTAATAGGTAAATACAGAACTTCGAATTGTTAAATTCAAACTAAGATTGCAAATAATAATTCGAAGATCTGAACTTGTAACAGTCAAATACAGAACTTCTAATTGTTAAATACAAATTATTAGTGCAAATTATAACTTGAAGATCTGAACTAGTAATTGTCAAATACAGAACTTAAAATTGATAGCTTCTAATTATTATTGCAAATTATAACTTGAAGATCTGAACTTGTAATTGTCAAATTACAGAACTTAAAATTAATAGCTTCTAATTATTATTGTAAATTATAACTTGAAGATCTGAACTTGTAATAGTGAATTACAGAACTTAAAATTGATAGCTTCTAATTATTATTGCAAATAATAACTTGAAGATCTGAACTGGTAATTGTCAAATACAGCACTTAAAATTGATAGCTTCTAATTATTATTGCAAATTATAACTTGAAGATCTGAACTTGTAATTGTCAAATACAGAACTTCAAATTGTTAAATACAAATTATTAGTGCAAATTATAACTTGAAGATCTGAACTTGTAATTATCAAATACAGAACTTAAAATTGATAGCTTCTAATTATTATTGTAAATTATAACTTGAAGATCTGAACTTGTAATAGTGAATTACAGAACTTAGATTTGTTAAATTCAAATTATTATTTCAAATTATAACTTGAAGATCTGAACTAGTAATTGTCAAATACAGAACTTAAAATTGATATCTTCTAATTATTATTGCATATTATAACTTGAAGATCTGAACTTGTAATTGTTAAATACAGAACTTAAAATTGATAGCTTCTAATTATTATTGTAAATTATAACTTGAAGATCTGAACTTGTAATAGTGAATTACAGAACTTAGATTTGTTAAATTCAAATTATTATTTCAAATTATAACTTGAAGATCTGAACTAGTAATTGTCAAATACAGAACTTAAAATTGATAGCTTCTAATTATTATTGCATATTATAACTTGAAGATCTGAATTTGTAATTGTTAAATACAGAATTTAAAATTGATAGCTTCTAATTATTATTGTAAATTATAACTTTTAGATCTGAACTTGTAATTGTCAAATACAGAACTTGAAATTGATAGCTTCTAATTATTATTGCAAATAATAACTTGAAGATCTGAACTTGTAATTGTCAAATACAGAACTTAAAATTGATAGCTTCTAATTATTATTGCAAATTATAATTTGTAGATCTGAACTTGTAATAGACAAATACGCAACTTAGCATTGTTAAATACAAATTGTGATTGCAAATTATAACTTGAAGATCTGAACCTGTAATAGGTAAATACAGAACATAAAATTGATAGCTTCTAATTATTATTTCTAATTATAACTTGAAGATCTGAACTTGTAATTGTCAAATACAGAACTTAAAATTAATAGCTTCTAATTATTATTGCAAATTATAACTTGAAGATATGAACTTGTAATTGTCAAATACAGAACTTAAAATTGATAGCTTCTAATTATTATTGTAAATTATAACTTGAAGATCTGAACTTGTAATAGTGAATTACAGAACTTAGATTTGTTAAATTCAAATTATTATTTCAAATTATAACTTGAAGATCTGAACTAGTAATTGTCAAATACAGAACTTAAAATTGATAGCTTCGAATTATTATTGCATTTTATAACTTGAAGATCTGAACTTGTAATTGTTAAATACAGAATTTAAAATTGATAGCTTCTAATTATTATTGTAAATTATAACTTTTAGATCTGAACTTGTAATTGTCAAATACAGAACTTAAAATTGATAGCTTCTAATTATTATTGCATATAATAACTTGAAGATCTGAACTTGTAATTGTCAAATACAGAACTTAAAATTGATAGCTTCTAATTATTATTGCAAATTATAATTTGAAGATCTGAACTTGTAATAGACAAATACGCAACTTAGCATTGTTAAATACAAATTGTGATTGCAAATTATAACTTGAAGATCTGAACCTGTAATAGGTAAATACAGAACTTCGAATTGTTAAATTCAAACTAAGATTGCAAATAATAATTCGAAGATCTGAACTTGTAATAGTCAAATACAGAACTTCTAATTGTTAAATACAAATTATTAGTGCAAATTATAACTTGAAGATCTGAACTAGTAATTGTCAAATACAGAACTTAAAATTGATAGCTACTAATTATTATTGCAAATTATAACTTGAAGATCTGAACTTGTAATTGTTAAATACAGAACTTAAAATTGATAGCTTCTAATTATTATTGCATATTATGCAATTGAAGATCTTGAAGATCTGAACTTGTAATTGTTAAATACAGAACTTAAAATTGATAGCTTCTAATTATTATTGTAAATTATAACTTCAAGATCTGAACTTGTAATTGTCAAATACAGAACTTAAAATTGATAGCTTCTAATTATTATTGCAAATAATAACTTGAAGATCTGAACTTGTAATTGTCAAATACAGAACTTAAAATTGATAGCTTCTAATTATTATTGCAAATTATAATTAGAAGATCTGAACTTGTAATAGACAAATACGCAACTTAGCATTGTTAAATACAAATTGTGATTGCAAATTATAACTTGAAGATCTGAACCTGTAATTGTCAAATACAGAACTTCTAATTGTTAAATACAAATTATTAGTGCTAATTATAACTTGAAGATCTGAACTAGTAATTGTCAAATACAGAACTTAAAATTGATAGCTTCTAATTATTATTGCAAATTATAACTTGAAGATCTGAACTTGTAATTGTCAAATACAGAACTTCTAATTGTTAAATTCAAATTATTAGTGCTAATTATAACTTGAAGATCTGAACTTGTAATTGTCAAATACAGAACTTAAAATTGATAGCTTCTAATTATTATTGCAAATTATAACTTGAAGATCTGAACTTGTAATAGTCAAATACAGAACTTAAAATTGATAGCTTCTAATTATTATTGTAAATTATAACTTGAAGATCTGAACTTGTAATAGTGAATTACAGAACTTAGATTTGTTAAATTCAAATTATTACTTCAAATTATAACTTGAAGATCTGAACTAGTAATTGTCAAATGCAGAACTTAAAATTGATAGCTTCTAATTATTATTGCAAATTATAACTTGAAGATCTGAACTTGTAATTGTCAAATACAGAACTTAAAATTGATAGCTTCTAATTATTATTGTAAATTATAACTTGAAGATCTGAACTTGTAATTGTCAAATACAGAACTTAAAATTGATAGCTTCTGATTATTATTGCAAATAATAACTTGGAGATCTGAACTAGTAATTGTCAAATACAGAACTTAAAATTGATAGCTTCTAATTATTATTGCATATTATAACTTGAAGATCTGAACTTGTAATTATTAAATACAGAACTTAAAATTGATAGCTTCTAATTATTATTGTAAATTATAACTTCAAGATCTGAACTTGTAATTGTCAAATACAGAACTTAAAATTGATAGCTTCTAATTATTATTGCAAATAATAACTTGAAGATCTGAACTGGTAATTGTCAAATACAGAACTTAAAATTGATAGCTTCTAATTATTATTGCAAATTATAACTTGAAGATCTGAACTTGTAATTGTCAAATACAGAACTTCAAATTGTTAAATACAAATTATTAGTGCAAATTATAACTTGAAGATCTGAACTTGTAATTATCAAATACAGAACTTAAAATTGATAGCTTCTAATTATTATTGTAAATTATAACTTGAAGATCTGAACTTGTAATAGTGAATTACAGAACTTAGATTTGTTAAATTCAAATTATTATTTCAAATTATAACTTGAAGATCTGAACTAGTAATTGTCAAATACAGAACTTAAAATTGATAGCTTCTAATTATTATTGCATATTATAACTTGAAGATCTGAACTTGTAATTGTTAAATACAGAACTTAAAATTGATTGCTTCTAATTATTATTGTAAATTATAACTTCAAGATCTGAACTTGTAATTGTCAAATACAGAACTTAAAATTGATAGCTTCTAATTATTATTGCAAATAATAACTTGAAGATCTGAACTTGTAATTGTCAAATACAGAACTTAAAATTGATAGCTTCTAATTATTATTGCAAATTATAATTTGAAGATCTGAACTTGTAATAGACAAATACGCAACTTAGCATTGTTAAATACAAATTGTGATTGCAAATTATAACTTGAAGATCTGAACCTGTAATAGGTAAATACAGAACATAAAATTGATAGCTTCTAATTATTATTTCAAATTATAACTTGAAGATCTGAACTTCTAATTGTCAAATACAGAACTTAAAATTAATAGCTTCTAATTATTATTGCAAATTATAACTTGAAGATCTGTACTTGTAATTGTCAAATACAGAACTTAAAATTGATAGCTTCTAATTATTATTGTAAATTATAACTTGAAGATCTGAACTTGTAATAGTGAATTACAGAACTTAGATTTGTTAAATTCAAATTATTATTTCAAATTATAACTTGAAGATCTGAACTAGTAATTGTCAAATACAGAACTTAAAATTGATAGCTTCTAATTATTATTGCATATTATAACTTGAAGATCTGAATTTGTAATTGTTAAATACAGAATTTAAAATTGATAGCTTCTAATTATTATTGTAAATTATAACTTTTAGATCTGAACTTGTAATTGTCAAATACAGAACTTGAAATTGATAGCTTCTAATTATTATTGCAAATAATAACTTGAAGATCTGAACTTGTAATTGTCAAATACAGAACTTAAAATTGATAGCTTCTAATTATTATTGCAAATTATAATTTGAAGATCTGAACTTGTAATAGACAAATACGCAACTTAGCATTGTTAAATACAAATTGTGATTGCAAATTATAACTTGAAGATCTGAACCTGTAATAGGTAAATACAGAACTTCGAATTGTTAAATTCAAACTAAGATTGCAAATAATAATTCGAAGATCTGAACTTGTAACAGTCAAATACAGAACTTCTAATTGTTAAATACAAATTATTAGTGCAAATTATAACTTGAAGATCTGAACTAGTAATTGTCAAATACAGAACTTAAAATTGATAGCTTCTAATTATTATTGCAAATTATAACTTGAAGATCTGAACTTGTAATTGTCAAATACAGAACTTAAAATTAATAGCTTCTAATTATTATTGTAAATTATAACTTGAAGATCTGAACTTGTAATAGTGAATTACAGAACTTAAAATTGATAGCTTCTAATTATTATTGCAAATAATAACTTGAAGATCTGAACTGGTAATTGTCAAATACAGAACTTAAAATTGATAGCTTCTAATTATTATTGCAAATTATAACTTGAAGATCTGAACTTGTAATTGTCAAATACAGAACTTCAAATTGTTAAATACAAATTATTAGTGCAAATTATAACTTGAAGATCTGAACTTGTAATTATCAAATACAGAACTTAAAATTGATAGCTTCTAATTATTATTGTAAATTATAACTTGAAGATCTGAACTTGTAATAGTGAATTACAGAACTTAGATTTGTTAAATTCAAATTATTATTTCAAATTATAACTTGAAGATCTGAACTAGTAATTGTCAAATACAGAACTTAAAATTGATAGCTTCTAATTATTATTGCATATTATAACTTGAAGATCTGAACTTGTAATTGTTAAATACAGAACTTAAAATTGATAGCTTCTAATTATTATTGTAAATTATAACTTGAAGATCTGAACTTGTAATAGTGAATTACAGAACTTAGATTTGTTAAATACAAATTATTATTTCAAATTATAACTTGAAGATCTGAACTAGTAATTGTCAAATACAGAACTTAAAATTGATACCTTCTAATTATTATTGCATATTATAACTTGAAGATCTGAATTTGTAATTGTTAAATACAGAATTTAAAATTGATAGCTTCTAATTATTATTGTAAATTATAACTTTTAGATCTGAACTTGTAATTGTCAAATACAGAACTTGAAATTGATAGCTTCTAATTATTATTGCAAATAATAACTTGAAGATCTGAACTTGTAATTGTCAAATACAGAACTTAAAATTGATAGCTTCTAATTATTATTGCAAATTATAATTTGAAGATCTGAACTTGTAATAGACAAATACGCAACTTAGCATTGTTAAATACAAATTGTGATTGCAAATTATAACTTGAAGATCTGAACCTGTAATAGGTAAATACAGAACTTCGAATTGTTAAATTCAAACTAAGATTGCAAATAATAATTCGAAGATCTGAACTTGTAACAGTCAAATACAGAACTTCTAATTGTTAAATACAAATTATTAGTGCAAATTATAACTTGAAGATCTGAGCCAGTAATTGTCAAATACAGAACTTAAAATTGATAGCTTCTAATTATTATTGCAAATTATAACTTGAAGATCTGAACTTGTAGTTGTCAAATACAGAACTTAAAATTAATAGCTTCTAATTATTATTGCAAATTATAACTTGAAGATCTGAACTAGTAATTATCAAATACAGAACATAAAATTGATAGCTTCTAATTATTATTTCAAATTATAACTTGAAGATCTGAACTTGTAATTGTCAAATACAGAACTTAAAATTAATAGCTTCTAATTATTATTGCAAATTATAACTTGAAGATCTGAACTTGTAATTGTCAAATACAGAACTTAAAATTGATAGCTTCTAATTATTATTGTAAATTATAACTTGAAGATCTGAACTTGTAATAGTGAATTACAGAACTTAGATTTGTTAAATTCAAATTATTATTACAAATTATAACTTGAAGATCTGAACTAGTAATTGTCAAATACAGAACTTAAAATTGATAGCTTCTAATTATTATTGCATTTTATAACTTGAAGATCTGAACTTGTAATTGTTAAATACAGAATTTAAAATTGATAGCTTCTAATTATTATTGTAAATTATAACTTTTAGATCTGAACTTGTAATTGTCAAATACAGAACTTAAAATTGATAGCTTCTAATTATTATTGCATATAATAACTTGAAGATCTGAACTTGTAATTGTCAAATACAGAACTTAAAATTGATAGCTTCTAATTATTATTGCAAATTATAATTTGAAGATCTGAACTTGTAATAGACAAATACGCAACTTAGCATTGTTAAATACAAATTGTGATTGCAAATTATAACTTGAAGATCTGAACCTGTAATAGGTAAATACAGAACTTCGAATTGTTAAATTCAAACTAAGATTGCAAATAATAATTCGAAGATCTGAACTTGTAATAGTCAAATACAGAACTTCTAATTGTTAAATACAAATTATTAGTGCAAATTATAACTTGAAGATCTGAACTAGTAATTGTCAAATACAGAACTTAAAATTGATAGCTTCTAATTATTATTGCAAATTATAACTTGAAGATCTGAACTTGTAATTGTCAAATACAGAACTTCTAATTGTTAAATACAAATTATTAGTGCAAATTATAACTTGAAGATCTGAACTTGCAATTGTCAAATACAGAACTTAAAATTGATGGCTTCTAATTATTATTGCAAATTATAACTTGAAGATCTGAACTTGTAATAGTCAAATACAGAAATAAAATTGATAGCTTCTAATTATTATTGTAAATTATAACTTGAAGATCTGAACTTGTAATAGTGAATTACAGAACTTAGATTTGTTAAATTCAAATTATTATTTCAAATTATAACTTGAAGATCTGAACTAGTAATTGTCAAATACAGAACTTAAAATTGATAGCTTCTAATTATTATTGCAAATTATAACTTGAAGATCTGAACTTGTAATTGTCAAATACAGTACTTAAAATTGATAGCTTCTAATTATTATTGCAAATTATAACTTAAAGATCTGAACTTGTAATTGTCAAATACAGAACTTAAAATTAATAGCTTCTAATTATTATTGCAAATTATAACTTGAAGATCTGAACTTGTAATAGTGAATTACAGAACTTAGATTTGTTAAATTCAAATTATTATTTCAAATTATAACTTGAAGATCTGAACTTGTAATAGTCAAATACAGAAATAAAATTGATAGCTTCTAATTATTATTGTAAATTATAACTTGAAGATCTGAACTTGTAATAGTGAATTACAGAACTTAGATTTGTTAAATTCAAATTATTATTTCAAATTATAACTTGAAGATCTGAACTAGTAATTGTCAAATACAGAACTTAAAATTGATAGCTTCTAATTATTATTGCAAATTATAACTTGAAGATCTGAACTTGTAATAGTGAATTACAGAACTTAGATTTGTTAAATTCAAATTATTATTTCAAATTATAACTTGAAGATCTGAACTAGTAATTGTCAAATACAGAACTTAAAATTGATAGCTTCTAATTATTATTGCATATTATAACTTGAAGATCTGAACTTGTAATTGTTAAATACAGAACTTAAAATTAATAGCTTCTAATTATTATTGTAAATTATAACTTGAAGATCTGAACTTGTAATAGTGAATTACAGAACTTAGATTTGTTAAATTCAAATTATTATTTCAAATTATAACTTGAAGATCTGAACTAGTAATTGTCAAATACAGAACTTAAAATTGATAGCTTCTAATTATTATTGCATATTATAACTTGAAGATCTGAACTTGTAATAGTCAAATACAGAACTTCTAATTGTTAAATACAAATTATTAGTGCAAATTATAACTTGAAGATCTGAACTAGTAATTGTCAAATACAGAACTTAAAATTGATAGCTTCTAATTATTATTGCAAATTATAACTTGAAGATCTGAACTTGTAATTGTCAAATACAGAACTTCTAATTGTTAAATACAAATTATTAGTGCAAATTATAACTTGAAGATCTGAACTTGTAATTGTCAAATACAGAACTTAAAATTGATAGCTTCTAATTATTATTGCAAATTATAACTTGAAGATCTGAACTTGTAATAGTCAAATACAGAACTTAAAATTGATAGCTTCTAATTATTATTGTAAATTATAACTTGAAGATCTGAACTTGTAATAGTGAATTACAGAACTTAGATTTGTTAAATTCAATTATTATTTCAAATTATAACTTGAAGATCTGAACTAGTAATTGTCAAATACAGAACTTAAAATTGATAGCTTCTAATTATTATTGCAAATTATAACTTGAAGATCTGAACTTGTAATTGTCAAATACAGAACTTAAAATTGATAGCTTCTAATTATTATTGTAAATTATAACTTGAAGATCTGAACTTGTAATTGTCAAATACAGAACTTAAAATTGATAGCTTCTAATTATTATTGCAAATTATAACTTGAAGATCTGAACTTGTAATTGTCAAATACAGAACATAAAATTGATAGCTTCTAATTATTATTTCAAATTATAACTTGAAGATCTGAACTTGTAATTGTCAAATACAGAACTTAAAATTAATAGCTTCTAATTATTATTGCAAATTATAACTTGAAGATCTGAACTTGTAATTGTCAAATACAGAAATTAAAATTGATAGCTTCTAATTATTATTGTAAATTATAACTTGAAGATCTGAACTTGTAATAGTGAATTACAGAACTTAGATTTGTTAAATTCAAATTATTATTTCAAATTATAACTTGAAGATCTGAACTAGTAATTGTCAAATACAGAAATTAAAATTGATAGCTTCTAATTATTATTGCATATTATAACTTGAAGATCTGAACTTGTAATTATTAAATACAGAACTTAAAATTGATAGCTTCTAATTATTATTGCAAATAATAACTTGGAGATCTGAACTAGTAATTGTCAAATACAGAACTTAAAATTGATAGCTTCTAATTATTATTGCAAATTATAACTTGAAGATCTGAACTTGTAATTGTCAAATACAGAACTTAAAATTGATAGCTTCTAATTATTATTGCAAATTATAACTTGAAGATCTGAACTTGTAATTGTCAAATACAGAACTTCAAATTGTTAAATACAAATTATTAGTGCAAATTATAACTTGAAGATCTGAACTTGTAATTGTCAAATACAGAACTTAAAATTGATAGCTTCTAATTATTATTGTAAATTATAACTTGAAGATCTGAACTTGTAATAGTGAATTATAGAACTTAGATTTGTTAAATTCAAATTATTATTTCAAATTATAACTTGAAGATCTGAACTAGTAATTGTCAAATACAGAACTTAAAATTGATAGCTTCTAATTATTATTGCATATTATAACTTGAAGATCTGAACTAGTAATTGTGAAATACAGAACTTAAAATTGATAGCTCCTAATTATTATTGCAAATTATAATTTGAAGATCTGAACTTGTAATAGACAAATATGCAACTTACCATTGTTAAATACAAATTGTGATTGCAAATTATAACTTGAAGATCTGAACCTGTAATAGGTAAATACAGAACTTCGAATTGTTAAATTCAAACTAAGATTGCAAATAATAATTCGAAGATCTGAACTTGTAATAGTCAAATACAGAACTTCTAATTGTTAAATACAAATTATTAGTGCAAATTATAACTTGAAGATCTGAACTAGTAATTGTCAAATACAGAACTTAAAATTGATAGCTACTAATTATTATTGCAAATTATAACTTGAAGATCTGAACTTGTAATTGTCAAATACAGAACTACTAATTGTTAAATACAAATTATAACTTGAAGATCTGAACTTGTAATTGTCAAATACAGAACTTAAAATTTTTAGCTTCTAATTATTATTGCAAATTATAACTTGAAGATCTGAACTTGTAATTGTCAAATACAGAACTTAAAATTGATAGCTTCTAATTATTATTGTAAATTATAACTTGAAGATCTGAACTTGTAATTGTCAAATACAGAACTTAAAATTGATAGCTTCTAATTATTATTGCAAATTATAACTTGAAGATCTGAACTTGTAATTGTCAAATACAGAACATAAAATTGATAGCTTCTAATTATTATTGCAAATTATAACTTGAAGATCTGAACTTGTAATTGTCAAATACAGAACTTAAAATTAATAGCTTCTAATTATTATTGCAAATTATAACTTGAAGATCTGAACTTGTAATTGTCAAATACAGAAATTAAAATTGATAGCTTCTAATTATTATTGTAAATTATAACTTGAAGATCTGAACTTGTAATAGTGAATTACAGAACTTAGATTTGTTAAATTCAAATTATTATTTCAAATTATAACTTGAAGATCTGAACTAGTAATTGTCAAATACAGAAATTAAAATTGATAGCTTCTAATTATTATTGCATATTATAACTTGAAGATCTGAACTTGTAATTATTAAATACAGAACTTAAAATTGATAGCTTCTAATTATTATTGCAAATAATAACTTGGAGATCTGAACTAGTAATTGTCAAATACAGAACTTAAAATTGATAGCTTCTAATTATTATTGCAAATTATAACTTGAAGATCTGAACTTGTAATTGTCAAATACAGAACTTAAAATTGATAGCTTCTAATTATTATTGCAAATTATAACTTGAAGATCTGAACTTGTAATTGTCAAATACAGAACTTCAAATTGTTAAATACAAATTATTAGTGCAAATTATAACTTGAAGATCTGAACTTGTAATTGTCAAATACAGAACTTAAAATTGATAGCTTCTAATTATTATTGTAAATTATAACTTGAAGATCTGAACTTGTAATAGTGAATTATAGAACTTATATTTGTTAAATTCAAATTATTATTTCAAATTATAACTTGAAGATCTGAACTAGTAATTGTCAAATACAGAACTTAAAATTGATAGCTTCTAATTATTATTGTAAATTATAACTTGAAGATCTGAACTTGTAATTGTCAAATACAGAACTTAAAATTGATAGCTTCTAATTATTATTGCAAATAATAACTTGGAGATCTGAACTAGTAATTGTCAAATACAGAACTTAAAATTGATAGCTTCTAATTATTATTGCAAATTATAACTTGAAGATCTGAACTTGTAATTGTCAAATACAGAACTTAAAATTGATAGCTTCTAATTATTATTGCAAATTATAACTTGAAGATCTGCACTTGTAATTGTCAAATACAGAACTTAAAATTGATAGCTTCTAATTATTATTGCAAATTATAACTTGAAGATCTGAACTTGTAATTGTCAAATACAGAACTTCAAATTGTTAAATACAAATTATTAGTGCAAATTATAACTTGAAGATCTGAACTTGTAATTGTCAAATCCAGCACTTAAAATTGATAGCTTCTAATAATTATTGTAAATTATAACTTGAAGATCTGAACTTGTAATAGTGAATTACAGAACTTAGATTTGTGATATTCAAATTATTATTTCAAATTATAACTTGAAGATCTGAACTAGTAATTGTCAAATACAGAACTTAAAATTTTTAGCTTCTAATTATTATTGCATATTATAACTTGAAGATCTGAACTTGTAATTGTTAAATACAGAACTTAAAATTGATAGCTTCTAATTATTATTGTAAATTATAACTTCAAGATCTGAACTTGTAATTGTCAAATACAGAACTTAAAATTGATAGCTTCTAATTATTATTGCAAATAATAACTTGAAGATCTGAACTTGTAATTGTCAAATACAGAACTTAAAATTGATAGCTTCTAATTATTATTGCAAATTATAATTTGAAGATCTGAACTTGTAATAGACAAACACGCAACTTAGCATTGTTAAATACAAATTGTGATTGCAAATTATAACTTGAAGATCTGAACCTGTAATAGGTAAATACAGAACTTCGAATTGTTAAATTCAAACTAAGATTGCAAATAATAATTCGAAGATCTGAACTTGTAATAGTCAAATACAGAACTTCTAATTGTTAAATACAAATTATTAGTGCAAATTATAACTTGAAGATCTGAACTAGTAATTGTCAAATACAGAACTTAAAATTGATAGCTTCTAATTATTATTGCAAATTATAACTTGAAGATCTGAACTTGTAATTGTCAAATACAGAACTTCTAATTGTTAAATACAAATTATTAGTGCAAATTATAACTTGAAGATCTGAACTTGTAATTGTCAAATACAGAACTTAAAATTGATAGCTTCTAATTATTATTGCAAATTATAACTTGAAGATCTGAACTTGTAATTGTCAAATACAGAACTACTAATTGTTAAATACAAATTATAACTTGAAGATCTGAACTTGTAATTGTCAAATACAGAACTTAAAATTGATAGCTTCTAATTATTATTGCAAATTATAACTTGAAGATCTGAACTTGTAATAGTCAAATACAGAACTTAAAATTGATAGCTTCTAATTATTATTGTAAATTATAACTTGAAGATCTGAACTTGTAATTGTCAAATACAGAACTTAAAATTGATAGCTTCTAATTATTATTGCAAATAATAACTTGAAGATCTGAACTTGTAATTGTCAAATACAGAACTTAAAATTGATAGCTTCTAATTATTATTGCAAATTATAATTTGAAGATCTGAACTTGTAATAGACAAACACGCAACTTAGCATTGTTAAATACAAATTGTGATTGCAAATTATAACTTGAAGATCTGAACCTGTAATAGGTAAATACAGAACTTCGAATTGTTAAATTCAAACTAAGATTGCAAATAATAATTCGAAGATCTGAACTTGTAATAGTCAAATACAGAACTTCTAATTGTTAAATACAAATTATTAGTGCAAATTATAACTTGAAGATCTGAACTAGTAATTGTCAAATACAGAACTTAAAATTGATAGCTTCTAATTATTATTGCAAATTATAACTTGAAGATCTGAACTTGTAATTGTCAAATACAGAACTTCTAATTGTTAAATACAAATTATTAGTGCAAATTATAACTTGAAGATCTGAACTTGTAATTGTCAAATACAGAACTTAAAATTGATAGCTTCTAATTATTATTGCAAATTATAACTTGAAGATCTGAACTTGTAATTGTCAAATACAGAACTACTAATTGTTAAATACAAATTATAACTTGAAGATCTGAACTTGTAATTGTCAAATACAGAACTTAAAATTGATAGCTTCTAATTATTATTGCAAATTATAACTTGAAGATCTGAACTTGTAATAGTCAAATACAGAACTTAAAATTGATAGCTTCTAATTATTATTGTAAATTATAACTTGAAGATCTGAACTTGTAATTGTCAAATACAGAACTTCGAATTGTTAAATTCAAACTAAGATTGCAAATAATAATTCGAAGATCTGAACTTCTAATAGTCAAATACAGAACTTCTAATTGTTAAATACAAATTATTAGTGCAAATTATAACTTGAAGATCTGAACTAGTAATTGTCAAATACAGAACTTAAAATTGATAGCTTCTAATTATTATTGCAAATTATAACTTGAAGATCTGAACTTGTAATTGTCAAATACAGAACTTCTAATTGTTAAATACAAATTATTAGTGCAAATTATAACTTGAAGATCTGAACTTGTAATTGTCAAATACAGAACTTAAAATTGATAGCTTCTAATTATTATTGCAAATTATAACTTGAAGATCTGAACTTGTAATTGTCAAATACAGAACTACTAATTGTTAAATACAAATTATAACTTGAAGATCTGAACTTGTAATTGTCAAATACAGAACTTAAAATTGATAGCTTCTAATTATTATTGCAAATTATAACTTGAAGATCTGAACTTGTAATAGTCAAATACAGAACTTAAAATTGATAGCTTCTAATTATTATTGTAAATTATAACTTGAAGATCTGAACTTGTAATTGTCAAATACAGAACTTCTAATTGTTAAATACAAATTATTAGTGCAAATTATAACTTGAAGATCTGAACTTGTAATTGTCAAATACAGAACTTAAAATTGATAGCTTCTAATTATTATTGCAAATTATAACTTGAAGATCTGAACTTGTAATAGTCAAATACAGAACTTAAAATTGATAGCTTCTAATTATTATTGTAAATTATAACTTCAAGATCTGAACTTGTAATTGTCAAATACAGAACTTAAAATTGATAGCTTCTAATTATTATTGCAAATAATAACTTGAAGATCTGAACTTGTAATTGTCAAATACAGAACTTAAAATTGATAGCTTCTAATTTTTATTGCAAATAATAACTTGAAGATCTGAACTTGTAATTGTCAAATACAGAACTTAAAATTGATAGATTCTAATTATTATTGCAAATTATAACTTGAAGATCTGAACTTGTAATTGTCAAATACAGAACTTCAAATTGTTAAATACAAATTATTAGTGCAAATTATAACTTGAAGATCTGAACTTGTAATTGTCAAATACATAACTTAAAATTGATAGCTTCTAATTATTATTGTAAATTATAACTTGAAGATCTGAACTTGTAATAGTGAATTACAGAACTTAGATTTGTTAAATTCAAATTATTATTTCAAATTATAACTTGAAGATCTGAACTAGTAATTTTCAAATACAGAACTTAAAATTGATAGTTTCTAATTATTATTGCATATTATAACTTGAAGATCTGAACTTGTAATTGTGAAATACAGAACTTAAAATTGATAGCTTCTAATTATTATTGTAAATTATAACTTCAAGATCTGAACTTGTAATTGTCAAATACAGAACTTAAAATTGATAGCTTCTAATTATTATTGCAAATAATAACTTGAAGATCTGAACTTGTAATTGTCAAATACAGAACTTAAAATTGATAGCTTCTAATTATTATTGCAAATTATAATTTGAAGATCTGAACTTGTAATAGACAAATACGCAACTTAGCATTGTTAAATACAAATTGTGATTGCAAATTATAACTTGAAGATCTGAACCTGTAATTGTCAAATACAGAACTTAAAATTGATAGCTTCTAATTATTATTGCAAATAATAACTTGAAGATCTGAACTTGTAATTGTCAAATACAGAACTTAAAATTGATAGCTTCTAATTATTATTGTAAATTATAACTTGAAGATCTGAACTTGTAATAGTGAATTACAGAACTTAGATTTGTTAAATTCAAATTATAATTTCAAATTATAACTTGAAGATATGAACTAGTAATTGTCAAATACAGAACTTAAAATTGATAGCTTCTAATTATTATTGCAAATTATAACTTGAAGATCTGAACTTGTAATTGTCAAATACAGAACTTAAAATTGATAGCTTCTAATTATTATTGCAAATTATAACTTGAAGATCTGAACTTGTAATAGTCAAATACAGAACTTAAAATTGATAGCTTCTAATTATTATTGTAAATTATAACTTGAAGATCTGAACTTGTAATTGTCAAATACAGAACTTCTAATTGTTAAATACAAATTATTAGTGCAAATTATAACTTGAAGATCTGAACTTGTAATTGTCAAATACAGAACTTAAAATTGATAGCTTCTAATTATTATTGCAAATTATAACTTGAAGATCTGAACTTGTAATAGTCAAATACAGAACTTAAAATTGATAGCTTCTAATTATTATTGTAAATTATAACTTCAAGATCTGAACTTGTAATTGTCAAATACAGAACTTAAAATTGATAGCTTCTAATTATTATTGCAAATAATAACTTGAAGATCTGAACTTGTAATTGTCAAATACAGAACTTAAAATTGATAGCTTCTAATTTTTATTGCAAATAATAACTTGAAGATCTGAACTTGTAATTGTCAAATACAGAACTTAAAATTGATAGATTCTAATTATTATTGCAAATTATAACTTGAAGATCTGAACTTGTAATTGTCAAATACAGAACTTCAAATTGTTAAATACAAATTATTAGTGCAAATTATAACTTGAAGATCTGAACTTGTAATTGTCAAATACATAACTTAAAATTGATAGCTTCTAATTATTATTGTAAATTATAACTTGAAGATCTGAACTTGTAATAGTGAATTACAGAACTTAGATTTGTTAAATTCAAATTATTATTTCAAATTATAACTTGAAGATCTGAACTAGTAATTTTCAAATACAGAACTTAAAATTGATAGTTTCTAATTATTATTGCATATTATAACTTGAAGATCTGAACTTGTAATTGTGAAATACAGAACTTAAAATTGATAGCTTCTAATTATTATTGTAAATTATAACTTCAAGATCTGAACTTGTAATTGTCAAATACAGAACTTAAAATTGATAGCTTCTAATTATTATTGCAAATAATAACTTGAAGATCTGAACTTGTAATTGTCAAATACAGAACTTAAAATTGATAGCTTCTAATTATTATTGCAAATTATAATTTGAAGATCTGAACTTGTAATAGACAAATACGCAACTTAGCATTGTTAAATACAAATTGTGATTGCAAATTATAACTTGAAGATCTGAACCTGTAATTGTCAAATACAGAACTTAAAATTGATAGCTTCTAATTATTATTGCAAATAATAACTTGAAGATCTGAACTTGTAATTGTCAAATACAGAACTTAAAATTGATAGCTTCTAATTATTATTGTAAATTATAACTTGAAGATCTGAACTTGTAATAGTGAATTACAGAACTTAGATTTGTTAAATTCAAATTATAATTTCAAATTATAACTTGAAGATATGAACTAGTAATTGTCAAATACAGAACTTAAAATTGATAGCTTCTAATTATTATTGCAAATTATAACTTGAAGATCTGAACTTGTAATTGTCAAATACAGAACTTCAAATTGTTAAATACAAATTATTAGTGCAAATTATAACTTGAAGATCTGAACTTGTAATAGTGAATTACAGAACTTAGATTTGTTAAATTCAAATTATTATTTCAAATTATAACTTGAAGATCTGAACTAGTAATTGTCGAATACAGAACTTAAAATTGATAGCTTCTAATTATTATTGCATATTATAACTTGAAGATCTGAACTTGTAATTGTCAAATACACAACTTCTAATTGTTAAATACAAATTATTAGTGCAAATTATAACTTGAAGATCTGAACTTGTAATTGTCAAATACAGAACTTAAAATTGATAGCTTCTAATTATTATTTCAATTTATAACTTGAAGATCTGAACTTGTAATTGTCAAATACAGAACTTAAAATTGATAGCTACTAATTATTATTGCAAATTATAACTTGAAGATCTGAACTTGTAATTGTCAAATACAGAACTACTAATTGTTAAATACAAATTATAACTTGAAGATCTGAACTTGTAATTGTCAAATACAGAACTTAAAATTGATAGCTTCTAATTATTATTGCAAATTATAACTTGAAGATCTGAACTTGTAATAGTCAAATACAGAACTTAAAATTGATAGCTTCTAATTATTATTGTAAATTATAACTTGAAGATCTGAACTTGTAATTGTCAAATACAGAACTTAAAATTGATAGCTTCTAATTATTATTGCAAATAATAACTTGGAGATCTGAACTAGTAATTGTCAAATACAGAACTTAAAATTGATAGCTGCTAATTATTATTGCAAATTATAACTTGAAGATCTGAACTTGTAATTGTCAAATACAGAACTTAAAATTGATAGCTACTAATTATTATTGCAAATTATAACTTGAAGATCTGAACTTGTAATTGTCAAATACAGAACTACTAATTGTTAAATACAAATTATAACTTGAAGATCTGAACTTGTAATTGTCAAATACAGAACTTAAAATTGATAGCTTCTAATTATTATTGCAAATTATAACTTGAAGATCTGAACTTGTAATAGTCAAATACAGAACTTCTAATTGTTAAATACAAATTATTAGTGCAAATTATAACTTGAAGATCTGAACTAGTAATTGTCAAATACAGAACTTAAAATTGATAGCTACTAAATATTATTGCAAATTATAACTTGAAGATCTGAACTTGTAATTGTAAAATACAGAACTACTAATTGTTAAATACAAATTATAACTTGAAGATCTGAACTTGTAATTGTCAAATACAGAACTTAAAATTGATAGCTTCTAATTATTATTGCAAATTATAACTTGAAGATCTGAACTTGTAATAGTCAAATACAGAACTTAAAATTGATAGCTTCTAATTATTATTGTAAATTATAACTTGAAGATCTGAACTTGTAATTGTCAAATACAGAACTTAAAATTGATAGCTTCTAATTATTATTGCAAATAATAACTTGGAGATCTGAACTAGTAATTGTCAAATACAGAACTTAAAATTGATAGCTTCTAATTATTATTGCTAATTATAACTTGAAGATCTGAACTTGTAATTGTCAAATACAGAACTTAAAATTGATAGCTTCTAATTATTATTGCAAATTATAACTTGAAGATCTGAACTTGTAATTGTCAAATACAGAACTTAAAATTGATAGCTTCTAATTATTATTGCAAATTATAACTTGAAGATCTGAACTTGTAATTGTCAAATACAGAACTTCAAATTGTTAAATACAAATTATTAGTGCAAATTATAACTTGAAGATCTGAACTTGTAATTGTCAAATCCAGAACTTAAAATTGAAAGCTTCTAATTATTATTGTAAATTATAACTTGAAGATCTGAACTTGTAATAGTGAATTACAGAACTTAGATTTGTGATATTCAAATTATTATTTCAAATTATAACTTGAAGATCTGAACTAGTAATTGTCAAATACAGAACTTGAAATTTTTAGCTTCTAATTATTATTGCATATTATAACTTGAAGATCTGAACTTGTAATTGTTAAATACAGAACTTAAAATTGATAGCTTCTAATTATTATTGTAAATTATAACTTCAAGATCTGAACTTGTAATTGTCAAATACAGAACTTAAAATTGATAGCTTCTAATTATTATTGCAAATAATAACTTGAAGATCTGAACTTGTAATTGTCAAATACAGAACTTAAAATTGATAGCTTCTAATTATTATTGCAAATTATAATTTGAAGATCTGAACTTGTAATAGGTAAATACAGAACTTCGAATTGTTAAATTCAAACTAAGATTGCAAATAATAATTCGAAGATCTGAACTTGTAATAGTCAAATACAGAACTTCTAATTGTTAAATACAAATTATTAGGGCAAATTATAACTTGAAGATCTGAACTAGTAATTGTCAAATACAGAACTTAAAATTGATAGCTTCTAATTATTATTGCAAATTATAACTTGAAGATCTGAACTTGTAATTGTCAAATACAGAACTTCTAATTGTTAAATACAAATTATTAGTGCAAATTATAACTTGAAGATCTGAACTTGTAATTGTCAAATACAGAACTTAAAATTGATAGCTTCTAATTATTATTGCAAATTATAACTTGACGATCTGAACTTGTAATAGTCAAATACAGAACTTAAAATTGATAGCTTCTAATTATTATTGTAAATTATAACTTCAAGAGCTGAACTTGTAATTGTCAAATACAGAACTTAACATTGATAGCTTCTAATTATTATTGCAAATAATAACTTGAAGATCTGAACTTGTAATTGTCAAATACAGAACTTAAAATTGATAGCTTCCAATTTTTATTGCAAATAATAACTTGAAGATCTGAACTTGTAATTGTCAAATACAGAACTTAAAATTGATAGATTCTAATTATTATTGCAAATTATAACTTGAAGATCTGAACTTGTAATTGTCAAATACAGAACTTCAAATTGTTAAATACAAATTATTAGTGCAAATTATAACTTGAAGATCTGAACTAGTAATTGTCAAATACAGAACTTAAAATTGATAGCTTCTAATTATTATTGCATATTATAACTTGAAGATCTGAACTTGTAATTGTGAAATACAGAACTTAAAATTGATAGCTTCTAATTATTATTGTAAATTATAACTTCAAGATCTGAACTTGTAATTGTCAAATACAGAACTTAAAATTGATAGCTTCTAATTATTATTGCAAATAATAACTTGAAGATCTGAACTTGTAATTGTCAAATACAGAACTTAAAATTGATAGCTTCTAATTATTATTGCAAATTATAATTTGAAGATCTGAACTTGTAATAGACAAATACGCAACTTAGCATTGTTAAATACAAATTGTGATTGCAAATTATAACTTGAAGATCTGAACCTGTAATTGTCAAATACAGAACTTAAAATTGATAGCTTCTAATTATTATTGCAAATAATAACTTGAAGATCTGAACTTGTAATTGTCAAATACAGAACTTAAAATTGATAGCTTCTAATTATTATTGTAAATTATAACTTGAAGATCTGAACTTGTAATAGTGAATTACAGAACTTAGATTTGTTAAATTCAAATTATTATTTCAAATTATAACTTGAAGATATCAACTAGTAATTGTCAAATACAGAACTTAAAATTGATAGCTTCTAATTATTATTGCAAATTATAACTTGAAGATCTGAACTTGTAATTGTCAAATACAGAACTTCAAATTGTTAAATACAAATTATTAGTGCAAATTATAACTTGAAGATCTGAACTTGTAATAGTGAATTACAGAACTTAGATTTGTTAAATTCAAATTATTATTTCAAATTATAACTTGAAGATCTGAACTAGTAATTGTCGAATAGAGAACTTAAAATTGATAGCTTCTAATTATTATTGCATATTATAACTTGAAGATCTGAACTTGTAATTGTCAAATACAGAACTTCTAATTGTTAAATACAAATTATTAGTGCAAATTATAACTTGAAGATCTGAACTTGTAATTGTCAAATACAGAACTTAAAATTGATAGCTTCTAATTATTATTTCAATTTATAACTTGAAGATCTGAACTTGTAATTGTCAAATACAGAACTTAAAATTGATAGCTTCTAATTATTATTGCAAATTATAACTTGAAGATCTGAACTTGTAATTGTCAAATACAGAACTTAAAATTGATAGCTTCTAATTATTATTGCAAATTATAACTTGAAGATCTGAACTTGTAATTGTCAAATGCAGAACTTAAAATTGATAGCTTCTAATTATTATTTCAAATTATAACTTGAAGATCTGAACTTGTAATTGTCAAATACAGAACTTAAAATTGATAGCTTCTAATTATTATTGCAAATAATAACTTGAAGATCTGTACTTGTAATTGTCAAATACAGAACTAAAAATTGATAGCTTATAATTATAGTTCAAATTATAACTTGAAGATCTGAACTTGTAATAGTCAAATACAGAACATCAAATTGTTAAATACAAATTATTAGTGCAAATTATAACTTGAAGATCTGAACTTGTAATAGGTAAATAGAGAACTTCTAATTGTTAAATTCAAACTAAGATTGCAAATAATAATTTGAAAATCTGAACTAGTAATAGTCAAATACAGAACTTCTAACTGTTAAAAACAAATTATTAGTGCAAATTATAACTTGAAGATCTGAACTTGTAATTGTCAAATACAGAACATAAAATTGATAGCTTCTAATTATTATTTCAAATTATAACTTGAAGATCTGAACTTGTAATTGTCAAATACAGAACTTAAAATTAATAGCTTCTAATTATTATTGCAAATTATAACTTGAAGATCTGAACTTGTAATTGTCAAATACAGAAATTAAAATTGATAGCTTCTAATTATTATTGTAAATTATAACTTGAAGATCTGAACTTGTAATAGTGAATTACAGAACTTAGATTTGTTAAATTCAAATTATTATTTCAAATTATAACTTGAAGATCTGAACTAGTAATTGTCAAATACAGAAATTAAAATTGATAGCTTCAAATTATTATTGCATATTATAACTTGAAGATCTGAACTTGTAATTATTAAATACAGAACTTAAAATTGATAGCTTCTAATTATTATTGCAAATAATAACTTGGAGATCTGAACTAGTAATTGTCAAATACAGAACTTAAAATTGATAGCTTCTAATTATTATTGCAAATTATAACTTGAAGATCTGAACTTGTAATTGTCAAATACAGAACTTAAAATTGATAGCTTCTAATTATTATTGCAAATTATAACTTGAAGATCTGAACTTGTAATTGTCAAATACAGAACTTCAAATTGTTAAATACAAATTATTAGTGCAAATTATAACTTGAAGATCTGAACTTGTAATTGTCAAATACAGAACTTAAAATTGATAGCTTCTAATTATTATTGTAAATTATAACTTGAAGATCTGAACTTGTAATAGTGAATTATAGAACTTAGATTTGTTAAATTCAAATTATTATTTCAAATTATAACTTGAAGATCTGAACTAGTAATTGTCAAATACACAACTTAAAATTGATAGCTTCTAATTATTATTGCATATTATAACTTGAAGATCTGAACTTGTAATTGTGAAATACAGAACTTAAAATTGATAGCTCCTAATTATTATTGCAAATTATAATTTGAAGATCTGAACTTGTAATAGACAAATATGCAACTTAGCATTGTTAAATACAAATTGTGATTGCAAATTATAACTTGAAGATCTGAACCTGTAATAGGTAAATACAGAACTTCGAATTGTTAAATTCAAACTAAGATTGCAAATAATAATTCGAAGATCTGAACTTGTAATAGTCAAATACAGAACTTCTAATTGTTAAATACAAATTATTAGTGCAAATTATAACTTGAAGATCTGAACTAGTAATTGTCAAATACAGAACTTAAAATTAATAGCTTCTAATTATTATTGCAAATTATAACTTGAAGATCTGAACTTGTAATTGTCAAATACAGAAATTAAAATTGATAGCTTCTAATTATTATTGTAAATTATAACTTGAAGATCTGAACTTGTAATAGTGAATTACAGAACTTAGATTTGTTAAATTCAAATTATTATTTCAAATTATAACTTGAAGATCTGAACTAGTAATTGTCAAATACAGAAATTAAAATTGATAGCTTCTAATTATTATTGCATATTATAACTTGAAGATCTGAACTTGTAATTATTAAATACAGAACTTAAAATTGATAGCTTCTAATTATTATTGCAAATAATAACTTGGAGATCTGAACTAGTAATTGTCAAATACAGAACTTAAAATTGATAGCTTCTAATTATTATTGCAAATTATAACTTGAAGATCTGAACTTGTAATTGTCAAATACAGAACTTAAAATTGATAGCTTCTAATTATTATTGCAAATTATAACTTGAAGATCTGAACTTGTAATTGTCAAATACAGAACTTCAAATTGTTAAATACAAATTATTAGTGCAAATTATAACTTGAAGATCTGAACTTGTAATTGTCAAATACAGAACTTAAAATTGATAGCTTCTAATTATTATTGTAAATTATAACTTGAAGATCTGAACTTGTAATAGTGAATTATAGAACTTAGATTTGTTAAATTCAAATTATTATTTCAAATTATAACTTGAAGATCTGAACTAGTAATTGTCAAATACAGAACTTAAAATTGATAGCTTCTAATTATTATTGCATATTATAACTTGAAGATCTGAACTTGTAATTGTGAAATACAGAACTTAAAATTGATAGCTCCTAATTATTATTGCAAATTATAATTTGAAGATCTGAACTTGTAATAGACAAATATGCAACTTAGCATTGTTAAATACAAATTGTGATTGCAAATTATAACTTGAAGATCTGAACCTGTAATAGGTAAATACAGAACTTCGAATTGTTAAATTCAAACTAAGATTGCAAATAATAATTCGAAGATCTGAACTTGTAATAGTCAAATACAGAACTTCTAATTGTTAAATACAAATTATTAGTGCAAATTATAACTTGAAGATCTGAACTAGTAATTGTCAAATACAGAACTTAAAATTAATAGCTTCTAATTATTATTGCAAATTATAACTTGAAGATCTGAACTTGTAATTGTCAAATACAGAAATTAAAATTGATAGCTTCTAATTATTATTGTAAATTATAACTTGAAGATCTGAACTTGTAATAGTGAATTACAGAACTTAGATTTGTTAAATTCAAATTATTATTTCAAATTATAACTTGAAGATCTGAACTAGTAATTGTCAAATACAGAAATTAAAATTGATAGCTTCTAATTATTATTGCATATTATAACTTGAAGATCTGAACTTGTAATTATTAAATACAGAACTTAAAATTGATAGCTTCTAATTATTATTGCAAATAATAACTTGGAGATCTGAACTAGTAATTGTCAAATACAGAACTTAAAATTGATAGCTTCTAATTATTATTGCAAATTATAACTTGAAGATCTGAACTTGTAATTGTCAAATACAGAACTTAAAATTGATAGCTTCTAATTATTATTGCAAATTATAACTTGAAGATCTGAACTTGTAATTGTCAAATACAGAACTTCAAATTGTTAAATACAAATTATTAGTGCAAATTATAACTTGAAGATCTGAACTTGTAATTGTCAAATACAGAACTTAAAATTGATAGCTTCTAATTATTATTGTAAATTATAACTTGAAGATCTGAACTTGTAATAGTGAATTATAGAACTTAGATTTGTTAAATTCAAATTATTATTTCAAATTATAACTTGAAGATCTGAACTAGTAATTGTCAAATACAGAACTTAAAATTGATAGCTTCTAATTATTATTGCATATTATAACTTGAAGATCTGAACTTGTAATTGTGAAATACAGAACTTAAAATTGATAGCTCCTAATTATTATTGCAAATTATAATTTGAAGATCTGAACTTGTAATAGACAAATATGCAACTTAGCATTGTTAAATACAAATTGTGATTGCAAATTATAACTTGAAGATCTGAACCTGTAATAGGTAAATACAGAACTTCGAATTGTTAAATTCAAACTAAGATTGCAAATAATAATTCGAAGATCTGAACTTGTAATAGTCAAATACAGAACTTCTAATTGTTAAATACAAATTATTAGTGCAAATTATAACTTGAAGATCTGAACTAGTAATTGTCAAATACAGAACTTAAAATTGATAGCTACTAATTATTATTGCAAATTATAACTTGAAGATCTGAACTTGTAATTGTCAAATACAGAACTTAAAATTGATAGCTTCTAATTATTATTGTAAATTATAACTTGAAGATCTGAACTTGTAATAGTGAATTATAGAACTTAGATTTGTTAAATTCAAATTATTATTTCAAATTATAACTTGAAGATCTGAACTAGTAATTGTCAAATACAGAACTTAAAATTGATAGCTTCTAATTATTATTGCATATTATAACTTGAAGATCTGAACTTGTAATTGTGAAATACAGAACTTAAAATTGATAGCTTCTAATTATTATTGCAAATAATAACTTGAAGATCTGAACTTGTAATTGTCAAATACAGAACTTAAAATTGATAGCTTCTAATTATTATTGTAAATTATAACTTGAAGATCTGAACTTGTAATTGTCAAATACAGAACTTAAAATTGATAGCTTCTAATTATTATTTCAATTTATAACTTGAAGATCTGAACTTGTAATTGTCAAATACAGAACTTAAAATTGATAGCTTCTAATTATTATTGCAAATTATAACTTGAAGATCTGAACTTGTAATTGTCAAATACAGAACTTAAAATTGATAGCTTCTAATTATTATTGCAAATTATAACTTGAAGATCTGAACTTGTAATTGTCAAATGCAGAACTTAAAATTGATAGCTTCTAATTATTATTTCAAATTATAACTTGAAGATCTGAACTTGTAATTGTCAAATACAGAACTTAAAATTGATAGCTTCTAATTATTATTGCAAATAATAACTTGAAGATCTGTACTTGTAATTGTCAAATACAGAACTAAAAATTGAAAGCTTATAATTATAGTTCAAATTATAACTTGAAGATCTGAACTTGTAATAGTCAAATACAGAACATCAAATTGTTAAATACAAATTATTAGTGCAAATTATAACTTGAAGATCTGAACTTGTAATAGGTAAATAGAGAACTTCTAATTGTTAAATTCAAACTAAGATTGCAAATAATAATTTGAAAATCTGAACTAGTAATAGTCAAATACAGAACTTCTAACTGTTAAAAACAAATTATTAGTGCAAATTATAACTTGAAGATCTGAACTTGTAATTGTCAAATACAGAACATAAAATTGATAGCTTCTAATTATTATTTCAAATTATAACTTGAAGATCTGAACTTGTAATTGTCAAATACAGAACTTAAAATTAATAGCTTCTAATTATTATTGCAAATTATAACTTGAAGATCTGAACTTGTAATTGTCAAATACAGAAATTAAAATTGATAGCTTCTAATTATTATTGTAAATTATAACTTGAAGATCTGAACTTGTAATAGTGAATTACAGAACTTAGATTTGTTAAATTCAAATTATTATTTCAAATTATAACTTGAAGATCTGAACTAGTAATTGTCAAATACAGAAATTAAAATTGATAGCTTCTAATTATTATTGCATATTATAACTTGAAGATCTGAACTTGTAATTATTAAATACAGAACTTAAAATTGATAGCTTCTAATTATTATTGCAAATAATAACTTGGAGATCTGAACTCTTATTGTCAAATACAGAACTTAAAATTGATAGCTTCTAATTATTATTGCAAATTATAACTTGAAGATCTGAACTTGTAATTGTCAAATACAGAACTTAAAATTGATAGCTTCTAATTATTATTGTAAATTATAATTTGTAGATCTGAACTTGTAATAGACAAATATGCAACTTAGCATTGTTAAATACAAATTGTGATTGCAAATTATAACTTGAAGATCTGAACCTGTAATAGGTAAATACAGAACTTCGAATTGTTAAATTCAAACTAAGATTGCAAATAATAATTCGAAGATCTGAACTTGTAATAGTCAAATACAGAACTTCTAATTGTTAAATACAAATTATTAGTGCAAATTATAACTTGAAGATCTGAACTAGTAATTGTCAAATACAGAACTTAAAATTGATAGCTACTAATTATTATTGCAAATTATAACTTGAAGATCTGAACTTGTAATTGTCAAATACAGAACTACTAATTGTTAAATACAAATTATAACTTGAAGATCTGAACTTGTAATTGTCAAATACAGAACTTAAAATTGATAGCTTCTAATTATTATTGCAAATTATAACTTGAAGATCTGAACTTGTAATAGTCAAATACAGAACTTAAAATTGATAGCTTCTAATTATTATTGTAAATTATAACTTGAAGATCTGAACTTGTAATTGTCAAATACAGAACTTAAAATTGATAGCTTCTAATTATTATTGCAAATAATAACTTGGAGATCTGAACTAGTAATTGTCAAATACAGAACTTAAAATTGATAGCTTCTAATTATTATTGCAAATTATAACTTGAAGATCTGAACTTGTAATTGTCAAATACAGAACTTAAAATTGATAGCTTCTAATTATTATTGCAAATTATAACTTGAAGATCTGAACTTCTAATTGTCAAATACAGAACTTAAAATTGATAGCTTCTAATTATTATTGCAAATTATAACTTGAAGATCTGAACTTGTAATTGTCAAATACAGAACTTCAAATTGTTAAATACAAATTATTAGTGCAAATTATAACTTGAAGATCTGAACTTGTAATTGTCAAATCCAGAACTTAAAATTGATAGCTTCTAATAATTATTGTAAATTATAACTTGAAGATCTGAACTTGTAATAGTGAATTACAGAACTTAGATTTGTGATATTCAAATTATTATTTCAAATTATAACTTGAAGATCTGAACTAGTAATTGTCAAATACAGAACTTAAAATTTTTAGCTTCAAATTATTATTTCAAATTATAACTTGAAGATATGAACTAGTAATTGTCAAATACAGAACTTAAAATTGATAGCTTCTAATTATTATTGCAAATTATAACTTGAAGATCTGAACTTGTAATTGTCAAATACAGAACTTCAAATTGTTAAATACAAATTATTAGTGCAAATTATAACTTGAAGATCTGAACTTGTAATAGTGAATTACAGAACTTAGATTTGTTAAATTCAAATTATTATTTCAAATTATAACTTGTAGATCTGAACTAGTAATTGTCGAATAGAGAACTTAAAATTGATAGCTTCTAATTATTATTGCATATTATAACTTGAAGATCTGAACTTGTAATTGTCAAATACAGAACTTCTAATTGTTAAATACAAATTATTAGTGCAAATTATAACTTGAAGATCTGAACTTGTAATTGTCAAAAACAGAACTTAAAATTGATAGCTTCTAATTATTATTTCAATTTATAACTTGAAGATCTGAACTTGTAATTGTCAAATACAGAACTTAAAATTGATAGCTTCTAATTATTATTGCAAATTATAACTTGAAGATCTGAACTTGTAATTGTCAAATACAGAACTTAAAATTGATAGCTTCTAATTATTATTGCAAATTATAACTTGTAGATCTGAACTTGTAATTGTCAAATGCAGAACTTAAAATTGATAGCTTCTAATTATTATTTCAAATTATAACTTGAAGATCTGAACTTGTAATTGTCAAATACAGAACTTAAAATTGATAGCTTCTAATTATTATTGCAAATAATAACTTGAAGATCTGTACTTGTAATTGTCAAATACAGAACTAAAAATTGATAGCTTATAATTATAGTTCAAATTATAACTTGAAGATCTGAACTTGTAATAGTCAAATACAGAACATCAAATTGTTAAATACAAATTATTAGTGCAAATTATAACTTGAAGATCTGAACTTGTAATAGGTAAATAGAGAACTTCTAATTGTTAAATTCAAACTAAGATTGCAAATAATAATTTGAAAATCTGAACTAGTAATAGTCAAATACAGAACTTCTAACTGTTAAAAACAAATTATTAGTGCAAATTATAACTTGAAGATCTGAACTTGTAATTGTCAAATACAGAACATAAAATTGATAGCTTCTAATTATGATTTCAAATTATAACTTGAAGATCTGAACTTGTAATTGTCAAATACAGAACTTAAAATTAATAGCTTCTAATTATTATTGCAAATTATAACTTGAAGATCTGAACTTGTAATTGTCAAATACAGAAATTAAAATTGATAGCTTCTAATTATTATTGTAAATTATAACTTGAAGATCTGAACTTGTAATAGTGAATTACAGAACTTAGATTTGTTAAATTCAAATTATTATTTCAAATTATAACTTGAAGATCTGAACTAGTAATTGTCAAATACAGAAATTAAAATTGATAGCTTCTAATTATTATTGCATATTATAACTTGAAGATCTGAACTTGTAATTATTAAATACAGAACTTAAAATTGATAGCTTCTAATTATTATTGCAAATAATAACTTGGAGATCTGAACTAGTAATTGTCAAATACAGAACTTAAAATTGATAGCTTCTAATTATTATTGCAAATTATAACTTGAAGATCTGAACTTGTAATTGTCAAATACAGAACTTAAAATTGATAGCTTCTAATTATTATTGTAAATTATAATTTGAAGATCTGAACTTGTAATAGACAAATATGCAACTTAGCATTGTTAAATACAAATTGTGATTGCAAATTATAACTTGAAGATCTGAACCTGTAATAGGTAAATACAGAACTTCGAATTGTTAAATTCAAACTAAGATTGCAAATAATAATTCGAAGATCTGAACTTGTAATAGTCAAATACAGAACTTCTAATTGTTAAATACAAATTATTAGTGCAAATTATAACTTGAAGATCTGAACTAGTAATTGTCAAATACAGAACTTAAAATTGATAGCTACTAATTATTTTTGCAAATTATAACTTGAAGATCTGAACTTGTAATTGTCAAATACAGAACTACTAATTGTTAAATACAAATTATAACTTGAAGATCTGAACTTGTAATTGTCAAATACAGAACTTAAAATTGATAGCTTCTAATTATTATTGCAAATTATAACTTGAAGATCTGAACTTGTAATAGTCAAATACAGAACTTAAAATTGATAGCTTCTAATTATTATTGTAAATTATAACTTGAAGATCTGAACTTGTAATTGTCAAATACAGAACTTAAAATTGATAGCTTCTAATTATTATTGCAAATAATAACTTGGAGATCTGAACTAGTAATTGTCAAATACAGAACTTAAAATTGATAGCTTCTAATTATTATTGCAAATTATAACTTGAAGATCTGAACTTGTAATTGTCAAATACAGAACTTAAAATTGATAGCTTCTAATTATTATTGCAAATTATAACTTGAAGATCTGAACTTGTAATTGTCAAATACAGAACTTAAAATTGATAGCTTCTAATTATTATTGCAAATTATAACTTGAAGATCTGAACTTGTAATTGTCAAATACAGAACTTCAAATTGTTAAATACAAATTATTAGTGCAAATTATAACTTGAAGATCTGAACTTGTAATTGTCAAATCCAGAACTTAAAATTGATAGCTTCTAATAATTATTGTAAATTATAACTTGAAGATCTGAACTTGTAATAGTGAATTACAGAACTTAGATTTGTGATATTCAAATTATTATTTCAAATTATAACTTGAAGATCTGAACTAGTAATTGTCAAATACAGAACTTAAAATTTTTAGCTTCTAATTATTATTGCATATTATAACTTGAAGATCTGAACTTGTAATTGTTAAATACAGAACTTAAAATTGATAGCTTCTAATTATTATTGTAAATTATAACTTCAAGATCTGAACTTGTAATTGTCAAATACAGAACTTAAAATTGATAGCTTCTAATTATTATTGCAAATAATAACTTGAAGATCTGAACTTGTAATTGTCAAATACAGAACTTAAAATTGATAGCTTCTAATTATTATTGCAAATTATAATTTGAAGATCTGAACTTGTAATAGACAAACACGCAACTTAGCATTGTTAAATACAAATTGTGATTGCAAATTATAACTTGAAGATCTGAACCTGTAATAGGTAAATACAGAACTTCGAATTGTTAAATTCAAACTAAGATTGCAAATAATAATTCGAAGATCTGAACTTGTAATAGTCAAATACAGAACTTCTAATTGTTAAATACAAATTATTAGTGCAAATTATAACTTGAAGATCTGAACTAGTAATTGTCAAATACAGAACTTAAAATTGATAGCTTCTAATTATTATTGCAAATTATAACTTGAAGATCTGAACTTGTAATTGTCCAATACAGAACTTCTAATTGTTAAATACAAATTATTAGTGCAAATTATAACTTGAAGATCTGAACTTGTAATTGTCAAATACAGAACTTAAAATTGATAGCTTCTAATTATTATTGCAAATTATAACTTGAAGATCTGAACTTGTAATTGTCAAATACAGAACTACTAATTGTTAAATACAAATTATAACTTGAAGATCTGAACTTGTAATTGTCAAATACAGAACTTAAAATTGATAGCTTCTAATTATTATTGCAAATTATAACTTGAAGATCTGAACTTGTAATAGTCAAATACAGAACTTAAAATTGATAGCTTCTAATTATTATTGTAAATTATAACTTGAAGATCTGAACTTGTAATTGTCAAATACAGAACTTCTAATTGTTAAATACAAATTATTAGTGCAAATTATAACTTGAAGATCTGAACTTGTAATTGTCAAATACAGAACTTAAAATTGATAGCTTCTAATTATTATTGCAAATTATAACTTGAAGATCTGAACTTGTAATAGTCAAATACAGAACTTAAAATTGATAGCTTCTAATTATTATTGTAAATTATAACTTCAAGATCTGAACTTGTAATTGTCAAATACAGAACTTAAAATTGATAGCTTCTAATTATTATTGCAAATAATAACTTGAAGATCTGAACTTGTAATTGTCAAATACAGAACTTAAAATTGATAGCTTCTAATTTTTATTGCAAATAATAACTTGAAGATCTGAACTTGTAATTGTCAAATACAGAACTTAAAATTGATAGATTCTAATTATTATTGCAAATTATAACTTAAAGATCTGAACTTGTAATTGTCAAATACAGAACTTCAAATTGTTAAATACAAATTATTAGTGCAAATTATAACTTGAAGATCTGAACTTGTAATTGTCAAATACATAACTTAAAATTGATAGCTTCTAATTATTATTGTAAATTATAACTTGAAGATCTGAACTTGTAATAGTGAATTACAGAACTTAGATTTGTTAAATTCAAATTATTATTTCAAATTATAACTTGAAGATCTGAACTAGTAATTTTCAAATACAGAACTTAAAATTGATAGCTTCTAATTATTATTGCATATTATAACTTGAAGATCTGAACTTGTAATTGTGAAATACAGAACTTAAAATTGATAGCTTCTAATTATTATTGTAAATTATAACTTCAAGATCTGAACTTGTAATTTTCAAATACAGAACTTAAAATTGATAGCTTCTAATTATTATTGCAAATAATAACTTGAAGATCTGAACTTGTAATTGTCAAATACAGAACTTAAAATTGATAGCTTCTAATTATTATTGCAAATTATAATTTGAAGATCTGAACTTGTAATAGACAAATACGCAACTTAGCATTGTTAAATACAAATTGTGATTGCAAATTATAACTTGAAGATCTGAACCTGTAATTGTCAAATACAGAACTTAAAATTGATAGCTTCTAATTATTATTGCAAATTATAATTTGAAGATCTGAACTTGTAATAGACAAACACGCAACTTAGCATTGTTAAATACAAATTGTGATTGCAAATTATAACTTGAAGATCTGAACCTGTAATAGGTAAATACAGAACTTCGAATTGTTAAATTCAAACTAAGATTGCAAATAATAATTCGAAGATCTGAACTTGTAATAGTCAAATACAGAACTTCTAATTGTTAAATACAAATTATTAGTGCAAATTATAACTTGAAGATCTGAACTAGTAATTGTCAAATACAGAACTTAAAATTGATAGCTTCTAATTATTATTGCAAATTATAACTTGAAGATCTGAACTTGTAATTGTCCAATACAGAACTTCTAATTGTTAAATACAAATTATTAGTGCAAATTATAACTTGAAGATCTGAACTTGTAATTGTCAAATACAGAACTTAAAATTGATAGCTTCTAATTATTATTGCAAATTATAACTTGAAGATCTGAACTTGTAATTGTCAAATACAGAACTACTAATTGTTAAATACAAATTATAACTTGAAGATCTGAACTTGTAATTGTCAAATACAGAACTTAAAATTGATAGCTTCTAATTATTATTGCAAATTATAACTTGAAGATCTGAACTTGTAATAGTCAAATACAGAACTTAAAATTGATAGCTTCTAATTATTATTGTAAATTATAACTTGAAGATCTGAACTTGTAATTGTCAAATACAGAACTTCTAATTGTTAAATACAAATTATTAGTGCAAATTATAACTTGAAGATCTGAACTTGTAATTGTCAAATACAGAACTTAAAATTGATAGCTTCTAATTATTATTGCAAATTATAACTTGAAGATCTGAACTTGTAATAGTCAAATACAGAACTTAAAATTGATAGCTTCTAATTATTATTGTAAATTATAACTTCAAGATCTGAACTTGTAATTGTCAAATACAGAACTTAAAATTGATAGCTTCTAATTATTATTGCAAATAATAACTTGAAGATCTGAACTTGTAATTGTCAAATACAGAACTTAAAATTGATAGCTTCTAATTTTTATTGCAAATAATAACTTGAAGATCTGAACTTGTAATTGTCAAATACAGAACTTAAAATTGATAGATTCTAATTATTATTGCAAATTATAACTTAAAGATCTGAACTTGTAATTGTCAAATACAGAACTTCAAATTGTTAAATACAAATTATTAGTGCAAATTATAACTTGAAGATCTGAACTTGTAATTGTCAAATACATAACTTAAAATTGATAGCTTCTAATTATTATTGTAAATTATAACTTGAAGATCTGAACTTGTAATAGTGAATTACAGAACTTAGATTTGTTAAATTCAAATTATTATTTCAAATTATAACTTGAAGATCTGAACTAGTAATTTTCAAATACAGAACTTAAAATTGATAGCTTCTAATTATTATTGCATATTATAACTTGAAGATCTGAACTTGTAATTGTGAAATACAGAACTTAAAATTGATAGCTTCTAATTATTATTGTAAATTATAACTTCAAGATCTGAACTTGTAATTTTCAAATACAGAACTTAAAATTGATAGCTTCTAATTATTATTGCAAATAATAACTTGAAGATCTGAACTTGTAATTGTCAAATACAGAACTTAAAATTGATAGCTTCTAATTATTATTGCAAATTATAATTTGAAGATCTGAACTTGTAATAGACAAATACGCAACTTAGCATTGTTAAATACAAATTGTGATTGCAAATTATAACTTGAAGATCTGAACCTGTAATTGTCAAATACAGAACTTAAAATTGATAGCTTCTAATTATTATTGCAAATAATAACTTGAAGATCTGAACTTGTAATTGTCAAATACAGAACTTAAAATTGATAGCTTCTAATTATTATTGTAAATTATAACTTGAAGATCTGAACTTGTAATAGTGAATTACAGAACTTAGATTTGTTAAATTCAAATTATTATTTCAAATTATAACTTGAAGATATGAACTAGTAATTGTCAAATACAGAACTTAAAATTGATAGCTTCTAATTATTATTGCAAATTATAACTTGAAGATCTGAACTTGTAATTGTCAAATACAGAACTTCAAATTGTTAAATACAAATTATTAGTGCAAATTATAACTTGAAGATCTGAACTTGTAATAGTGAATTACAGAACTTAGATTTGTTAAATTCAAATTATTATTTCAAATTATAACTTGAAGATCTGAACTAGTAATTGTCGAATACAGAACTTAAAATTGATAGCTTCTAATTATTATTGCATATTATAACTTGAAGATCTGAACTTGTAATTGTCAAATACACAACTTCTAATTGTTAAATACAAATTATTAGTGCAAATTATAACTTGAAGATCTGAACTTGTAATTGTCAAATACAGAACTTAAAATTGATAGCTTCTAATTATTATTTCAATTTATAACTTGGAGATCTGAACTTGTAATTGTCAAATACAGAACTTAAAATTGATAGCTACTAATTATTATTGCAAATTATAACTTGAAGATCTGAACTTGTAATTGTCAAATACAGAACTACTAATTGTTAAATACAAATTATAACTTGAAGATCTGAACTTGTAATTGTCAAATACAGAACTTAAAATTGATAGCTTCTAATTATTATTGCAAATTATAACTTGAAGATCTGAACTTGTAATAGTCAAATACAGAACTTAAAATTGATAGCTTCTAATTATTATTGTAAATTATAACTTGAAGATCTGAACTTGTAATTGTCAAATACAGAACTTAAAATTGATAGCTTCTAATTATTATTGCAAATAATAACTTGGAGATCTGAACTAGTAATTGTCAAATACAGAACTTAAAATTGATAGCTGCTAATTATTATTGCAAATTATAACTTGAAGATCTGAACTTGTAATTGTCAAATACAGAACTTAAAATTGATAGCTACTAATTATTATTGCAAATTATAACTTGAAGATCTGAACTTGTAATTGTCAAATACAGAACTTAAAATTGATAGCTTCTAATTATTATTGCAAATTATAACTTGAAGATCTGAACTTGTAATAGTCAAATACAGAACTTCTAATTGTTAAATACAAATTATTAGTGCAAATTATAACTTGAAGATCTGAACTAGTAATTGTCAAATACAGAACTTAAAATTGATAGCTACTAAATATTATTGCAAATTATAACTTGAAGATCTGAACTTGTAATTGTCAAATACAGAACTACTAATTGTTAAATACAAATTATAACTTGAAGATCTGAACTTGTAATTGTCAAATACAGAACTTAAAATTGATAGCTTCTAATTATTATTGCAAATTATAACTTGAAGATCTGAACTTGTAATAGTCAAATACAGAACTTAAAATTGATAGCTTCTAATTATTATTGTAAATTATAACTTGAAGATCTGAACTTGTAATTGTCAAATACAGAACTTAAAATTGATAGCTTCTAATTATTATTGCAAATAATAACTTGGAGATCTGAACTAGTAATTGTCAAATACAGAACTTAAAATTGATAGCTTCTAATTATTATTGCAAATTATAACTTGAAGATCTGAACTTGTAATTGTCAAATACAGAACTTAAAATTGATAGCTTCTAATTATTATTGCAAATTATAACTTGAAGATCTGAACTTGTAATTGTCAAATACAGAACTTAAAATTGATAGCTTCTAATTATTATTGCAAATTATAACTTGAAGATCTGAACTTGTAATTGTCAAATACAGAACTTCAAATTGTTAAATACAAATTATTAGTGCAAATTATAACTTGAAGATCTGAACTTGTAATTGTCAAATCCAGAACTTAAAATTGAAAGCTTCTAATTATTATTGTAAATTATAACTTGAAGATCTGAACTTGTAATAGTGAATTACAGAACTTAGATTTGTGATATTCAAATTATTATTTCAAATTATAACTTGAAGATCTGAACTAGTAATTGTCAAATACAGAACTTAAAATTTTTAGCTTCTAATTATTATTGCATATTATAACTTGAAGATCTGAACTTGTAATTGTTAAATACAGAACTTAAAATTGATAGCTTCTAATTATTATTGTAAATTATAACTTCAAGATCTGAACTTGTAATTGTCAAATACAGAACTTAAAATTGATAGCCTCTAATTATTATTGCAAATAATAACTTGAAGATCTGAACTTGGAATTGTCAAATACAGAACTTAAAATTGATAGCTTCTAATTATTATTGCAAATTATAATTTGAAGATCTGAACTTGTAATAGGTAAATACAGAACTTCGAATTGTTAAATTCAAACTAAGATTGCAAATAATAATTCGAAGATCTGAACTTGTAATAGTCAAATACAGAACTTCTAATTGTTAAATACAAATTATTAGGGCAAATTATAACTTGAAGATCTGAACTAGTAATTGTCAAATACAGAACTTAAAATTGATAGCTTCTAATTATTATTGCAAATTATAACTTGAAGATCTGAACTTGTAATTGTCAAATACAGAACTTCTAATTGTTAAATACAAATTATTAGTGCAAATTATAACTTGAAGATCTGAACTTGTAATTGTCAAATACAGAACTTAAAATTGATAGCTTCTAATTATTATTGCAAATTATAACTTGAAGATCTGAACTTGTAATAGTCAAATACAGAACTTAAAATTGATAGCTTCTAATTATTATTGTAAATTATAACTTCAAGATCTGAACTTGTAATTGTCAAATACAGAACTTAAAATTGATAGCTTCTAATTATTATTGCAAATAATAACTTGAAGATCTGAACTTGTAATTGTCAAATACAGAACTTAAAATTGATAGCTTCTAATTTTTATTGCAAATAATAACTTGAAGATCTGAACTTGTAATTGTCAAATACAGAACTTAAAATTGATAGATTCTAATTATTATTGCAAATTATAACTTGAAGATCTGAACTTGTAATTGTCAAATACAGAACTTCAAATTGTTAAATACAAATTATTAGTGCAAATTATAACTTGAAGATCTGAACTAGTAATTGTCAAATACAGAACTTAAAATTGATAGCTTCTAATTATTATTGCATATTATAACTTGAAGATCTGAACTTGTAATTGTGAAATACAGAACTTAAAATTGATAGCTTCTAATTATTATTGTAAATTATAACTTCAAGATCTGAACTTGTAATTGTCAAATACAGAACTTAAAATTGATAGCTTCTAATTATTATTGCAAATAATAACTTGAAGATCTGAACTTGTAATTGTCAAATACAGAACTTAAAATTGATAGCTTCTAATTATTATTGCAAATTATAATTTGAAGATCTGAACTTGTAATAGACAAATACGCAACTTAGCATTGTTAAATACAAATTGTGATTGCAAATTATAACTTGAAGATCTGAACCTGTAATTGTCAAATACAGAACTTAAAATTGATAGCTTCTAATTATTATTGCAAATAATAACTTGAAGATCTGAACTTGTAATTGTCAAATACAGAACTTAAAATTGATAGCTTCTAATTATTATTGTAAATTATAACTTGAAGATCTGAACTTGTAATAGTGAATTACAGAACTTAGATTTGTTAAATTCAAATTATTATTTCAAATTATAACTTGAAGATATGAACTAGTAATTGTCAAATACAGAACTTAAAATTGATAGCTTCTAATTATTATTGCAAATTATAACTTGAAGATCTGAACTTGTAATTGTCAAATACAGAACTTCAAATTGTTAAATACAAATTATTAGTGCAAATTATAACTTGAAGATCTGAACTTGTAATAGTGAATTACAGAACTTAGATTTGTTAAATTCAAATTATTATTTCAAATTATAACTTGAAGATCTGAACTAGTAATTGTCGAATAGAGAACTTAAAATTGATAGCTTCTAATTATTATTGCATATTATAACTTGAAGATCTGAACTTGTAATTGTCAAATACAGAACTTCTAATTGTTAAATACAAATTATTAGTGCAAATTATAACTTGAAGATCTGAACTTGTAATTGTCAAATACAGAACTTAAAATTGATAGCTTCTAATTATTATTTCAATTTATAACTTGAAGATCTGAACTTGTAATTGTCAAATACAGAACTTAAAATTGATAGCTTCTAATTATTATTGCAAATTATAACTTGAAGATCTGAACTTGTAATTGTCAAATACAGAACTTAAAATTGATAGCTTCTAATTATTATTGCAAATTATAACTTGAAGATCTGAACTTGTAATTGTCAAATGCAGAACTTAAAATTGATAGCTTCTAATTATTATTTCAAATTATAACTTGAAGATCTGAACTTGTAATTGTCAAATACAGAACTTAAAATTGATAGCTTCTAATTATTATTGCAAATAATAACTTGAAGATCTGTACTTGTAATTGTCAAATACAGAACTAAAAATTGATAGCTTATAATTATAGTTCAAATTATAACTTGAAGATCTGAACTTGTAATAGTCAAATACAGAACATCAAATTGTTAAATACAAATTATTAGTGCAAATTATAACTTGAAGATCTGAACTTGTAATAGTGAATTACAGAACTTAGATTTGTTAAATTCAAATTATTATTTCAAATTATAACTTGAAGATCTGAACTAGTAATTGTCGAATACAGAACTTAAAATTGATAGCTTCTAATTATTATTGCATATTATAACTTGAAGATCTGAACTTGTAATTGTCAAATACACAACTTCTAATTGTTAAATACAAATTATTAGTGCAAATTATAACTTGAAGATCTGAACTTGTAATTGTCAAATACAGAACTTAAAATTGATAGCTTCTAATTATTATTTCAATTTATAACTTGAAGATCTGAACTTGTAATTGTCAAATACAGAACTTAAAATTGATAGCTACTAATTATTATTGCAAATTATAACTTGAAGATCTGAACTTGTAATTGTCAAATACAGAACTACTAATTATTAAATACAAATTATAACTTGAAGATCTGAACTTGTAATTGTCAAATACAGAACTTAAAATTGATAGCTTCTAATTATTATTGCAAATTATAACTTGAAGATCTGAACTTGTAATAG
Source organism: Cantharis lateralis (assembly GCA_963170105.1). Lineage (NCBI taxonomy): Eukaryota > Metazoa > Arthropoda > Insecta > Coleoptera > Cantharidae > Cantharis > Cantharis lateralis. The sequence continues at coordinate 20,872,091 of OY720625.1, read as the reverse complement.
TCAAATACAGAACTTAAAATTGATAGCTTCTAATTATTATTGTAAATTATAACTTGAAGATCTGAACTTGTAATTGTCAAATACAGAACTTAAAATTGATAGCTTCTAATTATTATTGCAAATAATAACTTGGAGATCTGAACTAGTAATTGTCAAATACAGAACTTAAAATTGATAGCTGCTAATTATTATTGCAAATTATAACTTGAAGATCTGAACTTGTAATTGTCAAATACAGAACTTAAAATTGATAGCTACTAATTATTATTGCAAATTATAACTTGAAGATCTGAACTTGTAATTGTCAAATACAGAACTACTAATTGTTAAATACAAATTATAACTTGAAGATCTGAACTTGTAATTGTCAAATACAGAACTTAAAATTGATAGCTTCTAATTAATATTGCAAATTATAACTTGAAGATCTGAACTTGTAATAGTCAAATACAGAACTTCTAATTGTTAAATACAAATTATTAGTGCAAATTATAACTTGAAGATCTGAACTAGTAATTGTCAAATACAGAACTTAAAATTGATAGCTACTAAATATTATTGCAAATTATAACTTGAAGATCTGAACTTGTAATTGTCAAATACAGAACTACTAATTGTTAAATACAAATTATAACTTGAAGATCTGAACTTGTAATTGTCAAATACAGAACTTAAAATTGATAGCTTCTAATTATTATTGCAAATTATAACTTGAAGATCTGAACTTGTAATAGTCAAATACAGAACTTAAAATTGATAGCTTCTAATTATTATTGTAAATTATAACTTGAAGATCTGAACTTGTAATTGTCAAATACAGAACTTAAAATTGATAGCTTCTAATTATTATTGCAAATAATAACTTGGAGATCTGAACTAGTAATTGTCAAATACAGAACTTAAAATTGATAGCTTCTAATTATTATTGCAAATTATAACTTGAAGATCTGAACTTGTAATTGTCAAATACAGAACTTAAAATTGATAGCTTCTAATTATTATTGCAAATTATAACTTGAAGATCTGAACTTGTAATTGTCAAATACAGAACTTAAAATTGATAGCTTCTAATTATTATTGCAAATTATAACTTGAAGATCTGAACTTGTAATTGTCAAATACAGAACTTCAAATTGTTAAATACAAATTATTAGTGCAAATTATAACTTGAAGATCTGAACTTGTAATTGTCAAATCCAGAACTTAAAATTGAAAGCTTCTAATTATTATTGTAAATTATAACTTGAAGATCTGAACTTGTAATAGTGAATTACAGAACTTAGATTTGTGATATTCAAATTATTATTTCAAATTATAACTTGAAGATCTGAACTAGTAATTGTCAAATACAGAACTTAAAATTTTTAGCTTCTAATTATTATAGCATATTATAACTTGAAGATCTGAACTTGTAATTGTTAAATACAGAACTTAAAATTGATAGCTTCTAATTATTATTGTAAATTATAACTTCAAGATCTGAACTTGTAATTGTCAAATACAGAACTTAAAATTGATAGCTTCTAATTATTATTGCAAATAATAACTTGAAGATCTGAACTTGTAATTGTCAAATACAGAACTTAAAATTGATAGCTTCTAATTATTATTGCAAATTATAATTTGAAGATCTGAACTTGTAATAGGTAAATACAGAACTTCGAATTGTTAAATTCAAACTAAGATTGCAAATAATAATTCGAAGATCTGAACTTGTAATAGTCAAATACAGAACTTCTAATTGTTAAATACAAATTATTAGGGCAAATTATAACTTGAAGATCTGAACTAGTAATTGTCAAATACAGAACTTAAAATTGATAGCTTCTAATTATTATTGCAAATTATAACTTGAAGATCTGAACTTGTAATTGTCAAATACAGAACTTCTAATTGTTAAATACAAATTATTAGTGCAAATTATAACTTGAAGATCTGAACTTGTAATTGTCAAATACAGAACTTAAAATTGATAGCTTCTAATTATTATTGCAAATTATAACTTGAAGATCTGAACTTGTAATTGTCAAATACAGAACTTAAAATTGATAGCTTCTAATTATTATTGCAAATTATAACTTGAAGATCTGAACTTGTAATTGTCAAATACAGAACTTAAAATTGATAGCTTCTAATTATTATTGCAAATTATAACTTGAAGATCTGAACTTGTAATTGTCAAATACAGAACTTCAAATTGTTAAATACAAATTATTAGTGCAAATTATAACTTGAAGATCTGAACTTGTAATTGTCAAATACAGAACTTAAAATTGATAGCTTCTAATTATTATTGTAAATTATAACTTGAAGATCTGAACTTGTAATAGTGAATTACAGATCTTAGATTTGTTAAATTCCAATTATTATTTCAAATTATAACTTGAAGATCTGAACTAGTAATTGTCAAATACAGAACTTAAAATTGATAGCTTCTAATTATTATTGCATATTATAACTGGAAGATCTGAACTTGTAATTGTTAAATACAGAACTTAAAATTGATAGCTTCTAATTATTATTGTAAATTATAACTTCAAGATCTGAACTTGTAATTGTCAAATACAGAACTTAAAATTGATAGCTTCTAATTATTATTGCAAATAAAAACTTGAAGATCTGAACTTGTAATTGTCAAATACAGAACTTAAAATTGATAGCTTCTAATTATTATTGCAAATTATAATTTGAAGATCTGAACTTGTATTAGACAAACACGCAACTTAGCATTGTTAAATACAAATTGTGATTGCAAATTATAACTTGAAGATCTGAACCTGTAATAGGTAAATACAGAACTTCGAATTGTTAAATTCAAACTAAGATTGCAAATAATAATCCGAAGATCTGAACTTGTAATAGTCAAATACAGAACTTCTAATTGTTAAATACAAATTATTAGTGCAAATTATAACTTGAAGATCTGAACTAGTAATTGTCAAATACAGAACTTAAAATTGATAGCTTCTAATTATTATTGCAAATTATAACTTGAAGAACTGAACTTGTAATAGTCAAATACAGAACTTAAAATTGATAGCTTCTAATTATTATTGTAAATTATAACTTCAAGATCTGAACTTGTAATTGTCAAATACAGAACTTAAAATTGATAGCTTCTAATTATTATTGCAAATAATAACTTCAAGATCTGAACTTGTAATTGTCAAATACAGAAGTTAAAATTGATAGTTTAAAATTATTATTGCAAATAATAACTTGAAGATCTGAACTTGTAATTGTCAAATACAGAACTTAAAATTGATAGATTCTAATTATTATTGCAAATTATAACTTGAAGATCTGAACTTGTAATTGTCAAATACAGAACTTCAAATTGCTAAATACAAATTATTAGTGCAAATTATAACTTGAAGATCTGAACTTGTAATTGTCAAATACAGAACTTCGAATTGTTAAATTCAAACTAAGATTGCAAATAATAATTCGAAGATCTGAACTTGTAATAGTCAAATACAGAACTTCTAATTGTTAAATACAAATTATTAGTGCAAATTATAACTTGAAGATCTGAACTAGTAATTGTCAAATACAGAACTTAAAATTGATAGCTTCTAATTATTATTGCAAATTATAACTTGAAGATCTGAACTTGTAATTGTCAAATACAGAACTTAAAATTGATAGCTTCTAATTATTATTGCAAATTATAACTTGAAGATCTGAACTTGTAATAGTCAAATACAGAACTTAAAATTGATAGCTTCTAATTATTATTGTAAATTATAACTTGAAGATCTGAACTTGTAATTGTCAAATACAGAACTTAAAATTGATAGCTTCTAATTATTATTGCAAATAATAACTTGGAGATCTGAACTAGTAATTGTCAAATACAGAACTTAAAATTGATAGCTTCTAATTATTATTGCAAATTATAACTTGAAGATCTGAACTTGTAATTGTCAAATACAGAACTTAAAATTGATAGCTTCTAATTATTATTGCAAATTATAACTTGAAGATCTGAACTTGTAATTGTCAAATACAGAACTTAAAATTGATAGCTTCTAATTATTATTGCAAATTATAACTTGAAGATCTGAACTTGTAATTGTCAAATACAGAACTTCAAATTGTTAAATACAAATTATTAGTGCAAATTATAACTTGAAGATCTGAACTTGTAATTGTCAAATACAGAACTTAAAATTGATAGCTTCTAATTATTATTGTAAATTATAACTTGAAGATCTGAACTTGTAATAGTGAATTACAGAACTTAGATTTGTTAAATTCCAATTATTATTTCAAATTATAACTTGAAGATCTGAACTAGTAATTGTCAAATACAGAACTTAAAATTGATAGCTTCTAATTATTATTGCATATTATAACTTGAAGATCTGAACTTGTAATTGTTAAATACAGAACTTAAAATTGATAGCTTCTAATTATTATTGTAAATTATAACTTCAAGATCTGAACTTGTAATTGTCAAATACAGAACTTAAAATTGATAGCTTCTAATTATTATTGCAAATAATAACTTGAAGATCTGAACTTGTAATTGTCAAATACAGAACTTAAAATTGATAGCTTCTAATTATTATTGCAAATTATAACTTGAAGATCTGAACTTGTAATTGTCAAATACAGAACTTAAAATTGATAGCTTTTAATTATTATTGTAAATTATAACTTGAAGATCTGAACTTGTAATTGTCAAATGCAGAACTTAAAATTGATAGCTTCTAATTATTATTTCAAATTATAACTTGAAGATCTGAACTTGTAATAGTCAAATACAGAACATCGAATTGTTAAATACAAATTATTAGTGCAAATTATAACTTGAAGATCTGAACTTGTAAAAGGTAAATACAGAACTTCGAATTGTTAAATTCAAACTAAGATTGCAAATAATAATCCGAGGATCTGAACTTGTAATAGTCAAATACAGAACTTCTAATTGTTAAATACAAATTATTAGTGCAAATTATAACTTGAAGATCTGAACTAGTAATTGTCAAATACAGAACTTAAAATTGATAGCTTCTAATTATTATTGCAAATTATAACTTGAAGATCTGAACTTGTAATAGTCAAATACAGAACTTAAAATTGATAGCTTCTAATTATTATTGTAAATTATAACTTCAAGATCTGAACTTGTAATTGTCAAATACAGAACTTAAAATTAATAGCTTCTAATTATTATTGCAAATAATAACTTCAAGATCTGAACTTGTAATTGTCAAATACAGAACTTAAAATTGATAGCTTCTAATTATTATTGCAAATAATAACTTGAAGATCTGAACTTGTAATTGTCAAATACAGAACTTAAAATTGATAGATTCTAATTATTATTGCAAATTATAACTTGAAGATCTGAACTTGTAATTGTCAAATACAGAACTTCAAATTGCTAAATACAAATTATTAGTGCAAATTATAACTTGAAGATCTGAACTTGTAATTGTCAAATACAGAACTTCGAATTGTTAAATTCAAACTAAGATTGCAAATAATAATTCGAAGATCTGAACTTGTAATAGTCAAATACAGAACTTAAAATTGATAGCTTCTAATTATTATTGCAAATAATAACTTGAAGATCTGAACTTGTAATAGTCAAATACAGAACTTCAAATTGTTAAATACAAATTATTAGTGCAAATTATAACTTGAAGATCTGAACTAGTAATTGTCAAATACAGAACTTAAAATTGATAGCTTCTAATTATTATTGCAAATTATAACTTGAAGATCTGAACTTGTAATTGTCAAATACAGAACTTAAAATTGATAGCTTCTAATTATTATTGCAAATTATAACTTGAAGATCTGAACTTGTAATTGTCAAATACAGAACTTCAAATTGTTAAATACAAATTATTAGTGCAAATTATAACTTGAAGATCTGAACTTGTAATTGTCAAATACAGAACTTCAAATTGTTAAATACAAATTATTAGTGCAAATTATAACTTGAAGATCTGAACTTGTAATTGTCAAATACAGAACTTAAAATTGATAGCTTCTAATTATTATTGTAAATTATAACTTGAAGATCTGAACTTGTAATAGTGAATTACAGAACTTAGATTTGTTAAATTCAAATTATTATTTCAAATTATAACTTGAAGATCTGAACTAGTAATTGTCAAATACAGAACTTAAAATTGATAGCTTCTAATTATTATTGCATATTATAACTTGAAGATCTGAACTTGTAATTGTGAAATACAGAACTTAAAATTGATAGCTTCTAATTATTATTGTAAATTATAACTTCAAGATCTGAACTTGTAATTGTCAAATACAGAACTTAAAATTGATAGCTTCTAATTATTATTGCAAATAATAACTTGAAGATCTGAACTTGTAATTGTCAAATACAGAACTTAAAATTGATAGCTTCTAATTATTATTGCAAATTATAATTTGAAGATCTGAACTTGTAATAGACAAATACGCAACTTAGCATTGTTAAATACAAATTGTGATTGCAAATTATAACTTGAAGATCTGAACCTGTAATAGGTAAATAGAGAACTTCGAATTGTTAAATACAAACTAAGATTGCAAATAATAATTCGAAGATCTGAACTTGTAATAGTCAAATACAGAACTTCTAATTGTTAAATACAAATTATTAGTGCAAATTATAACTTGAAGATCTGAACTAGTAATTGTCAAATACAGAACTTAAAATTGATAGCTTCTAATTATTATTGCAAATTATAACTTGAAGATCTGAACTTGTAATTGTCAAATACAGAACTTAAAATTGATAGCTTCTAATTATTATTGCAAATTATAACTTGAAGATCTGCACTTGTAATAGTCAAATACAGAACTTATAATTGATAGCTTCTAATTATTATTGTAAATTATAACTTGAAGATCTGAACTTGTAATTGTCAAATACAGAACTTAAAATTGATAGCTTCTAATTATTATTGCAAATAATAACTTGGAGATCTGAACTAGTAATTGTCAAATACAGAACTTAAAATTGATAGCTTCTAATTATTATTGCAAATTATAACTTGAAGATCTGAACTTGTAATTGTCAAATACAGAACTTAAAATTGATAGCTTCTAATTATTATTGCAAATTATAACTTGAAGATCTGAACTTGTAATTGTCAAATACAGAACTTAAAATTGATAGCTTCTAATTATTATTGCAAATTATAACTTGAAGATCTGAACTTGTAATTGTCAAATACAGAACTTCAAATTGTTAAATACAAATTATTAGTGCAAATTATAACTTGAAGATCTGAACTTGTAATTGTCAAATACAGAACTTAAAATTGATAGCTTCTAATTATTATTGTAAATTATAACTTGAAGATCTGAACTTGTAATAGTGAATTACAGAACTTAGATTTGTTAAATTCCAATTATTATTTCAAATTATAACTTGAAGATCTGAACTAGTAATTGTCAATTACAGAACTTAAAATTGATAGCTTCTAATTATTATTGCATATTATAACTTGAAGATCTGAACTTGTAATTGTTAAATACAGAACTTAAAATTGATAGCTTCTAATTATTATTGTAAATTATAACTTCAAGATCTGAACTTGTAATTGTCAAATACAGAACTTAAAATTGATAGCTTCTAATTATTATTGCAAATAATAACTTGAAGATCTTATAATGAAAATCCGCTTTCCCCCTCGGGTGATAGCGGTTTATCACCACACCTGGAATAGATTTTCTCCAGTAAATTATTCGTGTGATGAGGCCCTGATGTTACACTCGCTCGTATAATTATTCGGAGGCAAGAGCGTAGGTTCTGAAAAAAAGGTGAATTGCTTCCAACCACTCCCAAATAAAACCCCGTTTTATTCAAACAACTGTATATTAACGGAAGTGATACAAATAGCGTATTTAATGAAATTGCTGCGACAACAGCCTCCAACATAAACAATTCTGACTCGGCAGCCACTCTGGGCAAACAAATCACGTCGCAACACAATAATAGCCAAATACTCGAACTCAGTACAGCCAAGAAAACAGTAATACAAAAGTGGTACTTACCCAAGCGCTCAGATAAGTTTACAAAATAATTGATGACAAGAATAGCACTACCGAATCCCGCTGTACTTTCCAATGATCCGTCGTGGTTGGCGTGAAGAATTTCCCTGCTGCTTGTTGAAATGATGAACTTGATGCTGGGCTGCAGAGGCCAAGCCAATCGATGTTGAGACCCAAACAGCAGCTCGAATTACGCGCTAACACAGACGCACTACACATGAAACGCGTAACACACAGTCTGGTCGTCGACGACAACAAAGATAAGGTAAGGAATCGCTACTACTTTGTACTTCGTAGTTCCACTAACGATTCTTTCGATGAAGTTGAATGGTGACGTTGTTGTTGGTGGCAAATTGAATTTAATTGGCATTAATCGCAGGTTATGAAAATTCCCCAAAGGAACCTGGTACGTGAATAACTAATGACTCCTACTGAGTCAGCAACTCTTCGTTCTAACTTCCGGAAGGCACTCGCTTACTTTTACAAATATTCAGCCGAGTCCTGTACAGACACGGAACGTTACGGAACTTGACCCTCAATCTCTCACGTTCAAACCAAGTCTCCACTACCGCGATGTTTTAAAACTCCTTTAAGGTCAAGATGTGCAGCGATGGTTGCGCATGGAAGAATCCCATAGGCGTCCAGAGCAAGAGTACGCAAGGAGCCGCGACAACAATTATTACAATAAATTGTTACACACCCCCCCCTCAAATATCTCGCTCCGGTGAGATAACAAAACCCTCCCTTGGTTTAATATTTCTAACCTGGACAAAAAAAGGTGCTCTGGCGTTGAAGACGCAACCGGCATGACTGTAGGAAAACAAAAAACTAACTCTAGAATAACCCTATCCCAGCGTTCCCAAAATCAAATCATAAACTAAACAAAACGTGGGTAATCTACCCAGATAATGACCCATTACCTGCATAACCGCATAAGCGAGACCCCTAAAGACTAAGCGAGTAACCGCTCCTAACAGTCTAATCAAAAAAATGGCCATCCACCAGATGGACTTCCTACCCTATGGGTCAGTACAGCATCACATCGGACCTGTACGAATTCGCACAAAAAACTACAAGATTCTCAAAATCTCTAACACCCAACGGCCGCTGCCTATTGGTGTTTTAAAAGAATGAATCACATAGGACTCATTCGTTCAGCTCGAAAGTGTATCTAAACAAACACACCCAGCACAAAAATGTTTCGGGTCAAGGCACTCAACGTCCTTGAAACATAGAAACTAATGAATAAAAAATAATAAAATACTCTGGTAATAAAACCTTACAAAACTCTACAGTCAATTGAGTTACGAAATCTTAAGCGTGAGATTAATCTCGGATGGCGCAATTAACAGTTTACGATCGAATACGTGTTAATCGAATAAAAACCCTGGAAAACAAAAAATAACCCTAACCCTCCCAGGAATCTAATATAGCAAGGAACCCAAAGTGAAAATGAAGGAAGTAGAAAGGAGAAAAGGTCAGGTAGGGTAAGAGGTTACAGAAGGATAAATGACTTCCATGCTCAGTGGTTCCTCGGAAGAATGACGCGATCTATGACTCGTCCTCGCGTATGGATCGTAAAAACGCGTCGTGGACCGCCAATCAACAATCATCGCGCCGCCCCCCCGCCAAAACACCAGTCATTTGGACAATTTTGAGGATAGGAAGAAAGGTTAACCCGGGGAATGACAATCTGTCATTGAGAACCTTAAAAACTCACGCAACCCGTCCTCAAAGTTACGATCATTGTCGGGGACTGAACTGACTAAGTTCTGAAAAAAACACGGCAAGAGACCTCCACAACAGTCCAGGGCTACCACTCACCGCCCACACGAACTTTCCAACTGACCAACCCACCGTCCTACCGGTTTCACGAAGCCTAGCCTAGACAGGGTCTTCAGGTCTAGTCAGCCTTAGCGCGCGTGCAGAACGTTAAGCGGCCTGACAGCACGCGTGGAATGAAAATGGATCCTCCCGCCCCTGCAATTCCCAGAACCGAAAAAAACAATGAGTCAGGGACTTGTTGACTCCAGGGAATAGGTAGTCAGATGGACGACATACGGACGACATAGGTAAAGCGCAAAAGCCTATATAAAAAATAATATATATGATATGATCTAAGATGTATAATGACCAAAAAGTTACAACATAACCCAACCTCCTCCCATGTTATGTTCGAAGAGTATCACTTCACCCCACAACCTTCATCTACCTCGTCGATCTGAGGATGCTGCTTAAGGTCTTTAATATGGAAAACTCCCACATCCTTACCCCGCTCATTAACAAGTCGGTATGTTAATGGACCAGTAACCTCTTTAACTCTGCACTTGACGTACTTAGGTGCAAGCTTACTAACAAAATGCTTACTGGCGTTAGATAAGGCAAAATTCCGACGCCATACAGTGTCTCCTACTTTAAAGCGGATGGAACGCTTTCTGAAGTTGTAATGTGAAGCATTACGACGATAAGCATTGTCTAAGCGGTTAGTAACGTCAACAAAGAGATTATTGAGCCGGTTCATCTCTTCCGCAACTTTCTCACGATTTCCTAGCGTTAAGTCCCTCTCTCCCAAATCGGCGATACGACCGTAATAATCTCCCGTAACAGGAACAGTCCTACCCAAATTAAGGAAGGATGGTGTAAACCCAGTCACTTCATGAGTTGCAGATCTCAAGGCATGCGCAATTTTGTGGATTTCCACATCCCAAGTTCTATGATCGTTTTTCACATAAGAACGAATAGCAGTCCCCACAACTCGATTTACTCTTTCAACAAAATTGACCTGAGGATGATAGGCAGCATTATACCAAAGATGGTTAACCTTGTAGTCGCTCATAAGCGCTCTAAATTCATGACTAATAAACTGTGGCCCGTTATCAACCATGCAAATTTGAGGAACCCCAAATAGCAGGAAAACCTGGTTTTCTAGAAACTCACAGATGGATTTCGAAGTGGCCTTACGCAACGGTTGCACCAGCACAAACTTCGAGAACCAGTCGCAAACTACAAGTAGCATGGTATTCAAAGTAATTCAACTTGCCAACAAGGTCAACGCGATAAATTTTTGCACACACAAAAATTTCAATGCCAAACGTTATCTTGGCCAATAAAATACTAAAAACAAAACGCGCTTTTAAACTTATCTTTACCACACCTTTGCTGCAATCGCAAGTGCGTACCAGATGTAAATTTTCTGATACGAAAAAAAATATTTTGCTTCTGTTCGGTCTCTTCAACAACTACCTCCCCCTCGTACAGCCTGCAAAAGTCAAACAAAAAAACGCGAACTAAATTGGAAGCTGCTGCACACAGAAATCTGGATGGAAGCAATTCAGTAGCCAAATCGGCCTCACACGTTGGGCGCCAGTATAATGAAAATCCGCTTTCCCCCTCGGGTGATAGCGGTTTATCACCACACCTGGAATAGATTTTCTCCAGTAAATTATTCGTGTGATGAGGCCCTGATGTTACACTCGCTCGTATAATTATTCGGAGGCAAGAGCGTAGGTTCTGAAAAAAAGGTGAATTGCTTCCAACCACTCCCAAATAAAACCCCGTTTTATTCAAACAACTGTATATTAACGGAAGTGATACAAATAGCGTATTTAATGAAATTGCTGCGACAACAGCCTCCAACATAAACAATTCTGACTCGGCAGCCACTCTGGGCAAACAAATCACGTCGCAACACAATAATAGCCAAATACTCGAACTCAGTACAGCCAAGAAAACAGTAATACAAAAGTGGTACTTACCCAAGCGCTCAGATAAGTTTACAAAATAATTGATGACAAGAATAGCACTACCGAATCCCGCTGTACTTTCCAATGATCCGTCGTGGTTGGCGTGAAGAATTTCCCTGCTGCTTGTTGAAATGATGAACTTGATGCTGGGCTGCAGAGGCCAAGCCAATCGATGTTGAGACCCAAACAGCAGCTCGAATTACGCGCTAACACAGACGCACTACACATGAAACGCGTAACACACAGTCTGGTCGTCGACGACAACAAAGATAAGGTAAGGAATCGCTACTACTTTGTACTTCGTAGTTCCACTAACGATTCTTTCGATGAAGTTGAATGGTGACGTTGTTGTTGGTGGCAAATTGAATTTAATTGGCATTAATCGCAGGTTATGAAAATTCCCCAAAGGAACCTGGTACGTGAATAACTAATGACTCCTACTGAGTCAGCAACTCTTCGTTCTAACTTCCGGAAGGCACTCGCTTACTTTTACAAATATTCAGCCGAGTCCTGTACAGACACGGAACGTTACGGAACTTGACCCTCAATCTCTCACGTTCAAACCAAGTCTCCACTACCGCGATGTTTTAAAACTCCTTTAAGGTCAAGATGTGCAGCGATGGTTGCGCATGGAAGAATCCCATAGGCGTCCAGAGCAAGAGTACGCAAGGAGCCGCGACAACAATTATTACAATAAATTGTTACAATCTGAACTTGTAATTGTCAAATACAGAACTTAAAATTGATAGCTTCTAATTATTATTGTAAATTATAACTTGAAGATCTGAACTTGTAATTGTCAAATGCAGAACTTAAAATTGATAGCTTCTAATTATTATTTCAAATTATAACTTGAAGATCTGAACTTGTAATAGTCAAATACAGAACATCGAATTGTTAAATACAAATTATTAGTGCAAATTATAACTTGAAGATCTGAACTTGTAAAAGGTAAATACAGAACTTCGAATTGTTAAATTCAAACTAAGATTGCAAATAATAATCCGAAGATCTGAACTTGTAATAGTCAAATACAGAACTTCTAATTGTTAAATACAAATTATTAGTGCAAATTATAACTTGAAGATCTGAACTAGTAATTGTCAAATACAGAACTTAAAATTGATAGCTTCTAATTATTATTGCAAATTATAACTTGAAGATCTGAACTTGTAATAGTCAAATACAGAACTTAAAATTGATAGCTTCTAATTATTATTGTAAATTATAACTTCAAGATCTGAACTTGTAATTGTCAAATACAGAACTTAAAATTGATAGCTTCTAATTATTATTGCAAATAATAACTTCAAGATCTGAACTTGTAATTGTCAAATACAGAACTTAAAATTGATAGCTTCTAATTATTATTGCAAATAATAACTTGAAGATCTGAACTTGTAATTGTCAAATACAGAACTTAAAATTGATAGATTCTAATTATTATTGCAAATTATAACTTGAAGATCTGAACTTGTAATTGTCAAATACAGAACTTCAAATTGCTAAATACAAATTATTAGTGCAAATTATAACTTGAAGATCTGAACTTGTAATTGTCAAATACAGAACTTCGAATTGTTAAATTCAAACTAAGATTGCAAATAATAATTCGAAGATCTGCACTTGTAATAGTCAAATACAGAACTTCTAATTGTTAAATACAAATTATTAGTGCAAATTATAACTTGAAGATCTGAACTAGTAATTGTCAAATACAGAACTTAAAATTGATAGCTTCTAATTATTATTGCAAATTATAACTTGAAGATCTGAACCTGTAATAGGTAAATACAGAACTTCGAATTGTTAAATTCAAACTAAGATTGCAAATAATAATTCGAAGATCTGAACTTGTAATAGTCAAATACAGAACTTCAAATTGTTAAATACAAATTATTAGTGCAAATTATAACTTGAAGATCTGAACTAGTAATTGTCAAATACAGAACTTAAAATTGATAGCTTCTAATTATTATTGCAAATTATAACTTGAAGATCTGAACTTGTAATTGTCAAATACAGAACTTAAAATTGATAGCTTCTAATTATTATTGCAAATTATAACTTGAAGATCTGAACTTGTAATTGTCAAATACAGAACTTCAAATTGTTAAATACAAATTATTAGTGCAAATTATAACTTGAAGATCTGAACTTGTAATTGTCAAATACAGAACTTAAAATTGATATCTTCTAATTATTATTGTAAATTATAACTTGAAGATCTGAACTTGTAATAGTGAATTACAGAACTTAGATTTGTTAAATTCAAATTATTATTTCAAATTATAACTTGAAGATCTGAACTAGTAATTGTCAAATACAGAACTTAAAATTGATAGCTTCTAATTATTATTGCATATTATAACTTGAAGATCTGAACTTGTAATTGTGAAATACAGAACTTAAAATTGATAGCTTCTAATTATTATTGTAAATTATAACTTCAAGATCTGAACTTGTAATTGTCAAATACAGAACTTAAAATTGATAGCTTCTAATTATTATTGCAAATAATAACTTGAAGATCTGAACTTGTAATTGTCAAATACAGAACTTAAAATTGATAGCTTCTAATTATTATTGCAAATTATAATTTGAAGATCTGAACTTGTAATAGACAAATACGCAACTTAGCATTGTTAAATACAAATTGTGATTGCAAATTATAACTTGAAGATCTGAACCTGTAATAGGTAAATACAGAACTTCGAATTGTTAAATTCAAACTAAGATTGCAAATAATAATTCGAAGATCTGAACTTGTAATAGTCAAATACAGAACTTCTAATTGTTAAATACAAATTATTAGTGCAAATTATAACTAGAAGATCTGAACTAGTAATTGTCAAATACAGAACTTAAAATTGATAGCTTCTAATTATTATTGCAAATTATAACTTGAAGATCTGAACTTGTAATTGTCAAATACAGAACTTAAAATTGATAGCTTCTAATTATTATTGCAAATTATAACTTGAAGATCTGAACTTGTAATAGTCAAATACAGAACTTAAAATTGATAGCTTCTAATTATTATTGTAAATTATAACTTGAAGATCTGAACTTGTAATTGTCAAATACAGAACTTAAAATTGATAGCTTCTAATTATTATTGCAAATAATAACTTGGAGATCTGAACTAGTAATTGTCAAATACAGAACTTAAAATTGATAGCTTCTAATTATTATTGCAAATTATAACTTGAAGATCTGAACTTGTAATTGTCAAATACAGAACTTAAAATTGATAGCTTCTAATTATTATTGCAAATTATAACTTGAAGATCTGAACTTGTAATTGTCAAATACAGAACTTAAAATTGATAGCTTCTAATTATTATTGCAAATTATAACTTGAAGATCTGAACTTGTAATTGTCAAATACAGAACTTCAAATTGTTAAATACAAATTATTAGTGCAAATTATAACTTGAAGATCTGAACTTGTAATTGTCAAATACAGAACTTAAAATTGATAGCTTCTAATTATTATTGTAAATTATAACTTGAAGATCTGAACTTGTAATAGTGAATTACAGAACTTAGATTTGTTAAATTCCAATTATTATTTCAAATTATAACTTGAAGATCTGAACTAGTAATTGTCAAATACAGAACTTAAAATTGATAGCTTCTAATTATTATTGCATATTATAACTTGAAGATCTGAACTTGTAATTGTTAAATACAGAACTTAAAATTGATAGCTTCTAATTATTATTGTAAATTATAACTTCAAGATCTGAACTTGTAATTGTCAAATACAGAACTTAAAATTGATAGCTTCTAATTATTATTGCAAATAATAACTTGAAGATCTGAACTTGTAATTGTCAAATACAGAACTTAAAATTGATAGCTTCTAATTATTACTGCAAATTATAATTTGAAGATCTGAACTTGTAATAGACAAACACGCAACTTAGCATTGTTAAATACAAATTGTGATTGCAAATTATAACTTGAAGACCTGAACCTGTAATAGGTAAATACAGAACTTCGAATTGTTAAATTCAAACTAAGATTGCAAATAATAATTCGAAGATCTGAACTTGTAATAGTCAAATACAGAACTTCTAATTGTTAAATAAAAATTATTAGTGCAAATTATAACTTGAAGATCTGAACTAGTAATTGTCAAATACAGAACTTAAAATTGATAGCTTCTAATTATTATTGCAAATTATAACTTGAAGATCTGAACTTGTAATTGTCAAATACAGAACTTCTAATTGTTAAATACAAATTATTAGTGCAAATTATAACTTGAAGATCTGAACTTGTAATTGTCAAATACAGAACTTAAAATTGATAGCTTCTAATTATTATTGCAAATTATAACTTGAAGATCTGAACTTGAAATAGTCAAATACAGAACTTAAAATTGATAGCTTCTAATTATTATTGTAAATTATAACTTCAAGATCTGAACTTGTAATTGTCAAATACAGAACTTAAAATTGATAGCTTCTAATTATTATTGCAAATAATAACTTCAAGATCTGAACTTGTAATTGTCAAATACAGAACTTAAAATTGATAGCTTCTAATTATTATTGCAAATAATAACTTGAAGATCTGAACTTGTAATTGTCAAATACAGAACTTAAAATTGATAGATTCTAATTATTATTGCAAATTATAACTTAAAGATCTGAACTTGTAATTGTCAAATACAGAACTTCAAATTGTTAAATCCAAATTATTAGTGCAAATTATAACTTGAAGATCTGAACTAGTAATTGTTAAATACAGAACTTAAAATTGATAGCTTCTAATTATTATTGCAAATTATAACTTGAAGATCTGAACTTGTAATTGTCAAATACAGAACTTAAAATTGATAGGTTCTAATTATTATTGCAAATTATAACTTGAAGATCTGAACTTGTAATTATCAAATACAGAACTTAAAATTGATAGCTTCTAATTATTATTGCAAATTATAACTTGAAGATCTGAACTTGTAATTGTCAAATACAGAACTTCAAATTGTTAAATACAAATTATTAGTGCAAATTATAACTTGAAGATCTGAACTTGTAATTGTCAAATACAGAACTTAAAATTGATAGCTTCTAATTATTATTGTAAATTATAACTTGAAGATCTGAACTTGTAATAGTGAATTACAGAACTTAGATTTGTTAAATTCAAATTATTATTTCAAATTATAACTTGAAGATCTGAACTAGTAATTGTCAAATACAGAACTTAAAATTGATAGCTTCTAATTATTATTGCATATTATAACTTGAAGATCTGAACTTGTAATTGTGAAATACAGAACTTAAAATTGATAGCTTCTAATTATTATTGTAAATTATAACTTCAAGATCTGAACTTGTAATTGTCAAATACAGAACTTAAAATTGATAGCTTCTAATTATTATTGCAAATAATAACTTGAAGATCTGAACTTGTAATTGTCAAATACAGAACTTAAAATTGATAGCTTCTAATTATTATTGCAAATTTTAATTTGAAGATCTGAACTAGTAATAGACAAATACGCAACTTAGCATTGGTAAATACAAATTGTGATTGCAAATTATAACTTGAAGATCTGAACTAGTAATTGTCAAATACAGAACTTAAAATTGATAGCTTCTAATTATTATTGCAAATTATAACTTGAAGATCTGAACTTGTAATTGTCAAATACAGAACTTAAAATTGATAGCTTCTAATTATTATTGCAAATTATAACTTGAAGATCTGAACTTGTAATAGTCAAATACAGAACTTAAAATTGATAGCTTCTAATTATTATTGTAAATTATAACTTGAAGATCTGAACTTGTAATTGTCAAATACAGAACTTAAAATTGATAGCTTCTAATTATTATTGCAAATAATAACTTGGAGATCTGAACTAGTAATTGTCAAATACAGAACTTAAAATTGATAGCTTCTAATTATTATTGCAAATTATAACTTGAAGATCTGAACTTGTAATTGTCAAATACAGAACTTAAAATTGATAGCTTCTAATTATTATTGCAAATTATAACTTGAAGATCTGAACTTGTAATTGTCAAATACAGAACTTAAAATTGATAGCTTCTAATTATTATTGCAAATTATAACTTGAAGATCTGAACTTGTAATTGTCAAATACAGAACTTCAAATTGTTAAATACAAATTATTAGTGCAAATTATAACTTGAAGATCTGAACTTGTAATTGTCAAATACAGAACTTAAAATTGATAGCTTCTAATTATTATTGTAAATTATAACTTGAAGATCTGAACTTGTAATAGTGAATTACAGAACTTAGATTTGTTAAATTCCAATTATTATTTCAAATTATAACTTGAAGATCTGAACTAGTAATTGTCAAATACAGAACTTAAAATTGATAGCTTCTAATTATTATTGCATATTATAACTTGAAGATCTGAACTTGTAATTGTTAAATACAGAACTTAAAATTGATAGCTTCTAATTATTATTGTAAATTATAACTTCAAGATCTGAACTTGTAATTGTCAAATACAGAACTTAAAATTGATAGCTTCTAATTATTATTGCAAATAATAACTTGAAGATCTGAACTTGTAATTGTCAAATACAGAACTTAAAATTGATAGCTTCTAATTATTACTGCAAATTATAATTTGAAGATCTGAACTTGTAATAGACAAACACGCAACTTAGCATTGTTAAATACAAATTGTGATTGCAAATTATAACTTGAAGACCTGAACCTGTAATAGGTAAATACAGAACTTCGAATTGTTAAATTCAAACTAAGATTGCAAATAATAATTCGAAGATCTGAACTTGTAATAGTCAAATACAGAACTTCTAATTGTTAAATAAAAATTATTAGTGCAAATTATAACTTGAAGATCTGAACTAGTAATTGTCAAATACAGAACTTAAAATTGATAGCTTCTAATTATTATTGCAAATTATAACTTGAAGATCTGAACTTGTAATTGTCAAATACAGAACTTCTAATTGTTAAATACAAATTATTAGTGCAAATTATAACTTGAAGATCTGAACTTGTAATTGTCAAATACAGAACTTAAAATTGATAGCTTCTAATTATTATTGCAAATTATAACTTGAAGATCTGAACTTGAAATAGTCAAATACAGAACTTAAAATTGATAGCTTCTAATTATTATTGTAAATTATAACTTCAAGATCTGAACTTGTAATTGTCAAATACAGAACTTAAAATTGATAGCTTCTAATTATTATTGCAAATAATAACTTCAAGATCTGAACTTGTAATTGTCAAATACAGAACTTAAAATTGATAGCTTCTAATTATTATTGCAAATAATAACTTGAAGATCTGAACTTGTAATTGTCAAATACAGAACTTAAAATTGATAGATTCTAATTATTATTGCAAATTATAACTTAAAGATCTGAACTTGTAATTGTCAAATACAGAACTTCAAATTGTTAAATCCAAATTATTAGTGCAAATTATAACTTGAAGATCTGAACTAGTAATTGTTAAATACAGAACTTAAAATTGATAGCTTCTAATTATTATTGCAAATTATAACTTGAAGATCTGAACTTGTAATTGTCAAATACAGAACTTAAAATTGATAGGTTATAATTATTATTGCAAATTATAACTTGAAGATCTGAACTTGTAATTATCAAATACAGAACTTAAAATTGATAGCTTCTAATTATTATTGCAAATTATAACTTGAAGATCTGAACTTGTAATTGTCAAATACAGAACTTCAAATTGTTAAATACAAATTATTAGTGCAAATTATAACTTGAAGATCTGAACTTGTAATTGTCAAATACAGAACTTAAAATTGATAGCTTCTAATTATTATTGTAAATTATAACTTGAAGATCTGAACTTGTAATAGTGAATTACAGAACTTAGATTTGTTAAATTCAAATTATTATTTCAAATTATAACTTGAAGATCTGAACTAGTAATTGTCAAATACAGAACTTAAAATTGATAGCTTCTAATTATTATTGCATATTATAACTTGAAGATCTGAACTTGTAATTGTGAAATACAGAACTTAAAATTGATAGCTTCTAATTATTATTGTAAATTATAACTTCAAGATCTGAACTTGTAATTGTCAAATACAGAACTTAAAATTGATAGCTTCTAATTATTATTGCAAATAATAACTTGAAGATCTGAACTTGTAATTGTCAAATACAGAACTTAAAATTGATAGCTTCTAATTATTATTGCAAATTATAATTTGAAGATCTGAACTAGTAATAGACAAATACGCAACTTAGCATTGGTAAATACAAATTGTGATTGCAAATTATAACTTGAAGATCTGAACTAGTAATTGTCAAATACAGAACTTAAAATTGATAGCTTCTAATTATTATTGCAAATTATAACTTGAAGATCTGAACTTGTAATTGTCAAATACAGAACTTCTAATTGTTAAATACTAATTATTAGTGCAAATTATAACTTGAAGATCTGAACTTGTAATTGTCAAATACAGAACTTAAAATTGATAGCTTCTAATTATTATTGCAAATTATAACTTGAAGATCTGAACTTGAAATAGTCAAATACAGAACTTAAAATTGATAGCTTCTAATTATTATTGTAAATTATAACTTCAAGATCTGAACTTGTAATTGTCAAATACAGAACTTAAAATTGATAGCTTCTAATTATTATTGCAAATAATAACTTCAAGATCTGAACTTGTAATTGTCAAATACAGAACTTAAAATTGATAGCTTCTAATTATTATTGCAAATAATAACTTGAAGATCTGAACTTGTAATTGTCAAATACAGAACTTAAAATTGATAGATTCTAATTATTATTGCAAATTATAACTTAAAGATCTGAACTTGTAATTGTCAAATACAGAACTTCAAATTGTTAAATACAAATTATTAGTGCAAATTATAACTTGAAGATCTGAACTAGTAATTGTCAAATACAGAACTTAAAATTGATAGCTTCTAATTATTATTGCAAATTATAACTTGAAGATCTGAACTTGTAATTGTCAAATACAGAACTTAAAATTGATAGCTTCTAATTATTATTGCAAATTATAACTTGAAGATCTGAACTTGTAATTGTCAAATACAGAACTTAAAATTGATAGCTTCTAATTATTATTGCAAATTATAGCTTGAAGATCTGAACTTGTAATTGTCAAATACAGAACTTCAAATTGTTAAATACAAATTATTAGTGCAAATTATAACTTGAAGATCTGAACTTGTAATTGTCAAATACAGAACTTAAAATTGATAGCTTCTAATTATTATTGTAAATTATAACTTGAAGATCTGAACTTGTAATAGTGAATTACAGAACTTAGATTTGTTAAATTCAAATTATTATTTCAAATTATAACTTGAAGATCTGAACTAGTAATTGTCAAATACAGAACTTAAAATTGATAGCTTCTAATTATTATTGCATATTATAACTTGAAGATCTGAACTTGTAATTGTGAAATACAGAACTTAAAATTGATAGCTTCTAATTATTATTGTAAATTATAACTTCAAGATCTGAAATTGAAATTGTCAAATACAGAACTTAAAATTGATAGCTTCTAATTATAATTGCAAATAATAACTTGAAGATCTGAACTTGTAATTGTCAAATACAGAACTTAAAATTGATAGATTCTAATTATTATTGTAAATTATAACTTAAAGATCTGAACTTGTAATTGTCAAATACAGAACTTCAAATTGTTAAATACAAATTATTAGTGCAAATTATAACTTGAAGATCTGAACTAGTAATTGTCAAATACAGAACGTAAAATTGATAGCTTCTAATTATTATTGCAAATTATAACTTGAAGATCTGAACTTGTAATTGTCAAATACAGAACTTAAAATTGATAGCTTCTAATTATTATTGCAAATTATAACTTGAAGATCTGAACTTGTAATTGTCAAATACAGAACTTAAAATTGATAGCTTCTAATTATTATTGCAAATTATAACTTGAAGATCTGAACTTTTAATTGTCAAATACAGAACTTCAAATTGTTAAATACAAATTATTAGTGCAAATTATAACTTGAAGATCTGAACTTGTAATTGTCAAATACAGAACTTAAAATTGATAGCTTCTAATTATTATTGTAAATTATAACTAGAAGATCTGAACTTGTAATAGTGAATTACAGAACTTAGATTTGTTAAATTCAAATTATTATTTCAAATTATAACTTGAAGATCTGAACTAGTAATTGTCAAATACAGAACTTAAAATTGATAGCTTCTAATTATTATTGCATATTATAACTTGAAGATCTGAACTTGTAATTGTGAAATACAGAACTTAAAATTGATAGCTTCTAATTATTATTGTAAATTATAACTTCAAGATCTGAACTTGTAATTGTCAAATACAGAACTTAAAATTGATAGCTTCTAATTATTATTGCAAATAATAACTTGAAGATCTGAACTTGTAATTGTCAAATACAGAACTTAAAATTGATAGCTTCTAATTATTATTGCAAATTATAATTTGAAGATCTGAACTTGTAATAGACAAATACGCAACTTAGCATTGTTAAATACAAATTGTGATTGCAAATTATAACTTGAAGATCTGAACTTGTAATTGTCAAATACAGAACTTAAAATTGATAGCTTCTAATTATTATTGCAAATTATAACTTGAAGATCTGAACTTGTAATTGTCAAATACAGAACTTCTAATTGTTAAATACAAATTATTAGTGCAAATTATAACTTGAAGATCTGAACTAGTAATTGTCAAATACAGAACTTAAAATTGATAGCTTCTAATTATTATTGCAAATTATAACTTGAAGATCTGAACTTGAAATAGTCAAATACAGAACTTAAAATTGATAGCTTCTAATTATTATTGTAAATTATAACTTCAAGATCTGAACTTGTAATTGTCAAATACAGAACTTAAAATTGATAGCTTCTAATTATTATTGCAAATAATAACTTCAAGATCTGAACTTGTAATTGTCAAATACAGAACTTAAAATTGATAGCTTCTAATTATTATTGCAAATTATAACTTGAAGATCTGAACTTGTAATTGTCAAATACAGAACTTCAAATTGTTAAATACAAATTATTAGTGCAAATTATAACTTGAAGATCTGAACTTGTAATTGTCAAATACAGAACTTAAAATTGATAGCTTCTAATTATTATTGTAAATTATAACTTGAAGATCTGAACTTGTAATAGTGAATTACAGAACTTAGATTTGTTAAATTCAAATTATTATTTCAAATTATAACTTGAAGATCTGAACTAGTAATTGTCAAATACAGAACTTAAAATTGATAGCTTCTAATTATTATTGCATATTATAACTTGAAGATCTGAACTTGTAATTGTGAAATACAGAACTTAAAATTGATAGCTTCTAATTATTATTGTAAATTATAACTTCAAGATCTGAACTTGTAATTGTCAAATACAGAACTTAAAATTGATAGCTTCTAATTATTATTGCAAATAATAACTTGAAGATCTGAACTTGTAATTGTCAAATACAGAACTTAAAATTGATAGCTTCTAATTATTATTGCAAATTATAATTTGAAGATCTGAACTAGTAATAGACAAATACGCAACTTAGCATTGGTAAATACAAATTGTGATTGCAAATTATAACTTGAAGATCTGAACTAGTAATTGTCAAATACAGAACTTAAAATTGATAGCTTCTAATTATTATTGCAAATTATAACTTGAAGATCTGAACTTGTAATTGTCAAATACAGAACTTCTAATTGTTAAATACTAATTATTAGTGCAAATTATAACTTGAAGATCTGAACTTGTAATTGTCAAATACAGAACTTAAAATTGATAGCTTCTAATTATTATTGCAAATTATAACTTGAAGATCTGAACTTGAAATAGTCAAATACAGAACTTAAAATTGATAGCTTCTAATTATTATTGTAAATTATAACTTCAAGATCTGAACTTGTAATTGTCAAATACAGAACTTAAAATTGATAGCTTCTAATTATTATTGCAAATAATAACTTCAAGATCTGAACTTGTAATTGTCAAATACAGAACTTAAAATTGATAGCTTCTAATTATTATTGCAAATAATAACTTGAAGATCTGAACTTGTAATTGTCAAATACAGAACTTAAAATTGATAGATTCTAATTATTATTGCAAATTATAACTTAAAGATCTGAACTTGTAATTGTCAAATACAGAACTTCAAATTGTTAAATACAAATTATTAGTGCAAATTATAACTTGTAGATCTGAACTAGTAATTGTCAAATACAGAACTTAAAATTGATAGCTTCTAATTATTATTGCAAATTATAACTTGAAGATCTGAACTTGTAATTGTCAAATACAGAACTTAAAATTGATAGCTTCTAATTATTATTGCAAATTATAACTTGAAGATCTGAACTTGTAATTGTCAAATACAGAACTTAAAATTGATAGCTTCTAATTATTATTGCAAATTATAGCTTGAAGATCTGAACTTGTAATTGTCAAATACAGAACTTCAAATTGTTAAATACAAATTATTAGTGCAAATTATAACTTGAAGATCTGAACTTGTAATTGTCAAATACAGAACTTAAAATTGATAGCTTCTAATTATTATTGTAAATTATAACTTGAAGATCTGAACTTGTAATAGTGAATTACAGAACTTAGATTTGTTAAATTCAAATTATTATTTCAAATTATAACTTGAAGATCTGAACTAGTAATTGTCAAATACAGAACTTAAAATTGATAGCTTCTAATTATTATTGCATATTATAACTTGAAGATCTGAACTTGTAATTGTGAAATACAGAACTTAAAATTGATAGCTTCTAATTATTATTGTAAATTATAACTTCAAGATCTGAAATTGAAATTGTCAAATACAGAACTTAAAATTGATAGCTTCTAATTATAATTGCAAATAATAACTTGAAGATCTGAACTTGTAATTGTCAAATACAGAACTTAAAATTGATAGATTCTAATTATTATTGTAAATTATAACTTAAAGATCTGAACTTGTAATTGTCAAATACAGAACTTCAAATTGTTAAATACAAATTATTAGTGCAAATTATAACTTGAAGATCTGAACTAGTAATTGTCAAATACAGAACGTAAAATTGATAGCTTCTAATTATTATTGCAAATTATAACTTGAAGATCTGAACTTGTAATTGTCAAATACAGAACTTAAAATTGATAGCTTCTAATTATTATTGCAAATTATAACTTGAAGATCTGAACTTGTAATTGTCAAATACAGAACTTAAAATTGATAGCTTCTAATTATTATTGCAAATTATAACTTGAAGATCTGAACTTTTAATTGTCAAATACAGAACTTCAAATTGTTAAATACAAATTATTAGTGCAAATTATAACTTGAAGATCTGAACTTGTAATTGTCAAATACAGAACTTAAAATTGATAGCTTCTAATTATTATTGTAAATTATAACTAGAAGATCTGAACTTGTAATAGTGAATTACAGAACTTAGATTTGTTAAATTCAAATTATTATTTCAAATTATAACTTGAAGATCTGAACTAGTAATTGTCAAATACAGAACTTAAAATTGATAGCTTCTAATTATTATTGCATATTATAACTTGAAGATCTGAACTTGTAATTGTGAAATACAGAACTTAAAATTGATAGCTTCTAATTATTATTGTAAATTATAACTTCAAGATCTGAACTTGTAATTGTCAAATACAGAACTTAAAATTGATAGCTTCTAATTATTATTGCAAATAATAACTTGAAGATCTGAACTTGTAATTGTCAAATACAGAACTTAAAATTGATAGCTTCTAATTATTATTGCAAATTATAATTTGAAGATCTGAACTTGTAATAGACAAATACGCAACTTAGCATTGTTAAATACAAATTGTGATTGCAAATTATAACTTGAAGATCTGAACTTGTAATTGTCAAATACAGAACTTAAAATTGATAGCTTCTAATTATTATTGCAAATTATAACTTGAAGATCTGAACTTGTAATTGTCAAATACAGAACTTCTAATTGTTAAATACAAATTATTAGTGCAAATTATAACTTGAAGATCTGAACTAGTAATTGTCAAATACAGAACTTAAAATTGATAGCTTCTAATTATTATTGCAAATTATAACTTGAAGATCTGAACTTGAAATAGTCAAATACAGAACTTAAAATTGATAGCTTCTAATTATTATTGTAAATTATAACTTCAAGATCTGAACTTGTAATTGTCAAATACAGAACTTAAAATTGATAGCTTCTAATTATTATTGCAAATAATAACTTCAAGATCTGAACTTGTAATTGTCAAATACAGAACTTAAAATTGATAGCTTCTAATTATTATTGCAAATAATAACTTGAAGATCTGAACTTGTAATTGTCAAATACAGAACTTAAAATTGATAGATTCTAATTATTATTGCAAATTATAACTTAAAGATCTGAACTTGTAATTGTCAAATACAGAACTTCAAATTGTTAAATACAAATTATTAGTGCAAATTATAACTTGAAGATCTGAACTAGTAATTGTCAAATACAGAACTTAAAATTGATAGCTTCTAATTATTATTGCAAATTATAACTTGAAGATCTGAACTTGTAATTGTCAAATACAGAACTTAAAATTGATAGCTTCTAATTATTATTGCAAATTATAACTTGAAGATCTGAACTTGTAATTGTCAAATACAGAACTTAAAATTGATAGCTTCTAATTATTATTGCAAATTATAACTTGAAGATCTGAACTTGTAATTGTCAAATACAGAACTTCAAATTGCTAAATACAAATTATTAGTGCAAATTATAACTTGAAGATCTGAACTTGTAATTGTCAAATACAGAACTTCGAATTGTTAAATTCAAACTAAGATTGCAAATAATAATTCGAAGATCTGAACTTGTAATAGTCAAATACAGAACTTCTAATTGTTAAATACAAATTATTAGTGCAAATTATAACTTGAAGATCTGAACTAGTAATTGTCAAATACAGAACTTAAAATTGATAGCTTCTAATGATTATTGCAAATTATAACTTGAAGATCTGAACCTGTAATAGGTAAATACAGAACTTCGAATTGTTAAATTCAAACTAAGATTGCAAATAATAATTCGAAGATCTGAACTTGTAATAGTCAAATACAGAACTTCAAATTGTTAAATACAAATTATTAGTGCAAATTATAACTTGAAGATCTGAACTAGTAATTGTCAAATACAGAACTTAAAATTGATAGCTTCTAATTATTATTGCAAATTATAACTTGAAGATCTGAACTTGTAATTGTCAAATACAGAACTTAAAATTGATAGCTTCTAATTATTATTGCAAATTATAACTTGAAGATCTGAACTTGTAATTGTCAAATACAGAACTTCAAATTGTTAAATACAAATTATTAGTGCAAATTATAACTTGAAGATCTGAACTTGTAATTGTCAAATACAGAACTTAAAATTGATAGCTTCTAATTATTATTGTAAATTATAACTTGAAGATCTGAACTTGTAATAGTGAATTACAGAACTTAGATTTGTTAAATTCAAATTATTATTGCAAATTATAACTTGAAGATCTGAACTAGTAATTGTCAAATACAGAACTTAAAATTGATAGCTTCTAATTATTATTGCATATTATAACTTGAAGATCTGAACTTGTAATTGTGAAATACAGAACTTAAAATTGATAGCTTCTAATTATTATTGTAAATTATAACTTCAAGATCTGAACTTGTAATTGTCAAATACAGAACTTAAAATTGATAGCTTCTAATTATTATTGCAAATAATAACTTGAAGATCTGAACTTGTAATTGTCAAATACAGAACTTAAAATTGATAGCTTCTAATTATTATTGCAAATTATAATTTGAAGATCTGAACTTGTAATAGACAAATACGCAACTTAGCATTGTTAAATACAAATTGTGATTGCAAATTATAACTGGAAGATCTGAACCTGTAATAGGTAAATACAGAACTTCGAATTGTTAAATTCAAACTAAGATTGCAAATAATAATTCGAAGATCTGAACTTGTAATAGTCAAATACAGAACTTCTAATTGTTAAATACAAATTATTAGTGCAAATTATAACTTGAAGATCTGAACTAGTAATTGTCAAATACAGAACTTAAAATTGATAGCTTCTAATTATTATTGCAAATTATAACTTGAAGATCTGAACTTGTAATTGTCAAATACAGAACTTAAAATTGATAGCTTCTAATTATTATTGCAAATTATAACTTGAAGATCTGAACTTGTAATAGTCAAATACAGAACTTAAAATTGATAGCTTCTAATTATTATTGTAAATTATAACTTGAAGATCTGAACTTGTAATTGTCAAATACAGAACTTAAAATTGATAGCTTCTAATTATTATTGCAAATAATAACTTGGAGATCTGAACTAGTAATTGTCAAATACAGAACTTAAAATTGATAGCTTCTAATTATTATTGCAAATTATAACCAGAAGATCTGAACTTGTAATTGTCAAATACAGAACTTAAAATTGATAGCTTCTAATTATTATTGCAAATTATAACTTGAAGATCTGAACTTGTAATTGTCAAATACAGAACTTAAAATTGATAGCTTCTAATTATTATTGCAAATTATAACTTGAAGATCTGAACTTGTAATTGTCAAATACAGAACTTCAAATTGTTAAATACAAATTATTAGTGCAAATTATAACTTGAAGATCTGAACTTGTAATTGTCAAATACAGAACTTAAAATTGATAGCTTCTAATTATTATTGTAAATTATAACTTGAAGATCTGAACTTGTAATAGTGAATTACAGAACTTAGATTTGTTAAATTCCAATTATTATTTCAAATTATAACTTGAAGATCTGAACTAGTAATTGTCAAATACAGAACTTAAAATTGATAGCTTCTAATTATTATTGCATATTATAACTTGAAGATCTGAACTTGTAATTGTTAAATACAGAACTTAAAATTGATAGCTTCTAATTATTATTGTAAATTATAACTTCAAGATCTGAACTTGTAATTGTCAAATACAGAACTTAAAATTGATAGCTTCTAATTATTATTGCAAATAATAACTTGAAGATCTGAACTTGTAATTGTCAAATACAGAACTTAAAATTGATAGCTTCTAATTATTATTGCAAATTATAACTTGAAGATCTGAACTTGTAATTGTCAAATACAGAACTTAAAATTGATAGCTTTTAATTATTATTGTAAATTATAACTTGAAGATCTGAACTTGTAATTGTCAAATGCAGAACTTAAAATTGATAGCTTCTAATTATTATTTCAAATTATAACTTGAAGATCTGAACTTGTAATAGTCAAATACAGAACATCGAATTGTTAAATACAAATTATTAGTGCAAATTATAACTTGAAGATCTGAACTTGTAAAAGGTAAATACAGAACTTCGAATTGTTAAATTCAAACTAAGATTGCAAATAATAATCCGAAGATCTGAACTTGTAATAGTCAAATACAGAACTTCTAATTGTTAAATACAAATTATTAGTGCAAATTATAACTTGAAGATCTGAACTAGTAATTGTCAAATACAGAACTTAAAATTGATAGCTTCTAATTATTATTGCAAATTATAACTTGAAGATCTGAACTTGTAATAGTCAAATACAGAACTTAAAATTGATAGCTTCTAATTATTATTGCAAATAATAACTTGAAGATCTGAACTTGTAATTGTCAAATACAGAACTTCAAATTGATAGCTTCTAATTATTATTGCAAATAATAACTTCAAGATCTGAACTTGTAATTGTCAAATACAGAACTTAAAATTGATAGCTTCTAATTGTTATTGTAAATTATAACTTGAAGATCTGAACTTGTAATTGTCAAATACAGAACTTAAAATTGATAGCTTCTAATTATTATTGCAAATAATAACTTGGAGATCTGAACTAGTAATTGTCAAATACAGAACTTAAAATTGATAGCTTCTAATTATTATTGCAAATTATAACCAGAAGATTTGAACTTGTAATTGTCAAATACAGAACTTAAAATTGATAGCTTCTAATTATTATTGCAAATTATAACTTGAAGATCTGAACTTGTAATTGTCAAATACAGAACTTAAAATTGATAGCTTCTAATTATTATTGCAAATTATAACTTGTAGATCTGAACTTGTAATTGTCAAATACAGAACTTCAAATTGTTAAATACAAATTATTAGTGCAAATTATAACTTGAAGATCTGAACTTGTAATTGTCAAATACAGAACTTAAAATTGATAGCTTCTAATTATTATTGTAAATTATAACTTGAAGATCTGAACTTGTAATAGTGAATTACAGAACTTAGATTTGTTAAATTCCAATTATTATTTCAAATTATAACTTGAAGATCTGAACTAGTAATTGTCAAATACAGAACTTAAAATTGATAGCTTCTAATTATTATTGCATATTATAACTTGAAGATCTGAACTTGTAATTGTTAAATACAGAACTTAAAATTGATAGCTTCTAATTATTATTGCAAATTATAACTTGAAGATCTGAACTTGTAATAGTCAAATACAGAACTTAAAATTGATAGCTTCTAATTATTATTGCAAATAATAACTTGAAGATCTGAACTTGTAATTGTCAAATACAGAACTTCGAATTGTTAAATTCAAACTAAGATTGCAAATAATAATTCGAAGATCTGCACTTGTAATAGTCAAATACAGAACTTCTAATTGTTAAATACAAATTATTAGTGCAAATTATAACTTGAAGATCTGAACTAGTAATTGTCAAATACAGAACTTAAAATTGATAGCTTCTAATTATTATTGCAAATTATAACTTGAAGATCTGAACCTGTAATAGGTAAATACAGAACTTCGAATTGTTAAATTCAAACTAAGATTGCAAATAATAATTCGAAGATCTGAACTTGTAATAGTCAAATACAGAACTTCAAATTGTTAAATACAAATTATTAGTGCAAATTATAACTTGAAGATCTGAACTAGTAATTGTCAAATACAGAACTTAAAATTGATAGCTTCTAATTATTATTGCAAATTATAACTTGAAGATCTGAACTTGTAATTGTCAAATACAGAACTTAAAATTGATAGCTTCTAATTATTATTGCAAATTATAACTTGAAGATCTGAACTTGTAATTGTCAAATACAGAACTTCAAATTGTTAAATACAAATTATTAGTGCAAATTATAACTTGAAGATCTGAACTTGTAATTGTCAAATACAGAACTTAAAATTGATAGCTTCTAATTATTATTGTAAATTATAACTTGAAGATCTGAACTTGTAATAGTGAATTACAGAACTTAGATTTGTTAAATTCAAATTATTATTTCAAATTATAACTTGAAGATCTGAACTAGTAATTGTCAAATACAGAACTTAAAATTGATAGCTTCTAATTATTATTGCATATTATAACTTGAAGATCTGAACTTGTAATTGTGAAATACAGAACTTAAAATTGATAGCTTCTAATTATTATTGTAAATTATAACTTCAAGATCTGAACTTGTAATTGTCAAATACAGAACTTAAAATTGATAGCTTCTAATTATTATTGCAAATAATAACTTGAAGATCTGAACTTGTAATTGTCAAATACAGAACTTAAAATTGATAGCTTCTAATTATTATTGCAAATTATAATTTGAAGATCTGAACTTGTAATAGACAAATACGCAACTTAGCATTGTTAAATACAAATTGTGATTGCAAATTATAACTTGAAGATCTGAACCTGTAATAGGTAAATAGAGAACCTCGAATTGTTAAATTCAAACTAAGATTGCAAATAATAATTCGAAGATCTGAACTTGTAATAGTCAAATACAGAACTTCTAATTGTTAAATACAAATTATTAGTGCAAATTATAACTTGAAGATCTGAACTAGTAATTGTCAAATACAGAACTTAAAATTGATAGCTTCTAATTATTATTGCAAATTATAACTTGAAGATCTGAACTTGTAATTGTCAAATACAGAACTTAAAATTGATAGCTTCTAATTATTATTGCAAATAATAACTTGAAGATCTGAACTTGTAATTGTCAAATACAGAACTTAAAATTGATAGATTCTAATTATTATTGCAAATTATAACTTAAAGATCTGAACTTGTAATTGTCAAATACAGAACTTCAAATTGTTAAATACAAATTATTAGTGCAAATTATAACTTGAAGATCTGAACTAGTAATTGTCAAATACAGAACTTAAAATTGATAGCTTCTAATTATTATTGCAAATTATAACTTGAAGATCTGAACTTGTAATTGTCAAATACAGAACTTAAAATTGATAGCTTCTAATTATTATTGCAAATTATAACTTGAAGATCTGAACTTGTAATTGTCAAATACAGAACTTAAAATTGATAGCTTCTAATTATTATTGCAAATTATAACTTGAAGATCTGAACTTGTAATTGTCAAATACAGAACTTCAAATTGCTAAATACAAATTATTAGTGCAAATTATAACTTGAAGATCTGAACTTGTAATTGTCAAATACAGAACTTCGAATTGTTAAATTCAAACTAAGATTGCAAATAATAATTCGAAGATCTGAACTTGTAATAGTCAAATACAGAACTTCTAATTGTTAAATACAAATTATTAGTGCAAATTATAACTTGAAGATCTGAACTAGTAATTGTCAAATACAGAACTTAAAATTGATAGCTTCTAATTATTATTGTAAATTATAACTTGAAGATCTGAACTTGTAATAGTGAATTACAGAACTTAGATTTGTTAAATTCCAATTATTATTTCAAATTATAACTTGAAGATCTGAACTAGTAATTGTCAAATACAGAACTTAAAATTGATAGCTTCTAATTATTATTGCATATTATAACTTGAAGATCTGAACTTGTAATTGTTAAATACAGAACTTAAAATTGATAGCTTCTAATTATTATTGCAAATTATAACTTGAAGATCTGAACTTGTAATAGTCAAATACAGAACTTAAAATTGATAGCTTCTAATTATTATTGCAAATAATAACTTGAAGATCTGAACTTGTAATTGTCAAATACAGAACTTAAAATTGATAGCTTCTAATTATTATTGTAAATTATAACTTCAAGATCTGAACTTGTAATTGTCAAATACAGAACTTAAAATTGATAGCTTCTAATTATTATTGCAAATAATAACTTGAAGATCTGAACTTGTAATTGTCAAATACAGAACTTAAAATTGATAGCTTCTAATTATTATTGCAAATTATAATTTGAAGATCTGAACTTGTAATAGACAAATACGCAACTTAGCATTGTTAAATACAAATTGTGATTGCAAATTATAACTTGAAGATCTGAACCTGTAATAGGTAAATAGAGAACCTCGAATTGTTAAATTCAAACTAAGATTGCAAATAATAATTCGAAGATCTGAACTTGTAATAGTCAAATACAGAACTTCTAATTGTTAAATACAAATTATTAGTGCAAATTATAACTTGAAGATCTGAACTAGTAATTGTCAAATACAGAACTTAAAATTGATAGCTTCTAATTATTATTGCAAATTATAACTTGAAGATCTGAACTTGTAATTGTCAAATACAGAACTTAAAATTGATAGCTTCTAATTATTATTGCAAATAATAACTTGAAGATCTGAACTTGTAATTGTCAAATACAGAACTTAAAATTGATAGATTCTAATTATTATTGCAAATTATAACTTAAAGATCTGAACTTGTAATTGTCAAATACAGAACTTCAAATTGTTAAATACAAATTATTAGTGCAAATTATAACTTGAAGATCTGAACTAGTAATTGTCAAATACAGAACTTAAAATTGATAGCTTCTAATTATTATTGCAAATTATAACTTGAAGATCTGAACTTGTAATTGTCAAATACAGAACTTAAAATTGATAGCTTCTAATTATTATTGCAAATTATAACTTGAAGATCTGAACTTGTAATTGTCAAATACAGAACTTAAAATTGATAGCTTCTAATTATTATTGCAAATTATAACTTGAAGATCTGAACTTGTAATTGTCAAATACAGAACTTCAAATTGCTAAATACAAATTATTAGTGCAAATTATAACTTGAAGATCTGAACTTGTAATTGTCAAATACAGAACTTCGAATTGTTAAATTCAAACTAAGATTGCAAATAATAATTCGAAGATCTGAACTTGTAATAGTCAAATACAGAACTTCTAATTGTTAAATACAAATTATTAGTGCAAATTATAACTTGAAGATCTGAACTAGTAATTGTCAAATACAGAACTTAAAATTGATAGCTTCTAATTATTATTGCAAATTATAACTTGAAGATCTGAACCTGTAATAGGTAAATACAGAACTTCGAATTGTTAAATTCAAACTAAGATTGCAAATAATAATTCGAAGATCTGAACTTGTAATAGTCAAATACAGAACTTCAAATTGTTAAATACAAATTATTAGTGCAAATTATAACTTGAAGATCTGAACTAGTAATTGTCAAATACAGAACTTAAAATTGATAGCTTCTAATTATTATTGCAAATTATAACTTGAAGATCTGAACTTGTAATTGTCAAATACAGAACTTAAAATTGATAGCTTCTAATTATTATTGCAAATTATAACTTGAAGATCTGAACTTGTAATTGTCAAATACAGAACTTCAAATTGTTAAATACAAATTATTAGTGCAAATTATAACTTGAAGATCTGAACTTGTAATTGTCAAATACAGAACTTAAAATTGATAGCTTCTAATTATTATTGTAAATTATAACTTGAAGATCTGAACTTGTAATAGTGAATTACAGAACTTAGATTTGTTAAATTCAAATTATTATTGCAAATTATAACTTGAAGATCTGAACTAGTAATTGTCAAATACAGAACTTAAAATTGATAGCTTCTAATTATTATTGCATATTATAACTTGAAGATCTGAACTTGTAATTGTGAAATACAGAACTTAAAATTGATAGCTTCTAATTATTATTGTAAATTATAACTTCAAGATCTGAACTTGTAATTGTCAAATACAGAACTTAAAATTGATAGCTTCTAATTATTATTGCAAATAATAACTTGAAGATCTGAACTTGTAATTGTCAAATACAGAACTTAAAATTGATAGCTTCTAATTATTATTGCAAATTATAATTTGAAGATCTGAACTTGTAATAGACAAATACGCAACTTAGCATTGTTAAATACAAATTGTGATTGCAAATTATAACTGGAAGATCTGAACCTGTAATAGGTAAATACAGAACTTCGAATTGTTAAATTCAAACTAAGATTGCAAATAATAATTCGAAGATCTGAACTTGTAATAGTCAAATACAGAACTTCTAATTGTTAAATACAAATTATTAGTGCAAATTATAACTTGAAGATCTGAACTAGTAATTGTCAAATACAGAACTTAAAATTGATAGCTTCTAATTATTATTGCAAATTATAACTTGAAGATCTGAACTTGTAATTGTCAAATACAGAACTTAAAATTGATAGCTTCTAATTATTATTGCAAATTATAACTTGAAGATCTGAACTTGTAATAGTCAAATACAGAACTTAAAATTGATAGCTTCTAATTATTATTGTAAATTATAACTTGAAGATCTGAACTTGTAATTGTCAAATACAGAACTTAAAATTGATAGCTTCTAATTATTATTGCAAATAATAACTTGGAGATCTGAACTAGTAATTGTCAAATACAGAACTTAAAATTGATAGCTTCTAATTATTATTGCAAATTATAACCAGAAGATCTGAACTTGTAATTGTCAAATACAGAACTTAAAATTGATAGCTTCTAATTATTATTGCAAATTATAACTTGAAGATCTGAACTTGTAATTGTCAAATACAGAACTTAAAATTGATAGCTTCTAATTATTATTGCAAATTATAACTTGAAGATCTGAACTTGTAATTGTCAAATACAGAACTTCAAATTGTTAAATACAAATTATTAGTGCAAATTATAACTTGAAGATCTGAACTTGTAATTGTCAAATACAGAACTTAAAATTGATAGCTTCTAATTATTATTGTAAATTATAACTTGAAGATCTGAACTTGTAATAGTGAATTACAGAACTTAGATTTGTTAAATTCCAATTATTATTTCAAATTATAACTTGAAGATCTGAACTAGTAATTGTCAAATACAGAACTTAAAATTGATAGCTTCTAATTATTATTGCATATTATAACTTGAAGATCTGAACTTGTAATTGTTAAATACAGAACTTAAAATTGATAGCTTCTAATTATTATTGTAAATTATAACTTGAAGATCTGAACTTGTAATAGTGAATTACAGAACTTAGATTTGTTAAATTCAAATTATTATTTCAAATTATAACTTGAAGATCTGAACTAGTAATTGTCAAATACAGAACTTAAAATTGATAGCTTCTAATTATTATTGCATATTATAACTTGAAGATCTGAACTTGTAATTGTGAAATACAGAACTTAAAATTGATAGCTTCTAATTATTATTGTAAATTATAACTTCAAGATCTGAACTTGTAATTGTCAAATACAGAACTTAAAATTGATAGCTTCTAATTATTATTGCAAATAATAACTTGAAGATCTGAACTTGTAATTGTCAAATACAGAACTTAAAATTGATAGCTTCTAATTATTATTGCAAATTATAATTTGAAGATCTGAACTTGTAATAGACAAATACGCAACTTAGCATTGTTAAATACAAATTGTGATTGCAAATTATAACTTGAAGATCTGAACCTGTAATAGGTAAATAGAGAACCTCGAATTGTTAAATTCAAACTAAGATTGCAAATAATAATTCGAAGATCTGAACTTGTAATAGTCAAATACAGAACTTCTAATTGTTAAATACAAATTATTAGTGCAAATTATAACTTGAAGATCTGAACTAGTAATTGTCAAATACAGAACTTAAAATTGATAGCTTCTAATTATTATTGCAAATTATAACTTGAAGATCTGAACTTGTAATTGTCAAATACAGAACTTAAAATTGATAGCTTCTAATTATTATTGCAAATAATAACTTGAAGATCTGAACTTGTAATTGTCAAATACAGAACTTAAAATTGATAGATTCTAATTATTATTGCAAATTATAACTTAAAGATCTGAACTTGTAATTGTCAAATACAGAACTTCAAATTGTTAAATACAAATTATTAGTGCAAATTATAACTTGAAGATCTGAACTAGTAATTGTCAAATACAGAACTTAAAATTGATAGCTTCTAATTATTATTGCAAATTATAACTTGAAGATCTGAACTTGTAATTGTCAAATACAGAACTTAAAATTGATAGCTTCTAATTATTATTGCAAATTATAACTTGAAGATCTGAACTTGTAATTGTCAAATACAGAACTTAAAATTGATAGCTTCTAATTATTATTGCAAATTATAACTTGAAGATCTGAACTTGTAATTGTCAAATACAGAACTTCAAATTGCTAAATACAAATTATTAGTGCAAATTATAACTTGAAGATCTGAACTTGTAATTGTCAAATACAGAACTTCGAATTGTTAAATTCAAACTAAGATTGCAAATAATAATTCGAAGATCTGAACTTGTAATAGTCAAATACAGAACTTCTAATTGTTAAATACAAATTATTAGTGCAAATTATAACTTGAAGATCTGAACTAGTAATTGTCAAATACAGAACTTAAAATTGATAGCTTCTAATTATTATTGCAAATTATAACTTGAAGATCTGAACCTGTAATAGGTAAATACAGAACTTCGAATTGTTAAATTCAAACTAAGATTGCAAATAATAATTCGAAGATCTGAACTTGTAATAGTCAAATACAGAACTTCAAATTGTTAAATACAAATTATTAGTGCAAATTATAACTTGAAGATCTGAACTAGCAAATAATAATTCGAAGATCTGAACTTGTAATAGTCAAATACAGAACTTCAAATTGTTAAATACAAATTATTAGTGCAAATTATAACTTGAAGATCTGAACTAGTAATTAAAATACAGAACTTAAAATTGATAGTAAAAGGAAACTTCTTGGGTAATGGGGCGTACTCAATAAAACAACAATCACATTAAATCGACATGTTTCGGTCAATGTTCTTGACCATCTTCAGGACTACAATAAAGATAAAGAATATGAGTCAGTTACATGTCGACAATTAAAATGTACTGTGATTACCTCTTAATGTAGATGTTAGGCGTGTTTTTAAAGTACATACGTAAAATGACAATCAGGTGAAATATAGATACGGACGGCATCCACTGCATCAGGTATTGGTTATTAGAACCTCTCGTGTGTTACAACTTAAAGACCAACTTTTAAAAAACTCATACCCACACAGACTAGTTCACATGACTTTGTTTCGTCCAAAAAGAACAAGGGTGCCCCAGATGAATATATCAGTTGATTCTGACGAGATAAAACCACGTTACCAGAAGTTGACCTTTCACCCGTCGTTATCTGATAGGATCAGAGACATCTTAAAAGAATTCATCCAGGGTGGTCAGATTTGCCTGGCCTTTTACAACAATTTCAAACTTGGCAACTTGGTGTACTCTAATGTTAAAGATCCTCTCCCAACTAAATATAAAAGTAACGTGGTTTACAAAATTATCTGTGAATGTGGGTTATCTTACATTGGACAGACCAAGCAGCTGCTATCGGAGAGACTGAAGCAGCACAGATACGATGCAAGGGTGGGTTCCAACAAGACAGGTATATCGGAGCATCTTAACCAGAGCAACCACGTCTTCGACATGAGCGACGTTGAGGTCCTGGCGGTGGAACATAGTTACCCGAAGCGATTGTTCCTCGAATCTTCATATGTGATTACCACCAAAAACAACGTCAATAAAATCACAGATTTTGAACAAATGGATAATGCGTTCAAGTCCTTGCTGCATATTTATCACAAGAAGATCAAGCGAGAGTGATCGACTTAGTTCTTCGCTTTGCTATTGGTGTACGTTTTTTGTCCCTTTGTTGATTATTATATTATTTTTGTGACTCCCGTTTCTGTTTTGGGAGGATATATTTTTGTTACTGTGATACCTCCTTATCACCGCTTGGTTTATACGGCATTCAATGTTGCGGTGTTCCAGTCTTTATTCCGTCTTTGTTGTTAGTAATTTTAGTTTTACAATAATTTTAGTTTATCATTTGGTTGTTGATAACGTTTATTTATGTATGTCATTTCGACGGTTTTATTTTTACTTAATTATTTTTAGCATTTGTGTTCATAGTTTTAAATTAATTTTATACTTGACCAATACCTGATGCAGTGGATGCCGTCCGTATCTATATTTCACCTGATTGTCATTTTACGTATGTACTTTAAAAACACGCCTAACATCTACATTAAGAGGTAATCACAGTACATTTTAATTGTCGACATGTAACTGACTCATATTCTTTATCTTTATTGTAGTCCTGAAGATGGTCAAGAACATTGACCGAAACATGTCGATTTAATGTGATTGTTGTTTTATTGAGTACGCCCCATTACCCAAGAAGTTTCCTTTTATTATACCTGGGGGCGAGAAATTTCGCTTAAAATTGATAGCTTCTAATTATTATTGCAAATTATAACTTGAAGATCTGAACTTGTAATTGTCAAATACAGAACTTAAAATTGATAGCTTCTAATTATTATTGCAAATTATAACTTGAAGATCTGAACTTGTAATAGTCAAATACAGAACTTAAAATTGATAGCTTCTAATTATTATTGCAAATTATAACTTGAAGATCTGAACCTGTAATAGGTAAATACAGAACTTCGAATTGTTAAATTCAAACTAAGATTGCAAATAATAATTCGAAGATCTGAACTTGTAATAGTCAAATACAGAACTTCAAATTGTTAAATACAAATTATTAGTGCAAATTATAACTTGAAGATCTGAACTAGTAATTGTCAAATACAGAACTTAAAATTGATAGCTTCTAATTATTATTGCAAATTATAACTTGAAGATCTGAACTTGTAATTGTCAAATACAGAACTTAAAATTGATAGCTTCTAATTATTATTGCAAATTATAACTTGAAGATCTGAACTTGTAATTGTCAAATACAGAACTTCAAATTGTTAAATACAAATTATTAGTGCAAATTATAACTTGAAGATCTGAACTTGTAATTGTCAAATACAGAACTTAAAATTGATAGCTTCTAATTATTATTGTAAATTATAACTTGAAGATCTGAACTTGTAATAGTGAATTACAGAACTTAGATTTGTTAAATTCAAATTATTATTGCAAATTATAACTTGAAGATCTGAACTAGTAATTGTCAAATACAGAACTTAAAATTGATAGCTTCTAATTATTATTGCATATTATAACTTGAAGATCTGAACTTGTAATTGTGAAATACAGAACTTAAAATTGATAGCTTCTAATTATTATTGTAAATTATAACTTCAAGATCTGAACTTGTAATTGTCAAATACAGAACTTAAAATTGATAGCTTCTAATTATTATTGCAAATAATAACTTGAAGATCTGAACTTGTAATTGTCAAATACAGAACTTAAAATTGATAGCTTCTAATTATTATTGCAAATTATAATTTGAAGATCTGAACTTGTAATAGACAAATACGCAACTTAGCATTGTTAAATACAAATTGTGATTGCAAATTATAACTGGAAGATCTGAACTTGTAATTGTCAAATACAGAACTTAAAATTGATAGCTTCTAATTATTATTGCAAATTATAACTTGAAGATCTGAACTTGTAATTGTCAAATACAGAACTTAAAATTGATAGCTTCTAATTATTATTGCAAATTATAACTTGAAGATCTGAACTTGTAATTATCAAATACAGAACTTCAAATTGTTAAATACAAATTATTAGTGCAAATTATAACTTGAAGATCTGAACTTGTAATTGTCAAATACAGAACTTAAAATTGATAGCTTCTAATTATTATTGTAAATTATAACTTGAAGATCTGAACTTGTAATAGTGAATTACAGAACTTAGATTTGTTAAATTCAAATTATTATTTCAAATTATAACTTGAAGATCTGAACTAGTAATTGTCAAATACAGAACTTAAAATTGATAGCTTCTAATTATTATTGCAAATTATAACTTGTAGATCTGAACTTGTAATTGTGAAATACAGAACTTAAAATTGATAGCTTCTAATTATTATTGCAAATTATAACTTGAAGATCTGAACTTGTAATAGTCAAATACAGAACTTAAAATTGATAGCTTCTAATTATTATTGTAAATTATAACTTGAAGATCTGAACTTGTAATTGTCAAATACAGAACTTAAAATTGATAGCTTCTAATTATTATTGCAAATAATAACTTGGAGATCTGAACTAGTAATTGTCAAATACAGAACTTAAAATTGATAGCTTCTAATTATTATTGCAAATTATAACCAGAAGATCTGAACTTGTAATTGTCAAATACAGAACTTAAAATTGATAGCTTCTAATTATTATTGCAAATTATAACTTGAAGATCTGAACTTGTAATTGTCAAATACAGAACTTAAAATTGATAGCTTCTAATTATTATTGCAAATTATAACTTGAAGATCTGAACTTGTAATTGTCAAATACAGAACTTCAAATTGTTAAATACAAATTATTAGTGCAAATTATAACTTGAAGATCTGAACTTGTAATTGTCAAATACAGAACTTAAAATTGATAGCTTCTAATTATTATTGTAAATTATAACTTGAAGATCTGAACTTGTAATAGTGAATTACAGAACTTAGATTTGTTAAATTCCAATTATTATTTCAAATTATAACTTGAAGATCTGAACTAGTAATTGTCAAATACAGAACTTAAAATTGATAGCTTCTAATTATTATTGCATATTATAACTTGAAGATCTGAACTTGTAATTGTTAAATACAGAACTTAAAATTGATAGCTTCTAATTATTATTGTAAATTATAACTTGAAGATCTGAACTTGTAATAGTGAATTACAGAACTTAGATTTGTTAAATTCAAATTATTATTTCAAATTATAACTTGAAGATCTGAACTAGTAATTGTCAAATACAGAACTTAAAATTGATAGCTTCTAATTATTATTGCATATTATAACTTGAAGATCTGAACTTGTAATTGTGAAATACAGAACTTAAAATTGATAGCTTCTAATTATTATTGTAAATTATAACTTCAAGATCTGAACTTGTAATTGTCAAATACAGAACTTAAAATTGATAGCTTCTAATTATTATTGCAAATAATAACTTGAAGATCTGAACTTGTAATTGTCAAATACAGAACTTAAAATTGATAGCTTCTAATTATTATTGCAAATTATAATTTGAAGATCTGAACTTGTAATAGACAAATACGCAACTTAGCATTGTTAAATACAAATTGTGATTGCAAATTATAACTTGAAGATCTGAACCTGTAATAGGTAAATAGAGAACCTCGAATTGTTAAATTCAAACTAAGATTGCAAATAATAATTCGAAGATCTGAACTTGTAATAGTCAAATACAGAACTTCTAATTGTTAAATACAAATTATTAGTGCAAATTATAACTTGAAGATCTGAACTAGTAATTGTCAAATACAGAACTTAAAATTGATAGCTTCTAATTATTATTGCAAATTATAACTTGAAGATCTGAACTTGTAATTGTCAAATACAGAACTTAAAATTGATAGCTTCTAATTATTATTGCAAATAATAACTTGAAGATCTGAACTTGTAATTGTCAAATACAGAACTTAAAATTGATAGATTCTAATTATTATTGCAAATTATAACTTAAAGATCTGAACTTGTAATTGTCAAATACAGA
This sequence comes from Cantharis lateralis, assembly GCA_963170105.1. NCBI lineage: Eukaryota > Metazoa > Arthropoda > Insecta > Coleoptera > Cantharidae > Cantharis > Cantharis lateralis. The sequence continues at coordinate 20,829,447 of OY720625.1, read as the reverse complement.
ACTTCAAATTGTTAAATACAAATTATTAGTGCAAATTATAACTTGAAGATCTGAACTAGTAATTGTCAAATACAGAACTTAAAATTGATAGCTTCTAATTATTATTGCAAATTATAACTTGAAGATCTGAACTTGTAATTGTCAAATACAGAACTTAAAATTGATAGCTTCTAATTATTATTGCAAATTATAACTTGAAGATCTGAACTTGTAATTGTCAAATACAGAACTTAAAATTGATAGCTTCTAATTATTATTGCAAATTATAACTTGAAGATCTGAACTTGTAATTGTCAAATACAGAACTTCAAATTGCTAAATACAAATTATTAGTGCAAATTATAACTTGAAGATCTGAACTTGTAATTGTCAAATACAGAACTTCGAATTGTTAAATTCAAACTAAGATTGCAAATAATAATTCGAAGATCTGAACTTGTAATAGTCAAATACAGAACTTCTAATTGTTAAATACAAATTATTAGTGCAAATTATAACTTGAAGATCTGAACTAGTAATTGTCAAATACAGAACTTAAAATTGATAGCTTCTAATTATTATTGCAAATTATAACTTGAAGATCTGAACCTGTAATAGGTAAATACAGAACTTCGAATTGTTAAATTCAAACTAAGATTGCAAATAATAATTCGAAGATCTGAACTTGTAATAGTCAAATACAGAACTTCAAATTGTTAAATACAAATTATTAGTGCAAATTATAACTTGAAGATCTGAACTAGCAAATAATAATTCGAAGATCTGAACTTGTAATAGTCAAATACAGAACTTCAAATTGTTAAATACAAATTATTAGTGCAAATTATAACTTGAAGATCTGAACTAGTAATTAAAATACAGAACTTAAAATTGATAGCTTCTAATTATTATTGCAAATTATAACTTGAAGATCTGAACTTGTAATTGTCAAATACAGAACTTAAAATTGATAGCTTCTAATTATTATTGCAAATTATAACTTGAAGATCTGAACTTGTAATTATCAAATACAGAACTTCAAATTGTTAAATACAAATTATTAGTGCAAATTATAACTTGAAGATCTGAACTTGTAATTGTCAAATACAGAACTTAAAATTGATAGCTTCTAATTATTATTGTAAATTATAACTTGAAGATCTGAACTTGTAATAGTGAATTACAGAACTTAGATTTGTTAAATTCAAATTATTATTTCAAATTATAACTTGAAGATCTGAACTAGTAATTGTCAAATACAGAACTTAAAATTGATAGCTTCTAATTATTATTGCATATTATAACTTGAAGATCTGAACTTGTAATTGTGAAATACAGAACTTAAAATTGATAGCTTCTAATTATTATTGTAAATTATAACTTCAAGATCTGAACTTGTAATTGTCAAATACAGAACTTAAAATTGATAGCTTCTAATTATTATTGCAAATAATAACTTGAAGATCTGAACTTGTAATTGTCAAATACAGAACTTAAAATTGATAGCTTCTAATTATTATTGCAAATTATAATTTGAAGATCTGAACTTGTAATAGACAAATACGCAACTTAGCATTGTTAAATACAAATTGTGATTGCAAATTATAACTTGAAGATCTGAACCTGTAATAGGTAAATAGAGAACCTCGAATTGTTAAATTCAAACTAAGATTGCAAATAATAATTCGAAGATCTGAACTTGTAATAGTCAAATACAGAACTTCTAATTGTTAAATACAAATTATTAGTGCAAATTATAACTTGAAGATCTGAACTAGTAATTGTCAAATACAGAACTTAAAATTGATAGCTTCTAATTATTATTGCAAATTATAACTTGAAGATCTGAACTTGTAATTGTCAAATACAGAACTTAAAATTGATAGCTTCTAATTATTATTGCAAATAATAACTTGAAGATCTGAACTTGTAATTGTCAAATACAGAACTTAAAATTGATAGATTCTAATTATTATTGCAAATTATAACTTAAAGATCTGAACTTGTAATTGTCAAATACAGAACTTCAAATTGTTAAATACAAATTATTAGTGCAAATTATAACTTGAAGATCTGAACTAGTAATTGTCAAATACAGAACTTAAAATTGATAGCTTCTAATTATTATTGCAAATTATAACTTGAAGATCTGAACTTGTAATTGTCAAATACAGAACTTAAAATTGATAGCTTCTAATTATTATTGCAAATTATAACTTGAAGATCTGAACTTGTAATTGTCAAATACAGAACTTAAAATTGATAGCTTCTAATTATTATTGCAAATTATAACTTGAAGATCTGAACTTGTAATTGTCAAATACAGAACTTCAAATTGCTAAATACAAATTATTAGTGCAAATTATAACTTGAAGATCTGAACTTGTAATTGTCAAATACAGAACTTCGAATTGTTAAATTCAAACTAAGATTGCAAATAATAATTCGAAGATCTGAACTTGTAATAGTCAAATACAGAACTTCTAATTGTTAAATACAAATTATTAGTGCAAATTATAACTTGAAGATCTGAACTAGTAATTGTCAAATACAGAACTTAAAATTGATAGCTTCTAATTATTATTGCAAATTATAACTTGAAGATCTGAACCTGTAATAGGTAAATACAGAACTTCGAATTGTTAAATTCAAACTAAGATTGCAAATAATAATTCGAAGATCTGAACTTGTAATAGTCAAATACAGAACTTCAAATTGTTAAATACAAATTATTAGTGCAAATTATAACTTGAAGATCTGAACTAGCAAATAATAATTCGAAGATCTGAACTTGTAATAGTCAAATACAGAACTTCAAATTGTTAAATACAAATTATTAGTGCAAATTATAACTTGAAGATCTGAACTAGTAATTAAAATACAGAACTTAAAATTGATAGCTTCTAATTATTATTGCAAATTATAACTTGAAGATCTGAACTTGTAATTGTCAAATACAGAACTTAAAATTGATAGCTTCTAATTATTATTGCAAATTATAACTTGAAGATCTGAACTTGTAATTATCAAATACAGAACTTCAAATTGTTAAATACAAATTATTAGTGCAAATTATAACTTGAAGATCTGAACTTGTAATTGTCAAATACAGAACTTAAAATTGATAGCTTCTAATTATTATTGTAAATTATAACTTGAAGATCTGAACTTGTAATAGTGAATTACAGAACTTAGATTTGTTAAATTCAAATTATTATTTCAAATTATAACTTGAAGATCTGAACTAGTAATTGTCAAATACAGAACTTAAAATTGATAGCTTCTAATTATTATTGCAAATTATAACTTGTAGATCTGAACTTGTAATTGTGAAATACAGAACTTAAAATTGATAGCTTCTAATTATTATTGTAAATTATAACTTCAAGATCTGAACTTGTAATTGTCAAATACAGAACTTAAAATTGATAGCTTCTAATTATTATTGCAAATAATAACTTGAAGATCTGAACTTGTAATTGTCAAATACAGAACTTAAAATTGATAGCTTCTAATTATTATTGCAAATTATAATTTGAAGATCTGAACTTGTAATAGAAAAATACGCAACTTAGCATTGTTAAATACAAATTGTGATTGAAAATTATAACTTGAAGATCTGAACCTGTAATAGGTAAATACAGAACTTCGAATTGTTAAATTCAAACTAAGATTGCAAATAATAATTCGAAGATCTGAACTTGTAATAGTCAAATACAGAACTTCTAATTGTTAAATACAAATTATTAGTGCAAATTATAACTTGAAGATCTGAACTAGTAATTGTCAAATACAGAACTTAAAATTGATAGCTTCTAATTATTATTGCAAATTATAACTTGAAGATCTGAACTTGTAATTGTCAAATACAGAACTTAAAATTGATAGCTTCTAATTATTATTGCAAATTATAACTTGAAGATCTGAACTTGTAATAGTCAAATACAGAACTTAAAATTGATAGCTTCTAATTATTATTGTAAATTATAACTTGAAGATCTGAACTTGTAATTGTCAAATACAGAACTTAAAATTGATAGCTTCTAATTATTATTGCAAATAATAACTTGGAGATCTGAACTAGTAATTGTCAAATACAGAACTTAAAATTGATAGCTTCTAATTATTATTGCAAATTATAACTTGAAGATCTGAACTTGTAATTGTCAAATACAGAACTTAAAATTGATAGCTTCTAATTATTATTGCAAATTATAACTTGAAGATCTGAACTTGTAATTGTCAAATACAGAACTTAAAATTGATAGCTTCTAATTATTATTGCAAATTATAACTTGAAGATCTGAACTTGTAATTGTCAAATACAGAACTTCAAATTGTTAAATACAAATTATTAGTGCAAATTATAACTTGAAGATCTGAACTTGTAATTGTCAAATACAGAACTTAAAATTGATAGCTTCTAATTATTATTGTAAATTATAACTTGAAGATCTGAACTTGTAATAGTGAATTACAGAACTTAGATTTGTTAAATTCCAATTATTATTTCAAATTATAACTTGAAGATCTGAACTAGTAATTGTCAAATACAGAACTTAAAATTGATAGCTTCTAATTATTATTGCATATTATAACTTGAAGATCTGAACTTGTAATTGTTAAATACAGAACTTAAAATTGATAGCTTCTAATTATTATTGTAAATTATAACTTCAAGATCTGAACTTGTAATTGTCAAATACAGAACTTAAAATTGATAGCTTCTAATTATTATTGCAAATAATAACTTGAAGATCTGAACTTGTAATTGTCAAATACAGAACTTAAAATTGATAGCTTCTAATTATTATTGCAAATTATAACTTGAAGATCTGAACTTGTAATAGTCAAATACAGAACTTAAAATTGATAGCTTCTAATTATTATTGTAAATTATAACTTCAAGATCTGAACTTGTAATTGTCAAATACAGAACTTAAAATTGATAGCTTCTAATTATTATTGCAAATAATAACTTCAAGATCTGAACTTGTAATTGTCAAATACAGAACTTAAAATTGATAGCTTCTAATTATTATTGCAAATAATAACTTGAAGATCTGAACTTGTAATTGTCAAATACAGAACTTAAAATTGATAGATTCTAATTATTATTGCAAATTATAACTTGAAGATCTGAACTTGTAATTGTCAAATACAGAACTTCAAATTGCTAAATACAAATTATTAGTGCAAATTATAACTTGAAGATCTGAACTTGTAATTGTCAAATACAGAACTTAAAATTGATAGCTTCTAATTATTATTGCAAATTATAACTTGGAGATCTGAACTAGTAATTGTCAAATACAGAACTTAAAATTGATAGCTTCTAATTATTATTGCAAATTATAACTTGAAGATCTGAACTTGTAATTGTCAAATACAGAACTTAAAATTGATAGCTTCTAATTATTATTGCAAATTATAACTTGAAGATCTGAACTTGTAATAGTCAAATACAGAACTTAAAATTGATAGCTTCTAATTATTATTGTAAATTATAACTTGAAGATCTGAACTTGTAATTGTCAAATACAGAACTTAAAATTGATAGCTTCTAATTATTATTGCAAATAATAACTTGGAGATCTGAACTAGTAATTGTCAAATACAGAACTTAAAATTGATAGCTTCTAATTATTATTGCAAATTATAACTTGAAGATCTGAACTTGTAATTGTCAAATACAGAACTTAAAATTGATAGCTTCTAATTATTATTGCAAATTATAACTTGAAGATCTGAACTTGTAATTGTCAAATACAGAACTTAAAATTGATAGCTTCTAATTATTATTGCAAATTATAACTAGAAGGTCTGAACTTGTAATTGTCAAATACAGAACTTCAAATTGTTAAATACAAATTATTAGTGCAAATTATAACTTGAAGATCTGAACTTGTAATTGTCAAATACAGAACTTAAAATTGATAGCTTCTAATTATTATGGTAAATTATAACTTGAAGATCTGAACTTGTAATAGTGAATTACAGAACTTAGATTTGTTAAATTCCAATTATTATTTCAAATTATAACTTGAAGATCTGAACTAGTAATTGTCAATTACAGAACTTAAAATTGATAGCTTCTAATTATTATTGCATATTATAACTTGAAGATCTGAACTTGTAATTGTTAAATACAGAACTTAAAATTGATAGCTTCTAATTATTATTGTAAATTATAACTTCAAGATCTGAACTTGTAATTGTCAAATACAGAACTTAAAATTGATAGCTTCTAATTATTATTGCAAATAATAACTTGAAGATCTGAACTTGTAATTGTCAAATACAGAACTTAAAATTGATAGCTTCTAATTATTACTGCAAATTATAATTTGAAGATCTGAACTTGTAATAGACAAACACGCAACTTAGCATTGTTAAATACAAATTGTGATTGCAAATTATAACTTGAAGATCTGAACCTGTAATAGGTAAATACAGAACTTCGAATTGTTAAATTCAAACTAAGATTGCAAATAATAATTCGAAGATCTGAACTTGTAATAGTCAAATACAGAACTTCTAATTGTTAAATAAAAATTATTAGTGCAAATTATAACTTGAAGATCTGAACTAGTAATTGTCAAATACAGAACTTAAAATTGATAGCTTCTAATTATTATTGCAAATTATAACTTGAAGATCTGAACTTGTAATTGTCAAATACAGAACTTCTAATTGTTAAATACAAATTATTAGTGCAAATTATAACTTGAAGATCTGAACTTGTAATTGTCAAATACAGAACTTAAAATTGATAGCTTCTAATTATTATTGCAAATTATAACTTGAAGATCTGAACTTGAAATATTCAAATACAGAACTTAAAATTGATAGCTTCTAATTATTATTGTAAATTATAACTTCAAGATCTGAACTTGTAATTGTCAAATACAGAACTTAAAATTGATAGCTTCTAATTATTATTGCAAATAATAACTTCAAGATCTGAACTTGTAATTGTCAAATACAGAACTTAAAATTGATAGCTTCTAATTATTATTGCAAATAATAACTAGAAGATCTGAACTTGTAATTGTCAAATACAGAACTTAAAATTGATAGATTCTAATTATTATTGCAAATTATAACTTAAAGATCTGAACTTGTAATTGTCAAATACAGAACTTCAAATTGTTAAATACGAATTATTAGTGCAAATTATAACTTGAAGATCTGAACTAGTAATTGTCAAATACAGAACTTAAAATTGATAGCTTCTAATTATTATTGCAAATTATAACTTGAAGATCTGAACTTGTAATTGTCAAATACAGAACTTAAAATTGATAGCTTCTAATTATTATTGCAAATTATAACTTGAAGATCTGAACTTGTAATTGTCAAATACAGAACTTAAAATTGATAGCTTCTAATTATTATTGCAAATTATAACTTGAAGATCTGAACTTGTAATTGTCAAATACAGAACTTCAAATTGTTAAATACAAATTATTAGTGCAAATTATAACTTGAAGATCTGAACTTGTAATTGTCAAATACAGAACTTAAAATTGATAGCTTCTAATTATTATTGTAAATTATAACTTGAAGATCTGAACTTGTAATAGTGAATTACAGAACTTAGATTTGTTAAATTCAAATTATTATTTCAAATTATAACTTGAAGATCTGAACTAGTAATTGTCAAATACAGAACTTAAAATTGATAGCTTCTAATTATTATTGCATATTATAACTTGAAGATCTGAACTTGTAATTGTGAAATACAGAACTTAAAATTGATAGCTTCTTATTATTATTGTAAATTATAACTTCAAGATCTGAACTTGTAATTGTCAAATACAGAACTTAAAATTGATAGCTTCTAATTATTATTGCAAATAATAACTTGAAGATCTGAACTTGTAATTGTCAAATACAGAACTTAAAATTGATAGCTTCTAATTATTATTGCAAATTATAATTTGAAGATCTGAACTTGTAATAGACAAATACGCAACTTAGCATTGTTAAATACAAATTGTGATTGCAAATTATAACTTGAAGATCTGAACTAGTAATTGTCAAATACAGAACTTATAATTGATAGCTTCTAATTATTATTGCAAATTATAACTTGAAGATCTGAACTTGTAATTGTCAAATACAGAACTTCAAATTGTTAAATACAAATTATTAGTGCAAATTATAACTTGAAGATCTGAACTTGTAATTGTCAAATACAGAACTTAAAATTGATAGCTTCTAATTATTATTGCAAATTATAACTTGAAGATCTGAACTTGAAATAGTCAAATACAGAACTTAAAATTGATAGCTTCTAATTATTATTGTAAATTATAACTTCAAGATCTGAACTTGTAATTGTCAAATACAGAACTTAAAATTGATAGCTTCTAATTATTATTGCAAATAATAACTTCAAGATCTGAACTTGTAATTGTCAAATACAGAACTTAAAATTGATAGCTTCTAATTATTATTGCAAATAATAACTTGAAGATCTGAACTTGTAATTGTCAAATACAGAACTTAAAATTGATAGATTCTAATTATTATTGCAAATTATAACTTAAAGATCTGAACTTGTAATTGTCAAATACAGAACTTCAAATTGTTAAATACAAATTATTAGTGCAAATTATAACTTGAAGATCTGAACTAGTAATTGTTAAATACAGAACTTAAAATTGATAGCTTCTAATTATTATTGCAAATTATAACTTGAAGATCTGAACTTGTAATTGTCAAATACAGAACTTAAAATTGATAGCTTCTAATTATTATTGCAAATTATAACTTGAAGATCTGAACTTGTAATTGTCAAATACAGAACTTAAAATTGATAGCTTCTAATTATTATTGCAAATTATAACTTGAAGATCTGAACTTGTAATTGTCAAATACAGAACTTCAAATTGTTAAATACAAATTATTAGTGCAAATTATATCTTGAAGATCTGAACTTGTAATTGTCAAATACAGAACTTAAAATTGATAGCTTCTAATTATTATTGTAAATTATAACTTGAAGATCTGCACTTGTAATAGTGAATTACAGAACTTAGATTTGTTAAATTCAAATTATTATTTCAAATTATAACTTGAAGATCTGAACTAGTAATTGTCAAATACAGAACTTAAAATTGATAGCTTCTAATTATTATTGCATATTATAACTTGAAGATCTGAACTTGTAATTGTGAAATACAGAACTTAAAATTGATAGCTTCTAATTATTATTGTAAATTATAACTTCAAGATCTGAACTTGTAATTGTCAAATACAGAACTTAAAATTGATAGCTTCTAATTATTATTGCAAATAATAACTTGAAGATCTGAACTTGTAATTGTCAAATACAGAACTTAAAATTGATAGCTTCTAATTATTATTGCAAATTATAATTTGAAGATCTGAACTTGTAATAGACAAATACGCAACTTAGCATTGTTAAATACAAATTGTGATAGCAAATTATAACTTGTAGGACTGAACTAGTAATTGTCAAATACAGAACTTAAAATTGATAGCTTCTAATTATTATTGCAAATTATAACTTGAAGATCTGAACTTGTAATTGTCAAATACAGAACTTCTAATTGTTAAATACAAATTATTAGTGCAAATTATAACTTGAAGATCTGAACTTGTAATTGTCAAATACAGAACTTAAAATTGATAGCTTCTAATTATTATTGCAAATTATAACTTGAAGATCTGAACTTGAAATAGTCAAATACAGAACTTAAAATTGATAGCTTCTAATTATTATTGTAAATTATAACTTCAAGATCTGAACTTGTAATTGTCAAATACAGAACTTAAAATTGATAGCTTCTAATTATTATTGCAAATAATAACTTCAAGATCTGAACTTGTAATTGTCAAATACAGAACTTAAAATTGATAGCTTCTAATTATTATTGCAAATAATAACTTGAAGATCTGAACTTGTAATTGTCAAATACAGAACTTAAAATTGATAGATTCTAATTATTATTGCAAATTATAACTTAAAGATCTGAACTTGTAATTGTCAAATACAGAACTTCAAATTGTTAAATACAAATTATTAGTGCAAATTATAACTTGAAGATCTGAACTTGTAATTGTCAAATACAGAACTTAAAATTGATAGCTTCTAATTATTATTGCAAATAATAACTTGAAGATCTGAACTTGTAATTGTCAAATACAGAACTTAAAATTGATAGCTTCTAATTATTATTGCAAATTATAACTTGAAGATCTGAACTTGTAATTGTCAAATACAGAACTTAAAATTGATAGCTTCTAATTATTATTGCAAATTATAACTTGAAGATCTGAACTTGTAATTGTCAAATACAGAACTTCAAATTGTTAAATACAAATTATTAGTGCAAATTATAACTTGAAGATCTGAACTTGTAATTGTCAAATACAGAACTTAAAATTGATAGCTTCTAATTATTATTGTAAATTATAACTTGAAGATCTGAACTTGTAATAGTGAATTACAGAACTTAGATTTGTTAAATTCAAATTATTATTTCAAATTATAACTTGAAGATCTGAACTAGTAATTGTCAAATACAGAACTTAAAATTGATAGCTTCTAATTATTATTGCATATTATAACTTGAAGATCTGAACTTGTAATTGTGAAATACAAAACTTAAAATTGATAGCTTCTAATTATTATTGTAAATTATAACTTCAAGATCTGAACTTGTAATTGTCAAATACAGAACTTAAAATTGATAGCTTCTAATTATTATTGCAAATAATAACTTGAAGATCTGAACTTGTAATTGTCAAATACAGAACTTAAAATTGATAGATTCTAATTATTATTGCAAATTATAACTTAAAGATCTGAACTTGTAATTGTCAAATACAGAACTTCAAATTGTTAAATACAAATTATTAGTGCAAATTATAACTTGAAGATCTGAACTAGTAATTGTCAAATACAGAACTTAAAATTGATAGCTTCTAATTATTATTGCAAATTATAACTTGAAGATCTGAACTTGTAATTGTCAAATACAGAACTTAAAATTGATAGCTTCTAATTATTATTGCAAATTATAACTTGAAGATCTGAACTTGTAATTGTCAAATACAGAACTTAAAATTGATAGCTTCTAATTATTATTGCAAATTATAACTTGAAGATCTGAACTTGTAATTGTCAAATACAGAACTTCAAATTGTTAAATACAAATTATTAGTGCAAATTATAACTTGAAGATCTGAACTTGTAATTGTCAAATACAGAACTTAAAATTGATAGCTTCTAATTATTATTGTAAATTATAACTAGAAGATCTGAACTTGTAATAGTGAATTACAGAACTTAGATTTGTTAAATTCAAATTATTATTTCAAATTATAACTTGAAGATCTGAACTAGTAATTGTCAAATACAGAACTTAAAATTGATAGCTTCTAATTATTATTGTAAATTATAACTTCAAGATCTGAACTTGTAATTGTCAAATACAGAACTTAAAATTGATAGCTTCTAATTATTATTGCAAATAATAACTTGAAGATCTGAACTTGTAATTGTCAAATACAGAACTTAAAATTGATAGCTTCTAATTATTATTGCAAATTATAATTTGAAGATCTGAACTTGTAATAGACAAATACGCAACTTAGCATTGTTAAATACAAATTGTGATTGCAAATTATAACTTGAAGATCTGAACTTGTAATTGTCAAATACAGAACTTAAAATTGATAGCTTCTAATTATTATTGCAAATTATAACTTGAAGATCTGAACTTGTAATTGTCAAATACAGAACTTCTAATTGTTAAATACAAATTATTAGTGCAAATTATAACTTGAAGATCTGAACTTGTAATTGTCAAATACAGAACTTAAAATTGATAGCTTCTAATTATTATTGCAAATTATAACTTGAAGATCTGAACTTGAAATAGTCAAATACAGAACTTAAAATTGATAGCTTCTAATTAATATTGTAAATTATAACTTCAAGATCTGAACTTGTAATTGTCAAATACAGAACTTAAAATTGATAGCTTCTAATTATTATTGCAAATAATAACTTCAAGATCTGAACTTGTAATTGTCAAATACAGAACTTAAAATTGATAGCTTCTAATTATTATTGCAAATAATAACTTGAAGATCTGAACTTGTAATTGTCAAATACAGAACTTAAAATTGATAGATTCTAATTATTATTGCAAATTATAACTTAAAGATCTGAACTTGTAATTGTCAAATACAGAACTTCAAATTGTTAAATACAAATTATTAGTGCAAATTATAACTTGAAGATCTGAACTAGTAATTGTCAAATACAGAACTTAAAATTGATAGCTTCTAATTATTATTGCAAATTATGACTTGAAGATCTGAACTTGTAATTGTCAAATACAGAACTTAAAATTGATAGCTTCTAATTATTATTGCAAATTATAACTTGAAGATCTGAACTTGTAATTGTCAAATACAGAACTTAAAATTGATAGCTTCTAATTATTATTGCAAATTATAACTTGAAGATCTGAACTTGTAATTGTCAAATACAGAACTTCAAATTGTTAAATACAAATTATTAGTGCAAATTATAACTTGAAGATCTGAACTTGTAATTGTCAAATACAGAACTTAAAATTGATAGCTTGTAATTATTATTGTAAATTATAACTTGAAGATCTGAACTTGTAATAGTGAATTACAGAACTTAGATTTGTTAAATTCAAATTATTATTTCAAATTATAACTTGAAGATCTGAACTAGTAATTGTCAAATACAGAACTTAAAATTGATAGCTTCTAATTATTATTGCATATTATAACTTGAAGATCTGAACTTGTAATTGTGAATTACAGAACTTAAAATTGATAGCTTCTAATTATTATTGTAAATTATAACTTCAAGATCTGAACTTGTAATTGTCAAATACAGAACTTAAAATTGATAGCTTCTAATTATTATTGCAAATAATAACTTGAAGATCTGAACTTGTAATTGTCAAATACAGAACTTAAAATTGATAGCTTCTAATTATTATTGCAAATTATAATTTGAAGATCTGAACTTGTAATAGACAAATACGCAACTTAGCATTGTTAAATACAAATTGTGATTGCAAATTATAACTTGAAGATCTGAACCTGTAATAGGTAAATACAGAACTTCGAATTGTTAAATTCAAACTAAGATTGCAAATAATAATTCGAAGATCTAAACTTGTAATAGTCAAATACAGAACTTCTAATTGTTAAATACAAATTATTAGTGCAAATTATAACTTGAAGATCTGAACTAGTAATTGTCAAATACAGAACTTAAAATTGATAGCTTCTAATTATTATTGCAAATTATAACTTGAAGATCTGAACTTGTAATTGTCAAATACAGAACTTAAAATTGATAGCTTCTAATTATTATTGCAAATTATAACTTGAAGATCTGAACTTGTAATAGTCAAATACAGAACTTAAAATTGATAGCTTCTAATTATTATTGTAAATTATAACTTGAAGATCTGAACTTGTAATTGTCAAATACAGAACTTAAAATTGATAGCTTCTAATTATTATTGCAAATAATAACTTGGAGATCTGAACTAGTAATTGTCAAATACAGAACTTAAAATTGATAGCTTCTAATTATTATTGCAAATTATAACTTGAAGATCTGAACTTGTAATTGTCAAATACAGAACTTAAAATTGATAGCTTCTAATTATTATTGCAAATTATAACTTGAAGATCTGAACTTGTAATTGTCAAATACAGAACTTAAAATTGATAGCTTCTAATTATTATTGCAAATTATAACTTGAAGATCTGAACTTGTAATTGTCAAATACAGAACTTCAAATTGTTAAATACAAATTATTAGTGCAAATTATAACTTGAAGATCTGAACTTGTAATTGTCAAATACAGAACTTAAAATTGATAGCTTCTAATTATTATTGTAAATTATAACTAGAAGATCTGAACTTGTAATAGTGAATTACAGAACTTAGATTTGTTAAATTCAAATTATTATTTCAAATTATAACTTGAAGATCTGAACTAGTAATTGTCAAATACAGAACTTAAAATTGATAGCTTCTAATTATTATTGTAAATTATAACTTCAAGATCTGAACTTGTAATTGTCAAATACAGAACTTAAAATTGATAGCTTCTAATTATTATTGCAAATAATAACTTGAAGATCTGAACTTGTAATTGTCAAATACAGAACTTAAAATTGATAGCTTCTAATTATTATTGCAAATTATAATTTGAAGATCTGAACTTGTAATAGACAAATACGCAACTTAGCATTGTTAAATACAAATTGTGATTGCAAATTATAACTTGAAGATCTGAACTTGTAATTGTCAAATACAGAACTTAAAATTGATGGCTTCTAATTATTATTGCAAATTATAACTTGAAGATCTGAACTTGTAATTGTCAAATACAGAACTTCTAATTGTTAAATACAAATTATTAGTGCAAATTATAACTTGAAGATCTGAACTTGTAATTGTCAAATACAGAACTTAAAATTGATAGCTTCTAATTATTATTGCAAATTATAACTTGAAGATCTGAACTTGAAATAGTCAAATACAGAACTTAAAATTGATAGCTTCTAATTATTATTGTAAATTATAACTTCAAGATCTGAACTTGTAATTGTCAAATACAGAACTTAAAATTGATAGCTTCTAATTATTATTGCAAATAATAACTTCAAGATCTGAACTTGTAATTGTCAAATACAGAACTTAAAATTGATAGCTTCTAATTATTATTGCAAATAATAACTTGAAGATCTGAACTTGTAATTGTCAAATACAGAACTTAAAATTGATAGATTCTAATTATTATTGCAAATTATAACTTAAAGATCTGAACTTGTAATTGTCAAATACAGAACTTCAAATTGTTAAATACAAATTATTAGTGCAAATTATAACTTGAAGATCTGAACTAGTAATTGTCAAATACAGAACTTAAAATTGATAGCTTCTAATTATTATTGCAAATTATGACTTGAAGATCTGAACTTGTAATTGTCAAATACAGAACTTAAAATTGATAGCTTCTAATTATTATTGCAAATTATAACTTGAAGATCTGAACTTGTAATTGTCAAATACAGAACTTAAAATTGATAGCTTCTAATTATTATTGCAAATTATAACTTGAAGATCTGAACTTGTAATTGTCAAATACAGAACTTCAAATTGTTAAATACAAATTATTAGTGCAAATTATAACTTGAAGATCTGAACTTGTAATTGTCAAATACAGAACTTAAAATTGATAGCTTGTAATTATTATTGTAAATTATAACTTGAAGATCTGAACTTGTAATAGTGAATTACAGAACTTAGATTTGTTAAATTCAAATTATTATTTCAAATTATAACTTGAAGATCTGAACTAGTAATTGTCAAATACAGAACTTAAAATTGATAGCTTCTAATTATTATTGCATATTATAACTTGAAGATCTGAACTTGTAATTGTGAAATACAGAACTTAAAATTGATAGCTTCTAATTATTATTGTAAATTATAACTTCAAGATCTGAACTTGTAATTGTCAAATACAGAACTTAAAATTGATAGCTTCTAATTATTATTGCAAATAATAACTTGAAGATCTGAACTTGTAATTGTCAAATACAGAACTTAAAATTGATAGCTTCTAATTATTATTGCAAATTATAATTTGAAGATCTGAACTTGTAATAGACAAATACGCAACTTAGCATTGTTAAATACAAATTGTGATTGCAAATTATAACTTGAAGATCTGAACCTGTAATAGGTAAATACAGAACTTCGAATTGTTAAATTCAAACTAAGATTGCAAATAATAATTCGAAGATCTGAACTTGTAATAGTCAAATACAGAACTTCTAATTGTTAAATACAAATTATTAGTGCAAATTATAACTTGAAGATCTGAACTAGTAATTGTCAAATACAGAACTTAAAATTGATAGCTTCTAATTATTATTGCAAATTATAACTTGAAGATCTGAACTTGTAATTGTCAAATACAGAACTTAAAATTGATAGCTTCTAATTATTATTGCAAATTATAACTTGAAGATCTGAACTTGTAATAGTCAAATACAGAACTTAAAATTGATAGCTTCTAATTATTATTGTAAATTATAACTTGAAGATCTGAACTTGTAATTGTCAAATACAGAACTTAAAATTGATAGCTTCTAATTATTATTGCAAATAATAACTTGGAGATCTGAACTAGTAATTGTCAAATACAGAACTTAAAATTGATAGCTTCTAATTATTATTGCAAATTATAACTTGAAGATCTGAACTTGTAATTGTCAAATACAGAACTTAAAATTGATAGCTTCTAATTATTATTGCAAATTATAACTTGAAGATCTGAACTTGTAATTGTCAAATACAGAACTTAAAATTGATAGCTTCTAATTATTATTGCAAATTATAACTTGAAGATCTGAACTTGTAATTGTCAAATACAGAACTTCAAATTGTTAAATACAAATTATTAGTGCAAATTATAACTTGAAGATCTGAACTTGTAATTGTCAAATACAGAACTTAAAATTGATAGCTTCTAATTATTATTGTAAATTATAACTTCAAGATCTGAACTTGTAATAGTGAATTACAGAACTTAGATTTGTTAAATTCCAATTATTATTTCAAATTATAACTTGAAGATCTGAACTAGTAATTGTCAAATACAGAACTTAAAATTGATAGCTTCTAATTATTATTGCATATTATAACTTGAAGATCTGAACTTGTAATTGTTAAATACAGAACTTAAAATTGATAGCTTCTAATTATTATTGTAAATTATAACTTCAAGATCTGAACTTGTAATTGTCAAATACAGAACTTAAAATTGATAGCTTCTAATTATTATTGCAAATAATAACTTGAAGATCTGAACTTGTAATTGTCAAATACAGAACTTAAAATTGATAGCTTCTAATTATTACTGCAAATTATAATTTGAAGATCTGAACTTGTAATAGACAAACACGCAACTTAGCATTGTTAAATACAAATTGTGATTGCCAATTATAACTTGAAGATCTGAACCTGTAATAGGTAAATACAGAACTTCGAATTGTTAAATTCAAACTAAGATTGCAAATAATAATTCGAAGATCTGAACTTGTAATAGTCAAATACAGAACTTCTAATTGTTAAATAAAAATTATTAGTGCAAATTATAACTTGAAGATCTGAACTAGTAATTGTCAAATACAGAACTTAAAATTGATAGCTTCTAATTATTATTGCAAATTATAACTTGAAGATCTGAACTTGTAATTGTCAAATACAGAACTTCTAATTGTTAAATACAAATTATTAGTGCAAATTATAACTTGAAGATCTGAACTTGTAATTGTCAAATACAGAACTTAAAATTGATAGCTTCTAATTATTATTGCAAATTATAACTTGAAGATCTGAACTTGAAATAGTCAAATACAGAACTTAAAATTGATAGCTTCTAATTATTATTGTAAATTATAACTTCAAGATCTGAACTTGTAATTGTCAAATACAGAACTTAAAATTGATAGCTTCTAATTATTATTGCAAATAATAACTTCAAGATCTGAACTTGTAATTGTCAAATACAGAACTTAAAATTGATAGCTTCTAATTATTATTGCAAATAATAACTTGAAGATCTGAACTTGTAATTGTCAAATACAGAACTTAAAATTGATAGATTCTAATTATTATTGCAAATTATAACTTAAAGATCTGAACTTGTAATTGTCAAATACAGAACTTCAAATTGTTAAATACAAATTATTAGTGCAAATTATAACTTGAAGATCTGAACTAGTAATTGTTAAATACAGAACTTAAAATTGATAGCTTCTAATTATTATTGCAAATTATAACTTGAAGATCTGAACTTGTAATTGTCAAATACAGAACTTAAAATTGATAGCTTCTAATTATTATTGCAAATTATAACTTGAAGATCTGAACTTGTAATTGTCAAATACAGAACTTAAAATTGATAGCTTCTAATTATTATTGCAAATTATAACTTGAAGATCTGAACTTGTAATTGTCAAATACAGAACTTCAAATTGTTAAATACAAATTATTAGTGCAAATTATATCTTGAAGATCTGAACTTGTAATTGTCAAATACAGAACTTAAAATTGATAGCTTCTAATTATTATTGTAAATTATAACTTGAAGATCTGAACTTGTAATAGTGAATTACAGAACTTAGATTTGTTAAATTCAAATTATTATTTCAAATTATAACTTGAAGATCTGAACTAGTAATTGTCAAATACAGAACTTAAAATTGATAGCTTCTAATTATTATTGCATATTATAACTTGAAGATCTGAACTTGTAATTGTGAAATACAGAACTTAAAATTGATAGCTTCTAATTATTATTGTAAATTATAACTTCAAGATCTGAACTTGTAATTGTCAAATACAGAACTTAAAATTGATAGCTTCTAATTATTATTGCAAATAATAACTTGAAGATCTGAACTTGTAATTGTCAAATACAGAACTTAAAATTGATAGCTTCTAATTATTATTGCAAATTATAATTTGAAGATCTGAACTTGTAATAGACAAATACGCAACTTAGCATTGTTAAATACAAATTGTGATAGCAAATTATAACTTGTAGGACTGAACTAGTAATTGTCAAATACAGAACTTAAAATTGATAGCTTCTAATTATTATTGCAAATTATAACTTGAAGATCTGAACTTGTAATTGTCAAATACAGAACTTCTAATTGTTAAATACAAATTATTAGTGCAAATTATAACTTGAAGATCTGAACTAGTAATTGTCAAATACAGAACTTAAAATTGATAGCTTCTAATTATTATTGCAAATTATAACTTGAAGATCTGAACTTGTAATTGTCAAATACAGAACTTCTAATTGTTAAATACAAATTATTAGTGCAAATTATAACTTGAAGATCTGAACTTGTAATTGTCAAATACAGAACTTAAAATTGATAGCTTCTAATTATTATTGCAAATTATAACTTGAAGATCTGAACTTGAAATATTCAAATACAGAACTTAAAATTGATAGCTTCTAATTATTATTGTAAATTATAACTTCAAGATCTGAACTTGTAATTGTCAAATACAGAACTTAAAATTGATAGCTTCTAATTATTATTGCAAATAATAACTTCAAGATCTGAACTTGTAATTGTCAAATACAGAACTTAAAATTGATAGCTTCTAATTATTATTGCAAATAATAACTTGAAGATCTGAACTTGTAATTGTCAAATACAGAACTTAAAATTGATAGATTCTAATTATTATTGCAAATTATAACTTAAAGATCTGAACTTGTAATTGTCAAATACAGAACTTCAAATTGTTAAATACGAATTATTAGTGCAAATTATAACTTGAAGATCTGAACTAGTAATTGTCAAATACAGAACTTAAAATTGATAGCTTCTAATTATTATTGCAAATTATAACTTGAAGATCTGAACTTGTAATTGTCAAATACAGAACTTAAAATTGATAGCTTCTAATTATTATTGCAAATTATAACTTGAAGATCTGAACTTGTAATTGTCAAATACAGAACTTAAAATTGATAGCTTCTAATTATTATTGCAAATTATAACTTGAAGATCTGAACTTGTAATTGTCAAATACAGAACTTCAAATTGTTAAATACAAATTATTAGTGCAAATTATAACTTGAAGATCTGAACTTGTAATTGTCAAATACAGAACTTAAAATTGATAGCTTCTAATTATTATTGTAAATTATAACTTGAAGATCTGAACTTGTAATAGTGAATTACAGAACTTAGATTTGTTAAATTCAAATTATTATTTCAAATTATAACTTGAAGATCTGAACTAGTAATTGTCAAATACAGAACTTAAAATTGATAGCTTCTAATTATTATTGCATATTATAACTAGAAGATCTGAACTTGTAATTGTGAAATACAGAACTTAAAATTGATAGCTTCTAATTATTATTGTAAATTATAACTTCAAGATCTGAACTTGTAATTGTCAAATACAGAACTTAAAATTGATAGCTTCTAATTATTATTGCAAATAATAACTTGAAGATCTGAACTTGTAATTGTCAAATACAGAACTTAAAATTGATAGCTTCTAATTATTATTGCAAATTATAATTTGAAGATCTGAACTTGTAATAGACAAATACGCAACTTAGCATTGTTAAATACAAATTGTGATTGCAAATTATAACTTGAAGATCTGAACTAGTAATTGTCAAATACAGAACTTAAAATTGATAGCTTCTAATTATTATTGCAAATTATAACTTGAAGATCTGAACTTGTAATTGTCAAATACAGAACTTCAAATTGTTAAATACAAATTATTAGTACAAATTATAACTTGAAGATCTGAACTTGTAATTGTCAAATACAGAACTTAAAATTGATAGCTTCTAATTATTATTGCAAATTATAACTTGAAGATCTGAACTTGAAATAGTCAAATACAGAACTTAAAATTGATAGCTTCTAATTATTATTGTAAATTATAACTTCAAGATCTGAACTTGTAATTGTCAAATACAGAACTTAAAATTGATAGCTTCTAATTATTATTGCAAATAATAACTTCAAGATCTGAACTTGTAATTGTCAAATACAGAACTTAAAATTGATAGCTTCTAATTATTATTGCAAATAATAACTTGAAGATCTGAACTTGTAATTGTCAAATACAGAACTTAAAATTGATAGATTCTAATTATTATTGCAAATTATAACTTAAAGATCTGAACTTGTAATTGTCAAATACAGAACTTCAAATTGTTAAATACAAATTATTAGTGCAAATTATAACTTGAAGATCTGAACTAGTAATTGTTAAATACAGAACTTAAAATTGATAGCTTCTAATTATTATTGCAAATTATAACTTGAAGATCTGAACTTGTAATTGTCAAATACAGAACTTAAAATTGATAGCTTCTAATTATTATTGCAAATTATAACTTGAAGATCTGAACTTGTAATTGTCAAATACAGAACTTAAAATTGATAGCTTCTAATTATTATTGCAAATTATAACTTGAAGATCTGAACTTGTAATTGTCAAATACAGAACTTCAAATTGTTAAATACAAATTATTAGTGCAAATTATATCTTGAAGATCTGAACTTGTAATTGTCAAATACAGAACTTAAAATTGATAGCTTCTAATTATTATTGTAAATTATAACTTGAAGATCTGAACTTGTAATAGTGAATTACAGAACTTAGATTTGTTAAATTCAAATTATTATTTCAAATTATAACTTGAAGATCTGAACTAGTAATTGTCAAATACAGAACTTAAAATTGATAGCTTCTAATTATTATTGCATATTATAACTTGAAGATCTGAACTTGTAATTGTGAAATACAGAACTTAAAATTGATAGCTTCTAATTATTATTGTAAATTATAACTTCAAGATCTGAACTTGTAATTGTCAAATACAGAACTTAAAATTGATAGCTTCTAATTATTATTGCAAATAATAACTTGAAGATCTGAACTTGTAATTGTCAAATACAGAACTTAAAATTGATAGCTTCTAATTATTATTGCAAATTATAATTTGAAGATCTGAACTTGTAATAGACAAATACGCAACTTAGCATTGTTAAATACAAATTGTGATAGCAAATTATAACTTGTAGGACTGAACTAGTAATTGTCAAATACAGAACTTAAAATTGATAGCTTCTAATTATTATTGCAAATTATAACTTGAAGATCTGAACTTGTAATTGTCAAATACAGAACTTCTAATTGTTAAATACAAATTATTAGTGCAAATTATAACTTGAAGATCTGAACTTGTAATTGTCAAATACAGAACTTAAAATTGATAGCTTCTAATTATTATTGCAAATTATAACTTGAAGATCTGAACTTGAAATAGTCAAATACAGAACTTAAAATTGATAGCTTCTAATTATTATTGTAAATTATAACTTCAAGATCTGAACTTGTAATTGTCAAATACAGAACTTAAAATTGATAGCTTCTAATTATTATTGCAAATAATAACTTCAAGATCTGAACTTGTAATTGTCAAATACAGAACTTAAAATTGATAGCTTCTAATTATTATTGCAAATAATAACTTGAAGATCTGAACTTGTAATTGTCAAATACAGAACTTAAAATTGATAGATTCTAATTATTATTGCAAATTATAACTTAAAGATCTGAACTTGTAATTGTCAAATACAGAACTTCAAATTGTTAAATACAAATTATTAGTGCAAATTATAACTTGAAGATCTGAACTTGTAATTGTCAAATACAGAACTTAAAATTGATAGCTTCTAATTATTATTGCAAATAATAACTTGAAGATCTGAACTTGTAATTGTCAAATACAGAACTTAAAATTGATAGCTTCTAATTATTATTGCAAATTATAACTTGAAGATCTGAACTTGTAATTGTCAAATACAGAACTTAAAATTGATAGCTTCTAATTATTATTGCAAATTATAACTTGAAGATCTGAACTTGTAATTGTCAAATACAGAACTTCAAATTGTTAAATACAAATTATTAGTGCAAATTATAACTTGAAGATCTGAACTTGTAATTGTCAAATACAGAACTTAAAATTGATAGCTTCTAATTATTATTGTAAATTATAACTTGAAGATCTGAACTTGTAATAGTGAATTACAGAACTTAGATTTGTTAAATTCAAATTATTATTTCAAATTATAACTTGAAGATCTGAACTAGTAATTGTCAAATACAGAACTTAAAATTGATAGCTTCTAATTATTATTGCATATTATAACTTGAAGATCTGAACTTGTAATTGTGAAATACAAAACTTAAAATTGATAGCTTCTAATTATTATTGTAAATTATAACTTCAAGATCTGAACTTGTAATTGTCAAATACAGAACTTAAAATTGATAGCTTCTAATTATTATTGCAAATAATAACTTGAAGATCTGAACTTGTAATTGTCAAATACAGAACTTAAAATTGATAGATTCTAATTATTATTGCAAATTATAACTTAAAGATCTGAACTTGTAATTGTCAAATACAGAACTTCAAATTGTTAAATACAAATTATTAGTGCAAATTATAACTTGAAGATCTGAACTAGTAATTGTCAAATACAGAACTTAAAATTGATAGCTTCTAATTATTATTGCAAATTATAACTTGAAGATCTGAACTTGTAATTGTCAAATACAGAACTTAAAATTGATAGCTTCTAATTATTATTGCAAATTATAACTTGAAGATCTGAACTTGTAATTGTCAAATACAGAACTTAAAATTGATAGCTTCTAATTATTATTGCAAATTATAACTTGAAGATCTGAACTTGTAATTGTCAAATACAGAACTTCAAATTGTTAAATACAAATTATTAGTGCAAATTATAACTTGAAGATCTGAACTTGTAATTGTCAAATACAGAACTTAAAATTGATAGCTTCTAATTATTATTGTAAATTATAACTAGAAGATCTGAACTTGTAATAGTGAATTACAGAACTTAGATTTGTTAAATTCAAATTATTATTTCAAATTATAACTTGAAGATCTGAACTAGTAATTGTCAAATACAGAACTTAAAATTGATAGCTTCTAATTATTATTGTAAATTATAACTTCAAGATCTGAACTTGTAATTGTCAAATACAGAACTTAAAATTGATAGCTTCTAATTATTATTGCAAATAATAACTTGAAGATCTGAACTTGTAATTGTCAAATACAGAACTTAAAATTGATAGCTTCTAATTATTATTGCAAATTATAATTTGAAGATCTGAACTTGTAATAGACAAATACGCAACTTAGCATTGTTAAATACAAATTGTGATTGCAAATTATAACTTGAAGATCTGAACTTGTAATTGTCAAATACAGAACTTAAAATTGATAGCTTCTAATTATTATTGCAAATTATAACTTGAAGATCTGAACTTGTAATTGTCAAATACAGAACTTCTAATTGTTAAATACAAATTATTAGTGCAAATTATAACTTGAAGATCTGAACTTGTAATTGTCAAATACAGAACTTAAAATTGATAGCTTCTAATTATTATTGCAAATTATAACTTGAAGATCTGAACTTGAAATAATCAAATACAGAACTTAAAATTGATAGCTTCTAATTATTATTGTAAATTATAACTTCAAGATCTGAACTTGTAATTGTCAAATACAGAACTTAAAATTGATAGCTTCTAATTATTATTGCAAATAATAACTTCAAGATCTGAACTTGTAATTGTCAAATACAGAACTTAAAATTGATAGCTTCTAATTATTATTGCAAATAATAACTTGAAGATCTGAACTTGTAATTGACAAATACAGAACTTAAAATTGATAGATTCTAATTATTATTGCAAATTATAACTTAAAGATCTGAACTTGTAATTGTCAAATACAGAACTTCAAATTGTTAAATACAAATTATTAGTGCAAATTATAACTTGAAGATCTGAACTAGTAATTGTCAAATACAGAACTTAAAATTGATAGCTTCTAATTATTATTGCAAATTATGACTTGAAGATCTGAATTTGTAATTGTCAAATACAGAACTTAAAATTGATAGCTTCTAATTATTATTGCAAATTATAACTTGAAGATCTGAACTTGTAATTGTCAAATACAGAACTTAAAATTGATAGCTTCTAATTATTATTGCAAATTATAACTTGAAGATCTGAACTTGTAATTGTCAAATACAGAACTTCAAATTGTTAAATACAAATTATTAGTGCAAATTATAACTTGAAGATCTGAACTTGTAATTGTCAAATACAGAACTTAAAATTGATAGCTTGTAATTATTATTGTAAATTATAACTTGAAGATCTGAACTTGTAATAGTGAATTACAGAACTTAGATTTGTTAAATTCAAATTATTATTTCAAATTATAACTTGAAGATCTGAACTAGTAATTGTCAAATACAGAACTTAAAATTGATAGCTTCTAATTATTATTGCATATTATAACTTGAAGATCTGAACTTGTAATTGTGAAATACAGAACTTAAAATTGATAGCTTCTAATTATTATTGTAAATTATAACTTCAAGATCTGAACTTGTAATTGTCAAATACAGAACTTAAAATTGATAGCTTCTAATTATTATTGCAAATAATAACTTGAAGATCTGAACTTGTAATTGTCAAATACAGAACTTAAAATTGATAGCTTCTAATTATTATTGCAAATTATAATTTGAAGATCTGAACTTGTAATAGACAAATACGCAACTTAGCATTGTTAAATACAAATTGTGATTGCAAATTATAACTTGAAGATCTGAACCTGTAATAGGTAAATACAGAACTTCGAATTGTTAAATTCAAACTAAGATTGCAAATAATAATTCGAAGATCTGAACTTGTAATAGTCAAATACAGAACTTCTAATTGTTAAATACAAATTATTAGTGCAAATTATAACTTGAAGATCTGAACTAGTAATTGTCAAATACAGAACTTAAAATTGATAGCTTCTAATTATTATTGCAAATTATAACTTGAAGATCTGAACTTGTAATTGTCAAATACAGAACTTAAAATTGATAGCTTCTAATTATTATTGCAAATTATAACTTGAAGATCTGAACTTGTAATAGTCAAATACAGAACTTAAAATTGATAGCTTCTAATTATTATTGTAAATTATAACTTGAAGATCTGAACTTGTAATTGTCAAATACAGAACTTAAAATTGATAGCTTCTAATTATTATTGCAAATAATAACTTGGAGATCTGAACTAGTAATTGTCAAATACAGAACTTAAAATTGATAGCTTCTAATTATTATTGCAAATTATAACTTGAAGATCTGAACTTGTAATTGTCAAATACAGAACTTAAAATTGATAGCTTCTAATTATTATTGCAAATTATAACTTGAAGATCTGAACTTGTAATTGTCAAATACAGAACTTAAAATTGATAGCTTCTAATTATTATTGCAAATTATAACTTGAAGATCTGAACTTGTAATTGTCAAATACAGAACTTCAAATTGTTAAATACAAATTATTAGTGCAAATTATAACTTGAAGATCTGAACTTGTAATTGTCAAATACAGAACTTAAAATTGATAGCTTCTAATTATTATTGTAAATTATAACTTGAAGATCTGAACTTGTAATAGTGAATTACAGAACTTAGATTTGTTAAATTCCAATTATTATTTCAAATTATAACTTGAAGATCTGAACTAGTAATTGTCAAATACAGAACTTAAAATTGATAGCTTCTAATTATTATTGCATATTATAACTTGAAGATCTGAACTTGTAATTGTTAAATACAGAACTTAAAATTGATAGCTTCTAATTATTATTGTAAATTATAACTTCAAGATCTGAACTTGTAATTGTCAAATACAGAACTTAAAATTGATAGCTTCTAATTATTATTGCAAATAATAACTTGAAGATCTGAACTTGTAATTGTCAAATACAGAACTTAAAATTGATAGCTTCTAATTATTACTGCAAATTATAATTTGAAGATCTGAACTTGTAATAGACAAACACGCAACTTAGCATTGTTAAATACAAATTGTGATTGCAAATTATAACTTGAAGATCTGAACCTGTAATTGTCAAATACAGAACTTAAAATTGATAGATTCTAATTATTATTGCATATTATAACTTGAAGATCTGAACTTGTAATTGTGAAATACAAAACTTAAAATTGATAGCTTCTAATTATTATTGTAAATTATAACTTCAAGATCTGAACTTGTAATTGTCAAATACAGAACTTAAAATTGATAGCTTCTAATTATTATTGCAAATAATAACTTGAAGATCTGAACTTGTAATTGTCAAATACAGAACTTAAAATTGATAGATTCTAATTATTATTGCAAATTATAACTTAAAGATCTGAACTTGTAATTGTCAAATACAGAACTTCAAATTGTTAAATACAAATTATTAGTGCAAATTATAACTTGAAGATCTGAACTAGTAATTGTCAAATACAGAACTTAAAATTGATAGCTTCTAATTATTATTGCAAATTATAACTTGAAGATCTGAACTTGTAATTGTCAAATACAGAACTTAAAATTGATAGCTTCTAATTATTATTGCAAATTATAACTTGAAGATCTGAACTTGTAATTGTCAAATACAGAACTTAAAATTGATAGCTTCTAATTATTATTGCAAATTATAACTTGAAGATCTGAACTTGTAATTGTCAAATACAGAACTTCAAATTGTTAAATACAAATTATTAGTGCAAATTATATCTTGAAGATCTGAACTTGTAATTGTCAAATACAGAACTTAAAATTGATAGCTTCTAATTATTATTGTAAATTATAACTTGAAGATCTGAACTTGTAATAGTGAATTACAGAACTTAGATTTGTTAAATTCAAATTATTATTTCAAATTATAACTTGAAGATCTGAACTAGTAATTGTCAAATACAGAACTTAAAATTGATAGCTTCTAATTATTATTGCATATTATAACTTGAAGATCTGAACTTGTAATTGTGAAATACAGAACTTAAAATTGATAGCTTCTAATTATTATTGTAAATTATAACTTCAAGATCTGAACTTGTAATTGTCAAATACAGAACTTAAAATTGATAGCTTCTAATTATTATTGCAAATAATAACTTGAAGATCTGAACTTGTAATTGTCAAATACAGAACTTAAAATTGATAGCTTCTAATTATTATTGCAAATTATAATTTGAAGATCTGAACTTGTAATAGACAAATACGCAACTTAGCATTGTTAAATACAAATTGTGATAGCAAATTATAACTTGTAGGACTGAACTAGTAATTGTCAAATACAGAACTTAAAATTGATAGCTTCTAATTATTATTGCAAATTATAACTTGAAGATCTGAACTTGTAATTGTCAAATACAGAACTTCTAATTGTTAAATACAAATTATTAGTGCAAATTATAACTTGAAGATCTGAACTTGTAATTGTCAAATACAGAACTTAAAATTGATAGCTTCTAATTATTATTGCAAATTATAACTTGAAGATCTGAACTTGAAATAGTCAAATACAGAACTTAAAATTGATAGCTTCTAATTATTATTGTAAATTATAACTTCAAGATCTGAACTTGTAATTGTCAAATACAGAACTTAAAATTGATAGCTTCTAATTATTATTGCAAATAATAACTTCAAGATCTGAACTTGTAATTGTCAAATACAGAACTTAAAATTGATAGCTTCTAATTATTATTGCAAATAATAACTTGAAGATCTGAACTTGTAATTGTCAAATACAGAACTTAAAATTGATAGATTCTAATTATTATTGCAAATTATAACTTAAAGATCTGAACTTGTAATTGTCAAATACAGAACTTCAAATTGTTAAATACAAATTATTAGTGCAAATTATAACTTGAAGATCTGAACTTGTAATTGTCAAATACAGAACTTAAAATTGATAGCTTCTAATTATTATTGCAAATAATAACTTGAAGATCTGAACTTGTAATTGTCAAATACAGAACTTAAAATTGATAGCTTCTAATTATTATTGCAAATTATAACTTGAAGATCTGAACTTGTAATTGTCAAATACAGAACTTAAAATTGATAGCTTCTAATTATTATTGCAAATTATAACTTGAAGATCTGAACTTGTAATTGTCAAATACAGAACTTCAAATTGTTAAATACAAATTATTAGTGCAAATTATAACTTGAAGATCTGAACTTGTAATTGTCAAATACAGAACTTAAAATTGATAGCTTCTAATTATTATTGTAAATTATAACTTGAAGATCTGAACTTGTAATAGTGAATTACAGAACTTAGATTTGTTAAATTCAAATTATTATTTCAAATTATAACTTGAAGATCTGAACTAGTAATTGTCAAATACAGAACTTAAAATTGATAGCTTCTAATTATTATTGCATATTATAACTTGAAGATCTGAACTTGTAATTGTGAAATACAAAACTTAAAATTGATAGCTTCTAATTATTATTGTAAATTATAACTTCAAGATCTGAACTTGTAATTGTCGAATACAGAACTTAAAATTGATAGCTTCTAATTATTATTGCAAATAATAACTTGAAGATCTGAACTTGTAATTGTCAAATACAGAACTTAAAATTGATAGATTCTAATTATTATTGCAAATTATAACTTAAAGATCTGAACTTGTAATTGTCAAATACAGAACTTCAAATTGTTAAATACAAATTATTAGTGCAAATTATAACTTGAAGATCTGAACTAGTAATTGTCAAATACAGAACTTAAAATTGATAGCTTCTAATTATTATTGCAAATTATAACTTGAAGATCTGAACTTGTAATTGTCAAATACAGAACTTAAAATTGATAGCTTCTAATTATTATTGCAAATTATAACTTGAAGATCTGAACTTGTAATTGTCAAATACAGAACTTAAAATTGATAGCTTCTAATTATTATTGCAAATTATAACTTGAAGATCTGAACTTGTAATTGTCAAATACAGAACTTCAAATTGTTAAATACAAATTATTAGTGCAAATTATAACTTGAAGATCTGAACTTGTAATTGTCAAATACAGAACTTAAAATTGATAGCTTCTAATTATTATTGTAAATTATAACTAGAAGATCTGAACTTGTAATAGTGAATTACAGAACTTAGATTTGTTAAATTCAAATTATTATTTCAAATTATAACTTGAAGATCTGAACTAGTAATTGTCAAATACAGAACTTAAAATTGATAGCTTCTAATTATTATTGTAAATTATAACTTCAAGATCTGAACTTGTAATTGTCAAATACAGAACTTAAAATTGATAGCTTCTAATTATTATTGCAAATAATAACTTGAAGATCTGAACTTGTAATTGTCAAATACAGAACTTAAAATTGATAGCTTCTAATTATTATTGCAAATTATAATTTGAAGATCTGAACTTGTAATAGACAAATACGCAACTTAGCATTGTTAAATACAAATTGTGATTGCAAATTATAACTTGAAGATCTGAACTTGTAATTGTCAAATACAGAACTTAAAATTGATAGCTTCTAATTACTATTGCAAATTATAACTTGAAGATCTGAACTTGTAATTGTCAAATACAGAACTTCTAATTGTTAAATACAAATTATTAGTGCAAATTATAACTTGAAGATCTGAACTTGTAATTGTCAAATACAGAACTTAAAATTGATAGCTTCTAATTATTATTGCAAATTATAACTTGAAGATCTGAACTTGAAATAATCAAATACAGAACTTAAAATTGATAGCTTCTAATTATTATTGTAAATTATAACTTCAAGATCTGAACTTGTAATTGTCAAATACAGAACTTAAAATTGATAGCTTCTAATTATTATTGCAAATAATAACTTCAAGATCTGAACTTGTAATTGTCAAATACAGAACTTAAAATTGATAGCTTCTAATTATTATTGCAAATAATAACTTGAAGATCTGAACTTGTAATTGTCAAATACAGAACTTAAAATTGATAGATTCTAATTATTATTGCAAATTATAACTTAAAGATCTGAACTTGTAATTGTCAAATACAGAACTTCAAATTGTTAAATACAAATTATTAGTGCAAATTATAACTTGAAGATCTGAACTAGTAATTGTCAAATACAGAACTTAAAATTGATAGCTTCTAATTATTATTGCAAATTATGACTTGAAGATCTGAACTTGTAATTGTCAAATACAGAACTTAAAATTGATAGCTTCTAATTATTATTGCAAATTATAACTTGAAGATCTGAACTTGTAATTGTCAAATACAGAACTTAAAATTGATAGCTTCTAATTATTATTGCAAATTATAACTTGAAGATCTGAACTTGTAATTGTCAAATACAGAACTTCAAATTGTTAAATACAAATTATTAGTGCAAATTATAACTTGAAGATCTGAACTTGTAATTGTCAAATACAGAACTTAAAATTGATAGCTTGTAATTATTATTGTAAATTATAACTTGAAGATCTGAACTTGTAATAGTGAATTACAGAACTTAGATTTGTTAAATTCAAATTATTATTTCAAATTATAACTTGAAGATCTGAACTAGTAATTGTCAAATACAGAACTTAAAATTGATAGCTTCTAATTATTATTGCATATTATAACTTGAAGATCTGAACTTGTAATTGTGAAATACAGAACTTAAAATTGATAGCTTCTAATTATTATTGTAAATTATAACTTCAAGATCTGAACTTGTAATTGTCAAATACAGAACTTAAAATTGATAGCTTCTAATTATTATTGCAAATAATAACTTGAAGATCTGAACTTGTAATTGTCAAATACAGAACTTAAAATTGATAGCTTCTAATTATTATTGCAAATTATAATTTGAAGATCTGAACTTGTAATAGACAAATACGCAACTTAGCATTGTTAAATACAAATTGTGATTGCAAATTATAACTTGAAGATCTGAACCTGTAATAGGTAAATACAGAACTTCGAATTGTTAAATTCAAACTAAGATTGCAAATAATAATTCGAAGATCTGAACTTGTAATAGTCAAATACAGAACTTCTAATTGTTAAATACAAATTATTAGTGCAAATTATAACTTGAAGATCTGAACTAGTAATTGTCAAATACAGAACTTAAAATTGATAGCTTCTAATTATTATTGCAAATTATAACTTGAAGATCTGAACTTGTAATTGTCAAATACAGAACTTAAAATTGATAGCTTCTAATTATTATTGCAAATTATAACTTGAAGATCTGAACTTGTAATAGTCAAATACAGAACTTAAAATTGATAGCTTCTAATTATTATTGTAAATTATAACTTGAAGATCTGAACTTGTAATTGTCAAATACAGAACTTAAAATTGATAGCTTCTAATTATTATTGCAAATAATAACTTGGAGATCTGAACTAGTAATTGTCAAATACAGAACTTAAAATTGATAGCTTCTAATTATTATTGCAAATTATAACTTGAAGATCTGAACTTGTAATTGTCAAATACAGAACTTAAAATTGATAGCTTCTAATTATTATTGCAAATTATAACTTGAAGATCTGAACTTGTAATTGTCAAATACAGAACTTAAAATTGATAGCTTCTAATTATTATTGCAAATTATAACTTGAAGATCTGAACTTGTAATTGTCAAATACAGAACTTCAAATTGTTAAATACAAATTATTAGTGCAAATTATAACTTGAAGATCTGAACTTGTAATTGTCAAATACAGAACTTAAAATTGATAGCTTCTAATTATTATTGTAAATTATAACTTGAAGATCTGAACTTGTAATAGTGAATTACAGAACTTAGATTTGTTAAATTCCAATTATTATTTCAAATTATAACTTGAAGATCTGAACTAGTAATTGTCAAATACAGAACTTAAAATTGATAGCTTCTAATTATTATTGCATATTATAACTTGAAGATCTGAACTTGTAATTGTTAAATACAGAACTTAAAATTGATAGCTTCTAATTATTATTGTAAATTATAACTTCAAGATCTGAACTTGTAATTGTCAAATACAGAACTTAAAATTGATAGCTTCTAATTATTATTGCAAATAATAACTTGAAGATCTGAACTTGTAATTGTCAAATACAGAACTTAAAATTGATAGCTTCTAATTATTACTGCAAATTATAATTTGAAGATCTGAACTTGTAATAGACAAACACGCAACTTAGCATTGTTAAATACAAATTGTGATTGCAAATTATAACTTGAAGATCTGAACCTGTAATTGTCAAATACAGAACTTAAAATTGATAGATTCTAATTATTATTGCATATTATAACTTGAAGATCTGAACTTGTAATTGTGAAATACAAAACTTAAAATTGATAGCTTCTAATTATTATTGTAAATTATAACTTCAAGATCTGAACTTGTAATTGTCAAATACAGAACTTAAAATTGATAGCTTCTAATTATTATTGCAAATAATAACTTGAAGATCTGAACTTGTAATTGTCAAATACAGAACTTAAAATTGATAGATTCTAATTATTATTGCAAATTATAACTTAAAGATCTGAACTTGTAATTGTCAAATACAGAACTTCAAATTGTTAAATACAAATTATTAGTGCAAATTATAACTTGAAGATCTGAACTAGTAATTGTCAAATACAGAACTTAAAATTGATAGCTTCTAATTATTATTGCAAATTATAACTTGAAGATCTGAACTTGTAATTGTCAAATACAGAACTTAAAATTGATAGCTTCTAATTATTATTGCAAATTATAACTTGAAGATCTGAACTTGTAATTGTCAAATACAGAACTTAAAATTGATAGCTTCTAATTATTATTGCAAATTATAACTTGAAGATCTGAACTTGTAATTGTCAAATACAGAACTTCAAATTGTTAAATACAAATTATTAGTGCAAATTATAACTTGAAGATCTGAACTTGTAATTGTCAAATACAGAACTTAAAATTGATAGCTTCTAATTATTATTGTAAATTATAACTAGAAGATCTGAACTTGTAATAGTGAATTACAGAACTTAGATTTGTTAAATTCAAATTATTATTTCAAATTATAACTTGAAGATCTGAACTAGTAATTGTCAAATACAGAACTTAAAATTGATAGCTTCTAATTATTATTGTAAATTATAACTTCAAGATCTGAACTTGTAATTGTCAAATACAGAACTTAAAATTGATAGCTTCTAATTATTATTGCAAATAATAACTTGAAGATCTGAACTTGTAATTGTCAAATACAGAACTTAAAATTGATAGCTTCTAATTATTATTGCAAATTATAATTTGAAGATTGAACTTGTAATAGACAAATACGCAACTTAGCATTGTTAAATACAAATTGTGATTGCAAATTATAACTTGAAGATCTGAACTTGTAATTGTCAAATACAGAACTTAAAATTGATAGCTTCTAATTATTATTGCAAATTATAACTTGAAGATCTGAACTTGTAATTGTCAAATACAGAACTTCTAATTGTTAAATACAAATTATTAGTGCAAATTATAACTTGAAGATCTGAACTTGTAATTGTCAAATACAGAACTTAAAATTGATAGCTTCTAATTATTATTGCAAATTATAACTTGAAGATCTGAACTTGAAATAGTCAAATACAGAACTTAAAATTGATAGCTTCTAATTATTATTGTAAATTATAACTTCAAGATCTGAACTTGTAATTGTCAAATACAGAACTTAAAATTGATAGCTTCTAATTATTATTGCAAATAATAACTTCAAGATTTGAACTTGTAATTGTCAAATACAGAACTTAAAATTGATAGCTTCTAATTATTATTGCAAATAATAACTTGAAGATCTGAACTTGTAATTGTCAAATACAGAACTTAAAATTGATAGATTCTAATTATTATTGCAAATTATAACTTAAAGATCTGAACTTGTAATTGTCAAATACAGAACTTCAAATTGTTAAATACAAATTATTAGTGCAAATTATAACTTGAAGATCTGAACTAGTAATTGTCAAATACAGAACTTAAAATTGATAGCTTCTAATTATTATTGCAAATTATGACTTGAAGATCTGAACTTGTAATTGTCAAATACAGAACTTAAAATTGATAGCTTCTAATTATTATTGCAAATTATAACTTGAAGATCTGAACTTGTAATTGTCAAATACAGAACTTAAAATTGATAGCTTCTAATTATTATTGCAAATTATAACTTGAAGATCTGAACTTGTAATTGTCAAATACAGAACTTCAAATTGTTAAATACAAATTATTAGTGCAAATTATAACTTGAAGATCTGAACTTGTAATTGTCAAATACAGAACTTAAAATTGATAGCTTGTAATTATTATTGTAAATTATAACTTGAAGATCTGAACTTGTAATAGTGAATTACAGAACTTAGATTTGTTAAATTCAAATTATTATTTCAAATTATAACTTGAAGATCTGAACTAGTAATTGTCAAATACAGAACTTAAAATTGATAGCTTCTAATTATTATTGCATATTATAACTTGAAGATCTGAACTTGTAATTGTGAAATACAGAACTTAAAATTGATAGCTTCTAATTATTATTGTAAATTATAACTTCAAGATCTGAACTTGTAATTGTCAAATACAGAACTTAAAATTGATAGCTTCTAATTATTATTGCAAATAATAACTTCAAGATCTGAACTTGTAATTGTCAAATACAGAACTTAAAATTGATAGCTTCTAATTATTATTGCAAATTATAATTTGAAGATCTGAACTTGTAATAGACAAATACGCAACTTAGCATTGTTAAATACAAATTGTGATTGCAAATTATAACTTGAAGATCTGAACCTGTAATAGGTAAATACAGAACTTCGAATTGTTAAATTCAAACTAAGATAGCAAATAATAATTCGAAGATCTGAACTTGTAATAGTCAAATACAGAACTTCTAATTGTTAAATACAAATTATTAGTGCAAATTATAACTTGAAGATCTGAACTAGTAATTGTCAAATACAGAACTTAAAATTGATAGCTTCTAATTATTATTGCAAATTATAACTTGAAGATCTGAACTTGTAATTGTCAAATACAGAACTACTAATTGTTAAATACAAATTATAACTTGAAGATCTGAACTTGTAATTGTCAAATACAGAACTTAAAATTGATAGCTTCTAATTATTATTGCAAATTATAACTTGAAGATCTGAACTTGTAATAGTCAAATACAGAACTTAAAATTGATAGCTTCTAATTATTATTGTAAATTATAACTTGAAGATCTGAACTTGTAATTGTCAAATACAGAACTTAAAATTGATAGCTTCTAATTATTATTGCAAATAATAACTTGGAGATCTGAACTAGTAATTGTCAAATACAGAACTTAAAATTGATAGCTTCTAATTATTATTGCAAATTATAACTTGAAGATCTGAACTTGTAATTGTCAAATACAGAACTTAAAATTGATAGCTTCTAATTATTATTGCAAATTATAACTTGAAGATCTGAACTTGTAATTGTCAAATACAGAACTTAAAATTTAGAGCTTCTAATTATTATTGCAAATTATAACTTGAAGATCTGAACTTGTAATTGTCAAATACAGAACTTCAAATTGTTAAATACAAATTATTAGTGCAAATTATAACTTGAAGATCTGAACTTGTAATTGTCAAATACAGAACTTAAAATTGATAGCTTCTAATTATTATTGTAAATTATAACTTGAAGATCTGAACTTGTAATAGTGAATTACAGAACTTAGATTTGTTAAATTCCAATTATTATTTCAAATTATAACTTGAAGATCTGAACTAGTAATTGTCAAATACAGAACTTAAAATTGATAGCTTCTAATTATTATTGCATATTATAACTTGAAGATCTGAACTTGTAATTGTTAAATACAGAACTTAAAATTGATAGCTTCTAATTATTATTGTAAATTATAACTTCAAGATCTGAACTTGTAATTGTCAAATACAGAACTTAAAATTGATAGCTTCTAATTATTATTGCAAATAATAACTTGAAGATCTGAACTTGTAATTGTCAAATACAGAACTTAAAATTGATAGCTTCTAATTATTTCTGCAAATTATAATTTGAAGATCTGAACTTGTAATAGACAAACACGCAACTTAGCATTGTTAAATACAAATTGTGATTGCAAATTATAACTTGAAGATCTGAACCTGTAATAGGTAAATACAGAACTTCGAATTGTTAAATTCAAACTAAGATTGCAAATAATAATTCGAAGATCTGAACTTGTAATAGTCAAATACAGAACTTCTAATTGTTAAATAAAAATTATTAGTGCAAATTATAACTTGAAGATCTGAACTAGTAATTGTCAAATACAGAACTTAAAATTGATAGCTTCTAATTATTATTGCAAATTATAACTTGAAGATCTGAACTTGTAATTGTCAAATACAGAACTTCTAATTGTTAAATACAAATTATTAGTGCAAATTATAACTTGAAGATCTGAACTTGTAATTGTCAAATACAGAACTTAAAATTGATAGCTTCTAATTATTATTGCAAATTATAACTTGAAGATCTGAACTTGAAATAGTCAAATACAGAACTTAAAATTGATAGCTTCTAATTATTATTGTAAATTATAACTTCAAGATCTGAACTTGTAATTGTCAAATACAGAACTTAAAATTGATAGCTTCTAATTATTATTGCAAATTATAACTTGAAGATCTGAACTTGTAATTGTCAAATACAGAACTTAAAATTGATAGCTTCTAATTATTATTGCAAATTATAACTTGAAGATCTGAACTTGTAATTGTCAAATACAGAACTTCAAATTGTTAAATACAAATTATTAGTGCAAATTATAACTTGAAGATCTGAACTTGTAATTGTCAAATACAGAACTTAAAATTGATAGCTTCTAATTATTATTGTAAATTATAACTTGAAGATCTGAACTTGTAATAGTGAATTACAGAACTTAGATTTGTTAAATTCAAATTATTATTTCAAATTATAACTTGAAGATCTGAACTAGTAATTGTCAAATACAGAACTTAAAATTGATAGCTTCTAATTATTATTGCATATTATAACTTGAAGATCTGAACTTGTAATTGTGAAATACAGAACTTAAAATTGATAGCTTCTAATTATTATTGTAAATTATAACTTCAAGATCTGAACTTGTAATTGTCAAATACAGAACTTAAAATTGAGAGCTTCTAATTATTATTGCAAATAATAACTTGAAGATCTGAACTTGTAATTGTCAAATACAGAACTTAAAATTGATAGCTTCTAATTATTATTGCAAATTATAATTTGAAGATCTGAACTTGTAATAGACAAATACGCAACTTAGCATTGTTAAATACAAATTGTGATTGCAAATTATAACTTGAAGATCTGAACTAGTAATTGTCAAATACAGAACTTAAAATTGATAGCTTCTAATTATTATTGCAAATTATAACTTGAAGATCTGAACTTGTAATTGTCAAATACAGAACTTCTAATTGTTAAATACAAATTATTAGTGCAAATTATAACTTGAAGATCTGAACTTGTAATTGTCAAATACAGAACTTAAAATTGATAGCTTCTAATTATTATTGCAAATTATAACTTGAAGATCTGAACTTGAAATAGTCAAATACAGAACTTAAAATTGATAGCTTCTAATTATTATTGTAAATTATAACTTCAAGATCTGAACTTGTAATTGTCAAATACAGAACTTAAAATTGATAGCTTCTAATTATTATTGCAAATAATAACTTCAAGATCTGAACTTGTAATTGTCAAATACAGAACTTAAAATTGATAGCTTCTAATTATTATTGCAAATAATAACTTGAAGATCTGAACTTGTAATTGTCAAATACAGAACTTAAAATTGATAGATTCTAATTATTATTGCAAATTATAACTTAAAGATCTGAACTTGTAATTGTCAAATACAGAACTTCAAATTGTTAAATACAAATTATTAGTGCAAATTATAACTTGAAGATCTGAACTAGTAATTGTCAAATACAGAACTTAAAATTGATAGCTTCTAATTATTATTGCAAATTATAACTTGAAGATCTGAACTTGTAATTGTCAAATACAGAACTTAAAATTGATAGCTTCTAATTATTATTGCAAATTATAACT
The DNA here is from genome assembly GCA_963170105.1 of Cantharis lateralis. NCBI lineage: Eukaryota > Metazoa > Arthropoda > Insecta > Coleoptera > Cantharidae > Cantharis > Cantharis lateralis. The sequence continues at coordinate 20,790,758 of OY720625.1, read as the reverse complement.
TGAAGATCTGAACTTGTAATTGTCAAATACAGAACTTAAAATTGATAGCTTCTAATTATTATTGCAAATTATAACTTGAAGATCTGAACTTGTAATTGTCAAATACAGAACTTCAAATTGTTAAATACAAATTATTAGTGCAAATTATAACTTGAAGATCTGAACTTGTAATTGTCAAATACAGAACTTAAAATTGATAGCTTCTAATTATTATTGTAAATTATAACTTGAAGATCTGAACTTGTAATAGTGAATTACAGAACTTAGATTTGTTAAATTCAAATTATTATTTCAAATTATAACTTGAAGATCTGAACTAGTAATTGTCAAATACAGAACTTAAAATTGATAGCTTCTAATTATTATTGCATATTATAACTTGAAGATCTGAACTTGTAATTGTGAAATACAGAACTTAAAATTGATAGCTTCTAATTATTATTGTAAATTATAACTTCAAGATCTGAACTTGTAATTGTCAAATACAGAACTTAAAATTGAGAGCTTCTAATTATTATTGCAAATAATAACTTGAAGATCTGAACTTGTAATTGTCAAATACAGAACTTAAAATTGATAGCTTCTAATTATTATTGCAAATTATAATTTGAAGATCTGAACTTGTAATAGACAAATACGCAACTTAGCATTGTTAAATACAAATTGTGATTGCAAATTATAACTTGAAGATCTGAACTAGTAATTGTCAAATACAGAACTTAAAATTGATAGCTTCTAATTATTATTGCAAATTATAACTTGAAGATCTGAACTTGTAATTGTCAAATACAGAACTTCTAATTGTTAAATACAAATTATTAGTGCAAATTATAACTTGAAGATCTGAACTTGTAATTGTCAAATACAGAACTTAAAATTGATAGCTTCTAATTATTATTGCAAATTATAACTTGAAGATCTGAACTTGAAATCGTCAAATACAGAACTTAAAATTGATAGCTTCTAATTATTATTGTAAATTATAACTTCAAGATCTGAACTTGTAATTGTCAAATACAGAACTTAAAATTGATAGCTTCTAATTATTATTGCAAATAATAACTTCAAGATCTGAACTTGTAATTGTCAAATACAGAACTTAAAATTGATAGCTTCTAATTATTATTGCAAATAATAACTTGAAGATCTGAACTTGTAATTGTCAAATACAGAACTTAAAATTGATAGATTCTAATTATTATTGCAAATTATAACTTAAAGATCTGAACTTGTAATTGTCAAATACAGAACTTCAAATTGTTAAATACAAATTATTAGTGCAAATTATAACTTGAAGATCTGAACTAGTAATTGTCAAATACAGAACTTAAAATTGATAGCTTCTAATTATTATTGCAAATTATAACTTGAAGATCTGAACTTGTAATTGTCAAATACAGAACTTAAAATTGATAGCTTCTAATTATTATTGCAAATTATAACTTGAAGATCTGAACTTGTAATTGTCAAATACAGAACTTCAAATTGATAGCTTCTAATTATTATTGCAAATTATAACTTGAAGATCTGAACTTGTAATTGTCAAATACAGAACTTCAAATTGTTAAATACAAATTATTAGTGCAAATTATAACTTGAAGATCTGAACTTGTAATTGTCAAATACAGAACTTAAAATTGATAGCTTCTAATTATTATTGTAAATTATAACTTGAAGATCTGAACTTGTAATAGTGAATTACAGAACTTAGATTTGTTAAATTCAAATTATTATTTCAAATTATAACTTGAAGATCTGAACTAGTAATTGTCAAATACAGAACTTAAAATTGATAGCTTCTAATTATTATTGCATATTATAACTTGAAGATCTGAACTTGTAATTGTGAAATACAGAACTTAAAATTGATAGCTTCTAATTATTATTGTAAATTATAACTTCAAGATCTGAACTTGTAATTGTCAAATACAGAACTTAAAATTGAGAGCTTCTAATTATTATTGCAAATAATAACTTGAAGATCTGAACTTGTAATTGTCAAATACAGAACTTAAAATTGATAGCTTCTAATTATTATTGCAAATTATAATTTGAAGATCTGAACTTGTAATAGACAAATACGCAACTTAGCATTGTTAAATACAAATTGTGATTGCAAATTATAACTTGAAGATCTGAACTAGTAATTGTCAAATACAGAACTTAAAATTGAAAGCTTCTAATTATTATTGCAAATTATAACTTGAAGATCTGAACTTGTAATTGTCAAATACAGAACTTCTAATTGTTAAATACAAATTATTAGTGCAAATTATAACTTGAAGATCTGAACTTGTAATTGTCAAATACAGAACTTAAAATTGATAGCTTCTAATTATTATTGCAAATTATAACTTGAAGATCTGAACTTGAAATAGTCAAATACAGAACTTAAAATTGATAGCTTCTAATTATTATTGTAAATTATAACTTCAAGATCTGAACTTGTAATTGTCAAATACAGAACTTAAAATTGATAGCTTCTAATTATTATTGCAAATAATAACTTCAAGATCTGAACTTGTAATTGTCAAATACAGAACTTAAAATTGATAGCTTCTAATTATTATTGCAAATAATAACTTGAAAATCTGAACTTGTAATTGTCAAATACAGAACTTAAAATTGATAGATTCTAATTATTATTGCAAATTATAACTTAAAGATCTGAACTTGTAATTGTCAAATACAGAACTTCAAATTGTTAAATACAAATTATTAGTGCAAATTATAACTTGAAGATCTGAACTAGTAATTGTCAAATACAGAACTTAAAATTGATAGCTTCTAATTATTATTGCAAATTATAACTTGAAGATCTGAACTTGTAATTGTCAAATACAGAACTTAAAATTGATAGCTTCTAATTATTATTGCAAATTATAACTTGAAGATCTGAACTTGTAATTGTCAAATACAGAACTTAAAATTGATAGCTTCTAATTATTATTGCAAATTATAACTTGAAGATCTGAACTTGTAATTGTCAAATACAGAACTTCAAATTGTTAAATACAAATTATTAGTGCAAATTATAACTTGAAGATCTGAACTTGTAATTGTCAAATACAGAACTTAAAATTGATAGCTTCTAATTATTATTGTAAATTATAACTTGAAGATCTGAACTTGTAATAGTGAATTACAGAACTTAGATTTGTTAAATTCAAATTATTATTTCAAATTATAACTTGGAGATCTGAACTAGTAATTGTCAAATACAGAACTTAAAATTGATAGCTTCTAATTATTATTGCATATTATAACTTGAAGATCTGAACTTGTAATTGTGAAATACAGAACTTAAAATTGATAGCTTCTAATTATTATTGTAAATTATAACTTCAAGATCTGAACTTGTAATTGTCAAATACAGAACTTAAAATTGAGAGCTTCTAATTATTATTGCAAATAATAACTTGAAGATCTGAACTTGTAATTGTCAAATACAGAACTTAAAATTGATAGCTTCTAATTATTATTGCAAATTATAATTTGAAGATCTGAACTTGTAATAGACAAATACGCAACTTAGCATTGTTAAATACAAATTGTGATTGCAAATTATAACTTGAAGATCTGAACTAGTAATTGTCAAATACAGAACTTAAAATTGAAAGCTTCTAATTATTATTGCAAATTATAACTTGAAGATCTGAACTTGTAATTGTCAAATACAGAACTTCTAATTGTTAAATACAAATTATTAGTGCAAATTATAACTTGAAGATCTGAACTTGTAATTGTCAAATACAGAACTTAAAATTGATAGCTTCTAATTATTATTGCAAATTATAACTTGAAGATCTGAACTTGAAATAGTCAAATACAGAACTTAAAATTGATAGCTTCTAATTATTATTGTAAATTATAACTTCAAGATCTGAACTTGTAATTGTCAAATACAGAACTTAAAATTGATAGCTTCTAATTATTATTGCAAATAATAACTTCAAGATCTGAACTTGTAATTGTCAAATACAGAACTTAAAATTGATAGCTTCTAATTATTATTGCAAATAATAACTTGAAGATCTGAACTTGTAATTGTCAAATACAGAACTTAAAATTGATAGATTCTAATTATTATTGCAAATTATAACTTAAAGATCTGAACTTGTAATTGTCAAATACAGAACTTCAAATTGTTAAATACAAATTATTAGTGCAAATTATAACTTGAAGATCTGAACTAGTAATTGTCAAATACAGAACTTAAAATTGATAGCTTCTAATTATTATTGCAAATTATAACTTGAAGATCTGAACTTGTAATTGTCAAATACAGAACTTAAAATTGATAGCTTCTAATTATTATTGCAAATTATAACTTGAAGATCTGAACTTGTAATTGTCAAATACAGAACTTAAAATTGATAGCTTCTAATTATTATTGCAAATTATAACTTGAAGATCTGAACTTGTAATTGTCAAATACAGAACTTCAAATTGTTAGATACAAATTATTAGTGCAAATTATAACTTGAAGATCTGAACTTGTAATTGTCAAATACAGAACTTAAAATTGATAGCTTCTAATTATTATTGTAAATTATAACTTGAAGATCTGAACTTGTAATAGTGAATTACAGAACTTAGATTTGTTAAATTCAAATTATTATTTCAAATTATAACTTGAAGATCTGAACTAGTAATTGTCAAATACAGAACTTAAAATTGATAGCTTCTAATTATTATTGCATATTATAACTTGAAGATCTGAACTTGTAATTGTGAAATACAGAACTTAAAATTGATAGCTTCTAATTATTATTGAAAATTATAACTTCAAGATCTGAACTTGTAATTGTCAAATACAGAACTTAAAATTGATAGCTTCTAATTATTATTGCAAATAATAACTTGAAGATCTGAACTTGTAATTGTCAAATACAGAACTTAAAATTGATAGCTTCTAATTATTATTGCAAATTATAATTTGAAGATCTGAACTTGTAATAGACAAATACGCAACTTAGCATTGTTAAATACAAATTGTGATTGCAAATTATAACTTGAAGATCTGAACTAGTAATTGTCAAATACAGAACTTAAAATTGATAGCTTCTAATTATTATTGCAAATTATAACTTGAAGATCTGAACTTGTAATTGTCAAATACAGAACTTCTAATTGTTAAATACAAATTATTAGTGCAAATTATAACTTGAAGATCTGAACTTGTAATTGTCAAATACAGAACTTAAAATTGATAGCTTCTAATTATTATTGCAAATTATAACTTGAAGATCTGAACTTGAAATAGTCAAATACAGAACTTAAAATTGATAGCTTCTAATTATTATTGTAAATTATAACTTCAAGATCTGAACTTGTAATTGTCAAATACAGAACTTAAAATTGATAGCTTCTAATTATTATTGCAAATAATAACTTCAAGATCTGAACTTGTAATTGTCAAATACAGAACTTAAAATTGATAGCTTCTAATTATTATTGCAAATAATAACTTGAAGATCTGAACTTGTAATTGTCAAATACAGAACTTAAAATTGATAGATTCTAATTATTATTGCAAATTATAACTTAAAGATCTGAACTTGTAATTGTCAAATACAGAACTTAAAATTGATAGCTTCTAATTATTATTGTAAATTATAACTTGAAGATCTGAACTTGTAATAGTCAATTACAGAACTTAGATTTGTTAAATTCAAATTATTATTTCAAATTATAACTTGAAGATCTGAACTAGTAATTGTCAAATACAGAACTTAAAATTGATAGCTTCTAATTATTATTGCATATTATAACTTGAAGATCTGAACTTGTAATTGTGAAATACAGAACTTAAAATTGATAGCTTCTAATTATTATTGAAAATTATAACTTCAAGATCTGAACTTGTAATTGTCAAATACAGAACTTAAAATTGATAGCTTCTAATTATTATTGCAAATAATAACTTGAAGATCTGAACTTGTAATTGTCAAATACAGAACTTAAAATTGATAGCTTCTAATTATTATTGCAAATTATAATTTGAAGATCTGAACTTGTAATAGACAAATACGCAACTTAGCATTGTTAAATACAAATTGTGATTGCAAATTATAACTTGAAGATCTGAACTAGTAATTGTCAAATACAGAACTTAAAATTGATAGCTTCTAATTATTATTGCAAATTATAACTTGAAGATCTGAACTTGTAATTGTCAAATACAGAACTTCTAATTGTTAAATACAAATTATTAGTGCAAATTATAACTTGAAGATCTGAACTTGTAATTGTCAAATACAGAACTTAAAATTGATAGCTTCTAATTATTATTGCAAATTATAACTTGAAGATCTGAACTTGAAATAGTCAAATACAGAACTTAAAATTGATAGCTTCTAATTATTATTGTAAATTATAACTTCAAGATCTGAACTTGTAATTGTCAAATACAGAACTTAAATTGATAGCTTCTAATTATTATTGCAAATAATAACTTCAAGATCTGAACTTGTAATTGTCAAATACAGAACTTAAAATTGATAGCTTCTAATTATTATTGCAAATAATAACTTGAAGATCTGAACTTGTAATTGTCAAATACAGAACTTAAAATTGATAGATTCTAATTATTATTGCAAATTATAACTTAAAGATCTGAACTAGTAATTGTCAAATACAGAACTTCAAATTGTTAAATACAAATTATTAGTGCAAATTATAACTTGAAGATCTGAACTAGTAATTGTCAAATACAGAACTTAAAATTGATAGCTTCTAATTATTATTGCAAATTATAACTTGAAGATCTGAACTTGTAATTGTCAAATACAGAACTTAAAATTGATAGCTTCTAATTATTATTGCAAATTATAACTTGAAGATCTGAACTTGTAATTGTCAAATACAGAACTTAAAATTGATAGCTTCTAATTATTATTGCAAATTATAACTTGAAGATCTGAACTTGTAATTGTCAAATACAGAACTTCAAATTGTTAAATACAAATTATTAGTGCAAATTATAACTTGAAGATCTGAACTTGTAATTGTCAAATACAGAACTTAAAATTGATAGCTTCTAATTATTATTGTAAATTATAACTTGAAGATCTGAACTTGTAATAGTGAATTACAGAACTTAGATTTGTTAAATTCAAATTATTATTTCAAATTATAACTTGAAGATCTGAACTAGTAATTGTCAAATACAGAACTTAAAATTGATAGCTTCTAATTATTATTGCATATTATAACTTGAAGATCTGAACTTGTAATTGTGAAATACAGAACTTAAAATTGATAGCTTCTAATTATTATTGTAAATTATAACTTCAAGATCTGAACTTGTAATTGTCAAATACAGAACTTAAAATTGATAGCTTCTAATTATTATTGCAAATAATAACTTGAAGATCTGAACTTGTAATTGTCAAATACAGAACTTAAAATTGATAGATTCTAATTATTATTGCAAATTATAACTTAAAGATCTGAACTTGTAATTGTCAAATACAGAACTTCAAATTGTTAAATACAAATTATTAGTGCAAATTATAACTTGAAGATCTGAACTAGTAATTGTCAAATACAGAACTTAAAATTGATAGCTTCTAATTATTATTGCAAATTATAACTTGAAGATCTGAACTTGTAATTGTCAAATACAGAACTTATAATTGATAGCTTCAAATTATTATTGCAAATTATAACTTGAAGATCTGAACTTGTAATTGTCAAATACAGAACTTAAAATTGATAGCTTCTAATTATTATTGCAAATAATAACTTGAAGATCTGAACTTGTAATTGTCAAATACAGAACTTAAAATTGATAGCTTCTAATTATTATTGCAAATTATAATTTGAAGATCTGAACTTGTAATAGACAAATACGCAACTTAGCATTGTTAAATACAAATTGTGATTGCAAATTATAACTTGAAGATCTGAACCTGTAATAGGTAAATACAGAACTTCGAATTGTTAAATTCAAACTAAGATTGCAAATAATAATTCGAAGATCTGAACTTGTAATAGTCAAATACAGAACTTCTAATTGTTAAATACAAATTATTAGTGCAAATTATAACTTGAACATCTGAACTAGTAATTGTCAAATACAGAACTTAAAATTGATAGCTTCTAATTATTATTGCAAATTATAACTTGAAGATCTGAACTTGTAATTGTCAAATACAGAACTACTAATTGTTAAATACAAATTATAACTTGAAGATCTGAACTTGTAATTGTCAAATACAGAACTTAAAATTGATAGCTTCTAATTATTATTGCAAATTATAACTTGAAGATCTGAACTTGTAATAGTCAAATACAGAACTTAAAATTGATAGCTTCTAATTATTATTGTAAATTATAACTTGAAGATCTGAACTTGTAATTGTCAAATACAGAACTTAAAATTGATAGCTTCTAATTATTATTGCAAATAATAACTTGGAGATCTGAACTAGTAATTGTCAAATACAGAACTTAAAATTGATAGCTTCTAATTATTATTGCAAATTATAACTTGAAGATCTGAACTTGTAATTGTCAAATACAGAACTTAAAATTGATAGCTTCTAATTATTATTGCAAATTATAACTTGAAGATCTGAACTTGTAATTGTCAAATACAGAACTTAAAATTGATAGCTTCTAATTATTATTGCAAATTATAACTTGAAGATCTGAACTTGTAATTGTCAAATACAGAACTTCAAATTGTTAAATACAAATTATTAGTGCAAATTATAACTTGAAGATCTGAACTTGTAATTGTCAAATACAGAACTTAAAATTGATAGCTTCTAATTATTATTGTAAATTATAACTTGAAGATCTGAACTTGTAATAGTGAATTACAGAACTTAGATTTGTTAAATTCTAATTATTATTTCAAATTATAACTTGAAGATCTGAACTAGTAATTGTCAAATACAGAACTTAAAATTGATAGCTTCTAATTATTATTGCATATTATAACTTGAAGATCTGAACTTGTAATTGTTAAATACAGAACTTAAAATTGATAGCTTCTAATTATTATTGTAAATTATAACTTCAAGATCTGAACTAGTAATTGTCAAATACAGAACTTAAAATTGATAGCTTCTAATTATTATTGCAAATAATAACTTGAAGATCTGAACTTGTAATTGTCAAATACAGAACTTAAAATTGATAGCTTCTAATTATTACTGCAAATTATAATTTGAAGATCTGAACTTGTAATAGACAAACACGCAACTTAGCATTGTTAAATACAAATTGTGATTGCAAATTATAACTTGAAGATCTGAACCTGTAATAGGTAAATACAGAACTTCGAATTGTTAAATTCAAACTAAGATTGCAAATAATAATTCGAAGATCTGAACTTGTAATAGTCAAATACAGAACTTCTAATTGTTAAATAAAAATTATTAGTGCAAATTATAACTTGAAGATCTGAACTTGTAATTGTCAAATACAGAACTTAAAATTGATAGCTTCTAATTATTATTGCAAATTATAACTTGAAGATCTGAACTTGTAATTGTCAAATGCAGAACTTCTAATTGTTAAATACAAATTATTAGTGCAAATTATAACTTGAAGATCTGAACTTGTAATTGTCAAATACAGAACTTAAAATTGATAGCTTCTAATTATTATTGCAAATTATAACTTGAAGATCTGAACTTGTAATAGTCAAATACAGAACTTAAAATTGATAGCTTCTAATTATTATTGTAAATTATAACTTCAAGATCTGAACTTGTAATTGTCAAATACAGAACTTAAAATTGATAGCTTCTAATTATTATTGCAAATAATAACTTCAAGATCTGAACTTGTAATTGTCAAATACAGAACTTAAAATTGATAGCTTCTAATTATTATTGCAAATAATAACTTGAAGATCTGAACTTGTAATTGTCAAATACAGAACTTAAAATTGATAGATTCTAATTATTATTGCAAATTATAACTTAAAGATCTGAACTTGTAATTGTCAAATACAGAACTTCAAATTGTTAAATACAAATTATTAGTGCAAATTATAACTTGAAGATCTGAACTTGTAATTGTCAAATACAGAACTTAAAATTGATAGCTTCTAATTATTATTGTAAATTATAACTTGAAGATCTGAACTTGTAATAGTGAATTACAGAACTTAGATTTGTTAAATTCAAATTATTATTTCAAATTATAACTTGAAGATCTGAACTAGTAATTGTCAAATACAGAACTTAAAATTGATAGCTTCTAATTATTATTGTATATTATAACTTGAAGATCTGAACTTGTAATTGTGAAATACATTACTTAAAATTGATAGCTTCTAATTATTATTGTAAATTATAACTTCAAGATCTGAACTTGTAATTGTCAAATACAGAACTTAAAATTGATAGCTTCTAATTATTATTGCAAATAATAACTTGAAGATCTGAACTTGTAATTGTCAAATACAGAACTTAAAATTGATAGCTTCTAATTATTATTGCAAATTATAATTTGAAGATCTGAACTTGTAATAGACAAATACGCAACTTAGCATTGTTAAATACAAATTGTGATTGCAAATTATAACTTGAAGATCTGAACTTGTAATAGTCAAATACAGAACTTAAAATTGATAGCTTCTAATTATTATTGTAAATTATAACTTGAAGATCTGAACTTGTAATTGTCAAATACAGAACTTAAAATTGATAGCTTCTAATTATTATTGCAAATAATAACTTGGAGATCTGAACTAGTAATTGTCAAATACAGAACTTAAAATTGATAGCTTCTAATTATTATTGCAAATTATAACTTGAAGATCTGAACTTGTAATTGTCAAATACAGAACTTAAAATTGATAGCTTCTAATTATTATTGCAAATTATAACTTGAAGATCTGAACTTGTAATTGTCAAATACAGAACTTAAAATTGATAGCTTCTAATTATTATTGCAAATTATAACTTGAAGATCTGAACTTGTAATTGTCAAATACAGAACTTCAAATTGTTAAATACAAATTATTAGTGCAAATTATAACTTGAAGATCTGAACTTGTAATTGTCAAATACAGAACTTAAAATTGATAGCTTCTAATTATTATTGTAAATTATAACTTGAAGATCTGAACTTGTAATAGTGAATTACAGAACTTAGATTTGTTAAATTCAAATTATTATTTCAAATTATAACTTGAAGATCTGAACTAGTAATTGTCAAATACAGAACTTAAAATTGATAGCTTCTAATTATTATTGCATATTATAACTTGAAGATCTGAACTTGTAATTGTTAAATACAGAACTTAAAATTGATAGCTTCTAATTATTATTGTAAATTATAACTTCAAGATCTGAACTTGTAATTGTCAAATACAGAACTTAAAATTGATAGCTTCTAATTATTATTGCAAATAATAACTTGAAGATCTGAACTTGTAATTGTCAAATACAGAACTTAAAATTGATAGCTTCTAATTATTATTGCAAATAATAACTTGAAGATCTGAACTTGTAATTGTCAAATACAGAACTTAAAATTGATAGCTTCTAATTATTCTTGCAAATTATAATTTGAAGATCTGAACTTGTAATAGACAAATACGCAACTTAGCATTGTTAAATACAAATTGTGATTGCAAATTATAACTTGAAGATCTGAACCTGTAATAGGTAAATACAGAACTTCGAATTGTTAAATTCAAACTAAGATTGCAAATAATAATTCGAAGATCTGAACTTGTAATAGTCAAATACAGAACTTCTAATTGTTAAATACAAATTATTAGTGCAAATTATAACTTGAAGATCTGAACTAGTAATTGTCAAATACAGAACTTAAAATTGATAGCTTCTAATTATTATTGCAAATTATAACTTGAAGATCTGAACTTGTAATTGTCAAATACAGAACTTCTAATTGTTAAATACAAATTATTAGTGCAAATTATAACTTGAAGATCTGAACTTGTAATTGTCAAATACAGAACTTAAAATTGATAGCTTCTAATTATTATTGCAAATTATAACTTGAAGATCTGAACTTGTAATAGTCAAATACAGAACTTAAAATTGATAGCTTCTAATTATTATTGTAAATTATAACTTGAAGATCTGAACTTGTAATAGTGAATTACAGAACTTAGATTTGTTAAATTCAAATTATTATTTCAAATTATAACTTGAAGATCTGAACTAGTAATTGTCAAATACAGAACTTAAAATTGATAGCTTCTAATTATTATTGTATATTATAACTTGAAGATCTGAACTTGTAATTGTGAAATACATTACTTAAAATTGATAGCTTCTAATTATTATTGTAAATTATAACTTCAAGATCTGAACTTGTAATTGTCAAATACAGAACTTAAAATTGATAGCTTCTAATTATTATTGCAAATAATAACTTGAAGATCTGAACTTGTAATTGTCAAATACAGAACTTAAAATTGATAGCTTCTAATTATTATTGCAAATTATAATTTGAAGATCTGAACTTGTAATAGACAAATACGCAACTTAGCATTGTTAAATACAAATTGTGATTGCAAATTATAACTTGAAGATCTGAACTTGTAATAGTCAAATACAGAACTTAAAATTGATAGCTTCTAATTATTATTGTAAATTATAACTTGAAGATCTGAACTTGTAATTGTCAAATACAGAACTTAAAATTGATAGCTTCTAATTATTATTGCAAATAATAACTTGGAGATCTGAACTAGTAATTGTCAAATACAGAACTTAAAATTGATAGCTTCTAATTATTATTGCAAATTATAACTTGAAGATCTGAACTTGTAATTGTCAAATACAGAACTTAAAATTGATAGCTTCTATTTATTATTGCAAATTATAACTTGAAGATCTGAACTTGTAATTGTCAAATACAGAACTTAAAATTGATAGCTTCTAATTATTATTGCAAATTATAACTTGAAGATCTGAACTTGTAATTGTCAAATACAGAACTTCAAATTGTTAAATACAAATTATTAGTGCAAATTATAACTTGAAGATCTGAACTTGTAATTGTCAAATACAGAACTTAAAATTGATAGCTTGTAATTATTATTGTAAATTATAACTTGAAGATCTGAACTTGTAATAGTGAATTACAGAACTTAGATTTGTTAAATTCAAATTATTATTTCAAATTATAACTTGAAGATCTGAACTAGTAATTGTCAAATACAGAACTTAAAATTGATAGCTTCTAATTATTATTGCATATTATAACTTGAAGATCTGAACTTGTAATTGTTAAATACAGAACTTAAAATTGATAGCTTCTAATTATTATTGTAAATTATAACTTCAAGATCTGAACTTGTAATTGTCAAATACAGAACTTAAAATTGATAGCTTCTAATTATTATTGCAAATAATAACTTGAAGATCTGAACTTGTAATTGTCAAATACAGAACTTAAAATTGATAGCTTCTAATTATTATTGCAAATAATAACTTGAAGATCTGAACTGGTAATTGTCAAATACAGAACTTAAAATTGATAGCTTCTAATTATTCTTGCAAATTATAATTTGAAGATCTGAACTTGTAATAGACAAATACGCAACTTAGCATTGTTAAATACAAATTGTGATTGCAAATTATAACTTGAAGATCTGAACCTGTAATAGGTAAATACAGAACTTCGAATTGTTAAATTCAAACTAAGATTGCAAATAATAATTCGAAGATCTGAACTTGTAATAGTCAAATACAGAACTTCTAATTGTTAAATACAAATTATTAGTGCAAATTATAACTTGAAGATCTGAACTAGTAATTGTCAAATACAGAACTTAAAATTGATAGCTTCTAATTATTATTGCAAATTATAACTTGAAGATCTGAACTTGTAATTGTCAAATACAGAACTTCTAATTGTTAAATACAAATTATTAGTGCAAATTATAACTTGAAGATCTGAACTTGTAATTGTCAAATACAGAACTTAAAATTGATAGCTTCTAATTATTATTGCAAATTATAACTTGAAGATCTGAACTTGTAATAGTCAAATACAGAACTTAAAATTGATAGCTTCTAATTATTATTGTAAATTATAACTTGAAGATCTGAACTTGTAATAGTGAATTACAGAACTTAGATTTGTTAAATTCAAATTATTATTTCAAATTATAACTTGAAGATCTGAACTAGTAATTGTAAAATACAGAACTTAAAATTGATAGCTTCTAATTATTATTGCAAATTATAACTTGAAGATCTGAACTTGTAATTGTCAAATACAGAACTTAAAATTGATAGCTTCTAATTATTATTGTAAATTAAAACTTGAAGATCTGAACTTGTAATTGTCAAATACAGAACTTAAAATTGATAGCTTCTAATTATTATTGCAAATAATAACTTGGAGATCTGAACTAGTAATTGTCAAATACAGAACTTAAAATTGATAGCTTCTAATTATTATTGCAAATTATAACTTGAAGATCTGAACTTGTAATTGTCAAATACAGAACTTAAAATTGATAGCTTCTAATTATTTTTGCAAATTATAACTTGAAGATCTGAACTTGTAATTGTCAAATACAGAACATAAAATTGATAGCTTCTAATTATTATTTCAAATTATAACTTGAAGATCTGAACTTGTAATTGTCAAATACAGAACTTAAAATTAATAGCTTCTAATTATTATTGCAAATTATAACTTGAAGATCTGAACTTGTAATTGTCAAATACAGAACTAAAATTGATAGCTTCTAATTATTATTGTAAATTATAACTTGAAGATCTGAACTTGTAATAGTGAATTACAGAACTTAGATTTGTTAAATTCAAATTATTATTTCAAATTATAACTTGAAGATCTGAACTAGTAATTGTCAAATACAGAACTTAAAATTGATAGCTGCTAATTATTATTGCATATTATAACTTGAGATCTGAACTTGTAATTGTTAAATACAGAACTTAAAATTGATTGCTTCTAATTATTATTGTAAATTATAACTTCAAGATCTGAACTTGTAATTGTCAAATGCAGAACTTTAAATTGATAGCTTCTAATTATTATTGCAAATAATAACTTGAAGATCTGAACTTGTAATTGTCAAATACAGAACTTAAAATTGATAGCTTCTAATTATTATTGCAAATTATAATTTGAACTTGTAATAGTCAAATACAGAACTTCTAATTGTTAAATACAAATTATTAGTGCAAATTATAACATGAAGATCTGAACTAGTAATTGTCAAATACAGAACTTAAAATTGATAGCTTCTAATTATTATTGCAAATTATAACTTGAAGATCTGAACTTGTAATTGTCAAATACAGAACTTCTAATTGTTAAATACAAATTATTAGTGCAAATTATAACTTGAAGATCTGAACTTGTAATTGTCAAATACAGAACTTAAAATTGATAGCTTCTAATTATTATTGCAAATTATAACTTGAAGATCTGAACTTGTAATAGTCAAATACAGAACTTAAAATAGATAGCTTCTAATTATTATTGTAAATTATAACTTGAAGATCTGAACTTGTAATAGTGAATTACAGAACTTAGATTTTTTAAATTCAAATTATTATTTCAAATTATAACTTGAAGATCTGAACTAGTAATTGTCAAATACAGAACTTAAAATTGATAGCTTCTAATTATTATAGCAAATTATAACTTGAAGATCTGAACTTGTAATTGTCAAATACAGAACTTAAAATTGATAGCTTCTAATTATTATTGTAAATTATAACTTGAAGATCTGAACTTGTAATTGTCAAATACAGAACTTAAAATTGATAGCTTCTAATTATTATTGCAAATAATAACTTGGAGATCTGAACTAGTAATTGTCAAATACAGAACTTAAAATTGATAGCTTCTAATTATTATTGCAAATTATAACTTGAAGATCTGAACTTGTAGTTGTCAAATACAGAACTTAAAATTGATAGCTTCTAATTATTATTGCACATTATAACTTGAAGATCTGAACTTGTAATTGTCAAATACAGAACTTAAAATTAATAGCTTCTAATTATTATTGCAAATTATAACTTGAAGATCTGAACTTGTAATTGTCAAATACAGAACTTAAAATTGATAGCTTCTAATTATTATTGTAAATCATAACTTGAAGATCTGAACTTGTAATAGTGAATTACAGAACTTAGATTTGTTAAATTCAAATTATTATTTCAAATTATAACTTGAAGATCTGAACTAGTAATTGTCAAATACAGAACTTAAAATTGATAGCTTCTAATTATTATTGCATATTATAACTTGAGATCTGAACTTGTAATTGTTAAATACAGAACTTAAAATTGATAGCTTCTAATTATTATTGTAAATTATAACTTCAAGATCTGAACTTGTAATTGTCAAATGCAGAACTTAAAATTGATAGCTTCTAATTATTATTGCAAATAATAACTTGAAGATCTGAACTTGTAATTGTCAAATACAGAACTTAAAATTGATAGCTTCTAATTATTATTGCAAATTATAATTTGAAGATCTGAACTTGTAATAGACAAATACGCAACTTAGCATTGTTAAATACAAATTGTGATTGCAAATTATAACTTGAAGATCTGAACCTGTAATAGGTAAATACAGAACTTCGAATTGTTAAATTCAAACTAAGATTGCAAATAATAATTCGAAGATCTGAACTTGTAATAGTCAAATACAGAACTTCTAATTGTTAAATACAAATTATTAGTGCAAATTATAACTTGAAGATCTGAACTTGTAATTGTCAAATACAGAACTTAAAATTGATAGCTTCTAATTATTATTGCAAATTATAACTTGAAGATCTGAACTTGTAATAGTCAAATACAGAACTTAAAATTGATAGCTTCTTATTATTATTGTAAATTATAACTTGAAGATCTGAACTTGTAATTGTCAAATACAGAACTTAAAATTGATAGCTTCTAATTATTATTGCAAATAATAACTTGGAGATCTGAACTAGTAATTGTCAAATACAGAACTTAAAATTGATAGCTTCTAATTATTATTGCAAATTATAACTTGAAGATCTGAACTTGTAGTTGTCAAATACAGAACTTAAAATTGATAGCTTCTAATTATTATTGCACGTTATAACTTGAAGATCTGAACTTGTAATTGTCAAATACAGAACTTAAAATTAATAGCTTCTAATTATTATTGCAAATTATAACTTGAAGATCTGAACTTGTAATTGTCAAATACAGAACTTAAAATTGATAGCTTCTAATTATTATTGTAAATTATAACTTGAAGATCTGAACTTGTAATAGTGAATTACAGAACTAAGATTTGTTAAATTCAAATTATTATTTCAAATTATAACTTGAAGATCTGAACTAGTAATTGTCAAATACAGAACTTAAAATTGATAGCTTCTAATTATTATTGCATATTATAACTTGAGATCTGAACTTGTAATTGTTAAATACAGAACTTAAAATTGATAGCTTCTAATTATTATTGTAAATTATAACTTCAAGATCTGAACTTGTAATTGTCAAATGCAGAACTTAAAATTGATAGCTTCTAATTATTATTGCAAATAATAACTTGAAGATCTGAACTTGTAATTGTCAAATACAGAACTTAAAATTGATAGCTTCTAATTATTATTGCAAATTATAATTTGAAGATCTGAACTTGTAATAGACAAATACGCAACTTAGCATTGTTAAATACAAATTGTGATTGCAAATTATAACTTGAAGATCTGAACCTGTAATAGGTAAATACAGAACTTCGAATTGTTAAATTCAAACTAAGATTGCAAATAATAATTCGAAGATCTGAACTTGTAATAGTCAAATACAGAACTTCTAATTGTTAAATACAAATTATTAGTGCAAATTATAACTTGAAGATCTGAACTTGTAATTGTCAAATACAGAACTTAAAATTGATAGCTTCTAATTATTATTGTAAATTATAACTTGAAGATCTGAACTTGTAATAGTGAATTACAGAACTTAGATTTGTTGAATTCAAATTATTATTTCAAATTATAACTTGAAGATCTGAACTAGTAATTGTCAAATACAGACCTTAAAATTGATAGCTTCTAATTATTATTGCAAATTATAACTTGAAGATCTGTACTTGTAATTGTCAAATACAGAACTTAAAATTGATAGCTTCTAATTATTATTGTAAATTATAACTTGAAGATCTGAACTTGTAATTGTCAAATACAGAACTTAAAATTGATAGCTTCTAATTATTATTGCAAATAATAACTTGGAGATCTGAACTAGTAATTGTCAAATACAGAACTTAAAATTGATAGCTTCTAATTATTATTGCAAATTATAACTTGAAGATCTGAACTTGTAATTGTAAAATACAGAACTTAAAATTGATAGCTTCTAATTATTATTGCAACTTATAACTTGAAGATCTGAACTTGTAATTGTCAAATACAGAACATAAAATTGATAGCTTCTAATTATTATTTCAAATTATAACTTGAAGATCTGAACTTGTAATTGTCAAATACAGAACTTAAAATTGATAGCTTCTAATTATTATTGCAAATTATAACTTGAAGATCTGAACTTGTAATTGTCAAATACAGAACTTAAAATTGATAGCTTCTAATTATTATTGCATATTATAACTTGAAGATCTGAACTTGTAATTGTTAAATACAGAACTTAAAATTGATAGCTTCTAATTATTATTGTAAATTATAACTTCAAGATCTGAACTTGTAATTGTCAAATACAGAACTTAAAATTGATAGCTTCTAATTATTATTGCAAATAATAACTTGAAGATCTGAACTTGTAATTGTCAAATACAGAACTTAAAATTGATAGCTTCTAATTATTATTGCAAATTATAATTTGAAGATCTGAACTTGTAATAGACAAATACGCAACTTAGCATTGTTAAATACAAATTGTGATTGCAAATTATAACTTGAAGATCTGAACCTGTAATAGGTAAATACAGAACTTCGAATTGTTAAATTCAAACTAAGATTGCAAATAATAATTCGAAGATCTGAACTTGTAATAGTCAAATACAGAACTTCTAATTGTTAAATACAAATTATTAGTGCAAATTATAACTTGAAGATCTGAACTAGTAATTGTCAAATACAGAACTAAAATTGATAGCTTATAATTATTATTGCAAATTATAACTTGAAGATCTGAACTTGTAATTGTCAAATACAGAACTTCTAATTGTTAAATACAAATTATTAGTGCAAATTATAACTTGAAGATCTGAACTTGTAATTGTCAAATACAGAACTTAAAATTGATAGCTTCTAATTATTATTGTAAATTATAACTTGAAGATCTGAACTTGTAATAGTGAATTACAGAACTTAGATTTGTTAAATTCAAATTATTATTTCAAATTATAACTTGAAGATCTGAACTAGTAATTGTCAAATACAGAACTTAAAATTGATAGCTTCTAATTATTATTGTATATTATAACTTGAAGATCTGAACTTGTAATTGTGAAATACATTACTTAAAATTGATAGCTTCTAATTATTATTGTAAATTATAACTTCAAGATCTGAACTTGTAATTGTCAAATACAGAACTTAAAATTGATAGCTTCTAATTATTATTGCAAATAATAACTTGAAGATCTGAACTTGTAATTGTCAAATACAGAACTTAAAATTGATAGCTTCTAATTATTATTGCAAATTATAATTTGAAGATCTGAACTTGTAATAGACAAATACGCAACTTAGCATTGTTAAATACAAATTGTGATTGCAAATTATAACTTGAAGATCTGAACTTGTAATAGTCAAATACAGAACTTAAAATTGATAGCTTCTAATTATTATTGTAAATTATAACTTGAAGATCTGAACTTGTAATTGTCAAATACAGAACTTAAAATTGATAGCTTCTAATTATTATT
Organism: Cantharis lateralis; assembly: GCA_963170105.1. Taxonomy (NCBI): domain Eukaryota; kingdom Metazoa; phylum Arthropoda; class Insecta; order Coleoptera; family Cantharidae; genus Cantharis; species Cantharis lateralis. The sequence continues at coordinate 20,770,886 of OY720625.1, read as the reverse complement.
GCAAATAATAACTTGGAGATCTGAACTAGTAATTGTCAAATACAGAACTTAAAATTGATAGCTTCTAATTATTATTGCAAATTATAACTTGAAGATCTGAACTTGTAATTGTCAAATACAGAACTTAAAATTGATAGCTTCTAATTATTATTGCAAATTATAACTTGAAGATCTGAACTTGTAATTGTCAAATACAGAACTTAAAATTGATAGCTTCTAATTATTATTGCAAATTATAACTTGAAGATCTGAACTTGTAATTGTCAAATACAGAACTTCAAATTGTTAAATACAAATTATTAGTGCAAATTATAACTTGAAGATCTGAACTTGTAATTGTCAAATACAGAACTTAAAATTGATAGCTTCTAATTATTATTGTAAATTATAACTTGAAGATCTGAACTTGTAATAGTGAATTACAGAACTTAGATTTGTTAAATTCAAATTATTATTTCAAATTATAACTTGAAGATCTGAACTAGTAATTGTCAAATACAGAACTTAAAATTGATAGCTTCTAATTATTATTGCATATTATAACTTGAAGATCTGAACTTGTAATTGTTAAATACAGAACTTAAAATTGATAGCTTCTAATTATTATTGTAAATTATAACTTCAAGATCTGAACTTGTAATTGTCAAATACAGAACTTAAAATTGATAGCTTCTAATTATTATTGCAAATAATAACTTGAAGATCTGAACTTGTAATTGTCAAATACAGAACTTAAAATTGATAGCTTCTAATTATTATTGCAAATAATAACTTGAAGATCTGAACTTGTAATTGTCAAATACAGAACTTAAAATTGATAGCTTCTAATTATTCTTGCAAATTATAATTTGAAGATCTGAACTTGTAATAGACAAATACGCAACTTAGCATTGTTAAATACAAATTGTGATTGCAAATTATAACTTGAAGATCTGAACCTGTAATAGGTAAATACAGAACTTCGAATTGTTAAATTCAAACTAAGATTGCAAATAATAATTCGAAGATCTGAACTTGTAATAGTCAAATACAGAACTTCTAATTGTTAAATACAAATTATTAGTGCAAATTATAACTTGAAGATCTGAACTAGTAATTGTCAAATACAGAACTTAAAATTGATAGCTTCTAATTATTATTGCAAAAAAATAACTTGAAGATCTGAACTTGTAATTGTCAAATACAGAACTTCTAATTGTTAAATACAAATTATTAGTGCAAATTATAACTTGAAGATCTGAACTTGTAATTGTCAAATACAGAACTTAAAATTGATAGCTTCTAATTATTATTGCAAATTATAACTTGAAGATCTGAACTTGTAATAGTCAAATACAGAACTTAAAATTGATAGCTTCTAATTATTATTGTAAATTATAACTTGAAGATCTGAACTTGTAATAGTGAATTACAGAACTTAGATTTGTTAAATTCAAATTATTATTTCAAATTATAACTTGAAGATCTGAACTAGTAATTGTCAAATACAGAACTTAAAATTGATAGCTTCTAATTATTATTGTATATTATAACTTGAAGATCTGAACTTGTAATTGTGAAATACATTACTTAAAATTGATAGCTTCTAATTATTATTGTAAATTATAACTTCAAGATCTGAACTTGTAATTGTCAAATACAGAACTTAAAATTGATAGCTTCTAATTATTATTGCAAATAATAACTTGAAGATCTGAACTTGTAATTGTCAAATACAGAACTTAAAATTGATAGCTTCTAATTATTATTGCAAATTATAATTTGAAGATCTGAACTTGTAATAGACAAATACGCAACTTAGCATTGTTAAATACAAATTGTGATTGCAAATTATAACTTGAAGATCTGAACTTGTAATAGTCAAATACAGAACTTAAAATTGATAGCTTCTAATTATTATTGTAAATTATAACTTGAAGATCTGAACTTGTAATTGTCAAATACAGAACTTAAAATTGATAGCTTCTAATTATTATTGCAAATAATAACTTGGAGATCTGAACTAGTAATTGTCAAATACAGAACTTAAAATTGATAGCTTCTAATTATTATTGCAAATTATAACTTGAAGATCTGAACTTGTAATTGTCAAATACAGAACTTAAAATTGATAGCTTCTATTTATTATTGCAAATTATAACTTGAAGATCTGAACTTGTAATTGTCAAATACAGAACTTAAAATTGATAGCTTCTAATTATTATTGCAAATTATAACTTGAAGATCTGAACTTGTAATTGTCAAATACAGAACTTCAAATTGTTAAATACAAATTATTAGTGCAAATTATAACTTGAAGATCTGAACTTGTAATTGTCAAATACAGAACTTAAAATTGATAGCTTCTAATTATTATTGTAAATTATAACTTGAAGATCTGAACTTGTAATAGTGAATTACAGAACTTAGATTTGTTAAATTCAAATTATTATTTCAAATTATAACTTGAAGATCTGAACTAGTAATTGTCAAATACAGAACTTAAAATTGATAGCTTCTAATTATTATTGCATATTATAACTTGAAGATCTGAACTTGTAATTGTTAAATACAGAACTTAAAATTGATAGCTTCTAATTATTATTGTAAATTATAACTTCAAGATCTGAACTTGTAATTGTCAAATACAGAACTTAAAATTGATAGCTTCTAATTATTATTGCAAATAATAACTTGAAGATCTGAACTTGTAATTGTCAAATACAGAACTTAAAATTGATAGCTTCTAATTATTATTGCAAATAATAACTTGAAGATCTGAACTGGTAATTGTCAAATACAGAACTTAAAATTGATAGCTTCTAATTATTCTTGCAAATTATAATTTGAAGATCTGAACTTGTAATAGACAAATACGCAACATAGCATTGTTAAATACAAATTGTGATTGCAAATTATAACTTGAAGATCTGAACCTGTAATAGGTAAATACAGAACTTCGAATTGTTAAATTCAAACTAAGATTGCAAATAATAATTCGAAGATCTGAACTTGTAATAGTCAAATACAGAACTTCTAATTGTTAAATACAAATTATTAGTGCAAATTATAACTTGAAGATCTGAACTAGTAATTGTCAAATACAGAACTTAAAATTGATAGCTTCTAATTATTATTGCAAATTATAACTTGAAGATCTGAACTTGTAATTGTCAAATACAGAACTTCTAATTGTTAAATACAAATTATTAGTGCAAATTATAACTTGAAGATCTGAACTTGTAATTGTCAAATACAGAACTTAAAATTGATAGCTTCTAATTATTATTGCAAATTATAACTTGAAGATCTGAACTTGTAATAGTCAAATACAGAACTTAAAATTGATAGCTTCTAATTATTATTGTAAATTATAACTTGAAGATCTGAACTTGTAATAGTGAATTACAGAACTTAGATTTGTTAAATTCAAATTATTATTTCAAATTATAACTTGAAGATCTGAACTAGTAATTGTAAAATACAGAACTTAAAATTGATAGCTTCTAATTATTATTGCAAATTATAACTTGAAGATCTGAACTTGTAATTGTCAAATACAGAACTTAAAATTGATAGCTTCTAATTATTATTGTAAATTAAAACTTGAAGATCTGAACTTGTAATTGTCAAATACAGAACTTAAAATTGATAGCTTCTAATTATTATTGCAAATAATAACTTGGAGATCTGAACTAGTAATTGTCAAATACAGAACTTAAAATTGATAGCTTCTAATTATTATTGCAAATTATAACTTGAAGATCTGAACTTGTAATTGTCAAATACAGAACTTAAAATTGATAGCTTCTAATTATTTTTGCAAATTATAACTTGAAGATCTGAACTTGTAATTGTCAAATACAGAACATAAAATTGATAGCTTCTAATTATTATTTCAAATTATAACTTGAAGATCTGAACTTGTAATTGTCAAATACAGAACTTAAAATTAATAGCTTCTAATTATTATTGCAAATTATAACTTGAAGATCTGAACTTGTAATTGTCAAATACAGAACTAAAATTGATAGCTTCTAATTATTATTGTAAATTATAACTTGAAGATCTGAACTTGTAATAGTGAATTACAGAACTTAGATTTGTTAAATTCAAATTATTATTTCAAATTATAACTTGAAGATCTGAACTAGTAATTGTCAAATACAGAACTTAAAATTGATAGCTGCTAATTATTATTGCATATTATAACTTGAGATCTGAACTTGTAATTGTTAAATACAGAACTTAAAATTGATTGCTTCTAATTATTATTGTAAATTATAACTTCAAGATCTGAACTTGTAATTGTCAAATGCAGAACTTTAAATTGATAGCTTCTAATTATTATTGCAAATAATAACTTGAAGATCTGAACTTGTAATTGTCAAATACAGAACTTAAAATTGATAGCTTCTAATTATTATTGCAAATTATAATTTGAACTTGTAATAGTCAAATACAGAACTTCTAATTGTTAAATACAAATTATTAGTGCAAATTATAACATGAAGATCTGAACTAGTAATTGTCAAATACAGAACTTAAAATTGATAGCTTCTAATTATTATTGCAAATTATAACTTGAAGATCTGAACTTGTAATTGTCAAATACAGAACTTCTAATTGTTAAATACAAATTATTAGTGCAAATTATAACTTGAAGATCTGAACTTGTAATTGTCAAATACAGAACTTAAAATTGATAGCTTCTAATTATTATTGCAAATTATAACTTGAAGATCTGAACTTGTAATAGTCAAATACAGAACTTAAAATAGATAGCTTCTAATTATTATTGTAACTTATAACTTGAAGATCTGAACTTGTAATAGTGAATTACAGAACTTAGATTTTTTAAATTCAAATTATTATTTCAAATTATAACTTGAAGATCTGAACTAGTAATTGTCAAATACAGAACTTAAAATTGATAGCTTCTAATTATTATTGCAAATTATAACTTGAAGATCTGAACTTGTAATTGTCAAATACAGAACTTAAAATTGATAGCTTCTAATTATTATTGTAAATTATAACTTGAAGATCTGAACTTGTAATTGTCAAATACAGAACTTAAAATTGATAGCTTCTAATTATTATTGCAAATAATAACTTGGAGATCTGAACTAGTAATTGTCAAATACAGAACTTAAAATTGATAGCTTCTAATTATTATTGCAAATTATAACTTGAAGATCTGAACTTGTAGTTGTCAAATACAGAACTTAAAATTGATAGCTTCTAATTATTATTGCACATTATAACTTGAAGATCTGAACTTGTAATTGTCAAATACAGAACTTAAAATTAATAGCTTCTAATTATTATTGCAAATTATAACTTGAAGATCTGAACTTGTAATTGTCAAATACAGAACTTAAAATTGATAGCTTCTAATTATTATTGTAAATCATAACTTGAAGATCTGAACTTGTAATAGTGAATTACAGAACTTAGATTTGTTAAATTCAAATTATTATTTCAAATTATAACTTGAAGATCTGAACTAGTAATTGTCAAATACAGAACTTAAAATTGATAGCTTCTAATTATTATTGCATATTATAACTTGAGATCTGAACTTGTAATTGTTAAATACAGAACTTAAAATTGATAGCTTCTAATTATTATTGTAAATTATAACTTCAAGATCTGAACTTGTAATTGTCAAATGCAGAACTTAAAATTGATAGCTTCTAATTATTATTGCAAATAATAACTTGAAGATCTGAACTTGTAATTGTCAAATACAGAACTTAAAATTGATAGCTTCTAATTATTATTGCAAATTATAATTTGAAGATCTGAACTTGTAATAGACAAATACGCAACTTAGCATTGTTAAATACAAATTGTGATTGCAAATTATAACTTGAAGATCTGAACCTGTAATAGGTAAATACAGAACTTCGAATTGTTAAATTCAAACTAAGATTGCAAATAATAATTCGAAGATCTGAACTTGTAATAGTCAAATACAGAACTTCTAATTGTTAAATACAAATTATTAGTGCAAATTATAACTTGAAGATCTGAACTTGTAATTGTCAAATACAGAACTTAAAATTGATAGCTTCTAATTATTATTGCAAATTATAACTTGAAGATCTGAACTTGTAATAGTCAAATACAGAACTTAAAATTGATAGCTTCTAATTATTATTGTAAATTATAACTTGAAGATCTGAACTTGTAATTGTCAAATACAGAACTTAAAATTGATAGCTTCTAATTATTATTGCAAATAATAACTTGGAGATCTGAACTAGTAATTGTCAAATACAGAACTTAAAATTGATAGCTTCTAATTATTATTGCAAATTATAACTTGAAGATCTGAACTTGTAGTTGTCAAATACAGAACTTAAAATTGATAGCTTCTAATTATTATTGCACGTTATAACTTGAAGATCTGAACTTGTAATTGTCAAATACAGAACTTAAAATTAATAGCTTCTAATTATTATTGCAAATTATAACTTGAAGATCTGAACTTGTAATTGTCAAATACAGAACTTAAAATTGATAGCTTCTAATTATTATTGTAAATTATAACTTGAAGATCTGAACTTGTAATAGTGAATTACAGAACTAAGATTTGTTAAATTCAAATTATTATTTCAAATTATAACTTGAAGATCTGAACTAGTAATTGTCAAATACAGAACTTAAAATTGATAGCTTCTAATTATTATTGCATATTATAACTTGAGATCTGAACTTGTAATTGTTAAATACAGAACTTAAAATTGATAGCTTCTAATTATTATTGTAAATTATAACTTCAAGATCTGAACTTGTAATTGTCAAATGCAGAACTTAAAATTGATAGCTTCTAATTATTATTGCAAATAATAACTTGAAGATCTGAACTTGTAATTGTCAAATACAGAACATAAAATTGATAGCTTCTAATTATTATTTCAAATTATAACTTGAAGATCTGAACTTGTAATTGTCAAATACAGAACTTAAAATTAATAGCTTCTAATTATTATTGCAAATTATAACTTGAAGATCTGAACTTGTAATTGTCAAATACAGAACTAAAATTGATAGCTTCTAATTATTATTGTAAATTATAACTTGAAGATCTGAACTTGTAATAGTGAATTACAGAACTTAGATTTGTTAAATTCAAATTATTATTTCAAATTATAACTTGAAGATCTGAACTAGTAATTGTCAAATACAGAACTTAAAATTGATAGCTGCTAATTATTATTGCATATTATAACTTGAGATCTGAACTTGTAATTGTTAAATACAGAACTTAAAATTGATTGCTTCTAATTATTATTGTAAATTATAACTTCAAGATCTGAACTTGTAATTGTCAAATGCAGAACTTTAAATTGATAGCTTCTAATTATTATTGCAAATAATAACTTGAAGATCTGAACTTGTAATTGTCAAATACAGAACTTAAAATTGATAGCTTCTAATTATTATTGCAAATTATAATTTGAACTTGTAATAGTCAAATACAGAACTTCTAATTGTTAAATACAAATTATTAGTGCAAATTATAACATGAAGATCTGAACTAGTAATTGTCAAATACAGAACTTAAAATTGATAGCTTCTAATTATTATTGCAAATTATAACTTGAAGATCTGAACTTGTAATTGTCAAATACAGAACTTCTAATTGTTAAATACAAATTATTAGTGCAAATTATAACTTGAAGATCTGAACTTGTAATTGTCAAATACAGAACTTAAAATTGATAGCTTCTAATTATTATTGCAAATTATAACTTGAAGATCTGAACTTGTAATAGTCAAATACAGAACTTAAAATAGATAGCTTCTAATTATTATTGTAAATTATAACTTGAAGATCTGAACTTGTAATAGTGAATTACAGAACTTAGATTTTTTAAATTCAAATTATTATTTCAAATTATAACTTGAAGATCTGAACTAGTAATTGTCAAATACAGAACTTAAAATTGATAGCTTCTAATTATTATTGCAAATTATAACTTGAAGATCTGAACTTGTAATTGTCAAATACAGAACTTAAAATTGATAGCTTCTAATTATTATTGTAAATTATAACTTGAAGATCTGAACTTGTAATTGTCAAATACAGAACTTAAAATTGATAGCTTCTAATTATTATTGCAAATAATAACTTGGAGATCTGAACTAGTAATTGTCAAATACAGAACTTAAAATTGATAGCTTCTAATTATTATTGCAAATTATAACTTGAAGATCTGAACTTGTAGTTGTCAAATACAGAACTTAAAATTGATAGCTTCTAATTATTATTGCACATTATAACTTGAAGATCTGAACTTGTAATTGTCAAATACAGAACTTAAAATTAATAGCTTCTAATTATTATTGCAAATTATAACTTGAAGATCTGAACTTGTAATTGTCAAATACAGAACTTAAAATTGATAGCTTCTAATTATTATTGTAAATCATAACTTGAAGATCTGAACTTGTAATAGTGAATTACAGAACTTAGATTTGTTAAATTCAAATTATTATTTCAAATTATAACTTGAAGATCTGAACTAGTAATTGTCAAATACAGAACTTAAAATTGATAGCTTCTAATTATTATTGCATATTATAACTTGAGATCTGAACTTGTAATTGTTAAATACAGAACTTAAAATTGATAGCTTCTAATTATTATTGTAAATTATAACTTCAAGATCTGAACTTGTAATTGTCAAATGCAGAACTTAAAATTGATAGCTTCTAATTATTATTGCAAATAATAACTTGAAGATCTGAACTTGTAATTGTCAAATACAGAACTTAAAATTGATAGCTTCTAATTATTATTGCAAATTATAATTTGAAGATCTGAACTTGTAATAGACAAATACGCAACTTAGCATTGTTAAATACAAATTGTGATTGCAAATTATAACTTGAAGATCTGAACCTGTAATAGGTAAATACAGAACTTCGAATTGTTAAATTCAAACTAAGATTGCAAATAATAATTCGAAGATCTGAACTTGTAATAGTCAAATACAGAACTTCTAATTGTTAAATACAAATTATTAGTGCAAATTATAACTTGAAGATCTGAACTTGTAATTGTCAAATACAGAACTTAAAATTGATAGCTTCTAATTATTATTGCAAATTATAACTTGAAGATCTGAACTTGTAATAGTCAAATACAGAACTTAAAATTGATAGCTTCTAATTATTATTGTAAATTATAACTTGAAGATCTGAACTTGTAATTGTCAAATACAGAACTTAAAATTGATAGCTTCTAATTATTATTGCAAATAATAACTTGGAGATCTGAACTAGTAATTGTCAAATACAGAACTTAAAATTGATAGCTTCTAATTATTATTGCAAATTATAACTTGAAGATCTGAACTTGTAGTTGTCAAATACAGAACTTAAAATTGATAGCTTCTAATTATTATTGCACGTTATAACTTGAAGATCTGAACTTGTAATTGTCAAATACAGAACTTAAAATTAATAGCTTCTAATTATTATTGCAAATTATAACTTGAAGATCTGAACTTGTAATTGTCAAATACAGAACTTAAAATTGATAGCTTCTAATTATTATTGTAAATTATAACTTGAAGATCTGAACTTGTAATAGTGAATTACAGAACTAAGATTTGTTAAATTCAAATTATTATTTCAAATTATAACTTGAAGATCTGAACTAGTAATTGTCAAATACAGAACTTAAAATTGATAGCTTCTAATTATTATTGCATATTATAACTTGAGATCTGAACTTGTAATTGTTAAATACAGAACTTAAAATTGATAGCTTCTAATTATTATTGTAAATTATAACTTCAAGATCTGAACTTGTAATTGTCAAATGCAGAACTTAAAATTGATAGCTTCTAATTATTATTGCAAATAATAACTTGAAGATCTGAACTTGTAATTGTCAAATACAGAACTTAAAATTGATAGCTTCTAATTATTATTGCAAATTATAATTTGAAGATCTGAACTTGTAATAGACAAATACGCAACTTAGCATTGTTAAATACAAATTGTGATTGCAAATTATAACTTGAAGATCTGAACCTGTAATAGGTAAATACAGAACTTCGAATTGTTAAATTCAAACTAAGATTGCAAATAATAATTCGAAGATCTGAACTTGTAATAGTCAAATACAGAACTTCTAATTGTTAAATACAAATTATTAGTGCAAATTATAACTTGAAGATCTGAACTTGTAATTGTCAAATACAGAACTTAAAATTGATAGCTTCTAATTATTATTGTAAATTATAACTTGAAGATCTGAACTTGTAATAGTGAATTACAGAACTTAGATTTGTTGAATTCAAATTATTATTTCAAATTATAACTTGAAGATCTGAACTAGTAATTGTCAAATACAGACCTTAAAATTGATAGCTTCTAATTATTATTGCAAATTATAACTTGAAGATCTGTACTTGTAATTGTCAAATACAGAACTTAAAATTGATAGCTTCTAATTATTATTGTAAATTATAACTTGAAGATCTGAACTTGTAATTGTCAAATACAGAACTTAAAATTGATAGCTTCTAATTATTATTGCAAATAATAACTTGGAGATCTGAACTAGTAATTGTCAAATACAGAACTTAAAATTGATAGCTTCTAATTATTATTGCAAATTATAACTTGAAGATCTGAACTTGTAATTGTAAAATACAGAACTTAAAATTGATAGCTTCTAATTATTATTGCAACTTATAACTTGAAGATCTGAACTTGTAATTGTCAAATACAGAACATAAAATTGATAGCTTCTAATTATTATTTCAAATTATAACTTGAAGATCTGAACTTGTAATTGTCAAATACAGAACTTAAAATTGATAGCTTCTAATTATTATTGCAAATTATAACTTGAAGATCTGAACTTGTAATTGTCAAATACAGAACTTAAAATTGATAGCTTCTAATTATTATTGCATATTATAACTTGAAGATCTGAACTTGTAATTGTTAAATACAGAACTTAAAATTGATAGCTTCTAATTATTATTGTAAATTATAACTTCAAGATCTGAACTTGTAATTGTCAAATACAGAACTTAAAATTGATAGCTTCTAATTATTATTGCAAATAATAACTTGAAGATCTGAACTTGTAATTGTCAAATACAGAACTTAAAATTGATAGCTTCTAATTATTATTGCAAATTATAATTTGAAGATCTGAACTTGTAATAGACAAATACGCAACTTAGCATTGTTAAATACAAATTGTGATTGCAAATTATAACTTGAAGATCTGAACCTGTAATAGGTAAATACAGAACTTCGAATTGTTAAATTCAAACTAAGATTGCAAATAATAATTCGAAGATCTGAACTTGTAATAGTCAAATACAGAACTTCTAATTGTTAAATACAAATTATTAGTGCAAATTATAACTTGAAGATCTGAACTAGTAATTGTCAAATACAGAACTTAAAATTGATAGCTTATAATTATTATTGCAAATTATAACTTGAAGATCTGAACTTGTAATTGTCAAATACAGAACTTCTAATTGTTAAATACAAATTATTAGTGCAAATTATAACTTGAAGATCTGAACTTGTAATTGTCAAATACAGAACTTAAAATTGATAGCTTCTAATTATTATTGTAAATTATAACTTGAAGATCTGAACTTGTAATAGTGAATTACAGAACTTAGATTTGTTAAATTCAAATTATTATTTCAAATTATAACTTGAAGATCTGAACTAGTAATTGTCAAATACAGAACTTAAAATTGATAGCTTCTAATTATTATTGTATATTATAACTTGAAGATCTGAACTTGTAATTGTGAAATACATTACTTAAAATTGATAGCTTCTAATTATTATTGTAAATTATAACTTCAAGATCTGAACTTGTAATTGTCAAATACAGAACTTAAAATTGATAGCTTCTAATTATTATTGCAAATAATAACTTGAAGATCTGAACTTGTAATTGTCAAATACAGAACTTAAAATTGATAGCTTCTAATTATTATTGCAAATTATAATTTGAAGATCTGAACTTGTAATAGACAAATACGCAACTTAGCATTGTTAAATACAAATTGTGATTGCAAATTATAACTTGAAGATCTGAACTTGTAATAGTCAAATACAGAACTTAAAATTGATAGCTTCTAATTATTATTGTAAATTATAACTTGAAGATCTGAACTTGTAATTGTCAAATACAGAACTTAAAATTGATAGCTTCTAATTATTATTGCAAATAATAACTTGGAGATCTGAACTAGTAATTGTCAAATACAGAACTTAAAATTGATAGCTTCTAATTATTATTGCAAATTATAACTTGAAGATCTGAACTTGTAATTGTCAAATACAGAACTTAAAATTGATAGCTTCTAATTATTATTGCAAATTATAACTTGAAGATCTGAACTTGTAATTGTCAAATACAGAACTTAAAATTGATAGCTTCTAATTATTATTGCAAATTATAACTTGAAGATCTGAACTTGTAATTGTCAAATACAGAACTTCAAATTGTTAAATACAAATTATTAGTGCAAATTATAACTTGAAGATCTGAACTTGTAATTGTCAAATACAGAACTTAAAATTGATAGCTTCTAATTATTATTGTAAATTATAACTTGAAGATCTGAACTTGTAATAGTGAATTACAGAACTTAGATTTGTTAAATTCAAATTATTATTTCAAATTATAACTTGAAGATCTGAACTAGTAATTGTCAAATACAGAACTTAAAATTGATAGCTTCTAATTATTATTGCATATTATAACTTGAAGATCTGAACTTGTAATTGTTAAATACAGAACTTAAAATTGATAGCTTCTAATTATTATTGTAAATTATAACTTCAAGATCTGAACTTGTAATTGTCAAATACAGAACTTAAAATTGATAGCTTCTAATTATTATTGCAAATAATAACTTGAAGATCTGAACTTGTAATTGTCAAATACAGAACTTAAAATTGATAGCTTCTAATTATTATTGCAAATAATAACTTGAAGATCTGAACTTGTAATTGTCAAATACAGAACTTAAAATTGATAGCTTCTAATTATTCTTGCAAATTATAATTTGAAGATCTGAACTTGTAATAGACAAATACGCAACTTAGCATTGTTAAATACAAATTGTGATTGCAAATTATAACTTGAAGATCTGAACCTGTAATAGGTAAATACAGAACTTCGAATTGTTAAATTCAAACTAAGATTGCAAATAATAATTCGAAGATCTGAACTTGTAATAGTCAAATACAGAACTTCTAATTGTTAAATACAAATTATTAGTGCAAATTATAACTTGAAGATCTGAACTAGTAATTGTCAAATACAGAACTTAAAATTGATAGCTTCTAATTATTATTGCAAATTATAACTTGAAGATCTGAACTTGTAATTGTCAAATACAGAACTTCTAATTGTTAAATACAAATTATTAGTGCAAATTATAACTTGAAGATCTGAACTTGTAATTGTCAAATACAGAACTTAAAATTGATAGCTTCTAATTATTATTGCAAATTATAACTTGAAGATCTGAACTTGTAATAGTCAAATACAGAACTTAAAATTGATAGCTTCTAATTATTATTGTAAATTATAACTTGAAGATCTGAACTTGTAATAGTGAATTACAGAACTTAGATTTGTTAAATTCAAATTATTATTTCAAATTATAACTTGAAGATCTGAACTAGTAATTGTCAAATACAGAACTTAAAATTGATAGCTTCTAATTATTATTGTATATTATAACTTGAAGATCTGAACTTGTAATTGTGAAATACATTACTTAAAATTGATAGCTTCTAATTATTATTGTAAATTATAACTTCAAGATCTGAACTTGTAATTGTCAAATACAGAACTTAAAATTGATAGCTTCTAATTATTATTGCAAATAATAACTTGAAGATCTGAACTTGTAATTGTCAAATACAGAACTTAAAATTGATAGCTTCTAATTATTATTTCAAATTATAATTTGAAGATCTGAACTTGTAATAGACAAATACGCAACTTAGCATTGTTAAATACAAATTGTGATTGCAAATTATAACTTGAAGATCTGAACTTGTAATAGTCAAATACAGAACTTAAAATTGATAGCTTCTAATTATTATTGTAAATTATAACTTGAAGATCTGAACTTGTAATTGTCAAATACAGAACTTAAAATTGATAGCTTCTAATTATTATTGCAAATAATAACTTGGAGATCTGAACTAGTAATTGTCAAATACAGAACTTAAAATTGATAGCTTCTAATTATTATTGCAAATTATAACTTGAAGATCTGAACTTGTAATTGTCAAATACAGAACTTAAAATTGATAGCTTCTATTTATTATTGCAAATTATAACTTGAAGATCTGAACTTGTAATTGTCAAATACAGAACTTAAAATTGATAGCTTCTAATTATTATTGCAAATTATAACTTGAAGATCTGAACTTGTAATTGTCAAATACAGAACTTCAAATTGTTAAATACAAATTATTAGTGCAAATTATAACTTGAAGATCTGAACTTGTAATTGTCAAATACAGAACTTAAAATTGATAGCTTCTAATTATTATTGTAAATTATAACTTGAAGATCTGAACTTGTAATAGTGAATTACAGAACTTAGATTTGTTAAATTCAAATTATTATTTCAAATTATAACTTGAAGATCTGAACTAGTAATTGTCAAATACAGAACTTAAAATTGATAGCTTCTAATTATTATTGCATATTATAACTTGAAGATCTGAACTTGTAATTGTTAAATACAGAACTTAAAATTGATAGCTTCTAATTATTATTGTAAATTATAACTTCAAGATCTGAACTTGTAATTGTCAAATACAGAACTTAAAATTGATAGCTTCTAATTATTATTGCAAATAATAACTTGAAGATCTGAACTTGTAATTGTCAAATACAGAACTTAAAATTGATAGCTTCTAATTATTATTGCAAATAATAACTTGAAGATCTGAACTGGTAATTGTCAAATACAGAACTTAAAATTGATAGCTTCTAATTATTCTTGCAAATTATAATTTGAAGATCTGAACTTGTAATAGACAAATACGCAACTTAGCATTGTTAAATACAAATTGTGATTGCAAATTATAACTTGAAGATCTGAACCTGTAATAGGTAAATACAGAACTTCGAATTGTTAAATTCAAACTAAGATTGCAAATAATAATTCGAAGATCTGAACTTGTAATAGTCAAATACAGAACTTCTAATTGTTAAATACAAATTATTAGTGCAAATTATAACTTGAAGATCTGAACTAGTAATTGTCAAATACAGAACTTAAAATTGATAGCTTCTAATTATTATTGCAAATTATAACTTGAAGATCTGAACTTGTAATTGTCAAATACAGAACTTCTAATTGTTAAATACAAATTATTAGTGCAAATTATAACTTGAAGATCTGAACTTGTAATTGTCAAATACAGAACTTAAAATTGATAGCTTCTAATTATTATTGCAAATTATAACTTGAAGATCTGAACTTGTAATAGTCAAATACAGAACTTAAAATTGATAGCTTCTAATTATTATTGTAAATTATAACTTGAAGATCTGAACTTGTAATAGTGAATTACAGAACTTAGATTTGTTAAATTCAAATTATTATTTCAAATTATAACTTGAAGATCTGAACTAGTAATTGTAAAATACAGAACTTAAAATTGATAGCTTCTAATTATTATTGCAAATTATAACTTGAAGATCTGAACTTGTAATTGTCAAATACAGAACTTAAAATTGATAGCTTCTAATTATTATTGTAAATTAAAACTTGAAGATCTGAACTTGTAATTGTCAAATACAGAACTTAAAATTGATAGCTTCTAATTATTATTGCAAATAATAACTTGAAGATCTGAACTAGTAATTGTCAAATACAGAACTTAAAATTGATAGCTTCTAATTATTATTGCAAATTATAACTTGAAGATCTGAACTTGTAATTGTCAAATACAGAACTTAAAATTGATAGCTTCTAATTATTTTTGCAAATTATAACTTGAAGATCTGAACTTGTAATTGTCAAATACAGAACATAAAATTGATAGCTTCTAATTATTATTTCAAATTATAACTTGAAGATCTGAACTTGTAATTGTCAAATACAGAACTTAAAATTAATAGCTTCTAATTATTATTGCAAATTATAACTTGAAGATCTGAACTTGTAATTGTCAAATACAGAACTAAAATTGATAGCTTCTAATTATTATTGTAAATTATAACTTGAAGATCTGAACTTGTAATAGTGAATTACAGAACTTAGATTTGTTAAATTCAAATTATTATTTCAAATTATAACTTGAAGATCTGAACTAGTAATTGTCAAATACAGAACTTAAAATTGATAGCTGCTAATTATTATTGCATATTATAACTTGAGATCTGAACTTGTAATTGTTAAATACAGAACTTAAAGTTGATTGCTTCTAATTATTATTGTAAATTATAACTTCAAGATCTGAACTTGTAATTGTCAAATGCAGAACTTTAAATTGATAGCTTCTAATTATTATTGCAAATAATAACTTGAAGATCTGAACTTGTAATTGTCAAATACAGAACTTAAAATTGATAGCTTCTAATTATTATTGCAAATTATAATTTGAACTTGTAATAGTCAAATACAGAACTTCTAATTGTTAAATACAAATTATTAGTGCAAATTATAACATGAAGATCTGAACTAGTAATTGTCAAATACAGAACTTAAAATTGATAGCTTCTAATTATTATTGCAAATTATAACTTGAAGATCTGAACTTGTAATTGTCAAATACAGAACTTCTAATTGTTAAATACAAATTATTAGTGCAAATTATAACTTGAAGATCTGAACTTGTAATTGTCAAATACAGAACTTAAAATTGATAGCTTCTAATTATTATTGCAAATTATAACTTGAAGATCTGAACTTGTAATAGTCAAATACAGAACTTAAAATAGATAGCTTCTAATTATTATTGTAAATTATAACTTGAAGATCTGAACTTGTAATAGTGAATTACAGAACTTAGATTTTTTAAATTCAAATTATTATTTCAAATTATAACTTGAAGATCTGAACTAGTAATTGTCAAATACAGAACTTAAAATTGATAGCTTCTAATTATTATTGCAAATTATAACTTGAAGATCTGAACTTGTAATTGTCAAATACAGAACTTAAAATTGATAGCTTCTAATTATTATTGTAAATTATAACTTGAAGATCTGAACTTGTAATTGTCAAATACAGAACTTAAAATTGATAGCTTCTAATTATTATTGCAAATAATAACTTGGAGATCTGAACTAGTAATTGTCAAATACAGAACTTAAAATTGATAGCTTCTAATTATTATTGCAAATTATAACTTGAAGATCTGAACTTGTAGTTGTCAAATACAGAACTTAAAATTGATAGCTTCTAATTATTATTGCACATTATAACTTGAAGATCTGAACTTGTAATTGTCAAATACAGAACTTAAAATTAATAGCTTCTAATTATTATTGCAAATTATAACTTGAAGATCTGAACTTGTAATTGTCAAATACAGAACTTAAAATTGATAGCTTCTAATTATTATTGTAAATCATAACTTGAAGATCTGAACTTGTAATAGTGAATTACAGAACTTAGATTTGTTAAATTCAAATTATTATTTCAAATTATAACTTGAAGATCTGAACTAGTAATTGTCAAATACAGAACTTAAAATTGATAGCTTCTAATTATTATTGCATATTATAACTTGAGATCTGAACTTGTAATTGTTAAATACAGAACTTAAAATTGATAGCTTCTAATTATTATTGTAAATTATAACTTCAAGATCTGAACTTGTAATTGTCAAATGCAGAACTTAAAATTGATAGCTTCTAATTATTATTGCAAATAATAACTTGAAGATCTGAACTTGTAATTGTCAAATACAGAACTTAAAATTGATAGCTTCTAATTATTATTGCAAATTATAATTTGAAGATCTGAACTTGTAATAGACAAATACGCAACTTAGCATTGTTAAATACAAATTGTGATTGCAAATTATAACTTGAAGATCTGAACCTGTAATAGGTAAATACAGAACTTCGAATTGTTAAATTCAAACTAAGATTGCAAATAATAATTCGAAGATCTGAACTTGTAATAGTCAAATACAGAACTTCTAATTGTTAAATACAAATTATTAGTGCAAATTATAACTTGAAGATCTGAACTTGTAATTGTCAAATACAGAACTTAAAATTGATAGCTTCTAATTATTATTGCAAATTATAACTTGAAGATCTGAACTTGTAATAGTCAAATACAGAACTTAAAATTGATAGCTTCTAATTATTATTGTAAATTATAACTTGAAGATCTGAACTTGTAATTGTCAAATACAGAACTTAAAATTGATAGCTTCTAATTATTATTGCAAATAATAACTTGGAGATCTGAACTAGTAATTGTCAAATACAGAACTTAAAATTGATAGCTTCTAATTATTATTGCAAATTATAACTTGAAGATCTGAACTTGTAGTTGTCAAATACAGAACTTAAAATTGATAGCTTCTAATTATTATTGCACGTTATAACTTGAAGATCTGAACTTGTAATTGTCAAATACAGAACTTAAAATTAATAGCTTCTAATTATTATTGCAAATTATAACTTGAAGATCTGAACTTGTAATTGTCAAATACAGAACTTAAAATTGATAGCTTCTAATTATTATTGTAAATTATAACTTGAAGATCTGAACTTGTGAATTACAGAACTAAGATTTGTTAAATTCAAATTATTATTTCAAATTATAACTTGAAGATCTGAACTAGTAATTGTCAAATACAGAACTTAAAATTGATAGCTTCTAATTATTATTGCATATTATAACTTGAGATCTGAACTTGTAATTGTTAAATACAGAACTTAAAATTGATAGCTTCTAATTATTATTGTAAATTATAACTTCAAGATCTGAACTTGTAATTGTCAAATGCAGAACTTAAAATTGATAGCTTCTAATTATTATTGCAAATAATAACTTGAAGATCTGAACTTGTAATTGTCAAATACAGAACTTAAAATTGATAGCTTCTAATTATTATTGCAAATTATAATTTGAAGATCTGAACTTGTAATAGACAAATACGCAACTTAGCATTGTTAAATACAAATTGTGATTGCAAATTATAACTTGAAGATCTGAACCTGTAATAGGTAAATACAGAACTTCGAATTGTTAAATTCAAACTAAGATTGCAAATAATAATTCGAAGATCTGAACTTGTAATAGTCAAATACAGAACTTCTAATTGTTAAATACAAATTATTAGTGCAAATTATAACTTGAAGATCTGAACTTGTAATTGTCAAATACAGAACTTAAAATTGATAGCTTCTAATTATTATTGTAAATTATAACTTGAAGATCTGAACTTGTAATAGTGAATTACAGAACTTAGATTTGTTGAATTCAAATTATTATTTCAAATTATAACTTGAAGATCTGAACTAGTAATTGTCAAATACAGACCTTAAAATTGATAGCTTCTAATTATTATTGCAAATTATAACTTGAAGATCTGTACTTGTAATTGTCAAATACAGAACTTAAAATTGATAGCTTCTAATTATTATTGTAAATTATAACTTGAAGATCTGAACTTGTAATTGTCAAATACAGAACTTAAAATTGATAGCTTCTAATTATTATTGCAAATAATAACTTGGAGATCTGAACTAGTAATTGTCAAATACAGAACTTAAAATTGATAGCTTCTAATTATTATTGCAAATTATAACTTGAAGATCTGAACTTGTAATTGTAAAATACAGAACTTAAAATTGATAGCTTCTAATTATTATTGCAACTTATAACTTGAAGATCTGAACTTGTAATTGTCAAATACAGAACATAAAATTGATAGCTTCTAATTATTATTTCAAATTATAACTTGAAGATCTGAACTTGTAATTGTCAAATACAGAACTTAAAATTGATAGCTTCTAATTATTATTGCAAATTATAACTTGAAGATCTGAACTTGTAATTGTCAAATACAGAACTTAAAATTGATAGCTTCTAATTATTATTGCATATTATAACTTGAAGATCTGAACTTGTAATTGTTAAATACAGAACTTAAAATTGATAGCTTCTAATTATTATTGTAAATTATAACTTCAAGATCTGAACTTGTAATTGTCAAATACAGAACTTAAAATTGATAGCTTCTAATTATTATTGCAAATAATAACTTGAAGATCTGAACTTGTAATTGTCAAATACAGAACTTAAAATTGATAGCTTCTAATTATTATTGCAAATTATAATTTGAAGATCTGAACTTGTAATAGACAAATACGCAACTTAGCATTGTTAAATACAAATTGTGATTGCAAATTATAACTTGAAGATCTGAACCTGTAATAGGTAAATACAGAACTTCGAATTGTTAAATTCAAACTAAGATTGCAAATAATAATTCGAAGATCTGAACTTGTAATAGTCAAATACAGAACTTCTAATTGTTAAATACAAATTATTAGTGCAAATTATAACTTGAAGATCTGAACTAGTAATTGTCAAATACAGAACTTAAAATTGATAGCTTATAATTATTATTGCAAATTATAACTTGAAGATCTGAACTTGTAATTGTCAAATACAGAACTTCTAATTGTTAAATACAAATTATTAGTGCAAATTATAACTTGAAGATCTGAACTTGTAATTGTCAAATACAGAACTTAAAATTGATAGCTTCTAATTATTATTGCAAATTATAACTTGAAGATCTGAACTTGTAATAGTCAAATACAGAACTTAAAATTGATAGCTTCTAATTATTATTGTAAATTATAACTTGAAGATCTGAACTTGTAATAGTGAATTACAGAACTTAGATTTGTTAAATTCAAATTATTATTTCAAATTATAACTTGAAGATCTGAACTAGTAATTGTAAAATACAGAACTTAAAATTGATATCTTCTAATTATTATTGCAAATTATAACTTGAAGATCTGAACTTGTTATTGTCAAATACAGAACTTAAAATTGATAGCTTCTAATTATTATTGTAAATTAAAACTTGTAGATCTGAACTTGTAATTGTCAAATACAGAACTTAAAATTGATAGCTTCTAATTATTATTGCAAATAATAACTTGGAGATCTGAACTAGTAATTGTCAAATACAGAACTTAAAATTGATAGCTTCTAATTATTATTGCAAATTATAACTTGAAGATCTGAACTTGTAATTGTCAAATACAGAACTTAAAATTGATAGCTTCTAATTATTTTTGCAAATTATAACTTGAAGATCTGAACTTGTAATTGTCAAATACAGAACATAAAATTGATAGCTTCTAATTATTATTTCAAATTATAACTTGAAGATCTGAACTTGTAATTGTCAAATACAGAACTTAAAATTGATAGCTTCTAATTATTATTGCACATTATAACTTGAAGATCTGAACTTGTAATTGTCAAATACAGAACTTAAAATTAATAGCTTCTAATTATTATTGCAAATTATAACTTGAAGATCTGAACTTGTAATTGTCAAATACAGAACTTAAAATTGATAGCTTCTAATTATTATTGTAAATTATAACTTGAAGATCTGAACTTGTAATAGTGAATTACATAACTTAGATTTGTTAAATTCAAATTATTATTTCAAATTATAACTTGAAGATCTGAACTAGTAATTGTCAAATACAGAACTTAAAATTGATAGCTTCTAATTATTATTGCATATTATAACTTGAGATCTGAACTTGTAATTGTTAAATACAGAACTTAAAATTGATAGCTTCTAATTATTATTGTAAATTATAACTTCAAGATCTGAACTTGTAATTGTCAAATGCAGAACTTAAAATTGATAGCTTCTAATTATTATTGCAAATAATAACTTGAAGATCTGAACTTGTAATTGTCAAATACAGAACTAAAAATTGATAGCTTCTAATTATTATTGCAAATTATAATTTGAAGATCTGAACTTGTAATAGACAAATACGCAACTTAGCATTGTTAAATAAAAATTGTGATTGCAAATTATAACTTGAAGATCTGAACCTGTAATAGGTAAATACAGAACTTCGAATTGTTAAATTCAAACTAAGATTGCAAATAATAATTCGAAGATCTGAACTTGTAATAGTCAAATACAGAACTTCTAATTGTTAAATACAAATTATTAGTGCAAATTATAACTTGAAGATCTGAACTTGTAATTGTCAAATACAGAACTTAAAATTGATAGCTGCTAATTATTATTGCATATTATAACTTGAGATCTGAACTTGTAATTGTTAAATACAGAACTTAAAATTGATTGCTTCTAATTATTATTGTAAATTATAACTTCAAGATCTGAACTTGTAATTGTCAAATGCAGAACTTTAAATTGATAGCTTCTAATTATTATTGCAAATAATAACTTGAAGATCTGAACTTGTAATTGTCAAATACAGAACTTAAAATTGATAGCTTCTAATTATTATTGCAAATTATAATTTGAACTTGTAATAGTCAAATACAGAACTTCTAATTGTTAAATACAAATTATTAGTGCAAATTATAACATGAAGATCTGAACTAGTAATTGTCAAATACAGAACTTAAAATTGATAGCTTCTAATTATTATTGCAAATTATAACTTGAAGATCTGAACTTGTAATTGTCAAATACAGAACTTCTAATTGTTAAATACAAATTATTAGTGCAAATTATAACTTGAAGATCTGAACTTGTAATTGTCAAATACAGAACTTAAAATTGATAGCTTCTAATTATTATTGCAAATTATAACTTGAAGATCTGAACTTGTAATAGTCAAATACAGAACTTAAAATAGATAGCTTCTAATTATTATTGTAAATTATAACTTGAAGATCTGAACTTGTAATAGTGAATTACAGAACTTAGATTTTTTAAATTCAAATTATTATTTCAAATTATAACTTGAAGATCTGAACTAGTAATTGTCAAATACAGAACTTAAAATTGATAGCTTCTAATTATTATTGCAAATTATAACTTGAAGATCTGAACTTGTAATTGTCAAATACAGAACTTAAAATTGATAGCTTCTAATTATAATTGTAAATTATAACTTGAAGATCTGAACTTGTAATTGTCAAATACAGAACTTAAAATTGATAGCTTCTAATTATTATTGCAAATAATAACTTGGAGATCTGAACTAGTAATTGTCAAATACAGAACTTAAAATTGATAGCTTCTAATTATTATTGCAAATTATAACTTGAAGATCTGAACTTGTAGTTGTCAAATACAGAACTTAAAATTGATAGCTTCTAATTATTATTGCACATTATAACTTGAAGATCTGAACTTGTAATTGTCAAATACAGAACTTAAAATTAATAGCTTCTAATTATTATTGCAAATTATAACTTGAAGATCTGAACTTGTAATTGTCAAATACAGAACTTAAAATTGATAGCTTCTAATTATTATTGTAAATCATAACTTGAAGATCTGAACTTGTAATAGTGAATTACAGAACTTAGATTTGTTAAATTCAAATTATTATTTCAAATTATAACTTGAAGATCTGAACTAGTAATTGTCAAATACAGAACTTAAAATTGATAGCTTCTAATTATTATTGCATATTATAACTTGAGATCTGAACTTGTAATTGTTAAATACAGAACTTAAAATTGATAGCTTCTAATTATTATTGTAAATTATAACTTCAAGATCTGAACTTGTAATTGTCAAATGCAGAACTTAAAATTGATAGCTTCTAATTATTATTGCAAATAATAACTTGAAGATCTGAACTTGTAATTGTCAAATACAGAACTTAAAATTGATAGCTTCTAATTATTATTGCAAATTATAATTTGAAGATCTGAACTTGTAATAGACAAATACGCAACTTAGCATTGTTAAATACAAATTGTGATTGCAAATTATAACTTGAAGATCTGAACCTGTAATAGGTAAATACAGAACTTCGAATTGTTAAATTCAAACTAAGATTGCAAATAATAATTCGAAGATCTGAACTTGTAATAGTCAAATACAGAACTTCTAATTGTTAAATACAAATTATTAGTGCAAATTATAACTTGAAGATCTGAACTTGTAATTGTCAAATACAGAACTTAAAATTGATAGCTTCTAATTATTATTGCAAATTATAACTTGAAGATCTGAACTTGTAATAGTCAAATACAGAACTTAAAATTGATAGCTTCTAATTATTATTGTAAATTATAACTTGAAGATCTGAACTTGTAATTGTCAAATACAGAACTTAAAATTGATAGCTTCTAATTATTATTGCAAATAATAACTTGGAGATCTGAACTAGTAATTGTCAAATACAGAACTTAAAATTGATAGCTTCTAATTATTATTGCAAATTATAACTTGAAGATCTGAACTTGTAGTTGTCAAATACAGAACTTAAAATTGATAGCTTCTAATTATTATTGCACGTTATAACTTGAAGATCTGAACTTGTAATTGTCAAATACAGAACTTAAAATTAATAGCTTCTAATTATTATTGCAAATTATAACTTGAAGATCTGAACTTGTAATTGTCAAATACAGAACTTAAAATTGATAGCTTCTAATTATTATTGTAAATTATAACTTGAAGATCTGAACTTGTAATAGTGAATTACAGAACTAAGATTTGTTAAATTCAAATTATTATTTCAAATTATAACTTGAAGATCTGAACTAGTAATTGTCAAATACAGAACTTAAAATTGATAGCTTCTAATTATTATTGCATATTATAACTTGAGATCTGAACTTGTAATTGTTAAATACAGAACTTAAAATTGATAGCTTCTAATTATTATTGTAAATTATAACTTCAAGATCTGAACTTGTAATTGTCAAATGCAGAACTTAAAATTGATAGCTTCTAATTATTATTGCAAATAATAACTTGAAGATCTGAACTTGTAATTGTCAAATACAGAACTTAAAATTGATAGCTTCTAATTATTATTGCAAATTATAATTTGAAGATCTGAACTTGTAATAGACAAATACGCAACTTAGCATTGTTAAATACAAATTGTGATTGCAAATTATAACTTGAAGATCTGAACCTGTAATAGGTAAATACAGAACTTCGAATTGTTAAATTCAAACTAAGATTGCAAATAATAATTCGAAGATCTGAACTTGTAATAGTCAAATACAGAACTTCTAATTGTTAAATACAAATTATTAGTGCAAATTATAACTTGAAGATCTGAACTTGTAATTGTCAAATACAGAACTTAAAATTGATAGCTTCTAATTATTATTGTAAATTATAACTTGAAGATCTGAACTTGTAATAGTGAATTACAGAACTTAGATTTGTTGAATTCAAATTATTATTTCAAATTATAACTTGAAGATCTGAACTAGTAATTGTCAAATACAGACCTTAAAATTGATAGCTTCTAATTATTATTGCAAATTATAACTTGAAGATCTGTACTTGTAATTGTCAAATACAGAACTTAAAATTGATAGCTTCTAATTATTATTGTAAATTATAACTTGAAGATCTGAACTTGTAATTGTCAAATACAGAACTTAAAATTGATAGCTTCTAATTATTATTGCAAATAATAACTTGGAGATCTGAACTAGTAATTGTCAAATACAGAACTTAAAATTGATAGCTTCTAATTATTATTGCAAATTATAACTTGAAGATCTGAACTTGTAATTGTAAAATACAGAACTTAAAATTGATAGCTTCTAATTATTATTGCAACTTATAACTTGAAGATCTGAACTTGTAATTGTCAAATACAGAACATAAAATTGATAGCTTCTAATTATTATTTCAAATTATAACTTGAAGATCTGAACTTGTAATTGTCAAATACAGAACTTAAAATTGATAGCTTCTAATTATTATTGCAAATTATAACTTGAAGATCTGAACTTGTAATTGTCAAATACAGAACTTAAAATTGATAGCTTCTAATTATTATTGCATATTATAACTTGAAGATCTGAACTTGTAATTGTTAAATACAGAACTTAAAATTGATAGCTTCTAATTATTATTGTAAATTATAACTTCAAGATCTGAACTTGTAATTGTCAAATACAGAACTTAAAATTGATAGCTTCTAATTATTATTGCAAATAATAACTTGAAGATCTGAACTTGTAATTGTCAAATACAGAACTTAAAATTGATAGCTTCTAATTATTATTGCAAATTATAATTTGAAGATCTGAACTTGTAATAGACAAATACGCAACTTAGCATTGTTAAATACAAATTGTGATTGCAAATTATAACTTGAAGATCTGAACCTGTAATAGGTAAATACAGAACTTCGAATTGTTAAATTCAAACTAAGATTGCAAATAATAATTCGAAGATCTGAACTTGTAATAGTCAAATACAGAACTTCTAATTGTTAAATACAAATTATTAGTGCAAATTATAACTTGAAGATCTGAACTAGTAATTGTCAAATACAGAACTTAAAATTGATA
The DNA here is from genome assembly GCA_963170105.1 of Cantharis lateralis. Classification (NCBI taxonomy): domain Eukaryota; kingdom Metazoa; phylum Arthropoda; class Insecta; order Coleoptera; family Cantharidae; genus Cantharis; species Cantharis lateralis. The sequence continues at coordinate 20,744,355 of OY720625.1, read as the reverse complement.
GCTTATAATTATTATTGCAAATTATAACTTGAAGATCTGAACTTGTAATTGTCAAATACAGAACTTCTAATTGTTAAATACAAATTATTAGTGCAAATTATAACTTGAAGATCTGAACTTGTAATTGTCAAATACAGAACTTAAAATTGATAGCTTCTAATTATTATTGCAAATTATAACTTGAAGATCTGAACTTGTAATAGTCAAATACAGAACTTAAAATTGATAGCTTCTAATTATTATTGTAAATTATAACTTGAAGATCTGAACTTGTAATAGTGAATTACAGAACTTAGATTTGTTAAATTCAAATTATTATTTCAAATTATAACTTGAAGATCTGAACTAGTAATTGTAAAATACAGAACTTAAAATTGATATCTTCTAATTATTATTGCAAATTATAACTTGAAGATCTGAACTTGTTATTGTCAAATACAGAACTTAAAATTGATAGCTTCTAATTATTATTGTAAATTAAAACTTGTAGATCTGAACTTGTAATTGTCAAATACAGAACTTAAAATTGATAGCTTCTAATTATTATTGCAAATAATAACTTGGAGATCTGAACTAGTAATTGTCAAATACAGAACTTAAAATTGATAGCTTCTAATTATTATTGCAAATTATAACTTGAAGATCTGAACTTGTAATTGTCAAATACAGAACTTAAAATTGATAGCTTCTAATTATTTTTGCAAATTATAACTTGAAGATCTGAACTTGTAATTGTCAAATACAGAACATAAAATTGATAGCTTCTAATTATTATTTCAAATTATAACTTGAAGATCTGAACTTGTAATTGTCAAATACAGAACTTAAAATTGATAGCTTCTAATTATTATTGCACATTATAACTTGAAGATCTGAACTTGTAATTGTCAAATACAGAACTTAAAATTAATAGCTTCTAATTATTATTGCAAATTATAACTTGAAGATCTGAACTTGTAATTGTCAAATACAGAACTTAAAATTGATAGCTTCTAATTATTATTGTAAATTATAACTTGAAGATCTGAACTTGTAATAGTGAATTACATAACTTAGATTTGTTAAATTCAAATTATTATTTCAAATTATAACTTGAAGATCTGAACTAGTAATTGTCAAATACAGAACTTAAAATTGATAGCTTCTAATTATTATTGCATATTATAACTTGAGATCTGAACTTGTAATTGTTAAATACAGAACTTAAAATTGATAGCTTCTAATTATTATTGTAAATTATAACTTCAAGATCTGAACTTGTAATTGTCAAATGCAGAACTTAAAATTGATAGCTTCTAATTATTATTGCAAATAATAACTTGAAGATCTGAACTTGTAATTGTCAAATACAGAACTAAAAATTGATAGCTTCTAATTATTATTGCAAATTATAATTTGAAGATCTGAACTTGTAATAGACAAATACGCAACTTAGCATTGTTAAATAAAAATTGTGATTGCAAATTATAACTTGAAGATCTGAACCTGTAATAGGTAAATACAGAACTTCGAATTGTTAAATTCAAACTAAGATTGCAAATAATAATTCGAAGATCTGAACTTGTAATAGTCAAATACAGAACTTCTAATTGTTAAATACAAATTATTAGTGCAAATTATAACTTGAAGATCTGAACTTGTAATTGTCAAATACAGAACTTAAAATTGATAGCTTCTAATTATTATTGCAAATTATAACTTGAAGATCTGAACTTGTAATAGTCAAATACAGAACTTAAAATTGATAGCTTCTAATTATTATTGTAAATTATAACTTGAAGATCTGAACTTGTAATTGTCAAATACAGAACTTAAAATTGATAGCTTCTAATTATTATTGCAAATAATAACTTGGAGATCTGAACTAGTAATTGTCAAATACAGAACTTAAAATTGATAGCTTCTAATTATTATTGCAAATTATAACTTGAAGATCTGAACTTGTAGTTGTCAAATACAGAACTTAAAATTGATAGCTTCTAATTATTATTGCACATTATAACTTGAAGATCTGAACTTGTAATTGTCAAATACAGAACTTAAAATTAATAGCTTCTAATTATTATTGCAAATTATAACTTGAAGATCTGAACTTGTAATTGTCAAATACAGAACTTAAAATTGATAGCTTCTAATTATTATTGTAAATTATAACTTGAAGATCTGAACTTGTAATAGTGAATTACAGAACTTAGATTTGTTAAATTCAAATTATTATTTCAAATTATAACTTGAAGATCTGAACTAGTAATTGTCAAATACAGAACTTAAAATTGATAGCTTCTAATTATTATTGCATATTATAACTTGAGATCTGAACTTGTAATTGTTAAATACAGAACTTAAAATTGATAGCTTCTAATTATTATTGTAAATTATAACTTCAAGATCTGAACTTGTAATTGTCAAATTCAGAACTTAAAATTGATAGCTTCTAATTATTATTGCAAATAATAACTTGAAGATCTGAACTTGTAATTGTCAAATACAGAACTTAAAATTGATAGCTTCTAATTATTATTGCAAATTATAATTCGAAGATCTGAACTTGTAATAGTCAAATACAGAACTTCTAATTGTTAAATACAAATTATTAGTGCAAATTATAACTTGAAGATCTGAACTTGTAATTGTCAAATACAGAACTTAAAATTGATAGCTTCTAATTATTATTGTAAATTATAACTTGAAGATCTGAACTTGTAATAGTGAATTACAGAACTTAGATTTGTTGAATTCAAATTATTATTTCAAATTATAACTTGAAGATCTGAACTAGTAATTGTCAAATACAGACCTTAAAATTGATAGCTTCTAATTATTATTGCAAATTATAACTTGAAGATCTGTACTTGTAATTGTCAAATACAGAACTTAAAATTGATAGCTTCTAATTATTATTGTAAATTATAACTTGAAGATCTGAACTTGTAATTGTCAAATACAGAACTTAAAATTGATAGCTTCTAATTATTATTGCAAATAATAACTTGGAGATCTGAACTAGTAATTGTCAAATACAGAACTTAAAATTGATAGCTTCTAATTATTATTGCAAATTATAACTTGAAGATCTGAACTTGTAATTGTAAAATACAGAACTTAAAATTGATAGCTTCTAATTATTATTGCAACTTATAACTTGAAGATCTGAACTTGTAATTGTCAAATACAGAACATAAAATTGATAGCTTCTAATTATTATTTCAAATTATAACTTGAAGATCTGAACTTGTAATTGTCAAATACAGAACTTAAAATTGATAGCTTCTAATTATTATTGTAAATTATAACTTGAAGATCTGAACTTGTAATAGTGAATTACAGAACTTAGATTTGTTAAATTCAAATTATTATTTCAAATTATAACTTGAAGATCTGAACTAGTAATTGTCAAATACAGAACTTAAAATTGATAGCTTCTAATTATTATTGCATATTATAACTTGAGATCTGAACTTGTAATTGTTAAATACAGAACTTAAAATTGATAGCTTCTAATTATTATTGTAAATTATAACTTCAAGATCTGAACTTGTAATTGTCAAATTCAGAACTTAAAATTGATAGCTTCTAATTATTATTGCAAATAATAACTTGAAGATCTGAACTTGTAATTGTCAAATACAGAACTTAAAATTGATAGCTTCTAATTATTATTGCAAATTATAATTCGAAGATCTGAACTTGTAATAGTCAAATACAGAACTTCTAATTGTTAAATACAAATTATTAGTGCAAATTATAACTTGAAGATCTGAACTTGTAATTGTCAAATACAGAACTTAAAATTGATAGCTTCTAATTATTATTGTAAATTATAACTTGAAGATCTGAACTTGTAATAGTGAATTACAGAACTTAGATTTGTTGAATTCAAATTATTATTTCAAATTATAACTTGAAGATCTGAACTAGTAATTGTCAAATACAGACCTTAAAATTGATAGCTTCTAATTATTATTGCAAATTATAACTTGAAGATCTGTACTTGTAATTGTCAAATACAGAACTTAAAATTGATAGCTTCTAATTATTATTGTAAATTATAACTTGAAGATCTGAACTTGTAATTGTCAAATACAGAACTTAAAATTGATAGCTTCTAATTATTATTGCAAATAATAACTTGGAGATCTGAACTAGTAATTGTCAAATACAGAACTTAAAATTGATAGCTTCTAATTATTATTGCAAATTATAACTTGAAGATCTGAACTTGTAATTGTAAAATACAGAACTTAAAATTGATAGCTTCTAATTATTATTGCAACTTATAACTTGAAGATCTGAACTTGTAATTGTCAAATACAGAACATAAAATTGATAGCTTCTAATTATTATTTCAAATTATAACTTGAAGATCTGAACTTGTAATTGTCAAATACAGAACTTAAAATTGATAGCTTCTAATTATTATTGCAAATTATAACTTGAAGATCTGAACTTGTAATTGTCAAATACAGAACTTAAAATTGATAGCTTCTAATTATTATTGCATATTATAACTTGAAGATCTGAACTTGTAATTGTTAAATACAGAACTTAAAATTGATAGCTTCTAATTATTATTGTAAATTATAACTTCAAGATCTGAACTTGTAATTGTCAAATACAGAACTTAAAATTGATAGCTTCTAATTATTATTGCAAATAATAACTTGAAGATCTGAACTTGTAATTGTCAAATACAGAACTTAAAATTGATAGCTTCTAATTATTATTGCAAATTATAATTTGAAGATCTGAACTTGTAATAGACAAATACGCAACTTAGCATTGTTAAATACAAATTGTGATTGCAAATTATAACTTGAAGATCTGAACCTGTAATAGGTAAATACAGAACTTCGAATTGTTAAATTCAAACTAAGATTGCAAATAATAATTCGAAGATCTGAACTTGTAATAGTCAAATACAGAACTTCTAATTGTTAAATACAAATTATTAGTGCAAATTATAACTTGAAGATCTGAACTAGTAATTGTCAAATACAGAACTTAAAATTGATAGCTTATAATTATTATTGCAAATTATAACTTGAAGATCTGAACTTGTAATTGTCAAATACAGAACTTCTAATTGTTAAATACAAATTATTAGTGCAAATTATAACTTGAAGATCTGAACTTGTAATTGTCAAATACAGAACTTAAAATTGATAGCTTCTAATTATTATTGCAAATTATAACTTGAAGATCTGAACTTGTAATAGTCAAATACAGAACTTAAAATTGATAGCTTCTAATTATTATTGTAAATTATAACTTGAAGATCTGAACTTGTAATAGTGAATTACAGAACTTAGATTTGTTAAATTCAAATTATTATTTCAAATTATAACTTGAAGATCTGAACTAGTAATTGTAAAATACAGAACTTAAAATTGATATCTTCTAATTATTATTGCAAATTATAACTTGAAGATCTGAACTTGTTATTGTCAAATACAGAACTTAAAATTGATAGCTTCTAATTATTATTGTAAATTAAAACTTGTAGATCTGAACTTGTAATTGTCAAATACAGAACTTAAAATTGATAGCTTCTAATTATTATTGCAAATAATAACTTGGAGATCTGAACTAGTAATTGTCAAATACAGAACTTAAAATTGATAGCTTCTAATTATTATTGCAAATTATAACTTGAAGATCTGAACTTGTAATTGTCAAATACAGAACTTAAAATTGATAGCTTCTAATTATTTTTGCAAATTATAACTTGAAGATCTGAACTTGTAATTGTCAAATACAGAACATAAAATTGATAGCTTCTAATTATTATTTCAAATTATAACTTGAAGATCTGAACTTGTAATTGTCAAATACAGAACTTAAAATTGATAGCTTCTAATTATTATTGCACATTATAACTTGAAGATCTGAACTTGTAATTGTCAAATACAGAACTTAAAATTAATAGCTTCTAATTATTATTGCAAATTATAACTTGAAGATCTGAACTTGTAATTGTCAAATACAGAACTTAAAATTGATAGCTTCTAATTATTATTGTAAATTATAACTTGAAGATCTGAACTTGTAATAGTGAATTACATAACTTAGATTTGTTAAATTCAAATTATTATTTCAAATTATAACTTGAAGATCTGAACTAGTAATTGTCAAATACAGAACTTAAAATTGATAGCTTCTAATTATTATTGCATATTATAACTTGAGATCTGAACTTGTAATTGTTAAATACAGAACTTAAAATTGATAGCTTCTAATTATTATTGTAAATTATAACTTCAAGATCTGAACTTGTAATTGTCAAATGCAGAACTTAAAATTGATAGCTTCTAATTATTATTGCAAATAATAACTTGAAGATCTGAACTTGTAATTGTCAAATACAGAACTAAAAATTGATAGCTTCTAATTATTATTGCAAATTATAATTTGAAGATCTGAACTTGTAATAGACAAATACGCAACTTAGCATTGTTAAATAAAAATTGTGATTGCAAATTATAACTTGAAGATCTGAACCTGTAATAGGTAAATACAGAACTTCGAATTGTTAAATTCAAACTAAGATTGCAAATAATAATTCGAAGATCTGAACTTGTAATAGTCAAATACAGAACTTCTAATTGTTAAATACAAATTATTAGTGCAAATTATAACTTGAAGATCTGAACTTGTAATTGTCAAATACAGAACTTAAAATTGATAGCTTCTAATTATTATTGCAAATTATAACTTGAAGATCTGAACTTGTAATAGTCAAATACAGAACTTAAAATTGATAGCTTCTAATTATTATTGTAAATTATAACTTGAAGATCTGAACTTGTAATTGTCAAATACAGAACTTAAAATTGATAGCTTCTAATTATTATTGCAAATAATAACTTGGAGATCTGAACTAGTAATTGTCAAATACAGAACTTAAAATTGATAGCTTCTAATTATTATTGCAAATTATAACTTGAAGATCTGAACTTGTAGTTGTCAAATACAGAACTTAAAATTGATAGCTTCTAATTATTATTGCACATTATAACTTGAAGATCTGAACTTGTAATTGTCAAATACAGAACTTAAAATTAATAGCTTCTAATTATTATTGCAAATTATAACTTGAAGATCTGAACTTGTAATTGTCAAATACAGAACTTAAAATTGATAGCTTCTAATTATTATTGTAAATTATAACTTGAAGATCTGAACTTGTAATAGTGAATTACAGAACTTAGATTTGTTAAATTCAAATTATTATTTCAAATTATAACTTGAAGATCTGAACTAGTAATTGTCAAATACAGAACTTAAAATTGATAGCTTCTAATTATTATTGCATATTATAACTTGAGATCTGAACTTGTAATTGTTAAATACAGAACTTAAAATTGATAGCTTCTAATTATTATTGTAAATTATAACTTCAAGATCTGAACTTGTAATTGTCAAATTCAGAACTTAAAATTGATAGCTTCTAATTATTATTGCAAATAATAACTTGAAGATCTGAACTTGTAATTGTCAAATACAGAACTTAAAATTGATAGCTTCTAATTATTATTGCAAATTATAATTTGAAGATCTGAACTTGTAATAGACAAATACGCAACTTAGCATTGTTAAATACAAATTGTGATTGCAAATTATAACTTGAAGATCTGAACTTGTAATAGGTAAATACAGAACTTCGAATTGTTAAATTCAAACTAAGATTGCAAATAATAATTCGAAGATCTGAACTTGTAATAGTCAAATACAGAACTTCTAATTGTTAAATACAAATTATTAGTGCAAATTATAACTTGAAGATCTGAACTTGTAATTGTCAAATACAGAACTTAAAATTTATAGCTTCTAATTATTATTGCAAATTATAACTTGAAGATCTGAACTTGTAATAGTCAAATACAGAACTTAAAATTGATAGCTTCTAATTATTATTGTAAATTATAACTAGAAAGATCTGAACTTGTAATAGTGAATTACAGAACTTAGATTTGTTGAATTCAAATTATTATTTCAAATTATAACTTGAAGATCTGAACTAGTAATTGTCAAATACAGACCTTAAAATTGATAGCTTCTAATTATTATTGCAAATTATAACTTGAAGATCTGTACTTGTAATTGTCAAATACAGAACTTAAAATTGATAGCTTCTAATTATTATTGTAAATTATAACTTGAAGATCTGAACTTGTAATTGTCAAATACAGAACTTAAAATTGATAGCTTCTAATTATTATTGCAAATAATAACTTGGAGATCTGAACTAGTAATTGTCAAATACAGAACTTAAAATTGATAGCTTCTAATTATTATTGCAAATTATAACTTGAAGATCTGAACTTGTAATTGTAAAATACAGAACTTAAAATTGATAGCTTCTAATTATTATTGCAACTTATAACTTGAAGATCTGAACTTGTAATTGTCAAATACAGAACATAAAATTGATAGCTTCTAATTATTATTTCAAATTATAACTTGAAGATCTGAACTTGTAATTGTCAAATACAGAACTTAAAATTAATAGCTTCTAATTATTATTGCAAATTATAACTTGAAGATCTAAACTTGTAATTGTCAAATACAGAACTTAAAATTGATAGCTTCTAATTATTATTGTAAATTATAACTTGTAGATCTGAACTTGTAATAGTGAATTACAGAACTTAGATTTGTTAAATTCAAATTATTATTTCAAATTATAACTTGGAGATCTGAACTAGTAATTGTCAAATACAGAACTTAAAATTGATAGCTTCTAATTATTATTGCAAATTATAACTTGAAGATCTGAACTTGTAATTGTCAAATACAGAACTTAAAATTGATTGCTTCTAATTATTATTGCAAATTATAACTTGAAGATCTGAACTTGTAATTGTCAAATACAGAACATAAAATTGATAGCTTCAAATTATTATTTCAAATTATAACTTGAAGATCTGAACTTGCAATTGTCAAATACAGAACTTCTAATTGTTAAATACAAATTATTAGTGCAAATTATAACTTGAAGATCTGAACTTGTAATTGTCAAATACAGAACTTAAAATTGATAGCTTCTAATTATTATTGCAAATTATAACTTGAAGATCTGAACTTGTAATAGTCAAATACAGAACTTAAAATTGATAGCTTCTAATTATTATTGTAAATTATAACTTGAAGATCTGAACTTGTAATTGTCAAATACAGAACTTAAAATTGATAGCTTCTAATTATTATTGCAAATAATAACTTGGAGATCTGAACTAGTAATTGTCAAATACAGAACTTAAAATTGATAGCTTCTAATTATTATTGCAAATTATAACTTGAAGATCTGAACTTGTAGTTGTCAAATACAGAACTTAAAATTGATAGCTTCTAATTATTATTGCACATTATAACTTGAAGATCTGAACTTGTAATTGTCAAATACAGAACTTAAAATTAATAGCTTCTAATTATTATTGCAAATTATAACTTGAAGATCTGAACTTGTAATTGTCAAATACAGAACTTAAAATTGATAGCTTCTAATTATTATTGTAAATTATAACTTGAAGATCTGAACTTGTAATAGTGAATTACAGAACTTAGATTTGTTAAATTCAAATTATTATTTCAAATTATAACTTGAAGATCTGAACTAGTAATTGTCAAATACAGAACTTAAAATTGATAGCTTCTAATTATTATTGCATATTATAACTTGAGATCTGAACTTGTAATTGTTAAATACAGAACTTAAAATTGATAGCTTCTAATTATTATTGTAAATTATAACTTCAAGATCTGAACTTGTAATTGTCAAATTCAGAACTTAAAATTGATAGCTTCTAATTATTATTGCAAATAATAACTTGAAGATCTGAACTTGTAATTGTCAAATACAGAACTTAAAATTGATAGCTTCTAATTATTATTGCAAATTATAATTTGAAGATCTGAACTTGTAATAGACAAATACGCAACTTAGCATTGTTAAATACAAATTGTGATTGCAAATTATAACTTGAAGATCTGAACTTGTAATAGGTAAATACAGAACTTCGAATTGTTAAATTCAAACTAAGATTGCAAATAATAATTCGAAGATCTGAACTTGTAATAGTCAAATACAGAACTTCTAATTGTTAAATACAAATTATTAGTGCAAATTATAACTTGAAGATCTGAACTTGTAATTGTCAAATACAGAACTTAAAATTTATAGCTTCTAATTATTATTGCAAATTATAACTTGAAGATCTGAACTTGTAATAGTCAAATACAGAACTTAAAATTGATAGCTTCTAATTATTATTGTAAATTATAACTTGAAGATCTGAACTTGTAATAGTGAATTACAGAACTTAGATTTGTTGAATTCAAATTATTATTTCAAATTATAACTTGAAGATCTGAACTAGTAATTGTCAAATACAGACCTTAAAATTGATAGCTTCTAATTATTATTGCAAATTATAACTTGAAGATCTGTACTTGTAATTGTCAAATACAGAACTTAAAATTGATAGCTTCTAATTATTATTGTAAATTATAACTTGAAGATCTGAACTTGTAATTGTCAAATACAGAACTTAAAATTGATAGCTTCTAATTATTATTGCAAATAATAACTTGGAGATCTGAACTAGTAATTGTCAAATACAGAACTTAAAATTGATAGCTTCTAATTATTATTGCAAATTATAACTTGAAGATCTGAACTTGTAATTGTAAAATACAGAACTTAAAATTGATAGCTTCTAATTATTATTGCAACTTATAACTTGAAGATCTGAACTTGTAATTGTCAAATACAGAACATAAAATTGATAGCTTCTAATTATTATTTCAAATTATAACTTGAAGATCTGAACTTGTAATTGTCAAATACAGAACTTAAAATTAATAGCTTCTAATTATTATTGCAAATTATAACTTGAAGATCTAAACTTGTAATTGTCAAATACAGAACTTAAAATTGATAGCTTCTAATTATTATTGTAAATTATAACTTGTAGATCTGAACTTGTAATAGTGAATTACAGAACTTAGATTTGTTAAATTCAAATTATTATTTCAAATTATAACTTGGAGATCTGAACTAGTAATTGTCAAATACAGAACTTAAAATTGATAGCTTCTAATTATTATTGCAAATTATAACTTGAAGATCTGAACTTGTAATTGTCAAATACAGAACTTAAAATTGATTGCTTCTAATTATTATTGCAAATTATAACTTGAAGATCTGAACTTGTAATTGTCAAATACAGAACATAAAATTGATAGCTTCAAATTATTATTTCAAATTATAACTTGAAGATCTGAACTTGCAATTGTCAAATACAGAACTTAAAATTAATAGCTTCTAATTATTATTGCAAATTATAACTTGAAGATCTGAACTTGTAATTGTCAAATACAGAACTTAAAATTGATAGCTTCTAATTATTATTGTAAATTATAACTTGAAGATCTGAACTTGTAATTGTCAAATACAGAACTTAAAATTGATAGCTTCTAATTATTATTGCAAATAATAACTTGGAGATCTGAACTAGTAATTGTCAAATACAGAACTTAAAATTGATAGCTTCTAATTATTATTGCAAATTATAACTTGAAGATCTGAACTTGTAATTGTAAAATACAGAACTTAAAATTGATAGCTTCTAATTATTATTGCAACTTATAACTTGAAGATCTGAACTTGTAATTGTCAAATACAGAACATAAAATTGATAGCTTCTAATTATTATTTCAAATTATAACTTGAAGATCTGAACTTGTAATTGTCAAATACAGAACTTAAAATTAATAGCTTCTAATTATTATTGCAAATTATAACTTGAAGATCTAAACTTGTAATTGTCAAATACAGAACTTAAAATTGATAGCTTCTAATTATTATTGTAAATTATAACTTGTAGATCTGAACTTGTAATAGTGAATTACAGAACTTAGATTTGTTAAATTCAAATTATTATTTCAAATTATAACTTGGAGATCTGAACTAGTAATTGTCAAATACAGAACTTAAAATTGATAGCTTCTAATTATTATTGCAAATTATAACTTGAAGATCTGAACTTGTAATTGTCAAATACAGAACTTAAAATTGATTGCTTCTAATTATTATTGCAAATTATAACTTGAAGATCTGAACTTGTAATTGTCAAATACAGAACATAAAATTGATAGCTTCTAATTATTATTTCAAATTATAACTTGAAGATCTGAACTTGCAATTGTCAAATACAGAACTTAAAATTAATAGCTTCTAATTATTATTGCAAATTATAACTTGAAGATCTGAACTTGTAATTGTCAAATACAAAACTTAAAATTGATAGCTTCTAATTATTATTGTAAATTATAACTTGAAGATCTGAACTTGTAATAGTGAATTACAGAACTTAGATTTGTTAAATTCAAATTATTATTTCAAATTATAACTTGAAGATCTGAACTAGTAATTGTCAAATACAGAACTTAAAATTGATAGCTTCTAATTATTACTGCATATTATAACTTGAAGATCTGAACTTGTAATTGTTAAATACAGAACTTAAAATTGATAGCTTCTAATTATTATTGTAAATTATAACTTCAAGATCTAAACTTGTAATTGTCAAATACAGAACTTAAAATTGATAGCTTCTAATTATTATTGCAAATAATAACTTGAAGATCTGAACTTGTAATTGTCAAATACAGAACTTAAAATTGATAGCTTCTAATTATTATTGCAAATTATAACTTGAAGATCTGAACTTGTAATTGTCAAATACAGAACTTCAAATTGTTAAATACAAATTATTATTGCAAATTATAACTTGAAGATCTGAACTTGTAATTGTCAAATGCAGAACTTAAAATTGATAGCTTCTAATTATTATTGTAAATTATAACTTGAAGATCTGAACTTGTAATAGTGAATTACAGAACTTAGATTTGTTAAATTCAAATTATTATTTCAAATTATAACTTGAAGATCTGAACTAGTAATTGTCAAATACAGAACTTAAAATTGATAGCTTCTAATTATTATTGCATATTATAACTTGAAGATCTGAACTTGTAATTGTTAAATACAGAACTTAAAATTGATAGCTTCTAATTATTATTGTAAATTATAACTTCAAGATCTGAACTTGTAATTGTCAAATACAGAACTTAAAATTGATAGCTTCTAATTATTATTGCAAATAATAACTTGGAGATCTGAACTAGTAATTGTCAAATACAGAACTTAAAATTGATAGCTTCTAATTATTATTGCAAATTATAACTTGAAGATCTGAACTTGTAATTGTAAAATACAGAACTTAAAATTGATAGCTTCTAATTATTATTGCAACTTATAACTTGAAGATCTGAACTTGTAATTGTCAAATACAGAACATAAAATTGATAGCTTCTAATTATTATTTCAAATTATAACTTGAAGATCTGAACTTGTAATTGTCAAATACAGAACTTAAAATTAATAGCTTCTAATTATTATTGCAAATTATAACTTGAAGATCTAAACTTGTAATTGTCAAATACAGAACTTAAAATTGATAGCTTCTAATTATTATTGTAAATTATAACTTGTAGATCTGAACTTGTAATAGTGAATTACAGAACTTAGATTTGTTAAATTCAAATTATTATTTCAAATTATAACTTGGAGATCTGAACTAGTAATTGTCAAATACAGAACTTAAAATTGATAGCTTCTAATTATTATTGCAAATTATAACTTGAAGATCTGAACTTGTAATTGTCAAATACAGAACTTAAAATTGATTGCTTCTAATTATTATTGCAAATTATAACTTGAAGATCTGAACTTGTAATTGTCAAATACAGAACATAAAATTGATAGCTTCTAATTATTATTTCAAATTATAACTTGAAGATCTGAACTTGCAATTGTCAAATACAGAACTTAAAATTAATAGCTTCTAATTATTATTGCAAATTATAACTTGAAGATCTGAACTTGTAATTGTCAAATACAAAACTTAAAATTGATAGCTTCTAATTATTATTGTAAATTATAACTTGAAGATCTGAACTTGTAATAGTGAATTACAGAACTTAGATTTGTTAAATTCAAATTATTATTTCAAATTATAACTTGAAGATCTGAACTAGTAATTGTCAAATACAGAACTTAAAATTGATAGCTTCTAATTATTACTGCATATTATAACTTGAAGATCTGAACTTGTAATTGTTAAATACAGAACTTAAAATTGATAGCTTCTAATTATTATTGTAAATTATAACTTCAAGATCTAAACTTGTAATTGTCAAATACAGAACTTAAAATTGATAGCTTCTAATTATTATTGCAAATAATAATTAGAAGATCTGAACTTGTAATAGTCAAATACAGAACTTCTAATTGTTAAATACAAATTATTAGTGCAAATTATAACTTGAAGATCTGAACTTGTAATTGTCAAATACAGAACTTAATATTGATAGCTTCTAATTATTATTGCAAATTATAACTTGAAGATCTGAACTTGTAATAGTCAAATACAGAACTTAAAATTGATAGCTTCTAATTATTATTGTAAATTATAACTTGAAGATCTGAACTTGTAATTGTCAAATACAGAACTTAAAATTGATAGCTTCTAATTATTATTGCAAATAATAACTTGGAGATCTGAACTAGTAATTGTCAAATACAGAACTTAAAATTGATAGCTTCTAATTATTATTGCAAATTATAACTTGAAGATCTGAACTTGTAGTTGTCAAATACAGAACTTAAAATTGATAGCTTCTAATTATTATTGCACATTATAACTTGAAGATCTGAACTTGTAATTGTCAAATACAGAACTTAAAATTAATAGCTTCTAATTATTATTGCAAATTATAACTTGAAGATCTGAACTTGTAATTGTCAAATACAGAACTTAAAATTGATAGCTTCTAATTATTATTGTAAATTATAACTTGAAGATCTGAACTTGTAATAGTGAATTACAGAACTTAGATTTGTTAAATTCAAATTATTATTTCAAATTATAACTTGAAGATCTGAACTAGTAATTGTCAAATACAGAACTTAAAATTGATAGCTTCTAATTATTATTGCATATTATAACTTGAGATCTGAACTTGTAATTGTTAAATACAGAACTTAAAATTGATAGCTTCTAATTATTATTGTAAATTATAACTTCAAGATCTGAACTTGTAATTGTCAAATGCAGAACTTAAAATTGATAGCTTCTAATTATTATTGCAAATAATAACTTGAAGATCTGAACTTGTAATTGTCAAATACAGAACTTAAAATTGATAGCTTCTAATTATTATTGCAAATTATAATTTGAAGATCTGAACTTGTAATAGACAAATACGCAACTTAGCATTGTTAAATACAAATTGTGATTGCAAATTATAACTTGAAGATCTGAACTTGTAATAGGTAAATACAGAACTTCGAATTGTTAAATTCAAACTAAGATTGCAAATAATAATTCGAAGATCTGAACTTGTAATAGTCAAATACAGAACTTCTAATTGTTAAATACAAATTATTAGTGCAAATTATAACTTGAAGATCTGAACTTGTAATTGTCAAATACAGAACTTAAAATTGATAGCTTCTAATTATTATTGCAAATTATAACTTGAAGATCTGAACTTGTAATAGTCAAATACAGAACTTAAAATTGATAGCTTCTAATTATTATTGTAAATTATAACTTGAAGATCTGAACTTGTAATAGTGAATTACAGAACTTAGATTTGTTGAATTCAAATTATTATTTCAAATTATAACTTGAAGATCTGAACTAGTAATTGTCAAATACAGACCTTAAAATTGATAGCTTCTAATTATTATTGCAAATTATAACTTGAAGATCTGTACTTGTATTTGTCAAATACAGAACTTAAAATTGATAGCTTCTAATTATTATTGTAAATTATAACTTGAAGATCTGAACTTGTAATTGTCAAATACAGAACTTAAAATTGATAGCTTCTAATTATTATTGCAAATAATAACTTGGAGATCTGAACTAGTAATTGTCAAATACAGAACTTAAAATTGATAGCTTCTAATTATTATTGCAAATTATAACTTGAAGATCTGAACTTGTAATTGTAAAATACAGAACTTAAAATTGATAGCTTCTAATTATTATTGCAACTTATAACTTGAAGATCTGAACTTGTAATTGTCAAATACAGAACATAAAATTGATAGCTTCTAATTATTATTTCAAATTATAACTTGAAGATCTGAACTTGTAATTGTCAAATACAGAACTTAAAATTAATAGCTTCTAATTATTATTGCAAATTATAACTTGAAGATCTAAACTTGTAATTGTCAAATACAGAACTTAAAATTGATAGCTTCTAATTATTATTGTAAATTATAACTTGTAGATCTGAACTTGTAATAGTGAATTACAGAACTTAGATTTGTTAAATTCAAATTATTATTTCAAATTATAACTTGGAGATCTGAACTAGTAATTGTCAAATACAGAACTTAAAATTGATAGCTTCTAATTATTATTGCAAATTATAACTTGAAGATCTGAACTTGTAATTGTCAAATACAGAACTTAAAATTGATTGCTTCTAATTATTATTGCAAATTATAACTTGAAGATCTGAACTTGTAATTGTCAAATACAGAACATAAAATTGATAGCTTCAAATTATTATTTCAAATTATAACTTGAAGATCTGAACTTGCAATTGTCAAATACAGAACTTAAAATTAATAGCTTCTAATTATTATTGCAAATTATAACTTGAAGATCTGAACTTGTAATTGTTAAATACAGAACTTAAAATTGATAGCTTCTAATTATTATTGTAAATTATAACTTCAAGATCTAAACTTGTAATTGTCAAATACAGAACTTAAAATTGATAGCTTCTAATTATTATTGCAAATAATAACTTGAAGATCTGAACTTGTAATTGTCAAATACAGAACTTAAAATTGATAGCTTCTAATTATTATTGCAAATTATAACTTGAAGATCTGAACTTGTAATTGTCAAATACAGAACTTCAAATTGTTAAATACAAATTATTATTGCAAATTATAACTTGAAGATCTGAACTTGTAATTGTCAAATACAGAACTTAAAATTGATAGCTTCTAATTATTATTGTAAATTATAACTTGAAGATCTGAACTTGTAATAGTGAATTACAGAACTTAGATTTGTTAAATTCAAATTATTATTTCAAATTATAACTTGAAGATCTGAACTAGTAATTGTCAAATACAGAACTTAAAATTGATAGCTTCTAATTATTATTGCATATTATAACTTGAAGATCTGAACTTGTAATTGTTAAATACAGAACTTAAAATTGATAGCTTCTAATTATTATTGCAAATTATAACTTGTAGATCTGAACTTGTAATTGTCAAATACAGAACTTCTAATTGTGAAATACAAATTATTAGTGCAAATTATAACTTGAAGATCTGAACTTGTAATTGTCAAATACAGAACTTAAAATTGATAGCTTCTAATTATTATTGCAAATTATAACTTGAAGATCTGAACTTGTAATAGTCAACTACAGAACTTAAAATTGATAGCTTCTAATTATTATTGTAAATTATAACTTGAAGATCTGAACTTGTAATAGTGAATTACAGAACTTAGATTTTTTAAATTCAAATTATTATTTCAAATTATAACTTGAAGATCTGAACTAGTAATTGTCAAATACAGAACTTAAAATTGATAGCTTCTAATTATTATTGCAAATTATAACTTGAAGATCTGAACTTGTAATTGTCAAATACAGAACTTAAAATTGATAGCTTCTAATTATTATTGTAAATTATAACTTGAAGATCTGAACTTGTAATTGTCAAATACAGAACTTAAAATTGATAGCTTCTAATTATTAGTGCAAATAATAACTTGGAGATCTGAACTAGTAATTGTCAAATACAGAACTTAAAATTGATAGCTTCTAATTATTATTGCAAATTATAACTTGAAGATCTGAACTTGTAGTTGTCAAATACAGAACTTAAAATTGATAGCTTCTAATTATTATTGCACATTATAACTTGAAGATCTGAACTTGTAATTGTCAAATACAGAACTTAAAATTAATAGCTTCTAATTATTATTGCAAATTATAACTTGAAGATCTGAACTTGTAATTGTCAAATACAGAACTTAAAATTGATAGCTTCTAATTATTATTGTAAATTATAACTTGAAGATCTGAACTTGTAATAGTGAATTACAGAACTTAGATTTGTTAAATTCAAATTATTATTTCAAATTATAACTATAAGATCTGAACTAGTAATTGTCAAATACAGAACTTAAAATTGATAGCTTCTAATTATTATTGCATATTATAACTTGAGATCTGAACTTGTAATTGTTAAATACAGAACTTAAAATTGATAGCTTCTAATTATTATTGCAAATTATAACTTGAAGATCTGAACTTGTAATTGTCAAATGCAGAACTTAAAATTGATAGCTTCTAATTATTATTGCAAATAATAACTTGAAGATCTGAACTTGTAATTGTCAAATACAGAACTTAAAATTGATAGCTTCTAATTATTATTGCAAATTATAATTTGAAGATCTGAACTTGTAATAGACAAATACGCAACTTAGCATTGTTAAATACAAATTGTGATTGCAAATTATAACTTGAAGATCTGAACTTGTAATAGGTAAATACAGAACTTCGAATTGTTAAATTCAAACTAAGATTGCAAATAATAATTCGAAGATCTGAACTTGTAATAGTCAAATACAGAACTTCTAATTGTTAAATACAAATTATTAGTGCAAATTATAACTTGAAGATCTGAACTTGTAATTGTCAAATACAGAACTTAAAATTGATAGCTTCTAATTATTATTGCAAATTATAACTTGAAGATCTGAACTTGTAATAGTCAAATACAGAACTTAAAATTGATAGCTTCTAATTATTATTGTAAATTATAACTTGAAGATCTGAACTTGTAATAGTGAATTACAGAACTTAGATTTGTTGAATTCAAATTATTATTTCAAATTATAACTTGAAGATCTGAACTAGTAATTGTCAAATACAGACCTTAAAATTGATAGCTTCTAATTATTATTGCAAATTATAACTTGAAGATCTGTACTTGTAATTGTCAAATACAGAACTTAAAATTGATAGCTTCTAATTATTATTGTAAATTATAACTTGAAGATCTGAACTTGTAATTGTCAAATACAGAACTTAAAATTGATAGCTTCTAATTATTATTGCAAATAATAACTTGGAGATCTGAACTAGTAATTGTCAAATACAGAACTTAAAATTGATAGCTTCTAATTATTATTGCAAATTATAACTTGAAGATCTGAACTTGTAATTGTAAAATACAGAACTTAAAATTGATAGCTTCTAATTATTATTGCAACTTATAACTTGAAGATCTGAACTTGTAATTGTCAAATACAGAACATAAAATTGATAGCTTCTAATTATTATTTCAAATTATAACTTGAAGATCTGAACTTGTAATTGTCAAATACAGAACTTAAAATTAATAGCTTCTAATTATTATTGCAAATTATAACTTGAAGATCTAAACTTGTAATTGTCAAATACAGAACTTAAAATTGATAGCTTCTAATTATTATTGTAAATTATAACTTGTAGATCTGAACTTGTAATAGTGAATTACAGAACTTAGATTTGTTAAATTCAAATTATTATTTCAAATTATAACTTGGAGATCTGAACTAGTAATTGTCAAATACAGAACTTAAAATTGATAGCTTCTAATTATTATTGCAAATTATAACTTGAAGATCTGAACTTGTAATTGTCAAATACAGAACTTAAAATTGATTGCTTCTAATTATTATTGCAAATTATAACTTGCAGATCTGAACTTGTAATTGTCAAATACAGAACATAAAATTGATAGCTTCAAATTATTATTTCAAATTATAACTTGAAGATCTGAACTTGCAATTGTCAAATACAGAACTTAAAATTAATAGCTTCTAATTATTATTGCAAATTATAACTTGAAGATCTGAACTTGTAGTTGTCAAATACAGAACTTAAAATTGATAGCTTCTAATTATTATTGTAAATTATAACTTGAAGATCTGAACTTGTAATTGTCAAATACAGAACTTAAAATTGATAGCTTCTAATTATTATTGCAAATAATAACTTGGAGATCTGAACTAGTAATTGTCAAATACAGAACTTAAAATTGATAGCTTCTAATTATTATTGCAAATTATAACTTGAAGATCTGAACTTGTAATTGTAAAATACAGAACTTAAAATTGATAGCTTCTAATTATTATTGCAACTTATAACTTGAAGATCTGAACTTGTAATTGTCAAATACAGAACATAAAATTGATAGCTTCTAATTATTATTTCAAATTATAACTTGAAGATCTGAACTTGTAATTGTCAAATACAGAACTTAAAATTAATAGCTTCTAATTATTATTGCAAATTATAACTTGAAGATCTAAACTTGTAATTGTCAAATACAGAACTTAAAATTGATAGCTTCTAATTATTATTGTAAATTATAACTTGTAGATCTGAACTTGTAATAGTGAATTACAGAACTTAGATTTGTTAAATTCAAATTATTATTTCAAATTATAACTTGGAGATCTCAACTAGTAATTGTCAAATACAGAACTTAAAAGTGATAGCTTCTAATTATTATTGCAAATTATAACTTGAAGATCTGAACTTGTAATTGTCAAATACAGAACTTAAAATTGATTGCTTCTAATTATTATTGCAAATTATAACTTGAAGATCTGAACTTGTAATTGTCAAATACAGAACATAAAATTGATAGCTTCTAATTATTATTTCAAATTATAACTTGAAGATCTGAACTTGCAATTGTCAAATACAGAACTTAAAATTAATAGCTTCTAATTATTATTGCAAATTATAACTTGAAGATCTGAACTTGTAATTGTCAAATACAAAACTTAAAATTGATAGCTTCTAATTATTATTGTAAATTATAACTTGAAGATCTGAACTTGTAATAGTGAATTACAGAACTTAGATTTGTTAAATTCAAATTATTATTTCAAATTATAACTTGAAGATCTGAACTAGTAATTGTCAAATACAGAACTTAAAATTGATAGCTTCTAATTATTACTGCATATTATAACTTGAAGATCTGAACTTGTAATTGTTAAATACAGAACTTAAAATTGATAGCTTCTAATTATTATTGTAAATTATAACTTCAAGATCTAAACTTGTAATTGTCAAATACAGAACTTAAAATTGATAGCTTCTAATTATTATTGCAAATAATAACTTGAAGATCTGAACTTGTAATTGTCAAATACAGAACTTAAAATTGATAGCTTCTAATTATTATTGCAAATTATAACTTGAAGATCTGAACTTGTAATTGTCAAATACAGAACTTCAAATTGTTAAATACAAATTATTATTGCAAATTATAACTTGAAGATCTGAACTTGTAATTGTCAAATACAGAACTTAAAATTGATAGCTTCTAATTATTATTGTAAATTATAACTTGAAGATCTGAACTTGTAATAGTGAATTACAGAACTTAGATTTGTTAAATTCAAATTATTATTTCAAATTATAACTTGAAGATCTGAACTAGTAATTGTCAAATACAGAACTTAAAATTGATAGCTTCTAATTATTATTGCATATTATAACTTGAAGATCTGAACTTGTAATTGTTAAATACAGAACTTAAAATTGATAGCTTCTAATTATTATTGTAAATTATAACTTCAAGATCTGAACTTGTAATTGTCAAATACAGAACTTAAAATTGATAGCTTCTAATTATTATTGCAAATAATAACTTGAAGATCTGAACTTGTAATTGTCAAATACAGAACTTAAAATTGATAGCTTCTAATTATTATTGCAAATTATAATTTGAAGATCTGAACTTGTAATAGACAAATACGCAACTTAGCATTGTTAAAAACAAATTGTGATTGCAAATTATAACTTGAAGATCTGAACCTCTAATAGGTAAATACAGAACTTCGAATTGTTAAATTCAAACTAAGATTGCAAATAATAATTCGAAGATCTGAACTTGTAATAGTCAAATACAGAACTTCTAATTGTTAAATACAAATTATTAGTGCAAATTATAACTTGAAGATCTGAACTAGTAATTGTCAAATACAGAACTTAAAATTGATAGCTTCTAATTATTATTGCAAATTATAACTTGAAGATCTGAACTTGTAATTGTCAAATACAGAACTTCTACTTGTTAAATACAAATTATTAGTGCAAATTATAACTTGAAGATCTGAACTAATAATTGTCAAATACAGAACTTAAAATTGATAGCTTCTAATTATTATTGCAAATTATAACTTGAAGATCTGAACTTGTAATTGTCAAATACAGAACTTCTAATTGTGAAATACAAATTATTAGTGCAAATTATAACTTGAAGATCTGAACTTGTAATTGTCAAATACAGAACTTAAAATTGATAGCTTCTAATTATTATTGCAAATTATAACTTGAAGATCTGAACTTGTAATAGTCAACTACAGAACTTAAAATTGATAGCTTCTAATTATTATTGTAAATTATAACTTGAAGATCTGAACTTGTAATAGTGAATTACAGAACTTAGATTTTTTAAATTCAAATTATTATTTCAAATTATAACTTGAAGATCTGAACTAGTAATTGTCAAATACAGAACTTAAAATTGATAGCTTCTAATTATTATTGCAAATTATAACTTGAAGATCTGAACTTGTAATTGTCAAATACAGAACTTAAAATTGATAGCTTCTAATTATTATTGTAAATTATAACTTGAAGATCTGAACTTGTAATTGTCAAATACAGAACTTAAAATTGATAGCTTCTAATTATTAGTGCAAATAATAACTTGGAGATCTGAACTAGTAATTGTCAAATACAGAACTTAAAATTGATAGCTTCTAATTATTATTGCAAATTATAACTTGAAGATCTGAACTTGTAGTTGTCAAATACAGAACTTAAAATTGATAGCTTCTAATTATTATTGCACATTATAACTTGAAGATCTGAACTTGTAATTGTCAAATACAGAACTTAAAATTAATAGCTTCTAATTATTATTGCAAATTATAACTTGAAGATCTGAACTTGTAATTGTCAAATACAGAACTTAAAATTGATAGCTTCTAATTATTATTGTAAATTATAACTTGAAGATCTGAACTTGTAATAGTGAATTACAGAACTTAGATTTGTTAAATTCAAATTATTATTTCAAATTATAACTATAAGATCTGAACTAGTAATTGTCAAATACAGAACTTAAAATTGATAGCTTCTAATTATTATTGCATATTATAACTTGAGATCTGAACTTGTAATTGTTAAATACAGAACTTAAAATTGATAGCTTCTAATTATTATTGCAAATTATAACTTGAAGATCTGAACTTGTAATTGTCAAATGCAGAACTTAAAATTGATAGCTTCTAATTATTATTGCAAATAATAACTTGAAGATCTGAACTTGTAATTGTCAAATACAGAACTTAAAATTGATAGCTTCTAATTATTATTGCAAATTATAATTTGAAGATCTGAACTTGTAATAGACAAATACGCAACTTACCATTGTTAAATACAAATTGTGATTGCAAATTATAACTTGAAGATCTGAACCTGTAATAGGTAAATACAGAACTTCGAATTGTTAAATTCAAACTAAGATTGCAAATAATAATTCGAAGATCTGAACTTGTAATAGTCAAATACAGAACTTCTAATTGTTAAATACAAATTATTAGTGCAAATTATAACTTGAAGATCTGAACTTGTAACTGTCAAATACAGAACTTAAAATTGATAGCTTCTAATTATTATTGCAAATTATAACTTGAAGATCTGAACTTGTAATAGTCAAATACAGAACTTAAAATTGATAGCTTCTAATTATTATTGTAAATTATAACTTGAAGATCTGAACTTGTAATAGTGAATTACAGAACTTAGATTTGTTAAATTCAAATTATTATTTCACATTTTAACTTGAAGATCTGAACTAGTAATTGTCAAATACAGAACTTAAAATTGATAGCTACTAATTATTATTGCAAATTATAACTTGAAGATCTGAACTTGTAATTGTCAAATACAGAACTTAAAATTGATAGCTTCTAATTATTATTGTAAATTATAACTTGAAGATCTGAACTTGTAATTGTCAAATACAGAACTTAAAATTGATAGCTTCTAATTATTATTGCAAATAATAACTTAGAGATCTGAACTAGTAATTGTCAAATACAGAATTTAAAATTGATAGCTTCTAATTATTATTGCAAATTATAACTTGAAGATCTGAACTTGTAATTGTAAAATACAGAACTTAAAATTGATAGCTTCTAATTATTATTGCAACTTATAACTTGAAGATCTGAACTTGTAATTGTCCAATACAGAACATAAAATTGATAGCTTCTAATTATTATTTCAAATTATAACTTGAAGATCTGAACTTGTAATTGTCAAATACAGAACTTAAAATTAATAGCTTCTAATTATTATTGCAAATTATAACTTGAAGATCTGAACTTGTAATAGTGAATTACAGAACTTAGATTTGTTAAATTCAAATTATTATTTCAAATTATAACTTGCAGATCTGAACTAGTAATTGTCAAATACAGAACTTAAAATTGATAGCTTCTAATTATTATTGCAAATTATAACTCGAAGATCTGAACTTGTAATTGTCAAATACAGAACTTAAAATTGATTGCTTCTAATTATTATTGCATATTATAACTTGAAGATCTGAACTTGTAATTGTCAAATACAGAACATAAAATTGATAGCTTCTAATTATTATTGCAAATTATAACTTGAAGATCTGAACTTGTAATAGTCAAATACAGAACTTAAAATTGATAGCTTCTAATTATTATTGTAAATTATAACTTGAAGATCTGAACTTGTAATAGTGAATTACAGAACTTAGATTTGTTAAATTCAAATTATTATTTCAAATTATAACTTGAAGATCTGAACTAGTAATTGTCAAATACAGAACTTAAAATTGATAGCTACTAATTATTATTGCAAATTATAACTTGAAGATCTGAACTTGTAATTGTCAAATACAGAACTTAAAATTGATAGCTTCTAATTATTATTGTAAATTATAACTTGAAGATCTGAACTTGTAATTGTCAAATACAGAACTTAAAATTGATAGCTTCTAATTATTATTGCAAATAATAACTTAGAGATCTGAACTAGTAATTGTCAAATACAGAATTTAAAATTGATAGCTTCTAATTATTATTGCAAATTATAACTTGAAGATCTGAACTTGTAATTGTAAAATACAGAACTTAAAATTGATAGCTTCTAATTAATATTGCAACTTATAACTTGAAGATCTGAACTTGTAATTGTCCAATACAGAACATAAAATTGATAGCTTCTAATTATTATTTCAAATTATAACTTGAAGATCTGAACTTGTAATTGTCAAATACAGAACTTAAAATTGATTGCTTCTAATTATTATTGCATATTATAACTTGAAGATCTGAACTTGTAATTGTCAAATACAGAACATAAAATTGATAGCTTCTAATTATTATTGCAAATTATAACTTGAAGATCTGAACTTGTAATAGTCAAATACAGAACTTAAAATTGATAGCTTCTAATTATTATTGTAAATTATAACTTGAAGATCTGAACTTGTAATAGTGAATTACAGAACTTAGATTTGTTAAATTCAAATTATTATTTCACATTTTAACTTGAAGATCTGAACTAGTAATTGTCAAATACAGAACTTAAAATTGATAGCTACTAATTATTATTGCAAATTATAACTTGAAGATCTGAACTTGTAATTGTCAAATACAGAACTTAAAATTGATAGCTTCTAATTATTATTGTAAATTATAACTTGAAGATCTGAACTTGTAATTGTCAAATACAGAACTTAAAATTGATAGCTTCTAATTATTATTGCAAATAATAACTTAGAGATCTGAACTAGTAATTGTCAAATACAGAATTTAAAATTGATAGCTTCTAATTATTATTGCAAATTATAACTTGAAGATCTGAACTTGTAATTGTAAAATACAGAACTTAAAATTGATAGCTTCTAATTATTATTGCAACTTATAACTTGAAGATCTGAACTTGTAATTGTCCAATACAGAACATAAAATTGATAGCTTCTAATTATTATTTCAAATTATAACTTGAAGATCTGAACTTGTAATTGTCAAATACAGAACTTAAAATTAATAGCTTCTAATTATTATTGCAAATTATAACTTGAAGATCTGAACTTGTAATAGTGAATTACAGAACTTAGATTTGTTAAATTCAAATTATTATTTCAAATTATAACTTGCAGATCTGAACTAGTAATTGTCAAATACAGAACTTAAAATTGATAGCTTCTAATTATTATTGCAAATTATAACTCGAAGATCTGAACTTGTAATTGTCAAATACAGAACTTAAAATTGATTGCTTCTAATTATTATTGCATATTATAACTTGAAGATCTGAACTTGTAATTGTCAAATACAGAACATAAAATTGATAGCTTCTAATTATTATTGCAAATTATAACTTGAAGATCTGAACTTGTAATAGTCAAATACAGAACTTAAAATTGATAGCTTCTAATTATTATTGTAAATTATAACTTGAAGATCTGAACTTGTAATAGTGAATTACAGAACTTAGATTTGTTAAATTCAAATTATTATTTCAAATTATAACTTGAAGATCTGAACTAGTAATTGTCAAATACAGAACTTAAAATTGATAGCTACTAATTATTATTGCAAATTATAACTTGAAGATCTGAACTTGTAATTGTCAAATACAGAACTTAAAATTGATAGCTTCTAATTATTATTGTAAATTATAACTTGAAGATCTGAACTTGTAATTGTCAAATACAGAACTTAAAATTGATAGCTTCTAATTATTATTGCAAATAATAACTTAGAGATCTGAACTAGTAATTGTCAAATACAGAATTTAAAATTGATAGCTTCTAATTATTATTGCAAATTATAACTTGAAGATCTGAACTTGTAATTGTAAAATACAGAACTTAAAATTGATAGCTTCTAATTATTATTGCAACTTATAACTTGAAGATCTGAACTTGTAATTGTCCAATACAGAACATAAAATTGATAGCTTCTAATTATTATTTCAAATTATAACTTGAAGATCTGAACTTGTAATTGTCAAATACAGAACTTAAAATTAATAGCTTCTAATTATTATTGCAAATTATAACTTGAAGATCTAAACTTGTAATTGTCAAATACAGAACTTAAAATTGATAGCTTCTAATTATTATTGTAAATTATAACTTGAAGATCTGAACTTGTAATAGTGAATTACAGAACTTAGATTTGTTAAATTCAAATTATTATTTCAAATTATAACTTGGAGATCTGAACTAGTAATTGTCAAATACAGAACTTAAAATTGATAGCTTCTAATTATTATTGCAAATTATAACTTGAAGATCTGAACTTGTAATTGTCAAATACAGAACTTAAAATTGATTGCTTCTAATTATTATTGCATATTATAACTTGAAGATCTGAACTTGTAATTGTCAAATACAGAACATAAAATTGATAGCTTCTAATTATTATTTCAAATTATAACTTGAAGATCTGAACTTGCAATTGTCAAATACAGAACTTAAAATTAATAGCTTCTAATTATTATTGCAAATTATAACTTGAAGATCTGAACTTGTAATTGTCAAATACAAAACTTAAAATTGATAGCTTCTAATTATTATTGTAAATTATAACTTGAAGATCTGAACTTGTAATAGTGAATTACAGAACTTAGATTTGTTAAATTCAAATTATTATTTCAAATTATAACTAGAAGATCTGAACTAGTAATTGTCAAATACAGAACTTAAAATTGATAGCTTCTAATTATTACTGCATATTATAACTTCAAGATCTAAACTTGTAATTGTCAAATACAGAACTTAAAATTGATAGCTTCTAATTATTATTGCAAATAATAACTTGAAGATCTGAACTTGTAATTGTCAAATACAGAACTTAAAATTGATAGCTTCTAATTATTATTGCAAATTATAACTTGAAGATCTGAACTTGTAATTGTCAAATACAGAACTTCAAATTGTTAAATACAAATTATTAGTGCAAATTATAACTTGAAGATCTGAACTTGTAATTGTCAAATACAGAACTTAAAATTGATAGCTTCTAATTATTATTGTAAATTATAACTTGAAGATCTGAACTTGTAATAGTGAATTACAGAACTTAGATTTGTTAAATTCAAATTATTTTTTCAAATTATAACTTGAAGATCTGAACTAGTAATTGTCAAATACAGAACTTAAAATTGATAGCTTCTAATTATTATTGCATATTATAACTTGAAGATCTGAACTTGTAATTGTTAAATACAGAACTTAAAATTGATAGCTTCTAATTATTATTGTAAATTATAACTTCAAGATCTGAACTTGTAATTGTCAAATACAGAACTTAAAATTGATAGCTTCTAATTATTATTGCAAATAATAACTTGAAGATCTGAACTTGTAATTGTCAAATACAGAACTTAAAATTGATAGCTTCTAATTATTATTGCAAATTATAACTTGAAGATCTGAACTTGTAATTGTCAAATACAGAACTTAAAATTGATAGCTTCTAATTATTATTGCAAATAATAACTTAGAGATCTGAACTAGTAATTGTCAAATACAGAATTTAAAATTGATAGCTTCTAATTATTATTGCAAATTATAACTTGAAGATCTGAACTTGTAATTGTAAAATACAGAACTTAAAATTGATAGCTTCTAATTATTATTGCAACTTATAACTTGAAGATCTGAACTTGTAATTGTCCAATACAGAACATAAAATTGATAGCTTCTAATTATTATTTCAAATTATAACTTGAAGATCTGAACTTGTAATTGTCAAATACAGAACTTAAAATTAATAGCTTCTAATTATTATTGCAAATTATAACTTGAAGATCTAAACTTGTAATTGTCAAATACAGAACTTAAAATTGATAGCTTCTAATTATTATTGTAAATTATAACTTGAAGATCTGAACTTGTAATAGTGAATTACAGAACTTAGATTTGTTAAATTCAAATTATTATTTCAAATTATAACTTGCAGATCTGAACTAGTAATTGTCAAATACAGAACTTAAAATTGATAGCTTCTAATTATTATTGCAAATTATAACTTGAAGATCTGAACTTGTAATTGTCAAATACAGAACTTAAAATTGATTGCTTCTAATTATTATTGCATATTATAACTTGAAGATCTGAACTTGTAATTGTCAAATACAGAACATAAAATTGATAGCTTCTAATTATTATTGCAAATTATAACTTGAAGATCTGAACTTGTAATAGTCAAATACAGAACTTAAAATTGATAGCTTCTAATTATTATTGTAAATTATAACTTGAAGATCTGAACTTGTAATAGTGAATTACAGAACTTAGATTTGTTAAATTCAAATTATTATTTCAAATTATAACTTGAAGATCTGAACTAGTAATTGTCAAATACAGAACTTAAAATTGATAGCTACTAATTATTATTGCAAATTATAACTTGAAGATCTGAACTTGTAATTGTCAAATACAGAACTTAAAATTGATAGCTTCTAATTATTATTGTAAATTATAACTTGAAGATCTGAACTTGTAATTGTCAAATACAGAACTTAAAATTGATAGCTTCTAATTATTATTGCAAATAATAACTTAGAGATCTGAACTAGTAATTGTCAAATACAGAATTTAAAATTAATAGCTTCTAATTATTATTGCAAATTATAACTTGAAGATCTGAACTTGTAATTGTAAAATACAGAACTTAAAATTGATAGCTTCTAATTATTATTGCAACTTATAACTTGAAGATCTGAACTTGTAATTGTCCAATACAGAACATAAAATTGATAGCTTCTAATTATTATTTCAAATTATAACTTGAAGATCTGAACTTGTAATTGTCAAATACAGAACTTAAAATTAATAGCTTCTAATTATTATTGCAAATTATAACTTGAAGATCTAAACTTGTAATTGTCAAATACAGAACTTAAAATTGATAGCTTCTAATTATTATTGTAAATTATAACTTGAAGATCTGAACTTGTAATAGTGAATTACAGAACTTAGATTTGTTAAATTCAAATTATTATTTCAAATTATAACTTGGAGATCTGAACTAGTAATTGTCAAATACAGAACTTAAAATTGATAGCTTCTAATTATTATTGCAAATTATAACTTGAAGATCTGAACTTGTAATTGTCAAATACAGAACTTAAAATTGATTGCTTCTAATTATTATTGCATATTATAACTTGAAGATCTGAACTTGTAATTGTCAAATACAGAACATAAAATTGATAGCTTCTAATTATTATTTCAAATTATAACTTGAAGATCTGAACTTGCAATTGTCAAATACAGAACTTAAAATTAATAGCTTCTAATTATTATTGCAAATTATAACTTGAAGATCTGAACTTGTAATTGTCAAATACAAAACTTAAAATTGATAGCTTCTAATTATTATTGTAAATTATAACTTGAAGATCTGAACTTGTAATAGTGAATTACAGAACTTAGATTTGTTAAATTCAAATTATTATTTCAATTTATAACTTGAAGATCTGAACTAGTAATTGTCAAATACAGAACTTAAAATTGATAGCTTCTAATTATTACTGCATATTATAACTTCAAGATCTAAACTTGTAATTGTCAAATACAGAACTTAAAATTGATAGCTTCTAATTATTATTGCAAATAATAACTTGAAGATCTGAACTTGTAATTGTCAAATACAGAACTTAAAATTGATAGCTTCTAATTATTATTGCAAATTATAACTTGAAGATCTGAACTTGTAATTGTCAAATACTGAACTTCAAATTGTTAAATACAAATTATTAGTGCAAATTATAACTTGAAGATCTGAACTTGTAATTGTCAAATACAGAACTTAAAATTGATAGCTTCTAATTATTATTGTAAATTATAACTTGAAGATCTGAACTTGTAATAGTGAATTACAGAACTTAGATTTGTTAAATTCAAATTATTTTTTCAAATTATAACTTGAAGATCTTAACTAGTAATTGTCAAATACAGAACTTAAAATTGATAGCTTCTAATTATTATTGCATATTATAACTTGAAGATCTGAACTTGTAATTGTTAAATACAGAACTTAAAATTGATAGCTTCTAATTATTATTGTAAATTATAACTTCAAGATCTGAACTTGTAATTGTCAAATACAGAACTTAAAATTGATAGCTTCTAATTATTATTGCAAATAATAACTTGAAGATCTGAACTTGTAATTGTCAAATACAGAACTTAAAATTGATAGCTTCTAATTATTATTGCAAATTATAATTTGAAGATCTGAACTTGTAATAGACAAATACGCAACTTAGCATTGTTAAATACAAATTGTGATTGCAAATTATAACTTGAAGATCTGAACCTGTAATAGGTAAATACAGAACTTAAAATTGATAGCTTCTAATTATTATTGCAAATTATAACTTGAAGATCTGAACTTGTAATAGTCAAATACAGAACTTAAAATTGATAGCTTCTAATTATTATTGTAAATTATAACTTGAAGATCTGAACTTGTAATAGTGAATTACAGAACTTAGATTTTTTAAATTCAAATTATTATTTCAAATTATAACTTGAAGATCTGAACTAGTAATTGTCAAATACAGAACTTAAAATTGATAGCTTCTAATTATTATTGCAAATTATAACTTGAAGATCTGAACTTGTAATTGTCAAATACAGAACTTAAAATTGATAGCTTCTAATTATTATTGTAAATTATAACTTGAAGATCTGAACTTGTAATTGTCAAATACAGAACTTAAAATTGATAGCTTCTAATTATTATTGCAAATAACAACTTGGAGATCTGAACTAGTAATTGTCAAATACAGAACTTAAAATTGATAGCTTCTAATTATTATTGCAAATTATAACTTGAAGATCTGAACTTGTAGTTGTCAAATACAGAACTTAAAATTGATAGCTTCTAATTATTATTGCACATTATAACTTGAAGATCTGAACTTGTAATTGTCAAATACAGAACTTAAAATTAATAGCTTCTAATTATTATTGCAAATTATAACTTGAAGATCTGAACTTGTAATTGTCAAATACAGAACTTAAAATTGATAGCTTCTAATTATTATTGTAAATTATAACTTGAAGATCTGAACTTGTAATAGTGAATTACAGAACTTAGATTTGTTAAATTCAAATTATTATTTCAAATTATAACTTGAAGATCTGAACTAGTAATTGTCAAATACAGAACTTAAAATTGATAGCTTCTAATTATTATTGCATATTATAACTTGAGATCTGAACTTGTAATTGTTAAATACAGAACTTAAAATTGATAGCTTCTAATTATTATTGTAAATTATAACTTCAAGATCTGAACTTGTAATTGTCAAATGCAGAACTTAAAATTGATAGCTTCTAATTATTATTGCAAATAATAACTTGAAGATCTGAACTTGTAATTGTCAAATACAGAACTTAAAATTGATAGCTTCTAATTATTATTGCAAATTATAATTTGAAGATCTGAACTTGTAATAGACAAATACGCAACTTAGCATTGTTAAATACAAATTGTGATTGCAAATTATAACTTGAAGATCTGAACCTGTAATAGGTAAATACAGAACTTCGAATTGTTAAATTCAAACTAAGATTGCAAATAATAATGCGAAGATCTGAACTTGTAATAGTCAAATACAGAACTTCTAATTGTTAAATACAAATTATTAGTGCAAATTATAACTTGAAGATCTGAACTTGTAACTGTCAAATACAGAACTTAAAATTGATAGCTTCTAATTATTATTGCAAATTATAACTTGAAGATCTGAACTTGTAATAGTCAAATACAGAACTTAAAATTGATAGCTTCTAATTATTATTGTAAATTATAACTTGAAGATCTGAACTTGTAATAGTGAATTACAGAACTTAGATTTGTTAAATTCAAATTATTATTTCAAATTATAACTTGAAGATCTGAACTAGTAATTGTCAAATACAGAACTTAAAATTGATAGCTACTAATTATTATTGCAAATTATAACTTGAAGATCTGAACTTGTAATTGTCAAATACAGAACTTAAAATTGATAGCTTCTAATTATTATTGTAAATTATAACTTGAAGATCTGAACTTGTAATTGTCAAATACAGAATTTAAAATTGATAGCTTCTAATTATTATTGCAAATAATAACTTGGAGATCTGAACTAGTAATTGTCAAATACAGAATTTAAAATTGATAGCTTCTAATTATTATTGCAAATTATAACTTGAAGATTTGAACTTGTAATTGTAAAATACAGAACTTAAAATTGATAGCTTCTAATTATTATTGCAACTTATAACTTGAAGATCTGAACTTGTAATTGTCCAATACAGAACATAAAAATGATAGCTTCTAATTATTATTTCAAATTATAACTTGAAGATCTGAACTTGTAATTGTCAAATACAGAACTTAAAATTAATAGCTTCTAATTATTATTGCAAATTATAACTTGAAGATCTAAACTTGTAATTGTCAAATACAGAACTTAAAATTGATAGCTTCTAATTATTATTGTAAATTATAACTTGAAGATCTGAACTTGTAATAGTGAATTACAGAACTTAGATTTGTTAAATTCAAATTATTATTTCAAATTATAACTTGGAGATCTGAACTAGTAATTGTCAAATACAGAACTTAAAATTGATAGCTTCTAATTATTATTGCAAATTATAACTTGAAGATCTGAACTTGTAATTGTCAAATACAGAACTTAAAATTGATTGCTTCTAATTATTATTGCAAATTATAACTTGAAGATCTGAACTTGTAATTGTCAAATACAGAACATAAAATTGATAGCTTCTAATTATTATATCAAATTATAACTTGAAGATCTGAACTTGCAATTGTCAAATACAGAACTTAAAATTAATAGCTTCTAATTATTATTGCAAATTATAACTTGAAGA
This sequence comes from Cantharis lateralis, assembly GCA_963170105.1. NCBI lineage: Eukaryota > Metazoa > Arthropoda > Insecta > Coleoptera > Cantharidae > Cantharis > Cantharis lateralis. The sequence continues at coordinate 20,710,205 of OY720625.1, read as the reverse complement.
TCTGAACTTGTAATTGTCAAATACAAAACTTAAAATTGATAGCTTCTAATTATTATTGTAAATTATAACTTGAAGATCTGAACTTGTAATAGTCAAATACAGAACTTCTAATTGTTAAATACAAATTATTATTTCAAATTATAACTTGAAGATCTGAACTAGTAATTGTCAAATACAGAACTTAAAATTGATAGCTTCTAATTATTACTGCATATTATAACTTCAAGATCTAAACTTGTAATTGTCAAATACAGAACTTAAAATTGATAGCTTCTAATTATTATTGCAAATAATAACTTGAAGATCTGAACTTGTAATTGTCAAATACAGAACTTAAAATTGATAGCTTCTAATTATTATTGCAAATTATAACTTGAAGATCTGAACTTGTAATAGTCAAATACAGAACTTAAAATTGATAGCTTCTAATTATTATTGTAAATTATAACTTGAAGATCTGAACTTGTAATAGTGAATTACAGAACTTAGATTTTTTAAATTCAAATTATTATTTCAAATTATAACTTGAAGATCTGAACTAGTAATTGTCAAATACAGAACTTAAAATTGATAGCTTCTAATTATTATTGCAAATTATAACTTGAAGATCTGAACTTGTAATTGTCAAATACAGAACTTAAAATTGATAGCTTCTAATTATTATTGTAAATTATAACTTGAAGATCTGAACTTGTAATTGTCAAATACAGAACTTAAAATTGATAGCTTCTAATTATTATTGCAAATAACAACTTGGAGATCTGAACTAGTAATTGTCAAATACAGAACTTAAAATTGATAGCTTCTAATTATTATTGCAAATTATAACTTGAAGATCTGAACTTGTAGTTGTCAAATACAGAACTTAAAATTGATAGCTTCTAATTATTATTGCACATTATAACTTGAAGATCTGAACTTGTAATTGTCAAATACAGAACTTAAAATTAATAGATTCTAATTATTATTGCAAATTATAACTTGAAGATCTGAACTTGTAATTGTCAAATACAGAACTTAAAATTGATAGCTTCTAATTATTATTGTAAATTATAACTTGAAGATCTGAACTTGTAATAGTGAATTACAGAACTTAGATTTGTTAAATTCAAATTATTATTTCAAATTATAACTTGAAGATCTGAACTAGTAATTGTCAAATACAGAACTTAAAATTGATAGCTTCTAATTATTATTGCATATTATAACTTGAGATCTGAACTTGTAATTGTTAAATACAGAACTTAAAATTGATAGCTTCTAATTATTATTGTAAATTATAACTTCAAGATCTGAACTTGTAATTGTCAAATGCAGAACTTAAAATTGATAGCTTCTAATTATTATTGCATATTATAACTTGAGATCTGAACTTGTAATTGTTAAATACAGAACTTAAAATTGATAGCTTCTAATTATTATTGTAAATTATAACTTCAAGATCTGAACTTGTAATTGTCAAATGCAGAACTTAAAATTGATAGCTTCTAATTATTATTGCAAATAATAACTTGAAGATCTGAACTTGTAATTGTCAAATACAGAACTTAAAATTGATAGCTTCTAATTATTATTGCAAATTATAATTTGAAGATCTGAACTTGTAATAGACAAATACGCAACTTACCATTGTTAAATACAAATTGTGATTGCAAATTATAACTTGAAGATCTGAACCTGTAATAGGTAAATACAGAACTTCGAATTGTTAAATTCAAACTAAGATTGCAAATAATAATTCGAAGATCTTAACTTGTAATAGTCAAATACAGAACTTCTAATTGTTAAATACAAATTTTAGTGCAAATTATAACTTGAAGATCTGTACTTGTAACTGTCAAATACAGAACTTAAAATTGATAGCTTCTAATTATTATTGCAAATTATAACTTGAAGATCTGAACTTGTAATAGTCAAATACAGAACTTAAAATTGATAGCTTCTAATTATTATTGTAAATTATAACTTGAAGATCTGAACTTGTAATAGTGAATTACAGAACTTAGATTTGTTAAATTCAAATTATTATTTCACATTATAACTTGAAGATCTGAACTAGTAATTGTCAAATACAGAACTTAAAATTGATAGCTACTAATTATTATTGCAAATTATAACTTGAAGATCTGAACTTGTAATTGTCAAATACAGAACTTAAAATTGATAGCTTCTAATTATTATTGTAAATTATAACTTGAAGATCTGAACTTGTAATTGTCAAATACAGAACTTAAAATTGATAGCTTCTAATTATTATTGCAAATAATAACTTAGAGATCTGAACAAGTAATTGTCAAATACAGAATTTAAAATTGATAGCTTCTAATTATTATTGCAAATTATAACTTGAAGATCTGAACTTGTAATTGTAAAATACAGAACTTAAAATTGATAGCTTCTAATTATTATTGCAACTTATAACTTGAAGATCTGAACTTGTAATTGTCCAATACAGAACATAAAATTGATAGCTTCTAATTATTATTTCAAATTATAACTTGAAGATCTGAACTTGTAATTGTCAAATACAGAACTTAAAATTAATAGCTTCTAATTATTATTGCAAATTATAACTTGAAGATCTAAACTTGTAATTGTCAAATACAGAACTTAAAATTGATAGCTTCTAATTATTATTGTAAATTATAACTTGAAGATCTGAACTTGTAATAGTGAATTACAGAACTTAGATTTGTTAAATTCAAATTATTATTTCAAATTATAACTTGCAGATCTGAACTAGTAATTGTCAAATACAGAACTTAAAATTGATAGCTTCTAATTATTATTGCAAATTATAACTTGAAGATCTGAACTTGTAATTGTCAAATACAGAACTTAAAATTGATTGCTTCTAATTATTATTGCATATTATAACTTGAAGATCTGAACTTGTAATTGTCAAATACAGAACATAAAATTGATAGCTTCTAATTATTATTGCAAATTATAACTTGAAGATCTGAACTTGTAATAGTCAAATACAGAACTTAAAATTGATAGCTTCTAATTATTATTGTAAATTATAACTTGAAGATCTGAACTTGTAATAGTGATTTACAGAACTTAGATTTGTTAAATTCAAATTATTATTTCAAATTATAACTTGAAGATCTGAACTAGTAATTGTCAAATACAGAACTTAAAATTGATAGCTTCTAATTATTATTGCAAATTATAACTTGAAGATCTGAACTTGTAATTGTAAAATACAGAACTTAAAATTGATAGCTTCTAATTATTATTGCAACTTATAACTTGAAGATCTGAACTTGTAATTGTCCAATACAGAACATAAAATTGATAGCTTCTAATTATTATTTCAAATTATAACTTGAAGATCTAAACTTGTAATTGTCAAATACAGAACTTAAAATTAATAGCTTCTAATTATTATTGCAAATTATAACTTGAAGATCTAAACTTGTAATTGTCAAATACAGAACTTAAAATTGATAGCTTCTAATTATTATTGTAAATTATAACTTGAAGATCTGAACTTGTAATAGTGAATTACAGAACTTAGATTTGTTAAATTCAAATTATTATTTCAAATTATAACTTGCAGATCTGAACTAGTAATTGTCAAATACAGAACTTAAAATTGATAGCTTCTAATTATTATTGCAAATTATAACTTGAAGATCTGAACTTGTAATTGTCAAATACAGAACTTAAAATTGATTGCTTCTAATTATTATTGCATATTATAACTTGAAGATCTGAACTTGTAATTGTCAAATACAGAACATAAAATTGATAGCTTCTAATTATTATTGCAAATTATAACTTGAAGATCTGAACTTGTAATAGTCAAATACAGAACTTAAAATTGATAGCTTCTAATTATTATTGTAAATTATAACTTGAAGATCTGAACTTGTAATAGTGAATTACAGAACTTAGATTTGTTAAATTCAAATTATTATTTCAAATTATAACTTGAAGATCTGAACTAGTAATTGTCAAATACAGAACTTAAAATTGATAGCTACTAATTATTATTGCAAATTATAACTTGAAGATCTGAACTTGTAATTGTCAAATACAGAACTTAAAATTGATAGCTTCTAATTATTATTGTAAATTATAACTTGAAGATCTGAACTTGTAATTGTCAAATACAGAACTTAAAATTGATAGCTTCTAATTATTATTGCAAATAATAACTTAGAGATCTGAACTAGTAATTGTCAAATACAGAATTTAAAATTGATAGCTTCTAATTATTATTGCAAATTATAACTTGAAGATCTGAACTTGTAATTGTAAAATACAGAACTTAAAATTGATAGCTTCTAATTATTATTGCAACTTATAACTTGAAGATCTGAACTTGTAATTGTCCAATACAGAACATAAAATTGATAGCTTCTAATTATTATTTCAAATTATAACTTGAAGATCTGAACTTGTAATTGTCAAATACAGAACTTAAAATTAATAGCTTCTAATTATTATTGCAAATTATAACTTGAAGATCTAAACTTGTAATTGTCAAATACAGAACTTAAAATTGATAGCTTCTAATTATTATTGTAAATTATAACTTGAAGATCTGAACTTGTAATAGTGAATTACAGAACTTAGATTTGTTAAATTCAAATTATTATTTCAAATTATAACTTGGAGATCTGAACTAGTAATTGTCAAATACAGAACTTAAAATTGATAGCTTCTAATTATTATTGCAAATTATAACTTGAAGATCTGAACTTGTAATTGTCAAATACAGAACTTAAAATTGATTGCTTCTAATTATTATTGCATATTATAACTTGAAGATCTGAACTTGTAATTGTCAAATACAGAACATAAAATTGATAGCTTCTAATTATTATTTCAAATTATAACTTGAAGATCTGAACTTGCAATTGTCAAATACAGAACTTAAAATTAATAGCTTCTAATTATTATTGCAAATTATAACTTGAAGATCTGAACTTGTAATTGTCAAATACAAAACTTAAAATTGATAGCTTCTAATTATTATTGTAAATTATAACTTGAAGATCTGAACTTGTAATAGTGAATTACAGAACTTAGATTTGTTAAATTCAAATTATTATTTCAAATTATAACTTGAAGATCTGAACTAGTAATTGTCAAATACAGAACTTAAAATTGATAGCTTCTAATTATTACTGCATATTATAACTTCAAGATCTAAACTTGTAATTGTCAAATACAGAACTTAAAATTGATAGCTTCTAATTATTATTGCAAATAATAACTTGAAGATCTGAACTTGTAATTGTCAAATACAGAACTTAAAATTGATAGCTTCTAATTATTATTGCAAATTATAACTTGAAGATCTGAACTTGTAATTGTCAAATACAGAACTTCAAATTGTTAAATACAAATTATTAGTGCAAATTATAACTTGAAGATCTGAACTTGTAATTGTCAAATACAGAACTTAAAATTGATAGCTTCTAATTATTATTGTAAATTATAACTTGAAGATCTAAACTTGTAATAGTGAATTACAGAACTTAGATTTGTTAAATTCAAATTATTTTTTCAAATTATAACTTGAAGATCTGAACTAGTAATTGTCAAATACAGAACTGAAAATTGATAGCTTCTAATTATTATTGCATATTATAACTTGAAGATCTGAACTTGTAATTGTTAAATACAGAACTTAAAATTGATAGCTTCTAATTATTATTGTAAATTATAACTTCAAGATCTGAACTTGTAATTGTCAAATACAGAACTTAAAATTGATAGCTTCTAATTATTATTGCAAATAATAACTTGAAGATCTGAACTTGTAATTGTCAAATACAGAACTTAAAATTGATAGCTTCTAATTATTATTGCAAATTATAATTTGAAGATCTGAACTTGTAATAGACAAATACGCAACTTAGCATTGTTAAATACAAATTGTGATTGCAAATTATAACTTGAAGATCTGAACCTGTAATAGGTAAATACAGAACTTAAAATTGATAGCTTCTTATTATTATTGCAAATTATAACTTGAAGATCTGAACTTGTAATAGTCAAATACAGAACTTAAAATTGATAGCTTCTAATTATTATTGTAAATTATAACTTGAAGATCTGAACTTGTAATAGTGAATTACAGAACTTAGATTTTTTAAATTCAAATTATTATTTCAAATTATAACTTGAAGATCTGAACTAGTAATTGTCAAATACAGAACTTAAAATTGATAGCTTCTAATTATTATTGCAAATTATAACTTGAAGATCTGAACTTGTAATTGTCAAATACAGAACTTAAAATTGATAGCTTCTAATTATTATTGTAAATTATAACTTGAAGATCTGAACTTGTAATTGTCAAATACAGAACTTAAAATTGATAGCTTCTAATTATTATTGCAAATAACAACTTGGAGATCTGAACTAGTAATTGTCAAATACAGAACTTAAAATTGATAGCTTCTAATTATTATTGCAAATTATAACTTGAAGATCTGAACTTGTAGTTGTCAAATACAGAACTTAAAATTGATAGCTTCTAATTATTATTGCACATTATAACTTGAAGATCTGAACTTGTAATTGTCAAATACAGAACTTAAAATTAATAGCTTCTAATTATTATTGCAAATTATAACTTGTAGATCTGAACTTGTAATTGTCAAATACAGAACTTAAAATTGATAGCTTCTAATTATTATTGTAAATTATAACTTGAAGATCTGAACTTGTAATAGTGAATTACAGAACTTAGATTTGTTAAATTCAAATTATTATTTCAAATTATAACTTGAAGATCTGAACTAGTAATTGTCAAATACAGAACTTAAAATTGATAGCTTCTAATTATTATTGCATATTATAACTTGAGATCTGAACTTGTAATTGTTAAATACAGAACTTAAAATTGATAGCTTCTAATTATTATTGTAAATTATAACTTCAAGATCTGAACTTGTAATTGTCAAATGCAGAACTTAAAATTGATAGCTTCTAATTATTATTGCAAATAATAACTTGAAGATCTGAACTTGTAATTGTCAAATACAGAACTTAAAATTGATAGCTTCTAATTATTATTGCAAATTATAATTTGAAGATCTGAACTTGTAATAGACAAATACGCAACTTAGCATTGTTAAATACAAATTGTGATTGCAAATTATAACTTGAAGATCTGAACCTGTAATAGGTAAATACAGAACTTCGAATTGTTAAATTCAAACTAAGATTGCAAATAATAATGCGAAGATCTGAACTTGTAATAGTCAAATACAGAACTTCTAATTGTTAAATACAAATTATTAGTGCAAATTATAACTTGAAGATCTGAACTTGTAACTGTCAAATACAGAACTTAAAATTGATAGCTTCTAATTATTATTGCAAATTATAACTTGAAGATCTGAACTTGTAATAGTCAAATACAGAACTTAAAATTGATAGCTTCTAATTATTATTGTAAATTATAACTTGTAGATCTGAACTTGTAATAGTGAATTACAGAACTTAGATTTGTTAAATTCAAATTATTATTTCAAATTATAACTTGAAGATCTGAACTTGTAACTGTCAAATACAGAACTTAAAATTGATAGCTTCTAATTATTATTGCAAATTATAACTTGAAGATCTGAACTTGTAATAGTCAAATACAGAACTTAAAATTGATAGCTTCTAATTATTATTGTAAATTATAACTTGAAGATCTGAACTTGTAATAGTGAATTACAGAACTTAGATTTGTTAAATTCAAATTATTATTTCACATTATAACTTGAAGATCTGAACTAGTAATTGTCAAATACAGAACTTAAAATTGATAGCTACTAATTATTATTGCAAATTATAACTTGAAGATCTGAACTTGTAATTGTCAAATACAGAACTTAAAATTGATAGCTTCTAATTATTATTGTAAATTATAACTTGAAGATCTGAACTTGTAATTGTCAAATACAGAACTTAAAATTGATAGCTTCTAATTATTATTGCAAATAATAACTTAGAGATCTGAACAAGTAATTGTCAAATACAGAATTTAAAATTGATAGCTTCTAATTATTATTGCAAATTATAACTTGAAGATCTGAACTTGTAATTGTAAAATACAGAACTTAAAATTGATAGCTTCTAATTATTATTGCAACTTATAACTTGAAGATCTGAACTTGTAATTGTCCAATACAGAACATAAAATTGATAGCTTCTAATTATTATTTCAAATTATAACTTGAAGATCTGAACTTGTAATTGTCAAATACAGAACTTAAAATTAATAGCTTCTAATTATTATTGCAAATTATAACTTGAAGATCTAAACTTGTAATTGTCAAATACAGAACTTAAAATTGATAGCTTCTAATTATTATTGTAAATTATAACTTGAAGATCTGAACTTGTAATAGTGAATTACAGAACTTAGATTTGTTAAATTCAAATTATTATTTCAAATTATAACTTGCAGATCTGAACTAGTAATTGTCAAATACAGAACTTAAAATTGATAGCTTCTAATTATTATTGCAAATTATAACTTGAAGATCTGAACTTGTAATTGTCAAATACAGAACTTAAAATTGATTGCTTCTAATTATTATTGCATATTATAACTTGAAGATCTGAACTTGTAATTGTCAAATACAGAACATAAAATTGATAGCTTCTAATTATTATTGCAAATTATAACTTGAAGATCTGAACTTGTAATAGTCAAATACAGAACTTAAAATTGATAGCTTCTAATTATTATTGTAAATTATAACTTGAAGATCTGAACTTGTAATAGTGAATTACAGAACTTAGATTTGTTAAATTCAAATTATTATTTCAAATTATAACTTGAAGATCTGAACTAGTAATTGTCAAATACAGAACTTAAAATTGATAGCTACTAATTATTATTGCAAATTATAACTTGAAGATCTGAACTTGTAATTGTCAAATACAGAACTTAAAATTGATAGCTTCTAATTATTATTGTAAATTATAACTTGAAGATCTAAACTTGTAATAGTGAATTACAGAACTTAGATTTTTAAATTCAAATTATTTTTTCAAATTATAACTTGAAGATCTGAACTTGTAATAGTGAATTACAGAACTTAGATTTGTTAAATTCAAATTATTATTTCACATTATAACTTGAAGATCTGAACTAGTAATTGTCAAATACAGAACTTATAATTGATAGCTACTAATTATTATTGCAAATTATAACTTGAAGATCTGAACTTGTAATTGTCAAATACAGAACTTAAAATTGATAGCTTCTAATTATTGTTGTAAATTATAACTTGAAGATCTGAACTTGTAATTGTCAAATACAGAACTTAAAATTGATAGCTTCTAATTATTATTGCAAATAATAACTTAGAGATCTGAACAAGTAATTGTCAAATACAGAATTTAAAATTGATAGCTTCTAATTATTATTGCAAATAATAACTTGAAGATCTGAACTTGTAATTGTAAAATACAGAACTTAAAATTGATAGCTTCTAATTATTATTGCAACTTATAACTTGAAGATCTGAACTTGTAATTGTCCAATACAGAATATAAAATTGATAGCTTCTAATTATTATTTCAAATTATAACTTGAAGATCTGAACTTGTAATTGTCAAATACAGAACTTAAAATTAATAGCTTCTAATTATTATTGCAAATTATAACTTGAAGATCTAAACTTGTAATTGTCAAATACAGAACTTAAAATTGATAGCTTCTAATTATTATTGTAAATTATAACTTGAAGATCTGAACTTGTAATAGTGAATTACAGAACTTAGATTTGTTAAATTCAAATTATTATTTCAAATTATAACTTGCAGATCTGAACTAGTAATTGTCAAATACAGAACTTAAAATTGATAGCTTCTAATTATTATTGCAAATTATAACTTGAAGATCTGAACTTGTAATTGTCAAATACAGAACTTAAAATTGATTGCTTCTAATTATTATTGCATATTATAACTTGAAGATCTGAACTTGTAATTGTCAAATACAGAACATAAAATTGATAGCTTCTAATTATTATTGCAAATTATAACTTGAAGATCTGAACTTGTAATAGTCAAATACAGAACTTAAAATTGATAGCTTCTAATTATTATTGTAAATTATAACTTGAAGATCTGAACTTGTAATAGTGAATTACAGAACTTAGATTTGTTAAATTCAAATTATTATTTCAAATTATAACTTGAAGATCTGAACTAGTAATTGTCAAATACAGAACTTAAAATTGATAGCTACTAATTATTATTGCAAATTATAACTTGAAGATCTGAACTTGTAATTGTCAAATACAGAACTTAAAATTGATAGCTTCTAATTATTATTGCAAATAATAACTTAGAGATCTGAACTAGTAATTGTCAAATACAGAATTTAAAATTGATAGCTTCTAATTATTATTGCAAATTATAACTTGAAGATCTGAACTTGTAATTGTAAAATACAGAACTTAAAATTGATAGCTTCTAATTATTATTGCAACTTATAACTTGAAGATCTGAACTTGTAATTGTCCAATACAGAACATAAAATTGATAGCTTCTAATTATTATTTCAAATTATAACTTGAAGATCTGAACTTGGAATTGTCAAATACAGAACTTAAAATTAATAGCTTCTAATTATTATTGCAAATTATAACTTGAAGATCTAAACTTGTAATTGTCAAATACAGAACTTAAAATTGATAGCTTCTAATTATTATTGTAAATTATAACTTGAAGATCTGAACTTGTAATAGTGAATTACAGAACTTAGATTTGTTAAATTCAAATTATTATTTCAAATTATAACTTGGAGATCTGAACTAGTAATTGTCAAATACAGAACTTAAAATTGATAGCTTCTAATTATTATTGCAAATTATAACTTGAAGATCTGAACTTGTAATTGTCAAATACAGAACTTAAAATTGATTGCTTCTAATTATTATTGCATATTATAACTTGAAGATCTGAACTTGTAATTGTCAAATACAGAAAATAAAATTGATAGCTTCTAATTATTATTTCAAATTATAACTTGAAGATCTGAACTTGCAATTGTCAAATACAGAACTTAAAATTAATAGCTTCTAATTATTATTGCAAATTATAACTTGAAGATCTGAACTTGTAATTGTCAAATACAAAACTTAAAATTGATAGCTTCTAATTATTATTGTAAATTATAACTTGAAGATCTGAACTTGTAATAGTGAATTACAGAACTTAGATTTGTTAAATTCAAATTATTATTTCAAATTATAACTTGAAGATCTGAACTAGTAATTGTCAAATACAGAACTTAAAATTGATAGCTTCTAATTATTACTGCATATTATAACTTCAAGATCTAAACTTGTAATTGTCAAATACAGAACTTAAAATTGATAGCTTCTAATTATTATTGCAAATAATAACTTGAAGATCTGAACTTGTAATTGTCAAATACAGAACTTAAAATTGATAGCTTCTAATTATTATTGCAAATTATAACTTGAAGATCTGAACTTGTAATTGTCAAATACAGAACTTCAAATTGTTAAATACAAATTATTAGTGCAAATTATAACTTGAAGATCTGAACTTGTAATAGTCAAATACAGAACTTAAAATTGATAGCTTCTAATTATTATTGTAAATTATAACTTGAAGATCTAAACTTGTAATAGTGAATTACAGAACTTAGATTTGTTAAATTCAAATTATTTTTTCAAATTATAACTTGAAGATCTGAACTAGTAATTGTCAAATACAGAACTTAAAATTGATAGCTTCTAATTATTATTGCATATTATAACTTAAAGATCTGAACTTGTAATTGTTAAATACAGAACTTAAAATTGATAGCTTCTAATTATTATTGTAAATTATAACTTCAAGATCTGAACTTGTAATTGTCAAATACAGAACTTAAAATTGATAGCTTCTAATTATTATTGCAAATAATAACTTGAAGATCTGAACTTGTAATTGTCAAATACAGAACTTAAAATTGATAGCTTCTAATTAGTATTGCAAATTATAATTTGAAGATCTGAACTTGTAATAGACAAATACGCAACTTAGCATTGTTAAATACAAATTGTGATTGCAAATTATAACTTGAAGATCTGAACCTGTAATAGGTAAATACAGAACTTAAAATTGATAGCTTCTAATTATTATTGCAAATTATAACTTGAAGATCTGAACTTGTAATAGTCAAATACAGAACTTAAAATTGATAGCTTCTAATTATTATTGTAAATTATAACTTGAAGATCTGAACTTGTAATAGTGAATTACAGAACTTAGATTTTTTAAATTCAAATTATTATTTCAAATTATAACTTGAAGATCTGAACTAGTAATTGTCAAATACAGAACTTAAAATTGATAGCTTCTAATTATTATTGCAAATTATAACTTGAAGATCTGAACTTGTAATTGTAAAATACAGAACTTAAAATTGATAGCTTCTAATTATTATTGTAAATTATAACTTGAAGATCTGAACTTGTAATTGTCAAATACAGAACTTAAAATTGATAGCTTCTAATTATTATTGCAAATAACAACTTGGAGATCTGAACTAGTAATTGTCAAATACAGAACTTAAAATTGATAGCTTCTAATTATTATTGCAAATTATAACTTGAAGATCTGAACTTGTAGTTGTCAAATACAGAACTTAAAATTGATAGCTTCTAATTATTATTGCACATTATAACTTGAAGATCTGAACTTGTAATTGTCAAATACAGAACTTAAAATTAATAGCTTCTAATTATTATTGCAAATTATAACTTGTAGATCTGAACTTGTAATTGTCAAATGCAGAACTTAAAATTGATAGCTTCTAATTATTATTGTAAATTATAACTTGAAGATCTGAACTTGTAATAGTGAATTACAGAACTTAGATTTGTTAAATTCAAATTATTATTTCAAATTATAACTTGAAGATCTGAACTAGTAATTGTCAAATACAGAACTTAAAATTGATAGCTTCTAATTATTATTGCATATTATAACTTGAGATCTGAACTTGTAATTGTTAAATACAGAACTTAAAATTGATAGCTTCTAATTATTATTGTAAATTATAACTTCAAGATCTGAACTTGTAATTGTCAAATGCAGAACTTAAAATTGATAGCTTCTAATTATTATTGCAAATAATAACTTGAAGATCTGAACTTGTAATTGTCAAATACAGAACTTAAAATTGATAGCTTCTAATTATTATTGCAAATTATAATTTGAAGATCTGAACTTGTAATAGACAAATACGCAACTTAGCATTGTTAAATACAAATTGTGATTACAAATTATAACTTGAAGATCTGAACTTGTAATTGTCCAATACAGAACATAAAATTGATAGCTTCTAATTATTATTTCAAATTATAACTTGAAGATCTGAACTTGGAATTGTCAAATACAGAACTTAAAATTAATAGCTTCTAATTATTATTGCAAATTATAACTTGAAGATCTAAACTTGTAATTGTCAAATACAGAACTTAAAATTGATAGCTTCTAATTATTATTGTAAATTATAACTTGAAGATCTGAACTTGTAATAGTGAATTACAGAACTTAGATTTGTTAAATTCAAATTATTATTTCAAATTATAACTTGGAGATCTGAACTAGTAATTGTCAAATACAGAACTTAAAATTGATAGCTTCTAATTATTATTGCAAATTATAACTTGAAGATCTGAACTTGTAATTGTCAAATACAGAACTTAAAATTGATTGCTTCTAATTATTATTGCATATTATAACTTGAAGATCTGAACTTGTAATTGTCAAATACAGAAAATAAAATTGATAGCTTCTAATTATTATTTCAAATTATAACTTGAAGATCTGAACTTGCAATTGTCAAATACAGAACTTAAAATTAATAGCTTCTAATTATTATTGCAAATTATAACTTGAAGATCTGAACTTGTAATTGTCAAATACAAAACTTAAAATTGATAGCTTCTAATTATTATTGTAAATTATAACTTGAAGATCTGAACTTGTAATAGTGAATTACAGAACTTAGATTTGTTAAATTCAAATTATTATTTCAAATTATAACTTGAAGATCTGAACTAGTAATTGTCAAATACAGAACTTAAAATTGATAGCTTCTAATTATTACTGCATATTATAACTTCAAGATCTAAACTTGTAATTGTCAAATACAGAACTTAAAATTGATAGCTTCTAATTATTATTGCAAATAATAACTTGAAGATCTGAACTTGTAATTGTCAAATACAGAACTTAAAATTGATAGCTTCTAATTATTATTGCAAATTATAACTTGAAGATCTGAACTTGTAATTGTCAAATACAGAACTTCAAATTGTTAAATACAAATTATTAGTGCAAATTATAACTTGAAGATCTGAACTTGTAATTGTCAAATACAGAACTTAAAATTGATAGCTTCTAATTATTATTGTAAATTATAACTTGAAGATCTAAACTTGTAATAGTGAATTACAGAACTTAGATTTGTTAAATTCAAATTATTTTTTCAAATTATAACTTGAAGATCTGAACTAGTAATTGTCAAATACAGAACTTAAAATTGATAGCTTCTAATTATTATTGCATATTATAACTTGAAGATCTGAACTTGTAATTGTTAAATACAGAACTTAAAATTGATAGCTTCTAATTATTATTGTAAATTATAACTTCAAGATCTGAACTTGTAATTGTCAAATACAGAACTTAAAATTGATAGCTTCTAATTATTATTGCAAATAATAACTTGAAGATCTGAACTTGTAATTGTCAAATACAGAACTTAAAATTGATAGCTTCTAATTATTATTGCAAATTATAATTTGAAGATCTGAACTTGTAATAGACAAATACGCAACTTAGCATTGTTAAATACAAATTGTGATTGCAAATTATAACTTGAAGATCTGAACCTGTAATAGGTAAATACAGAACTTAAAATTGATAGCTTCTAATTATTATTGCAAATTATAACTTGAAGATCTGAACTTGCAATAGTCAAATACAGAACTTAAAATTGATAGCTTCTAATTATTATTGTAAATTATAACTTGAAGATCTGAACTTGTAATAGTGAATTACAGAACTTAGATTTTTTAAATTCAAATTATTATTTCAAATTATAACTTGAAGATCTGAACTAGTAATTGTCAAATACAGAACTTAAAATTGATAGCTTCTAATTATTATTGCAAATTATAACTTGAAGATCTGAACTTGTAATTGTCAAATACAGAACTTAAAATTGATAGCTTCTAATTATTATTGTAAATTATAACTTGAAGATCTGAACTTGTAATTGTCAAATACAGAACTTAAAATTGATAGCTTCTAATTATTATTGCAAATAACAACTTGGAGATCTGAACTAGTAATTGTCAAATACAGAACTTAAAATTGATAGCTTCTAATTATTATTGCAAATTATAACTTGAAGATCTGAACTTGTAGTTGTCAAATACAGAACTTAAAATTGATAGCTTCTAATTATTATTGCACATTATAACTTGAAGATCTGAACTTGTAATTGTCAAATACAGAACTTAAAATTAATAGCTTCTAATTATTATTGCAAATTATAACTTGTAGATCTGAACTTGTAATTGTCAAATACAGAACTTAAAATTGATAGCTTCTAATTATTATTGTAAATTATAACTTGAAGATCTGAACTTGTAATAGTGAATTACAGAACTTAGATTTGTTAAATTCAAATTATTATTTCAAATTATAACTTGAAGATCTGAACTAGTAATTGTCAAATACAGAACTTAAAATTGATAGCTTCTAATTATTATTGCATATTATAACTTGAGATCTGAACTTGTAATTGTTAAATACAGAACTTAAAATTGATAGCTTCTAATTATTATTGTAAATTATAACTTCAAGATCTGAACTTGTAATTGTCAAATGCAGAACTTAAAATTGATAGCTTCTAATTATTATTGCAAATAATAACTTGAAGATCTGAACTTGTAATTGTCAAATACAGAACTTAAAATTGATAGCTTCTAATTATTATTGCAAATTATAATTTGAAGATCTGAACTTGTAATAGACAAATACGCAACTTAGCATTGTTAAATACAAATTGTGATTGCAAATTATAACTTGAAGATCTGAACCTGTAATAGGTAAATACAGAACTTCGAATTGTTAAATTCAAACTAAGATTGCAAATAATAATGCGAAGATCTGAACTTGTAATAGTCAAATACAGAACTTCTAATTGTTAAATACAAATTATTAGTGCAAATTATAACTTGAAGATCTGAACTTGTAACTGTCAAATACAGAACTTAAAATTGATAGCTTCTAATTATTATTGCAAATTATAACTTGAAGATCTGAACTTGTAATAGTCAAATACAGAACTTAAAATTGATAGCTTCTAATTATTATTGTAAATTATAACTTGTAGATCTGAACTTGTAATAGTGAATTACAGAACTTAGATTTGTTAAATTCAAATTATAACTTGAAGATCTGAACTTGTAACTGTCAAATACAGAACTTAAAATTGATAGCTTCTAATTATTATTGCAAATTATAACTTGAAGATCTGAACTTGTAATAGTCAAATACAGAACTTAAAATTGATAGCTTCTAATTATTATTGTAAATTATAACTTGAAGATCTGAACTTGTAATAGTGAATTACAGAACTTAGATTTGTTAAATTCAAATTATTATTTCACATTATAACTTGAAGATCTGAACTAGTAATTGTCAAATACAGAACTTAAAATTGATAGCTACTAATTATTATTGCAAATTATAACTTGAAGATCTGAACTTGTAATTGTCAAATACAGAACTTAAAATTGATAGCTTCTAATTATTATTGTAAATTATAACTTGAAGATCTGAACTTGTAATTGTCAAATACAGAACTTAAAATTGATAGCTTCTAATTATTATTGCAAATAATAACTTAGAGATCTGAACAAGTAATTGTCAAATACAGAATTTAAAATTGATAGCTTCTAATTATTATTGCAAATTATAACTTGAAGATCTGAACTTGTAATTGTAAAATACAGAACTTAAAATTGATAGCTTCTAATTATTATTGCAACTTATAACTTGAAGATCTGAACTTGTAATTGTCCAATACAGAACATAAAATTGATAGCTTCTAATTATTATTTCAAATTATAACTTGAAGATCTGAACTTGTAATTGTCAAATACAGAACTTAAAATTAATAGCTTCTAATTATTATTGCAAATTATAACTTGAAGATCTAAACTTGTAATTGTCAAATACAGAACTTAAAATTGATAGCTTCTAATTATTATTGTAAATTATAACTTGAAGATCTGAACTTGTAATAGTGAATTACAGAACTTAGATTTGTTAAATTCAAATTATTATTTCAAATTATAACTTGCAGATCTGAACTAGTAATTGTCAAATACAGAACTTAAAATTGATAGCTTCTAATTATTATTGCAAATTATAACTTGAAGATCTGAACTTGTAATTGTCAAATACAGAACTTAGAATTGATTGCTTCTAATTATTATTGCATATTATAACTTGAAGATCTGAACTTGTAATTGTCAAATACAGAACATAAAATTGATAGCTTCTAATTATTATTGCAAATTATAACTTGAAGATCTGAACTTGTAATAGTCAAATACAGAACTTAAAATTGATAGCTTCTAATTATTATTGTAAATTATAACTTGAAGATCTGAACTTGTAATAGTGAATTACAGAACTTAGATTTGTTAAATTCAAATTATTATTTCAAATTATAACTTGAAGATCTGAACTAGTAATTGTCAAATACAGAACTTAAAATTGATAGCTACTAATTATTATTGCAAATTATAACTTGAAGATCTGAACTTGTAATTGTCAAATACAGAACTTAAAATTGATAGCTTCTAATTATTATTGTAAATTATAACTTGAAGATCTAAACTTGTAATAGTGAATTACAGAACTTAGATTTGTTAAATTCAAATTATTTTTTCAAATTATAACTTGAAGATCTGAACTTGTAATAGTGAATTACAGAACTTCGATTTGTTAAATTCAAATTATTATTTCACATTATAACTTGAAGATCTGAACTAGTAATTGTCAAATACAGAACTTAAAATTGATAGCTACTAATTATTATTGCAAATTATAACTTGAAGATCTGAACTTGTAATTGTCAAATACAGAACTTAAAATTGATAGCTTCTAATTATTATTGTAAATTATAACTTGAAGATCTGAACTTGTAATTGTCAAATACAGAACTTAAAATTGATAGCTTCTAATTATTATTGCAAATAATAACTTAGAGATCTGAACAAGTAATTGTCAAATACAGAATTTAAAATTGATAGCTTCTAATTATTATTGCAAATTATAACTTGAAGATCTGAACTTGTAATTGTAAAATACAGAACTTAAAATTGATAGCTTCTAATTATTATTGCAACTTATAACTTGAAGATCTGAACTTGTAATTGTCCAATACAGAACATAAAATTGATAGCTTCTAATTATTATTGCAAATTATAACTTGAAGATCTAAACTTGTAATTGTCAAATACAGAACTTAAAATTGATAGCTTCTAATTATTATTGTAAATTATAACTTGAAGATCTGAACTTGTAATAGTGAATTACAGAACTTAGATTTGTTAAATTCAAATTATTATTTCAAATTATAACTTGCAGATCTGAACTAGTAATTGTCAAATACAGAACTTAAAATTGATAGCTTCTAATTATTATTGCAAATTATAACTTGAAGATCTGAACTTGTAATTGTCAAATACAGAACTTAAAATTGATTGCTTCTAATTATTATTGCATATTATAACTTGAAGATCTGAACTTGTAATTGTCAAATACAGAACATAAAATTGATAGCTTCTAATTATTATTGCAAATTATAACTTGAAGATCTGAACTTGTAATAGTCAAATACAGAACTTAAAATTGATAGCTTCTAATTATTATTGTAAATTATAACTTGAAGATCTGAACTTGTAATAGTGAATTACAGAACTTAGATTTGTTAAATTCAAATTATTATTTCAAATTATAACTTGAAGATCTGAACTAGTAATTGTCAAATACAGAACTTAAAATTGATAGCTACTAATTATTATTGCAAATTATAACTTGAAGATCTGAACTTGTAATTGTCAAATACAGAACTTAAAATTGATAGCTTCTAATTATTATTGTAAATTATAACTTGAAGATCTGAACTTGTAATTGTCAAATACAGAACTTAAAATTGATAGCTTCTAATTATTATTGCAAATAATAACTTAGAGATCTGAACTAGTAATTGTCAAATACAGAATTTAAAATTGATAGCTTCTAATTATTATTGCAAATTATAACTTGAAGATCTGAACTTGTAATTGTAAAATACAGAACTTAAAATTGATAGCTTCTAATTATTATTGCAACTTATAACTGGAAGATCTGAACTTGTAATTGTCCAATACAGAACATAAAATTGATAGCTTCTAATTATTATTTCAAATTATAACTTGAAGATCTGAACTTGTAATTGTCAAATACAGAACTTAAAATTAATAGCTTCTAATTATTATTGCAAATTATAACTTGAAGATCTGAACTTGTAATAGTGAATTACAGAACTTAGATTTGTTAAATTCAAATTATTATTTCAAATTATAACTTGAAGATCTGAACTTGTAACTGTCAAATACAGAACTTAAAATTGATAGCTTCTAATTATTATTGCAAATTATAACTTGAAGATCTGAACTTGTAATAGTCAAATACAGAACTTAAAATTGATAGCTTCTAATTATTATTGTAAATTATAACTTGTAGATCTGAACTTGTAATAGTGAATTACAGAACTTAGATTTGTTAAATTCAAATTATTATTTCAAATTATAACTTGAAGATCTGAACTTGTAACTGTCAAATACAGAACTTAAAATTGATAGCTTCTAATTATTATTGCAAATTATAACTTGAAGATCTGAACTTGTAATAGTCAAATACAGAACTTAAAATTGATAGCTTCTAATTATTATTGTAAATTATAACTTGAAGATCTGAACTTGTAATAGTGAATTACAGAACTTAGATTTGTTAAATTCAAATTATTATTTCACATTATAACTTGAAGATCTGAACTAGTAATTGTCAAATACAGAACTTAAAATTGATAGCTACTAATTATTATTGCAAATTATAACTTGAAGATCTGAACTTGTAATTGTCAAATACAGAACTTAAAATTGATAGCTTCTAATTATTATTGTAAATTATAACTTGAAGATCTGAACTTGTAATTGTCAAATACAGAACTTAAAATTGATAGCTTCTAATTATTATTGCAAATAATAACTTAGAGATCTGAACAAGTAATTGTCAAATACAGAATTTAAAATTGATAGCTACTAATTATTATTGCAAATTATAACTTGAAGATCTGAACTTGTAATTGTAAAATACAGAACTTAAAATTGATAGCTTCTAATTATTATTGCAACTTATAACTTGAAGATCTGAACTTGTAATTGTCCAATACAGAACATAAAATTGATAGCTTCTAATTATTATTTCAAATTATAACTTGAAGATCTGAACTTGTAATTGTCAAATACAGAACTTAAAATTAATAGCTTCTAATTATTATTGCAAATTATAACTTGAAGATCTAAACTTGTAATTGTCAAATACAGAACTTAAAATTGATAGCTTCTAATTATTATTGTAAATTATAACTTGAAGATCTGAACTTGTAATAGTGAATTACAGAACTTAGATTTGTTAAATTCAAATTATTATTTCAAATTATAACTTGCAGATCTGAACTAGTAATTGTCAAATACAGAACTTAAAATTGATAGCTTCTAATTATTATTGCAAATTATAACTTGAAGATCTGAACTTGTAATTGTCAAATACAGAACTTAGAATTGATTGCTTCTAATTATTATTGCATATTATAACTTGAAGATCTGAACTTGTAATTGTCAAATACAGAACATAAAATTGATAGCTTCTAATTATTATTGCAAATTATAACTTGAAGATCTGAACTTGTAATAGTCAAATACAGAACTTAAAATTGATAGCTTCTAATTATTATTGTAAATTATAACTTGAAGATCTGAACTTGTAATAGTGAATTACAGAACTTAGATTTGTTAAATTCAAATTATTATTTCAAATTATAACTTGAAGATCTGAACTAGTAATTGTCAAATACAGAACTTAAAATTGATAGCTACTAATTATTATTGCAAATTATAACTTGAAGATCTGAACTTGTAATTGTCAAATACAGAACTTAAAATTGATAGCTTCTAATTATTATTGTAAATTATAACTTGAAGATCTAAACTTGTAATAGTGAATTACAGAACTTAGATTTGTTAAATTCAAATTATTTTTTCAAATTATAACTTGAAGATCTGAACTTGTAATAGTGAATTACAGAACTTAGATTTGTTAAATTCAAATTATTATTTCACATTATAACTTGAAGATCTGAACTAGTAATTGTCAAATACAGAACTTAAAATTGATAGCTACTAATTATTATTGCAAATTATAACTTGAAGATCTGAACTTGTAATTGTCAAATACAGAACTTAAAATTGATAGCTTCTAATTATTATTGTAAATTATAACTTGAAGATCTGAACTTGTAATTGTCAAATACAGAACTTAAAATTGATAGCTTCTAATTATTATTGCAAATAATAACTTAGAGATCTGAACAAGTAATTGTCAAATACAGAATTTAAAATTGATAGCTTCTAATTATTATTGCAAATTATAACTTGAAGATCTGAACTTGTAATTGTAAAATACAGAACTTAAAATTGATAGCTTCTAATTATTATTGCAACTTATAACTTGAAGATCTGAACTTGTAATTGTCCAATACAGAACATAAAATTGATAGCTTCTAATTATTATTTCAAATTATAACTTGAAGATCTGAACTTGTAATTGTCAAATACAGAACTTAAAATTAATAGCTTCTAATTATTATTGCAAATTATAACTTGAAGATCTAAACTTGTAATTGTCAAATACAGAACTTAAAATTGATAGCTTCTAATTATTATTGTAAATTATAACTTGAAGATCTGAACTTGTAATAGTGAATTACAGAACTTAGATTTGTTAAATTCAAATTATTATTTCAAATTATAACTTGCAGATCTGAACTAGTAATTGTCAAATACAGAACTTAAAATTGATAGCTTCTAATTATTATTGCAAATTATAACTTGAAGATCTGAACTTGTAATTGTCAAATACAGAACTTAAAATTGATTGCTTCTAATTATTATTGCATATTATAACTTGAAGATCTGAACTTGTAATTGTCAAATACAGAACATAAAATTGATAGCTTCTAATTATTATTGCAAATTATAACTTGAAGATCTGAACTTGTAATAGTCAAATACAGAACTTAAAATTGATAGCTTCTAATTATTATTGTAAATTATAACTTGAAGATCTGAACTTGTAATAGTGAATTACAGAACTTAGATTTGTTAAATTCAAATTATTATTTCAAATTATAACTTGAAGATCTGAACTAGTAATTGTCAAATACAGAACTTAAAATTGATAGCTACTAATTATTATTGCAAATTATAACTTGAAGATCTGAACTTGTAATTGTCAAATACAGAACTTAAAATTGATAGCTTCTAATTATTATTGTAAATTATAACTTGAAGATCTGAACTTGTAATTGTCAAATACAGAACTTAAAATTGATAGCTTCTAATTATTATTGCAAATAATAACTTAGAGATCTGAACTAGTAATTGTCAAATACAGAATTTAAAATTGATAGCTTCTAATTATTATTGCAAATTATAACTTGAAGATCTGAACTTGTAATTGTAAAATACAGAACTTAAAATTGATAGCTTCTAATTATTATTGCAACTTATAACTTGAAGATCTGAACTTGTAATTGTCCAATACAGAACATAAAATTGATAGCTTCTAATTATTATTTCAAATTATAACTTGAAGATCTGAACTTGTAATTGTCAAATACAGAACTTAAAATTAATAGCTTCTAATTATTATTGCAAATTATAACTTGAAGATCTAAACTTGTAATTGTCAAATACAGAACTTAAAATTGATAGCTTCTAATTATTATTGTAAATTATAACTTGAAGATCTGAACTTGTAATAGTGAATTACAGAACTGAGATTTGTTAAATTCAAATTATTATTTCAAATTATAACTTGGAGATCTGAACTAGTAATTGTCAAATACAGAACTTAAAATTGATAGCTTCTAATTATTATTGCAAATTATAACTTGAAGATCTGAACTTGTAATTGTCAAATACAGAACTTAAAATTGATTGCTTCTAATTATTATTGCATATTATAACTTGTAGATCTGAACTTGTAATTGTCAAATACAGAACATAAAATTGATAGCTTCTAATTATTATTTCAAATTATAACTTGAAGATCTGAACTTGCAATTGTCAAATACAGAACTTAAAATTAATAGCTTCTAATTATTATTGCAAATTATAACTTGAAGATCTGAACTTGTAATTGTCAAATACAAAACTTAAAATTGATAGCTTCTAATTATTATTGTAAATTATAACTTGAAGATCTGAACTTGTAATAGTGAATTACAGAACTTAGATTTGTTAAATTCAAATTATTATTTCAAATTATAACTTGAAGATCTGAACTAGTAATTGTCAAATACAGAACTTAAAATTGATAGCTTCTAATTATTACTGCATATTATAACTTCAAGATCTAAACTTGTAATTGTCAAATACAGAACTTAAAATTGATAGCTTCTAATTATTATTGCAAATAATAACTTGAAGATCTGAACTTGTAATTGTCAAATACAGAACTTAAAATTTATAGCTTCTAATTATTATTGCAAATTATAACTTGAAGATCTGAACTTGTAATTGTCAAATACAGAACTTCAAATTGTTAAATACAAATTATTAGTGCAAATTATAACTTGAAGATCTGAACTTGTAATTGTCAAATACAGAACTTAAAATTGATAGCTTCTAATTATTATTGTAAATTATAACTTGAAGATCTAAACTTGTAATAGTGAATTACAGAACTTAGATTTGTTAAATTCAAATTATTTTTTCAAATTATAACTTGAAGATCTGAACTAGTAATTGTCAAATACAGAACTTAAAATTGATAGCTTCTAATTATTATTGCATATTATAACTTGAAGATCTGAACTTGTAATTGTTAAATACAGAACTTAAAATTGATAGCTTCTAATTATTATTGTAAATTATAACTTCAAGATCTGAACTTGTAATTGTCAAATACAGAACTTAAAATTGATAGCTTCTAATTATTATTGCAAATAATAACTTGAAGATCTGAACTTGTAATTGTCAAATACAGAACTTAAAATTGATAGCTTCTAATTATTATTGCAAATTATAATTTGAAGATCTGAACTTGTAATAGACAAATACGCAACTTAGCATTGTTAAATACAAATTGTGATTGCAAATTATAACTTGAAGATCTGAACCTGTAATAGGTAAATACAGAACTTAAAATTGATAGCTTCTAATTATTATTGCAAATTATAACTTGAAGATCTGAACTTGTAATAGTCAAATACAGAACTTAAAATTGATAGCTTCTAATTATTATTGTAAATTATAACTTGAAGATCTGAACTTGTAATAGTGAATTACAGAACTTAGATTTTCTAAATTCAAATTATTATTTCAAATTATAACTTGAAGATCTGAACTAGTAATTGTCAAATACAGAACTTAAAATTGATAGCTTCTAATTATTATTGCAAATTATAACTTGAAGATCTGAACTTGTAATTGTCAAATACAGAACTTAAAATTGATAGCTTCTAATTATTATTGTAAATTATAACTTGAAGATCTGAACTTGTAATTGTCAAATACAGAACTTAAAATTGATAGCTTCTAATTATTATTGCAAATAACAACTTGGAGATCTGAACTAGTAATTGTCAAATACAGAACTTAAAATTGATAGCTTCTAATTATTATTGCAAATTATAACTTGAAGATCTGAACTTGTAGTTGTCAAATACAGAACTTAAAATTGATAGCTTCTAATTATTATTGCACATTATAACTTGAAGATCTGAACTTGTAATTGTCAAATACAGAACTTAAAATTAATAGCTTCTAATTATTATTGCAAATTATAACTTGTAGATCTGAACTTGTAATTGTCAAATACAGAACTTAAAATTGATAGCTTCTAATTATTATTGTAAATTATAACTTGAAGATCTGAACTTGTAATAGTGAATTACAGAACTTAGATTTGTTAAATTCAAATTATTATTTCAAATTATAACTTGAAGATCTGAACTAGTAATTGTCAAATACAGAACTTAAAATTGATAGCTTCTAATTATTATTGCATATTATAACTTGAGATCTGAACTTGTAATTGTTAAATACAGAACTTAAAATTGATAGCTTCTAATTATTATTGTAAATTATAACTTCAAGATCTGAACTTGTAATTGTCAAATGCAGAACTTAAAATTGATAGCTTCTAATTATTATTGCAAATAATAACTTGAAGATCTGAACTTGTAATTGTCAAATACAGAACTTAAAATTGATAGCTTCTAATTATTATTGCAAATTATAATTTGAAGATCTGAACTTGTAATAGACAAATACGCAACTTAGCATTGTTAAATACAAATTGTGATTGCAAATTATAACTTGAAGATCTGAACCTGTAATAGGTAAATACAGAACTTCGAATTGTTAAATTCAAACTAAGATTGCAAATAATAATGCGAAGATCTGAACTTGTAATAGTCAAATACAGAACTTCTAATTGTTAAATACAAATTATTAGTGCAAATTATAACTTGAAGATCTGAACTTGTAACTGTCAAATACAGAACTTAAAATTGATAGCTTCTAATTATTATTGCAAATTATAACTTGAAGATCTGAACTTGTAATAGTCAAATACAGAACTTAAAATTGATAGCTTCTAATTATTATTGTAAATTATAACTTGTAGATCTGAACTTGTAATAGTGAATTACAGAACTTAGATTTGTTAAATTCAAATTATTATTTCAAATTATAACTTGAAGATCTGAACTAGTAATTGTCAAATACAGAACTTAAAATTGATAGCTACTAATTATTATTGCAAATTATAACTTGAAGATCTGAACTTGTAATTGTCAAATACAGAACTTAAAATTGATAGCTTCTAATTATTATTGCAAATAACAACTTGGAGATCTGAACTAGTAATTGTCAAATACAGAACTTAAAATTGATAGCTTCTAATTATTATTGCAAATTATAACTTGAAGATCTGAACTTGTAGTTGTCAAATACAGAACTTAAAATTGATAGCTTCTAATTATTATTGCACATTATAACTTGAAGATCTGAACTTGTAATTGTCAAATACAGAACTTAAAATTAATAGCTTCTAATTATTATTGCAAATTATAACTTGAAGATCTGAACTTGTAATTGTCAAATACAGAACTTAAAATTGATAGCTTCTAATTATTATTGTAAATTATAACTTGTAGATCTGAACTTGTAATAGTGAATTACAGAACTTAGATTTGTTAAATTCAAATTATTATTTCAAATTATAACTTGAAGATCTGAACTAGTAATTGTCAAATACAGAACTTAAAATTGATAGCTACTAATTATTATTGCAAATTATAACTTGAAGATCTGAACTTGTAATTGTCAAATACAGAACTTAAAATTGATAGCTTCTAATTATTATTGCAAATAACAACTTGGAGATCTGAACTAGTAATTGTCAAATACAGAACTTAAAATTGATAGCTTCTAATTATTATTGCAAATTATAACTTGAAGATCTGAACTTGTAGTTGTCAAATACAGAACTTAAAATTGATAGCTTCTAATTATTATTGCACATTATAACTTGAAGATCTGAACTTGTAATTGTCAAATACAGAACTTAAAATTAATAGCTTCTAATTATTATTGCAAATTATAACTTGAAGATCTGAACTTGTAATTGTCAAATACAGAACTTAAAATTGATAGCTTCTAATTATTATTGCAAATTATAACTTGAAGATCTGAACTTGTAGTTGTCAAATACAGAACTTAAAATTGATAGCTTCTAATTATTATTGCACATTATAACTTGAAGATCTGAACTTGTAATTGTCAAATACAGAACTTAAAATTAATAGCTTTTAATTATTATTGCAAATTATAACTTGAAGATCTGAACTAGTAATTGTCAAATACAGAACTTAAAATTGATAGCTTCTAATTATTATTGCAAATTATAACTTGAAGATCTGAACTTGTAGTTGTCAAATACAGAACTTAAAATTGATAGCTTCTAATTATTATTGTAAATTATAACTTGAAGATCTGAACTTGTAATAGTGAATTACAGAACTTAGATTTGTTAAATTCAAATTATTATTTCAAATTATAACTTGAAGATCTGAACTAGTAATTGTCAAATACAGAACTTAAAATTGATAGCTTCTAATTATTATTGCAAATTATAACTTGAAGATCTGAACTTGTAATTGTCAAATACAGAACTTCAAATTGTTAAATACAAATTATTAGTGCAAATTATAACTTGAAGATCTGAACTTGTAATTGTCAAATACAGAACTTAAAATTGATAGCTTCTAATTATTATTGTAAATTATAACTTGAAGATCTAAACTTGTAATAGTGAATTACAGAACTTAGATTTGTTAAATTCAAATTATTTTTTCAAATTATAACTTGAAGATCTGAACTAGTAATTGTCAAATACAGAACTTAAAATTGATAGCTTCTAATTATTATTGCATATTATAACTTGAAGATCTGAACTTGTAATTGTTAAATACAGAACTTAAAATTGATAGCTTCTAATTATTATTGTAAATTATAACTTCAAGATCTGAACTTGTAATTGTCAAATACAGAACTTAAAATTGATAGCTTCTAATTATTATTGCAAATAATAACTTGAAGATCTGAACTTGTAATTGTCAAATACAGAACTTAAAATTGATAGCTTCTAATTATTATTGCAAATTATAATTTGAAGATCTGAACTTGTAATAGACAAATACGCAACTTAGCATTGTTAAATACAAATTGTGATTGCAAATTATAACTTGAAGATCTGAACCTGTAATAGGTAAATACAGAACTTAAAATTGATAGCTTCTAATTATTATTGCAAATTATAACTTGAAGATCTGAACTTGTAATAGTCAAATACAGAACTTAAAATTGATAGCTTCTAATTATTATTGTAAATTATAACTTGAAGATCTGAACTTGTAATAGTGAATTACAGAACTTAGATTTTTTAAATTCAAATTATTATTTCAAATTATAACTTGAAGATCTGAACTAGTAATTGTCAAATACAGAACTTAAAATTGATAGCTTCTAATTATTATTGCAAATTATAACTTGAAGATCTGAACTTGTAATTGTCAAATACAGAACTTAAAATTGATAGCTTCTAATTATTATTGTAAATTATAACTTGAAGATCTGAACTTGTAATTGTCAAATACAGAACTTAAAATTGATAGCTTCTAATTATTATTGCAAATAACAACTTGGAGATCTGAACTAGTAATTGTCAAATACAGAACTTAAAATTGATAGCTTCTAATTATTATTGCAAATTATAACTTGAAGATCTGAACTTGTAGTTGTCAAATACAGAACTTAAAATTGATAGCTTCTAATTATTATTGCACATTATAACTTGAAGATCTGAACTTGTAATTGTCAAATACAGAACTTAAAATTAATAGCTTCTAATTATTATTGCAAATTATAACTTGTAGATCTGAACTTGTAATTGTCAAATACAGAACTTAAAATTGATAGCTTCTAATTATTATTGTAAATTATAACTTGAAGATCTGAACTTGTAATAGTGAATTACAGAACTTAGATTTGTTAAATTCAAATTATTATTTCAAATTATAACTTGAAGATCTGAACTAGTAATTGTCAAATACAGAACTTAAAATTGATAGCTTCTAATTATTATTGCATATTATAACTTGAGATCTGAACTTGTAATTGTTAAATACAGAACTTAAAATTGATAGCTTCTAATTATTATTGTAAATTATAACTTCAAGATCTGAACTTGTAATTGTCAAATGCAGAACTTAAAATTGATAGCTTCTAATTATTATTGCAAATAATAACTTGAAGATCTGAACTTGTAATTGTCAAATACAGAACTTAAAATTGATAGCTTCTAATTATTATTGCAAATTATAATTTGAAGATCTGAACTTGTAATAGACTGTCACATACAAAAATATAATAAAAAATTAAAGTCACTCTACATATTGCAAATCTATGGAATTTACAAAGCTAGACGCTGATTTTGAAAATAGTTTGCAATATGTAGAAACTTAAGATTTCACATCCTGTCGACTAAATGGTCTTCACGGAAATTGAATAAGACAAAATGATATCTAATGCAAGTTCAATTGTTGAACGGCATTAGATATCATGAAACTATGCAGACGGTGGAGGGGAAGTTGGAAAGAAATAATTAACGACAGATTAAGAATGGAAAAAAAGGATCAGGAGTCTCGCGAGTGCCTCGATTAGGAAAAAACTGGAAAAACTTCCTAAAATGAAGTGGTCGTTTCCAATTCCCCTCACCGTCTTCGCATGGTTTTTGGCAATAAGGTAAGCCCCATGCCTGGGGATGATTTTTATGTTTTGTAATTCATATATGCCTGCGGGTAAATAAATTGATATTTTGATTTATCCCAAGTCTATTATTTACAAACAAAATTAATGCGACATTTGGTGGAGGTGCCGTTGGCTTTTTAGCATTAATCGTCGTATTATGCTATTTTTTAATTCAATTTGATTTTAATACAATAAATCTTAAATAAATAAATTTTAATCTTAATTATTAAGACATCGTAAAATTTTGAATAATATCATTTAATTTCAAGACAATGTAAATTATTACATATTTTGTTTTTTTTTTTATGAAAATTTTGGGAATACGACTAGATGAAAAGTTATAATGATTTTAAATTATTAAGGTATTTTTAATTATCCTCTTTTTGACAATAAACTGGAACGTTAATTCATTTTATTACATACCAGGCGTTAAACTAGGACAAGTGTTAATGCGCCGATTAACACCTCTTAAAATGAATTTAGCGTTTACTATAACTTGTCTTTCTTTTTGGGTATTAGGACTTTTTAAAAAATAATATCGTTCTTGAGTCCGAGAACGAACCAAAAAGAAATTTCAGGCGTACGGTTTGTCAAAAAAGAGAAAGGTAAGGTAATCGATATTTTAAAATAACTAATTAATTATTTAAATTTTAAGGGTTTATTAGGTATTATGTGTATTTTTTTTTATAGGGTAACGCTTAGGGTCATTTACTTCTAACAATTTAAATCTATTTTAATATGCTAACGCAACAAGTCTATATAATAGGAGTAATAATTTTTTTTGTATTAGTTGCATTACGTTTTAAGTTAAAATTAAGCATTCTTCAAAATTAAATCATAAACTTGATAAACTTATTAAATTTCATTATTAAAGTTAGGGATCGTTTTTTTTTAAGAAAATAGTTTAATGTCTGGGCCATCTCAAGGTACCAGATCAAAAAATAAAATATTTGTTAATATCGCGTCAACAAATGAAACGCGACCTTTAGAATTAGAAACGTCACTAGAAGTAGACGAAACGGACGAAACTATTATTACACAAGACGATACGTTAGAAGAACGCGATATCGGAACGAATAATTTAAATAATTTTAATCCTCAATTTCGAAGTACGGAACAGTTTACAGCCGACGCGACTTTAGGTAATGTAAGCTCATTTGAACCTTCCAGTTGCGATAATCCTTTCAATCGCAGCCAAAAAATATTAAGAAGCCCCAGTAACACACCCGATATAAATAATTCATTACCCAAAATACCTTTATTTTCGAGTAACGTAAATATTGAACAATTATCCCCTGAAAGCAAAGAAAATACAATAATCACCGCGAGTAAAGTTGTAAAATTATCAGACATAGCGGAGACGGACGATACTGTTACATATAAACAAGCTGAAATATTAACCGGAGCATGTAATCTTTTATTACCTTTGAGTTCGAATACAAATAAGCAAAACGGTATAATGGCAAATTTAAATTGTACTATTGAAGCAGCTAACGGCGCTGAAAAAACGCCCAGATTGCCAAAATTTTTAAATCCCGATATTTACAACCCAGCAAACGGTAACGCGTTAAAATTTATAAATGATTACGAGCGAACGTCTATCTTAAATGGATGGGACCTAATACACATGATAAATTATTTCGGACTTTTTTTAACGGGGGCGGCTCATTTATGGTATTCTAAATTTTCCCGTACCACGATGAGTGGATCCCGCCTATATGTGATTAAGAAAATCACAAAAAATAGTTGTATCTACACTTTAACTCAAAAACTACGTTTTAAATTGTTCTATTACGTTATATTTTTCCCATAATTCCCATGCGATTAAGTACTACTTAATTGGAAAAGTGAGTAATACAATTTTGGAATTCCAAACTCTTGTGCGATCAGTTGGTTTTTTGGTGATCTCGGATCCTCTAGACCCCGCTCTCGTGATTTGGATTCTATTTACTTAAAAAAGCTCATTTTTTTTTTTTCTACTAGGTACAATAATTAGTTTCACGAATTTTCACTATAATTTAACGTGATAGTAATAGTTATTTTTTTGTGTACGAATAAAATAATTAATTAATCGGTAAAAATTAAGTTAGTCCTTGCAAACAATTCTTATTTTGTTTTAGTCAGTAAATTAAACAATTATTATACATAGTTAGCTCGACGAGTAATAACTCATTAATTTATTGTAATAATAATTAATAATAAAGTTAGGATATTATAGGAGTATTTATGTAAGAAATAAAATTTTTTTTTTTTTTAATGGATATATAGTAATAAATATGAATGATGTCTTATAATTTAGAATATCGAAGAAGAAGGGCATATTTTTTGTTTTGTTTTATGTTAATATTTTTAAATTGTTTTGTTCAAAGATTTTTCATTATCCGAAATAAAACAATGAATAGCAACCACCTATTGGCATGAAGGAAAAAGCGTACCCATACTATGTGAAGAAATTCGATGTCGAAAATGAAAAGGAAGAAGCAAATACCTATACCACGTTTCAAATATTGGCAATGGTCAAGTTAGTGGTCGAGTAACGGCATCCAAAAAGAAGAATGGAATCAAAATAAGTATTCAAACAACAAGCACCAGGCTAACAATAATTAGTTTAATGGTAACCAAAATGAAAATAGTTCAAGAATAAATTGAAGAAGATGCATGTAATCAACATCAAATTACTCCTGATGTTATAAAATGGAAATGGTACACCACATTTGGATAGGTCGACAAGGGCTCTGGATGTTAATCATGGGAATGCGCACCCCAATGGCTGACTTCAAGCAACAACATCAACCATCAATTTGTTATTGTACGTTTTAAAAACCAATGGTTGGAAACTATGTATTTAAAGTTCATAATTTGGTTATCTATATGGTATGGTATGGTATGGTAACATCATTTGAGAAGAAAAAGTTGAAGAAAATTTATCGTTACATGAAAGTCACAAGCTCTAAGTAATAAAATGGTGAATTCAAAAAAAATTATATATGAAGACATGGTGTCATCAAAACGCAAAAATAATAATTGGACATCGCAAATAATAGCACTAGAAGAAGAAAAGAAGACATGGACATCGTTATTTAAAGTAAATCGTTAGTAGTCAATAAAAGAATATTAAAGTGCATCGTCAGAAAAAGTATAAGAAGAATATGGTTTCAAAAAGTATAAGTGCATAGTTAACGGGTTATGGAAGATGAAGTAATAGAAGAAAGTGATGGGGTAGGTCTGATGTGATCTACTTTAGGTCAGCACGTGCTAGTACAAAGAAGAAGAATAAGTGCTAATTTAAAAATGTGCAAGTGAAAAAAAAAGCAGAGTAAATTAAAATGAAGTGAAATAAATAAAAAGTACTACTAATAAGTAAATGATTCAATAAACAAAAAATGAATTTAGATGCAACAAAAAGGGATCCCAGAAATTATAAGTGATGTGGCGAGAATTCATGTAAAAAGTCTGTGTTGCAATTCCGGAATTATAAAATCTTATCACCACTTTTTATATGAATTTATCCAAGCATTAATAGCCAATAATTTATTGAAAAAATGTTGCAAGATAAATATATGTAATGAAAATGTTTAAAATATATGGTTGATCTTGGTAGGTAATGTGGCGAGAATTCACGTGAAACGTTGAAGTGACTGAGCACAATTATTAATTTAATATCACTTTCGCGTGAATTAATCAAAACATTAAAAATGCTGAATGTCTTCTACTTCCAACGTTAATAATAAAAGCGATGAATTAAAAAGTAACAAAATATCAAATGGAAAATGAGCCATGTAACGAAATAAATTGTGTTGAAAGGGTATAGGATTGAAAAAATGCTTAAAATAAAATATATAGTAAAAAATAATTAGACAGTGAAATCATTAATTGAGTTCAAAATTTTTTATACTCTCATTATTTACTAATAAGTGATAGAAAATACACTGCGCGTCTCTAAATTACAATAACTTATTATAATAACGGGAACTCAAATAGACCTATTCACCACTCAATGTATTAAAAATTAAAAAAAAAAAAAAAAAAAAAAATATATATATATTTTATAAAAGCAATAATGGACAAAAATTTTAAATAAGAAATGAACTTAAGCAATGAATCGAACGTAATAAATCCAAAGAAAATTACCAAAATTAGATGCTGCAAATAAAATTTAAGCAGTGAATAATATATAGATCACGACGTAAACGTTTAAAAAGGTGTCTATATTATGATCCATTTTGTTTGATAACAATAATAAGTATATACAAAATTTGTGCAACCGATAATTAATATATCGATACAGAATTATTAAAGTTCACAACAAACTTAAAATCTTTTCTTTTTATTTTTATTTTAATTTTTAATATAAGTGAATTCGAAAATATTATTACATTTTTATTGTTGCAAGATGTAATTTACAGATGCGATGTGAGCCTCATTATGCAAATACTGTATTAAAAAATAATTAATGTTAATATTGGTTAATATACATACGAGTTGTACGTAGCAGTTTCAAAATTCAATCCTTAATATTAATTAAGGATTGAATTTTTGTATATATAGGAATATTTTACAGTTCCTTTTTTAATAGTATTAGATCAATTATAATAACAGAATGTATTTTAAGATATAGTAGCTTCTATCTATGTTAATATTAAATAAATTATTATTATTAAGGTAATTAAAAAACCGGGATAAATGGTGTACTAAAAGTTGTGTAAATAAATAAAACACTGTTCAAGTGAGAAACTATCAATCAAGTTTAAAACTTAAAGGAAAAAAATTAGTGAGATATTATAGTACGGACAAATGGAAATGTGATAGTTTGCAAAACATAAATACGAAATTTAAAATTTTGAAATATTATTTTAGTCACATATTAATTATAATTGTTAGATACAAAAAATTATTGTTTATATATAATAGAATTTGAGCATGACAATGCAGGTACTTGTTCAATTTTCGTGAAGTTCCATAAGGTCGACATTTACTTTTTCTAATCTTTAAATATTTTTTCTAGAAACCCTCGACTGGGGACAGTCGTCTTCTTGACAGGGGGGGTAATGTCACATACAAAAATATAATAAAAAATTAAAGTCACTCTACATATTGCAAATCTATGGAATTTACAAAGCTAGACGCTGATTTTGAAAATAGTTTGCAATATGTAGAAACTTAAGATTTCACATCCTGTCGACTAAATGGTCTTCACGGAAATTGAATAAGACAAAATGATATCTAATGCAAGTTCAATTGTTGAACGGCATTAGATATCATGAAACTATGCAGACGGTGGAGGGGAAGTTGGAAAGAAATAATTAACGACAGATTAAGAATGGAAAAAAAGGATCAGGAGTCTCGCGAGTGCCTCGATTAGGAAAAAACTGGAAAAACTTCCTAAAATGAAGTGGTCGTTTCCAATTCCCCTCACCGTCTTCGCATGGTTTTTGGCAATAAGGTAAGCCCCATGCCTGGGGATGATTTTTATGTTTTGTAATTCATATATGCCTGCGGGTAAATAAATTGATATTTTGATTTATCCCAAGTCTATTATTTACAAACAAAATTAATGCGACAAGACAAATACGCAACTTAGCATTGTTAAATACAAATTGTGATTGCAAATTATAACTTGAAGATCTGAACCTGTAATAGGTAAATACAGAACTTCGAATTGTTAAATTCAAACTAAGATTGCAAATAATAATGCGAAGATCTGAACTTGTAATAGTCAAATACAGAACTTCTAATTGTTAAATACAAATTATTAGTGCAAATTATAACTTGAAGATCTGAACTTGTAACTGTCAAATACAGAACTTAAAATTGATAGCTTCTAATTATTATTGCAAATTATAACTTGAAGATCTGAACTTGTAATAGTCAAATACAGAACTTAAAATTGATAGCTTCTAATTATTATTGTAAATTATAACTTGTAGATCTGAACTTGTAATTGTGAATTACAGAACTTAGATTTGTTAAATTCAAATTATTATTTCAAATTATAACTTGAAGATCTGAACTAGTAATTGTCAAATACAGAACTTAAAATTGATAGCTACTAATTATTATTGCAAATTATAACTTGAAGATCTGAACTTGTAATTGTCAAATACAGAACTTAAAATTGATAGCTTCTAATTATTATTGCAAATAACAACTTGGAGATCTGAACTAGTAATTGTCAAATACAGAACTTAAAATTGATAGCTTCTAATTATTATTGCAAATTATAACTTGAAGATCTGAACTTGTAGTTGTCAAATACAGAACTTAAAATTGATAGCTTCTAATTATTATTGCACATTATAACTTGAAGATCTGAACTTGTAATTGTCAAATACAGAACTTAAAATTAATAGCTTCTAATTATTATTGCAAATTATAACTTGAAGATCTGAACTTGTAATTGTCAAATACAGAACTTAAAATTGATAGCTTCTAATTATTATTGTAAATTATAACTTGAAGATCTGAACTTGTAATAGTGAATTACAGAACTTAGATTTGTTAAATTCAAATTATTATTTCAAATTATAACTTGAAGATCTGAACTAGTAATTGTCAAATACAGAACTTAAAATTGATAGCTTCTAATTATTATTGCATATTATAACTTGAGATCTGAACTTGTAATTGTTAAATACAGAACTTAAAATTGATAGCTTCTAATTATTATTGTAAATTATAACTTCAAGATCTGAACTTGTAATTGTCAAATGCAGAACTTAAAATTGATAGCTTCTAATTATTATTGCAAATAATAACTTGAAGATCTGAACTTGTAATTGTCAAATACAGAACTTAAAATTGATAGCTTCTAATTATTATTGCAAATTATAATTTGAAGATCTGAACTTGTAATAGACAAATACGCAACTTAGCATTGTTAAATACAAATTGTGATTGCAAATTATAACTTGAAGATCTGAACCTGTAATAGGTAAATACAGAACTTCGAATTGTTAAATTCAAACTAAGATTGCAAATAATAATGCGAAGATCTGAACTTGTAATAGTCAAATACAGAACTTCTAATTGTTAAATACAAATTATTAGTGCAAATTATAACTTGAAGATCTGAACTTGTAACTGTCAAATACAGAACTTAAAATTGATAGCTTCTAATTATTATTGCAAATTATAACTTGAAGATCTGAACTTGTAATAGTCAAATACAGAACTTAAAATTGATAGCTTCTAATTATTATTGTAATTTATAACTTGTAGATCTGAACTTGTAATAGTGAATTACAGAACTTAGATTTGTTAAATTCAAATTATTATTTCAAATTATAACTTGAAGATCTGAACTAGTAATTGTCAAATACAGAACTTAAAATTGATAGCTACTAATTATTATTGCAAATTATAACTTGAAGATCTGAACTTGTAATTGTCAAATACAGAACTTAAAATTGATAGCTTCTAATTATTATTGTAAATTATAACTTGAAGATCTGAACTTGTAATTGTCAAATACAGAACTTAAAATTGATAGCTTCTAATTATTATTGCAAATAATAACTTGGAGATCTGAACTAGTAATTGTCAAATACAGAATTTAAAATTGATAGCTTCTAATTATTATTGCAAATTATAACTTGAAGATTTGAACTTGTAATTGTAAAATACAGAACTTAAAATTGATAGCTTCTAATTATTATTGCAACTTATAACTTGAAGATCTGAACTTGTAATTGTCCAATACAGAACATAAAATTGATAGCTTCTAATTATTATTTCAAATTATAACTTGAAGATCTGAACTTGTAATTGTCAAATACAGAACTTAAAATTAATAGCTTCTAATTATTATTGCAAATTATAACTTGAAGATCTAAACTTGTAATTGTCAAATACAGAACTTAAAATTGATAGCTTCTAATTATTATTGTAAATTATAACTTGAAGATCTGAACTTGTAATAGTGAATTACAGAACTTAGATTTGTTAAATTCAAATTATTATTTCAAATTATAACTTGGAGATCTGAACTAGTAATTGTCAAATACAGAACTTAAAATTGATAGCTTCTAATTATTATTGCAAATTATAACTTGAAGATCTGAACTTGTAATTGTCAAATACAGAACTTAAAATTGATTGCTTCTAATTATTATTGCAAATTATAACTTGAAGATCTGAACTTGTAATTGTCAAATACAGAACATAAAATTGATAGCTTCTAATTATTATATCAAATTATAACTTGAAGATCTGAACTTGCAATTGTCAAATACAGAACTTAAAATTAATAGCTTCTAATTATTATTGCAAATTATAACTTGAAGATCTGAACTTGTAATTGTCAAATACAAAACTTAAAATTGATAGCTTCTAATTATTATTGTAAATTATAACTTGAAGATCTGAACTTGTAATAGTGAATTACAGAACTTAGATTTGTTAAATTCAAATTATTATTTCAAATTATAACTTGAAGATCTGAACTAGTAATTGTCAAATACAGAACTTAAAATTGATAGCTTCTAATTATTACTGCATATTATAACTTCAAGATCTAAACTTGTAATTGTCAAATACAGAACTTAAAATTGATAGCTTCTAATTATTATTGCAAATAATAACTTGAAGATCTGAACTTGTAATTGTCAAATACAGAACTTAAAATTGATAGCTTCTAATTATTATTGCAAATTATAACTTGAAGATCTGAACTTGTAATAGTCAAATACAGAACTTAAAATTGATAGCTTCTAATTATTATTGTAAATTATAACTTGAAGATCTGAACTTGTAATAGTGAATTACAGAACTTAGATTTTTTAAATTCAAATTATTATTTCAAATTATAACTTGAAGATCTGAACTAGTAATTGTCAAATACAGAACTTAAAATTGATAGCTTCTAATTATTATTGCAAATTATAACTTGAAGATCTGAACTTGTAATTGTCAAATACAGAACTTAAAATTGATAGCTTCTAATTATTATTGTAAATTATAACTTGAAGATCTGAACTTGTAATTGTCAAATACAGAACTTAAAATTGATAGCTTCTAATTATTATTGCAAATAACAACTTGGAGATCTGAACTAGTAATTGTCAAATACAGAACTTAAAATTGATAGCTTCTAATTATTATTGCAAATTATAACTTGAAGATCTGAACTTGTAGTTGTCAAATACAGAACTTAAAATTGATAGCTTCTAATTATTATTGCACATTATAACTTGAAGATCTGAACTTGTAATTGTCAAATACAGAACTTAAAATTAATAGCTTCTAATTATTATTGCAAATTATAACTTGAAGATCTGAACTTGTAATTGTCAAATACAGAACTTAAAATTGATAGCTTCTAATTATTATTGTAAATTATAACTTGAAGATCTGAACTTGTAATAGTGAATTACAGAACTTAGATTTGTTAAATTCAAATTATTATTTCAAATTATAACTTGAAGATCTGAACTAGTAATTGTCAAATACAGAACTTAAAATTGATAGCTTCTAATTATTATTGCATATTATAACTTGAGATCTGAACTTGTAATTGTTAAATACAGAACTTAAAATTGATAGCTTCTAATTATTATTGTAAATTATAACTTCAAGATCTGAACTTGTAATTGTCAAATACAGAACTTAAAATTGATAGCTACTAATTATTATTGCAAATTATAACTTGAAGATCTGAACTTGTAATTGTCAAATACAGAACTTAAAATTGATAGCTTCTAATTATTATTGTAAATTATAACTTGAAGATCTGAACTTGTAATTGTCAAATACAGAACTTAAAATTGATAGCTTCTAATTATTATTGCAAATAATAACTTGGAGATCTGAACTAGTAATTGTCAAATACAGAATTTAAAATTGATAGCTTCTAATTATTATTGCAAATTATAACTTGAAGATTTGAACTTGTAATTGTAAAATACAGAACTTAAAATTGATAGCTTCTAATTATTATTGCAACTTATAACTTGAAGATCTGAACTTGTAATTGTCCAATACAGAACATAAAATTGATAGCATCTAATTATTATTTCAAATTATAACTTGAAGATCTGAACTTGTAATTGTCAAATACAGAACTGAAAATTAATAGCTTCTAATTATTATTGCAAATTATAACTTGAAGATCTAAACTTGTAATTGTCAAATACAGAACTTAAAATTGATAGCTTCTAATTATTATTGTAAATTATAACTTGAAGATCTGAACTTGTAATAGTGAATTACAGAACTTAGATTTGTTAAATTCAAATTATTATTTCAAATTATAACTTGGAGATCTGAACTAGTAATTGTCAAATACAGAACTTAAAATTGATAGCTTCGAATTATTATTGCAAATTATAACTTGAAGATCTGAAGTTGTAATTGTCAAATACAGAACTTAAAATTGATTGCTTCTAATTATTATTGCAAATTATAACTTGAAGATCTGAACTTGTAATTGTCAAATACAGAACATAAAATTGATAGCTTCTAATTATTATATCAAATTATAACTTGAAGATCTGAACTTGCAATTGTCAAATACAGAACTTAAAATTAATAGCTTCTAATTATTATTGCAAATTATAACTTGAAGATCTGAACTTGTAATTGTCAAATACAAAACTTAAAATTGATAGCTTCTAATTATTATGGTAAATTATAACTTGAAGATCTGAACTTGTAATAGTGAATTACAGAACTTAGATTTGTTAAATTCAAATTATTATTTCAAATTATAACATGAAGATCTGAACTAGTAATTGTCAAATACAGAACTTAAAATTGATAGCTTCTAATTATTACTGCATATTATAACTTCAAGATCTAAACTTGTAATTGTCAAATACAGAACTTAAAATTGATAGCTTCTAATTATTATTGCAAATAATAACTTGAAGATCTGAACTTGTAATTGTCAAATACAGAACTTAAAATTGATAGCTTCTAATTATTATTGCAAATTATAACTTGAAGATCTGAACTTGTAATTGTCAAATACAGAACTTCAAATTGTTAAATACAAATTATTAGTGCAAATTATAACTTGAAGATCTGAACTTGTAATTGTCAAATACAGAACTTAAAATTGATAGCTTCTAATTATTATTGTAAATTATAACTTGAAGATCTGAACTTGTAATAGTGAATTACAGAACTTAGATTTGTTAAATTCAAATTATTATTTCAAATTATAACTTGAAGATCTGAACTAGTAATTGTCAAATACAGAACTTAAAATTGATAGCTTCTAATTATTATTGCATATTATAACTTGAAGATCTGAACTTGTAATTATTAAATACAGAACTTAAAATTGATAGCTTTTAATTATTATTGTAAATTATAACTTCAAGATCTGAACTTGTAATTGTCAAATACAGAACTTAAAATTGATAGCTTCTAATTATTATTGCAAATAATAACTTGAAGATCTGAACTTGTAATTGTCAAAAACAGAACTTAAAATTGATAGCTTCTAATTATTATTGCAAATTATAATTTGAAGATCTGAACTTGTAATAGACAAATACGCAACTTAGCATTGTTAAATACAAATTGTGATTGCAAATTATAACTTGAAGATCTGAACCTGTAATAGGTAAATACAGAACTTCGAATTGTTAAATTCAAACTAAGATTGCAAATAATAATTCGAAGATCTGAACTTGTAATAGTCAAATACAGAACTTCTAATTGTTAAATACAAATTATTAGTGCAAATTATAACTTGAAGATCTGAACTAGTAATTGTCAAATACAGAACTTAAAATTGATAGCTTCTAATTATTATTGCAAATTATAACTTGAAGATCTGAACTTGTAATTGTCAAATACAGAACTTCTAATTGTTAAATACAAATTATTAGTGCAAATTATAACTTGAAGATCTGAACTTGTAATTGTCAAATACAGAACTTAAAATTGATAGCTTCTAATTATTATTGCAAATTATAACTTGTAGATCTGAACTTGTAATAGTCAAATACAGAACTTAAAATTGATAGCTTCTAATTATTATTGTAAATTATAACTTGAAGATCTGAACTTGTAATAGTGAATTACAGAACTTAGATTTGTTAAATTCAAATTATTATTTCAAATTATAACTTGAAGATCTGAACTAGTAATTGTCAAATACAGAACTTAAAATTGATAGCTTCTAATTATTATTGCAAATTATAACTTGAAGATCTGAACTTGTAATTGTCAAATACAGAACTTAAAATTGATAGCTTCTAATTATTATTGTAAATTAGTACTTGAAGATCTGAACTTGTAATTGTCAAATACAGAACTTAAAATTGATAGATTCTAATTATAATTGCAAATAATAACTTGGAGATCTGAACTAGTAATTGTCAAATACAGAACTTAAAATTGATAGCTTCTAATTATTATTGCAAATTATAACTTGAAGATCTGAACTTGTAATTGTCAAATACAGAACTTAAAATTGATAGCTTCTAATTATTATTGCAAATTATAACTTGAAGATCTGAACTTGTAATTGTCAAATACAGAACATAAAATTGATAGCTTCTAATTAATATTTCAAATTATAACTTGAAGATCTGAACTTGTAATTGTCAAATACAGAACTTAAAATTAATAGCTTCTAATTATTATTGCAAATTATAACTTGAAGATCTGAACTTGTAATTGTCAAATACAGAACTTAAAATTGATAGCTTCTAATTATTATTGCAAATTATAACTTGAAGATCTGAACTTGTAATTGTCAAATACAGAACTTAAAATTGATAGCTTCTAATTATTATTGTAAATTATAACTTGAAGATCTGAACTTGTAATAGTGAATTACAGAACTTAGATTTTTTAAATTCAAATTATTATTTCAAATTATAACTTGAAGATCTGAACTAGTAATTGTCAAATACAGAACTTAAAATTGATAGCTTCTAATTATTATTGCAAATTATAACTTGAAGATCTGAACTTGTAATTGTCAAATACAGAACTTAAAATTGATAGCTTCTAATTATTATTGTAAATTATAACTTGAAGATCTGAACTTGTAATTGTCATATACAGAACTTAAAATTGATAGCATCTAATTATTATTGCAAATAATAACTTGGAGATCTGAACTAGTAATTGTCAAATACAGAACTTAAAATTGATAGCTTCTAATTATTATTGCAAATTATAACTTGAAGATCTGAACTTGTAGTTGTCAAATACAGAACTTAAAATTGATAGCTTCTAATTATTATTGCACATTATAACTTGAAGATCTGAACTTGTAATTGTCAAATACAGAACTTAAAATGAATAGCTTCTAATTATTATTGCAAATTATAACTTGAAGATCTGAACTTGTAATTGTCAAATACAGAACTTAAAATTGATAGCTTCTAATTATTATTGTAAATTATAACTTGAAGATCTGAACTTGTAATAGTGAATTACAGAACTTAGATTTGTTAAATTCAAATTATTATTTCAAATTAAACTTGAAGATCTGAACTAGTAATTGTCAAATACAGAACTTAAAATTGATAGCTTCTAATTATTATTGCATATTATAACTTGAGATCTGAACTTGTAATTGTTAAATACAGAACTTAAAATTGATAGCTTCTAATTATTATTGTAAATTATAACTTCAAGATCTGAACTTGTAATTGTCAAATGCAGAACTTAAAATTGATAGCTTCTAATTATTATTGCAAATAATAATTTGAAGATCTGAACTTGTAATTGTCAAATACAGTACTTAAAATTGATAGCTTCTAATTATTATTGCAAATTATAACTTGAAGATCTGAACTTGTAATTGTCAAATACAGAACTTCAAATTGTTAAATACAAATAATTAGTTCAAATTATAACTTGAAGATCTGAACTTGTAATTGTCAAATACAGAACTTAAAATTGATAGCTTCTAATTATTATTGTAAATTATAACTTGATGATCTGAACTTGTAATAGTGAATTACAGAACTTAGATTTGTTAAATTCAAATTATTATTTCAAATTATAACTTGAAGATCTTAACTAGTAATTGTCAAATACAGAACTTAAAATTGATAGCTTCTAATTATTATTGCATATTATAACTTGAAGATCTGAACTTGTAATTGTTAAATACAGAACTTAAAATTGATAGCTTCTAATTATTATTGTAAATTATAACTTCAAGATCTGAACTTGTAATTGTCAAATACAGAACTTAAAATTGATAGCTTCTAATTATTATTGCAA
This sequence comes from Cantharis lateralis, assembly GCA_963170105.1. NCBI lineage: Eukaryota > Metazoa > Arthropoda > Insecta > Coleoptera > Cantharidae > Cantharis > Cantharis lateralis. The sequence goes on along the minus strand of OY720625.1, from coordinate 20,666,280 downwards.
ATAATAACTTGAAGATCTGAACTTGTAATTGTCAAATACAGAACTTAAAATTGATAGCTTCTAATTATTATTGCAAATTATAATTTGAAGATCTGAACTTGTAATAGACAAATACGCAACTTAGCATTGTTAAATACAAATTGTGATTTTAAATTATAACTTGAAGATCTGAACCTGTAATAGGTCAATACAGAACTTCGAATTGTTAAATTCAAATTAAGATTGCAAATAATAATTCGAAGATCTGAACTTGTAATAGTCAAATACAGAACTTCTAATTGTTAAATACAAATTATTAGTGCAAATTATAACTTGAAGATCTGAACTAGTAATTGTCAAATACAGAACTTAAAATTGATAGCTTCTAATTATTATTGCAAATTATAACTTGAAGGTCTGAACTTGTAATTGTCAAATACAGAACTTCTAATTGTTAAATACAAATTATTAGTGCAAATTATAACTTGAAGATCTGAACTTGTAATTGTCAAATACAGAACTTAAAATTGATAGCTTCTAATTATTATTGCAAATAATAACTTGGAGATCTGAACTAGTAATTGTCAAATACAGAACTTAAAATTGATAGCTTCTAATTATTATTGCAAATTATAACTTGAAGATCTGAACTTGTAGTTGTCAAATACAGAACTTAAAATTGATAGCTTCTAATTATTATTGCACATTATAACTTGAAGATCTGAACTTGTAATTGTCAAATACAGAACTTAAAATGAATAGCTTCTAATTATTATTGCAAATTATAACTTGAAGATCTGAACTTGTAATTGTCAAATACAGAACTTAAAATGAATAGCTTCTAATTATTATTGCAAATTATAACTTGAAGATCTGAACTTGTAGTTGTCAAATACAGAACTTAAAATTGATAGCTTCTAATTATTATTGCACATTATAACTTGAAGATCTGAACTTGTAATTGTCAAATACAGAACTTAAAATGAATAGCTTCTAATTATTATTGCAAATTATAACTTGAAGATCTGAACTTGTAATTGTCAAATACAGAACTTAAAATTGATAGCTTCTAATTATTATTGTAAATTATAACTTGAAGATCTGAACTTGTAATAGTGAATTACAGAACTTAGATTTGTTAAATTCAAATTATTATTTCAAATTAAACTTGAAGATCTGAACTAGTAATTGTCAAATACAGAACTTAAAATTGATAGCTTCTAATTATTATTGCATATTATAACTTGAGATCTGAACTTGTAATTGTTAAATACAGAACTTAAAATTGATAGCTTCTAATTATTATTGTAAATTATAACTTCAAGATCTGAACTTGTAATTGTCAAATGCAGAACTTAAAATTGATAGCTTCTAATTATTATTGCAAATAATAATTTGAAGATCTGAACTTGTAATTGTCAAATACAGTACTTAAAATTGATAGCTTCTAATTATTATTGCAAATTATAACTTGAAGATCTGAACTTGTAATTGTCAAATACAGAACTTCAAATTGTTAAATACAAATAATTAGTTCAAATTATAACTTGAAGATCTGAACTTGTAATTGTCAAATACAGAACTTAAAATTGATAGCTTCTAATTATTATTGTAAATTATAACTTGAAGATCTGAACTTGTAATAGTGAATTACAGAACTTAGATTTGTTAAATTCAAATTATTATTTCAAATTATAACTTGAAGATCTTAACTAGTAATTGTCAAATACAGAACTTAAAATTGATAGCTTCTAATTATTATTGCATATTATAACTTGAAGATCTGAACTTGTAATTGTTAAATACAGAACTTAAAATTGATAGCTTCTAATTATTATTGTAAATTATAACTTCAAGATCTGAACTTGTAATTGTCAAATACAGAACTTAAAATTGATAGCTTCTAATTATTATTGCAAATAATAACTTGAAGATCTGAACTTGTAATTGTCAAATACAGAACTTAAAATTGATAGCTTCTAATTATTATTGCAAATTATAATTTGAAGATCTGAACTTGTAATAGACAAATACGCAACTTAGCATTGTTAAATACAAATTGTGATTTTAAATTATAACTTGAAGATCTGAACCTGTAATAGGTCAATACAGAACTTCGAATTGTTAAATTCAAATTAAGATTGCAAATAATAATTCGAAGATCTGAACTTGTAATAGTCAAATACAGAACTTCTAATTGTTAAATACAAATTATTAGTGCAAATTATAACTTGAAGATCTGAACTAGTAATTGTCAAATACAGAACTTAAAATTGATAGCTTCTAATTATTATTGCAAATTATAACTTGAAGGTCTGAACTTGTAATTGTCAAATACAGAACTTCTAATTGTTAAATACAAATTATTAGTGCAAATTATAACTTGAAGATCTGAACTTGTAATTGTCAAATACAGAACTTAAAATTGATAGCTTCTAATTATTATTGCAAATTATAACTTGTAGATCTGAACTTGTAATAGTCAAATACAGAACTTAAAATTGATAGCTTCTAATTATTATTGTAAATTATAACTTGAAGATCTGAACTTGTAATAGTGAATTACAGAACTTAGATTTGTTAAATTCAAATTATTATTTCAAATTATAACTTGAAGATCTGAACTAGTAATTGTCAAATACAGAACTTAAAATTGATAGCTTCTAATTATTATTGCAAATTATAACTTGAAGATCTGAACTTGTAATTGTCAAATACAGAACTTAAAATTGATAGCTTCTAATTATTATTGTAAATTAGTACTTGAAGATCTGAACTTGTAATTGTCAAATACAGAACTTAAAATTGATAGATTCTAATTATTATTGCAAATAATAACTTGGAGATCTGAACTAGTAATTGTCAAATACAGAACTTAAAATTGATAGCTTCTAATTATTATTGCAAATTATAACTTGAAGATCTGAACTTGTAATTGTCAAATACAGAACTTAAAATTGATAGCTTCTAATTATTATTGCAAATTATAACTTGAAGATCTGAACTTGTAATTGTCAAATACAGAACATAAAATTGATAGCTTCTAATTATTATTTCAAATTATAACTTGAAGATCTGAACTTGTAATTGTCAAATACAGAACTTAAAATTAATAGCTTCTAATTATTATTGCAAATTATAACTTGAAGATCTGAACTTGTAATTGTCAAATACAGAACTTAAAATTGATAGCTTCTAATTATTATTGCAAATTATAACTTGAAGATCTGAACTTGTAATAGTCAAATACAGAACTTAAAATTGATAGCTTCTAATTATTATTGTAAATTATAACTTGAAGATCTGAACTTGTAATAGTGAATTACAGAACTTAGATTTTTTAAATTCAAATTATTATTTCAAATTTTAACTTGAAGATCTGAACTAGTAATTGTCAAATACAGAACTTAAAATTGATAGCTTCTAATTATTATTGCAAATTATAACTTGAAGATCTGAACTTGTAATTGTCAAATACAGAACTTAAAATTGATAGCTTCTAATTATTATTGTAAATTATATCTTGAAGATCTGAACTTGTAATTGTCAAATACAGAACTTAAAATTGATAGCATCTAATTATTATTGCAAATAATAACTTGGAGATCTGAACTAGTAATTGTCAAATACAGAACTTAAAATTGATAGCTTCTAATTATTATTGCAAATTATAACTTGAAGATCTGAACTTGTAGTTGTCAAATACAGAACTTAAAATTGATAGCTTCTAATTATTATTGCACATTATAACTTGAAGATCTGAACCTGTAATTGTCAAATACAGAACTTAAAATGAATAGCTTCTAATTATTATTGCAAATTATAACTTGAAGATCTGAACTTGTAATTGTCAAATACAGAACTTAAAATTGATAGCTTCTAATTATTATTGTAAATTATAACTTGAAGATCTGAACTTGTAATAGTGAATTACAGAACTTAGATTTGTTAAATTCAAATTATTATTTCAAATTATAACTTGTAGATCTGAACTAGTAATTGTCAAATACAGAATTTAAAATTGATAGCTTCTAATTATTATTGCATATTATAACTTGAGATCTGAACTTGTAATTGTTAAATACAGAACTTAAAATTGATAGCTTCTAATTATTATTGTAAATTATAACTTCAAGATCTGAACTTGTAATTGTCAAATGCAGAACTTAAAATTGATAGCTTCTAATTATTATTGCAAATAATAACTTGAAGATCTGAACTTGTAATTGTCAAATACAGTACTTAAAATTGATAGCTTCTAATTATTATTGCAAATTATAACTTGAAGATCTGAACTTGTAATTGTCAAATACAGAACTTCAAATTGTTAAATACAAATTATTAGTTCAAATTATAACTTGAAGATCTGAACTTGTAATTGTCAAATACTGAACTTAAAATTGATAGCTTCTAATTATTATTGTAAATTATAACTTGAAGATCTGAACTTGTAATAGTGAATTACAGAACTTAGATTTGTTAAATTCAAATTATTATTTCAAATTATAACTTGAAGATCTTAACTAGTAATTGTCAAATACAGAACTTAAAATTGATAGCTTCTAATTATTATTGCATATTATAACTTGAAGATCTGAACTTGTAATTGTTAAATACAGAACTTAAAATTGATAGCTTCTAATTATTATTGTAAATTATAACTTCAAGATCTGAACTTGTAATTGTCAAATACAGAACTTAAAATTGATAGCTTCTAATTATTATTGCAAATAATAACTTGAAGATCTGAACTTGTAATTGTCAAATACAGAACTTAAAATTGATAGCTTATAATTATTATTGCAAATTATAATTTGAAGATCTGAACTTGTAATAGACATATACGCAACTTAGCATTGTTAAATACAAATTGTGATTTTAAATTATAACTTGAAGATCTGAACCTGTAATAGGTAAATACAGAACTTCGAATTGTTAAATTCAAATTAAGATTGCAAATAATAATTCGAAGATCTGAACTTGTAATAGTCAAATACAGAACTTCTAATTGTTAAATACAAATTATTAGTGCAAATTATAACTTGAAGATCTGAACTAGTAATTGTCAAATACAGAACTTAAAATTGATAGCTTCTAATTATTATTGCAAATTATAACTTGAAGATCTGAACTTGTAATTGTCAAATACAGAACTTCTAATTGTTAAATACAAATTATTAGTGCAAATTATAACTTGAAGATCTGAACTTGTAATTGTCAAATACAGAACTTAAAATTGATAGCTTCTAATTATTATTGCAAATTATAACTTGAAGATCTGAACTTGTAATAGTCAAATACAGAACTTAAAATTGATAGCTTCTAATTATTATTGTAAATTATAACTTGAAGATCTGAACTTGTAATAGTGAATTACAGAACTTAGATTTGTTAAATTCAAATTATTATTTCAAATTATAACTTGAAGATCTGAACTAGTAATTGTCAAATACAGAACTTAAAATTGATAGCTTCTAATTATTATTGCAAATTATAACTAGAAGATCTGAACTTGTAATTGTCAAATACAGAACTTAAAATTGATAGCTTCTAATTATTATTGTAAATTATAACTTGAAGATCTGAACTTGTAATAGTGAATTACAGAACTTAGATTTGTTAAATTCAAATTATTATTTCAAATTATAACTTGAAGATCTGAACTAGTAATTGTCAAATACAGAACTTAAATTGATAGCTTCTAATTATTATTGCATATTATAACTTGAAGATCTGAACTTGTAATTGTTAAATACAGAACTAAAATTGATAGCTTCTAATTATTATTGTAAATTATAACTTCAAGATCTGAACTTGTAATTGTCAAATACAGAACTTAAAATTGATAGCTTCTAATTATTATTGCAAATTATAATTTGAAGATCTGAACTTGTAATAGTCAAATACAGAACTTAAAATTGATAGCTTCTAATTCTTATTGTAAATTATAACTTGAAGATCTGAACTTGTAATAGTGAATTACAGAACTTAGATTTGTTAAATTCAAATTATTATTTCAAATTATAACTTGAAGATCTGAACTAGTAATTGTCAAATACAGAACTTAAAATTGATAGCTTCTAATTATTATTGCAAATTATAACTAGAAGATCTGAACTTGTAATTGTCAAATACAGAACTTAAAATTGATAGCTTCTAATTATTATTGTAAATTATAACTTGAAGATCTGAACTTGTAATAGTGAATTACAGAACTTAGATTTGTTAAATTCAAATTATTATTTCAAATTATAACTTGAAGATCTGAACTAGTAATTGTCAAATACAGAACTTAAATTGATAGCTTCTAATTATTATTGCATATTATAACTTGAAGATCTGAACTTGTAATTGTTAAATACAGAACTAAAATTGATAGCTTCTAATTATTATTGTAAATTATAACTTCAAGATCTGAACTTGTAATTGTCAAATACAGAACTTAAAATTGATAGCTTCTAATTATTATTGCAAATTATAATTTGAAGATCTGAACTTGTAATAGACAAATACGCAACTTAGCATTGGTAAATACAAATTGTGATTGCAAATTATAACTTGAAGATCTGAACCTGTAATAGGTAAATACAGAACTTCGAATTGTTAAATTCTAACTAAGATTGCAAATATTAATTCGAAGATCTGAACTTGTAATAGTCAAATACAGAACTTCTAATTGTTAAATACAAATTATTAGTGCAAATTATAACTTGAAGATCTGAACTAGTAATTGTCAAATACAGAACTTAAAATTGATTGCTTCTAATTATTATTACAAATTATAACTTGAAGATCTGAACTTGTAATTGTCAAATACAGAACATCAAATTGATAGCTTCTAATTATTATTTCAAATTATAACTTGAAGATCTGAACTTGTAATTGTCAAATACAGAACTTAAAATTAATAGCTTCTAATTATTATTGCAAATTATAACTTGAAGATCTGAACTTGTAATTGTCAAATACAGAACTTAAAATTGATAGCTTCTAATTATTATTGTAAATTATAACTTGAAGATCTGAACTTGTAATAGTGAATTACAGAACTTAGATTTGTTAAATTCAAATTATTATTTCAAATTATAACTTGAAGATCTGAACTAGTAATTGTCAAATACAGAACTTAAATTGATAGCTTCTAATTATTATTGCATATTATAACTTGAAGATCTGAACTTGTAATTGTTAAATACAGAACTTAAAATTGATAGCTTCTAATTATTATTGTAAATTATAACTTCAAGATCTGAACTTGTAATTGTCAAATACAGAACTTAAAATTGATAGCTACTAATTATTATTGCAAATTATAATTTGAAGATCTGAACTTGTAATAGACAAATACGCAACTTAGCATTGGTAAATACAAATTGTGATTGCAAATTATAACTTGAAGATCTGAACCTGTAATAGGTAAATACAGAACTTCGAATTGTTAAATTCAAATTAAGATTGCAAATAATAATTCGAAGATCTGAACTTGTAATAGTCAAATACAGAACTTCTAATTGTTAAATACAAATTATTAGTGCAAATTATAACTTGAAGATCTGAACTTGTAATTGTCAAATACAGAACTTAAAATTGATAGCTTCTAATTATTATTGCAAATTATAACTTGAAGATCTGAACTTGTAATAGTCAAATACAGAACTTAAAATTGATAGCTTCTAATTATTATTGTAAATTATAACTTGAAGATCTGAACTTGTAATAGTGAATTACAGAACTTAGATTTGTTAAATTCAAATTATTATTTCAAATTATAACTTGAAGATCTGAACTAGTAATTGTCAAATACAGAACTTAAAATTGATAGCTTCTAATTATTATTGCAAATTATAACTAGAAGATCTGAACTTGTAATTGTCAAATACAGAACTTAAAATTGATAGCTTCTAATTATTATTGTAAATTATAACTTGAAGATCTGAACTTGTAATAGTGAATTACAGAACTTAGATTTGTTAAATTCAAATTATTATTTCAAATTATAACTTGAAGATCTGAACTAGTAATTGTCAAATACAGAACTTAAATTGATAGCTTCTAATTATTATTGCATATTATAACTTGAAGATCTGAACTTGTAATTGTTAAATACAGAACTAAAAGTGATAGCTTCTAATTATTATTGTAAATTATAACTTCAAGATCTGAACTTGTAATTGTCAAATACAGAACTTAAAATTGATAGCTTCTAATTATTATTGCAAATTATAATTTGAAGATCTGAACTTGTAATAGACAAATACGCAACTTAGCATTGGTAAATACAAATTGTGATTGCAAATTATAACTTGAAGATCTGAACCTGTAATAGGTAAATACAGAACTTCGAATTGTTAAATTCAAACTAAGATTGCAAATATTAATTCGATGATCTGAACTTGTAATAGTCAAATACAGAACTTCTAATTGTTAAATACAAATTATTAGTGCAAATTATAACTTGAAGATCTGAACTAGTAATTGTCAAATACAGAACTTAAAATTGATTGCTTCTAATTATTATTACAAATTATAACTTGAAGATCTGAACTTGTAATTGTCAAATACAGAACATCAAATTGATAGCTTCTAATTATTATTTCAAATTATAACTTGAAGATCTGAACTTGTAATTGTCAAATACAGAACTTAAAATTAATAGCTTCTAATTATTATTGCAAATTATAACTTGAAGATCTGAACTTGTAATTGTCAAATACAGAACTTATAATTGTTAGCTTAAAATTATTATTGTAAATTATAACTTGAAGATCTGAACTTGTAATAGTGAATTACAGAACTTAGATTTGTTAAATTCAAATTATTATTTCAAATTATAACTTGCAGATCTGAACTAGTAATTGTCAAATACAGAACTTAAATTGATAGCTTCTAATTATTATTGCATATTATAACTTGAAGATCTGAACTTGTAATTGTTAAATACAGAACTTAAAATTGATAGCTTCTAATTATTATTGTAAATTATAACTTCTAGATCTGAACTTGTAATTGTCAAATACAGAACTTAAAATTGATAGCTTCTAATTATTATTGCAAATTATAATTTGAAGATCTGAACTTGTAATAGACAAATACGCAACTTAGCATTGGTAAATACAAATTGTGATTGCAAATTATAACTTGAAGATCTGAACCTGTAATAGGTAAATACAGAACTTCGAATTGTTAAATTCAAACTAAGATTGCAAATATTAATTCGAAGATCTGAACTTGTAATAGTCAAATACAGAACTTCTAATTGTTAAATACAAATTATTAGTGCAAATTATAACTTGAAGATCTGAACTAGTAATTGTCAAATACAGAACTTAAATTGATAGCTTCTAATTATTATTGCAAATTATAATTTGAAGATCTGAACTTGTAATTGTCAAATACAGAACTTCTAATTGTTAAATACAAATTATTAGTGCAAATTATAACTTGAAGATCTGAACTTGTAATTGTCAAATACAGAACTTAAAATTGATAGCTTCTAATTATTATTGTAAATTATAACTTGAAGATCTGAACTTGTAATAGTGAATTACAGAACTTAGATTTGTTAAATTCAAATTATTATTTCAAATTATAACTTGAAGATCTGAACTAGTAATTGTCAAATACAGAACTTAAAATTGATAGCTTCTAATTATTATTGCAAATTATAACTTGAAGATCTGAACTTGTAATTGTCAAATACAGAACTTAAAATTGATAGCTTCTAATTATTATTGCAAATTATAATTTGAAGATCTGAACTTGTAATAGACAAATACGCAACATAGCATTGTTAAATACAAATTGTGATTGCAAATTATAACTTGAAGATCTGAACTTGTAATAGTGAATTACAGAACTTAGATTTGTTAAATTCAAATTATTATTTCAAATTATAACTTGAAGATCTGAACTAGTAATTGTCAAATACAGAACTTAAAATTGATAGCTTCTAATTATTATTGCAAATTATAACTTGAAGATCTGAACTTGTAATTGTCAAATACAGAACTTAAAATTGATAGCTTCTAATTATTATTGTAAATTAGTACTTGAAGATCAGAACTTGTAATTGTCAAATACAGAACTTAAAATTGATAGATTCTAATTATTATTGCAAATAATAACTTGGAGATCTGAACTAGTAATTGTCAAATACAGAACTTAAAATTGATAGCTTCTAATTATTATTGCAAATTATAACTTGAAGATCTGAACTTGTAATTGTCAAATACAGAACTTAAAATTGATAGCTTCTAATTATTATTGCAAATTATAACTTGAAGATCTGAACTTGTAATTGTCAAATACAGAACATAAAATTGATAGCTTCTAATTATTATTTCAAATTATAACTTGAAGATCTGAACTTGTAATTGTCAAATACAGAACTTAAAATTAATAGCTTCTAATTATTATTGCAAATTATAACTTGAAGATCTGAACTTGTAATTGTCAAATACAGAACTTAAAATTGATAGCTTCTAATTATTATTGCAAATTATAACTTGAAGATCTGAACTTGTAATAGTCAAATACAGAACTTAAAATTGATAGCTTCTAATTATTATTGTAAATTATAACTTGAAGATCTGAACTTGTAATAGTGAATTACAGAACTTAGATTTTTTAAATTCAAATTATTATTTCAAATTTTAACTTGAAGATCTGAACTAGTAATTGTCAAATACAGAACTTAAAATTGATAGCTTCTAATTATTATTGCAAATTATAACTTGAAGATCTGAACTTGTAATTGTCAAATACAGAACTTAAAATTGATAGCTTCTAATTATTATTGTAAATTATATCTTGAAGATCTGAACTTGTAATTGTCAAATACAGAACTTAAAATTGATAGCATCTAATTATTATTGCAAATAATAACTTGGAGATCTGAACTAGTAATTGTCAAATACAGAACTTAAAATTGATAGCTTCTAATTATTATTGCAAATTATAACTTGAAGATCTGAACTTGTAGTTGTCAAATACAGAACTTAAAATTGATAGCTTCTAATTATTATTGCACATTATAACTTGAAGATCTGAACCTGTAATTGTCAAATACAGAACTTAAAATGAATAGCTTCTAATTATTATTGCAAATTATAACTTGAAGATCTGAACTTGTAATTGTCAAATACAGAACTTAAAATTGATAGCTTCTAATTATTATTGTAAATTATAACTTGAAGATCTGAACTTGTAATAGTGAATTACAGAACTTAGATTTGTTAAATTCAAATTATTATTTCAAATTATAACTTGTAGATCTGAACTAGTAATTGTCAAATACAGAATTTAAAATTGATAGCTTCTAATTATTATTGCATATTATAACTTGAGATCTGAACTTGTAATTGTTAAATACAGAACTTAAAATTGATAGCTTCTAATTATTATTGTAAATTATAACTTCAAGATCTGAACTTGTAATTGTCAAATGCAGAACTTAAAATTGATAGCTTCTAATTATTATTGCAAATAATAACTTGAAGATCTGAACTTGTAATTGTCAAATACAGTACTTAAAATTGATAGCTTCTAATTATTATTGCAAATTATAACTTGAAGATCTGAACTTGTAATTGTCAAATACAGAACTTCAAATTGTTAAATACAAATTATTAGTTCAAATTATAACTTGAAGATCTGAACTTGTAATTGTCAAATACAGAACTTAAAATTGATAGCTTCTAATTATTATTGTAAATTATAACTTGAAGATCTGAACTTGTAATAGTGAATTACAGAACTTAGATTTGTTAAATTCAAATTATTATTTCAAATTATAACTTGAAGATCTTAACTAGTAATTGTCAAATACAGAACTTAAAATTGATAGCTTCTAATTATTATTGCATATTATAACTTGAAGATCTGAACTTGTAATTGTTAAATACAGAACTTAAAATTGATAGCTTCTAATTATTATTGTAAATTATAACTTCAAGATCTGAACTTGTAATTGTCAAATACAGAACTTAAAATTGATAGCTTCTAATTATTATTGCAAATAATAACTTGAAGATCTGAACTTGTAATTGTCAAATACAGAACTTAAAATTGATAGCTTCTAATTATTATTGCAAATTATAATTTGAAGATCTGAACTTGTAATAGACATATACGCAACTTAGCATTGTTAAATACAAATTGTGATTTTAAATTATAACTTGAAGATCTGAACCTGTAATAGGTAAATACAGAACTTCGAATTGTTAAATTCAAATTAAGATTGCAAATAATAATTCGAAGATCTGAACTTGTAATAGTCAAATACAGAACTTCTAATTGTTAAATACAAATTATTAGTGCAAATTATAACTTGAAGATCTGAACTAGTAATTGTCAAATACAGAACTTAAAATTGATAGCTTCTAATTATTATTGCAAATTATAACTTGAAGATCTGAACTTGTAATTGTCAAATACAGAACTTCTAATTGTTAAATACAAATTATTAGTGCAAATTATAACTTGAAGATCTGAACTTGTAATTGTCAAATACAGAACTTAAAATTGATAGCTTCTAATTATTATTGCAAATTATAACTTGAAGATCTGAACTTGTAATAGTCAAATACAGAACTTAAAATTGATAGCTTCTAATTATTATTGTAAATTATAACTTGAAGATCTGAACTTGTAATAGTGAATTACAGAACTTAGATTTGTTAAATTCAAATTATTATTTCAAATTATAACTTGAAGATCTGAACTAGTAATTGTCAAATACAGAACTTAAAATTGATAGCTTCTAATTATTATTGCAAATTATAACTAGAAGATCTGAACTTGTAATTGTCAAATACAGAACTTAAAATTGATAGCTTCTAATTATTATTGTAAATTATAACTTGAAGATCTGAACTTGTAATAGTGAATTACAGAACTTAGATTTGTTAAATTCAAATTATTATTTCAAATTATAACTTGAAGATCTGAACTAGTAATTGTCAAATACAGAACTTAAATTGATAGCTTCTAATTATTATTGCATATTATAACTTGAAGATCTGAACTTGTAATTGTTAAATACAGAACTAAAATTGATAGCTTCTAATTATTATTGTAAATTATAACTTCAAGATCTGAACTTGTAATTGTCAAATACAGAACTTAAAATTGATAGCTTCTAATTATTATTGCAAATTATAATTTGAAGATCTGAACTTGTAATAGTCAAATACAGAACTTAAAATTGATAGCTTCTAATTCTTATTGTAAATTATAACTTGAAGATCTGAACTTGTAATAGTGAATTACAGAACTTAGATTTGTTAAATTCAAATTATTATTTCAAATTATAACTTGAAGATCTGAACTAGTAATTGTCAAATACAGAACTTAAAATTGATAGCTTCTAATTATTATTGCAAATTATAACTAGAAGATCTGAACTTGTAATTGTCAAATACAGAACTTAAAATTGATAGCTTCTAATTATTATTGTAAATTATAACTTGAAGATCTAAACTTGTAATAGTGAATTACAGAACTTAGATTTGTTAAATTCAAATTATTATTTCAAATTATAACTTGAAGATCTGAACTAGTAATTGTCAAATACAGAACTTAAATTGATAGCTTCTAATTATTATTGCATATTATAACTTGAAGATCTGAACTTGTAATTGTTAAATACAGAACTAAAATTGATAGCTTCTAATTATTATTGTAAATTATAACTTCAAGATCTGAACTTGTAATTGTCAAATACAGAACTTAAAATTGATAGCTTCTAATTATTATTGCAAATTATAATTTGAAGATCTGAACTTGTAATAGACAAATACGCAACTTAGCATTGGTAAATACAAATTGTGATTGCAAATTATAACTTGAAGATCTGAACCTGTAATAGGTAAATACAGAACTTCGAATTGTTAAATTCAAACTAAGATTGCAAATATTAATTCGAAGATCTGAACTTGTAATAGTCAAATACAGAACTTCTAATTGTTAAATACAAATTATTAGTGCAAATTATAACTTGAAGATCTGAACTAGTAATTGTCAAATACAGAACTTAAAATTGATTGCTTCTAATTATTATTACAAATTATAACTTGAAGATCTGAACTTGTAATTGTCAAATACAGAACATCAAATTGATAGCTTCTAATTATTATTTCAAATTATAACTTGAAGATCTGAACTTGTAATTGTCAAATACAGAACTTAAAATTAATAGCTTCTAATTATTATTGCAAATTATAACTTGAAGATCTGAACTTGTAATTGTCAAATACAGAACTTAAAATTGATAGCTTCTAATTATTATTGTAAATTATAACTTGAAGATCTGAACTTGTAATAGTGAATTACAGAACTTAGATTTGTTAAATTCAAATTATTATTTCAAATTATAACTTGAAGATCTGAACTAGTAATTGTCAAATACAGAACTTAAATTGATAGCTTCTAATTATTATTGCATATTATAACTTGAAGATCTGAACTTGTAATTGTTAAATACAGAACTTAAAATTGATAGCTTCTAATTATTATTGTAAATTATAACTTCAAGATCTGAACTTGTAATTGTCAAATACAGAACTTAAAATTGATAGCTACTAATTATTATTGCAAATTATAATTTGAAGATCTGAACTTGTAATAGACAAATACGCAACTTAGCATTGGTAAATACAAATTGTGATTGCAAATTATAACTTGAAGATCTGAACCTGTAATAGGTAAATACAGAACTTCGAATTGTTAAATTCAAATTAAGATTGCAAATAATAATTCGAAGATCTGAACTTGTAATAGTCAAATACAGAACTTCTAATTGTTAAATACAAATTATTAGTGCAAATTATAACTTGAAGATCTGAACTTGTAATTGTCAAATACAGAACTTAAAATTGATAGCTTCTAATTATTATTGCAAATTATAACTTGAAGATCTGAACTTGTAATAGTCAAATACAGAACTTAAAATTGATAGCTTCTAATTATTATTGTAAATTATAACTTGAAGATCTGAACTTGTAATAGTGAATTACAGAACTTAGATTTGTTAAATTCAAATTATTATTTCAAATTATAACTTGAAGATCTGAACTAGTAATTGTCAAATACAGAACTTAAAATTGATAGCTTCTAATTATTATTGCAAATTATAACTAGAAGATCTGAACTTGTAATTGTCAAATACAGAACTTAAAATTGATAGCTTCTAATTATTATTGTAAATTATAACTTGAAGATCTGAACTTGTAATAGTGAATTACAGAACTTAGATTTGTTAAATTCAAATTATTATTTCAAATTATAACTTGAAGATCTGAACTAGTAATTGTCAAATACAGAACTTAAATTGATAGCTTCTAATTATTATTGCATATTATAACTTGAAGATCTGAACTTGTAATTGTTAAATACAGAACTAAAAGTGATAGCTTCTAATTATTATTGTAAATTATAACTTCAAGATCTGAACTTGTAATTGTCAAATACAGAACTTAAAATTGATAGCTTCTAATTATTATTGCAAATTATAATTTGAAGATCTGAACTTGTAATAGACAAATACGCAACTTAGCATTGGTAAATACAAATTGTGATTGCAAATTATAACTTGAAGATCTGAACCTGTAATAGGTAAATACAGAACTTCGAATTGTTAAATTCAAACTAAGATTGCAAATATTAATTCGATGATCTGAACTTGTAATAGTCAAATACAGAACTTCTAATTGTTAAATACAAATTATTAGTGCAAATTATAACTTGAAGATCTGAACTAGTAATTGTCAAATACAGAACTTAAAATTGATTGCTTCTAATTATTATTACAAATTATAACTTGAAGATCTGAACTTGTAATTGTCAAATACAGAACATCAAATTGATAGCTTCTAATTATTATTTCAAATTATAACTTGAAGATCTGAACTTGTAATTGTCAAATACAGAACTTAAAATTAATAGCTTCTAATTATTATTGCAAATTATAACTTGAAGATCTGAACTTGTAATTGTCAAATACAGAACTTATAATTGTTAGCTTAAAATTATTATTGTAAATTATAACTTGAAGATCTGAACTTGTAATAGTGAATTACAGAACTTAGATTTGTTAAATTCAAATTATTATTTCAAATTATAACTTGCAGATCTGAACTAGTAATTGTCAAATACAGAACTTAAATTGATAGCTTCTAATTATTATTGCATATTATAACTTGAAGATCTGAACTTGTAATTGTTAAATACAGAACTTAAAATTGATAGCTTCTAATTATTATTGTAAATTATAACTTCTAGATCTGAACTTGTAATTGTCAAATACAGAACTTAAAATTGATAGCTTCTAATTATTATTGCAAATTATAATTTGAAGATCTGAACTTGTAATAGACAAATACGCAACTTAGCATTGGTAAATACAAATTGTGATTGCAAATTATAACTTGAAGATCTGAACCTGTAATAGGTAAATACAGAACTTCGAATTGTTAAATTCAAACTAAGATTGCAAATATTAATTCGAAGATCTGAACTTGTAATAGTCAAATACAGAACTTCTAATTGCTAAATACAAATTATTAGTGCAAATTATAACTTGAAGATCTGAACTAGTAATTGTCAAATACAGAACTTAAATTGATAGCTTCTAATTATTATTGCAAATTATAATTTGAAGATCTGAACTTGTAATTGTCAAATACAGAACTTCTAATTGTTAAATACAAATTATTAGTGCAAATTATAACTTGAAGATCTGAACTTGTAATTGTCAAATACAGAACTTAAAATTGATAGCTTCTAATTATTATTGTAAATTATAACTTGAAGATCTGAACTTGTAATAGTGAATTACAGAACTTAGATTTGTTAAATTCAAATTATTATTTCAAATTATAACTTGAAGATCTGAACTAGTAATTGTCAAATACAGAACTTAAAATTGATAGCTTCTAATTATTATTGCAAATTATAACTTGAAGATCTGAACTTGTAATTGTCAAATACAGAACTTAAAATTGATAGCTTCTAATTATTATTGCAAATTATAATTTGAAGATCTGAACTTGTAATAGACAAATACGCAACTTAGCATTGTTAAATACAAATTGTGATTGCAAATTATAACTTGAAGATCTGAACCTGTAATAGGTAAATACAGAACTTCGAATTGTTAAATTCAAACTAAGATTGCAAATAATAATTCGAAGATCTGAACTTGTAATAGTCAAATACAGAACTTCTAATTGTTAAATACAAATTATTAGTGCAAATTATAACTTGAAGATCTGAACTAGTAATTGTCAAATACAGAACTTAAAATTGATAGCTTCTAATTATTATTGCAAATAATAACTTGAAGATCTGAACTTGTAATTGTCAAATACAGAACTTCTAATTGTTAAATACAAATTATTAGTGCAAATTATAACTTGAAGATCTGAACTTGTAATTGTCAAATACAGAACTTAAAATTGATAGCTTCTAATTATTATTGCAAATTATAACTTGAAGATCTGAACTTGTAATAGTCAAATACAGAACTTAAAATTGATAGCTTCTAATTATTATTGTAAATTATAACTTGAAGATCTGAACTTGTAATAGTGAATTACAGAACTTAGATTTGTTAAATTCAAATTATTATTTCAAATTATAACTTGAAGATCTGAACTAGTAATTGTAAAATACAGAACTTAAAATTGATAGCTTCTAATTATTATTGCAAATTATAACTTGAAGATCTGAACTTGTAATTGTCAAATACAGAACTTAAAATTGATAGCTTCTAATTATTATTGTAAATTATAACTTGAAGATCTGAACTTGTAATTGTCAAATACAGAACTTAAAATTGATAGCTTCTAATTATTATTGCAAATAATAACTTGGAGATCTGAACTAGTAATTGTCAAATACAGAACTTAAAATTGATAGCTTCTAATTATTATTGCAAATTATAACTTGAAGATCTGAACTTGTAATTGTCAAATACAGAACTTAAAATTGATAGCTTCTAATTATTATTGCAAATTATAACTTGAAGATCTGAACTTGTAATTGTCAAATACAGAACATAAAATTGATAGCTTCTAATTATTATTTCAAATTATAACTTGAAGATCTGAACTTGTAATTGTCAAATACAGAACTTAAAATTAATAGCTTCTAATTATTATTGCAAATTATAACTTGAAGATCTGAACTTGTAATTGTCAAATACAGAACTTAAAATTGATAGCTTCTAATTATTATTGTAAATTATAACTTGAAGATCTGAACTTGTAATAGTGAATTACAGAACTTAGATTTGTTAAATTCAAATTATTATTTCAAATTATAACTTGAAGATCTGAACTAGTAATTGTCAAATACAGAACTTAAAATTGATAGCTGCTAATTATTATTGCATATTATAACTTGAGATCTGAACTTGTAATTGTTAAATACAGAACTTAAAATTGATTGCTTCTAATTATTATTGTAAATTATAACTTCAAGATCTGAACTTGTAATTGTCAAATGCAGAACTTAAAATTGATAGCTTCTAATTATTATTGCAAATAATAACTTGAAGATCTGAACTTGTAATTGTCAAATACAGAACTTAAAATTGATAGCTTCTAATTATTATTGCAAATTATAATTTGAAGATCTGAACTTGTAATAGACAAATACGCAACTTAGCATTGTTAAATATAAATTGTGATTGGAAATTATAACTTGAAGATCTGAACCTGTAATAGGTAAATACAGAACTTCGAATTGTTAAATTCAAACTAAGATTGCAAATAATAATTCGAAGATCTGAACTTGTAATAGTCAAATACCGAACTTCTAATTGTTAAATACAAATTATTAGTGCAAATTATAACTTGAAGATCTGAACTAGTAATTGTCAAATACAGAACTTAAAATTGATAGCTTCTAATTATTATTGCAAATTATAACTTGAAGATCTGAACTTGTAATTGTCAAATACAGAACTTCTAATTGTTAAATACAAATTATTAGTGCAAATTATAACTTGAAGATCTGAACTAGTAATTGTCAAATACAGAACTTAAAATTGATAGCTTCTAATTATTATTGCAAATTATAACTTGAAGATCTGAACTTGTAATAGTCAAATACAGAACTTAAAATTGATAGCTTCTAATTATTATTGTAAATTATAACTTGTAGATCTGAACTTGTAATAGTGAATTACAGAACTTAGATTTGTTAAATTCAAATTATTATTTCAAATTATAACTTGAAGATCTGAACTAGTAATTGTCAAATACAGAACTTAAAATTGATAGCTTCTAATTATTATTGCAAATTATAACTTGAAGATCTGAACTTGTAATTGTCAAATACAGAACTTAAAATTGATAGCTTCTAATTATTATTGTAAATTATAACTTGAAGATCTGAACTTGTAATAGTCAAATACAGAACTTAAAATTGATAGCTTCTAATTATTATTGCAAATAATAACTTGGAGATCTGAACTAGTAATTGTCAAATACAGAACTTAAAATTGATAGCTTCTAATTATTATTGCAAATTATAACTTGAAGATCTGAACTTGTAATTGTCAAATACAGAACTTAAAATTGATTGCTTCTAATTATTATTGCAAATTATAACTTGAAGATCTGAACTTGTAATTGTCAAATACAGAACATAAAATTGATAGCTTCTAATTATTATTTCAAATTATAACTTGAAGATCTGAACTAGTAATTGTCAAATACAGAACTTAAAATTGATAGCTTCTAATTATTATTGCAAATTATAACTTGAAGATCTGAACTTGTAATTGTCAAATACAGAACTTAAAATTGATTGCTTCTAATTATTATTGCAAATTATAACTTGAAGATCTGAACTTGTAATTGTCAAATACAGAACATAAAATTGATAGCTTCTAATTATTATTTCAAATTATAACTTGAAGATCTGAACTTGCAATTGTCAAATACAGAACTTAAAATTAATAGCTTCTAATTATTATTGCAAATTATAACTTGAAGATCTGAACTTGTAATTGTCAAATACAAAACTTAAAATTGATAGCTTCTAATTATTATTGTAAATTATAACTTGAAGATCTGAACTTGTAATAGTGAATTACAGAACTTAGATTTGTTAAATTCAAATTATTATTTCAAATTATAACTTGAAGATCCGAACTAGTAATTGTCAAATACAGAACTTAAAATTGATAGCTTCTAATTATTACTGCATATTATAACTTGAAGATCTGAACTTGTAATTGTTAAATACAGAACTTAAAATTGATAGCTTCTAATTATTATTGTAAATTATAACTTCAAGATCTAAACTTGTAATTGTCAAATACAGAACTTAAAATTGATAGCTTCTAATTATTATTGCAAATAATAACTTGAAGATCTGAACTTGTAATTGTCAAATACAGAACTGATAATTGATAGCTTCTAATTATTATTGCAAATTATAACTTGAAGATCTGAACTTGTAATTGTCAAATACAGAACTTCAAATTGTTAAATACAAATTATTAGTGCAAATTATAACTTGAAGATCTGAACTTGTAATTGTCAAATACAGAGCTTAAAATTGATAGCTTCTAATTATTATTGTAAATTATAACTTGAAGATCTGAACTTGTAATAGTGAATTACAGAACTTAGATTTGTTAAATTCAAATTATTATTTCAAATTATAACTTGAAGATCTGAACTAGTAATTGTCAAATACAGAACTTAAAATTGATAGCTTCTAATTATTATTGCATATTATAACTTGAAGATCTGAACTTGTAATTGTTAAATACAGAACTTAAAATTGATAGCTTCTAATTATTATTGTAAATTATAACTTCAAGATCTGAACTTGTAATTGTCAAATACAGAACTTAAAATTGATAGCTTCTAATTATTATTGCAAATAATAACTTGAAGATCTGAACTTGTAATTGTCAAATACAGAACTTAAAATTGATAGCTTCTAATTATTATTGCAAATTATAACTTGAAGATCTGAACTTGTAATAGTCAAATACAGAACTTAAAATTGATAGCTTCTAATTATTATTGTAAATTATAACTTGAAGATCTGAACTTGTAATAGTGAATTACAGAACTTAGATTTTTTAAATTCAAATTATTATTTCAAATTTTAACTTGAAGATCTGAACTAGTAATTGTCAAATACAGAACTTAAAATTGATAGCTTCTAATTATTATTGCAAATTATAACTTGAAGATATGAACTTGTAATTGTCAAATACAGAACTTAAAATTGATAGCTTCTAATTATTATTGTAAATTATATCTTGAAGATCTGAACTTGTAATTGTCAAATACAGAACTTAAAATTGATAGCATCTAATTATTATTGCAAATAATAACTTGGAGATCTGAACTAGTAATTGTCAAATACAGAACTTAAAATTGATAGCTTCTAATTATTATTGCAAATTATAACTTGAAGATCTGAACTTGTAGTTGTCAAATACAGAACTTAAAATTGATAGCTTCTAATTATTATTGCACATTATAACTTGAAGATCTGAACTTGTAATTGTCAAATACAGAACTTAAAATGAATAGCTTCTAATTATTATTGCAAATTATAACTTGAAGATCTGAACTTGTAATTGTCAAATACAGAACTTAAAATTGATAGCTTCTAATTATTATTGTAAATTATAACTTGAAGATCTGAACTTGTTATAGTGAATTACAGAACTTAGATTTGTTAAATTCAAATTATTATTTCAAATTATAACTTGAAGATCTGAACTAGTAATTGTCAAATACAGAATTTAAAATTGATAGCTTCTAATTATTATTGCATATTATAACTTGAGATCTGAACTTGTAATTGTTAAATACAGAACTTAAAATTGATAGCTTCTAATTATTATTGTAAATTATAACTTCAAGATCTGAACTTGTAATTGTCAAATGCAGAACTTAAAATTGATAGCTTCTAATTATTATTGCAAATAATAACTTGAAGATCTGAACTTGTAATTGTCAAATACAGTACTTAAAATTGATAGCTTCTAATTATTATTGCAAATTATAACTTGAAGATCTGAACTTGTAATTGTCAAATACAGAACTTCAAATTGTTAAATACAAATTATTAGTTCAAATTATAACTTGAAGATCTGAACTTGTAATTGTCAAATACAGAACTTAAAATTGATAGCTTCTAATTATTATTGTAAATTATAACTTGAAGATCTGAACTTGTAATAGTGAATTACAGAACTTAGATTTGTTAAATTCAAATTATTATTTCAAATTATAACTTGAAGATCTTAACTAGTAATTGTCAAATACAGAACTTAAAATTGATAGCTTCTAATTATTATTGCATATTATAACTTGAAGATCTGAACTTGTAATTGTTAAATACAGAACTTAAAATTGATAGCTTCTAATTATTATTGTAAATTATAACTTCAAGATCTGAACTTGTAATTGTCAAATACAGAACTTAAAATTGATAGCTTCTAATTATTATTGCAAATAATAACTTGAAGATCTGAACTTGTAATTGTCAAATACAGAACTTAAAATTGATAGCTTCTAATTATTATTGCAAATTATAATTTGAAGATCTGAACTTGTAATAGACAAATACGCAACTTAGCATTGTTAAATACAAATTGTGATTTTAAATTATAACTTGAAGATCTGAACCTGTAATAGGTAAATACAGAACTTCGAATTGTTAAATTCAAATTAAGATTGCAAATAATAATTCGAAGATCTGAACTTGTAATAGTCAAATACAGAACTTCTAATTGTTAAATACAAATTATTAGTGCAAATTATAACTTGAAGATCTGAACTAGTAATTGTCAAATACAGAACTTAAAATTGATAGCTTCTAATTATTATTGCAAATTATAACTTGAAGATCTGAACTTGTAATTGTCAAATACAGAACTTCTAATTGTTAAATACAAATTATTAGTGCCAATTATAACTTGAAGATCTGAACTTGTAATTGTCAAATACAGAACTTAAAATTGATAGCTTCTAATTATTATTGCAAATTATAACTTGAAGATCTGAACTTGTAATAGTCAAATACAGAACTTAAAATTGATAGCTTCTAATTATTATTGTAAATTATAACTTGAAGATCTGAACTTGTAATAGTGAATTACAGAACTTAGATTTGTTAAATTCAAATTATTATTTCAAATTATAACTTGAAGATCTGAACTAGTAATTGTCAAATACAGAACTTAAAATTGATAGCTTCTAATTATTATTGCAAATTATAACTAGAAGATCTGAACTTGTAATTGTCAAATACAGAACTTAAAATTGATAGCTTCTAATTATTATTGTAAATTATAACTTGAAGATCTGAACTTGTAATAGTGAATTACAGAACTTAGATTTGTTAAATTCAAATTATTATTTCAAATTATAACTTGAAGATCTGAACTAGTAATTGTCAAATACAGAACTTAAATTGATAGCTTCTAATTATTATTGCATATTATAACTTGAAGATCTGAACTTGTAATAGTGAATTACAGAACTTAGATTTGTTAAATTCAAATTATTATTTCAAATTATAACTTGAAGATCTGAACTAGTAATTGTCAAATACAGAACTTAAAATTGATAGCTTCTAATTATTATTGCAAATTATAACTTGAAGATCTGAACTTGTAATTGTCAAATACAGAACTTAAAATTGATAGCTTCTAATTATTATTGCAAATTATAATTTGAAGATCTGAACTTGTAATAGACAAATACGCAACTTAGCATTGTTAAATACAAATTGGGATTGCAAATTATAACTTGAAGATCTGAACCTGTAATAGGTAAATACAGAACTTCGAATTGTTAAATTCAAACTAAGATTGCAAATAATAATTCGAAGATCTGAACTTGTAATAGTCAAATACAGAACTTCTAATTGTTAAATACAAATTATTAGTGCAAATTATAACTTGAAGATCTGAACTAGTAATTGTCAAATACAGAACTTAAAATTGATAGCTTCTAATTATTATTGCAAATAATAACTTGAAGATCTGAACTTGTAATTGTCAAATACAGAACTTCTAATTGTTAAATACAAATTATTAGTGCAAATTATAACTTGAAGATCTGAACTTGTAATTGTCAAATACAGAACTTAAAATTGATAGCTTCTAATTATTATTTCAAATTATAACTTGAAGATCTGAACTTGTAATTGTCAAATACAGAACTTAAAATTAATAGCTTCTAATTATTATTGCAAATTATAACTTGAAGATCTGAACTTGTAATTGTCAAATACAGAACTTAAAATTGATAGCTTCTAATTATTATTGTAAATTATAACTTGAAGATCTGAACTAGTAATTGTCAAATACAGAACTTAAAATTGATAGCTGCTAATTATTATTGCATATTATAACTTGAGATCTGAACTTGTAATTGTTAAATACAGAACTTAAAATTGATTGCTTCTAATTATTATTGTAAATTATAACTTCAAGATCTGAACTTGTAATTGTCAAATGCAGAACTTAAAATTGATAGCTTCTAATTATTATTGCAAATAATAACTTGAAGATCTGAACTTGTAATTGTCAAATACAGAACTTAAAATTGATAGCTTCTAATTATTATTGCAAATTATAATTTGAAGATCTGAACTTGTAATAGACAAATACGCAACTTAGCATTGTTAAATATAAATTGTGATTGGAAATTATAACTTGAAGATCTGAACCTGTAATAGGTAAATACAGAACTTCGAATTGTTAAATTCAAACTAAGATTGCAAATAATAATTCGAAGATCTGAACTTGTAATAGTCAAATACCGAACTTCTAATTGTTAAATACAAATTATTAGTGCAAATTATAACTTGAAGATCTGAACTAGTAATTGTCAAATACAGAACTTAAAATTGATAGCTTCTAATTATTATTGCAAATTATAACTTGAAGATCTGAACTTGTAATTGTCAAATACAGAACTTCTAATTGTTAAATACAAATTATTAGTGCAAATTATAACTTGAAGATCTGAACTAGTAATTGTCAAATACAGAACTTAAAATTGATAGCTTCTAATTATTATTGCAAATTATAACTTGAAGATCTGAACTTGTAATAGTCAAATACAGAACTTAAAATTGATAGCTTCTAATTATTATTGTAAATTATAACTTGTAGATCTGAACTTGTAATAGTGAATTACAGAACTTAGATTTGTTAAATTCAAATTATTATTTCAAATTATAACTTGAAGATCTGAACTAGTAATTGTCAAATACAGAACTTAAAATTGATAGCTTCTAATTATTATTGCAAATTATAACTTGAAGATCTGAACTTGTAATTGTCAAATACAGAACTTAAAATTGATAGCTTCTAATTATTATTGTAAATTATAACTTGAAGATCTGAACTTGTAATAGTCAAATACAGAACTTAAAATTGATAGCTTCTAATTATTATTGCAAATAATAACTTGGAGATCTGAACTAGTAATTGTCAAATACAGAACTTAAAATTGATAGCTTCTAATTATTATTGCAAATTATAACTTGAAGATCTGAACTTGTAATTGTCAAATACAGAACTTAAAATTGATTGCTTCTAATTATTATTGCAAATTATAACTTGAAGATCTGAACTTGTAATTGTCAAATACAGAACATAAAATTGATAGCTTCTAATTATTATTTCAAATTATAACTTGAAGATCTGAACTAGTAATTGTCAAATACAGAACTTAAAATTGATAGCTTCTAATTATTATTGCAAATTATAACTTGAAGATCTGAACTTGTAATTGTCAAATACAGAACTTAAAATTGATTGCTTCTAATTATTATTGCAAATTATAACTTGAAGATCTGAACTTGTAATTGTCAAATACAGAACATAAAATTGATAGCTTCTAATTATTATTTCAAATTATAACTTGAAGATCTGAACTTGCAATTGTCAAATACAGAACTTAAAATTAATAGCTTCTAATTATTATTGCAAATTATAACTTGAAGATCTGAACTTGTAATTGTCAAATACAAAACTTAAAATTGATAGCTTCTAATTATTATTGTAAATTATAACTTGAAGATCTGAACTTGTAATAG
This sequence comes from Cantharis lateralis, assembly GCA_963170105.1. Classification (NCBI taxonomy): domain Eukaryota; kingdom Metazoa; phylum Arthropoda; class Insecta; order Coleoptera; family Cantharidae; genus Cantharis; species Cantharis lateralis. The sequence continues at coordinate 20,640,207 of OY720625.1, read as the reverse complement.
TGAATTACAGAACTTAGATTTGTTAAATTCAAATTATTATTTCAAATTATAACTTGAAGATCCGAACTAGTAATTGTCAAATACAGAACTTAAAATTGATAGCTTCTAATTATTACTGCATATTATAACTTGAAGATCTGAACTTGTAATTGTTAAATACAGAACTTAAAATTGATAGCTTCTAATTATTATTGTAAATTATAACTTCAAGATCTAAACTTGTAATTGTCAAATACAGAACTTAAAATTGATAGCTTCTAATTATTATTGCAAATAATAACTTGAAGATCTGAACTTGTAATTGTCAAATACAGAACTGATAATTGATAGCTTCTAATTATTATTGCAAATTATAACTTGAAGATCTGAACTTGTAATTGTCAAATACAGAACTTCAAATTGTTAAATACAAATTATTAGTGCAAATTATAACTTGAAGATCTGAACTTGTAATTGTCAAATACAGAGCTTAAAATTGATAGCTTCTAATTATTATTGTAAATTATAACTTGAAGATCTGAACTTGTAATAGTGAATTACAGAACTTAGATTTGTTAAATTCAAATTATTATTTCAAATTATAACTTGAAGATCTGAACTAGTAATTGTCAAATACAGAACTTAAAATTGATAGCTTCTAATTATTATTGCATATTATAACTTGAAGATCTGAACTTGTAATTGTTAAATACAGAACTTAAAATTGATAGCTTCTAATTATTATTGTAAATTATAACTTCAAGATCTGAACTTGTAATTGTCAAATACAGAACTTAAAATTGATAGCTTCTAATTATTATTGCAAATAATAACTTGAAGATCTGAACTTGTAATTGTCAAATACAGAACTTAAAATTGATAGCTTCTAATTATTATTGCAAATTATAACTTGAAGATCTGAACTTGTAATAGTCAAATACAGAACTTAAAATTGATAGCTTCTAATTATTATTGTAAATTATAACTTGAAGATCTGAACTTGTAATAGTGAATTACAGAACTTAGATTTTTTAAATTCAAATTATTATTTCAAATTTTAACTTGAAGATCTGAACTAGTAATTGTCAAATACAGAACTTAAAATTGATAGCTTCTAATTATTATTGCAAATTATAACTTGAAGATATGAACTTGTAATTGTCAAATACAGAACTTAAAATTGATAGCTTCTAATTATTATTGTAAATTATATCTTGAAGATCTGAACTTGTAATTGTCAAATACAGAACTTAAAATTGATAGCATCTAATTATTATTGCAAATAATAACTTGGAGATCTGAACTAGTAATTGTCAAATACAGAACTTAAAATTGATAGCTTCTAATTATTATTGCAAATTATAACTTGAAGATCTGAACTTGTAGTTGTCAAATACAGAACTTAAAATTGATAGCTTCTAATTATTATTGCACATTATAACTTGAAGATCTGAACTTGTAATTGTCAAATACAGAACTTAAAATGAATAGCTTCTAATTATTATTGCAAATTATAACTTGAAGATCTGAACTTGTAATTGTCAAATACAGAACTTAAAATTGATAGCTTCTAATTATTATTGTAAATTATAACTTGAAGATCTGAACTTGTTATAGTGAATTACAGAACTTAGATTTGTTAAATTCAAATTATTATTTCAAATTATAACTTGAAGATCTGAACTAGTAATTGTCAAATACAGAATTTAAAATTGATAGCTTCTAATTATTATTGCATATTATAACTTGAGATCTGAACTTGTAATTGTTAAATACAGAACTTAAAATTGATAGCTTCTAATTATTATTGTAAATTATAACTTCAAGATCTGAACTTGTAATTGTCAAATGCAGAACTTAAAATTGATAGCTTCTAATTATTATTGCAAATAATAACTTGAAGATCTGAACTTGTAATTGTCAAATACAGTACTTAAAATTGATAGCTTCTAATTATTATTGCAAATTATAACTTGAAGATCTGAACTTGTAATTGTCAAATACAGAACTTCAAATTGTTAAATACAAATTATTAGTTCAAATTATAACTTGAAGATCTGAACTTGTAATTGTCAAATACAGAACTTAAAATTGATAGCTTCTAATTATTATTGTAAATTATAACTTGAAGATCTGAACTTGTAATAGTGAATTACAGAACTTAGATTTGTTAAATTCAAATTATTATTTCAAATTATAACTTGAAGATCTTAACTAGTAATTGTCAAATACAGAACTTAAAATTGATAGCTTCTAATTATTATTGCATATTATAACTTGAAGATCTGAACTTGTAATTGTTAAATACAGAACTTAAAATTGATAGCTTCTAATTATTATTGTAAATTATAACTTCAAGATCTGAACTTGTAATTGTCAAATACAGAACTTAAAATTGATAGCTTCTAATTATTATTGCAAATAATAACTTGAAGATCTGAACTTGTAATTGTCAAATACAGAACTTAAAATTGATAGCTTCTAATTATTATTGCAAATTATAATTTGAAGATCTGAACTTGTAATAGACAAATACGCAACTTAGCATTGTTAAATACAAATTGTGATTTTAAATTATAACTTGAAGATCTGAACCTGTAATAGGTAAATACAGAACTTCGAATTGTTAAATTCAAATTAAGATTGCAAATAATAATTCGAAGATCTGAACTTGTAATAGTCAAATACAGAACTTCTAATTGTTAAATACAAATTATTAGTGCAAATTATAACTTGAAGATCTGAACTAGTAATTGTCAAATACAGAACTTAAAATTGATAGCTTCTAATTATTATTGCAAATTATAACTTGAAGATCTGAACTTGTAATTGTCAAATACAGAACTTCTAATTGTTAAATACAAATTATTAGTGCCAATTATAACTTGAAGATCTGAACTTGTAATTGTCAAATACAGAACTTAAAATTGATAGCTTCTAATTATTATTGCAAATTATAACTTGAAGATCTGAACTTGTAATAGTCAAATACAGAACTTAAAATTGATAGCTTCTAATTATTATTGTAAATTATAACTTGAAGATCTGAACTTGTAATAGTGAATTACAGAACTTAGATTTGTTAAATTCAAATTATTATTTCAAATTATAACTTGAAGATCTGAACTAGTAATTGTCAAATACAGAACTTAAAATTGATAGCTTCTAATTATTATTGCAAATTATAACTAGAAGATCTGAACTTGTAATTGTCAAATACAGAACTTAAAATTGATAGCTTCTAATTATTATTGTAAATTATAACTTGAAGATCTGAACTTGTAATAGTGAATTACAGAACTTAGATTTGTTAAATTCAAATTATTATTTCAAATTATAACTTGAAGATCTGAACTAGTAATTGTCAAATACAGAACTTAAATTGATAGCTTCTAATTATTATTGCATATTATAACTTGAAGATCTGAACTTGTAATTGTTAAATACAGAACTAAAATTGATAGCTTCTAATTATTATTGTAAATTATAACTTCAAGATCTGAACTTGTAATTGTCAAATACAGAACTTAAAATTGATAGCTTCTAATTATTATTGCAAATTATAATTTGAAGATCTGAACTTGTAATAGTCAAATACAGAACTTAAAATTGATAGCTTCTAATTCTTATTGTAAATTATAACTTGAAGATCTGAACTTGTAATAGTGAATTACAGAACTTAGATTTGTTAAATTCAAATTATTATTTCAAATTATAACTTGAAGATCTGAACTATGTAACGGAATTATGTTAAATAATTTCCTATTTAGAATTCCCATACGCGACGCTAATGGAATTCGGCCCCTAGCGTTCTTAAAAGGTACCACGCGCCCTGAAGGTCCCGGCGTACAGCGTATTTTTCGAGGCTTTTGAGATTTGGACGGCAAACTAAGAAGTCGTGCGTTTATGTTGTGGTTAGAGGTGATACTCCGGAGTAGTATTCTGTTTTAATTCTACGAGTTTTAATCCGTGTGAGTTCCCGAGAACGCCCAAACGAAATAACTTGTGTTGTACAAGAAATTTCAACAACGCTCAAGAACGAGAGCCTGTTTGATTTTGTCGAGCCGCAATTGCAATTGTATGCAAGATCATAAATTGAGTAACACGAAACCAAGAGTTCCTATGCGAATGTTGTATGCGATTTTGTTACCTGGGTACCTGTTTTGTTCGCGATCAAGTTTTCCAAGTGTGAAAGTTTTCCACACCGAACCATCTGTGGCTGCTGATCGAGTCCCTCTACTGGTCTGTTATCGCAAGGTCATCTGTTCACCTGTAGAGCTATCAGGAAGTCATTGGCAAGTGTTGGAAGTTTCAATTGTCATCGTTCCTGTACCGAAGCTGACGATACACCTTGTCGTATTACTTTTTGTGAGACAATCAGTACTGGTGAGTCATTTATTTATTGTTAGATTTTGTGCAGACGAACACATATTTTTACTATCACAATTGTCGGTGACTCAAAAGTTGAAGATAGCCGAGTCAAATTTGTATACGTTGGAAGTTGTAATCACGAGTCAATCTGCAAAAATCATTAAATATTTTGTTGATCAAATTGTGTTTTCTTTGGGTCACATTTCTTTGCAGGGAAAGCAATTAACAACGAGAAGTTCGATCCACCCCCTTTGCCTCCGCAAGCTTATAAGCAAGCAGGGGCTGGTGACTTCGTGTCCTAGCGGGCAACAACTACAAATAATTACTGGATACCACCAATTCCAGGTGAAATTATTAACTACGCCCTTAAGGCGGGTTGGTTGTTTTACTGGCGCCCAACGTAGTTGCCGACCATTTTTTTTAAACTTGATTGCTTTCCCTGAACGATTGCTGTGTTACAATTTCCAACGGTTGTTCGGTTTTTTTTATTGACTTGCGGGCAGTAGATTGTTTTAAAAGTCACAGCAACAGTGGTTTTTTTTTCGCATCAAATTTTATACAGGTGGTACGTCGAAATACATACAAGCGTAGCATAGTGTGAACACGTGATAAAATTTTTGAATTAATCTTTTGTTTGAAGATTGAACCAGGTATTTGCGTATGCGAATATTTGATTGTATGACCTTGCATTCAATTTTGTTGGCTTTTCGACCATTATCTACAGTTACGATAAATTATTTTAATAAATTTAATTTAACATGTCGGCTACTAATTACGTTCATGCACTTAACCGCGATGAAATTCATGTGGAATTTCTTATTAGAGGAAAAGACCTTTCAACTTTGCCGCAACACCTTACTTCTCTTCGTAAAGAACTTAATAAATTAATGCGTAGTGAAAAATTTACATCTTTCACCAATCCACACAGTTATAGTCCGTCGAATTTAATAGCTGATTTCGAAGCTACAAATAGGGCGTTAAATGAGATTCAAATTTCTATCGAGGAACTTGAAAGAACGGTTGACGCTAAAGCGCTCGAGAAAACCACCAACCGGCTCGCGCATTATAACAACCGCATAGAGATAGTACAGGGTGCTCCTAAAGCTGATAGGGAAAAAATGTTAGCAAAAATTCTTGCGCTTAGGGTTAAATTGGAGAATGTGATCACTCAAAATGAAGAAGAGGAAGTCTACGAAGATCCCGGGATCTCGATGTTTGAGAGCCCGATGCGTAAGTCATCTCTACTTCCACCGGTTAGTAATCCCGATTTAACTACTGTGTTACAATCGTTAATTAGTAATAAAAATTCCAACTCGGCCGTACATAAATGGAATTTGTCTTACGATGGTAAAGGGGGGTCCGAGCAATTATTTAGTTTTATTGAGAGAGCAAAGGAACTTTCACGTTCTCGGGGAATAAGCGAAAAAGTATTATTCGATAAGGCGGTCGAATTTTTCACAGGCGAAGCATTAACTTGGTATCGGACGTTAGGTACTACTGCTATCACCACATGGGCGCAGCTGGTCGAGGAATTAAAAATTCGTTTTTTGTCCCTCGATTTCAGTCGCGAGTACATTGAACAAATCCGTAATCGGAAACAGAAACCTAGCGAGTCGGTGCGTAGTTTTGCTGAATCAATGTTTGCCGAGTTTTCGCGAATTTCTCCAGTTCCTTCGGAGGAAGATCAATTGTGGGTGATTCGAAGGAATTTATTGCCTTCAATTTCGTTAGCCATGGGACCGACTCTCACGTCGAACCGTGAAGTTTTTATTCAAACGGCCCAGGCAGCGGAACGTTTAGTACAATGGACTGCTAGGGAAGTGTCCGCGTCGACACTCGCCTCTGAGAATTCAATTGTAACTCCACCCGCTCCGAGCTCTCAACGGAGATTTAATGTAGGTAATTGTTGGAACTGCTCAGAGCAGGGGCACCATTTTCGATCATGCCCTAAACCTGTTTCCATTTTTTGTAGCGGTTGTGGCCGCAAGGGTAAAGCTACCAACATGTGTGACTGTAGTAAGGGTTCAAAAAACGCCGTAGGGCGAGGAGGCGTCGCGGCGCGTCCCTCGCGGCGTTAAGAAAAGCTAAAATCGTCGCGAAAGGAGACTGGAAGAATTGGTTGGCAAAAATACGCGATTTTTGCGGATCGGCCTCCAATGATTCTACTCTTTTCCTCCATCCTACTTCCGATCAACGTCCTTATATTAATTTAAAAGTAGGTGAAGAGCCAGTGACAGCGTTGCTAGATTCAGGTGCTAGCGTATCTATCTTAGGTACCGAGGGTCATTACCTCGTAGATAAGCTCGACCTTATACTTTCTAAGGGGGGTACTTCGGTTTTGCGGTCTGCGGACGGAACGCCGCAGGAGATTTTGGGTAAGGTCAATTTACCATTATGTATTGGCAGAGTGGTGCGACCACTAGAGGTTCTGGTATGTAAAAGCATACATATAGGGTTGACCTTAGGGATAGATTTTTGCCGGCTGTTTGGGGTTCGAGCAGATTTCCGTCAAGATCAGTACGTTGTGGACGAGGTCCAATCGTTGAAACTGATAAGATCTGCTGGGGACTTAAACCTAGAACAACAGGTTGCTCTCACTGAAATTAAAAATAAATTTAAATTACTTTCTCGTGATGGTCTTACTCGTACAGATAAGATTACTCACAACATTGATACTGGGGATGCTGCTCCTCTTAAACAACGGGCGTATCCGTTGTCTCCGGCTATGCGTAAGATAGCTCACGCAGAGCTCGACAAGATGTTGGAGATGGGCATTGTACGTCCGTCAAAATCGCCGTGGTCTTCTCCAATGTTATTGGTGAAGAAATCTGATGGGTCGCACCGTTTGTGTTATGACGGGAGGTCGTTGAACCGGTTAAGCAAACGCGATGCTTTTCCGTTACCCACGCCTGAGGAGATTCTTACATCTCTCCGCGACGCGCGTTTTTTATCGACCATCGATTTAAAGAAGGCGTTTTGGCAGATACCTCTTACTGAATCCTCCTGCGAGAAGACGGCTTTTACAGTACCGGGTCGAGGGTTGTTCGAATACGTGGTCGTTCCCATGGGAATTTCTAACGCTCCCATGACTCAGCAGCGGCTGATGGAAAATATTTTCGGATCTCTTCTCGGAGAGAGAATTTGGGTGTATTTGGACGACATCATCGTTATCTCGGCAACTTTCGAAGAGCACTTACATCTGCTCGAACAGGTGTTTTCTCGTCTACAGGAAGCCAACCTAACCATTAATTTGGAAAAGTGTGAATTTTGTAGGTCAAGCCTTAAGTTTCTAGGTCACATTATCGACGAAACTGGACTTCACACGGATCCAGATAAGGTTGTAATGAAACTACCATTTTTGTATAAAATTTATTTAAAAACTTGTAACAAGTTTTAAAAATGTCAATTTAAATGATAGGCAACTCATGTTGCTGATTTGTGTTATCAGTCGTAGCAGATTAAAAGAAACCTGTTTGATATTTACAATTGCCTGTAATGCAATAACTACTGGTAAAGTTGATAGAGGATTCTACTATAAAAACTACCCGGTCAATTTTTCATCCAATAGTTTGGTAGGGTGTAAATTTTCCTATCCAAAACAGGTATTGTTGTTCGTCGATTCTTTCGAAATAGGTCTGCTCAGCGATCATTTCAAAAGGTGTTGAATACAATACTTCGGAAACGTGTCTGCTTGGCGATCGTTTCCATCTTACCTGCTTTCCAGAAGCCGTTGCTGCTTAGCGTGACGACTTCATCTTCTCCAGCCCGAAAAATCTTGTTTTTAGCCTGGCGAGACAAGATTCCCGCAACCTTATTACTTTTCCAGAAGCCGTTGCTGCTTGGCGTGACGACTTAATCATATCCAGCCTGAAAATATCTTGTTTTTAGCATAGCAAGACAAGATCTATCCCATAAAAACTTCCCATCTTCTTACCTGTTGTGATAAAATATTCATACCGACGAAAAACCATATTAGTAGTCACGATTTGCTTACCAGTAGAAACTACAATCAAATACGGGTGCAGTTTAGGTTAGATCCCAGATAACTTAACCAGTAGGGCCCGACATCTTAGATAATCATAATCCAGATCCTATACTAGTAGTGAGTTCAAAATAACCAGTAGTTCAGTTAGGTACTAGTAGCTCTTCTAAAAATCTAAGACAGGAATTTGTAGGTTTGAAAATTTTCACAAAACAACGATAAAATTAAATTCTTCCGTACTTACCTGTTATTTCACGTTAGTTAAAACAGTAGCTATTTGAGGACTGAAGTGCAGAAGACAGAAGTCAACACCACCACTACACACCCACAAACTTTGTAAATTATAACCTGTAAATAAACCACCAGTGCCGTACGCAGTACCATTTCATTTTTTAGTTTTAGTTTTATCAAGTTTCCGTTTGTAAATATATTTTCTTCTTTATTAATAAATAATTTTGTTATTTCCTTTTGAGTTATTTGTTTATTTAAACCCGCTCCAGTCATTATATTCGATAAATTCGAATTGGCGCCCACGCACCGTAGTTTGAAAGAAAAGAAGAGTGTGTGGTAGCAACCAAACGAACGACAAGTTAGTCCACTCCCTGGCCCAGCTTCCAGAGCTACCCAGTAGCTCCCATCTGCCCCCTTCCATTTAGGAAGGGCAAATTGGTCGTATTACAAATTTGGCGCCCGCGCAGGGACCGCTACACACACTCCCCCTTGAGAAAACTTTTCTTTTTTCCGCTATCCAGAAATTTAAGTTATTGATTCAGTAGTAGGAATAGGGAACCCCGATCAAATAGGAAATTAGATATCCCCCCTATTTAAAAATTAATAAACATTTTTTTTAGAATGAACAATCTAGGAATACCTACAGCCGATCTAATGGGAAGAACCACACCAGAAATCACCTACCCGGTAGCACCACCGGACACCGAAGATTTCGATCCGATAGAGCGTACTCCGCCACCAAAGGAAAACTCCTTCTTGTGGCTCAACCCACTAAGGAAACCGGAATTAGTTAGTTTGGCGGAAGGCTTTAGGCTGAAAACATCTGGCACAATCGCAGAGATTCGCGAAAGAATAAAGGATTATTTTCAAACGGGGCAAGGACAGAAGCCTCAAGTCACGATAACCCAAAACGCTCCCGGGATATCACTGAATACAATGACGCCAGCCGAAATATGCACCAGTGTGCGAAAATGGAATCTGAGGTTTGACGGCAAAACAGATCCAATATCCTTCCTTGAAAGATTGGAAGAGTTAAAAACCAGTTACTGTGTGCCAGAGGATGCACTTCTCCTGGCATTGCCCGAATTATTCAAAGACAGGCCACTCTTGTGGTATAGAAATAATAAAAGCACATGGACGAACTGGGGTCAGTTTCTCAACTGCTTCCGACGCTCCTTCTGCCCTGATCACGATCGATTCCTGTTGGGAGCTGAAATCCTCAACAAGCACCATACAACCGAACCAGTATTAGAATATATAACCGACATGCTAACATTGATGAGGCGTTACGGAAGGTATTCGCCCAAAGAACAAGCAGAGATTATTCATCAGAATCTCAAACCAGAGTATAAACTGACAATAAGGCGACGAGATTTCACCACCGTCCAGGAGTTAATCGAGTTGACACAGGAAACGGAGAGAACACTGAAAGAAACCCGGAAGGTCAAGCAAAACACACCTGTTCTGGCAATGCGAGAAACAGAAGTAGAGACTATGCCGTTTCGGAAAAGCGCACCACAGCCGCTCTACTCAGCGAAACCACTAAACTCACCCGCAACTTCGATACCCCCTGGTAACACCAGAGGAGAGAGATGTTTTAGATGTGGTGCAGTAGACCATTGGCAGGATACCTGTCGAAAGCCCTGGCGTCTGTGTTGTTCGAGATGTGGCCAGAACAATATCACAAGTACCGAATGTCCATGCAAAGAAATGCCGGGAAACGCCAGAGGCCGAAGAGATTAAGGAGGCAGTCTCTTCCCTACCCGGCCATAGTCTCCACTATCTACGAAACCAGGTCCACTGCTTATCAAGATAACCGACCCTATGTCCAGGTAAAGTTTCAACGTAGGCAGTTCCTCACCCTAGTAGACACCGGCGCAGCAGAAAGCTTTATCGGGAGAGAAATATTTCAATACTTGAAAAAATATTATCACCGTCAAGAAGTAAGCACTTATCGAGAAGTACTACTAGCTGATGGGCGCACCACCCAAATAAAAGCGAAGTTTAGAGTACTCATCCGCGTGGGCTGCCGGACTATCATGAGTGAATGGAACTATGTGCCGGACCTAAACACCAAGGCGATACTCGGGATGAATCTATTGAACCAGCTACATGCTACTATTGAGCTCAATCCTCCTCGACTGGTAATAGCAAAACAAAAGAAAGGTAGCGAAATCGGGTCCCTTAAAACAACCGAAAAAGAAGAAACTGGCAAACTCCAAGAATTTTTAAACAAACATCTTCCGGAATTTAAAAAACTTAAGGGTCCGATATCACAAGCATATCATAAAATCCGGCTTAAGCCAGGGGCGCAACCAGTCAAACAACGCTATTTTCCCCGGAATCCGAAGATCCAGGAAATCATCAATCAGAAGATCGATGAAATGTTTGCCGCCGGAATAATCGAAAAATCCCATAGCCCCTGGAGCTCGCCGATTGTCATGGTTCGGAAACCTAACGGCCAATATCGATTTTGCGTCGACTTCCGGAAATTGAATGAATTAAGCGAAAGGGATGCATATCCTTTGCCCTATATCCAGGCCATATTGGATGGACTAAGAGGAGCCAAATACATCAGTACCCTCGATCTTAAAGACGGATATTGGCAAATTCCTCTTAGCGAAGAAAGCAAACCACTAACGGCTTTTACAGTACCCGGAAGAGGGCTATACCAGTTTAAGGTGATGCCGTTTGGTCTCCACTCCGCGCCTGCTACCTTCCAGAGACTGTTGGATCAGATAATTGGCCCTGAGTTAGAAGGGATAGCATATTGCTATATAGACGACATAATTGTGAGAGGCGATACCTTAGAAGAACACCTGGAAAATTTAAGGAAAGTGTTCGAACGCCTTAAAAAGATAGGACTCCAGATTCATGAGGAGAAATGTTCGTTCGGAAAACCAGAAATTAAATACCTGGGACATGTAGTGAGTCAAGCCGGTATTCAAACCGATCCTGAGAAAGTAGAGGCCATAAAGAAAATTGAAACCCCAACCACTGTCCGACAAGTACGAAGTTTTCTCGGGGCTGCATCTTGGTACCGGAAATTCATTCCAAATTTTTCTCACATGGCCGGACCCTTGACAGACCTACTCAAGAAAAATCAGAAATTTAATTGGGGAGCGACCCAAGAAGAGGCTTTCGCAAACCTCAAGAAGGCCTTAGTCATTGCTCCTGTGTTGGCCAGCCCAGATTTCACCAAACCTTTTGTGTTAAGAACAGATGCTTGCTATCTCGGACTGGGAGCTGTTCTTGAACAAGAGTATCCGGAAGGCTTCCGGCCCATTACTTACATTAGCCGTAGCCTGATCCAGGCCGAGAAAAACTATACGGTGACAGAATTAGAATGCCTGGCCGTGGTGTGGGCTATTAAGAAATTAAAAAATTACTTGGAAGGCTACACCTTCAAGGTGATAAGCGACCACCGAAGTCTGCGCTGGTTGCAAGCACAACCTAATCCTACAGGACGACTTGCCAGGTGGATATTAGAGCTGCAGGGCTATGATTATAAAATTGAGTACCAACCAGGCAAAAATAATTACGTGGCCGACATGCTATCCCGTAACAACAAAGAGGAACCCATCCCGACAGCCGCATTGAGACAATCAACTCCTGTCTGTAAGTGGTACAGGAAGATGTGGACGAAAGTTAAGAGACACCCCAGTCAACATCCAGAATACCGGATAAAACGGAAAAAGCTGTACAAAAAGTTCCCCACCATTACCAGCGTTGTAGCGGCTGATTTTGATTCCCCATGGAAGAGATGTGTCCCAGAACCGGAAAGAAAGACGATAATGAGTGCCAATCACGATCTTGCAACCGCCGGACATTTAGGAGTCGCTAAAACGGCAGCCCGAATTATGAGGGCGTACTACTGGCCCGGATTGATCCGCGACGTGGCCCAATACGTCAAAACCTGCCACACCTGTAACCAGTACAAGCTACCTGTAGGAGCTCCAGTGGGGAAGATGCACCCCAGAATACCACAACGTCCCTGGCAAACGGTCAGCTCTGATTTTATGGGACCATTCCCACGCTCACGAAGAGGCTTCCAATACCTGCTAGTATTCCAGGATACTTTTACAAAATGGGTAGAACTGTGCCCTCTCAGACAAGCCAATGCAAAAGGAGTGTGTCAAGAATTGAAAAGCCGCGTATTGTTAAGATTTGGAAAGCCGGAACAAATCCTCACTGACAATGGAACCCCATACGTCAGCAGAGAACTGGCAAGTCTCACCAATGAGTTTAATATAAAACACATTTTTACCCCTCCCTACTCACCTCAAAATAACCCGGTAGAAAGAACAAACAAAACAATAGGGATGATGATAGCACAATCATGTGCTAACCAACATAGAAAGTGGGATGAATCTCTGCCAGAAATCCAATACGCCCTAAACACGGCGCAACACGCGTCTACCGGGTTTTCTCCATGCATGTTAAACTTCGGCCGAGAACTCTATTGCTCACCAGATCAGCCATTGCCTCCAGACCACGAGATATCTCCCAGACTATACCGAGAAAAGCTGCATAAACTCAGAGAACTTCACGAGTTGGCACAACAAAACCTGACCATCGCTTTCACCCAGCAACAAAAACACTACGATAAGAAACGACGTCACCGATCGCCGATCGTGGGAGACGTAGTTTATAAACGCCAGAGAGTTCTGTCTAACGCACCGGAAGGGGTAATAGCTAAGCTGGCTCCTAAATTTCGCGGACCCTACATAATAAGCAAAGTATTGTCACCAGTAGTGGTGGAACTAACCACTCCAACGGGGGAGCCGATCGGCAGAACGCACGTAAAAGATGTAAAGTGGAGTGGAACCCCCCGATTACCAGAGTGCGAAGTTCCTGCAATGGCGGGAAATGAAGAACCCGAAGAACCCTTGCGTAGATCATGCCGAATTCGTCACCAGGCCAATCCGACCGAAACGTCGTTAAACTAAAGAATCCTGCCGAAGAATCCGACCGAGACGTCGTTAAACTAAAGAAGAAACAGAACACCTTCTCCGAGGTGTTAAAAGGTATAGACACTTTATCAATTAACCATAATTTTTCAGGTACCCGGAGAACGGCCAGAACTCCCGCAGGCAAAAGGGCGGTGACCGAAAATCGTCCAGCTATCAAACCAGTTACCATTCCGAAGGAAGTTCCTTCGGTAAAAACAGCTCCGAGTCCCATAACGAAGGAATTCTAATAGTTTTTCTTTGGTGTTAGTTGGTGTCATCTGTCGACTGCACATTCGGTTTCCCGGAAGGCACGGGGTTGTAATGAAACTACCATTTTTGTATAAAATTTATTTAAAAACTTGTAACAAGTTTTAAAAATGTCAATTTAAATGATAGGCAACTCATGTTGCTGATTTGTGTTATCAGTCGTAGCAGATTAAAAGAAACCTGTTTGATATTTACAATTGCCTGTAATGCAATAACTACTGGTAAAGTTGATAGAGGATTCTACTATAAAAACTACCCGGTCAATTTTTCATCCAATAGTTTGGTAGGGTGTAAATTTTCCTATCCAAAACAGGTATTGTTGTTCGTCGATTCTTTCGAAATAGGTCTGCTCAGCGATCATTTCAAAAGGTGTTGAATACAATACTTCGGAAACGTGTCTGCTTGGCGATCGTTTCCATCTTACCTGCTTTCCAGAAGCCGTTGCTGCTTAGCGTGACGACTTCATCTTCTCCAGCCCGAAAAATCTTGTTTTTAGCCTGGCGAGACAAGATTCCCGCAACCTTATTACTTTTCCAGAAGCCGTTGCTGCTTGGCGTGACGACTTAATCATATCCAGCCTGAAAATATCTTGTTTTTAGCATAGCAAGACAAGATCTATCCCATAAAAACTTCCCATCTTCTTACCTGTTGTGATAAAATATTCATACCGACGAAAAACCATATTAGTAGTCACGATTTGCTTACCAGTAGAAACTACAATCAAATACGGGTGCAGTTTAGGTTAGATCCCAGATAACTTAACCAGTAGGGCCCGACATCTTAGATAATCATAATCCAGATCCTATACTAGTAGTGAGTTCAAAATAACCAGTAGTTCAGTTAGGTACTAGTAGCTCTTCTAAAAATCTAAGACAGGAATTTGTAGGTTTGAAAATTTTCACAAAACAACGATAAAATTAAATTCTTCCGTACTTACCTGTTATTTCACGTTAGTTAAAACAGTAGCTATTTGAGGACTGAAGTGCAGAAGACAGAAGTCAACACCACCACTACACACCCACAAACTTTGTAAATTATAACCTGTAAATAAACCACCAGTGCCGTACGCAGTACCATTTCATTTTTTAGTTTTAGTTTTATCAAGTTTCCGTTTGTAAATATATTTTCTTCTTTATTAATAAATAATTTTGTTATTTCCTTTTGAGTTATTTGTTTATTTAAACCCGCTCCAGTCATTATATTCGATAAATTCGAATTGGCGCCCACGCACCGTAGTTTGAAAGAAAAGAAGAGTGTGTGGTAGCAACCAAACGAACGACAAGTTAGTCCACTCCCTGGCCCAGCTTCCAGAGCTACCCAGTAGCTCCCATCTGCCCCCTTCCATTTAGGAAGGGCAAATTGGTCGTATTACAAGGTTGAAGCGATCACACGACTAGCTAAACCGACCACCACGACAGGTGTCAAACGTTTTATAGGTATGATTGGTTGGTACCGGCGTTTCATTCCTAATTTTTCAAATTATTCGGCTCCCATCACCGAGCTTATTAAGGGACGGGCCAAGCGTCAATCCATTACCTGGACTCCTGACGCTAATGAGTCATTTGAAAACTTAAAAAAGTTGTTAGTTACTGCGCCTATTTTGGCTAGTCCGGATTTTAGTAAGAAATTTTACATACAGTGTGATGCTTCAAACTACGGGTTGGGTTGTGTTTTAAGTCAAGGGGAAGGGGACGAAGAACGTGCAATTGCCTATGCTTCGAGAACTCTCAACAAAGCCGAGAGGAATTATTCTGCGACGGAACGGGAATGTTTAGCTGTAATTTTCGGCATCGAGAAATTCCGACCTTATGTAGAGGGAACCGAATTTACGGTGGTTACGGACCATTACAGTTTGTTATGGCTTTTATCGATGAAAAGTCCCACGAATAAGCTGGCCAGGTGGAGCGTACGTTTAGCTCAACATTCTTTTAACATCCAGCATCGGAAAGGGAAATTGAACGTAGTGCCGGATGCACTATCACGCGCACCTTTGGAGGTGTCTTCTCTTGACTTGTCCGAGGGCGATTTCGATGCGTGGTATCGACGCATGTTGGCCAGAGTTCGCGAAAATCCGGTGAATTATCCTGATTGGCGCATAGAGGGGGGGCTTCTGTTCAAACTTATTAGTAACAATCATGATGTGACTTCCAATTTGATTGAATGGAAACAAGTCATACCCAAGTCGCGACGCCAGGACATTTTTAAGGAATGCCATGACGATCCGACCTCGGCTCATTTGGGAATTTTTAAAACTTTGAATAAGATCAGCGAACTTTACTATTGGCCAAGGATGCGAGCGGATGTGGCTAGGTATGTGCGTCGGTGCACCGTGTGTTTGTCGTCTAAGGCATGTCAGGGAGGGCGTAGTGGGTTAATGGGGAACCCGAAAAAAGTTCGATTTCCTTTCCAGTGCATTTCTGTCGACCTTATGGGTCCTTTTCCGCGTTCTGCTAGGGGTAACACCATGTTACTTGTAGTCTGTGATTGGTTTTCTAAGTTTGTGCTGGTACAACCCTTACGTCAGGCTACCGCAAAGTCGATTTGCGAATTTTTAGAGAACCAAGTCTTCCTGCTATTTGGAGTTCCTCAAATATGCATGGTGGATAACGGGCCTCAGTTTATCAGTCACGAATTTCGGGCACTCATGAACGACTACAAGGTGAATCATCTATGGTATAACGCAGCCTATCACCCGCAGGTTAATTTTGTAGAGAGGGTGAATAGAGTAGTAGGTACTGCGATCAGATCTTATGTCAAACAAGACCACCGGACATGGGATGTGGAAATCCACAAGATTGCCCACGCTATTAGATCCGCAACTCATGAGGTGACTGGGTTCACACCTTCTTTCCTAAATTTAGGCAGGACCGTTCCTGCGAAGGGAGATTATTACGGTCGCGTGTCGGAATTGGGGGAGGGAGACGTAACCTTAGGGAGTCGCGAAAGAATTGCGGAAGAGATGAATAAACTGAATGAGCTCTACAATGATGTTACGAACCGGTTAGGGAGTGCTTACCGCCGTAATGCTTCACATTACAACTTCCGGAAGCGAACCACGCGCTTTAGGGTGGGTGAGACGGTATGGCGCCGGAATTTCGCCTTGTCCAACGCTAGTAAGCATTTCGTCAGTAAACTTGCACCGAAGTATGTCAAATGTAGAGTTAAGGAGGTTACAGGTCCTTTGACCTACCGTCTGGTCAACGAACGGGGTAAAGATGTGGGAGTGTTCCACATCAAAGATCTGAAGCAGCATCCTCAGGATAATAGAGCAGAGGAAGGTTGTGGGATGGAGTGATTCAACATAATGGGTGGAGGTTGGGTAATGTTGTCACAACCTGGTCGGTTAACATCTAGATCAGAGTTTTTTTACAGGGTTCTGCTCAAGCACCTGTTAGCCCGTATGTCGTACATCAGACTACCGTCTTCCGTGGAGTCATTAAGTCCCGACTCGTTTGGTTTTTTCGGTTCTGGTTATTGCAGGGGCGGGGGAATTCGCTCTCACGCCAAGCGTGCTGTGAAGCCATCCTTCGTTTTGCGCGTACGCAAAGGTTGACTACACCTGAAGACCCTGTTTAGGCTAGGCTTCGCTACACCGTTGCGGTGGGGTTGGTCAATTGGAAAGTCCGTGTTAACGTTGCGAGCGGTAGCCCTGGGTGTTTGTGGAGGTCTCTCGTCGTGCAGTCTCCGGAACTCAGTCAGTTAAGTCCCGGACGATGACCGTAATTTTGAGGGCGGATTACGTGAGTTTTTCAGGCTCTCAATGACATGCTGTCATTCCCCGGGGTAACCTTTCCTCCCGTCCTCAAATTCGACCAAGTCGTTGGTGTTTTGTCGTTGCGGTGGCGATGATCTGTTGATTGGCGGTCCACGACGCGTTGTTATCATCCATACGCGAGGACGAATCATCGATTACGTCATTGCTGCGGGGAACCATTAATTACGGAAGTCATTTATCCTTCTGTTTCCTATTACCTTCCTTTACCTTTCCTCCTTTCTACCTCCTTCCTATTTCACATTGGGATCCTATTTGTAACATTCCTGGGAAGGGTTGGGTATATTTTGTTTTCCTGGGTTTTAAATTTTCAATTAATTAGCATAACATCGGAAGCTTTTAATTGCGCCATCTGAGATTTAATCTCACGCTTAGGAATGCGTAGTCTACTAGCTGTAGAGGATTTGGGTTTTTATGATTAAAACGGAAGTTTATTTTTTTATTTTTACATACAGTTCCTATGTTCCAACGACGCTGAGTGCGTTGGTCCGGAACGAATTTTTGCGCTGGGTGTGTTAGTTGGGATTAGATACACTTTCGAGCAGGCACGAATGGGTCCTATGCGGTCCATTCCAAAACACCATTGGGCGGCGTAGCCATTGGGTGTATTGTTGAGATTCGTTGGAATCTGAGTTTTTTATATTAGTACGGGTCCTATGGGGAGCTGTACTAGCCTAGGGGCATTTAAGTCCATTATGTGACGGCATAAATGGCAGTTTTTTTGTTGATGACTTTTTGAAGCTACCAAGCTTAGTCATGAGGGTTCTCGCTTAGGCGGATTTAAAGGTAACGTTTCGTTATCAGGTTGAATACCTACCTTTTTTTTTATTTTATGGTTTAGTTTTTGGGAAATTAGGATAGTTTTGATCCGAAGTTTTTTAGTTTATCCTACAGTTAGGGGGCTGCGTCTTCAACGCAAGAGCACAGTTTTTGCAGACTTTGGGTTAGTTGATAGCTATCTCCATCTACCGAGGAGATATTTGGGGAGGGGGTGTGTAACGGAATTATGTTAAATAATTTCCTATTTAGAATTCCCATACGCGACGCTAATGGAATTCGGCCCCTAGCGTTCTTAAAAGGTACCACGCGCCCTGAAGGTCCCGGCGTACAGCGTATTTTTCGAGGCTTTTGAGATTTGGACGGCAAACTAAGAAGTCGTGCGTTTATGTTGTGGTTAGAGGTGATACTCCGGAGTAGTATTCTGTTTTAATTCTACGAGTTTTAATCCGTGTGAGTTCCCGAGAACGCCCAAACGAAATAACTTGTGTTGTACAAGAAATTTCAACAACGCTCAAGAACGAGAGCCTGTTTGATTTTGTCGAGCCGCAATTGCAATTGTATGCAAGATCATAAATTGAGTAACACGAAACCAAGAGTTCCTATGTGAATGTTGTATGCGATTTTGTTACCTGGGTACCTGTTTTGTTCGCGATCAAGTTTTCCAAGTGTGAAAGTTTTCCACACCGAACCATCTGTGGCTGCTGATCGAGTCCCTCTACTGGTCTGTTATCGCAAGGTCATCTGTTCACCTGTAGAGCTATCAGGAAGTCATTGGCAAGTGTTGGAAGTTTCAATTGTCATCGTTCCTGTACCGAAGCTGACGATACACCTTGTCGTATTACTTTTTGTGAGACAATCAGTACTGGTGAGTCATTTATTTATTGTTAGATTTCGTGCAGACGAACACATATTTTTACTATCACAATTGTCGGTGACTCAAAAGTTGAAGATAGCCGAGTCAAATTTGTATACGTTGGAAGTTGTAATCACGAGTCAATCTGCAAAAATCATTAAATATTTTGTTGATCAAATTGTGTTTTCTTTGGGTCACATTTCTTTGCAGGGAAAGCAATTAACAACGAGAAGTTCGATCCACCCCCTTTGCCTCCGCAAGCTTATAAGCAAGCAGGGGCTGGTGACTTCGTGTCCTAGCGGGCAACAACTACAAATAATTACTGGATACCACCAATTCCAGGTGAAATTATTAACTACGCCCTTAAGGCGGGTTGGTTGTTTTAACTAGTAATTGTCAAATACAGAACTTAAAATTGATAGCTTCTAATTATTATTGCAAATTATAACTAGAAGATCTGAACTTGTAATTGTCAAATACAGAACTTAAAATTGATAGCTTCTAATTATTATTGTAAATTATAACTTGAAGATCTGAACTTGTAATAGTGAATTACTGAACTTAGATTTGTTAAATTCAAATTATTATTTCAAATTATAACTTGAAGATCTGAACTAGTAATTGTCAAATACAGAACTTAAATTGATAGCTTCTAATTATTATTGCATATTATAACTTGAAGATCTGAACTTGTAATTGTTAAATACAGAACTAAAATTGATAGCTTCTAATTATTATTGTAAATTATAACTTCAAGATCTGAACTTGTAATTGTCAAATACAGAACTTAAAATTGATAGCTTCTAATTATTATTGCAAATTATAATTTGAAGATCTGAACTTGTAATAGACAAAAACGCAACTTAGCATTGGTAAATACAAATTGTGATTGCAAATTATAACTTGAAGATCTGAACCTGTAATAGGTAAATACAGAACTTCGAATTGTTAAATTCAAACTAAGATTGCAAATATTAATTCGAAGATCTGAACTTGTAATAGTCAAATACAGAACTTCTAATTGTTAAATACAAATTATTAGTGCAAATTATAACTTGAAGATCTGAACTAGTAATTGTCAAATACAGAACTTAAAATTGATTGCTTCTAATTATTATTACAAATTATAACTTGAAGATCTGAACTTGTAATTGTCAAATACAGAACATCAAATTGATAGCTTCTAATTATTATTTCAAATTATAACTTGAAGATCTGAACTTGTAATTGTCAAATACAGAACTTAAAATTAATAGCTTCTAATTATTATTGCAAATTATAACTTGAAGATCTGAACTTGTAATTGTCAAATACAGAACTTAAAATTGATAGCTTCTAATTATTATTGTAAATTATAACTTGAAGATCTGAACTTGTAATAGTGAATTACAGAACTTAGATTTGTTAAATTCAAATTATTATTTCAAATTATAACTTGAAGATCTGAACTAGTAATTGTCAAATACAGAACTTAAATTGATAGCTTCTAATTATTATTGCATATTATAACTTGAAGATCTGAACTTGTAATTGTTAAATACAGAACTTAAAATTGATAGCTTCTAATTATTATTGTAAATTATAACTTCAAGATCTGAACTTGTAATTGTCAAATACAGAACTTAAAATTGATAGCTACTAATTATTATTGCAAATTATAATTTGAAGATCTGAACTTGTAATAGACAAATACGCAACTTAGCATTGGTAAATACAAATTGTGATTGCAAATTATAACTTGAAGATCTGAACCTGTAATAGGTAAATACAGAACTTCGAATTGTTAAATTCAAATTAAGATTGCAAATAATAATTCGAAGATCTGAACTTGTAATAGTCAAATACAGAACTTCTAATTGTTAAATACAAATTATTAGTGCAAATTATAACTTGAAGATCTGAACTTGTAATTGTCAAATACAGAACTTAAAATTGATAGCTTCTAATTATTATTGCAAATTATAACTTGAAGATCTGAACTTGTAATAGTCAAATACAGAACTTAAAATTGATAGCTTCTAATTATTATTGTAAATTATAACTTGAAGATCTGAACTTGTAATAGTGAATTACAGAACTTAGATTTGTTAAATTCAAATTATTATTTCAAATTATAACTTGAAGATCTGAACTAGTAATTGTCAAATACAGAACTTAAAATTGATAGCTTCTAATTATTATTGCAAATTATAACTAGAAGATCTGAACTTGTAATTGTCAAATACAGAACTTAAAATTGATAGCTTCTAATTATTATTGTAAATTATAACTTGAAGATCTGAACTTGTAATAGTGAATTACAGAACTTAGATTTGTTAAATTCAAATTATTATTTCAAATTATAACTTGAAGATCTGAACTAGTAATTGTCAAATACAGAACTTAAATTGATAGCTTCTAATTATTATTGCATATTATAACTTGAAGATCTGAACTTGTAATTGTTAAATACAGAACTAAAAGTGATAGCTTCTAATTATTATTGTAAATTATAACTTCAAGATCTGAACTTGTAATTGTCAAATACAGAACTTAAAATTGATAGCTTCTAATTATTATTGCAAATTATAATTTGAAGATCTGAACTTGTAATAGACAAATACGCAACTTAGCATTGGTAAATACAAATTGTGATTGCAAATTATAACTTGAAGATCTGAACCTGTAATAGGTAAATACAGAACTTCGAATTGTTAAATTCAAACTAAGATTGCAAATATTAATTCGAAGATCTGAACTTGTAATAGTCAAATACAGAACTTCTAATTGTTAAATACAAATTATTAGTGCAAATTATAACTTGAAGATCTGAACTAGTAATTGTCAAATACAGAACTTAAATTGATAGCTTCTAATTATTATTGCAAATTATAATTTGAAGATCTGAACTTGTAATTGTCAAATACAGAACTTCGAATTGTTAAATACAAATTATTAGTGCAAATTATAACTTGAAGATCTGAACTTGTAATTGTCAAATACAGAACTTAAAATTGATAGCTTCTAATTATTATTGCAAATTATAACTTGAAGATCTGAACTTGTAATAGTCAAATACAGAACTTAAAATTGATAGCTTCTAATTATTATTGTAAATTATAACTTGAAGATCTGAACTTGTAATAGTGAATTACAGAACTTAGATTTGTTAAATTCAAATTATTATTTCAAATTATAACTTGAAGATCTGAACTAGTAATTGTCAAATACAGAACTTAAAATTGATAGCTTCTAATTATTATTGCAAATTATAACTTGAAGATCTGAACTTGTAATTGTCAAATACAGAACTTAAAATTGATAGCTTCTAATTATTATTGCAAATTATAATTTGAAGATCTGAACTTGTAATAGACAAATACGCAACTTAGCATTGTTAAATACAAATTGTGATTGCAAATTATAACTTGAAGATCTGAACCTGTAATAGGTAAATACAGAACTTCGAATTGTTAAATTCAAACTAAGATTGCAAATAATAATTCGAAGATCTGAACTTGTAATAGTCAAATACAGAACTTCTAATTGTTAAATACAAACTATTAGTGCAAATTATAACTTGAAGATCTGAACTAGTAATTGTCAAATACAGAACTTAAAATTGATAGCTTCTAATTATTATTGCAAATTATAACTTGAAGATCTGAACTTGTAATTGTCAAATACAGAACTTCTAATTGTTAAATACAAATTATTAGTGCAAATTATAACTTGAAGATCTGAACTTGTAATTGTCAAATACAGAACTTAAAATTGATAGCTTCTAATTATTATTGCAAATTATAACTTGAAGATCTGAACTTGTAATAGTCAAATACAGAACTTAAAATTGATAGCTTCTAATTATTATTGTAAATTATAACTTGAAGATCTGAACTTGTAATAGTGAATTACAGAACTTAGATTTGTTAAATTCAAATTATTATTTCAAATTATAACTTGAAGATCTGAACTAGTAATTGTAAAATACAGAACTTAAAATTGATAGCTTCTAATTATTATTGCAAATTATAACTTGAAGATCTGAACTTGTAATTGTCAAATACAGAACTTAAAATTGATAGCTTCTAATTATTATTGTAAATTATAACTTGAAGATCTGAACTTGTAATTGTCAAATACAGAACTTAAAATTGATAGCTTCTAATTATTATTGCAAATAATAACTTGGAGATCTGAACTAGTAATTGTCAAATACAGAACTTAAAATTGATAGCTTCTAATTATTATTGCAAATTATAACTTGAAGATCTGAACTTGTAATTGTCAAATACAGAACTTAAAATTGATAGCTTCTAATTATTATTGCAAATTATAACTTGAAGATCTGAACTTGTAATTGTCAAATACAGAACATAAAATTGATAGCTTCTAATTATTATTTCAAATTATAACTTGAAGATCTGAACTTGTAATTGTCAAATACAGAACTTAAAATTAATAGCTTCTAATTATTATTGCAAATTATAACTTGAAGATCTGAACTTGTAATTGTCAAATACAGAACTTAAAATTGATAGCTTCTAATTATTATTGTAAATTATAACTTGAAGATCTGAACTTGTAATAGTGAATTACAGAACTTAGATTTGTTAAATTCAAATTATTATTTCAAATTATAACTTGAAGATCTGAACTAGTAATTGTCAAATACAGAACTTAAAATTGATAGCTTCTAATTATTATTGCAAATTATAACTAGAAGATCTGAACTTGTAATTGTCAAATACAGAACTTAAAATTGATAGCTTCTAATTATTATTGTAAATTATAACTTGAAGATCTGAACTTGTAATAGTGAATTACAGAACTTAGATTTGTTAAATTCAAATTATTATTTCAAATTATAACTTGAAGATCTGAACTAGTAATTGTCAAATACAGAACTTAAATTGATAGCTTCTAATTATTATTGCATATTATAACTTGAAGATCTGAACTTGTAATTGTTAAATACAGAACTAAAAGTGATAGCTTCTAATTATTATTGTAAATTATAACTTCAAGATCTGAACTTGTAATTGTCAAATGCAGAACTTAAAATTGATAGCTTCTAATTATTATTGCAAATAATAACTTGAAGATCTGAACTTGTAATTGTCAAATACAGAACTTAAAATTGATAGCTTCTAATTATTATTGCAAATTATAATTTGAAGATCTGAACTTGTAATAGACAAATACGCAACTTAGCATTGTTAAATATAAATTGTGATTGGAAATTATAACTTGAAGATCTGAACCTGTAATAGGTAAATACAGAACTTCGAATTGTTAAATTCAAACTAAGATTGCAAATAATAATTCGAAGATCTGAACTTGTAATAGTCAAATACCGAACTTCTAATTGTTAAATACAAATTATTAGTGCAAATTATAACTTGAAGATCTGAACTAGTAATTGTCAAATACAGAACTTAAAATTGATAGCTTCTAATTATTATTGCAAATTATAACTTGAAGATCTGAACTTGTAATTGTCAAATACAGAACTTCTAATTGTTAAATACAAATTATTAGTGCAAATTATAACTTGAAGATCTGAACTAGTAATTGTCAAATACAGAACTTAAAATTGATAGCTTCTAATTATTATTGCAAATTATAACTTGAAGATCTGAACTTGTAATAGTCAAATACAGAACTTAAAATTGATAGCTTCTAATTATTATTGTAAATTATAACTTGAAGATCTGAACTTGTAATAGTGAATTACAGAACTTAGATTTGTTAAATTCAAATTATTATTTCAAATTATAACTTGAAGATCTGAACTAGTAATTGTCAAATACAGAACTTAAAATTGATAGCTTCTAATTATTATTGCAAATTATAACTTGAAGATCTGAACTTGTAATTGTCAAATACAGAACTTAAAATTGATAGCTTCTAATTATTATTGTAAATTATAACTTGAAGATCTGAACTTGTAATAGTCAAATACAGAACTTAAAATTGATAGCTTCTAATTATTATTGCAAATAATAACTTGGAGATCTGAACTAGTAATTGTCAAATACAGAACTTAAAATTGATAGCTTCTAATTATTATTGCAAATTATAACTTGAAGATCTGAACTTGTAATTGTCAAATACAGAACTTAAAATTGATTGCTTCTAAGTATTATTGCAAATTATAACTTGAAGATCTGAACTTGTAATTGTCAAATACAGAACATAAAATTGATAGCTTCTAATTATTATTTCAAATTATAACTTGAAGATCTGAACTAGTAATTGTCAAATACAGAACTTAAAATTGATAGCTTCTAATTATTATTGCAAATTATAACTTGAAGATCTGAACTTGTAATTGTCAAATACAGAACTTAAAATTGATAGCTTCTAATTATTATTGCAAATTATAATTTGAAGATCTGAACTTGTAATAGACAAATACGCAACTTAGCATTGTTAAATATAAATTGTGATTGGAAATTATAACTTGAAGATCTGAACCTGTAATAGGTAAATACAGAACTTCGAATTGTTAAATTCAAACTAAGATTGCAAATAATAATTCGAAGATCTGAACTTGTAATAGTCAAATACCGAACTTCTAATTGTTAAATACAAATTATTAGTGCAAATTATAACTTGAAGATCTGAACTAGTAATTGTCAAATACAGAACTTAAAATTGATAGCTTCTAATTATTATTGCAAATTATAACTTGAAGATCTGAACTTGTAATTGTCAAATACAGAACTTCTAATTGTTAAATACAAATTATTAGTGCAAATTATAACTTGAAGATCTGAACTAGTAATTGTCAAATACAGAACTTAAAATTGATAGCTTCTAATTATTATTGCAAATTATAACTTGAAGATCTGAACTTGTAATAGTCAAATACAGAACTTAAAATTGATAGCTTCTAATTATTATTGTAAATTATAACTTGAAGATCTGAACTTGTAATAGTGAATTACAGAACTTAGATTTGTTAAATTCAAATTATTATTTCAAATTATAACTTGAAGATCTGAACTAGTAATTGTCAAATACAGAACTTAAAATTGATAGCTTCTAATTATTATTGCAAATTATAACTTGAAGATCTGAACTTGTAATTGTCAAATACAGAACTTAAAATTGATAGCTTCTAATTATTATTGTAAATTATAACTTGAAGATCTGAACTTGTAATAGTCAAATACAGAACTTAAAATTGATAGCTTCTAATTATTATTGCAAATAATAACTTGGAGATCTGAACTAGTAATTGTCAAATACAGAACTTAAAATTGATAGCTTCTAATTATTATTGCAAATTATAACTTGAAGATCTGAACTTGTAATTGTCAAATACAGAACTTAAAATTGATTGCTTCTAAGTATTATTGCAAATTATAACTTGAAGATCTGAACTTGTAATTGTCAAATACAGAACATAAAATTGATAGCTTCTAATTATTATTTCAAATTATAACTTGAAGATCTGAACTAGTAATTGTCAAATACAGAACTTAAAATTGATAGCTTCTAATTATTATTGCAAATTATAACTTGAAGATCTGAACTTGTAATTGTCAAATACAGAACTTAAAATTGATTGCTTCTAATTATTATTGCAAATTATAACTTGAAGATCTGAACTTGTAATTGTCAAATACAGAACATAAAATTGATAGCTTCTAATTATTATTTCAAATTATAACTTGAAGATCTGAACTTGCAATTGTCAAATACAGAACTTAAAATTAATAGCTTCTAATTATTATTGCAAATTATAACTTGAAGATCTGAACTTGTAATTGTCAAATACAAAACTTAAAATTGATAGCTTCTAATTATTATTGTAAATTATAACTTGAAGATCTGAACTTGTAATAGTGAATTACAGAACTTAGATTTGTTAAATTCAAATTATTATTTCAAATTATAACTTGAAGATCCGAACTAGTAATTGTCAAATACAGAACTTAAAATTGATAGCTTCTAATTATTACTGCATATTATAACTTGAAGATCTGAACTTGTAATTGTTAAATACAGAACTTAAAATTGATAGCTTCTAATTATTATTGTAAATTATAACTTCAAGATCTAAACTTGTAATTGTCAAATACAGAACTTAAAATTGATAGCTTCTAATTATTATTGCAAATAATAACTTGAAGATCTGAACTTGTAATTGTCAAATACAGAACTGATAATTGATAGCTTCTAATTATTATTGCAAATTATAACTTGAAGATCTGAACTTGTAATTGTCAAATACAGAACTTCAAATTGTTAAATACAAATTATTAGTGCAAATTATAACTTGAAGATCTGAACTTGTAATTGTCAAATACAGAGCTTAAAATTGATAGCTTCTAATTATTATTGTAAATTATAACTTGAAGATCTGAACTTGTAATAGTGAATTACAGAACTTAGATTTGTTAAATTCAAATTATTATTTCAAATTATAACTTGAAGATCTGAACTAGTAATTGTCAAATACAGAACTTAAAATTGATAGCTTCTAATTATTATTGCATATTATAACTTGAAGATCTGAACTTGTAATTGTTAAATACAGAACTTAAAATTGATAGCTTCTAATTATTATTGTAAATTATAACTTCAAGATCTGAACTTGTAATTGTCAAATACAGAACTTAAAATTGATAGCTTCTAATTATTATTGCAAATAATAACTTGAAGATCTGAACTTGTAATTGTCAAATACAGAACTTAAAATTGATAGCTTCTAATTATTATTGCAAATTATAATTTGAAGATCTGAACTTGTAATAGACAAATACGCAACTTAGCATTGTTAAATACAAATTGTGATTGCAAATTATAACTTGAAGATCTGAACCTGTAATAGGTAAATACAGAACTTCGAATTGTTAAATTCAAACTAAGATTGCAAATAATAATTCGAAGATCTGAACTTGTAATAGTCAAATACAGAACTTCTAATTGTTAAATACAAATTATTAGTGCAAATTATAACTTGAAGATCTGAACTAGTAATTGTCAAATACAGAACTTAAAATTGATAGCTTCTAATTATTATTGCAAATTATAACTTGAAGATCTGAACTTGTAATTGTCAAATACAGAACTTCTAATTGTTAAATACAAATTATTAGTGCAAATTATAACTTGAAGATCTGAACTTGTAATTGTCAAATACAGAACTTAAAATTGATAGCTTCTAATTATTATTGCAAATTATAACTTGAAGATCTGAACTTGTAATTGTCAAATACAGAACTTAAAATTGATAGCTTCTAATTATTATTGTAAATTAAAACTTGAAGATCTGAACTTGTAATTGTCAAATACAGAACTTAAAATTGATAGCTTCTAATTATTATTGCAAATAATAACTTGGAGATCTGAACTAGTAATTGTCAAATACAGAACTTAAAATTGATAGCTTCTAATTATTATTGCAAATTATAACTTGAAGATCTGAACTTGTAATTGTCAAATACAGAACTTAAAATTGATAGCTTCTAATTATTTTTGCAAATTATAACTTGAAGATCTGAACTTGTAATTGTCAAATACAGAACATAAAATTGATAGCTTCTAATTATTATTTCAAATTATAACTTGAAGATCTGAACTTGTAATTGTCAAATACAGAACTTAAAATTAATAGCTTCTAATTATTATTGCAAATTATAACTTGAAGATCTGAACTTGTAATTGTCAAATACAGAACTAAAATTGATAGCTTCTAATTATTATTGTAAATTATAACTTGAAGATCTGAACTAGTAATTGTCAAATACAGAACTTAAAATTGATAGCTGCTAATTATTATTGCATATTATAACTTGAGATCTGAACTTGTAATTGTTAAATACAGAACTTAAAATTGATTGCTTCTAATTATTATTGTAAATTATAACTTCAAGATCTGAACTTGTAATTGTCAAATGCAGAACTTAAAATTGATAGCTTCTAATTATTATTGCAAATAATAACTTGAAGATCTGAACTTGTAATTGTCAAATACAGAACTTAAAATTGATAGCTTCTAATTATTATTGCAAATTATAATTTGAAGATCTGAACTTGTAATAGACAAATATGCAACTTAGCATTGTTAAATATAAATTGTGATTGGAAATTATAACTTGAAGATCTGAACCTGTAATAGGTAAATACAGAACTTCGAATTGTTAAATTCAAACTAAGATTGCAAATAATAATTCGAAGATCTGAACTTGTAATAGTCAAATACAGAACTTCTAATTGTTAAATACAAATTATTAGTGCAAATTATAACATGAAGATCTGAACTAGTAATTGTCAAATACAGAACTTAAAATTGATAGCTTCTAATTATTATTGCAAATTATAACTTGAAGATCTGAACTTGTAATTGTCAAATACAGAACTTCTAATTGTTAAATACAAATTATTAGTGCAAATTATAACTTGAAGATCTGAACTTGTAATTGTCAAATACAGAACTTAAAATTGATAGCTTCTAATTATTATTGCAAATTATAACTTGAAGATCTGAACTTGTAATAGTCAAATACAGAACTTAAAATAGATAGCTTCTAATTATTATTGTAAATTATAACTTGAAGATCTGAACTTGTAATAGTGAATTACAGAACTTAGATTTTTTAAATTCAAATTATTATTTCAAATTATAACTTGAAGATCTGAACTAGTAATTGTCACATACAGAACTTAAAATTGATAGCTTCTAATTATTATTGCAAATTATAACTTGAAGATCTGAACTTGTAATTGTCAAATACAGAACTTAAAATTGATAGCTTCTAATTATTATTGTAAATTATAACTTGAAGATCTGAACTTGTAATTGTCAAATACAGAACTTAAAATTGATAGCTTCTAATTATTATTGCAAATAATAACTTGGAGATCTGAACTAGTAATTGTCAAATACAGAACTTAAAATTGATAGCTTCTAATTATTATTGCAAATTATAACTTGAAGATCTGAACTTGTAGTTGTCAAATACAGAACTTAAAATTGATAGCTTCTAATTATTATTGCACATTATAACTTGAAGATCTGAACTTGTAATTGTCAAATACAGAACTTAAAATTAATAGCTTCTAATTATTATTGCAAATTATAACTTGAAGATCTGAACTTGTAATTGTCAAATACAGAACTTAAAATTGATAGCTTCTAATTATTATTGTAAATTATAACTTGAAGATCTGAACTTGTAATAGTGAATTACAGAACTTAGATTTGTTAAATTCAAATTATTATTTCAAATTATAACTTGAAGCTCTGAACTAGTAATTGTCAAATACAGAACTTAAAATTGATAGCTTCTAATTATTATTGCATATTATAACTTGAGATCTGAACTTGTAATTGTTAAATACAGAACTTAAAATTGATAGCTTCTAATTATTATTGTAAATTATAACTTCAAGATCTGAACTTGTAATTGTCAAATGCAGAACTTAAAATTGATAGCTTCTAATTATTATTGCAAATAATAACTTGAAGATCTGAACTTGTAATTGTCAAATACAGAACTTAAAATTGATAGCTTCTAATTATTATTACAAATTATAATTTGAAGATCTGAACTTGTAATAGACAAATACGCAACTTAGCATTGTTAAATACAAATTATGATTGCAAATTATAACTTGAAGATCTGAACCTGTAATAGCTAAATACAGAACTTCGAATTGTTAAATTCAAACTAAGATTGCAAATAATAATTCGAAGATCTGAACTTGTAATAGTCAAATACAGAACTTCTAATTGTTAAATACAAATTATTAGTGCAAATTATAACTTGAAGATCTGAACTTGTAATTGTCAAATACAGAACATAAAATTGATAGCTTCTAATTATTATTGCAAATTATAACTTGAAGATCTGAACTTGTAATAGTCAAATACAGAACTTAAAATTGATAGCTTCTAATTATTATTGTAAATTATAACTTGAAGATCTGAACTTGTAATAGTGAATTACAGAACTTAGATTTGTTAAATTCAAATTATTATTTCAAATTATAACTTGAAGATCTGCATTAGTAATTGTCAAATACAGACCTTAAAATTGATAGCTTCTAATTATTATTGCAAATTATAACTTGAAGATCTGTACTTGTAATTGTCAAATACAGAACTTAAAATTGATAGCTTCTAATTATTATTGTAAATTATAACTTGAAGATCTGAACTTGTAATTGTCAAATACAGAACTTAAAATTGATAGCTTCTAATTATTATTGCAAATAATAACTTGGAGATCTGAACTAGTAATTGTCAAATACAGAACTTAAAATTGATAGCTTCTAATTATTATTGCAAATTATAACTTGAAGATCTGAACTTGTAATTGTAAAATACAGAACTTAAAATTGATAGCTTCTAATTATTATTGCAACTTATAACTTGAAGATCTGAACTTGTAATTGTCAAATACAGAACATAAAATTGATAGCTTCTAATTATTATTTCAAATTATAACTTGAAGATCTGAACTTGTAATTGTCAAATACAGAACTTAAAATTAATAGCTTCTAATTATTATTGCAAATTATAACTTGAAGATCTAAACTTGTAATTGTCAAATACAGAACTTAAAATTGATAGCTTCTAATTATTATTGCAAATTATAACTTGAAGATCTGAACTTGTAATAGTCAAATACAGAACTTAAAATTGATAGCTTCTAATTATTATTGTAAATTATAACTTGAAGATCTGAACTTGTAATAGTGAATTACAGAACTTAGATTTGTTAAATTCAAATTATTATTTCAAATTATAACTTGAAGATCTGAACTAGTAATTGTCAAATACAGACCTTAAAATTGATAGCTTCTAATTATTATTGCAAATTATAACTTGAAGATCTGTACTTGTAATTGTCAAATACAGAACTTAAAATTGATAGCTTCTAATTATTATTGTAAATTATAACTTGAAGATCTGAACTTGTAATTGTCAAATACAGAACTTAAAATTGATAGCTTCTAATTATTATTGCAAATAATAACTTGGAGATCTGAACTAGTAATTGTCAAATACAGAACTTAAAATTGATAGCTTCTAATTATTATTGCAAATTATAACTTGAAGATCTGAACTTGTAATTGTCAAATACAGAACTTAAAATTGATAGCTTCTAATTATTATTGCAAATTATAACTTGAAGATCTGAACTTGTAATAGTCAAATACAGAACTTAAAATAGATAGCTTCTAATTATTATTGTAAATTATAACTTGAAGATCTGAACTTGTAATAGTGAATTACAGAACTTAGATTTTTTAAATTCAAATTATTATTTCAAATTATAACTTGAAGATCTGAACTAGTAATTGTCACATACAGAACTTAAAATTGATAGCTTCTAATTATTATTGCAAATTATAACTTGAAGATCTGAACTTGTAATTGTCAAATACAGAACTTAAAATTGATAGCTTCTAATTATTATTGTAAATTATAACTTGAAGATCTGAACTTGTAATTGTCAAATACAGAACTTAAAATTGATAGCTTCTAATTATTATTGCAAATAATAACTTGGAGATCTGAACTAGTAATTGTCAAATACAGAACTTAAAATTGATAGCTTCTAATTATTATTGCAAATTATAACTTGAAGATCTGAACTTGTAGTTGTCAAATACAGAACTTAAAATTGATAGCTTCTAATTATTATTGCACATTATAACTTGAAGATCTGAACTTGTAATTGTCAAATACAGAACTTAAAATTAATAGCTTCTAATTATTATTGCAAATTATAACTTGAAGATCTGAACTTGTAATTGTCAAATACAGAACTTAAAATTGATAGCTTCTAATTATTATTGTAAATTATAACTTGAAGATCTGAACTTGTAATAGTGAATTACAGAACTTAGATTTGTTAAATTCAAATTATTATTTCAAATTATAACTTGAAGCTCTGAACTAGTAATTGTCAAATACAGAACTTAAAATTGATAGCTTCTAATTATTATTGCATATTATAACTTGAGATCTGAACTTGTAATTGTTAAATACAGAACTTAAAATTGATAGCTTCTAATTATTATTGTAAATTATAACTTCAAGATCTGAACTTGTAATTGTCAAATGCAGAACTTAAAATTGATAGCTTCTAATTATTATTGCAAATAATAACTTGAAGATCTGAACTTGTAATTGTCAAATACAGAACTTAAAATTGATAGCTTCTAATTATTATTACAAATTATAATTTGAAGATCTGAACTTGTAATAGACAAATACGCAACTTAGCATTGTTAAATACAAATTATGATTGCAAATTATAACTTGAAGATCTGAACCTGTAATAGGTAAATACAGAACTTCGAATTGTTAAATTCAAACTAAGATTGCAAATAATAATTCGAAGATCTGAACTTGTAATAGTCAAATACAGAACTTCTAATTGTTAAATACAAATTATTAGTGCAAATTATAACTTGAAGATCTGAACTTGTAATTGTCAAATACAGAACATAAAATTGATAGCTTCTAATTATTATTGCAAATTATAACTTGAAGATCTGAACTTGTAATAGTCAAATACAGAACTTAAAATTGATAGCTTCTAATTATTATTGTAAATTATAACTTGAAGATCTGAACTTGTAATAGTGAATTACAGAACTTAGATTTGTTAAATTCAAATTATTATTTCAAATTATAACTTGAAGATCTGCATTAGTAATTGTCAAATACAGACCTTAAAATTGATAGCTTCTAATTATTATTGCAAATTATAACTTGAAGATCTGTACTTGTAATTGTCAAATACAGAACTTAAAATTGATAGCTTCTAATTATTATTGTAAATTATAACTTGAAGATCTGAACTTGTAATTGTCAAATACAGAACTTAAAATTGATAGCTTCTAATTATTATTGCAAATAATAACTTGGAGATCTGAACTAGTAATTGTCAAATACAGAACTTAAAATTGATAGCTTCTAATTATTATTGCAAATTATAACTTGAAGATCTGAACTTGTAATTGTAAAATACAGAACTTAAAATTGATAGCTTCTAATTATTATTGCAACTTATAACTTGAAGATCTGAACTTGTAATTGTCAAATACAGAACATAAAATTGATAGCTTCTAATTATTATTTCAAATTATAACTTGAAGATCTGAACTTGTAATTGTCAAATACAGAACTTAAAATTAATAGCTTCTAATTATTATTGCAAATTATAACTTGAAGATCTAAACTTGTAATTGTCAAATACAGAACTTAAAATTGATAGCTTCTAATTATTATTGCAAATTATAACTTGAAGTTCTGAACTTGTAATAGTCAAATACAGAACTTAAAATTGATAGCTTCTAATTATTATTGTAAATTATAACTTGAAGATCTGAACTTGTAATAGTGAATTACAGAACTTAGTTTTGTTAAATTCAAATTATTATTTCAAATTATAACTTGAAGATCTGAACTAGTAATTGTCAAATACAGACCTTAAAATTGATAGCTTCTAATTATTATTGCAAATTATAACTTGAAGATCTGTACTTGTAATTGTCAAATACAGAACTTAAAATTGATAGCTTCTAATTATTATTGTAAATTATAACTTGAAGATCTGAACTTGTAATTGTCAAATACAGAACTTAAAATTGATAGCTTCTAATTATTATTGCAAATAATAACTTGGAGATCTGACCTAGTAATTGTCAAATACAGAACTTAAAATTGATAGCTTCTAATTATTATTGCAAATTATAACTTGAAGATCTGAACTTGTAATTGTAAAATACAGAACTTAAAATTGATAGCTTCTAATTATTATTGCAACTCATAACTTGAAGATCTGAACTTGTAATTGTCAAATACAGAACATAAAATTGATAGCTTCTAATTATTATTTCAAATTATAACTTGAAGATCTGAACTTGTAATTGTCAAATACAGAACTTAAAATTAATAGCTTCTAATTATTATTGCAAATTATAACTTGAAGATCTAAACTTGTAATTGTCAAATACAGAACTTAAAATTGATAGCTTCTAATTATTATTGTAAATTATAACTTGAAGATCTGAACTTGTAATAGTGAATTACAGAACTTAGATTTGTTAAATTCAAATTATTATTTCAAATTATAACTTGGAGATCTGAACTAGTAATTGACAAATACAGAACTTAAAATTGATAGCTTCTAATTATTATTGCAAATTATAACTTGAAGATCTGAACTTGTAATTGTCAAACACAGAACTTAAAATTGATTGCTTCTAATTATTATTGCAAATTATAACTTGAAGATCTGAACTTGTAATTGTCAAATACAGAACATAAAATTGATAGCTTCTAATTATTATTTCAAATTATAACTTGAAGATCTGAACTTGCAATTGTCAAATACAGAACTAAAAATTAATAGCTTCTAATTATTATTGCAAATTATAACTTGAAGATCTGAACTTGTAATTGTCAAATACAAAACTTAAAATTGATAGCTTCTAATTATTATTGTAAATTATAACTTGAAGATCTGAACTTGTAATGGTGAATTACAGAACTTAGATTTGTTAAATTCAAATTATTATTTCAAATTATAACTTGAAGATCTGAACTAGTAATTGTCAAATACAGAACTTAAAATTGATAGCTTCTAATTATTACTGCATATTATAACTTGAAGATCTGAACTTGTAATTGTTAAATACAGAACTTAAAATTGATAGCTTCTAATTATTATTGTAAATTATAACTTCAAGATCTAAACTTGTAATTGTCAAATACAGAACTTAAAATTGATAGCTTCTAATTATTATTGCAAATAATAACTTGAAGATCTGAACTTGTAATTGTCAAATACAGAACTTAAAATTGATAGCTTCTAATTATTATTGCAAATTATAACTTGAAGATCTGAACTTGTAATTGTCAAATACAGAACTTCGAATTGTTAAATTCAAACTAAGATTGCAAATAATAATTCGAAGATCTGAACTTGTAATAGTCAAATACAGAACTTCTAATTGTTAAATAGAAATCATTAGTGCAAATTATAATTTGAAGATCTGAACTAGTAATTGTCAAATACAGAACTTAAAATTGATAGCTTCTAATTATTATTGCAAATTATAACTTGAAGATCTAAACTTTTAATTGTCAAATACAGAACTTCTAATTGTTAAATACAAATTATTAGTGCAAATTATAACTTGAAGATCTGAACTTGTAATTGTCAAATACAGAACTTAAAATTAATAGCTTCTAATTATTATTGCAAATTATAACTTGAAGATCTGAACTTGTAATTGTCAAATACAGAACTTAAAATTGATAACTTCTAATTATTATTGTAAGTTATAACTTGAAGATCTGAACTTGTAATCGTGAATTACAGAACTTAGATTTGTTAAATACAAATTATTATTTCAAATTATAACTTGAAGATCTGAACTAGTAATTGTCAAATACAGAACTTAAAATTGATAGCTTCTAATTATTATTGCAAATTATAACTTGAAGATCTGAACTTGTAATTGTTAAATACAGAACTTCAAATTGTTAAATACAAATTATTAGTGCAAATTATAACTAGAAGATCTGAAATTGTAATTGTCAAATACAGCACTTAAAATTGATAGCTTCTAATTATTATTGTAAATTATAACTTGAAGATCTGAACTTGTAATAGTGAATTAGAGAACTTAGATTTGATAAATTCAAATTATTATTTCAAATTATAACTTGAAGATCTGAACTAGTAATTGTCAAATACAGAACTTAAAATTGATAGCTTCTAATTACTATTGCAAATTATAACTTGAAGATCTGAACTTGTAATTGTCAAATACAGAACTTAAAATTGATAGCTTCTAATTATTATTGTAAATTATAACTTGAAGATCTGAACTTGTAATTGTCAAATACAGAACTTAAAATTGATAGCTTCTAATTATTATTGCAAATAATAACTTGGAGATCTGAACTAGTAATTGTCAAATACAGAACTTAAAATTGATAGCTTCTAATTATTATTGCAAATTATAACTTGAAGATCTGAACTTGTAATTGTAAAATACAGAACTTAAAATTGATAGCTTCTAATTATTATTGCAACTTATAACTTGAAGATCTGAACTTGTAATTGTCAAATACAGAACATAAAATTGATAGCTTCTAATTATTATTTCAAATTATAACTTGAAGATCTGAACTTGTAATTGTCAAATACAGAACTTAAAATTAATAGCTTCTAATTATTATTGCAAATTATAACTTGAAGATCTAAACTTGTAATTGTCAAATACAGAACTTAAAATTGATAGCTTCTAATTATTATTGCAAATTATAACTTGAAGATCTGAACTTGTAATAGTCAAATACAGAACTTAAAATTGATAGCTTCTAATTATTATTGTAAATTATAACTTGAAGATCTGAACTTGTAATAGTGAATTACAGAACTTAGATTTGTTAAATTCAAATTATTATTTCAAATTATAACTTGAAGATCTGAACTAGTAATTGTCAAATACAGACCTTAAAATTGATAGCTTCTAATTATTATTGCAAATTATAACTTGAAGATCTGTACTTGTAATTGTCAAATACAGAACTTAAAATTGATAGCTTCTAATTATTATTGTAAATTATAACTTGAAGATCTGAACTTGTAATTGTCAAATACAGAACTTAAAATTGATAGCTTCCAATTATTATTGCAAATAATAACTTGGAGATCTGAACTAGTAATTGTCAAATACAGAACTTAAAATTGATAGCTTCTAATTATTATTGCAAATTATAACTTGAAGATCTGAACTTGTAATTGTAAAATACAGAACTTAAAATTGATAGCTTCTAATTATTATTGCAACTTATAACTTGAAGATCTGAACTTGTAATTGTCAAATACAGAACATAAAATTGATAGCTTCTAATTATTATTTCAAATTATAACTTGAAGATCTGAACTTGTAATTGTCAAATACAGAACTTAAAATTAATAGCTTCTAATTATTATTGCAAATTATAACTTGAAGATCTAAACTTGTAATTCTCAAATACAGAACTTAAAATTGATAGCTTCTAATTATTATTGTAAATTATAACTTGAAGATCTGAACTTGTAATAGTGAATTACAGAACTTAGATTTGTTAAATTCAAATTATTATTTCAAATTATAACTTGGAGATCTGAACTAGTAATTGACAAATACAGAACTTAAAATTGATAGCTTCTAATTATTATTGCAAATTATAACTTGAAGATCTGAACTTGTAATTGTCAAATACAGAACTTAAAATTGATTGCTTCTAATTATTATTGCAAATTATAACTTGAAGATCTGAACTTGTAATTGTCAAATACAGAACATAAAATTGATAGCTTCTAATTATTATTTCAAATTATAACTTGAAGATCTGAACTTGCAATTGTCAAATACAGAACTTAAAATTAATAGCTTCTAATTATTATTGCAAATTATAACTTGAAGATCTGAACTTGTAATTGTCAAATACAAAACTTAAAATTGATAGCTTCTAATTATTATTGTAAATTATAACTTGAAGATCTGAACTTGTAATGGTGAATTACAGAACTTAGATTTGTTAAATTCAAATTATTATTTCAAATTATAACTTGAAGATCTGAACTAGTAATTGTCAAATACAGAACTTAAAATTGATAGCTTCTAATTATTACTGCATATTATAACTTGAAGATCTGAACTTGTAATTGTTAAATACAGAACTTAAAATTGATAGCTTCTAATTATTATTGTAAATTATAACTTCAAGATCTAAACTTGTAATTGTCAAATACAGAACTTAAAATTGATAGCTTCTAATTATTATTGCAAATAATAACTTGAAGATCTGAACTTGTAATTGTCAAATACAGAACTTAAAATTGATAGCTTCTAATTATTATTGCAAATTATAACTTGAAGATCTGAACTTGTAATTGTCAAATACAGAACTTCGAATTGTTAAATTCAAACTAAGATTGCAAATAATAATTCGAAGATCTGAACTTGTAATAGTCAAATACAGAACTTCTAATTGTTAAATAGAAATCATTAGTGCAAATTATAATTTGAAGATCTGAACTAGTAATTGTCAAATACAGAACTTAAAATTGATAGCTTCTAATTATTATTGCAAATTATAACTTGAAGATCTAAACTTTTAATTGTCAAATACAGAACTTCTAATTGTTAAATACAAATTATTAGTGCAAATTATAACTTGAAGATCTGAACTTGTAATTGTCAAATACAGAACTTAAAATTGATAGCTTCTAATTATTATTGTAAATTATAACTTGAAGATCTGAACTTGTAATAGTGAATTAGAGAACTTAGATTTGATAAATTCAAATTATTATTTCAAATTATAACTTGAAGATCTGAACTAGTAATTGTCAAATACAGAACTTAAAATTGATAGCTTCTAATTACTATTGCAAATTATAACTTGAAGATCTGAACTTGTAATTGTCAAATACAGAACTTAAAATTGATAGCTTCTAATTATTATTGTAAATTATAACTTGAAGATCTGAACTTGTAATTGTCAAATACAGAACTTAAAATTGATAGCTTCTAATTATTATTGCAAATAATAACTTGGAGATCTGAACTAGTAATTGTCAAATACAGAACTTAAAATTGATAGCTTCTAATTATTATTGCAAATTATAACTTGAAGATCTGAACTTGTAATTGTAAAATACAGAACTTAAAATTGATAGCTTCTAATTATTATTGCAACTTATAACTTGAAGATCTGAACTTGTAATTGTCAAATACAGAACATAAAATTGATAGCTTCTAATTATTATTTCAAATTATAACTTGAAGATCTGAACTTGTAATTGTCAAATACAGAACTTAAAATTAATAGCTTCTAATTATTATTGCAAATTATAACTTGAAGATCTAAACTTGTAATTGTCAAATACAGAACTTAAAATTGATAGCTTCTAATTATTATTGCAAATTATAACTTGAAGATCTGAACTTGTAATAGTCAAATACAGAACTTAAAATTGATAGCTTCTAATTATTATTGTAAATTATAACTTGAAGATCTGAACTTGTAATAGTGAATTACAGAACTTAGATTTGTTAAATTCAAATTATTATTTCAAATTATAACTTGAAGATCTGAACTAGTAATTGTCAAATACAGACCTTAAAATTGATAGCTTCTAATTATTATTGCAAATTATAACTTGAAGATCTGTACTTGTAATTGTCAAATACAGAACTTAAAATTGATAGCTTCTAATTATTATTGTAAATTATAACTTGAAGATCTGAACTTGTAATTGTCAAATACAGAACTTAAAATTGATAGCTTCCAATTATTATTGCAAATAATAACTTGGAGATCTGAACTAGTAATTGTCAAATACAGAACTTAAAATTGATAGCTTCTAATTATTATTGCAAATTATAACTTGAAGATCTGAACTTGTAATTGTAAAATACAGAACTTAAAATTGATAGCTTCTAATTATTATTGCAACTTATAACTTGAAGATCTGAACTTGTAATTGTCAAATACAGAACATAAAATTGATAGCTTCTAATTATTATTTCAAATTATAACTTGAAGATCTGAACTTGTAATTGTCAAATACAGAACTTAAAATTAATAGCTTCTAATTATTATTGCAAATTATAACTTGAAGATCTAAACTTGTAATTCTCAAATACAGAACTTAAAATTGATAGCTTCTAATTATTATTGTAAATTATAACTTGAAGATCTGAACTTGTAATAGTGAATTACAGAACTTAGATTTGTTAAATTCAAATTATTATTTCAAATTATAACTTGTAGATCTGAACTAGTAATTGACAAATACAGAACTTAAAATTGATAGCTTCTAATTATTATTGCAAATTATAACTTGAAGATCTGAACTTGTAATTGTCAAATACAGAACTTAAAATTGATTGCTTCTAATTATTATTGCAAATTATAACTTGAAGATCTGAACTTGTAATTGTCAAATACAGAACATAAAATTGATAGCTTCTAATTATTATTTCAAATTATAACTTGAAGATCTGAACTTGCAATTGTCAAATACAGAACTTAAAATTAATAGCTTCTAATTATTATTGCAAATTATAACTTGAAGATCTGAACTTGTAATTGTCAAATACAAAACTTAAAATTGATAGCTTCTAATTATTATTGTAAATTATAACTTGAAGATCTGAACTTGTAATGGTGAATTACAGAACTTAGATTTGTTAAATTCAAATTATTATTTCAAATTATAACTTGAAGATCTGAACTAGTAATTGTCAAATACAGAACTTAAAATTGATAGCTTCTAATTATTACTGCATATTATAACTTGAAGATCTGAACTTGTAATTGTTAAATACAGAACTTAAAATTGATAGCTTCTAATTATTATTGTAAATTATAACTTCAAGATCTAAACTTGTAATTGTCAAATACAGAACTTAAAATTGATAGCTTCTAATTATTATTGCAAATAATAACTTGAAGATCTGAACTTGTAATTGTCAAATACAGAACTTAAAATTGATAGCTTCTAATTATTATTGCAAATTATAACTTGAAGATCTGAACTTGTAATTGTCAAATACAGAACTTCGAATTGTTAAATTCAAACTAAGATTGCAAATAATAATTCGAAGATCTGAACTTGTAATAGTCAAATACAGAACTTCTAATTGTTAAATAGAAATCATTAGTGCAAATTATAATTTGAAGATCTGAACTAGTAATTGTCAAATACAGAACTTAAAATTGATAGCTTCTAATTATTATTGCAAATTATAACTTGAAGATCTAAACTTTTAATTGTCAAATACAGAACTTCTAATTGTTAAATACAAATTATTAGTGCAAATTATAACTTGAAGATCTGAACTTGTAATTGTCAAATACAGAACTTAAAATTAATAGCTTCTAATTATTATTGCAAATTATAACTTGAAGATCTGAACTTGTAATTGTCAAATACAGAACTTAAAATTGATAACTTCTAATTATTATTGTAAGTTATAACTTGAAGATCTGAACTTGTAATCGTGAATTACAGAACTTAGATTTGTTAAATACAAATTATTATTTCAAATTATAACTTGAAGATCTGAACTAGTAATTGTCAAATACAGAACTTAAAATTGATAGCTTCTAATTATTATTGCAAATTATAACTTGAAGATCTGAACTTGTAATTGTTAAATACAGAACTTCAAATTGTTAAATACAAATTATTAGTGCAAATTATAACTAGAAGATCTGAAATTGTAATTGTCAAATACAGCACTTAAAATTGATAGCTTCTAATTATTATTGTAAATTATAACTTGAAGATCTGAACTTGTAATAGTGAATTAGAGAACTTAGATTTGATAAATTCAAATTATTATTTCAAATTATAACTTGAAGATCTGAACTAGTAATTGTCAAATACAGAACTTAAAATTGATAGCTTCTAATTACTATTGCAAATTATAACTTGAAGATCTGAACTTGTAATTGTCAAATACAGAACTTAAAATTGATAGCTTCTAATTATTATTGTAAATTATAACTTGAAGATCTGAACTTGTAATTGTCAAATACAGAACTTAAAATTGATAGCTTCTAATTATTATTGCAAATAATAACTTGAAGATCTGAACTTGTAATTGTCAAATACAGAACTTAAAATTGATAGCTTCTAATTATTATTGCAAAATATAATTTGAAGATCTGAACTTGTAATAGATAAATACGCAACTTAGCATTGTTAAATACAAATTGTGATTGCAAATTATAACTTGAAGATCTGAACCTGTAATAGGTAAATACAGAACTTCGAATTGTTAAATTCAAACTAAGATTGCAAATAATAATTCGAAGATCTGAACTTGTAATAGTCAAATACAGAACTTCTAATTGATAAATACAAATTATTAGTGCAAATTATAATTTGAATATCTTAACTAGTAATTGTCAAATACAGAACTTAAAATTGATAGCTTCTAATTATTATTGCAAATTATAACTTGAAGATCTGAACTTTTAATTGTCAAATACAGAACTTCTAATTGTTAAATACAAATTATTAGTGCAAATTATAACTTGAAGATCTGAACTTGTAATTGTCAAATTCAGAACTTAAAATTGATAGCTTCTAATTATTATTGCAAATTATAACTTGAAGATCTGAACTTGTAATAGTGAATTACAGAACTTAGATTTGTTAAATTCAAATTATTATTTCAAATTATAACTTGAAGATCTGAACTAGTAATTGTCAAATACAGAACTTAAAATTGATAGCTTCTAATTATTATTGCATATTATAACTTGAAGATCTGAACTTGTAATTGTCAAATACAGAACTTAAAATTGATAGCTTCTAATTATTATTGCAAATTATAATTTGAAGATCTGAACTTGTAATAGACAAATACGTAACTTAGCATTGTTAAATACAAATTGTGATTGCAAATTATAACTTGAAGATCTGAACCTTTAATAGGTAAATACAGAACTTCGAATTGTTAAATTCAAACTAAGATTGCAAATAATAATTTGAAGATCTGAACTTGTAATAGTCAAATACAGAACTTCTAATTGTTAAATACAAATTATTAGTGCAAATTATAACTTGAAGATCTGAACTAGTAATTGTCAAATACAGAACTTAAAATTGATAGCTTCTAATTATTATTGCAAATTATAACTTGAAGATCTGAACTTGTAATTGTCAAATACAGAACTTCTAATTGTTAAATACAAATTATTAGTGCAAATTATAACTTGAAGATCTGAACTTGTAATTGTCAAATACAGAACTTCTAATTGTTAAATACAAATTATTAGTGCAAATTATAACTTGAAGATCTGAACTAGTAATTGTCAAATACAGAACTTAAAATTGATAGCTTCTAATTATTATTGCAAATTATAACTTGAAGATCTAAACTTTTAATTGTCAAATACAGAACTTCTAATTGTTAAATACAAATTATTAGTGCAAATTATAACTTGAAGATCTGAACTTGTAATTGTCAAATACAGAACTTAAAATTGATAG
The DNA here is from genome assembly GCA_963170105.1 of Cantharis lateralis. Lineage (NCBI taxonomy): Eukaryota > Metazoa > Arthropoda > Insecta > Coleoptera > Cantharidae > Cantharis > Cantharis lateralis. The sequence goes on along the minus strand of OY720625.1, from coordinate 20,595,986 downwards.
CTTCTAATTATTATTGCAAATTATAACTTGAAGATCTGAACTTGTAATTGTCAACTACAGAACTTAAAATTGATAGCTTCTAATTATTATTGTAAATTATAACTTGAAGATCTGAACTTGTAATAGTGAATTACAGAACCTAGATTTGTTAAATTCAAATTATTATTTCAAAATATAACTTGAAGATCTGAACTAGTAATTGTCAAATACAGAACTTAAAATTGATAGCTTCTAATTATTATTGTAAATTATAACTTCAAGATCTGAACTTGTAATTGTCAAATACAGAACTTAAAATTGATAGCTTCTAATTATTATTGCAAATAATAACTTGAAGATCTGAACTTGTAATTGTCAAATACAGAACTTAAAATTGATAGCTACTAATTATTATTGCAAATTATAATTTGAAGATCTGAACTTGTAATAGACAAATACGCAACTTAGCATTGTTAAATACAAATTGTGATTGCAAATTATAACTTGAAGATCTGAACCTGTAATAGGTAAATACAGAACTTCGAATTGTTAAATTCAAACTAAGATTGCAAATAATAATTCGAAGATCTGAACTTGTAATAGTCAAATACAGAATTTCTAATTGTTAAATACAAATTATTAGTGCAAATTATAACTTCAAGATCTGAACTAGTAATTGTCAAATACAGAACTTAAAATTGATAGCTTCTAATTATTATTGCAAATAATAACTTGAAGATCTGAACTTGTAATTGTCAAATACAGAACTTAAAATTGATAGCTTCTAATTATTATTGTAAATTATAACTTGAAGATCTGAACTTGTAATAGTGAATTACAGAACTTAGATTTGTTAAATTCAAATTATTATTTCAAATTAAAACTTGAAGATCTGAACTAGTAATTGTCAAATACAGAACTTAAAATTGATAGCTCCTAATTATTATTGTAAATTATAACTTGAAGATCTGAACTTGTAATAGTGAATTACAGAACTTAGATTTGTTAAATTCAAATTATTATTTCAAATTATAACTTGAAGATCTGAACTAGTAATTGTCAAATACAGAACTTAAAATTGATAGCTTCTAATTATTATTGCATATTATAACTTGAAGATCTGAACTTGTAATTGTTAAATACAGAATTTAAAATTGATAGCTTCTAATTATTATTGCAAATAATAACTTGAAGATCTGAACTTGTAATTGTCAAATACAGAACTTAAAATTGATAGCTTCTAATTATTATTGCAAATTATAATTTGAAGATCTGAACTTGTAATAGACAAATACGCAACTTAGCATTGTTAAATACAAATTGTGATTGCAAATTATAACTTGAAGATCTGAACCTGTAATTGTCAAATACAGAACTTAAAATTGATAGCTTCTAATTATTATTGCAAATAATAACTTGAAGATCTGAACTTGTAATTGTCAAATACAGAACTTAAAATTGATAGCTTCTAATTATTATTGCAAATTATAATTTGAAGATCTGAACTTGTAATAGACAAATACGCAACTTAGCATTGTTAAATACAAATTATTATTACAAATTATAACTTGAAGATCTGAACTAGTAATTGTCAAATACAGAACTTAAAATTGATAGCTTCTAATTATTATTGCATATTATAACTTGAAGATCTGAACTTGTAATTGTTAAATACAGAATTTAAAATTGATAGCTTCTAATTATTATTGCAAATAATAACTTGAAGATCTGAACTTGTAATGGTCAAATACAGAACTTAAAATTGATAGCTTCTAATTATTATTGCAAATTATAATTTGAAGATCTGAACTTGTAATAGACAAATACGCAACTTAGCATTGTTAAATACAAATTGTGATTGCAAATTATAACTTGAAGATCTGAACCTGTAATTGTCAAATACAGAACTTAAAATTGATAGCTTCTAATTATTATTGCAAATAATAACTTGAAGATCTGAACTTGTAATTGTCAAATACAGAACTTAAAATTGATAGCTTCTAATTATTATTGCAAATTATAATTTGAAGATCTGAACTTGTAATAGACAAATACGCAACTTAGCATTGTTAAATACAAATTATTATTTCAAATTATTACTTGAAGATCTGAACTAGTAATTGTCAAATACAGAACTTAAAATTGATAGCTTCTAATTATTATTGCAAATTATAACTTGAAGATCTGAACTTGTAATTGTCAAATACAGAACTTAAAATTGATAGCTTTTAATTATTATTGCAAATTATAATTTGAAGATCTGAACTTGTAATAGACAAATACGCAACTTAGCATTGTTAAATACAAATTGTGATTGCAAATTATAACTTGAAGATCTGAACCTGTAATAGGAATATACAGAACTTCGAATTGTTAAATTCAAACTAAGATTGCAAATAATAATTCGAAGATCTGAACTTGTAATAATCAAATACAGAACTTCTAATTGTTAAATACAAATTATTAGTGCATATTATAACTTGAAGTTCTGAACTAGTAGTTGTCAAATACAGATCTTAAAATTGATAGCTTCTAATTATTATTGCAAATTATAACTAGAAGATCTGAACTTGTAATTGTCAAATACAGAACTTAAAATTGATAGCTTCTAATTATTATATCAAATTATAACTTGAAGATCTGAACTTGTAATTGTCAAATACAGAACTTAAAATTGATAGCTTCTAATTATTATTGCAAATTATAACTTGAAGATCTGAACTTGTAATTGTCAAATACAGAACTTCTAATTGTTAAATACAAATTATTAGTGCAAATTATAACTTGAAGATCTGAACTTGTAATTGTCAAATACAGATCTTAAAATTGATAGCTTCTAATTATTATTAAAATTATAACTTGAAGATCTGAACTTGTAATAGTGAATTACAGAACTTAGATTTGTTAAATTCAAATTATTATTTCAAATTATAACTTGAAGATCTGAACTAGTAATTGTCAAATACAGAACTTAAAATTGATAGCTTCTAATTACTATTGCAAATTATAACTTGAAGATCTGAACTTGTAATTGTCAAATACAGAACTTAAAATTGATAGCTTCTAATTATTATTGTAAATTATAACTTGAAGATCTGAACTTGTAATTGTCAAATACAGAACTTAAAATTGATAGCTTCTAATTATTATTGCAAATAATAACTTGAAGATCTGAACTTGTAATTGTCAAATACAGAACTTAAAATTGATAGCTTCTAATTATTATTGCAAAATATAATTTGAAGATCTGAACTTGTAATAGATAAATACGCAACTTAGCATTGTTAAATACAAATTGTGATTGCAAATTATAACTTGAAGATCTAAACCTGTAATAGGTAAATACAGAACTTCGAATTGTTAAATTCAAACTAAGATTGCAAATAATAATTCGAAGATCTGAACTTGTAATAGTCAAATACAGAATTTCTAATTGTTAAATACAAATTATTAGTGCAAATTATAACTTGAAGATCTGAACTAGTAATTGTCAAATACAGAACTTAAAATTGATAGCTTCTAATTATTATTGCAAATAATAACTTGAAGATCTGAACTTGTAATTGTCAAATACAGAACTTAAAATTGATAGCTTCTAATTATTATTGTAAATTATAACTTGAAGATCTGAACTTGTAATAGTGAATTACAGAACTTAGATTTGTTAAATTCAAATTATTATTTCAAATTAAAACTTGAAGATCTGAACTAGTAATTGTCAAATACAGAACTTAAAATTGATAGCTCCTAATTATTATTGTAAATTATAACTTGAAGATCTGAACTTGTAATAGTGAATTACAGAACTTAGATTTGTTAAATTCAAATTATTATTTCAAATTATAACTTGAAGATCTGAACTAGTAATTGTCAAATACAGAACTTAAAATTGATAGCTTCTAATTATTATTGCATATTATAACTTGAAGATCTGAACTTGTAATTGTTAAATACAGAATTTAAAATTGATAGCTTCTAATTATTATTGCAAATAATAACTTGAAGATCTGAACTTGTAATTGTCAAATACAGAACTTAAAATTGATAGCTTCTAATTATTATTGCAAATAATAACTTGAAGATCTGAACTTGTAATTGTCAAATACAGAACTTAAAATTGATAGCTTCTAATTATTATTGCAAATTATAATTTGAAGATCTGAACTTGTAATAGACAAATACGCAACTTAGCATTGTTAAATACAAATTGTGATTGCAAATTATAACTTGAAGATCTGAACCTGTAATTGTCAAATACAGAACTTAAAATTGATAGCTTCTAATTATTATTGCAAATAATAACTTGAAGATCTGAACTTGTAATTGTCAAATACAGAACTTAAAATTGATAGCTTCTAATTATTATTGCAAATTATAATTTGAAGATCTGAACTTGTAATAGACAAATACGCAACTTAGCATTGTTAAATACAAATTATTATTACAAATTATAACTTGAAGATCTGAACTAGTAATTGTCAAATACAGAACTTAAAATTGATAGCTTCTAATTATTATTGCATATTATAACTTGAAGATCTGAACTTGTAATTGTTAAATACAGAATTTAAAATTGATAGCTTCTAATTATTATTGCAAATAATAACTTGAAGATCTGAACTTGTAATTGTCAAATACAGAACTTAAAATTGATAGCTTCTAATTATTATTGCAAATTATAATTTGAAGATCTGAACTTGTAATAGACAAATACGCAACTTAGCATTGTTAAATACAAATTGTGATTGCAAATTATAACTTGAAGATCTGAACCTGTAATTGTCAAATACAGAACTTAAAATTGATAGCTTCTAATTATTATTGCAAATAATAACTTGAAGATCTGAACTTGTAATTGTCAAATACAGAACTTAAAATTGATAGCTTCTAATTATTATTGCAAATTATAATTTGAAGATCTGAACTTGTAATAGACAAATACGCAACTTAGCATTGTTAAATACAAATTATTATTTCAAATTATTACTTGAAGATCTGAACTAGTAATTGTCAAATACAGAACTTAAAATTGATAGCTTCTAATTATTATTGCAAATTATAACTTGAAGATCTGAACTTGTAATTGTCAAATACAGAACTTAAAATTGATAGCTTTTAATTATTATTGCAAATTATAATTTGAAGATCTGAACTTGTAATAGACAAATACGCAACTTAGCATTGTTAAATACAAATTGTGATTGCAAATTATAACTTGAAGATCTGAACCTGTAATAGGAATATACAGAACTTCGAATTGTTAAATTCAAACTAAGATTGCAAATAATAATTCGAAGATCTGAACTTGTAATAATCAAATACAGAACTTCTAATTGTTAAATACAAATTATTAGTGCATATTATAACTTGAAGTTCTGAACTAGTAATTGTCAAATACAGATCTTAAAATTGATAGCTTCTAATTATTATTGCAAATTATAACTAGAAGATCTGAACTTGTAATTGTCAAATACAGAACTTAAAATTGATAGCTTCTAATTATTATATCAAATAATAACTTGAAGATCTGAACTTGTAATTGTCAAATACAGAACTTAAAATTGATAGCTTCTAATTATTATTGCAAATTATAACTTGAAGATCTGAACTTGTAATTGTCAAATACAGAACTTCTAATTGTTAAATACAAATTATTAGTGCAAATTATAACTTGAAGATCTGAACTTGTAATTGTCAAATACAGATCTTAAAATTGATAGCTTCTAATTATTATTAAAATTATAACTTGAAGATCTGAACTTGTAATAGTGAATTACAGAACTTAGATTTGTTAAATTCAAATTATTATTTCAAATTATAACTTGAAGATCTGAACTAGTAATTGTCAAATACAGAACTTAAAATTGATAGCTTCTAATTACTATTGCAAATTATAACTTGAAGATCTGAACTTGTAATTGTCAAATACAGAACTTAAAATTGATAGCTTCTAATTATTATTGTAAATTATAACTTGAAGATCTGAACTTGTAATTGTCAAATACAGAACTTAAAATTGATAGCTTCTAATTATTATTGCAAATAATAACTTGAAGATCTGAACTTGTAATTGTCAAATACAGAACTTAAAATTGATAGCTTCTAATTATTATTGCAAAATATAATTTGAAGATCTGAACTTGTAATAGATAAATACGCAACTTAGCATTGTTAAATACAAATTGTGATTGCAAATTATAACTTGAAGATCTGAACCTGTAATAGGTAAATACAGAACTTCGAATTGTTAAATTCAAACTAAGATTGCAAATAATAATTCGAAGATCTGAACTTGTAATAGTCAAATACAGAACTTCTAATTGTTAAATACAAATTATTAGTGCAAATTATAACTTGAAGATCTGAACTAGTAATTGTCAAATACAGAACTTAAAATTGATAGCTTCTAATTTTTATTGTAAATTATAACTTGAAGATCTGAACTTGTAATTGTCAAATACAGAACTTAAAATTGATTGCTTCTAATTATTATTGCAAATTATAACTTGAAGATCTGAACTAGTAATTGTTAAATACAGAACTTCAAATTGTTAAATACAAATTATTAGTGCAAATTATAACTAGAAGATCTGAACTTGTAATAGACAAATACGCAACTTAGCATTGTTAAATACAAATTGTGATTGCAAATTATAACTTGAAGATCTGAACCTGTAATAGGTAATTACAGAACTTCGAATTGTTAAATTCAAACTAAGATTGCAAATAATAATTCGAAGATCTGAACTTGTAATAGTCAAATACAGAATTTCTAATTGTTAAATACAAATTATTAGTGGAAATTATAACTTGAAGATCTGAACTAGTAATTGTCAAATACAGAACTTAAAATTGATAGCTTCTAATTATTATTGCAAATAATAACTTGAAGATCTGAACTTGTAATTGTCAAATACAGAACTTAAAATTGATAGCTTCTAATTATTATTGTAAATTATAACTTGAAGATCTGAACTTGTAATAGTGAATTACAGAACTTAGATTTGTTAAATTCAAATTATTATTTCAAATTATAACTTGAAGATCTGAACTAGTAATTGTCAAATACAGAACTTAAAATTGATAGCTTCTAATTATTATTGCTAATTATAACTTGAAGATCTGAACTTGTAATTGTCAAATACAGAACTTAAAATGGATAGCTTCTAATTATTATTGTAAATTATAACTTGAAGATCTGAACTTGTAATTGTCAAATACAGAACTTAAAATTGATAGCTTCTAATTATTATTGCAAATAATAACTTGGAGATCTGAACTAGTAATTGTCAAATACAGAACTTAAAATTGATAGCTTCTAATTATTATTGCAAATTATAACTAGAAGATCTGAACTTGTAATTGTCAAATACAGAACTTAAAATTGATAGCTTCTAATTATTATTGCAAATTATAACTTGAAGATCTGAACTTGTAATTGTCAAATACAGAACATAAAATTGATAGCTTCTAATTATTATTTCAAATTATAACTTGAAGATCAGAACTTGTAATTGTCAAATACAGAACTTAAAATTAATAGCTTCTAATTATTATTGCAAATTATAACTTGAAGATCTGAACTTGTAATTGTCAAATACAGAACTTAAAATTGATAGCTTCTAATTATTATTGTAAATTATAACTTGAAGATCTGAACTTGTAATAGTGAATTACAGAACTTAGATTTGTTAAATTCAAATTATTATTTCAAATTATAACTTGAAGATCTGAACTAGTAATTGTCAAATACAGAACTTAAAATTGATAGCTTCTAATTATTATTGCATATTATAACTTGAAGATCTGAACTTGTAATTGTTAAATACAGAATTTAAAATTGATAGCTTCTAATTATTATTGCAAATAATAACTTGAAGATCTGAACTTGTAATTGTCAAATACAGAACTTAAAATTGATAGCTTCTAATTATTATTGCAAATTATAATTTGAAGATCTGAACTTGTAATAGACAAATACGCAACTTAGCATTGTTAAATACAAATTGTGATTGCAAATAATAACTTGAAGATCTGAACCTGTAATTGTCAAATACAGAACTTAAAATTGATAGCTTCTAATTATTATTGCAAATAATAACTTGAAGATCTGAACTTGTAATTGTCAAATACAGAACTTAAAATTGATAGCTTCTAATTATTATTGCAAATTATAATTTGAAGATCTGAACTTGTAATAGACAAATACGCAACTTAGCATTGTTAAATACAAATTATTATTTCAAGTTATTACTTGAAGATCTGAACTAGTAATTGTCAAATACAGAACTTAAAATTGATAGCTTCTAATTATTATTGCAAATTATAACTTGAAGATCTGAACTTGTAATTGTCAAATACAGAACTTAAAATTGATAGCTTTTAATTATTATTGCAAATTATAATTTGAAGATCTGAACTTGTAATAGACAAATACGCAACTTAGCATTGTTAAATACAAATTGTGATTGCAAATTATAACTTGAAGATCTGAACCTGTAATAGGAATATACAGAACTTCGAATTGTTAAATTCAAACTAAGATTGCAAATAATAATTCGAAGATCTGAACTTGTAATAATCAAATACAGAACTTCTAATTGTTAAATACAAATTATTAGTGCATATTATAACTTGAAGTTCTGAACTAGTAATTGTCAAATACAGATCTTAAAATTGATAGCTTCTAATTATTATTTCAAATTATAACTAGAAGATCTGAACTTGTAATTGTCAAATACAGAACTTAAAATTGATAGCTTCTAATTATTATATCAAATTATAACTTGAAGATCTGAACTTGTAATTGTCAAATACAGAACTTAAAATTGATAGCTTCTAATTATTATTGCAAATTATAACTTGAAGATCTGAACTTGTAATTGTCAAATACAGAACTTCTAATTGTTAAATACAAATTATTAGAGCAAATTATAACTTGAAGATCTGAACTTGTAATTGTCAAATACAGAACTTAAAATTGATAGCTTCTAATTATTATTAAAATTATAACTTGAAGATCTGAACTTGTAATAGTGAATTACAGAACTTAGATTTGTTAAATTCAAATTATTATTTCAAATTATAACTTGAAGATCTGAACTAGTAATTGTCAAATACAGAACTTAAAATTGATAGCTTCTAATTACTATTGCAAATTATAACTTGAAGATCTGAACTTGTAATTGTCAAATACAGAATTTAAAATTGATAGCTTCTAATTATTATTGTAAATTATAACTTGAAGATCTGAACTTGTAATTGTCAAATACAGAACTTAAAATTGATAGCTTCTAATTATTATTGCAAATAATAACTTGAAGATCTGAACTTGTAATTGTCAAATACAGAACTTAAAATTGATAGCTTCTAATTATTATTGCAAATTATAATTTGAAGATCTGAACTTGTAATAGACAAATACGCAACTTAGCATTGTTAAATACTAATTGTGATTGCAAATTATAACTTGAAGATCTGAACCTGTAATTGTCAAATACAGAACTTAAAATTGATAGCTTCTAATTATTATTGCAAATAATAACTTGAAGATCTGAACTTGTAATTGTCAAATACAGAACTTAAAATTGATAGCTTCTAATTATTATTGCAAATTATAATTTGAAGATCTGAACTTGTAATAGACAAATACGCAACTTAGCATTGTTAAATACAAATTATTATTTCAAATTATTACTTGAAGATCTGAACTAGTAATTGTCAAATACAGAACTTAAAATTGATAGCTTCTAATTATTATTGCAAATTTTAACTTGAAGATCTGAACTTGTAATTGTCAAATACAGAACTTAAAATTGATAGCTTCTAATTATTATTGCAAATTATAATTTGAAGATCTGAACTTGTAATAGACAAATACGCAACTTAGCATTGTTAAATACAAATTGTGATTGCAAATTATAACTGGAAGATCTGAACCTGTAATAGGAATATACAGAACTTCGAATTGTTAAATTCAAACTAAGATTGCAAATAATAATTCGAAGATCTGAACTTGTAATAATCAAATACAGAACTTCTAATTGTTAAATACAAATTATTAGTGCATATTATAACTTGAAGTTCTGAACTAGTAATTGTCAAATACAGATCTTAAAATTGATAGCTTCTAATTATTATTGCAAATTATAACTAGAAGATCTGAACTTGTAATTGTCAAATACAGAACTTAAAATTGATAGCTTCTAATTATTATATCAAATTATAACTTGAAGATCTGAACTTGTAATTGTCAAATACAGAACTTAAAATTGATAGCTTCTAATTATTATTGCCAATTATAACTTGAAGATCTGAACTTGTAATTGTCAAATACAGAACTTCTAATTGTTAAATACAACTTATTAGTGCAAATTATAACTTGAAGATCTGAACTTGTAATTGTCAAATACAGAACTTAAAATTGATAGCTTCTAATTATTATTGTAAATTATAACTTGAAGATCTGAACTTGTAATAGTGAATTACAGAACTTAGATTTGTTAAATTCAAATTATTATTTCAAAATATAACTTGAAGATCTGAACTAGTAATTGTCAAATACAGAACTTAAAATTGATAGCTTCTAATAATTATTGAAAATTATAACTTGAAGATCTGAACTTGTAATTGTCAAATACAGAACTTAAAATTGATAGCTTCTAATTATTATTGCGAATTATAACTTGAAGATCTGAACTTGTAATTGTCAAATACAGAACATAAAATTGATAGCTTCTAATTATTATTTCAAATTATAACTTGAAGATCTGAACTTGTAATTGTCAAATACAGAACTTAAAATTAATAGCTTCTAATTATTATTGCAAATTATAACTTGAAGATCTGAACTTGTAATTGTCAAATACAGAACATAAAATTGATAGCTTCTAATTATTATTTCAAATTATAACTTGAAGATCTGAACTTGTAATTGTCAAATACAGAACTTAAAATTAATAGCTTCTAATTATTATTGCAAATTATAACTTGAAGATCTGAACTTGTAATTGTCAAATACAGAACTTAAAATTGATAGCTTCTAATTATTATTGTAAATTATAACTTGAAGATCTGAACTTGTAATTGTCAAATACAGAACTTAAGATTGATAGCTTCTAATTATTATTGCAAATAATAACTTGAAGATCTGATCTTGTAATTGTCAAATTCAGAACTTAAAATTGATAGCTTCTAATTATTATTGCAAATTATAACTTGAAGATCTGAACTTGTAATTGTCAAATACAGAACTTAAAATTAATAGCTTCTAATTATTATTGCAAATTATAACTTGAAGATCTGAACTTGTTATTGTCAAATACAGAACTTAAAATTGATAGCTTCTAATTATTATTGTAAGTTATAACTTGAAGATCTGAACTTGTAATCATGAATTACAGAACTTAGATTTGTTAAATTCAAATTATTATTTCAAATTATAACTTGAAGATCTGAACTAGTAATTGTCAAATGCAGAACTTAAAATTGATAGCTTCTAATTATTATTGCAAATTATAACTTGAAGATCTGAACTTGTAATTGTCAAATACAGAACTTAAAATTGATAGCTTCTAATTATTATTGTAAATTATAACTTGAAGATCTGAACTTGTAATTGTCAAATACAGAACTTAAGAGTGATAGCTTCTAATTATTATTGCAAATAATAACTTGAAGATCTGAACTTGTAATTGTCAAATTCAGAACTTAAAATTGATAGCTTCTAATTATTATTGCAAATTATAATTTGGAGATCTGAACTTGTAATTGTCAAATACAGAACTTAAAATTGATAGCTTCTAATTATTATTGCAAATTATAACTTGAAGATCTGAACTTGTAATTGTCAAATACAGAACATAAAATTGATAGCTTCTAATTATTATTGCAAATTATAACTTGAAGATCTGAACTTGTAATTGTCAAATACAGAACATAAAATTGATAGCTTCTAATTATTATTTCAAATTATAACTTGAAGATCTGAACTTGTAATTGTCAAATACAGAACATAAAATTGATAGCTTCTAATTATTATTGCAAATTATAACTTGAAGATCTGAACTTGTAATTGTCAAATACAGAACATAAAATTGAGAGCTTCTAATTATTATTTCAAATTATAACTTGAAGATCTGAACTTGTAATTGTCAAATACAGAACATAAAATTGATAGCTTCTAATTATTATTGCAAATTATAACTTGAAGATCTGAACTTGTAATTGTCAAATACAGAACTTCAAATTGTTAAATACGAATTATTAGTGCAAATTATAACTTGAAGATCTGAACTTGTAATTGTCAAATACAGAACTTAAAATTGATAGCTTCTAATTATTATTGTAAATTATAACTTGAAGATCTGAACTTGTAATAGTGAATTACAGAACTTAGATTTGTTAAATTCTAATTATTATTTCAAAATATAACTTGAAGATCTGAACTAGTAATTGTCAAATACAGAACTTAAAATTGATAGCTTCTAATAATTATTGCAAATTATAACTTGGAGATCTGAACTTGTAATTGTCAAATACAGAACTTAAAATTGATAGCTTCTAATTATTATTGCAAATTATAACTTGAAGATCTGAACTTGTAATTGTCAAATACAGAACATAAAATTGATAGCTTCTAATTATTATTTCAAATTATAACTTGAAGATCAGAACTTGTAATTGTCAAATACAGAACTTAAAATTAATAGCTTCTAATTATTATTGCAAATTATAACTTGAAGATCTGAACTTGTAATTGTCAAATACAGAACTTAAAATTGATAGCTTCTAATTATTATTGTAAGTTATAACTTGAAGATCTGAACTTGTAATCATGAATTACAGAACTTAGATTTGTTAAATTCAAATTATTATTTCAAATTATAACTTGAAGATCTGAACTAGTAATTGTCAAATGCAGAACTTAAAATTGATAGCTTCTAATTATTATTGCAAATTATAACTTGAAGATCTGAACTTGTAATTGTCAAATACAGAACTTAAAATTGATAGCTTCTAATTATTATTGTAAATTATAACTTGAAGATCTGAACTTGTAATTGTCAAATACAGAACTTAAGAGTGATAGCTTCTAATTATTATTGCAAATAATAACTTGAAGATCTGAACTTGTAATTGTCAAATTCAGAACTTAAAATTGATAGCTTCTAATTATTATTGCAAATTATAATTTGAAGATCTGAACTTGTAATAGACAAATACGCAACTAAGCATTGTTAAATACAAATTGTGATTGCAAATTATAACTTGAAGATCTGAACCTGTAATTGTCAAATACAGAACTTAAAATTGAGAGCTTCTAATTATTATTTCAAATTATAACTTGAAGATCTGAACTTGTAATTGTCAAATACAGAACATAAAATTGATAGCTTCTAATTATTATTGCAAATTATAACTTGAAGATCTGAACTTGTAATTGTCAAATACAGAACTTCAAATTGTTAAATACGAATTATTAGTGCAAATTATAACTTGAAGATCTGAACTTGTAATTGTCAAATACAGAACTTAAAATTGATAGCTTCTAATTATTATTGTAAATTATAACTTGAAGATCTGAACTTGTAATAGTGAATTACAGAACTTAGATTTGTTAAATTCTAATTATTATTTCAAAATATAACTTGAAGATCTGAACTAGTAATTGTCAAATACAGAACTTAAAATTGATAGCTTCTAATAATTATTGCAAATTATAACTTGGAGATCTGAACTTGTAATTGTCAAATACAGAACTTAAAATTGATAGCTTCTAATTATTATTGCAAATTATAACTTGAAGATCTGAACTTGTAATTGTCAAATACAGAACATAAAATTGATAGCTTCTAATTATTATTTCAAATTATAACTTGAAGATCAGAACTTGTAATTGTCAAATACAGAACTTAAAATTAATAGCTTCTAATTATTATTGCAAATTATAACTTGAAGATCTGAACTTGTAATTGTCAAATACAGAACTTAAAATTGATAGCTTCTAATTATTATTGTAAATTATAACTTGTAGATCTGAACTTGTAATAGTGAATTACAGAACTTAGATTTGTTAAATTCAAATTATTATTTCAAATTATAACTTGAAGATCTGAACTAGTAATTGTCAAATACAGAACTTAAAATTGATAGCTTCTAATTATTATTGCATATTATAACTTGAAGATCTGAACTTGTAATTGTTAAATACAGAATTTAAAATTGATAGCTTCTAATTATTATTGCAAATAATAACTTGAAGATCTGAACTTGTAATTGTCAAATACAGAACTTAAAATTGATAGCTTCTAATTATTATTGCAAATTATAATTTGAAGATCTGAACTTGTAATAGACAAATACGCAACTTAGCATTGTTAAATACAAATTGTGATTGCAAATTATAACTTGAAGATCTGAACCTGTAATTGTCAAATACAGAACTTAAAATTGATAGCTTCTAATTATTATTGCAAATAATAACTTGAAGATCTGAACTTGTAATTGTCAAATACAGAACTTAAAATTGATAGCTTCTAATTATTATTGCAAATTATAATTTGAAGATCTGAACTTGTAATAGACAAATACGCAACTTAGCATTGTTAAATACAAATTATTATTTCAAGTTATTACTTGAAGATCTGAACTAGTAATTGTCAAATACAGAACTTATAATTGATAGCTTCTAATTATTATTGCAAATTATAACTTGAAGATCTGAACTTGTAATTGTCAAATACAGAACTTAAAATTGATAGCTTTTAATTATTATTGCAAATTATAATTTGAAGATCTGAACTTGTAATAGACAAATACGCAACTTAGCATTGTTAAATACAAATTGTGATTGCAAATTATAACTTGAAGATCTGAACCTGTAATAGGAATATACAGAACTTCGAATTGTTAAATTCAAACTAAGATTGCAAATAATAATTCGAAGATCTGAACTTGTAATAATCAAATACAGAACTTCTAATTGTTAAATACAAATTATTAGTGCATATTATAACTTGAAGTTCTGAACTAGTAATTGTCAAATACAGATCTTAAAATTGATAGCTTCTAATTATTATTGCAAATTATAACTAGAAGATCTGAACTTGTAATTGTGAAATACAGAACTTAAAATTGATAGCTTCTAATTATTATATCAAATTATAACTTGAAGATCTGAACTTGTAATTGTCAAATACAGAACTTAAAATTGATAGCTTCTAATTATTATTGCAAATTATAACTTGAAGATCTGAACTTGTAATTGTCAAATACAGAACTTCTAATTGTTAAATACAAATTATTAGAGCAAATTATAACTTGAAGATCTGAACTTGTAATTGTCAAATACAGAACTTAAAATTGATAGCTTCTAATTATTATTAAAATTATAACTTGAAGATCTGAACTTGTAATAGTGAATTACAGAACTTAGATTTGTTAAATTCAAATTATTATTTCAAATTATAACTTGAAGATCTGAACTAGTAATTGTCAAATACAGAACTTAAAATTGATAGCTTCTAATTACTATTGCAAATTATAACTTGAAGATCTGAACTTGTAATTGTCAAATACAGAACTTAAAATTGATAGCTTCTAATTATTATTGTAAATTATAACTTGAAGATCTGAACTTGTAATTGTCAAATACAGAACTTAAAATTGATAGCTTCTAATTATTATTGCAAATAATAACTTGAAGATCTGAACTTGTAATTGTCAAATACAGAACTTAAAATTGATAGCTTCTAATTATTATTGCAAAATATAATTTGAAGATCTGAACTTGTAATAGATAAATACGCAACTTAGCATTGTTAAATACAAATTGTGATTGCAAATTATAACTTGAAGATCTGAACCTGTAATAGGTAAATACAGAACTTCGAATTGTTAAATTCAAACTAAGATTGCAAATAATAATTCGAAGATCTGAACTTGTAATAGTCAAATACAGAACTTCTAATTGTTAAATACAAATTATTAGTGCAAATTATAACTTGAAGATCTGAACTAGTAATTGTCAAATACAGAACTTAAAATTGATAGCTTCTAATTATTATTGTAAATTATAACTTGAAGATCTGAACTTGTAATTGTCAAATACAGAACTTAAAATTGATTGCTTCTAATTATTATTGCAAATTATAACTTGAAGATCTGAACTAGTAATTGTTAAATACAGAACTTCAAATTGTTAAATACAAATTATTAGTGCAAATTATAACTAGAAGATCTGAACTTGTAATTGTCAAATACAGCACTTAAAATTGATAGCTTCTAATTATTATTGTAAATTATAACTTGAAGATCTGAACTTGTAATAGTGAATTACAGAACTTAGATTTGATAAATTCAAATTATTATTTCAAATTATAACTTGAAGATCTGAACTAGTAATTGTCAAATACAGAACTTAAAATTGATAGCTTCTAATTACTATTGCAAATTATAACTTGAAGATCTGAACTTGTAATTGTCAAATACAGAACTTAAAATTGATAGCTTCTAATTATTATTGTAAATTATAACTTGAAGATCTGAACTTGTAATTGTCAAATACAGAACTTAAAATTGATAGCTTCTAATTATAATTGCAAATAATAACTTGAAGATCTGAACTTGTAATAGTCAAATACAGAACTTAAAATTGATAGCTTCTAATTATTATTGCAAATAATAATTCGAAGATCTGAACTTGTAATAGTCAAATACAGAACTTCTAATTGTTAAATACAAATCATTAGTGCAAATTATAATTTGAAAATCTGAACTAGTAATTGTCAAATACAGAACTTCTAATTGTTAAATACTAATTATTAGTGCAAATTATAACTTGAAGTTCTGAACTAGTAATTGTCAAATACAGATCTTAAAATTGATAGCTTCTAATTATTATTGCAAATTATAACTAGAAGATCTGAACTTGTAATTGTCAAATACAGAACTTAAAATTGATAGCTTCTAATTATTATTTCAAATTATAACTTGAAGATCTGAACTTGTAATTGTCAACTACAGAACTTAAAATTGATATCTTCTAATTATTATTGTAAATTATAACTTGAAGATCTGAACTTGTAATAGTGAATTACAGAACCTAGATTTGTTAAATTCAAATTATTATTACAAAATATAACTTGAAGATCTGAACTAGTAATTGTCAAATACAGAACTTAAAATTGATAGCTTCTAATTATTATTGTAAATTATAACTTCAAGATCTGAACTTGTAATTGTCAAATACAGAACTTAAAATTGATAGCTTCTAATTATTATTGCAAATAATAACTTGAAGATCTGAACTTGTAATTGTCAAATACAGAACTTAAAATTGATAGCTTCTAATTATTATTGCAAAATATAATTTGAAGATCTGAACTTGTAATAGATAAATACGCAACTTAGCATTGTTAAATACAAATTGTGATTGCAAATTATAACTTGAAGATCTGAACCTGTAATAGGTAAATACAGAACTTCGAATTGTTAAATTCAAACTAAGATTGCAAATAATAATTCGAAGATCTGAACTTGTAATAGTCAAATACAGAACTTCTAATTGTTAAATACAAATTATTAGTGCAAATTATAACTTGAAGATCTGAACTAGTAATTGTCAAATACAGAACTTAAAATTGATAGCTTCTAATTATTATTGTAAATTATAACTTGAAGATCTGAACTTGTAATTGTCAAATACAGAACTTAAAATTGATTGCTTCTAATTATTATTGCAAATTATAACTTGAAGATCTGAACTAGTAATTGTTAAATACAGAACTTCAAATTGTTAAATACAAATTATTAGTGCAAATTATAACTAGAAGATCTGAACTTGTAATTGTCAAATACAGCACTTAAAATTGATAGCTTCTAATTATTATTGTAAATTATAACTTGAAGATCTGAACTTGTAATAGTGAATTACAGAACTTAGATTTGATAAATTCAAATTATTATTTCAAATTATAACTTGAAGATCTGAACTAGTAATTGTCAAATACAGAACTTAAAATTGATAGCTTCTAATTACTATTGCAAATTATAACTTGAAGATCTGAACTTGTAATTGTCAAATACAGAACTTAAAATTGATAGCTTCTAATTATTATTGTAAATTATAACTTGAAGATCTGAACTTGTAATTGTCAAATACAGAACTTAAAATTGATAGCTTCTAATTATAATTGCAAATAATAACTTGAAGATCTGAACTTGTAATAGTCAAATACAGAACTTAAAATTGATAGCTTCTAATTATTATTGCAAATAATAATTCGAAGATCTGAACTTGTAATAGTCAAATACAGAACTTCTAATTGTTAAATACAAATCATTAGTGCAAATTATAATTTGAAAATCTGAACTAGTAATTGTCAAATACAGAACTTCTAATTGTTAAATACTAATTATTAGTGCAAATTATAACTTGAAGTTCTGAACTAGTAATTGTCAAATACAGATCTTAAAATTGATAGCTTCTAATTATTATTGCAAATTATAACTAGAAGATCTGAACTTGTAATTGTCAAATACAGAACTTAAAATTGATAGCTTCTAATTATTATTTCAAATTATAACTTGAAGATCTGAACTTGTAATTGTCAACTACAGAACTTAAAATTGATATCTTCTAATTATTATTGTAAATTATAACTTGAAGATCTGAACTTGTAATAGTGAATTACAGAACCTAGATTTGTTAAATTCAAATTATTATTTCAAAATATAACTTGAAGATCTGAACTAGTAATTGTCAAATACAGAACTTAAAATTGATAGCTTCTAATTATTATTGTAAATTATAACTTCAAGATCTGAACTTGTAATTGTCAAATACAGAACTTAAAATTGATAGCTTCTAATTATTATTGCAAATAATAACTTGAAGATCTGAACTTGTAATTGTCAAATACAGAACTTAAAATTGATAGCTTCTAATTATTATATCAAATTATAACTTGAAGATCTGAACTTGTAATTGTCAAATACAGAACTTAAAATTGATAGCTTCTAATTATTATTGCAAATTATAACTTGAAGATCTGAACTAGTAATTGTCAAATACAGAACTTCTAATTGTTAAATACAAATTATTAGAGCAAATTATAACTTGAAGATCTGAACTTGTAATTGTCAAATACAGAACTTAAAATTGATAGCTTCTAATTATTATTAAAATTATAACTTGAAGATCTGAACTTGTAATAGTGAATTACAGAACTTAGATTTGTTAAATTCAAATTATTATTTCAAATTATAACTTGAAGATCTGAACTAGTAATTGTCAAATACAGAACTTAAAATTGATAGCTTCTAATTACTATTGCAAATTATAACTTGAAGATCTGAACTTGTAATTGTCAAATACAGAACTTAAAATTGATAGCTTCTAATTATTATTGTAAATTATAACTTGAAGATCTGAACTTGTAATTGTCAAATACAGAACTTAAAATTGATAGCTACTAATTATTATTGCAAATAATAACTTGAAGATCTGAACTTGTAATTGTCAAATACAGAACTTAAAATTGATAGCTTCTAATTATTATTGCAAAATATAATTTGAAGATCTGAACTTGTAATAGATAAATACGCAACTTAGCATTGTTAAATACAAATTGTGATTGCAAATTATAACTTGAAGATCTGAACCTGTAATAGGTAAATACAGAACTTCGAATTGTTAAATTCAAACTAAGATTGCAAATAATAATTCGAAGATCTGAACTTGTAATAGTCAAATACAGAACTTCTAATTGTTAAATACAAATTATTATTGCAAATTATAACTTGAAGATCTGAACTTGTAATTGTCAAATACAGAACTTCTAATTGTTAAATACAAATTTTTAGAGCAAATTATAACTTGAAGATCTGAACTTGTAATTGTCAAATACAGAACTTAAAATTGATAGCTTCTAATTATTATTAAAATTATAACTTGAAGATCTGAACTTGTAATAGTGAATTACAGAACTTAGATTTGTTAAATTCTAATTATTATTTCAAATTATAACTTGAAGATCTGAACTAGTAATTGTCAAATACAGAACTTAAAATTGATAGCTTCTAATTACTATTGCAAATTATAACTTGAAGATCTGAACTTGTAATTGTCAAATACAGAACTTAAAATTGATAGCTTCTAATTATTATTGTAAATTATAACTTGAAGATCTGAACTTGTAATTGTCAAATACAGAACTTAAAATTGATAGCTACTAATTATTATTGCAAATAATAACTTGAAGATCTGAACTTGTAATTGTCAAATACAGAACTTAAAATTGATAGCTTCTAATTATTATTGCAAAATATAATTTGAAGATCTGAACTTGTAATAGATAAATACGCAACTTAGCATTGTTAAATACAAATTGTGATTGCAAATTATAACTTGAAGATCTGAACCTGTAATAGGTAAATACAGAACTTCGAATTGTTAAATTCAAACTAAGATTGCAAATAATAATTCGAAGATCTGAACTTGTAATAGTCAAATACAGAACTTCTAATTGTTAAATACAAATTATTAGTGCAAATTATAACTTGAAGATCTGAACTAGTAATTGTCAAATACAGAACTTAAAATTGATAGCTTCTAATTATTATTGTAAATTATAACTTGAAGATCTGAACTTGTAATTGTCAAATACAGAACTTAAAATTGATTGCTTCTAATTATTATTGCAAATTATAACTTGAAGATCTGAACTAGTAATTGTTAAATACAGAACTTCAAATTGTTAAATACAAATTATTAGTGCAAATTATAACTAGAAGATCTGAACTTGTAATTGTCAAATACAGCACTTAAAATTGATAGCTTCTAATTATTATTGTAAATTATAACTTGAAGATCTGAACTTGTAATAGTGAATTACAGAACTTAGATTTGATAAATTCAAATTATTATTTCAAATTATAACTTGAAGATCTGAACTAGTAATTGTCAAATACAGAACTTAAAATTGATAGCTTCTAATTACTATTGCAAATTATAACTTGAAGATCTGAACTTGTAATTGTCAAATACAGAACTTAAAATTGATAGCTTCTAATTATTATTGTAAATTATAACTTGAAGATCTGAACTTGTAATTGTCAAATACAGAACTTAAAATTGATAGCTTCTAATTATAATTGCAAATAATAACTTGAAGATCTGAACTTGTAATAGACAAATACGCAACTTAGCATTGTTAAATACAAATTGTGATTGCAAATTATAACTTGAAGATCTGAACCTGTAATAGGTAAATACAGAACTTCGAATTGTAAATTCAAACTAAGATTGCAAATAATAATTCGAAGATCTGAACTTGTAATAGTCAAATACAGAATTTCTAATTGTTAAATACAAATTATTAGTGCAAATTATAACTTGAAGATCTGAACTAGTAATTCTCAAATACAGAACTTAAAATTGATAGCTTCTAATTATTATTGCAAATAATAACTTGAAGATCTGAACTTGTAATTGTCAAATACAGAACTTAAAATTGATAGCTTCTAATTATTATTATAAATTATAACTTGAAGATCTGAACTTGTAATAGTGAATTACAGAACTTAGATTTGTTAAATTCAAATTATTATTTCAAATTATAACTTGAAGATCTGAACTAGTAATTGTCAAATACAGAACTTAAAATTGATAGCTTCTAATTATTATTGCAAATTATAACTTGAAGATCTGAACTTGTAATTGTCAAATACAGAACTTAAAATGGATAGCTTCTAATTATTATTGTAAATTATAACTTGAAGATCTGAAGTTGTAATTGTCAAATACAGAACTTAAAATTGATAGCTTCTAATTATTATTGCAAATAATAACTTGGAGATCTGAACTAGTAATTGTCAAATACAGAACTTAAAATTGATAGCTTCTAATTATTATTGCAAATTATAACTTGAAGATCTGAACTTGTAATTGTCAAATACAGAACTTAAAATGGATAGCTTCTAATTATTATTGCAAATTATAACTTGAAGATCTGAACTTGTAATTGTCAAATACAGAACATAAAATTGATAGCTTCTAATTATTATTTCAAATTATAACTTGAAGATCAGAACTTGTAATTGTCAAATACAGAACTTAAAATTAATAGCTTCTAATTATTATTGCAAATTATAACTTGAAGATCTGAACTTGTAATTGTCAAATACAGAACTTAAAATTGATAGCTTCTAATTATTATTGTAAATTATAACTTGAAGATCTGAACTTGTAATAGTGAATTACAGAACTTAGATTTGTTAAATTCAAATTATTATTTCAAATTATAACTTGAAGATCTGAACTAGTAATTGTCAAATACAGAACTTAAAATTGATAGCATAGCTTCTAATTATTATTGCATATTATAACTTGAAGATCTGAACTTGTAATTGTTAAATACAGAATTTAAAATTGATAGCTTGTAATTATTATTGCAAATAATAACTTGAAGATCTGAACTTGTAATTGTCAAATACAGAACTTAAAATTGATAGCTTCTAATTATTATTGCAAATTATAATTTGAAGATCTGAACTTGTAATAGACAAATACGCAACTTAGCATTGTTAAATACAAATTGTGATTGCAAATTATAACTTGAAGATCTGAACCTGTAATTGTCAAATACAGAACTTAAAATTGATAGCTTCTAATTATTATTGCAAATAATAACTTGAAGATCTGAACTTGTAATTGTCAAATACAGAACTTAAAATTGATAGCTTCTAATTATTATTGCAAATTATAATTTGAAGATCTGAACTTGTAATAGACAAATAGGCAACTTAGCATTGTTAAATACAAATTATTATTTCAAATTATTACTTGAAGATCTGAACTAGTAATTGTCAAATACAGAACTTAAAATTGATAGCTTCTAATTATTATTGCAAATTATAACTTGAAGATCTGAACTTGTAATTGTCAAATACAGAACTTAAAATTGATAGCTTCTAATTATTATTGCAAATTATAATTTGAAGATCTGAACTTGTAATAGACAAATACGCAACTTAGCATTGTTAAATACAAATTGTGATTGCAAATTATAACTGGAAGATCTGAACCTGTAATAGGAATATACAGAACTTCGAATTGTTAAATTCAAACTAAGATTGCAAATAATAATTCGAAGATCTGAACTTGTAATAATCAAATACAGAACTTCTAATTGTTAAATACAAATTATTAGTGCATATTATAACTTGAAGTTCTGAACTAGTAATTGTCAAATACAGATCTTAAAATTGATAGCTTCTAATTATTATTGCAAATTATAACTAGAAGATCTGAACTTGTAATTGTCAAATACAGAACTTAAAATTGATAGCTTCTAATTATTATTGCAAATTATAACTTGAAGATCTGAACTTGTAATTGTCAAATACAGAAGTTCTAATTGTTAAATACAAATTATTAGTGCAAATTATAACTTGAAGATCTGAACTTGTAATTGTCAAATACAGAACTTAAAATTGATAGCTTCTAATTATTATTGTAAATTATAACTTGAAGATCTGAACTTGTAATAGTGAATTACAGAACTTAGATTTGTTAAATTCAAATTATTATTTCAAAATATAACTTGAAGATCTGAACTAGTAATTGTCAAATACAGAACTTAAAATTGATAGCTTCTAATAATTATTGAAAATTATAACTTGAAGATCTGAACTTGTAATTGTCAAATACAGAACTTAAAATTGATAGCTTCTAATTATTATTGCGAATTATAACTTGAAGATCTGAACTTGTAATTGTCAAATACAGAACATAAAATTGATAGCTTCTAATTATTATTTCAAATTATAACTTGAAGATCTGAACTTGTAATTGTCAAATACAGAACTTTAAATAAATAGCTTCTAATTATTATTGCAAATTATAACTTGAAGATCTGAACTTGTAATTGTCAAATACAGAACTTAAAATTGATAGCTTCTAATTATTATTGTAAGTTATAACTTGAAGATCTGAACTTGTAATCATGAATTACAGAACTTAGATTTGTTAAATTCAAATTATTATTTCAAATTATAACTTGAAGATCTGAACTAGTAATTGTCAAATGCAGAACTTAAAATTGATAGCTTCTAATTATTATTGCAAATTATAACTTGAAGATCTGAACTTGTAATTGTCAAATACAGAACTTAAAATTGATAGCTTCTAATTATTATTGTAAATTATAACTTGAAGATCTGAACTTGTAATTGTCAAATACAGAACTTAAGATTGATAGCTTCTAATTATTATTGCAAATAATAACTTGAAGATCTGATCTTGTAATTGTCAAATTCAGAACTTAAAATTGATAGCTTCTAATTATTATTGCAAATTATAACTTGAAGATCTGAACTTGTAATTGTCAAATACAGAACTTAAAATTAATAGCTTCTAATTATTATTGCAAATTATAACTTGAAGATCTGAACTTGTTATTGTCAAATACAGAACTTAAAATTGATAGCTTCTAATTATTATTGTAAGTTATAACTTGAAGATCTGAACTTGTAATCATGAATTACAGAACTTAGATTTGTTAAATTCAAATTATTATTTCAAATTATAACTTGAAGATCTGAACTAGTAATTGTCAAATGCAGAACTTAAAATTGATAGCTTCTAATTATTATTGCAAATTATAACTTGAAGATCTGAACTTGTAATTGTCAAATACAGAACTTAAAATTGATAGCTTCTAATTATTATTGTAAATTATAACTTGAAGATCTGAACTTGTAATTGTCAAATACAGAACTTAAGAGTGATAGCTTCTAATTATTATTGCAAATAATAACTTGAAGATCTGAACTTGTAATTGTCAAATTCAGAACTTAAAATTGATAGCTTCTAATTATTATTGCAAATTATAATTTGAAGATCTGAACTTGTAATAGACAAATACGCAACTTAGCATTGTTAAATACAAATTGTGATTGCAAATTATAACTTGAAGATCTGAACCTGTAATTGTCAAATACAGAACTTAAAATTGAGAGCTTCTAATTATTATTTCAAATTATAACTTGAAGATCTGAACTTGTAATTGTCAAATACAGAACATAAAATTGATAGCTTCTAATTATTATTGCAAATTATAACTTGAAGATCTGAACTTGTAATTGTCAAATACAGAACTTCAAATTGTTAAATACGAATTAGTAGTGCAAATTATAACTTGAAGATCTGAACTTGTAATTGTCAAATACAGAACTTAAAATTGATAGCTTCTAATTATTATTGTAAATTATAACTTGAAGATCTGAACTTGTAATAGTGAATTACAGAACTTAGATTTGTTAAATTCTAATTATTATTTCAAAATATAACTTGAAGATCTGAACTAGTAATTGTCAAATACAGAACTTAAAATTGATAGCTTCTAATAATTATTGCAAATTATAACTTGGAGATCTGAACTTGTAATTATCAAATACAGAACTTAAAATTGATAGCTTCTAATTATTATTGCAAATTATAACTTGAAGATCTGAACTTGTAATTGTCAAATACAGAACATAAAATTGATAGCTTCTAATTATTATTTCAAATTATAACTTGAAGATCTGAACTTGTAATTGTCAAATACAGAACTTAAAATTAATAGCTTCTAATTATTATTGCAAATTATAACTTGAAGATCTGAACTTGTAATTGTCAAATACAGAACTTAAAATTGATAGCTTCTAATTATTATTGTAAGTTATAACTTGAAGATCTGAACTTGTAATCGTGAATTACAGAACTTAGATTTGTTAAATTCAAATTATTATTTCAAATTATAACTTGAAGATCTGAACTAGTAATTGTCAAATACAGAACTTAAAATTGATAGCTTCTAATTATTATTGCAAATTATAACTTGAAGATCTGAACTTGTAATTGTTAAATACAGAACTTCTAATTGTTAAATACAAATTATTAGTGCAAATTATAACTAGAAGATCTGAACTTGTAATTGTCAAATACAGCACTTAAAATTGATAGCTTCTAATTATTATTGTAAATTATAACTTGAAGATCTGAACTTGTAATAGTGAATTACAGAACTTAGATTTGATAAATTCATATTATTATTTCAAATTATAACATGAAGATCTGAACTAGTAATTGTCAAATACCGAACTTAAAATTGATAGCTTCTAATTATTATTGCAAATTATAACTTGAAGATCTGAACTTGTAATTGTCAAATACAGAACTTAAAATTGATAGCTTCTAATTATTATTGTAAATTATAACTTGAAGATCTGAACTTGTAATTGTGAAATACAGAACTTAAAATTGATAGCTTCTAATTATTATTGCAAATAATAACTTGAAGATCTGAACTTGTAATTGTCAAATACAGAACTTAAAATTGATAGCTTCTAATTATTATTGCAAAATATAATTTGAAGATCTGAACTTGTAATAGACAAATATGCAACTTAGCATTGTTAAATACAAATTGTGATTGCAAATTATAACTTGAAGATCTGAACCTGTAATAGGAAAATACAGAACTTCGAATTGTTAAATTCAAACTAAGATTGCAAATAATAATTCGAAGATCTGAACTTGTAATAGTCAAATACAGAACTTCTAATTGTTAAATACAAATTTTTATTGCAAATTATAACTTGAAGTTCTGAACTAGTAATTGTCAAATACAGATCTTAAAATTGATAGCTTCTAATTATTATTGCAAATTATAACTAGAAGATCTGAACTTGTAATTGTCAAATACAGAACTTAAAATTGATAGCTTTTAATTATTATTTCAAATTATAACTTGAAGATCTGAACTTGTAATTGTCAAATACAGTACTTAAAATTGATAGCTTCTAATTATTATTGCAAATTATAACTTGAAGATCTGAACTTGTAATTGTCAAATACAGAACTTAAAATTGATAGCTTCTAATTATTATTGTAAGTTATAACTTGAAGATCTGAACTTGTAATCGTGAATTACAGAACTTAGATTTGTTAAATTCAAATTATTATTTCAAATTATAACTTGAAGATCTGAACTAGTAATTGTCAAATACAGAACTTAAAATTGATAGCTTCTAATTATTATTGCAAATTATAACTTGAAGATCTGAACTTGTAATTGTTAAATACAGAACTTCAAATTGTTAAATACAAATTATTAGTGCAAATTATAACTAGAAGATCTGAACTTGTAATTGTCAAATACAGCACTTAAAATTGATAGCTTCTAATTATTATTGTAAATTATAACTTGAACATCTGAACTTGTAATAGTGAATTACAGAACTTAGATTTGATAAATTCAAATTATTATTTCAAATTATAACTTGAAGATCTGAACTAGTAATTGTCAAATACCGAACTTAAAATTGATAGCTTCTAATTATTATTGCAAATTATAACTTGAAGATCTGAACTTGTAATTGTCAAATACAGAACTTAAAATTGATAGCTTCTAATTATTATTGTAAATTATAACTTGAAGATCTGAACTTGTAATTGTGAAATTCAGAACTTAAAATTGATAGCTTCTAATTATTATTGCAAATAATAACTTGAAGATCTGAACTTGTAATTGTCAAATACAGAACTTAAAATTGATAGCTTCTAATTATTATTGCAAAATATAATTTGAAGATCTGAACTTGTAATAGACAAATACGCAACTTAGCATTGTTAAATACAAATTGTGATTGCAAATTATAACTTGCAGATCTGAACCTGTAATAGGAAAATACAGAACTTCGAATTGTTAAATTCAAACTAAGATTGCAAATAATAATTCGAAGATCTGAACTTGTAATAGACAAATACAGAACTGCTAATTGTTAAATACAAATTTTTATTGCAAATTATAACTTGAAGTTCTGAACTAGTAATTGTCAAATACAGATCTTAAAATTGATAGCTTCTAATTATTATTGCAAATTATAACTAGAAGATCTGAACTTGTAATTGTCAAATACAGAACTTAAAATTGATAGCTTCTAATTATTATTTCAAATTATAACTTGAAGATCTGAACTTGTAATTGTCAAATACAGAACTTAAAATTGATAGCTTCTAATTATTATTGCAAATTATAACTTGAAGATCTGAACTTGTAATTGTCAAATACAGAACTTAAAATTGATAGCTTCTAATTATTATTGTAAGTTATAACTTGAAGATCTGAACTTGTAATCGTGAATTACAGAACTTAGATTTGTTAAATTCAAATTATTATTTCAAATTATAACTTGAAGATCTGAACTAGTAATTTTCAAATACAGAACTTAAAATTGATAGCTTCTAATTATTATTGCAAATTATAACTTGAAGATCTGAACTTGTAATTGTTAAATACAGAACTTCAAATTGTTAAATACAAATTATTAGTGCAAATTATAACTAGAAGATCTGAACTTGTAATTGTCAAATACAGCACTTAAAATTGATAGCTTCTAATTATTATTGTAAATTATAACTTGAACATCTGAACTTGTAATAGTGAATTACAGAACTTAGATTTGATAAATTCAAATTATTATTTCAAATTATAACTTGAAGATCTGAACTAGTAATTATCAAATACAGAACTTAAAATTGATAGCTTCTAATTATTATTGCAAATTATAACTTGAAGATCTGAACTTGTAATTGTCAAATACAGAACTTAAAATTGATAGCTTCTAATTATTATTGTAAATTATAACTTGAAGATCTGAACTTGTAATTGTGAAATACAGAACTTAAAATTGATAGCTTCAAATTATTATTGCAAATAATAACTTGAAGATCTGAACTTGTAATTGTCAAATACAGAACTTAAAATTGATAGCTTCTAATTATTATTGCAAATTATAATTTGAAGATCTGAACTTGTAATAGACAAATACGCAACTTAGCATTGTTAAATACAAATTGTGATTGCAAATTATAACTTGAAGATCTGAACCTGTAATAGGAAAATACAGAACTTCGAATTGTTAAATTCAAACTAAGATTGCAAATAATAATTCGAAGATCTTAACTTGTAATAGTCAAATACAGAACTTCTAATTGTTAAATACAAATTATTATTGCAAATTATAACTTGAAGTTCTGAACTAGTAATTGTCAAATACAGATCTTAAAATTGATAGCTTCTAATTATTATTGCAAATTATAACTAGAAGATCTGAACTTGTAATTGTCAAATACAGAACTTAAAATTGATAGCTTCTAATTATTATTTCAAATTATAACTTGAAGATCTGAACTTGTAATTGTCAAATACAGAACTTAAAATTGATAGCTTCTAATTATTATTTCAAATTATAACTTGAAGATCTGAACTAGTAATTGTCAAATACAGAACTTAAAATTGATAGCTTCTAATTATTATTGCAAATTATAACTTGAAGATCTGAACTTGTAATTGTCAAATACAGAACTTAAAATTGATAGCTTCTAATTATTATTGTAAATTATAACTTGAAGATCTGAACTTGTAATTGTCAAATACAGAACTTAAAATTGATAGCTTCTAATTATTATTGCAAATAATAACTTGGAGATCTGAACTAGTAATTGTCAAATACAGAACTTAAAATTGATAGCTTCTAATTATTATTGCAAATTATAACTTGAAGATCTGAACTTGTAGTTGTCAAATACAGAACTTAAAATTGATAGCTTCTAATTATTATTGCACATTATAACTTGTAGATCTGAACTTGTAATTGTCAAATACAGAACTTAAAATTAATAGCTTCTAATTATTATTGCAAATTATAACTTGAAGATCTGAACTTGTAATTGTCAAATACAGAACTTAAAATTGATAGCTTCTAATTATTATTGTAAATTATAACTTGGAGATCTGAACTTGTAATAGTGAATTACAGAACTTAGATTTGTTAAATTCTAATTATTATTTCAAATTATAACTTGAAGCTCTGAACTAGTAATTGTCAAATACAGAACTTAAAATTGATAGCTTCTAATTATTATTGCATATTATAACTTGAGATCTGAACTTGTAATTGTTAAATACAGAACTTAAAATTGATAGCTTCTAATTATTATTGTAAATTATAACTTCAAGATCTGAACTTGTAATTGTCAAATGCAGAACTTAAAATTGATAGCTTCTAATTATTATTGCAAATAATAACTTGAAGATCTGAACTTGTAATTGTCAAATACAGAACTTAAAATTGATAGCTTCTAATTATTATTACAAATTATAATTTGAAGATCTGAACTTGTAATAGACAAATACGCAACTTAGCATTGTTAAATACAAATTATGATTGCAAATTATAACTTGAAGATCTGAACCTGTAATAGGTAAATACAGAACTTCGAATTGTTAAATTCAAACTAAGATTGCAAATAATAATTCGAAGATCTGAACTTGTAATAGTCAAATACAGAACTTCTAATTGTTAAATACAAATTATTAGTGCAAATTATAACTTGAAGATCTGAACTTGTAATTGTCAAATACAGAACTTAAAATTGATAGCTTCTAATTATTATTGCAAATTATAACTTGAAGATCTGAACTTGTAATAGTCAAATACAGAACTTAAAATTGATAGCTTCTAATTATTATTGTAAATTATAACTTGAAGATCTGAACTTGTAATAGTGAATTACAGAACTTAGATTTGTTAAATTCAAATTATTATTTCAAATTATAACTTGAAGATCTGCATTAGTAATTGTCAAATACAGACCTTAAAATTGATAGCTTCTAATTATTATTTCAAGTTATAACTTGAAGATCTGTACTTGTAATTGTCAAATACAGAACTTAAAATTGATAGCTTCTAATTATTATTGTAAATTATAACTTGAAGATCTGAACTTGTAATTGTCAAATACAGAACTTAAAATTGATAGCTTCTAATTATTATTGCAAATAATAACTTGGAGATCTGAACTAGTAATTGTCAAATACAGAACTTAAAATTGATAGCTTCTAATTATTATTGCAAATTATAACTTGAAGATCTGAACTTGTAATTGTAAAATACAGAACTTAAAATTGATAGCTTCTAATTATTATTGCAACTTATAACTTGAAGATCTGAACTTGTAATTGTCAAATACAGAACATAAAATTGATAGCTTCTAATTATTATTTCAAATTATAACTTGAAGATCTGAACTTGTAATTGTCAAATACAGAACTTAAAATTAATAGCTTCTAATTATTATTGCAAATTATAACTTGAAGATCTAAACTTGTAATTGTCAAATACAGAACTTAAAATTGATAGCTTCTAATTATTATTGCAAATTATAACTTGAAGATCTGAACTTGTAATAGTCAAATACAGAACTTAAAATTGATAGCTTCTAATTATTATTGTAAATTATAACTTGAAGATCTGAACTTGTAATAGTGAATTACAGAACTTAGATTTGTTAAATTCAAATTATTATTTCAAATTATAACTTGAAGATCTGAACTAGTAATTGTCAAATACAGACCTTAAAATTGATAGCTTCTAATTATTATTGCAAATTATAACTTGAAGATCTGTACTAGTAATTGTCAAATACAGAACTTAAAATTGATAGCTTCTAATTATTATTGTAAATTATAACTTGAAGATCTGAACTTGTAATTGTCAAATACAGAACTTAAAATTGATAGCTTCTAATTATTATTGCAAATAATAACTTGGAGATCTGAACTAGTAATTGTCAAATACAGAACTTAAAATTGATAGCTTCTAATTATTATTGCAAATTATAACTTGAAGATCTGAACTTGTAATTGTAAAATACAGAACTTAAAATTGATAGCTTCTAATTATTATTGCAACTTATAACTTGAAGATCTGAACTTGTAATTGTCAAATACAGAACATAAAATTGATAGCTTCTAATTATTATTTCAAATTATAACTTGAAGATCTGAACTTGTAATTGTCAAATACAGAACTTAAAATTAATAGCTTCTAATTATTATTGCAAATTATAACTTGAAGATCTAAACTTGTAATTGTCAAATACAGAACTTAAAATTGATAGCTTCTAATTATTATTGTAAATTATAACTTGAAGATCTGAACTTGTAATAGTGAATTACAGAACTTAGATTTGTTAAATTCAAATTATTATTTCAAATTATAACTTGGAGATCTGAACTAGTAATTGACAAATACAGAACTTAAAATTGATAGCTTCTAATTATTATTGCAAATTATAACTTGAAGATCTGAACTTGTAATTGTCAAATACAGAACTTAAAATTGATTGCTTCTAATTATTATTGCAAATTATAACTTGAAGATCTGAACTTGTAATTGTCAAATACAGAACATAAAATTGATAGCTTCTAATTATTATTTCAAATTATAACTTGAAGATCTGAACTTGCAATTGTCAAATACAGAACTTAAAATTAATAGCTTCTAATTATTATTGCAAATTATAACTTGAAGATCTGAACTTGTAATTGTCAAATACAAAACTTAAAATTGATAGCTTCTAATTATTATTGTAAATTATAACTTGAAGATCTGAACTTGTAATGGTGAATTACAGAACTTAGATTTGTTAAATTCAAATTATTATTTCAAATTATAACTTGAAGATCTGAACTAGTAATTGTCAAATACAGAACTTAAAATTGATAGCTTCTAATTATTACTGCATATTATAACTTGAAGATCTGAACTTGTAATTGTTAAATACAGAACTTAAAATTGATAGCTTCTAATTATTATTGTAAATTATAACTTCAAGATCTAAACTTGTAATTGTCAAATACAGAACTTAAAATTGATAGCTTCTAATTATTATTGCAAATAATAACTTGAAGATCTGAACTTGTAATTGTCAAATACAGAACTTAAAATTGATAGCTTCTAATTATTATTGCAAATTATAACTTGAAGATCTGAACTTGTAATTGTCAAATACAGAACTTCGAATTGTTAAATTCAAACTAAGATTGCAAATAATAATTCGAAGATCTGAACTTGTAATAGTCAAATACAGAACTTCTAATTGTTAAATAGAAATCATTAGTGCAAATTATAATTTGAAGATCTGAACTAGTAATTGTCAAATACAGAACTTAAAATTGATAGCTTCTAATTATTATTGCAAATTATAACTTGAAGATCTAAACTTTTAATTGTCAAATACAGAACTTCTAATTGTTAAATACAAATTATTAGTGCAAATTATAACTTGAAGATCTGAACTTGTAATTGTCAAATACAGAATTTAAATTGATAGCTTCTAATTATTATTGTAAATTATAACTTGAAGATCTGAACTTGTAATTGTCAAATACAGAACTTCTAATTGTTAAATACT
Organism: Cantharis lateralis; assembly: GCA_963170105.1. Lineage (NCBI taxonomy): Eukaryota > Metazoa > Arthropoda > Insecta > Coleoptera > Cantharidae > Cantharis > Cantharis lateralis. The sequence continues at coordinate 20,562,697 of OY720625.1, read as the reverse complement.
AATTATTATTGCAAATTATAACTAGAAGATCTGAACTTGTAATTGTCAAATACAGAACTTACAAATTGATAGCTTCTAATTATTATTTCAAATTATAACTTGAAGATCTGAACTTGTAATTGTCAAATACAGAACTTAAAATTGATAGCTTCTAATTATTATTGTAAATTATAACTTGAAGATCTGAACTTGTAATAGTGAATTACAGAACTTAGATTTGTTAAATTCAAATTATTATTTCAAAATATAACTTGAAGATCTGAACTAGTAATTGTCAAATACAGAGCTTAAAATTGATAGCTTCAAATAATTATTGCAAATTATAACTTGAAGATCTGAACTTGTAATTGTCAAATACAGAACTTAAAATTGATAGCTTCTAATTATTATTGCAAATTATAACTTGAAGATCTGAACTTGTAATTGTTAAATACAGAACTTCAAATTGTTAAATACAAATTATTAGTGCAAATTATAACTAGAAGATCTGAACTTGTAATTGTCAAATACAGCACTTAAAATTGATAGCTTCTAATTATTATTGTAAATTATAACTTGAAGATCTGAACTTGTAATAGTGAATTAGAGAACTTAGATTTGATAAATTCAAATTATTATTTCAAATTATAACTTGAAGATCTGAACTAGTAATTGTCAAATACAGAACTTAAAATTGATAGCTTCTAATTACTATTGCAAATTATAACTTGAAGATCTGAACTTGTAATTGTCAAATACAGAACTTAAAATTGATAGCTTCTAATTATTATTGTAAATTATAACTTGAAGATCTGAACTTGTAATTGTCAAATACAGAACTTAAAATTGATAGCTTCTAATTATTATTGCAAATAATAACTTGAAGATCTGAACTTGTAATTGTCAAATACAGAACTTAAAATTGATAGCTTCTAATTATTATTGCAAAATATAATTTGAAGATCTGAACTTGTAATAGATAAATACGCAACTTAGCATTGTTAAATACAAATTGTGATTGCAAATTATAACTTGAAGATCTGAACTTGTAATTGTCAAATACAGAACTTCTAATTGTTAAATACAAATTATTAGTGCAAATTATAACTTGAAGATCTGAACTTGTAATTGTCAAATACAGAACTTAAAATTGATAGCTTCTAATTATTATTGCAAATTATAACTTGAAGATCTGAACTTGTAATAGTCAAATACAGAACTTAAAATTGATAGCTTCTAATTATTATTGTAAATTATAACTTGAAGATCTGAACTTGTAATAGTGAATTACAGAACTTAGATTTGTTAAATTCAAATTATTATTTCAAATTATAACTTGAAGATCTGCATTAGTAATTGTCAAATACAGACCTTAAAATTGATAGCTTCTAATTATTATTGCAAATTATAACTTGAAGATCTGTACTTGTAATTGTCAAATACAGAACTTAAAATTGATAGCTTCTAATTATTATTGTAAATTATAACTTGAAGATCTGAACTTGTAATTGTCAAATACAGAACTTAAAATTGATAGCTTCTAATTATTATTGCAAATAATAACTTGGAGATCTGAACTAGTAATTGTCAAATACAGAACTTAAAATTGATAGCTTCTAATTATTATTGCAAATTATAACTTGAAGATCTGAACTTGTAATTGTAAAATACAGAACTTAAAATTGATAGCTTCTAATTATTATTGCAACTTATAACTTGAAGATCTGAACTTGTAATTGTCAAATACAGAACATAAAATTGATAGCTTCTAATTATTATTTCAAATTATAACTTGAAGATCTGAACTTGTAATTGTCAAATACAGAACTTAAAATTAATAGCTTCTAATTATTATTGCAAATTATAACTTGAAGATCTAAACTTGTAATTGTCAAATACAGAACTTAAAATTGATAGCTTCTAATTATTATTGCAAATTATAACTTGAAGATCTGAACTTGTAATAGTCAAATACAGAACTTAAAATTGATAGCTTCTAATTATTATTGTAAATTATAACTTGAAGATCTGAACTTGTAATAGTGAATTACAGAACTTAGATTTGTTAAATTCAAATTATTATTTCAAATTATAACTTGAAGATCTGAACTAGTAATTGTCAAATACAGACCATAAATTGATAGCTTCTAATTATTATTGCAAATTATAACTTGAAGATCTGTACTTGTAATTGTCAAATACAGAACTTAAAATTGATAGCTTCTAATTATTATTGTAAATTATAACTTGAAGATCTGAACTTGTAATTGTCAAATACAGAACTTAAAATTGATAGCTTCTAATTATTATTGCAAATAATAACTTGGAGATCTGAACTAGTAATTGTCAAATACAGAACTTAAAATTGATAGCTTCTAATTATTATTGCAAATTATAACTTGAAGATCTGAACTTGTAATTGTAAAATACAGAACTTAAAATTGATAGCTTCTAATTATTATTGCAACTTATAACTTGAAGATCTGAACTTGTAATTGTCAAATACAGAACATAAAATTGATAGCTTCTAATTATTATTTCAAATTATAACTTGAAGATCTGAACTTGTAATTGTCAAATACAGAACTTAAAATTAATAGCTTCTAATTATTATTGCAAATTATAACTTGAAGATCTAAACTTGTAATTGTCAAATACAGAACTTAAAATTGATAGCTTCTAATTATTATTGTAAATTATAACTTGAAGATCTGAACTTGTAATAGTGAATTACAGAACTTAGATTTGTTAAATTCAAATTATTATTTCAAATTATAACTTGGAGATCTGAACTAGTAATTGACAAATACAGAACTTAAAATTGATAGCTTCTAATTATTATTGCAAATTATAACTTGAAGATCTGAACTTGTAATTGTCAAATACAGAACTTAAAATTGATTGCTTCTAATTATTATTGCAAATTATAACTTGAAGATCTGAACTTGTAATTGTCAAATACAGAACATAAAATTGATAGCTTCTAATTATTATTTCAAATTATAACTTGAAGATCTGAACTTGCAATTGTCAAATACAGAACTTAAAATTAATAGCTTCTAATTATTATTGCAAATTATAACTTGAAGATCTGAACTTGTAATTGTCAAATACAAAACTTAAAATTGATAGCTTCTAATTATTATTGTAAATTATAACTTGAAGATCTGAACTTGTAATGGTGAATTACAGAACTTAGATTTGTCAAATTCAAATTATTATTTCAAATTATAACTTGAAGATCTGAACTAGTAATTGTCAAATACAGAACTTAAAATTGATAGCTTCTAATTATTACTGCATATTATAACTTGAAGATCTGAACTTGTAATTGTTAAATACAGAACTTAAAATTGATAGCTTCTAATTATTATTGTAAATTATAACTTCAAGATCTAAACTTGTAATTGTCAAATACAGAACTTAAAATTGATAGCTTCTAATTATTATTGCAAATAATAACTTGAAGATCTGAACTTGTAATTGTCAAATACAGAACTTAAAATTGATAGCTTCTAATTATTATTGTAAATTATAACTTGAAGATCTGAACTTGTAATAGTGAATTACAGAACTTAGATTTGTTAAATTCAAATTATTATTTCAAAATATAACTTGAAGATCTGAACTAGTAATTGTCAAATACAGAGCTTAAAATTGATAGCTTCAAATAATTATTGCAAATTATAACTTGAAGATCTGAACTTGTAATTGTCAAATACAGAACTTAAAATTGATAGCTTCTAATTATTATTGCAAATTATAACTTGAAGATCTGAACTAGTAATTGTCAAATACAGAACATAAAATTGATAGCTTCTAATTATTATTTCAAATTATAACTTGAAGATCTGAACTTGTAATTGTCAAATACAGAACTTAAAATTAATAGCTTCTAATTATTATTGCAAATTATAACTTGAAGATCTGAACTTGTAATTGTCAAATACAGAACTTAAAATTGATAACTTCTAATTATTATTGTAAGTTATAACTTGAAGATCTGAACTTGTAATCGTGAATTACAGAACTTAGATTTGTTAAATACAAATTATTATTTCAAATTATAACTTGAAGATCTGAACTAGTAATTGTCAAATACAGCACTTAAAATTGATAGCTTCTAATTATTATTGTAAATTATAACTTGAAGATCTGAACTTGTAATAGTGAATTAGAGAACTTAGATTTGATAAATTCAAATTATTATTTCAAATTATAACTTGAAGATCTGAACTAGTAATTGTCAAATACAGAACTTAAAATTGATAGCTTCTAATTACTATTGCAAATTATAACTTGAAGATCTGAACTTGTAATTGTCAAATACAGAACTTAAAATTGATAGCTTCTAATTATTATTGTAAATTATAACTTGAAGATCTGAACTTGTAATTGTCAAATACAGAACTTAAAATTGATAGCTTCTAATTATTATTGCAAATAATAACTTGAAGATCTGAACTTGTAATTGTCAAATACAGAACTTAAAATTGATAGCTTCTAATTATTATTGCAAAATATAATTTGAAGATCTGAACTTGTAATAGATAAATACGCAACTTAGCATTGTTAAATACAAATTGTGATTGCAAATTATAACTTGAAGATCTGAACTTGTAATTGTCAAATACAGAACTTCTAATTGTTAAATACAAATTATTAGTGCAAATTATAACTTGAAGATCTGAACTTGTAATTGTCAAATACAGAACTTAAAATTGATAGCTTCTAATTATTATTGCAAATTATAACTTGAAGATCTGAACTTGTAATAGTCAAATACAGAACTTAAAATTGATAGCTTCTAATTATTATTGTAAATTATAACTTGAAGATCTGAACTTGTAATAGTGAATTACAGAACTTAGATTTGTTAAATTCAAATTATTATTTCAAATTATAACTTGAAGATCTGCATTAGTAATTGTCAAATACAGACCTTAAAATTGATAGCTTCTAATTATTATTGCAAATTATAACTTGAAGATCTGTACTTGTAATTGTCAAATACAGAACTTAAAATTGATAGCTTCTAATTATTATTGTAAATTATAACTTGAAGATCTGAACTTGTAATTGTCAAATACAGAACTTAAAATTGATAGCTTCTAATTATTATTGCAAATAATAACTTGGAGATCTGAACTAGTAATTGTCAAATACAGAACTTAAAATTGATAGCTTCTAATTATTATTGCAAATTATAACTTGAAGATCTGAACTTGTAATTGTAAAATACAGAACTTAAAATTGATAGCTTCTAATTATTATTGCAACTTATAACTTGAAGATCTGAACTTGTAATGGTCAAATACAGAACATAAAATTGATAGCTTCTAATTATTATTTCAAATTATAACTTGAAGATCTGAACTTGTAATTGTCAAATACAGAACTTAAAATTAATAGCTTCTAATTATTATTGCAAATTATAACTTGAAGATCTAAACTTGTAATTGTCAAATACAGAACTTAAAATTGATAGCTTCTAATTATTATTGCAAATTATAACTTGAAGATCTGAACTTGTAATAGTCAAATACAGAACTTAAAATTGATAGCTTCTAATTATTATTGTAAATTATAACTTGAAGATCTGAACTTGTAATAGTGAATTACAGAACTTAGATTTGTTAAATTCAAATTATTATTTCAAATTATAACTTGAAGATCTGAACTAGTAATTGTCAAATACAGACCATAAATTGATAGCTTCTAATTATTATTGCAAATTATAACTTGAAGATCTGTACTTGTAATTGTCAAATACAGAACTTAAAATTGATAGCTTCTAATTATTATTGTAAATTATAACTTGAAGATCTGAACTTGTAATTGTCAAATACAGAACTTAAAATTGATAGCTTCTAATTATTATTGCAAATAATAACTTGGAGATCTGAACTAGTAATTGTCAAATACAGAACTTAAAATTGATAGCTTCTAATTATTATTGCAAATTATAACTTGAAGATCTGAACTTGTAATTGTAAAATACAGAACTTAAAATTGATAGCTTCTAATTATTATTGCAACTTATAACTTGAAGATCTGAACTTGTAATTGTCAAATACAGAACATAAAATTGATAGCTTCTAATTATTATTTCAAATTATAACTTGAAGATCTGAACTTGTAATTGTCAAATACAGAACTTAAAATTAATAGCTTCTAATTATTATTGCAAATTATAACTTGAAGATCTAAACTTGTAATTGTCAAATACAGAACTTAAAATTGATAGCTTCTAATTATTATTGTAAATTATAACTTGAAGATCTGAACTTGTAATAGTGAATTACAGAACTTAGATTTGTTAAATTCAAATTATTATTTCAAATTATAACTTGGAGATCTGAACTAGTAATTGACAAATACAGAACTTAAAATTGATAGCTTCTAATTATTATTGCAAATTATAACTTGAAGATCTGAACTTGTAATTGTCAAATACAGAACTTAAAATTGATTGCTTCTAATTATTATTGCAAATTATAACTTGAAGATCTGAACTTGTAATTGTCAAATACAGAACATAAAATTGATAGCTTCTAATTATTATTTCAAATTATAACTTGAAGATCTGAACTTGCAATTGTCAAATACAGAACTTAAAATTAATAGCTTCTAATTATTATTGCAAATTATAACTTGAAGATCTGAACTTGTAATTGTCAAATACAAAACTTAAAATTGATAGCTTCTAATTATTATTGTAAATTATAACTTGAAGATCTGAACTTGTAATGGTGAATTACAGAACTTAGATTTGTCAAATTCAAATTATTATTTCAAATTATAACTTGAAGATCTGAACTAGTAATTGTCAAATACAGAACTTAAAATTGATAGCTTCTAATTATTACTGCATATTATAACTTGAAGATCTGAACTTGTAATTGTTAAATACAGAACTTAAAATTGATAGCTTCTAATTATTATTGTAAATTATAACTTCAAGATCTAAACTTGTAATTGTCAAATACAGAACTTAAAATTGATAGCTTCTAATTATTATTGCAAATAATAACTTGAAGATCTGAACTTGTAATTGTCAAATACAGAACTTAAAATTGATAGCTTCTAATTATTATTGCAAATTATAACTTGAAGATCTGAACTTGTAATTGTCAAATACAGAACTTCGAATTGTTAAATTCAAACTAAGATTGCAAATAATAATTCGAAGATCTGAACTTGTAATAGTCAAATACAGAACTTCTAATTGTTAAATAGAAATCATTAGTGCAAATTATAATTTGAAGATCTGAACTAGTAATTGTCAAATACAGAACTTAAAATTGATAGCTTCTAATTATTATTGCAAATTATAACTTGCAGATCTAAACTTTTAATTGTCAAATACAGAACTTCTAATTGTTAAATACAAATTATTAGTGCAAATTATAACTTGAAGATCTGAACTTGTAATTGTCAAATACAGAATTTAAATTGATAGCTTCTAATTATTATTGTAAATTATAACTTGAAGATCTGAACTTGTAATTGTCAAATACAGAACTTCTAATTGTTAAATACTAATTATTATTGCAAATTATAACTAGAAGATCTGAACTTGTAATTGTCAAATACAGAACTTACAAATTGATAGCTTCTAATTATTATTTCAAATTATAACTTGAAGATCTGAACTTGTAATTGTCAAATACAGAACTTAAAATTGATAGCTTCTAATTATTATTGTAAATTATAACTTGAAGATCTGAACTTGTAATAGTGAATTACAGAACTTAGATTTGTTAAATTCAAATTATTATTTCAAAATATAACTTGAAGATCTGAACTAGTAATTGTCAAATACAGAGCTTAAAATTGATAGCTTCAAATAATTATTGCAAATTATAACTTGAAGATCTGAACTTGTAATTGTCAAATACAGAACTTAAAATTGATAGCTTCTAATTATTATTGCAAATTATAACTTGAAGATCTGAACTAGTAATTGTCAAATACAGAACATAAAATTGATAGCTTCTAATTATTATTTCAAATTATAACTTGAAGATCTGAACTTGTAATTGTCAAATACAGAACTTAAAATTAATAGCTTCTAATTATTATTGCAAATTATAACTTGAAGATCTGAACTTGTAATTGTCAAATACAGAACTTAAAATTGATAACTTCTAATTATTATTGTAAGTTATAACTTGAAGATCTGAACTTGTAATCGTGAATTACAGAACTTAGATTTGTTAAATACAAATTATTATTTCAAATTATAACTTGAAGATCTGAACTAGTAATTGTCAAATACAGAACTTAAAATTGATAGCTTCTAATTATTATTGCAAATTATAACTTGAAGATCTGAACTTGTAATTGTTAAATACAGAACTTCAAATTGTTAAATACAAATTATTAGTGCAAATTATAACTAGAAGATCTGAACTTGTAATTGTCAAATACAGCACTTAAAATTGATAGCTTCTAATTATTATTGTAAATTATAACTTGAAGATCTGAACTTGTAATAGTGAATTAGAGAACTTAGATTTGATAAATTCAAATTATTATTTCAAATTATAACTTGAAGATCTGAACTAGTAATTGTCAAATACAGAACTTAAAATTGATAGCTTCTAATTACTATTGCAAATTATAACTTGAAGATCTGAACTTGTAATTGTCAAATACAGAACTTAAAATTGATAGCTTCTAATTATTATTGTAAATTATAACTTGAAGATCTGAACTTGTAATTGTCAAATACAGAACTTAAAATTGATAGCTTCTAATTATTATTGCAAATAATAACTTGAAGATCTGAACTTGTAATTGTCAAATACAGAACTTAAAATTGATAGCTTCTAATTATTATTGCAAAATATAATTTGAAGATCTGAACTTGTAATAGATAAATACGCAACTTAGCATTGTTAAATACAAATTGTGATTGCAAATTATAACTTGAAGATCTGAACCTGTAATAGGTAAATACAGAACTTCGAATTGTTAAATTCAAACTAAGATTGCAAATAATAATTCGAAGATCTGAACTTGTAATAGTCAAATACAGAACTTCTAATTGATAAATACAAATTATTAGTGCAAATTATAATTTGAATATCTTAACTAGTAATTGTCAAATACAGAACTTAAAATTGATAGCTTCTAATTATTATTGCAAATTATAACTTGAAGATCTGAACTTTTAATTGTCAAATACAGAACTTCTAATTGTTAAATACAAATTATTAGTGCAAATTATAACTTGAAGATCTGAACTTGTAATTGTCAAATTCAGAACTTAAAATTGATAGCTTCTAATTATTATTGCAAATTATAACTTGAAGATCTGAACTTGTAATAGTGAATTACAGAACTTAGATTTGTTAAATTCAAATTATTATTTCAAATTATAACTTGAAGATCTGAACTAGTAATTGTCAAATACAGAACTTAAAATTGATAGCTTCTAATTATTATTGCATATTATAACTTGAAGATCTGAACTTGTAATTGTCAAATACAGAACTTAAAATTGATAGCTTCTAATTATTATTGCAAATTATAATTTGAAGATCTGAACTTGTAATAGACAAATACGCAACTTAGCATTGTTAAATACAAATTGTGATTGCAAATTATAACTTGAAGATCTGAACCTTTAATAGGTAAATACAGAACTTCGAATTGTTAAATTCAAACTAAGATTGCAAATAATAATTTGAAGATCTGAACTTGTAATAGTCAAATACAGAACTTCTAATTGTTAAATACAAATTATTAGTGCAAATTATAACTTGAAGATCTGAACTAGTAATTGTCAAATACAGAACTTAAAATTGATAGCTTCTAATTATTATTGCAAATTATAACTTGAAGATCTGAACTTGTAATTGTCAAATACAGAACTTCTAATTGTTAAATACAAATTATTAGTGCAAATTATAACTTGAAGATCTGAACTTGTAATTGTCAAATACAGAACTTCTAATTGTTAAATACAAATTATTAGTGCAAATTATAACTTGAAGATCTGAACTAGTAATTGTCAAATACAGAACTTAAAATTGATAGCTTCTAATTATTATTGTAAATTATAACTTGAAGATCTGAACTTGTAATTGTCAAATACAGAACTTAAAATTGATTGCTTCTAATTATTATTGCAAATTATAACTTGAAGATCTGAACTAGTAATTGTTAAATACAGAACTTCAAATTGTTAAATACAAATTATTAGTGCAAATTATAACTAGAAGATCTGAACTTGTAATTGTCAAATACAGCACTTAAAATTGATAGCTTCTAATTATTATTGTAAATTATAACTTGAAGATCTGAACTTGTAATAGTGAATTACAGAACTTAGATTTGATAAATTCAAATTATTATTTCAAATTATAACTTGAAGATCTGAACTAGTAATTGTCAAATACAGAACTTAAAATTGATAGCTTCTAATTACTATTGCAAATTATAACTTGAAGATCTGAACTTGTAATTGTCAAATACAGAACTTAAAATTGATAGCTTCTAATTATTATTGTAAATTATAACTTGAAGATCTCAACTTGTAATTGTCAAATACAGAACTTAAAATTGATAGCTTCTAATTATTATTGCAAATAATAACTTGAAGATCTGAACTTGTAATAGTCAAATGCAGAACTTAAAATTGATAGCTTCTAATTATTATTGCAAATAATAATTCGAAGATCTGAACTTGTAATAGTCAAATACAGAACTTCTAATTGTTAAATACAAATCATTAGTGCAAATTATAATTTGAAAATCTGAACTAGTAATTGTCAAATACAGAACTTAAAATTGATAGCTTCTAATTATTATTGCAAATTATAACTTGAAGATCTAAACTTTTAATTGTCAAATACAGAACTTCTAATTGTTAAATACAAATTATTAGTGCAAATTATAACTTGAAGATCTGAACTTGTAATTGTCAAATACAGAACTTAAAATTGATAGCTTCTAATTATTATTGCAAATAATAACTTGAAGATCTGAACTTGTAATTGTCAAATACAGAACTTAAAATTGATAGCTTCTAATTATTATTGCAAATAATAACTTGAAGATCTGAACTTGTAATTGTCAAATACAGAACTTAAAATTGATAGCTACTAATTATTATTGCAAATTATAATTTGAAGATCTGAACTTGTAATAGACAAATACGCAACTTAGCATTGTTAAATACAAATTGTGATTGCAAATTATAACTTGAAGATCTGAACCTGTAATAGGTAAATACAGAACTTCGAATTGTTAAATTCAAACTAAGATTGCAAATAATAATTCGAAGATCTGAACTTGTAATAGTCAAATACAGAATTTCTAATTGTTAAATACAAATTATTAGTGCAAATTATAACTTGAAGATCTGAACTAGTAATTGTCAAATACAGAACTTAAAATTGATAGCTTCTAATTATTATTGCAAATAATAACTTGAAGATCTGAACTTGTAATTGTCAAATACAGAACTTAAAATTGATAGCTTCTAATTATTATTGTAAATTATAACTTGAAGATCTGAACTTGTAATAGTGAATTACAGAACTTAGATTTGTTAAATTCAAATTATTATTTCAAATTAAAACTTGAAGATCTGAACTAGTAATTGTCAAATACAGAACTTAAAATTGATAGCTCCTAATTATTATTGTAAATTATAACTTGAAGATCTGAACTTGTAATAGTGAATTACAGAACTTAGATTTGTTAAATTCAAATTATTATTTCAAATTATAACTTGAAGATCTGAACTAGTAATTGTCAAATACAGAACTTAAAATTGATAGCTTCTAATTATTATTGCATATTATAACTTGAAGATCTGAACTTGTAATTGTTAAATACAGAATTTAAAATTGATAGCTTCTAATTATTATTGCAAATAATAACTTGAAGATCTGAACTTGTAATTGTCAAATACAGAACTTAAAATTGATAGCTTCTAATTATTATTGCAAATTATAATTTGAAGATCTGAACTTGTAATAGACAAATACGCAACTTAGCATTGTTAAATACAAATTGTGATTGCAAATTATAACTTGAAGATCTGAACCTGTAATTGTCAAATACAGAACTTAAAATTGATAGCTTCTAATTATTATTGCAAATAATAACTTGAAGATCTGAACTTGTAATTGTCAAATACAGAACTTAAAATTGATAGCTTCTAATTATTATTGCAAATTATAATTTGAAGATCTGAACTTGTAATAGACAAATACGCAACTTAGCATTGTTAAATACAAATTATTATTACAAATTATAACTTGAAGATCTGAACTAGTAATTGTCAAATACAGAACTTAAAATTGATAGCTTCTAATTATTATTGCATATTATAACTTGAAGATCTGAACTTGTAATTGTTAAATACAGAATTTAAAATTGATAGCTTCTAATTATTATTGCAAATAATAACTTGAAGATCTGAACTTGTAATTGTCAAATACAGAACTTAAAATTGATAGCTTCTAATTATTATTGCAAATTATAATTTGAAGATCTGAACTTGTAATAGACAAATACGCAACTTAGCATTGTTAAATACAAATTGTGATTGTAAATTATAACTTGAAGATCTGAACCTGTAATTGTCAAATACAGAACTTAAAATTGATAGCTTCTAATTATTATTGCAAATAATAACTTGAAGATCTGAACTTGTAATTGTCAAATACAGAACTTAAAATTGATAGCTTCTAATTATTATTGCAAATTATAATTTGAAGATCTGAACTTGTAATAGACAAATACGCAACTTAGCATTGTTAAATACAAATTATTATTTCAAATTATTACTTGAAGATCTGAACTAGTAATTGTCAAATACAGAACTTAAAATTGATAGCTTCTAATTATTATTGCAAATTATAACTTGAAGATCTGAACTTGTAATTGTCAAATACAGAACTTAAAATTGATAGCTTTTAATTATTATTGCAAATTATAATTTGAAGATCTGAACTTGTAATAGACAAATACGCAACTTAGCATTGTTAAATACAAATTGTGATTGCAAATTATAACTTGAAGATCTGAACCTGTAATAGGAATATACAGAACTTCGAATTGTTAAATTCAAACTAAGATTGCAAATAATAATTCGAAGATCTGAACTTGTAATAATCAAATACAGAACTTCTAATTGTTAAATACAAATTATTAGTGCATATTATAACTTGAAGTTCTGAACTAGTAATTGTCAAATACAGATCTTAAAATTGATAGCTTCTAATTATTATTGCAAATTATAACTAGAAGATCTGAACTTGTAATTGTCAAATACAGAACTTAAAATTGATAGCTTCTAATTATTATATCAAATTATAACTTGAAGATCTGAACTTGTAATTGTCAAATACAGAACTTAAAATTGATAGCTTCTAATTATTATTGCAAATTATAACTTGAAGATCTGAACTTGTAATTGTCAAATACAGAACTTCTAATTGTTAAATACAAATTATTAGTGCAAATTATAACTTGAAGATCTGAACTTGTAATAGTGAATTACAGAACTTAGATTTGTTAAATTCAAATTATTATTTCAAATTATAACTTGAAGATCTGAACTAGTAATTGTCAAATACAGAACTTAAAATTGATAGCTTCTAATTACTATTGCAAATTATAACTTGAAGATCTGAACTTGTAATTGTCAAATACAGAACTTAAAATTGATAGCTTCTAATTATTATTGCAAATTATAACTTGAAGATCTGAACTTGTAATTGTCAAATACAGAACTTCTAATTGTTAAATACAAATTATTAGTGCAAATTATAACTTGAAGATCTGAACTTGTAATAGTGAATTACAGAACTTAGATTTGTTAAATTCAAATTATTATTTCAAATTATAACTTGAAGATCTGAACTAGTAATTGTCAAATACAGAACTTAAAATTGATAGCTTCTAATTACTATTGCAAATTATAACTTGAAGATCTGAACTTGTAATTGTCAAATACAGAACTTAAAATTGATAGCTTCTAATTATTATTGTAAATTATAACTTGAAGATCTGAACTTGTAATTGTCAAATACAGAACTTAAAATTGATAGCTTCTAATTATTATTGCAAATAATAACTTGAAGATCTGAACTTGTAATTGTCAAATACAGAACTTAAAATTGATAGCTTCTAATTATTATTGCAAAATATAATTTGAAGATCTGAACTTGTAATAGATAAATACGCAACTTAGCATTGTTAAATACAAATTGTGATTGCAAATTATAACTTGAAGATCTGAACCTGTAATAGGTAAATACAGAACTTCGAATTGTTAAATTCAAACTAAGATTGCAAATAATAATTCGAAGATCTGAACTTGTAATAGTCAAATACAGAACTTCTAATTGTTAAATACAAATTATTAGTGCAAATTATAACTTGAAGATCTGAACTAGTAATTGTCAAATACAGAACTTAAAATTGATAGCTTCTAATTTTTATTGTAAATTATAACTTGAAGATCTGAACTTGTAATTGTCAAATACAGAACTTAAAATTGATAGCTTCTAATTATTATTGTAAATTATAACTTGAAGATCTGAACTTGTAATAGTGAATTACAGAACTTAGATTTGTTAAATTCAAATTATTATTTCAAATTATAACTTGAAGATCTGAACTAGTAATTGTCAAATACAGAACTTAAAATTGATAGCTTCTAATTATTATTGCATATTATAACTTGAAGATCTGAACTTGTAATTGTTAAATACAGAATTTAAAATTGATAGCTTCTAATTATTATTGCAAATAATAACTTGAAGATCTGAACTTGTAATTGTCAAATACAGAACTTAAAATTGATAGCTTCTAATTATTATTGCAAATTATAATTTGAAGATCTGAACTTGTAATAGACAAATACGCAACTTAGCATTGTTAAATACAAATTGTGATTGCAAATTATAACTTGAAGATCTGAACCTGTAATTGTCAAATACAGAACTTAAAATTGATAGCTTCTAATTATTATTGCAAATAATAACTTGAAGATCTGAACTTGTAATTGTCAAATACAGAACTTAAAATTGATAGCTTCTAATTATTATTGCAAATTATAATTTGAAGATCTGAACTTGTAATAGACAAATACGCAACTTAGCATTGTTAAATACAAATTATTATTTCAAGTTATTACTTGAAGATCTGAACTAGTAATTGTCAAATACAGAACTTAAAATTGATAGCTTCTAATTATTATTGCAAATTATAACTTGAAGATCTGAACTTGTAATTGTCAAATACAGAACTTAAAATTGATAGCTTTTAATTATTATTGCAAATTATAATTTGAAGATCTGAACTTGTAATAGACAAATACGCAACTTAGCATTGTTAAATACAAATTGTGATTGCAAATTATAACTTGAAGATCTGAACCTGTAATAGGAATATACAGAACTTCGAATTGTTAAATTCAAACTAAGATTGCAAATAATAATTCGAAGATCTGAACTTGTAATAATCAAATACAGAACTTCTAATTGTTAAATACAAATTATTAGTGCATATTATAACTTGAAGTTCTGAACTAGTAATTGTCAAATACAGATCTTAAAATTGATAGCTTCTAATTATTATTGCAAATTATAACTAGAAGATCTAAACTTGTAATTGTCAAATACAGAACTTAAAATTGATAGCTTCTAATTATTATATCAAATTATAACTTGAAGATCTGAACTTGTAATTGTCAAATACAGAACTTAAAATTGATAGCTTCTAATTATTATTGCAAATTATAACTTGAAGATCTGAACTTGTAATTGTCAAATACAGAACTTCTAATTGTTAAATACAAATTATTAGTGCAAATTATAACTTGAAGATCTGAACTTGTAATTGTCAAATACAGATCTTAAAATTGATAGCTTCTAATTATTATTAAAATTATAACTTGAAGATCTGAACTTGTAATAGTGAATTACAGAACTTAGATTTGTTAAATTCAAATTATTATTTCAAATTATAACTTGAAGATCTGAACTAGTAATTGTCAAATACAGAACTTAAAATTGATAGCTTCTAATTACTATTGCAAATTATAACTTGAAGATCTGAACTTGTAATTGTCAAATACAGAACTTAAAATTGATAGCTTCTAATTATTATTGTAAATTATAACTTGAAGATCTGAACTTGTAATTGTCAAATACAGAACTTAAAATTGATAGCTTCTAATTATTATTGCAAATAATAACTTGAAGATCTGAACTTGTAATTGTCAAATACAGAACTTAAAATTGATAGCTTCTAATTATTATTGCAAAATATAATTTGAAGATCTGAACTTGTAATAGATAAATACGCAACTTAGCATTGTTAAATACAAATTGTGATTGCAAATTATAACTTGAAGATCTGAACCTGTAATAGGTAAATACAGAACTTCGAATTGTTAAATTCAAACTAAGATTGCAAATAATAATTCGAAGATCTGAACTTGTAATAGTCAAATACAGAACTTCTAATTGTTAAATACAAATTATTAGTGCAAATTATAACTTGAAGATCTGAACTAGTAATTGTCAAATACAGAACTTAAAATTGATAGCTTCTAATTTTTATTGTAAATTATAACTTGAAGATCTGAACTTGTAATTGTCAAATACAGAACTTAAAATTGATAGCTTCTAATTATTATTGTAAATTATAACTTGAAGATCTGAACTTGTAATAGTGAATTACAGAACTTAGATTTGTTAAATTCAAATTATTATTTCAAATTATAACTTGAAGATCTGAACTAGTAATTGTCAAATACAGAACTTAAAATTGATAGCTTCTAATTATTATTGCATATTATAACTTGAAGATCTGAACTTGTAATTGTTAAATACAGAATTTAAAATTGATAGCTTCTAATTATTATTGCAAATAATAACTTGAAGATCTGAACTTGTAATTGTCAAATACAGAACTTAAAATTGATAGCTTCTAATTATTATTGCAAATTATAATTTGAAGATCTGAACTTGTAATAGACAAATACGCAACTTAGCATTGTTAAATACAAATTGTGATTGCAAATTATAACTTGAAGATCTGAACCTGTAATTGTCAAATACAGAACTTAAAATTGATAGCTTCTAATTATTATTGCAAATAATAACTTGAAGATCTGAACTTGTAATTGTCAAATACAGAACTTAAAATTGATAGCTTCTAATTATTATTGCAAATTATAATTTGAAGATCTGAACTTGTAATAGACAAATACGCAACTTAGCATTGTTAAATACAAATTATTATTTCAAGTTATTACTTGAAGATCTGAACTAGTAATTGTCAAATACAGAACTTAAAATTGATAGCTTCCAATTATTATTGCAAATTATAACTTGAAGATCTGAACTTGTAATTGTCAAATACAGAACTTAAAATTGATAGCTTTTAATTATTATTGCAAATTATAATTTGAAGATCTGAACTTGTAATAGACAAATACGCAACTTAGCATTGTTAAATACAAATTGTGATTGCAAATTATAACTTGAAGATCTGAACCTGTAATAGGAATATACAGAACTTCGAATTGTTAAATTCAAACTAAGATTGCAAATAATAATTCGAAGATCTGAACTTGTAATAATCAAATACAGAACTTCTAATTGTTAAATACAAATTATTAGTGCATATTATAACTTGAAGTTCTGAACTAGTAATTGTCAAATACAGATCTTAAAATTGATAGCTTCTAATTATTATTGCAAATTATAACTAGAAGATCTAAACTTGTAATTGTCAAATACAGAACTTAAAATTGATAGCTTCTAATTATTATATCAAATTATAACTTGAAGATCTGAACTTGTAATTGTCAAATACAGAACTTAAAATTGATAGCTTCTAATTATTATTGCAAATTATAACTTGAAGATCTGAACTTGTAATTGTCAAATACAGAACTTCTAATTGTTAAATACAAATTATTAGTGCAAATTATAACTTGAAGATCTGAACTTGTAATTGTCAAATACAGATCTTAAAATTGATAGCTTCTAATTATTATTAAAATTATAACTTGAAGATCTGAACTTGTAATAGTGAATTACAGAACTTAGATTTGTTAAATTCAAATTATTATTTCAAATTATAACTTGAAGATCTGAACTAGTAATTGTCAAATACAGAACTTAAAATTGATAGCTTCTAATTACTATTGCAAATTATAACTTGAAGATCTGAACTTGTAATTGTCAAATACAGAACTTAAAATTGATAGCTTCTAATTATTATTGTAAATTATAACTTGAAGATCTGAACTTGTAATTGTCAAATACAGAACTTAAAATTGATAGCTTCTAATTATTATTGCAAATAATAACTTGAAGATCTGAACTTGTAATTGTCAAATACAGAACTTAAAATTGATAGCTTCTAATTATTATTGCAAAATATAATTTGAAGATCTGAACTTGTAATAGATAAATACGCAACTTAGCATTGTTAAATACAAATTGTGATTGCAAATTATAACTTGAAGATCTGAACCTGTAATAGGTAAATACAGAACTTCGAATTGTTAAATTCAAACTAAGATTGCAAATAATAATTCGAAGATCTGAACTTGTAATAGTCAAATACAGAACTTCTAATTGTTAAATACAAATTATTAGTGCAAATTATAACTTGAAGATCTGAACTAGTAATTGTCAAATACAGAACTTAAAATTGATAGCTTCTAATTTTTATTGTAAATTATAACTTGAAGATCTGAACTTGTAATTGTCAAATACAGAACTTAAAATTGATAGCTTCTAATTATTATTGTAAATTATAACTTGAAGATCTGAACTTGTAATAGTGAATTACAGAACTTAGATTTGTTAAATTCAAATTATTATTTCAAATTATAACTTGAAGATCTGAACTAGTAATTGTCAAATACAGAACTTAAAATTGATAGCTTCTAATTATTATTGCATATTATAACTTGAAGATCTGAACTTGTAATTGTTAAATACAGAATTTAAAATTGATAGCTTCTAATTATTATTGCAAATAATAACTTGAAGATCTGAACTTGTAATTGTCAAATACAGAACTTAAAATTGATAGCTTCTAATTATTATTGCAAATTATAATTTGAAGATCTGAACTTGTAATAGACAAATACGCAACTTAGCATTGTTAAATACAAATTGTGATTGCAAATTATAACTTGAAGATCTGAACCTGTAATTGTCAAATACAGAACTTAAAATTGATAGCTTCTAATTATTATTGCAAATAATAACTTGAAGATCTGAACTTGTAATTGTCAAATACAGAACTTAAAATTGATAGCTTCTAATTATTATTGCAAATTATAATTTGAAGATCTGAACTTGTAATAGACAAATACGCAACTTAGCATTGTTAAATACAAATTATTATTTCAAGTTATTACTTGAAGATCTGAACTAGTAATTGTCAAATACAGAACTTAAAATTGATAGCTTCTAATTATTATTGCAAATTATAACTTGAAGATCTGAACTTGTAATTGTCAAATACAGAACTTAAAATTGATAGCTTTTAATTATTATTGCAAATTATAATTTGAAGATCTGAACTTGTAATAGACAAATACGCAACTTAGCATTGTTAAATACAAATTGTGATTGCAAATTATAACTTGAAGATCTGAACCTGTAATAGGAATATACAGAACTTCGAATTGTTAAATTCAAACTAAGATTGCAAATAATAATTCGAAGATCTGAACTTGTAATAATCAAATACAGAACTTCTAATTGTTAAATACAAATTATTAGTGCATATTATAACTTGAAGTTCTGAACTAGTAATTGTCAAATACAGATCTTAAAATTGATAGCTTCTAATTATTATTTCAAATTATAACTAGAAGATCTGAACTTGTAATTGTCAAATACAGAACTTAAAATTGATAGCTTCTAATTATTATATCAAATTATAACTTGAAGATCTGAACTTGTAATTGTCAAATACAGAACTTAAAATTGATAGCTTCTAATTATTATTGCAAATTATAACTTGAAGATCTGAACTTGTAATTGTCAAATACAGAACTTCTAATTGTTAAATACAAATTATTAGAGCAAATTATAACTTGAAGATCTGAACTTGTAATTGTCAAATACAGAACTTAAAATTGATAGCTTCTAATTATTATTAAAATTATAACTTGAAGATCTGAACTTGTAATAGTGAATTACAGAACTTAGATTTGTTAAATTCAAATTATTATTTCAAATTATAACTTGAAGATCTGAACTAGTAATTGTCAAATACAGAACTTAAAATTGATAGCTTCTAATTACTATTGCAAATTATAACTTGAAGATCTGAACTTGTAATTGTCAAATACAGAATTTAAAATTGATAGCTTCTAATTATTATTGTAAATTATAACTTGAAGATCTGAACTTGTAATTGTCAAATACAGAACTTAAAATTGATAGCTTCTAATTATTATTGCAAATAATAACTTGAAGATCTGAACTTGTAATTGTCAAATACAGAACTTAAAATTGATAGCTTCTAATTATTATTGCAAATTATAATTTGAAGATCTGAACTTGTAATAGACAAATACGCAACTTAGCATTGTTAAATACTAATTGTGATTGCAAATTATAACTTGAAGATCTGAACCTGTAATTGTCAAATACAGAACTTAAAATTGATAGCTTCTAATTATTATTGCAAATAATAACTTGAAGATCTGAACTTGTAATTGTCAAATACAGAACTTAAAATTGATAGCTTCTAATTATTATTGCAAATTATAATTTGAAGATCTGAACTTGTAATAGACAAATACGCAACTTAGCATTGTTAAATACAAATTATTATTTCAAATTATTACTTGAAGATCTGAACTAGTAATTGTCAAATACAGAACTTAAAATTGATAGCTTCTAATTATTATTGCAAATTTTAACTTGAAGATCTGAACTTGTAATTGTCAAATACAGAACTTAAAATTGATAGCTTCTAATTATTATTGCAAATTATAATTTGAAGATCTGAACTTGTAATAGACAAATACGCAACTTAGCATTGTTAAATACAAATTGTGATTGCAAATTATAACTGGAAGATCTGAACCTGTAATAGGAATATACAGAACTTCGAATTGTTAAATTCAAACTAAGATTGCAAATAATAATTCGAAGATCTGAACTTGTAATAATCAAATACAGAACTTCTAATTGTTAAATACAAATTATTAGTGCATATTATAACTTGAAGTTCTGAACTAGTAATTGTCAAATACAGATCTTAAAATTGATAGCTTCTAATTATTATTGCAAATTATAACTAGAAGATCTGAACTTGTAATTGTCAAATACAGAACTTAAAATTGATAGCTTCTAATTATTATATCAAATTATAACTTGAAGATCTGAACTTGTAATTGTCAAATACAGAACTTAAAATTGATAGCTTCTAATTATTATTGCCAATTATAACTTGAAGATCTGAACTTGTAATTGTCAAATACAGAACTTCTAATTGTTAAATACAACTTATTAGTGCAAATTATAACTTGAAGATCTGAACTTGTAATTGTCAAATACAGAACTTAAAATTGATAGCTTCTAATTATTATTGTAAATTATAACTTGAAGATCTGAACTTGTAATAGTGAATTACAGAACTTAGATTTGTTAAATTCAAATTATTATTTCAAAATATAACTTGAAGATCTGAACTAGTAATTGTCAAATACAGAACTTAAAATTGATAGCTTCTAATAATTATTGAAAATTATAACTTGAAGATCTGAACTTGTAATTGTCAAATACAGAACTTAAAATTGATAGCTTCTAATTATTATTGCGAATTATAACTTGAAGATCTGAACTTGTAATTGTCAAATACAGAACATAAAATTGATAGCTTCTAATTATTATTTCAAATTATAACTTGAAGATCTGAACTTGTAATTGTCAAATACAGAACTTAAAATTAATAGCTTCTAATTATTATTGCAAATTATAACTTGAAGATCTGAACTTGTAATTGTCAAATACAGAACATAAAATTGATAGCTTCTAATTATTATTTCAAATTATAACTTGAAGATCTGAACTTGTAATTGTCAAATACAGAACTTAAAATTAATAGCTTCTAATTATTATTGCAAATTATAACTTGAAGATCTGAACTTGTAATTGTCAAATACAGAACTTAAAATTGATAGCTTCTAATTATTATTGTAAATTATAACTTGAAGATCTGAACTTGTAATTGTCAAATACAGAACTTAAGATTGATAGCTTCTAATTATTATTGCAAATAATAACTTGAAGATCTGATCTTGTAATTGTCAAATTCAGAACTTAAAATTGATAGCTTCTAATTATTATTGCAAATTATAACTTGAAGATCTGAACTTGTAATTGTCAAGTACAGAACTTAAAATTAATAGCTTCTAATTATTATTGCAAATTATAACTTGAAGATCTGAACTTGTTATTGTCAAATACAGAACTTAAAATTGATAGCTTCTAATTATTATTGTAAGTTATAACTTGAAGATCTGAACTTGTAATCATGAATTACAGAACTTAGATTTGTTAAATTCAAATTATTATTTCAAATTATAACTTGAAGATCTGAACTAGTAATTGTCAAATGCAGAACTTAAAATTGATAGCTTCTAATTATTATTGCAAATTATAACTTGAAGATCTGAACTTGTAATTGTCAAATACAGAACTTAAAATTGATAGCTTCTAATTATTATTGTAAATTATAACTTGAAGATCTGAACTTGTAATTGTCAAATACAGAACTTAAGAGTGATAGCTTCTAATTATTATTGCAAATAATAACTTGAAGATCTGAACTTGTAATTGTCAAATTCAGAACTTAAAATTGATAGCTTCTAATTATTATTGCAAATTATAATTTGAAGATCTGAACTTGTAATAGACAAATACGCAACTTAGCATTGTTAAATACAAATTGTGATTGCAAATTATAACTTGAAGATCTGAACCTGTAATTGTCAAATACAGAACTTAAAATTGAGAGCTTCTAATTATTATTTCAAATTATAACTTGAAGATCTGAACTTGTAATTGTCAAATACAGAACATAAAATTGATAGCTTCTAATTATTATTGCAAATTATAACTTGAAGATCTGAACTTGTAATTGTCAAATACAGAACTTCAAATTGTTAAATACGAATTATTAGTGCAAATTATAACTTGAAGATCTGAACTTGTAATTGTCAAATACAGAACTTAAAATTGATAGCTTCTAATTATTATTGTAAATTATAACTTGAAGATCTGAACTTGTAATAGTGAATTACAGAACTTAGATTTGTTAAATTCTAATTATTATTTCAAAATATAACTTGAAGATCTGAACTAGTAATTGTCAAATACAGAACTTAAAATTGATAGCTTCTAATAATTATTGCAAATTATAACTTGGAGATCTGAACTTGTAATTGTCAAATACAGAACTTAAAATTGATAGCTTCTAATTATTATTGCAAATTATAACTTGAAGATCTGAACTTGTAATTGTCAAATA
Organism: Cantharis lateralis; assembly: GCA_963170105.1. NCBI lineage: Eukaryota > Metazoa > Arthropoda > Insecta > Coleoptera > Cantharidae > Cantharis > Cantharis lateralis. Next base: position 20,539,165 of record OY720625.1, on the reverse strand, counting down.
CAGAACATAAAATTGATAGCTTCTAATTATTATTTCAAATTATAACTTGAAGATCAGAACTTGTAATTGTCAAATACAGAACTTAAAATTAATAGCTTCTAATTATTATTGCAAATTATAACTTGAAGATCTGAACTTGTAATTGTCAAATACAGAACTTAAAATTGATAGCTTCTAATTATTATTGTAAATTATAACTTGTAGATCTGAACTTGTAATAGTGAATTACAGAACTTAGATTTGTTAAATTCAAATTATTATTTCAAATTATAACTTGAAGATCTGAACTAGTAATTGTCAAATACAGAACTTAAAATTGATAGCTTCTAATTATTATTGCATATTATAACTTGAAGATCTGAACTTGTAATTGTTAAATACAGAATTTAAAATTGATAGCTTCTAATTATTATTGCAAATAATAACTTGAAGATCTGAACTTGTAATTGTCAAATACAGAACTTAAAATTGATAGCTTCTAATTATTATTGCAAATTATAATTTGAAGATCTGAACTTGTAATAGACAAATACGCAACTTAGCATTGTTAAATACAAATTGTGATTGCAAATTATAACTTGAAGATCTGAACCTGTAATTGTCAAATACAGAACTTAAAATTGATAGCTTCTAATTATTATTGCAAATAATAACTTGAAGATCTGAACTTGTAATTGTCAAATACAGAACTTAAAATTGATAGCTTCTAATTATTATTGCAAATTATAATTTGAAGATCTGAACTTGTAATAGACAAATACGCAACTTAGCATTGTTAAATACAAATTATTATTTCAAGTTATTACTTGAAGATCTGAACTAGTAATTGTCAAATACAGAACTTAAAATTGATAGCTTCTAATTATTATTGCAAATTATAACTTGAAGATCTGAACTTGTAATTGTCAAATACAGAACTTAAAATTGATAGCTTTTAATTATTATTGCAAATTATAATTTGAAGATCTGAACTTGTAATAGACAAATACGCAACTTAGCATTGTTAAATACAAATTGTGATTGCAAATTATAACTTGAAGATCTGAACCTGTAATAGGAATATACAGAACTTCGAATTGTTAAATTCAAACTAAGATTGCAAATAATAATTCGAAGATCTGAACTTGTAATAATCAAATACAGAACTTCTAATTGTTAAATACAAATTATTAGTGCATATTATAACTTGAAGTTCTGAACTAGTAATTGTCAAATACAGATCTTAAAATTGATAGCTTCTAATTATTATTGCAAATTATAACTAGAAGATCTGAACTTGTAATTGTCAAATACAGAACTTAAAATTGATAGCTTCTAATTATTATATCAAATTATAACTTGAAGATCTGAACTTGTAATTGTCAAATACAGAACTTAAAATTGATAGCTTCTAATTATTATTGCAAATTATAACTTGAAGATCTGAACTTGTAATTGTCAAATACAGAACTTCTAATTGTTAAATACAAATTATTAGAGCAAATTATAACTTGAAGATCTGAACTTGTAATTGTCAAATACAGAACTTAAAATTGATAGCTTCTAATTATTATTAAAATTATAACTTGAAGATCTGAACTTGTAATAGTGAATTACAGAACTTAGATTTGTTAAATTCAAATTATTATTTCAAATTATAACTTGAAGATCTGAACTAGTAATTGTCAAATACAGAACTTAAAATTGATAGCTTCTAATTACTATTGCAAATTATAACTTGAAGATCTGAACTTGTAATTGTCAAATACAGAACTTAAAATTGATAGCTTCTAATTATTATTGTAAATTATAACTTGAAGATCTGAACTTGTAATTGTCAAATACAGAACTTAAAATTGATAGCTTCTAATTATTATTGCAAATAATAACTTGAAGATCTGAACTTGTAATTGTCAAATACAGAACTTAAAATTGATAGCTTCTAATTATTATTGCAAAATATAATTTGAAGATCTGAACTTGTAATAGATAAATACGCAACTTAGCATTGTTAAATACAAATTGTGATTGCAAATTATAACTTGAAGATCTGAACCTGTAATAGGTAAATACAGAACTTCGAATTGTTAAATTCAAACTAAGATTGCAAATAATAATTCGAAGATCTGAACTTGTAATAGTCAAATACAGAACTTCTAATTGTTAAATACAAATTATTAGTGCAAATTATAACTTGAAGATCTGAACTAGTAATTGTCAAATACAGAACTTAAAATTGATAGCTTCTAATTATTATTGTAAATTATAACTTGAAGATCTGAACTTGTAATTGTCAAATACAGAACTTAAAATTGATTGCTTCTAATTATTATTGCAAATTATAACTTGAAGATCTGAACTAGTAATTGTTAAATACAGAACTTCAAATTGTTAAATACAAATTATTAGTGCAAATTATAACTAGAAGATCTGAACTTGTAATTGTCAAATACAGCACTTAAAATTGATAGCTTCTAATTATTATTGTAAATTATAACTTGAAGATCTGAACTTGTAATAGTGAATTACAGAACTTAGATTTGATAAATTCAAATTATTATTTCAAATTATAACTTGAAGATCTGAACTAGTAATTGTCAAATACAGAACTTAAAATTGATAGCTTCTAATTACTATTGCAAATTATAACTTGAAGATCTGAACTTGTAATTGTCAAATACAGAACTTAAAATTGATAGCTTCTAATTATTATTGTAAATTATAACTTGAAGATCTGAACTTGTAATTGTCAAATACAGAACTTAAAATTGATAGCTTCTAATTATAATTGCAAATAATAACTTGAAGATCTGAACTTGTAATAGTCAAATACAGAACTTAAAATTGATAGCTTCTAATTATTATTGCAAATAATAATTCGAAGATCTGAACTTGTAATAGTCAAATACAGAACTTCTAATTGTTAAATACAAATCATTAGTGCAAATTATAATTTGAAAATCTGAACTAGTAATTGTCAAATACAGAACTTCTAATTGTTAAATACTAATTATTAGTGCAAATTATAACTTGAAGTTCTGAACTAGTAATTGTCAAATACAGATCTTAAAATTGATAGCTTCTAATTATTATTGCAAATTATAACTAGAAGATCTGAACTTGTAATTGTCAAATACAGAACTTAAAATTGATAGCTTCTAATTATTATTTCAAATTATAACTTGAAGATCTGAACTTGTAATTGTCAACTACAGAACTTAAAATTGATATCTTCTAATTATTATTGTAAATTATAACTTGAAGATCTGAACTTGTAATAGTGAATTACAGAACCTAGATTTGTTAAATTCAAATTATTATTTCAAAATATAACTTGAAGATCTGAACTAGTAATTGTCAAATACAGAACTTAAAATTGATAGCTTCTAATTATTATTGTAAATTATAACTTCAAGATCTGAACTTGTAATTGTCAAATACAGAACTTAAAATTGATAGCTTCTAATTATTATTGCAAATAATAACTTGAAGATCTGAACTTGTAATTGTCAAATACAGAACTTAAAATTGATAGCTTCTAATTATTATTGCAAATTATAATTTGAAGATCTGAACTTGTAATAGACAAATACGCAACTTAGCATTGTTAAATACAAATTGTGATTGCAAATTATAACTTGAAGATCTGAACCTGTAATAGGAATATACAGAACTTCGAATTGTTAAATTCAAACTAAGATTGCAAATAATAATTCGAAGATCTGAACTTGTAATAATCAAATACAGAACTTCTAATTGTTAAATACAAATTATTAGTGCATATTATAACTTGAAGTTCTGAACTAGTAATTGTCAAATACAGATCTTAAAATTGATAGCTTCTAATTATTATTGCAAATTATAACTAGAAGATCTGAACTTGTAATTGTCAAATACAGAACTTAAAATTGATAGCTTCTAATTATTATATCAAATTATAACTTGAAGATCTGAACTTGTAATTGTCAAATACAGAACTTAAAATTGATAGCTTCTAATTATTATTGCAAATTATAACTTGAAGATCTGAACTTGTAATTGTCAAATACAGAACTTCTAATTATTAAATACAAATTATTAGAGCAAATTATAACTTGAAGATCTGAACTTGTAATTGTCAAATACAGAACTTAAAATTGATAGCTTCTAATTATTATTAAAATTATAACTTGAAGATCTGAACTTGTAATAGTGAATTACAGAACTTAGATTTGTTAAATTCAAATTATTATTTCAAATTATAACTTGAAGATCTGAACTAGTAATTGTCAAATACAGAACTTAAAATTGATAGCTTCTAATTACTATTGCAAATTATAACTTGAAGATCTGAACTTGTAATTGTCAAATACAGAACTTAAAATTGATAGCTTCTAATTATTATTGTAAATTATAACTTGAAGATCTGAACTTGTAATTGTCAAATACAGAACTTAAAATTGATAGCTTCTAATTATTATTGCAAATTATAACTTGAAGATCTGAACTTGTAATTGTCAAATACAGAACTTAAAATTGATAGCTTTTAATTATTATTGCAAATTATAATTTGAAGATCTGAACTTGTAATAGACAAATACGCAACTTAGCATTGTTAAATACAAATTGTGATTGCAAATTATAACTTGAAGATCTGAACCTGTAATAGGAATATACAGAACTTCGAATTGTTAAATTCAAACTAAGATTGCAAATAATAATTCGAAGATCTGAACTTGTAATAATCAAATACAGAACTTCTAATTGTTAAATACAAATTATTAGTGCATATTATAACTTGAAGTTCTGAACTAGTAATTGTCAAATACAGATCTTAAAATTGATAGCTTCTAATTATTATTGCAAATTATAACTAGAAGATCTGAACTTGTAATTGTCAAATACAGAACTTAAAATTGATAGCTTCTAATTATTATATCAAATTATAACTTGAAGATCTGAACTTGTAATTGTCAAATACAGAACTTAAAATTGATAGCTTCTAATTATTATTGCAAATTATAACTTGAAGATCTGAACTTGTAATTGTCAAATACAGAACTTCTAATTGTTAAATACAAATTATTAGAGCAAATTATAACTTGAAGATCTGAACTTGTAATTGTCAAATACAGAACTTAAAATTGATAGCTTCTAATTATTATTAAAATTATAACTTGAAGATCTGAACTTGTAATAGTGAATTACAGAACTTAGATTTGTTAAATTCAAATTATTATTTCAAATTATAACTTGAAGATCTGAACTAGTAATTGTCAAATACAGAACTTAAAATTGATAGCTTCTAATTACTATTGCAAATTATAACTTGAAGATCTGAACTTGTAATTGTCAAATACAGAACTTAAAATTGATAGCTTCTAATTATTATTGTAAATTATAACTTGAAGATCTGAACTTGTAATTGTCAAATACAGAACTTAAAATTGATAGCTTCTAATTATTATTGCAAATAATAACTTGAAGATCTGAACTTGTAATTGTCAAATACAGAACTTAAAATTGATAGCTTCTAATTATTATTGCAAAATATAATTTGAAGATCTGAACTTGTAATAGATAAATACGCAACTTAGCATTGTTAAATACAAATTGTGATTGCAAATTATAACTTGAAGATCTGAACCTGTAATAGGTAAATACAGAACTTCGAATTGTTAAATTCAAACTAAGATTGCAAATAATAATTCGAAGATCTGAACTTGTAATAGTCAAATACAGAACTTCTAATTGTTAAATACAAATTATTAGTGCAAATTATAACTTGAAGATCTGAACTAGTAATTGTCAAATACAGAACTTAAAATTGATAGCTTCTAATTATTATTGTAAATTATAACTTGAAGATCTGAACTTGTAATTGTCAAATACAGAACTTAAAATTGATTGCTTCTAATTATTATTGCAAATTATAACTTGAAGATCTGAACTAGTAATTGTTAAATACAGAACTTCAAATTGTTAAATACAAATTATTAGTGCAAATTATAACTAGAAGATCTGAACTTGTAATTGTCAAATACAGCACTTAAAATTGATAGCTTCTAATTATTATTGTAAATTATAACTTGAAGATCTGAACTTGTAATAGTGAATTACAGAACTTAGATTTGATAAATTCAAATTATTATTTCAAATTATAACTTGAAGATCTGAACTAGTAATTGTCAAATACAGAACTTAAAATTGATAGCTTCTAATTACTATTGCAAATTATAACTTGAAGATCTGAACTTGTAATTGTCAAATACAGAACTTAAAATTGATAGCTTCTAATTATTATTGTAAATTATAACTTGAAGATCTGAACTTGTAATTGTCAAATACAGAACTTAAAATTGATAGCTTCTAATTATAATTGCAAATAATAACTTGAAGATCTGAACTTGTAATAGTCAAATACAGAACTTAAAATTGATAGCTTCTAATTATTATTGCAAATAATAATTCGAAGATCTGAACTTGTAATAGTCAAATACAGAACTTCTAATTGTTAAATACAAATCATTAGTGCAAATTATAATTTGAAAATCTGAACTAGTAATTGTCAAATACAGAACTTCTAATTGTTAAATACTAATTATTAGTGCAAATTATAACTTGAAGTTCTGAACTAGTAATTGTCAAATACAGATCTTAAAATTGATAGCTTCTAATTATTATTGCAAATTATAACTAGAAGATCTGAACTTGTAATTGTCAAATACAGAACTTAAAATTGATAGCTTCTAATTATTATTTCAAATTATAACTTGAAGATCTGAACTTGTAATTGTCAACTACAGAACTTAAAATTGATATCTTCTAATTATTATTGTAAATTATAACTTGAAGATCTGAACTTGTAATAGTGAATTACAGAACCTAGATTTGTTAAATTCAAATTATTATTTCAAAATATAATTTGAAGATCTGAACTAGTAATTGTCAAATACAGAACTTAAAATTGATAGCTTCTAATTATTATTGTAAATTATAACTTCAAGATCTGAACTTGTAATTGTCAAATACAGAACTTAAAATTGATAGCTTCTAATTATTATTGCAAATAATAACTTGAAGATCTGAACTTGTAATTGTCAAATACAGAACTTAAAATTGATAGCTTCTAATTATTATTGCAAATTATAATTTGAAGATCTGAACTTGTAATAGACAAATACGCAACTTAGCATTGTTAAATACAAATTGTGATTGCAAATTATAACTTGAAGATCTGAACCTGTAATAGGAATATACAGAACTTCGAATTGTTAAATTCAAACTAAGATTGCAAATAATAATTCGAAGATCTGAACTTGTAATAATCAAATACAGAACTTCTAATTGTTAAATACAAATTATTAGTGCATATTATAACTTGAAGTTCTGAACTAGTAATTGTCAAATACAGATCTTAAAATTGATAGCTTCTAATTATTATTGCAAATTATAACTAGAAGATCTGAACTTGTAATTGTCAAATACAGAACTTAAAATTGATAGCTTCTAATTATTATATCAAATTATAACTTGAAGATCTGAACTTGTAATTGTCAAATACAGAACTTAAAATTGATAGCTTCTAATTATTATTGCAAATTATAACTTGAAGATCTGAACTTGTAATTGTCAAATACAGAACTTCTAATTATTAAATACAAATTATTAGAGCAAATTATAACTTGAAGAACTGAACTTGTAATTGTCAAATACAGAACTTAAAATTGATAGCTTCTAATTATTATTAAAATTATAACTTGAAGATCTGAACTTGTAATAGTGAATTACAGAACTTAGATTTGTTAAATTCAAATTATTATTTCAAATTATAACTTGAAGATCTGAACTAGTAATTGTCAAATACAGAACTTAAAATTGATAGCTTCTAATTACTATTGCAAATTATAACTTGAAGATCTGAACTTGTAATTGTCAAATACAGAACTTAAAATTGATAGCTTCTAATTATTATTGTAAATTATAACTTGAAGATCTGAACTTGTAATTGTCAAATACAGAACTTAAAATTGATAGCTTCTAATTATTATTGCAAATAATAACTTGAAGATCTGAACTTGTAATTGTCAAATACAGAACTTAAAATTGATAGCTTCTAATTATTATTGCAAAATATAATTTGAAGATCTGAACTTGTAATAGATAAATACGCAACTTAGCATTGTTAAATACAAATTGTGATTGCAAATTATAACTTGAAGATCTGAACCTGTAATAGGTAAATACAGAACTTCGAATTGTTAAATTCAAACTAAGATTGCAAATAATAATTCGAAGATCTGAACTTGTAATAGTCAAATACAGAACTTCTAATTGTTAAATACAAATTATTAGTGCAAATTATAACTTGAAGATCTGAACTAGTAATTGTCAAATACAGAACTTAAAATTGATAGCTTCTAATTATTATTGTAAATTATAACTTGAAGATCTGAACTTGTAATTGTCAAATACAGAACTTAAAATTGATTGCTTCTAATTATTATTGCAAATTATAACTTGAAGATCTGAACTAGTAATTGTTAAATACAGAACTTCAAATTGTTAAATACAAATTATTAGTGCAAATTATAACTAGAAGATCTGAACTTGTAATTGTCAAATACAGCACTTAAAATTGATAGCTTCTAATTATTATTGTAAATTATAACTTGAAGATCTGAACTTGTAATAGTGAATTACAGAACTTAGATTTGATAAATTCAAATTATTATTTCAAATTATAACTTGAAGATCTGAACTAGTAATTGTCAAATACAGAACTTAAAATTGATAGCTTCTAATTACTATTGCAAATTATAACTTGAAGATCTGAACTTGTAATTGTCAAATACAGAACTTAAAATTGATAGCTTCTAATTATTATTGTAAATTATAACTTGAAGATCTGAACTTGTAATAGTGAATTACAGAACTTAGATTTGTTAAATTCAAATTATTATTTCAAATTATAACTTGAAGATCTGAACTAGTAATTGTCAAATACAGAACTTAAAATTGATAGCTTCTAATTATTATTGCATATTATAACTTGAAGATCTGAACTTGTAATTGTTAAATACAGAATTTAAAATTGATAGCTTCTAATTATTATTGCAAATAATAACTTGAAGATCTGAACTTGTAATTGTCAAATACAGAACTTAAAATTGATAGCTTCTAATTATTATTGCAAATTATAATTTGAAGATCTGAACTTGTAATAGACAAATACGCAACTTAGCATTGTTAAATACAAATTGTGATTGCAAATTATAACTTGAAGATCTGAACCTGTAATTGTCAAATACAGAACTTAAAATTGATAGCTTCTAATTATTATTGCAAATAATAACTTGAAGATCTGAACTTGTAATTGTCAAATACAGAACTTAAAATTGATAGCTTCTAATTATTATTGCAAATTATAATTTGAAGATCTGAACTTGTAATAGACAAATACGCAACTTAGCATTGTTAAATACAAATTATTATTTCAAGTTATTACTTGAAGATCTGAACTAGTAATTGTCAAATACAGAACTTAAAATTGATAGCTTCCAATTATTATTGCAAATTATAACTTGAAGATCTGAACTTGTAATTGTCAAATACAGAACTTAAAATTGATAGCTTTTAATTATTATTGCAAATTATAATTTGAAGATCTGAACTTGTAATAGACAAATACGCAACTTAGCATTGTTAAATACAAATTGTGATTGCAAATTATAACTTGAAGATCTGAACCTGTAATAGGAATATACAGAACTTCGAATTGTTAAATTCAAACTAAGATTGCAAATAATAATTCGAAGATCTGAACTTGTAATAATCAAATACAGAACTTCTAATTGTTAAATACAAATTATTAGTGCATATTATAACTTGAAGTTCTGAACTAGTAATTGTCAAATACAGATCTTAAAATTGATAGCTTCTAATTATTATTGCAAATTATAACTAGAAGATCTAAACTTGTAATTGTCAAATACAGAACTTAAAATTGATAGCTTCTAATTATTATATCAAATTATAACTTGAAGATCTGAACTTGTAATTGTCAAATACAGAACTTAAAATTGATAGCTTCTAATTATTATTGCAAATTATAACTTGAAGATCTGAACTTGTAATTGTCAAATACAGAACTTCTAATTGTTAAATACAAATTATTAGTGCAAATTATAACTTGAAGATCTGAACTTGTAATTGTCAAATACAGATCTTAAAATTGATAGCTTCTAATTATTATTAAAATTATAACTTGAAGATCTGAACTTGTAATAGTGAATTACAGAACTTAGATTTGTTAAATTCAAATTATTATTTCAAATAATAACTTGAAGATCTGAACTAGTAATTGTCAAATACAGAACTTAAAATTGATAGCTTCTAATTACTATTGCAAATTATAACTTGAAGATCTGAACTTGTAATTGTCAAATACAGAACTTAAAATTGATAGCTTCTAATTATTATTGTAAATTATAACTTGAAGATCTGAACTTGTAATTGTCAAATACAGAACTTAAAATTGATAGCTTCTAATTATTATTGCAAATAATAACTTGAAGATCTGAACTTGTAATTGTCAAATACAGAACTTAAAATTGATAGCTTCTAATTATTATTGCAAAATATAATTTGAAGATCTGAACTTGTAATAGATAAATACGCAACTTAGCATTGTTAAATACAAATTGTGATTGCAAATTATAACTTGAAGATCTGAACCTGTAATAGGTAAATACAGAACTTCGAATTGTTAAATTCAAACTAAGATTGCAAATAATAATTCGAAGATCTGAACTTGTAATAGTCAAATACAGAACTTCTAATTGTTAAATACAAATTATTAGTGCAAATTATAACTTGAAGATCTGAACTAGTAATTGTCAAATGCAGAACTTAAAATTGATAGCTTCTAATTTTTATTGTAAATTATAACTTGAAGATCTGAACTTGTAATTGTCAAATACAGAACTTAAAATTGATAGCTTCTAATTATTATTGTAAATTATAACTTGAAGATCTGAACTTGTAATAGTGAATTACAGAACTTAGATTTGTTAAATTCAAATTATTATTTCAAATTATAACTTGAAGATCTGAACTAGTAATTGTCAAATACAGAACTTAAAATTGATAGCTTCTAATTATTATTGCATATTATAACTTGAAGATCTGAACTTGTAATTGTTAAATACAGAATTTAAAATTGATAGCTTCTAATTATTATTGCAAATAATAACTTGAAGATCTGAACTTGTAATTGTCAAATACAGAACTTAAAATTGATAGCTTCTAATTATTATTGCTAATTATAATTTGAAGATCTGAACTTGTAATAGACAAATACGCAACTTAGCATTGTTAAATACAAATTGTGATTGCAAATTATAACTTGAAGATCTGAACCTGTAATTGTCAAATACAGAACTTAAAATTGATAGCTTCTAATTATTATTGCAAATAATAACTTGAAGATCTGAACTTGTAATTGTCAAATACAGAACTTAAAATTGATAGCTTCTAATTATTATTGCAAATTATAATTTGAAGATCTGAACTTGTAATAGACAAATACGCAACTTAGCATTGTTAAATACAAATTATTATTTCAAGTTATTACTTGAAGATCTGAACTAGTAATTGTCAAATACAGAACTTAAAATTGATAGCTTCTAATTATTATTGCAAATTATAACTTGAAGATCTGAACTTGTAATTGTCAAATACAGAACTTAAAATTGATAGCTTTTAATTATTATTGCAAATTATAATTTGAAGATCTGAACTTGTAATAGACAAATACGCAACTTAGCATTGTAAAATACAAATTGTGATTGCAAATTATAACTTGAAGATCTGAACCTGTAATAGGAATATACAGAACTTCGAATTGTTAAATTCAAACTAAGATTGCAAATAATAATTCGAAGATCTGAACTTGTAATAATCAAATACAGAACTTCTAATTGTTAAATACAAATTATTAGTGCATATTATAACTTGAAGTTCTGAACTAGTAATTGTCAAATACAGATCTTAAAATTGATAGCTTCTAATTATTATTTCAAATTATAACTAGAAGATCTGAACTTGTAATTGTCAAATACAGAACTTAAAATTGATAGCTTCTAATTATTATATCAAATTATAACTTGAAGATCTGAACTTGTAATTGTCAAATACAGAACTTAAAATTGATAGCTTCTAATTATTATTGCAAATTATAACTTGAAGATCTGAACTTGTAATTGTCAAATACAGAACTTCTAATTGTTAAATACAAATTATTAGAGCAAATTATAACTTGAAGATCTGAACTTGTAATTGTCAAATACAGAACTTAAAATTGATAGCTTCTAATTATTATTAAAATTATAACTTGAAGATCTGAACTTGTAATAGTGAATTACAGAACTTAGATTTGTTAAATTCAAATTATTATTTCAAATTATAACTTGAAGATCTGAACTAGTAATTGTCAAATACAGAACTTAAAATTGATAGCTTCTAATTACTATTGCAAATTATAACTTGAAGATCTGAACTTGTAATTGTCAAATACAGAATTTAAAATTGATAGCTTCTAATTATTATTGTAAATTATAACTTGAAGATCTGAACTTGTAATTGTCAAATACAGAACTTAAAATTGATAGCTTCTAATTATTATTGCAAATAATAACTTGAAGATCTGAACTTGTAATTGTCAAATACAGAACTTAAAATTGATAGCTTCTAATTATTATTGCAAATTATAATTTGAAGATCTGAACTTGTAATAGACAAATACGCAACTTAGCATTGTTAAATACTAATTGTGATTGCAAATTATAACTTGAAGATCTGAACCTGTAATTGTCAAATACAGAACTTAAAATTGATAGCTTCTAATTATTATTGCAAATAATAACTTGAAGATCTGAACTTGTAATTGTCAAATACAGAACTTAAAATTGATAGCTTCTAATTATTATTGCAAATTATAATTTGAAGATCTGAACTTGTAATAGACAAATACGCAACTTAGCATTGTTAAATACAAATTATTATTTCAAATTATTACTTGAAGATCTGAACTAGTAATTGTCAAATACAGAACTTAAAATTGATAGCTTCTAATTATTATTGCAAATTTTAACTTGAAGATCTGAACTTGTAATTGTCAAATACAGAACTTAAAATTGATAGCTTCTAATTATTATTGCAAATTATAATTTGAAGATCTGAACTTGTAATAGACAAATACGCAACTTAGCATTGTTAAATACAAATTGTGATTGCAAATTATAACTGGAAGATCTGAACCTGTAATAGGAATATACAGAACTTCGAATTGTTAAATTCAAACTAAGATTGCAAATAATAATTCGAAGATCTGAACTTGTAATAATCAAATACAGAACTTCTAATTGTTAAATACAAATTATTAGTGCATATTATAACTTGAAGTTCTGAACTAGTAATTGTCAAATACAGATCTTAAAATTGATAGCTTCTAATTATTATTGCAAATTATAACTAGAAGATCTGAACTTGTAATTGTCAAATACAGAACTTAAAATTGATAGCTTCTAATTATTATATCAAATTATAACTTGAAGATCTGAACTTGTAATTGTCAAATACAGAACTTAAAATTGATAGCTTCTAATTATTATTGCCAATTATAACTTGAAGATCTGAACTTGTAATTGTCAAATACAGAACTTCTAATTGTTAAATACAACTTATTAGTGCAAATTATAACTTGAAGATCTGAACTTGTAATTGTCAAATACAGAACTTAAAATTGATAGCTTCTAATTATTATTGTAAATTATAACTTGAAGATCTGAACTTGTAATAGTGAATTACAGAACTTAGATTTGTTAAATTCAAATTATTATTTCAAAATATAACTTGAAGATCTGAACTAGTAATTGTCAAATACAGAACTTAAAATTGATAGCTTGTAATAATTATTGAAAATTATAACTTGAAGATCTGAACTTGTAATTGTCAAATACAGAACTTAAAATTGATAGCTTCTAATTATTATTGCGAATTATAACTTGAAGATCTGAACTTGTAATTGTCAAATACAGAACATAAAATTGATAGCTTCTAATTATTATTTCAAATTATAACTTGAAGATCTGAACTTGTAATTGTCAAATACAGAACTTAAAATTAATAGCTTCTAATTATTATTGCAAATTATAACTTGAAGATCTGAACTTGTAATTGTCAAATACAGAACATAAAATTGATAGCTTCTAATTATTATTTCAAATTATAACTTGAAGATCTGAACTTGTAATTGTCAAATACAGAACTTAAAATTAATAGCTTCTAATTATTATTGCAAATTATAACTTGAAGATCTGAACTTGTAATTGTCAAATACAGAACTTAAAATTGATAGCTTCTAATTATTATTGTAAATTATAACTTGAAGATCTGAACTTGTAATTGTCAAATACAGAACTTAAGATTGATAGCTTCTAATTATTATTGCAAATAATAACTTGAAGATCTGATCTTGTAATTGTCAAATTCAGAACTTAAAATTGATAGCTTCTAATTATTATTGCAAATTATAACTTGAAGATCTGAACTTGTAATTGTCAAATACAGAACTTAAAATTAATAGCTTCTAATTATTATTGCAAATTATAACTTGAAGATCTGAACTTGTTATTGTCAAATACAGAACTTAAAATTGATAGCTTCTAATTATTATTGTAAGTTATAACTTGAAGATCTGAACTTGTAATCATGAATTACAGAACTTAGATTTGTTAAATTCAAATTATTATTTCAAATTATAACTTGAAGATCTGAACTAGTAATTGTCAAATGCAGAACTTAAAATTGATAGCTTCTAATTATTATTGCAAATTATAACTTGAAGATCTGAACTTGTAATTGTCAAATACAGAACTTAAAATTGATAGCTTCTAATTATTATTGTAAATTATAACTTGAAGATCTGAACTTGTAATTGTCAAATACAGAACTTAAGAGTGATAGCTTCTAATTATTATTGCAAATAATAACTTGAAGATCTGAACTTGTAATTGTCAAATTCAGAACTTAAAATTGATAGCTTCTAATTATTATTGCAAATTATAATTTGAAGATCTGAACTTGTAATAGACAAATACGCAACTTAGCATTGTTAAATACAAATTGTGATTGCAAATTATAACTTGAAGATCTGAACCTGTAATTGTCAAATACAGAACTTAAAATTGAGAGCTTCTAATTATTATTTCAAATTATAACTTGAAGATCTGAACTTGTAATTGTCAAATACAGAACATAAAATTGATAGCTTCTAATTATTATTGCAAATTATAACTTGAAGATCTGAACTTGTAATTGTCAAATACAGAACTTCAAATTGTTAAATACGAATTATTAGTGCAAATTATAACTTGAAGATCTGAACTTGTAATTGTCAAATACAGAACTTAAAATTGATAGCTTCTAATTACTATTGTAAATTATAACTTGAAGATCTGAACTTGTAATAGTGAATTACAGAACTTAGATTTGTTAAATTCTAATTATTATTTCAAAATATAACTTGAAGATCTGAACTAGTAATTGTCAAATACAGAACTTAAAATTGATAGCTTCTAATAATTATTGCAAATTATAACTTGGAGATCTGAACTTGTAATTGTCAAATACAGAACTTAAAATTGATAGCTTCTAATTATTATTGCAAATTATAACTTGAAGATCTGAACTTGTAATTGTCAAATACAGAACATAAAATTGATAGCTTCTAATTATTATTTCAAATTATAACTTGAAGATCAGAACTTGTAATTGTCAAATACAGAACTTAAAATTAATAGCTTCTAATTATTATTGCAAATTATAACTTGAAGATCTGAACTTGTAATTGTCAAATACAGAACTTAAAATTGATAGCTTCTAATTATTATTGTAAATTATAACTTGTAGATCTGAACTTGTAATAGTGAATTACAGAACTTAGATTTGTTAAATTCAAATTATTATTTCAAATTATAACTTGAAGATCTGAACTAGTAATTGTCAAATACAGAACTTAAAATTGATAGCTTCTAATTATTATTGCATATTATAACTTGAAGATCTGAACTTGTAATTGTTAAATACAGAATTTAAAATTGATAGCTTCTAATTATTATTGCAAATAATAACTTGAAGATCTGAACTTGTAATTGTCAAATACAGAACTTAAAATTGATAGCTTCTAATTATTATTGCAAATTATAATTTGAAGATCTGAACTTGTAATAGACAAATACGCAACTTAGCATTGTTAAATACAAATTGTGATTGCAAATTATAACTTGAAGATCTGAACCTGTAATTGTCAAATACAGAACTTAAAATTGATAGCTTCTAATTATTATTGCAAATAATAACTTGAAGATCTGAACTTGTAATTGTCAAATACAGAACTTAAAATTGATAGCTTCTAATTATTATTGCAAATTATAATTTGAAGATCTGAACTTGTAATAGACAAATACGCAACTTAGCATTGTTAAATACAAATTATTATTTCAAGTTATTACTTGAAGATCTGAACTAGTAATTGTCAAATACAGAACTTAAAATTGATAGCTTCTAATTATTATTGCAAATTATAACTTGAAGATCTGAACTTGTAATTGTCAAATACAGAACTTAAAATTGATAGCTTTTAATTATTATTGCAAATTATAATTTGAAGATCTGAACTTGTAATAGACAAATACGCAACTTAGCATTGTTAAATACAAATTGTGATTGCAAATTATAACTTGAAGATCTGAACCTGTAATAGGAATATACAGAACTTCGAATTGTTAAATTCAAACTAAGATTGCAAATAATAATTCGAAGATCTGAACTTGTAATAATCAAATACAGAACTTCTAATTGTTAAATACAAATTATTAGTGCATATTATAACTTGAAGTTCTGAACTAGTAATTGTCAAATACAGATCTTAAAATTGATAGCTTCTAATTATTATTGCAAATTATAACTAGAAGATCTGAACTTGTAATTGTCAAATACAGAACTTAAAATTGATAGCTTCTAATTATTATATCAAATTATAACTTGAAGATCTGAACTTGTAATTGTCAAATACAGAACTTAAAATTGATAGCTTCTAATTATTATTGCAAATTATAACTTGAAGATCTGAACTTGTAATTGTCAAATACAGAACTTCTAATTGTTAAATACAAATTATTAGAGCAAATTATAACTTGAAGATCTGAACTTGTAATTGTCAAATACAGAACTTAAAATTGATAGCTTCTAATTATTATTAAAATTATAACTTGAAGATCTGAACTTGTAATAGTGAATTACAGAACTTAGATTTGTTAAATTCAAATTATTATTTCAAATTATAACTTGAAGATCTGAACTAGTAATTGTCAAATACAGAACTTAAAATTGATAGCTTCTAATTACTATTGCAAATTATAACTTGAAGATCTGAACTTGTAATTGTCAAATACAGAACTTAAAATTGATAGCTTCTAATTATTATTGTAAATTATAACTTGAAGATCTGAACTTGTAATTGTCAAATACAGAACTTAAAATTGATAGCTTCTAATTATTATTGCAAATAATAACTTGAAGATCTGAACTTGTAATTGTCAAATACAGAACTTAAAATTGATAGCTTCTAATTATTATTGCAAAATATAATTTGAAGATCTGAACTTGTAATAGATAAATACGCAACTTAGCATTGTTAAATACAAATTGTGATTGCAAATTATAACTTGAAGATCTGAACCTGTAATAGGTAAATACAGAACTTCGAATTGTTAAATTCAAACTAAGATTGCAAATAATAATTCGAAGATCTGAACTTGTAATAGTCAAATACAGAACTTCTAATTGTTAAATACAAATTATTAGTGCAAATTATAACTTGAAGATCTGAACTAGTAATTGTCAAATACAGAACTTAAAATTGATAGCTTCTAATTATTATTGTAAATTATAACTTGAAGATCTGAACTTGTAATTGTCAAATACAGAACTTAAAATTGATTGCTTCTAATTATTATTGCAAATTATAACTTGAAGATCTGAACTAGTAATTGTTAAATACAGAACTTCAAATTGTTAAATACAAATTATTAGTGCAAATTATAACTAGAAGATCTGAACTTGTAATTGTCAAATACAGCACTTAAAATTGATAGCTTCTAATTATTATTGTAAATTATAACTTGAAGATCTGAACTTGTAATAGTGAATTACAGAACTTAGATTTGATAAATTCAAATTATTATTTCAAATTATAACTTGAAGATCTGAACTAGTAATTGTCAAATACAGAACTTAAAATTGATAGCTTCTAATTACTATTGCAAATTATAACTTGAAGATCTGAACTTGTAATTGTCAAATACAGAACTTAAAATTGATAGCTTCTAATTATTATTGTAAATTATAACTTGAAGATCTGAACTTGTAATTGTCAAATACAGAACTTAAAATTGATAGCTTCTAATTATAATTGCAAATAATAACTTGAAGATCTGAACTTGTAATAGTCAAATACAGAACTTAAAATTGATAGCTTCTAATTATTATTGCAAATAATAATTCGAAGATCTGAACTTGTAATAGTCAAATACAGAACTTCTAATTGTTAAATACAAATCATTAGTGCAAATTATAATTTGAAAATCTGAACTAGTAATTGTCAAATACAGAACTTCTAATTGTTAAATACTAATTATTAGTGCAAATTATAACTTGAAGTTCTGAACTAGTAATTGTCAAATACAGATCTTAAAATTGATAGCTTCTAATTATTATTGCAAATTATAACTAGAAGATCTGAACTTGTAATTGTCAAATACAGAACTTAAAATTGATAGCTTCTAATTATTATTTCAAATTATAACTTGAAGATCTGAACTTGTAATTGTCAACTACAGAACTTAAAATTGATATCTTCTAATTATTATTGTAAATTATAACTTGAAGATCTGAACTTGTAATAGTGAATTACAGAACCTAGATTTGTTAAATTCAAATTATTATTTCAAAATATAACTTGAAGATCTGAACTAGTAATTGTCAAATACAGAACTTAAAATTGATAGCTTCTAATTATTATTGTAAATTATAACTTCAAGATCTGAACTTGTAATTGTCAAATACAGAACTTAAAATTGATAGCTTCTAATTATTATTGCAAATAATAACTTGAAGATCTGAACTTGTAATTGTCAAATACAGAACTTAAAATTGATAGCTTCTAATTATTATTGCAAATTATAATTTGAAGATCTGAACTTGTAATAGACAAATACGCAACTTAGCATTGTTAAATACAAATTGTGATTGCAAATTATAACTTGAAGATCTGAACCTGTAATAGGAATATACAGAACTTCGAATTGTTAAATTCAAACTAAGATTGCAAATAATAATTCGAAGATCTGAACTTGTAATAATCAAATACAGAACTTCTAATTGTTAAATACAAATTATTAGTGCATATTATAACTTGAAGTTCTGAACTAGTAATTGTCAAATACAGATCTTAAAATTGATAGCTTCTAATTATTATTGCAAATTATAACTAGAAGATCTGAACTTGTAATTGTCAAATACAGAACTTAAAATTGATAGCTTCTAATTATTATATCAAATTATAACTTGAAGATCTGAACTTGTAATTGTCAAATACAGAACTTAAAATTGATAGCTTCTAATTATTATTGCAAATTATAACTTGAAGATCTGAACTTGTAATTGTCAAATACAGAACTTCTAATTATTAAATACAAATTATTAGAGCAAATTATAACTTGAAGATCTGAACTTGTAATTGTCAAATACAGAACTTAAAATTGATAGCTTTTAATTATTATTGCAAATTATAATTTGAAGATCTGAACTTGTAATAGACAAATACGCAACTTAGCATTGTTAAATACAAATTGTGATTGCAAATTATAACTTGAAGATCTGAACCTGTAATAGGAATATACAGAACTTCGAATTGTTAAATTCAAACTAAGATTGCAAATAATAATTCGAAGATCTGAACTTGTAATAATCAAATACAGAACTTCTAATTGTTAAATACAAATTATTAGTGCATATTATAACTTGAAGTTCTGAACTAGTAATTGTCAAATACAGATCTTAAAATTGATAGCTTCTAATTATTATTGCAAATTATAACTAGAAGATCTGAACTTGTAATTGTCAAATACAGAACTTAAAATTGATAGCTTCTAATTATTATATCAAATTATAACTTGAAGATCTGAACTTGTAATTGTCAAATACAGAACTTAAAATTGATAGCTTCTAATTATTATTGCAAATTATAACTTGAAGATCTGAACTTGTAATTGTCAAATACAGAACTTCTAATTGTTAAATACAAATTATTAGAGCAAATTATAACTTGAAGATCTGAACTTGTAATTGTCAAATACAGAACTTAAAATTGATAGCTTCTAATTATTATTGCAAATAATAATTCGAAGATCTGAACTTGTAATAGTCAAATACAGAACTTCTAATTGTTAAATACAAATTATTAGTGCAAATTATAACTTGAAGATCTGAACTAGTAATTGTCAAATACAGAACTTAAAATTGATAACTTCTAATTATTATTGTAAATTATAACTTGAAGATCTGAACTTGTAATTGTCAAATACAGAACTTAAAATTGATTGCTTCTAATTATTATTGCAAATTATAACTTGAAGATCTGAACTAGTAATTGTTAAATACAGAACTTCAAATTGTTAAATACAAATTATTAGTGCAAATTATAACTAGAAGATCTGAACTTGTAATTGTCAAATACAGCACTTAAAATTGATAGCTTCTAATTATTATTGTAAATTATAACTTGAAGATCTGAACTTGTAATAGTGAATTACAGAACTTAGATTTGATAAATTCAAATTATTATTTCAAATTATAACTTGAAGATCTGAACTAGTAATTGTCAAATACAGAACTTAAAATTGATAGCTTCTAATTACTATTGCAAATTATAACTTGAAGATCTGAACTTGTAATTGTCAAATACAGAACTTAAAATTGATAGCTTCTAATTATTATTGTAAATTATAACTTGAAGATCTGAACTTGTAATTGTCAAATACAGAACTTAAAATTGATAGCTTCTAATTATAATTGCAAATAATAACTTGAAGATCTGAACTTGTAATAGTCAAATACAGAACTTAAAATTGATAGCTTCTAATTATTATTGCAAATAATAATTCGAAGATCTGAACTTGTAATAGTCAAATACAGAACTTCTAATTGTTAAATACAAATCATTAGTGCAAATTATAATTTGAAAATCTGAACTAGTAATTGTCAAATACAGAACTTCTAATTGTTAAATACTAATTATTAGTGCAAATTATAACTTGAAGTTCTGAACTAGTAATTGTCAAATACAGATCTTAAAATTGATAGCTTCTAATTATTATTGCAAATTATAACTAGAAGATCTGAACTTGTAATTGTCAAATACAGAACTTAAAATTGATAGCTTCTAATTATTATTTCAAATTATAACTTGAAGATCTGAACTTGTAATTGTCAACTACAGAACTTAAAATTGATATCTTCTAATTATTATTGTAAATTATAACTTGAAGATCTGAACTTGTAATAGTGAATTACAGAACCTAGATTTGTTAAATTCAAATTATTATTTCAAAATATAACTTGAAGATCTGAACTAGTAATTGTCAAATACAGAACTTAAAATTGATAGCTTCTAATTATTATTGTAAATTATAACTTCAAGATCTGAACTTGTAATTGTCAAATACAGAACTTAAAATTGATAGCTTCTAATTATTATTGCAAATAATAACTTGAAGATCTGAACTTGTAATTGTCAAATACAGAACTTAAAATTGATAGCTTCTAATTATTATTGCAAATTATAATTTGAAGATCTGAACTTGTAATAGACAAATACGCAACTTAGCATTGTTAAATACAAATTGTGATTGCAAATTATAACTTGAAGATCTGAACCTGTAATAGGAATATACAGAACTTCGAATTGTTAAATTCAAACTAAGATTGCAAATAATAATTCGAAGATCTGAACTTGTAATAATCAAATACAGAACTTCTAATTGTTAAATACAAATTATTAGTGCATATTATAACTTGAAGTTCTGAACTAGTAATTGTCAAATACAGATCTTAAAATTGATAGCTTCTAATTATTATTGCAAATTATAACTAGAAGATCTGAACTTGTAATTGTCAAATACAGAACTTAAAATTGATAGCTTCTAATTATTATATCAAATTATAACTTGAAGATCTGAACTTGTAATTGTCAAATACAGAACTTAAAATTGATAGCTTCTAATTATTATTGCAAATTATAACTTGAAGATCTGAACTTGTAATTGTCAAATACAGAACTTCTAATTATTAAATACAAATTATTAGAGCAAATTATAACTTGAAGATCTGAACTTGTAATTGTCAAATACAGAACTTAAAATTGATAGCTTTTAATTATTATTGCAAATTATAATTTGAAGATCTGAACTTGTAATAGACAAATACGCAACTTAGCATTGTTAAATACAAATTGTGATTGCAAATTATAACTTGAAGATCTGAACCTGTAATAGGAATATACAGAACTTCGAATTGTTAAATTCAAACTAAGATTGCAAATAATAATTCGAAGATCTGAACTTGTAATAATCAAATACAGAACTTCTAATTGTTAAATACAAATTATTAGTGCATATTATAACTTGAAGTTCTGAACTAGTAATTGTCAAATACAGATCTTAAAATTGATAGCTTCTAATTATTATTGCAAATTATAACTAGAAGATCTGAACTTGTAATTGTCAAATACAGAACTTAAAATTGATAGCTTCTAATTATTATATCAAATTATAACTTGAAGATCTGAACTTGTAATTGTCAAATACAGAACTTAAAATTGATAGCTTCTAATTATTATTGCAAATTATAACTTGAAGATCTGAACTTGTAATTGTCAAATACAGAACTTCTAATTGTTAAATACAAATTATTAGAGCAAATTATAACTTGAAGATCTGAACTTGTAATTGTCAAATACAGAACTTAAAATTGATAGCTTCTAATTATTATTAAAATTATAACTTGAAGATCTGAACTTGTAATAGTGAATTACAGAACTTAGATTTGTTAAATTCAAATTATTATTTCAAATTATAACTTGAAGATCTGAACTA
The DNA here is from genome assembly GCA_963170105.1 of Cantharis lateralis. Lineage (NCBI taxonomy): Eukaryota > Metazoa > Arthropoda > Insecta > Coleoptera > Cantharidae > Cantharis > Cantharis lateralis. Next base: position 20,515,931 of record OY720625.1, on the reverse strand, counting down.
GTAATTGTCAAATACAGAACTTAAAATTGATAGCTTCTAATTACTATTGCAAATTATAACTTGAAGATCTGAACTTGTAATTGTCAAATACAGAACTTAAAATTGATAGCTTCTAATTATTATTGTAAATTATAACTTGAAGATCTGAACTTGTAATTGTCAAATACAGAACTTAAAATTGATAGCTTCTAATTATTATTGCAAATAATAACTTGAAGATCTGAACTTGTAATTGTCAAATACAGAACTTAAAATTGATAGCTTCTAATTATTATTGCAAAATATAATTTGAAGATCTGAACTTGTAATAGATAAATACGCAACTTAGCATTGTTAAATACAAATTGTGATTGCAAATTATAACTTGAAGATCTGAACCTGTAATAGGTAAATACAGAACTTCGAATTGTTAAATTCAAACTAAGATTGCAAATAATAATTCGAAGATCTGAACTTGTAATAGTCAAATACAGAACTTCTAATTGTTAAATACAAATTATTAGTGCAAATTATAACTTGAAGATCTGAACTAGTAATTGTCAAATACAGAACTTAAAATTGATAGCTTCTAATTATTATTGTAAATTATAACTTGAAGATCTGAACTTGTAATTGTCAAATACAGAACTTAAAATTGATTGCTTCTAATTATTATTGCAAATTATAACTTGAAGATCTGAACTAGTAATTGTTAAATACAGAACTTCAAATTGTTAAATACAAATTATTAGTGCAAATTATAACTAGAAGATCTGAACTTGTAATTGTCAAATACAGCACTTAAAATTGATAGCTTCTAATTATTATTGTAAATTATAACTTGAAGATCTGAACTTGTAATAGTGAATTACAGAACTTAGATTTGATAAATTCAAATTATTATTTCAAATTATAACTTGAAGATCTGAACTAGTAATTGTCAAATACAGAACTTAAAATTGATAGCTTCTAATTACTATTGCAAATTATAACTTGAAGATCTGAACTTGTAATTGTCAAATACAGAACTTAAAATTGATAGCTTCTAATTATTATTGTAAATTATAACTTGAAGATCTGAACTTGTAATTGTCAAATACAGAACTTAAAATTGATAGCTTCTAATTATAATTGCAAATAATAACTTGAAGATCTGAACTTGTAATAGTCAAATACAGAACTTAAAATTGATAGCTTCTAATTATTATTGCAAATAATAATTCGAAGATCTGAACTTGTAATAGTCAAATACAGAACTTCTAATTGTTAAATACAAATCATTAGTGCAAATTATAATTTGAAAATCTGAACTAGTAATTGTCAAATACAGAACTTCTAATTGTTAAATACTAATTATTAGTGCAAATTATAACTTGAAGTTCTGAACTAGTAATTGTCAAATACAGATCTTAAAATTGATAGCTTCTAATTATTATTGCAAATTATAACTAGAAGATCTGAACTTGTAATTGTCAAATACAGAACTTAAAATTGATAGCTTCTAATTATTATTTCAAATTATAACTTGAAGATCTGAACTTGTAATTGTCAACTACAGAACTTAAAATTGATATCTTCTAATTATTATTGTAAATTATAACTTGAAGATCTGAACTTGTAATAGTGAATTACAGAACCTAGATTTGTTAAATTCAAATTATTATTTCAAAATATAACTTGAAGATCTGAACTAGTAATTGTCAAATACAGAACTTAAAATTGATAGCTTCTAATTATTATTGTAAATTATAACTTCAAGATCTGAACTTGTAATTGTCAAATACAGAACTTAAAATTGATAGCTTCTAATTATTATTGCAAATAATAACTTGAAGATCTGAACTTGTAATTGTCAAATACAGAACTTAAAATTGATAGCTTCTAATTATTATTGCAAATTATAATTTGAAGATCTGAACTTGTAATAGACAAATACGCAACTTAGCATTGTTAAATACAAATTGTGATTGCAAATTATAACTTGAAGATCTGAACCTGTAATAGGAATATACAGAACTTCGAATTGTTAAATTCAAACTAAGATTGCAAATAATAATTCGAAGATCTGAACTTGTAATAATCAAATACAGAACTTCTAATTGTTAAATACAAATTATTAGTGCATATTATAACTTGAAGTTCTGAACTAGTAATTGTCAAATACAGATCTTAAAATTGATAGCTTCTAATTATTATTGCAAATTATAACTAGAAGATCTGAACTTGTAATTGTCAAATACAGAACTTAAAATTGATAGCTTCTAATTATTATATCAAATTATAACTTGAAGATCTGAACTTGTAATTGTCAAATACAGAACTTAAAATTAATAGCTTCTAATTATTATTGCAAATTATAACTTGAAGATCTGAACTTGTAATTGTCAAATACAGAACTTCTAATTGTTAAATACAAATTATTAGAGCAAATTATAACTTGAAGATCTGAACTTGTAATTGTCAAATACAGAACTTAAAATTGATAGCTTCTAATTATTATTAAAATTATAACTTGAAGATCTGAACTTGTAATAGTGAATTACAGAACTTAGATTTGTTAAATTCAAATTATTATTTCAAATTATAACTTGAAGATCTGAACTAGTAATTGTCAAATACAGAACTTAAAATTGATAGCTTCTAATTACTATTGCAAATTATAACTTGAAGATCTGAACTTGTAATTGTCAAATACAGAACTTAAAATTGATAGCTTCTAATTATTATTGTAAATTATAACTTGAAGATCTGAACTTGTAATTGTCAAATACAGAACTTAAAATTGATAGCTTCTAATTATTATTGCAAATTATAACTTGAAGATCTGAACTTGTAATTGTCAAATACAGAACTTAAAATTGATAGCTTTTAATTATTATTGCAAATTATAATTTGAAGATCTGAACTTGTAATAGACAAATACGCAACTTAGCATTGTTAAATACAAATTGTGATTGCAAATTATAACTTGAAGATCTGAACCTGTAATAGGAATATACAGAACTTCGAATTGTTAAATTCAAACTAAGATTGCAAATAATAATTCGAAGATCTGAACTTGTAATAATCAAATACAGAACTTCTAATTGTTAAATACAAATTATTAGTGCATATTATAACTTGAAGTTCTGAACTAGTAATTGTCAAATACAGATCTTAAAATTGATAGCTTCTAATTATTATTGCAAATTATAACTAGAAGATCTGAACTTGTAATTGTCAAATACAGAACTTAAAATTGATAGCTTCTAATTATTATATCAAATTATAACTTGAAGATCTGAACTTGTAATTGTCAAATACAGAACTTAAAATTAATAGCTTCTAATTATTATTGCAAATTATAACTTGAAGATCTGAACTTGTAATTGTCAAATACAGAACTTCTAATTGTTAAATACAAATTATTAGAGCAAATTATAACTTGAAGATCTGAACTTGTAATTGTCAAATACAGAACTTAAAATTGATAGCTTCTAATTATTATTAAAATTATAACTTGAAGATCTGAACTTGTAATAGTGAATTACAGAACTTAGATTTGTTAAATTCAAATTATTATTTCAAATTATAACTTGAAGATCTGAACTAGTAATTGTCAAATACAGAACCTAAAATTGATAGCTTCTAATTACTATTGCAAATTATAACTTGAAGATCTGAACTTGTAATTGTCAAATACAGAACTTAAAATTGATAGCTTCTAATTATTATTGTAAATTATAACTTGAAGATCTGAACTTGTAATTGTCAAATACAGAACTTAAAATTGATAGCTTCTAATTATTATTGCAAATAATAACTTGAAGATCTGAACTTGTAATTGTCAAATACAGAACTTAAAATTGATAGCTTCTAATTATTATTGCAAAATATAATTTGAAGATCTGAACTTGTAATAGATAAATACGCAACTTAGCATTGTTAAATACAAATTGTGATTGCAAATTATAACTTGAAGATCTGAACCTGTAATAGGTAAATACAGAACTTCGAATTGTTAAATTCAAACTAAGATTGCAAATAATAATTCGAAGATCTGAACTTGTAATAGTCAAATACAGAACTTCTAATTGTTAAATACAAATTATTAGTGCAAATTATAACTTGAAGATCTGAACTAGTAATTGTCAAATACAGAACTTAAAATTGATAGCTTCTAATTATTATTGTAAATTATAACTTGAAGATCTGAACTTGTAATTGTCAAATACAGAACTTAAAATTGATTGCTTCTAATTATTATTGCAAATTATAACTTGAAGATCTGAACTAGTAATTGTTAAATACAGAACTTCAAATTGTTAAATACAAATTATTAGTGCAAATTATAACTAGAAGATCTGAACTTGTAATTGTCAAATACAGCACTTAAAATTGATAGCTTCTAATTATTATTGTAAATTATAACTTGAAGATCTGAACTTGTAATAGTGAATTACAGAACTTAGATTTGATAAATTCAAATTATTATTTCAAATTATAACTTGAAGATCTGAACTAGTAATTGTCAAATACAGAACTTAAAATTGATAGCTTCTAATTACTATTGCAAATTATAACTTGAAGATCTGAACTTGTAATTGTCAAATACAGAACTTATTATTATTATTATTATTATTTAACGGGTTGTGGTTGCATGTAGCCCCTACTGCACTGAAGCTTGAGCTTATTGTGCCCCACGTTCCAAGTATTACTCCAACAGCTTCGTTTCCTCTACAAAGCAGAGTACGCAGCTGAAGGGTACTTGTGCTATCTCCTCAGTTGCCGGATAAGGGGAACCGAGGTGACGTAGCCTGCTCCCAGCCAAGGCCGGGCAATCGCATAAGATGTGATGAGGGGTCTCATCCTCCTCACCACACATCCTACAGGTAGGATCTTCGGCAAGCCCCATAATTTTGAGGTGTCTTTTAAGGCAGCAGTGTCCTGTGAATAGTCCTACTATCCTTCTCAGCTGATTTCTGCTCAGCTTGAGTATCTTATTTCTACTTACTTCACTCACTGGACCCCCAATGAACATCCGCGACTGCCTCAGTCCAGGGAGTTCCTTCCAGTGAGCCAGGTGTTGTTCGCTGAGTAATTCCCTAACCCTTCCTTTTGCGGTCTTGTAAGAGATCCCGCACGTGGGTTCAGGGCCCGTTAGGTGAGTGTTTGCGGCCTCTCTTGCGAGGGCGTCCGCTTCCTCATTGCCCTTGTTGCCCTGGTGACCCCGCACCCACATCAGCGTAACACTGTTGCTGGCGGTAAGTCGTACCAGTGCATCTTTGCATTGTTTAACGACCTTGGAGTGCAGTTCTACTCCCTCCAAGGCTTTAAGTGCTGCCTGGCTATCCGTCCTGATGCAGATTCTCCTATTTGCATGGTTCCTCCGCAGCAGTTCCTCTGCACAGACCATAATTGCAGTAACTTCTGCCTGAAATATGGTGGCGTGGATTCCCAGGTTGATGCTGAACGCATCGCCTGTTCCTTCACCCCGCACACCTATTCCAGTGCTTTGCTCTGTTTTAGATCCATCTGTGTACCAGATGGTGTCAAATCGACGTCTCAGCTTTTGCTCGGTTTCTTCCTCCTTCCCATCAGATATAATAACTCTGAAGGGTTTTCGGAAGTCCCTCACAATGCTGGTTCTGTCTGATTCCATGCTTAGCATGTTGTTCCTCTTTATTGAGTTGATGATCATGGTGTGGTGTCCTTTTCTTGGAACCATCGCACCATGCCCACTAATAGTTAGTCTGTAGGCTGCCAGTAGAGCCTCAGCCTCCACTACCAGGTGAAGTGGTCGAAGCCCCAGGAGAGCCTCAATTGACGCGGTGGGCGTTGATGTCATTGCCCCCGTGATTCCCAGACCCGCCAGCCTTTGTAGCTTATTGAGCCTGTTAGTGTTTCCCTTTGTTCTGGCTTTATGCCACCAGACAAGGGCCGAGTATGTAATCGTGGGCATCACTACTTTGGTGTATAACCAAAGTACCATTCTAGGTTTCAGTCCCCACGTTTTACCAATCATGCTCCTACAGGCCCCTAGGGCCCTAGTCGCTTTGATTGTGATGTTTCTGATGTGCGGTGTAAAGGTAAGCCTGTGGTCCAGGGTGAGACCTAAGTACTTAACCTCCCTTTTCAGGGGTAACTCTTCACCCCACATCCTTATGGTTCCTACATCCTGTAGTTTTGTTCGTCGCGTGAACGCTACGACAGAGGTTTTGCTTGGATTAACCGAGAGTCCCTCTTTTGTGCACCATCTCTCGACGGTTTTCAGGGCATTTTGCATCACTGATGCCACAACGCCTCCGAATTTTCCGATGACAAGGATTGTGATGTCATCAGCAAATCCTTGACAGTGTACTCCAGTCTGTTCTAGCTCCCACAGTAGACCATCCACCACCAGGCACCACAGCAAGGGAGAGAGGACCCCTCCCTGCGGACACCCCCGGGCGGCGGAGACCTCCGCAGTCGTCAGCCCTAGACTGGCTCTTATCTTTCTGTTTCTTAGGGTGCTGCTAATCCACGCCGTGATGGTTGGATCAACCCCACGCCCCCTGACAGATCTTTCTATAGATTCGAAGGAGGTATTATCAAATGCCCCTTCTATATCAAGAAAGGCTCCCAGAGCAATTTCTTTGCTTTCGAGGGCGCTTTCAATCCGGCAAGTTAGTTCGTGGATACTTAACTCGCATGATTTACCCGATTGGTAAGCATATTGGTGCCTGTGTAACGGCATGTTAGCCATGACATCGTCCCTAATATGTCTGTCAATCAGTTTCTCCAAGGTCTTCAGCAGAAATGACATTAAACTAATTGGGCGGAAAGACTTAGCTTGGGCGTATGAGGCTCGCCCTGGCTTGGGTATGAATACCACTCTGACTTTCCGCCATTTTAGGGGCACATAATTGAGAGCTACGCTAGCTCTGAATATGGCACACAGGGGGGAGGCCAAGATCTCCAACCCCTGCTGAAGTAGTGCGGGAAAAATTCCGTCCTCGCCCTGAGATTTGTATGGTTCGAAGGTGTTTATCGCCCATCCAACTCTCGTTATGTTTATAATCTTATCTGCTGTTTTCCAATGATCCCTGCTCGCCCGACGTATCGGTATGGCCAGGCGATCATGGCCAGCACATAAGTTATCAGGTTCTGGGATACATCCTGGGAAGTGCGTCCGGAGCAGGAGCCCCAGAGTTTCCTCCTCTGATGATGTGAACCCACCCTGTGGTTTTTCAAGAGTGCCCACCTTGCCGTGGGTTTCTTTTAAGAGGGCTCTTTGTAGTCTTGCACATTCGGGGGTTTTTTCAACCTCTCCGCAGTACTTCCTCCAAGAGTCCTCCTTTGCCTTTCGAATGGCGTACACGTATTTCAGGCGGGAGCTTTTGTAAGCATCCCATTCGCCTGTTCTTTTGGCCTTATTGAAGGCCCTGCGTGTGCCCACCCTTAGAAATTCTAGCTCACGGTTCCACCAAATGGTTTCCCGTTTTACTTTCCTCTCTTTAAGGGGGCAGTTACTTTCGTAAGCAGTTAGGATGGCCGACGTTATCATATCGTTCATCATTTCAAGTTCCGCCGTGTTTGTGGGTCTCGACGGACATTCCACCACACCTGATTTTAGGCTCTCTCTATAGAGTGCCCAGTCGCAGGTTTTGGGATTCCTGTACATGATCCCCACGCAAGGCGGTGTCTTTATGTTAAACCTTATGTATTTGTGGTCGGAGAGTGACTCCTCCTGGGAGACATGCCACTCACTGATCACTTGACCTACGTAGGGCGTGCCTATCGTTAAGTCAATTACGTCCTTCCTTACCGACGTAGCAAAGGTAGGTACATTGCCTTTGTTCATTATTTCCAGCTTATTACTAAAAATAAATTCTAAAAGGAACTCACCTCTGCTGTTCGTATCCGTGCTCCCCCATAAAATGTGGTGTGCGTTGGCGTCGCAGCAGATCACCAGTTGTGTCCTCTTGCTTTCGCACTCCATTACCAGTTCCTTTACCTCCTTTGGGGGTGGTGGTCCTGGTTGGTCATATGGGAGGTAAGCTGATGCCACCACTAGGTCTCTCAGGCAGCCCTCCATTGGAATTTTTGCTTTCGCTGCTATTAGGTCTCTTGTGCAGAGCCCCCACAGCGGTAGTAGGCCTAGCCTTTTTTTTGCTATGATGCAGACTCTCGGTTGTTTATCACCGGGGCTTATCAGCTCCCAGTCACCCGAGAGGTTAAGACCTCTGACACGGCCCCCATAAATCCAGGGTTCCTGTATCAGAGTCACATCAATGTTGTGTTTTATTATATACCTCTGCAGGGCAGACGAGGCCGCCCTGCAGTGGTGGATGTTTATTTGGGCAAATTTGATCATCGCTACTGCGATGTCATAGGGAGAACTGCTTCTCCCATTGCCCCCTCTCCCCTGCCGCTAGTTGGTGTCGTGGCAGATGGAGGTATTGTAGGGTTATTCCCGGAAGTGGACGGGGGAGGATCTGTTTCCCCCCCATCCACCTCCATTTCCTCTGCTGCTTCCCCCTTTTCCTTCTTCTTCCCCAGTTCCTTAAAGGTGATCCTAGAGAAGTTGAGGTAGGGTTTGTATTCTCGCTCCTGGATTTTACTCCAGGAGAATTCGTCGACCAGCAGGATAAGTTGCTGGCCTTTGGGGTCGAGTTTCCTGTCCAGAACTGACCAGGTCTCAGTTCTTAATTCAGAATTCTGGACCTTTAACCTTTTTAATACGCGTTCCGGTTCCTCTGGGGATCCCGGAATCCACGTCAAGGCTTTAATTGGTTTGGGGATGTCCTTGGCATCGATGACGCCAAGTTTCGCCCCCTCCCAAGGTTTGCCCCCAGCTACCACCCCCTCCAACCAGCCCTTAGTGGACTGATCGGCGCAGGAGGCAACCAAGAGCCCCCCTTTGGGTTTGAGTTCGGAGAACTTTGGTTCCGGTCCCCCTTCCTCTATGTTGTCCATAGCGTCAAGCAACATTCCCTTGACAAGGTTTATCTGCTCTTCGCTAAGGTGGGTCGACGGGTAGCCCTCCGGAGAGATGGCCACCCGGATGTCCGTTAGTGCAGACTTATAGGAGAGGGCAGGTTCTGTGCCCCTGCCCTTCTTTCTGAGTCTCCCCAAATCTTTGGGTGTGCTTCCATCTGACCGGTTGCGTTTCAGCCCCCCGGTTGAGGTGCTTTGTTCAGGAGCAGGTTTCATTGAAGTCCCTGTCTCCTTATTTGTGTTAGCTGCTTGGAGTCGCTTATAGCGCCTCCTTGCAGCCCCCGAAGGTCTGGAGGGATTCTTCTTTTCAGAGCCTCCCTCCGTGTTTGTTTTTAAATTTTTACAAGTAGTTTCATCCATAAATGTTCCCACGAGTACGGGGAAAAGAGGTCACCGTCGCACAGAGCCCCATGTACGACAGAAGGCATTTATACAACGAGGTGCGCCTGGTGCCCCGAGGTTCTACGACTAGTGACTGAGCTACCCCCCAGCCTTGCATCCCTTAGGCGTCGTAGTACCGTAGGAGTTGGGAGATTTTTATAGTGGTGTCTATCCACGCAGCCCGGGCGATTAAGCCAAGACTCTCGTGCCCCTGTCACTACTATCCCCCCAGAAGCGTAGTCTGAGGAAGAGTCGTTGCAGCCCACAGGCGGTTTACGATTTGTTCTTTGTGCTTGCCAATTAGTCTGGTTCCCTCCACCGAAGCCATCCTAACCATTAAGAAAGCGGCAAGGACCGGACACAAAGAGTTTTAAGTCCCGGCCGGCCCCGACCGCCCCCCGCCGGCCGATGAGGGAGTAACCCCCAATCGCCCGTCCTGGAGTATATGCCTCCGGTTTCACCGGAAACACGCTAGCCCCCTCACCACGTCAAGGTTACAAGCACACGGAGGGGGAATACAGAACTTAAAATTGATAGCTTCTAATTATTATTGTAAATTATAACTTGAAGATCTGAACTTGTAATTGTCAAATACAGAACTTAAAATTGATAGCTTCTAATTATAATTGCAAATAATAACTTGAAGATCTGAACTTGTAATAGTCAAATACAGAACTTAAAATTGATAGCTTCTAATTATTATTGCAAATAATAATTCGAAGATCTGAACTTGTAATAGTCAAATACAGAACTTCTAATTGTTAAATACAAATCATTAGTGCAAATTATAATTTGAAAATCTGAACTAGTAATTGTCAAATACAGAACTTCTAATTGTTAAATACTAATTATTAGTGCAAATTATAACTTGAAGTTCTGAACTAGTAATTGTCAAATACAGATCTTAAAATTGATAGCTTCTAATTATTATTGCAAATTATAACTAGAAGATCTGAACTTGTAATTGTCAAATACAGAACTTAAAATTGATAGCTTCTAATTATTATTTCAAATTATAACTTGAAGATCTGAACTTGTAATTGTCAACTACAGAACTTAAAATTGATATCTTCTAATTATTATTGTAAATTATAACTTGAAGATCTGAACTTGTAATAGTGAATTACAGAACCTAGATTTGTTAAATTCAAATTATTATTTCAAAATATAACTTGAAGATCTGAACTAGTAATTGTCAAATACAGAACTTAAAATTGATAGCTTCTAATTATTATTGTAAATTATAACTTCAAGATCTGAACTTGTAATTGTCAAATACAGAACTTAAAATTGATAGCTTCTAATTATTATTGCAAATAATAACTTGAAGATCTGAACTTGTAATTGTCAAATACAGAACTTAAAATTGATAGCTTCTAATTATTATTGCAAATTATAATTTGAAGATCTGAACTTGTAATAGACAAATACGCAACTTAGCATTGTTAAATACAAATTGTGATTGCAAATTATAACTTGAAGATCTGAACCTGTAATAGGAATATACAGAACTTCGAATTGTTAAATTCAAACTAAGATTGCAAATAATAATTCGAAGATCTGAACTTGTAATAATCAAATACAGAACTTCTAATTGTTAAATACAAATTATTAGTGCATATTATAACTTGAAGTTCTGAACTAGTAATTGTCAAATACAGATCTTAAAATTGATAGCTTCTAATTATTATTGCAAATTATAACTAGAAGATCTGAACTTGTAATTGTCAAATACAGAACTTAAAATTGATAGCTTCTAATTATTATATCAAATTATAACTTGAAGATCTGAACTTGTAATTGTCAAATACAGAACTTAAAATTGATAGCTTCTAATTATTATTGCAAATTATAACTTGAAGATCTGAACTTGTAATTGTCAAATACAGAACTTCTAATTATTAAATACAAATTATTAGAGCAAATTATAACTTGAAGATCTGAACTTGTAATTGTCAAATACAGAACTTAAAATTGATAGCTTCTAATTATTATTAAAATTATAACTTGAAGATCTGAACTTGTAATAGTGAATTACAGAACTTAGATTTGTTAAATTCAAATTATTATTTCAAATTATAACTTGAAGATCTGAACTAGTAATTGTCAAATACAGAACTTAAAATTGATAGCTTCTAATTACTATTGCAAATTATAACTTGAAGATCTGAACTTGTAATTGTCAAATACAGAACTTAAAATTGATAGCTTCTAATTATTATTGTAAATTATAACTTGAAGATCTGAACTTGTAATTGTCAAATACAGAACTTAAAATTGATAGCTTCTAATTATTATTGCAAATAATAACTTGAAGATCTGAACTTGTAATTGTCAAATACAGAACTTAAAATTGATAGCTTCTAATTATTATTGCAAAATATAATTTGAAGATCTGAACTTGTAATAGATAAATACGCAACTTAGCATTGTTAAATACAAATTGTGATTGCAAATTATAACTTGAAGATCTGAACCTGTAATAGGTAAATACAGAACTTCGAATTGTTAAATTCAAACTAAGATTGCAAATAATAATTCGAAGATCTGAACTTGTAATAGTCAAATACAGAACTTCTAATTGTTAAATACAAATTATTAGTGCAAATTATAACTTGAAGATCTGAACTAGTAATTGTCAAATACAGAACTTAAAATTGATAGCTTCTAATTATTATTGTAAATTATAACTTGAAGATCTGAACTTGTAATTGTCAAATACAGAACTTAAAATTGATTGCTTCTAATTATTATTGCAAATTATAACTTGAAGATCTGAACTAGTAATTGTTAAATACAGAACTTCAAATTGTTAAATACAAATTATTAGTGCAAATTATAACTAGAAGATCTGAACTTGTAATTGTCAAATACAGCACTTAAAATTGATAGCTTCTAATTATTATTGTAAATTATAACTTGAAGATCTGAACTTGTAATAGTGAATTACAGAACTTAGATTTGATAAATTCAAATTATTATTTCAAATTATAACTTGAAGATCTGAACTAGTAATTGTCAAATACAGAACTTAAAATTGATAGCTTCTAATTACTATTGCAAATTATAACTTGAAGATCTGAACTTGTAATTGTCAAATACAGAACTTAAAATTGATAGCTTCTAATTATTATTGTAAATTATAACTTGAAGATCTGAACTTGTAATTGTCAAATACAGAACTTAAAATTGATAGCTTCTAATTATAATTGCAAATAATAACTTGAAGATCTGAACTTGTAATAGTCAAATACAGAACTTAAAATTGATAGCTTCTAATTATTATTGCAAATAATAATTCGAAGATCTGAACTTGTAATAGTCAAATACAGAACTTCTAATTGTTAAATACAAATCATTAGTGCAAATTATAATTTGAAAATCTGAACTAGTAATTGTCAAATACAGAACTTCTAATTGTTAAATACAAATTATTAGTGCAAATTATAACTTGAAGTTCTGAACTAGTAATTGTCAAATACAGATCTTAAAATTGATAGCTTCTAATTATTATTGCAAATTATAACTAGAAGATCTGAACTTGTAATTGTCAAATACAGAACTTAAAATTGATAGCTTCTAATTATTATTTCAAATTATAACTTGAAGATCTGAACTTGTAATTGTCAACTACAGAACTTAAAATTGATAGCTTCTAATTATTATTGTAAATTATAACTTGAAGATCTGAACTTGTAATAGTGAATTACAGAACCTAGATTTGTTAAATTCAAATTATTATTTCAAAATATAACTTGAAGATCTGAACTAGTAATTGTCAAATACAGAACTTAAAATTGATAGCTTCTAATTATTATTGTAAATTATAACTTCAAGATCTGAACTTGTAATTGTCAAATACAGAACTTCAAATTGATAGCTTCTAATTATTATTGCAAATAATAACTTGAAGATCTGAACTTGTAATTGTCAAATACAGAACTTAAAATTGATAGCTTCTAATTATTATTGCAAATTATAATTTGAAGATCTGAACTTGTAATAGACAAATACGCAACTTAGCATTGTTAAATACAAATTGTGATTGCAAATTATAACTTGAAGATCTGAACCTGTAATAGGTAAATACAGAACTTCGAATTGTTAAATTCAAACTAAGATTGCAAATAATAATTCGAAGATCTGAACTTGTAATAGTCAAATACAGAATTTCTAATTGTTAAATACAAATTATTAGTGCAAATTATAACTTGAAGATCTGAACTAGTAATTGTCAAATACAGAACTTAAAATTGAAAGCTTCTAATTATTATTGCAAATAATAACTTGAAGATCTGAACTTGTAATTGTCAAATACAGAACTTAAAATTGATAGCTTCTAATTATTATTATAAATTATAACTTGAAGATCTGAACTTGTAATAGTGAATTACAGAACTTAGATTTGTTAAATTCAAATTATTATTTCAAATTATAACTTGAAGATCTGAACTAGTAATTGTCAAATACAGAACTTAAAATTGATAGCTTCTAATTATTATTGCAAATTATAACTTGAAGATCTGAACTTGTAATTGTCAAATACAGAACTTAAAATGGATAGCTTCTAATTATTATTGTAAATTATAACTTGAAGATCTGAAGTTGTAATTGTCAAATACAGAACTTAAAATTGATAGCTTCTAATTATTATTGCAAATAATAACTTGGAGATCTGAACTAGTAATTGTCAAATACAGAACTTAAAATTGATAGCTTCTAATTATTATTGCAAATTATAACTTGAAGATCTGAACTTGTAATTGTCAAATACAGAACTTAAAATGGATAGCTTCTAATTATTATTGCAAATTATAACTTGAAGATCTGAACTTGTAATTGTCAAATACAGAACATAAAATTGATAGCTTCTAATTATTATTTCAAATTATAACTTGAAGATCAGAACTTGTAATTGTCAAATACAGAACTTAAAATTAATAGCTTCTAATTATTATTGCAAATTATAACTTGAAGATCTGAACTTGTAATTGTCAAATACAGAACTTAAAATTGATAGCTTCTAATTATTATTGTAAATTATAACTTGAAGATCTGAACTTGTAATAGTGAATTACAGAACTTAGATTTGTTAAATTCAAATTATTATTGCAAATTATAACTTGAAGATCTGAACTAGTAATTGTCAAATACAGAACTTAAAATTGATAGCATAGCTTCTAATTATTATTGCATATTATAACTTGAAGATCTGAACTTGTAATTGTTAAATACAGAATTTAAAATTGATAGCTTGTAATTATTATTGCAAATAATAACTTGAAGATCTGAACTTGTAATTGTCAAATACAGAACTTAAAATTGATAGCTTCTAATTATTATTGCAAATTATAATTTGAAGATCTGAACTTGTAATAGACAAATACGCAACTTAGCATTGTTAAATACAAATTGTGATTGCAAATTATAACTTGAAGATCTGAACCTGTAATTGTCAAATACAGAACTTAAAATTGATAGCTTCTAATTATTATTGCAAATAATAACTTGAAGATCTGAACTTGTAATTGTCAAATACAGAACTTAAAATTGATAGCTTCTAATTATTATTGCAAATTATAATTTGAAGATCTGAACTTGTAATAGACAAATAGGCAACTTAGCATTGTTAAATACAAATTATTATTTCAAATTATTACTTGAAGATCTGAACTAGTAATTGTCAAATACAGAACTTAAAATTGATAGCTTCTAATTATTATTGCAAATTATAACTTGAAGATCTGAACTTGTAATTGTCAAATACAGAACTTAAAATTGATAGCTTCTAATTATTATTGCAAATTATAATTTGAAGATCTGAACTTGTAATAGACAAATACGCAACTTAGCATTGTTAAATACAAATTGTGATTGCAAATTATAACTGGAAGATCTGAACCTGTAATAGGTATATACAGAACTTCGAATTGTTAAATTCAAACTAAGATTGCAAATAATAATTCGAAGATCTGAACTTGTAATAATCAAATACAGAACTTCTAATTGTTAAATACAAATTATTAGTGCATATTATAACTTGAAGTTCTGAACTAGTAATTGTCAAATACAGATCTTAAAATTGATAGCTTCTAATTATTATTGCAAATTATAACTAGAAGATCTGAACTTGTAATTGTCAAATACAGAACTTAAAATTGATAGCTTCTAATTATTATTGCAAATTATAACTTGAAGATCTGAACTTGTAATTGTCAAATACAGAACTTCTAATTGTTAAATACAAATTATTAGTGCAAATTATAACTTGAAGATCTGAACTTGTAATTGTCAAATACAGAACTTAAAATTGATAGCTTCTAATTATTATTGTAAATTATAACTTGAAGATCTGAACTTGTAATAGTGAATTACAGAACTTAGATTTGTTAAATTCAAATTATTATTTCAAAATATAACTTGAAGATCTGAACTAGTAATTGTCAAATACAGAACTTAAAATTGATAGCTTCTAATAATTATTGAAAATTATAACTTGAAGATCTGAACTTGTAATTGTCAAATACAGAACTTAAAATTGATAGCTTCTAATTATTATTGCGAATTATAACTTGAAGATCTGAACTTGTAATTGTCAAATACAGAACATAAAATTGATAGCTTCTAATTATTATTTCAAATTATAACTTGAAGATCTGAACTTGTAATTGTCAAATACAGAACTTAAAATTAATAGCTTCTAATTATTATTGCAAATTATAACTTGAAGATCTGAACTTGTAATTGTCAAATACAGAACTTAAAATTGATAGCTTCTAATTATTATTGTAAGTTATAACTTGAAGATCTGAACTTGTAATCATGAATTACAGAACTTAGATTTGTTAAATTCAAATTATTATTTCAAATTATAACTTGAAGATCTGAACTAGTAATTGTCAAATGCAGAACTTAAAATTGATAGCTTCTAATTATTATTGCAAATTATAACTTGAAGATCTGAACTTGTAATTGTCAAATACAGAACTTAAAATTGATAGCTTCTAATTATTATTGTAAATTATAACTTGAAGATCTGAACTTGTAATTGTCAAATACAGAACTTAAGATTGATAGCTTCTAATTATTATTGCAAATAATAACTTGAAGATCTGATCTTGTAATTGTCAAATTCAGAACTTAAAATTGATAGCTTCTAATTATTATTGCAAATTATAACTTGAAGATCTGAACTTGTAATTGTCAAATACAGAACTTAAAATTAATAGCTTCTAATTATTATTGCAAATTATAACTTGAAGATCTGAACTTGTTATTGTCAAATACAGAACTTAAAATTGATAGCTTCTAATTATTATTGTAAGTTATAACTTGAAGATCTGAACTTGTAATCATGAATTACAGAACTTAGATTTGTTAAATTCAAATTATTATTTCAAATTATAACTTGAAGATCTGAACTAGTAATTGTCAAATGCAGAACTTAAAATTGATAGCTTCTAATTATTATTGCAAATTATAACTTGAAGATCTGAACTTGTAATTGTCAAATACAGAACTTAAAATTGATAGCTTCTAATTATTATTGTAAATTATAACTTGAAGATCTGAACTTGTAATTGTCAAATACAGAACTTAAGAGTGATAGCTTCTAATTATTATTGCAAATAATAACTTGAAGATCTGAACTTGTAATTGTCAAATTCAGAACTTAAAATTGATAGCTTCTAATTATTATTGCAAATTATAATTTGAAGATCTGAACTTGTAATAGACAAATACGCAACTTAGCATTGTTAAATACAAATTGTGATTGCAAATTATAACTTGAAGATCTGAACCTGTAATTGTCAAATACAGAACTTAAAATTGAGAGCTTCTAATTATTATTTCAAATTATAACTTGAAGATCTGAACTTGTAATTGTCAAATACAGAACATAAAATTGATAGCTTCTAATTATTATTGCAAATTATAACTTGAAGATCTGAACTTGTAATTGTCAAATACAGAACTTCAAATTGTTAAATACGAATTATTAGTGCAAATTATAACTTGAAGATCTGAACTTGTAATTGTCAAATACAGAACTTAAAATTGATAGCTTCTAATTATTATTGTAAATTATAACTTGAAGATCTGAACTTGTAATAGTGAATTACAGAACTTAGATTTGTTAAATTCTAATTATTATTTCAAAATATAACTTGAAGATCTGAACTAGTAATTGTCAAATACAGAACTTAAAATTGATAGCTTCTAATAATTATTGCAAATTATAACTTGGAGATCTGAACTTGTAATTGTCAAATACAGAACTTAAAATTGATAGCTTCTAATTATTATTGCAAATTATAACTTGAAGATCTGAACTTGTAATTGTCAAATACAGAACATAAAATTGATAGCTTCTAATTATTATTTCAAATTATAACTTGAAGATCTGAACTTGTAATTGTCAAATACAGAACTTAAAATTAATAGCTTCTAATTATTATTGCAAATTATAACTTGAAGATCTGAACTTGTAATTGTCAAATACAGAACTTAAAATTGATAGCTTCTAATTATTATTGTAAGTTATAACTTGAAGATCTGAACTTGTAATCGTGAATTACAGAACTTAGATTTGTTAAATTCAAATTATTATTTCAAATTATAACTTGAAGATCTGAACTAGTAATTGTCAAATACAGAACTTAAAATTGATAGCTTCTAATTATTATTGCAAATTATAACTTGAAGATCTGAACTTGTAATTGTTAAATACAGAACTTCTAATTGTTAAATACAAATTATTAGTGCAAATTATAACTAGAAGATCTGAACTTGTAATTGTCAAATACAGCACTTAAAATTGATAGCTTCTAATTATTATTGTAAATTATAACTTGAAGATCTGAACTTGTAATAGTGAATTACAGAACTTAGATTTGATAAATTCATATTATTATTTCAAATTATAACATGAAGATCTGAACTAGTAATTGTCAAATACCGAACTTAAAATTGATAGCTTCTAATTATTATTGCAAATTATAACTTGAAGATCTGAACTTGTAATTGTCAAATACAGAACTTAAAATTGATAGCTTCTAATTATTATTGTAAATTATAACTTGAAGATCTGAACTTGTAATTGTGAAATACAGAACTTAAAATTGATAGCTTCTAATTATTATTGCAAATAATAACTTGAAGATCTGAACTTGTAATTGTCAAATACAGAACTTAAAATTGATAGCTTCTAATTATTATTGCAAAATATAATTTGAAGATCTGAACTTGTAATAGACAAATACGCAACTTAGCATTGTTAAATACAAATTGTGATTGCAAATTATAACTTGAAGATCTGAACCTGTAATAGGAAAATACAGAACTTCGAATTGTTAAATTCAAACTAAGATTGCAAATAATAATTCGAAGATCTGAACTTGTAATAGTCAAATACAGAACTTCTAATTGTTAAATACAAATTTTTATTGCAAATTATAACTTGAAGTTCTGAACTAGTAATTGTCAAATACAGATCTTAAAATTGATAGCTTCTAATTATTATTGCAAATTATAACTAGAAGATCTGAACTTGTAATTGTCAAATACAGAACTTAAAATTGATAGCTTCTAATTATTATTTCAAATTATAACTTGAAGATCTGAACTTGTAATTGTCAAATACAGAACTTAAAATTGATAGCTTCTAATTATTATTGCAAATTATAACTTGAAGATCTGAACTTGTAATTGTCAAATACAGAACTTAAAATTGATAGCTTCTAATTATTATTGTAAGTTATAACTTGAAGATCTGAACTTGTAATCGTGAATTACAGAACTTAGATTTGTTAAATTCAAATTATTATTTCAAATTATAACTTGAAGATCTGAACTAGTAATTGTCAAATACAGAACTTAAAATTGATAGCTTCTAATTATTATTGCAAATTATAACTTGAAGATCTGAACTTGTAATTGTTAAATACAGAACTTCAAATTGTTAAATACAAATTATTAGTGCAAATTATAACTAGAAGATCTGAACTTGTAATTGTCAAATACAGCACTTAAAATTGATAGCTTCTAATTATTATTGTAAATTATAACTTGAACATCTGAACTTGTAATAGTGAATTACAGAACTTAGATTTGATAAATTCAAATTATTATTTCAAATTATAACTTGAAGATCTGAACTAGTAATTGTCAAATACCGAACTTAAAATTGATAGCTTCTAATTATTATTGCAAATTATAACTTGAAGATCTGAACTTGTAATTGTCAAATACAGAACTTAAAATTGATAGCTTCTAATTATTATTGTAAATTATAACTTGAAGATCTGAACTTGTAATTGTGAAATTCAGAACTTAAAATTGATAGCTTCTAATTATTATTGCAAATAATAACTTGAAGATCTGAACTTGTAATTGTCAAATACAGAACTTAAAATTGATAGCTTCTAATTATTATTGCAAAATATAATTTGAAGATCTGAACTTGTAATAGACAAATACGCAACTTAGCATTGTTAAATACAAATTGTGATTGCAAATTATAACTTGAAGATCTGAACCTGTAATAGGAAAATACAGAACTTCGAATTGTTAAATTCAAACTAAGATTGCAAATAATAATTCGAAGATCTGAACTTGTAATAGACAAATACAGAACTGCTAATTGTTAAATACAAATTTTTATTGCAAATTATAACTTGAAGTTCTGAACTAGTAATTGTCAAATACAGATCTTAAAATTGATAGCTTCTAATTATTATTGCAAATTATAACTAGAAGATCTGAACTTGTAATTGTCAAATACAGAACTTAAAATTGATAGCTTCTAATTATTATTTCAAATTATAACTTGAAGATCTGAACTTGTAATTGTCAAATACAGAACTTAAAATTGATAGCTTCTAATTATTATTGCAAATTATAACTTGAAGATCTGAACTTGTAATTGTCAAATACAGAACTTAAAATTGATAGCTTCTAATTATTATTGTAAGTTATAACTTGAAGATCTGAACTTGTAATCGTGAATTACAGAACTTAGATTTGTTAAATTCAAATTATTATTTCAAATTATAACTTGAAGATCTGAACTAGTAATTGTCAAATACAGAACTTAAAATTGATAGCTTCTAATTATTATTGCAAATTATAACTTGAAGATCTGAACTTGTAATTGTTAAATACAGAACTTCAAATTGTTAAATACAAATTATTAGTGCAAATTATAACTAGAAGATCTGAACTTGTAATTGTCAAATACAGCACTTAAAATTGATAGCTTCTAATTATTATTGTAAATTATAACTTGAACATCTGAACTTGTAATAGTGAATTACAGAACTTAGATTTGATAAATTCAAATTATTATTTCAAATTATAACTTGAAGATCTGAACTAGTAATTATCAAATACAGAACTTAAAATTGATAGCTTCTAATTATTATTGCAAATTATAACTTGAAGATCTGAACTTGTAATTGTCAAATACAGAACTTAAAATTGATAGCTTCTAATTATTATTGTAAATTATAACTTGAAGATCTGAACTTGTAATTGTGAAATACAGAACTTAAAATTGATAGCTTCAAATTATTATTGCAAATAATAATTTGAAGATCTGAACTTGTAATTGTCAAATACAGAACTTAAAATTGATAGCTTCTAATTATTATTGCAAATTATAATTTGAAGATCTGAACTTGTAATAGACAAATACGCAACTTAGCATTGTTAAATACAAATTGTGATTGCAAATTATAACTTGAAGATCTGAACCTGTAATAGGAAAATACAGAACTTCGAATTGTTAAATTCAAACTAAGATTGCAAATAATAATTCGAAGATCTTAACTTGTAATAGTCAAATACAGAACTTCTAATTGTTAAATACAAATTATTATTGCAAATTATAACTTGAAGTTCTGAACTAGTAATTGTCAAATACAGATCTTAAAATTGATAGCTTCTAATTATTATTGCAAATTATAACTAGAAGATCTGAACTTGTAATTGTCAAATACAGAACTTAAAATTGATAGCTTCTAATTATTATTTCAAATTATAACTTGAAGATCTGAACTTGTAATTGTCAAATACAGAACTTAAAATTGATAGCTTCTAATTATTATTGCAAATTATAACTTGAAGATCTGAACTTGTAATTGTTAAATACAGAACTTCAAATTGTTAAATACAAATTATTATTGCAAATTATAACTAGAAGATCTGAACTTGTAATTGTCAAATACAGAACTTAAAATTGATAGCTTCTAATTATTATTGTAAGTTATAACTTGAAGATCTGAACTTGTAATCGTGAATTACAGAACTTAGATTTGTTAAATTCAAATTATTATTTCAAATTATAACTTGAAGATCTGAACTAGTAATTGTCAAATACAGAACTTAAAATTGATAGCTTCTAATTATTATTGCAAATTATAACTTGAAGATCTGAACTTGTAATTGTTAAATACAGAACTTCAAATTGTTAAATACAAATTATTAGTGCAAATTATAACTAGAAGATCTGAACTTGTAATTGTCAAATACAGCACTTAAAATTGATAGCTTCTAATTATTATTGTAAATTATAACTTGAAGATCTGAACTTGTAATAGTGAATTACAGAACTTAGATTTGATAAATTCAAATTATTATTTCAAATTATAACTTGAAGATCTGAACTAGTAATTGTCAAATACAGAACTTAAATTTGATAGCTTCTAATTATTATTGCAAATTATAACTTGAAGATCTCAACTTGTAATTGTCAAATACAGAACTTAAAATTGATAGCTTCTAATTATTATTGTAAATTATAACTTGAAGATCTGAACTTGTAATTGTGAAATACAGAACTTAAAATTGATAGCTTCTAATTATTATTGCAAATAATAACTTGAAGATCTGAACTTGTAATTGTCAAATACAGAACTTAAAATTGATAGCTTCTAATTATTATTGCAAAATATAATTTGAAGATCTGAACTTGTAATAGACAAATACGCAACTTAGCATTGTTAAATACAAATTGTGATTGCAAATTATAACTTGAAGATCTGAACCTGTAATAGGAAAATACAGAACTTCGAATTGTTAAATTCAAACTAAGATTGCAAATAATAATTCGAAGATCTGAACTTGTAATAGTCAAATACAGAACTTCTAATTGTTAAATACAAATTATTAGTGCAAATTATAACTTGAAGATCTGAACTTGTAATTGTCAAATACAGAATTTAAAATTGATAGCTTCTAATTATTATTGCAAATTATAACTTGAAGATCTGAACTTGTAATTGTCAAATACAGAACTTCTAATTGTTAAATACAAATTATTAGTGCAAATTATAACTTGAAGATCTGAACTTGTAATTGTCAAATACAGAACTTAAAATTTATAGCTTCTAATTATTATTGCAAATTATAACTTGAAGATCTGAACTTGTAATGGTCAAATACAGAACTTAAAATTGATAGCTACTAATTATTATTTCAAATTATAACTTGAATATCTGAACTTGTAATTGTCAAATACAGAACTTCTAATTGTTAAATACAAATTATTAGTGCAAATTATAACTTGTAGATCTGAACTTGTAATTGTCAAATACAGAAATTAAAATTGATAGCTTCTAATTATTATTGTAAATTATAACTAGAAGATCTGAACTTGTAATAGTCAAATACAGAACTTCTAATTGTTAAATACAAATTATTAGTGCAAATTATAACTTGAAGATCTGAACTAGTAATTGTCAAATACAGAACTTAAAATTGATAGCTTCTAATTATTATTGCAAATTATAACTTGAAGATCTGAACTTGTAATTGTCAAATACAGAACTTCTAATTGTTAAATACAAATTATTAGTGCAAATTATAACTTGAAGATCTGAACTTGTAATTGTCAAATACAGAACTTAAAATTTATAGCTTCTAATTATTATTGCAAATTATAACTTGAAGATCTGAACTTGTAATTGTCAAATACAGAACTTAAAATTGATAGCTTCTAATTATTATTGCAAATTATAACTTGAAGATCTGAACTTGTAATTGTCAAATACAGAACTTAAAATTGATAGCTTATAATTATAATTCAAATTATAACTTGAAGATCAGAACTTGTAATAGTCAAATACAGAACTTCGAATTGTTAAATACAAATTATTAGTGCAAATTATAACTTGAAGATCTGAACTAGTAATTGTCAAATACAGCACTTAAAATTGATAGCTTCTAATTATTATTGTAAATTATAACTTGAAGATCTGAACTTGTAATAGTGAATTACAGAACTTAGATTAGTTAAATTCAAATTATTATTTCAAATTATTATTTGATGACTGAACTAGTAATTGTCAAATACAGACCTTAAAATTGATAGCTTCTAATTATTATTGCAAATTATAACTTGTAGATCTGAACTTGTAATTGTCAAATACAGAACTTCTAATTGTTAAATACAAATTATTAGTGCAAATTATAACTTGAAGATCTGAACTTGTAATTGTCAAATACAGAACTTAAAATTGATAGCTTCTAATTATTATTGCAAATTATAACTTGAAGATCTGAACTTGTAATTGTCAAATACAGAACTTAAAATTAATAGCTTCTAATTATTATTGCAAATTATAATTTGAAGATCTGAACTTGTAATTGTCAAATACAGAACTTATAATTGATAGCTTCTAATTATTATTGCAAATTATAACTTGAAGATCTGAACTTATAATTGTCAAAAACAGAACTTAAAATTGATAGCTTCTAATTATTATTTCAAATTATAACTTGAAGATCTGAACTTGTAATTGTCAAATACAGAACTTCTAATTGTTAAATACAAATTATTAGTGCAAATTATAACTTGTAGATCTGAACTTGTAATTGTCAAATACAAAACTTAAAATTGATAGCTTCTAATTATTATTGTAAATTATAACTTGAAGATCTGAACTTGTAATAGTGAATTACAGAACTTAGATTTGTCAAATTCAAATTATTTTTTCTAATTATAACTTGAAGATCTGAACTAGTTCTGTCAAATACAGAACTTAAAATTGATAGCTTCTAATTATTATTGCAAATTATAACTTGAAGATCTGAACTTGTAATTGTCAAATACAGAAATTAAAATTAATAGCTTCTAATTATTATTGCAAATAATAACTTGAAGATCTGAACTTGTAATTGTCAAATGCAGAACTTAAAATTGATAGCTTCTAATTATTATTGCAAATAATAATTTGAAGATCTGTACTTGTAATTGTCAAATACAGAACTTAAAATTGATATCTTATAATTATATTTCAAATTATAACTTGAAGATCTGAACTTGTAATAGTCAAATACAGAACTTCGAATTGTCTAATACAAATTATTAGTGCAAATTATAACTTGAAGATCTGAACTAGTAATTGTCAAATACAGCACTTAAAATTGATAGCTTCTAGTTATTATTGTAAATTATAACTTGTAGATCTGAACTTGTAATAGTGAATTACAGAACTTAGATTTGTTAAATTCAAATTATTATTTCAAATTATTACTTGAAGATCTGAACTAGTAATTGTCAAATACAGAACTTAAAATTGATAGCTTCTAATTATTATTACAAATTATAACTTGAAAATCTGAACTTGTAATTGTCAAATACAGAACTTAAAATTGATAGCTTCTAATTATTATTGCAAATTATAATTTGAAGATCTGAACTTGTAATAGACAAATACGCAACTTAGCATTGTTAAATACAAATTGTGATTGCAAATTATAACTTGAAGATCTGAACCTGTAATAGGAATATACAGAACTTCGAATTGTTAAATTCAAACTAAGATTGCAAATAATAATTCGAAGATCTGAACTTGTAATAGTCAAATACAGAACTTCTAATTGTTAAATACAAATTATTAGTGCAAATTATAACTTGAAGTTCTGAACTAGTAATTGTCAAATACAGATCTTAAAATTGATAGCTTCTAATTATTATTGCAAATTATAACTAGAAGATCTGAACTTGTAATTGTCAAATACAGAACTTAAAATTGATAGCTTCTAATTATTATATCAAATCATAACTTGAAGATCTGAACTTGTAATTGTCAAATACAGAACTTAAAATTGATAGCTTCTAATTATTATATCAAATCATAACTTGAAGATCTGAACTTGTAATTGTCAAATACAGAACTTAAAATTGATAGCTTCTAATTATTATTGTAAATTATAACTTGAAGATCTAAACTTGTAATAGTGAATTACAGAACTTAGATTTGTTAAATTCAAATTATTATTTCAAAATATAACTTGAAGATCTGAACTAGTAATTGTCAAATACAGAACTTAAAATTGATAGCTTCTAATAATTATTGAAAATTATAACTTGAAGATCTGAACTTGTAATTGTCAAATACAGAACTTAAAATTGATAGCTTCTAATTATTATTGCGAATTATAACTAGAAGATCTGAACTTGTAATTGTCAAATACAGAACATAAAATTGATAGCTTCTAATTATTATTTCAAATTATAACTTGAAGATCTGAACTTGTAATTGTCAAATACAGAACTTAAAATTAATAGCTTCTAATTATTATTGCAAATTATAACTTGAAGATCTGAACTTGTAATTGTCAAATACAGAACTTAAAATTGATAGCTTCTAATTATTATTGTAAGTTATAACTTGAAGATCTGAACTTGTAATCATGATTTACAGAACTTAGATTTGTTAAAATCAAATTATTATTTCAAATTATAACTTGAAGATCTGAACTAGTAATTGTCAAATGCAGAACTTAAAATTGATAGCTTCTAATTATTATTGCAAATTATAACTTGAAGATCTGAACTTGTAATTGTCAAATACAGAACTTAAAATTGATAGCTTCTAATTATTATTGTAAATTATAACTTGAAGATCTGAACTTGTAATTGTCAAATACAGAAGTTAAGATTGATAGCTTCTAATTATTATTGCAAATAATAACTTGAAGATCTGAACTTGTAATTGTCAAATTCAGCACTTAAAATTGATAGCTCCTAATTATTATTGCAAATTATAACTTGAAGATCTAAACTTGTAATTGTCAAATACAGAACTTAAAATTAATAGCTTGTAATTATTATTGCAAATTATAACTTGAAGATCTGAACTTGTTATTGTCAAATACAGAACTTAAAATTGATAGCTTCTAATTATTATTGTAAGTTATAACTTGAAGATCTGAACTTGTAATCATGAATTACAGAACTTAGATTTGTTAAATTCAAATTATTATTTCAAATTATAACTTGAAGATCTGAACTAGTAATTGTCAAATGCAGAACTTAAAATTGATAGCTTCTAATTATTATTGCAAATTATAACTTGAAGATCTGAACTTGTAATTGTCAAATACGGAACTTAAAATTGATAGCTTCTAATTATTATTGTAAATTATAACTTGAAGATCTGAACTTGTAATTGTCAAATACAGAACTTAAGAGTGATAGCTTCTAATTATTATTGCAAATAATAACTTGAAGATCTGAACTTGTAATTGTCAAATTCAGAACTTAAAATTGATAGCTTATAATTATTATTGCAAATTATAATTTGAAGATCTGAACTTGTAATAGACAAATACGCAACTTAGCATTGTTAAATACAAATTGTGATTGCAAATTATAACTTGAAGATCTGAACCTGTAATAGGTAAGTACAGAACTTCGAATTGTTAAATTCAAACTAAGATTGCAAATAATAATTCGAAGATCTGAACTTGTAATAGTCAAATACAGAACTTCTAATTGTTAAATACATATTATTAGTGCAAATTATAACTTGAAGATCTGAACTAGTAATTGTCAAATACAGAACTTAAAATTGATAGCTTCTAATTATTATTGCAAATTATAACTTGAAGATCTGAACTTGTAATTGTCAAATACAGAACTTCTAATTGTTAAATACAAATTATTAGTGCAAATTATAACTTGAAGATCTGAACTTGTAATTGTAAAATACAGAACTTAAAATTGATAGCTTCTAATTATTATTGCACATTATAACTTGAAGATCTGAACTTGTAATTGTCAAATACAGAACATAAAATTGATAGCTTCTAATTATTATTTCAAATTATAACTTGAAGATCTGAACTTGTAATTGTCAAATACAGAACTTAAAATTGATAGCTTCTAATTATTATTGTAAATTATAACTTGAAGATCTGAACTTGTAATTGTCAAATACAGAACTTAAGATTGATAGCTTCTAATTATTATTGCAAATAATAACTTGAAGATCTGAACTTGTAATTGTCAAATTCAGAACTTAAAATTGATAGCTTCTAATTATTATTGCAAATAATAACTTGAAGATCTGAACTTGTAATTGTCAAATTCAGAACTTAAAATTGATAGCTTCTAATTATTATTGCAAATTATAACTTGAAGATCTGAACTTGTAATTGTCAAATACAGAACTTAAAATTAATAGCTTCTAATTATTATTGCAAATTATAATTTGAAGATCTGAACTTGTAATTGTCAAATACAGAACTTATAATTGATAGCTTCTAATTATTATTGCAAATTATAACTTGAAGATCTGAACTTATAATTGTCAAAAACAGAACTTAAAATTGATAGCTTCTAATTATTATTTCAAATTATAACTTGAAGATCTGAACTTGTAATTGTCAAATACAGAACTTCTAATTGTTAAATACAAATTATTAGTGCAAATTATAACTTGTAGATCTGAACTTGTAATTGTGAAATACAAAACTTAAAATTGATAGATTCTAATTATTATTTAAAATTATAACTTGAAGATCTGAACTTGTAATAGTGAATTACAGAACTTAGATTTGTCAAATTCAAATTATTTTTTCTAATTATAACTTGAAGATCTGAACTAGTTCTGTCAAATACAGAACTTAAAATTGATAGCTTCTAATTATTATTGCAAATTATAACTTGAAGATCTGAACTTGTAATTGTCAAATACAGAAATTAAAATTAATAGCTTCTAATTATTATTGCAAATAATAACTTGAAGATCTGAACTTGTAATTGTCAAATGCAGAACTTAAAATTGATAGCTTCTAATTATTATTGCAAATAATAATTTGAAGATCTGTACTTGTAATTGTCAAATACAGAACTTAAAATTGATATCTTATAATTATATTTCAAATTATAACTTGAAGATCTGAACTTGTAATAGTCAAATACAGAACTTCGAATTGTCTAATACAAATTATTAGTGCAAATTATAACTTGAAGATCTGAACTAGTAATTGTCAAATACAGCACTTAAAATTGATAGCTTCTAGTTATTATTGTAAATTATAACTTGTAGATCTGAACTTGTAATAGTGAATTACAGAACTTAGATTTGTTAAATTCAAATTATTATTTCAAATTATTACTTGAAGATCTGAACTAGTAATTGTCAAATACAGAACTTAAAATTGATAGCTTCTAATTATTATTACAAATTATAACTTGAAGATCTGAACTTGTAATTGTCAAATACAGAACTTAAAATTGATAGCTTCTAATTATTATTGCAAATTATAATTTGAAGATCTGAACTTGTAATAGACAAATACGCAACTTAGCATTGTTAAATACAAATTGTGATTGCAAATTATAACTTGAAGATCTGAACCTGTAATAGGAATATACAGAACTTCGAATTGTTAAATTCAAACTAAGATTGCAAATAATAATTCGAAGATCTGAACTTGTAATAGTCAAATACAGAACTTCTAATTGTTAAATACAAATTATTAGTGCAAATTATAACTTGAAGTTCTGAACTAGTAATTGTCAAATACAGATCTTAAAATTGATAGCTTCTAATTATTATTGCAAATTATAACTAGAAGATCTGAACTTGTAATTGTCAAATACAGAACTTAAAATTGATAGCTTCTAATTATTATATCAAATCATAACTTGAAGATCTGAACTTGTAATTGTCAAATACAGAACTTAAAATTGATAGCTTCTAATTATTATATCAAATCATAACTTGAAGATCTGAACTTGTAATTGTCAAATACAGAACTTAAAATTGATAGCTTCTAATTATTATTGTAAATTATAACTTGAAGATCTAAACTTGTAATAGTGAATTACAGAACTTAGATTTGTTAAATTCAAATTATTATTTCAAAATATAACTTGAAGATCTGAACTAGTAATTGTCAAATACAGAACTTAAAATTGATAGCTTCTAATAATTATTGAAAATTATAACTTGAAGATCTGAACTTGTAATTGTCAAATACAGAACTTAAAATTGATAGCTTCTAATTATTATTGCAAATTATAACTTGAAGATCTGAACTTGTAATTGTCAAATACAGAACTTCTAATTGTTAAATACAAATTATTAGTGCAAATTATAACTTGAAGATCTGAACTTGTAATTGTCAAATACAGAACATAAAATTGATAGCTTCTAATTATTATTTCAAATTATAACTTGAAGATCTGAACTTGTAATTGTCAAATACAGAACTTAAAATTGATAGCTTCTAATTATTATTGTAAATTATAACTTGAAGATCTGAACTTGTAATTGTCAAATACAGAACTTAAGATTGATAGCTTCTAATTATTATTGCAAATAATAACTTGAAGATCTGAACTTGTAATTGTCAAATTCAGAACTTAAAATTGATAGCTTCTAATTATTATTGCAAATAATAACTTGAAGATCTGAACTTGTAATTGTCAAATTCAGAACTTAAAATTGATAGCTTCTAATTATTATTGCAAATTATAACTTGAAGATCTGAACTTGTAATTGTCAAATACAGAACTTAAAATTAATAGCTTCTAATTATTATTGCAAATTATAATTTGAAGATCTGAACTTGTAATTGTCAAATACAGAACTTATAATTGATAGCTTCTAATTATTATTGCAAATTATAACTTGAAGATCTGAACTTATAATTGTCAAAAACAGAACTTAAAATTGATAGCTTCTAATTATTATTTCAAATTATAACTTGAAGATCTGAACTTGTAATTGTCAAATACAGAACTTCTAATTGTTAAATACAAATTATTAGTGCAAATTATAACTTGTAGATCTGAACTTGTAATTGTCAAATACAAAACTTAAAATTGATAGCTTCTAATTATTATTTAAAATTATAACTTGAAGATCTGAACTTGTAATAGTGAATTACAGAACTTAGATTTGTCAAATTCAAATTATTTTTTCTAATTATAACTTGAAGATCTGAACTAGTTCTGTCAAATACAGAACTTAAAATTGATAGCTTCTAATTATTATTGCAAATTATAACTTGAAGATCTGAACTTGTAATTGTCAAATACAGAAATTAAAATTAATAGCTTCTAATTATTATTGCAAATAATAACTTGAAGATCTGAACTTGTAATTGTCAAATGCAGAACTTAAAATTGATAGCTTCTAATTATTATTGCAAATAATAATTTGAAGATCTGTACTTGTAATTGTCAAATACAGAACTTAAAATTGATATCTTATAATTATATTTCAAATTATAACTTGAAGATCTGAACTTGTAATAGTCAAATACAGAACTTCGAATTGTCTAATACAAATTATTAGTGCAAATTATAACTTGAAGATCTGAACTAGTAATTGTCAAATACAGCACTTAAAATTGATAGCTTCTAGTTATTATTGTAAATTATAACTTGTAGATCTGAACTTGTAATAGTGAATTACAGAACTTAGATTTGTTAAATTCAAATTATTATTTCAAATTATTACTTGAAGATCTGAACTAGTAATTGTCAAATACAGAACTTAAAATTGATAGCTTCTAATTATTATTACAAATTATAACTTGAAGATCTGAACTTGTAATTGTCAAATACAGAACTTAAAATTGATAGCTTCTAATTAATATTGCAAATTATAATTTG
The DNA here is from genome assembly GCA_963170105.1 of Cantharis lateralis. Lineage (NCBI taxonomy): Eukaryota > Metazoa > Arthropoda > Insecta > Coleoptera > Cantharidae > Cantharis > Cantharis lateralis. The sequence goes on along the minus strand of OY720625.1, from coordinate 20,484,694 downwards.
AAGATCTGAACTTGTAATAGACAAATACGCAACTTAGCATTGTTAAATACAAATTGTGATTGCAAATTATAACTTGAAGATCTGAACCTGTAATAGGAATATACAGAACTTCGAATTGTTAAATTCAAACTAAGATTGCAAATAATAATTCGAAGATCTGAACTTGTAATAGTCAAATACAGAACTTCTAATTGTTAAATACAAATTATTAGTGCAAATTATAACTTGAAGTTCTGAACTAGTAATTGTCAAATACAGATCTTAAAATTGATAGCTTCTAATTATTATTGCAAATTATAACTAGAAGATCTGAACTTGTAATTGTCAAATACAGAACTTAAAATTGATAGCTTCTAATTATTATATCAAATCATAACTTGTAGATCTGAACTTGTAATTGTCAAATACAGAACTTAAAATTGATAGCTTCTAATTATTATATCAAATCATAACTTGAAGATCTGAACTTGTAATTGTCAAATACAGAACTTAAAATTGATAGCTTCTAATTATTATTGTAAATTATAACTTGAAGATCTAAACTTGTAATAGTGAATTACAGAACTTAGATTTGTTAAATTCAAATTATTATTTCAAAATATAACTTGAAGATCTGAACTAGTAATTGTCAAATACAGAACTTAAAATTGATAGCTTCTAATAATTATTGAAAATTATAACTTGAAGATCTGAACTTGTAATTGTCAAATACAGAACTTAAAATTGATAGCTTCTAATTATTATTGCAAATTATAACTTGAAGATCTGAACTTGTAATTGTCAAATACAGAACTTCTAATTGTTAAATACAAATTATTAGTGCAAATTATAACTTGAAGATCTGAACTTGTAATTGTAAAATACAGAACTTAAAATTGATAGCTTCTAATTATTATTGCACATTATAACTTGAAGATCTGAACTTGTAATTGTCAAATACAGAACATAAAATTGATAGCTTCTAATTATTATTTCAAATTATAACTTGAAGATCTGAACTTGTAATTGTCAAATACAGAACTTAAAATTGATAGCTTCTAATTATTATTGTAAATTATAACTTGAAGATCTGAACTTGTAATTGTCAAATACAGAACTTAAGATTGATAGCTTCTAATTATTATTGCAAATAATAACTTGAAGATCTGAACTTGTAATTGTCAAATTCAGAACTTAAAATTGATAGCTTCTAATTATTATTGCAAATAATAACTTGAAGATCTGAACTTGTAATTGTCAAATTCAGAACTTAAAATTGATAGCTTCTAATTATTATTGCAAATTATAACTTGAAGATCTGAACTTGTAATTGTCAAATACAGAACTTAAAATTAATAGCTTCTAATTATTATTGCAAATTATAATTTGAAGATCTGAACTTGTAATTGTCAAATACAGAACTTATAATTGATAGCTTCTAATTATTATTGCAAATTATAACTTGAAGATCTGAACTTATAATTGTCAAAAACAGAACTTAAAATTGATAGCTTCTAATTATTATTTCAAATTATAACTTGAAGATCTGAACTTGTAATTGTCAAATACAGAACTTCTAATTGTTAAATACAAATTATTAGTGCAAATTATAACTTGTAGATCTGAACTTGTAATTGTCAAATACAAAACTTAAAATTGATAGCTTCTAATTATTATTTAAAATTATAACTTGAAGATCTGAACTTGTAATAGTGAATTACAGAACTTAGATTTGTCAAATTCAAATTATTTTTTCTAATTATAACTTGAAGATCTGAACTAGTTCTGTCAAATACAGAACTTAAAATTGATAGCTTCTAATTATTATTGCAAATTATAACTTGAAGATCTGAACTTGTAATTGTCAAATACAGAAATTAAAATTAATAGCTTCTAATTATTATTGCAAATAATAACTTGAAGATCTGAACTTGTAATTGTCAAATGCAGAACTTAAAATTGATAGCTTCTAATTATTATTGCAAATAATAATTTGAAGATCTGTACTTGTAATTGTCAAATACAGAACTTAAAATTGATATCTTATAATTATATTTCAAATTATAACTTGAAGATCTGAACTTGTAATAGTCAAATACAGAACTTCGAATTGTCTAATACAAATTATTAGTGCAAATTATAACTTGAAGATCTGAACTAGTAATTGTCAAATACAGCACTTAAAATTGATAGCTTCTAGTTATTATTGTAAATTATAACTTGTAGATCTGAACTTGTAATAGTGAATTACAGAACTTAGATTTGTTAAATTCAAATTATTATTTCAAATTATTACTTGAAGATCTGAACTAGTAATTGTCAAATACAGAACTTAAAATTGATAGCTTCTAATTATTATTACAAATTATAACTTGAAGATCTGAACTTGTAATTGTCAAATACAGAACTTAAAATTGATAGCTTCTAATTATTATTGCAAATTATAATTTGAAGATCTGAACTTGTAATAGACAAATACGCAACTTAGCATTGTTAAATACAAATTGTGATTGCAAATTATAACTTGAAGATCTGAACCTGTAATAGGAATATACAGAACTTCGAATTGTTAAATTCAAACTAAGATTGCAAATAATAATTCGAAGATCTGAACTTGTAATAGTCAAATACAGAACTTCTAATTGTTAAATACAAATTATTAGTGCAAATTATAACTTGAAGTTCTGAACTAGTAATTGTCAAATACAGATCTTAAAATTGATAGCTTCTAATTATTATTGCAAATTATAACTAGAAGATCTGAACTTGTAATTGTCAAATACAGAACTTAAAATTGATAGCTTCTAATTATTATATCAAATCATAACTTGAAGATCTGAACTTGTAATTGTCAAATACAGAACTTAAAATTGATAGCTTCTAATTATTATATCAAATCATAACTTGAAGATCTGAACTTGTAATTGTCAAATACAGAACTTAAAATTGATAGCTTCTAATTATTATTGTAAATTATAACTTGAAGATCTAAACTTGTAATAGTGAATTACAGAACTTAGATTTGTTAAATTCAAATTATTATTTCAAAATATAACTTGAAGATCTGAACTAGTAATTGTCAAATACAGAACTTAAAATTGATAGCTTCTAATAATTATTGAAAATTATAACTTGAAGATCTGAACTTGTAATTGTCAAATACAGAACTTAAAATTGATAGCTTCTAATTATTATTGCGAATTATAACTAGAAGATCTGAACTTGTAATTGTCAAATACAGAACATAAAATTGATAGCTTCTAATTATTATTTCAAATTATAACTTGAAGATCTGAACTTGTAATTGTCAAATACAGAACTTAAAATTAATAGCTTCTAATTATTATTGCAAATTATAACTTGAAGATCTGAACTTGTAATTGTCAAATACAGAACTTAAAATTGATAGCTTCTAATTATTATTGTAAGTTATAACTTGAAGATCTGAACTTGTAATCATGATTTACAGAACTTAGATTTGTTAAAATCAAATTATTATTTCAAATTATAACTTGAAGATCTGAACTAGTAATTGTCAAATGCAGAACTTAAAATTGATAGCTTCTAATTATTATTGCAAATTATAACTTGAAGATCTGAACTTGTAATTGTCAAATACAGAACTTAAAATTGATAGCTTCTAATTATTATTGTAAATTATAACTTGAAGATCTGAACTTGTAATTGTCAAATACAGAACTTAAGATTGATAGCTTCTAATTATTATTGCAAATAATAACTTGAAGATCTGAACTTGTAATTGTCAAATTCAGCACTTAAAATTGATAGCTTCTAATTATTATTGCAAATTATAACTTGAAGATCTGAACTTGTAATTGTCAAATACAGAACTTAAAATTAATAGCTTGTAATTATTATTGCAAATTATAACTTGAAGATCTGAACTTGTTATTGTCAAATACAGAACTTAAAATTGATAGCTTCTAATTATTATTGTAAGTTATAACTTGAAGATCTGAACTTGTAATCATGAATTACAGAACTTAGATTTGTTAAATTCAAATTATTATTTCAAATTATAACTTGAAGATCTGAACTAGTAATTGTCAAATGCAGAACTTAAAATTGATAGCTTCTAATTATTATTGCAAATTATAACTTGAAGATCTGAACTTGTAATTGTCAAATACGGAACTTAAAATTGATAGCTTCTAATTATTATTGTAAATTATAACTTGAAGATCTGAACTTGTAATTGTCAAATACAGAACTTAAGAGTGATAGCTTCTAATTATTATTGCAAATAATAACTTGAAGATCTGAACTTGTAATTGTCAAATTCAGAACTTAAAATTGATAGCTTCTAATTATTATTGCAAATTATAATTTGAAGATCTGAACTTGTAATAGACAAATACGCAACTTAGCATTGTTAAATACAAATTGTGATTGCAAATTATAACTTGAAGATCTGAACTAGTAATTGTCAAATACAGAACTTAAAATTGATAGCTTCTAATTATTATTGCAAATTATAACTTGAAGATCTGAACTTGTAATTGTCAAATACAGAACTTCTAATTGTTAAATACAAATTATTAGTGCAAATTATAACTTGAAGATCTGAACTTGTAATTGTAAAATACAGAACTTAAAATTGATAGCTTCTAATTATTATTGCACATTATAACTTGAAGATCTGAACTTGTAATTGTCAAATACAGAACATAAAATTGATAGCTTCTAATTATTATTTCAAATTATAACTTGAAGATCTGAACTTGTAATTGTCAAATACAGAACTTAAAATTGATAGCTTCTAATTATTATTGTAAATTATAACTTGAAGATCTGAACTTGTAATTGTCAAATACAGAACTTAAGATTAATAGCTTCTAATTATTATTGCAAATAATAACTTGAAGATCTGAACTTGTAATTGTCAAATTCAGAACTTAAAATTGATAGCTTCTAATTATTATTGCAAATAATAACTTGAAGATCTGAACTTGTAATTGTCAAATTCAGAACTTAAAATTGATAGCTTCTAATTATTATTGCAAATTATAACTTGAAGATCTGAACTTGTAATTGTCAAATACAGAACTTAAAATTAATAGCTTCTAATTATTATTGCAAATTATAACTTGAAGATCTGAACTTGTTATTGTCAAATACAGAACTTAAAATTGATAGCTTCTAATTATTATTGCAAATAATAACTTGAAGATCTAAACTTGTAATTGTCAAATTCAGAACTTAAAATTGATAGCTTCTAATTATTATTGCACATTATAACTTGAAGATCTGAACTTGTAATTGTCAAATACAGAACGTCTAATTGTTAAATCCAAATTATTAGTGCAAATTATAACTTGAAGATCTGAACTTGTAATTGTCAAATACAGAACTTAAAATTGATAGCTTCTAATTATTATTGCACATTATAACTTGAAGATCTGAACTTGTAATTGTCAAATACAGAACAAAAAATTGATAGCTTCTAATTATTATTTCAAATTATAACTTGAAGATCTGAACTTGTAATTGTCAAATACAGAACTTAAAATTGATAGCTTCTAATTATTATTGTAAGTTATAACTTGAAGATCTGAACTTGTAATAGTGAATTACAGAACTTAGATTTGTTAAATTCAAATTATTATTTCAAATTATAACTTGAAGATCTGAACTAGTAATTGTCAAATACAGAACTTAAAATTGATAGCTTCTAATTATTATTGCAAATTATAACTTGAAGATCTGAACTTGTAATTGTCAAATACAGAACTTAAAATTGATAGCTTCTAATTATTATTTCAAATTATAACTTGAAGATCTGAACTTGTAATTGTCAAATACAGAACTTCTAATTGTTAAATACAAATTATTAGTGCAAATTATAACTTGTAGATCTGAACTTGTAATTGTCAAATACAGAACTTAAAATTGATAGCTTCTAATTATTATTGTAAATTATAACTTGAAGATCTGAACTTGTAATAGTGAATTACAGAACTTAGATTTGTCAAATTCAAATTATTTTTTCTAATTATAACTTGAAGATCTGAACTAGTAATTGTCAAATACAGAACTTAAAATTGATAGCTTCTAATTATTATTGCAAATTATAACTTGAAGATCTGAACTTGTAATTGTCAAATACAGAACTTAAAATTAATAGCTTCTAATTATTATTGCAAATAATAACTTGAAGATCTGAACTTGTAATTGTCAAATACAGAACTTAAAATTAATAGCTTCTAATTATTATTGCAAATAATAACTTGAAGATCTGAACTTGTAATTGTCAAATACAGAACTTCTAATTGTTAAATACAAATTATTAGTGCAATTTATAACTTGTAGATCTGAACTTGTAATTGTCAAATACAGAACTTAAAATTGATAGCTTCTAATTATTATTGTAAATTATAACTTGAAGATCTGAACTTGTAATAGTGAATTACAGAAATTAGATTTGTCAAATTCAAATTATTATTGCTAATTATAACTTGAAGATCTGAACTAGTAATTGTCAAATACAGAACTTAAAATTGATAGCTTCTAATTATTATTGCAAATTATAACTTGAAGATCTGAACTTGTAATTGTCAAATACAGAACTTAAAATTGATAGCTTATAATTATAATTCAAATTATAACTTGAAGATCAGAACTTGTAATAGTCAAATACAGAACTTCGAATTGTTAAATACAAATTATTAGTGCTAATTATAACTTGAAGATCTGAACTAGTAATTGTCAAATACAGCACTTAAAATTGATAGCTTCTAATTATTATTGTAAATTATAACTTGAAGATCTGAACTTGTAATAGTGAATTACAGAACTTAGATTAGTTAAATTCAAATTATTATTTCAAATTATTATTTAATGACTGAACTAGTAATTGTCAAATACAGAACTTAAAATTGATAGCTTCTAATTATTATTGCAAATTATAACTTGTAGATCTGAACTTGTAATTGTCAAATACAGAACTTCTAATTGTTAAATACAAATTATTAGTGCAAATTATAACTTGAAGATCTGAACTTGTAATTGTCAAATACAGAACTTAAAATTGATAGCTTCTAATTATTATTGCAAATTATAACTTGAAGATCTGAACTTGTAATTGTCAAATACAGAACTTAAAATTAATAGCTTCTAATTATTATTGCAAATTATAACTTGAAGATCTGAACTTGTAATTGTCAAATACAGAACTTAAAATTGATAGCATCTAATTATTATTGCAAATTATAACTTGAAGATCTGAACTTCTAATTGTCAAAAACAGAACTTAAAATTGATAGCTTCTAATTATTATTTCAAATTATAACTTGAAGATCTGAACTTGTAATTGTCAAATACAGAACTTCTAATTGTTAAATACAAATTATTAGTGCAAATTATAACTTGAAGATCTGAACTTGTAATTGTCAAATACAGAACTTAAAATTGATAGCTTCTAATTATTATTGTAAATTATAACTTGAAGATCTGAACTAGTAATTGTCAAATACAGAACTTAAAATTGATAGCTTCTAATTATTATTGCAAATTATAACTTGAAGATCTGAACTTGTAATTGTCAAATACAGAACTTAAAATTAATAGCTTCTAATTATTATTGCAAATAATAACTAGAAGATCTGAACTTGTAATTGTCAAATGCAGAACTTAAAATTGATAGCTTCTAATTATTATTGCAAATAATAATTTGAAGATCTGAACTTGTAATTGTCAAATACAGCACTTAAAATTGATAGCTTCTAGTTATTATTGTAAATTATAACTTGTAGATCTGAACTTGTAATAGTGAATTACAGAACTTAGATTTTTTAAATTCAAATTATTATTTCAAATTATTACTTGAAGATCTGAACTAGTAATTGTCAAATACAGAACTTAAAATTGATAGCTTCTAATTATTATTGCCAATTATAACTTGAAGATCTGAACTTGTAATTGTCAAATACAGAACTTAAAATTGATAGCTTCTAATTATTATTGCAAATTATAATTTGAAGATCTGAACTTGTAATAGACAAATACGCAACTTAGTATTGTTAAATACAAATTGTGATTGCAAATTATAACTTGAAGATCTGAACCTGTAATAGGAATATACAGAACTTCGAATTGTTAAATTCAAACTAAGATTGCAAATAATAATTCGAAGATCTGAACTTGTAATAGTCAAATACAGAACTTAAAATTGATAGCTTCTAATAATTATTGAAAATTATAACTTGAAGAGCTGAACTTGTAATTGTCAAATACAGAACTTAAAATTTATAGCTTCTAATTATTATTGCGAATTATAACTTGAAGATCTGAACTTGTAATTGTCAAATACAGAACATAAAATTGATAGCTTCTAATTATTATTTCAAATTATAACTTGAAGATCTGAACTTGTAATTGTCAAATACAGAACTTAAAATTAATAGCTTGTAATTATTATTGCAAATTATAACTTGAAGATCTGAACTTGTTATTGTCAAATACAGAACTTAAAATTGATAGCTTCTAATTATTATTGTAAGTTATAACTTGAAGATCTGAACTTGTAATCATGAATTACAGAACTTAGATTTGTTAAATTCAAATTATTATTTCAAATTATAACTTGAAGATCTGAACTAGTAATTGTCAAATGCAGCACTTAAAATTGATAGCTTCTAATTATTATTGCAAATTATAACTTGAAGATCTGAACTTGTAATTGTCAAATACGGAACTTAAAATTGATAGCTTCTAATTATTATTGTAAATTATAACTTGAAGATCTGAACTTGTAATTGTCAAATACAGAACTTAAGAGTGATAGCTTCTAATTATTATTGCAAATAATAACTTGAAGATCTGAACTTGTAATTGTCAAATTCAGAACTTAAAATTGATAGCTTCTAATTATTATTGCAAATTATAATTTGAAGATCTGAACTTGTAATAGACAAATACGCAACTTAGCATTGTTAAATACAAATTGTGATTGCAAATTATAACTTGAAGATCTGAACCTGTAATAGGTAAATACAGAACTTCGAATTGTTAAATTCAAACTAAGATTGCAAATAATAATTCGAAGATCTGAACTTGTAATAGTCAAATACAGAACTTCTAATTGTTAAATATATATTATTAGTGCAAATTATAACTTGAAGATCTGAACTAGTAATTGTCAAATACAGAACTTAAAATTGATAGCTTCTAATTATTATTGCAAATTATAACTTGAAGATCTGAACTTGTAATTGTCAAATACAGAACTTCTAATTGTTAAATACAAATTATTAGTGCAAATTATAACTTGAAGATCTGAACTTGTAATTGTAAAATACAGAACTTAAAATTGATAGCTTCTAATTATTATTGCACATTATAACTTGAAGATCTGAACTTGTAATTGTCAAATACAGAACATAAAATTGATAGCTTCTAATTATTATTGCAAATAATAACTTGAAGATCTGAACTTGTAATTGTCAAATTCAGAACTTAAAATTGATAGCTTCTAATTATTATTGCAAATAATAACTTGAAGATCTGAACTTGTAATTGTCAAATTCAGAACTTAAAATTGATAGCTTCTAATTATTATTGTAAATTATAACTTGAAGATCTGAACTTGTAATTGTCAAATACAGAACTTAAGATTGATAGCTTCTAATTATTATTGCAAATAATAACTTGAAGATCTGAACTTGTAATTGTCAAATTCAGATCTTAAAATTGATAGCTTCTAATTATTATTGCAAATAATAACTTGAAGATCTGAACTTGTAATTGTCAAATTCAGAACTTAAAATTGATAGCTTCTAATTATTATTGCAAATTATAACTTGAAGATCTGAACTTGTAATTGTCAAATACAGAACTTAAAATTAATAGCTTCTAATTATTATTGCAAATTATAACTTGAAGATCTGAACTTGTTATTGTCAAATACAGAACTTAAAATTGATAGCTTCTAATTATTATTGCAAATAATAACTTGAAGATCTGAACTTGTAATTGTCAAATTCAGAACTTAAAATTGATAGCTACTAATTATTATTGCACATTATAACTTGAAGATCTGAACTTGTAATTGTCAAATACAGAACGTCTAATTGTTAAATACAAATTATTAGTGCAAATTATAACTTGAAGATCTGAACTTGTAATTGTCAAATACAGAACTTAAAATTGATAGCTTCTAATTATTATTGCACATTATAACTTGAAGATCTGAACTTGTAATTGTCAAATACAGAACATAAAATTGATAGCTTCTAATTATTATTTCAAATTATAACTTGAAGATCTGAACTTGTAATTGTCAAATACAGAACTTAAAATTGAAAGCTTCTAATTATTATTGTAAGTTATAACTTGAAGATCTGAACTTGTAATAGTGAATTACAGAACTTAGATTTGTTAAATTCAAATTATTATTTCAAATTATAACTTGAAGATCTGAACTAGTAATTGTCAAATACAGAACTTAAAATTGATAGCTTCTAATTATTATTGCAAATTATAACTTGAAGATCTGAACTTGTAATTTTCAAATACAGAACTTAAAATTGACAGCTTCTAATTATTATTTCAAATTATAACTTGAAGATCTGAACTTGTAGTAGTGAATTACAGAACTTAGATTTGATAAATTCAAATTATTATTTCAAATTATAACTTGAAGATCTGAACTAGTAATTGTCAAATACAGAACTTAAAATTGATAGCTTCTAATTATTATTGCAAATTATAACATGAAGATCTGAACTTGTAATTGTCAAATACAGAACTTAAAATTGATAGCTTATAACTATAATTCAAATTATAACTTGAAGATCAGAACTTGTAATAGTCAAATACAGAACTTCGAATTGTTAAATACAAATTATTAGTGCAAATTATAACTTGAAGATCAGAACTTGTAATAGTCAAATACAGAACTTCGAATTGTTAAATACAAATTATTAGTGCAAATTATAACTTGAAGATCTGAACTTGTAATAGTGAATTACAGAACTTAGATTAGTTAAATTCAAATTATTATTTCAAATTATTATTTGATGACTGAACTAGTAATTGTCAAATACAGAACTTAAAATTGATAGCTTCTAATTATTATTGCAAATTATAACTTGTAGATCTGAACTTGTAATTGTCAAATACAGAACTTCTAATTGTTAAATACAAATTATTAGTGCAAATTATAACTTGAAGATCTGAACTTGTAATTGTCAAATACAGAACTTAAAATTGATAGCTTCTAATTATTATTGCAAATTATAACTTGAAGATCTGAACTTGTAATTGTCAAATACAGAACTTAAAATTAATAGCTTCTAATTATTATTGCAAATTATAACTTGAAGATCTGAACTTGTAATTGTCAAATACAGAACTTAAAATTGATAGCTTCTAATTATTATTGCAAATTATAACTTGAAGATCTGAACTTCTAATTGTCAAATACAGAACTTAAAATTGATAGCTTCTAATTATTATTTCAAATTATAACTTGAAGATCTGAACTTGTAATTGTCAAATACAGAACTTCTAATTGTTAAATACAAATTATTAGTGCAAATTATAACTTGTAGATCTGAACTTGTAATTGTCAAATACAGAACTTAAAATTGATAGCTTCTAATTATTATTGTAAATTATAACTTGAAGATCTGAACTTGTAATAGTGAATTACAGAACTTAGATTTGTCAAATTCAAATTATTTTTTCTAATTATAACTTGAAGATCTGAACTAGTAATTGTCAAATACAGAACTTAAAATTGATAGCTTCTAATTATTATTGCAAATTATAACTTGAAGATCTGAACTTGTAATTGTCAAATACAGAACTTAAAATTAATAGCTTCTAATTATTATTGCAAATAATAACTTGAAGATCTGAACTTGTAATTGTCAAATACAGAACTTAAAATTAATAGCTTCTAATTATTATTGCAAATAATAACTTGAAGTTCTGAACTTGTAATTGTCAAATACAGAACTTCTAATTGTTAAATACAAATTATTAGTGCAAATTATAACTTGTAGATCTGAACTTGTAATTGTCAAATACAGAACTTAAAATTGATAGCTTCTAATTATTATTGTAAATTATAACTTGAAGATCTGAACTTGTAATAGTGAATTACAGAACTTAGATTTGTCAAATTCAAATTATTATTGCTAATTATAACTTGAAGATCTGAACTAGTAATTGTCAAATACAGAACTTAAAATTGATAGCTTCTAATTATTATTGCAAATTATAACTTGAAGATCTGAACTTGTAATTGTCAAATACAGATCTTAAAATTGATAGCTTATAATTATAATTCAAATTATAACTTGAAGATCAGAACTTGTAATAGTCAAATACAGAACTTCGAATTGTTAAATACAAATTATTAGTGCAAATTATAACTTGAAGATCTGAACTTGTAATTGTCAAATACAGAACTTAAAATTGATAGCTTCTAATTATTATTGCAAATTATAACTTGAAGATCTGAACTTGTAATTGTCAAATACAGAACTTAAAATTAATAGCTTCTAATTATTATTGCAAATTATAACTTGAAGATCTGAACTTGTAATTGTCAAATACAGAACTTAAAATTGATAGCTTCTAATTATTATTGCAAATTATAACTTGAAGATCTGAACTTCTAATTGTCAAAAACAGAACTTAAAATTGATAGCTTCTAATTATTATTTCAAATTATAACTTGAAGATCTGAACTTGTAATTGTCAAATACAGAACTTCTAATTGTTAAATACAAATTATTAGTGCAAATTATAACTTGTAGATCTGAACTTGTAATTGTCAAATACAGAACTTAAAATTGATAGCTTCTAATTATTATTGTAAATTATAACTTGAAGATCTGAACTAGTAATTGTCAAATAGAGAACTTAAAATTGATAGCTTCTAATTATTATTGCAAATTATAACTTGAAGATCTGAACTTGTAATTGTCAAATACAGAACTTAAAATTAATAGCTTCTAATTATTATTGCAAATAATAACTTGAAGATCTGAACTTGTAATTGTCAAATGCAGAACTTAAAATTGATAGCTTCTAATTATTATTGCAAATAATAATTTGAAGATCTGTACTTGTAATTGTCAAATACAGAACTTAAAATTGATATCTTATAATTATATTTCAAATTATAACTTGAAGATCTGAACTTGTAATAGTCAAATACAGAACTTCTAATTGTCTAATACAAATTATTAGTGCAAATTATAACTTAAAGATCTGAACTAGTAATTGTCAAATACAGCACTTAAAATTGATAGCTTCTAGTTATTATTGTAAATTATAACTTGTAGATCTGAACTTGTAATAGTGAATTACAGAACTTAGATTTTTTAAATTCAAATTATTATTTCAAATTATTACTTGAAGATCTGAACTAGTAATTGTCAAATACAGAACTTAAAATTGATAGCTTCTAATTATTATTGCAAATTATAACTTGAAGATCTGAACTTGTAATTGTCAAATACAGAACTTAAAATTGATAGCTTCTAATTATTATTGCAAATTATAATTTGAAGATCTGAACTTGTAATAGACAAATACGCAACTTAGTATTGTTAAATACAAATTGTGATTGCAAATTATAACTTGAAGATCTGAACCTGTAATAGGAATATACAGAACTTCGAATTGTTAAATTCAAACTAAGATTGCAAATAATAATTCGAAGATCTGAACTTGTAATAGTCAAATACAGAACTTCTAATTGTTAAATACAAATTATTAGTGCAAATTATAACTTGAAGTTCTGAACTAGTAATTGTCAAATACAGATCTTAAAATTGACAGCTTCTAATTATTATTGCAAATTATAACTAGAAGATCTGAACTTGTAATTGTCAAATACAGAACTTAAAATTGATAGCTTCTAATTATTATATCAAATTATAACTTGAAGATCTGAACTTGTAATTGTCAAATACAGAACTTAAAATTGATAGCTTCTAATTATTATTGCAAATTATAACTTGAAGATCTGAACTTGTAATTGTCAAATACAGAACTTAAAATTGATAGCTTCTAATTATTATTGCGAATTATAACTTGAAGATCTGAACTTGTAATTGTCAAATACAGAACATAAAATTGATAGCTTCTAATTATTATTTCAAATTATAACTTGAAGATCTGAACTTGTAATTGTCAAATACAGAACTTAAAATTAATAGCTTCTAATTATTATTGCAAATTATAACTTGAAGATCTGAACTTGTAATTGTCAAATACAGAACTTAAAATTGATAGCTTCTAATTATTATTGCAAATTATAACTTGAAGATCTGAACTTGTAATTGTCAAATACAGAACTTAAAATTGATAGCTTCTAATTATTATTGTAAATTATAACTTGAAGATCTGAACTTGTAATTGTCAAATACAGAACTTAAGATTGATAGCTTCTAATTATTATTGCAAATAATAACTTGAAGATCTGAACTTGTAATTGTCAAATTCAGAACTTAAAATTGATAGCTTCTAATTATTATTGCAAATTATAACTTGAAGATCTGAACTTGTAATTGTCAAATACAGAACTTAAAATTAATAGCTTCTAATTAATATTGCTAATTATAACTTGAAGATCTGAACTTGTTATTGTCAAATACAGAACTTAAAATTGATAGCTTCTAATTATTATTGTAAGTTATAACTTGAAGATCTGAACTTTTAATCATGAATTACAGAACTTAGATTTGTTAAATTCAAATTATTATTTCAAATTATAACTTGAAGATCTGAACTAGTAATTGTCAAATGCAGAACTTAAAATTGATAGCTTCTAATTATTATTGCAAATTATAACTTGAAGATCTGAACTTGTAATTGTCAAATACAGAACTTAAAATTGATAGCTTCTAATTATTATTGTAAATTATAACTTGAAGATCTGAACTTGTAATTGTCAAATACAGAACTTAAGAGTGATAGCTTCTAATTATTATTGCAAATAATAACTTGAAGATCTGAACTTGTAATTGTCAAATTCAGAACTTAAAATTGATAGCTTCTAATTATTATTGCAAATTATAATTTGAAGATCTGAACTTGTAATAGACAAATACGCAACTTAGCATTGTTAAATACAAATTGTGATTGCAAATTATAACTTGAAGATCTGAACCTGTAATAGGTAAATACAGAACTTCGAATTGTTAAATTCAAACTAAGATTGCAAATAATAATTCGAAGATCTGAACTTGTAATAGTCAAATACAGAACTTCTAATTGTTAAATACATATTATTAGTGCAAATTATAACTTGAAGATCTGAACTAGTAATTGTCAAAAACAGAACTTAAAATTGATAGCTTCTAATTATTATTGCAAATTATAACTTGAAGATCTGAACTTGTAATTGTCAAATACAGAACATAAAATTGATAGCTTCTAATTATTATTTCAAATTATAACTTGAAGATCTGAACTTGTAATTGTCAAATACAGAACTTAAAATTAATAGCTTCTAATTATTATTGCAAATTATAACTTGAAGATCTGAACTTGTAATTGTCAAATACAGAACTTAAAATTGATAGCTTCTAATTATTATTGTAAGTTATAACTTGAAGATCTGAACTTGTAATCATGAATTACAGAACTTAGATTTGTTAAATTCAAATTATTATTTCAAATTATAACTTGAAGATCTGAACTAGTAATTGTCAAATGCAGAACTTAAAATTGATAGCTTCTAATTATTATTGCAAATTATAACTTGAAGATCTGAACTTGTAATTGTCAAATACAGAACTTAAAATTGATAGCTTCTAATTATTATTGTAAATTATAACTTGAAGATCTGAACTTGTAATTGTCAAATACAGAACTTAAGATTGATAGCTTCTAATTATTATTGCAAATAATAACTAGAAGATCTGAACTTGTAATTGTCAAATTCAGAACTTAAAATTGATAGCTTCTAATTATTATTGCAAATTATAACTTGAAGATCTGAACTTGTAATTGTCAAATACAGAACTTAAAATTAATAGCTTCTAATTATTATTGCAAATTATAACTTGAAGATCTGAACTTGTAATCATGAATTACAGAACTTAGATTTGTTAAATTCAAATTATTATTTCAAATTATAACTTGAAGATCTGAACTAGTAATTGTCAAATGCAGAACTTAAAATTGATAGCTTCTAATTATTATTGCAAATTATAACTTGAAGATCTGAACTTGTAATTGTCAAATACAGAACTTAAAATTGATAGCTTCTAATTATTATTGTAAATTATAACTTGAAGATCTGAACTTGTAATTGTCAAATACAGAACTTAAGAGTGATAGCTTCTAATTATTATTGCAAATAATAACTTGAAGATCTGAACTTGTAATTGTCAAATTCAGAACTTAAAATTGATAGCTTCTAATTATTATTGCAAATTATAATTTGAAGATCTGAACTTGTAATAGACAAATACGCAACTTAGCATTGTTAAATACAAATTGTGTTTGCAAATTATAACTTGAAGATCTGAACCTGTAATAGGTAAATACAGAACTTCGAATTGTTAAATTCAAACTAAGATTGCAAATAATAATTCGAAGATCTGAACTTGTAATAGTCAAATACAGAACTTCTAATTGTTAAATACATATTATTAGTGCAAATTATAACTTGAAGATCTGAACTAGTAATTGTCAAATACAGAACTTAAAATTGATAGCTTCTAATTATTATTGCAAATTATAACTTGAAGATCTGAACTTGTAATTGTCAAATACAGAACGTCTAATTGTTAAATACAAATTATTAGTGCAAATTATAACTTGAAGATCTGAACTTGTAATTGTCAAATACAGAACTTAAAATTGATAGCTTCTAATTATTATTTCAAATTATAACTTGAAGATCTGAACTTGTAATAGTCAAATACAGAACTTCTAATTGTTAAATACAAATTATTAGTGCAAATTATAACTTGAAGTTCTGAACTAGTAATTGTCAAATACAGATCTTAAAATTGATAGCTTCTAATTATTATTGCAAATTATAACTAGAAGATCTGAACTTGTAATTGTCAAATACAGAACTTAAAATTGAGAGCTTCTAATTATTATTTCAAATTATAACTTGAAGATCTGAACTTGTAATTGTCAAATACAAAACTTAAAATTGTTAGCTTCTAATTATTATTGCAAATTATAACTTGAAGATCTGAACTTGTAATTGTCAAATACAGAACTTCAAATTGTTAAATACAAATTATTAGTGCAAATTATAACTTGAAGATCTGAACTTGTAATTGTCAAATACAGAACTTAAAATTGATAGCTGCTAATTATTATTGTAAATTATAACTTGAAGATCTGAACTTGTAATAGTGAATTACAGAACTTAGATTTGTAAAATTCAAATTATTATTTCAAAATATAACTTGAAGATCTGAACTAGTAATTGTCAAATACAGAACTAAAATTGATAGCTTCTAATAATTATTGCAAATTATAACTTGGAGATCTGAACTTGTAATTGTCAAATACAGAACTTAAAATTGATAGCTTCTAATTATTATTGCAAATTATAACTTGAAGATCTGAACTTGTAATTGTCAAATACAGAACATAAAATTGATAGCTTCTAATTATTATTTCAAATTATAACTTGAAGATCTGAACTTGTAATTGTCAAATACAGAACTTAAAATTAATAGCTTCTAATTATTATTGCAAATTATAACTTGAAGATCTGAACTTGTAATTGTCAAATACAGAACTTAAAATTGATAGCTTCTAATTATTATTGTAAGTTATAACTTGAAGATCTGAACTTGTAATCGTGAATTACAGAACTTAGATTTGTTAAATTCAAATTATTATTTCAATTTATAACTTGAAGATCTGAACTAGTAATTGTCAAATACAGAACTTAAAATTGATAGCTTCTAATTATTATTGCAAATTATAACTTGAAGATCTGAACTTGTAATTGTTAAATACAGAACTTCAAATTGTTAAATACAAATTATTAGTGCAAATTATAACTAGAAGATCTGAACTTGTAATTGTCAAATACAGCACTTAAAATTGATAGCTTCTAATTATTATTGTAAATTATAACTTGAAGATCTGAACTTGTAATAGTGAATTACAGAACTTAGATTTGATAAATTCAAATTATTATTTCAAATTATAACTTGAAGATCTGAACTAGTAATTGTCAAATACAGAACTTAAAATTGATAGCTTCTAATTATTATTGCAAATTATAACTTGAAGATCTGAACTTGTAATTGTCAAATACAGAACTTAAAATTGATAGCTTCTAATTATTATTGTAAATTATAACTTGAAGATCTGAACTTGTAATTGTGAAATACAGAACTTAAAATTGATAGCTTCTAATTATTATTGCAAATAATAACTTGAAGATCTGAACTTGTAATTGTCAAATACAGAACTTAAAATTGATAGCTTCTAATTATTATTGCAAAATATAATTTGAAGATCTGAACTTGTAATGGACAAATACGCAACTTAGCGTTGTTAAATACAAATTGTGATTGCAAATTATAAGTTGAAGATCTGAACCTGTAATAGGAAAATACAGAACTTCGAATTGTTAAATTCAAACTAAGATTGCAAATAATAATTCGAAGATCTGAACTTGTAATAGTCAAATACAGAACTTCTAATTGTTAAATACAAATTATTATTGCAAATTATAACTTGAAGTTCTGAACTAGTAATTGTCAAATACAGATCTTAAAATTGATAGCTTCTAATTATTATTGCAAATTATAACTAGAAGATCTGAACTTGTAATTGTCAAATACAGAACTTAAAATTGATAGCTTCTAATTATTATTTCAAATTATAACTTGAAGATCTGAACTTGTAATTGTCAAATACAGAACTTAAAATTGATAGCTTCTAATTATTATTGCAAATAATAACTTGAAGATCTGAACTTGTAATTGTCAAATACAGAACTTAAAATTGATAGCTTCTAATTATTATTGCAAAATATAATTTGAAGATCTGAACTTGTAATAGACAAATACGCAACTTAGCATTGTTAAATACAAATTGTGATTGCAAATTATAACTTGAAGATCTGAACCTGTAATAGGAAAATACAGAACTTCGAATTGTTAGCTTCTAATTATTATTGCAAATTATAACTTGAAGATCTGAACTTGTAATTGTTAAATACAGAACTTCAAATTGTTAAATACAAATTATTAGTGCAAATTATAACTAGAAGATCTGAACTTGTAATTGTCAAATACAGAACTTAAAATTGATAGCTTCTAATTATTATTGTAAGTTATAACTTGAAGATCTGAACTTGTAATCGTGAATTACAGAACTTCAAATTTTTAAATACAAATTATTAGTGCAAATTATAACTAGAAGATCTGAACTTGTAATTGTCAAATACAGCACTTAAAATTGATAGCTTCTAATTATTATTGTAAATTATAACTTGAAGATCTGAACTTGTAATAGTGAATTACAGAACTTAGATTTGATAAATTCAAATTATTATTTCAAATTATAACTTGAAGATCTGAACTAGTAATTGTCAAATACAGAACTTAAAATTGATAGCTTCTAATAATTATTGCAAATTATAACTTGAAGATCTGAACTTGTAATTGTCAAATACAGATCTTAAAATTGATAGCTTCTAATTATTATTGCAAATTATAACTAGAAGATCTGAACTGGTAATTGTCAAATACAGAACTTAAAATTGATAGCTTCTAATTATTATTTCAAATTATAACTTGAAGATCTGAACTTGTAATTGTCAAATACAGAACTTAAAATTGATAGCTTCTAATTATTATTGCAAATTATAACTTGAAGATCTGAACTTGTAATTGTCAAATACAGAACTTCTAATTGTTAAATACAAATTATTAGTGCAAATTATAACTTGAAGATCTGAACTTGTAATTGTCAAATACAGAACTTAAAATTGATAGCTTCTAATTATTATTGTAAATTATAACTTGAAGATCTGAACTTGTAATAGTGAATTACAGAACTTAGATTTGTTAAATTCAAATTATTATTTCAAAATATAACTTGAAGATCTGAACTAGTAATTGTCAAATACAGAACTTAAAATTGATAGCTTCTAATAATTATTCCAAATTATAACTTGAAGATCTGAACTTGTAATTGTCAAATACAGAACGTAAAATTGATAGCTTCTAATTATTATTGCAAATTATAACTTGAAGATCTGAACTTTTAATTGTCAAATACAGAACTTCTAATTGTTAAATACAAATTATTAGTGCAAATTATAACTTGAAGATCTGAACTTGTAATTGTCAAATACAGAACTTAAAATTGATAGCTTCTAATTATTATTGCAAATTATAACTTGAAGATCTGAACTTGTAATTGTCAAATACAGAACGTCTAATTGTTAAATACAAATTATTAGTGCAAATTATAACTTGAAGATCTGAACTTGTAATTGTCAAATACAGAACTTAAAATTGATAGCTTCTAATTATTATTTCAAATTATAACTTGAAGATCTGAACTTGTAATAGTCAAATACAGAACTTCTAATTGTTAAATACAAATTATTAGTGCAAATTATAACTTGAAGTTCTGAACTAGTAATTGTCAAATACAGATCTTAAAATTGATAGCTTCTAATTATTATTGCAAATTATAACTAGAAGATCTGAACTTGTAATTGTCAAATACAGAACTTAAAATTGAGAGCTTCTAATTATTATTTCAAATTATAACTTGAAGATCTGAACTTGTAATTGTCAAATACAGAACTTAAAATTGTTAGCTTCTAATTATTATTGCAAATTATAACTTGAAGATCTGAACTTGTAATTGTCAAATACAGAACTTCAAATTGTTAAATACAAATTATTAGTGCAAATTATAACTTGAAGATCTGAACTTGTAATTGTCAAATACAGAACTTAAAATTGATAGCTGCTAATTATTATTGTAAATTATAACTTGAAGATCTGAACTTGTAATAGTGAATTACAGAACTTAGATTTGTTAAATTCAAATTATTATTTCAAAATATAACTTGAAGATCTGAACTAGTAATTGTCAAATACAGAACTAAAATTGATAGCTTCTAATAATTATTGCAAATTATAACTTGGAGATCTGAACTTGTAATTGTCAAATACAGAACTTAAAATTGATAGCTTCTAATTATTATTGCAAATTATAACTTGAAGATCTGAACTTGTAATTGTCAAATACAGAACATAAAATTGATAGCTTCTAATTATTATTTCAAATTATAACTTGAAGATCTGAACTTGTAATTGTCAAATACAGAACTTAAAATTAATAGCTTCTAATTATTATTGCAAATTATAACTTGAAGATCTGAACTTGTAATTGTCAAATACAGAACTTAAAATTGATAGCTTCTAATTATTATTGTAAGTTATAACTTGAAGATCTGAACTTGTAATCGTGAATTACAGAACTTAGATTTGTTAAATTCAAATTATTATTTAAATTTATAACTTGAAGATCTGAACTAGTAATTGTCAAATACAGAACTTAAAATTGATAGCTTCTAATTATTATTGCAAATTATAACTTGAAGATCTGAACTTGTAATTGTTAAATACAGAACTTCAAATTGTTAAATACAAATTATTAGTGCAAATTATAACTAGAAGATCTGAACTTGTAATTGTCAAATACAGCACTTAAAATTGATAGCTTCTAATTATTATTGTAAATTATAACTTGAAGATCTGAACTTGTAATAGTGAATTACAGAACTTAGATTTGATAAATTCAAATTATTATTTCAAATTATAACTTGAAGATCTGAACTAGTAATTGTCAAATACAGAACTTAAAATTGATAGCTTCTAATTATTATTGCAAATTATAACTTGAAGATCTGAACTTGTAATTGTCAAATACAGAACTTAAAATTGATAGCTTCTAATTATTATTGTAAATTATAACTTGAAGATCTGAACTTGTAATTGTGAAATACAGAACTTAAAATTGATAGCTTCTAATTATTATTGCAAATAATAACTTGAAGATCTGAACTTGTAATTGTCAAATACAGAACTTAAAATTGATAGCTTCTAATTATTATTGCAAAATATAATTTGAAGATCTGAACTTGTAATGGACAAATACGCAACTTAGCATTGTTAAATACAAATTGTGATTGCAAATTATAACTTGAAGATCTGAACCTGTAATAGGAAAATACAGAACTTCGAATTGTTAAATTCAAACTGAGATTGCAAATAATAATTCGAAGATCTGAACTTGTAATAGTCAAATACAGAACTTCTAATTGTTAAATACAAATTATTATTGCAAATTATAACTTGAAGTTCTGAACTAGTAATTGTCAAATACAGATCTTAAAATTGATAGCTTCTAATTATTATTGCAAATTATAACTAGAAGATCTGAACTTGTAATTGTCAAATACAGAACTTAAAATTGATAGCTTCTAATTATTATTTCAAATTATAACTTGAAGATCTGAACTTGTAATTGTCAAATACAGAACTTAAAATTGATAGCTACTAATTATTATTGCAAATAATAACTTGAAGATCTGAACTTGTAATTGTCAAATACAGAACTTAAAATTGATAGCTTCTAATTATTATTGCAAAATATAATTTGAAGATCTGAACTTGTAATAGACAAATACGCAACTTAGCATTGTTAAATACAAATTGTGATTGCAAATTATAACTTGAAGATCTGAACCTGTAATAGGAAAATACAGAACTTCGAATTGTTAGCTTCTAATTATTATTGCAAATTATAACTTGAAGATCTGAACTTGTAATTGTTAAATACAGAACTTCAAATTGTTAAATACAAATTATTAGTGCAAATTATAACTAGAAGATCTGAACTTGTAATTGTCAAATACAGAACTTAAAATTGATAGCTTCTAATTATTATTGTAAGTTATAACTTGAAGATCTGAACTTGTAATCGTGAATTACAGAACTTCAAATTGTTAAATACAAATTATTAGTGCAAATTATAACTAGAAGATCTGAACTTGTAATTGTCAAATACAGCACTTAAAATTGATAGCTTCTAATTATTATTGTAAATTATAACTTGAAGATCTGAACTTGTAATAGTGAATTACAGAACTTAGATTTGATAAATTCAAATTATTATTGCAAATTATAACTAGAAGATCTGAACTGGTAATTGTCAAATACAGAACTTAAAATTGATAGCTTCTAATTATTATTTCAAATTATAACTTGAAGATCTGAACTTGTAATTGTCAAATACAGAACTTAAAATTGATAGCTTCTAATTATTATTGCAAATTATAACTTGAAGATCTGAACTTGTAATTGTCAAATACAGAACTTCTAATTGTTAAATACAAATTATTAGTGCAAATTATAACTTGAAGATCTGAACTTGTAATTGTCAAATACAGAACTTAAAATTGATAGCTTCTAATTATTATTGTAAATTATAACTTGAAGATCTGAACTTGTAATAGTGAATTACAGAACTTAGATTTGTTAAATTCAAATTATTATTTCAAAATATAACTTGAAGATCTGAACTAGTAATTGTCAAATACAGAACTTAAAATTGATAGCTTCTAATAATTATTCCAAATTATAACTTGAAGATCTGAACTTGTAATTGTCAAATACAGAACGTAAAATTGATAGCTTCTAATTATTATTGCAAATTATAACTTGAAGATCTGAACTTTTAATTGTCAAATACAGAACTTCTAATTGTTAAATACAAATTATTAGTGCAAATTATAACTTGAAGATCTGAACTTGTAATTGTCAAATACAGAACTTAAAATTGATAGCTTCTAATTATTATTTCAAATTATAACTTGAAGATCTGAACTTGTAATTGTCAAATACAGAACTTAAAATTGATAGCTTCTAATTATTATTGCAAATTATAACTTGAAGATCTGACCTTGTAATTGTCAAATACTGAACTTCTAATTGTTAAATACAAATTATTAGTGCAAATTATAACTTGAAGATCTGAACTTGTAATTGTCAAATACAGAACTTAAAATTCATAGCTTCTAATTATTATTATAAATTATAACTTGCAGATCTGAACTTGTAATAGTGAATTACAGAACTTAGATTTGTTAAATTCAAATTATTATTTCAAAATATAACTTGAAGATCTGAACTAGTAATTGTCAAATACAGAACTTAAAATTGATAGCTTCTAATAATTATTGCAAATTATAACTTGAAGATCTGAACTTGTAATTGTCAAATACAGAACTTAAAATTGATAGCTTCTAATTATTATTGCAAATTATAACTTGAAGATCTGAACTTGTAATTGTCAAATACAGAACATAAAATTGATAGCTTCTAATTATTATTTCAAATTATAACTTGAAGATCTGAACTTGTAATTGTCAAATACAGAACTTCAAATTAATAGCTTCTAATTATTATTGCAAATTATAACTTGAAGATCTGAACTTGTAATTGTTAAATACAGAACTTATAATTGATAGCTTCTAATAATTATTGTAAGTTATAACTTGAAGATCTGAACTTGTAATCGTGAATTACAGAACTTAGATTTGTTAAATTCAAATTATTATTTCAAATTATAACTTGAAGATCTGAACTAGTAATTGTCAAATACAGAACTTAAAATTGATAGCTTCTAATTATTATTGCAAATTATAACTTGAAGATCTGAACTTGTAATTGTTAAATACAGAACTTCAAATTGTTAAATACAAATTATTAGTGCAAATTATAACTAGAAGATCTGATCTTGTAATTGTCAAATACAGCACTTAAAATTGATAGCTTCTAATTATTATTGTAAATTATAACTTGAAGATCTGAACTTGTAATAGTGAATTACAGAACTTAGATTTGATAAATTCTAATTATTATTTCAAATTATAACTTGTAGATCTGAACTAGTAATTGTCAAATACAGAAGTTAAAATTGATAGCTTCTAATTATTATTGCAAATTATAACTTGAAGATCTGAACTTGTAATTGTCAAATACAGAACTTAAAATTGATAGCTTCTAATTATTATTGTAAATTATAACATGAAGATCTAAACTTGTAATTGTCAAATACAGAACTTAAAATTGATAGCTTCTAATTATTATTGCAAATAATAACTTGAAGATCTGAACTTGTAATTGTCAAATACAGAACTTAAATTTGATAGCTTCTAATTATTATTGCAAAATATAATTTGCAGATCTGAACTTGTAATAGACAAATACGCAACTTAGCATTGTTAAATACAAATTGTGGTTGCAAATAATAACTTGAAGATCTGAACCTGTAATAGGTAAATACAGAACTTCGAATTGTTAAATTCAAACTAAGATTGCAAATAATAATTCGAAGATCTGAACTTGTAATAGTCAAATACAGAACTTCTAATTGTTAAATGCAAATTATTAGTGCAAATTATAATTTGAAGATCTGAACTAGTAATTGTCAAATACAGAACTTAAAATTGATAGCTTCTAATTATTATTGCAAATAATAACTTGAAGATCTGAACTTGTAATTGTCAAATACAGAACTTAAAATTGATAGCTTCTAATTATTATTTCAAACTATAACTTGAAGATCTGAACTTGTAATTGTCAAATACAGAACTTCTAATTGTTAAATACAAATTATTAGTGCAAATTATAACTTGTAGATCTGAACTTGTAATTGTCAAATACAGATCTTAAAATTGATAGCTTCTAATTATTATTGTAAATTATAACTTGAAGATCTGAACTTGTAATAGTGAACTACAGAACTTAGATTTGTCAAATTCAAATTATTATTTCAAATTATAACTTGAAGATCTGAACTAGTAATTGTCAAATACAGAACTTAAAATTGATAGCTTCTAATTATTAGTGCAAATTATAACTTGTAGATCTGAACTTGTAATTGTCAAATACAGAACTTAAAATTGATAGCTTCTAATTATTATTGTAAATTATAACTTGAAGATCTGAACTTGTAATAGTGAATTACAGAACTTAGATTTGTCAAATTCAAATTATTATTTCTAATTATAACTTGAAGATCTGAACTAGTAATTGTCAAATACAGAACTTAAAATTGATAGCTTCTAATTATAATTGCAAATTATAACTTGAAGATCTGAACTTGTAATTGTCAAATACAGAACTTAAAATTGAGAGCTTCAAATTATTATTTCAAATTATAACTTGAAGAACTGAACTTGTAATTGCCAAATACAGAACTTAAAATTAATACCTTCTAATTATTATTGCAAATAATAACTTGAAGATCTGAACTTGTAATTGTCAAATGCAGAACTTAAAATTGATAGCTTCTAATTATTATTGCAAATATTAATTTGAAGATCTGTACTTGTAATTGTCAAATACAGAACTTAAAATTGATAGCTTATAATTATAATTCAAATTATAACTTGAAGATCTGAACTTGTAATAGTCAAATACAGAACTTCTAACTGTTAAATACAAATTATTAGTGCAAATTATAACTTGAAGATCTGAACTAGTAATTGTCAAATACAGAACTTAAAATTGATAGCTTCTAATTATTATTGCAAATTATAACTATAAGATCTGAACTTCTAATTGTCAAATACAGAACTTAAAATTGATAGCTTCTAATTATAATTGTAAATTATAACTTGAAGATCTGAACTTGTAATTGTCAATTACAGAACTTATAATTGATAGCTTCTAATTATTATTGCAAATAATAACTTGAAGATCTGAACTTGTAATTGTCAAATACAGAACTTAAAATTGATAGCTTCTAATTATTATTGCAAATTATAATTTGAAGATCTGAACTTGTAATAGACAAATACGCAACTTAGCATTGTTAAATACAAATTGTGATTGCAAATTATAACTTGAAGATCTGAACCTTTAATAGGTAAATACAGAACTTCGAATTGTTAAATTCAAACTAAGATTGCAAATAATAATTCGAAGATCTGAACTTGTAATAGTCAAATACAGAACTTCTAATTGTTAAATACAAATTATTAGTGCAAATTATAACTTGAAGATCTGAACTAGTAATTGTCAAATACAGAACTTAAAATTGATAGCTTCTAATTATTATTGCAAATTATAACTTGAAGATCTGAACTTGTAATTGTCAAATACAGAACTTCTAATTGTTAAATACAAATTATTAGTGCAAATTATAACTTGAAGATCTGAACTTGTAATTGTCAAATACAGAACTTAAAATTGATAGCTTCTAATTATTATTGCAAATTATAACTTGAAGATCTGAACTTCTAATTGTCAAATACAGAACTTCTAATTGTTAAATACAAATTATTAGTGCAAATTATTACTTGAAGATCTGAACATGTAATTGACAAATACAGAACTTAAAATTGATAGCTTCTAATTATTATTGTAAATTATAACTTGAAGATCTGAACTTGTAATAGTGAATTACAGAACTTAGATTTGTTAAATTCAAATTATTACTTCAAATTATAACTTGAAGATCTGAACTAGTAATTGTCAAATACAGAACTTAAAATTGATAGCTTCTAATTATTATTGCAAATTATAACTTGAAGATCTGAACTTGTAATTGTCAAATACAGAACTTAAAATTAATAGCTTCTAATTATTATTGCAAATTATAACTTGAAGATATGAACTTGTAATTGTCAAATACAGAACTTAAAATTGATAGCTTCTAATTATTATTGTAAATTATAACTTGAAGATCTGAACTCGTAATAGTCAAATACAGAACTTAAAATTGATAGCTTCTAATTATTATTGTAAATTATAACTTGAAGATCTGAACTAGTAATAGTCAATTACAGAACTTAGATTTGTTAAATTCAAATTATTATTTCAAAGTATAACTTGAAGATCTGAACTAGTAATTGTCAAATACAGAACTTAAAATTGATAGCTTCTAATTATTATTGCAAATTATAACTTGAAGATCTGAACTTGTAATTGTCAAATGCAGAACTTAAAATTGATAGCTTCTAATTATTATTTCAAATTATAACTTGAAGATCTGAACTTGTAATTGTCAAATACAGAACTTAAAATTGATAGCTTCTAATTATTATTGCAAATAATAACTTGCAGATCTGTACTTGTAATTGTCAAATACAGAACTTAAAACTGATAGCTTATAATTATAGTTCAAATTATAACTTGAAGATCTGAACTTGTAATAGTCAAATACAGAACATCGAATTGTTAAATACAAATTATTAGTGCAAATTATAACTTGAAGATCTGAACTTGTAATAGGTAAATACAGAACTTCTAATTGTTAAATTCAAACTAAGATTGCAAATAATAATTTGAAAATCTGAACTAGTAATAGTCAAATACAGAACTTCTAACTGTTAAAAACAAATTATTAGTGCAAATTATAACTTGAAGATCTGAACTTGTAATTGTCAAATACAGAACTTAAAATTGATAGCTTCTAATTATTATTGCAAATTATAACTTGTAGATCTGAACTTGTAATAGTGAATTACAAAACTTAGATTTGTTAAATTCAAATTATTATTTCAAATTATAACTTGAAGATCTGAACCAGTAATTGTCAAATACAGAACTTAAATTGATAGCTTATAATTATTATTGCAAATAATAATTTGAAGATCTGAACTTGTAATAGTCAAATACAGAACTTCCAATTGTTAAATACAAATTATTAGTGCAAATTATAACTTGAAGATCTGAACTAGTAATTGTCAAATACAGAACTTAAAATTGATAGCTTCTAATTATTATTGCAAATTATAAGTTGAAGATCTGAATTTGTAATAGTGAATTACAGAACTAAGATTTGTTAAATTCAAATTATTATTTCAAATTATAACTTGAAGATCTGAACTAGTAATTGTCAAATACAGAACTTCTAATTATTAAATACAAATTATTAGTGCAAATTATAACTTGAAGATCTGAACTAGTAATTTTCAAATACAGAACTTAATATTGATAGCTTCTAATTATTATTGCAAATTATAACTAAAGATCTGAACTTGTAATTGTCAAATACAGAACTTCTAATTGTTAAATACAAATTATTAGTGCAAATTATAACTTGAAGATCTGAACTAGTAATTTTCAAATACAGAACTTAATATTGATAGCTTCTAATTATTATTGCAAATTATAACTAGAAGATCTGAACTTGTAATTGTCAAATACAGAACTTAAAATTGATAGCTTCTAATTATTATTGTAAATTATAACTTGAAGATCTGAACTTGTAATTGTCAATTACAGAACTTAAAATTGATAGCTTCTAATTATTATTGCAAATAATAACTTGAAGATCTGAACTTGTAATTGTCAAATACAGAACTTAAAATTGATAGCTTCTAATTATTATTGCAAATTATAATTTGAAGATCTGAACTTGTAATAGACAAATACGCAACTTAGCATTGTTAAATAAAAATTGTGATTGCAAATTATAACTTGAAGATCTGAACCTTTAATAGGTAAATACAGAACTTCGAATTGTTAAATTCAAACTAAGATTGCAAATAATAATTCGAAGATCTGAACTTGTAATAGTCAAATACAGAACTTCTAATTGTTAAATACAAATTATTAGTGCAAATTATAACTTGAAGATCTGAACTAGTAATTGTCAAATACAGAACTTAAAATTGATAGCTTCTAATTATTATTGCAAATTATAACTTGAAGATCTGAACTTGTAATTGTCAAATACAGAACTTCTAATTGTTAAATACAAATTATTAGTGCAAATTATAACTTGAAGATCTGAACTTGTAATTGTCAAATACAGAACTTAAAATTGATAGCTTCTAATTATTATTGCAAATTATAACTTGAAGATCTGAACTTCTAATTGTCAAATACAGAACTTCTAATTGTTAAATACAAATTATTAGTGCAAATTATTACTTGAAGATCTGAACATGTAATTGTCAAATACAGAACTTAAAATTGATAGCTTCTAATTATTATTGTAAATTATAACTTGAAGATCTGAACTTGTAATAGTGAATTACAGAACTTAGATTTGTTAAATTCAAATTATTACTTGAAATTATAACTTGAAGATCTGAACTAGTAATTGTCAAATACAGAACTTAAAATTGATAGCTTCTAATTATTATTGCAAATTATAACTTGAAGATCTGAACTTGTAATTGTCAAATACAGAACTTAAAATTAATAGCTTCTAATTATTATTGCAAATTATAACTTGAAGATATGAACTTGTAATTGTCAAATACAGAACTTAAAATTGATAGCTTCTAATTATTATTGTAAATTATAACTTGAAGATCTGAACTCGTAATAGTCAAATACAGAACTTAAAATTGATAGCTTCTAATTATTATTGTAAATTATAACTTGAAGATCTGAACTTGTAATAGTGAATTACAGAACTTAGTTTTGTTAAATTCAAATTATTATTTCAAAGTATAACTTGAAGATCTGAACTAGTAATTGTCAAATACAGAACTTAAAATTGATAGCTTCTAATTATTATTGCAAATTATAACTTGAAGATCTGAACTTGTAATTGTCAAATGCAGAACTTAAAATTGATAGCTTCTAATTATATATATATATATATATACGGATTTCTACGGCTGGAGCCGCCTCTCCGTTCCCAGTTTCCATCTCTGTCTATCCCGGCATAACTCTTCGTTTATATTTCTGGAAATCATCGCCCCATCTATATCATCTCTCCAGCTTCTCTTAGGCCGTCCTCTTTTTCTCCGTTCTGGCGGTATCCATTCCAATACTTTTCGCGGCCATCTATCCTCCCCCATTCTCTTTGTATGGCCGAACCATATAAGTTGTCTCTTTTCGATTTCTTCCGCTATGTCAGTGTCCATATTCATGCTTCTTCTTATACATTCATTCCTTATTCTTTCCATTCTCGATCTTCTGCAACTTCTTCTTAAGCAGTCCATTTCTGTGGCCAGCAATTTTCGTCTATTTATTGAACTTAGATCCCACACTTCCGCGCCGTACATCAACACACTTCGGACTATAGATGTGTAAATTCTTTTTTTGGTTTCTTTCCTTATATTCCTCTCCCATAGAATTGAAATTAGTGCTCCTATCGCTTTTCTGCCCTTATTTATTCGATCTTTTATTTCGTCATTACTGTTACCTTCCTTATTCCGTATGACTCCCAGATATCTGCATTTTGTTACTCCTTTTATTTTATTTGTTTCGAGTGGCAGGTCATTACATTCTTTACTTCCAACAGTTAGATATTCGCACTTGGTGAGGTTCATAGTGAGTCCGGCTTTTGTGTACTCTTCCTGGAGTTTCCTAATCATATAACTAAGATCTTGCTCATCTTCCGCTATCACAACCTGGTCGTCCGCGAAAAATAAGGTGTAGAGTATGTCGTCTCCCACTCGTAGTCCCATATTTCTGCATTTTTTTGTCCATCCCTGTAGGATTTCGTTAAGATAAATTTTGAATAGAGTGGGCGATAGTGGACATCCCTGTCTTAATCCTTTGGTGGTTTGAAACATTTCTGTAACACTGTTTTTCACTTTTACCGCGGCATAGTTTTCTCTATAATATTCTTGAATAGCTCGGATTAGGGTGGGTCTTATGTTGAGTTTTTGTATTTCTGTCCATAGCTGTGATATGGGAACGTTGTCGTATGCTTTCTCCAAGTCAATAAGGGCTAGGTGTGTTTCTCGACTTCGTTGTATTCGCTTTTCTAGAGCGATTTTTAAAGTAAACAAGTTATCCACAGTTGATCTTCCGGCTCTAAAACCTGCTTGTTCCTCGGGTTGATCATCTTTAATGTCTTCCTCCACCAAATTTCTAAGAATTCGTGCGTATATTCTGCCTATTGTTGGAATAACCGCTATACCCCGATAGTTATTTGGATCGTTTTTTGGACCTTTTTTATGTATGGTGGTTATATATGAGGTTTTCCATTCTTTTGGAGTTTTCTCTCCATTCAGGCATCTTTCGTACAAAGATCTTAGCATTTCTATCAACTTCTTTGGCCCATTTCTTAGAAATTCTGGATGTATTCCTCCTGGTCCTGGTGATTTCTTAAGCTTAGTAGCCGCTATTGCTTCTTCAACTCGTTCAATTTTCAGGTGCATTT
Source organism: Cantharis lateralis (assembly GCA_963170105.1). Taxonomy (NCBI): domain Eukaryota; kingdom Metazoa; phylum Arthropoda; class Insecta; order Coleoptera; family Cantharidae; genus Cantharis; species Cantharis lateralis. The sequence continues at coordinate 20,452,573 of OY720625.1, read as the reverse complement.
CATCTACTTGTGTTACCTGTTGTTTCTGTTCTTTCATGAATGCCAGTCTTTTTTCTTGTAGCAACCTTTCAAAGTGTTGTGTCCATTCATGTTTTTTAATGCTTCCCAGGTTAATTCCCGATTTACTAGATGTTCTTACGGATTTGATTGTCTTCCAAGCCTCCGAACTTCGAGTTCCGCCTATATATTGTTCTATATCATCGCATTTTTTTGTCCAGCTTAAGTTTTTCTTATTTATTACGAGTTTCTTCACCTCTCTATTGGCTCGTTTATATTCTTCTTTAGATTCGATGTCATTCTTTTGAAGAAGTTTTTGATATAGTTGTTTCTTTGTTTTAATTTGTTGCTCAATATCTTCGTCCCACCAATAAGGTTTGTTTATCTTAGGATTTTGTGTTCCTAGCGATTCCTGTGCAGATTGCAATATACAGGCTGTTATATGCTCGTATTCCTCTTCCGTTGTCCGCTCCATTATTGTAAGTTTTTCTTCTAATCTTCTGCCGAACAAGTATTTGGTACTATCATGTGCAAAGCTCTCGATATTATACTTCTTAATTTTAACTATCGTTTCTTTTTCATCTTTTGGAGCATCGGAGACTATAAATGGAATGTATATTTTTGAAATCAGTAAGCAGTGGTCTGATCCGCATTCGGCACCTCTATATACCCTCACATCTTGGATTTTTATACCGGACTGCTGTTTCGTAATAAGGTAGTCAATAATTGATTTAAGTCTTCTAGTATGTTGGTACCATGTAAATTTGTGTATATCTTTATGCGCGAAAAATGTGTTCGTAATTTTTAGATCGTACTGTTCGCAAAAGTTTATCAATCGCTGGCCGTTATCATTCACTCTTTCTTCTCCATGAATACCTACTACTTTGCTGTTTCTTTGCTTTCCTACTCTGCCGTTTAAATCTCCAGCAATGACGATTTCGTGACATTTTGGAATTCTATCCATGGCATTTCTTAGGATATCTTCAAAACCTTCTTTTACTTGGACCGTTGTGTCATCGTTTGGTGCATAGATTCCGAGAATGGTTATAGTTCTTCCCCTAATGAGAATCGTCAATTGAATGATACGTTCGTTTATTGGTTCCCACGATTTGACATATTTTTCAATTTTTTTATGTATTATAATGGATACGCCTGCTTTCGCTCTATCGCTCTTTTCAACTCCACTGTATAGATGTAGAAATTCTCTAATTTTTTCGATTCCATTTCCTTTCTTTTTTGTTTCTGAGAGGACTGCTATATCTATTTTCCGCTGTATGAGTTCTAAGATTATTTCTTCTTTCTTGTTTCTGATACCCTGAACATTCCATATTCCCATATTCATAGTCCGTTTTCGTTGCTGGTTTCGTCGACTTGAGTATCCGTCCGATTTCCGAGGCTTATTTCTGGGATTTTTAGCGAATTTAAGTTTTTACGGTGAGAGGGTGCTGGCCTCTCGTCCAACCCGAAGGAATTGTCTCCCTCTCGCTTTAGCCCTGCAGATTCCCCCCATCCACCGGGGTTGGTTACCCGATCTTTGAGGATTATCCACAGGTTACCAGGGGCCGCCAGCATGGAGGTGCGAGTAGGAATTGAGCAGGAGAGGCTGTAAGTGACGCGTCACTGCTCCATCTGACCCCCCCCTAATTATTATTTCAAATTATAACTTGAAGTTCTGAACTTGTAATTGTCAAATACAGAACTTAAAATTGATAGCTTCTAATTATTATTGCAAATAATAACTTGCAGATCTGTACTTGTAATTGTCAAATACAGAACTTAAAACTGATAGCTTATAATTATAGTTCAAATTATAACTTGAAGATCTGAACTTGTAATAGTCAAATACAGAACATCGAATTGTTAAATACAAATTATTAGTGCAAATTATAACTTGAAGATCTGAACTTGTAATAGGTAAATACAGAACTTCTAATTGTTAAATTCAAACTAAGATTGCAAATAATAATTTGAAAATCTGAACTAGTAATAGTCAAATACAGAACTTCTAACTGTTAAAAACAAATTATTAGTGCAAATTATAACTTGAAGATCTGAACTTGTAATTGTCAAATACAGAACTTAAAATTGATAGCTTCTAATTATTATTGCAAATTATAACTTGTAGATCTGAACTTGTAATAGTGAATTACAAAACTTAGATTTGTTAAATTCAAATTATTATTTCAAATTATAACTTGAAGATCTGAACCAGTAATTGTCAAATACAGAACTTAAATTGATAGCTTATAATTATTATTGCAAATAATAATTTGAAGATCTGAACTTGTAATAGTCAAATACAGAACTTCCAATTGTTAAATACAAATTATTAGTGCAAATTATAACTTGAAGATCTGAACTAGTAATTGTCAAATACAGAACTTAAAATTGATAGCTTCTAATTATTATTGCAAATTATAACTTGAAGATCTGAATTTGTAATAGTGAATTACAGAACTAAGATTTGTTAAATTCAAATTATTATTTCAAATTATAACTTGAAGATCTGAACTAGTAATTGTCAAATACAGAACTTCTAATTATTAAATACAAATTATTAGTGCAAATTATAACTTGAAGATCTGAACTAGTAATTTTCAAATACAGAACTTAATATTGATAGCTTTCTTAGATAGCTTCTAATTATTATTGCAAATTATAACTAAAGATCTGAACTTGTAATTGTCAAATACAGAACTTCTAATTGTTAAATACAAATTATTAGTGCAAATTATAACTTGAAGATCTGAACTAGTAATTTTCAAATACAGAACTTAATATTGATAGCTTCTAATTATTATTGCTAATTATAACTAGAAGATCTGAACTTGTAATTGTCAAATACAGAACTTAAAATTGATAGCTTCTAATTATTATTTCAATTTATAACTTGAAGATCTGAACTTGTAATTGTCAAATACACAACTTAAAATTGATAGCTTCTAATTATTATTGCAAATTATAACTTGAAGATCTGAACTTGTAATTGTCAAATACAGAACTTCTAATTGTTAAATACAAATTTGTAGTGCAAATTATAACTTGAAGATCTGAACTTGTAATTATCAAATACAGAACTTAAAATTGAAAGCTTCTAATTATTATTGTAAATTATAACTTGAAGATCTGAACTTGTAATAGTGAATTACAGAACTTAGATTTGTTAAATTCAAATTATTATTTCAAATTATAACTTGAAGATCTGAACTAGTAATTGTCAAATACAGAACTAAAATTGATAGCTTCTAATTATTATTGCAAATTATAACTTGAAGATCTGAACTAGTAATTGTCAAATACAGAACTCAAAAAATTGATAGCTTCTAATTATTATTGTAAATTATAACTTGAAGATCTGAACTTGTAATTGTCAAATACAGAACTTAAAATTGATAGCTTCTAATTATTATTGCAAATAATAACTTGGAGAACTGAACTAGTAATTGTCAAATACAGAACTTAAAATTGATAGCTTCTAATTATTATTGCAAATTATAACTTGAAGATCTGAACTTGTAATTGTCAAATACAGAACTTAAAATTGATAGCTTCTAATTATTATTGCAAATTATAACTTGAAGATCTGCACTTGTAATTGTCAAATACAGAACATAAAATTGATAGCTTCTAATTATTATTTCAAATTATAACTTGACGATCTGAACTTGTAATTGTCAAATACAGAACTTAAAATTAATAGCTTCTAATTATTATTGCAAATTATAACTTGAAGATCTGAACTTGTAATTGTCAAATACAGAACTTCAAATTGTTAAATACAAATTATTAGTGCAAATTATAACTTGAAGATCTGAACTTGTAATTGTCAAATACAGAACTTAAAATTGATAGCTTCTAATTATTATTGTAAATTATAACTTGAAGATCTGAACTTGTAATAGTGAATTACAGAACTTAGATTTGTTAAATTCAAATTATTATTTCAAATTATAACTTGAAGATCTGAACTAGTAATTGTCAAATACAGAACTTAAAATTGATAGCTTCTAATTATTATTGCATATTATAACTTGAAGATCTGAACTTGTAATTGTTAAATACAGAACTTAAAATTGATAGCTTCTAATTATTATTGTAAATTATAACTTCAAGATCTGAACTTGTAATTGTCAAATACAGAACTTAAAATTGATAGCTTCTAATTATTATTTCAAATAATAACTTGAAGATCTGAACTTGTAATTGTCAAATACAAAACTTAAATTTGATAGCTTCTAATTATTATTGCAAAATATAATTTGAAGATCTGAACTTGTAATAGACAAATACGCAACTTAGCATTGTTAAATACAAATTGTGGTTGCAAATAATAACTTGAAGATCTGAACCTGTAATAGGTAAATACAGAACTTCGAATTGTTAAATTCAAACTAAGATTGCAAATAATAATTCGAAGATCTGAACTTGTAATAGTCAAATACAGAACTTCTAATTGTTAAATGCAAATTATTAGTGCAAATTATAATTTGAAGATCTGAACTAGTAATTGTCAAATACAGAACTTAAAATTGATAGATTCTAATTATTATTGCAAATAATAACTTGAAGATCTGAACTTGTAATTTTCAAATACAGAACTTAAAATTGATAGCTTCTAATTATTATTTCAAATTATAACTTGAAGATCTGAACTTGTAATTGTCAAATACAGAACTTCTAATTGTTAAATACAAATTATTAGTGCAAATTATAACTTGTAGATCTGAACTTGTAATTGTCAAATACAGATCTTAAAATTGATAGCTTCTAATTATTATTGTAAATTATAACTTGAAGATCTGAACTTGTAATAGTGAACTACAGAACTTAGATTTGTCAAATTCAAATTATTATTTCAAATTATAACTTGAAGATCTGAACTAGTAATTGTCAAATACAGAACTTAAAATTGATAGCTTCTAATTATTATTGCAAATTATAACTTGAAGATCTGAACTTGTAATTTTCAAATACAGAACTTAAAATTGATAGCTTCTAATTATTATTTCAAATTATAACTTGAAGATCTGAACTTGTAATTGTCAAATACAGAACTTCTAATTGTTAAATACAAATTATTAGTGCAAATTATAACTTGTAGATCTGAACTTGTAATTGTCAAATACAGAACTTAAAATTGATAGCTTCTAATTATTATTGTAAATTATAACTTGAAGATCTGAACTTGTAATTGTGAATTACAGAACTTAGATTTGTCAAATTCAAATTATTATTTCTAATTATAACTTGAAGATCTGAACTAGTAATTGTCAAATACAGAACTTAAAATTGATAGCTTCTAATTATTATTGCAAATTATAACTTGAAGATCTGAACTTGTAATTGTCAAATACAGAACTTAAAATTGAGAGCTTCAAATTATTATTTCAAATTATAACTTGAAGAACTGAACTTGTAATTGCCAAATACAGAACTTAAAATTAATACCTTCTAATTATTATTGCAAATAATAACTTGAAGATCTGAACTTGTAATTGTCAAATGCAGAACTTAAAATTGATAGCTTCTAATTATTATTGCAAATATTAATTTGAAGATCTGTACTTGTAATTGTCAAATACAGAACTTAAAATTGATAGCTTATAATTATAATTCAAATTATAACTTGAAGATCTGAACTTGTAATAGTCAAATACAGAACTTCTAACTGTTAAATACAAATTATTAGTGCAAATTATAACTTGAAGATCTGAACTAGTAATTGTCAAATACAGAACTTAAAATTGATAGCTTCTAAGTATTATTGCAAATTATAACTATAAGATCTGAACTTCTAATTGTCAAATACAGAACTTAAAATTGATAGCTTCTAATTATTATTGCAAATAATAACTTGAAGATCGGAACTTGTAATTGTCAAATACAGAACTTAAAATTGATAGCTTCTAATTATTATTGCAAATTATAATTTGAAGATCTGAACTTGTAATAGACAAATACGCAACTTAGCATTGTTAAATACAAATTGTGATTGCAAATTATAACTTGAAGATCTGAACCTTTAATAGGTAAATACAGAACTTCGAATTGTTAAATTCAAACTAAGATTGGAAATAATAATTCGAAGATCTGAACTTGTAATAGTCAAATACAGAACTTCTAATTGTTAAATACAAATTATTAGTGCAAATTATAACTTGAAGATCTGAACTAGTAATTGTCAAATACAGAACTTAAAATTGATAGCTTCTAATTATTATTGCAAATTATAACTTGAAGATCTGAACTTGTAATTGTCAAATACAGAACTTCTAATTGTTAAATACAAATTATTAGTGCAAATTATAACTTGAAGATCTGAACTTGTAATTGTCAAATACAGAACTTAAAATTGATAGCTTCTAATTATTATTGCAAATTATAACTTGAAGATCTGAACTTCTAATTGTCAAATACAGAACTTCTAATTGTTAAATACAAATTATTAGTGCAAATTATTACTTGAAGATCTGAACATGTAATTGACAAATACAGAACTTAAAATTGATAGCTTCTAATTATTATTGTAAATTATAACTTGAAGATCTGAACTTGTAATAGTGAATTACAGAACTTAGATTTGTTAAATTCAAATTATTACTTCAAATTATAACTTGAAGATCTGAACTAGTAATTGTCAAATACAGAACTTAAAATTGATAGCTTCTAATTATTATTGCAAATTATAACTTGAAGATCTGAACTTGTAATTGTCAAATACAGAACTTAAAATTAATAGCTTCTAATTATTATTGCAAATTATAACTTGAAGATATGAACTTGTAATTGTCAAATACAGAACTTAAAATTGATAGCTTCTAATTATTATTGTAAATTATAACTTGAAGATCTGAACTCGTAATAGTCAAATACAGAACTTAAAATTGATAGCTTCTAATTATTATTGTAAATTATAACTTGAAGATCTGAACTAGTAATAGTGAATTACAGAACTTAGATTTGTTAAATTCAAATTATTATTTCAAAGTATAACTTGAAGATCTGAACTAGTAATTGTCAAATACAGAACTTAAAATTGATAGCTTCTAATTATTATTGCAAATTATAACTTGAAGATCTGAACTTGTAATTGTCAAATGCAGAACTTCTAATTGTTAAATACAAATTATTAGTGCAAATTATAACTTGAAGATCTGAACTAGTAATTTTCAAATACAGAACTTAATATTGATAGCTTCTAATTATTATTGCAAATTATAACTAGAAGATCTGAACTTGTAATTGTCAAATACAGAACTTAAAATTGATAGCTTCTAATTATTATTGTAAATTATAACTTGAAGATCTGAACTTGTAATTGTCAATTACAGAACTTAAAATTGATAGCTTCTAATTATTATTGCAAATAATAACTTGAAGATCTGAACTTGTAATTGTCAAATACAGAACTTAAAATTGATAGCTTCTAATTATTATTGCAAATTATAATTTGAAGATCTGAACTTGTAATAGACAAATACGCAACTTAGCATTGTTAAATAAAAATTGTGATTGCAAATTATAACTTGAAGATCTGAACCTTTAATAGGTAAATACAGAACTTCGAATTGTTAAATTCAAACTAAGATTGCAAATAATAATTCGAAGATCTGAACTTGTAATAGTCAAATACAGAACTTCTAATTGTTAAATACAAATTATTAGTGCAAATTATAACTTGAAGATCTGAACTAGTAATTGTCAAATACAGAACTTAAAATTGATAGCTTCTAATTATTATTGCAAATTATAACTTGAAGATCTGAACTTGTAATTGTCAAATACAGAACTTCTAATTGTTAAATACAAATTATTAGTGCAAATTATAACTTGAAGATCTGAACTTGTAATTGTCAAATACAGAACTTAAAATTGATAGCTTCTAATTATTATTGCAAATTATAACTTGAAGATCTGAACTTGTAATTGTCAAATTCAGAACTTAAAATTAATAGCTTCTAATTATTATTGCAAATTATAACTTGAAGATATGAACTTGTAATTGTCAAATACAGAACTTAAAATTGATAGCTTCTAATTATTATTGTAAATTATAACTTGAAGATCTGAACTCGTAATAGTCAAATACAGAACTTAAAATTGATAGCTTCTAATTATTATTGTAAATTATAACTTGAAGATCTGAACTTGTAATAGTGAATTACAGAACTTAGATTTGTTAAATTCAAATTATTATTTCAAAGTATAACTTGAAGATCTGAACTAGTAATTGTCAAATACAGAACTTAAAATTGATAGCTTCTAATTATTATTGCAAATTATAACTTGAAGATCTGAACTTGTAATTGTCAAATGCAGAACTTAAAATTGATAGCTTCTAATTATTATTTCAAATTATAACTTGAAGTTCTGAACTTGTAATTGTCAAATACAGAACTTAAAATTGATAGCTTCTAATTATTATTGCAAATAATAACTTGCAGATCTGTACTTGTAATTGTCAAATACAGAACTTAAAACTGATAGCTTATAATTATAGTTCAAATTATAACTTGAAGATCTGAACTTGTAATAGTCAAATACAGAACATCGAATTGTTAAATACAAATTATTAGTGCAAATTATAACTTGAAGATCTGAACTTGTAATAGGTAAATACAGAACTTCTAATTGTTAAATTCAAACTAAGATTGCAAATAATAATTTGAAAATCTGAACTAGTAATAGTCAAATACAGAACTTCTAACTGTTAAAAACAAATTATTAGTGCAAATTATAACTTGAAGATCTGAACTTGTAATTGTCAAATACAGAACTTAAAATTGATAGCTTCTAATTATTATTGCAAATTATAACTTGTAGATCTGAACTTGTAATAGTGAATTACAAAACTTAGATTTGTTAAATTCAAATTATTATTTCAAATTATAACTTGAAGATCTGAACCAGTAATTGTCAAATACAGAACTTAAATTGATAGCTTATAATTATTATTGCAAATAATAATATGAAGATCTGAACTTGTAATAGTCAAATACACAACTTCCAATTGTTAAATACAAATTATTAGTGCAAATTATAACTTGAAGATCTGAACTAGTAATTGTCAAATACAGAACTTATAATTGATAGCTTCTAATTATTATTGCAAATTATAACTTGAAGATCTGAATTTGTAATAGTGAATTACAGAACTAAGATTTGTTAAATTCAAATTATTATTTCAAATTATAACTTGAAGATCTGAACTAGTAATTGTCAAATACAGAACTTCTAATTATTAAATACAAATTATTAGTGCAAATTATAACTTGAAGATCTGAACTAGTAATTTTCAAATACAGAACTTAATATTGATAGCTTCTAATTATTATTGCAAATTATAACTAAAGATCTGAACTTGTAATTGTCAAATACAGAACTTCTAATTGTTAAATACAAATTATTAGTGCAAATTATAACTTGAAGATCTGAACTAGTAATTTTCAAATACAGAACTTAATATTGATAGCTTCTAATTATTATTGCTAATTATAACTAGAAGATCTGAACTTGTAATTGTCAAATACAGAACTTAAAATTGATAGCTTCTAATTATTATTTCAATTTATAACTTGAAGATCTGAACTTGTAATTGTCAAATACACAACTTAAAATTGATAGCTTCTAATTATTATTGCAAATTATAACTTGAAGATCTGAACTTGTAATTGTCAAATACAGAACAAATACAAATTTGTAGTGCAAATTATAACTTGAAGATCTGAACTTGTAATTATCAAATACAGAACTTAAAATTGAAAGCTTCTAATTATTATTGTAAATTATAACTTGAAGATCTGAACTTGTAATAGTGAATTACAGAACTTAGATTTGTTAAATTCAAATTATTATTTCAAATTATAACTTGAAGATCTGAACTAGTAATTGTCAAATACAGAACTAAAATTGATAGCTTCTAATTATTATTGCAAATTATAACTTGAAGATCTGAACTAGTAATTGTCAAATACAGAACTCAAAAAATTGATAGCTTCTAATTATTATTGTAAATTATAACTTGAAGATCTGAACTTGTAATTGTCAAATACAGAACTTAAAATTGATAGCTTCTAATTATTATTGCAAATAATAACTTGGAGAACTGAACTAGTAATTGTCAAATACAGAACTTAAAATTGATAGCTTCTAATTATTATTGCAAATTATAACTTGAAGATCTGAACTTGTAATTGTCAAATACAGAACTTAAAATTGATAGCTTCTAATTATTATTGCAAATTATAACTTGAAGATCTGCACTTGTAATTGTCAAATACAGAACATAAAATTGATAGCTTCTAATTATTATTTCAAATTATAACTTGACGATCTGAACTTGTAATTGTCAAATACAGAACTTAAAATTAATAGCTTCTAATTATTATTGCAAATTATAACTTGAAGATCTGAACTTGTAATTGTCAAATGCAGAACTTCAAATTGTTAAATACAAATTATTAGTGCAAATTATAACTTGAAGATCTGAACTTGTAATTGTCAAATACAGAACTTAAAATTGATAGCTTCTAATTATTATTGTAAATTATAACTTGAAGATCTGAACTTGTAATAGTGAATTACAGAACTTAGATTTGTTAAATTCAAATTATTATTTCAAATTATAACTTGAAGATCTGAACTAGTAATTGTCAAATACAGAACTTAAAATTGATAGCTTCTAATTATTATTGCATATTATAACTTGAAGATCTGAACTTGTAATTGTTAAATACAGAACTTAAAATTGATAGCTTCTAATTATTATTGTAAATTATAACTTCAAGATCTGAACTTGTAATTGTCAAATACAGAACTTAAAATTGATAGCTTCTAATTATTATTTCAAATAATAACTTGAAGATCTGAACTTGTAATTGTCAAATACAGAACTTAAAATTAATAGCTTCTAATTATTATTGCAAATTATAATTTGAAGATCTGAACTTGTAATAGACAAATACGCAACTTAGCATTGTTAAATACAAATTGTGATTGCAAGTTATAACTTGAAGATCTGAACCTGTAATAGGTAAATACAGAACTTCGAATTGTTAAATTCAAACTAAGATTGCAAATAATAATTCGAAGATCTGAACTTGTAATAGTCAAATACAGAACTTCTAATTGTTAAATACAAATTATTAGTGCAAATTATAACTTGAAGATATGAACTAGTAATTGTCAAATACAGAACTTAAAATTGATAGCTTCTAATTATTATTGCAAATTATAACTTGAAGATCTGAACTTGTAATTGTCAAATACAGAACTTCTAATTGTTAAATACAAATTATTAGTGCAAATTATAACTAGTAGATCTGAACTTGTAATTGTCAAATACAGAACTTAAAATTGATAGCTTATAATTATTATTGCAAATAATAATTTGAAGATCTGAACTTGTAATAGTCAAATACAGAACTTCCAATTGTTAAATACAAATTATTAGTGCAAATTATAACTTGAAGATCTGAACTAGTAATTGTCAAATACAGAACTTAAAATTGATAGCTTCTAATTATTATTGCAAATTATAACTTGAAGATCTGCACTTGTAATTGTCAAATACAGAACATAAAATTGATAGCTTCTAATTATTATTTCAAATTATAACTTGACGATCTGAACTTGTAATAGTGAATTACAGAACTTAGATTTGTTAAATTGAAATTATTACTTCAAATTATAACTTGAAGATCTGAACTAGTAATTGTCAAATACAGAACTTAAAATTGATAGCTTCTAATTATTATTGCAAATTATAACTTGAAGATCTGAACTTGTAATTGTCAAATACAGAACTTCTAATTGTTAAATACAAATTATTAGTGCAAATTACAACTTGTAGATCTGAACTTGTAATTGTCAAATACAGAACTTAAATTGATAGCTTATAATTATTATTGCAAATAATAATTTGAAGATCTGAACTTGTAATAGTCAAATACAGAACTTCCAATTGTTAAATACAAATTATTAGTGCAAATTATAACTTGAAGATCTGAACTAGTAATTGTCAAATACAGAACTTAAAATTGATAGCTTCTAATTATTATTGCAAATTATAAGTTGAAGATCTGAATTTGTAATAGTGAATTACAGAACTAAGATTTGTTAAATTCAAATTATTATTTCAAATTATAACTTGAAGATCTGAACTAGTAATTGTCAAATACAGAACTTCTAATTATTAAATACAAATTATTAGTGCAAATTATAACTTGAAGATCTGAACTAGTAATTTTCAAATACAGAACTTAATATTGATAGCTTCTAATTATTATTGCAAATTATAACTAAAGATCTGAACTTGTAATTGTCAAATACAGAACTTCTAATTGTTAAATACAAATTATTAGTGCAAATTATAACTTGAAGATCTGAACTAGTAATTTTCAAATACAGAACTTAATATTGATAGCTTCTAATTATTATTGCAAATTATAACTAGAAGATCTGAACTTGTAATTGTCAAATACAGAACTTAAAATTGATAGCTTCTAATTATTATTGTAAATTATAACTTGAAGATCTGAACTTGTAATTGTCAATTACAGAACTTAAAATTGATAGCTTCTAATTATTATTGCAAATAATAACTTGAAGATCTGAACTTGTAATTGTCAAATACAGAACTTAAAATTGATAGCTTCTAATTATTATTGCAAATTATAATTTGAAGATCTGAACTTGTAATAGACAAATACGCAACTTAGCATTGTTAAATAAAAATTGTGATTGCAAATTATAACTTGAAGATCTGAACCTTTAATAGGTAAATACAGAGCTTCGAATTGTTAAATTCAAACTAAGATTGCAAATAATAATTCGAAGATCTGAACTTGTAATAGTCAAATACAGAACTTCTAATTGTTAAATACAAATTATTAGTGCAAATTATAACTTGAAGATCTGAACTAGTAATTGTCAAATACAGAACTTAAAATTGATAGCTTCTAATTATTATTGCAAATTATAACTTGAAGATCTGAACTTGTAATTGTCAAATACAGAACTTCTAATTGTTAAATACAAATTATTAGTGCAAATTATAACTTGAAGATCTGAACTTGTAATTGTCAAATACAGAACTTAAAATTGATAGCTTCTAATTATTATTGCAAATTATAACTTGAAGATCTGAACTTCTAATTGTCAAATACAGAACTTCTAATTGTTAAATACAAATTATTAGTGCAAATTATTACTTGAAGATCTGAACATGTAATTGTCAAATACAGAACTTAAAATTGATAGCTTCTAATTATTATTGTAAATTATAACTTGAAGATCTGAACTTGTAATAGTGAATTACACAACTTAGATTTGTTAAATTCAAATTATTACTTGAAATTATAACTTGAAGATCTGAACTAGTAATTGTCAAATACAGAACTTAAAATTGATAGCTTCTAATTATTATTGCAAATTATAACTTGAAGATCTGAACTTGTAATTGTCAAATACAGAACTTAAAATTAATAGCTTCTAATTATTATTGCAAATTATAACTTGAAGATATGAACTTGTAATTGTCAAATACAGAACTTAAAATTGATAGCTTCTAATTATTATTGTAAATTATAACTTGAAGATCTGAACTCGTAATAGTCAAATACAGAACTTAAAATTGATAGCTTCTAATTATTATTGTAAATTATAACTTGAAGATCTGAACTTGTAATAGTGAATTACAGAACTTAGATTTGTTAAATTCAAATTATTATTTCAAAGTATAACTTGAAGATCTGAACTAGTAATTGTCAAATACAGAACTTAAAATTGATAGCTTCTAATTATTATTGCAAATTATAACTTGAAGATCTGAACTTGTAATTGTCAAATGCAGAACTTAAAATTGATAGCTTCTAATTATTATTTCAAATTATAACTTGAAGTTCTGAACTTGTAATTGTCAAATACAGAACTTAAAATTGATAGCTTCTAATTATTATTGCAAATAATAACTTGCAGATCTGTACTTGTAATTGTCAAATACAGAACTTAAAACTGATAGCTTATAATTATAGTTCAAATTATAACTTGAAGATCTGAACTTGTAATAGTCAAATACAGAACATCGAATTGTTAAATACAAATTATTAGTGCAAATTATAACTTGAAGATCTGAACTTGTAATAGGTAAATACAGAACTTCTAATTGTTAAATTCAAACTAAGATTGCAAATAATAATTTGAAAATCTGAACTAGTAATAGTCAAATACAGAACTTAAAATTGATAGCTTCTAATTATTATTGCAAATTATAACTTGTAGATCTGAACTTGTAATAGTGAATTACAAAACTTAGATTTGTTAAATTCAAATTATTATTTCAAATTATAACTTGAAGATCTGAACCAGTAATTGTCAAATACAGAACTTAAATTGATAGCTTATAATTATTATTGCAAATAATAATTTGAAGATCTGAACTTGTAATAGTCAAATACAGAACTTCCAATTGTTAAATACAAATTATTAGTGCAAATTATAACTTGAAGATCTGAACTAGTAATTGTCAAATACAGAACTTAAAATTGATAGCTTCTAATTATTATTGCAAATTATAACTTGAAGATCTGAATTTGTAATAGTGAATTACAGAACTAAGATTTGTTAAATTCAAATTATTATTTCAAATAATAACTTGAAGATCTGAACTAGTAATTGTCAAATACAGAACTTAAAATTGATAGCTTCTAATTATTATTGCAAATTATAACTTGTAGATCTGAACTTGTAATAGTGAATTACAAAACTTAGATTTGTTAAATTCAAATTATTATTTCAAATTATAACTTGAAGATCTGAACCAGTAATTGTCAAATACAGAACTTAAATTGATAGCTTATAATTATTATTGCAAATAATAATTTGAAGATCTGAACTTGTAATAGTCAAATACAGAACTTCCAATTGTTAAATACAAATTATTAGTGCAAATTATAACTTGAAGATCTGAACTAGTAATTGTCAAATACAGAACTTAAAATTGATAGCTTCTAATTATTATTGCAAATTATAACTTGAAGATCTGAATTTGTAATAGTGAATTACAGAACTAAGATTTGTTAAATTCAAATTATTATTTCAAATAATAACTTGAAGATCTGAACTAGTAATTGTCAAATACAGAACTTCTAATTATTAAATACAAATTATTAGTGCAAATTATAACTTGAAGATCTGAACTAGTAATTTTCAAATACAGAACTTAATATTGATAGCTTCTAATTATTATTGCAAATTATAACTAAAGATCTGAACTTGTAATTGTCAAATACAGAACTTCTAATTGTTAAATACAAATTATTAGTGCAAATTATAACTTGAAGATCTGAACTAGTAATTTTCAAATACAGAACTTAATATTGATAGCTTCTAATTATTATTGCTAATTATAACTAGAAGATCTGAACTTGTAATTGTCAAATACAGAACTTAAAATTGATAGCTTCTAATTATTATTTCAATTTATAACTTGAAGATCTGAACTTGTAATTGTCAAATACACAACTTAAAATTGATAGCTTCTAATTATTATTGCAAATTATAACTTGAAGATCTGAACTTGTAATTGTCAAATACAGAACTTCTAATTGTTAAATACAAATTTGTAGTGCAAATTATAACTTGAAGATCTGAACTTGTAATTATCAAATACAGAACTTAAAATTGAAAGCTTCTAATTATTATTGTAAATTATAACTTGAAGATCTGAACTTGTAATAGTGAATTACAGAACTTAGATTTGTTAAATTCAAATTATTATTTCAAATTATAACTTGAAGATCTGAACTAGTAATTGTAATATACAGAACTAAAATTGATAGCTTCTAATTATTATTGCAAATTATAATTTGAAGATCTGAACTAGTAATTGTCAAATACAGAACTCAAAAAATTGATAGCTTCTAATTATTATTGTAAATTATAACTTGAAGATCTGAACTTGTAATTGTCAAATACAGAACTTAAAATTGATAGCTTCAAATTATTATTGCAAATAATAACTTGGAGAACTGAACTAGTAATTGTCAAATACAGAACTTAAAATTGATAGCTTCTAATTATTATTGCAAATTATAACTTGAAGATCTGAACTTGTAATTGTCAAATACAGAACTTAAAATTGATAGCTTCTAATTATTATTGCAAATTATAACTTGAAGATCTGCACTTGTAATTGTCAAATACAGAACATAAAATTGATAGCTTCTAATTATTATTTCAAATTATAACTTGACGATCTGAACTTGTAATTGTCAAATACAGAACTTAAAATTAATAGCTTCTAATTATTATTGCAAATTATAACTTGAAGATCTGAACTTGTAATTGTCAAATACAGAACTTCAAATTGTTAAATACAAATTATTAGTGCAAATTATAACTTGAAGATCTGAACTTGTAATTGTCAAATACAGAACTTAAAATTGATAGCTTCTAATTATTATTGTAAATTATAACTTGAAGATCTGAACTTGTAATAGTGAATTACAGAACTTAGATTTGTTAAATTCAAATTATTATTTCAAATTATAACTTGAAGATCTGAACTAGTAATTGTCAAATACAGAACTTAAAATTGATAGCTTCTAATTATTATTGCATATTATAACTTGAAGATCTGAACTTGTAATTGTTAAATACAGAACTTAAAATTGATAGCTTCTAATTATTATTGTAAATTATAACTTCAAGATCTGAACTTGTAATTGTCAAATACAGAACTTAAAATTGATAGCTTCTAATTATTATTTCAAATAATAACTTGAAGATCTGAACTTGTAATTGTCAAATACAGAACTTAAAATTAATAGCTTCTAATTATTATTGCAAATTATAATTTGAAGATCTGAACTTGTAATAGACAAATACGCAACTTAGCATTGTTAAATACAAATTGTGATTGCAAATTATAACTTGAAGATCTGAACCTGTAATAGGTAAATACAGAACTTCGAATTGTTAAATTCAAACTAAGATTGCAAATAATAATTCGAAGATCTGAACTTGTAATAGTCAAATACAGAACTTCTAATTGTTAAATACAAATTATTAGTGCAAATTATAACTTGAAGATCTGAACTAGTAATTGTCAAATACAGAACTTAAAATTGATAGCTTCTAATTATTATTGCAAATTATAACTTGAAGATCTGAACTTGTAATTGTCAAATACAGAACTTCTAATTGTTAAATACAAATTATTAGTGCAAATTATAACTTGTAGATCTGAACTTGTAATTGTCAAATACAGAACTTAAAATTGATAGCTTCTAATTATTATTTCAAATTATAACTTGAAGATCTGAACTTGTAATTGTCAAATACAGAACTTCTAATTGTTAAATACAAATTATTAGTGCAAATTATAACTGGTAGATCTGAACTTGTAATTGTCAAATACAGAACTTAAAATTGATAGCTTCTAATTATTATTGTAAATTATAACTTGAAGATCTGAACTTGTAATAGTGAATTACAGAACTTAGATTTGTCAAATTCAAATTATTATTTCTAATTATAACTTGAAGATCTGAACTAGTAATTGTCAAATACAGAACTTAAAATTGATAGCTTCTAATTATTATTGCAAATTAAAACTTGAAGATCTGAACTTGTAATTGACAATTACAGAACTTAAAATTGAGAGCTTCAAATTATTATTTCAAATTATAACTTGAAGAACTGAACTTGTAATTGCCAAATACAGAACTTAAAATTAATACCTTCTAATTATTATTGCAAATAATAACTTGAAGATCTGAACTTGTAATTGTCAAATACAGAACTTAAAATTGATAGCTTCTAATTATTATTGCAAATAATAACTTGGAGAACTGAACTAGTAATTGTCAAATACAGAACTTAAAATTAATAGCTTCTAATTATTATTGCAAATTATAACTTGAAGATCTGAACTTGTAGTTGTCAAATACAGAACTTAAAATTGATAGCTTCTAATTATTATTGTAAATTATAACTTGAAGATCTGAACTTGAAATTGTCAAATTCAGAACTTAAAATTGATAGCTTCTAATTATTATTGCAAATTATAACTTGAAGATCTGAACTTGTAATTGTCAAATACAGAACTTAAAATTAATAGCTTCTAATTATTATTGCAAATTATAACTTGAAGATCTGAACTTGTAATCGTGAATTACAGAACTTAGAATTGTTAAATTCAAATTATTATTTCAAATTATAACTTGAAGATCTGAAGTAGTAATTGTCAAATACAGAACTTAAAATTGATAGCTTCTAATTATTATTGCAAATTATAACTTGAAGATCTGAACTTGTAATTGTTAAATACAGAACTTCAAATTGTTAAATACAAATTATTAGTGCAAATTATAACTAGAAGATCTGAACTTGTAATTGTCAAATACAGCACTTAAAATTGATAGCTTCTAATTATTATTGTAAATTATAACTTGAAGATCTGAACTTGTAATCATGAATTACAGAACTTAGATTTGTTAAATTCAAATTATTATTTCAAATTATAACTTGAAGATCTGAACTAGTAATTGTCAAATGCAGAACTTAAAATTGATAGCTTTTAATTATTATTGCAAATTATAACTTGAAGATCTGAACTTGTAATTGTCAAATACAGAACTTAAAATTGATAGCTTCTAATTATTATTGTAAATTATAACTTGAAGATCTGAACTTGTAATTGTCAAATACAGAACTTAAGAATGATAGCTTCTAATTATTATTGCAAATAATAACTTGAAGATCTGAACTTGTAATTGTCAAATTCAGAACTTAAAATTGATAGCTTCTAATTATTATTGCAAATTATAATTTGAAGATCTGAACTTGTAATAGACAAATACGCAACTTAGCATTGTTAAATACAAATTGTGATTGCAAATTATAACTTGAAGATCTGAACTTGTAATAGTCAAATACAGAACTTCTAATTGTTAAATACAAATTATTAGTGCAAATTATAACTTGAAGATCTGAACTAGTAAATGTCAAATACAGAACTTAAAATTGATAGCTTCTAATTATTATTGCAAATTATAACTTGAAGATCTGAACTTGTAATTGTCAAATACAGAACTTCAAATTGTTAAATACAAATTATTAGTGCAAATTATAACTTGAAGATCTGAACTTGTAATTGTCAAATACAGAACTTAAAATTGATAGCTTCTAATTATTATTGTAAATTATAACTTGAAGATCTGAACTTGTAATAGTGAATTACAGAACTTAGATTTGTTAAATTCAAATTATTATTTCAAATTATAACTTGAAGATCTGAACTAGTAATTGTCAAATACAGAACTTAAAATTGATAGCTTCTAATTAATATTGCATATTATAACTTGAAGATCTGAACTTGTAATTGTTAAATACAGAACTTAAAATTGATAGCTTCTAATTATTATTGTAAATTATAACTTCAAGATCTGAACTTGTAATTGTCAAATACAGAACTTAAAATTGATAGCTTCTAATTATTATTTCAAATAATAACTTGAAGATCTGAACTTGTAATTGTCAAATACAGAACTTAAAATTAATAGCTTCTAATTATTATTGCAAATTATAATTTGAAGATCTGAAATTGTAATAGACAAATACGCAACTTAGCATTGTTAAATACAAATTGTGATTGCAAATTATAACTTGAAGATCTGAACCTGTAATAGGTAAATACAGAACTTCGAATTGTTAAATTCAAACTAAGATTGCAAATAATAATTCGAAGATCTGAACTTGTAATAGTCAAATACAGAACTTCTAATTGTTAAATACAAATTATTAGTGCAAATTATAACTTGAAGATCTGAACTAGTAATTGTCAAATACAGAACTTAAAATTGATAGCTTCTAATTATTATTGCAAATTATAACTTGAAGATCTGAACTTGTAATTGTCAAATACAGAACTTCTAATTGTTAAATACAAATTTTTAGTGCAAATTATAACTTGTAGATCTGAACTTGTAATTGTCAAATACAGAACTTAAAATTGATAGCTTCTAATTATTATTGTAAATTATAACTTGAAGATCTGAACTTGTAATAGTGAACTACAGAACTTAGATTTGTCAAATTCAAATTATTATTTCAAATTATAACTTGAAGATCTGAACTAGTAATTGTCAAATACAGAACTTAAAATTGATAGCTTCTAATTATTATTGCAAATTATAACTTGAAGATCTGAACTTGTAATTTTCAAATACAGAACTTAAAATTGATAGCTTCTAATTATTATTTCAAATTATAACTTGAAGATCTGAACTTGTAATTGTCAAATACAGAACTTCTAATTGTTAAATACAAATTATTAGTGCAAATTATAACTGGTAGATCTGAACTTGTAATTGTCAAATACAGAACTTAAAATTGATAGCTTCTAATTATTATTGTAAATTATAACTTGAAGATCTGAACTTGTAATAGTGAATTACAGAACTTAGATTTGTCAAATTCAAATTATTATTTCTAATTATAACTTGAAGATCTGAACTAGTAATTGTCAAATACAGAACTTAAAATTGATAGCTTCTAATTATTATTGCAAATTATAACTTGAAGATCTGAACTTGTAATTGTCAAATACAGAACTTAAAATTGAGAGCTTCAAATTATTATTTCAAATTATAACTTGAAGAACTGAACTTGTAATTGCCAAATACAGAACTTAAAATTAATACCTTCTAATTATTATTGCAAATAATAACTTGAAGATCTGAACTTGTAATTGTCAAATACAGAACTTAAAATTGATAGCTTCTAATTATTATTGCAAATAATAACTTGGAGAACTGAACTAGTAATTGTCAAATACAGAACTTAAAATTAATAGCTTCTAATTATTATTGCAAATTATAACTTGAAGATCTGAACTTGTAGTTGTCAAATACAGAACTTAAAATTGATAGCTTCTAATTATTATTGTAAATTATAACTTGAAGATCTGAACTTGAAATTGTCAAATTCAGAACTTAAAATTGATAGCTTCTAATTATTATTGCAAATTATAACTTGAAGATCTGAACTTGTAATTGTCAAATACAGAACTTAAAATTAATAGCTTCTAATTATTATTGCAAATTATAACTTGAAGATCTGAACTTGTAATCGTGAATTACAGAACTTAGAATTGTTAAATTCAAATTATTATTTCAAATTATAACTTGAAGATCTGAAGTAGTAATTGTCAAATACAGAACTTAAAATTGATAGCTTCTAATTATTATTGCAAATTATAACTTGAAGATCTGAACTTTTAATTGTTAAATACAGAACTTCAAATTGTTAAATACAAATTATTAGTGCAAATTATAACTAGAAGATCTGAACTTGTAATTGTCAAATACAGCACTTAAAATTGATAGCTTCTAATTATTATTGTAAATTATAACTTGAAGATCTGAACTTGTAATCATGAATTACAGAACTTAGATTTGTTAAATTCAAATTATTATTTCAAATTATAACTTGAAGATCTGAACTAGTAATTGTCAAATGCAGAACTTAAAATTGATAGCTTTTAATTATTATTGCAAATTATAACTTGAAGATCTGAACTTGTAATTGTCAAATACAGAACTTAAAATTGATAGCTTCTAATTATTATTGTAAATTATAACTTGAAGATCTGAACTTGTAATTGTCAAATACAGAACTTAAGAATGATAGCTTCTAATTATTATTGCAAATAATAACTTGAAGATCTGAACTTGTAATTGTCAAATTCCGAACTTAAAATTGATAGCTTCTAATTATTATTGCAAATTATAATTTGAAGATCTGAACTTGTAATAGACAAATACGCAACTTAGCGTTGTTAAATACAAATTGTGATTGCAAATTATAACTTGAAGATCTGAACTTGTAATAGTCAAATACAGAACTTCTAATTGTTAAATACAAATTATTAGTGCAAATTATAACTTGAAGTTCTGAACTAGTAATTGTCAAATACAGATCTTAAAATTGATAGCTTCTAATTATTATTGCAAATTATAACTTGAAGATCTGAACTTGTAATTGTCAAATACAGAACGTCTAATTGTTAAATACAAATTATTAGTGCAAATTATAACTTGAAGATCTGAACTTGTAATTGTCAAATACAGAACTTCAAATTGATAGCTTCTAATTATTATTGCACATTATAACTTGAAGATCTGAACTTGTAATTGTCAAATACAGAACATAAAATTGATAGCTTCTAATTATTATTTCAAATTATAACTTGAAGATCTGAACTTGTAATTGTCAAATACAGAACTTAAAATTGATAGCTTCTAATTATTATTGTAAGTTATAACTTGAAGATCTGAACTTGTAATAGTGAATTACAGAACTTAGATTTGTTAAATTCAAATTATTATTTCAAATTATAACTTGAAGATCTGAACTAGTAATTGTCAAATACAGAACATAAAATTGATAGCTTCTAATTATTATTGCAAATTATAACTTGAAGATCTGAACTTGTAATTGTCAAATACAGAACTTAAAATTGATAGCTTCTAATTATTATTTCAAATTATAACTTGAAGATCTGAACTTGTAATAGTCAAATACAGAACTTCTAATTGTTAAATACAAATTATTAGTGCAAATTATAACTTGAAGTTCTGAACTAGTAATTGTCAAATACAGATCTTAAAATTGATAGCTTCTAATTATTATTGCAAATTATAACTAGAAGATCTGAACTTGTAATTGTCAAATACAGAACTTAAAATTGAGAGCTTCTAATTATTATTTCAAATTATAACTTGAAGATCTGAACTTGTAATTGTCAAATACAGAACTTAAAATTGATAGCTTCTAATTATTATTGCAAATTATAACTTGAAGATCTGAACTTGTAATTGTCAAATACAGAACTTCAAATTGTTAAATACAAATTATTAGTGCAAATTATAACTTGAAGATCTGAACTTGTAATTGTCAAATACAGAACTTAAAATTGATAGCTTCTAATTATTATTGTAAATTATAACTTGAAGATCTGAACTTGTAATTGTCAAATACAGAACTTAAGAATGATAGCTTCTAATTATTATTGCAAATAATAACTTGAAGATCTGAACTTGTAATTGTCAAATTCAGAACTTAAAATTGATAGCTTCTAATTATTATTGCAAATTATAATTTGAAGATCTGAACTTGTAATAGACAAATACGCAACTTAGCATTGTTAAATACAAATTGTGATTGCAAATTATAACTTGAAGATCTGAACTTGTAATAGTCAAATACAGAACTTCTAATTGTTAAATACAAATTATTAGTGCAAATTATAACTTGAAGATCTGAACTAGTAATTGTCAAATACAGAACTTAAAATTGATAGCTTCTAATTATTATTGCAAATTATAACTTGAAGATCTGAACTTGTAATTGTCAAATACAGAACTTCAAATTGTTAAATACAAATTATTAGTGCAAATTATAACTTGAAGATCTGAACTTGTAATTGTCAAATACAGAACTTAAAATTGATAGCTTCTAATTATTATTGTAAATTATAACTTGAAGATCTGAACTTGTAATAGTGAATTACAGAACTTAGATTTGTTAAATTCAAATTATTATTTCAAATTATAACTTGAAGATCTGAACTAGTAATTGTCAAATACAGAACTTAAAATTGATAGCTTCTAATTAATATTGCATATTATAACTTGAAGATCTGAACTTGTAATTGTTAAATACAGAACTTAAAATTGATAGCTTCTAATTATTATTGTAAATTATAACTTCAAGATCTGAACTTGTAATTGTCAAATACAGAACTTAAAATTGATAGCTTCTAATTATTATTTCAAATAATAACTTGAAGATCTGAACTTGTAATTGTCAAATACAGAACTTAAAATTAATAGCTTCTAATTATTATTGCAAATTATAATTTGAAGATCTGAAATTGTAATAGACAAATACGCAACTTAGCATTGTTAAATACAAATTGTGATTGCAAATTATAACTTGAAGATCTGAACCTGTAATAGGTAAATACAGAACTTCGAATTGTTAAATTCAAACTAAGATTGCAAATAATAATTCGAAGATCTGAACTTGTAATAGTCAAATACAGAACTTCTAATTGTTAAATACAAATTATTAGTGCAAATTATAACTTGAAGATCTGAACTAGTAATTGTCAAATACAGAACTTAAAATTGATAGCTTCTAATTATTATTGCAAATTATAACTTGAAGATCTGAACTTGTAATTGTCAAATACAGAACTTCTAATTGTTAAATACAAATTTTTAGTGCAAATTATAACTTGTAGATCTGAACTTGTAATTGTCAAATACAGAACTTAAAATTGATAGCTTCTAATTATTATTGTAAATTATAACTTGAAGATCTGAACTTGTAATAGTGAACTACAGAACTTAGATTTGTCAAATTCAAATTATTATTTCAAATTATAACTTGAAGATCTGAACTAGTAATTGTCAAATACAGAACTTAAAATTGATAGCTTCTAATTATTATTGCAAATTATAACTTGAAGATCTGAACTTGTAATTTTCAAATACAGAACTTAAAATTGATAGCTTCTAATTATTATTTCAAATTATAACTTGAAGATCTGAACTTGTAATTGTCAAATACAGAACTTCTAATTGTTAAATACAAATTATTAGTGCAAATTATAACTGGTAGATCTGAACTTGTAATTGTCAAATACAGAACTTAAAATTGATAGCTTCTAATTATTATTGTAAATTATAACTTGAAGATCTGAACTTGTAATAGTGAATTACAGAACTTAGATTTGTCAAATTCAAATTATTATTTCTAATTATAACTTGAAGATCTGAACTAGTAATTGTCAAATACAGAACTTAAAATTGATAGCTTCTAATTATTATTGCAAATTATAACTTGAAGATCTGAACTTGTAATTGTCAAATACAGAACTTAAAATTGAGAGCTTCAAATTATTATTTCAAATTATAACTTGAAGAACTGAACTTGTAATTGCCAAATACAGAACTTAAAATTAATACCTTCTAATTATTATTGCAAATAATAACTTGAAGATCTGAACTTGTAATTGTCAAATACAGAACTTAAAATTGATAGCTTCTAATTATTATTGCAAATAATAACTTGGAGAACTGAACTAGTAATTGTCAAATACAGAACTTAAAATTAATAGCTTCTAATTATTATTGCAAATTATAACTTGAAGATCTGAACTTGTAGTTGTCAAATACAGAACTTAAAATTGATAGCTTCTAATTATTATTGTAAATTATAACTTGAAGATCTGAACTTGAAATTGTCAAATTCAGAACTTAAAATTGATAGCTTCTAATTATTATTGCAAATTATAACTTGAAGATCTGAACTTGTAATTGTCAAATACAGAACTTAAAATTAATAGCTTCTAATTATTATTGCAAATTATAACTTGAAGATCTGAACTTGTAATCGTGAATTACAGAACTTAGAATTGTTAAATTCAAATTATTATTTCAAATTATAACTTGAAGATCTGAAGTAGTAATTGTCAAATACAGAACTTAAAATTGATAGCTTCTAATTATTATTGCAAATTATAACTTGAAGATCTGAACTTGTAATTGTTAAATACAGAACTTCAAATTGTTAAATACAAATTATTAGTGCAAATTATAACTAGAAGATCTGAACTTGTAATTGTCAAATACAGCACTTAAAATTGATAGCTTCTAATTATTATTGTAAATTATAACTTGAAGATCTGAACTTGTAATCATGAATTACAGAACTTAGATTTGTTAAATTCAAATTATTATTTCAAATTATAACTTGAAGATCTGAACTAGTAATTGTCAAATGCAGAACTTAAAATTGATAGCTTTTAATTATTATTGCAAATTATAACTTGAAGATCTGAACTTGTAATTGTCAAATACAGAACTTAAAATTGATAGCTTCTAATTATTATTGTAAATTATAACTTGAAGATCTGAACTTGTAATTGTCAAATACAGAACTTAAGAATGATAGCTTCTAATTATTATTGCAAATAATAACTTGAAGATCTGAACTTGTAATTGTCAAATTCAGAACTTAAAATTGATAGCTTCTAATTATTATTGCAAATTATAATTTGAAGATCTGAACTTGTAATAGACAAATACGCAACTTAGCATTGTTAAATACAAATTGTGATTGCAAATTATAACTTGAAGATCTGAACTTGTAATAGTCAAATACAGAACTTCTAATTGTTAAATACAAATTATTAGTGCAAATTATAACTTGAAGTTCTGAACTAGTAATTGTCAAATACAGATCTTAAAATTGATAGCTTCTAATTATTATTGCAAATTATAACTTGAAGATCTGAACTTGTAATTGTCAAATACAGAACGTCTAATTGTTAAATACAAATTATTAGTGCAAATTATAACTTGAAGATCTGAACTTGTAATTGTCAAATACAGAACTTCAAATTGATAGCTTCTAATTATTATTGCACATTATAACTTGAAGATCTGAACTTGTAATTGTCAAATACAGAACATAAAATTGATAGCTTCTAATTATTATTTCAAATTATAACTTGAAGATCTGAACTTGTAATTGTCAAATACAGAACTTAAAATTGATAGCTTCTAATTATTATTGTAAGTTATAACTTGAAGATCTGAACTTGTAATAGTGAATTACAGAACTTAGATTTGTTAAATTCAAATTATTATTTCAAATTATAACTTGAAGATCTGAACTAGTAATTGTCAAATACAGAACATAAAATTGATAGCTTCTAATTATTATTGCAAATTATAACTTGAAGATCTGAACTTGTAATTGTCAAATACAGAACTTAAAATTGATAGCTTCTAATTATTATTTCAAATTATAACTTGAAGATCTGAACTTGTAATAGTCAAATACAGAACTTCTAATTGTTAAATACAAATTATTAGTGCAAATTATAACTTGAAGTTCTGAACTAGTAATTGTCAAATACAGATCTTAAAATTGATAGCTTCTAATTATTATTGCAAATTATAACTAGAAGATCTGAACTTGTAATTGTCAAATACAGAACTTAAAATTGAGAGCTTCTAATTATTATTTCAAATTATAACTTGAAGATCTGAACTTGTAATTGTCAAATACAGAACTTAAAATTGATAGCTTCTAATTATTATTGCAAATTATAACTTGAAGATCTGAACTTGTAATTGTCAAATACAGAACTTCAAATTGTTAAATACAAATTATTAGTGCAAATTATAACTTGAAGATCTGAACTTGTAATTGTCAAATACAGAACTTAAAATTGATAGCTTCTAATTATTACTGTAAATTATAACTTGAAGATCTGAACTTGTAATAGTGAATTACAGAACTTAGATTTGTTAAATTCAAATTATTATTTCAAAATATAACTTGAAGATCTGAACTAGTAATTGTCAAATACAGAACTTAAAATTGATAGCTTCTAATAATTATTGCAAATTATAACTTGGAGATCTGAACTTGTAATTGTCAAATACAGAACTTAAAATTGATAGCTTCTAATTATTATTGCAAATTATAACTTGAAGATCTGAACTTGTAATTGTCAAATACAGAACATAAAATTGATAGCTTCTAATTATTATTTCAAATTATAACTTGAAGATCTGAACTTGTAATTGTCAAATACAGAACTTAAAATTAATAGCTTCTAATTATTATTGCAAATTATAACTTGAAGATCTGAACTTGTAATTGTCAAATACAGAACTTAAAATTGATAGCTTCTAATTATTATTGTAAGTTATAACTTGAAGATCTGAACTTGTAATCGTGAATTACAGAACTTAGATTTGTTAAATTCAAATTATTATTTCAAATTATAACTTGAAGATCTGAACTAGTAATTGTCAAATACAGAACTTAAAATTGATAGCTTCTAATTATTATTGCAAATTATAACTTGAAGATCTGAACTTGTAATTGTCAAATACAGAACTTAAAATTGATAGCTTCTAATTATTATTGTAAATTATAACTTGAAGATCTGAACTTGTAATTGTGAAATACAGAACTTAAAATTGATAGCTTCTAATTATTATTGCAAATAATAACTTGAAGATCTGAACTTGTAATTGTCAAATACAGAACTTAAAATTGATAGCTTCTAATTATTATTGCAAAATATAATTTGAAGATCTGAACTTGTAATAGACAAATACGCAACTTAGCATTGTTAAATACAAATTGTGATTGCAAATTATAACTTGAAGATCTGAACCTGTAATAGGAAAATACAGAACTTCGAATTGTTAAATTCAAACTAAGATTGCAAATATTAATTCGAAGATCTGAACTTGTAATAGTCAAATACAGAACTTCTAATTGTTAAATACAAATTATTTTTGCAAATTATAACTTGAAGTTCTGAACTAGTAATTGTCAAATACAGATCTTAAAATTGATAGCTTCTAATTATTATTGCAAATTATAACTAGAAGATCTGAACTTGTAATTGTCAAATACAGAACATAAAATTGATAGCTTCTAATTATTATTTCAAATTATAACTTGAAGATCTGAACTTGTAATTGTCAAATACAGAACTTAAAATTGATAGCTTCTAATTATTATTGCAAATTATAACTTGAAGATCTGAACTTGTAATTGTCAAATACAGAACTTAAAATTGATAGCTTCTAATTATTATTGTAAGTTATAACTTGAAGATCTGAACTTGTAATCGTGAATTACAGAACTTAGATTTGTTAAATTCAAATTATTATTTCAAATTATAACTTGAAGATCTGAACTAGTAATTGTCAAATACAGAACTTAAAATTGATAGCTTCTAATTATTATTGCAAATTATAACTTGAAGATCTGAACTTGTAATTGTTAAATACAGAACTCCAAATTGTTAAATACAAATTATTAGTGCAAATTATAACTAGAAGATCTGAACTTGTAATTGTCAAATACAGCACTTAAAATTGATAGCTTCTAATTATTATTGTAAATTATAACTTGAACATCTGAACTTGTAATAGTGAATTACAGAACTTAGATTTGATAAATTCAAATTATTATGTCAAATTATAACTTGAAGATCTGAACTAGTAATTGTCAAATACAGAACTTAAAATTGATAGCTTCTAATTATTATTGCAAATTATAACTTGAAGATCTGAACTTGTAATTGTCAAATACAGAACTTAAAATTGATAGCTTCTAATTATTATTGTAAATTATAACTTGAAGATCTGAACTTGTAATTGTCAAATACAGAACTTAAAATTGATAGCTTCTAATTATTATTGCAAATAATAACTTGAAGATCTGAACTTGTAATTGTCAAATACAGAACTTAAAATTGATAGCTTCTAATTATTATTGCAAAATATAATTTGAAGATCTGAAGTTGTAATAGACAAATACGCAACTTAGCATTGTTAAATACAAATTTTGATTGCAAATTATAACTTGAAGATCTGAACCTGTAATAGGAAAATACAGAACTTCGAATTGTTAAATTCAAACTAAGATTGCAAATAATAATTCGAAGATCTGAACTTGTAATAGTCAAATACAGAACTTCTAATTGTTAAATACAAATTATTATTGCAAATTATAACTTGAAGTTCTGAACTAGTAATTGTCAAATACAGATCTTAAAATTGATAGCTTCTAATTATTATTGCAAATTATAACTAGAAGATCTGAACTTGTAATTGTCAAATACAGAACTTAAAATTGATAGCTTCTAATTATTATTTCAAATTTTAACTTGAAGATCTGAACTTGTAATTGTCAAATACAGAACTTAAAATTGATAGCTTCTAATTATTATTGCAAATTATAACTTGAAGATCTGAACTTGTAATTGTTAAATACAGAACTTCAAATTGTTAAATACGAATTATTAGTGCAAATTATAACTAGAAGATCTGAACTTGTAATTGTCAAATACAGAACTTAAAATTGATAGCTTCTAATTATTATTGTAAGTTATAACTTGAAGATCTGAACTTGTAATCGTGAATTACAGAACTTAGATTTGTTAAATTCAAATTATTATTTCAAATTATAACTTGAAGATCTGAACTAGTAATTGTCAAATACAGAACTTAAAATTGATAGCTTCTAATTATTATTGCAAATTATAACTTGAAGATCTGAACTTGTAATTGTTAAATACAGAACTTCAAATTGTTAAATACAAATTATTAGTGCAAATTATAACTAGAAGATCTGAACTTGTAATTGTCAAATACAGCACTTAAAATTGATAGCTTCTAATTATTATTGTAAATTATAACTTGAAGATCTGAACTTGTAATAGTGAATTACAGAACTTAGATTTGATAAATTCAAATTATTATTTCAAATTATAACTTGAAGATCTGAACTAGTAATTGTCAAATACAGAACTTAAAATTGATAGCTTCTAATTATTATTGCAAATTATAACTTGAAGATCTCAACTTGTAATTGTCAAATACAGAACTTAAAATTGATAGCTTCTAATTATTATTGTAAATTATAACTTGAAGATCTGAACTTGTAATTGTGAAATACAGAACTTAAAATTGATAGCTTCTAATTATTATTGCAAATAATAACTTGAAGATCTGAACTTGTAATTGTCAAATACAGAACTTAAAATTGATAGCTTTTAATTATTATTGCAAAATATAATTTGAAGATCTGAACTTGTAATAGACAAATACGCAACTTAGCATTGTTAAATACAAATTGTGATTGCAAATTATAACTTGAAGATCTGAACCTGTAATAGGAAAATAAAGAACTTCGAATTGTTAAATTCAAACTAAGATTGCAAATAATAATTCGAAGATCTGAACTTGTAATAGTCAAATACAGAACTTCTAATTGTTAAATACAAATTATTATTGCAAATTATAACTAGAAGATCTGAACTTGTAATTGTCAAATACAGAACTTAAAATTGATAGCTTCTAATTATTATTTCAAATTATAACTTGAAGATCTGAACTTGTAATTGTCAAATACAGCACTTAAAATTGATAGCTTCTAATTATTATTGTAAATTATAACTTGAAGATCTGAACTTGTAATAGTGAATTACAGAACTTAGATTTGATAAATTCAAATTATTATTTCAAATTATAACTTGAAGATCTGAACTAGTAATTGTCAAATACAGAACTTAAAATTGATAGCTTCTAATTATTATTGCAAATTATAACTTGAAGATCTCAACTTGTAATTGTCAAATACAGAACTTAAAATTGATAGCTTCTAATTATTATTGTAAATTATAACTTGAAGATCTGAACTTGTAATTGTGAAATACAGAACTTAAAATTGATAGCTTCTAATTATTATTGCAAATAATAACTTGAAGATCTGAACTTGTAATTGTCAAATACAGAACTTAAAATTGATAGCTTTTAATTATTATTGCAAAATATAATTTGAAGATCTGAACTTGTAATAGACAAATACGCAACTTAGCATTGTTAAATACAAATTGTGATTGCAAATTATAACTTGAAGATCTGAACCTGTAATAGGAAAATAAAGAACTTCGAATTGTTAAATTCAAACTAAGATTGCAAATAATAATTCGAAGATCTGAACTTGTAATAGTCAAATACAGAACTTCTAATTGTTAAATACAAATTATTATTGCAAATTATAACTAGAAGATCTGAACTTGTAATTGTCAAATACAGAACTTAAAATTGATAGCTTCTAATTATTATTTCAAATTATAACTTGAAGATCTGAACTTGTAATTGTCAAATACAGAACTTAAAATTGATAGCTTCTAATTATTATTGCAAATTATAACTTGAAGATCTGAACTTGTAATTGTCAAATACAGAACTTCTAATTGTTAAATACAAATTATTAGTGCAAATTATAACTTGAAGATCTGAACTTGTAATTGTCAAATACAGAACTTAAAATTGATAGCTTCTAATTATTATTGTAAATTATAACTTGAAGATCTGAACTTGTAATAGTGAATTACAGAACTTAGATTTGTTAAATTCAAATTATTATTTCATAATATAACTTGAAGATCTGAACTAGTAATTGTCAAATACAGAACTTAAAATTGATAGCTTCTAATAATTATTGCAAATTATAACTTGAAGATCTGAACTTGTAATTGTCAAATACAGAACTTAAAATTGATAGCTTCTAATTATTATTGCAAATTATAACTTGAAGATCTGAACTTGTAATTGTCAAATACAGAACATAAAATTGATAGCTTCTAATTATTATTTCAAATTATAACTTGAAGATCTGAACTTGTAATTGTCAAATACAGAACTTAAAATTAATAGCTTCTAATTATTATTGCAAATTATAACTTGAAGATCTGAACTAGTAATTGTCAAATACAGAACTTAAAATTGATAGCTTCTAATTATTATTGTAAGTTATAACTTGAAGATCTGAACTTGTAATCGTGAATTACAGAACTTAGAATTGTTAAATTCAAATTATTATTTCAAATTATAACTTGAAGATCTGAAGTAGTAATTGTCAAATACAGAACTTAAAATTGATAGCTTATAATTATTATTGCAAATTATAACTTGAAGATCTGAACTTGTAATTGTTAAATACAGAACTTCAAATTGTTAAATACAAATTATTAGTGCAAATTATAACTAGAAGATCTGAACTTGTAATTGTCAAATACAGAACTTAAAATTGATAGCTTCTAATTATTATTGTAAATTATAACTTGAAGATCTGAACTTGTAATTATCAAATACAGAACTTAAAATTGATAGCTTCTAATTATTATTGCAAATAATAACTTGAAGATCTGAACTTGTAATTGTCAAATACAGCACTTAAAATTGATAGCTTCTAATTATTATTGTAAATTATAACTTGAAGATCTGAACTTGTAATAGTGAATTACAGAACTTAGATTTGATAAATTCAAATTATTATTTCAAATTATAACTTGTAGATCTGAACTTGTAATTGTCAAATACAGAACTTATAATTGATAGCTTCTAATTATTATTGCAAATTATAACTTGAAGATCTGAACTTGTAATTGTCAAATACAGAACATAAAATTGATAGCTTCTAATTATTATTTCAAATTATAACTTGAAGATCTGAACTTGTAATTGTCAAATACAGAACTTAAAATTAATAGCTTCTAATTATTATTGCAAATTATAACTTGAAGATCTGAACTAGTAATTGTCAAATACAGAACTTAAAATTGATAGCTTCTAATTATTATTGTAAGTTATAACTTGAAGATCTGAACTAGTAATTGTCAAATACAGAACTTAAAATTGATAGCTTCTAATTATTATTGCAAATTATAACTTGAAGATCTGAACTTGTAATTGTCAAATGCAGAACTTAAAATTGATAGCTTCTAATTATTATTTCAAATTATAACTTGAAGATCTGAACTTGTAATAGTCAAATACAGAACTTCTAATTGTTAAATACAAATTATTAGTGCAAATTATAACTTGAAGTTCTGAACTAGTAATTGTCAAATACAGATCTTAAAATTGATAGCTTCTAATTATTATTGCAAATTATAACTAGAAGATCTGAACTTGTAATTGTCAAATACAGAACTTAAAATTGAGAGCTTCTAATTATTATTTCTAATTATAACTTGAAGATCTGAACTTGTAATTGTCAAATACAGAACTTAAAATTGATAGCTTCTAATTATTATTGCAAATTATAACTTGAAGATCTGAACTTGTAATTGTCAAATACAGAACTTCAAATTGTTAAATACAAATTATTAGTGCAAATTATAACTTGAAGATCTGAACTTGTAATTGTCAAATACAGAACTTAAAATTGATAGCTTCTAATTATTATTGTAAATTATAACTTGAAGATCTGAACTTGTAATAGTGAATTACAGAACTTAGATTTGTTAAATTCAAATTATTATTTCATAATATAACTTGAAGATCTGAACTAGTAATTGTCAAATACAGAACTTAAAATTGATAGCTTCTAATAATTATTGCAAATTATAACTTGAAGATCTGAACTTGTAATTGTCAAATACAGAACTTAAAATTGATAGCTTCTAATTATTATTGCAAATTATAACTTGAAGATCTGAACTTGTAATTGTCAAATACAGAACATAAAATTGATAGCTTCTAATTATTATTTCAAATTATAACTTGAAGATCTGAACTTGTAATTGTCAAATACAGAACTTAAAATTAATAGCTTCTAATTATTATTGCAAATTATAACTTGAAGATCTGAACTAGTAATTGTCAAATACAGAACTTAAAATTGATAGCTTCTAATTATTATTGTAAGTTATAACTTGAAGATCTGAACTTGTAATCGTGAATTACAGAACTTAGAATTGTTAAATTCAAATTATTATTTCAAATTATAACTTGAAGATCTGAAGTAGTAATTGTCAAATACAGAACTTAAAATTGATAGCTTATAATTATTATTGCAAATTATAACTTGAAGATCTGAACTTGTAATTGTTAAATACAGAACTTCAAATTGTTAAATACAAATTATTAGTGCAAATTATAACTAGAAGATCTGAACTTGTAATTGTCAAATACAGAACTTAAAATTGATAGCTTCTAATTATTATTGTAAATTATAACTTGAAGATCTGAACTTGTAATTATCAAATACAGAACTTAAAATTGATAGCTTCTAATTATTATTGCAAATAATAACTTGAAGATCTGAACTTGTAATTGTCAAATACAGCACTTAAAATTGATAGCTTCTAATTATTATTGTAAATTATAACTTGAAGATCTGAACTTGTAATAGTGAATTACAGAACTTAGATTTGATAAATTCAAATTATTATTTCAAATTATAACTTGTAGATCTGAACTTGTAATTGTCAAATACAGAACTTATAATTGATAGCTTCTAATTATTATTGCAAATTATAACTTGAAGATCTGAACTTGTAATTGTCAAATACAGAACATAAAATTGATAGCTTCTAATTATTATTTCAAATTATAACTTGAAGATCTGAACTTGTAATTGTCAAATACAGAACTTAAAATTAATAGCTTCTAATTATTATTGCAAATTATAACTTGAAGATCTGAACTAGTAATTGTCAAATACAGAACTTAAAATTGATAGCTTCTAATTATTATTGTAAGTTATAACTTGAAGATCTGAACTAGTAATTGTCAAATACAGAACTTAAAATTGATAGCTTCTAATTATTATTGCAAATTATAACTTGAAGATCTGAACTTGTAATTGTCAAATGCAGAACTTAAAATTGATAGCTTCTAATTATTATTTCAAATTATAACTTGAAGATCTGAACTTGTAATAGTCAAATACAGAACTTCTAATTGTTAAATACAAATTATTAGTGCAAATTATAACTTGAAGTTCTGAACTAGTAATTGTCAAATACAGATCTTAAAATTGATAGCTTCTAATTATTATTGCAAATTATAACTAGAAGATCTGAACTTGTAATTGTCAAATACAGAACTTAAAATTGAGAGCTTCTAATTATTATTTCAAATTATAACTTGAAGATCTGAACTTGTAATTGTCAAATACAGAACTTAAAATTGATAGCTTCTAATTATTATTGCAAATTATAACTTGAAGATCTGAACTTGTAATTGTCAAATACAGAACTTCAAATTGTTAAATACAAATTATTAGTGCAAATTATAACTTGAAGATCTGAACTTGTAATTGTCAAATACAGAACTTAAAATTGATAGCTTCTAATTATTATTGTAAATTATAACTTGAAGATCTGAACTTGTAATAGTGAATTACAGAACTTAGATTTGTTAAATTCAAATTATTATTTCAAAATATAACTTGAAGATCTGAACTAGTAATTGTCAAATACAGAACTTAAAATTGATAGCTTCTAATAATTATTGCAAATTATAACTTGAAGATCTGAACTTGTAATTGTCAAATACAGAACTTAAAATTGATAGCTTCTAATTATTATTGCAAATTATAACTTGAAGATCTGAACTTGTAATTGTCAAATACAGAACATAAAATTGATAGCTTCTAATTATTATTTCAAATTATAACTTGAAGATCTGAACTTGTAATTGTCAAATACAGAACTTAAAATTAATAGCTTCTAATTATTATTGCAAATTATAACTTGAAGATCTGAACTTGTAATTGTCAAATACAGAACTTAAAATTGATAGCTTCTAATTATTATTGTAAGTTATAACTTGAAGATCTGAACTTGTAATCGTGAATTACAGAACTTAGATTTGTTAAATTCAAATTATTATTTCAAATTATAACTTGAAGATCTGAACTAGTAATTGTCAAATACAGAACTTAAAATTGATAGCTTCTAATTATTATTGCAAATTATAACTTGAAGATCTGAACTTGTAATTGTCAAATACAGAACTTAAAATTGATAGCTTCTAATTATTATTGTAAATTATAACTTGAAGATCTGAACTTGTAATTGTGAAATACAGAACTTAAAATTGATAGCTTCTAATTATTATTGCAAATAATAACTTGAAGATCTGAACTTGTAATTGTCAAATACAGAACTTAAAATTGATAGCTTCTAATTATTATTGCAAAATATAATTTGAAGATCTGAACTTGTAATAGACAAATACGCAACTTAGCATTGTTAAATACAAATTGTGATTGCAAATTATAACTTGAAGATCTGAACCTGTAATAGGAAAATACAGAACTTCGAATTGTTAAATTCAAACTAAGATTGCAAATATTAATTCGAAGATCTGAACTTGTAATAGTCAAATACAGAACTTCTAATTGTTAAATACAAATTATTTTTGCAAATTATAACTTGAAGTTCTGAACTAGTAATTGTCAAATACAGATCTTAAAATTGATAGCTTCTAATTATTATTGCAAATTATAACTAGAAGATCTGAACTTGTAATTGTCAAATACAGAACATAAAATTGATAGCTTCTAATTATTATTTCAAATTATAACTTGAAGATCTGAACTTGTAATTGTCAAATACAGAACTTAAAATTGATAGCTTCTAATTATTATTGCAAATTATAACTTGAAGATCTGAACTTGTAATTGTCAAATACAGAACTTAAAATTGATAGCTTCTAATTATTATTGTAAGTTATAACTTGAAGATCTGAACTTGTAATCGTGAATTACAGAACTTAGATTTGTTAAATTCAAATTATTATTTCAAATTATAACTTGAAGATCTGAACTAGTAATTGTCAAATACAGAACTTAAAATTGATAGCTTCTAATTATTATTGCAAATTATAACTTGAAGATCTGAACTTGTAATTGTTAAATACAGAACTTCAAATTGTTAAATACAAATTATTAGTGCAAATTATAACTAGAAGATCTGAACTTGTAATTGTCAAATACAGCACTTAAAATTGATAGCTTCTAATTATTATTGTAAATTATAACTTGAACATCTGAACTTGTAATAGTGAATTACAGAACTTAGATTTGATAAATTCAAATTATTATGTCAAATTATAACTTGAAGATCTGAACTAGTAATTGTCAAATACAGAACTTAAAATTGATAGCTTCTAATTATTATTGCAAATTATAACTTGAAGATCTGAACTTGTAATTGTCAAATACAGAACTTAAAATTGATAGCTTCTAATTATTATTGTAAATTATAACTTGAAGATCTGAACTTGTAATTGTCAAATACAGAACATAAAATTGATAGCTTCTAATTATTATTGCAAATAATAACTTGAAGATCTGAACTTGTAATTGTCAAATACAGAACTTAAAATTGATAGCTTCTAATTATTATTGCAAAATATAATTTGAAGATCTGAAGTTGTAATAGACAAATACGCAACTTAGCATTGTTAAATACAAATTTTGATTGCAAATTATAACTTGAAGATCTGAACCTGTAATAGGAAAATACAGAACTTCGAATTGTTAAATTCAAACTAAGATTGCAAATAATAATTCGAAGATCTGAACTTGTAATAGTCAAATACAGAACTTCTAATTGTTAAATACAAATTATTATTGCAAATTATAACTTGAAGTTCTGAACTAGTAATTGTCAAATACAGATCTTAAAATTGATAGCTTCTAATTATTATTGCAAATTATAACTAGAAGATCTGAACTTGTAATTGTCAAATACAGAACTTAAAATTGATAGCTTCTAATTATTATTTCAAATTTTAACTTGAAGATCTGAACTTGTAATTGTCAAATACAGAACTTAAAATTGATAGCTTCTAATTATTATTGTAAATTATAACTTGAAGATCTGAACTTGTAATAGTGAATTACAGAACTTAGATTTGATAAATTCAAATTATTATTTCAAATTATAACTTGAAGATCTGAACTAGTAATTGTCAAATACAAAACTTAAAATTGATAGCTTCTAATTATTATTGCAAATTATAACTTGAAGATCTCAACTTGTAATTGTCAAATACAGAACTTAAAATTGATAGCTTCTAATTATTATTGTAAATTATAACTTGAAGATCTGAACTTGTAATTGTGAAATACAGAACTTAAAATTGATAGCTTCTAATTATTATTGCAAATAATAACTTGAAGATCTGAACTTGTAATTGTGAAATACAGAACTTAAAATTGATAGCTTCTAATTATTATTGCAAATAATAACTTGAAGATCTGAACTTGTAATTGTCAAATACAGAACTTAAAATTGATAGCTTCTAATTATTATTGCAAAATATAATTTGAAGATCTGAACTTGTAATAGACAAATACGCAACTTAGCATTGTTAAATACAAATTGTGATTGCAAATTATAACTTGAAGATCTGAACCTGTAATAGGAAAATAAAGAACTTCGAATTGTTAAATTCAAACTAAGATTGCAAATAATAATTCGAAGATCTGAACTTGTAATAGTAAAATACAGAACTTCTAATTGTTAAATACAAATTATTATTGCAAATTATAACTAGAAGATCTGAACTTGTAATTGTCAAATACAGAACTTAAAATTGATAGCTTCTAATTATTATTTCAAATTATAACTTGAAGATCTGAACTTGTAATTGTCAAATACAGAACTTAAAATTGATAGCTTCTAATTATTATTGCAAATTATAACTTGAAGATCTGAACTTGTAATTGTCAAATACAGAACTTCTAATTGTTAAATACAAATTATTAGTGCAAATTATAACTTGAAGATCTGAACTTGTAATTGTCAAATACAGAACTTAAAATTGATAGCTTCTAATTATTATTGTAAATTATAACTTGAAGATCTGAACTTGTAATAGTGAATTACAGAACTTAGATTTGTTAAATTCAAATTATTATTTCATAATATAACTTGAAGATCTGAACTAGTAATTGTCAAATACAGAACTTAAAATTGATAGCTTCTAATAATTATTGCAAATTATAACTTGAAGATCTGAACTTGTAATTGTCAAATACAGAACTTAAAATTGATAGCTTCTAATTATTATTGCAAATTATAACTTGAAGATCTGAACTTGTAATTGTCAAATACAGAACATAAAATTGATAGCTTCTAATTATTATTTCAAATTATAACTTGAAGATCTGAACTTGTAATTGTCAAATACAGAACTTAAAATTAATAGCTTCTAATTATTATTGCAAATTATAACTTGAAGATCTGAACTAGTAATTGTCAAATACAGAACTTAAAATTGATAGCTTCTAATTATTATTGTAAGTTATAACTTGAAGATCTGAACTTGTAATCGTGAATTACAGAACTTAGAATTGTTAAATTCAAATTATTATTTCAAATTATAACTTGAAGATCTGAAGTAGTAATTGTCAAATACAGAACTTAAAATTGATAGCTTATAATTATTATTGCAAATTATAACTTGAAGATCTGAACTTGTAATTGTTAAATACAGAACTTCAAATTGTTAAATACAAATTATTAGTGCAAATTATAACTAGAAGATCTGAACTTGTAATTGTCAAATACAGAACTTAAAATTGATAGCTTCTAATTATTATTGTAAATTATAACTTGAAGATCTGAACTTGTAATTATCAAATACAGAACTTAAAATTGATAGCTTCTAATTATTATTGCAAATAATAACTTGAAGATCTGAACTTGTAATTGTAAAATACAGCACTTAAAATTGATAGCTTCTAATTATTATTGTAAATTATAACTTGAAGATCTGAACTTGTAATAGTGAATTACAGAACTTAGATTTGATAAATTCAAATTATTATTTCAAATTATAACTTGTAGATCTGAACTTGTAATTGTCAAATACAGAACTTATAATTGATAGCTTCTAATTATTATTGCAAATTATAACTTGAAGATCTGAACTTGTAATTGTCAAATACAGAACATAAAATTGATAGCTTCTAATTATTATTTCAAATTATAACTTGAAGATCTGAACTTGTAATTGTCAAATACAGAACTTAAAATTGATAGCTTCTAATTATTATTTCAAATTTTAACTTGAAGATCTGAACTTGTAATTGTCAAATACAGAACTTATAATTGATAGCTTCTAATTATTATTGCAAATTATAACTTGAAGATCTGAACTTGTAATTGTCAAATACAGAACATAAAATTGATAGCTTCTAATTATTATTGCAAATTATAACTAGAAGATCTGAACTTGTAATTGTCAAATACAGAACTTAAAATTGATAGCTTCTAATTATTATTTCAAATTTTAACTTGAAGATCTGAACTTGTAATTGTCAAATACAGAACTTAAAATTGATAGCTTCTAATTATTATTGTAAATTATAACTTGAAGATC
Source organism: Cantharis lateralis (assembly GCA_963170105.1). Classification (NCBI taxonomy): domain Eukaryota; kingdom Metazoa; phylum Arthropoda; class Insecta; order Coleoptera; family Cantharidae; genus Cantharis; species Cantharis lateralis. Next base: position 20,411,771 of record OY720625.1, on the reverse strand, counting down.
TGAACTTGTAATAGTGAATTACAGAACTTAGATTTGATAAATTCAAATTATTATTTCAAATTATAACTTGAAGATCTGAACTAGTAATTGTCAAATACAGAACTTAAAATTGATAGCTTCTAATTATTATTGCAAATTATAACTTGAAGATCTCAACTTGTAATTGTCAAATACAGAACTTAAAATTGATAGCTTCTAATTATTATTGTAAATTATAACTTGAAGATCTGAACTTGTAATTGTGAAATACAGAACTTAAAATTGATAGCTTCTAATTATTATTGCAAATAATAACTTGAAGATCTGAACTTGTAATTGTGAAATACAGAACTTAAAATTGATAGCTTCTAATTATTATTGCAAATAATAACTTGAAGATCTGAACTTGTAATTGTCAAATACAGAACTTAAAATTGATAGCTTCTAATTATTATTGCAAAATATAATTTGAAGATCTGAACTTGTAATAGACAAATACGCAACTTAGCATTGTTAAATACAAATTGTGATTGCAAATTATAACTTGAAGATCTGAACCTGTAATAGGAAAATAAAGAACTTCGAATTGTTAAATTCAAACTAAGATTGCAAATAATAATTCGAAGATCTGAACTTGTAATAGTCAAATACAGAACTTCTAATTGTTAAATACAAATTATTATTGCAAATTATAACTAGAAGATCTGAACTTGTAATTGTCAAATACAGAACTTAAAATTGATAGCTTCTAATTATTATTTCAAATTATAACTTGAAGATCTGAACTTGTAATTGTCAAATACAGAACTTAAAATTGATAGCTTCTAATTATTATTGCAAATTATAACTTGAAGATCTGAACTTGTAATTGTCAAATACAGAACTTCTAATTGTTAAATACAAATTATTAGTGCAAATTATAACTTGAAGATCTGAACTTGTAATTGTCAAATACAGAACTTAAAATTGATAGCTTCTAATTATTATTGTAAATTATAACTTGAAGATCTGAACTTGTAATAGTGAATTACAGAACTTAGATTTGTTAAATTCAAATTATTATTTCATAATATAACTTGAAGATCTGAACTAGTAATTGTCAAATACAGAACTTAAAATTGATAGCTTCTAATAATTATTGCAAATTATAACTTGAAGATCTGAACTTGTAATTGTCAAATACAGAACTTAAAATTGATAGCTTCTAATTATTATTGCAAATTATAACTTGAAGATCTGAACTTGTAATTGTCAAATACAGAACATAAAATTGATAGCTTCTAATTATTATTTCAAATTATAACTTGAAGATCTGAACTTGTAATTGTCAAATACAGAACTTAAAATTAATAGCTTCTAATTATTATTGCAAATTATAACTTGAAGATCTGAACTAGTAATTGTCAAATACAGAACTTAAAATTTATAGCTTCTAATTATTATTGTAAGTTATAACTTGAAGATCTGAACTTGTAATCGTGAATTACAGAACTTAGAATTGTTAAATTCAAATTATTATTTCAAATTATAACTTGAAGATCTGAAGTAGTAATTGTCAAATACAGAACTTAAAATTGATAGCTTATAATTATTATTGCAAATTATAACTTGAAGATCTGAACTTGTAATTGTTAAATACAGAACTTCAAATTGTTAAATACAAATTATTAGTGCAAATTATAACTAGAAGATCTGAACTTGTAATTGTCAAATACAGAACTTAAAATTGATAGCTTCTAATTATTATTGTAAGTTATAACTTGAAGATCTGAACTAGTAATTGTCAAATACAGAACTTAAAATTGATAGCTTCTAATTATTATTGCAAATTATAACTTGAAGATCTGAACTTGTAATTGTCAAATGCAGAACTTAAAATTGATAGCTTCTAATTATTATTTCAAATTATAACTTGAAGATCTGAACTTGTAATTGTTAAATACAGAACTTCAAATTGTTAAATACAAATTATTAGTGCAAATTATAACTAGAAGATCTGAACTTGTAATTGTCAAATACAGCACTTAAAATTGATAGCTTCTAATTATTATTGTAAATTATAACTTGAAGATCTGAACTTGTAATAGTGAATTACAGAACTTAAAATTGATAGCTTCTAATTATTATTGTAAATTATAACTTGAAGATCTGAACTTGTAATTGTCAAATACAGAACTTAAAATTGATAGCTTCTAATTATTATTGCAAATAATAACTTGAAGATCTGAACTTGTAATTGTCAAATACAGAACTTAAAATTGATAGCTTCTAATTATTATTGCAAATAATAACTTGAAGATCTGAACTTGTAATTGTCAAATACAGAACTTAAAATTAATAGCTTCTAATTATTATTGCAAAATATAATTTGAAGATCTGAACTTGTAATAGACAAATGCGCAACTTAGCATTGTTAAATACAAATTGTGATTGCAAATAATAACTTGAAGATCTGAACCTGTAATAGGTAAATACAGAACTTCGAATTGTTAAATTCAAACTAAGATTGCAAATAATAATTCGAAGATCTGAACTTGTAATAGTCAAATACAGAACTTCTAATTGTTAAATACAAATTATTAGTGCAAATTATAATTTGAAGATCCTAACTAGTAATTGTCAAATACAGAACTTAAAATTGATAGCTTCTAATTATTATTGCAAATTATAACTTGAAGATCTGAACTTTTAATTGTCAAATACAGAACTTCAAATTGTTAAATACAAATTATTAGTGCAAATTATAACTTGAAGATCTGAACTTGTAATTGTCAAATACAGAACTTAATATTGATAGCTTCTAATTATTATTTCAAATTATAACTTGAAGATCTGAACTTGTAATTGTCAAATACAGAACTTAAAATTATAGCTTCTAATTATATTTGCAAATTATAACATGAAGATCTGAACTTGTAATTGTCAAATACAGAACTTCTAATTGTTAAATACAAATTATTAGTGCAAATTATAACTTGAAGATCTGAACTTGTAATTGTCAAATACAGAACTTAAAATTCATAGCTTCTAATTATTATTATAAATTATAACTTGAAGATCTGAACTTGTAATAGTGAATTACAGAACTTAGATTTGTTAAATTCAAATTATTATTTCAAAATATAACTTGAAGATCTGAACTAGTAATTGTCAAATACAGAACTTAAAATTGATAGCTTCTAATAATTATTGCAAATTATAACTTGAAGATCTGAACTTGTAATTGTCAAATACAGAACTTAAAATTGATAGCTTCTAATTATTATTGCAAATTATAACTTGAAGATCTGAACTTGTAATTGTCAAATACAGAACATAAAATTGATAGCTTCTAATTATTATTTCAAATTATAACTTGAAGATCTGAACTTGTAATTGTCAAATAAAGAACTTAAAATTAATAGCTTCTAATTATTATTGCAAATTATAACTTGAAGATCTGAACTTGTAATTGTCAAATACAGAACTTAAAATTGATAGCTTCTAATTATTCTTGTAAGTTATAACTTGAAGATCTGAACTTGTAATCGTGAATTACAGAACTTAGATTTGTTAAATTCAAATTATTATTTCAAATTATAACTTGAAGATCTGAACTAGTAATTGTCAAATACAGAACTTAAAATTGATAGCTTCTAATTATTATTGCAAATTATAACTTGAAGATCTGAACTTGTAATTGTTAAATACAGAACTTCAAATTGTTAAATACAAATTATTAGTGCAAATTATAACTAGAAGATCTGAACTTGTAATTGTCAAATACAGCACTTAAAATTGATAGCTTCTAATTATTATTGTAAATTATAACTTGAAGATCTGAACTTGTAATAGTGAATTACAGAACTTAGATTTGATAAATTCAAATTATTATTTCAAATTATAACTTGTAGATCTGAACTAGTAATTGTCAAATACAGAAGTTAAAATTGATAGCTTCTAATTATTATTGCAAATTATAACTTGAAGATCTGAACTTGTAATTGTCAAATACAGAACTTAAAATTGATAGCTTCTAATTATTATTGTAAATTATAACTTGAAGATCTGAACTTGTAATTGTCAAATACAGAACTTCTAATTGTTAAATACAAATTAGCTTCTAATAATTATTGCAAATTATAACTTGAAGATCTGAACTTGTAATTGTCAAATACAGAACTTAAAATTGATAGCTTCTAATTATTATTGCAAATTATAACTTGAAGATCTGAACTTGTAATTGTCAAATACAGAACATAAAATTGATAGCTTCTAATTATTATTTCAAATTATAACTTGAAGATCTGAACTTGTAATTGTCAAATAAAGAACTTAAAATTAATAGCTTCTAATTATTATTGCAAATTATAACTTGAAGATCTGAACTTGTAATTGTCAAATACAGAACTTAAAATTGATAGCTTCTAATTATTCTTGTAAGTTATAACTTGAAGATCTGAACTTGTAATCGTGAATTACAGAACTTAGATTTGTTAAATTCAAATTATTATTTCAAATTATAACTTGAAGATCTGAACTAGTAATTGTCAAATACAGAACTTAAAATTGATAGCTTCTAATTATTATTGCAAATTATAACTTGAAGATCTGAACTTGTAATTGTTAAATACAGAACTTCAAATTGTTAAAAACAAATTATTAGTGCAAATTATAACTAGAAGATCTGAACTTGTAATTGTCAAATACAGCACTTAAAATTGATAGCTTCTAATTATTATTGTAAATTATAACTTGAAGATCTGAACTTGTAATAGTGAATTACAGAACTTAGATTTGATAAATTCAAATTATTATTTCAAATTATAACTTGTAGATCTGAACTAGTAATTGTCAAATACAGAAGTTAAAATTGATAGCTTCTAATTATTATTGCATATTATAACTTGAAGATCTGAACTTGTAATTGTCAAATACAGAACTTAAAATTGATAGCTTCTAATTATTATTGTAAATTATAACTTGAAGATCTGAACTTGTAATTGTCAAATACAGAACTTAAAATTGATAGCTTCTAATTATTATTGCAAATAATAACTTGAAGATCTGAACTTGTAATTGTCAAATACAGCACTTAAAATTGATAGCTTCTAATTATTATTGTAAATTATAACTTGAAGATCTGAACTTGTAATAGTGAATTACAGAACTTAGATTTGATAAATTCAAATTATTATTTCAAATTATAACTTGTAGATCTGAACTTGTAATTGTCAAATACAGAACTTAAAATTGATAGCTTCTAATTATTATTGCAAATTATAACTTGAAGATCTGAACTTGTAATTGTCAAATACAGAACATAAAATTGATAGCTTCTAATTATTATTTCAAATTATAACTTGAAGATCTGAACTTGTAATTGTCAAATACAGAACTTAAAATTAATAGCTTCTAATTATTATTGCAAATTATAACTTGAAGATCTGAACTAGTAATTGTCAAATACAGAACTTAAAATTGATAGCTTCTAATTATTATTGTAAGTTATAACTTGAAGATCTGAACTAGTAATTGTCAAATACAGAACTTAAAATTGATAGCTTCTAATTATTATTGCAAATTATAACTTGAAGATCTGAACTTGTAATTGTCAAATGCAGAACTTAAAATTGATAGCTTCTAATTATTATTTCAAATTATAACTTGAAGATCTGAACTTGTAATTGTTAAATACAGAACTTCAAATTGTTAAATACAAATTATTAGTGCAAATTATAACTAGAAGATCTGAACTTCTAATTGTCAAATACAGCACTTAAAATTGATAGCTTCTAATTATTATTGTAAATTATAACTTGAAGATCTGAACTTGTAATAGTGAATTACAGAACTTAAAATTGATAGCTTCTAATTATTATTGTAAATTATAACTTGAAGATCTGAACTTGTAATTGTCAAATACAGAACTTGAAATTGATAGCTTCTAATTATTATTGCAAATAATAACTTGAAGATCTGAACTTGTAATTGTCAAATACAGAACTTAAAATTGATAGCTTCTAATTATTATTGCAAATAATAACTTGAAGATCTGAACTTGTAATTGTCAAATACAGAACTTAAAATTAATAACTTCTAATTATTATTGCAAAATATAATTTGAAGATCTGAACTTGTAATAGACAAATGCGCAACTTAGCATTGTTAAATACAAATTGTGATTGCAAATAATAACTTGAAGATCTGAACCTGTAATAGGTAAATACAGAACTTCGAATTGTTAAATTCAAACTAAGATTGCAAATAATAATTCGAAGATCTGAACTTGTAATAGTCAAATACAGAACTTCTAATTGTTAAATACAAATTATTAGTGCAAATTATAATTTGAAGATCTGAACTAGTAATTGTCAAATACAGAACTTAAAATTGATAGCTTCTAATTATTATTGCAAATTATAACTTGAAGATCTGAACTTTTAATTGTCAAATACAGTACTTCAAATTGTTAAATACAAATTATTAGTGCAAATTATAACTTGAAGATCTGAACTTGTAATTGTCAAATACAGAACTTAATATTGATAGCTTCTAATTATTATTTCAAATTATAACTTGAAGATCTGAACTTGTAATTGTCAAATACAGAACTTAAAATTATAGCTTCTAATTATAATTGCAAATTATAACATGAAGATCTGAACTTGTAATTGTCAAATACAGAACTTCTAATTGTTAAATACAAATTATTAGTGCAAATTATAACTTGAAGATCTGAACTTGTAATTGTCAAATACAGAACTTAAAATTCATAGCTTCTAATTATTATTATAAATTATAACTTGAAGATCTGAACTTGTAATAGTGAATTACAGAACTTAGATTTGTTAAATTCAAATTATTATTTCAAAATATAACTTGAAGATCTGAACTAGTAATTGTCAAATACAGAACTTAAAATTGATAGCTTCTAATAATTATTGCAAATTATAACTTGAAGATCTGAACTTGTAATTGTCAAATACAGAACTTAAAATTGATAGCTTCTAATTATTATTGCAAATTATAACTTGAAGATCTGAACTTGTAATTGTCAAATACAGAACATAAAATTGATAGCTTCTAATTATTATTTCAAATTATAACTTGAAGATCTGAACTTGTAATTGTCAAATAAAGAACTTAAAATTAATAGCTTCTAATTATTATTGCAAATTATAACTTGAAGATCTGAACTTGTAATTGTCAAATACAGAACTTAAAATTGATAGCTTCTAATTATTCTTGTAAGTTATAACTTGAAGATCTGAACTTGTAATCGTGAATTACAGAACTTAGATTTGTTAAATTCAAATTATTATTTCAAATTATAACTTGAAGATCTGAACTAGTAATTGTCAAATACAGAACTTAAAATTGATAGCTTCTAATTATTATTGCAAATTATAACTTGAAGATCTGAACTTGTAATTGTTAAATACAGAACTTCAAATTGTTAAATACAAATTATTAGTGCAAATTATAACTAGAAGATCTGAACTTGTAATTGTCAAATACAGCACTTAAAATTGATAGCTTCTAATTATTATTGTAAATTATAACTTGAAGATCTGAACTTGTAATAGTGAATTACAGAACTTAGATTTGATAAATTCAAATTATTATTTCAAATTATAACTTGTAGATCTGAACTAGTAATTGTCAAATACAGAAGTTAAAATTGATAGCTTCTAATTATTATTGCAAATTATAACTTGAAGATCTGAACTTGTAATTGTCAAATACAGAACTTAAAATTGATAGCTTCTAATTATTATTGTAAATTATAACTTGAAGATCTGAACTTGTAATTGTCAAATACAGAACTTAAAATTGATAGCTTCTAATTATTATTGCAAATAATAACTTGAAGATCTGAACTTGTAATTGTCAAATACAGAACTTAAATTTGATAGCTTCTAATTATTATTGCAAAATATAATTTGAAGATCTGAACTTGTAATAGACAAATACGCAACTTAGCATTGTTAAATACAAATTGTGATTGCAAATAATAACTTGAAGATCTGAACCTGTAATAGGTAAATACAGAACTTCTAATTGTTAAATGCAAATTATTAGTGCAAATTATAATTTGAAGATCTGAACTAGTAATTGTCAAATACAGAACTTAAAATTGATAGCTTCTAATTATTATTGCAAATAATAACTTGAAGATCTGAACTTGTAAATTGTCAAATACAGAACTTAAAATTGATAGCTTCTAATTATTATTTCAAATTATAACTTGAAGATCTGAACTTGTAATTGTCAAATACAGAACTTCTAATTGTTAAATACAAATTATTAGTGCAAATTATAACTTGTAGATCTGAACTTGTAATTGTCAAATACAGAACTTAAAATTGATAGCTTCTAATTATTATTGTAAATTATAACTTGAAGATCTGAACTTGTAATAGTGAATTACAGAACTTAGATTTGTCAAATTCAAATTATTATTTCTAATTATAACTTGAAGATCTGAACTAGTAATTGTCAAATACAGAACTTAAAATTGATAGCTTCTAATTATTATTGCAAATTATAACTTGAAGATCTGAACTTGTAATTGTCAAATACAGAACTTAAAATTGAGAGCTTCAAATTATTATTTCAAATTATAACTTGAAGAACTGAACTTGTAATTGCCAAATACAGAACTTAAAATTAATACCTTCTAATTATTATTGCAAATAATAACTTGAAGATCTGAACTTGTAATTGTCAAATGCAGAACTTAAAATTGATAGCTTCTAATTATTATTGCAAATAATAATTTGAAGATCTGTACTTGTAATTGTCAAATACAGAACTTAAAATTGAGAGCTTCAAATTATTATTTCAAATTATAACTTGAAGAACTGAACTTGTAATTGCCAAATACAGAACTTAAAATTAATACCTTCTAATTATTATTGCAAATAATAACTTGAAGATCTGAACTTGTAAATTGTCAAATACAGAACTTAAAATTGATAGCTTCTAATTATTATTTCAAATTATAACTTGAAGATCTGAACTTGTAATTGTCAAATACAGAACTTCTAATTGTTAAATACAAATTATTAGTGCAAATTATAACTTGTAGATCTGAACTTGTAATTGTCAAATACAGAACTTAAAATTGATAGCTTCTAATTATTATTGTAAATTATAACTTGAAGATCTGAACTTGTAATAGTGAATTACAGAACTTAGATTTGTCAAATTCAAATTATTATTTCTAATTATAACTTGAAGATCTGAACTAGTAATTGTCAAATACAGAACTTAAAATTGATAGCTTCTAATTATTATTGCAAATTATAACTTGAAGATCTGAACTTGTAATTGTCAAATACAGAACTTAAAATTGAGAGCTTCAAATTATTATTTCAAATTATAACTTGAAGAACTGAACTTGTAATTGCCAAATACAGAACTTAAAATTAATACCTTCTAATTATTATTGCAAATAATAACTTGAAGATCTGAACTTGTAATTGTCAAATACAGAACTTAAAATTAATACCTTCTAATTATTATTGTAAATTATAACTTGAAGATCTGAACTTGTAATAGTGAATTACAGAACTTAGATTTGATAAATTCAAATTATTATTTCAAATTATAACTTGTAGATCTGAACTAGTAATTGTCAAATACAGAAGTTAAAATTGATAGCTTCTAATTATTATTGCAAATTATAACTTGAAGATCTGAACTTGTAATTGTCAAATACAGAACTTAAAATTGATAGCTTCTAATTATTATTGTAAATTATAACTTGAAGATCTGAACTTGTAATTGTCAAATACAGAACTTCTAATTGTTAAATACAAATTAGCTTCTAATAATTATTGCAAATTATAACTTGAAGATCTGAACTTGTAATTGTCAAATACAGAACTTAAAATTGATAGCTTCTAATTATTATTGCAAATTATAACTTGAAGATCTGAACTTGTAATTGTCAAATACAGAACATAAAATTGATAGCTTCTAATTATTATTTCAAATTATAACTTGAAGATCTGAACTTGTAATTGTCAAATAAAGAACTTAAAATTAATAGCTTCTAATTATTATTGCAAATTATAACTTGAAGATCTGAACTTGTAATTGTCAAATACAGAACTTAAAATTGATAGCTTCTAATTATTCTTGTAAGTTATAACTTGAAGATCTGAACTTGTAATCGTGAATTACAGAACTTAGATTTGTTAAATTCAAATTATTATTTCAAATTATAACTTGAAGATCTGAACTAGTAATTGTCAAATACAGAACTTAAAATTGATAGCTTCTAATTATTATTGCAAATTATAACTTGAAGATCTGAACTTGTAATTGTTAAATACAGAACTTCAAATTGTTAAAAACAAATTATTAGTGCAAATTATAACTAGAAGATCTGAACTTGTAATTGTCAAATACAGCACTTAAAATTGATAGCTTCTAATTATTATTGTAAATTATAACTTGAAGATCTGAACTTGTAATAGTGAATTACAGAACTTAGATTTGATAAATTCAAATTATTATTTCAAATTATAACTTGTAGATCTGAACTAGTAATTGTCAAATACAGAAGTTAAAATTGATAGCTTCTAATTATTATTGCATATTATAACTTGAAGATCTGAACTTGTAATTGTCAAATACAGAACTTAAAATTGATAGCTTCTAATTATTATTGTAAATTATAACTTGAAGATCTGAACTTGTAATTGTCAAATACAGAACTTAAAATTGATAGCTTCTAATTATTATTGCAAATAATAACTTGAAGATCTGAACTTGTAATTGTCAAATACAGCACTTAAAATTGATAGCTTCTAATTATTATTGTAAATTATAACTTGAAGATCTGAACTTGTAATAGTGAATTACAGAACTTAGATTTGATAAATTCAAATTATTATTTCAAATTATAACTTGTAGATCTGAACTTGTAATTGTCAAATACAGAACTTAAAATTGATAGCTTCTAATTATTATTGCAAATTATAACTTGAAGATCTGAACTTGTAATTGTCAAATACAGAACATAAAATTGATAGCTTCTAATTATTATTTCAAATTATAACTTGAAGATCTGAACTTGTAATTGTCAAATACAGAACTTAAAATTAATAGCTTCTAATTATTATTGCAAATTATAACTTGAAGATCTGAACTAGTAATTGTCAAATACAGAACTTAAAATTGATAGCTTCTAATTATTATTGTAAGTTATAACTTGAAGATCTGAACTAGTAATTGTCAAATACAGAACTTAAAATTGATAGCTTCTAATTATTATTGCAAATTATAACTTGAAGATCTGAACTTGTAATTGTCAAATGCAGAACTTAAAATTGATAGCTTCTAATTATTATTTCAAATTATAACTTGAAGATCTGAACTTGTAATTGTTAAATACAGAACTTCAAATTGTTAAATACAAATTATTAGTGCAAATTATAACTAGAAGATCTGAACTTCTAATTGTCAAATACAGCACTTAAAATTGATAGCTTCTAATTATTATTGTAAATTATAACTTGAAGATCTGAACTTGTAATAGTGAATTACAGAACTTAAAATTGATAGCTTCTAATTATTATTGTAAATTATAACTTGAAGATCTGAACTTGTAATTGTCAAATACAGAACTTGAAATTGATAGCTTCTAATTATTATTGCAAATAATAACTTGAAGATCTGAACTTGTAATTGTCAAATACAGAACTTAAAATTGATAGCTTCTAATTATTATTGCAAATAATAACTTGAAGATCTGAACTTGTAATTGTCAAATACAGAACTTAAAATTAATAACTTCTAATTATTATTGCAAAATATAATTTGAAGATCTGAACTTGTAATAGACAAATGCGCAACTTAGCATTGTTAAATACAAATTGTGATTGCAAATAATAACTTGAAGATCTGAACCTGTAATAGGTAAATACAGAACTTCGAATTGTTAAATTCAAACTAAGATTGCAAATAATAATTCGAAGATCTGAACTTGTAATAGTCAAATACAGAACTTCTAATTGTTAAATACAAATTATTAGTGCAAATTATAATTTGAAGATCTGAACTAGTAATTGTCAAATACAGAACTTAAAATTGATAGCTTCTAATTATTATTGCAAATTATAACTTGAAGATCTGAACTTTTAATTGTCAAATACAGAACTTCAAATTGTTAAATACAAATTATTAGTGCAAATTATAACTTGAAGATCTGAACTTGTAATTGTCAAATACAGAACTTAATATTGATAGCTTCTAATTATTATTTCAAATTATAACTTGAAGATCTGAACTTGTAATTGTCAAATACAGAACTTAAAATTATAGCTTCTAATTATAATTGCAAATTATAACATGAAGATCTGAACTTGTAATTGTCAAATACAGAACTTCTAATTGTTAAATACAAATTATTAGTGCAAATTATAACTTGAAGATCTGAACTTGTAATTGTCAAATACAGAACTTAAAATTCATAGCTTCTAATTATTATTATAAATTATAACTTGAAGATCTGAACTTGTAATAGTGAATTACAGAACTTAGATTTGTTAAATTCAAATTATTATTTCAAAATATAACTTGAAGATCTGAACTAGTAATTGTCAAATACAGAACTTAAAATTGATAGCTTCTAATAATTATTGCAAATTATAACTTGAAGATCTGAACTTGTAATTGTCAAATACAGAACTTAAAATTGATAGCTTCTAATTATTATTGCAAATTATAACTTGAAGATCTGAACTTGTAATTGTCAAATACAGAACATAAAATTGATAGCTTCTAATTATTATTTCAAATTATAACTTGAAGATCTGAACTTGTAATTGTCAAATAAAGAACTTAAAATTAATAGCTTCTAATTATTATTGCAAATTATAACTTGAAGATCTGAACTTGTAATTGTCAAATACAGAACTTAAAATTGATAGCTTCTAATTATTCTTGTAAGTTATAACTTGAAGATCTGAACTTGTAATCGTGAATTACAGAACTTAGATTTGTTAAATTCAAATTATTATTTCAAATTATAACTTGAAGATCTGAACTAGTAATTGTCAAATACAGAACTTAAAATTGATAGCTTCTAATTATTATTGCAAATTATAACTTGAAGATCTGAACTTGTAATTGTTAAATACAGAACTTCAAATTGTTAAATACAAATTATTAGTGCAAATTATAACTAGAAGATCTGAACTTGTAATTGTCAAATACAGCACTTAAAATTGATAGCTTCTAATTATTATTGTAAATTATAACTTGAAGATCTGAACTTGTAATAGTGAATTACAGAACTTAGATTTGATAAATTCAAATTATTATTTCAAATTATAACTTGTAGATCTGAACTAGTAATTGTCAAATACAGAAGTTAAAATTGATAGCTTCTAATTATTATTGCAAATTATAACTTGAAGATCTGAACTTGTAATTGTCAAATACAGAACTTAAAATTGATAGCTTCTAATTATTATTGTAAATTATAACTTGAAGATCTGAACTTGTAATTGTCAAATACAGAACTTAAAATTGATAGCTTCTAATTATTATTGCAAATAATAACTTGAAGATCTGAACTTGTAATTGTCAAATACAGAACTTAAATTTGATAGCTTCTAATTATTATTGCAAAATATAATTTGAAGATCTGAACTTGTAATAGACAAATACGCAACTTAGCATTGTTAAATACAAATTGTGATTGCAAATAATAACTTGAAGATCTGAACCTGTAATAGGTAAATACAGAACTTCTAATTGTTAAATGCAAATTATTAGTGCAAATTATAATTTGAAGATCTGAACTAGTAATTGTCAAATACAGAACTTAAAATTGATAGCTTCTAATTATTATTGCAAATAATAACTTGAAGATCTGAACTTGTAAATTGTCAAATACAGAACTTAAAATTGATAGCTTCTAATTATTATTTCAAATTATAACTTGAAGATCTGAACTTGTAATTGTCAAATACAGAACTTCTAATTGTTAAATACAAATTATTAGTGCAAATTATAACTTGTAGATCTGAACTTGTAATTGTCAAATACAGAACTTAAAATTGATAGCTTCTAATTATTATTGTAAATTATAACTTGAAGATCTGAACTTGTAATAGTGAATTACAGAACTTAGATTTGTCAAATTCAAATTATTATTTCTAATTATAACTTGAAGATCTGAACTAGTAATTGTCAAATACAGAACTTAAAATTGATAGCTTCTAATTATTATTGCAAATTATAACTTGAAGATCTGAACTTGTAATTGTCAAATACAGAACTTAAAATTGAGAGCTTCAAATTATTATTTCAAATTATAACTTGAAGAACTGAACTTGTAATTGCCAAATACAGAACTTAAAATTAATACCTTCTAATTATTATTGCAAATAATAACTTGAAGATCTGAACTTGTAATTGTCAAATGCAGAACTTAAAATTGATAGCTTCTAATTATTATTGCAAATAATAATTTGAAGATCTGTACTTGTAATTGTCAAATACAGAACTTAAAATTGAGAGCTTCAAATTATTATTTCAAATTATAACTTGAAGAACTGAACTTGTAATTGCCAAATACAGAACTTAAAATTAATACCTTCTAATTATTATTGCAAATAATAACTTGAAGATCTGAACTTGTAAATTGTCAAATACAGAACTTAAAATTGATAGCTTCTAATTATTATTTCAAATTATAACTTGAAGATCTGAACTTGTAATTGTCAAATACAGAACTTCTAATTGTTAAATACAAATTATTAGTGCAAATTATAACTTGTAGATCTGAACTTGTAATTGTCAAATACAGAACTTAAAATTGATAGCTTCTAATTATTATTGTAAATTATAACTTGAAGATCTGAACTTGTAATAGTGAATTACAGAACTTAGATTTGTCAAATTCAAATTATTATTTCTAATTATAACTTGAAGATCTGAACTAGTAATTGTCAAATACAGAACTTAAAATTGATAGCTTCTAATTATTATTGCAAATTATAACTTGAAGATCTGAACTTGTAATTGTCAAATACAGAACTTAAAATTGAGAGCTTCAAATTATAACTTGAAGAACTGAACTTGTAATTGCCAAATACAGAACTTAAAATTAATACCTTCTAATTATTATTGCAAATAATAACTTGAAGATCTGAACTTGTAATTGTCAAATGCAGAACTTAAAATTGATAGCTTCTAATTATTATTGCAAATAATAATTTGAAGATCTGTACTTGTAATTGTCAAATACAGAACTTAAAATTGATAGCTTATAATTATAATTCAAATTATAACTTGAAGATCTGAACTTGTAATAGTCAAATACAGAACTTCTAACTGTTAAATACAAATTATTAGTGCAAATTATAACTTGAAGATCTGAACTAGTAATTGTCAAATACAGAACTTAAAATTGATAGCTTCTAATTATTATTGCAAATTATAACTTGAAGATCTGAACTTGTAATTGTCAAATACAGAACTTAAAATTGATAGCTTCTAATTATTATTGTAAATTATAACTTGAAGATCTGAACTTGTAATTGTCAATTACAGAACTTAAAATTGATAGCTTCTAATTATTATTGCAAATAATAACTTGAAGATCTGAACTTGTAATTGTCAAATACAGAACTTAAAATTAATAGCTTCTAATTATTATTGCAAATTATAATTTGAAGATCTGAACTTGTAATAGACAAATACGCAACTTAGCATTGTTAAATACAAATTGTGATTGCAAATTATAACTTGAAGATCTGAACCTTTAATAGGTAAATACAGAACTTCGAATTGTTAAATTCAAACTAAGATTGCAAATAATAATTCGAAGATCTGAACTTGTAATAGTCAAATACAGAACTTCTAATTGTTAAATACAAATTATTAGTGCAAATTATAACTTGAAGATCTGAACTAGTAATTGTCAAATACAGAACTTAAAATTGATAGCTTCTAATTATTATTGCAAATTATAACTTGAAGATCTGAACTTGTAATTGTCAAATACAGAACTTCTAATTGTTAAATACAAATTATTAGTGCAAATTATAACTTGAAGATCTGAACTTGTAATTGTCAAATACAGAACTTAAAATTGATAGCTTATAATTATTATTGCAAATTATAACTTGAAGATCTGAACTTCTAATTGTCAAATACAGAACTTCTAATTGTTAAATACAAATTATTAGTGCAAATTATTACTTGAAGATCTGAACATGTAATTGTTAAATACAGAACTTGAAATTGATAGCTACTAATTATTATTGTAAATTATAACTTGAAGATCTGAACTTGTAATAGTGAATTACAGAACTTAGATTTGTTAAATTCAAATTATTACTTCAAATTATAACTTGAAGATCTGAACTAGTAATTGTCAAATACAGAACTTAAAATTGATAGCTTCTAATTATTATTGCAAATTATAACTTGAAGATCTGAACTTGTAATTGTCAAATACAGAACTTAAAATTAATAGCTTCTAATTATTATTGCAAATTATAACTTGAAGATATGAACTTGTAATTGTCAAATACAGAACTTAAAATTGATAGCTTCTCATTATTATTGTAAATTATAACTTGAAGATCTGAACTCGTAATAGTCAAATACAGAACTTAAAATTGATAGCTTCTAATTATTATTGTAAATTATAACTTGAAGATCTGAACTTGTAATAGTGAATTACAGAACTTAGATTTGTTAAATTCAAATTATTATTTCAAAGTATAACTTGAAGATCTGAACTAGTAATTGTCAAATACAGAACTTAAAATTGATAGCTTCTAATTATTATTGCAAATTATAACTTGAAGATCTGAACTTGTAATTGTCAAATGCAGAACTTAAAATTGATAGCTTCTAATTATTATTTCAAATTATAACTTGAAGATCTGAACTTGTAATTGTCAAATACAGAACTTAAAATTGATAGCTTCTAATTATTATTGTAAATTATAACTTGAAGATCTGAACTTGTAATTGTCAATTACAGAACTTAAAATTGATAGCTTCTAATTATTATTGCAAATAATAACTTGAAGATCTGAACTTGTAATTGTCAAATACAGAACTTAAAATTAATAGCTTCTAATTATTATTGCAAATTATAATTTGAAGATCTGAACTTGTAATAGACAAATACGCAACTTAGCATTGTTAAATACAAATTGTGATTGCAAATTATAACTTGAAGATCTGAACCTTTAATAGGTAAATACAGAACTTCGAATTGTTAAATTCAAACTAAGATTGCAAATAATAATTCGAAGATCTGAACTTGTAATAGTCAAATACAGAACTTCTAATTGTTAAATACAAATTATTAGTGCAAATTATAACTTGAAGATCTGAACTAGTAATTGTCAAATACAGAACTTAAAATTGATAGCTTCTAATTATTATTGCAAATTATAACTTGAAGATCTGAACTTGTAATTGTCAAATACAGAACTTCTAATTGTTAAATACAAATTATTAGTGCAAATTATAACTTGAAGATCTGAACTTGTAATTGTCAAATACAGAACTTAAAATTGATAGCTTATAATTATTATTGCAAATTATAACTTGAAGATCTGAACTTCTAATTGTCAAATACAGAACTTCTAATTGTTAAATACAAATTATTAGTGCAAATTATTACTTGAAGATCTGAACATGTAATTGTTAAATACAGAACTTGAAATTGATAGCTACTAATTATTATTGTAAATTATAACTTGAAGATCTGAACTTGTAATAGTGAATTACAGAACTTAGATTTGTTAAATTCAAATTATTACTTCAAATTATAACTTGAAGATCTGAACTAGTAATTGTCAAATACAGAACTTAAAATTGATAGCTTCTAATTATTATTGCAAATTATAACTTGAAGATCTGAACTTGTAATTGTCAAATACAGAACTTAAAATTAATAGCTTCTAATTATTATTGCAAATTATAACTTGAAGATATGAACTTGTAATTGTCAAATACAGAACTTAAAATTGATAGCTTCTCATTATTATTGTAAATTATAACTTGAAGATCTGAACTCGTAATAGTCAAATACAGAACTTAAAATTGATAGCTTCTAATTATTATTGTAAATTATAACTTGAAGATCTGAACTTGTAATAGTGAATTACAGAACTTAGATTTGTTAAATTCAAATTATTATTTCAAAGTATAACTTGAAGATCTGAACTAGTAATTGTCAAATACAGAACTTAAAATTGATAGCTTCTAATTATTATTGCAAATTATAACTTGAAGATCTGAACTTGTAATTGTCAAATGCAGAACTTAAAATTGATAGCTTCTAATTATTATTTCAAATTATAACTTGAAGATCTGAACTTGTAATTGTCAAATACAGAACTTAAAATTGATAGCTTCTAATTATTATTGTAAATTATAACTTGAAGATCTGAACTTGTAATTGTCAATTACAGAACTTAAAATTGATAGCTTCTAATTATTATTGCAAATAATAACTTGAAGATCTGAACTTGTAATTGTCAAATACAGAACTTAAAATTAATAGCTTCTAATTATTATTGCAAATTATAATTTGAACATCTGAACTTGTAATAGACAAATACGCAACTTAGCATTGTTAAATACAAATTGTGATTGCAAATTATAACTTGAAGATCTGAACCTTTAATAGGTAAATACAGAACTTCGAATTGTTAAATTCAAACTAAGATTGCAAATAATAATTCGAAGATCTGAACTTGTAATAGTCAAATACAGAACTTCTAATTGTTAAATACAAATTATTAGTGCAAATTATAACTTGAAGATCTGAACTAGTAATTGTCAAATACAGAACTTAAAATTGATAGCTTCTAATTATTATTGCAAATTATAACTTGAAGATCTGAACTTGTAATTGTCAAATACAGAACTTCTAATTGTTAAATACAAACTATTAGTGCAAATTATAACTTGAAGATCTGAACTTGTAATTGTCAAATACAGAACTTAAAATTGATAGCTTATAATTATTATTGCAAATTATAACTTGAAAATCTGAACTTCTAATTGTCAAATACAGAACTTCTAATTGTTAAATACAAATTATTAGTGCAAATTATTACTTGAAGATCTGAACATGTAATTGTCAAATACAGAACTTGAAATTGATAGCTACTAATTATTATTGTAAATTATAACTTGAAGATCTGAACTTGTAATAGTGAATTACAGAACTTAGATTTGTTAAATTCAAATTATTACTTCACATTATAACTTGAAGATCTGAACTAGTAATTGTCAAATACAGAACTTAAAATTGATAGCTTCTAATTATTATTGCAAATTATAACTTGAAGATATGAACTTGTAATTGTCAAATACAGAACTTAAAATTGATAGCTTCTAATTATTATTGTAAATTATAACTTGAAGATCTGAACTCGTAATAGTCAAATACAGAACTTAAATTTGATAGCTTCTAATTATTATTGTAAATTATAACTTGAAGATCTGAACTTGTAATAGTGAATTACAGAACTTAGATTTGTTAAATTCAAATTATTATTTCAAAGTATAACTTGAAGATCTGAACTAGTAATTGTCAAATACAGAACTTAAAATTGATAGCTTCTAATTATTATTGCAAATTATAACTTGAAGATCTGAACTTGTAATTGTCAAATGCTGAACTTAAAATTGATAGCTTCTAATTATTATTTCAAATTATAAGTTGAAGATCTGAACTTGTAATTATCAAATACAGAACTTAAAATTGATAGCTTCTAATTATTATTGCAAATAATAACTTGCAGATCTGTACTTGTAATTGTCAAATACAGAACTTAAAATTGATAGCTTATAATTATAGTTCAAATTATAACTTGAAGATCTGAACTTGTAATAGTCAAATACAGAACATCGAATTGTTAAATACAAATTATTAGTGCAAATTATAACTTGAAGATCTGAACTTGTAATAGGTAAATACAGAACTTCTAATTGTTAAATTCAAACTAAGATTGCAAATAATAATTTGAAAATCTGAACTAGTAATAGTCAAATACAGAACTTCTAACTGTTAAAAACAAATTATTAGTGCAAATTATAACTTGAAGATCTGAACTTGTAATTGTCAAATACAGAACTTAAAATTGATAGCTTCTAATTATTATTGCAAATTATAACTTGAAGATCTGAACTTGTAATTGTCAAATACAGAACTTAAAATTGATAGCTTCTAATTATTATTTCAAATTATAACTTGAAGATCTGAACTTGTAATTGTCAAATACAGAACTTCTAATTGTTAAATACAAATTATTAGTGCAAATTATAACTTGTAGATCTGAACTTGTAATTGTCAAATACAGAACTTAAAATTGATAGCTTCTAATTATTATTGTAAATTATAACTTGAAGATCTGAACTTGTAATAGTGAATTACAGAACTTAGATTTGTCAAATTCAAATTATTATTTCTAATTATAACTTGAAGATCTGAACTAGTAATTGTCAAATACAGAACTTAAAATTGATAGCTTCTAATTATTATTGCAAATTATAACTTGAAGATCTGAACTTGTAATTGTCAAATACAGAACTTAAAATTGAGAGCTTCAAATTATTATTTCAAATTATAACTTGAAGAACTGAACTTGTAATTGCCAAATACAGAACTTAAAATTAATACCTTCTAATTATTATTGCAAATAATAACTTGAAGATCTGAACTTGTAATTGTCAAATGCAGAACTTAAAATTGATAGCTTCTAATTATTATTGCAAATAATAATTTGAAGATCTGTACTTGTAATTGTCAAATACAGAACTTAAAATTGATAGCTTATAATTATAATTCAAATTATAACTTGAAGATCTGAACTTGTAATAATCAAATACAGAACTTCTAACTGTTAAATACAAATTATTAGTGCAAATTATAACTTGAAGATCTGAACTAGTAATTGTCAAATACAGAACTTAAAATTGATAGCTTCTAATTATTATTGCAAATTATAACTTGAAGATCTGAACTTGTAATTGTCAAATACAGAACTTAAAATTGATAGCTTCTAATTATTATTGTAAATTATAACTTGAAGATCTGAACTTGTAATTGTCAATTACAGAACTTAAAATTGATAGCTTCTAATTATTATTGCAAATAATAACTTGAAGATCTGAACTTGTAATTGTCAAATACAGAACTTAAAATTAATAGCTTCTAATTATTATTGCAAATTATAATTTGAACATCTGAACTTGTAATAGACAAATACGCAACTTAGCATTGTTAAATACAAATTGTGATTGCAAATTATAACTTGAAGATCTGAACTTGTAATTGTCAAATACAGAACATAAAATTGATAGCTTCTAATTATTATTTCAAATTATAACTTGAAGATCTGAACTTGTAATTGTCAAATACAGAACTTAAAATTAATAGCTTCTAATTATTATTGCAAATTATAACTTGAAGATCTGAACTAGTAATTGTCAAATACAGAACTTAAAATTGATAGCTTCTAATTATTATTGTAAGTTATAACTTGAAGATCTGAACTAGTAATTGTCAAATACAGAACTTAAAATTGATAGCTTCTAATTATGATTGCAAATTATAACTTGAAGATCTGAACTTGTAATTGTCAAATGCAGAACTTAAAATTGATAGCTTCTAATTATTATTTCAAATTATAACTTGAAGATCTGAACTTGTAATTGTTAAATACAGAACTTCAAATTGTTAAATACAAATTATTAGTGCAAATTATAACTAGAAGATCAGAACTTGTAATTGTCAAATACAGCACTTAAAATTGATAGCTTCTAATTATTATTGTAAATTATAACTTGAAGATCTGAACTTGTAATAGTGAATTACAGAAATTAAAATTGATAGCTTCTAATTATTATTGTAAATTATAACTTGAAGATCTGAACTTGTAATTGTCAAATACAGAACTTAAAATTGATAGCTTCTAATTATTATTGCAAATAATAACTTGAAGATCTGAACTTGTAATTGTCAAATACAGAACTTAAAATTGATAGCTTCTAATTATTATTGCAAATAATAACTTGAAGATCTGAACTTGTAATTGTCAAATACAGAACTTAAAATTAATAACTTCTAATTATTATTGCAAATAATAACTTGAAGATCTGAACTTGTAATTGTCAAATACAGAACTTAAAATTGATAGCTTCTAATTATTATTGCAAATAATAACTTGAAGATCTGAACTTGTAATTGTTAAATACAGAACTTCAAATTGATAGCTTCTAATTATTATTGCAAATAATAACTTGAAGATCTGAACTTGTAATTGTTAAATACAGAACTTCAAATTGTTAAATACAAATTATTAGTGCAAATTATAACTTGTAGATCTGAACTAGTAATTGTCAAATACAGAAGTTAAAATTGATAGCTTCTAATTATTATTGCAAATTATAACTTGAAGATCTGAACTTGTAATTGTCAAATACAGAACTTAAAATTGATAGCTTCTAATTATTATTGTAAATTATAACTTGAAGATCTGAACTTGTAATTGTCAAATACAGAACTTAAAATTGATAGCTTCTAATTATTATTGCAAATAATAACTTGAAGATCTGAACTTGTAATTGTCAAATACAGAACTTAAATTTGATAGCTTCTAATTATTATTGCAAAATATAATTTGAAGATCTGAACTTGTAATAGACAAATACGCAACTTAGCATTGTTAAATACAAATTGTGATTGCAAATAATAACTTGAAGATCTGAACCTGTAATAGGTAAATACAGAACTTCTAATTGTTAAATGCAAATTATTAGTGCAAATTATAATTTGAAGATCTGAACTAGTAATTGTCAAATACAGAACTTAAAATTGATAGCTTCTAATTATTATTGCAAATAATAACTTGAAGATCTGAACTTGTAAATTGTCAAATACAGAACTTAAAATTGATAGCTTCTAATTATTATTTCAAATTATAACTTGAAGATCTGAACTTGTAATTGTCAAATACAGAACTTCTAATTGTTAAATACAAATTATTAGTGCAAATTATAACTTGTAGATCTGAACTTGTAATTGTCAAATACAGAACTTAAAATTGATAGCTTCTAATTATTATTGTAAATTATAACTTGAAGATCTGAACTTGTAATAGTGAATTACAGAACTTAGATTTGTCAAATTCAAATTATTATTTCTAATTATAACTTGAAGATCTGAACTAGTAATTGTCAAATACAGAACTTAAAATTGATAGCTTCTAATTATTATTGCAAATTATAACTTGAAGATCTGAACTTGTAATTGTCAAATACAGAACTTAAAATTGAGAGCTTCAAATTATTATTTCAAATTATAACTTGAAGAACTGAACTTGTAATTGCCAAATACAGAACTTAAAATTAATACCTTCTAATTATTATTGCAAATAATAACTTGAAGATCTGAACTTGTAATTGTCAAATGCAGAACTTAAAATTGATAGCTTCTAATTATTATTGCAAATAATAATTTGAAGATCTGTACTTGTAATTGTCAAATACAGAACTTAAAATTGAGAGCTTCAAATTATTATTTCAAATTATAACTTGAAGAACTGAACTTGTAATTGCCAAATACAGAACTTAAAATTAATACCTTCTAATTATTATTGCAAATAATAACTTGAAGATCTGAACTTGTAAATTGTCAAATACAGAACTTAAAATTGATAGCTTCTAATTATTATTTCAAATTATAACTTGAAGATCTGAACTTGTAATTGTCAAATACAGAACTTCTAATTGTTAAATACAAATTATTAGTGCAAATTATAACTTGTAGATCTGAACTTGTAATTGTCAAATACAGAACTTAAAATTGATAGCTTCTAATTATTATTGTAAATTATAACTTGAAGATCTGAACTTGTAATAGTGAATTACAGAACTTAGATTTGTCAAATTCAAATTATTATTTCTAATTATAACTTGAAGATCTGAACTAGTAATTGTCAAATACAGAACTTAAAATTGATAGCTTCTAATTATTATTGCAAATTATAACTTGAAGATCTGAACTTGTAATTGTCAAATACAGAACTTAAAATTGAGAGCTTCAAATTATTATTTCAAATTATAACTTGAAGAACTGAACTTGTAATTGCCAAATACAGAACTTAAAATTAATACCTTCTAATTATTATTGCAAATAATAACTTGAAGATCTGAACTTGTAATTGTCAAATGCAGAACTTAAAATTGATAGCTTCTAATTATTATTGCAAATAATAATTTGAAGATCTGTACTTGTAATTGTCAAATACAGAACTTAAAATTGATAGCTTATAATTATAATTCAAATTATAACTTGAAGATCTGAACTTGTAATAGTCAAATACAGAACTTCTAACTGTTAAATACAAATTATTAGTGCAAATTATAACTTGAAGATCTGAACTAGTAATTGTCAAATACAGAACTTAAAATTGATAGCTTCTAATTATTATTGCAAATTATAACTTGAAGATCTGAACTTGTAATTGTCAAATACAGAACTTAAAATTGATAGCTTCTAATTATTATTGTAAATTATAACTTGAAGATCTGAACTTGTAATTGTCAATTACAGAACTTAAAATTGATAGCTTCTAATTATTATTGCAAATAATAACTTGAAGATCTGAACTTGTAATTGTCAAATACAGAACTTAAAATTAATAGCTTCTAATTATTATTGCAAATTATAATTTGAAGATCTGAACTTGTAATAGACAAATACGCAACTTAGCATTGTTAAATACAAATTGTGATTGCAAATTATAACTTGAAGATCTGAACCTTTAATAGGTAAATACAGAACTTCGAATTGTTAAATTCAAACTAAGATTGCAAATAATAATTCGAAGATCTGAACTTGTAATAGTCAAATACAGAACTTCTAATTGTTAAATACAAATTATTAGTGCAAATTATAACTTGAAGATCTGAACTAGTAATTGTCAAATACAGAACTTAAAATTGATAGCTTCTAATTATTATTGCAAATTATAACTTGAAGATCTGAACTTGTAATTGTCAAATACAGAACTTCTAATTGTTAAATACAAATTATTAGTGCAAATTATAACTTGAAGATCTGAACTTGTAATTGTCAAATACAGAACTTAAAATTGATAGCTTATAATTATTATTGCAAATTATAACTTGAAGATCTGAACTTCTAATTGTCAAATACAGAACTTCTAATTGTTAAATACAAATTATTAGTGCAAATTATTACTTGAAGATCTGAACATGTAATTGTTAAATACAGAACTTGAAATTGATAGCTACTAATTATTATTGTAAATTATAACTTGAAGATCTGAACTTGTAATAGTGAATTACAGAACTTAGATTTGTTAAATTCAAATTATTACTTCAAATTATAACTTGAAGATCTGAACTAGTAATTGTCAAATACAGAACTTAAAATTGATAGCTTCTAATTATTATTGCAAATTATAACTTGAAGATCTGAACTTGTAATTGTCAAATACAGAACTTAAAATTAATAGCTTCTAATTATTATTGCAAATTATAACTTGAAGATATGAACTTGTAATTGTCAAATACAGAACTTAAAATTGATAGCTTCTCATTATTATTGTAAATTATAACTTGAAGATCTGAACTCGTAATAGTCAAATACAGAACTTAAAATTGATAGCTTCTAATTATTATTGTAAATTATAACTTGAAGATCTGAACTTGTAATAGTGAATTACAGAACTTAGATTTGTTAAATTCAAATTATTATTTCAAAGTATAACTTGAAGATCTGAACTAGTAATTGTCAAATACAGAACTTAAAATTGATAGCTTCTAATTATTATTGCAAATTATAACTTGAAGATCTGAACTTGTAATTGTCAAATGCAGAACTTAAAATTGATAGCTTCTAATTATTATTTCAAATTATAACTTGAAGATCTGAACTTGTAATTGTCAAATACAGAACTTAAAATTGATAGCTTCTAATTATTATTGTAAATTATAACTTGAAGATCTGAACTTGTAATTGTCAATTACAGAACTTAAAATTGATAGCTTCTAATTATTATTGCAAATAATAACTTGAAGATCTGAACTTGTAATTGTCAAATACAGAACTTAAAATTAATAGCTTCTAATTATTATTGCAAATTATAATTTGAACATCTGAACTTGTAATAGACAAATACGCAACTTAGCATTGTTAAATACAAATTGTGATTGCAAATTATAACTTGAAGATCTGAACCTTTAATAGGTAAATACAGAACTTCGAATTGTTAAATTCAAACTAAGATTGCAAATAATAATTCGAAGATCTGAACTTGTAATAGTCAAATACAGAACTTCTAATTGTTAAATACAAATTATTAGTGCAAATTATAACTTGAAGATCTGAACTAGTAATTGTCAAATACAGAACTTAAAATTGATAGCTTCTAATTATTATTGCAAATTATAACTTGAAGATCTGAACTTGTAATTGTCAAATACAGAACTTCTAATTGTTAAATACAAACTATTAGTGCAAATTATAACTTGAAGATCTGAACTTGTAATTGTCAAATACAGAACTTAAAATTGATAGCTTATAATTATTATTGCAAATTATAACTTGAAAATCTGAACTTCTAATTGTCAAATACAGAACTTCTAATTGTTAAATACAAATTATTAGTGCAAATTATTACTTGAAGATCTGAACATGTAATTGTCAAATACAGAACTTGAAATTGATAGCTACTAATTATTATTGTAAATTATAACTTGAAGATCTGAACTTGTAATAGTGAATTACAGAACTTAGATTTGTTAAATTCAAATTATTACTTCACATTATAACTTGAAGATCTGAACTAGTAATTGTCAAATACAGAACTTAAAATTGATAGCTTCTAATTATTATTGCAAATTATAACTTGAAGATATGAACTTGTAATTGTCAAATACAGAACTTAAAATTGATAGCTTCTAATTATTATTGTAAATTATAACTTGAAGATCTGAACTCGTAATAGTCAAATACAGAACTTAAATTTGATAGCTTCTAATTATTATTGTAAATTATAACTTGAAGATCTGAACTTGTAATAGTGAATTACAGAACTTAGATTTGTTAAATTCAAATTATTATTTCAAAGTATAACTTGAAGATCTGAACTAGTAATTGTCAAATACAGAACTTAAAATTGATAGCTTCTAATTATTATTGCAAATTATAACTTGAAGATCTGAACTTGTAATTGTCAAATGCTGAACTTAAAATTGATAGCTTCTAATTATTATTTCAAATTATAAGTTGAAGATCTGAACTTGTAATTATCAAATACAGAACTTAAAATTGATAGCTTCTAATTATTATTGCAAATAATAACTTGCAGATCTGTACTTGTAATTGTCAAATACAGAACTTAAAATTGATAGCTTATAATTATAGTTCAAATTATAACTTGAAGATCTGAACTTGTAATAGTCAAATACAGAACATCGAATTGTTAAATACAAATTATTAGTGCAAATTATAACTTGAAGATCTGAACTTGTAATAGGTAAATACAGAACTTCTAATTGTTAAATTCAAACTAAGATTGCAAATAATAATTTGAAAATCTGAACTAGTAATAGTCAAATACAGAACTTCTAACTGTTAAAAACAAATTATTAGTGCAAATTATAACTTGAAGATCTGAACTTGTAATTGTCAAATACAGAACTTAAAATTGATAGCTTCTAATTATTATTGCAAATTATAACTTGAAGATCTGAACTTGTAATTGTCAAATACAGAACTTAAAATTGATAGCTTCTAATTATTATTTCAAATTATAACTTGAAGATCTGAACTTGTAATTGTCAAATACAGAACTTCTAATTGTTAAATACAAATTATTAGTGCAAATTATAACTTGTAGATCTGAACTTGTAATTGTCAAATACAGAACTTAAAATTGATAGCTTCTAATTATTATTGTAAATTATAACTTGAAGATCTGAACTTGTAATAGTGAATTACAGAACTTAGATTTGTCAAATTCAAATTATTATTTCTAATTATAACTTGAAGATCTGAACTAGTAATTGTCAAATACAGAACTTAAAATTGATAGCTTCTAATTATTATTGCAAATTATAACTTGAAGATCTGAACTTGTAATTGTCAAATACAGAACTTAAAATTGAGAGCTTCAAATTATTATTTCAAATTATAACTTGAAGAACTGAACTTGTAATTGCCAAATACAGAACTTAAAATTAATACCTTCTAATTATTATTGCAAATAATAACTTGAAGATCTGAACTTGTAATTGTCAAATGCAGAACTTAAAATTGATAGCTTCTAATTATTATTGCAAATAATAATTTGAAGATCTGTACTTGTAATTGTCAAATACAGAACTTAAAATTGATAGCTTATAATTATAATTCAAATTATAACTTGAAGATCTGAACTTGTAATAATCAAATACAGAACTTCTAACTGTTAAATACAAATTATTAGTGCAAATTATAACTTGAAGATCTGAACTAGTAATTGTCAAATACAGAACTTAAAATTGATAGCTTCTAATTATTATTGCAAATTATAACTTGAAGATCTGAACTTGTAATTGTCAAATACAGAACTTAAAATTGATAGCTTCTAATTATTATTGTAAATTATAACTTGAAGATCTGAACTTGTAATTGTCAATTACAGAACTTAAAATTGATAGCTTCTAATTATTATTGCAAATAATAACTTGAAGATCTGAACTTGTAATTGTCAAATACAGAACTTAAAATTAATAGCTTCTAATTATTATTGCAAATTATAATTTGAACATCTGAACTTGTAATAGACAAATACGCAACTTAGCATTGTTAAATACAAATTGTGATTGCAAATTATAACTTGAAGATCTGAACTTGTAATTGTCAAATACAGAACATAAAATTGATAGCTTCTAATTATTATTTCAAATTATAACTTGAAGATCTGAACTTGTAATTGTCAAATACAGAACTTAAAATTAATAGCTTCTAATTATTATTGCAAATTATAACTTGAAGATCTGAACTAGTAATTGTCAAATACAGAACTTAAAATTGATAGCTTCTAATTATTATTGTAAGTTATAACTTGAAGATCTGAACTAGTAATTGTCAAATACAGAACTTAAAATTGATAGCTTCTAATTATGATTGCAAATTATAACTTGAAGATCTGAACTTGTAATTGTCAAATGCAGAACTTAAAATTGATAGCTTCTAATTATTATTTCAAATTATAACTTGAAGATCTGAACTTGTAATTGTTAAATACAGAACTTCAAATTGTTAAATACAAATTATTAGTGCAAATTATTACTTGAAGATCTGAACATGTAATTGTTAAATACAGAACTTGAAATTGATAGCTACTAATTATTATTGTAAATTATAACTTGAAGATCTGAACTTGTAATAGTGAATTACAGAACTTAGATTTGTTAAATTCAAATTATTACTTCAAATTATAACTTGAAGATCTGAACTAGTAATTGTCAAATACAGAACTTAAAATTGATAGCTTCTAATTATTATTGCAAATTATAACTTGAAGATCTGAACTTGTAATTGTCAAATACAGAACTTAAAATTAATAGCTTCTAATTATTATTGCAAATTATAACTTGAAGATATGAACTTGTAATTGTCAAATACAGAACTTAAAATTGATAGCTTCTCATTATTATTGTAAATTATAACTTGAAGATCTGAACTCGTAATAGTCAAATACAGAACTTAAAATTGATAGCTTCTAATTATTATTGTAAATTATAACTTGAAGATCTGAACTTGTAATAGTGAATTACAGAACTTAGATTTGTTAAATTCAAATTATTATTTCAAAGTATAACTTGAAGATCTGAACTAGTAATTGTCAAATACAGAACTTAAAATTGATAGCTTCTAATTATTATTGCAAATTATAACTTGAAGATCTGAACTTGTAATTGTCAAATGCAGAACTTAAAATTGATAGCTTCTAATTATTATTTCAAATTATAACTTGAAGATCTGAACTTGTAATTGTCAAATACAGAACTTAAAATTGATAGCTTCTAATTATTATTGTAAATTATAACTTGAAGATCTGAACTTGTAATTGTCAATTACAGAACTTAAAATTGATAGCTTCTAATTATTATTGCAAATAATAACTTGAAGATCTGAACTTGTAATTGTCAAATACAGAACTTAAAATTAATAGCTTCTAATTATTATTGCAAATTATAATTTGAACATCTGAACTTGTAATAGACAAATACGCAACTTAGCATTGTTAAATACAAATTGTGATTGCAAATTATAACTTGAAGATCTGAACCTTTAATAGGTAAATACAGAACTTCGAATTGTTAAATTCAAACTAAGATTGCAAATAATAATTCGAAGATCTGAACTTGTAATAGTCAAATACAGAACTTCTAATTGTTAAATACAAATTATTAGTGCAAATTATAACTTGAAGATCTGAACTAGTAATTGTCAAATACAGAACTTAAAATTGATAGCTTCTAATTATTATTGCAAATTATAACTTGAAGATCTGAACTTGTAATTGTCAAATACAGAACTTCTAATTGTTAAATACAAACTATTAGTGCAAATTATAACTTGAAGATCTGAACTTGTAATTGTCAAATACAGAACTTAAAATTGATAGCTTATAATTATTATTGCAAATTATAACTTGAAAATCTGAACTTCTAATTGTCAAATACAGAACTTCTAATTGTTAAATACAAATTATTAGTGCAAATTATTACTTGAAGATCTGAACATGTAATTGTCAAATACAGAACTTGAAATTGATAGCTACTAATTATTATTGTAAATTATAACTTGAAGATCTGAACTTGTAATAGTGAATTACAGAACTTAGATTTGTTAAATTCAAATTATTACTTCACATTATAACTTGAAGATCTGAACTAGTAATTGTCAAATACAGAACTTAAAATTGATAGCTTCTAATTATTATTGCAAATTATAACTTGAAGATATGAACTTGTAATTGTCAAATACAGAACTTAAAATTGATAGCTTCTAATTATTATTGTAAATTATAACTTGAAGATCTGAACTCGTAATAGTCAAATACAGAACTTAAATTTGATAGCTTCTAATTTTTATTGTAAATTATAACTTGAAGATCTGAACTTGTAATAGTGAATTACAGAACTTAGATTTGTTAAATTCAAATTATTATTTCAAAGTATAACTTGAAGATCTGAACTAGTAATTGTCAAATACAGAACTTAAAATTGATAGCTTCTAATTATTATTGCAAATTATAACTTGAAGATCTGAACTTGTAATTGTCAAATGCTGAACTTAAAATTGATAGCTTCTAATTATTATTTCAAATTATAAGTTGAAGATCTGAACTTGTAATTATCAAATACAGAACTTAAAATTGATAGCTTCTAATTATTATTGCAAATAATAACTTGCAGATCTGTACTTGTAATTGTCAAATACAGAACTTAAAATTGATAGCTTATAATTATAGTTCAAATTATAACTTGAAGATCTGAACTTGTAATAGTCAAATACAGAACATCGAATTGTTAAATACAAATTATTAGTGCAAATTATAACTTGAAGATCTGAACTTGTAATAGGTAAATACAGAACTTCTAATTGTTAAATTCAAACTAAGATTGCAAATAATAATTTGAAAATCTGAACTAGTAATAGTCAAATACAGAACTTCTAACTGTTAAAAACAAATTATTAGTGCAAATTATAACTTGAAGATCTGAACTTGTAATTGTCAAATACAGAACTTAAAATTGATAGCTTCTAATTATTATTGCAAATTATAACTTGAAGATCTGAACTTGTAATTGTCAAATACAGAACTTAAAATTGATAGCTTCTAATTATTATTTCAAATTATAACTTGAAGATCTGAACTTGTAATTGTCAAATACAGAACTTCTAATTGTTAAATACAAATTATTAGTGCAAATTATAACTTGTAGATCTGAACTTGTAATTGTCAAATACAGAACTTAAAATTGATAGCTTCTAATTATTATTGTAAATTATAACTTGAAGATCTGAACTTGTAATAGTGAATTACAGAACTTAGATTTGTCAAATTCAAATTATTATTTCTAATTATAACTTGAAGATCTGAACTAGTAATTGTCAAATACAGAACTTAAAATTGATAGCTTCTAATTATTATTGCAAATTATAACTTGAAGATCTGAACTTGTAATTGTCAAATACAGAACTTAAAATTGAGAGCTTCAAATTATTATTTCAAATTATAACTTGAAGAACTGAACTTGTAATTGCCAAATACAGAACTTAAAATTAATACCTTCTAATTATTATTGCAAATAATAACTTGAAGATCTGAACTTGTAATTGTCAAATGCAGAACTTAAAATTGATAGCTTCTAATTATTATTGCAAATAATAATTTGAAGATCTGTACTTGTAATTGTCAAATACAGAACTTAAAATTGATAGCTTATAATTATAATTCAAATTATAACTTGAAGATCTGAACTTGTAATAATCAAATACAGAACTTCTAACTGTTAAATACAAATTATTAGTGCAAATTATAACTTGAAGATCTGAACTAGTAATTGTCAAATACAGAACTTAAAATTGATAGCTTCTAATTATTATTGCAAATTATAACTTGAAGATCTGAACTTGTAATTGTCAAATACAGAACTTAAAATTGATAGCTTCTAATTATTATTGTAAATTATAACTTGAAGATCTGAACTTGTAATTGTCAATTACAGAACTTAAAATTGATAGCTTCTAATTATTATTGCAAATAATAACTTGAAGATCTGAACTTGTAATTGTCAAATACAGAACTTAAAATTAATAGCTTCTAATTATTATTGCAAATTATAATTTGAACATCTGAACTTGTAATAGACAAATACGCAACTTAGCATTGTTAAATACAAATTGTGATTGCAAATTATAACTTGAAGATCTGAACTTGTAATTGTCAAATACAGAACATAAAATTGATAGCTTCTAATTATTATTTCAAATTATAACTTGAAGATCTGAACTTGTAATTGTCAAATACAGAACTTAAAATTAATAGCTTCTAATTATTATTGCAAATTATAACTTGAAGATCTGAACTAGTAATTGTCAAATACAGAACTTAAAATTGATAGCTTCTAATTATTATTGTAAGTTATAACTTGAAGATCTGAACTAGTAATTGTCAAATACAGAACTTAAAATTGATAGCTTCTAATTATGATTGCAAATTATAACTTGAAGATCTGAACTTGTAATTGTCAAATGCAGAACTTAAAATTGATAGCTTCTAATTATTATTTCAAATAATAATTCGAAGATCTGAACTTGTAATAGTCAAATACAGAACTTCTAATTGTTAAATACAAATTATTAGTGCAAATTATAATTTGAAGATCTGAACTAGTAATTGTCAAATACAGAACTTAAAATTGATAGCTTCTAATTATTATTGCAAATTATAACTTGAAGATCTGAACTTTTAATTGTCAAATACAGAACTTCAAATTGTTAAATACAAATTATTAGTGCAAATTATAACTTGAAGATCTGAACTTGTAATTGTCAAATACAGAACTTAATATTGATAGCTTCTAATTATTATTTCAAATTATAACTTGAAGATCTGAACTTGTAATTGTCAAATACAGAACTTAAAATTATAGCTTCTAATTATAATTGCAAATTATAACATGAAGATCTGAACTTGTAATTGTCAAATACAGAACTTCTAATTGTTAAATACAAATTATTAGTGCAAATTATAACTTGAAGATCTGAACTTGTAATTGTCAAATACAGAACTTAAAATTCATAGCTTCTAATTATTATTATAAATTATAACTTGAAGATCTGAACTTGTAATAGTGAATTACAGAACTTAGATTTGTTAAATTCAAATTATTATTTCAAAATATAACTTGAAGATCTGAACTAGTAATTGTCAAATACAGAACTTAAAATTGATAGCTTCTAATAATTATTGCAAATTATAACTTGAAGATCTGAACTTGTAATTGTCAAATGCAGAACTTAAAATTGATAGCTTCTAATTATTATTTCAAATTATAACTTGAAGATCTGAACTTGTAATTGTTAAATACAGAACTTCAAATTGTTAAATACAAATTATTAGTGCAAATTATAACTAGAAGATCTGAACTTCTAATTGTCAAATACAGCACTTAAAATTGATAGCTTCTAATTATTATTGTAAATTATAACTTGAAGATCTGAACTTGTAATAGTGAATTACAGAACTTAAAATTGATAGCTTCTAATTATTATTGTAAATTATAACTTGAAGATCTGAACTTGTAATTGTCAAATACAGAACTTGAAATTGATAGCTTCTAATTATTATTGCAAATAATAACTTGAAGATCTGAACTTGTAATTGTCAAATACAGAACTTAAAATTGATAGCTTCTAATTATTATTGCAAATAATAACTTGAAGATCTGAACTTGTAATTGTCAAATACAGAACTTAAAATTAATAACTTCTAATTATTATTGCAAAATATAATTTGAAGATCTGAACTTGTAATAGACAAATGCGCAACTTAGCATTGTTAAATACAAATTGTGATTGCAAATAATAACTTGAAGATCTGAACCTGTAATAGGTAAATACAGAACTTCGAATTGTTAAATTCAAACTAAGATTGCAAATAATAATTCGAAGATCTGAACTTGTAATAGTCAAATACAGAACTTCTAATTGTTAAATACAAATTATTAGTGCAAATTATAATTTGAAGATCTGAACTAGTAATTGTCAAATACAGAACTTAAAATTGATAGCTTTTAATTATTATTGCAAATTATAACTTGAAGATCTGAACTTTTAATTGTCAAATACAGAACTTCAAATTGTTAAATACAAATTATTAGTGCAAATTATAACTTGAAGATCTGAACTTGTAATTGTCAAATACAGAACTTAATATTGATAGCTTCTAATTATTATTTCAAATTATAACTTGAAGATCTGAACTTGTAATTGTCAAATACAGAACTTAAAATTATAGCTTCTAATTATAATTGCAAATTATAACATGAAGATCTGAACTTGTAATTGTCAAATACAGAACTTCTAATTGTTAAATACAAATTATTAGTGCAAATTATAACTTGAAGATCTGAACTTGTAATTGTCAAATACAGAACTTAAAATTCATAGCTTCTAATTATTATTATAAATTATAACTTGAAGATCTGAACTTGTAATAGTGAATTACAGAACTTAGATTTGATAAATTCAAATTATTATTTCAAAATATAACTTGAAGATCTGAACTAGTAATTGTCAAATACAGAACTTAAAATTGATAGCTTCTAATAATTATTGCAAATTATAACTTGAAGATCTGAACTTGTAATTGTCAAATACAGAACTTAAAATTGATAGCTTCTAATTATTATTGCAAATTATAACTTGAAGATCTGAACTTGTAATTGTCAAATACAGAACATAAAATTGATAGCTTCTAATTATTATTTCAAATTATAACTTGAAGATCTGAACTTGTAATTGTCAAATAAAGAACTTAAAATTAATAGCTTCTAATTATTATTGCAAATTATAACTTGAAGATCTGAACTTGTAATTGTCAAATACAGAACTTAAAATTGATAGCTTCTAATTATTCTTGTAAGTTATAACTTGAAGATCTGAACTTGTAATCGTGAATTACAGAACTTAGATTTGTTAAATTCAAATTATTATTTCAAATTATAACTTGAAGATCTGAACTAGTAATTGTCAAATACAGAACTTAAAATTGATAGCTTCTAATTATTATTGCAAATTATAACTTGAAGATCTGAACTTGTA
The DNA here is from genome assembly GCA_963170105.1 of Cantharis lateralis. Lineage (NCBI taxonomy): Eukaryota > Metazoa > Arthropoda > Insecta > Coleoptera > Cantharidae > Cantharis > Cantharis lateralis. The sequence goes on along the minus strand of OY720625.1, from coordinate 20,375,887 downwards.
ATTGTTAAATACAGAACTTCAAATTGTTAAATACAAATTATTAGTGCAAATTATAACTAGAAGATCTGAACTTGTAATTGTCAAATACAGCACTTAAAATTGATAGCTTCTAATTATTATTGTAAATTATAACTTGAAGATCTGAACTTGTAATAGTGAATTACAGAACTTAGATTTGATAAATTCAAATTATTATTTCAAATTATAACTTGTAGATCTGAACTAGTAATTGTCAAATACAGAAGTTAAAATTGATAGCTTCTAATTATTATTGCAAATTATAACTTGAAGATCTGAACTTGTAATTGTCAAATACAGAACTTAAAATTGATAGCTTCTAATTATTATTGTAAATTATAACTTGAAGATCTGAACTTGTAATTGTCAAATACAGAACTTAAAATTGATAGCTTCTAATTATTATTGCAAATAATAACTTGAAGATCTGAACTTGTAATTGTCAAATACAGAACTTAAATTTGATAGCTTCTAATTATTATTGCAAAATATAATTTGAAGATCTGAACTTGTAATAGACAAATACGCAACTTAGCATTGTTAAATACAAATTGTGATTGCAAATAATAACTTGAAGATCTGAACCTGTAATAGGTAAATACAGAACTTCTAATTGTTAAATGCAAATTATTAGTGCAAATTATAATTTGAAGATCTGAACTAGTAATTGTCAAATACAGAACTTAAAATTGATAGCTTCTAATTATTATTGCAAATAATAACTTGAAGATCTGAACTTGTAAATTGTCAAATACAGAACTTAAAATTGATAGCTTCTAATTATTATTTCAAATTATAACTTGAAGATCTGAACTTGTAATTGTCAAATACAGAACTTCTAATTGTTAAATACAAATTATTAGTGCAAATTATAACTTGTAGATCTGAACTTGTAATTGTCAAATACAGAACTTAAAATTGATAGCTTCTAATTATTATTGTAAATTATAACTTGAAGATCTGAACTTGTAATAGTGAATTACAGAACTTAGATTTGTCAAATTCCAATTATTATTTCTAATTATAACTTGAAGATCTGAACTAGTAATTGTCAAATACAGAACTTAAAATTGATAGCTTCTAATTATTATTGCAAATTATAACTTGAAGATCTGAACTTGTAATTGTCAAATACAGAACTTAAAATTGAGAGCTTCAAATTATTATTTCAAATTATAACTTGAAGAACTGAACTTGTAATTGCCAAATACAGAACTTAAAATTAATACCTTCTAATTATTATTGCAAATAATAACTTGAAGATCTGAACTTGTAATTGTCAAATGCAGAACTTAAAATTGATAGCTTCTAATTATTATTGCAAATAATAATTTGAAGATCTGTACTTGTAATTGTCAAATACAGAACTTAAAATTGAGAGCTTCAAATTATTATTTCAAATTATAACTTGAAGAACTGAACTTGTAATTGCCAAATACAGAACTTAAAATTAATACCTTCTAATTATTATTGCAAATAATAACTTGAAGATCTGAACTTGTAAATTGTCAAATACAGAACTTAAAATTGATAGCTTCTAATTATTATTTCAAATTATAACTTGAAGATCTGAACTTGTAATTGTCAAATACAGAACTTCTAATTGTTAAATACAAATTATTAGTGCAAATTATAACTTGTAGATCTGAACTTGTAATTGTCAAATACAGAACTTAAAATTGATAGCTTCTAATTATTATTGTAAATTATAACTTGAAGATCTGAACTTGTAATAGTGAATTACAGAACTTAGATTTGTCAAATTCAAATTATTATTTCTAATTATAACTTGAAGATCTGAACTAGTAATTGTCAAATACAGAACTTAAAATTGATAGCTTCTAATTATTATTGCAAATTATAACTTGAAGATCTGAACTTGTAATTGTCAAATACAGAACTTAAAATTGAGAGCTTCAAATTATTATTTCAAATTATAACTTGAAGAACTGAACTTGTAATTGCCAAATACAGAACTTAAAATTAATACCTTCTAATTATTATTGATAATAATAACTTGAAGATCTGAACTTGTAATTGTCAAATGCAGAACTTAAAATTGATAGCTTCTAATTATTATTGCAAATAATAATTTGAAGATCTGTACTTGTAATTGTCAAATACAGAACTTAAAATTGATAGCTTATAATTATAATTCAAATTATAACTTGAAGATCTGAACTTGTAATAGTCAAATACAGAACTTCTAACTGTTAAATACAAATTATTAGTGCAAATTATAACTTGAAGATCTGAACTAGTAATTGTCAAATACAGAACTTAAAATTGATAGCTTCTAATTATTATTGCAAATTATAACTTGAAGATCTGAACTTGTAATTGTCAAATACAGAACTTAAAATTGATAGCTTCTAATTATTATTGTAAATTATAACTTGAAGATCTGAACTTGTAATTGTCAATTACAGAACTTAAAATTGATAGCTTCTAATTATTATTGCAAATAATAACTTGAAGATCTGAACTTGTAATTGTCAAATACAGAACTTAAAATTAATAGCTTCTAATTATTATTGCAAATTATAATTTGAAGATCTGAACTTGTAATAGACAAATACGCAACTTAGCATTGTTAAATACAAATTGTGATTGCAAATTATAACTTGAAGATCTGAACCTTTAATAGGTAAATACAGAACTTCGAATTGTTAAATTCAAACTAAGATTGCAAATAATAATTCGAAGATCTGAACTTGTAATAGTCAAATACAGAACTTCTAATTGTTAAATACAAATTATTAGTGCAAATTATAACTTGAAGATCTGAACTAGTAATTGTCAAATACAGAACTTAAAATTGATAGCTTCTAATTATTATTGCAAATTATAACTTGAAGATCTGAACTTGTAATTGTCAAATACAGAACTTCTAATTGTTAAATACAAATTATTAGTGCAAATTATAACTTGAAGATCTGAACTTGTAATTGTCAAATACAGAACTTAAAATTGATAGCTTATAATTATTATTGCAAATTATAACTTGAAGATCTGAACTTCTAATTGTCAAATACAGAACTTCTAATTGTTAAATACAAATTATTAGTGCAAATTATTACTTGAAGATCTGAACATGTAATTGTTAAATACAGAACTTGAAATTGATAGCTACTAATTATTATTGTAAATTATAACTTGAAGATCTGAACTTGTAATAGTGAATTACAGAACTTAGATTTGTTAAATTCAAATTATTACTTCAAATTATAACTTGAAGATCTGAACTAGTAATTGTCAAATACAGAACTTAAAATTGATAGCTTCTAATTATTATTGCAAATTATAACTTGAAGATCTGAACTTGTAATTGTCAAATACAGAACTTAAAATTAATAGCTTCTAATTATTATTGCAAATTATAACTTGAAGATATGAACTTGTAATTGTCAAATACAGAACTTAAAATTGATAGCTTCTCATTATTATTGTAAATTATAACTTGAAGATCTGAACTCGTAATAGTCAAATACAGAACTTAAAATTGATAGCTTCTAATTATTATTGTAAATTATAACTTGAAGATCTGAACTTGTAATAGTGAATTACAGAACTTAGATTTGTTAAATTCAAATTATTATTTCAAAGTATAACTTGAAGATCTGAACTAGTAATTGTCAAATACAGAACTTAAAATTGATAGCTTCTAATTATTATTGCAAATTATAACTTGAAGATCTGAACTTGTAATTGTCAAATGCAGAACTTAAAATTGATAGCTTCTAATTATTATTTCAAATTATAACTTGAAGATCTGAACTTGTAATTGTCAAATACAGAACTTAAAATTGATAGCTTCTAATTATTATTGTAAATTATAACTTGAAGATCTGAACTTGTAATTGTCAATTACAGAACTTAAAATTGATAGCTTCTAATTATTATTGCAAATAATAACTTGAAGATCTGAACTTGTAATTGTCAAATACAGAACTTAAAATTAATAGCTTCTAATTATTATTGCAAATTATAATTTGAACATCTGAACTTGTAATAGACAAATACGCAACTTAGCATTGTTAAATACAAATTGTGATTGCAAATTATAACTTGAAGATCTGAACCTTTAATAGGTAAATACAGAACTTCGAATTGTTAAATTCAAACTAAGATTGCAAATAATAATTCGAAGATCTGAACTTGTAATAGTCAAATACAGAACTTCTAATTGTTAAATACAAATTATTAGTGCAAATTATAACTTGAAGATCTGAACTAGTAATTGTCAAATACAGAACTTAAAATTGATAGCTTCTAATTATTATTGCAAATTATAACTTGAAGATCTGAACTTGTAATTGTCAAATACAGAACTTCTAATTGTTAAATACAAACTATTAGTGCAAATTATAACTTGAAGATCTGAACTTGTAATTGTCAAATACAGAACTTAAAATTGATAGCTTATAATTATTATTGCAAATTATAACTTGAAAATCTGAACTTCTAATTGTCAAATACAGAACTTCTAATTGTTAAATACAAATTATTAGTGCAAATTATTACTTGAAGATCTGAACATGTAATTGTCAAATACAGAACTTGAAATTGATAGCTACTAATTATTATTGTAAATTATAACTTGAAGATCTGAACTTGTAATAGTGAATTACAGAACTTAGATTTGTTAAATTCAAATTATTACTTCAAATTATAACTTGAAGATCTGAACTAGTAATTGTCAAATACAGAACTTAAAATTGATAGCTTCTAATTATTATTGCAAATTATAACTTGAAGATATGAACTTGTAATTGTCAAATACAGAACTTAAAATTGATAGCTTCTAATTATTATTGTAAATTATAACTTGAAGATCTGAACTCGTAATAGTCAAATACAGAACTTAAATTTGATAGCTTCTAATTATTATTGTAAATTATAACTTGAAGATCTGAACTTGTAATAGTGAATTACAGAACTTAGATTTGTTAAATTCAAATTATTATTTCAAAGTATAACTTGAAGATCTGAACTAGTAATTGTCAAATACAGAACTTAAAATTGATAGCTTCTAATTATTATTGCAAATTATAACTTGAAGATCTGAACTTGTAATTGTCAAATGCTGAACTTAAAATTGATAGCTTCTAATTATTATTTCAAATTATAAGTTGAAGATCTGAACTTGTAATTATCAAATACAGAACTTAAAATTGATAGCTTCTAATTATTATTGCAAATAATAACTTGCAGATCTGTACTTGTAATTGTCAAATACAGAACTTAAAATTGATAGCTTATAATTATAGTTCAAATTATAACTTGAAGATCTGAACTTGTAATAGTCAAATACAGAACATCGAATTGTTAAATACAAATTATTAGTGCAAATTATAACTTGAAGATCTGAACTTGTAATAGGTAAATACAGAACTTCTAATTGTTAAATTCAAACTAAGATTGCAAATAATAATTTGAAAATCTGAACTAGTAATAGTCAAATACAGAACTTCTAACTGTTAAAAACAAATTATTAGTGCAAATTATAACTTGAAGATCTGAACTTGTAATTGTCAAATACAGAACTTAAAATTGATAGCTTCTAATTATTATTGCAAATTATAACTTGAAGATCTGAACTTGTAATTGTCAAATACAGAACTTAAAATTGATAGCTTCTAATTATTATTTCAAATTATAACTTGAAGATCTGAACTTGTAATTGTCAAATACAGAACTTCTAATTGTTAAATACAAATTATTAGTGCAAATTATAACTTGTAGATCTGAACTTGTAATTGTCAAATACAGAACTTAAAATTGATAGCTTCTAATTATTATTGTAAATTATAACTTGAAGATCTGAACTTGTAATAGTGAATTACAGAACTTAGATTTGTCAAATTCAAATTATTATTTCTAATTATAACTTGAAGATCTGAACTAGTAATTGTCAAATACAGAACTTAAAATTGATAGCTTCTAATTATTATTGCAAATTATAACTTGAAGATCTGAACTTGTAATTGTCAAATACAGAACTTAAAATTGAGAGCTTCAAATTATTATTTCAAATTATAACTTGAAGAACTGAACTTGTAATTGCCAAATACAGAACTTAAAATTAATACCTTCTAATTATTATTGCAAATAATAACTTGAAGATCTGAACTTGTAATTGTCAAATGCAGAACTTAAAATTGATAGCTTCTAATTATTATTGCAAATAATAATTTGAAGATCTGTACTTGTAATTGTCAAATACAGAACTTAAAATTGATAGCTTATAATTATAATTCAAATTATAACTTGAAGATCTGAACTTGTAATAATCAAATACAGAACTTCTAACTGTTAAATACAAATTATTAGTGCAAATTATAACTTGAAGATCTGAACTAGTAATTGTCAAATACAGAACTTAAAATTGATAGCTTCTAATTATTATTGCAAATTATAACTTGAAGATCTGAACTTGTAATTGTCAAATACAGAACTTAAAATTGATAGCTTCTAATTATTATTGTAAATTATAACTTGAAGATCTGAACTTGTAATTGTCAATTACAGAACTTAAAATTGATAGCTTCTAATTATTATTGCAAATAATAACTTGAAGATCTGAACTTGTAATTGTCAAATACAGAACTTAAAATTAATAGCTTCTAATTATTATTGCAAATTATAATTTGAACATCTGAACTTGTAATAGACAAATACGCAACTTAGCATTGTTAAATACAAATTGTGATTGCAAATTATAACTTGAAGATCTGAACTTGTAATTGTCAAATACAGAACATAAAATTGATAGCTTCTAATTATTATTTCAAATTATAACTTGAAGATCTGAACTTGTAATTGTCAAATACAGAACTTAAAATTAATAGCTTCTAATTATTATTGCAAATTATAACTTGAAGATCTGAACTAGTAATTGTCAAATACAGAACTTAAAATTGATAGCTTCTAATTATTATTGTAAGTTATAACTTGAAGATCTGAACTAGTAATTGTCAAATACAGAACTTAAAATTGATAGCTTCTAATTATGATTGCAAATTATAACTTGAAGATCTGAACTTGTAATTGTCAAATGCAGAACTTAAAATTGATAGCTTCTAATTATTATTTCAAATTATAACTTGAAGATCTGAACTTGTAATTGTTAAATACAGAACTTCAAATTGTTAAATACAAATTATTAGTGCAAATTATAACTAGAAGATCTGAACTTGTAATTGTCAAATACAGCACTTAAAATTGATAGCTTCTAATTATTATTGTAAATTATAACTTGAAGATCTGAACTTGTAATAGTGAATTACAGAACTTAAAATTGATAGCTTCTAATTATTATTGTAAATTATAACTTGAAGATCTGAACTTGTAATTGTCAAATACAGAACTTAAAATTGATAGCTTCTAATTATTATTGCAAATAATAACTTGAAGATCTGAACTTGTAATTGTCAAATACAGAACTTAAAATTGATAGCTTCTAATTATTATTGCAAATAATAACTTGAAGATCTGAACTTGTAATTGTCAAATACAGAACTTAAAATTAATAACTTCTAATTATTATTGCAAAATATAATTTGAAGATCTGAACTTGTAATAGACAAATGCGCAACTTAGCATTGTTAAATACAAATTGTGATTGCAAATAATAACTTGAAGATCTGAACCTGTAATAGGTAAATACAGAACTTCGAATTGTTAAATTCAAACTAAGATTGCAAATAATAATTCGAAGATCTGAACTTGTAATAGTCAAATACAGAACTTCTAATTGTTAAATACAAATTATTAGTGCAAATTATAATTTGAAGATCTGAACTAGTAATTGTCAAATACAGAACTTAAAATTGATAGCTTCTAATTATTATTGCAAATTATAACTTGAAGATCTGAACTTTTAATTGTCAAATACAGAACTTCAAATTGTTAAATACAAATTATTAGTGCAAATTATAACTTGAAGATCTGAACTTGTAATTGTCAAATACAGAACTTAATATTGATAGCTTCTAATTATTATTTCAAATTATAACTTGAAGATCTGAACTTGTAATTGTCAAATACAGAACTTAAAATTATAGCTTCTAATTATAATTGCAAATTATAACATGAAGATCTGAACTTGTAATTGTCAAATACAGAACTTCTAATTGTTAAATACAAATTATTAGTGCAAATTATAACTTGAAGATCTGAACTTGTAATTGTCAAATACAGAACTTAAAATTCATAGCTTCTAATTATTATTATAAATTATAACTTGAAGATCTGAACTTGTAATAGTGAATTACAGAACTTAGATTTGTTAAATTCAAATTATTATTTCAAAATATAACTTGAAGATCTGAACTAGTAATTGTCAAATACAGAACTTAAAATTGATAGCTTCTAATAATTATTGCAAATTATAACTTGAAGATCTGAACTTGTAATTGTCAAATACAGAACTTAAAATTGATAGCTTCTAATTATTATTGCAAATTATAACTTGAAGATCTGAACTTGTAATTGTCAAATACAGAACATAAAATTGATAGCTTCTAATTATTATTTCAAATTATAACTTGAAGATCTGAACTTGTAATTGTCAAATAAAGAACTTAAAATTAATAGCTTCTAATTATTATTGCAAATTATAACTTGAAGATCTGAACTTGTAATTGTCAAATACAGAACTTAAAATTGATAGCTTCTAATTATTCTTGTAAGTTATAACTTGAAGATCTGAACTTGTAATCGTGAATTACAGAACTTAGATTTGTTAAATTCAAATTATTATTTCAAATTATAACTTGAAGATCTGAACTAGTAATTGTCAAATACAGAACTTAAAATTGATAGCTTCTAATTATTATTGCAAATTATAACTTGAAGATCTGAACTTGTAATTGTTAAATACAGAACTTCAAATTGTTAAATACAAATTATTAGTGCAAATTATAACTAGAAGATCTGAACTTGTAATTGTCAAATACAGCACTTAAAATTGATAGCTTCTAATTATTATTGTAAATTATAACTTGAAGATCTGAACTTGTAATAGTGAATTACAGAACTTAGATTTGATAAATTCAAATTATTATTTCAAATTATAACTTGTAGATCTGAACTAGTAATTGTCAAATACAGAAGTTAAAATTGATAGCTTCTAATAATTATTGCAAATTATAACTTGAAGATCTGAACTTGTAATTGTCAAATACAGAACTTAAAATTGATAGCTTCTAATTATTATTGTAAATTATAACTTGAAGATCTGAACTTGTAATTGTCAAATACAGAACTTAAAATTGATAGCTTCTAATTATTATTGCAAATAATAACTTGAAGATCTGAACTTGTAATTGTCAAATACAGAACTTAAATTTGATAGCTTCTAATTATTATTGCAAAATATAATTTGAAGATCTGAACTTGTAATAGACAAATACGCAACTTAGCATTGTTAAATACAAATTGTGATTGCAAATAATAACTTGAAGATCTGAACCTGTAATAGGTAAATACAGAACTTCTAATTGTTAAATGCAAATTATTAGTGCAAATTATAATTTGAAGATCTGAACTAGTAATTGTCAAATACAGAACTTAAAATTGATAGCTTCTAATTATTATTGCAAATAATAACTTGAAGATCTGAACTTGTAAATTGTCAAATACAGAACTTAAAATTGATAGCTTCTAATTATTATTTCAAATTATAACTTGAAGATCTGAACTTGTAATTGTCAAATACAGAACTTCTAATTGTTAAATACAAATTATTAGTGCAAATTATAACTTGTAGATCTGAACTTGTAATTGTCAAATACAGAACTTAAAATTGATAGCTTCTAATTATTATTCTAAATTATAACTTGAAGATCTGAACTTGTAATAGTGAATTACAGAACTTAGATTTGTCAAATTCAAATTATTATTTCTAATTATAACTTGAAGATCTGAACTAGTAATTGTCAAATACAGAACTTAAAATTGATAGCTTCTAATTATTATTGCAAATTATAACTTGAAGATCTGAACTTGTAATTGTCAAATACAGAACTTAAAATTGAGAGCTTCAAATTATTATTTCAAATTATAACTTGAAGAACTGAACTTGTAATTGCCAAATACAGAACTTAAAATTAATACCTTCTAATTATTATTGCAAATAATAACTTGAAGATCTGAACTTGTAATTGTCAAATGCAGAACTTAAAATTGATAGCTTCTAATTATTATTGCAAATAATAATTTGAAGATCTGTACTTGTAATTGTCAAATACAGAACTTAAAATTGAGAGCTTCAAATTATTATTTCAAATTATAACTTGAAGAACTGAACTTGTAATTGCCAAATACAGAACTTAAAATTAATACCTTCTAATTATTATTGCAAATAATAACTTGAAGATCTGAACTTGTAAATTGTCAAATACAGAACTTAAAATTGATAGCTTCTAATTATTATTACAAATTATAACTTGAAGATCTGAACTTGTAATTGTCAAATACAGAACTTCTAATTGTTAAATACAAATTATTAGTGCAAATTATAACTTGTAGATCTGAACTTGTAATTGTCAAATACAGAACTTAAAATTGATAGCTTCTAATTATTATTGTAAATTATAACTTGAAGATCTGAACTTGTAATAGTGAATTACAGAACTTAGATTTGTCAAATTCAAATTATTATTTCTAATTATAACTTGAAGATCTGAACTAGTAATTGTCAAATACAGAACTTAAAATTGATAGCTTCTAATTATTATTGCAAATTATAACTTGAAGATCTGAACTTGTAATTGTCAAATACAGAACTTAAAATTGAGAGCTTCAAATTATTATTTCAAATTATAACTTGAAGAACTGAACTTGTAATTGCCAAATACAGAACTTAAAATTAATACCTTCTAATTATTATTGCAAATAATAACTTGAAGATCTGAACTTGAAATTGTCAAATGCAGAACTTAAAATTGATAGCTTCTAATTATTATTTCAAATAATAATTTGAAGATCTGTACTTGTAATTGTCAAATACAGAACTTAAAATTGATAGCTTATAATTATAATTCAAATTATAACTTGAAGATCTGAACTTGTAATAGTCAAATACAGAACTTCTAACTGTTAAATACAAATTATTAGTGCAAATTATAACTTGAAGATCTGAACTAGTAATTGTCAAATACAGAACTTAAAATTGATAGCTTCTAATTATTATTGCAAATTATAACTTGAAGATCTGAACTTGTAATTGTCAAATACAGAACTTAAAATTGATAGCTTCTAATTATTATTGTAAATTATAACTTGAAGATCTGAACTTGTAATTGTCAATTACAGAACTTAAAATTGATAGCTTCTAATTATTATTGCAAATAATAACTTGAAGATCTGAACTTGTAATTGTCAAATACAGAACTTAAAATTAATAGCTTCTAATTATTATTGCAAATTATAATTTGAAGATCTGAACTTGTAATAGACAAATACGCAACTTAGCATTGTTAAATACAAATTGTGATTGCAAATTATAACTTGAAGATCTGAACCTTTAATAGGTAAATACAGAACTTCGAATTGTTAAATTCAAACTAAGATTGCAAATAATAATTCGAAGATCTGAACTTGTAATAGTCAAATACAGAACTTCTAATTGTTAAATACAAATTATTAGTGCAAATTATAACTTGAAGATCTGAACTAGTAATTGTCAAATACAGAACTTAAAATTGATAGCTTCTAATTATTATTGCAAATTATAACTTGAAGATCTGAACTTGTAATTGTCAAATACAGAACTTCTAATTGTTAAATACAAATTATTAGTGCAAATTATAACTTGAAGATCTGAACTTGTAATTGTCAAATACAGAACTTAAAATTGATAGCTTATAATTATTATTGCAAATTATAACTTGAAGATCTGAACTTCTAATTGTCAAATACAGAACTTCTAATTGTTAAATACAAATTATTAGTGCAAATTATTACTTGAAGATCTGAACATGTAATTGTTAAATACAGAACTTGAAATTGATAGCTACTAATTATTATTGTAAATTATAACTTGAAGATCTGAACTTGTAATAGTGAATTACAGAACTTAGATTTGTTAAATTCAAATTATTACTTCAAATTATAACTTGAAGATCTGAACTAGTAATTGTCAAATACAGAACTTAAAATTGATAGCTTCTAATTATTATTGCAAATTATAACTTGAAGATCTGAACTTGTAATTGTCAAATACAGAACTTAAAATTAATAGCTTCTAATTATTATTGCAAATTATAACTTGAAGATATGAACTTGTAATTGTCAAATACAGAACTTAAAATTGATAGCTTCTCATTATTATTGTAAATTATAACTTGAAGATCTGAACTCGTAATAGTCAAATACAGAACTTAAAATTGATAGCTTCTAATTATTATTGTAAATTATAACTTGAAGATCTGAACTTGTAATAGTGAATTACAGAACTTAGATTTGTTAAATCCAATTATTATTTCAAAGTATAACTTGAAGATCTGAACTAGTAATTGTCAAATACAGAACTTAAAATTGATAGCTTCTAATTATTATTGCAAATTATAACTTGAAGATCTGAACTTGTAATTGTCAAATGCAGAACTTAAAATTGATAGCTTCTAATTATTATTTCAAATTATAACTTGAAGATCTGAACTTGTAATTGTCAAATACAGAACTTAAAATTGATAGCTTCTAATTATTATTGTAAATTATAACTTGAAGATCTGAACTTGTAATTGTCAATTACAGAACTTAAAATTGATAGCTTCTAATTATTATTGCAAATAATAACTTGAAGATCTGAACTTGTAATTGTCAAATACAGAACTTAAAATTAATAGCTTCTAATTATTATTGCAAATTATAATTTGAACATCTGAACTTGTAATAGACAAATACGCAACTTAGCATTGTTAAATACAAATTGTGATTGCAAATTATAACTTGAAGATCTGAACCTTTAATAGGTAAATACAGAACTTCGAATTGTTAAATTCAAACTAAGATTGCAAATAATAATTCGAAGATCTGAACTTGTAATAGTCAAATACAGAACTTCTAATTGTTAAATACAAATTATTAGTGCAAATTATAACTTGAAGATCTGAACTAGTAATTGTCAAATACAGAACTTAAAATTGATAGCTTCTAATTATTATTGCAAATTATAACTTGAAGATCTGAACTTGTAATTGTCAAATACAGAACTTCTAATTGTTAAATACAAACTATTAGTGCAAATTATAACTTGAAGGTCTGAACTTGTAATTGTCAAATACAGAACTTAAAATTGATAGCTTATAATTATTATTGCAAATTATAACTTGAAAATCTGAACTTCTAATTGTCAAATACAGAACTTCTAATTGTTAAATACAAATTATTAGTGCAAATTATTACTTGAAGATCTGAACATGTAATTGTCAAATACAGAACTTGAAATTGATAGCTACTAATTATTATTGTAAATTATAACTTGAAGATCTGAACTTGTAATAGTGAATTACAGAACTTAGATTTGTTAAATTCAAATTATTACTTCAAATTATAACTTGAAGATCTGAACTAGTAATTGTCAAATACAGAACTTAAAATTGATAGCTTCTAATTATTATTGCAAATTATAACTTGAAGATATGAACTTGTAATTGTCAAATACAGAACTTAAAATTGATAGCTTCTAATTATTATTGTAAATTATAACTTGAAGATCTGAACTCGTAATAGTCAAATACAGAACTTAAATTTGATAGCTTCTAATTATTATTGTAAATTATAACTTGAAGATCTGAACTTGTAATAGTGAATTACAGAACTTAGATTTGTTAAATTCAAATTATTATTTCAAAGTATAACTTGAAGATCTGAACTAGTAATTGTCAAATACAGAACTTAAAATTGATAGCTTCTAATTATTATTGCAAATTATAACTTGAAGATCTGAACTTGTAATTGTCAAATGCTGAACTTAAAATTGATAGCTTCTAATTATTATTTCAAATTATAAGTTGAAGATCTGAACTTGTAATTATCAAATACAGAACTTAAAATTGATAGCTTCTAATTATTATTGCAAATAATAACTTGCAGATCTGTACTTGTAATTGTCAAATACAGAACTTAAAATTGATAGCTTATAATTATAGTTCAAATTATAACTTGAAGATCTGAACTTGTAATAGTCAAATACAGAACATCGAATTGTTAAATACAAATTATTAGTGCAAATTATAACTTGAAGATCTGAACTTGTAATAGGTAAATACAGAACTTCTAATTGTTAAACTCAAACTAAGATTGCAAATAATAATTTGAAAATCTGAACTAGTAATAGTCAAATACAGAACTTCTAACTGTTAAAAACAAATTATTAGTGCAAATTATAACTTGAAGATCTGAACTTGTAATTGTCAAATACAGAACTTAAAATTGATAGCTTCTAATTATTATTGCAAATTATAACTTGAAGATCTGAACTTGTAATTGTCAAATACAGAACTTAAAATTGATAGCTTCTAATTATTATTTCAAATTATAACTTGAAGATCTGAACTTGTAATTGTCAAATACAGAACTTCTAATTGTTAAATACAAATTATTAGTGCAAATTATAACTTGTAGATCTGAACTTGTAATTGTCAAATACAGAACTTAAAATTGATAGCTTCTAATTATTATTGTAAATTATAACTTGAAGATCTGAACTTGTAATAGTGAATTACAGAACTTAGATTTGTCAAATTCAAATTATTATTTCTAATTATAACTTGAAGATCTGAACTAGTAATTGTCAAATACAGAACTTAAAATTGATAGCTTCTAATTATTATTGCAAATTATAACTTGAAGATCTGAACTTGTAATTGTCAAATACAGAACTTAAAATTGAGAGCTTCAAATTATTATTTCAAATTATAACTTGAAGAACTGAACTTGTAATTGCCAAATACAGAACTTAAAATTAATACCTTCTAATTATTATTGCAAATAATAACTTGAAGATCTGAACTTGTAATTGTCAAATGCAGAACTTAAAATTGATAGCTTCTAATTATTATTGCAAATAATAATTTGAAGATCTGTACTTGTAATTGTCAAATACAGAACTTAAAATTGATAGCTTATAATTATAATTCAAATTATAACTTGAAGATCTGAACTTGTAATAATCAAATACAGAACTTCTAACTGTTAAATACAAATTATTAGTGCAAATTATAACTTGAAGATCTGAACTAGTAATTGTCAAATACAGAACTTAAAATTGATAGCTTCTAATTATTATTGCAAATTATAACTTGAAGATCTGAACTTGTAATTGTCAAATACAGAACTTAAAATTGATAGCTTCTAATTATTATTGTAAATTATAACTTGAAGATCTGAACTTGTAATTGTCAATTACAGAACTTAAAATTGATAGCTTCTAATTATTATTGCAAATAATAACTTGAAGATCTGAACTTGTAATTGTCAAATACAGAACTTAAAATTAATAGCTTCTAATTATTATTGCAAATTATAATTTGAACATCTGAACTTGTAATAGACAAATACGCAACTTAGCATTGTTAAATACAAATTGTGATTGCAAATTATAACTTGAAGATCTGAACCTTTAATAGGTAAATACAGAACTTCGAATTGTTAAATTCAAACTAAGATTGCAAATAATAATTCGAAGATCTGAACTTGTAATAGTCAAATACAGAACTTCTAATTGTTAAATACAAATTATTAGTGCAAATTATAACTTGAAGATCTGAACTAGTAATTGTCAAATACAGAACTTAAAATTGATAGCTTCTAATTATTATTGCAAATTATAACTTGAAGATCTGAACTTGTAATTGTCAAATACAGAACTTCTAATTGTTAAATACAAATTATTAGTGCAAATTATAACTTGAAGATCTGAACTTGTAATTGTCAAATACAGAACTTAAAATTGATAGCTTATAATTATTATTGCAAATTATAACTTGAAGATCTGAACTTCTAATTGTCAAATACAGAACTTCTAATTGTTAAATACAAATTATTAGTGGAAATTATTACTTGAAGATCTGAACATGTAATTGTCAAATACAGAACTTGAAATTGATAGCTACTAATTATTATTGTAAATTATAACATGAAGATCTGAACTTGTAATAGTGAATTACAGAACTTAGATTTGTTAAATTCAAATTATTACTTCAAATTATAACTTGAAGATCTGAACTAGTAATTGTCAAATACAGAACTTAAAATTGATAGCTTCTAATTATTATTGCAAATTATAACTTGAAGATATGAACTTGTAATTGTCAAATACAGAACTTAAAATTGATAGCTTCTAATTATTATTGTAAATTATAACTTGAAGATCTGAACTCGTAATAGTCAAATACAGAACTTAAAATTGATAGCTTCTAATTATTATTGTAAATTATAACTTGAAGATCTGAACTTGTAATAGTGAATTACAGAACTTAGATTTGTTAAATTCAAATTATTATTTCAAAGTATAACTTGAAGATCTGAACTAGTAATTGTCAAATACAGAACTTAAAATTGATAGCTTCTAATTATTATTGCAAATTATAACTTGAAGATCTGAACTTGTAATTGTCAAATACAGAACTTCTAATTGTTAAATACAAATTATTAGTGCAAATTATAACTTGAAGATCTGAACTGGTAATTGTCAAATACAGAACTTAAAATTGATAGCTTATAATTATTATTGCAAATTATAACTTGAAGATCTGAACTTCTAATTGTCAAATACAGAACTTCTAATTGTTAAATACAAATTATTAGTGCAAATTATTACTTGAAGATCTGAACATGTAATTGTCAAATACAGAACTTGAAATTGATAGCTACTAATTATAATTGTAAATTATAACTTGAAGATCTGAACTTGTAATAGTGAATTACAGAACTTAGATTTGTTAAATTCAAATTATTACTTCAAATTATAACTTGAAGATCTGAACTAGTAATTGTCAAATACAGAACTTAAAATTGATAGCTTCTAATTATTATTGCAAATTATAACTTGAAGATATGAACTTGTAATTGTCAAATACAGAACTTAAAATTGATAGCTTCTAATTATTATTGTAAATTATAACTTGCAGATCTGAACTCGTAATAGTCAAATACAGAACTTAAAATTGAAAGCTTCTAATTATTATTGTAAATTATAACTTGAAGATCTGAACTTGTAATAGTGAATTACAGAACTTAGATTTGTTAAATTCAAATTATTATTTCAAAGTATAACTTGAAGATCTGAACTAGTAATTGTCAAATACAGAACTTAAAATTGATAGCTTCTAATTATTATTGCAAATTATAACTTGAAGATCTGAACTTGTAATTGTCAAATGCAGAACTTAAAATTGATAGCTTCTAATTATTATTTCAAATTATAACTTGAAGATCTGAACTTGTAATTGTCAAATACAGAACTTAAAATTGATAGCTTCTAATTATTATTGCAAATAATAACTTGCAGATCTGTACTTGTAATTGTCAAATACAGAACTTAAAATTGATAGCTTATAATTATAGTTCAAATTATAACTTGAAGATCTGAACTTGTAATAGTCAAATACAGAACATCGAATTGTTAAATACAAATTATTAGTGCAAATTATAACTTGAAGATCTGAACTTGTAATAGGTAAATACAGAACTTCTAATTGTTAAATTCAAACTAAGATTGCAAATAATAATTTGAAAATCTGAACTTGTAATAGTCAAATACAGAACTTCTAATTGTTAAATACAAATTATTAGTGCAAATTATAACTTGAAGATCTGAACTAGTAATTGTCAAATACAGAACTTAAAATTGATAGCTTCTAATTATTATTGCAAATTATAACTTGAAGATCTGAATTTGTAATAGTGAATTACAGAACTAAGATTTGTTAAATTCAAATTATTATTTCAAATTATAACTTGAAGATCTGAACTAGTAATTGTCAAATACAGAACTTCTAATTATTAAATACAAATTATTAGTGCAAATTATAACTTGAAGATCTGAACTAGTAATTTTCAAATACAGAACTTAATATTGATAGCTTCTAATTATTATTGCAAATTATAACTAGAAGATCTGAACTTGTAATTGTCAAATACAGAACTTCTAATTGTTAAATACAAATTATTAGTGCAAATTATAACTTGAAGATCTGAACTAGTAATTTTCAAATACAGAACTTAATATTGATAGCTTCTAATTATTATTGCAAATTATAACTAGAAGATCTGAACTTGTAATTGTCAAATACAGAACTTAAAATTGATAGCTTCTAATTATTATTTCAATTTATAACTTGAAGATCTGAACTTGTAATTGTCAAATACACAACTTAAAATTGATAGCTTCTAATTATTATTGCAAATTATAACTTGAAGATCTGAACTTGTAATTGTCAAATACAGAACTTCTAATTGTTAAATACAAATTTGTAGTGCAAATTCTAACTTGAAGATCTGAACTTGTAATTATCAAATACAGAACTTAAAATTGAAAACTTCTAATTATTATTGTAAATTATAACTTGAAGATCTGAACTTATAATAGTGAATTACAGAACTTAGATTTGTTAAATTCAAATTATTATTTCAAATTATAACTTGAAGATCTGAACTAGTAATTGTCAAATACAGAACTTAAAATTGATAGCTTCTAATTATTATTGCAAATTATAACTTGAAGATCTGAATTTGTAATAGTGAATTACAGAACTAAGATTTGTTAAATTCAAATTATTATTTCAAATTATAACTTGAAGATCTGAACTAGTAATTGTCAAATACAGAACTTAAATTGATAGCTTATAATTATTATTGCAAATAATAATTTGAAGATCTGAACTTGTAATAGTGAATTACAAAACTTAGATTTGTTAAATTCAAATTATTATTTCAAATTATAACTTGAAGATCTGAACCAGTAATTGTCAAATACAGAACTTAAATTGATAGCTTATAATTATTATTGCAAATAATAATTTGAAGATCTGAACTTGTAATAGTCAAATACAGAACTTCTAATTGTTAAATACAAATTATTAGTGCAAATTATAACTTGAAGATCTGAACTAGTAATTGTCAAATACAGAACTTAAAATTGATAGCTTCTAATTATTATTGCAAATTATAACTTGAAGATCTGAATTTGTAATAGTGAATTACAGAACTAAGATTTGTTAAATTCAAATTATTATTTCAAATTATAACTTGAAGATCTGAACTAGTAATTGTCAAATACAGAACTTCTAATTATTAAATACAAATTATTAGTGCAAATTATAACTTGAAGATCTGAACTAGTAATTTTCAAATACAGAACTTAATATTGATAGCTTCTAATTATTATTGCAAATTATAACTAGAAGATCTGAACTTGTAATTGTCAAATACAGAACTTCTAATTGTTAAATACAAATTATTAGTGCAAATTATAACTTGAAGATCTGAACTAGTAATTTTCAAATACAGAACTTAATATTGATAGCTTCTAATTATTATTGCAAATTATAACTAGAAGATCTGAACTTGTAATTGTCAAATACAGAACTTAAAATTGATAGCTTCTAATTATTATTTCAATTTATAACTTGAAGATCTGAACTTGTAATTGTCAAATACACAACTTAAAATTGATAGCTTCTAATTATTATTGCAAATTATAACTTGAAGATCTGAACTTGTAATTGTCAAATACAGAACTTCTAATTGTTAAATACAAATTTGTAGTGCAAATTCTAACTTGAAGATCTGAACTTGTAATTATCAAATACAGAACTTAAAATTGAAAACTTCTAATTATTATTGTAAATTATAACTTGAAGATCTGAACTTATAATAGTGAATTACAGAACTTAGATTTGTTAAATTCAAATTATTATTTCAAATTATAACTTGAAGATCTGAACTAGTAATTGTCAAATACAGAACTAAAATTGATAGCTTCTAATTATTATTGCAAATTATAACTTGAAGATCTGAACTAGTAATTGTCAAATACAGAACTCAAAAAATTGATAGCTTCTAATTATTATTGCAAATTATAATTTGAACATCTGAACTTGTAATAGACAAATACGCAACTTAGCATTGTTAAATACAAATTGTGATTGCAAATTATAACTTGAAGATCTGAACTTGTAATTGTCAAATACAGAACTTCTAATTGTTAAATACAAATTATTAGTGCAAATTATAACTTGAAGATCTGAACTTGTAATTGTCAAATACAGAACTTAAAATTGATAGCTTATAATTATTATTGCAAATTATAACTTGAAGATCTGAACTTCTAATTGTCAAATACAGAACTTCTAATTGTTAAATACAAATTATTAGTGCAAATTATTACTTGAAGATCTGAACATGTAATTGTCAAATACAGAACTTGAAATTGATAGCTACTAATTATTATTGTAAATTATAACATGAAGATCTGAACTTGTAATAGTGAATTACAGAACTTAGATTTGTTAAATTCAAATTATTACTTCAAATTATAACTTGAAGATCTGAACTAGTAATTGTCAAATACAGAACTTAAAATTGATAGCTTCTAATTAATATTGCAAATTATAACTTGAAGATATGAACTTGTAATTGTCAAATACAGAACTTAAAATTGATAGCTTCTAATTATTATTGTAAATTATAACTTGAAGATCTGAACTCGTAATAGTCAAATACAGAACTTAAAATTGATAGCTTCTAATTATTATTGTAAATTATAACTTGAAGATCTGAACTTGTAATAGTGAATTACAGAACTTAGATTTGTTAAATTCAAATTATTATTTCAAAGTATAACTTGAAGATCTGAACTAGTAATTGTCAAATACAGAACTTAAAATTGATAGCTTCTAATTATTATTGCAAATTATAACTTGAAGATCTGAACTTGTAATTGTCAAATACAGAACTTCTAATTGTTAAATACAAATTATTAGTGCAAATTATAACTTGAAGATCTGAACTTGTAATTGTCAAATACAGAACTTAAAATTGATAGCTTATAATTATTATTGCAAATTATAACTTGAAGATCTGAACTTCTAATTGTCAAATACAGAACTTCTAATTGTTAAATACAAATTATTAGTGCAAATTATTACTTGAAGATCTGAACATGTAATTGTCAAATACAGAACTTGAAATTGATAGCTACTAATTATTATTGTAAGTTATAACTTGAAGATCTGAACTTGTAATAGTGAATTACAGAACTTAGATTTGTTAAATTCAAATTATTACTTCAAATTATAACTTGAAGATCTGAACTAGTAATTGTCAAATACAGAACTTAAAATTGATAGCTTCTAATTATTATTGCAAATTATAACTTGAAGATATGAACTTGTAATTGTCAAATACAGAACTTAAAATTGATAGCTTCTAATTATTATTGTAAATTATAACTTGAAGATCTGAACTCGTAATAGTCAAATACAGAACTTAAAATTGAAAGCTTCTAATTATTATTGTAAATTATAACTTGAAGATCTGAACTTGTAATAGTGAATTACAGAACTTAGATTTGTTAAATTCAAATTATTATTTCAAAGTATAACTTGAAGATCTGAACTAGTAATTGTCAAATACTGAACTTAAAATTGATAGCTTCTAATTATTATTGCAAATTATAACTTGAAGATCTGAACTTGTAATTGTCAAATGCAGAACTTAAAATTGATAGCTTCTAATTATTATTTCAAATTATAACTTGAAGATCTGAACTTGTAATTGTCAAATACAGAACTTAAAATTGATAGCTTCTAATTATTATTGCAAATAATAACTTGCAGATCTGTACTTGTAATTGTCAAATACAGAACTTAAAATTGATAGCTTATAATTATAGTTCAAATTATAACTTGAAGATCTGAACTTGTAATAGTCAAATACAGAACATCGAATTGTTAAATACAAATTATTAGTGCAAATTATAACTTGAAGATCTGAACTTGTAATAGGTAAATACAGAACTTCTAATTGTTAAATTCAAACTAAGATTGCAAATAATAATTTGAAAATCTGAACTAGTAATAGTCAAATACAGAACTTCTAACTGTTAAAAACAAATTATTAGTGCAAATTATAACTTGAAGATCTGAACTTGTAATTGTCAAATACAGAACTTAAAATTGATAGCTTCTAATTATTATTGCAAATTATAACTTGAAGATCTGAACTTGTAATAGTGAATTACAAAACTTAGATTTGTTAAATTCAAATTATTATTTCAAATTATAACTTGAAGATCTTAACCAGTAATTGTCAAATACAGATCTTAAATTGATAGCTTATAATTATTATTGCAAATAATAATTTGAAGATCTGAACTTGTAATAGTCAAATACAGAACTTCTAATTGTTAAATACAAATTATTAGTGCAAATTATAACTTGAAGATCTGAACTAGTAATTGTCAAATACAGAACTTAAAATTGATAGCTTCTAATTATTATTGCAAATTATAACTTGAAGATCTGAATTTGTAATAGTGAATTACAGAACTAAGATTTGTTAAATTCAAATTATTATTTCAAATTATAACTTGAAGATCTGAACTAGTAATTGTCAAATACAGAACTTCTAATTATTAAATACAAATTATTAGTGCAAATTATAACTTGAAGATCTGAACTAGTAATTTTCAAATACAGAACTTAATATTGATAGCTTCTAATTATTATTGCAAATTATAACTAGAAGATCTGAACTTGTAATTGTCAAATACAGAACTTCTAATTGTTAAATACAAATTATTAGTGCAAATTATAACTTGAAGATCTGAACTAGTAATTTTCAAATACAGAACTTAATATTGATAGCTTCTAATTATTATTGCAAATTATAACTAGAAGATCTGAACTTGTAATTGTCAAATACAGAACTTAAAATTGATAGCATCTAATTATTATTTCAATTTATAACTTGAAGATCTGAACTTGTAATTGTCAAATACACAACTTAAAATTGATAGCTTCTAATTATTATTGCAAATTATAACTAGAAGATCTGAACTTGTAATTGTCAAATACAGAACTTCTAATTGTTAAATACAAATTTGTAGTGCAAATTCTAACTTGAAGATCTGAACTTGTAATTATCAAATACAGAACTTAAAATTGAAAGCTTCTAATTATTATTGTAAATTATAACTTGAAGATCTGAACTTGTAATAGTGAATTACAGAACTTAGATTTGTTAAATTCAAATTATTATTTCAAATTATAACTTGAAGATCTGAACTAGTAATTGTCAAATACAGAACTAAAATTGATAGCTTCTAATTATTATTGCAAATTATAACTTGAAGATCTGAACTAGTAATTGTCAAATACAGAACTCAAAAAATTGATAGCTTCTAATTATTATTGTAAATTATAACTTGTAGATCTGAACTTGTAATTGTCAAATACAGAACTTAAAATTGATAGCTTCTAATTATTATTGCAAATAATAACTTGGAGAACTGAACTAGTAATTGTCAAATACAGAACTTAAAATTGATAGCTTCTAATTATTATTGCAAATTATAACTTGAAGATCTGAACTTGTAATTGTCAAATACAGAACTTAAAATTGATAGCTTCTAATTATAATTAGAAGAATTATAACTAGAAGATCTGAACTTGTAATTGTCAAATACAGAACTTAAAATTGATAGCTTCTAATTATTATTTCAATTTATAACTTGAAGATCTGAACTTGTAATTGTCAAATACACAACTTAAAATTGATAGCTTCTAATTATTATTGCAAATTATAACTTGAAGATCTGAACTTGTAATTGTCAAATACAGAACTTCTAATTGTTAAATACAAATTTGTAGTGCAAATTCTAACTTGAAGATCTGAACTTGTAATTATCAAATACAGAACTTAAAATTGAAAGCTTCTAATTATTATTGTAAATTATAACTTGAAGATCTGAACTTGTAATAGTGAATTACAGAACTTAGATTTGTTAAATTCAAATTATTATTTCAAATTATAACTTGAAGATCTGAACTAGTAATTGTCAAATACAGAACTAAAATTGATAGCTTCTAATTATTATTGCAAATTATAACTTGAAGATCTGAACTAGTAATTGTCAAATACAGAACTCAAAAAATTGATAGCTTCTAATTATTATTGTAAATTATAACTTGAAGATCTGAACTTGTAATTGTCAAATACAGAACTTAAAATTGATAGCTTCTAATTATTATTGCAAATAATAACTTGGAGAACTGAACTAGTAATTGTCAAATACAGAACTTAAAATTGATAGCTTCTAATTATTATTGCAAATTATAACTTGAAGATCTGAACTTGTAATTGTCAAATACAGAACTTAAAATTGATAGCTTCTAATTATTATTGCAAATTATAACTTGAAGATCTACACTTGTAATTGTCAAATACAGAACATAAAATTGATAGCTTCTAATTATTATTTCAAATTATAACTTGACGATCTGAACTTGTAATTGTCAAATACAGAACTTAAAATTAATAGCTTCTAATTATTATTGCAAATTATAACTTGAAGATCTGAACTTGTAATTGTCAAATACAGAACTTCAAATTGTTAAATACAAATTATTAGTGCAAATTATAACTTGAAGATCTGAACTTGTAATTGTCAAATACAGAACTTCGAATTGTTAAATTCAAACTAAGATTGCAAATAATAATTCGAAGATCTGAACTTGTAATAGTCAAATACAGAACTTCTAATTGTTAAATACAAATTATTAGTGCAAATTATAACTTGAAGATCTGAACTAGTAATTGTCTAATACAGAACTTAAAATTGATAGCTTCTAATTATTATTGCAAATTATAACTTGAAGATCTGAACTTGTAATTGTCAAATACAGAACTTCTAATTGTTAAATACAAATTATTAGTGCAAATTATAACTTGAAGATCTGAACTTGTAATTGTCAAATACAGAACTTAAAATTGATAGCTTCTAATTATTATTGCAAATTATAACTTGAAGATCTGAACTTGTAATAGTCAAATACAGAACTTAAAATTGATAGCTTCTAATTATTATTGTAAATTATAACTTGAAGATCTGAACTTGTAATAGTGAATTACAGAACTTAGATTTGTTAAATTCAAATTATTATTTCAAATTATAACTTGAAGATCTGAACTAGTAATTGTCAAATACAGAACTTAAAATTGATAGCTTCTAATTATTATTGCAAATTATAACTTGAAGATCTGAACTTGTAATTGTCAAATACAGTACTTAAAATTGATAGCTTTTAATTATTATTGTAAATTATAACTTGAAGATCTGAACTTGTAATAGTCAAATACAGAACTTCGAATTGTTAAATACAAATTATTAGTACAAATTATAACTTGAAGATCTGAACTTGTAATAGGTAAATAGAGAACTTCGAATTGTTAAATTCAAACTAAGATTGCAAATAATAATTTGAAGATCTGAACTTGTAATAGTCAAATACAGAACTTAAAATTGATAGCTTCTAATTATTATTGTAAATTATAACTTGAAGATCTGAACTTGTAATAGTGAATTACAGAACTTAGATTTGTTAAATTCAAATTATTATTTCAAAGTATAACTTGAAGATCTGAACTAGTAATTGTCAAATACAGAACTTAAAATTGATAGCTTCTAATTATTATTGCAAATTATAACTTGAAGATCTGAACTTGTAATTGTCAAATGCAGAACTTAAAATTGATAGTTTCTAATTATTATTTCAAATTATAACTTGAAGATCTGAACTTGTAATTGTCAAATACAGAACTTAAAATTGATAGCTTCTAATTATTATTGCAAATAATAACTTGAAGATCTGTACTTGTAATTGTCAAATACAGAACTTAAAATTGATAGCTTATAATTATAGTTCAAATTATAACTTGAAGATCTGAACTTGTAATAGTCAAATACAGAACATCGAATTATTAAATACAAATTATTAGTGCAAATTATAACTTGAAGATCTGAACTTGTAATTGTCAAATACAGAACTTAAAATTGATAGCTTCTAATTATTATTGCAAATAATAACTTGAAGATCTGTACTTGTAATTGTCAAATACAGAACTTAAAATTGATAGCTTATAATTATAGTTCAAATTATAACTTGAAGATCTGTACTTGTAATTGTCAAATACAGAACTTAAAATTGATAGCTTATAATTATAGTTCAAATTATAACTTGAAGATCTGAACTTGTAATAGTCAAATACAGAACATCGAATTGTTAAATACAAATTATTAGTGCAAATTATAACTTGAAGATCTGAACTTGTAATTGTCAAATACAGAACTTAAAATTGATAGCTTCTAATTATTATTGCAAATTATAACTTGAAGATCTGAACTTGTAATAGTGAATTACAAAACTTAGATTTGTTAAATTCAAATTATTATTTCAAATTATAACTTGAAGATCTGAACTAGTAATTGTCAAATACAGAACTTAAATTGATAGCTTATAATTATTATTGCAAATAATAATTTGAAGATCTGAACTTGTAATAGTCAAATTCAGAACTTCTAATTGTTAAATACAAATTATTTGTGCAAATTATAACTTGAAGATCTGAACTAGTAATTGTCAAATACAGAACTTAAAATTGATAGCTTCTAATTATTATTGCAAATTATAACTTGAAGATCTGAACTTGTAATAGTGAATTACAGAACTAAGATTTGTTAAATTCAAATTATTATTTCAAATTATAACTTGAAGATCTGAACTAGTAATTGTCAAATACAGAACTTCTAATTATTAAATACAAATTATTAGTGCAAATTATAACTTGAAGATCTGAACTAGTAATTTTCAAATACAGAACTTCATATTGATAGCTTCTAATTATTATTGCAAATTATAACTAGAAGATCTGAACTTGTAATTGTCAAATACAGAACTTCTAATTGTTAAATACAAATTATTAGTGCAAATTATAACTTGAAGATCTGTACTAGTAATTTTCAAATACAGAACTTAATATTGATAGCTTCTAATTATTATTGCAAATTATAACTAGAAGATCTGAACTTGTAATTGTCAAATACAGAACTTAAAATTGATAGCTGCTAATTATTATTTCAATTTATAACTTGAAGATCTGAACTTGTAATTGTCAAATACAGAACTTAAAATTGATAGCTTCTAATTATTATTGCAAATTATAACTTGAAGATCTGAACTTGTAATTGTCAAATACAGAACTTCTAATTGTTAAATACAAATTAGTAGTGCAAATTATAACTTGAAGATCTGAACTTGTAATTATCAAATACAGAACTTAAAATTGATAGCTTCTAATTATTATTGTAAATTATAACTTGAAGATCTGAACTTGTAATAGTGAATTACAGAACTTAGATTTGTTAAATTCAAATTATTATTTCAAATTATAACTTGAAGATCTGAACTAGTAATTGTCAAATACAGAACTTAAAATTGATAGCTTCTAATTATTACTGCAAATTATAACTTGAAGATCTGAACTTGTAATTGTCAAATACAGAACTTAAAATTGATAGCTTCTAATTATTATTGTAAATTATAACTTGAAGATCTGAACTTGTAATTGTCAAATACAGAACTTAAAATTGATAGCTTCTAATTATTATTGCAAATAATAACTTGGAGATCTGAACTAGTAATTGTCAAATACAGAACTTAAAATTGATAGCTTCTAATTATTATTGCAAATTATAACTTGAAGATCTGAACTTGTAATTGTCAAATACAGAACTTAAAATTGATAGCTTCTAATTATTATTGCAAATTATCACTTGAAGATCTGAACTTGTAATTGTCAAATACAGAACATAAAATTGATAGCTTCTAATTATTATTTCAAATTTTAACATGAAGATCTCAACTTGTAATTGTCAAATACAGAACTTAAAATTAATAGCTTCTAATTATTATTGCAAATTATAACTTGAAGATCTGAACTTGTAATTGTCAAATACAGAACTTCAAATTGTTAAATACAAATTATTAGTGCAAATTATAACTTGAAGATCTGAACTTGTAATTGTCAAATACAGAACTTAAAATTGATAGCTTCTAATTATTATTGCAAATTATAACTTGAAGATCTGAACTTGTAATAGTCAAATACAGAACTTAAAATTGATAGCTTCTAATTATTATTGTAAATTATAACTTGAAGATCTGAACTTGTAATAGTGAATTACAGAACTTAGATTTGTTAAATACAAATTATTATTTCAAATAATAACTTGAAGATCTGAACTAGTAATTGTCAAATACAGAACTTAAAATTGATAGCTTCTAATTATTATTGCAAATTATAACTTGAAAATCTGAACTTGTAATTGTCAAATACAGTACTTAAAATTGATAGCTTTTAATTATTATTGTAAATTATAACTTGAAGATCTGAACTTGTAATAGTCAAATACAGAACTTCGAATTGTTAAATACAAATTATTAGTACAAATTATAACTTGAAGATCTGAACTTGTAATAGGTAAATACAGAACTTCGAATTGTTAAATTCAAACTAAGATTGCAAATAATAATTTGAAGATCTGAACTTGTAATAGTCAAATACAGAACTTAAAATTGATAGCTTCCAATTATTATTGTAAATTATAACTTGAAGATCTGAACTTGTAATAGTGAATTACAGAACTTAGATTTGTTAAATTCAAATTATTATTTCAAAGTATAACTTGAAGATCTGAACTAGTGATTGTCAAATACAGAACTTAAAATTGATAGCTTCTAATTATTATTGCAAATTATAATTTGAAGATCTGAACTTGTAATAGTCAAATGCAGAACTTAAAATTGATAGCTTCTAATTATTAGTGCAAATTATAACTTGAAGATCTGAACTTGTAATTGTCAAATACAGAACTTAAAATTGATAGCTTCTAATTATTATGGCAAATAATAACTTGAAGATCTGTACTTGTAATTGTCAAATACAGAACTTAAAATTGATAGCTTATAATTATAGTTCAAATTATAACTTGAAGATCTGTACTTGTAATTGTCAAATACAGAACTTAAAATTGATAGCTTATAATTATAGTTCAAATTATAACTTGAAGATCTGAACTTGTAATAGTCAAATACAGAACATCGAATTGTTAAATACAAATTATTAGTGCAAATTATAACTTGAAGATCTGAACTTGTAATTGTCAAATACAGAACTTAAAATTGATAGCTTCTAATTATTATTGTAAATTATAACTTGAAGATCTGAACTTGTAATTGTCAAATACAGAACTTCTAATTGTTAAATACAAATTAGTAGTGCAAATTATAACTTGAAGATCTGAACTTGTAATTATCAAATACAGAACTTAAAATTGATAGCTTCTAATTATTATTGTAAATTATAACTTGAAGATCTGAACTTGTAATAGTGAATTACAGAACTTAGATTTGTTAAATTCAAATTATTATTTCAAATTATAACTTGAAGATCTGAACTAGTAATTGTCAAATACAGAACTTAAAATTGATAGCTTCTAATTATTATTGCAAATTATAACTTGAAGATCTGAACTTGTAATTGTCAAATACAGAACTTAAAATTGATAGCTTCTAATTATTATTGTAAATTATAACTTGAAGATCTGAACTTGTAATTGTCAAATACAGAACTTAAAATTGATAGCTTCTAATTATTATTGCAAATAATAACTTGGAGATCTGAACTAGTAATTGTCAAATACAGAACTTAAAATTGATAGCTTCTAATTATTATTGCAAATTATAACTTGAAGATCTGAACTTGTAATTGTCAAATACAGTACTTAAAATTGATAGCTTTTAATTATTATTGTAAATTATAACTTGACGATCTGAACTTGTAATAGTCAAATACAGAACTTCGAATTGTTAAATACAAATTATTAGTACAAATTATAACTTGAAGATCTGAACTTGTAATAGGTAAATACAGAACTTCGAATTGTTAAATTCAAACTAAGATTGCAAATAATAATTTGAAGATCTGAACTAGTAATAGCCAAATACAGAACTTAAAATTGATAGCTTCTAATTATTATTGTAAATTATAACTAGAAGATCTGAACTTGTAATAGTGAATTACAGAACTTAGATTTGTTAAATTCAAATTATTATTTCAAAGTATAACTTGAAGATCTGAACTAGTAATTGTCAAATACAGAACTTAAAATTGATAGCTTCTAATTATTATTGCAAATTATAACTTGAAGATCTGAACTTGTAATTGTCAAATGCAGAACTTAAAATTGATAGCTACTAATTATTATTTCAAATTATAACTTGAAGATCTGAACTTGTAATTGTCAAATACAGAACTTAAAATTGATAGCTTCTAATTATTATTGCAAATAATAACTTGAAGATCTGTACTTGTAATTGTCAAATACAGAACTTAAAATTGATAGCTTATAAGCTATCAAATTATAACAAATACAGCAAATTATAACTTGAAGATCTGAACTTGTAATAGTCAAATACAGAACATCGAATTGTTAAATACAAATTATTAGTGCAAATTATAACTTGAAGATCTGAACTTGTAATTGTCAAATACAGAACTTAAAATTGATAGCTTCTAATTATTATGGCAAATAATAACTTGAAGATCTGTACTTGTAATTGTCAAATACAGAACTTAAAATTGATAGCTTATAATTATAGTTCAAATTATAACTTGAAGATCTGTACTTGTAATTGTCAAATACAGAACTTAAAATTGATAGCTTATAATTATAGTTCAAATTATAACTTGAAGATCTGAACTTGTAATAGTCAAATACAGAACATCGAATTGTTAAATACAAATTATTAGTGCAAATTATAACTTGAAGATCTGAACTTGTAATTGTCAAATACAGAACTTAAAATTGATAGCTTCTAATTATTATTGCAAATTATAACTTGAAGATCTGAACTTGTAATAGTGAATTACAAAACTTAGATTTGTTAAATTCAAATTATTATTTCAAATTATAATTTGAAGATCTGAACTAGTAATTGTCAAATACAGAACTTAAATTGATAGCTTATAATTATTATTGCAAATAATAATTTGAAGATCTGAACTTGTAATAGTCAAATACAGAACTTCTAATTGTTAAATACAAATTATTAGTGCAAATTATAACTTGAAGATCTGAACTAGTAATTGTCAAATACAGAACTTAAAATTGATAGCTTCTAATTATTATTGCAAATTATAACTTGAAGATCTGAACTAGTAATTGTCAAATACAGAACTTCTAATTATTAAATACAAATTATTTGTGCAAATTATAACTTGAAGATCTGAACTAGTAATTTTCAAATACAGAACTTCATATTGATAGCTTCTAATTATTATTGCAAATTATAACTAGAAGATCTGAACTTGTAATTGTCAAATACAGAACTTCTAATTGTTAAATACAAATTATTAGTGCAAATTATAACTTGAAGATCTGTACTAGTAATTTTCAAATACAGAACTTAATATTGATAGCTTCTAATTATCATTGCAAATTATAACTAGAAGATCTGAACTTGTAATTGTCAAATACAGAACTTAAAATTGATAGCTTCTAATTATTATTTCAATTTATAACTTGAAGATCTGAACTTGTAATTGTCAAATACAGAACTTAAAATTGATAGCTTCTAATTATTATTGCAAATTATAACTGGAAGATCTGAACTTGTAATTGTCAAATACACAACTTCTAATTGTTAAATACAAATTAGTAGTGCAAATTATAAGTTGAAGATCTGAACTTGTAATTATCAAATACAGAACTTAAAATTGATAGCTTCTAATTATTATTTCAAATTATAACTTGAAGATCTGAACTAGTAATTGTCAAATACAGAACTTAAAATTGATAGCTTCCAATTATTATTGCAAATTATAACTTGAAGATCTGAACTTGTAATTGTCAAATACAGAACTTAAAATTGATAGCTTCTAATTATTATTGTAAATTATAACTTGAAGATCTGAACTTGTAATTGTCAAATACAGAACTTAAAATTGATAGCTTCTAATTATTATTGCAAATAATAACTTGGAGATCTGAACTAGTAATTGTCAAATACAGAACTTAAAATTGATAGCTTCTAATTATTATTGCAAATTATAACTTGAAGATCTGAACTTGTAATTGTCAAATACAGAACTTAAAATTGATAGCTTCTAATTATTATTGCAAATTATAACTTGAAGATCTGAACTTGTAATTGTCAAATACAGAACATAAAATTGATAGCTTCTAATTATTATTTCAAATTTTAACTTGAAGATCTCAACTTGTAATTGTCAAATACAGAACTTAAAATTAATAGCTTCTAATTATTATTGCAAATTATAACTTGAAGATCTGAACTTGTAATTGTCAAATACAGAACTTCAAATTGTTAAATACAAATTATTAGTGCAAATTATAACTTGAAGATCTGAACTTGTAATTGTCAAATACAGAACTTAAAATTGATAGCTTCTAATTATTATTGTAAATTATAACTTGAAGATCTGAACTTGTAATAGTGAATTACAGAACTTAGATTTGTTAAATTCCAATTATTATTTCAAATTATAACTTGAAGATCTGAACTAGTAATTGTCAAATACAGAACTTAAAATTGATAGCTTCTAATTATTATTGCATATTATAACTTGAAGATCTGAACTTGTAATTGTTAAATTCAGAACTTAAAATTGATAGCTTCTAATTATTATTGTAAATTATAACTTCAAGATCTGAACTTGTAATTGTCAAATACAGAACTTAAAATTGATAGCTTCTAATCATTATTGCAAATAATAACTAGAAGATCTGAACTTGTAATTGTCAAATACAGAACTTAAAATTGATAGCTTCTAATCATTATTGCAAATAATAACTAGAAGATCTGAACTTGTAATTGTCAAATACAGAACTTAAAATTGATAGCTTCTAATTATTATTGCAAATTATAATTTGAAGATCTGAACTTGTAATAGACAAATACGCAACTTAGCATTGTTAAATACAAATTATTAGTGCAAATTATAACTTGAAGATCTGTACTAGTAATTTTCAAATACAGAACTTAATATTGATAGCTTCTAATTATCATTGCAAATTATAACTAGAAGATCTGAACTTGTAATTGTCAAATACAGAACTTAAAATTGATAGCTTCTAATTATTATTTCAATTTATAACTTGAAGATCTGAACTTGTAATTGTCAAATACAGAACTTAAAATTGATAGCTTCTAATTATTATTGCAAATTATAACTGGAAGATCTGAACTTGTAATTGTCAAATACACAACTTCTAATTGTTAAATACAAATTAGTAGTGCAAATTATAACTTGAAGATCTGAACTTGTAATTATCAAATACAGAACTTAAAATTGATAGCTTCTAATTATTATTTCAAATTATAACTTGAAGATCTGAACTAGTAATTGTCAAATACAGAACTTAAAATTGATAGCTTCCAATTATTATTGCAAATTATAACTTGAAGATCTGAACTTGTAATTGTCAAATACAGAACTTAAAATTGATAGCTTCTAATTATTATTGTAAATTATAACTTGAAGATCTGAACTTGTAATTGTCAAATACAGAACTTAAAATTGATAGCTTCTAATTATTATTGCAAATAATAACTTGGAGATATGAACTAGTAATTGTCAAATACAGAACTTAAAATTGATAGCTTCTAATTATTATTGCAAATTATAACTTGAAGATCTGAACTTGTAATTGTCAAGTACAGAACTTAAAATTGATAGCTTCTAATTATTATTGCAAATTATAACTTGAAGATCTGAACTTGTAATTGTCAAATACAGAACATAAAATTGATAGCTTCTAATTATTATTTCAAATTTTAACTTGAAGATCTCAACTTGTAATTGTCAAATACAGAACTTAAAATTAATAGCTTCTAATTATTATTGCAAATTATAACTTGAAGATCTGAACTTGTAATTGTCAAATACAGAACTTCAAATTGTTAAATACAAATTATTAGTGCAAATTATAACTTGAAGATCTGAACTTGTAATTGTCAAATACAGAACTTAAAATTGATAGCTTCTAATTATTATTGTAAATTATAACTTGAAGATCTGAACTTGTAATAGTGAATTACAGAACTTAGATTTGTTAAATTCCAATTATTATTTCAAATTATAACTTGAAGATCTGAACTAGAAATTGTCAAATACAGAACTTAAAATTGATAGCTTCTAATTATTATTGCATATTATAACTTGAAGATCTGAACTTGTAATTGTTAAATTCAGAACTTAAAATTGATAGCTTCTAATTATTATTGTAAATTATAACTTCAAGATCTGAACTTGTAATTGTCAAATACAGAACTTAAAATTTATAGCTTCTAATCATTATTGCAAATAATAACTAGAAGATCTGAACTTGTAATTGTCAAATACAGAACTTAAAATTGATAGCTTCTAATTATTATTGCAAATTATAATTTGAAGATCTGAACTTGTAATAGACAAATACGCAACTTAGCATTGTTAAATACAAATTGTGATTGCAAATTATAACTTGAAGATCTGAACCTGTAATAGGTAAATACAGAACTTCGAATTGTTAAATTCAAACTAAGATTGCAAATAATAATTCGAAGATCTGAACTTGTAATAGTCAAATACAGAACTTCTAATTGTTAAATACAAATTATTAGTGCAAATTATAACTTGAAGATCTGAACTAGTAATTGTCAAATACAGAACTTAAAATTGATAGCTTCTAATTATTATTGCAAATTATAACTTGAAGATCTGAACTTGTAATTGTCAAATACAGAACTTAAAATTGATAGCTTCTAATTATTATTTCAATTTATAACTTGAAGATCTGAACTTGTAATTGTCAAATACAGAACTTAAAATTGATAGCTTCTAATTATTATTGCAAATTATAACTGGAAGATCTGAACTTGTAATTGTCAAATACACAACTTCTAATTGTTAAATACAAATTAGTAGTGCAAATTATAACTTGAAGATCTGAACTTGTAATTATCAAATACAGAACTTAAAATTGATAGCTTCTAATTATTATTGTAAATTATAACTTGAAGATCTGAACTTGTAATTGTCAAATACAGTACTTAAAATTGATAGCTTTTAATTATTATTGTAAATTATAACTTGACGATCTGAACTTGTAATAGTCAAATACAGAACTTCGAATTGTTAAATACAAATTATTAGTTCAAATTATAACTTGAAGATCTGAACTTGTAATAGGTAAATACAGAACTTCGAATTGTTAAATTCAAACTAAGATTGCAAATAATAATTTGAAGATCTGAACTTGTAATAGTCAAATACAGAACTTAAAATTGATAGCTTCTAATTATTATTGTAAATTATAACTTGAAGATCTGAACTTGTAATAGTGAATTACAGAACTTAGATTTGTTAAATTCAAATTATTATTTCAAAGTATAACTTGAAGATCTGAACTAGTAATTGTCAAATACAGAACTTAAAATTGATAGCTTCTAATTATTATTGCAAATTATAACTTGAAGATCTGAACTTGTAATTGTCAAATGCAGAACTTAAAATTGATAGCTTCTAATTATTATTTCAAATTATAACTTGAAGATCTGAACTTGTAATTGTCAAATACAGAACTTAAAATTGATAGCTTCTAATTATTATTGCAAATAATAACTTGCAGATCTGTACTTGTAATTGTCAAATACAGAACTTAAAATTGATAGCTTATAATTATAGTTCAAATTATAACTTGAAGATCTGAACTTGTAATAGTCAAATACAGAACATCGAATTGTTAAATACAAATTATTAGTGCAAATTATAACTTGAAGATCTGAACTTGTAATTGACAAATACAGAACTTCTAATTATTAAATACAAATTATTTGTGCAAATTATAACTTGAAGATCTGAACTAGTAATTTTCAAATACAGAACTTCATATTGATAGCTTCTAATTATTATTGCAAATTATAACTAGAAGATCTGAACTTATAATTGTCAAATACAGAACTTCTAATTGTTAAATACAAATTATTAGTGCAAATTATAACTTGAAGATCTGTACTAGTAATTTTCAAATACAGAACTTAATATTGATAGCTTCTAATTATCATTGCTAATTATAACTAGAAGATCTGAACTTGTAATTGTCAAATACAGAACTTAAAATTGATAGCTTCTAATTATTATTTCAATTTATAACTTGAAGATCTGAACTTGTAATTGTCAAATACAGAACTTAAAATTGATAGCTTCTAATTATTATTGTAAATTATAACTTGAAGATCTGAACTTGTAATTGTCAAATACAGAACTTAAAATTGATAGCTTCTAATTATTATTGCAAATAATAACTTGGAGATCTGAACTAGTAATTGTCAAATACAGAACTTAAAATTGATAGCTACTAATTATTATTGCAAATTATAACTTGTAGATCTGAACTTGTAATTGTCAAATACAGAACTTAAAATTAATAGCTTCTAATTATTATTGCAAATTATAACTTGAAGATCTGAACTTGTAATTGTCAAATACAGAACATAAAATTGATAGCTTCTAATTATTATTTCAAATTTTAACTTAAAGATCTCAACTTGTAATTGTCAAATACAGAACTTAAAATTAATAGCTTCTAATTATTATTGCAAATTATAACTTGAAGATCTGAACTTGTAATTGTCAAATACAGAACTTCAAATTGTTAAATACAAATTATTAGTGCAAATTATAACTTGAAGATCTGAACTTGTAATTGTCAAATACAGAACTTAAAATTGATAGCTTCTAATTATTATTGTAAATTATAACTTCAAGATCTGAACTTGTAATTGTCAAACACAGAACTTAAAATTGATAGCTTCTAATCATTATTGCAAATAATAACTAGAAGATCTGAACTTGTAATTGTCAAATACAGAACTTAAAATTGATAGCTTCTAATTATTATTGCAAATTATAATTTGAAGATCTGAACTTGTAATAGACAAATACGCAACTTAGCATTGTTAAATACAAATTGTGATTGCAAATTATAACTTGAAGATCTGAACTTGTAATTGTCAAATACAGAACTTCTAATTGTTAAATACAAATTAGTAGTGCAAATTATAACTTGAAGATCTGAACTTGTAATTATCAAATACAGAACTTAAGATTGATAGCTTCTAATTATTATTGTAAATTATAACTTGAAGATCTGAACTTGTAATAGTGAATTACAGAACTTAGATTTGTTAAATTCAAATTATTATTTCAAATTATAACTTGAAGATCTGAACTAGTAATTGTCAAATACAGAACTTAAAATTGATAGCTTCTAATTATTATTGCAAATTATAACTTGAAGATCTGAACTTGTAATTGTCAAATACAGAACTTAAAATTGATAGCTTCTAATTATTATTGTAAATTATAACTTGAAGATCTGAACTTGTAATTGTCAAATACAGAACTTAAAATTGATAGCTTCTAATTATTATTGCAAATAATAACTTGGAGATCTGAACTAGTAATTGTCAAATACAGAACTTAAAATTGATAGCTTCTAATTATTATTGCAAATTATAACTTGAAGATCTGAACTTGTAATTGTCAAATACAGAACTTAAAATTGATAGCTTCTAATTATTATTGCAAATTATAACTTGAAGATCTGAACTTGTAATTGTCAAATACAGAACATAAAATTGATAGCTTCTAATTATTATTTCAAATTTTAACTTGAAGATCTCAACTTGTAATTGTCAAATACAGAACTTAAAATTAATAGCTTCTAATTATTATTGCAAATTATAACTTGAAGATCTGAACTTGTAATTGTCAAATACAGTACTTAAAATTGATAGCTTCTAATTATTATTGTAAATTATAACTTGAAGATCTGAACTTGAAATTGTCAAATACAGAACTTAAAATTGATAGCTTCTAATTATTATTGCAAATAATAACTTGGAGATCTGAACTAGTAATTGTCAAATACAGAATTTAAAATTGATAGCTTCTAATTATTATTGCAAATTATAACTTGAAGATCTGAACTTGTAATTGTCAAATACAGTACTTAAAATTGATAGCTTTTAATTATTATTGTAAATTATAACTTGACGATCTGAACTTGTAATAGTCAAATACAGAACTTCGAATTGTTAAATACAAATTATTAGTACAAATTATAACTTGAAGATCTGAACTTGTAATAGGTAAATACAGAACTTCGAATTGTTAAATTCAAACTAAGATTGCAAATAATAATTTGAAGATCTGAACTAGTAATAGCCAAATACAGAACTTAAAATTGATAGCTTCTAATTATTATTGTAAATTATAACTAGAAGATCTGAACTTGTAATAGTGAATTACAGAACTTAGATTTGTTAAATTCAAATTATTATTTCAAAGTATAACTTGAAGATCTGAACTAGTAATTGTCAAATACAGAACTTAAAATTGATAGCTTCTAATTATTATTGCAAATTATAACTTGAAGATCTGAACTTGTAATTGTCAAATGCAGAACTTCTAATTGTTAAATACAAATTATTAGTGCAAATTATAACTTGAAGATCTGAACTTGTAATTGTCAAATACAGAACTTAAAATTGATAGCTTCTAATTATTATTGCAAATTATAACTTGAAGATCTGAACTTGTAATTGTCAAATACAGAACTTCTAATTGTTAAATACAAATTATTAGTGCAAATTATAACTTGAAGATCTGAACATGTAATTGTCAAATACAGAACTTAAAATTGATAGCTTCTAATTATTATTGTAAATTATAACTTGAAGATCTGAACTTGTAATAGTGAATTACAGAACTTAGATTTGTTAAATTCAAATTATTATTTCAAATTATAACTTGAAGATCTGAACTAGTAATTGTCAAATACAGAACTTCTAATTGTTAAATACAACTTATTAGTGCAAATTATAACTTGAAGATCTGAACTAGTAATTTTCAAATTCAGAACTTATTATTGATAGCTTCTAATTATTATTGCAAATTATAACTAGAAGATCTGAACTTGTAATTGTCAAATACAGAACTTCTAATTGTTAAATACAAATTATTAGTGCAAATTATAACTTGAAGATCTGAACTAGTAATTTTCAAATACAGAACTTAATATTGATAGCTTCTAATTATTATTGCAAATTATAACTAGAAGATCTGAACTTGTAATTGTCAAATACAGAACTTAAAATTGATAGCTTCTAATTATTATTTCAATTTATAACTTGAAGATCTGAACTTGTAATTGTCAAATACAGAACTTAAAATTAATAGCTTCTAATTATTATTGCAAATTATAACTTGAAGATCTGAACTTGTAATTGTCAAATACAGAACTTCTAATTGTTAAATACAAATTAGTAGTGCAAATTATAACTTGAAGATCTGAACTTGTAATTATCAAATACAGAACTTAAAATTGATAGCTTCTAATTATTATTGTAAATTATAACTTGAAGATCTGAACTTGTAATTGTCAAATACAGAAGATAAAATTGATAGCTTCTAATTATTATTGTAAATTATAACTTGAAGATCTGAACTTGTAATTGTCAAATACAGAACTTAAAATTGATAGCTTCTAATTATTATTGCAAATAATAACTTGGAGATCTGAACTAGTAATTGTCAAATACAGAACTTAAAATTGATAGCTTCTAAATATTATTGCAAATTATAACTTGAAGATCTGAACTTGTAATTATCAAATACAGAACTTAAAATTGATAGCTTCTAATTATTATTGCAAATTATAACTTGAAGATCTGAACTTGTAATTGTCAAATGCAGAACTTAAAATTGATAGCTTCTAATTATTATTTCAAATTATAACTTGAAGATCTGAACTTGTAATTGTCAAATACAGAACTTAAAATTGATAGCTTCTAATTATTATTGCAAATAATAACTTGAAGATCTGTACTTGTAATTGTCAAATACAGAACTAAAAATTGATAGCTTATAATTATATTTCAAATTATAACTTGAAGATCTGAACTTGTAATAGTCAAATACAGAACATCGAATTGTTAAATACAAATTATTAGTGCAAATTATAACTTGAAGATCTGAACTTGTAATAGGTAAATAGAGAAAGAATAATAATTTGATAATCTGAACTAGTAATAGTCAAATACAGAACTTCTAACTGTTAAAAACAAATTATTAGTGCAAATTATAACTTGAAGATCTGAACTTGTAATTGTCAAATACAGAACTTAAAATTGATAACTTCTAATTATTATTGCAAATTATAACTTGAAGATCTGAAATTGTAATAGTGAATTACAAAACTTAGATTTGTTAAATTCAAATTATTATTTCAAATTATAACTTGAAGATCTGAACTAGTAATTGTCAAATACAGAACTTAAATTGATAGCTTATAATTATTATTGCAAATAATAATTAGAAGATTTGAACTTGTAATAGTCAAATACAGAACTTCTAATTGTTAAATACAAATTATTAGTGCAAATTATAACTTGAAGATCTGAACTAGTAATTGTCAAATACAGAACTTAAAATTGATAGCTTCTAATTATTATTGCAAATTATAACTTGAAGATATGAACTTGTAATTGTCAAATACAGAACTTCTAATTGTTAAATACAAATTATTAGTGCAAATTATAACTTGAAGATCTGAACTTGTAATAGTGAATTACAGAACTTAGATTTGTTAAATTCAAATTATTATTTCAAATTATAACTTGAAGATCTGAACTAGTAATTGTCAAATACAGAACTTAAAATTGATAGCTTCTAATTATTATTGCAAATTATAACTTGAAGATCTGAACTTGTAATTGTCAAATACAGAACTTAAAATTGATAGCTTCTAATTATTATTGTAAATTATAACTTGAAGATCTGAACTTGTAATTGTCAAATACAGAACTTAAAATTGATAGCTTCTAATTATTATTGCAAATAATAACTTGAAGATCTGTACTTGTAATTGTCAAATACAGAACTAAAAATTGATAGCTTATAATTATAGTTCAAATTATAACTTGAAGATCTGAACTTGTAATAGTCAAATACAGAACATCGAATTGTTAAATACAAATTATTAGTGCAAATTATAACTTGAAGATCTGAACTTGTAATAGGTAAATAGAGAACTTCTAATTGTTAAATTCAAACTAAGATTGCAAATAATAATTTGATAATCTGAACTAGTAATAGTCAAATACAGAACTTCTAACTGTTAAAAACAAATTATTAGTGCAAATTATAACTTGAAGATCTGAACTTGTAATTGTCAAATACAGAACTTAAAAATGATAGCTTCTAATTATTATTGCAAATTATAACTTGAAGATCTGAACTTGTAATTGTCAAATACAGAACTTCTAATTGTTAAATACAAATTATTAGTGCAAATTATAACTTGAAGATCTGAACATGTAATTGTCAAATACAGAACTTAAAATTGATAGCTTCTAATTATTATTGTAAATTATAACTTGAAGATCTGAACTTGTAATAGTGAATTACAGAACTTAGATTTGTTAAATTCAAATTATTATTTCAAATTATAACTTGAAGATCTGAACTAGTAATTGTCAAATACAGAACTTCTAATTATTAAATACAAATTATTAGTGCAAATTATAACGTGAAGATCTGAACTAGTAATTTTCAAATACAGAACTTAATATTGATAGCTTCTAATTATTATTGCAAATTATAACTAGAAGATCTGAACTTGTAATTGTCAAATACAGAACTTCTAATTGTTAAATACAAATTATTAGTGCAAATTATAACTTGAAGATCTGAACTAGTAATTTTCAAATACAGAACTTAATATTGATAGCTTCTAATTATTATTGCAAATTATAACTAGAAGATCTTAACTTGTAATTGTCAAATACAGAACTTAAAATTGATAGCTTCTAATTATTATTTCAATTTATAACTTGAAGATCTGAACTTGTAATTGTCAAATACAGAACTTAAAATTAATAGCTTCTAATTATTATTGCAAATTATAACTTGAAGATCTGAACTTGTAATTGTCAAATACAGAACTTCTAATTGTTAAATACAAATTAGTAGTGCAAATTATAACTTGAAGATCTGAACTTGTAATTATCAAATACAGAACTTAAAATTGATAGCTTCTAATTATTATTGTAAATTATAACTTGAAGATCTGAACTTGTAATAGTGAATTACAGAACCTAGATTTGTTAAATTCAAATTATTATTTCAAATTATAACTTGAAGATCTGAACTAGTAATTGTCAAATACAGAACTTAAAATTGATAGCTTCTAATTATTATTGCAAATTATAACTTGAAGATCTGAACTTGTAATTGTCAAATACAGAACTTAAAATTGATAGCTTCTAATTATTATTGTAAATTATAACTTGAAGATCTGAACTTGTAATTGTCAAATACAGAACTTAAAATTGATAGCTTCTAATTATTATTGCAAATAATAACTAGATGATCTGAACTTGTAATTGTCAAATACAGAACTTAAAATTGATAGCTTCTAATTATTATTTCAATTTATAACTTGAAGATCTGAACTGGTAATTGTCAAATACAGAACTTAAAA
Source organism: Cantharis lateralis (assembly GCA_963170105.1). Taxonomy (NCBI): domain Eukaryota; kingdom Metazoa; phylum Arthropoda; class Insecta; order Coleoptera; family Cantharidae; genus Cantharis; species Cantharis lateralis. The sequence continues at coordinate 20,333,184 of OY720625.1, read as the reverse complement.
TTGATAGCTTCTAATTATTATTTCAATATATAACTTGAAGATCTGAACTTGTAATTGTCAAATACACAACTTCTAATTGTTAAATACAAATTAGTAGTGCAAATTATAACTTGAAGATCTGAACTTGTAATTATCAAATACAGAACTTAAAATTGATAGCTTCTAATTATTATTTCAAATTATAACTTGAAGATCTGAACTAGTAATTGTCAAATACAGAACTTAAAATTGATAGCTTCCAATTATTATTGCAAATTATAACTTGAAGATCTGAACTTGCAATTGTCAATTACAGAACTTAAAATTGATAGCTTCTAATTATTATTGTAAATTATAACTTGAAGATCTGAACTTGTAATTGTCAAATAGAGAACTTAAAATTGATAGCTTCTAATTATTATTGCAAATAATAACTTGGAGATCTGAACTAGTAATTGTCAAATACAGAACTAAAAATTGATAGCTTCTAATTATTATTGCAAATTATAACTGGAAGATCTGAACTTGTAATTGTCAAATACAGAACTTAAAATTGATAGCTTCTAATTATTATTGCAAATTATAACTTGAAGATCTGAACTTGTAATTGTCAAATACAGAACTTCTAATTGTTAAATACAAATTATTAGTGCAAATTATAACTTGAAGATCTGAACTTGTAATTGTCAAATACAGAACTTAAAATTGATAGCTTCTAATTATTATTGCAAATTATAACTTGAAGATCTGAACTTGTAATAGTCAAATACAGAACTTAAAATTGATAGCTTCTAATTATTATTGTAAATTATAACTTGAAGATCTGAACTTGTAATAGTGAATTACAGAACTTAGATTTGTTAAATTCAAATTATTATTTCAAATTATAACTTGAAGATCTGAACATTAAAATTGTCAAATACAGTACTTAAAA